>CM042022.1:57175000-61975000 GCA_023525975.1 Smallanthus sonchifolius | reverse complement strand
ACCATTTGATTTAAGTGTAATTTTAACCACTAGTGTTCGTATTTAGTCGGGTTATCCTGGTACGTGAACCGGTAACTCCTAGAATTACCAAAATATGAAATGAGACCATGTACGGTTTTTGTTAGGCCTTAATGTCCTTGTTTGTGAAATTAAGTAAATCACAAAAACAATTATAATGTAAACTTGTTTATAACATGTACGGATATTGACCTGAATTGTCGGGTGTCACATTCTCCCCATGTTAGAAGAATTTCGTCCCGAAATTCAATTTGTGTCCTCTTGAACTGTTGTATCCTTAAACAAGGATGGGTATTTTTTTGTTTTCATTTGATCCTCTCGTTCAAATGGTTCAACGTACCTAGGGTTAAGCTTGCCACGGTTGCCAAATCTTGCAACCCCTTTCCAATGTGAGACCTTTAACATGACTTTGTCTCCCACTTAGAATTCTAATGGTTTTCGTCTGTTGCTATCTCAACTCTCTTTCGTCTGTCTTGAGTGACTTTCAGACGATCTTTTATTTCTAAGATTTTGTCAACGGTTCCCTAGTCAATATCAGGACCAGTCAAATGTTTTTCGCTAGCCTCTGCCCAATATAGCGATGAGTGACACTTACAACTATACAAAGCCTCAACGGAGCGGCTTTAATGTTGGTATGGTAGTTGATATTATATGAAAACTCATCCAACGGCGGTGAGTATCCCTATTTCTTCTGAAATCGATTACGCACACACGGAGCACATCTTTTAAAGTTTGGATAGTCCTTTTACTTTGACCGTTCATCTGGGGATGATATGTAGTGGTCATGTAAAGGCGTGTGCTCAAGACTTCTTGTACAGACTGCCAGATTCTTGACATGAATCGACTGTCCCTTTTTGTGAAAATGGAAACTGGCATACCATGCCTGGCCTTAATTCCCTTAATATTTAGCCTTGCACGCTTCTTACTTTTATCTGTCTCCTTTATTGGTAGTGAATACGCGGATTTCGTCAAACGACTGACGATTATCATATAGTATTATAGTTGCTAGGTGTTCTGGGTAACTTTGTAATGAAATCCATTAAAATTTGTTCCCATTTCCATTGAGGTATCTCGGGTTGTTATAACAATCCCGACGGTTTCTGATGTTCTGCCTTTACCTTTGAACATGTCAGGCATTTACCGACGTAAATAGCAATTTCTCATTTCATGTTCGGCCACCAGTAGAGTTCTTTCAGATCCTTATACATTTTATCCGAACCTGGGTGAATGGAGTACCTGGACTTGTGGGCTTCGTCCATAACCAACTCCCGTAAGTTACTAAAACATGGCACCCAAATTCTATTTGCAAAGTATAAAGTATCATCTGATTTTGGCTCTAATTGTCTGATCATTCCTCGTATAGCTTCACTCTGAATGTTTTCTTCTTTGATTGCCTCCTGTTGTGCCATCCGGATTTGAGTCGTGAGACTCGTATGAATTGTCAATCCTAAGGTACGAACACGAAGAGTTTTAACTCGTTCTTTGCGACTTAAAGCGTCCGCTACAACATTGGCTTTCCCGGGATGGTACTTGATATCACAATCATAATCGTTTAGTAGTTCTACCCAACGACGTTGTCTCATGTTAAGTTCCTTTTGATCAAAGATATGTTGGAGACTCTTGTGATCAGTAAAGATAGTACATCTTGTACCGTAAAGGTAATGTCTCCAAATTTTGAGTGCAAATACAACTGCGCCCAATTCCAAGTCATGGGTCGTATAATTCTTTTCGTGCACTTTTAGTTGTCGTGCGGCATATGCGATGACTTTGTCTTTTTGCATTAACACACAACCAAGTCCTTGGTGTGATGCATCGCAGTACACAACAAAATTGTCGATTCCTTCCGGAAGGGATAAGATCGGTGCACTACACAGCTTCTGCTTCAGTAATTGGAAAGCTGACTCCTGCTGGTCACTCCAATCATACTTCTTTTCTTTCTGGGTTAATGTGGTTAAAGGCAAGGCTATTTTCGAAAAATTCTCGATGAATCGTTTGTAATAGCCGGCCAAACCCAAAAATTGACGCACCTCAGTCGGAGTTCTTGGTGCTTCCCAGTTTTTGATAGCTTCAATCTTGGTTGGGATTACGTGAATACCCTTCTTATTGATGACGTGTCCGAGAAAGTGAACCTCTCGAATCCGAAACTCACACTTAGAGAATTTGGCATAACGCTTCTCATTCCGGAGTAGTTCCAAGATTGATTTCAAATGATGTTCATGTTCCTCATTGGTTTGTGAATATATTGATATGTCATCGATAAATACAATCACGAATTTATTCAAGTATGGCTTGCACACGCGGTTCATTAGGTCCATGAAAACGGCCGGTGCATTAGTCAAGCCAAATGGCATAACTAGGAACTCGTAGCGACCGTAACGAGTCCTAAAAGTCGTTTTTGGTATATCTTCTTCCTGAATTTTCAGTTGAGGATATCTTGATTGTAGATCAATTTTAGAATAGAAACTGGACCCTTGAAGTTGATCAAACAAATCGTCTACTCGAGGAAGAGGATACCGGTTTTTGATTGTCAGCTTGTTCAACTCCCGATAATTGATGCACCTTCTAAAGGTTCCATCCTTTTTCTTTACAAACAGGACCGGAACTCCCCATGGTGAGAAACTCGATCTTATGAAAGAATTACTCGACGAGGTATCCAAGTTTTTGTTGTATATTGGGTAGAAATGAAAAACTATGAAAATGAAACTTTATGTTTGTCCCTCTTATGCTTTCCAAAAGTATTTTCCCGGACTAAGACTTTTCTCTTATTTCAGGTTTCATGTTTTCTAGGATTTTCCTCTCCATGTGCCTTCATGGAGCTAGGAATTGATGTTCCTTGGGAGCTCTTATTTGAGAACTTCAAGTCTAATCACCACTTTACCCCTTTGCTCGCACTACCTTTCGAGGCAGACTAGCCTTTGGGTTGTAGCGTCCTGATATGTAAACTCATGTCTCGACTACCATACCTTCGAAGAATGTAAGCCATACGAAGTTCGATGTTTGTTTGGAATATTCACATTCCGTCTAGCTGAGGGAATGAATGGTAATACTGTGAGAATGGTCTCATCGAATTAGTGCTTTCCCCAAAATGGGCTTTGGGCTTGTCCACCCATTGAGTTGGCTGAGATGTTTTAGGAGTATCACAATTTCCATTTTGTAGTCATTCAGTGTATCTGCACTTCCTTAGGGTTTGAATAGTACTTTGGTGACATACCATTACGTATTCCACTCATTCAGGTTATAGCCTCAAAATCCTTAGCACAAGGATAATCTGGAGGTAGTGAGTGTTGAACGTCGAGACTTTTGTATTCTAACTGAGTCTACTCCAAGAGATCATTTCTTAAAAATAGATGCTCTAGAGCTTCCCAATTATAGAAAACTAGGAGTGAAAGATGCAATCACACCTCTCTTCTAGGCTAAATCTGGGATCCATCCAACAAGATGAACTTTGGGGAAGTGCGAGTATAAAAGAGTAATAAATTATTCTTCTCAACTCTTTGTGGACAGTGGCCTGTTGTGAATAGCTCGAGCTTACATCCCTTATGCATATTATGAACTAATGAGATTAGCATGAAATTCCGCATTTGGGACTCCTTTAAGAGTTTTGCATGTCGTTTTGGTTAGTGCGACAATAGTCGTTAGTCCACACTTAGGTTTCTTTGACATTTGCTCGAGCATCAAACCCGGCTTATCCATTACCGAGAGAATAGTTAGACTTAAAGGTATATTGAATGTCAATGGCTGCGAGAGCAATCCTGTTTGACCGACATTCTGAAATGTCCGATTTCCTACTTGTCTCATGTCGAGCTTCCACAATATCCATAGGTGCCATGTGTATGCGGGTCGGAATAATATCCTGCCCTATTACTGAAGTTAGTGCATAACATTCTTGGCGTAACTTTCAATCAATTGTGAGATTGAACTGTATGATGGATCCTGAGATTATGCTATAATCTCCCACAATAGTTGTGCAATTACTGTAAGTGTTAGTTGTTGTAACGCTCAATTTGAAGCATTCCTGACAAGTAGAATCTCAAAGAATGAATGTGCGAATTTCTTCGTCGTTCAGGATTTACTAAGGATTGGTTGAATTCAATTTGAATTTCTCTCGTTCCTCCAAACCTAGGAGAATGCTTTGTGAGCACCTAATTGAGAAGTCTGATTTGATAGGATTCAATCCTTAATCAAGTGATTGAGAACATGAGTTGATCATCAGCTTAGACAGCAAGACTCACTAAAGTTCCCATGCACTGCAAATTATGATTACGTGTGCACCCGTAATGATGATTTGCCTTGCCTGATCCCTATAGTGTTTCTTCTATCCCTAGCTTTTAATCAAAAGTGATTTGAAAAGATCATTAGATTGCGTGTGCACATTTGTACATGAGTGTGTATTGTTTTATCGGATTACTGTTAATTATGTGTACCAATACTCATGAATCTGCCGAATATGGCAGTTGTCGGATGAGGCTAAGGGTAGAGAGGCACCACCAGTGTCTCTTAAAAAAAATGTGCATGGTGAAATTCAGGCACTATGTGTTGGGCAGAGATCCTCAAACGAGTGTCGAGCAACTCATGCTCCAAGTCTGTATATATGCATGGATCCACATGATCCTGATGTATGTCTGGGTCTCCTGACCCTTGGAGTTCTCTCCCATTTAGTCCTGCTTATTCACCTTGAATTCCCTTCTGTCTGGGCAATCATGCCAGCCATATATCATGGCGAGAGTCTAGGCATCCGATCTGACAACTTATGAATGAGAGTATTTATATCGCAAATACGTTAGAAAGATAGTTGCCTCCATGGCTGGAGTAGTTGTTGTGCAGGTATAGGTACAGATTCTGGTACGAGTTCAACCTGTTGTGATACCAAGATCGGTAACTGACGATCGCCGCCGTCGTCGTTCAAGCTCAGCTCGTAACTCGATCTTCTAAGGTTGCAGTATGCTGAGTACCCGTTATTCTTGACTCGTAACCCGAACAATAACATGTTATAAGTGTTTATTATTTTCACTTTATTGTATGTGTTTAAGTGTTCACTATATGTGCCATGTAATTGTATTAGTGTAGCTAATGGTACCCTAGTGTAACTCCATACACTAATAGTCTACACAAATTGTTCGGCAACGGTTGGAATTCCTATGCTCAAGTCTTGGGTGTTTTTAATGTGATGCAAGTCTTAGAAATCTTGGTCCCTAAATGAGTCCGGTTAGAGCCTAGGTATCACTAAGGACACCTAATTCGCTAAAACCATTGCTCTGATACCAATCTGTCACACCCCCATATTTATTTACTTATTAAATAAATACAGGTTGTAACGATTGGTTCATTACACGATAGCGGAAGCTGTAATAATGATTTCTAAGACTTGATTACATATACAATTACTAAAACTAAGAAATACTATGATCTAAGTTCTTCTAGATCAACGACAGACTTGAGACTTGATATTCTACGCCCTTCCAGCTACTAGGAATTGATCCAATATAGCTAGCCTATTCCAACCGCGCCAAGGCTAGAGGTCACCTGAGAAACATACTTGAAAGTGTCAACACAAAGGTTGGTGAGTTCACAGAGTTAGTTATAATAGTGCTTATAGTTTTTCCCAAAAACATGTTCATGACTTTACCGTCATAAAACTAAGTAGTTTTCATTTGAAAACATTATCATGACTTAACCGTCATAAAATATGAAGTTGTCCTTTGAAAACATTATCATGACTTAACCGTCATAAATTCAATATTTAAACATGATCCTTATAACCTGATCAGAATCCTTTTGTATAAACATGATTTCTTTAACCGGATCAAAACTCTTTTGTTTAAACTCAATTGTTCGTAAATAGTTCAAGTTGCATGTGATAATCAGAATAAGAATTGTTGACCCATTTGTAAACTAGCTAGGAATACAAATAATATGTTCATACATGAGGCGTAACCAAACCATGACATGTGTGAGCCCCTATTAAGCGTTATCAGATTCTATGCGGCCATAAATCCTCCAGATTGTGGTTAGCGCGACTAACCATGACCGGGAGACGTCACTCTCCATAGTACTATTCATAGGACCCTAGGCTACAGTTAATGGTTACTACGTTGTTCCAGGGGACTTTAGCGGCCTCCAATTGTTGTTCTCATCTCATGTAAACATAAAAGTCGTGCCTTATTCTCTTGTTATCCCATAAAATAGTTGTAAGTATGTTTTTCCCCCAAATCGTTGAGTGTTGTTCATCCGAACAATCGTTGTGTGTTGTTCACCCGAACAATCGTTGTGTGTTGTTCATCCGAACAATCGTTGTGTGTTGTTCATCCGAACAATCGTTGTGTGTTGTTCATCCGAACAATCGTTGTGTGTTCTTGTCCAGCTGTTTAGTTGAGCAAGTTTTCTCCCCGTTTGTTTAAAAACAATTTAAAAACCAGTAGTAAAAGTGGGGTTGGGAGACTCACAAGAAGTTAAACCAAAATGTTCATATTGTCAAACGTATAAACAATGTAATTCGTATTTTCAAAACATAACAAGTAAGTATGTTTCTCCCCCGATGTTTACAAAACAGTAAAGAGTTAAAAGGGGGCCGTGAACTCACCTTGAGTTTGTGTATGCTTGCAATGATAATTGTTCTAGCCGAACTTGACTATTCGTACCCTAGATACCAAAGGGTAAATTGTGTTAAGACCGAACGTCTCATATTGCAAATTGTTCATCGACCTAGTAAATCTAGTTGCTTTTGTTTAAATATCTTCTTAGATTTTCAACACTTGTTTTGCTATAAAAACAGTTCTAAGTTACTGCCCAATGTGACTGATGAACAGATGTCGAAACTTCCTAGTTTCGATTGGGCAATTGAGTATCGAAACTTCATAGTTTCGATTGAGTAGTTAGGTATCGAAACTATCTAGTTTCGATTGGCAAGAAGGGTATCGAAACTATCTAGTTTCGATTGAGCAATATGTATCGAAACTACCTAGTTTCGATTGAACAACTAGTATCGAAACTCCCAGTTTCGATTGAGTAAACTGGTATCGAAACTCCTAGTTTCGATTGAATAGGTATCGAAACTCCTAGTTTCGATTGAATAACAGGTATCGAAACTCCTAGTTTCGATTGAACAGGTATCGAAACTCCTAGTTTCGATTACTGCACTTTGATTGACAGAATTCGTCCTGTATATTTTTATGTTCAAATCTTGAATTTGACACATTTTTTTCTTGTTATCTTACTTGCGTTTGAACGATTTGTATGTTCAGCTACGATTTTAAAGAAAATGAAATGGATAATATCGAGTTTTTACCTCAAACAGAGAATGATGATTTTCAGGGAAACAGAGAATGATCTTGAGCTCCTTATCTTGATTCTTGAGACAACACTTGGAACTCTTCTTATAGCACCGAAATACGGTGGATTTTTACCTTAAACTGGACTTCGACTTGAAGGAGAATTGGGAATTTGCCGTAAGAAAATGAGAAGTATGAAAGGGATTGTGGGATTTCGATTGAGGAGGTATGGTTTTTATCTGAATTTGAGTGAATTAGCAAGTGGGGGAATGGCTCCCCTGACTTTCGGTCGAGAAAGTCAAGCAAGTGGGTTGGGATTTAAATAAATCAAACCATTTGATTTAAGTGTAATTTTAACCACTAGTGTTCGTATTTAGTCGGGTTATCCTGGTACGTGAACCGGTAACTCCTAGAATTACCAAAATATGAAATGAGACCATGTACGGTTTTTGTTAGGCCTTAATGTCCTTGTTTGTGAAATTAAGTAAATCACAAAAACAATTATAATGTAAACTTGTTTATAACATGTACGGATATTGACCTGAATTGTCGGGTGTCACAGGTAGTAACATATGATTTCTCAAGATTTTCATGGGTTATGTTCCTTGCTTCTAAAGCAGAAACCACAGAGTTGGTACAATTCCTAATCCTGGGTTTAGAAAATTTGTTCAAACAGAAAGTCAGAAGAATTAGGAGTGAGTTTAAGAATAGCAAGATGGGTTTATTCTGTCTTCAAAAGGGAATTCATCATGAATTCAGTGCGCCATATGTACCTCAACAAAATGGAGTTGCTGAACGAAAGAACAGGACTTTGGTTGAAACGGCACGTACGATGCTTGCGGATTCTAAGCTTCCAGTAACTTTTTGGGCTGAGGCTGTGAATACTGCGTGTCATGTTTTGAACAAAGTCTTGACCGTTAAGCGACACAACAAGACATGCTATGAGTTGCTTAATAATCGTAACCCGAATCTGGAATATTTACTTCCTTTTGGTAATCCATGCACCCTTTTGAAAGTTCGAGATGTCCCAACCAAGTTTAGTGCTAAGGCAATTGAAGGGATCTTTCTTGGGTATGTTGTTAATTCTACTACCCAGAGGGTTTATAACAAAGAGACTCGCCAGGTTGAAGAATGGTTTCATATTGACTGTTCTAATCATTCTTTACCACAAATGGCGATTGGACCAGACTGGGCTTTTGATTATGAGAATTTATTCAAGTCTTTTTATTTACCTTCTGATATTTCTCCTAAGGAAGCTGCCGTTTTATATGATTCATGTCAAGATGCACAGAATAGTGGTTTTCTACCGACTGTGGTTCCACAATCATATGTTCCTTCTACATCTGTTCTAGATCCTAATGCTACTTTTTGTTCGGGAACACAAGAGTCTGATAGTGAAGATGAAAATGTTATTTTACAAGATTCTTCTGCTGATCCTTTGATAGTTGATGAACCTTCTAATTTGTCACAGGATCAGGGGAGATTCCTACAAATCTGGACTCGGAGATACCAATTAATCAAGATCTCTCTTATCAATCTGATACAACTCAAGTTGATGTGTTGCCGGTTCCTGAGGTTGCATCAATCAAGGAACTAAAAGCTCATCCGATTTCAAATATCATTGGGGATTTGCGTGATGGAGTGCAAACGCGTTCTACTCTTGACAACACTTGCTTGTATACAGGTTTTAAAGATACTGGTGTTTTTTATGTATGCTCACATTCCTGCTTTATTTCTCAGGTCGAACCAAAGAATGTCGAAATGGCGTTAAGTAATAATAATTGGGTAGAGGCTATTCAGGAAGAACTTGCTCAGTTTGACAAACTTAAAGTTTGGAATCTTGTAGATCTTCCAAAGGGTGTGTATCCAATTGGTACGAAGTGGGTGTTTAAATGCAAGAAAGACGATCAAGGTGTTGTAGTGTGAAATAAGGCAAGATTAGTTGTACAAGGTTTCAATCAACAAGAGGGAATTGATTACACCGAAGTTTATGCGCATGTTGCTAGGCTTGAAGCTAAAAGGTTGTTTCTTGCTTTTGCTTCATACAAAGGGTTTAAGGTGTTTCAATTAGATGTAAAAAGTGATTTCTTATAGGGTAAAGTCAAGGAGGAAGTTTATGTGTGTCAGCCGCCGGGGTTTGAAGATCTATTTAATCTGTCTAAATTTTTCAAGCTTGATAAAGCTCTCTATGATCTTCATCAAGCTCCTCGAGCGTGGTATGAAACGTTGTCTACACATTCTATGGAAAATGATTTTTGTTGAATCACTTTCCTGTGACAAACACTCTGGACAGATTCTAGATAGATAGAGTCTTAGTTTAGTACTTTCATGTATGTATTTGTCTTTGTTTGTAAGTGTCTGTATGAATTAGTTATCGAGTTGTATTTACTTTTACATATTGACTGTTGTAGATTTCTCTAAGTGTTTTGTGCACTTGTATGTGTGCAGGAGATAGTTCCTGCGTACTTAGCAAGTACGCAAGAATAACGTTGCGTACTTGCTAAGTACGCATGAGAAAATTGCCCTGCGCACTTGCTAAGTGCGCAGGCATCAGGTCGTGTATAAATAGGAATGGTTGACAGTAGATAAGTACGCAATCATAGGCATTCAGATTAGCAAATACACACAACTTGTAATCTCTGTACTTCTCTCTGTAACCTTAAACTGTTTATAATAGACGAAAGTTTAAAGTGATTATCTTGTCGGTTTACTTTGTTTTGTAAGACTCTCCACCTAGTCACGGGTATTCCGCAACCGGTCCGACTAGTAGACCCACTTGCATGTGACGATCCGCCACACCCGAGGGACTTACAAGTGGTATCAGAGCGTTGCTCTTGATTTCGAGTGTTGTGAGTGAGTTTGGAGAGTTTTTCTACTGAGTTTTACAAGCAAAAGGAGGTGTTTTTGTTGATTTTTGTGATAAAATAGGGGTAGCTCTTGAGCACTATTTTAGAAGCAAAAATCACTCAAAAAACCAACGTTTGTTGTGTATTTTGAGTGTTTTGAGCAACAAAGGTTGGTTAGAAACAAGTTTCTGACCCTTTGGCTCATTTTGATTGTTCATCCGTCCGATTTTTGCCATCTCCGGTGTGTTTCCAGTGACCGGAATAGTTTGGTGAGAGTTGGTGAACAAGTGTTCTGCGTACTTACCATATCTGGTAAAAAGTACAGTCTTGCTGCATACTTACTAAATACGCAAGACTAATCTCTTGCGTACTTACTAAATACGCAAGACTAATCTTGTGCGTACTTAAGTGATATCCTACGTACTTCTCATTTACTCCTGCGTACTTATCAAGTATGCAAGAGCAAATCTTAAATACGCAAGACTCTAAGTGCGCAAGGCCAATATCAAGTGCGCAAGTGTCTCTGATTTTTCTGAAATTTGACTAAGTGTTCACCATGTTGAATCTTCAGAACCTTGGAAACCTTTTAAACTATGACAATGAGATCGGTACTTCTCAGAAACCGCCAAAGCTGCTAAATGTAAATGATTATTCTAACTGGAAGGCACGCTTTGAGCATTGCATTTCATACACTGATTCTTCGTTATGGATTCCAATTCTAGAAGGCTATAAGCATCCCACACACATTTATCTTGATGATGAACCGCCTAAGCCTATCTCTAAACTCGATGAAAAAGAAAAGAAAGCTTATGATCGAGAGAAGAAAGCTCTTGGTTCAATCACTATGGCATTAACTCAGGAGTTGTTCCACAGCTTCAGAGGTTATTACAACTCTAAGGATCTTTGGAAGGCGTTACAGAAAAGATTCGAAGGGAATAGTGATATCAAGAAGAGTAAACGAGATCTACTCAGGAAGCAGTATGAATGCTTCATATTTTTGGAGAATGAGTCTTTAGATGACCTCATCTCCAGATTCTATCATTTGCAGACAGAATTGAAAGATTTTGAGCTCAAGTATCCCGATAAATAGTTGGTGGAAAAGTTTCTGGATGCTTTGCCACCCAGGTTTGAAATGTACACAACCCTGATGAGAGAGAATCCAAAATTCTATGAAATGACAGTGGAGGAGGCAATTAGAAAGGTTTAAGCTCATAACATGAACCTTAAAAAGAAGGAGAGCTCAGGAAGACCTCAGATACAAGACCCTTCTATGTATCATGGGACGTCTTCTACAACCAAACCTGCGGGCTCTGGAATTGCCCTTTTCTTTGGAAAACTCTACTGAAGAAGACCACTCAAATGGTTGTGGTGGTCATGCATGCTATGCATGTGGATCAGGTTGTGGATCTCATCAACAACACACCTCAAGAAATCCTCCCGTTACAACTTCAGCTAACCAATCAGCTATAGCCAAAATAGCTGAAAATCATGTAGCACTATTTTCATCTTGTATTCTGGCCTACGAGAACTTCATAGGTGGCAAGCTTATAGATCCCGAGACAATTGAAGAAGATTTTAATCAAGTGGATCCTGATGACATGAAGGACATGGATATTTAATGCAATATGGCCATGATCTTGAGGAGAGCCAAGCGTTTCCTGAACAGAATAGGAAGAAAGTTCATTGGCAATCTAATGCCAAGGTTGGTTTTGACAAATCCAAGGCCAAATTATATAAGTGTCTAAACTATGGACACTTTGCTCGTGAATATCAAAAAGACAGAGCACCGGCTTCGGGTTTCACCAGACCTAGCCAAGGAAACAGCCATGGCTACAACAACTCAAACAACCACAATCAAAGCTAAAGTGGAACGTCCAATGCACTGGTAGCTCAACAGGATGAAAGCTTTGATTGGGGTGTTCATATGGAAGATGCCATCATTGCACAAACTCAAGTTGGTCTCATGGCTGAGATCATGGAGTTGATGGAAACTGAGAAAAAGGAAGCTGAGGATAAGGAAGCTGAAGAAAAGGAAGCTTCTGTAGCTGATCAAGAGGAATCGACTACTGTTGCTGCTCTCATGGCCATTGGAGAGGCAACAAGTTCAACAACTGAGGTAGATTCTAATCCTTTTTCTGTTATTTCTTGTTCCAAATGTCTAGGCTTAAAAATTAAAAAGTCTAAGATTCAGGACAAGGTCAAACCCCTTCGTATTGCAGCGTTAAGCTACAAAGAAAACGAAAAACAATTTAAAGATTCAATTGAAACGTTGAAAAAGGAAAAACATGATTATTCACTAAAAATGAGCGATCAACAGCTTCACTTTTATATTGCATATAAGGGGTTAGAGAAAAGGAAGAATGAAATTAACAAGCTGCAAAATGAGAACATGCAGTTGAAATGTTCTAATGAGAAGTTGAAAAACTCTCATTTTGTGGTGGAACATTACGAGTCTGTAGCGAGGCAAATGAATGGCTTAGGGCTGGGTACTAATGCCATTCCTCCACCAGTTAGCGGGAAGTTTGTCAACAGCTTAGTAGACATTGATCTAACTTGTCTTGATAAGTCCTCAGGAAAGGATGACTCCTCTAAAAAGGATGATTCCTCAAGTAAGGCTAACTCCACATCGAATGAGGAGTTCTTTACTGCTTCTGATGATGGGTCGGTTAACACTTGCCCTGAAGGAGTAGTATCTAAGGAGTTCTTATCTGAACAGAAAGTCAAGAAAAACATTATCACTAATAGTGATAACTGTATTTTAACTGAACCCGATATCATTGAATCTAATGATAAATTAAAGGTAATGCTTTATGGGGGGTATAAAAATCTTAATCAAGTAAAGAAAAAGGCTTTTTCAGCTCACTATGGGCTTGGTTACAAAGAAAATTTGCAAAAATACTATACTCCCAAGAACCAATCTGTATCGGGTTAAACTCCTGTTCTCAAACCAACTCCTCCTGCTCATAATGCTGAGTCATCTATTGCCAGATCTAATGAACCTTACAAGAGAACTTACACACACAAGAGGACTTGCTTTCACTGTGGCTTGGTTGGTCACATTTTTGTGAATTGTCCTTCAAAAAACCAAGGGAAACGGCCTATTGTTTCACAACCGGCTGTCATCACTAAGTCACCATCAGCGAAACCTCCCAAATGTCCAAAACAAAATGTGGTGAAACCACCAGTTAAACCGATGGGAAAGCCAAAGATCAAATTTTAGGCTAAACCATCTGTTTCAAGAAAGGTAAAGCAACCTGCTGTACCTTATGTATCTACCTCTGGTACTACACGTACTAGGGAGAAACCTGTGGTGAAACTCTCTAAGCCACAAAGGAGGAGAAGGAATAAGAGGTTGAGAAAGCTAGAGCAGCTGACTTCAGTTCAATCAGGTGAAGCTTCCACAAGTTCACCTGCTGTTGTTGAACCAAAGTCTACTGTTCCGGTTAAGAAAAAGAAGAGGTCCTGGACTGCCAAATCTAAAAATTCTCAATCTCCTAGTCCTAATTCTTTTAAAATTCATCCATTTTGAACAGTCATCACAACTGTGAGTTAAAAGAGGTAGTTTATTTTGAAAATGATGGACGACCCAAGACCATTATGGCTTGGGTCTCCAAATCTAACTAATTCTTTTTGTGACTCATGCAGGGACGTCTGAAGGGTACTATCTCTAACCGCTGGTATGTAGATAGTGGCTGCTCCCGGCACTTGACAGGAAACATGGCCTTGCTTCAAGACGTGAAACCATTCAGAGGCGGCTATGTGGCCTTTGCTGGAGAGAAAGGCGGCAGTATCACATGTCAAGGCGTGGTATCAAATGGTTGTGTCAGTTTTGACAATGTCAACTTTTGCGAGCAGCTGAAGCATAACCTGCTGAGTGTCTCCCAAATGTGCGACAAGAAGTACTCGGTGATGTTTGATAAGAATGAATGCTTGATTCTCAAGCCTGGTTTTGGAGTTCCTGAAGATTGGATCCTGATGAGAGCGCCAAGGACAAACGACACCTATCATATTGATATGAGCGTGGCAACAACCACCTCATCAGTTGCTACTTGTTTGCTTACTAAAGCGACTGAGCTTGACTTTATCTTATGGCATAGGAAACTCGGACATATTTCGTATCGTAAAGTGAACCATCTTGTCCGAAACGGTTTGGTAACCGGGATTCCTAAGCTGAGGTTTACCGTTGCAGATGACTGTATGCCTTGTAAAAAGGGCAAACAACAGCGGAAGTCTCACAAGCCCAAGCTCCAAAACTCCATTGATACCCCTTTGGAGCTATTACACATGGATCTATTTGGCCCCATAAGTATTAGGAGTATTGGAGGTAAGTCGTTCTGTCTGGTTGTAACGGATGATTTCTCACATTTTTCTTGGGTGCATTTTTTAGGTACTAAGGACGAGACTGCTGATATTCTTCAATACCTGATCCTGAGCTTAGAATCGCTTTGCAAGTTGAAGGTTAGAAGAATAAGGAGTGACAACGGAACTGAGTTCAAGAATAATTTGATGGAACTTTTCTGTCTCAAGAAGGGGATCCGTCACGAATTCAGCGACCCGTACACACCACAACAGAATGGAGTTGCAGAACGGAAGAACAGAACACTGATTGAGACTGCAAGGACTATGCTGTCAGATGCAAAGCTTCCTGTCACATTCTGGGCAGAAGCCGTTAATACAGCCTGTCACGTCTTAAATAGAGTTCTGGTTGTGAAGAGGCACAACAAGACTTGTTACGAGTTTATCAACAATCGACTTCCTAATCTTGATTACCTAGTTCCTTTTGGTAGTCCCTGTTCCTTGTTGCTATAGTACAAAGACCGCCAGTCTAACTTTCATGCAAAATAGGTGGAAGGCATCTTCTTAGGATACGTTGCCAACTCGCCTTGCAAGAGAGTGTACAATATAGGAACTTGTACTGTCGAGGAATGGTTTGAAGTGGATTGCAGTAAACACAGCATTCCACCAGAACCAACAGGTCCAGCTTGGGGTTTTGATTATGATGCGCTATTCAAGTCATTCAATCTTCCTGATCTATCTGCAGTTGACGCCGCAAATGTTTATGAATTATTGGGTGGCGGCGATGACTCCAGTTTCTCTACTCGTGCTACTGTACCGATGGTAACTCCTGATTCCAATGTTGCATCTGCATCTAGAACTCATGACAGTGACAACAGTGAAGATGTTCATGTTGATGGAGATGACGCTCAAGCTAAACCTATCACAACCATAGGAAATGAAGCTCCAGCTGATCCAATTAACATTGAATCTTCTTCTTCTGGAACACAGGAAATGGGGGAGTTAAGCACGAATCTCGATTCAGAAATTCAGGAAACAAGAGTGCATAAGAATCATCCAATCGACAAAATTATTGGTGATCCTCATGCCGGTGTTCAAACTCTTCATCGAACCATTGCAGAGAACACTAGTCTTTACTCGGAGATACTTGACACTGGTGTCATGGAAACATGTCTGCAAGCTGCATTCGTGTCCTAGTTAGAGCCGAAGAATGTGAAGGAGGCTCTCGCGGACAACTGCTGGATTGAGGCGATGCAAGATGAATTGTCTCAATTCCAAAAGTTGCACATGTGGGATTTGGTTGACTTGCCAAAAGGCTTTCAGCCAACTGGAACCAGATGGGTGTTCAAATGCAAGACGGATGATCGTCATGTGGTTGTGAAGAACAAAGCAAGATTGGTAATTCAGGGTTTTTATCAAACAAGAGGGCTTGGATTACACGGAAGTATATGCCCCAGTTGCTAGAATTGAGGCCATTCGACTGTTCTTGGCTTATGTCACATATGTCGGCTTCAAGGTCTATCAACTTGATGTGAAGAGTACTTTCCTATATGGAAAAGTTCATGAAGAGGTCTATGTCACTCAACCTCCCGGCTTTGAAGATCCACATATTATTAATAAAGTGTATAAGCTCGACAAAGCACTTTATGGTCTTCTTCAAGCACCGCGGGCATGGTATGAGACATTATCTAAGCATCTATTGTCTAATGGTTTCGTTCTTGGATAGATTGACTCGACCCTCTTCATTAGGAAAGCAGGAGGTGACATTTTTCTTGTTCAAGTCTACGTCGACAACATTATTTTTGGATCTACCAATGAAGGGATGTGTAGGGAATTCGAGCAGGTGATGAAGTCCAAGTTTGAAATGAGTAACATGGGTGAATTGTCATTCTTCCTGGGTCTGCAAGTCAGGCAAAGAGAGGATGGCATTTGTCTACATCAAACTAAGTATGTGCAGGACATCTTGTCAAAATACAAGATGAATGATAGCAGTACTTATGGCACACCTATCCTAGTCAATCATGGTCGGCATCCTGACAAAGATGGAAAGGATGTGGATTGCAGATTGTACCGTGGGATGATCGGATCACTTATTGTCACACCCCGACCGATGGCGGAATCATCGGGGCGGGACATGTAGACTGTTCATAGCACAAGGTTGACTAAATTGAAATATATTAAAGTCAAATTTCCATTTCACATAATCCAAGTACAAACCAAATCCAAACAAAGAAACAATAAACAACTCATAAACTTCTTGATTTAATATTGCTAAGTCCAAATCCTATATTGAGCACGTCTTGAATCATTCTCACATATTAGGCCCTGAAACATGAATAAAATAAAGTCAACTAAAAAGTTGGTGAATATAACACAGTTGTATATAGATAGCATATAGTTGAAAACAAATCCTTTACAAGATATGAAAAATAAGGCATTTATGGGGAGCAGCTATTGTGTAATCAAGTACAACCAAACCTTTGTAACTAGTATGCAAATTGTGTTGTCGGTATCAATCACCTCCACTTGGGTGGGTTTGTCAGACTCAATAGATCTATCATTGAAAACCGTCGGCTTGTATAGTTAATGATTGCACATAGTTTTCACAAAGACTAGCACAACTAGCACTCGGGCACAAAGCTCAAATTTTGCACACATGTATGTAAGTAGGATTTTGCACTTGTGTTGTTTGAGTAAATGTAAATGTGAAATGTGTAATGTGTATAAAGTTCATGTTCCACCCCAAAAGTGTAAAAGAGTAAAAAGGGGTTGTGAATACTCACTTGATATGGAAGTGAAGCTAACAAAGATTATAGATAGCAAATATGATCCTCGAAATGCACAACTTAACCTAAAGGGTAAATGTGTATTGAATCAAATAGAGGCATAAAGTTTAAGTCTAAAATGAAAATTGAATTTGTGTATAAAACTATTGATTTGTATTTAAAAGTGTTGAATAAAAATTATATATAGAGTTCGAAATAATAATATTTTTAAAACAATTTGATTAGGTTTGAATTGGATAATTGAATAAATATATAATTATAGTTTATGAAATAATGTAAATATTAATTGTAATTAAGTATAAATAAATAAATGAGTTTGATTTAAATTGTAAATTAAATAAATAATCATTATCTTATTTATTTATAAACTTGTAACTTAATCATTTAAAATATCATTTAAGTGTAAGATAAAGTTAAATTTAATTTTTATAAATTTTTAAATAAACTTTTAAATAAATAATATTTATCTCTTCAAATACAGAAAACATATTTTTATAAAATTTGAAACATTTATTGATTGAAAAATATAAAATTATAATTTTGTTAAAGTTTCTGAGTCACACACGACCGTGCCTCGGAAGGGCACGATCGTGCTCAAGCCACGGGCGCGACCGCGCTAGTCGGGGAGCGACCGGGTTGATCAACAGGAGCACAATCTAGACAAGTCAACAGGCACGACCGTGTCTTGGCCCGGCACGGTCGTGTCTATGATCTTTAGACACAACAGAGACTAGCCCAGAGGGCATGACAAGGTCTGGACAGGAGAACACGACCGCGCTGCTAGTCGGCATGACCGCGCTCGATGAGGCACGGCCGCGCTAGATGATTAGCGCAACCGTGTCTCTTCCAAATCAGACACGAATTGACAATTTCTTGTATTTTAAACGCTGGATTTGTTAGGGCTTTTGATTAATGGGTTATTACGAGTCTTTTCATATAATTTAATTTTATGTAAATCGTGTTGAAGTATGGATTCGATTAAATCATTTTTATTAAAATGAGAAATCCGGTTCAGGATGATTTTTATGATGGAAGCCCCAATTAACAGAGGGCTTTTGTTATGAGGACTAAATCGACTGAGAAAAAGGTGATAATTACCTTGGAGGGTATCAGATTGATAGGAAGCGGTAGAAGAAAGTTCCGGCGTCGGCCATAACGGCTTCCGGCGACTTCGACTGCGATTCCGTCTGCTTCAACGGTTCCGAAGCTTCAGGAGAGATCGAATGGCGTGACGATGTTGCTGGATTAAGAGGGTTCTGATTGAATTGCTTGAGAGAGTTTTCTTGGAAAAATATTTGAGAGAGTTCTTTGAGGTTCACGAATTCTGGTTAATTGGTCGTAAAGAGGATGTTTTGGTAGTATTATTTCTTAGTTAATGGGAGCAAAACGTATAACGGATTTGAATTCGAACGATCGGGTGATTAAACTGCATTTACGTTTCAACTGTTACGCAGGCGCGACCGTGCCAAAAATGGGCGCGACCGTGCCTAGACACCGGGCGCGATCGTTCCAAAGCAAGTCGCGCGACCGTGCCAAAGCACTTGGCGCGACCATGCTAGGACGAAGCACGACCGTGCTAGACTAGGATTTCTTGATATTTTTCAACTTTAGTCCTTGACTTTTCAGATTTGATAAGTTTGATTAACATAGTTTCTTGCATAGTGTTTAAGTGTATATAATCGAGTAAAACTTGCGAACTTGTATTGAATCATTGCATTTAATTTATGGCGAGAAAAATAATAAGACAGTGCACGAGTATTGAATTCGAAATTGCATTACATTGAATTGAAATATGAATACTAAATATCAGGAATGTTACAGTCTCCCCATGTTGAGAGAATTTCGTCCCGAAATTTAGCTAGAGGAAACAACATTATTAGTAAAAAGATGAGGGTACTTGAGCTTCATTTGGTCTTCTCGTTCCCAAGTGAACTCAGGACCACGCTTAGATTCCCAACGAACTTTAACGATAGGAATGCGACTTCGCTTGAGCTGCTTGACTTCACGATCCATAATTTCCACCGGCTTCTCAACGAAGTGCATCGTTTCATCAATGCGCATGTCGTCGAGCGGTATATGGAGATTTTCATCGGCGAGACACTTCTTTAGATTAGATATATGAAATGTAGGATGTACATTGCCAAGAGATGGAGGTAACTCGAGCTTGTAAGCCACTTTCCCAATCCTTTCAAGGATTTTGAACGGACCAACATAACGAGGTGCTAACTTGCCTTTCTTTCCAAAACGGACCACACCCTTCCATGGAGACACCTTTAGAAGAACAAGGTCACCGACTTGGAATTCCAAGGGTTTTCGACGTTTATCGGCATAACTCTTTTGCCGACTCCTCGCTACTCGAATATTGTCACGGATTTGAATAATCTCGTCGGATGTTTCTTGAATTAACACGGGACCAGTGATTTGTGCTTCACCAATCTCACTCCAACAGATAGGAGAACGACACTTGCGACCATAGAGAGCTTCGAATGGAGCCATGTTGATACTTGTATGGTAGCTATTGTTGTAAGAAAACTCAATAAGGGATAAATGTGAATCCCAATTGCCACCAAAATCTATTACACAAGCTCTAAGCATGTCTTCAAGAGTTTGGATCGTTCGCTCGGTTTGACCATCAGTTTGCGGATGGTAAGCCGTGCTCAAATCCAATCGAGTGCCAAGAGTCTTTTGGAGAGATTGCCAAAATCGAGAAGTGAACCGAGCGTCTCTATCGGATATTATGTTCAAGGGAACACCATGATGGCTCACAATTTCATCAATGTAAATTCGGGCTAATTTCTCCATTTTGAAGTCTTCACGAATAGGCAAGAAGTGAGCGGATTTAGTGAGACGATCAATGATCACCCAAATACTATCATATCCACTCGAAGTGCGAGGGAGCTTGGTAATGAAATCCATAGCTAGATTCTCCCATTTCCACACGGGAATTTCTGGTTGTTAGAGTAAACCAGATGGACGTTGATGTTCGGCTTTGACTTTGGAACAGGTTAAGCATTTGGCCACATAAAGAGCAATGTCTTTCTTCATACCGGGCCACCAATAAAGTTTGCGAAAATCTTGGTACATTTTATCCGCACCAGGATGAATAGAATAACGAGTCTTATGAGCCTCGTTCATGAGAAATGTACGGAGATCGTCGCGATCGGGAATCCAAATACGGTTCAAGTAATGTAGTAAGCCATTGGGTTTTGATTCAAGAAGAAGTTCAACACCACACGACATTTCTTCATACATGTTACCCTCAGTTACCGAGACGTGTTGAGCTTCTAAGATACGGGTTTGAATATCGGTTTGAATATGGGCACAATGAAGCATAACATTGTCCTTCCGACTCAAAGCATCGGCTACAACATTCGCTTTGCCGGGATGGTAACGAATCTCGCAGTCGTAGTCGTTAAGGAGTTCGACCCAACGTCGTTGCCTCATATTGAGTTCTTTTTGGTTGAAGATGTGTTGAAGACTTTTGTGGTCGGTGAACACCACACATTTCGTGCCATATAGGTAATGTCTCCAAATCTTTAACGCGAATACGACCGCACCTAATTTGAGATCGTGCGTCGTATAATTCTTTTCATGAATTTTGAGTTGCCTTGATGCATAAGCGATTACTTTGCCTCGTTGCATGAGGACACAACCAAGACCTTGGTTAGAAGCATCACAATAGACAACCAAATCATCAATCCCATCGGGAAGAGTCAAAATGGGAGCATTGCACAACTTTTGCTTGAGGGTTTGGAAACCTTCTTCTTGTTTCGGTCCCCATTCATAAGTCTTACCCTTGTGGGTCAAAGCAGTAAGAGGGACAGCAATCTTTGAGAAGTTTGAGATGAAACGAAGATAATAACCCGCAAGACCAAGAAATGAACGAACTTCGATAGGAGTCTTCGGGGCATTCCAATTCTTAACCGTTTCAATCTTAGCAGGATCAACATGAATACCCTTGTCGTTGACGATGTGACCAAGAAATTGAACTTCTTTTAACCAAAATTCACATTTGGAGAACTTGGCATATAGTTGTTCTTTCTTTAAAAGGTCCAAAACCAATCTAAGGTGTTCTTCATGGTCGGCTTTAGTCTTGGAATAGATTAAGATATCGTCAATGAAAATGATCACGAATTTATCAAGGTACGGTTTGCACACACGGTTCATGAGATCCATGAAAACTGCGGGTGCATTGGTTAACCCGAAAGGCATAACCATGAACTCGTAATGACCATACCTTGTTCGAAAAGCAGTCTTAGGAATGTCATCTTCTTGAACACGGAGCTGATGATAACCAGATCGAAGATCAATATTCGAGAAACAAGTAGAACGTTGAAGTTGATCAAAGAGGTCATCGATCCTAGGCAAAGGATAACGATTTTTGATAGTAAGCTTGTTAAGTTCGCGGTAGTCAATACACATGCGAAATGATCCATCCTTCTTTTTAACAAATAAGACGGGTGCACCCCACGGTGAATGACTCGGGCGAATGAAACCTTTGTCGGAGAGTTCTTGAAGTTGGCTTGCGAGTTCTTGCATTTCCGAAGGTGCAAGACGATAAGGAGTTCTAGCAACGGGGTTAGCTCCGGGCATAAGGTCAATACGGAACTCTACTTGACGAACAGGAGGAAGACCGGATAAATCTTTAGGAAACACTTCGGGAAAATCCCTAATGATAGGAATGTCTTGAATACTCTTCTCCTTGACGTCCTTTTGAACAATATGAGCTAGGAAGGCGATGTACTTCTTTCGTAAGTACTTTTGAGCGGTAGTACAAGACATCAATTTAAGACCCTTGCAAGGCTTTTCACCAAAAACCCTTAAGGTTTCTCCCGATGGTTGCGGAATTTGAATACACTTTTCAAAGCAAATAACTTCGGCATGATGATTTGATAGCCAATCCATACCTATGATAATATCAAAGTTTCCTAGTAGCATTGGAATAAGATTGATTGGGAATGTATGATCATTAAGTTCTAAGGAGCAATCATAGATGGTAGACTCAATTGTAAGGGAGTCACCATTTGCTATTTCAACGGTGAAGGTTTTCTCTAATTGGGATCGTGTCTTTGCAAGTAAAGGCTCAAAATTAAGTGACACAAAACTTTTATCGGCACCGGTATAGAACAAAATGGAGGCATATTGACTATTAACAAGGAACGTACCATTAACCACGTCGTTGTTGGCTTGAGCTTCGTTGGCGTTTATGTTGAATGCACGCCCACGAGCTCCACCTTGTCTAGCATTTGCAAGTCTTGGACATAGATTTCGAAAATGGTTCGGGTCACCACACTCATAACAAGCACGCCTATTAGCAATGGCGGGAACACCTTGATTAGCCACTCGCGGGTTGGGTTGGTTCGGTGGGTTGACTTGGCCTTCAAAAGCTTTGGCCCTACAAACATTGATAGTGTGACCATATATCCCACAATGAGTACAAAGGCGACACGGGATATTTTGAGGATGATGAAAATTGCAGGTGGCACAAAGAGGGTAGATCCCAACATATGGCTTTTTAGCCGGTGCTTGAACTATGGGTGCAACTTGATTAACGAGCACCGCAGGAGTAATTACAGCAAAGTTTCTAACCTTCCTCTTTTTGTTATTGCGAGAGTGTTCAGTTGTGGCTTCTTTGTTGTGGGCAGGAGGGGTTACGGTTTCAGCAACTTTCTTAGATCCCTTTTTGGTAAGAGTCCCAGCTTTCACATGATTATCAGTCAGGGTAGCAGACAGGCGGATGGCATCTTCCAAAGTAGCAGGATTTCTACCTAAGACAGTATCTTGGATTTGTCTTGGTAGCCCACCAATGTACTTTTCGATACAACGAGATAACGGAGTGACCATGTGGGGCACGAGAAGACTCAACTCATGGAACCGAGTTGTATATGCTAAGTTTTCCCCACTATCTTGGGCAAGATCCCAAAATTCGGCCTCTAACTTCTTCACTTCATTTCGAGGACAGAATTCCTCGGTCATAAGCCTTTTGACCTCATCCCAAGGTAAAGCCATAGCTACATCAATACCCCTATTCCTTTTCTCCCCATTCCACCATGTAAGTGCCCGCTTTTGGAGGACACTTGTAGCATGACGAACACGGAGGTTGTCGGGACAGTCACTATTGAGAAAGGTATTCTCAATACTTTCAAACCATTGAAGGAGTCCAGTAGCTCCTTCGGTTCCATAAAACTTTAGGGGATTGCACGAATTGAAGTGCTTGAAGGTGCATTGAGGTGAATTGTTACCACCATTTCCACCATTTCCACCATTATTACCACTATTGCTTCCATTTCCACCATTGCCATTGGTGGCACCATTGGCTTGGGTGAGTTGTGTCACCAATTGGGTAAGAATAGCAGCAATGTCGGAATTGGCGTTGGTTGCGGGAGCACGACGAGGAGGCATTCTACAGATTTTCACAAGACAAGAAAAGATTATAAGAACTTATGAGAATTGCTAGGATTTAATAGAATAGAATAACAAAATAATAATAAAAAAAATAGACATTCATAGTTTGGATTGTACTCAAAAGTGACAAAATCACTTGAATACTATGGCACATTAAGGTTAATTAAACTTATAAAATTTTCAAGGAGACATGCTTTAGCCTATAAGTAAACACTCATCTCGGGAATTCCCAGGAAAGCATACGGGTCCCTCGGTTGATTGGGATTTATGCGAAATGCTTTCCTAGACAGAAAACCCAAAATACAGGTGTCACCCTTCCAGATTGCACGTGTCCTCAAATAATTTAACAAGTTTAAAAACTTTAACGAAGAAATAAAAATTTTTAAAGATTTTTGCTTCAAGAATTTTTCCACATGCTAAGAAGGATAAAGATAGAAGGAAGATAGAAATATTATGAGGTTTTAGAATATAGGAAAGGATATTATTTATTTAATTATTAAGAATATCCTAATAAGTCATGGATTTAAAACACATAAGTCATCAAAATGAAATAATAAGTAATCATATTAAGCATGTAACATATAACAAGTAGCACATAGCATGTAACACATAGCACAAAAATCATGAAGCATAGTATAAGTGGGTGTCCTAAAGTTATAGTCTAGGTCAAGGTGTCTAATAACCTAATTCCCTATAACCAAGGCTCTGATACCAATCTGTCACACCCCGACCGATGGCGGAATCATCGGGGCGGGACATGTAGACTGTTCATAGCACAAGGTTGACTAAATTGAAATATATTAAAGTCAAATTTCCATTTCATATAATCCAAGTACAAACCAAATCCAAACAAAGAAACAATAAACAACTCATAAACTTCTTGATTTAATATTGCTAAGTCCAAATCCTATATTGAGCACGTCTTGAATCATTCTCACATATTAGGGCCTGAAACATGAATAAAATAAAGTCAACTAAAAAGTTGGTGAGTATAACACAGTTGTATATAGATAGCATATAGTTGAAAACAAATCCTTTACAAGACATGAAAAATAAGGCATTTATGGGGAGCAGCTATTGTGTAATCAAGTACAACCAAACCTTTGTAACTAGTATGCAAATTGTGTTGTCGGTATCAATCACCTCCACTTGGGTGGGTTTGTCAGACTCAATAGATCTATCATTGAAAACCGTCGGCTTGTATAGTTAATGATTGCACATAGTTTTTACAAAGACTAGCACAACTAGCACTCGGGCACAAAGCTCAAATTTTGCACACATGTATGTAAGTAGGATTTTGCACTTGTGTTGTTTGAGTAAATGTAAATGTGAAATGTGTAATGTGTATAAAGTTCATGTTCCACCCCAAAAGTGTAAAAGAGTAAAAAAGGGGTTGTGAATACTCACTTGATATGGAAGTGAAGCTAACAAAGATTATAGATAGCAAATATGATCCTCGAAATGCACAACTTAACCTAAAGGGTAAATGTGTATTGAATCAAATAGAGGCATAAAGTTTAAGTCTAAAATGAAAATTGAATTTGTGTATAAAACTATTGATTTGTATTTAAATGTATTGAATAAAAATTATATATAGAGATCGAAGTAATAATATTTTTGAAACAATTTGATTAGGTTTGAATTGGATAATTGAATAAATATATAATTATAGTTTATGAAATAATGTAAATATTAATTGTAATTAGGTATAAATAAATAAATGAGTTTGATTTAAATTGTAAATTAAATAAATAATCATTATCTTATTTATTTATAAACTTGTAACTTAATCATTTAAAATATCATTTAAGTGTAAGATAAAGTTAAATTTAATTTTTATAAATTTTTAAATAAACTTTTAAATAAATAATATTTATCTCTTCAAATACAGAAAACATATTTTTATAAAATTTGAAACATTTATTGATTGAAAAATATAAAATTATAATTTTGTTAAAGTTTCTGAGTCACACACGACCGTGCCTCGGAAGGGCACGATCGTGCTCAAGCCACGGCGCGACCTCGCTAGTCGGGGCGCGACCGGGTTGATCAACATGAGCACAATCTAGACAAGTCAACAGGCACGACCGTGCCTTGGCCCGGCAAGGTCGTGTCTATGATCTTTAGACACAACAGAGACTAGCCCAGAGGGCATGACAAGGTCTGGACAGGAGAACACGACCGCGCTCGATGAGGCAGGGCCGCGCTAGATGATTAGCGCGACCGTGTCTCTTCCAAATCAGACACGAATTGACAATTTCTTGTATTTTAAACGCTGGATTTGTTAGGGCTTTTGATTAATGGGTTATTACGAGTCTTTTCATATAATTTAATTGTATGTAAATCGTGTTTAAGTATGGATTCGATTAAATCATTTTTATTAAAATGAGAAATCCGGTTCAGGATGATTTTTATGATGGAAGCCCCAATTAACAGAGGGCTTTTGTTATGAGGACTAAATCGACTGAGAAAAAGGTGATAATTACCTTGGAGGGTATCGGATTGATAGGAAGCGGTAGAAGAAAGTACCAGCGTCGGCGATAACGGCTTCAGGCGACTTCGACTGCGATTCCGTCTGCTTCAACGGTTCCGAAGCTTCAGGAGAGATCAAATGGCGTGACGATGTTGCTGGATTAAGAGGGTTCTGATCGAATTGTTTGAGAGAGTTTTCTTGGAAAAATATTTGAGAGAGTTCTTTGAGGTTCACGAATTCTGGTTAATTGGTCGTAAAGAGGATGTTTTGGTAGTATTATTTCTTAGTTAATGGGAGCAAAACGTATAACGGATTTGAATTCGAACGATCGGGTGATTAAACTGCATTTACGTTTCAACTGTTACGCAGGCGCGACCGTGCCAAAGCACTTGGCGCGACCGTGCTAGGACGAAGCACGACCGTGCTAGACTAGGATTTCTTGATATTTTTTAACTTTAGTCCTTGACTTTTCAGATTTGATAAGTTTGATTAACATAGTTTCTTGCATAGTGTTTAAGTGTATATAATCGAGTAAAACTTGCGAACTTGTATTGAATCATTGCATTTAATTTATGGCAAGAAAAATAATAAGACAGTGCACGAGTATGGAATTCGAAATTGCATTATATTGAATTGAAATATGAATACTAAATATCAGGAATGTTACACTTATGTATCTCACAGCTTCAAGACCCGATATAATTTTGCTGTGTGCTTGTGCTCAAGGTTTCAGTCTCAACCGATGGAGTCACATATGATAGCCGTGAAGAGAATTTTCAGATACATGAAAGGGAAACCTCGATTGGGTATTTGGTACTCTAAGCAGCAGTCATTCGACCTCAAAGCCTACACTGATTCAGATTATGGCGGCTGTAACCTTGACAGAAAGTCAACTTCTGGTGGATGTCAATTCTTAGGAGACAGACTGGTTTCCTGGCAGTGTAAGAAGCAGTCAGCGGTTTCTGTCTCAACTTGTGAAGCAAAATACATTGCTGCAGCGAGCGGTTGCTCTCAGATATTGTGAATTTAGCAGCAATTGAGAGACTACAGCTTAAACTTCACTGGAACTTCTTTGTTCATTGACAACAATGGCACAATGTCCATCACAAATAACCCGGTGAAACATTCCAAAACTAAACATATAGAAATTCGCCATCACTTCATCCGTGATTGTGCTGAAAAGCATTTAATTGAACTTGTTAAAGTTCACACGGATGACAATCTTGCTGACCTTTTCACAAAGGCTCTTGATCGTTCCCGTTTTGAGCATCTTGTCAACTTGATAGGAATGTTCAATCCTGAGTGAAAAACTTGTTTTTCTTAAATCAATTCAATTCATGAAAGTTAAACTTTTAGTTTCTTTTAAGTTTTCTGTATAGTTCTTTTAACTTTCAAAAACATTTTACAAAATCAAAAACAAAATAGAAAATGGTGAAAATTTCAAAGTTAACTTGAGAAAAGAAGAAATGATAGTACATCAGAAATGATCTAAACGTCACAGACTGCTCATATGGGAAATGATTGCGTCATGCTTACTTAATTGTTTAAATTATTATGTTTTTAATCTGCTTATTTACAAATAATTTGAATTGGCAGTAGGTTGTATGCGTCTTTGAATCACTAGTAGTGTGAAAACTAAAGTGTAAATTACAACTGTGATTTGAACCCATGTTTGCTAGTGTGTGTGCGTAAAAGAATAGAAAAGATCACTATCAGATAAAGGATGTTAGATTTTGGCAATAATTTTCTTTTGAGATCAGTTTCGAGTTATGTCGTTAGCACAATTAATGCGGTTCATCTCACTGCCCATACTCACAAGTATGCAAGGAGAGATTGAATCAAGACATTTCTCTACATCAACCGTTGATCATGTATTCACTCTCGAATCAATCCTGATTCATTGAAATCAAATCCAGATAAAAGTTGGATTCCCTTACCTTATTCAAACACCATACTTATTATCCTGAATCATCATACCGATATTCAATGAAGAAAATCAAATGAAACTAAGACATATGAATCACTCGATTCTGAATCTTATGATTCCTGATAATCCTTATGGATTCTGCTTGATTTTTCCTGTGCTAATTGATGTAGCTTTAATCAGAAAATTTAGAAAATCATTGGGTAAATCTTAGATTCCTTGAGATAGTGCAATTTACATTATTGTAGCATATCAGTGGGGTACACGTTGTATATCTTATAATTAATATCTTAATACACAAGAACGTGATACAAAGATGCTTATAGTTTCAAATCTTATAATATTGTCAACTTGAATTACTTGTTTTTGTGCTTATTATGTATGAATAAATAGTACTCCATGACATGATCCCATATTCTTTGATGTTTATATTATACTGTATCGTTTTTGTTATAAGTTAGCTTGATATGATCCTCTGCTCGTGTCTTTGATCAAAAATAGTTTGTGTAAATACGTGTATATTTCTATCTAAAAATGATCAAAAAGATTTTTAAGTTTATGAACAGTTCAATCTTAATCAGAAAAACCAAAAAAAAATAATATTTGTGTTTAACCTTCCTGAATTGATTGTGAATCCTCTTGATTGAATGTTGTTTATCTTGTTCGTTATTTGACTTAAAAAAAATCTTCATAATTTGAGTTGAAAGTTTGCGCACTTAAGGGTTTCTGCGTACTTGTCAAGTGCGCATGAAGTAAGCCCTGCGTACTTAACAAGTATGCAAGAGTTAAGCCTTGCGCACTTGTAAGTACGCATGAGTTAAAGCTTGCGCACTTAGCAAGTACGCACGACTGTTTGGTGTTGGGTATATATACAGGAGTTAGAAAATTTTCAGACTTTTATCATTCAAACTCATGGTCTGTACATTTTCCATCTGCAATTTTTACTCAAAAATCAAAGTGTTTGTAGGTCCAGGTAACTCAACTACTGATCGAACTCGTGATATGACGTTGCTATAACAGGAAGTGCGGAATCCTTCATGTTAACATTTGCATACTAACCAACAATTCAAACAACACGCATAAATAAACTTCTCGTTATATTCAGATTCACAATGGTTTACAGACTCAATCAGACAATTCTAGTTCTCTCTGTTCTGTTCTCTGTCTAATGACTCTGTAAACACATATATATAGAAACTAACCTGCTGTAAGCGAACTTATTAAGTTCGCCTGAAACAGACTAAGCGAACTTAACAAGTTCGCCTCAGTTAGAACTAAGCGAACTTATTAAGTTCGCCTCTGATAGAGCAGGCGAACTTAACAAGTTCGCCTCTAGGCTCACTTGTAAAAACACTTAGCAACTTTATACAATTACATAACAAAAACATAAAGACATAAAATCTAACTATTACAAGCTTTTGTCATTACAAATCTATGTCCTAACAGACTCCCCCTTGACAATAGCTTGATCTTCTGTCTTCAGTCTTTATCTTGAACTCTTCTAGTTATCTGGTAGCCTGGTTCCTGCATGCACACCATATCTTCTACATATCTCCAAAACTCTTTTGTACTGTAGACCTTGTTCTCTCCATTCATCAGTATACATGATCTCATTCTTTCGCAGCGTCCTCTGCTCTTTCTTTGAAAAATTAATAAGATTCATTGCGTCATAGAAACACACAATGACCTTATTATCTTTATCTTCAATCCTTGCTTCCCCAGTATTAACATCAACATACCACCATTTCATATTCCCAAGAAATTCTTGAGGAATATTCTTTAATGGTATCTTGTGAATAGCACGCACTGGTCTATACTTGTATCTCCAGGTTACTTTCCCAGTCTTAGGATCTGTGTTCTTCACTCTCTTTCCCTTCTGTGGTTTTAGCCGTTCATACTTACCCGAACTACCTTCTTTCTTTATCAGGTTTGCTATCACATCAGCCAAACCATTCTTCGATCTATTTATGAGTGGTTTTGAAGCTAGACTATTTATTTCACACCTCGGCAAGGTATTGAAATATTTGATCCTTGGCTTTACGTATTGAACACCGTAAGATCGTTTGATTGCAAACAATTTTGATTCACCATCATAGAACCAACTTATGATCCTTCCTACACACTGCTCTTTATTCACATATTTCTCTTTCTGAGCAGCTTGTGCTGGAGACATGGGTAGCACCTTCATCCAATTGTTTACAACTTCTCTCCACTGTTCTCGTGTCATCCCTGTATCTCTGTACATTACAGGTTCTTCATTAATCTTTGGAGACTCAGTGTGAGTAGTTTCAGTTTCAGCACCTTTATTGAATTGAAGATTCTCATCATCAATATCCATCTTTGACTCAGCTGTATCATCAGGCAGTGTGACGTCTTCAACAGAGTCCATAGAATCAGTTATTCCGTCATAAGAGAACTCAGGAACAACATCCTCTTGGATGAAGTTATACGACATATTAACACTATCACAGCCTTCATATGTGACACTGTCTTTATCTTTCTCTATTTCAATCTCTACTATTTCTCCTTCTTCTATCTCGTTATCCGATATATCATCTTCCATGTCATTGAATAGATCGCCAATGTCATCAAGACATTCAATCTTTTCAGCTTCCTCTTCTTCTGAATCTTGAAAGAACTCCAATAACAGAATTTCTTCTTCATTAGTACCAAAAGTATCTTTGTCTTTGTTTCCTTCAAGTGATTGTGATGTCGACTCCCCCTGAACTCTAGATATAGGATTAGCGTCAGTGTATTGACGATCACCCTCAATATTTCCAGCAGGATCATTGTCTTCATCATCACGTCTTTGAATTGACTCTGTGTGACAAGTATCAGGTATCCTCAACTCCCCCTGAGTGTCAAGACGCTGAACGAGTTTGGAAACTAATGCTTGCATATCAGCAATCTGTTGAGCTTGAGTCTGAATCACCAGCTGCCGTTGTGAATCAATAGATACAAGAGAGTCAACTTGTGTTTGTAGAGATAGCACTTGAGATTCAAGGAAAGTTATCCTAGCAGAATCAGAAGGCTTTGATGGACCAGCTGCTGATTGTGGAATAGAAGGACTTGAAGTAGTAGGAATCACTGGAGGAACAGGAGTATGAACTGGAGATGGATCCTTAGATCTTGGAGGAGTAATTATCAAAGAAGCAACAAAATTAGCATCCTCGACTCCTTGAGAAGAATTTGCAGCAGCAATCGACGCAGACATTAACTTTGGACGTGTAGGATCTGGATTAAAGTCACTGTCAGTGTCAGAACTCTCATCGACCAAAGATCTTTTTCCAAGTACTGATCCGGAAGGAGGATCCCGAACAGACTTTCGTCTTGGTCGTCTGGCTTGAGATTTAATGCGTTTTCCAGCATTAGCCAGTGGAATAGCAGCTAACCGTTCATAATGACCTGGGGAAAAATCCCTAGATTCATCAGAATCAGTACTGTCATCATCAGATGATATCGTATCACTTGAACTGGAACTAGAATCAGCATCTGTCACCACATTCCCTTCTTGTTCATGAATGGGCGAGTTCACAACATCATCAACAAAATCATCCATGTTCATACCTAGATCTTGATTAGGATCATGAACGACCTCTTCTTGAACTGGTACCTGAATAGGTATATCAACATTAGCTTGTGGAATAGGAACTTGTTCAAGAATAGGAATTTGAGGAACTGGTATCTGTTGTTGTTGAGCTTGTTGTTGGTGTGGAACTTGTTGTTGTTGTGGTTGTACATTGACGCCTTAAGCTTGAGCAAGTTCATCAGGATGAAACCAGTTGTCATTAGGTGGTGCAACATAATCAGGATTGATTAAGTGCCCAAACAGTGGAGTATTAACTGGAATTAATGCAGCATTTTGCGGTTTCACCTTTGTACAGTCGGTAAAAATACGTTTTGACATCGGAGTCAAAGTTAATCTTATAGCATGTTGTGGAAGATCTGGAATAAGGTGATTGAGTATCATTTGAATGAATCGAGGATACATCAAGAAACCTTGACCTTCAGCTGGATTGATCTGCATTACCATCTCCCAATAGAAATAAAGAGGAAAATTGAATCGTTTATTCAATGTTAAGGCCACCATAGCTGTTTGAAGAGCCATTTTCAATCCATCGGTACCAGCTTTTCGCGGAGAAATGCATTGAATAATCACATGCATAAAATACCTCCATTCACTAACTAATCCACCTTTCCGAGCTTTTGTATCATTTTTTCGTTCACGATAACCCATCCGTTGAAAACAACCCATAATAAGAGTGTTAGGATAAGATATTAGATCGTCAGCATTTCCACCTAAATCAAGAGCAGCACGAATCGTCTCTTCAGAAATTTCAATCTCAGTATTGTTTACTTTTGCACGGAGTACATGCGGTTCCACGTAATTATCTTGATGTACCGTATCCCAGAATTGTTGTATATACACCAAGCTGATATAGGGATCCGCAGATAAGGCAACATGCAGTCGTGATCGATTTAAAAAATTTATGATGCTTTGAAAATGAACTGCTTCTGGCATATTAAGATCTAACAGTGCCACTTGATTATGTTTATATTCGACACGACGAGCCATCTGTGAAAATATCGGACAATACAACAAACATTAGTACACTTACACATATATGAAACACACACACAAACAAAACAAAATTATTATTATTATTATTATTTTTTTAATTTTCAAACAAAAAAAAATTTTCAACAAAAAATTCACAAGTCCAATTCACTTCTGACCCCTAGGCGAACTTAATAAGTTCGCTTAGTAGTGCAAGAGGCGAACTTATTAAGTTCGCCTGACAAGTTCACTTGGAACAAGTTCGGCTGAACCTGAGACGTTTCGAATTCAAACACAAATTTTCAAAACTTTGCCAAATCGATAGAAATCATGAAATAAGCTTTGAACAACAGTCGAAGACCAATTTACAACCAAAGATGATGATTAATTTTATATTTCATTCAAAAATTAGGTCAAATTCTGCCTTTGAACAGTGTGACGTAGAACCGAGACAAAAATCATCAAATACACACAATTGACCGGATGAAATCCAACGAAAATACCTTTGTTAGATTCGCAATTCAATTTTGATTAAGATTCAACCAGAAAATAACTCTCACAACACAATTTTAAAGTTTTGAGAATTTTGGGCAAGTTCGCTTAATTCTGAAGAAGACGATGAAAATGACAAGTTCGCCTGATTCAACCCTTTTTCAGATTAAGTTCGCTTGATTAAGCGAATTTGTTAAGTTCGCTTAACAAGCCTTCGGCGAACAAGATAAGTTCGCTTCACCCCAGACTGTAGATTAAGTTCGCTTCACTGATTTAAGTGAACTTATTAAGTTCGCTTCACTGTACACAGGCGAACTTAATTACTTTTCAACCTTTTTGCCTTGAACACAAATTTTACCAACTTCAACCTGTCAAATCTTGAACTTCCTTCAGCAACACATATTTGATCCAATCCCGAACAATTTTAATAAAAGATTAGAATTTTCATTGAAAATAAAAATCAAAATCTTTTTAAGTTTCATCTATACAGACGGAAACACATATTTTTGGATTTTATCTATACAAACAGAATCACATATTTTTGACTTTTATCTGAATAAACCGAAATCACATATTTTTGGTTTTTCTCTGTACAAACTGAAATCATATATTTTTGATTTTAACATCATGAGCAAGAAGATCATATCAGTATATAATTAATTCATCACACATATTATCAATAACAAAGGGTAACCTATAGTATGGGACCTATTCAACTCAATTATGTGCAATTTGCATCTTTGTCATTTAGACACTCCTTCAATTTGAATAATATTTGAAATGATACACGATAAATTTCAAAGTAAATAAGATTAGGTTATAAAATGCTCTTTCATTTATACCGAATTTGAAATATAAAGCCTGAATTCTTAAAATTGCCAATATTATATTATTTGAAACTATAAGCGTTTATTCTCCAAATTCATGTGATTTAGTACCATTTAGATGATAAACATCATGTACCCCACATTTATGCCAAATAGAAAGTAAATGCACTATCTTCAAGACATATATAAGATTTTACTAAAGATTATCCGAATATTCAGAATGAGGAGACATCACTTAGCACATGAATAACATAATCCAAATTGGATTGTATAGGAATCAATGAGATTCAGAATCGAATGATTCAATGTTTTGGCTTATATCTGTGGAATCATAAGATTCAGGTATTATGAATTCAATGGAATCAATGAGATTCAGGTACGTGGATCCAACTGTTATCTGGATTATGAATTCAATGGAATTAGTAAAGATGATTTATCAATATGATCCAAGGGCTAGTATATGTATGACAGATGTTGTCAAGTACATATCTTGATTATACTTCAACTTGCATGCTTTTCGGGACATGGGCACTGAAGCAAATCAAATGAATAGTGCTAAGGACATAACCCGAAACTGATCTCATAGGAAAATCCTTATTAAAAGTTAATATTCTTTATCTGATAGTGATCTTTTAACACACACACCCTGGCATAAAATGGATTTAAATCACAGATGTAATCATATTATATTTAATTTTCACACTACTATTAGTTTCAAAACGCTTTTAGCCTATTGACAATTCAAGTTTCAAATTTTATACACAAATTTTAAAACAAATTATCAAGAATAGAGCATTCACAACACTATCATTTCTTATTTATGCAGACTTTGAAATTTAGATCAGATCAACTTATTTTAATCAATCATATATCAAGGTCTACTAAGGTCGTGTGAAATGAACTAATCACTGATGTACTATCATTTCTTCTCAAACCTCAAATGATGTCAAAATTTTATATTTTTCAATTTGTTTTGACTTTTTATAACATAAGTTTTTTGACTGAAAATGTAAATGCAGAAATGTAATAAAGCAATAAAAGAACTAAAAAAAATTTTTCCATTAAATTCTGATTTTGAAAATCTTTTATTCAGGATTGATCATTCCAATCATTTTTATTAGGAATTCAAAGCTGGTACGATCAAATGCCTTGGTAAACAAATCAGCAAAATTATTTTCAGTGTGTACCTTGACCAGCTCAATCAACCTTTTCTCTGCACAATCACGTATAAAATGATATCGAATTTCAATGTGCTTAGTTTTACTATGTTTAACAGGATTATTCGTTATGGACATAGTAGCATTGTTATCAATAAGCATGGGGGTTCCTGTGAAATTCAAACCGTAATCTCTTAATTATTGTTGTATCCACAGGATCTGTGAACAGCAACTTGCAACAGCGATGTATTCTGCTTCGCATGTTGAAATCGAGACTGTGGTTTGCTTTTTGCATTGCCAGGATACAAGTCGATTACCTAAGAACTGGCAACCACCTGTTGTAGATTTCCTGTCCAGACAACAACCACCAAAATCAGAATCAGTATACGCATTGAAATCAAAGTTAGAACCATGAGGATACCATAGCCCTAAACGTTGTTTTCCTTTTAAATACCGAAAGATTCTTTTCACAGCAATTAAGTGATATTCTTTTGGCTTTGCCTGAAATCTGGAACAGATACACACGGCGAACATTATATCCGGCCTTGAAGCGGTTAAGTACATGAGGGATCCAATCATAGCTTTGTAAAGTCGACAATCCACATCTTTTCCTTCCGAGTCAGAATGTAGCTTATGATTGACCGGAATTGGAGTATCGTATGGGGTACAGTCCTCCATCTTGAACCGGCTCAAGATGTCTTTGACATACTTGGACTGATGAATAAAGAAACCATCTTCCTTTTGATTTACTTGTAAACCTAAGAAAAACGATAACTCTCCCATAGCAGACATTTCAAATTTCGACTTCATTACACCCTCAAAGTCTTTTCATAACCCTTCTTTTGTCGAGCCAAAAATGATATCATCCACATAAATCTGCACCAGTAGGTAATCTCCCCCTGATTTCTTTATGAATAAGGTCGAGTCTATCTTTCCACGAATAAAGTCATTCGCCAAAATATGTGTGGATAAAGTCTCATACCACGCACGAGGAGCCTGATGAAGACCATAGAGGGCCTTATCTAGCTTGAAAACCATGTTCGGATTCAGTGGATCTTCAAACCCCGGCGGCTGACACACATAGACTTCCTCCTTGACCTTTCCATATAAAAATGCACTCTTGACGTCTAATTGAAACACCTTAAAACCTTTAAAAGAAGCAAAATCTAGAAACAACCTTATAGCTTCAAGCCTCGCAACCGGCGCATAAACCTCGGTGTAATCAATACGTTCTTGTTGATTGAAGCCCTAGACAACTAATCTTGCCTTGTTGCGTACCACAACACCTCGATCGTCTTTTTTACATTTAAACACCCATTTTGTTCCTATCGGATAAGCACCTTCCGGAAGATCAACAAGATTCCAAACCTTAAGTTTGTTAAATTGAGCAAGTTCTTCCTGCATTGCTTCTATCCAGTTATTGTCATTTAAAGCCATCTCGACATTCTTGGGTTCAACCTGTGAAATAAAGCAAGAATGTGAGCAATCATCAAGAACACCAGAATCTTTAATGCAAGTATACAAACAAGTATTATCAACAAGAGAACGGGTTTTCACTCCATCCTGTAAATTTCCAATTATATTTGTTACTGGATGATCTTTGTGTTCCTTGATGGATGCGACCTCAGGAACTGGCAACACTTCAACTTGAGTAGATGCAGATTGATAAGAATAATCTTGAGGAATTGGAATTTCCGAGTCTAAATTTGAAGGAATCTCCCCCTGATCCTGTGTCGAAGGTAATGGATCATCTCCCAACAACGGATCAGCAGACGAATCCTGAAAAATAGCATTATCCTCCTCACTCTCTGAATCTTGTGGTCCTGAACAAGAAGCAACATTTGGGTCGGGAGCATAAGTAGATGGAAATGATGAATTTGGAACTGTATTTGGTAGAAATCCATTGTGCTGTGCATCTTGACAAGAATCATAAAGAACAGCAGCATCTTCATCAGAAATGTCAGAAGGTAAATTAAAAGACTTGAATAAGTTTTCATAATCAAATGCCCAATCCGGACCAATCGCCATTTGTGGTAAAGACCGATTTGAACAGTCAATATGGAACCATTCTTCAACTTGGCGTGTCTCTTTGTTATAAACCCTCTTGGTTGTCGAATTTTCCACATACTCTAGAAAAATCCCTTCAATAGCCTTTGCACTGAATTTTGTTGGGACATCTCGAACCTTCAGTAGGGCACACGGATTACCAAAAGGTAGTAAGTATTCCAGATTCGGCTTTCGATTATTCAGCAACTCGTAGCACGTCTTGTTATGTCGCTTGACGGTCAAGACCCTGTTCAAAACATGACACGCAGTATTCACAGCTTCAGCCCAAAAAGTGACTGGAAGCTTAGAATCTGCAAGCATCGTGCGAGCTGTTTCGACCAACGTCCTGTTCTTTCGTTCAGCGACACCGTTTTGTTGAGGAACATATGGCGCACTGAATTCATGATGAATTCCTTTTTGTAGACAAAATAAGCCCATTTTGCTAGTCTTAAATTCGTTGCCATTGTCACTCATGATTCTTCTGACTTTCAGATTGAATAAATTCTCCAAACCCAGGACTAAATATTGTACCAACTCAGTGGTTTCAGCTTTAGAATAAAGAAACTTAACTCATGAAAATCTGGAGTAATCATCAGTTACGACCAATCAGTATGATTTCCCACCAATGCTCCTAATACTGATAGGACCGAACAAATCCATATGCAGCAACTCCAAAGGAGTTACGATAGAATTCGTCGATTTCGATTTGTGAGATTTCTTTCTTTGCTTCCCCTTCTTGCACGGAATACAATCATCAGGAACTGAGAATTTCATTTTCGGAATACCAAGCACAAGATCATTCCTAACAATGTAGTTCATCTTCCTGTAGTTAATGTGAGCTAGCTTCATGTGCCACAATATTGAATCAGATTCCGACGCCTTGGAGAGTAAACAAGTTGGAATTGAATCCGTTGTAGTGGCGACACTCATGTCAAGGAGATACGTGTAATTTCTCCTTGGAGCCTTCATGAGAATCCATTCATCAGGAATCACAAAACCCGGTTTCAGAATATAGCATTCATGATCGTTGAAATGGAACGAAAACTTCTTGTCACAGACTTGTGATACGCTTAAAAGATTGTGTTCCAGCTGCTCAACATAATTCACTTTTTCAAATTTTACTTTGTCATTTGTAGGTCCAGATTTCTCTTCAAATTACTGATATGATCGATTACACACACACACAGGCGGAAACTGTGTGTATGGTGGTGAAACAGGTAATAGAAACAGTGTTGGTGAAGATAACCAGCTAACCACAGATGAATCAACAATCAAAAGGTATGAAAATGTATGAACACAGTGAATAAACAACTGCAGATTGTATTGATTCAAGCAAAATGTGAAAGAGAAGGTTCAGGGTTACAGCCGCTACTCACACCCTAAACAATCTCAAACTAGGCTATTTATAGTAGTGACAGGTATCGAAACTATGGTCAATCGAAACTACTAGTTTCGACTGACCATTTACAAATGAAACTTGACCTGTCGAAACTACCATCTATCGAAACTACTAGTTTCGATTGAACAGACTCAATCGAAACTAAGTAGTTTCGATGGCCCAGACTTAACTAATTATAGAAAACTGAAATTACAATAATGAAATAACAGAAAGTCAACTAGTCTAAAAAGTGTTTAATCATACAATAAATGACAACAGCTTATACAAAATATATAACTCTACAATCTCCCCCTAAGCTGTTGCATTACTATCTTCAGCTCTTCTTCAAGCAGCTGGTCTTTCAGATGTCCTTGGAATGAAAGGTTTGACATGGAGAGAGACAATCCTTTGATAGGCCTTCGCATCAGCTTCATCTTCATCGCTGTAAGCCTGAATGTGATTCTGGAAAAGTACTTCCAGATCTTCCGGTTGAAATTTTAACAGCTCCATTGGATCAAAGATGGTGATGTCTTCCTTGCCCTCACATTCAATAACTGCACTGCCAATGACTGGGTTATAGAACCATTTTCTGAAAGTTTGTAATTGGACAGGTACAGATTTTGGAATAGTGATAGTCTTGTGTGTTTGGGCAGGCTTGTATCTTAGGAACACATAAGGCTTATTAGTTTTAGGATGAAACCTAGTTTTTGAGATCTTCTTCTGAGTTTTCCTAGGCTTCATTCCTTTGAAATCATTGTTGATTTGAGAATGCAGAAACTTCTCAAAGTCATAAGCCATCATGACCTTCCCAGGGTTTTGAAGTGGATGTTTTGCTAAATCCCTGAGGTCATAGAAAGGAAGGGTTTGGAAGTCAGTCATATTTTTGAAGTGCTGAACTCCCCCTCTAAATCTTCTGATGATAAAAAGCTTCCTTTCAGCATCATATTTCCAGCCAATTGGAGGCCTTTTTAGTTCTTGATGCTCTGCTATCCACTCATATGTCTTAGGAGTTTCCTCCTGAATTATTTTCTTAAACCAGGACTTTCTTGAGATTGGAGGTTCAGGTGCAGTTGAAGGTTGATCTTGTCCTGGAGTTGTTTCAGATACTGGAATGGTTGGTTCAGGAATGATATCTTTGATGAGGTTAATCTGAACATCTTCTTCATCTGATAGTGTTTGAATCTCATCACCCTCTTCAGTAAAATATCTTGTTCGTTCAGTCGCCTTTTCTTCGGTGGTTAGAATTTCTGGATGAAGGTCATTATAGCCAAAGTTTTCAATGTCATCTAGAAGAGCATTTAGCTCATCATCAGATGGTATATCTTCTTCATCCAGAATGACAGTTTCAATATCAGACACAGCTCCCTTCCCTCTTTTCCTTGCTTCTCTTCTTTCATTAGCTGAGGGAAAGTTTAGTTCTGTACCTTCAATTTTGACTTCAACCGTCTCTTTTGTCTTTTCAATATGCCCAGCATATAAAGTTAGTGCAGATTCTGGATTAATTACAGGGTCAGGAGATGAGGGTTCAACCACAGATGTGGTCTCCCCCTGAGCTGTTGAAGGAGTTGGATGTTCTTGCACAGGTTTAACCATTGAGGCTTTGAGCTGCTCCACTGCTTCAGCCAAAGCCTTGAATTCTTCATTTTGCTTTGATATTAGTTTCTGCTGTGTTTTAAGTTGGGTTTGTTGGACCTCAATTTGGGTATGTAATCCCCTAACTTCCAGCTTTAGGTTCTTAACCTCTTCCTGGACATTATGCAAATTATTTTTTAAGCCTTCCATTTCTTCATCTTTCTTTTGAATTGTATCCTGCATTTTCTTCAGTTCAAGGCTTAGAGTCTTAACTCTTGGTACAGGAGAGGCTGAATCATGAGTTGGTGATGTGGGAGTAGTATGGATGGGTGATTGTTGTGGAGAAGCAGGAGGTGTAGGTATGAGTGCCTGTTGTGGAGAAGTAGGTGGAGTTGGATGTGGAGATGGTTCTGGAATAGTGAATGATGAATCTGACGAGGATGACAAATCCTCCAGTCCAGTCTTTATCCTTTTAGCTCTATGATCCTCCTCTTCAAAATCAGACCCTGATTCAATTTGCCTTTTAGAGGAAGATGCAAGTTGTTTTCTTTTATCATCTGAATCAGATTTGTAATAGTCTGATCCATAGATCCCTGCATCAAGAGTCCCACTTGACTCTGCAGCTTCTACTTCAACCTCCTGTATATCAGCTTCAGCAATGACTGCTGGCTCTTGAACTACTTGAATTTCTTCAACAAAGGGAGCCTCTATCACAGGCTCAAGAATTTGCTGTTCTTCTTCTTGTATAACAGGAATGTCCACCTCAATCTCAGCTTCATTGATAGGTTGATCACCTTGATTATGTTCAGCTTCCAGCTCTTCTTCATCTGATGATAAGTCTTCTTCTTCAAGATCAGGATCAATGTCAGGGATGAACTCTTCTTCTTCTCCAATGACATGACCAAACAAGGGAATGTCAGCTATCGCCCTGTTGGTCCTTTTGCTGGTGCTTTTCATGTAGCTAAGAGTTTTGGCTATCATGTTATCAAAAACAGAGGTGTTTCCACCTTGTTGAAGCTCTGGAAGAAGGTGATTTATGATAATTTGTAGAAATCTAGGATATGCTAGAAATTTCTCCTTTACTGCTCCTGTTAAGTTATACTTTAGCTGAGTGAAAATGTAACCAGAAAAGTTGTAGTTTCTTCCCTTTGTTAATCCCAAAATAGCTGATCCTAGAGTACTGTTAGCTGAATCAAAACCCCCTTTCCTTATTGATAGGCAGTGAATAAACACATGCACTATATATCTCCAATGGCTAGGTAAAGAGTTCTTGATTATTTGACCATTCTTAAACTCATCAGGATGACCCATTCTTCTAAAGCATTCTTTCACATAGAAGATTGGGAACTCAACAGGTGCTTCTGGATTGTCATTTAACTGCAGTGCTTCTCTAACTGTGTCTTCAGAAAATAATACTTCTTGGCCATGTACGGTTGCCCTAATGTGCTGCACACCATCAATTGTTATTATCTCAGCAGTTTCCCAGAATTGTCTTATAGTTGCTTCAAAAACCGGCAGGTTGTGGCTGATGGCAAAACTTATGTTGGAGTTTGCCAGAAAGTTTAAGACAGGAATAAATTCAGCAGCTTTCGGATCATTGCTAGACATTGTGCCTCTTCACGAATACGAGATCCATACCTGTAAAATTCATCAATGAATAAAGGTTCTGAATATCGAAACTAAGTATTCCAACACTTAAAAAAAATCAGAAATCCTTACTGTCGAAACTAAGTAGTTTCGATAGAGAAGGACGTATCGAAACTAACTAGTTTCGATAGAGGCAAAAAGCCTTGATCAACACTTATAGAAACTCTGAAATCAACACTGTCGAAACTAAGTAGTTTCGATAGAGATGAATTTATCGAAACTAACTAGTTTCGATAGGGTCAGTGAGCTTTGATCAACACTTGTAAAAATTCTGAAATCAACAATGTCGAAACTAGTAGTTTCGATAGAGAAATTAGGTCAAGTTTGGGTGTCGAAACCAGTAGTTTCGATTGAAGACCTTTTGAAAAATTTTGGAGTTGAACTCCTTTATCGAAACTAACTAGTTTTGAAACCCAAACCCCTTATTGATTCATTATACTCAGACAATATAAATAATTAAATGAAAGGTTTTAGAGTGGCCTGTGAAAGTCGGAGCTTCATCTTACCGAATTTGAGAATGATTTCTGCAAGAATATACATAAACAGTGAGTTCACAGATGATGGAGATGTATGCAAACACGGATAATCACATAAACGACTGAGACTATGATGATTCAATCAAACAGATTTTTTTTTTGAAAATATGAAACCCTAGGTCTGTCGATTCGCAAAGGTCATTCAAATGAAATAGAGAAAAGTTACCTGATGATGGAGATGACAGTGACAACGGGGTTAATCAGGTGATTAACACTGATAATTTGCAACTCAGACCAGGGCTTGATAGGTTTGAGAGAGACGGAGAAGATGAGTAGGTTTTGAAAAAGACGAGTGAATAAGAAGTGAAGGGAGGGATTCATTTATGCAGGCGTTTAATTTGCGAGGAACAAAAGACAAAAATGCCCCTGTCGAAACAACTAGTTTCGATAGGGCAAATTAGTTTCGATATTTACAGAGTAGTTTCGATAGGGCAACAAGATTCGATATGAACATAGTAGTTTCGATCAGTCAAATTAGTTTCGATATGTACAACTTAGTTTCGACAGAGCAAGCTAGTTTCGATATTTACATAGTAACAGAAATAAGACTAACATATATACACAAGATATTTACACCTTTTAAAAAAAAAAATCCGACATGAGATCAGATCTGGTCGGTCTCTTGAAACACTTCCTTTTGCAATTAACTACTGTGAGTCCCTGAAGATAGCTGATATTTGTGCAAAGTAAACCCGAACATTTGTTTGTATTTTGATTTCATGTGATTAAAAGGTACCATTTTAAGCACTACACAAGGTGTACCCCACATATTAAAATAAAATGATTTTGAAAACCTATCAATCCTCAAGAAGTACCCATTTTCATCCTATCATCTCTTTCTGATTAACCAAGGTACCGTCTTAGTAATGTCAAAATACCACCAAAATAAAATAAGATATCCAAGTGGATTTAGAAAATTAAAATAAAAAATATCCAAGTAGATATTAAAAAGGTACGAGCATTCTAGATCTTTGCGTAAGCAAAACAGAAGAAGTCGTAAAATTATCCAAGCGGATAGAAAAATGTTGAACACCCGAGATCTTTGCGTAAGCAAAACAGACGGGGTCAAATCATCCAAGTGGATGGGAAAAGGATGAGCATCCGAGATCTTTGTGTAAGCAAAACATACGGGGTCATCGGTGGTAAATATCGTTATATTGACGGTCACTTGGCGTATGAATAGGAATCCAATACGTAAGCCTGTATCTGATTGAATCGGTTTTCTTAGATATAAAAATGGGTTAGATGTTCCAATAATGGGTTCAAACACACAAGTATGAGATATATATATTAGGTTTTCACACTACTTACAAGTTTTAACCATATGTCGGGCCTACCAGCTATACCTCAGTAAACACTATCGCTTTTGGTCCATTCCATGTCCAAGAGATGAGATCAGACACTATCATTTCTCAAAGGTCAGATTCAATTCTTCCTGCAACTTAAAACCACTTGTAAGATTATATACACATCAATTCTTTTCAATATAATATTTCTCCCCCAAAAGATTTGCTTAGAGGCTGTAAATTTTTTATATTTTTTATTTTTTTTTTATTTTTTTTTAATTAATCAAAATTTAGAAAATAAACAACTATTCATACACTTTACTGAAAGTTAATCATTCCAAGCATCTCCACCAGTTGGGCAAATCTGGTAGAGTCAAAAGCCTTTGTAAAAATGTCTGCGGTTTGCTTATTAGTTTTGACTTCAACAATTTGAATATGCTTCTTTTCCACACAGTCACGGATAAAGTGATGTTTGATTTCAATGTGTTTGGTTTTGGAATGCTGAACGGGGTTTTTGGTGATATGAGGAACGACGGTGTTGTCACACAGAATGGGTGTCTCATGGAATGTGATCCCATAGTCAAGCATCTGATGGTGTATCCATCTGACTTGGGAACAACAGAGGGCTGCGGCAATGTATTCGGCTTCGGCGGTGGATTGGGAAACGGTGGACTGTTTCTTACATTGCCATGAGACAAGGCGGTTGCCAAGGAATTGACAACCTCCAGAGGTGGATTTTTGGTCCAAGTTGCAACCCCCGTAGTCTGAATCTTAATAAGCCACAAGATCAAACAAGTTAGTTTTAGGATACCACAGACCCAATTTTGGCTTATACCTTAAGTATCTTAAAATACGTTTTACAGCAGATAAATGAGAGAGTTTAGGGTTAGCCTGAAAACGGGCACACAGGCACACTGCAAACATGATGTCGGGTCTGCTGGCCGTGAGATACATGAGCGATCCAATCATAGAGCGATAGAGATGCTGATCAACGCTTTCACCATCCACATCAGGAGTCAAACCATGACGAACTTCCACAGGAGTTTTCATAGGGTGGGAGTCAGCCATTTTGAACTTGGTCAAAATTTCTTTCACATATTTTTCTTGATGGATAAGGATTCCTGACTCGGACTGATCAACTTGTAGACCCAAAAAGAACTTCATTTCCCCCATGGAGCTCATCTCAAACTTCGATCGCATCACTTCTTCAAATTCTTTACAGAGACGGGGATTTGTAGAACCAAAAATGATATCATCCACATAAATTTGCACCATGATTGTATCCTTTTCCTCCTTCCGTTTGAACAAAGTTTGGTCAATTGCTCCTCGTGTGAAACCATTCTCAAGCAGATGCTTTGATAAAGTTTCATACCACGCACGAGGTGCTTGGTGAAGACCGTACAATGCTTTGTCTAACTTGTAAACACGGTCTGGAAAATTAGGATCAATGAAACCCGGCTGCTGCTTGACATATACTTCTTCTTGAACTTTGCCATACAAGAATGCGCTTTTGACATCCATTTGATGGACGGTGAAGTCCATGTAGGCTGCATAGGAGAGAAACATTCTGATGGCTTCCAAACGAGCCACTGGTGCAAAGACTTCCTCATAATCAATCCCTTCTTCTTGATAGAACCCTTGTACCACCAGACGGGCTTTGTTACGAATCACAATGCCGCCTTCATCCTTTTTGTTGCGAAAGACCCAACGAGTACCGATTGGAACTTTGTTCTTGGGTAAATCCACCAAATTCCACACATTTAATTTTGAGAATTGCTGTAGCTCTTCCTGCATTGCTTCCACCCAGCTGTTTTCTAGGAGTGCTGCTTTAATGTTCTTTGGTTCAGTTTGAGAGATGAAGCAAGAAAACATGTTGTTTTCAAATGCTTCACAGGCACTTCGGGTACTAACACCCACATTGAGAGGTCCAATGATGTTATTGGTGGGATGAATCTTGTGAATTCGCAGTTGAGGAATTTCATCTTCTTCCACGACTTCTTCCAAATTGGTTAGATTTTCAGCAGGAGGATCGGCAATGTCATCAATAGGAACTTCAGCAGATGATTGTGGTACAACATCTACTATTAGAGTGGAGTTGTCTTCAACAGTTTCACTTGTTGCACCAGAACCGGAAGACTCCATATCAGATTCAGCATTTGCAACCACAGGAATTTCAACCTGAGCAGATGAGGAAGAAGCCTGATCATTTAAGTTCCCTAAGATGTTCACATAAAAATAAGGATTAGCATGAGTTGAGTCAATTGAGAAATCAGGAAGATTAAATGATTTAAAAACTGAATCGACGTCAAATAGCCAATTGGGACCGTCTCCTGCGTCCGTGTGATTATTTTCATGCCAATTGATATCAATGGACTCCAGCACTATTCTTTTCTGCTTATGATAGATACGAAAAGCACGTTGATTGGAGGAATAACCAACAAAATAACATTCATCAGCTTTGGCTTCAAACTTGTTGAGCTGATCTGAAGTGTTCAGCATCGTGCACACACACCCAAATTTTCTGAAGAAATCAATAACTGGCTTGCGCTTGTACATGATCTCATATGGTGTCTTGTTGCAACTTTTAGTGATAAGGACCCGATTTTGCACAAAACAAGCAGTGTTGACTGCCTCAGCCCAGAAAGTCACGGGAAGCTTAGAGTCAACAATCATAGTTCGTGCAACTTCAATTAAGGTGCGGTTTCTCCTTTCAGCTACACCGTTTTGTTGAGGAGTACGAGGTGCACTAAATTGACGAGAAATTCCTTTGCTTTCACAGAAGGAATCAAGAGTTGTATTCTTAAATTCTGTTCCATGATCGTTGCGGATAGTCTTCACACTTAAACTGAAGAGATTTTCAATTTGAAGCAAATAGGTCTTTAAAATCTTTGGCGTCTCATCCTTCTTAGCTAAGAAAAACACCCAAGTGAATCGAGGAAAATCATCTGTTACCACCAGACAGTATGACTTTCGTCCAAGACTCATGACACTCACTGGACCAAAGAGATCCATGTGAAGCAATTGGAGAGGAGAGTCAATGGAATTTGTGGTTTTAGGCTTATGTGAAGATTTGTGCTGTTTTCCCTTGGAACATGAAATACAGTGTTTCATAGGATTGAAATCTTTGAGAGGTAATCCTGTGACTAGGTTGCCTCGAACCAGTCGGTTCATTGTTTTGAAGTTGACATGTCCCAACCTCTTATGCCACAGGAAAGATTCATCTTCGGAAGCCTTTGAGAGAAAACACGATTCAATTCCCGATGGGTTGTTCATATCCAAGCTGTATGTGTTGTATCTTCTGGGAGCACGCATGAGAATGAGTTCTTCCGGAATCACCACTCCCGGCTTTAAGATAAGACATTCTTTTGAATTGAATAAAGCACAAAAGTCCTTGTCACAAATCTGTGAAACACTCATCAGATTGTACTTTAACTGAGGAACATAGTTGACAAATTCCAGACTATTTACTCCATTTGATACTGTTCCTTATCCTTCAATCTTTCCTCCTCTTGGGTTACCAGCAAAAGCAACATATTCTCCATCAATCTGATGATAATCTTGCAGCAAGTTAAAGTGCCCAGTCATATGCCTTGAACATCCACTATCTACATGCCAGATATTATCGTCGGTTCTTCTTGATTGACCCTATACACAACGAACCATTTATACGTTTTGACCAAAAAATGTTTCAATCAAGAGATTTTAGTGTCAGGATATGACATCTCATTGGAATCAGAAGTGCAAACATCCTTTGATGAAGCACGGTCATCAAATAGAACATTATTTTTAATTTTCCAAGTTTGTTTTAAATAATTTTTAGCATTTTTAATTCTTTTACGCCTAGATTTCCTACTGTGAGAAGAGTTAGGCAGCACATATGAATTTAATGAACTTTGTGTAGGTGATTCTTTATTAAGATTTGCGGTGGTTAATTTACAACTTTTTGAAACATGATTTGAGGCACCACAACTAAAAAAAACGTTTTTACAAGATATCTTAGCCTGATAATAATCATCACAAGATGAAGATGATTGTGATGTTGAGGAATCTGAACATGAGATGGTTCTTTCATCAATAACTTTGTCTTGAAGATGATGTGCTTCCTTTAATCTGAAAAATTCCATGTTGCTCATGGTTTCACGTGGTACATCATTCACAATAATTCCTGCACTTTTAAATTTTGTAACACATGGCATATCATTCAAAGATTTAGGAACAAACGGCAAGGCATTTTGAAACTTAGAAACATCACATCCCAAACCCGTATGCTCAGCAGGCATAGAATCAAAATACAAATTTTTAACGTGTTCACAAATATTTGGTTTTGACACGGACATATTATTACATTCATCCGACTCAAGTTCTTTTAAAATAGTTCTATCATTAGCACTCTTATCACAATCATCTTCGGACTTTACACAATTTGACTCTGCACAAGAAGCAAAACTGTCAGAATCAGAGGATGTAATATAATCATCAGGAGATAATGTGCAAACAAAAGGTGTGGAAACATGTGGAGTAGGCATATCAGCAAATTTCCCTGATTTAGAATAAGGAGGTGGATGAGAGTTATACCCAAGACCTTCTGTGCCTTTTCTATTAAATTGTTTGTCAATTATTCCAAACAGAATTTTCTTATCCATATCCATGTGATCAACCTGTAATTTGGCTTTTTCTGCCTTTTGGACTCTTTCTGTTAAAATTGTATTATTAATGGTTTGAGTATTGAGTTGCACAATTAAAGAACGATTTTCACCAGAAATATCACGAATTTTCTTTAGGTAAAGTTTATCATTTTTGGCCACGGAGTCATACATCACCTTAATGTGATTTCGTTCATCAATCAAGGCTTGATTGATGAATCTGTATTTTTGAATTTCATTTAAACAAGATCTAGAATCAAAAAGTTTAGAAGTAACCTCAGCAGGCACAGCAGTGAGATCCTCAGCTGGTTCAATCATAACACACTTGCTATTTTCTTCCACATCAGCCATCAAGGCTTTATCAGCAGCTTCCTCAGCTTGTTCTCCCCAATGATAATGTCCATCAGCTTGGCACACAAGAGCTGTGGAACTGGAAGTTATGTTTGTCTTTGGAGGATTGGCAGCTTGTTTACCAGAGGAAGTCTTCTTATCTTGCTGATCTTTGGAGGACGGCTCCTTGCAGTTTCTGGCAAAGTGACCCAGCTGATCACAATTGTAGCATCTCACCTTCTTGATGTCAAACCCAAGCGTCTTTCCTTGCTTGAACCTGTCTATACCCGTCCTTTTGATAAATCTCTTGGCTCTTAAGGTCAACATGGCCATGCACCAATCAATGTCCATTTTCTCTAAATCATCAGGATTAATCTGCTCCAAGTCATCAGGTTGAAAGCTAACCGGTGTTAGATTTCCAGAGATCAGTGCATCATAGCACGACATGAAAGCAGTCATGATTGGGACATATTCATCAGGAATCATGGTGATAGTCTTTTGAGGAGCAGAGGAGCTGGTAGACTTAATTGCAGCAGCTGAAGGAGGAACATCAGTCTGAAAGTATGGACTACCGGATGAGCTTGATCCAGCAATGAGAGCTGTGTTTCCAGACTGATTAGATGGGGTGACTGCTCCCTTCTTAATCTCAATTTCATAAGATTCAAGAATGCTATAGACTTCCTGTTGAGACAGAGCACTCAGATTCTCAGTCTTTTTGATCATGATTCGATACATATTCCATTCCCCAGGAAGAGAATCTAGGAGTTTCTTGTTCAGATCAAGAGTAGGGTACTCAACTCCCATAACCTTCAACCTTGAGACAATGCTTGAGAAACGGTTTATCAAATCAGATATTGATTCTCCCCTTACACTGCTGAACATAGCATATTGTTTCTTGATCAGATCTCTTTTGCTTTCTCTGACATCCTCACTTCCTTCATATCTTGTACACAGTGCAGCCCATAAGTCTTTCGCAGTTGTGTACTCAGCAAAGATGTTGAAAATATCCATAGGAAGAGCCATGGCAATAGTCCCATAGGCCTTGTTGTCTCGGGCAATCAAGGCAAGATCTTTCTCATCATACTCAGACACTAACTTAGGACGTTGAACATCAGCAGTGGTAGTTACGGGCTTGTGAGGACCATCGGTGATAGAATTTAACAGTGTATAATCGTGAAATTGAAAGAAAAGCTTCATTTTTTTTGTCCAGTCATCAAAATCTCTTGTGGACACAAGAACGGGTGGTCTATTTCCCCCAGAATGTTCTGTTGAGCTTGAAGTGGCCATAATGTTTTGAATCGAAACTAAAACAGTAACTAGTTTCGATAGGGCAAACTTCTATCGAAACAACTAGTTTTGACAGGACTAGTTTCGATAGACCAACTATTATCGAAACAACTAGTTTCGATAGGACTAGTTTCGATAGACCAATTATTATCGAAACAACTAGTTTCGATAACCACAGATTCTATAAGAGACAAAAATCTAGTTTCGACAGTACCTTCTCCCGACAAAACGTAGACAAGAAGTTTCGATGATCAACAGAAATCAGAAATTGTTCCCCGTAGTTTCGATGCCTTCTTCTCCAAAACAAAAATACTCCATTGATGAAAAGCTCCAGAAATCAAAGGTGCAGAAATAACAAACCAATCCAGCGAAAACCTTCGTCTAACTGTCCTGATCACGAATCCAACCTCCGATTCCGAAAATACGAGCAAAAACCCTTGAAAAATGATGAAACAGTACCTCGAGAATAAATGTGCAAAAACCCGAAATAAACACGAAAACCCTCGGTAGTCACCTAGAATCGATCAATAACCTGATAACACTCAAAAACACTAGAGCATAAAGCTCTGATACCAATTGTAGGTCTAGATTTCTCTTCAAATTACTGATATGATCGATTACACACACACACAGGTGGAAACTGTGTGTATGGTGGTGAAACAGGTAATAGAAACAGTGTTGGTGAAGATAACCAGCTAACCACAGATGAATCAAAGGAGTTACGATAGAATTCGTCGATTTCGATTTGTGAGATTTCTTTCTTTGCTTCCCCTTCTTGCACGGAATACAATCATCAGGAACTGAGAATTTCATTTTCGGAATACCAAGCACAAGATCATTCCTAATAATGTAGTTCATCTTCCTGTAGTTAATGTGAGCTAGCTTCCTGTGCCACAATATTGAATCAGATTCCGACGCCTTGGAGAGTAAACAAGTTGGAATTGAATCCGTTGTATTGGCGACACTCATGTCAAGGAGATACGTGTCATTTCTCCTTGGAGCCTTCATGAGAATCCATTCATCAGGAATCACAAAACCCGGTTTCATAATATAGCATTCATGATCGTTGAAATGGAACGAAAACTTCTTGTCACAGACTTGTGATACGCTTAAAAGATTGTGTTCCAGCTGCTCAACATAATTCACTTTTTCAAATTTTACTTTGTCATTTGTAGGTCCAGATTTCTCTTCAAATTACTGATATGATCGATTACACACACACACAGGCGGAAACTGTGTGTATGGTGGTGAAACAGGTAATAGAAACAGTGTTGGTGAAGATAACCAGCTAACCACAGATGAATCAACAATCAAAAGGTATGAAAATGTATGAACACAGTGAATAAACAACTGCAGATTGTATTGATTCAAGCAAAATGTGAAAGAGAAGGTTCAGGGTTACAGCCGCTACTCACACCCTAAACAATCTCAAACTAGGCTATTTATAGTAGTGATAGGTATCGAAACTATGGTCAATCGAAACTACTAGTTTCGACTGACCATTTACAAATGAAACTTGACCTGTCGAAACTACCATCTATCGAAACTACTAGTTTCGATTGAACAGACTCAATCGAAACTAAGTAGTTTCGATGGCCCAGACTTAACTAATTATAGAAAACTGAAATTACAATAATGAAATAACAGAAAGTCAACTAGTCTAAAAAGTGTTTAATCATACAATAAATGACAACAGCTTATACAAAATATATAACTCTACATCATTCTTTAACGTTCCCTGGCCAGTTATGTACCCGCCTTTATTACCCGCAATAGCGACATAACCTCCATCAATTTTAATCACATCCTCAAGCAATCTAACATTCCCTATCATATGTCGAGAGCAACCACTATCCACATAACATGTATTGTTGATAGTCCTCCTTGGTTGTCCCTACATAAACAACGAGAGTTAGTTAGAAAGTGGAACCCAAGCCATCGTGCTCTTGGGTCGTCCGGATTGATCAAAATAAACAACTTCTTGTAATTTACAATCAATTTTATCATTCACTTTTGGAACAGAAGTTTGACAAACAGACCTTTTCAAAGAAGAACCATTTTTATTATTTTGAAAAACATTATTTGATATATTATTGTCAGATTCAGATGTTTCCAAAATTTTCTTTAATTTTCTGTTTCTTCTTCTTCTTTTAGGTCTTGACAATTTAATCTCCTGAAATGAATCTTTTGAAATTCCAACTTTTGGAATCTCAAGTTTCTCTTTGCATACAAAGGATTTAACATTCAATGTATTCTGTTGTTTAAATCCATGGGATTTAACAAAAGATCGACCAGGCATATTTTTCTCCAAACTAGAAGACGACTTTCCCTCATCTTTCCTTTTTAGAATTTTCACCACTTTCGGTTGTGAAGGAACAGTCTTCATTTTACCCTTGTTCTTGTATGGACAATTAATCAAAATATGACCAGCCTCATTGCAATGAAAACACACACTTCTTTCTTGATAACTTCTGAAATAAGATGTTTTATTAGAATTTGAAGAACTATCAGAAGAATAAGTTTCGGAGGAATGCTTAGAACAATTTATTGGCTTCTTTGGAACATAGGTCTGTTTTGGCACCTTTGAAGAATTTACTTTTTGATAACCAGCTATAACAAACCCACTTGACTGTAAGATTGGAGAAAGTTTAGTTGGAACCACTTTCACCTCTTCAGGTTCAGTCAAAATACATCTATCCCGAGTAACATTCTTCACAACTTTGGTTCATCAATTTTCACTTCTTTCGGAATGCCTTCAACCTTTGAATCATCAAACACCTCATCTTCTGTATCAGAATCATATACCATGTCTTCACCCGTAACTGGATTAACTTTTAATACTGTCTTGGGATCAATTTCCTCTTCATTAATGATTTCAAGCTCAACCACATAAATCGCATTGAACGGTGGAGGAACAAACCCAATACCAGCAACTCTTTTTATGGGATCAGCATTAGCAGTGAAATAATCCAAAACTACAGATGAATTCTCAAACTGTTCCAGTTTCTATGTAATTTTATCACCTCAGATTCTTTTTCAGAAATCTCCTTGTTCTTTTAGGCAACAACTTCATTACGTTTTTCAATTTCAGCATAAGCCATATCTAGATGATAACCCTGCTCTTTGTATTTTAACCCAAGAGAATTTAAGTCTCTTTTCAAAGACTCAATTCTATCAATGCACAGCTTATCATTATCTTTCAGTTTCTGATTAACTGAATGCATTGATTTCATGTCACAAATCAAGTTTGTGTTATCATCCATGACTTTTTGCAGTTTATCTTTAACAGAAATGCAATTAGAACAGTATATATGACAAACAGAGTCTTTTACCTTAGACGGATCAGACATGTCTGCCATGAATACTTTGGCAATTGGAATGTTCTCTGACTCATCACCAACTGAAGCATTTTCTGTAAGAACAATTTCTTCCTCAGCAACTCCTGACACAACATCAGAATCAATACTTTTCCCTCTTTCTTCCTCATCATAAACACTTGGAACACTATCATCATCACACGAATCATCACTAGAACTTTCATCATCAGTAAACTCTTCTGGTTTTTCTGAATGAATTTCTGCAACAAAAGCCTGACTCACAGCACCCACAAAATCTTCCAGATGAATGCCCCAATCATAGTTTTCGTCGTTTTGAGCAACTAAAGCTGATGATGCAGATGCATGATTTGTATTACCAGAAGGACCATGATTTTGATTACCAGATGAACCATGTGACTGATTCCTATTATGCTAAAAGTTAGACTGCTTCTTTTGAGAATCAAATTCTACCTTTGGTTTCACACACTCCTTAGCAAAATGACCATACTCTTGGCAGTTGTAACACCTAACTTTGCTCTTATCAAAACCCATACGCGATCGACTATTTGAACCAATATATTTTCTGCCAGTTCTCATCAAGAAATCTTTAGCTTGTCGCATTAACATGGCCATATTCCATTGGATATTCATTTCTTCTAGATCAACAGGGTCAATCTGTCTGAAATCTTCTTCTATTACCTCAGGATCATGTATTTTACCTCCAATGAAATTTTCATATGATGCCATGAATGAAGAAAAGATAGCAAGATAATCATCAGCTACTTTCTGATTCACATGTGATCCAGATGATGTTGAAGCAGTAGTAGCAGAAAATCCAGAATGGCTTGAATGACCAGAATAAATTGGAACTCCAGAACACTGATCATTTGAAGACTCTTGAGCATCACCAGAAAAGAATGCCACTCTAGTACCAGATTTACCAGCAGATTTGGCAAAATACATTGAGGGATCCTAGATATGCTCCATATTAGTCTCTTTCTTCTTCATATTCATGTCATGTGACTGAATCTTCCCTAAGACTTCTTCAAGAGACATGGTTTTGTACTTAACATTTTCTTTGATCAAAACCGTATACACATCAAACTTTGATGGTAACGCCTCCAAAAATTTATCATTGATTTCCTCAGTCTCATATACCATAGATGCACTAGCCAGTTCACTAAGAAGATGATTGAATCTTGTAGCAAGATCATCCAAAGATTCATTTTGAAAATGTTTAAAGACTAGGAACTGCTTCTTTAGTAACTCTTTTCTACTCTTCTTCACATCCAAACTCCCTTCACACCTTTTCTGTAATGCTTCCCACAGTTGTTAAGAAGACTTGAACTGTTTAAAACTGTGATATATTTCCTTTGGAAGAGACATAGAAATGCTAGCCATTGCTTTCTTTTCTCGATCAAATAACATCTTCTCTTCAGTAGTTAATGCTGATACTAGTTTCGGAACATCATCCTTTCCCATCCATGAATACGTAGGATGCGTATATCCTTCCAAAATCGGAATCCACAAACTAGTATCGGTAAAAGATAGAAACTGGTCAAACCGATCTTTCCAATTTGAATAATCAGCTAGATTCAACAACTTCGAAGGTTTTTGAGATGTACCAATCTCATTGTCATAATTGAACATGTTTGTGACTTGAACCATATTTGCCATGTTTAAAAAAAATTTTCTAAAAAATTTTCCAAGTATTGAGCAGTCTTACCCTCAGGCGAACTTAATAAGTTCGCTTTAGTGAGTACTAAGCGAACTTGAGATCAGGCGAACAAGACAAGTTCGCTTAAGGAGGAAATCCGGTAAGTTCGCTTAACAATTAAGTTCGCTTAAAATGTGAGAAGCGAACTTAATAAGTTCGCTTGCTAAGTTCGCCTGCACAGGAACTAGCAAGTTCGCTTAAACTGCTGTAACAGACACAGAGGAATCTTTACCCAAACACGAACCAAGAACTTCAAAAATCATGATTTCTCAGCGAATTGATGGAATTTAATGAAATTGATCCGTAGGATTATGAATTTTATCAAATAGAACAGTTCTATCGACTAATTTAGTCAAAATCACTTCCAAAAACACGAATTCAGCAGAGAAACGATCTTCAAGAACTTGAAAAACTCCACTGATGCAGAAAATTCAAAAATGTTGAATTTCTTGTCGAATTGTACACAAAACCGTCACTAATCACCGAGAATCGTACTTAATTCACGAGCATAAGCTCTGATACCACTTGTAGGTCCAGGTAACTCAACTACTGATCGAACTCGTGATATGACGCTGCTATAACAGGAAGTGCGGAATCCTTCATGTTAACATTTGCATACTAACCGACAATTCAAACAACACGCGTAAATAAACTTCTCGTTATATTCAGATTCACAATGGTTTACAGACTCAATCAGACAATTCTAGTTCTATCTGTTCTGTTCTCTGTCTAATGACTCTGTAAACACACATATATAGAAACTAACCTGCTGTAAGCGAACTTATTAAGTTCGCCTGAAACAGACTAAGCGAACTTAACAAGTTCGCCTCAGTTAGAACTAAGCGAACTTATTAAGTTCGCCTCTGATAGAGCAGGCGAACTTAACAAGTTCGCATCTAGGCTCACTTGTAAAAACACTTAGCAACTTTATACAATTACAAAACAAAAACATAAAGACATAAAATCTAACTATTACAAGTTTTTGTCATTACAAATCTATGTCCTAACAGTGTTCCTAACCGATTTCTTGTCCCATCTCTACTATCATCATCGTGTAACAATCAATCGGTGAGAATCTTGAGCCAATCCATCCACAACAATCATGATTTTGGACCGATTTGAACATTTGAAAATCTTAGGGTTTAATTCGAGCTTTTTAGTCAAATTATGGGTTGTTTAGGTAAAACCTTATAATTATAACTTGATTAGAACCAGTTATCGGCCCTTAATCAGTCCGTTTAATCCCTTGATTTTGAACTTAGACCCTCGATGGCCGACGGTTCATCTGGGTGGTCGTTTATGTCAAAATTGGACCATATAGCACTGATTTGGTGCTGATGTTGGTTCCATGGGTTGTAATCACTGATTCCGACCTTGTGGTGACCTAATCTACCCAATGTTTGAACATCTGTGGAATTTTTTATTTCTAAAAAAAATTTGAACAAGTGTGTTTCCTGCGCACTTAACAAGTACGCAAGAAGCAACTCATGTGTACTTGTTAAGTACGCAAGAGGAAATTCCTACGTACTTGCTAAGTATGCAGGACCAACACTTGGGAAATTTCTAAGTCTGAAATTTCAGTTCAAAGAGTAACTGCTATACTGCGTCATGTTTATTCATTTCCAATGAAACATGTTGTTCTGATTATGTTTTCTGTGTGTTTTTGTAGATTATGGCTAGGGCGTTTACAAACGAATTCAATCTGGTAGCTAATACTATATCGGAATGGAAGGGTGCAGCACTTCAGTATCGACAGATAGTTGATTTCTTGAACCGTTCAAGAATCAGCTACACTATTTCAGCTGACCCGATCGTTTCAAGACCTTATCTGGAGCAATTTTGGGAGACTGCGGAGCATGATTGCACGGTAACCCCCAATGTTATAAGGGCTACCATGGCTGGTCATGACATCGCCTTCTCTGAAGATACAATTAGAATGGTCCTGCAATTCCGAGATCTCTCGACCGACCCGACAGCCTATCCAGACTACTTTGTGGATGGCTGTTGGAGGCAACGAATGGGATATGTCGGTGCGAGAGACTATGCTTTGTATAAGAAAATGTGGGTGCTTGAACAATGGAGATACTTTGCCCACGTCATGATTATGTGCATCTCCTCAAGAAAAGCGGGAAAGGATGCAATGGGTCATGACCTTGCTGCAGCCATGGTTGGCTTATCTCTCAACAAGGGCTACAACTTCTCACGATACATATTCAAAGCCATCAATGACCAGATCAACACGGCTGAGAGGTTCAGGTTCTTGTTATACCCTAGGTTTGTGCAACTTCTGATAAATGATGCGTTGCCAAACCTACCAGCTATCGGGGAGAGATTGCAAGTTAAAAGGGTGGACAAAAGGGTGTTTGCACAATTTTTAAAGCCAGGCAGTGTAGATCCTACCCCTGAGCAGACATCACTCTTTGGCCACCTTATAAATGAAGCGTACGTGGCACCAGGTGACTGGAGATGGTATAGTCACGATTCGGAGCCAGGGTTGAGTGAACATTCAGATGAACAACAACAACAATAAGAGGAAGATGAAAGTGAAGATAGATCATCTCATAATGGAGACAAAGAAGGAGGACATGATGGTGCTGAGGGATCCGACTCGGAAGAGACTGAGTCTGATTCTTCTGATTCCGATGATGCACCATCTCAGGCACACCCAACGAGAATGACAAAGGTAACCCTACCTAAGTCGTCCTCAAAGAGAAAGCGACAAGCTTCAAGCAGCGAATATGAGCCAGATTCTGACTCTAACACTGCTATACAGAGACAACGTTGTGAAAGCATTCATAAGAACAGGGGGATAGGCAGCAACAACCTATTCCTAGTGAGGTGGCGGTGAGTCCTCAGCAGCAAGTACAAGTTTCAGCTGCGAGTTCTGATTCAGCTTCCACCCCACCTTCACAGCAGCTTTACAAGAGAGACAGAGGAGGAGGCCACAGGTACAACCTGACGTGGCAGTCACTTCAATCACAGAGGAGGTTCCTGTGATAGTGACCCTCCCTATCACATCTGCCCAGGTGGCGGTGACTACTCCAATTGTAACATCCATGTTTTTCCTGGTATTTAATATTGTGCAATAAATGACAATTTCAATCTAATGTTCACATTCAAAACGTTGTGTCACATCATTTACTATTTTCATGTGCAATTAAGGAGTATTATCATAATGTTAAAAGTACATACACACATTTTACATTGCTACAATAACAATTGAAACAAACCTACGCTATCTCACAAACTACAAGGACTAGTCTTGAAAATCATCAAAATATCACTTGGCACGGTCGCGCCATGACCTGGCACGGTCGTGCCCCGTAAACACGGTCACGTCGAGAACTGGAAAGTTCGCACTTGAAACTCAGTTGAAACGTAAACAATGCCTTAATCACAAAGTCTGTTCGAGTCCGTGATTGTAACGTCTTTTGTGTCGTTTCGAGACTAATTCATCAATGACCAAACTCCTGAATAACCACAATTGCAATTAGAAACCCAAAACCGTCACTTAGTCATTCCTTTCTCTCAATATCGTCCAAATCATGTGACACCCTCGAAATCAAACCCCTGCGCATGATCTTCGAGCTTTTGTGATCACATTCCCCACATCAATCGTGCCGGAATCCTAGCAGAAGACGCCAAGGATCAACGCGCCGAAATCGGAACTTCGTTTATTCGAACTCTACCAATTCGATATCGTTTAAGGTAAGTAAATACATCCTCAGACTCATTTCAATCCCGTGAATGAAAGCCCTAACCTAATCAGGGCTTATACCATCGATTTGAACACGAATAGAATCTAGGGTTATTACGTTTTTGGTTTAATCAAACTACACTCTAGACACGATATCCATCCAATTAAAATACATGGTTATATTCGAAAACAATCAACAATTGAAAGCCCTATAAATTCAACCCTTGTTAATACAAAAAATCATCAAAATTGGTTCCTAGAAAATCCAGACACGGTCGTGCTAATCGCTTAGCACGGTCGTGCCTCTTGTCCAGACATGGCTGTGCCCCATGCCTAAGCACGGTCGCGCCCCATGCCTAAGCATGGTCGCGCCCCATGCCTAAGCGCGGTCGCGCCGTACATTTGACACGGTTGTGCTACCTTGGGTCAGAACCTATTCCTTCTGTTATTTTAATATAAACTCATTTTCTTTTATAAAAAAATCATTTTATAAAACTCCAAAGCCAGAATTGTTTTCATAAACTAAATTATCAACTTGGAAATATTAAACAAATTAATTAAATCGTTTCAAATAGATTAAAAAGTAATAAATTTAAAATAAAAGTTTTACATATAATTGTTTTATTCAAACCTACACAAACTATTTATATTCTAATATATATTTAAAATGCCTCTTGACACATTTTCATGAACAACTAAATAAAAAGAATTAAATTATTATTTTAGTTAATTATTCAACTTAAACCTTAAGTCTTTCATTATTTAATTGAACTTACATTTTCATTCAAATACCAACGCAAATGAATACACCAATCCTTCATACAAATCCATGCTCTCATTCCTATTGAAAACCTTAGAATGTCCTTAGACATTGTACATATTATTAATCCAAATTTATACTATTTCACTCTAGGTCAAACTTAGTGAGTTGCAAATCACTTGAATTACCCAACGCTCTTGTTAGCTACTACATTTTGATACAAGTGAGTATACATAGCCCCTTTTACTCTTTTACATCTTTGGGGTGAAACATGAACACTATTCAAATTACATGTTTACATTTACACAAACAACACAAGTACAAATCCTATTTACATTCATGTGTGCAATTTGACCTTTATGCCCGAGTGCTATGTGTGCTAACTTTTGTGAACACTTATGTGCAATCATTAACTATCTGTTAGGACATAGATTTGTAATGACAAAAGCTTGTAATAGTTAGATTTTATGTCTTTATGTTTTTGCTATGTAATTGTATAAAGTTGCTAAGTGTTTTTACAAGTATGCCTAGAGGCGAACTTGTTAAGTTCGCCTGGTCTATCAGAGGCGAACTTAATAAGTTCGCTTAGGTCTAACTGAGGCGAACTTGTTAAGTTCGCTTAGTCTGTTTCAGGCGAACTTAACAAGTTCGCTTACAGCAGGTTAGTTTCTATATATATGAGTTTACGGAGTCATTAGACATAACACCGAACAGAGAGAATAGAGAGAACGATTTGTCTGATTGAGTCTGTAACCATTGTGAATCTGAATATATTGGAGAAGTTTATTTACGAGTGGTGTTTGAGTTGTCGGTTAGTATACAAACGTTAACACGAATGATTCCGCACTTCGTGTTATAGAAACGTCATATCACGAGTTCGATCAGTAGTTGAGTTACCTGGACCTACAAGTGGTATCAGAGCTTATGCTCATGAATTAAGTACGATTCTCGGTGATTAGTGACGGTTTTTGTGTACAATTCGACAAGAAATTCAACATTTTTGAAGTTTCTGCAACAATGGAGTTTTTCAAGTTCTTGAAGATCGTTTCTTTGCTGAATTCGTGATTTTGGATGTGTTTTTGACGAAATAGTCAGATAGAACTGTTCTATTTGATAAAATTCATAATCCTACGGTTCAATTTCCTTAAATTCCATCAATTCGCTGAGAAATCATGATTTTTGAAGTTTTCGGTTCGTGTTTGGGTGAAGATTCTTTTGAATCTGTTACAGCAGTTTAAGCGAACTTGCTGAGTTCCTGTGCAGGAGAACTTAGCAAGCGAACTTATTAAGTTCGATTCTCACATTTCAAGCGAACTTAGCTGTTAAGCGAACTTACCGGATTTCCTCCTTAAGCGAACTTGTCTTGTTCGCCTGATCTCAAGTTCGCTTAGTTCTCACTAAAGCGAACTTATTAAGTTCGCCTGAGGGTAAAACAACTCAATACTTAGAAATTTTTCAGAAATTTTTTTTAACATGGCAAATATGGTTCAAGTCACAAACATGTTCAATTATGATAATGAGATTGGTACATCTCAAAAACCTCCGAAGTTGCTGAATCTAGCTGATTATTCAAATTGGAAAGATCGGTTTGACCAATTCGTATCTTTTACCGATACTCGTTTGTGGATTCCAATTTTGGAAGGATATACGCATCCTACTTATTCATGGATGGGAAAGGATGATGTTCTGAAACCAGTGTCAGCTTTAACTACTGAAGAGAAGCTGCTATTTGATCGAGAAAAGAAAGCAATGGCTAGCATTTTGATGTCTCTACCAAAGGAAATTTATCACAGTTTTAAACAGTTCAAGTCTTCTCAACAACTGTGGGAAGCACTACAGAAAAGGTGTGAAGGGAGTTTAGATGTGAAGAAAAGTGGAAAAGAGTTACTAAAGAAGCAGTTCCTAGTTTTTAAGCATTTTCAAAATGAATCTTTGGATGATCTTGCTACAAGATTCTATCATCTTCTTAGTGAACTGGCTAGTGCATCTGTGGTATATGAGACTGAGGAAATAAATGATAAATTCTTGGAGGCTTTACCAACAAAGTTTGATGTGTATACGGTTTTGATCAAAGAAAATGTTAAGTACAAAACCATGTCTCTTGAAGAAGTCCTAGGGAAGATTCAGTCACATGACATGAATATGAAGAAGAAAGAAACTAATATGGAGCATATTCAGGATCCCTCGATGTATTTTGCCAAATCTGTTGGTAAATCTGGTACTGGAGTGGCATTCTTTTCTGGTGATGCTCAAGAGTCTTCAAATGATCAATGTTCTAGAGTTCCAATTTATTCTCGTCATACAAGCCATTCTGGATTTTCTGCTACTACTGCTTCAACATCATTTGGATCTCATGTGAATCAGAAAGTTGCTGATGATTATCTTGCTATGTTTTCTTCATTCATGGCATCATATGAAAATTTCATTGGAGGTAAAATACATGATCCTGAGGTAATAGAAGAAGATTTCAGACAGATTGACCCTGTTGATCTGGAAGAAATGAATATCCAATGGAATATGGCCATGTTAATGCGACAAGCTAAAGATTTCTTGAACTGGGAGAAAATATATTGGTTCAAATAGTCGATCGCGTTTGGGTTTTGATAAGAGCAAAGTTAGATGTTACAACTGCCAAGAGTATGGTCACTTTGCTAAGGAGTGTGTGAAACCAAAGGTAGAATTTGATTCTCAAAAGAAGCAATCTAACTTTCAGCATAATAGGAATCAGCCACATGGTTCATCTGGTAATCAAAATCATGGTCCTTCTGGTAATACAAATCATGCATCTGCATCATCAGCTTTAGTTGCTCAAAACAATGAAAACTATGATTGGGGCATTCATCTGGAAGATTTGGTGGGTGCTGTGAGTCAGGCTTTTGTTGCAGAAATTCATTCAGTAAAACCAGAAGAGTCTACTGATGATGAAAGTTCTAGTGATGATTCATGTGATGGTGAAAGTGTTCAAGTGTTGATGATGAGGAAGAAAGAGAGCAAAGTATTGATTCTGATGTTGTGACAGGGGTTGCTGAGGAAGAAATTGTTCTTACAGAAAATGCTTCAGTTGGTGAAGATTCAGAAAATATTCCGATTGCCAAAGTATTCATGGCAGACATGTCTGACCCGACTACGGTAAAAGACTCTGTTTGTCATATATTTTGTTCTAATTGTATTTCTGTTAAAGATAAACTACAAAAAGTCATGGATGATAACACAAATTTGATTTGTGACATGAAATCAATGCATTCAGTTAATCAGAAACTGAAAGATAATGATAAACTGTGCATTGATAGAATTGAGTCTTTGAAAAAAGACTTAAATTCTCTTGGGTTAAAATACAAAGAGCAGGGTTATCATCTAGATATGACTTATGCTGAAATTGAAAAACGAAATGAAGTAGTTGCCCAAAAGAACAAGGAGATTTCTGAAAAAGAATCTGAGGTGATAAAGTTACATAGAAAGCTGGAATAGTTTGAGAATTCATCTGTAGTTTTGGATTATTTCAATGCTAATGCTGATCCCACAAAAAGGGTTGCTGGTATTGGGTTTGTTCCTCCTCCGTTCAATGCAAATTATGTGGTTGAGCCTGAAATCATTCATGAAGAGGAGATTGATCCCAAGACAGTATTAAAAGTGAATCCAGTGATGGGAGAAGACATGGTGTATGATTCTGATACAGAGGATGAAGTGTTTGATGATTCAAAGGTTGAAGGCATTCCGAGAGAAGTGAGAATTGAGGAACCAAAGGTTGTGAAGAATGTTACTAGGGATAGATGCATCTTGACAGAACCTGAAGAGGTGAAAGTGATTCCAACTAAACTTTCTCCAATCTTAGAGTCAAGTGGGTTTGTTGCGGCCGGTTTTCAAAAGGTGAATTCTTCAAAGGTGCCAAAACAGACTTATGTTCCTAAGAAGCCGATAAATTGTTCTGGGCATTCATCCGAAGCTTATTCTTCTGATGGTTCTTCAAATTCAAAGAAAACATCTTATTCCAGAAATTATCAAGAAAGACGAGTTTGTTTTCATTGCAATGAGCCTGGTCATATTTTGATTAATTGTCCATACAAGAACAAGGGTAAAATGAAGACTGTTCCTTCACAACCGAAAGTGGTGAAGATTCTGAAAAGAAAAGATGAGGGAAAATCGTCTTCTAGTTTGGAGAAAGATATGACTGGACGATCTTTTGTTAATTCCCCTGGAATTAAACAACAGAATACATTGCATGCTAAATCTTTTGTTTGCAGAGAAAATCTTGAGATTCCAAAAGTTGGGATTTCAAAAGATACTTTTCAGGAGGTTAAATTGTCTAGACCTCAAAGAAGAAGGAGAAACAGAAAATTAAAGAAAATTTTGGAAACATCTGAATCTGACAAAAATATATCAAATAATGTTTTTCAAAATAATAAAAATGGTTCTTCTTTGAAAAGGTCTGATTGTCATACTTCTGTTCCAAAAGTGAATGATAAAATTGATTGTAAATTACAAGAAGTTGTTTATTTTGATCAATCCGGACGACCCAAGACCACGATGGCTTGGGTTCCACTTTCTAACTGATTCTCGTTGTTTATGTAGGGACAACCAAGGAGGACTATCAACAACACATGGTATATGGATAGTGGTTGCTCTCGACATATGACAGGGAATGTGAAATTGCTTGAGGATGTGATTAAAATTGATGGTGGTTATGTCGCTTTTGCGGGTAATAAAGGCGGGTACGTAACAGGCCAGGGAACGTTAAAGAACGACAAAGTAAAATTTGAAAAGGTGAATTATGTTGAGCAGCTGGAACACAATCTTTTAAGCGTATCACAAGTCTGTGACAAGAAGTTTTCATTCCATTTCAACGATCATGAATGTTATATTCTGAAACCGGGTTTTGTGATTCCTGATGAATGGATTCTCATGAAGGCTCCAAGGAGAAATGACACGTATGTCCTTGACATGAGTGTCGGCACTACAACGGATTCAATTCCAACATGTTTACTCTCCAAGGCGTCGGAATCTGATTCAATATTGTGGCACAGGAAGCTAGCTCACATAAACTACAGGAAGATGAACTACATTGTTAGGAATGATCTTGTGCTTGGTATTCCGAAAATGAAATTCTCAGTTCCTGATGATTGTATTCCGTGCAAGAAGGGGAAGCAATGAAAGAAATCTCACAAATCAAAGTCGACGAATTCTATCTTAACTCCTTTGGAGTTGCTGCATATGGATTTATTCGGTCCTATCAGTATTAGGAGCATTGGTGGGAAATCGTATTGCTTGGTCGTAACTGATGATTACTCCAGATTTTCATGGGTTAAGTTTCTTTCTTCTAAAGCTGAAACTACTGAGTTAGTACAATACTTAATCCTGGGTTTGGAGAATTTATTTAATCTGAAAGTCAGAAGAATCAGGAGTGACAATGGCAGCGAATTTAAGAATAGCAAAATGGGCTTATTCTGTCTACAAAAAGGAATTCATCATGAATTCAGTGCACCATATGTTCCTCAACAAAACGGTGTTGCTGAACGAAAGAACAGGACGTTGGTCGAAACAGCTCGCACGATGCTTGCCGATTCTAAGCTTCCAGTCACCTTTTGGGCTGAAGCTATGAATACTGCGTGTCATGTTTTGAACAGGGTCTTGACCGTAAAGCGACATAACAAGACTTGCTATGAATTGCTAAATAATCGAAAGCCGAATCTGGAATATTTACTACCTTTTGGTAATCCGTGTACCCTACTGAAGGTTAGAGATGTCCCAACAAAATTCAGTGCAAAGGCTATTGAAGGGATTTTTCTGGGGTATGTGGCAAATTCAACTACCAAGAGGGTTTATAACAAAGAGACACGCCAAGTTGAAGAATGGTTCCATATTGACTGTTTAAATCGGTCTTTACCACAAATGGCGATTGGTCCGGATTGGGCATTTGATTATGAAAACTTATTCAAGTCTTTTCATTTACCTTCTGACATTTCTGATGAAGATGCTGCTGTTATTTATGATTCTTGTCAAGATGCTCAGCACAATGGATTTCTACCAAATGCGGTTCCCAATTCATCGATTCCATCTACTTCTGCTTCAGATCCAAATGTTGCTTCTTGTTCAGGTCCACAAGATTCAAAGAGTGAGGAGGATAATTCTATTTTTCAAGATTCTTCTGCTGATCCGTTGTTGAGTGATGATCCATTACCTTCGACACATGCTCAGGGGGAGATTCCAACAAATTTAGACTCGGAAATTCCAATTCCTCAAGATTATTCTTATCAATCTGACTCTACTCAAGTTGATGTGTTGCCGGTTCCTGAGGTCGCATCCATCAAGGAACACAAAGATCATCCAGTAACAAATATAATTGGAAATTTACAGGATGGAGTGAAAACTCGTTTTCTTGTTGACAATACTTGTTTGTATACTTGCATTAAAGATTCTGGTGTTCTTGATGATTGCTCACATTCTTTCTTTATTTCACAGGTTGAACCCAAGAATGTAGAGATGGCTTTAAATGACAATAACTGGATAGAAGCTATACAGGAAGAACTTGCTCAATTTGACAAACTTAAGGTTTGGAATCTGGTTGATCTTCCGAAAGGTGCGTATCCGATAGGAACAAAATGGGTGTTTAAATGTAAAAAGGACGATCGAGGTGTCGTGGTACGCAATAAGGCAAGATTAGTTGTCCAGGGCTTCAATCAACAAGAAGGAATTGATTACACCGAAGTTTATGCTCCGGTTGCGAGGCTTGAAGCTATAAGGCTGTTTCTAGCTTTTGCTTCCTTTAAAGGTTTTAAGGTGTTTCAATTAGACATCAAGAGTGCATTTTTATATGGAAAGGTCAAGGAGGAAGTCTATGTGTGTCAGCCGCCGGGGTTTGAAGATCCACTGAATCCGAACATGGTTTTCAAGCTAGATAAGGCCCTCTATGGTCTTCATCAGGCTCCTCGTGCGTGGTATGAGACTTTATCTACACATCTTTTGGCGAATGACTTTGTTCGTGGAAAGATAGACTCGACCTTATTCATAAAGAAATCAGGGGGAGATTACCTACTGGTACAGATTTATGTGGATGATAATATATTTGGCTCGACAAATGAAGGGTTGGGCAAAGACTTTGAGGGTGTTATGAAGTCGAAATTTGAAATGTCTGCTATGGGAGAGTTATCGTTTTTCTTAGGTTTACAAGTAAATCAAAAGGAAGATGGTTTCTTTATTCATCAGTCCAAGTATGTCAAAGACATCTTGAGCCGGTTCAAGATGGAGGACTGTACCCCATACGATACTCCAATTCCGGTCATGTAAGTCCCAAATTCGTTGCGTGACGGATCTCTAGACTCGCGGTATGACACGGTGATAACGTGTGGAATCCATGATCAACGTGCTCGTGTAACTCAATCAACAACAACGGTGTAAATAAACGCTTTGTATTTCCACCAAGATATCAGTTTACAAGAATTCACTCTAATCAGTTCCTCCTGATCTCTCTGTCTCACACCTAAGCTCACTCTATTTCTGCTACAATCTGCTATTTATAGCCACAGACCTGCACCAGGCGAACTTAACAAGTTCGCTTCACTGTGCTTAGGCGAACTTATTAAGTTCGCCTCTGATAGGCTAAGCGAACTTAATAAGTTCGCCTCTGATAGACTTAAGCGAACTTATTAAGTTCGCCTCTGATAGCCCAGGCGAACTTATTAAGTTCGCCTCTGATAGGCTAGGCGAACTTATTAAGTTCGCCTCTAGCAGAACTTACACAGAATTTTATCAACAGTTACAAAACATATCCTAACAGACTCCCCTTTAACTGTTGCTAACAATTCTATCAAATACAAGTCAAAGACTCTAAGACTAAGACATAATATCTTCAAGCTCGTTGTCACCAGAATATGCTCCAACAGACTCCCCCTTGACAACAGCTTCAGAAGATTGTCATCCGTCTTCAAATATTATCAAACAAGTTGTAGTCTTCGTCTTGTTCATCTGCACACTCTCTCTTTATTTCTAGAAGAAAACTTGGGAGAAGGACCCCTTGTCAACTTCTGTCTGCAATATTCAGTTTTTGAAAAAGGAGAACAACCCAGAATAACCAACAATTAAGATTTCCATGGAAACTGGAAAAATAAAATCTTTTTGGTTTTTCAAACATAAGAAACACAAAATCTTTTTGGTTTTTCTCTGTTTAAACTGAAATGTAAAATACAAAATCACATCTTTTTGGTCGAACATCACGACTAAGAAGATCATATCAGTATATATGATATATCAATCACACATCTTGGATACAAAATCCATATAATATCAAACGGTATCCTATGTCATTCTTTCAAGCCTTGACCAATCAAATCAATATCTTTCAAGATTATCACACTCTATCTTTTCAAGACTTTCATATTGCATGTTATGATACGCGATAAACATTCAAAGAAAATAGGATCAGGCCATGACACATAAATTCAAATTGTCAATATTATAAGATTTGAAACTAAGGTATCTCATTCCCACTTTCTTGTGAGTTAAGGTACCATTTAAGTATGAAATACAACATGCACCCCACTAGTATGTCAACAGAAAGTAAATGCACTATCTTCAAGACATATAAGATTTTACTAAAGATTATCTGAATTTCCAGAATGAGGAAACATCACTTAGCACATGAATAGCAGAATCCAAATTGGATTGTATAAGAATCAATGAGATTCAGAATCGAATGATTCAATGTTTTGGCTTATATATGTGGAATCATAAGATTCAGGTACGTGGATCCAACTGTTATCTGGATTATGAATTCAATGGAATCAGTAAAGATGATTTATCAATATGATCCAAGATCTAGTATATGTATGACAGATGTTGTCAAGTACATATCTTGATTATACTTCAACTTGCATGCTTTTCGGGACATGGGCACTGAAGCAAATCGAATGAATAGTGCTAAGGACATAACCCGAAACTGATCTCATAGGAAAATATTTATTAAAAGCTAATATTCTTTATCTGATAGTGATCTTTTAACACACACACCCAGGCATAAAATGGGTTCAAATCACAGTTGTAACATATGAAATTATGTTTTCACACTACTAATGGTTCAGTGACGCTTTTAGTCTACTGACAATTCAAATTATATGCATATACAACACTATCATTTCCTATTTGTTTAGTCTCTGAAGTTTAGATCAACACATATAATTCAGATATATTAACATAAAGCACCAACCAGTCAATCTAAGGTCATGTGTGAAAGAACATCTACTGATGTACTATCATCTCTTCTTTAACATCAAGTAATGTCGATTTTATCTTTTTCAATTTGTTTGGCTTTTTCAAAATCTTTTTCAAAGAAAGTAAAACAAACATAAATAAAATCATCCATGAACACTTTTTAAGAAAAACATTTTACTTGGTTACTCAGGATTATGCAATTCAATCAATTTAAAACCTCAAACCGATGTAATGTAATTGAATGTCTTTGCCTTTTGTCGTCAACACAGTTCTGCACTCCCCCTGTCCTGTAGACTCCCTCTGCCTTTTGTCATCAACACAGTTCTGCACTCCCCCTGTCCTGTAGACTCCCTCTTAACTAGTCAAATGGTTGCATCAACGACTTTATGCTCACCATCGTCATCCTAAGTTTCAGGTTATCATTTGGACTTTGGAAAACTCTTTCCAAAACATTGTGTGTGACATATTCTCCCCCTTGAGCATCAAGTCGTTGAATCAAATAAATTTCTCAATTATCAACAACTCTTTACTCTTGCAGATGTCATTCCCTGTCATGTGCTAAGAACCACCACTATCAACAACCAAAATGGTATTAATAGTCCCTCTTGGTTAAATCCTGCACAACTAACAAGAAACATTAATTTGAAATTGGGACCCAAGCCATGGTAGTCATGGGTCGTCCATCTGTGTCACACCCCGCCAAGGCGGAAACGCGAGGCGTAACGTTCACCGGTTTTCAAAGCATATGATTACCGCAAACACATACATGTAGTTGGATACATAATCGAGTTTAAAAATATTTACATCACAAAATATCAACTGGAGTTTACAAAAGTTTAAGATTTCGCAAATATAACTCAAAACCATGAGTTATACGAGAGAAATCCTCTAAAAGTCGTATCCGCATGCATGCATGTAATCCTACATTGCTAACCTGAAGACCACGTTCAATTTCCTGAAAACATACTTAAAAATGTCAACACGAGGTTGGTGAGTTCACAAATTATTATAAAGAGTTATCATAAACCCAATGTTTAAATCTGATCATTTTCACCTGATCAAAACCCTTTATTTAAACCTGATCACTTAAACCTGATCAGAACTCTTTGGTTTAAAACCTGATCACTTTAGCCTGATCAAAACCCTTTATTTAAACCTGATCAGAACTCTTTGGTTTAAAACCTGATCACTTTAGCCTGATCAAAACCCTTTGCATGTATTTCCAATGAATTTAAATACTAATCCGATCTATTGACCCCATTTGTAAGCTTGCAAGGAATACAAAATAGTATGTAATGTACGAGACCGTAACCAAACCCCGACCTTTTGTGCCTCCCCCTCGCCTTTTTGCGAGTAAGACAATATGCGGTCATTCGGCCATGTGGACCCCTGGTTAGCGCGACTAACCATGACCGGAGGCGTCACCCCCAATAGTACTATTCATATAATCCCGGGCTAAGTCCATAGCTAATGGTTACTAATTTATTAAGAGGACTTTAAGCGCTTTACTTTTCCCTCAATACACACATACGGTCAGATCATTAGTTCAATTCATTTACACACAAAAGTCTTTTACAAGTATGTTTCCACCCCAAATCATTTGAAAAACATAGAAAAAGGGGAATTAGTGAAACTCACCTCGACAGTATGACTGCTAGCAAACACTTGAATAACCGTAAACCCCGCTTATCCGTACCCTAAATACACAAGGATACCTTACATGTTAAGACTAACCGTCTTAAACACAAGTTGTTCACCCGCCTTAACGAATCCCGTTAAGTGCGTTTTTGTTTAATAAAACCGTGTTTTAACGTGACGACCCGTTGGTGATTATTATTCCAGTCTAGACGCTTTACTTATTTTCTAAGAAAATAATATATTTTCATATTGGTGACTTGATACGTTTTGTCAAAAATAAATATTATTTTTGCATTATAATATATATATATATATATTAAAGTCCACGTATCACTGTATAATTATTTCATATCAATAATTATATAAACCACAAATGTCGTTCCAATATATTCTAAGCATGCGAACCATCCTACGTGCACATAATCCACGTTAACACGTACTCATACGATTTACTGGTTCCGAACGACATTTATTAACGTGTTTACGTTCAACATGCATTTACATCCATTTATGCATAGATATAACCATGTTTTAACAATCCAACATATATTTAAACAGATTTCTCGATAACATATTATTATTTATTCTCAAACCAAACGTCTTTATAGATTATTACTCGCGTCTACGTTCAATGTTATCAACAAGTTCTAAACATATATGTTTTCATTTATTTAGTCGTTTCACGTCTAGTTCCGAGTTAACAATTTCCCCGTTATTTATATATATATATCATGACTTCTATATATATATATATACATGAAATGTTTAACAACTTTTCAAATTTCGCAAGTTATAATCATACTCATACATTTACATACTTTTCATATAAACACATTTTCATACTTGACAATCTTTTCAAATTCACCAACTTAAACACATATCTATTTATGTATGTTCCATCCAATTTCACATATATACATACACATGTATCTCACTTTTTCACCAAGTATAATTTTATACTTTTATTCATCTATGATTTATTATCATGATTATTCAAATAACAAAACCGTGTGCATATATTCATATTAACTTATCATTTTTATTTATGGATCCAACTACTTGATTATTACCAAATCATTTATCAAATCAAACAAAAATATATAGATGTTTATTTCAATCCATTTATATATATGCATGTATGTTCTAGTCTCCATTTATATATATGAAATCATACACTTCCAACTCAAACATGTATAAACATATGCATGTATATTTTCGACCAACATACATATATATATTCATCTATTTTAGTTTTAATTTACTTTTATCACAAGATTATATAATACTAATCAAACTAACAAATTTTACATTTATCTTTAATATTTTCGACCCATTTATATATATTTATACAAAACCTTAACTTTTATTCTTTATAAAATTAAATTCTTAAGAAAACTCTTTTAATCTTTCAATCCCTTTGTTTATTATGATGAACAACGTGTTTAGGTTAAGAAAATAAAGGTGGAATTTGAGTTGGGTGTCGGTTTCCTTACCACTAGTCAAGCTAGGTGGGGATTTCACTAGTGGATGGTGATGGATGCTCGTTTTGTTGTCAAAACCCGACTCTCTAGCTCCAAGACTTCTTGACTTCTCCAAACTCCAACTCAAAAATCTCTAGACTTTTGTTTCTTGAATTTGGAATGTGCATGTGTGTGTATTTCGTATATATATTTAGAGATGGAGAGATTTTGAGTGTTTAACACCCTTTCATCATTGCAATATAAGATTGATTGGAAGTTGATTTGATCTTTGGTTAACCTAACACTTCAAAGAGCATGGCTCTATGACACAAAATCATGAAATGTGATGGGTTTAGGTGTGGTTTTGTGGAGAGTGGGTGATGGGTGGGTGCTCTCGTGATCTAATACCCGATATATGAACTTTTATGATTAAAACTCTTTATATTTCGTATCTCGACTATATTTTACTAGTCCGCCAATTTAACCCGTCATAGTTAATGTTTAACTATAATATATACGTGCACTCGTAATAATAACTCGTCACCATGAACTGATATCGTTGTGTTTATTTTTAATAATCTTGTCACCAATATATATATGTTTTTATATTAAAGCGTATTACTAGACTTTTCCGGAATAAAGATTTGTTAATCACCAACGACGTTCCTTGCGGGTTATAACCGTTTACTTCCTAGTAATTCTAAAAATTACTACAGTATAATATTTGTTTCTTTGCTAGACTCCATGACAAAACTATGTCAAAATTATAAACCAGGAAATATAATTAATGAACGTGCAATTATGAAATATGGATATTGACCTGGTATGCTGGGTGTCACATTCTCCCCATGTTAAAGAGAATTTCGTCCCGAAATTCAGTTGTTGTCCTTTTGACTTGGAGTGTTCGTGAACAAGGATGGGTACTTGGCTTTCATTTGATCTTCTCGTTCCCACGTATACTCGGGGCCACGCTTTGAATTCCAACGTACCTTAACCAATTTAACACGGCTACGCCTTGTTTTCTGAACCTTCCAGTCTGTAACTTCAATAGGTTCCTCAACGAAGTGCAACTTGTCATCTATGTGAATTTCTTCAGGCGGTATAATTAACGTCTCGTCTGATAAGCACTTCTTGAGATTGGACACATGAAACGTATCATGTACATTGCTTAGTTCCTGTGGCAACTTGAGCTTGTATGCTACAGAGCCAACCCTAGCCAATATTTCAAATGGTCCAACGTACCTAGGGTTAAGCTTGCCACGGTTGCCAAATCTTGCAACTCCCTTCCATGGTGAGACCTTCAACATGACCCGGTCCCCAACTTGGAATTCTAATGGTCTTCGTCTGTTATCCGCGTAACTCTTTTGCCTGTCACGGGCGGCCTTCAGACGATCCTTGATTTTGAAAATCTTGTCAGTAGTTTCCTGAATAACCTCAGGACCAGTTAAATACTTGTCGCCAACCTCCGCCCAACATAGTGGTGAACGACACTTTCGACCATACAAAGCCTCAAACGGAGCGGCTTTGATGCTGGTGTGGTAACTGTTATTGTATGAAAACTCGGCTAGCGGCAAATGAGTATCCCAATTTCCACCGAAGTCGATTGCACACGCACGGAGCATATCCTCTAAGGTTTGAATGGTCCTTTCGCTTTGACCATCGGTTTGTGGGTGATATGCCGTGCTCATGTCAAGACGTGTGCCCATGGCTTCTTCTAATGATTTCTAGATTCTAGACACGAATCTGCTGTCTCTATCAGAGATAATAGAGATTGGTACCCCATGCCTAGCCACAATTTCCTTGATATAAAGCTTTGCAAGTTTCTCGGTTTTATCCGTTTCTTTGATGGGTAGGAAATGAGCTGATTTTGTCAAACGATCGACAACTACCCATATCGAGTCATATCCGCTCGACGTCCTGGGCAACTTTGTAATGAAATCCACGGAAATTTGCTCCCATTTCTATTGAGGTATCTCGGGTTGTTGTAACAATCCCGATGGTTTCTGATGTTCTGCCTTTACCTTTGAACATGTCAGGCATTTACCGACATAAATGGCAATTTCTCCTTTCATGTTCGGCCACCAATAGTGTTCTTTCAAATCCTTATACATCTTATCCGAACCTGGGTGAATGGAGTACCTGGACTTGTGGGCTTCGTCCATAACCAACTCCCGTAAGTTACCATAACATGGCACCCAAATTCTATTCATGAAGTATAAAGTATCATCTGACTTTGGTTCCAACTGCTTTAACATCCCTCGTAAAGCTTCATTCTGAATGTTTTCTTCTTTGATTGCCTCTTGTTGTGCCATCCAGATTTGAGTCGTGAGACTCGTATGAATTGTCAATCCTAGGGCACGAACACAAAGAGTTTTAACCCGTTCCTTACGACTCAAGGCATCTGCTACGACGTTTGCCTTACCAGGGTGATACTTGATATCACAATCGTAATCATTCAGTAGCTCTACCCAACGGCGTTGTCTCATGTTGAGTTCTTTCTGGTTAAAGATGTGCTGGAGACTCTTGTGGTCTGTAAGGATAGTACATTTTGTACCGTATAAGTAATGTCTCCAAATCTTGAGTGCAAACACGACAGCACCCAATTCTAGATCGTGAGTCGTATAGTTTTTCTCATGGACTTTCAACTGCCTGGATACATATGCTATGACCTTTTCTCCCTGCATCAATACACATCCCAGACCTTGGTGTGATGCATCACAGTACACTATGAAATTGTCAGTCCCTTCGGGAAGGGATAGGATTGGTGCACTGCAAAGTTTCTGCTTCAGCAATTGAAAAGCTGATTCTTGTTTATCAGTCCAATCAAACTTTTTGTCCTTCTGAGTTAACATGGTCATAGGCAAAGCTATCTTTGAAAAATTCCCGATAAATCGCCTGTAATAGCCTGCCAAACCCAGAAATTGACGCACCTCAGTCGGAGTTCTTGGTGCTTCCCAGTTTTTGATAGCTTCAATCTTGGATGGATCTACGTGAATACCATCCTTATTGATGACATGTCCGAGAAAGTGAACCTCTCGGATCCAAAACTCACACTTAGAGAATTTGGCATAAAGCTTCTCATTCCTGAGTAGTTCCAAGATTAATTTCAAATGATGTTCATGTTCTTCCTTGGTTCGTGAATATATCAATATGTCATCGATAAACACAATCACGACTTTATCCAAGTACGGCTTGCACATGCGGTTCATGAGATCCATGAAAACAGCCGGTGCATTAGTCAAGCCAAATGGCATAACTAGGAACTCGTAGTGACCGTAACGAGTCCTAAAAGCCGTCTTTGGTATATCTTCTTCTTGAATTTTCAGTTGATGATACCCTGATCGTAGATCAATTTTAGAATAGAAACTGGAACCTTGAAGTTGATCAAATAAGTCGTCTATTCGAGGAAGAGGATACCGGTTTTTGATTGTCAGCTTGTTCAATTCCCGGTAATCAATACACATTCTAAAGGTTCCATCCTTTTTCTTTACAAATAGGACCGGAGCTCCCCATGGTGAGAAACTTGGTCTTATGAAACCTTTGTCAAGTAATTCTTGTAATTGGCTTGACAGTTCCTGCATCTCGGAAGGGGCTAGACGATACGGAGATCGTGCAACTGGTGCGGCTCCTGGTACTAGGTCGATCCGGAACTCGACTTGCCTTGATGGTGGTAATCCAAGTAAGTCTTCGGGAAATACTTCAGGGTAATCCCTAACGATTGGTATATCCTCAAGTCGACGTTCCTCGGGTTTCTTCTCGACGATGTGAGCCAGGAATGCACAATAACCCTTGCGTAGATACTTATGAGCTTTCATGCAGTTTATCGTCTTCAACATCGTTCTACACTTTTCGCCTCGAATAGAAAGAATTTCTCCGCTCGGTAGTGGGATATGTACAATCTTTTCGAAACACACGATTTCGTCATGATTTTTCGACAACCAATCCATGCCAATAACAATGTCAAAACTTCCCAGATCCACTGGTAGAAGGTCTATACTAAATGCATGTTTTTCTAGACATAAAGTACAACCCTTAATGACCTCTCCGGTTTCTATTAATTTTCCATTTGCTAATTCAATTGTATATCTTTGTTCTAGTTTACTGGCCTTAACACCGAGTAATGATTTAAAATCATTTGACACAAAGCTCATATCAGCACCCGAATCAAAAAGTACAGAGGCATAGTGATTATTGATTGGGAACGTACCAGTGACGATATTCGGGTCCTGGCGTGCGTCCCTTGCACCCATCACAAATGCCCTTCCTGGTGCCTGAGCGTCGTTCTGGTTCTTCCACTTGGGACAATCTTTCTTGAAATGCCCCAGATCACCACACTTGAAACATCCTTGCTTTGCTTTACCCATATGGTTGGTGTTGGTTCGACAATTTTGTGTGGCGTGACCAAATTTGTCACACTTTCCACACTTGATGCACCCACCAGCATGATGATATCCACACTTTTTACACCTTGGTAGGCCCCTATCATACCCTTTCATTTCCATTGTGTTGGCTGCAAAAGCCTTCACAGTTTCTTGTTTCCTAAACCCCTGTTTCCCAGACTTGTTATTTGAATTTCCCATCCACTTCCTTTTCTCTCCCAATCTACCTTCCTCATTCTCCTTCTTCCCAAACAGCCCATTACGCACAGCGTCATCCTTCAGTTTGAATGCTAAAGTTATGGCACTCTTGGCATCCATTGGATTAGATGATGTTACCATACTACGAATTTGAGGCGCAAGGCCCCACAGATACCTTTCCACACGCTTATGTTCTGGTGTGACCATATGAGGTACCAGAATTGCCAATTCATTAAAACGGTCGGTGTATCCCGCCACATCATCTCCGATCATTTGTAAGTTCCACATCTCGGTCTCAATCTTTTGCAATTCGTTTCGAGGACAATATTCCTCGATCATCAGGTTTTTCAAGTCTTCCCAAGACAATTGATACGCTGTCTCTCTCCCTAAAGTCTTGACTTGTGAATTCCACCAGGTTAAAGCTTTATCAGTGAGTGTGCATGTAGAATACTTCACCATGCAGTCAGCGGCGCATTCACTAATATCAATCACCGATTCCATTTTCTCTATCCACCTCATCAGGCCTACTGCACCCTCGGTGCCATTGAAACTGCGGGGGTTGCAGGATAGGAAGGCCTTGTAGGTGCACTTCCTATTTGGAGCATCTGTAGAATCACAAGTCATAACGTCATTAATTCGGATCATGACTATGTGTTATGGCTTATTTATTCTATTACCTCCGGAACCTCCTGCTGTACCGCTACCTCCTGCTGTACCGCTACCTCCTGCACCTCCTCCGCCGGTACCGCTGCCGTTCCTTCCGCCACTATTTCGATTGGCTTGGTACTGTTCCATGGCGGCAGCTACCCGTTGTGATATGAGTTGCTCCACGTTTGGGGATATCGTCTCGTTGTTGTCACCAGTAGTGTCACGCGGCATCCTTCGCTTAGGCGCCATTGTGTTCTTTCTAACATAAGATTTAAAAAGAAACAACATTATATAATAATAATAATGATATTACATGACATAAGGATACAACAACATCAAACGTAGACAACCATCATCACAACATATATTACACATACATAGTTAAAACATACATAGTACATTGTTCCAAAAGACAAGGATACAAAAGGGATGGGTTCATATGACCACATCGTACTAAGTTTTAAACTACATATCGTGCTACGGGCACAACCCGCCCGTAATAGGTCTAGAAATAGGCAAGCGTTCCTGTCGGAACGGTAGCTGAAGTTAGCATCTGCTCCACGCGTGCCTTAGCTAGAGTAGCCCGAAGTTCAGCATCTATCGCTCTCTGCTCGGCTACCTCTGCCCTCCGTTCGGCTGCGGCGGTCCTTCTCTCCATTTCCGCCAATCTCTTCTCGAACTCCATCATGTGACTGGATGCATGCTGAAGAGACTGGTCGATTAATTTCTGATCCTCCGCCATCCCATTAACATTTTCCACTAAAGTTGGAAGAGTTGCCAAGTCCCTACGGATGGATTTCACATTCATCTCCAAGAGATCAATCTCTGTCCCGTGCTTACTGGTTCGGGACACAAGTAAAGGAATGGTGCATTCTGCGCACTCCCCGATGAGCGGCACTGGTTGTGATTCGCATGTCAGTCCGACAGAGTCGCATGTCGCAGGAAGGTCCTCCTCCACCCTCCACATTTGAACTACTTGGCAAAGCCATTCCCAGTATGATACGTCGATCCTTGGTCCTCTAGGCATGGTCTCTCCAGTGGATTCCGCCATTTTAGTGTAAGACGTTTCCTAACTATGGAGTTTAGGTGGGGTTAGTGTGTGACATAGCGTGACTACAATATCCATATGACATGATGACCGGTTATGCAATGCTTATGCAATGAAAACGTTTTAGTGAGTTATTCAAATTATAGACTAGGTTCCATTTTAGACTCCTAGTTCGCTATAATCAATGGCTCTGATACCAAGTTCTGTCACACCCCGCCAAGGCGGAAACGCGAGGCGTAACGTTCACCGGTTTTCAAAGCATATGATTACCGCAAACACATACATGTAGTTGGATACATAATCGAGTTTAAAAATATTTACATCACAAAATATCAACTGGAGTTTACAAAAGTTTAAGATTTCGCAAATATAACTCAAAACCATGAGTTATACGAGAGAAATCCTCTAAAAGTCGTATCCGCATGCATGCATGTAATCCTACATTGCTAACCTGAAGACCACGTTCAATTTCCTGAAAACATACTTAAAAATGTCAACACGAGGTTGGTGAGTTCACAAATTATTATAAAGAGTTATCATAAACCCAATGTTTAAATCTGATCATTTTCACCAGATCAAAACCCTTTATTTAAACCTGATCACTTAAACCTGATCAGAACTCTTTGGTTTAAAACCTGATCACTTTAGCCTGATCAAAACCCTTTATTTAAACCTAATCACTTAAACCTGATCAGAACTCTTTGGTTTAAAACCTGATCACTTTAGCCTGATCAAAACCCTTTGCATGTATTTCCAATGAATTTAAATACTAATCCGATCTATTGACCCCATTTGTAAGCTTGCAAGGAATACAAAATAGTATGTAATGTACGAGACCGTAACCAAACCCCGACCTTTTGTGCCTCCCCCTCGCCTTTTTGCGAGTAAGACAATATGCGGTCATTCGGCCATGTGGACCCCTGGTTAGCGCGACTAACCATGACCGGAGGCGTCACCCCCAATAGTACTATTCATATAATCCCGGGCTAAGTCCATAGCTAATGGTTACTAATTTATTCAGAGGACTTTAAGCGCTTTACTTTTCCCTCAATACACACATACGGTCAGATCATTAGTTCAATTCATTTACACACAAAAGTCTTTTACAAGTATGTTTCCACCCCAAATCATTTGAAAAACTTAGAAAAAGGGGAATTAGTGAAACTCACCTCGACAGTATGACTGCTAGCAAACACTTGAATAACCGTAAACCCCGCTTATCCGTACCCTAAATACACAAGGATACCTTACATGTTAAGACTAACCGTCTTAAACACAAGTTGTTCACCCTCCTTAACGAATCCCGTTAAGTGCGTTTTTGTTTAATAAAACCGTGTTTTAACGTGACGACCCGTTGGTGATTATTATTCCAGTCTAGACGCTTTACTTATTTTCTAAGAAAATAATATATTTTCATATTGGTGACTTGATACGTTTTGTCAAAAATAAATATTATTTTTGCATCATAATATATATATATATATATTAAAGTCCACGTATCACTGTATAATTATTTCATATCAATAATTATATAAACCACAAATGTCGTTCCAATATATTCTAAGCATGCGAACCATCCTACGTGCACATAATCCACGTTAACACGTACTCATACGATTTACTGGTTCCGAACGACATTTATTAACGTGTTTACGTTCAACATGCATTTACATCCATTTATGCATAGATATAACCATGTTTTAACAATCCAACATATATTTAAACAGATTTCTCGATAACATATTATTATTTATTCTCAAACCGAACGTCTTTATAGATTATTACTCGCGTCTACGTTCAATGTTATCAACAAGTTCTAAACATATATGTTTTCATTTATTTAGTCGTTTCACGTCTAGTTCCGAGTTAACAATTTCCCCGTTATTTATATATATATATCATGAGTTCTATATATATATATATATACATGAAATGTTTAACAACTTTTCAAATTTCGCAAGTTATAATCATACTCATACATTTACATACTTTTCATATAAACACATTTTCATACTTGACAATCTTTTCAAATTCACCAACTTAAACACATATCTATTTATGTATGTTCCATCCAATTTCACATATATACATACACATGTATCCTACTTTTTCACCAAGTATAATTTTATACTTTTATTCATCTATGATTTATTATCATGATTATTCAAATAACAAAACCGTGTGCATATATTCATATTAACTTATCATTTTTATTTATGGATCCAACTACTTGATTATTACCAAATCATTTATCAAATCAAACAAAAATATATAGATGTTTATTTCAATCCATTTATATATATGCATGTATGTTCTAGTCTCCATTTATATATATGAAATCATACACTTCCAACTCAAACATGTATAAACATATGCATGTATATTTTCGACCAACATACATATATATATTCATCTATTTTAGTTTTAATTTACTTTTATCACAAGATTATATAATACTAATCAAACTAACAAATTTTACATTTATCTTTAATATTTTCGACCCATTTATATATATTTATACAAAACCTTAACTTTTATTCTTTATAAAATTAAATTCTTAAGAAAACTCTTTTAATCTTTCAATCCCTTTGTTTATTATGATGAACAACGTGTTTTGGTTAAGAAAATAAAGGTGGAATTTGAGTTGGGTGTCGGTTTCCTTACCACTAGTCAAGCTAGGTGGGGATTTCACTAGTGGATGGTGATGGATGCTCGTTTTGTTGTGAAAACCCGACTCTCTAGCTCCAAGACTTCTTGACTTCTCCAAACTCCAACTCAAAAATCTCTAGACTTTTGTTTCTTGAATTTGGAATGTGCATGTGTGTGTATTTCGTATATATATTTAGAGATGGAGAGATTTTGAGTGTTTAACACCCTTTCATCATTGCAATATAAGATTGATTGGAAGTTGATTTGATCTATGGTTAACCTAACACTTCAAAGAGCATGGCTCTATGACACAAAATCATGAAATGTGATGGGTTTAGGTGTGGTTTGGTGGAGAGTGGGTGATGGGTGGGTGCTCTCGTGATCTAATACCCGATATATGAACTTTTATGATTAAAACTCTTTATATTTCGTATCTCGACTATATTTTACTAGTCCGCCAATTTAACCCGTCATAGTTAATGTTTAACTATAATATATACGTGCACTCGTAATAATAACTCGTCACCATGAACTGATATCATTGTGTTTATTTTTAATAATCTTGTCACCAATATATATATGTTTTTATATCAAAGCGTATTACTAGACTTTTCCGGAATAAAGATTTGTTAATCACCAACGACGTTCCTTGCGGGTTATAACCGTTTACTTCCTAGTAATTCTAAAAATTACTACAGTATAATATTTGTTTCTTTGCTAGACTCCATGACGAAACTATGTCAAAATTATAAACCAGGAAATATAATTAATGAACGTGCAATTATGAAATATGGATATTGACCTGGTATGATGGGTGTCACAATCTGTATCAAAATAATAAACCTCACTCCATTCACAATCGAATCTCTCATCAATTTTAGGAGATTGTTCCGACGAGTCAGAAACAGAAACTTTAGATTTCCAAACATACTTCTTTTCATTAAGTTCTTTTTGATTAAAATGTGAAATGTTTGAACATTTTCTTTCATTTGAAAATTGATTTAATTGTGAAAACTGTTGTTGTTCTAAAAGTTTTCTCAATCTTCTGTTTCTCCTCCGTCTTTGAGGTCTAGAAAGCCTAACCTCAGATTTTGAATTACCCTTTGGTGTAACATGAGGTTTAACCACATTTGGGTTAACATAAGGCTTACCATGAGTTGTTACCTTTTCTGGAGTAACATGTCGGTTACCTTTGGCTTTGTGAGGACAAGCAATCCGAATATGACCAACAATACCACAGTAAAAGCAAGATCTCGTCTCATGATAATCTCTCATATAAGGAATCTTCACACGATTAGATGCATTTGAAGAAGATTCTCCTACATGAACTTCTTTTGGAGTTTGAGAAGGAACAAACTTTTTCTCAACAGGTTTTGATTCAGTCTTCACCTTCTTAGGAACTACATGCTTCTTTCCTTTATTTTTGTAAGGACAGTTCACCACAATGTGTCCTATCTCATTACAATGAAAACATGTACGCCTGTCTTTATAATCTCTGACATATGGAACTCTCCTTAAGTTTGAAGAACTTCCAAATGTAGAATTTCCAGATGAATTAGAATCAACCTTTGAGTCTTCTTTCTTAACCTCTTTCGGTATCCCCTTTACCTTAGCTTCATCAAAATATTCATCATCACTCTTATCAGAATACACCATATCTTCACCTGTGACTGGATTCACTTTCAACATAGTCTTAGGATCTAAATCCTCATCGGTTATAATCTTAGGTGCAACAGAATAATTTCTGTTGAATGGTGGAGGAACATAGCCAATACCACTAGTTCCCTTCCCCTCTTCAGTATTATTATGATAATATCCTAATAAGAATGATGAATTTCCAAAGCTTTCTAACTTTCTATGCAATTTGATCACCTCAGCTTTAGATTCAGCTAGCTCTTTATCTTTCTCAGCAAGATTATTATTTCTTTTCTCAATTTCTGCAAAGGACATATCCAGGTGATATGCCTGCTCTTTGATCTTCAAAGTCAGAGAACTTATATCTTTCTTCAGTGATTCTATTCTTTCAATACACACATTCTCATTATCCTTTAATTTCTGATTTACCGTGTGCATCGATTTCATATCACAAATGAGGTTGACGTTGTCATCCATAACCCTCATCATTTTATCCTTAACTGAAACACAGTTAGAACAAAACATTTCAGAGTTAGAAAATACCTCAGGTTTTACTTCTGAAGAAGATGCACCAGGAGCCATGAATACGTCATCATCAGTTTCACTATTTTGTTCAACAATGACAGGCTCTGCATCAGTTTCTAATTCACTCAGATCATCTTCAACTGTCTGGAAGCTTACTTCAGTCTCTACATCACTCTCGGTAGACTGAGTACTTTCACCAGATCGAATACTCTCACTATCACTTAACTCGGTAGACGAATCACTTTCAGAAACACTCTGCTTTACTACTTCTTCTTTGATCAAGACCACAAACGCTTGAGTAGTAGCTTCACCCTTTTTCTTCAAAGTTTCCCATAGTTCTCTTGAAGTTGGACACTTCCCGAGACTATGAATGATTTCTTTTGGTAAAGACAACGTTAAAGTTTCACGCGTTTTCATCTCTCGATCAAAATTCTGTTTTTCTACTTTAGTAAGAGCTGTCACTGGTTTAGGAACATCATAATATCCCATATAGTCAAAAGTAGGATGAACATATCCTTCAAATATTGATGTCCAAAAGTTTTCATCAGTGACTGATACGAACTGTTCGAACCGGACTTTCCAGTTACGAAAATCTGATATGCACAAAAGTCTCGGTGGCATACTTTCAATCTCGTTATCATCATATGAAATTGACATTTTGAATTTTTTGCGAAAATATCCGGAAAAAATTTTCCCGCCAAAATACTCTTTTTAAAAAAATTCGAAAATTCAAATTTTCAAAAATGATTCAAAACAAGCATATAAACTTTCCCTAAAAAATTCAATTTTTTTTATTTTTTTTTTATTTAAGAAGACTAGCTAAGTTCGCCTACCTGAGCGAACTTAATAAGTTCGCCTGACTGAACCACCCAAGCGAACTTAATGAGAAGCGAACTTAATAAGTTCGCTTAAACCAGAAAATTTGAAATCAGATTAAGTTCGCCTGCTGCTAAGTTCGCTTAATCCTGTGAGAAGCGAACATAATATGTTCGCCTGTTAAGTTCGCCTGCACAAAATCAGCAAGTTCGCTTGCTTCAGCAGATTCAAAATCAAGAACATTTCAAACAGATACCGCGAACCAGAAACATGCTGAAATCATCATTAATCACTGATTTGAAGGAATTAATCAAAATTGGACCGTAGGATTGTGTAATTTCTCAATTAGAAGCTTTCTACCGGATCAATTTCATCAAAACAATCCAAAGTCAATCCAAATTTGTCAAAAATTCACAATTTTTATCAAGAACACAAAAAGATGAAAAAGCTTCAAAATCTCAGATTTTTGATGTTGATTGGACACGAAAACACCACGAATCTTTTGCTAATCAAGAGCAAAGGCTCTGATACCACTTGTAGGTCCCAAATTCGTTGTGTGACGGATCTCTAGACTCGCGATACGACACGGTGATAACGTGCGGAATCCATGATCAACGTGCTCGTGTAACTCAATCAACAACAACGGTGTAAATAAACGCTTTGTATTTCCACCAAGATATCAGTTTACAAGAATTCACTCTAATCTGTTCCTCCTGATCTCTCTGTCTCACACCTAAGCTCACTCTGTTTCTGCTACAATCTGCTATTTATAGCCACAGACCTGCACCAGGCGAACTTAACAAGTTCGCTTCACTGTGCTTAGGCGAACTTATTAAGTTCGCCTCTGATAGGCTAAGCGAACTTAATAAGTTCGCCTCTGATAGACTTAAGCGAACTTATTAAGTTCGCCTCTGATAGCCCAGGCGAACTTATTAAGTTCGCCTCTGATAGGCTAGGCGAACTTATTAAGTTCGCCTCTAGCAGAACCTACACAGAATTTTATCAACAGTTACAAAACATGTCCTAACAGACTCCCCTTTAACTGTTGCTAACAATTCTATCCAATACAAGTCAAAGACTATAAGACTAAGACATAATATCTTCAAGCTCGTTGTCACCAGAATATGCTCCAACAGGTCAACCATAAGCTGCATTCTGACTCGGAAGGAAAAGATGTGGACTGTCGACTTTACAGAGCTATGATTGGATCTCTCATGTACTTAACCGCTTCAAGGCCGGATATAATGTTCACTGTGTGTATCTGTTCCAGATTTCAAGCAAAGCCAAAAGAATCTCACTTAATTGCTGTGAAAAGAATCTTTCGGTATTTAAAAGGAAAACAACGTTTAGGGCTATGGTATCCTCATGGTTCTAACTTTGATTTCAATGCTTATACTGATTCTGATTTTGGTGGTTGTTGTCTGGACAGGAAATCTACAACAGGTGGTTGCCAGTTCTTAGGAAATCGACTTGTATCTTGGCAATTCAAAAAGCAAACCACAGTCTCGATTTCTACATGCGAAGCAGAATACATTGCTGCTGCAAGTTGTTGTTCACAAATCCTGTGGATACAACAACAATTGAGAGATTACGGTTTGAATTTCACAGAAACCCCCATGTTTATTGATAATAATGCTATTATGTCCATAACGAATAATCCTGTTAAACATAGTAAAACTAAGCACATCGAAATTCGATATCATTTTATACGTGATTGTGCAGAGAAAAGGTTGATTGAGCTGGTCAAGGTACACACTGAAGATAATTTTGCTGATTTGTTTACTAAGGCATTTGATCGTACCAGGTTTGAATTCCTGATAAAAATGATTGGTATGATCAATCCCGAATCAAAGTTTTTCAAAATCAGAATTTCATGGAAAATTTTCTTTTAAGTTCTTTTATTGCCTTATTACATTTCTGCATTTACATTTTCACTCAAAAAGTTTAAATTATAAAAAGTCAACAAATTGAAAAATATAAAATTTGACATCATTTGAGGTTTTGAGAAGAAATGATAGTACATAAGTGATTAGTTCATTTCACACGACCTTAATAGACCTTGATATATGAATGATTAAAATAAGTTGACCTAATCTAAATTTCAAAGTCTGCATAAATAAGAGATGATAGTGTTGTGAATACTCTATTCTTGATAATTTGTTTTATAATTTGTGTATAAAATTTGAAACTTGAATTGTCAATAGGCTAAAATCGTTTTGAAGCTAATAGTAGTGTGAAAATTAAATATAATATGATTACATCTGTGATTTAAATCCATTATATGCCTGGGTGTGTGTGTTAAAAGATCACTATCAGATAAAGAATATTAGCTTTTAATAAGGATTTTCCTATGAGATCAGCTTCGGGTTATGTCCTTAGCACTATTCATTCGATTTGCTTCAGTGCCCATGTCCCGAAAAGCATGCAATTTGAAGTATAATCAAGATATGTACTTGACAACATATGTTAAACATATACTAGCCCTTGGATCATATTGATATATCATCTTTACTGATTCCATTGAATTCATAATCCAGATAACAGTTGGATCCACGTACCTGAATCTTATGATTCCACAAATATAAGCCAAAACATTGAATCATTCGATTCTGAATCTCATTGATTCCTATACAATCCAATTTGGATTCTGCTATTCATGTGCTAAGTGATGTCTCCTCATTCTGAATATTTGGATAATCTTTAGTAAAATCTTATATATGTCTTGAAGATAGTGCATTTATTATGTGGCATATATGTGGGGTACACGATGTTTATCATCCAAATGGTACTAAATCACATGAATTTGGAGAATAAACGCTTATAGTTTCAAATAATATAATATTGACAATTTTAAGAATTCAGGCTTTATATTTCAAATTCGGTATAAATAAAAGAGCATTTTATAACCTGATCTTATTTACTTTGAAATTTATCGCGTATCATTTCAAATATTATTCAAATTAAACAAGTTTCAAAAAGAAAAAGATGCAAAATGCACAAAATTGAGTTGCATGGTCTCTTACTATAGGTTACCCTTTGTTATTGATAATATGTGTGATGAATTAATTGAATACTGATATGATCTTCTTGCTCATGATGTACAAATAAAAAATATGTGATTTCAGTTTATTCAGATAAAAACCAAAAATATGTGATTCTGTTTGTACAGAGAAAAATCAAAAATATGTGTTTCCGTCTGTATAGATAAAATTCAAAAAGATTTTGATTTTTACTTTCCATGAAAATTCTAAACTTTTATTAAAATTGTTCGGGATTGGATCAAATATGTGTTACTGACGGAAGTTCAAGATTTGAAAGGTTGAAGTTGGTAAAATTTGTGTTGAAGGCAAAAAGGTTGGAAACGTAATTAAGTTCGCCTGTGTACAGTGAAGCGAACTTAATAAGTTCGCTTAAATCAGTGAAGCGAACTTAATTTTTCAGTCTAGGGTGAAGCGAACTTAAGGGTGAAGCGAACTTATCTTGTTCGCCAAAGGATTGTTAAGCGAACTTAACAAGTTCGCTTAATCAAGCGAACTTAATCTGATTAAGTGTTGAATCAGGCGAACTTGTCCTTCTTATCGTCTTCATCAGACTCGAGCGAACTTAACCCAAATTTCTCAAAATTTTAAAACTGTGTTGTGAGTGTTAATTGCTGTTTGTATCTTGATCGAAATTGCATTGCGAATCTATCAAAGGTATTTTCGTCAATTTTCATCCGCTAAATTGAGTGTATTTGATGGTTTTTCATCTCGGTTTTCGTCGGACTGTTTCAAGGACATTTTTGACCTAAATATAAAATTGATCATCATTTTTGATTCTAATGTGATATTCGATTGATTTTATATGTGTATTTCACTATTTCGATCGATTTGCCGAAGTTTGAAAAATCAGTGTTTGAATTTGAAACGTCTCAGGTTCAGGCGAACTTGTTCCAAGCGAACTTGTTCGAAGCGAACTTGTCAGGCGAACTTAATAAGTTCGCCTCTTGCACTACTAAGCGAACTTATTAAGTTCGCCTAGGGGTCAGAAGTGAAAAGGACTTGTGATTTTTTTTATATTGGAAATTTTTTTAATTTTTTTTGTTGTTTGAAAATTTTTTTTATTTGTGTGTATTATTAAATGTGTGTTTCATATATGGTTAAGTACACTAATGTTTGTTGTATTGTCCGATATTTTCACAGATGGCTCGACGTGTCGAATATAAGCACAATCAAGTGGCGTTGTTAGATCCTAATATGCCAGAAACAGTTCATTTTCAAGGCATCATCAATTTTCTGAATCAATCAAGACTACATGTTGCATTATCTGCGGATCCCTATATTAGCTTGGAGTATATACAACAATTCTGAGATACAGTACATCAAGATATCGATGTGGAACCACATGTACTTCGTGCAACAGTAAATAATACCGAGATTGCAATTTCAGAAGAGACGATTCGTGTTGCTCTTGATTTGGGAGGAAATGCTGAAGATCCAATATCTTATCCTAACACTCTTATTATGGGTTGTTTTCAAAGGATGGGATATCGTGGACGACAAAATGAAACACAAGCTAGGAAAGGTGGATTAGTGGGTGAATGAAGGTACTTTATGCATGTGATTATACAATGCATCTCTCCGCGAAAAGCTGGTATCGATGGATTGAAGATGGCTCTTCAAACAACAATGGTGGCTCTAACATTGAATAAAAGATTCAATTTTCCTCTTTATTTTTATCGGGAGATGGTAATGCAGATAAATCCGGCTGAAGGTCAATGTTTCTTGATGTATCCCCGATTCATTCAAATGATACTCAATCACCTTATTCCAGATCTTCCACAACATGCCATAAGATTGACTTTGACTCCGATGTCAAAACGTATCTTTACTGACTGTACTAAGGTGAAACAGCAAAATGCTGCGTTGATTCCAGTCAATACTCCACTGTTTGGGCACTTAATCAATCCTGATTATGTTGCACCACCTAATGACAACTGGATTCATCCTAATGAACTTACTCAAGCTCAAGGAGTTAACGTTCCAGCACAACAACAACAGCAACAACCACAACAACCTGCACAACAACAACAGATACCAGTTCCACAAATACAAGTTCAACAGCCACAAATACAAGTTCCTGTACAACCTCAAATTCCTATTCCTGAACAAGTTCCTATTCCACAAGCTGCAGTTGATATTCCGATTCAGGAACCAGTTCAAGAAGAGGTCGTTCATGATCCTAATCAAGATCTAGGAATGAACATGGATGATTTTGTTGATGAAGCTGTGAACTCACCCATTAATGAACAAGAAGGGAATGTGGTGACAGATGCTGAGTCTAGTTCTAGTTCAAGTGATACAATATCATCTGACGACAGCACTGATTCTGATGAATCTAGGGATTTTTTTCCAGGTCATTATGAACGGTTGGCTGCTATTCCACTGGCTAATGCTGGAAAACGCATTAAATCTCAAGCCAGACGACCACGACGCAAGTCTGTTCGGGATCCTCCTTCCGGATCAGTACTTGGAAAAAGATCTTTGGTCGATGAAAGTTCTGACACTGACAGTGACTTTAATCCAGATCCTACTCGTCCAAAGTTAATGTCTGCATCGATTGCTGCTGCAAAATCTTCTGAACGAGTTGAAGATGCAAATTTTGTTGCTTCTCTGATCATTACTCCTCCACGATCTAAGGATCCATCTCCAGTTCATACTTCTGTTCCTCCAGTCATTCCTACTACTTCAAGTCCTTCTATTCCACAATCAACAGCTGGTCCGTCAAAGCCTTCTGATTCTGACAGGATTACTTTCCTTGAATCTCAAGTGCTATCTCTACAAACATAAGTTAACTCACTTGTATCTATTGATTCACAACGACAGCTGGTGATTCAGACTCAAGCTCAACAGATTGCTGATATGCAAGCATTAGTGTCCAAACTCGTTCAGCGTCTTGACGCTCAGGGGAGTTGAGGATACCTGATACTTGTCACACAGAGTCAATTCAAAGACGTGATGATGAAGACAATGATCCTGCTGGAAATATTGAGGGTGATCATCAATACACTGACGCTAATCATATATCTAGAGTTCAGGGGGAGTCGACATCACAATCTCTTGAAGGAAACAAAGACAAAGATATTTCTGGTACTAATGATGAAGAAATTATGTTATTAGAATTCTTTCAAGACTCAGAAGAAGAGGAAGCTGAAAAGATTGAATGTCTTGAAGACATTGATGATTTATTCAATGACATGGACGAAGATATGTCAGATACTGAGATAGAAGAAGGTGAAATAGTAGAGATTGAAATAGAGAAAGATAAAAACAGTGTTACCTATGAAGGGTGTGACGGTCTTAAGGTGCCGTATAATTTCATCCAAGAGGATGTTGTTCCTGAGTTCTCTTATGACGGAATAACTGACTCTATGGACTCTATTGAAGACGTTACACTGCCTGATGATACAGTTGAGTCAAAGATGGATACTGATAATGAGAATCTTCAATTCAATAAGGGTGCTGAAACTAAAACTACTCACACTGAGTCTCTAAAGATTAATGAAGAACCTGTGATGTTCAGAGACACAGGAATGACACGTGAACAGTGGAGAGAAGTTGTAAACAGTTGGATGAAGGTGCTACCCAAGTCTCCAGCACAACCTTCTCAGAAAGAGAAATATGTGAATAAAGAGCAGTGTGTAGGAAGGATCATAAGTTGGTTCTATGATGGTGAATCAAAATTGTTTGTAATCAAACGATCTGATGGTGTTCAATACTTAAAGCCAAGGATCAAATATTTCAATACCTTGCCGAGGTGTGAAATAAATGGTCTAGCTTCAAAGCTACTCATAAATAGATCGAAGAATGGTTTGGCTGATGTGATAGCAAACCTGATAAAGAAATAAGGTAGTTCGGGTAAGTATGAACGACTGAAACCACAGAAGGGAAAGAGAGTGAAGATTACAGATCCTAAGACTGGGAAAGTAACCTGGAGATACAAGTATAGACCAGTGCGTGCTATTCACAAGATACCATTAAAGAATATTCCTCAAGACTTTCTTGGGAATATGAAATGGTGGTATGTTGATGTTAATACTGGTGAAGCAAGGGTTGAAGATAAAGATAATAAGGTCATTGTGTGTTTCTATGACGCAATGAATCTTATTAATTTTTCAAAGAAAGATCAGAGAACGCTGCGAAAGAATGAGATCATGTATACTGATGAATGGAGTGAACAAGGTCTACAGTACAAAAGAGTTTTGCAGATATGCAGAAGATATGGTGTGCATGATGGCAGCAGACTACCAGACAACTGGAAGAGTTCAAGATAAAGACTGAAGACAGAAGATCAAGCTATTGTCAAGGGGGAGTCTGTTAGGACATAGATTTGTAATGACAAAAGCTTGTAATAGTTAGATTTTATGTCTTTATGTTTTTGCTATGTAATTGTATAAAGTTGCTAAGTGTTTTTACAAGTATGCCTAGAGGCGAACTTGTTAAGTTCGCCTGGTCTATCAGAGGCGAACTTAATAAGTTCGCTTAGGTCTAACTGAGGCGAACTTGTTAAGTTCGCTTAGTTTGTTTCAGGCGAACTTAACAAGTTCGCTTACAGCAGGTTAGTTTCTATATATATGAGTTTACAGAGTCATTAGACATAACACCGAACAGAGAGAACATAGAGAACGATTTGTCTGATTGAGTCTGTAAACCATTGTGAATCTGAATATATTGGAGAAGTTTATTTATGAGTGTTGTTTGAATTGTCGGTTAGTATACAAACGTTAACACGAAGGATTCCGCACTTCGTGTTATAGAAACGTCATATCACGAGTTCGATCAGTAATTGAGTTACCTGGACCTACACTATTCAAGCCGACGGTTTTCAATGATAGATCTATTGAGTCTGACAAACCCACCCAGATTGGGGTGATTGATACCGACAACACAATTTGCATGCTAGTTACAAAGGTTTGATTGTACTTGGTTACACAATAGCTGCTCCCCATAAATGCCTTATTTATCATGTTATGTAAGGATTTGTTTTACAACTATATGCTATCTATATACAAACCTGTGTTATACTCACCAACTTTTTAGTTGACTTTATTTTATTCATGTTTCAGGTACTAATGTGTGAGTTTGATCAAGATGTGCTACACTTAGGCATTGGACTTAGCTAATTTAAATAAAGAAGTCTATGTTTTGAAATATTGTTTGTGTCTTGGATTTGGTTTTGTTTGAATGATAGAAATGGACTTTGGAGTTTAATATATTTCAATTTAGTCAACCTTGTGCTTATGAACAGTCTACATGTCCCGCTCCGATGATTCCACCATCGGTCGGGGTGTGACAGATTGGTATCAGAGCCTTGGTTATAGGGAATTAGGTTATTAGACACCTTGACCTAGACTATAACTTTAGGACACCTACTTATGCTATGTTTCATGATTACATGTTATATGCTACATGCTATATGTTATATGTTATGTGTTACATGTTATGTGCTACATGCTTACTATGATTGGTTATTATTTTATTTGATGACTTAATTGTTAAAAATCCATGACTCATTAGTATATACTTAAATGATAAATTAAATAAACAATATCTTTTCCTATATCCTAAAACCTCATAATATTCTTATCTTCTTCTCTATCTTTATTTTTCTAAGAATGTGGAAACTTCATGAAGCTAGATCCGTAAAATTTCTTTATTTCCTCGATAAGGTTTTTAAGCTTTGTTAATTATTTGAGGACACGTGCAATCTGGAAGAGTGACACCTGTATTTTGGGTTTTCTGTCTAGGAAAGCATTTCGCATAAATCCCAATCAACCAAGGGACCCGTATGCTTTCCTGGGAATTCCTGAGATGAGTGTTTACTTATAGGCTAAAGCATGACTCCTTGAAAATTATATAAGTTTAATTAACCATAATGTGTCATAGTATTCGAGTGATTTTATCACTATTTGAGTACAATCCAAACTATGGTTATCTATTTATTTTGTTATCTTATTCTATTAAATCCAAACAATTCTCATAAGTTCTTACATCTTTTCTTGTCTTGTGAAAATCTGTAGAATGCCTCCTCGTCGTGCTCCCGCGGCCAACGCCAATACCGAAATTGCTGATATTCTTGCACAACTCATGACACAACTCACTCAAGCTAATAGTGCCACCAATGGCAACAATGGTGGAAATGGTAGTAATAGTGGTAATGGTGGTAATGGTGGAAATGGTGGTAACAACCCATCTCAATGCACTTTAAAACATTTCAACTCGTGTAATCCTCCCAAGTTCTATCGTACCAAAGGAGCTACTGGACTCCTTCAATGGTTCGAAGGCATTGAGAATACCTTTCTCAATAGTGACTGCCCCGACAACCTTCGTGTTCGTCATGCCACAAGTGTCCTACAAAAACGGGCACTCACGTGGTGGAATGGGGAGAAAAGAAATAGAGGTGTGGATGTAGTAATGGCCTTAACTTGGGATGAAGTTAAAAGACTAAAGACCGAGGAATTCTATCCTCGAAATGAAGTGAAGAAACTTGAAGCCGAATTTTGGGATCTTACCCAAGATAGTGGTGAAAATTTGGCGTATACAACTCGGTTCCATGAGTTGAGTCATCTTGTGCCCCACATGGTCACTCCTTTGTCCCGCTGCATTGAAAAGTATATTGGGGGACTACCTAGACAAATTCAAGATACTGTCCTAGGAAGGGATCCCGCAACATTTGAGGATGCTATCCGCTTATCCGCCACCTTAACCGATAACCATGTGAAAGCGGGGACTCTTACTAAAAAGGGCACCAAGAAAGTTTCCGACACCGCAACTCCTCCTACCTACAACAAAGAAGCCATAACCGAACCCTCCCGGCATATTAAGAAGAGAAAGGCTATAAATTTTGCTGTGGTCACTCCTGCTATTCCTGTTAACCAAACTGCACCTATGGTTCAAGCACCGGCCAAAAAGCCATATGTTAGAATCGACCCACTTTGTGCCACCTGCAACTATCATCATCCCCAAAGTATCCCATGTCGCCTTTGTACTCATTGTGTTAGATATGGCCATACGGTCAATGTTTGTAGGGCCAAAGCTCTTACGGGCCAAGTCAACCCACCAAACCAAACCAACACCCAAGTGACTAATCAAGGTACTCCCGCTATTGCAAATGGGCGTGCATGTTATGAATGTGGCAACCCGAACCATTTCCGTGATCAATGCCCAATATTTGCCAATGCTAGACAAGGTGGAGCTCGTGGGCGTGCTTTCAACATAAACGCCAACGAAGCTCAAGCCAACAATGACGTGGTCAATGGTACGTTCCTTGTAAATAGTCAATATGCCTCCATTTTATTTGATACCGGCGCCGATAAGAGTTTTGTGTCACTTAACTTTGAACCTTTACTTGCCAAGACACGAGCTCAATTAGAGAAAACCTTCACTGTCGAAATAGCAAATGGTGATTCACTTACAATCGAGTCTACAATCTATGACTGTTCTCTAGAACTTAATGAACATACATTCCCAATCAATCTTGTACCAATGCCATTAGGAAGTTTTGATATCATCATAGGCATGGATTGGCTATCAAATCATCATGCCGAAGTCATCTGTTTCGAGAAGTGTATTCGAATACCTCTACCATCGGGAGAAACACTAAGAGTCTTTGGTGAAAATCCTTGCAAAGGGCTTAAATTAATGTCATGCACTACCGTTCAAAAGTACTTACGAAAGAAGTACGTGGCCTTTTTGGCCCACATCGTTCAAAAAGATGTCAAAAAGAAGAGCATTCAAGACATCCCCATTATCCGAGATTTTCCCGAAGTGTTCCCCGAAGATTTATCCGGTCTTCCACCCGTTCGACAAGTAGAATTTCACATTGATCTTGTGCCCGGAGCTAACCCCGTGGCTAGAGCTCCCTACCGTCTTGCAACTTCTGAAATGCAAGAACTTGCAAGTCAACTCCAAGAGCTCTCCGACAAGGGATTCATTCATCCAAGTCATTCACCATGGGGTGCACCCGTCTTATTCGTCAAAAATAAGGATGGATCATTTCGCATATGTATTGACTACCGCGAACTTAACAAGCTTACTATCAAAAACCGTTATCCTTTACCTAGAAATTGATGACCTCTTTGATCAACTTCAAGGTTCTACTTGCTTCTCGAAGATTGATCTTCGATCTGGTTATCACCAACTCCGTGTGCAAGAAGACGATATTCCAAAGACTGCCTTCCGAACAAGGTATGGTCATTACGAGTTCATGGTTATGCCTTTTGGACTAACCAATGCACCCGCAGTTTTCATGGAACTCATGAATCGTGTGTACAAACCGTACCTTGATAAATTCGTGATCGTTTTCATCGATGACATCTTAATCTATTCCAAGACTAAAGCCGATCATGAGCAGCACCTTAGATTGGTTTTGGATCTCTTGAAGAAAGAACAACTATATGCCAAATTCTCCAAATGTGAATTTTGGCTAAAGGAAGTTCAATTTCTCAGTCACATCGTCAACGACAAGGGTATTCATGTTGACCCTGCTAAGATCGAAACGGTTAAGAATTGGAATGCCCCGAAGACTCCCACTGAAGTTCGTTCATTTCTTGGTCTTGCGGGATATTACTGTCGTTTCATCTCAAACTTCTCAAAGATTGTTGTCCCTCTCACCGCTTTGACCCACAAGGGTAAAACTTATGAATGGGGACCAAAACAAGAAGAAGCTTTCCAAACCCTTAAGCAAAAGTTGTGCAATGCTCCTATCTTAACTCTCCCTGATGGGAATGATGATCTAGTTGTCTACTGTGATGCTTCCAACCAAGGTCTCGGTTCTGTTCTCATGCAACGAGGCAAAGTAATCTCTTACGCATCAAGACAACTCAAGATTCACGAGAAGAATTATACGACGCACGATCTCGAGTTGGGTGCGGTCGTATTCGCATTGAAGATTTGGAGACATTAACTCTATGGCACAAAGTGCGTGGTGTTCACCGACCATAAAAGTCTCCAACACATCTTCAACCAAAAGGAACTCAATATGAGGCAACGACGTTGGATTGAACTCCTTAACGACTATGACTGCGAGATTCGTTACCATCCCGGCAAAGCGAATGTTGTAGCCGACGCCTTGAGTCGAAAGGACCATGTCATGCTTCAATGTGTCCGTATTCAAACCAACATTCGAAACCGCATCTTAGAAGCTCAACATGTCTCAGTCACCGAGGGTAACATGTATGAGGAAATGTCGTGTGGTGTTGAACTTCTGCTTGAGTCAAAAACAAATGGCTTACTCTATTACTTGAACCGTATTTGGTTTCCCAATCACGATGATCTCCGTGCATTTCTCTTAAACGAGGCTCATAAGACTCGTTATTCCATTCATCCTGGTGCGGATAAAATGTACCAAGATCTCCGCCAGCAATATTGGTGGCCCTGTATGAAGAAAGACATTGCCCTTTATGTTGCCAAATGTTTAACCTGCTCCAAAGTCAAAGTCGAACATCAACGTCCTTCCGGATTACTTGAACAACCGGAAATTCCCGTGTGGAAATAGGAGAACTTAGCCATGGATTTTATTACCAAACTCCCTCGCACCTTGACTGGTTATGATAGCATTTGGGTGATCATTGATCGTCTCACCAAATCTGCTCATTTCTTGCCCATCCGTGAAGACTATCGGGTAGAGAAACTAGCCCGAATTTACATTTATGAAATTGTGAGCCGTTACGGTGTTCCCTTAAACATAATCTCCGATAGAGATGCTCGGTTCACCTCTCGCTTTTGGCAATATCTCCAAACTGCACTTGGTACACGATTGGATTTGAGCACGGCCTACCATCCTCAAACTGATGGTCAGACCGAGCGAACAATCCAAACTCTGGAGGATATGCTTAAAGCTTGTGTAATTGATTTTGGTGGCAATTGGGATTCACATTTACCCCTCATCGAGTTCTCTTACAACAATAGCTACCACACAAGTATCAACATGGCTCCATTTGAAGATCTCTATGGTCGCAAGTGTCGTTCACCTATCTGTTGGAACGAGATTGATGAAGCACAAATCACCGGTCTCGAGCTAATTCAAGAAACATCCGACAAGATTATTCAAATCCGTGACAACATTCGAACAGCGAGAAGTCGGCAAAAGAGTTATGTCGACAAATGACGAAAACCTTTGGAATTCCAAGTCGGTGACCTTGTTCTTCTTAAGATGTCTCCGTGGAAGGGTGTGATCCGTTTTGGAAAGAAAGGCAAGTTAGCACCTTGCTATGTTGGCCCATTCAAAATCCTTGAAAGGATTGAGAAAGTGGCTTACAAACTCGTGTTACCTCCATCTCTTGGCAATGTGCATCCTACATTTCATGTATCTAATCTGAAGAAATGTCTCGCTGATGAGAATCTCCATATACCACTTGATGACGTGCGCATTGATGAAACGATGCACTTCGTTGAGAAACCGGTAGAAATTATGGATCGTGAAATCAAACAACTCAAGCGAAGTCGTATTCCTATTGTCAAAGTTCGTTGGGAGTCTAAGCGTGGTCCTGAATTCACTTGGGAACGAGATGACCAAATGAAACTTAAGTACCCCCATCTCTTTGTTGATTCAGTAGCCTCAACTAGTTAAATTTCGGGACGAAATTCCCTCAACTAGGGATACTGTAACATCCATGTTTTTCCTTGTATTTCATATTGTGCAATAAATGACAATTTCAATCTAATGTTCACATTCAAAACGTTGTGTCACATCATTTACTATTTTCATGTGCAATTAAGGAGTATTATCATAATGTTAAAAGTACATACACACATTTTACATTGCTACAATAACAATTGAAACAAACCTACGCTATCTCACAAACTACAAGGACTAGTCTTGAAAATCATCAAAATATCACTTGGCACGGTCGCGCCATGACCTGGCACGGTCGCGCCCCGTAAACACGGTCACGTCGAGAACTGGAACGTTCGCACTTGAAACTCAGTTGAAACGTAAACAATGCCTTAATCACAAAGTCTGTTCGAGTCCGTGATTGTAACGTCTTTTGTGTCGTTTCGAGACTAATTCATCAATGACCAAACTCCTGAATAACCACAATTGCAATTAGAAACCCAAAACCGTCACTTAGTCATTCCTTTCTCTCAATATCGTCCAAATCGTGTGACACCCTCGAAATCAAACCCCTGCGCATGATCTTCGAGCTTTTGTGATCACATTCCCCACATCAATCGTGCCGGAATCCTAGCAGAAGACGCCAAGGATCAACGCGCCGAAATCGGAACTCCATTTAGTCGAACTCTACCAATTCGATATCGTTTAAGGTAAGTAAACACATCCTCAGACTCATTTCAATCCCGTGAATGAAAGCCCTAACCTAATAAGGGCTTATACCATCGATTTGAACACGAATAGAATCTAGGGTTATTATGTTTTTGGTTTAATCAAACTACACTCTAGACACGATATCCATACAATTAAAATACATGGTTATATTCGAAAACAATCAACAATTGAAATCCCTATAAATTCAACCCTTGTTAATACAAAAAATCATCAAAATTGGTTCCTGGAAAATCCAGACACGGTCGTGCTAATCGCTTAGCACGGTCGTGCCTCTTATCCAGACATGGCTGTGCCCCATGCCTAAGCACGGTCGCGCCCCATGCCTAAGCACGGTCGCGCCCCGTGCCTAAGCGCGGTCGCGCCGTACATTTGACACGGTTGTGCTACCTTGGGTCAGAACCTATTCCTTCTGTTATTTTAATATAAACTCATTTTCTTTTATAAAAAAATCATTTTATAAAACTCCAAAGCCAGAATTGTTTTCATAAACTAAATTATCAACTTGGAAATATTAAACAAATTAATTAAATCGTTTCAAATGGATTAAAAGTAATAAATTTAAAATAAAAGTTTTACATATAATTGTTTTATTCAAACCTACACAAACTATTTATATTCTAATATATATTTAAAATGCCTCTTGACACATTTTCATGAACAACTAAATAAAAAGAATTAAATTATTATTTTAGTGAATTATTCAAATTAAACCTTAAGTCTTTCATTATTTAATTGAACTTACATTTTCATTCAAATACCAACGCAAATGAATACACCAATCCTTCATACAAATCCATGCTCTCATTCCTATTGAAAACCTTAGAATGTCCTTAGACATTGTACATATTATTAATCCAAATTTATACTATTTCACTCTAGGTCAAACTTAGTGAGTTGCAAATCACTTGAATTACCCAACGCTCTTGTTAGCTACTACATTTTGATACAAGTGAGTATACATAGCCCCTTTTACTCTTTTACATCTTTGGGGTGAAACATGAACACTATTCAAATTACATGTTTACATTTACACAAACAACACAAGTACAAATCATATTTACATTCATGTGTGCAATTTGAGCTTTATGCCCGAGTGCTATGTGTGCTAACTTTTGTGAACACTTATGTGCAATCATTAACTATTCAAGCCGACGGTTTTCAATGATAGATCTATTGAGTCTGACAAACCCACCCAGATTGGGGTGATTGATACCGACAACACAATTTGCATGCTAGTTACAAAGGTTTGATTGTACTTGGTTACACAATAGTTGCTCCCCATAAATTCCTTATTTATCATGTTATGTAAGGATTTGTTTTACAACTATATGCTATCTATATAAAAACCTGTGTTATACTCACCAACTTTTTAGTTGACTTTATTTTATTCATGTTTCAGGTACTAATGTGTGAGTTTGATCAAGATGTGCTACACTTAGGCATTGTGTAACATTTCTGATTTTAGTATTCATATTTCAATTCAATGTAATGTATTTCGAACTCAATACCCGTGCACTGTCTTAATATTTTTCTCGCCATAAACTAAATGCAATGATTCGATACAAATTTACATGTTTTGCTCGATTATATACACTTAAACGCTATACAAGTAACTATTTATTTCAAACTAATCAAACCTGAAAAGTCAAGGATAAAAGTTGAAAATTTATCAAGAAACCCTAATTAACACGGTCGTGTTCCGTCCTGGCACGGTCGCGCCAAGTGCCTCGGCACGATCGTGCGACTGGTCCTGGAACGATCGCGCCCAGTGCCTAAGCATGGTCGCGTCTCTCTTGGGCACGGTCGCGCCTGCGTAACAGTTGAAACGTAAATGCAGTTTAATCACCCGATCGTTGGAAATCCGTAACAGTCATCCGTTTCTTTTCCCCTTGACGAATGTATCACAATTTTCGAATTCCTCAAACGTCTCAGTTTCATATTACCAATTTCAAAAATTCTCTCTCAAAGCATTCCATGAAAAATCAAGGATTCTCCCCTGCAATCCGTATTATCCCAATCAAGCAAGAAATTCGTGTCACTCGTCCCTCCCGAAAAGTTCTGGGCTGTCTAATTTGGCCGGAGTGCAACAAGGATCACCGGAGCTCAATCTCTCCGTCGCCGGAACTTCCTTCTACCGTTTTCTATCAATTCAATACGCTTCCGGGTAAGTATACTCTCCATCTCATTCATTTCAGTATCAATATCAAAAGCCCCCTGTTAATCTGGGCTTCCATTACATAAATTATCCGGAATCGAAATCCCTATTTTTAATAAAAAGGATTTAATCGAATCCATTCTTAAACACGTTTTCCATACAATTAATTTATATGAATAGACTCGTAACAACTCCGTAATCAAAAGCCTTACCAATTCCAACGCTATAAATACAAAAATTGTTCAATTCGTGTCTGATTTGGAATAGACACGGTCGTGCTAATCATCTAGCGCGGCCGTGCCTCATGAAACGCGGTCATGCCGAGTAGCAGCGCGGTCGTGTCCTCTTGTCCAGACCTAGTCATGCCCTTTAGGCTAATCTCTGTTGTGTCTAAGAATCTTGGACACGACCGTGCCAGGCCAAGGCACGGTCGTGCCTGTTGACTTGTCTAGTTTGTGCTCTCTGTTGATCAACCCGGTCGCGCCCGTGGCTTGAGCACGATCGTGCCCTTCCGAGGCACGGTCGTGTGTGACTCAGAAATTTTAACAGAATTATAAATTTTATATTTTTCAATCAATAAATGTTTCAAATTTTATAAAAATATGTTTTCTGTATTTGAAGAGATAAATATTATTTATTTAAAAGTTTATTTAAAAATTTATAAAAATTAAATTTATATTTATCTTACACTTAAAGGATGTTTTAAATGATTAAGTTACAAGTTTATAAATAAATAAGATAATAATAATTTATTTAATATTTAAACAAAAACCATTTATTTATTTATACTTAATTACAATCAATATTTACATTATTTCATAAACTATAATCATTTATTTAATTATTGATTTACATTTAACACAAGCATTAGTTTCATAATCAACAATTTTATAAAAATTTTATTATTTAAATTCCAAACTTTAATCAATTGTTCCAAAAATGGTTACTACAACTTTATATATTTCATTTAATACTTTTAATACACAAACTCAACCTTCAATATTAGACTTAAACTTTGTACACCGATTTGATACAACATACATTACTCTTTAGGTTAATTTGTGCACTCGAGGATCTTTATTTGTCTATCTATTATCCTTGTTCGCTACACCTCCTTATCAAGTGAGTATTCACAACCCCTTTTTACTCTTTTACTCTTTTGGGGTGGAACATGAACTTTATACACATTACACATTTACATTTACACAAACAACACAAGTGCAAAATCCTATTTACATACATGTGTGCAAAATTTGAGCTTTGTGCCCGAGTGCTAGTTGTGCTAATCTTTGTGAAAACTATGTGCAATCATTAACTATACAAGCCGACGGTTTTCAATGATAGATCTATTGAGTCTGACAAACCCACCCAAGTGGAGGTGATTGATACCGACAACACAATTTGCATACTAGTTACAAAGGTTTGGTTGTACTTGATTACACAATAGCTGCTCCCCATAAATGCTTTATTTTATCATGTCTTGTAAAGGATTTGTTTTCAACTATATGCTATCTATATACAACTGTGTTATACTCACCAACTTTTTAGTTGACTTTATTTTATTCATGTTTCAGGCCCTAATATGTGAGAATGATTCAAGACGTGCTCAATATAGGATTTGGACTTAGCAATTTAAATCAAGAATTCTATGAGTTGTTTTATGTTTCTTTGTTTGAATTTGGTTTGTACTTGGATTATTTGTAATGGAAATTTGACTTTAATATATTTCAATTTAGTCAACCATGTGCTATGAACAGTCTTATATGTCCCACCCCGATGATTCCGCCATCGATCGGGGTGTGACAGATTGGTATCAGAGCCTTGGTTATAAGGAATTAGGTTATTAGACACCTTGACCTAGACTATAACTTTAGGACACCCACTTATACTATGTTTCTTGATTTTTGTGCTATGTGTTACATGTTATATGTTACATGCTTAATATGTTTACTTATTATTTCATTTTGATGACTTATGTGTTTTAAATCCATGACTTATTAGGATATTCTAAATAATTAAATAAATAATATCCGTTCTTATATTCTAAAACCTCATAATATTTCTATTTTCTTTTCTATCATTATCCTTCTAAGCATGTGGAAAAATTCTTGAAGCAAAAATCTCTAAAATTTTTATTTCTTCGTTAAGGTTTTTAAACTTGTTAAATTATTTGAGGACACGTGCAATCTGGAAGGGTGACACCTGTATTTTGGGTTTTCTGTCTAGGAAAGCATTTTGCATAAATCCCAATCAACCGAGGGACCCGTATGCTTTCCTGGGAATTCCCGAGATGAGTGTTTACTTATAGGCTAAAGCATGTCTCTTTGAAAATTTTATAAGTTTAATTAACCTTAATCTGTCATGGTATTCAAGTGATTTTGTCACTTTTGAGTACAATCCAAACTAAGAATATCTATTTTTATTTTTATTATCTCATTCTATTAAATCCTATCAAATCTCATAAGTTCTTACAATCTTTCTTGTCTTGTGAAAATCTGTAGAATGCCTCCTCGTCGTGCTCCCGCAACCAACGCCAACACCGACATTGCTACTATTCTTACTCAATTGGTGACACAACTCACCCAAGCCAATGGTGCCACCAATGGCAACAATGGTGGAAATGGAAGCAATAGTGGTAATAATGGTGGAAATGGTGGTAACAATCCACCTCAATGCACCTTCAAGCACTTCAACTCGTGCAATCCCCTCAAGTTTTATGGAACTGAAGGAGCTACTGGACTCCTTCAATGGTTTGAAAGCATTGAGAATACCTTTCTCAATAGTGACTGTCCCGACAACCTCCGTGTTCGTCATGCTACAAGTGTCCTACAAAAACGGGCATTTACATGGTGGAATGGGGAGAAAAGGAATAGGGGTGTTGATGTAGCTATGACTTTACCTTGGGATGAGGTCAAAAGGCTTATGACCGAGGAGTTCTGCCCTCGAAATGAAGTGAAAAAGTTAGAAGCTGAATTTTGGGATCTTGCCCAAGATAGTGGGGAAAGCATAGCATATACAACTCGGTTCCATGAGCTGAGTCTTCTCGTGCCCCACATGGTCACTCCTTTGTCCCGTTGTATCGAAAAGTATATTGGTGGGCTACCAAGACAAATCCAAGATACTGTCTTAGGTAGAAATCCTGCTACTCTGGAGGATGCTATTCGTCTATCTTCTACTTTAACTGATAATCATGTGAAAGCTGGAACTCTTACCAAAAAGGATTCTAAGAAAGTTTCTGAAACTGTAACCCCTCCTACTCTCAGCAAAGAAGCCACAACCGAGCCCTCTCGCAATAATAGAAAGAGGAAAGTTAGAAATTTTGTTGTGGTTACTCCTGCTATTCCGGTTATCCAAGCTGCACCTATGGTTCAAGCGCCGGCTAAAAAGCCATATGTTGGGATCTACCCTCTTTGTGCCACCTGCAATTATCATCATCCTCAAACTATCCCATGTCGCCTTTGTACTCATTGTGGGAGATATGGTCATACTATCAATGTTTGTAGGGCCAAAGCTCTTGCGGGCCAAGTCAACCCTCCAAACCAAACCGTACCTCAAGTGGCTAATCAAGGTGCTCCCGTCATTGCTAATGGGCGTGCTTGCTATGAGTGTGGTAACCCGAGCCATTTTCGTGATCAATGTCCAAGACTTGCAAATGCTAGACAAGGTGGAGCTCGTGGGCGTGCGTTCAACATAAACGCCAACGAAGCTCAAGCCAACAACGACGTGGTTAATGGTACGTTCCTTGTTAATAGTCAATATGCCTCCATTTTGTTCGATACCGGTGCCGATAAAAGTTTTGTGTCACTTAATTTTGAGCCTTTACTTGCAAAGACACGATCCCAATTAGAGAAAACCTTCACCGTTGAAATAGCAAATGGTGACTCCCTTACAATTGACTCCATTATTTATGATTGCTCCTTAGAACTAAATGATCATTCATTCCCAATCAACCTTGTTCCAATGCCACTAGGAAGCTTTGATATTATCATAGGTATGGATTGGCTATCAAATCATCCTGCCGAAGTCATTTGCTTTGAAAAGTGTATCCGAATTCCGCTACCATCGGGAGAAATCTTAAGGGTTTTTGGTGAAAAGCCTTGCAAGGGACTTAAGTTGATGTCGTGTACTACCGCTCAAAAGTACTTACGAAAGAAGTACATTGCTTTCTTAGCTCATATTGTTCAAAAGGATGTCAAGGAGAAGAGTATCCAAGACATTCCGATCATTCGGGATTTCCCAGAAGTTTTTCCTAAGGATTTATCCGGTCTTCCTCCCGTTCGTCAAGTAGAGTTCCGTATTGATCTTATACCTGGAGCTAACCCCGTTGCCAGAGCTCCTTATCGTCTTGCACATTCCGAAATGCAAGAACTTACAAGTCAACTTCAAGAGCTCTCCGACAAAGGTTTCATTCGCCCAAGTCATTCACCGTGGGGTGCACCCGTCTTATTTGTTAGGAAGAAGGATGGATCATTTCGCATGTGTATTGACTACCGCGAACTTAACAAGCTTACTATCAAGAACCGTTATCCTTTGCCTAGAATCGATGACCTCTTTGATCAACTTCAAGGTTCTACTTGTTTCTCAAAGATTGATCTTCGATCCGGTTATCATCAGCTTCGTGTTCAAGAAGATGACATTCCTAAGACTGCTTTTCGAACAAGGTATGGTCATTACGAGTTCATGGTTATGCCTTTCGGGTTAACCAATGCACCCGCAGTTTTCATGGATCTCATGAATCGTGTGTGCAAACCGTACCTTGATAAATTCGTGATCGTTTTCATTGATGATATCTTAATCTATTCCAAGACTAAAGCCGACCATGGAGAACATCTTAGACTGGTTTTGGATCTCTTGAGAAAAGAACAACTATATGCCAAATTCTCCAAATGCGAATTTTGGCTAAAAGAAGTTCAATTTCTTGGTCACATCGTCAACGACAAGGGTATTCATGTTGATCCTGCTTAGATTGAAACGGTTAAGAATTGGAATGCCCCGAAGACTCCAACCGAAGTTCGTTCATTTCTTGGTCTTGCGGGTTATTATTGTCGTTTCATCTCAAACTTCTCAAAGATTGCTGTCCCTCTTACCGCTTTTACCCACAAGGGTAAGACTTATGAATGGGGACCAAAACAAGAAGAAGCTTTCCAAACCCTCAAGCAAAAGCTGTGCAATGCTCCCATATTGACTCTCCCCGATGGAAATGATGATTTAGTTGTCTATTGTGATGCTTCTAACCAAGGTCTTGGTTGTGTCCTCATGCAACGAGGCAAAGTAATCGCTTATGCATCTAGGCAACTCAAAGTTCATGAGAAGAATTATACGACATACGATCTCGAGTTGGGTGCGGTCGTATTCGCGTTAAAGATTTGGAGACATTACCTATATGGCACAAAATGTGTGGTATTCACCGACCACAAAAGTCTTCAACATATCTTCAACAAAAAAGAACTCAATATGAGGCAACGACGTTGGGTCGAACTCCTTAACGACTACGACTGCGAGATTCGTTACCATCCCGGCAAAGCGAATGTTGTAGCCGATGCTTTGAGTCGAAAGGACCATGTTATGCTTCATTGTGCCCGTATTCAAACCGATATTCAAACCCGTATCTTAGAAGCTCAACACGTCTCGGTAACCGAGGGTAACATGTACGAAGAAATGTCATGTGGTGTTGAACTCCTTCTTGAATCAAAACCCAATGGCTTACTATATTACTTGAACCGTATTTGGGTTCCCGATCGCGATGATCTCCGTACATTTCTCATGAACGAGGCTCATAAGACTCGTTATTCTATTCATCCTGGTGCGGATAAAATGTACCAAGATCTTCGCCAACTTTATTGGTGGCCCGGTATGAAGAAAGACATTGCTCTTTATATGGCCAAATGCTTAACTTGTTCCAAAGTCAAAGCCGAACATCAACGTCCTTCTGGTTTGCTCGAACAACCAGAAATTCCCGTGTGGAAATGGAAGAATCTAGCTATGGATTTCATTACCAAGCTCCCTCGCACCTCGAGTGGATATGATAGTATTTGGGTGATCATTGATCGTCTCACTAAATCCGCTCATTTCTTGCCTATCCGTGAAGACTTCAAAGTGGAGAAACTAGCCCGAATTTACATTGATGAAGTTGTGAGCCATCATGGTGTTCCATTGAACATAATATTCGATAGAGACGCTCGGTTCACCTCTCGATTTTGGCAATCTCTCCAAAAGGCTCTTGGTACTCGATTGGATTTGAGCACGGCTTACCATCCGCAAACTGATGGTCAAACCGAACGAACAATCCAAACTCTTGAAGACATGCTTAGAGCTTGTGTAATCGATTTTGGTGGCAATTGGGATTCACATCTATCCCTCATTGAGTTTTCTTACAACAATAGCTACCACACAAGTATCAACATGGCTCCATTCGAAGCTCTCTATGGTCGTAAGTGTCGTTCTCCTATCTGTTGGAGCGAGATTGGTGAAGCACAAATCACTGGTCCCGAGTTAATTCAAGAAACATCCGACAAGATTATTCAAATCCGTAACAATATTCGAGTAGCGAGGAGTCGGCAAAAGAGTTATGCCGACAAACGTCGAAAACCCTTGGAATTCCAAGTCGGTTACTTTGTTCTTCTTAAGGTGTCTCCATGGAAGGGCGTGATCCGTTTTGGAAAGAAAGGTAAGTTAGCACCTCGTTATGTTGGTCCATTCAAAATCCTTGAAAGGATTGGGAAAGTGGCTTACAAGCTCGAGTTACCTCCATCTCTTGGAAATGTGCATCCTACATTTCATGTATCTAATCTGAAGAAGTGTCTCGCTGATGAAAATCTCCATATACCGCTTGACGACGTGCGCATTGATGAAACAATGCACTTCGTTGAGAAGCCGGTGGAAATTATGGATCGCGAAGTCAAACAACTCAAGCGAAGTCGCATTCCTATTGTCAAAGTTCGTTGGGAATCTAAGCGTGGTCCTGAGTTCACTTGGGAACGAGAAGACCAAATGAAGCTCAAGTACCCTCATCTTTTTACCGATACCGTCGCTTCCTCAAACTAAATTTCCGGACGAAATTCTCTCAACATGGGGAGACTGTAACATTTCTGATTTTAGTATTCATATTTCAATTCAATGTAATGTATTTCGAACTCAATACCCGTGCACTGTCTTAATATTTTTCTCGCCATAAAATAAATGCAATGATTCGATACAAATTTACAATTTTTGCTCGATTATATACACTTAAACGCGATACAAGTAACTATTTATTTCAAACTAATCAAACCTGAAAAGTCAAGGACAAAAGTTGAAAATTTATCAAGAAACCCTAATTAGCACGGTCGTGCTTCGTCCTGGCACGGTCGCGCCAAGTGCCTCGGCACGATCGCACGACTGGTCTTGGAACGATAGCGCCCAGTGCCTAAGCACGGTCGCGTCTCTCTTTGGCACGGTCGCGCCTGCGCAACAGTTGAAACGTAAATGCAGTTTAATCACCCGATCGTTGGAAATCCGTAACAGTCATCCGTTTCTTTTCCCCTTAACGAATGTATCACAATTTTCGAATTCCTCAAACGTCTCAGTTTCATATTACCAATTTCGAAAATTCTCTCTCAAAGCATTCCAAGAAAAATCAAGGATTCTCCCCTGCAATCCGTATTATCCCAATCATGCAAGAAATTCGTGTCACTAGTCCCTCCCGAAAAGTTCTGGGCTGTCTAATTTGGCCGGAGTGCAACAAAGATCACCGGAGCTCAATATCTCCGTCGCCGGAACTTCCTTCTACCATTTTCTATCAATTCAATACGCTTCCGGGTAAGTATACTATCCATCTCATTCATTTCAGTATCAATATCAAAAGCCCCCTGTTAATCTGGGCTTCCATTACAGAAATTATCCGGAACCGAAATCCCTATTTTTAATAAAAAGGATTTAATCGAATCCATTCTTAAACACGTTTTCCATACAATTAATTTATATGAATAGACTCGTAACAACTCCGTAATCAAAAGCCCTACCAATTCCAACGCTATAAATTCAAGAATTGTTCAATTCGTGTCTGATTTGGAATAGACACGGTCGCGCTAATCATCTAGCGCGGCCGTGCCTCATGAAACGCGGTCGTGCCGAGTAGCAGCGCGGTCGGGTCCTCTTGTCCAGACCTAGTCATGCCCTTTGGGCTAATCTCTGTTGTGTCTAAGAATCATGGACACGACCGTGCCAGGCTAAGGCACGGTCGTGCCTGTTGATTTGTCTAGTTTGTACCCTCTGTTGTTCAACCCGGTTGCGCCCCGACTAGCGCGGTCGCGCCCGTGGCTTGAGCACGATCGTGCCCTTCCGAGGCACGGTCGTGTGTGACTCAGAAATTTTAACAGAATTATAAATTTTATATTTTTCAATCAATAAATGTTTCAAATTTTATAAAAATATGTTTTCTGTATTTGAAGAGATAAATATTATTTATTTAAAAATTTATAAAAATTAAATTTATATTTATCTTACACTTAAAGGATGTTTTAAATGATTAAGTTACAAGTTTATAAATAAATAAGATAATAATTATTTATTTAATATTTAAACAAAAACCATTTATTTATTTATACTTAATTACAATCAATATTTACATTATTTCATAAACTATAATCATTTATTTAATTATTGATTTACATTTAACACAAGCATTAGATTCAAAATCAACAATTTTATAAAAATCTATTATTTAAATTCCAAACTTTAATCAAATGTTCCAAAAATGGTTACTACAACTTTATATATTTCATTTAATACTTTTTATACACAAACTCAACCTTCAATATTAGACTTAAACTTTGTACACCGATTTGATACAACATACATTACTCTTTAGGTTAATTTGTGCACTCGAGGATCTTTATTTGTCTATCTATTATCCTTGTTCGCTACACCTCCTTATCAAATGAGTATTCACAACCCCTTTTTACTCTTTTACACTTTTGGGGTGGAACATAAACTTTATACACATTACACATTTACATTTACACAAACAACACAAGTGCAAAATCCTATTTACATACATGTGTGCAAAATTTGAGCTTTGTGCCCGAGTGCTAGTTGTGCTAATCTTTGTGAAAACTATGTGCAATCATTAACTATACAAGCCGACGGTTTTCAATGATAGATCTATTGAGTCTGACAAACCCACCCAAGTGGAGGTGATTGATACCGACAACACAATTTGCATACTAGTTACAAAGGTTTGGTTGTACTTGATTACACAATAGCTGCTCCCCATAAATGTCTTATTTTATCATGTCTTGTAAAGGATTTGTTTTCAACTATATGCTATCTATATACAACTGTGTTATACTCACCAACTTTTTAGTTGATTTTATTTTATTCATGTTTCAGGCCCTAATATGTGAGAATGATTCAAGACGTGCTCAATATAGGATTTGGACTTAGCAATTTAAATCAAGAATTCTATGAGTTGTTTTATGTTTCTTTGTTTGAATTTGGTTTGTACTTGGATTATTTGTAATGGAAATTTGACTTTAATATATTTCAATTTAGTCAACCATGTGCTATGAACAGTCTTACATGTCCCGCCCCGATGATTCCGCCATCGGTCGGGGTGTGACACATTGGACTTAGCTAATTTAAATAAAGAAGTCTATGTTTTGAAATATTGTTTCTGTCTTGGATTTGGTTTTGTTTGAATGATTGTAATGGAATTTGGAGTTTAATATATTTCAATTTAGTCAACCTTGTGCTTATGAACAGTCTACATGTCCCGCCCCGATGATTCCGCCATCGGTCAGGGTGTGACACCAATTCTCACGGAGTCAGTCACCATCACCCCTTCCATAACACCTACAACCGTCATCACATCCACAATCCCAACAACCACCGTTGATCCTTTAAGTCAACCCTTCAACTATGGGGAATTTACTCAAGGGTTTGACTTCGACACCATCTTCTCCTCCCCAATTCACAATGCCGAAGCGTCATCATCCAGACATCCTGATCCTAATGATACAAGGATAGATGTTCTGGAAACCCAAGTTGCTGGATTATTGGAAACTGTTTGGAAGTCAAAGGAGGAATCTGACGCTCAACAAGCACAGATTAATTCATTGGTGGATGAAGTTAGGATTCTAAGAAGCCAGAGAACGGGGACTGACGAGAGACTGAAGAACATCATGGCCCAGAACGAGCTTCTAATCAGGACAAATGAAATGATTCTGGGTCACAGGTCATCTCTAGAGCTGAGGTTTGATACTCAACAGAAAGAGCATGAGCTGATGGTCAAACTAATTGCTGATCTGACAAAGAAGCTTGATGCTCAGGGGGAGAAAAATAAGGATAAAGATAAGGAGAAGGAGAAAGAGAAGGAGAAAACTACTGGTGATGAGGCTTGTCATCCTGTTGACTTGACTAAGGATGACGGCAAAAACAAGGATCCTAAAGCCGGTCCTAGTGGAGGTGAGCACCAAGCTTTATCAATTGTGCCCATCTCTGCTATTCCAATGGCTCACGGGGAGTCTACTCAACAAGAGGGTGGTGATACCTCTGGTGGTGGTGACAAAGGAAAGTAAGCGGCTGAGGTGCTTAAGGATCTATCTGATGATGAGATCTTATACTTAGAGCCTGACTATTCCAAGGAATCACAGATAGATGCTCTCTGTAACCTAGAAGAAGGAGAGATCAACTCTAGTGATGACTGGGATGATGATGATGAGGATGTAGTAATTGAAATTGCCAAGGGCGACGGGGAAGGAGAGTATGAGTAAGAAGATGGAGAGATCTTTGAATTTCCATCCTTCGAAGCTCAGCTCGACACAGGTTCAGTCGAGCATGCCAGTAATGTGGAAGCCTCGACTGAAGCCTCCCCAGTTGACCCTACACCTGTGGATCCGGAGGCACCAAAAGAAAAAGATATGCCTTCTACTTCATCTGGCAAAGGATGTCTATCATAGACAAATTAGGGGCAACAGGGATGATCTTGGCTGTAAGGTTCGAGGAGGATAAGCAGTTGTTTGCAATCAAAAGATCTGGGAGGGTTCAATACTTGAAACCAAACAGTGAAGCGTTCAACTCCTTTCCCAAATACGACCTTGTGAACCTAGCAAACCGAGAGCTGCTGGGTCATTCTAATCATGCAGTGGCGATGGGTTTGTAGGTGGTTCAAAGGCGGGAAGCAAGATCTGGGAAGTTTGATATGTTCAAGCCTCAAGTGCCCAAGAGAGTCAAGGATAAGACAGCAAGGCATCCTGTGACTAAGAAATTCTTAAAGAAATTGGTATACAAGCCAGTGCTATGTGAAACCAAGATTCCCCTGAGCAAGTTATCTCAGGATATCCTCGGTGACATATGGTACTGGAACGTAGATCCAAAGACGGGCGAGGCTGTGGTGATTGGAAAGGTGAGATCAGAAAGTGGATGCTTAGTGCCGAGGGAACTAATCAGAGTATTTGATGAAGTCTGCTTCATTAACTTCTCTGTGAAAGATCTGGAGGCACTAGCAGATAGGTATTGCATGCATACGGATTAATGGATGAAATTCCTTACTTCTAAATATGACAAGGTGATCAAGTTCTGCCTTGACTATAAGAAGAAGATGGAAGCTAAAGATGCATAGCTGTGAAGACTGAAGACCGAAGACCGAAGACTAAAGATCGAAGATGATCCAGAGCTGTTGTCAAGGGGGAGTTTGTTGAAGCACTTTTCTGTGACAAACACTCTGGATAGATAGAGTCTTAGTTTAGTACTTTCATGTATGTATTTGTCTTTGTTTGTAAGTGTCTATATGTATTAGTTATCGAGTTGTATTTACTTTTACATATTGACTGTTGCAGATTTCTCTAAGTGTTTTGCGCACTTGTATGTGCGCAGGAGATAGTTCCTGCGTACTTATCAAGTACGCAAGAATAACTTTGCGTACTTGCTAAGTACGCATGAGCAAATTGCCCTACGCACTTGCTAAGTGCGCAGGCATCATGTCGTGTATAAATAGGAATGGTTGACAGTAGATACGTACGCAATCATAGGCATTCAGATTAGCAAATACGCACAACTTGAAATCTCAGTACTTCTCTCTGTAACCTTCAAGTATTTATAATAGACAAAAGTTTAAAATGATTATCTTGTTGGTTTACTTTGTTTCGTAAGACTCTCCACCTAGTCACGGGTATTCCGCACCCGGTCCGACTAGTAGACCCACTTGCATGTGACGATCCGCCACACCCGAGGGACCTATAATTTTGTTCATGGACATATTGACTCGACTTTATTCATTAAGAAAGCAGGGGGAGAATACCTACTGGTACAGATATATGTAGACGATATTATTTTTGGCTCTACAAATGAAGGGTTGTGCAAAGAGTTTGAGAGTATTATGAAATCGAAGTTTGAGATGTCAGCTATGGGAGAGTTATCATTTTTCCTAGGTCTTCAAGTTAATCAGAAGGAAGATGGTTTCTTTATTCATCAGTCCTGGTATGTAAAGGACAACTTGAGCTGGTTCAAGATAGAGGACTGTACCCCATATGATACTCCGATTCCGGGCAATCATAAATTGAATTCTGATCCGGATGGAAAAGAAGTTGATTGCCGACTCTACCGTGCAATGATTGGATCTCTCATGTACTTAACCGCTTCAAGGCCAGACATAATGTTCGTTGTGTGTATTTGTTCCAGGTTCCAAGCAAAACCAAAAGAGTCTCATTTGATTACAGTAAAGAGAATCTTTCGTTATCTGAAAGGAAAACAAAGATTGGGACTATGGTTTCCGCATGGTTCTAACTTTGAATTCAATGCTTACACAGATTCTGATTTTTGTGGTTGTTGTTTGGACAGGAAATCTACTACAGGTGGTTGCCAGTTCTTGGGTAATCGTCTAGTTTCCTGGCAATGCAAAAAGCAAACTACGGTTTCCATTTCAACATGTGAAGCAGAATACATTACTGCTGCAAGTTGTTGTTCACAGATCTTATGTATCCAACAACAATTGAGAGACTACGGTTTGAATTTTACAGGAACCCCTATGTTTTTTGATAATAATGCTACAATGTCTATCACAAATAATCATGTTAAGCATAGTAAAACAAAGCACATTGAAATTAGATATCATTTTATTCGTGATTCTGCAGATAAGAAGTTGATTGAGTTGGTAAAGGTACATACAGATGATAATTTTGCTAATCTTTTTACCAAGGAATTTGATCGTACCAGGTTTGAATTTCTAATCAAAATGATCGGTATGATCAATCCCGAATAAAAGTTTTTCAAAACATTTTTCATGGGAGATTTTGTTTTAAATTTCTTTTATTGCTTTATTACATTTCTGCATTTTATATTTCAGTCAAAAATTGTTATTTATAAAAATTCAAAACAAAACGAAAAATATAAATTTAACATCATTTGAAGTTATAGAAGAAATGATAGTACATCAGTGAATAGTTCATTACACATGACCTTAGCAGACCTTTGATATATGATAGTTTAAAGTAATTTGATCTGATCTAAATTTCAAAGTCTGTATAAATGAGAAATGATAGTGTTTTGAATGCTCTAATCCTGATAATATGTTTTAATTTGAATATGAGTTTGAAACTTAAATTGTCAATAGACTAAAAGCGTTTTTGAACCAATAGTAATGTGAAAATTAAATATGATATGATTACATCTGTGATTTGTATCCATTATATGCCTGGGTGCGTGTGTAAAAGATCTTTATCAGATATATAATATATGGTTTTAAGAATTTCATGAGACCAATATCAAATTATGTCTTTAGCATAATCTCTTTCAGTTCACTTTAACTGGTGGTTTCACCACATTTTGTTTTGGACATTTGGGAGGTTTCACTGATGGCGACTTAGGGATGATAGCCGGTTGTGAAACAATAGACCGTTTCCCTTGGTTTTTTGAAGGACAATTCACAAAAATATGACCAACCAAGCCACAGTGAAAGCAAGTCCTCTTGTCTGTATAAGTCCTTTTGTAAGGCTCATTAGATCTGGCTTTAGATAACTCAACATTATGAGCAGGAGGAGTTGGTTTGTGAACAGGAGTCTGACCCGATACATATTGGTTCTTGGGAGTATAGTATTTTTGCAAATTTTCTTTGTAACCAAGCCTATAGTGAGCTGAAAAATCCTGTTTCTTTTCTTGATTAAGATTTTTATACCCCCCATAAAGCATTACCTTTAATTTATCATTAGATTCAATGATATCGGGTTCAGTTAAAATACAGTTATCACTATTAGTGATAATGTTTTTCTTGACTTTCTGTTCAGATAACAACTCCTCAGATACTACTCCTTCAGGGCAAGTGTTAACCGACCCATCATCAGAAGCAGTAAAGAACTCCTCATTAGATGTGGAGTTAGCCTTACTTGAGGAATCATCCTTTTTAGAGGAATCATCCTTTCCTGAGGTCTCATCAAGACAAGTTAGATCAATGTCTACTAAGTTGTTGACAAACTTCCCGCTAACTGGTGGAGGAATGGCATTAGTACCCTGTCCTAAGCCATTCATTTGTCTCACTACAGATTCGTAGTGTTCCACCACAAAACGAGAGTTTTTCAACTTCTCATTAGAACATTTCAACTGCAAGATTTCATTTTGCAGCTTGTTAATTTCATTGTTCCTTTTCTCCAACCCCCTGTATGCAATATCCAAGTGAAGCTCATTTTTAGTGAATACTCACGCTTTTCCTTTTTCAACGTTTCAATTGAATCTTTAAAACGTTTTTCATTTTCTTTATAACTTAGAGCTGCAATGCGAAGGGGTTCGACCTTGTCTTGAACCTTAGAATTTTCAAGTTTTAACCCTAGACATTTAGAACAAGAAATAACAGAAAAAGGATTAAAATCTACCTCATTCGATGAACTTGTTGCCTCTCCAATAGCCATGAGTGCAACAACAGTATTAGATTCTTCTAGGTCAGCCACAGAAGCTTCCTTTTCTTCAGCTTCCTTATCCCCAGCTTCCTTTTTCTTAGCTTCCATCAACTCCATGATCTCAGCCATGAGACCAACCTGAGTTTGTGCAATGATGGCATCTTCTAGATGAACACCCAAGTCAAAGTTGTCATCCTGTTGAGCTACCAGTGCATTGGACGAACCACCGTGGCTTTGATTGTGGTTGTTTGTGTTGTTGTAGCCATGGTTGTTTCCTTGGCTAGGTCTGGTGAAACCCGAAGTCGGTGCTCTGTCTTTCTAACATTCACGAGCAAATTGTCCAAAGTTTAGACACTTATAGCATTTGGCCTTAGATTTGTCAAAACCAACCTTGGCATTAGAGTGCCCGCCAATGAACTTTCTTCCTGTTCTGTTCAGGAAACGCTTGGCTCTCCTCAGTATCATGGCCATATTCCATTGAATATCCATGTCCTCCATGTCATCAGGATCCACTTGATTAAAATCTTCTTCATTTGTCTCGGGATCTATAAGCTTGCCACCTATGAAGTTCTTGTAGGCTAGCATACAAGATGAAAATAGTGCTACATGATCTTCAGCTATTTTGGCTATAGTTGATTGGTTAGCTGAAGTTGTAGCGGGAGGATTTCTTGAGGTATGTTGTTGATGAGATCCAGAACCTGATCCAGATGCATAGCATGCATGACCACCACAACCATTTGAGTGGTATTCTTCAGCAGAGTTTCCATAGAAAAGGGAAATTCAAGAGCCCGAAGATTTGGTTGTAGAAGACGTCCCATGATACATAGAAGGGTCTTGTATCTGAGGTCTTCCTGAGCTCTCCTTCTTTCTATGGTTCATGTTATGAGCTTGAACCTTTCCAATTGCCTCCTCCACTGTCATTTCATAGAATTTTGGATTCTCTCTTATCAGGGTTGTGTACATTTCAAACCTGGGTGGCAAAACATCCAGAAACTTTTCCACCAACTCTTCATCGGGATACTTGAGCTCAAAAACTTTCAATTATGTCTGCAGATGATAGAATCTAGAGATGAGGTCATCTAAAGACTCATTCTCCAAAAAATTGAAGCATTCATACTGCTTCCTGAGTAGATCCTGTTTACTCTTCCTGATATCACTATTCCCCTCGAATCTTTTCTGTAGCGCCTTCCAAAGATCCTTGGAGTTATCATATCCTCTGAAACTGTGGAACAACTCCCGAGTCAATGCCATAGTGATAGAACCGTGAGCTTTCTTCTCTCGATCATAAGCTTTCTTTTCTTCTTCATTGAGTTTAGAGATAGGCTTAGGCAGTTCATCAACAAGATAAATGTGTGTGGGATGCTTATAGCCCTCTAGAATTGGAATCCATAACGAAGAATCGTTATAAGAAATGTAATGCTCAAAGCGTGCCTTCCAGTTAGAATAATCATTTACATTTAGCAGCTTTGGCGGTTTCTGAGGAGTATCGATCTCATTGTCATAGTTTAAAAGGTTTCCAAGGTTCTGAAGATTCGACATGGTGAACACTTAGTCAAATTTTAGAAAAATTAGAGACACTTGCGCACTTGATATTGGCCTTGTGCACTTAGAGGAATGGTCTTGCGTTTTTAAGATTTGCTCTTGCGTACTTGATAAGTACGCAGGAGTAAATGATAAGTACGCAGGATATAACTTAAATACGCACAAGATTAGTCTTGCGTATTTAGTAAGTACGCAAGAGATTAGTCTTGCGTATTTAGTAAGTACGCAGCAAGACTGTACTTTTTGCCAGATATGGTAAGTACACAGAACACCTTTTCACCAACTCTCACCAAACTGTTCCAGTCACTGGAAACACACAGGAGATGGCAAAAATCGGACGGATGAACAATCAAAATGAGCCAAAAGGTCAGAAACTTGTTTCTAACCAACCTTTGATACTCAAAACACTCAAAATACACAACAAAAGTCGGTTTTTGAGTGATTTTTGCTTCTAAAATAGTGCTCAAGAGCTACCCCTATTTTATTACAAAAATCACCAAAAACACCTCCTTTTGCTTGTAAAACTCTGTAGAAAACTCTCCAAACTCACTCACAACACTCGAAATCAAGAGCAATGGCTCTGATACCACTTGTAGGTCCCTCGGGTGTGGCGGATCGTCACATGCAAGTGGGTCTACTAGTCGGACCGGGTGCGGAATACCCGTGACTAGGTGGAGAGTCTTACAACACAAAGTAAACCTACAATATGATCACTTTAAATGTTCGTCTATTATAAACACTTGAAGGTTATAGAGAGAAATACTGAGATTACCAATTATGCGTATTTGCTACTATGAAATGCATAATTATCTACTGTCAACCATTCCTATTTATACACGACCTGATGCCTGCGCACTTAGCAAGTGCGCAGGGCAATTTGGTTATGCGTACTTAGCAAGTACGCAAAGGTATTCTTGCATACTTGCTAAGTACGCAGGAACTAATTCCTGCGCACATACAAGTGCGCAAAACACTTAGAGAAATTTGCAACAAGCAATATGTAAAAGTAAATACAACTCGATTACTAATACATACAGACACTTACAAACTAAGACAAATACATACATGAAAGTACAAAAGTAAGACTCTATCTATCCAGAGTGTTTGTCACAGGAAAGTGCTTCAACAATTGTACTAAGGTGAAACAACAAAATGCTGCTTTAATTCCTGTTCCAACTCCTTTGTTTGGTCACTTAATCAATCCTGATTATGTTGAACCACCTAATGATCATTGGTTTCATCCTGAGGAGTTAGTACAAGGACAAGTACATAATCAAGTTCCAATTCAACAACCAGTTCAAGCTCAGGTACAACAAGTTCCTATTCAAGTACAACAAGTTCCAGTTCAACAACAAGTTCCTGCTCAACAACAACAACAACAAGTTCCTATTCCACAAACCAGGTTCACATTCCTGTTAATGAACCAGTTCAAGAAGAGATTGCTCAAGATAATGAACAAGATTTGGGTATGAATATGGATGATTTTGACCATGAAGCTGTGAACTCACCTGTTCATGAAGCTGAAGGCAATGTTGTAGACACGTGTTTCGGTGATACTATCTTACCTGATTCTGAAGCTACTGATTCTGATTCGTCAAGAGATTTTAGCTCAGATCATTATGAGAGATTGGCTACGTTACCATTGGCTAATGCAGGGAAACGTATTAAATCTAAAGCCAGAAAACCGAGGCGTAAGTCTGTTCGGAATCCTCCTTCTGGATGAGTACTTGGCAAGATAACTTTAATTGATGAGAGTTCTGACTCGGATAGTGATGTTATTCCAGTTCCTAAAGCTCAGAAGCTTGTGTCTGCTTCTATTGTTGCTGCTTATTTATCTCAAGGTGTTGAAGAAGCTAATTGTGTTGCTTCCTTACTGATTACACCTCATGCTTCTAAACATTCATCTCCGGTGCTTTCTCCCCATGTTCCACACACATCTGAAGCTGGTCCTTCAAAGCCGTTTGATAATGAACAAGATTTGGGTATGAATATGGATGAGATTGCTCAAGATAATGAACAAGGTTTGGGTATGAATACGGATGATTTTGATCATTCAAGAAGAGATTGCTCAAGATAATGAACAAGATTTCGGTATGAATATGGATGATTTTGATCATGAAGCTGTGAACTCACCTATTCAAGAAGCTGAAGGCAATTTTGTAGATACGTGTTCTAGTGATACTATCTTACCTGATTATGAAGCTACTGAATCTGATTCGTCTAGAGATTTTAGCTCAGATCATTATGAGAGATTGGCTACGTTACCATTGGCTAATGTGGGGAAACGTATTAAATCTAAAGCCAGAAAACTGAGGCGTAAGTCTGTTCGGAATCCTCCTTCTGTATCAGTAATTGGCAAGAGTTTGACTTGGATTGCTTGAAAAGATGAGGATACTTGCGCATCATCTGATCCTCGCGCTCCCATGCGAATTCTGGTCAGCGTTTTGAGTTCCAACGAACTCTGACAATTGGGATTTTACTGTGCTTGAGCGTTTTGACTTCCCTATCCAAGATTTCTACTGGTTTTTCAATGAAACGAAATTGTTCATCGTTTTATAGTTCCTCAAGCAGAACCACGAACGTCTCATCTGTCAGACATTTCTTTAAGTTTGAGACGTGAAAGACGTTGTGTACACCACTCAGTCCTATAGGTAGGTCCAGTTGGTACGCTACTGGGCCAATTCTCTTCACTATATTGAACGGTCTAACATAACGTGTGTTTAGCTTGCCTCGTTTCCCAAAACGAATTACATTTTCCAAGGTGAGACTTTCCCCAACTTCAGCCCAACATATAGGTGATCGGCATTTTTGCCCGTATAATGCCTCAAACGGTGCTGCCTTGATGCTAGTGTGATAACTGTTATTGTAGGAGGACTCCACTAAGGGCAAGTGAGTTTCCTGACTGTTTCTGAAATTGATCACACAAGCTCGTAGCATGTGCTCTAGATTTTGAATGGTACGTTCAGTCTGGCCATCTATTTGAGAATGGTATGTTGTGCTCGTACCTATGTGTGCCTTAGGATTTTTGTAACAATTGCTAGAAATATGAAGTGAATCAAGCCTCACGATCGGAGATGATTGAAATTACCACTCTGTGCCGAGGGACTACTTCTTTCAGATAAATGCTAGTTAACTTCTCCATCTTATCTGTCCCTTTATTTGCTAGGAAGTGAGCAGATTTAGTCAAACGATCTATGATCACCCAGGTGGTGTCGCATCCGGTAGGAGTTCGGGGTAGTATAGTGATAAAGTTTATGAAAACCTGCTCCCATTTCTACATTGGAATTTTCGGTTGTTGGGGCCCACTAGAAGGTTTTTGGTACTCGACCTTGACCTTTGAGCAGGTCAGGCACTTGCTAACACAGGTGGCTATATCAGCTTTCATGTTCGGCCACCAATAGAGAACCTTTAGGTTATGATATATCTTATCGGAACCAGGATGAATAGAATAGCATGATTTGTGAAATTCATCCATTACAAGTTCCCTTATGTTCCCGTACCTTGGACTCACATTCACTCCGCGAAGTAGCGAATACCGTCCGATTTCACCTCGAGTTGGTTTTCCAAACAATGTGTGGATTCCAACGGTAGGTTTTCCCTCTTTCATGGCTTCAAGTTGAGCACTATGGATCTGATCAGGTAATCCATGGTGGATAGTGATTTGTAATGCTCGAACTCGTCTGGGCTTAATTTCTTTTCGGCTTAGGGAATCGGCTACTACGTTAGCCTTGCCCGGATGATACTTGATAGCATAGTCATAGTCGTTCAAGAGTTCAAACCAATGACGTTGTCGGATGTTCAACTCCTTCTGTTCTAAGATGTGCTGAAGACTCTTATGATCGGTGTAGATAGTGCATTAGGTACCGTACAAGTAATGTCTCCAGGTTTTCAATGCGAATACTACAGCTCCCAATTCCAAATCATGGGTTGTGTAGTTTTTCTCATGAATTTTCAATTATCGGGTAGTATATGCGATAACCTTCTCGCGTTGCATTAGTACACAACTGAGACCTTGAATGGAGGCATCGCAATACACTACGAAGTCATCCGTTCCCTCGGGAAGATATAGGATGGGTGCACTGCAGAGTTTCTGCTTAAGGAGTTGGAATGATGACTCCTGGGTGTCGCCCCAGTTATAAGCTTTACCCTTCTGGGTTAAAGCAGTGACAGGTTGGGCGATCTTGGAGAATCCCTCGATGAATCAACAATAATAACCAGCCAATCCCAGAAATTGTCGCACGTCTGTTGGAGTCGTCGGTGCCTCCCAATTCTTGATGGCTTCTATTTTAGATGGATCGAAGTGTATTCCGTTCTCGTTGACTACATGTCCTAACAACTATACTTCACGAATCCAGAATTCGCACTTAGAGAATTTGGCATACAGTTGCTCTTGTTTCAGCAATTCAAGGATTAAGCGTAGGTGTTCCTCAAGTTCTTCCTTATTCTTGGAATAGATGAGGATGTTATCATTGAAAAACGATGGCGAATTGATCATGGTAGGTTTACACACATGGTTCATGAGGTCTATGTACACTGTGGGTGCGTTGGTAGGAGGTAGAGGGTAATGATTCCTGATAGTTACTTTGTTTAGCTCACGGTAATCGATGCACATACAGAAAGTTCCATCTTTCTTCCTGACGAATAAGACTGGAGCTCCCCATGGCGATGAGCTAGGTCTGATAAATCTCTTACCTAACAACTCTAGTAGTTGTGTAGATAACTGTTGTAACTCACTAGGTAGAAGTATGTACGGTGCCCGAACAATCGACTCTGCTCCGGGTGCTAGGTCGATTTGGAATTCTATTTGACGGTGAGGTGAAAGACCAGGCAGGTATTCAGGAATTACTTTCGGAAAGTTACGAACGATCGGAATGTCATCAATCTTCTTTTCTTCTGATGGTTGCTCGGTGACAGGAGCCAGAATAGCAGTATGCCATTTATGTAAGCACTTATGTGCTTTCATGAAGGATATGATGTCTACGACAACACCAATTGTGACATCCCTGATTTTCTGACCCTATTTTAACTTATTTTAACTAATAAAATAACAATACGACATTGAATCATATACTTGTTCAAACCTACACCTCATTAAATCGATTAGCCGATCATATTTTAATTCAAAGTTTTAGAACTCAAATCACATGGTAACACCTCTTAGAGTTAACTCAGTTAGTAATCCCGTTAGGTGTTCTGTTAAATCCTAACCAAGCTAATTCTCTCAAAGCTGAAGTTGCAAGGACTGATTTTGAAAATAACCAGAAACCCTAGTAGGCATGGTCGCGCCTCATGTTGGCACGGTCGCGCCTCGTCTGGCACGGTCGCGTCTATTGTTGGCACGGTCGCGCCTCAGCTTGGCACGGTCGCGTCTCTTTTAGGCACGGTCGCGCCTCACATCAGTTGAAACGTAAAAACAGCCTTTAATCGCGTGACCATTCGATTTCATAACCGTTTTCTCGTATTTACAAACCCAATTAAGTTCTTAATCGTCATAATCACGGAAAATAACTCCACTTAAGCCGATTTTCTCGAAACCACCAACCTCTTTCATTAGTCCAACAATCCATCCAATTTAACTGGTAATCCTCCCAAGCAAACGCATCATCGACCCCCTCTGAAACTCCCGAAACCTTCGAAATAGCCGGAATAGCAGTAGGAGACGCCGGAAGTCAGGACTGCCTTCGTCGGAACTCGCCCCTACTGTAAGCTACCAATTCATCGTCTTACAGGGTAATTGAAACCTTCTAAACTTTCTATTTATTCTGTAGATCAAAAGCCCCAATCTAATTTGGGCATTCAATATCGAAATTAACAAGAACCCGATCCTAAGTTTCATTTAAAAATGGTTTGATCGAATCCGACGTTAAACATGTTTTAAACAAAATTAACCTATACCAAAAGACTCGTAATAACCTTGTGAATGAAAGCCCTAAACATTCCATCACCTTAAATATAAGGATCAATCAATTCGTTTCTGTTTTGAAAGAGACACGGTCGCGCTAATCATCTAGCGCGGTCGTGCCTCGGGAGACGCGGTCGTGCCTACTTCCAGCGAGGTCGTGCCTCCTGCTCAAACCCAGTCATGCTCGTTGGCTAGACTTGGTCGTGCCCCTGAAGCATAGACACGGTCGTGCCTGTACAAGGCACGATCGTGCCTAGTGATTTGTCTAACTATGTCCTTTGTTGATCAACACAGTCGCTCCCTGACTAACGCGGTCGCGCCCGTGACCCGAGCACGATCGTGCCCTGTCAAGGCACGGTCGTGTGTGTTCACAGAATCCTTAAAATTTCTATATTTTTAAACAATTAGTATTTCAAGTTAATTTTCAAAATAAAAATAGTTGAATTTAAAAAATGCGTATTATCTTTATTTAAAAAGATCAAGTATTTAATCTTAAAATAAATGGAAATTATTTAATTAAAGTTACAACCTTTAAACTATAAACCCTACACTTAAATAATATTTTAATGTCTAAGTTATATTTTATAAATAGATGAATAAGGTAATAATTACTTATTTGATTTATAACTTAAACCAAAACATTTATTTAGTTATACTTAATTACATCTAATACTTACATTATTCTCATAAACAATAATTAATTGATGTACTTATTTAATTATTCCAAACTCAAACCTTATTCAAAATATTGTAAAAATATTTATTTCAAATCTTCCGTTTTATACAATACTTTCAAGTACCAATCACTAACTTTATCCAATTCAACCTTAGACTTAGACTTAGACTATTGTGCATTATTAATGCAATATACATTACACTCTAGGTTAACATTGAGCAATACAAGGATCACATTACTATCTAGTATCTCGTGTTAGCTACGCCTTCGATACAAGTGAGTATTCACAACCCCTTTTTACTCTTTTACATTTTTGGGGTGAAACATGAACACTATTCAACTTACATGTTTACATTTACGAAAACAACACAAGTACAAATCCTATTTACATTCATGTGTGCAATTTGAGCTTTATGCCCGAGTGCTAGGTGTGTTAACCTCTTGTATGCTATTATGTGCAATCATTAACTTTTCAAGCCAATGATAGATCTATTGAGTCTGACAAACCCACCCAAGATGCGCGGTGATTGAAACCGACAACACACTTTGTTTTGCATGCTAGTTACAAAGGTTTGATTGTACTTGGTTACACAATAGCTGCTCCCCATAAATGCCTTATTTATCATGTTATGTAAAGGATTTGGTTTACAAATTATATGCTACCTATATACAAACCTGTGTTATACTCACCAACTTTTTAGTTGACCTTATTTTATTCATGTTTCAGGTGCTTTCATATGAGTTTGATCAAGACATGCTACACGTAGGCTTTGGACCTAGTTAATCTTAATTCAAAAACAAATTGTATTTCTTTATGTACTTGAAATTGATTCATGTTTGTTTGAATGGAAATGGATTTAACATATTACAATTTAGTCAACCTCGAGCTCATGAACAGTCTACATGTCCCGCCCCGATGATTCCGCCGTCGGTTGGGGTGTGACAGATTGGTATCAGAGCCTTGGTTATAGGGAATTAGGTTATTAGACACTCTTGACCTAGACTATAACTTTAGGACACCCATACAATCCCATGCTACTACATGTTACATTATTAGTTCTTGTGTAAATATTTTTACATGCTATCATAAGTATTTACACTACGTGATACAATACATAATGACTTATGTGTCACACTACTTGATAACTATTGTGCTTACACTCATTACTACCTACATGCTATATGATTATCCTCCTATGTGAATATTTTTACATTGTTATACCATATGATTACATCACATGATACAATACTCAACAGTTTATGTGTCACGTTACCTGCCCACTTTTTTTTTCTTCTATGCATAATTACCTACTTAAATTATTTAAAACACTATCCTAAGTTTAACACACACACATACACACCAAATTATTCATACACATATGGACTCCCATACATGATACCATCACCCTTTTATGAGCAAAGACTTAAACTATTCGGCCTAATGCCCACCAATAATAATCTAAGAAGCCCATCTATCCTCCAAGAAGAAGAAGCCCGCTGAAAAGCACAAACCTTACTCTTGGGCCTCAAAGCCCAGTCCACAACAATTCCCATCATAACCATGAGCCCAACAATACTATTATTAATACATGATGGCTGGAAGAGTATGTAAGCCCAAGAGGAATTCTAGCTAAGGAAAGATAGGGTACTTAAGTTTGTCTTAGTGACCCACCCCTCTTTCCTGGGAATTCTCCTCAGGGATGCATTGCTTATAGGTCAAGTGTATTTCTAAAATACTATCGTGAAGGTTCGGCGTTATGACTAGTCAAACTCTAAAACCCATAAGAACTTCTATATTTGATACTTCATATTTCATTATCACTTACAACTTTTTCATTGTTTTTCTGCTAGACATGGACTCCTACTCTCCTCCCTCCCCAGTTTACCGTCCTGGATCAGAATCTGATTGGGAAGAAGACACTGAGACACCCGTGTATCGGTCACCAACACCCCCAGCTTCTAGGCCAAGGTTTGATGTAAGGGCGGACTGGATTGGGAACACCGACCCGAGACTTCAAACACCTGGATCTCCCGTACCCATAAACCTGTATCATACACCTCACCTCCACCATCAATTTCCACCCCCACTAAGAGACCCATACCTAATGCCCGACCCACACCTTCCTAACCCTTGGGTAAGGCATACCATGGCACCCACTGGTGTTATGGGGATTCCAACCCATGACCCCCACCAATATGTAAGAACTTCAGAATTTGAGAGGCAACGGATAGAGCAGAGAGTGATACACGAATTACAAAGACAAAGAATGGATAGCCTAGCAAACCAATTAGGATATCAAAAGGAGTTAATCTCCATCCTCGAAAAAGAAATACAAGCACATCGCACGGAGACCGCCAGGACTGAAGCCCGATCTGCTACTCGAGTGACTATAGCGGTGCTCATCTTGGCGATTATCTTCTTCCTAGTGGAAAGCTACCAGAGACGTTAGAAGGAGCTTCTACTGATTTCCTTTAAATTTTCTAATTGAGAACCATTTCCCCTATGTTTTGAATAATGTTAACATTTCAGTATTTAATCAATTCCATATAATTTAACTCTACAGTTATTGTTCATTGATTTGACCCGTGGAGCGTAAATTACACCTGTTATATTCACATCAAATTTTCACTTCTTTCATTCAACATGGTTTTGTATATTACCGACAATCTTTTTCATTAAATAAATCATCCTATTTTGTGATTTAAACAAAACCTCACTTTCTTGTTTAATCAAAATGTTTATCAAATTTTTAGATAATATCAAAAACATAAATTTTCCATAAAACTTTTTCACCTGATAAGGAAAGTTAATACAACCAATTTTATAAAAATATTATTTCAATTTGATAAATAACTGTGATTTTTCTTCATTAAAGTAAATATTTCTAAACTTTGGCTAAATCATAGACTACTTGTTTAGCCAATGGTTCCACTTAAAAAATATCCTTTTATTAATAGTTGAAAGTTTAAATAAAAAAATACTTTTCCCATAAATTGCATATTCATTTAAAATATGCGGTTCAATGATTTCACTACTTTATATATCTACAATCAAGAATGAATTTCCTACTTTCTATGTTCAAACAAAGACCTGTATTTGTAAACACAAATTCCCGAATATTTCCAAAACCTCCTCGTTACCTTTCACTTGACGCTTACCTAACCACCACATTATGAAATAGCGTCAAACGACACGTTTGTCCGCAGCACTCGAACCCATGCAAAACCCGTTAGTACACATCGCACGCGAAGTTCAATACTCACGTTCACAATATATTCAATGCAATCTTATGGTACATAAAACTCAATTATTCTCAATATATCCAATGCTACACAAATTACATGATACATGAAACTAGTTTGCCTACAAATCATAATTTACTCGATTGATTACGTAATGCACGAAACACGTTTATTTGCAGTACACATGCTACTGGATTGAACACATGATACACGAAACTTAATTGTTTGCAATATATGTGATACATAAGAATTACGTCATTGATGCATAGTTCTAGATTGACCACACTATACATGAAACTCATTTTGTTACAAAGCACCTAATACTAAACGGTGTACATTATACAAAATACATGATGATAAGTTGCTAACACTATACACGAGATCCATTTCCTACAATACACATAATACTATGTGGTTTACATTACACATTAGAGCTTATTGATTTACAAAATACAAGACGCTAAATTATTTACGCTATATATGAGACCTGTTTGATTACAAACTACGTGACACTAGATCATACATGAGACTTGTGTGCTTACTATATACTCGAAACAAAAATTGCTTACAATTATTACAATGGATTGATTACATTATACACAAGACATGGTCATGCACTTTGTACACCAAAGCGAAGACCATAATACATTGAAACGACTCGGGGTTTGACATATTCTTGTCCAAACACGAGCAGACTAAGAAACTTTGAGTGTTACTACCTTACTACTCTTTAGTTGCGAACCGATCTGATTAGAGACTTAGTTACTTGCTAGCGACTTTTTATGTGTAAACAATAGACATGATCATAGTGAATTTGTGACCCCTTACCCACACACAACGAAAAGATCTATACGGACCATACGATGATTTGAATAATTACGGGTGCACACGGAATTATAAAAAAATCAGCGCATGGAAACTATAGAGAAATTTTGTCGTGTGTTGTGACCTAAAACTTATCATGATGTGTAACAACGAAACTGATGTGACATGGCAAGGGCATGGTGGATACGCCGATGGTACTTCCTGTATATAAGTGTCCTATCATATTACCGAAAGTAGCGTTTTTCTTGTTACGCGAAGTTTTGACCTAGACCAGTGTTTATGAAATCTTTTACCCACTAACAATTTTGAACACATTAGACTACATCTTACACAAACTCTAAATTTCAAGATCCCTCCAAATCCATTTCAAGTAATACATCTTACATTTAGAATTCAAATTGCTATTCGACAACCTTCTCCTTAAGTTCATTTCAAAACTAAATTCATTGTCATCATTCATATTCAACCTCGATGATCTGGCCTAAGCCATGTCCAACAATCAAAACTCGTCGAGAACCCAAAGCTCTCACCTTTTTCTTGATTTTTAGTAGCCTCCATTAGTTAAATTTCGGGACGAAATTCCCTTAACATGGGGAGACTGTGACATCCCTGATTTTCTGACCCTATTTTAACTTATTTTAACTAATAAAATAACAACACGACATTGAATCATATACTTGTTCAAACCTACACCTCATTAAATCGATTAGCCGATCATATTTTAATTCAAAGTTTTAGAACTCAAATCACATGGTAACACCTCCTAGAGTTAACTCAGTTAGTAATCCCGTTAGGTGTTCTGTTAAATCCTAACCAAGCTAATTCTCTCAAAGCTGAAGTTGCATGGACTGATTTTGAAAATAACCAGAAACCCAAGTAGGCACGGTCGCGCCTCATGTTGGCACGGTCGCGCCTTGTCTGGCACGGTCGCGTCTATTGTTGGCACGGTCGCGCCTCAGCTTGGCACGGTCGCGTCTCTTTTAAGCACGGTCGCGCCTCACATCAGTTGAAACGTAAAAACAGCCTTTAATCGCATGACCATTCGATTTCATAACCGTTTTCTCGTATTTACAAACCCAATTAAGTTCTTAATCGTCATAATCACGGAAAATAACTCCACTTAAGCCGATTTTCTCGAAACCACCAACCTCTTTCATTAGTCCAACAATCCATCCAATTTAACTGGTAATCCTCCCAAGCAAACGCATCATCGACCCCCTCTGAAACTCCCGAAACCTTCGAAATAGCCGGAATAGCAGTAGGAGACGCCGGAAGTCAGGACTGCCTTCGTCGGAACTCGCCCCTACTGTAAGCTACCAATTCATCGTCTTACTGGGTAATTGAAACCTTCTAAACTTTCTATTTATTCTGTAGATCAAAAGCCCCAATCTAATTTGGGCATTCAATATCGAAATTAACATGAACCCGATCCTAAGTTTCATTTAAAAATGGTTTGATCGAATCCGACGTTAAACATGTTTTAAACAAAATTAACCTATACCAAAAGACTCGTAATAACCTTGTGAATGAAAGCCCTAAACATTCCATCACCTTAAATATAAGGATCAATCAATTCGTTTCTGTTTTGAAAGAGACACGGTCGCGCTAATCATCTAGCGCGGTCGTGCCTCGGGAGACGCGGTCGTGCCTACTTCCAGCGAGGTCGTGCCTCCTGCTCAGACCCAGTCATGCTCGTTGGCTAGACTTGGTCGTGCCCCTGAAGCATAGACACGGTCGTGCCTGTACAAGGCACGGTCGTGCCTAGTGATTTGTCTAACTACGTCCTCTGTTGATCAACACAGTCGCGCCCTGACTAACGCGGTCGCGCCCGTGACCCTAGCACGATCGTGCCCTGTCTAGGCACGGTCGTGTGTGTTCACAGAATCCTTAAAATTTCTATATTTTTAAACAATTAGTATTTCAAGTTAATTTTCAAAATAAAAATAGTTGAATTTATAAAAATGCGTATTATCTTTATTTAAAAAGATCAAGTATTTAATCTTAAAATAAATGGAAATTATTTAATTAAATTTTCAACCTTTAAACTATAAAACCTACACTTAAATAATATTTTAATGTCTAAGTTACATTTTATAAATAGATGAATAAGGTAATAATTACTTATTTGATTTATAACTTAAACCAAAACATTTATTTAGTTATACTTAATTACATCTAATACTTACATTATTCTCATAAACAATAATTAATTGATGTACTTATTTAATTATTCCAAACTCAAACCTTATTCAAAATGTTGTAAAAATATTTATTTCAAATCTTCCGTTTTATACAATACTTTCAAGTACCAATCACTAACTTTATCCAATTCAACCATAGACTTAGACTTAGACTATTGTGCATTATTAATGCAATATACATTACACTCTAGGTTAACATTGAGCAATACAAGGATCACATTACTATCTAGTATCTCGTGTTAGCTACGCCTTCGATACAAGTGAGTATTCACAACCCCTTTTTACTCTTTTACATTTTTGGGGTGAAACATGAACACTATTCAACTTACATGTTTACATTTACGCAAACAACACAAGTACAAATCCTATTTACATTCATGTGTGCAATTTGAGCTTTATGCCCGAGTGCTAGGTGTGTTAACCTCTTGTATGCTATTATGTGCAATCATTAACTTTTCAAGCCGACGGTTTTCAATGATAGATCTATTGAGTCTGACAAACCCACCCAAGATGCGCGGTGATTGAAACCGACAACACACTTTGTTTTGCATGCTAGTTACAAAGGTTTGATTGTACTTGGTTACACAATAGCTGCTCCCCATAAATGCCTTATTTATCATGTTATGTAAAGGATTTGGTTTACAAATTATATGCTACCTATATACAAACCTGTGTTATACTCACCAACTTTTTAGTTGACCTTATTTTATTCATGTTTCAGGTGCTTTCATATGAGTTTGATCAAGACATGCTACACATAGGCTTTGGACCTAGTTAATCTTAATTCAAAAACAAATTGTATTTCTTTATGTACTTGAAATTGATTCATGTTTGTTTGAATGGAAATGGATTTAACATATTACAATTTAGTCAACCTCGAGCTCATGAACAGTCTACATGTCCCGCCCCGATGATTCCGCCGTCGGTTGGGGTGTGACGCCAATCCTTTCGCCTTCGATAGAAGGGTTTCTCCACACGGGAGAGGAATGCGAACGATTTTGTCACGACAAATGATTTCGGCTAGTTCTTAGATAACCAATCCATACCGACAATCATGTCAAAACTGCCAAGTGTGACTAACATGGGGTCAATGTCAAGCTTATGACAAGCTAATCCGAGTTTACATCCTATAAGAATGTGAGTCGCTTCGATTATCTGGCCGTCTGCTATCTCTGTGGTATACCTAAAGTCTGATAGAGTAGGAGTACGACCGCACCAACATGAAGTTTGTGAAGTCATGTTGAGACTTCTAGTGAGAACCGCACTTATATGGTAACCTTCGGTCAATGCAAAGGCTAAGGGAAGAGGTTCACATGCAAGGAAGAAAATTTCCATGAAATATAGATTCTAGTAGTATGATGGATAGGATATCCGTTTAAGTAATCACGTTCAACTGATGGTTGGTTAGATTAAATCACCGTTTTCTATGTCATTTGGATAACTGGATCATCTTGTGAAGAAAGAAGTCCATTTACAGAGTTGGATGTCCTGGGGTATAAATCAAATTAGACTAAGAATTAGTCACATGATAAAGCAATAGAGTCAAATGAAATTTATTCTTAGAGTGTGAGGAATAACGTGTTAGCTTAGAAAGAATTCCACAAATTCCGCTTACAAGCTGGGGTTGATAAGTTTGCCATGAGATTCTATTAGAGTTTCAATCAAGGTGGTTTTTGGGATCACGTTTAGACGAGTGTCTTAATTTCACTAAGACTCTTACATGAGTGCGATAAAAGGATGGATCCCATTGAAGATAGTTCAGTGTGTCCGTGATAGTCGCGCCTATCAACTGTTGAATAGGTTTAATGATACCAACTAGTCATTGAGTGGGTTATGAGAATTTCTATAGACAGTGGAAACTTAAGTTTGTAAATCACAGATTAGGACTATTTATCCACACACTAGGTTTCACCAGGACTTACATGCACCTCAATTTACTATTACGTGTGCACCCGTAATGATAATTTGCTTTGCATGGTCACCCTAATTCTCCCTGTCCTGTGTCATAATTTCCTTTAGTTTGCATTGCTGAGTACAGAATGTTGTCAGATATGATATGTCATCGAAAAGCTTTAGTCATCAACTATAAGTTGATCAACTAGGACTAATATTAGGATAAGTAGTCAGGAATCGTTCAATCCGAGCATTCACTCGAGTTGAAACACAATACGGGGGTCCAATCTAGCGGATTGTAGATGCGAACATGCACATGAAATGTGACTTCGAGAAGTGAAACTAATTCATGGATACGAGTTACAGGAAAAAGCAAAATAGTCATCCTTCCAACTGAGTCAGGATAGGGTTTGAGTATGCAATGAGCAATGCGTTCTCAACATTGTGATCAGTCTATCTTCAACAGAATATCGACCAAAGACGCGAGCCCATGGCTCAGGAAAGTGATGACATCTACGTGTCAACGGATTCTGTAATAATGTGTGCAACGGTCTGCCTTCACTCGGCGTATTGTTTCTAGTAGGTACAGTAAAGACTCGCCTCCAACAATCCCAACTCCCAAAGAGATATGTGCTAGCTGAGTGTCGTCCATAACATGGACCTGAGAAAGCGCACCAAACCCGACAGGTAATGGTGGTGTAAGTGACTCCTTCGAAGACTCCGTCTCGCGGCCCTCGGATGAGAGTGGATGTTGTTCAGGTGATTCTTCAAGTGTCACCACTGGGATTTATAATGCAATGCAAATGATGTGTCCCTTGACAACAGAGGGTGATATGGATGGTGTTAACATGTCTGCATTGTAATGTACGTATGGGTGTTATGTGTATCAGGTATGCGTGTCTGTGCTGTGTATCTATTGCATGTGTGCGGTTATAGTCTAGTATGAAATCCTAGTTCTCTATTACCTGGCTCTGATACCAATCTGTCACACCTCCAAAATCCACTAACGGAGTTCTACCATTAGAAGCGTGACAATCCAGGATCTCAGTCATTAGTTATATCAAAAGACACTATATGAGACTTAAAAAGTCATAACATAAATGTTCAGAGTTAAATGCGGAAGCGTAAACGTTAGAATGAAATCAAAAGTAATTACACGTAACAAGCGTCAATTAATGTAAATAAGTAAAACTGTTTAAAGTGTTTGAAATGAATGATATGACAGTAGGACTCCAAGCATGTCCTAAGTGTGCAACATGTGCCAAAGTGACCTGAGAAACATGTAAGAAAAAGTGTCAACACGAGGTTGGTTAGTTCACAGGTTTGTATGTAAATAAACCATTTGAGTGTTATTGGATCCACATACGTAAGTCACACCTATTGCTAGCTAGACAATGTACAAGTTACTCCAAGCGTTCGTAATCGAAGCTGACTGTTTATGTTTGAGATGCCTTCCGACATTGCTAACATAAACAATGGAAAATGTTTAGGACAATTTACACCCGTTAGACCTCCAATCAAGTTAGCGCGACTAACCGGGTGAGGTTTGTCAAACCTAGTAGTACTACTCCATATATTAACGGTCAGAGTGTGTAAGGACTTTGCATGTTATGTTTGCACTTAGGTACACAAGTGGTAGTGAAATACTATGTGACCCATGTTCGTGTGTATGTCTCTCCCTGGCTGGGAGACAAGTAACGGATGCCTGTTCGTATGTATGTTCCTCCCCAATGGTAAATCAAGTAAAATACTGTTTGTGTGTATGCATGTTTCTCCCCAACGGGAAAACAAGTAAAATAATGTTTGTGAGTATGCATGTTTCTTCCCCAATAGGAAAACAAGTAAAAAGGGGCCGTGAAACTCACCTGAGTTGTGTACGAGTAGATAGCACCACACAAGGATGCAAGTAGGAAACACACAAGTTTGCCTGTGAACTGCATAAGTATGTCCTAGAATTATAAGCATAATAGTGAGGGATACAATGGGATCTTTTTGACACTGACACGGAAGGTTGAACGTCCTATGACGCTCTAATGGTTAACGAGTAGACGAGCTTGTCCACGGGAGTAAGGGTTTTCCTTAATATATCAGTTAGGACAGGTGCGTTTCGAATTGAGCGTTTTCTAATTACAAATAATATTTATTAAATAAATCGTTATGTGTTTGCACCTTTAAATAATGATTTATGAAAATAATATAAATTTTTATATTATTTTTAAGTTTGAAGAAATAACACGAGAATCATTTATGTGGTAAAAATAATAAATATATTATTTTTATTCGAGAATATAAATGTGGGTAAATAACATAAATAATTATATTATTTAATTGTTTGAAACGTTACACAATGTGGCGAACATAATATATAAATATATTCTTTTTAATTGGGATTACGGTTTGAAAAATAATATATTATTTTATTCGGAGTTATAAGATGAATAGTAATATAATATATTATTATAAAAGTGTGAAACAAAATTAGAGATGTGTTATAAAATCTAAACACGAGCGTACAAGTGATTTTTCCGGGCTATAACACTTTAATATCATTATAATAATATAGGGGCTATTTTTATTTAAAAAGAATATATAAAAGGTTGTTTAAAAAAAAGAATTGGGGTAGAGGGACTCGAACCCGGGTCTCTCCCCCATCAGTCCTACACCTTAACCAGTCCACCCGCTTGGGTCATCGCATACCACTCCGAAGTTAAATTGTTTTAACATTTTTGGCCACTGTGTTCATCCCCATTCGCGAACCCGATTGAACTCACCCCAAATCCCATTGATTCTGATCGTGATTGAGTACAGATACTTAGGGTTTTTTCTAATCGGCGTGTGGCGAGTCTGCATGGGGGTTTGATTTCAAAAACATCAGGTTTAAGATCGTTTATTAGCCGTTTTAGAATCCGACGAACCCTAGGTGTTTCCAAGAATCAAATTGGTTAAATTCGATAAGATTACGAGTTGAATTCATTAGGTTTTTAACAAGTGAATAATTTCCATTCTAACCGTATATATTAATTGAATTATAATCGTGTCAAGATTAGGGTTCGATTAACTCGAAATTGTATGAACCCTAGATATTGGGTCCTGTTAAATCTGATAATGAAAACTCAAATTACGATAGGGCTTTCATTACAGGTGCGAAAACGAATCTAGGAGTGTAAACAATTACCAGAATGGAGTATGAATTGTAGGTGCTTGACCAAACGGTATCCCGACTTGCGCGGTCTTGGTTTCCGGCTATAACGGCTTCAATTCCGATTGAATTGGATGATGCAATAGGCTCTGTGGGATGCGACTAAGGTTTTTAGAGAGTTTGATTGCGAGAGTAATACACCAAATGGTCGAATTTTATGGATGCATGATGAGTGTCGACGGTTATGGCATTAACATCCAATAATGAGATTAATCGCGTGTAATGGTGATGTTAATTGGTTCAATGATGGTCGACATGATTAATGCCATCCGTTACAACTTGAATTCGGCCAGATTTCGGTTATGGATAACGAATTTGGATCGAGAATGAGAGGAGTTTGACTTCTAAAAGTCAACAGGAACAAATCCCATTTAATTTTGACTTTGAGAGGTCAACATATTTAGTTTGGCTAATGACGTAACTAGTCCTTGTAGTTTTAAATGTGTTTGAGTTTGATAAATGACAGAATGAGTCCTTTAGGTTTGTAATAGAGTTTACTAGACTAACTGAGTTCGTGTGAGATAACAGAGTTTGATTTAACAGTGTGAACCGAAATTTGTTGGGTGTCACACTAATGATACCCTAGTGTAAATCCATACACTAATAGTCTACATAAGTTGTTCGGCAACAGTTGGAATTTCTATACTCAAGTCTCAGGTGATGTAAGTCTTAGAAATCTTGGTCCCTAAATGAGTCTAGTTAGAGCCTAGGTGTCACTAAGGAAACCTAATTCGCTAAAACCATTGCTCTAATACTAATTTGTCACACCCCCAAATTTATTTACTTAATAAATAAATAAAGGTTGCAACGATTGGTTCTTTACACGATTGCGGAAACTGTAATAGTGATTTCTAAGACTTGAATACGTACACAATTACTAAGACTAAGTAATACAATGATCTAAGTTCTTCTAGATTAACGACATACTTGAGACTTGATAATTTATGTCCTTCTAGCTACTGCGAATTGATCCAACATAGCTAGCCTATTCCAACCGCGTCAAGGCTAAGGGTTACCTGAGAAACATACTTGAAATTGATAACACAAAGGTTGGTGAGTTCACATAGTTAGTTATTTCAGTGCTAGTAGTTTTTTCCCGAAAACATGTACGTGACTTTACCATCATAAAAATAAGTTGTTTTCCCCGAAAAACTATACATGACTTAACCGTCATAAATAATAAGTAGTGTTCCCCAAAAACGTATACATGACTTAAACGTCATAAAATAGGTAGTTTTTCCCCGAAAACGTATCCATGACTTCACCGTCATAAAATAAGTAGTTTTCCCTGGAAACGTATACATGACTTCACCGTCATAAAAATAAGTTGTTTCCCCCGAAAACGTATACATGACTTAACTGTCATAAAAATAAGTAGTTTTCCACGAAAACCTATACATGACTTAATCGTCATAAAAATAAGTAGTTTTCCCCGAAAGCGTATACATGACTTAACCGTCATAAAAATAAGTAGTTTTTCCCGAAAACGTATACATGACTTAACCGTCATAAAAATAAGTAGTTTTCCCCGAAAACGTATACATGACTTAACCGTCATAAAATAAGTAGTTTTTCCCCAAAAAAGTATACATGACTTAACCGTCATAAAATAAGTAGTTTTTCCCCCGAAAACGTATCCATGACTTAACCGTCATAAAATAAGTGGTTTTTCCCTGGAAACGTATACATGACGTAACCGTCATAAAAATAAGTATTTTTCCCCGAAAATGAATACATAACTTAACCGTTATAAAAATAAGTAGTTTTCCCCGAAAACGTATCTATGACTTCACCGTCATAAAATAAGTAGTTTTCACCGAAAACATGCACATGACATTACCATTATGAAATAAGTACAAATAATTCTAAACACATATGATAAACAAATCAAGTGTTATTGATCCATTTGTAAGCTAGCTAGGCTTACAAAACCATAACCAAACCATGACAAATGAATGCTCCTCCCTCGCTATACCATGAAAATAAGACAATATGCGACCATTTGACCCTTTACGTCCCGGTTAGCGCGACTAACCATGACCGGGGCGTCACCCCGAATAGTACTATTCATAGAATCCCAGGCTAAGACCATAGCTAATGGTTACAAAATGGTAATGTTATTCCGGGGACTTTTAGCGCTCTATTTTTTCTCATGTACAACATAATGTTAGTGTCTTGTTTCCTTGTTATCATATAAAAAATGTTTGCAATGTTTTCTCAACAAAGTTTCCAAATGTATTAAACAATAATGTAATACATAATATGTAAGTATGTTTCTCCCCCGCAGTTTACAAAACCTTAAAAAGCGAAAAGGGGGTTGTGAACTCACCTGGTGATTGATGTATGCTAGCAAATAACAATGTGCTAATAGTTCCTACCTATCCGTACCCTAATCACATAAGGGTACTAATGTGTTAAGACTACCCGTCTTATACGCAAGTTGTTCACCCGACTTAACTATTCTCGTTAAGTACGCCTTTGTTTAGTAAAAACAGTGTTTTTGTTTACGACTCATTGGTGATTATTATTCCAGTCTAGACGTTAACATCTCTGATTTTTTGACCCTATTTTAATTTATTTTAATTAATAAAATAACAACACTACATTAAATACTATACTTTTTCAAACCTATGCCTCATTAATTGCTAGCTGAACGTATTTTAATTCAAAGTTTTAGAACTTATAATCACGTGGTAACACCTCCTAGAGTTAACTCAGTTAGTAATTACGTTAGGTATTCTATTAATCCTAACCAAGCTAATTCTGTCAAAGCTGAAGTTGCAAGGGCTGATTTTGTAAATAACCAGAAACCCTAATAGGCACGGTCGCGCCTCTTATTGGCACGGTCGCGCCTCTTGTCAACTGAAACGTAACAAAAGTTTTTAATTTTAAATTCGTTCGATTCCATAACCTTTCTACACGTCTCAACTATTAACGACCATTATTGAGGTCTTAAACACCGCATTATCTCAAATTAAACTCCATTATGGGTATTCATTTGAAAACCGCCGACCTCATTATCATACCACTCGAATCCGATCATTTGAAATTGTTTCTGCGCAAACAAACTACTCCCACACCTCGTACGAACCTCTGTCAAGCTCTCGCGTATTCCATTTTTTCCGGAGACGAAGTCGGAGTCGCCGAATTTCAAGCCGGAACACATCACAGTCGAGCACTATCAATCCGTCATCTATCCTGGTAATTGAAACCTCCTACACTTTCGTTTCTGTCTATAGATCAAAAGCCCCCACATGATTCGAGCTTGCAATAGCGATTTTAACATGAACCCAAATCTGGGGCTCATGCGTTTTCAGTATAATCGATGACCATGCTAGACCCTATTATAATTCAACTAGTTTATATGATTAAATTCGCAACAGGTTACTCATCAGAAGCCCTATGAATTCCAACTTTAATTTTATAAGAATCGAACAATTTTATTTCTGAGCTTGACCGAACACGGTCGCGCTAATCTCATAGCGCGGTCGTGCTACATGTAGACACGGTCGTGCCGCTCTAAGACACGGTCGTGCCTATCCGAGGACAGTCGTGCCCCATACATGACCTAGTCGTGCCTGCTAGCCAAACAAGGTCATGCCTAGGGAACCCTAGACACGGTCGTGCCCACACAAGCACGGTCGTGCCTGATGACCAGACTTTGTTGTGCCTTCTGTTTTGATCCACACGGTCGCGCCCTGACTAGCACGGTCGCGCCCGTGGTCCTAGCACGATTGTGCCTTCTCCCAAGTACGGTCGTGTGTGTGAGAAAATCTTGGTAGAATACTAAATTTTATATTTTAAAACAATAAGCATTTTAAATGAATTTTCAAATAAAAATAATTAATTTAAAAAGATCAAATTCCTATTCTAAAATAAATAGAAGTTATTTATTTAAACCTATAAAATTAAATTTATTCTTATTACTAAACCCTACACTTAAATATTATTTATACAATCCATTTACACATATTTATAAAAATAGATTAACAAAAGTCATTTACTAAATCTATATTTAATATAAAATGCTCGGTACATCTTTATCACTAAATGACTAAGTACATATTTTTATAAATGAATAAACAAAGCAACAATTATCTACTCAATCTATATTTAAACAAAATTGGTTATTTAGGCAACACTTAAATAAACCGAATAATTACATTATTTTGTAACTAGAATAATTAAATAATAATTATTTGATTTAATTATTCAAATCCAAACCTTAATTTAAAAACATTTTAAACTTTTCATTTCAAATTGTTTTCATTTTATTTAAACACCTACACAACCCTTTTTCATAATTCGTCATGAACGCATTATATAATTCCTTATACTCATATCCATTAAAACTCTAGACTTTGAGTTAGACATTTTATTAATTTATGTTCACACGCAATACACTTTAGGTTAACGTTGTGCGTTACAAGGATCACGATACTAGCTAGTCTCTCTTGTTAGCTACGCCTTTGAATCAAGTGAGTATTACCTAGCCCCTTTTACTCTTTTACATTTTTGGGGTGGAACATGAACACTATACAAACTATTGCTTACATTTACACAAACTACACAAGTACAAATCCTCTTTACATTCATGTGTGCAAATTTGAGTTTTATGCCTGAGTGCTAGGTGTGCTAACTTTTGTGTGCAATTTATGTGCAATCATTAACTATTCAAGCCGACGGTTAACAATTATAGATCTATTGAGTCTGACAAACCCACCCAGATTGGGGTGATTGTTACCGATAACACAATTTTGCATGCTAGTTACAAAGGATTGATTGTACTTTGGTTACAATGGCTACTCTCCATAAATGCCTTATTTTATCATGTTATGTAAGGATTTGTTTATTCCCAATCTATACGCTATCTATGTACAAACCTGTGTATGCTCACCAACTTTTTAGTAGACCTTATTTTATTCATGTTTCAGGTGCCATCATATGAGTTTGATCAAGTCATGATACACATAGGCTTTGGACTTAGTTAATTTTAATTCAAAAACAATTTGTATTTCATTTATTTACTTTGGAATTGATTCATGTTTGTTTGAATGGAAATGGATTTAATATATTACAATTTAGTCGACCTTGAGCTCATGAACAGTCTACATGTCCCGCCCCGACGTTTCTGCCGTCGGTTGGGGTGTGACAGATTGGTATCAGAGCCTTGGTTATAGGGAATTAGGTTATTAGACACTCTTGACCTAGACTATAACCTTAGGACACCCATACAATGTCATACTACTACATGCTACATGATTATTTCTTACATGAATATTTCTACATGTTATAATATATAATTACATCATATGATACAATACTTAATAGTCTATGTGTCACATTACCTGCCAACTTTTGTCTCCTATTCATTGCTACCTATTTGATTTATTTAAGTGCTATTCTAAGTTTTAACACACACTTATACACACTTAGCTTTTCATGCACCCTTAAACTCACACATATAATGCCACCATCTCTTGTGAATCTAAACTATTGGGCCTAACGCCCATTAACATTTAACAAGAAGCCCACTTACCCTCCAAGAAGAAGAAGCCTACTACAACATATAAGCCTCACTTTCGGGCCTCAAAGCCCAGTCCACAACAATTCTCATCATGACCATGAGCCCAACAATAGTGTTATTAATACATGATGGCTGGAAGAGTGTGTAGGCCCATCAGGGATTCTGGCTAAGGAAAGATAGGGTACTTTAGTGTGTCCTAGTGACCCACCCCTCTTTCCTGGGAATCCTCCTCAGGGATGCATTGCTTATAGGTCAATTGTATTTCTAAAATACTGTTGTGAAGGCTCGGTGTTATGACTAGTCAAACTCTAAACCTATGAGAACTCCTATATTTAACACTCAATATTTTATTATCACTTACAACATTTTCATTGTTCCCTACTAGACATGGACTCCTACTCTCCTTCCCCCCCCGGTATACCATCCTGGAGAAGAGTCTGATTTGGAAGAAGACATCGGGACACCCGTGCATCGGTCACCAACACCCCCAGCTGCTAGATCAAGGTTCGATGTAAGGGCAGATTGGATTAGGAACACCGGCCCAAGACTTCAAACATCTGGATCACCCGCACCCAGAAACCCATATCAGACACCCCATTTCCACAATCAGTTACCACCCCCACTAAGAGACCCATATCTAATGCCTGACCCGTACCTTCCCAACCCTTGAGTAAGGCATACCATGGCACCCACTGGTGTTATGGGAATTCCAACCAATGACTTTCACCAATATGTAAGAACCTTAGAATTTGAGAGGCAAAGGATAGAGCAGGGGGTAATGCATGACTTACAAGGACAAAGAATGGATAGCCTAGCAAACCAATTAGGGTACCAAAAGGAGTTAATCTCCATCCTCGAAAAAGAAATACTAGAGCATCACACGGAGACAGCTAGAGCTGAAGCCAGGTCGGCTACCCGAGTCACCATAGCGGTGCTCATCTTGGTGATTATCTTTGTCCTAGTAGAAAGCTACCAGAGACGTTAGGAGAAATTTCTAATTATTGTCTTTAAATTTTCGATTTGAGAACCATTTCCCTATGTTTTGAGTAATGTTTAACATTTCAGCATTTAGTCAATTTTATATATTTCAACTCTAAAGTTATTATTCATTGATTTGACCCGTTGAGTGTAAATCACACCCAACATATTTTCATTAAAATTTCTTAAGTATCACCTTCTTCATTCAATACGATTTAGTACACTACCAACAATCTCCTTCATAAACAACCCACCCTATTAGATTTGAACAAACCTCGTTATCTTGTTCGAACAAAATGTTTATCAAACTTTTAGAAAGTATCAAAAACATAAAATTTCCATAAAACTTTTCACCTGATAAGGAAACGTAATACAATCTATTTTATAAAAATATTATTTCGAATTGATAAATAATTATGATTTTCCTCATTAAAGTAAATATTTCTAAACCCTACTAAATTAGTATACGACTACTTGTTTAGCCAATAATTCCGCTTAAAAAATATTCTCTTATTAATAGCTGAAAATTTAAATTAAAAGATTTTTCCCATAAATTGTCTATTTATTTAAATTATGTGACTCAATGGTTTCACTACTTTATATATCTACAACCAAGAACAATTTACCACTTTCTATTTTCAAACAAAGATCAGTATTTGTAAACACATTTCCCTGAATGTTTTCAGAACCTCCTCGCTACCTTTCGCTTGTCGCTTCAAGAGACGATCCATACCGCGTAGACGTTAACCCTCCCCATCAACCTCAATGAGATTTAAGAGCTAGAACCTAACTACCACATTATACGGGAACGCCAAACAACACGCTTGTCCGCAACACTCGATCACATACAAAACCCGTTAGTATATATCACACACGAAGTTCAATAACTTACGTATGCACGTTCACAATAAACCCAACGCAACCACATGGTACATGAAACTCAATTATTCTCAATATATCCAATGCTACACAAATTTCATAATACATGAAACTAGTTTGTCTACAAATCACAATTTACTGGTTTGATCACATAACACACGGAACATGTTTATTTGCAATACACATGCTACTGATTTGAGCACATAGTACACAAAACTTAGTTGTTTGCAATATACATGATGCATAACAATTGTTTGATTGGTACATAGTTCTAGATTGACCACATTAAACATGAAACCCATTTGGTTACAAGGTACATTATACTATTATGCACATTATACAATATACATGATACTAAATTGTTTATATTACACATGAAAGATATTCATTTACAAAATACATGATGCTAAGTTGCCAACACCATACATGAACTTCATTTCCTACAATACACATGATACTATGTTGTTTAGATTCCACATGAGAGCTTATTGATTTACAAAATACATGACACTAAGTTTTCGACACCATACATGAACTTCATTTTCTACAATACACATGATACTATGTTGTTTACATTCCACATGGGAGCTTAATGATTTACAAAATATATGACGCTAAATTGTTCACGCTACACATGAGACCTATTTGATTACGAGCTACGTGTCACTAGATCATACATGAGACTTGTGTGTTTACTTTATACACGAAACCAAATTTGCTTACAATTATTGCAATTGATTGATTTCATTATACACAAGACATGGTCATGCACTTTTGTTCACCAAAGTCTAAGACCATAATACATTGAAACGACTCGGGGTTTGACGTATTCTTGTTCAAACACGAGCAAACTAAGAAACTTTAAGTTATACTACCCTTTAGTTGCGAACTAACCTGATTAAGGACATAGTTACTTGCTAGCGAATTTTATGTGAAAACAATGGACATGAACGGAGTGAAAGTTATGCCCCCTTGACCCGCATACAACGGAAAGATCTATACGGACCATGTGATGATTTGAGTAATTACGGGTGCACACGGAATTATGAAAATCAGCGCTTGGAAAGAATAGTGAAATTTTGTCGTATGTTGTGACCTAAAACTTATCATGATATGTAACAACGAAACTAATGTGATATGACAAGGGCATGGTGGATACGCCGATGGTACTTCCTATATATAAGTGTCCTATAATATTATCAGAAGTAGCGTTGCTCATGTCACGTGAAGTTTTGACCCAAACTAATGTTTGTGAAATCTTTTACCTGCTGCCAAATTTAAGTATATTAGACTACGTCTTACACAAACCCTAATTATCAAGAACCCATCAAATTCATTCCAAGTAATGCATTCCACCTTTAGAATCCAAATTATTATTTGACGATCCCTTCCTTAAGTTCATTTCAAAACTAAATTCATTACCATCATTCATATCCGACCTTGAGTATCAGGCCTAAGCTATGTCAACGGTTACACTTTCCAAGATCTAACAGTCAAAACTCACCGAGAACCCAAAACTCTCACCTCTTGCCTGATTTAATAGCCCCTAATAGTTAAATTTCGGGACGAAATTCCTTTAACATGGGGAGACTGTAACATCTCTGATTTTCGACCCTATTTTAATTTATTTTAATTGATAAAATAACAACACTACATTAAATACTATACTTGTTCAAACCTATGCCTCATTAATTGCTAGCTGAAAGTATTGTAATTCAAAGTTTTAGAACTCATAATCACGTGGTAACACCTCCTAGAGTTAACTCAGATTGTAATTCCATTAGGTATTCTGTTAAATCCTAACCAAGCTAATTCTGTCAAAGCTAAAGTTGCAAGGGCTGATTTTGTAAATAACCAGAAACCCTAATAGGCACGGTCGCGCCTCTTATTGGCACGGTCGCACCAAGTGCCTTGGCACAGTCGCGCCTCTTATTGGCATGGTCGCGCCTCTTGTCAACTGAAACGTAAAAACAGTTTTTAATTTTAAATTCGTTCGATTCCGTAACCGTTCTCCACGTCTCAACTATTAACGACCATTATTGAGGTCTTAAACACCGCATTATCTCGAATTAAACTCCATTATGGGTATTCATTTCAAAACCGCCAACCTCATTATCATACCACTCTAATCCGATCATTTGGAATTGTTTCTGTGCAAACAAACTACTCCCACACCTCGTACGAACCTCTGTCAAGCTCTCGCGTATTCTATTTTGTCCGGAGACGAAGCCGGAGTCGTCGGATTTCAAGCCGGAACACATCACAGTCGAGCACTATCAATCCGTTATCTATCCTGGTAATTGAAACCTCCTACACTTTCGTTTCAGTCTATAAATCAAAAGCCTCCACCTGATTCGGGCTTGCAATAGTGATTTTAACATGAACCCAAATCTAGGGCTCATGCGTTTTCAGTTTAATCGATGACCATGCTAGACCCTATTGTAATTCAATTAGTTTATATGGTTAAATTCGCAACAGGTTACTCATCAGAAGCCCTATGAATTCCAACTTTAATTTTATAAGATTCAAACAATTTTATTTCTGAGCATGACCGAACACGGTCGCGCTAATCTCATAGCGCGGTCGTGCCACATGTAGACACGGTCGTGCCGCTCTATGAAACGGTCATGCCTATCCGAGCACAGTCGTGCCCCATACATTACCTGGTTATGCCTGCTAGCCAGACAAGGTCATGCATAGGGAACCCTAGACACGGTCGTGCCCGACACAAGCACGGTCATGCCTGATGTCCAGACTTTGTTGTGCCTTCTGTTTTGATCAACAAGGTCGCGCCCGTGGTCCTAGCACGATCGTTCCTTGTCCCAAGCACGGTCGTGTGTGTGAGAAAATCTTGGCAGAATACTAAATTTTATATTTTAAAAACAATAAGCATTTCAAATGAATTTTTAAATAAAAATAATTGATTTAAAAAGATCAAATTCCTATTCTAAAATAAATAGAAGTTATTTATTTAAACATACAAAATTAAATTTATTCTTATTACTAAACCCTACACTTAGATATTATTTATACAATCCATTTACACATATTTATAAAAATAGATTAACAAAAGTCATTTACTAAATCTATATTTAATATAAAATGCTCGGTACATCTTTATCACTAAATGACTAAGTACATATTTTTATAAATGAATAAACAAAGCAACAATTATCTATTCAATCTATATTTAAACAAAATTGGTTATTTAGGCAACACTTAAATAAACTAAATAATTACATTATTTTGTAACTAGAATAATTAAATAATAATTATTTGATTTAATTATTCAAATCCAAACCTTAATTTAAAAACATTTTAAACTTTTCATTTCAAATTGTTTTCATTTTATTCAAACACCTACACAACCCTTTTTCATAATTCGTCACGAACGCATTATATAATTCCTTATACTCATATCCATTTAAACCCTAGACTTTGAGTTAGACATTTTATTAATTCATGTTCACACGCAATACACGTTAGGTTAACGTTGTGCGTTACAAGGATCACAATACTACCTAGTCTCTCGTGTTAGCTACGCCTTTGAATCAAGTGAGTATTACATAGCCCCTTTTACTCTTTTACATTTTTGGGGTGGAACATGAACACTATACAAACTATTGCTTACATTTACACAAACTACACAAGTACAAATCCTCTTTACATTCATGTGTGCAAATTTGAGTTTTATGCCTGAGTGCTAGGTGTGCTAACTTTTGTGTGCAATTTATGTGCAATCATTAACTATTCAAGTCGACGGTTAACAATGATAGATCTATTGAGTCTGACAAACCCACCCAGATTGGGGTGATTTTTACCGACAACACAATTTTGCATGCTAGTTACAAAGGTTTGATTGTACTTTGGTTACACAATGGCTACTCTCCATAAATGCCTTATTTTATGATGTTATATAAGGATTTGTTTATTCACAATCTATACGCTATCTATGTACAAACCTGTGTATGCTCACTAACTTTTTAGTTGACCTTATTTTATTTATGTTTCAGGTGCCATCATATGAGTTTGATCAAGACATGATACACATAGGCTTTGGACTTAGTTAATTTTAATTAAAAAACAATTTGTATTTCATTTATTTTCTTTGGAATTGATTCATGTTTGTTTGAATGGAAATGGATTTAATATATTACAATTTAGTCGACCTTGAGCTCATGAACAGTCTACATGTCCCGCCCCGACGTTTCCGCCGTTGGTTGGGGTGTGACATATTTTTCAAGAAAATATTATGTTTCCATATTGGTGACTTGTTACGTGTACCAAAAATATAAATTATTTTTGTAACAACTTATAATATATTCACATTATAGTTCACGTATAAACATATAACTATTTCTTAAAAATAATTATACGCAATTTCGAATATCGTTCAAGTATGCTCATGCATGTCTATTTATCTTTATAATTCCATGTAATTTCATGCCACTACGTCCACATGTAGTTATATATTCCAAATCGACATTTATTAATTCGTCCATGTCCAATGTGCATACAATCATATTTATTTTTAACAAACATATGAATGCATCCATGCATGTATTTCCACACTTCTATATATGCATTAAAGTGTTTTTACTATGTTACATGCATATGTAAACATATATATTTTATATTAGCTAGTCGTCATGTTTCTAAGATCTACACACACATACACTTTTATGTACACCCATACACATTCATGCCTAATATTCGAGTTTTTAACCATGATCTTTTAAACGTTTATTTCTAGCATTTATCCACCGTAACATGTACATACATTTTCATGCTTATATTAAATAACCTAATCATTTCATAAAACATGTTCCATGATTATTAACCATAATCACACTCATATATATATAGATTACGGTTTTTATATATATGTATAGACTTAACAATTTTTCCCAGTTCAACATCTACAATTTTACACATGCATATATATATATATATATATATATATATATATATATATATATATATATATATATATATATGTCACAACTTATATGTACACATACACACTTAGCAATTTCAATGTTAATCAAATACCATTATACATATACCTATATGTATATATACATCTCGGCTCATACATATATATATATATATATATATATATATATTCATGCTCACTTATTTTTCTCATCAAGTGTTAGTCATTCTTTTAGATCTTCAACTAGCACTTATTATCATATAATTTGTTCAAAACAACAAACCATACATATCATGCCAAAAATCTCGGCCATATTTATACACACATACAAATCTTGGATCTTTTTGTTTATTAAAAGTTAGACTCCATAAAATCACCATATTTTTAAAGATGTTTTCGTTTTTAGGGTGAACACCAAGCTTAAACAAGAATAATAACGAAAACTAGAGATTTGGGTTCGGTTTTACATACCGCTAGAATAGCTAGGGAAGAACACAAGTAGAAGACGGTGATGGCTTGGGTTGCTAGCAACTCTTCAAAACTCCAAGATTTTAACCAATTTTATCTAGTAGAACTTTCTCTTGATTTTCAAAAGTGTGAAGTGTGTGTGTATGTGGCGATATATATATATATATATATAAAGGAAAGGAAGATGGGTTTGAGTGTTGAACTCATTTTCATCATTACAAGACATGGATGAAAGATTGGATTTGACCTTTGTTCGCTTCTGTGGTTGATGGAGCATGGTCTTTATGACAATAATGATGAAGACTAATGGGTTTGGTGGTGATTGTGGGTGGGCCCACTAATCTCGGCCGAAATTGGTTAAGGGTGGGGGGTTGGGTGTTGTCCATTCACTAGTTGAATCTTAATTGCTAGTTAGATCGATCCATGGTAGTGTAAACTCGGTAGGTACTTCCGTGATTTAATACCCGGTTCAAGAACGTTAATGATTTAAACTTTATATATCTATATACCTGGATATTTATATTACTATTAGATGAAACGGTGGTTGAGTGTAGATCTCAACAAGTTATCATCATTACGACTTGATGTTGGAGTGGAGTATAAGCTAAGATATAATGATGGTGATGTGATCTTTTAGGTTGCTTGCACTCTTGGTCATAATCACGAAGATTATGACACTTGAGTGAAGTGTAAGCAAAGTCATCATGATGGTTTGATTGATTTAGACGCGGTATAATACCCGAAAATAATACCCACTTCAATATCTTTAATTATTAAGACGTCCTACATTTTGTGTAGTTTGACTATCTTTAATAATCTGCTAGTGAATCCGGACATAGTTACTATCTTTAACTATTCGTACATGTTCTCATATAGGAAATAAATTAAGGCCATGTGAACAAACATTTTTGACCGTACTTTGTATAAAATAAATATATCTCTGTACTTTACTTGTATAACTTTGATAATCACCAATGACCGTACTTTGCGGATAATAAATGTTTTTGACCTAGTAATTCTTAAAATTACTAAAATATGACACTTGTTCCTTTGCTAGAATCCTGACAATACCATGTCAAAGATAATATTTTAGGAAATATAAAATATGAACGTGCAAATATGACTATGGGTATTGACCTGAAATACTGGGTGTCACAGTGAGCAAGTCACAAGATTTACTACAATGATCAACATGTTGAGAAAGGTGGGTGTTAAGTTTGAGGAGTAGGAATTGTGTAAGAAGCTACTTGACTCTTTACCTGATACCTGGAGTATACCGTGCATGCTGATAAAGAACACTACTCCAGATTTGAAGAGCAAAACTCTTGATGACATAATTTGCTTGTTAGAGTCCTATGAACTTGATGCAAAGAAGAGGGAGCTGAATAATCCAGACAAACCTAATAACACAAGTTCAGCAAATTCATCATTGTTTTCAAGAAATGGTGAAGGTAGTAGTGGATCAAAATCTAAGAAGGGTAAGAGTGGTTGTGGTTCAGAACATTCTGCAGCAGAGAAAGGGAAAGCAACTGGTCAAATTCCTGAGGATCAAATTGCATTATTTGGAGCTTTTATGAGTAGTTATGATGCTTTAGTGACTGGAAAGCTACAACCGGCTGTTCATGATGTTAAGGATCTTATGAAAATAAATCCTGATGATTTAGAATATATGGATTTGCAATGGCAAATGGCCATGATCGCTGTGAGAGCCAAAAAGTATCTTCAAAAAGTTAGAAAAGACAAGATACAGTTTGGGAAGAAAGTTGGATTTGATAGTGCAAAGCTTAGATGTTATAACTGCCTGCAACTTGGACATTTTCTCGCGAGTGTCCAAAGGATAAAAAGAAAAAAAATGATGGCAGTGGAGTAAAATTAATTGAAATGATTGAGGAGGATGAAAAGTCTAAGAAAGTTCCAACTGCCTTGATGTCAAAACAACTGAACAACTGTGAATGGGAAACATAAATTGAAGATGCTGAAGGTGAATTTGATGAGGCTCTGATGGCTGAGATTGAAGTTTCTGAAAGGGCAGCTGAAAGTGAAAGTGAATGTGCCTTGAAAACTGACATTAAAGGAAAAGGCAAAGCTGCTACTGATGATGTTGAGACTTCATCTGATAGTGAGGTAACTTTCTGAGGATGTGTATTCTATTTGTTCTCCTGATTGTGTTGATAAAATGCAAAATTATCATGCAGCAAACGTATTCTTGATTGCTGAGAATGATAAACTAAAAAGGGTGAATAAGGAATTAAAACATAATGAGGTCACCTACACCAGAAAAATCAAAGATTTATTAAAAGATAATGTCACATTTAAAGAATATCTTGATACAAAGGATGTTTTAATCAAAGATCTTTCTGATAAACTGATTGCCTCTGAAACTGATTTAATCAAAGAACGGGTAATAATTGCAAAGTGGAAAATGCAAAGAAATGTTTTGGATGAATGCGCGAATAAACAACGAAAATTGTACATCAAAGATGGTTTTGGTTATAACAAAGTACCTCATCCTGATAATTTTGTGCCATTTCCTGAACCGCATAAATCAAATGATTTGATAAGTGCGAGTGATTCTAATTTTCATGATATGTATGTAAGTGCAGATGTGAAAACAGGTTGTGGTGAGGATGAGATTGACATTGATAGTGTTAAGAGTTTTTCAGCTTTCAGTAATCAGTGTACTAGAGAATTCATAAGGGATTACATGCAGTACTTAGATTTTAAGTGTGATCTTAAAAAATATGTAAACGCTTATGACAAGCATGATTTAGAAAATTGTTCCGAATTTGATATTTCTAATGTTTCTACATGTTCTACTAATTCTGTGTGTGATGCTTCTGATTGTGTGTCTGAGGTTTCTTCCACATCTACTTTCTTTGAGAAAGTGGTGCACACAGCTAGAGAGTATATTCCAATTCACAAAGACTCATTTCTAGCTGAAGATGTCGTGTTAGATAAATTTGGGAATCCATTGATTCAAGACTATTACCTCTCTCACGAAAAGCCTAAGAAAGATGATTTCATAGCTCCCTAGAATCATATACTTTTGAGTGATCAAGAGAGTAAAAGGTCTGTCCAAGTTAAAATCAGTTCGCCGACAAAGATTCAAAGTGAGATAAAAGTGTCAAAGAAAGTGAGTGTCAAAGACAAATCAGTCGATATCAAAGACATGTTCATTGATGTGAAAGATAAGAATGCTCAAAGCAAAGGGAAGTTAGTAAAGAATGTATGTCCGTCAAAGCGTGATAAATGACAGTCCTTGTTTGAAGTAGGCGAATGTTCTAAATAAAAATCAAAGTTAAAGCCTAAAAGCTATAATTCCTTTACTTGTGGTCAAGCTGGACATTTTGCTAGAAATTGCAAACACAAGTCAAATGAGACAAAGTTTAAAGTTTACAAAGAAAGATCAAAATGTTATGTTAACAAGAAGGCGTCTTAAAATGACAAAGTGTCAGAGTTCGGAGTGTTTCGTTGTTACAGTCGTGATTACATGCTTTCTAGGGATTGTAGTGAATTTTATTCAAATGTATGTCGTGGTTATATGTTACCAAAATTTTTAGACAAAGGGGTCCAAAACAGTTCTAGATATGTGAAGAAAACTAACCAACCAAGTTACTTTGCTAAAGAAAAATTTACTAAGAAATATGGGAAAAATGTTGGTTGTTTTTGGAAAGTTAAAAATGAACAAACTTCACATATCGTTGGAACAAAGAATGTTGTAAATTTGAAGAAACAAGTCGTGGTGACTAAGACTGTAAAAAGTAAAAGTCAGCCCGGGTCAAAGATGATCTAGGTAGCTGTTTCTCATTAAAAATGTCTTAAAATGTGTAGAGTCAAACCGGGAGGACTATTAATAATGCTTGGCATGTTGATAGCGGTTACTCAAGGCATATGATGGGACAAAGAGAGATTCTGAATGATTTTCGATCCTTTAATGGTGGTTTCGTTGCTTTTGCTAGAGACAAAAAGGGTGGGAAGATTACTCGTCAGGGAACAGTTTCAAATGAACTAATCACTCTTGAGAAAGTCAACTATGTGTCACAATTGGAGTTTAATCTGCTTAGTGTGTCGCAAGTGTGCGATAAGGATATACCGGTTCATTTTACAGGAAAGGAGTGTTTTTTCTTAAAGCCAGAACTGGTTATTCCTGAAGATTTGATTTTGATGAGAGCTCCAAGAAAATTCAACACTTTGGTGGTTGATATGAATGACCATTCAACACCAGTAAGCGTATCTTGTTTGTTGTCAAAGGCCACCGGCTCAGAGTCTTATCTGTGGCATAGAAGATTGGGACATGTAAATTTGAAAAACATGAGCAATTTGGTTTATAAGAATCTGGTGCGAGGATTGCCAAGAAAAGAATTCATTATTCAAGAGATTTGCATGTCATGTGCAAAAGGAAAACAACACAAGAAATCCCATCCGAAGAAGACCGTGACGACATTTACTCGACCTTTATTTCTTATTCATATGAATTTATTTGGTCATGTTCGAGTCAAGAGTATTGCAAAGAAATCTTATTGTCTTGTTATCACAGATGACTTTTCTAGATTTTCTTAGGTGTTTTTCCTTGAAACAAAGGACGAGACACCTGAAACAATAATTGAATTTGTCAAACGTATTGAAAACATCCGTGATAGTAAAGTGTTTTGTGTAGAAAAAGGCTTAACTCATCAATTCAGTGCAGCCAGGACACCGTAACAAAATGGAGTGGCTGAAAGAAAAAATAGAACTTTAATTGAAGCTGATCGTACAATGCTTGTGGATTCAAAGTTAGCAATTATTTTATGGGCAAAGGCAGTAAACACGGCGTGTTATGTGTTGAACAGAGTTCTAATGGTGAATCAGCATACGAAGACTTCATATGAGTTATTTTTCAAAAGAAAGCCATATATCAAGTTTTTCAAAGCTTTTGGATGCACATGTACACTTCTGAACACTCAGGACTCATTGCCAAAGTTTGCTGTAGTGGGTGATGAATGTTATTTCTTGGGATATTCTTCATATCAGAAATCGTTCAGAGTGTATAACAAGTGAACAAAGATTGTTCAAGAATCTTATTACGTGGAATGGCAAGAATCGAATGTTCCTTCGGTTCAAAGTGAGCCAGAATGGTTCTTTGATGCGGATGTAATTTTTAAGACTTTCGATCAACAATCTTTATGTGATTCGGCTGGTGCAAGTTCTTTAAATTCAAGTGATGAGTCTTCAACAAGACTTGATCAAACTGTTCACAACTTCATGGTTGGTCCTCAATAAGTGATAGTTCAAAACGAAAGTTCTGATGTTGTTTCTTCCTCAACTCAGACACAAGAAGAATCTATTGAAATTTCAGTTACAAATGTTGATTATGAGGTACAAGTTCCTGTTACTAATGAAGAACTAGTTGTATTTGAAGATCAGTCGGAGAGTTATAATGATCCAACTGAGAATGCTAATATGTTAAACTCTTCTAGTGTTCATATTTCTAGTGACCAATCCCCTAATGAAAATGTCACTAATATGCCAGAATCAGTTCATATTGATGATATTCTGACTCTTAGAATTCATTCAGCTCATCCAGTTGAAAACATTATTGGTCAAATTGAAGATGCTGTTAAAACTATAAGCCAATCAGGAAATATAAATATTTGTTTGTATTCATGCTTCTTATCACAAGAGGAACCAAAGAACGTTACAATTGTTCTTCAGGATCCAAACTGGATTGAAGCAATGCAGGAGGAGCTTCTTCAGTTTATAAAGCTTAATGTTTGGCACCTTGTAGATCTTCCTGATGGTAAATACCCGATTGGAACTAAGTGGGTTTTCCGTAACAAGAGAGATGATCATGGTATTGTGGTTCGGAACAAGGCTCGGCTTGTTGTTCAAGGTTTTTATCAGGAAGAAGGGTTGGATTATGATGATGATTTTGCTGTTGTTGCTAGGATAGAAATCATTCGTATATTTTTAGCCTATGCTTCGTACATGAAGTTTAAGGTTTATCAAATGGATGTGAAGACTGCATTTCTTTATGGGGTTGTCAAGGAAGAAGTATATGTCAATCAACCACCTGGTTTTGAAGATCCCGATCATCCGTTTCAGGTATACAAACTAGATAAAGCCTTGTATGGTTTGCCTCAAGCGCCTCGTACTTGGTATGAAACCTTGTCGACACCTCTTACAACAAATGGTTTTGTTCGTGGAACCATAGACAAGACTTTATTCTTAAAGAAGATTGATTCGGATCTGTTGATCGTTCAAGTTTATGTTGATGATATAATCTACGGTTCGACAAATGAGAATCTTTATCGTGAGTTTGAGACGGTCATGAAGCTAAAATTTGAAGTGAGTTTGATGGGTCAAATGCAATTCTTTCTGGGGTTGCAGGTGGAACAATCTGATGCTGGAATTCTTATTCATCAGGCAAAATATGTTAAGAATATTCTGACAAAGTTTAATATGAGTGATTGCAAAGCAGCATCCACTCCCATTGCTCCTCATGAACCGCTCACAGTGGATCCATCCGGTGTTGAAGTTAATCAAAAGTTGTATCGCTCCATGATTGGCTCATTGATGTATTTGACTATAAGTAGGCCTGATATTATGTTTGTTGTTTGCTCTTGTGCTCGATATCAGTCTGCTCCCAAAGAATCCCATGAATTAGTTGTCAAGAGAATCTTTCGGTATCTTAAGGGTCATGTTAACCTTGGCTTGTGGTATCCTACTGATTCTGACCTTAACTTTAATGCTTATATTGACATTGATTATGGTGGTTGCAATCTAAACAGGAAATCCACATCTGGTGGATGTTAGTTTTTGGGGGAACGGTTAGTGTCATGCAATACAAGAAACAAACTAATGTGTCAACTTCAACTGCTGAGGCAGAATACACAGCTGCTTCAAGCTGTTGTTCGCAAGTCATTTGGATTCAACATCAACTTATGGATTTTGGAATCAACTTCTTGGAGACCTCGATTTACTGTGACAATGAAGTTATGCTCGGCATAGTGAAGAATCCAATTCAGCACTCGAAAACAAAGCATATCGCATTCAGGTTACATTTTATTCGCAATTGTTTTGATAATGGTCTGATTAAGGTGATCCACGTTGATACCATAGAGCAAAACGCCAATATTTTTACAAAAGCATTTTCAACTGATTAAGGTAGAAATGTTGGGGATGATCTCTTTTTGAGTGTCCTGGTTTGTTAATAAATAAAAAAAATAAAATAAAATAAAAGAAATTTAAAAAGTAATAAAGTTTGATTTTGATTGAAAGACCATATTGTTTCTCAAAAAGATTTTCTTTTTATGTTTAAAATTGTGTTAATGTGTATGTTTGTTTGTTATGTCAAAGCTTGAATAATTTGCATCACAATTTTAGGGGGAGATTTAGGGGGAGAAAAAAAGAAAGAGAGAAAATTTATGTGCATATACTGTGTTTTGAAATTTTTGTAGTTTGATGCTAACTGTGATAAGCTGAAAATGATGTGACTAATTGACTTGCAAATAAGAAATGATAGTATATTTGTAAACAGAGCTTACGCATGAATTGGATATGATGGTGACATTGGTTACGATTATTGATATGTTGGTAGGCTCTGCATGTATAAATTAGGTGATACTTGTGTGATTAACTAAATTAGGCGATACATGTATAACGCTACCTTCATGCTGGTGATTGGATCATGATCTGGTGAAATTTTGTGTTAATTCTTAGTTCTTTCCATCTCGATTATGGGGTACACATTGTATTGATTAATCTTACCTTAAATGTCACACAGTATTTGCTGAAACATGATGTATGAGTTTATGTGGATAAATATACTAGCAATCAATGTTGAACTGAGTAGATCCTGATTTGATATGAAGTGTGATTAAGACAGTATGCATTTATGATCCTATGTCAATTCAGTTTATCAAAATGTGAAAAGGATGGGTTTTATGAAAATATGGGTGTGTTTTTTAGTGTTTTGTAAGAAGTATAAATTGTTTTTCTTTATTGTTGTTCGTATTTGAAAACATTAAAATTTTGGAACAGGTATTAATGATATCAGATTCGGACAAAGAAAATAAAATTTTAAAATTTCATAAGTACAAAGTTTTTGGTTGGACTCTTGTCAAAAATCTTTTTTTGTTCGAAAAGTTTTGATCAAAATAGTTTCCGATCGAAAAGTCTTTGTCCAAAATTGTTTCCGGTTGAAATCTTGTATGCTATATATATTAGACATTTCGATCGAAAACATTTCACCACCATATTCAGTTTTTCGATTGATCGTTCGACGATTTTCACGAGTCCAAAGTTTTCGAGCGAAATCCCGTTGATTGTGACGTCATCGAGTTTCTCCAGTATTTCCAATCATCGAGGTATGTTTTTCATGACTCATAGAGGTATCTAGGATAGATCTAAAGCCATAGTTTAATGTTGAATTTGAATTGCTCGAAAAGTGTTTGAATGGACCGAAATCTCTTTCGGATTGAAATGAAGAGACACTGATCTATCCGAAAAGTGTTTTCGATCGAAACGTGTTTACGATCGAAAAATTTATGTTTGAAAATTTTATTAAATCTGAGTTTTCAATCGAAAAATTGTGTTTTCAAGGGTTTTTGATTGAAAAGTTCAAAGTTTGATGTTTTCAGAATTTCAGAGTTTTCGATCGAAGTGTAGTTTTTGATCATTGGTTTTTTCGATCTAAATGTCATGTATTATGATTTGATTTGTTTAGAGTTTTCGATTGAAAAGTGATTTCGACTCAAGGTTTTCGATCGAAATGTTTGGAGTTGTAAAATTTTAGAAACTTTCAAAATTTTCTAATACTTGATTTTTGTCATTGCATATATGAATCAGTTAAAATTCGAGCCAAGGCATAACATCTGTGCTTGCTTGTGTAGGTCCCGGGAGCCTCGTCGCACAACCGAAAAACAAAGATCTACTCATCGATTTGTGTGGGAACGAAGGAACATGACAGAGAAAACCATGAACATAAAGACAAGAGAATCGAAAGAAACGAAATGTAATCTATAACAAATAAGTCATCTCACATTACAGACCACATACCGAAGGATTACACATCTCTCGTTTACGCTCATGGTTCACGGGGGCCGGGAGAGCTCATCCCAGCCAGAACCTCTCTCAACCTTGTCCCAAGTTCCACCTACAAATGAGGCCATCATCTCAATTTATAGGGGCAGGAACAATATCTGCGTACTTGGTTAAGTACGAAGGGCATTGGTCATGCGTACTTGATAAGTACGCAGGGCAAAAGCCATGCATACTTACTAAGTACGCTGCACCAATCTGGTGTATAAGCTAAGTACGCAAGAACACCCTCATGCATACTAGCTAAGTACACCGATACATAGAATTTTATCTATAATTACTAAAACATGCTTCTACAACTTGACTTCATCAACACGAAAGTCAAGAGGATATGAGGAGATTGTCTGATTCTTGAATCAATCCAGGATTCACACAGTAATATCTACTCATGTTCCAGTATATTAAAATTATGTTCGAGAGTTCTGGAACAATGTTGTTTACCTTCACGTCAACAAAGTGATATGGATTGAAAACACAGTTGGAGGAAAAACAATCAAAATTACTAAGCAAGTGATCAGGGAGGTGCTTAATTTCAGAGATTCACCAAATTTTCCATACAAAATGAGCTATACAAGAGTATCTGGGATTGTTATGACTATAGGGTACGAAGGAGACTTTTAAAGAAGACAGGTTACAAAGACAATGCTTGGTAAGCAATGGAGGTATCTAGTTCATGTCCTTATTCACTGCATGAGTCCAAGAACAGTCGCTTTTGATCAAATTGGAGAAGTTTTTAGTCGTGCATTAGTCTGTCTAGCTACTCATCGAAGATTCAACTTTTCAATAATGATTTTTGAGGCTATGATAAGCAATTTCGTTGGTCCAAGACAAAACTACAAGTTCTTGTGTATCCCAGATTTGTACAGATGCTCATAAACACCTTATTGCCTGATTTACCTAATGATGGGATTGAGTTACCATTGGAACAAATGCAAGAAGTCATTTTCAGCAGTATGAACAATGTTAGGAAAAGAAGCAAGTTCAGTGGCACAGTAACACCGTTGTTTCCAAATATGATTGTTGAAGATCTTGATCCAGACTTCAATATAGATGATGAAGTTGATGATATAATGGATAGTGATGTAGAGAATGTTGAAGATGAAGATGATGGTGACGATAGAAATGATAACAATGACAATGATGTTGGAAATGCTAAACATGCTAATCAAAATTTAGAGGTTAATCAACAAGCCAATCTAGAAGAGCCTGAAAATGTTGAGCAACAAGTTGATGAAGTGATTAAAATTGTCAACAAACCTGCTGAACCACAGAATGTAGAGATAGAGGTTTAACATGAAGATCCTTTGATTGATGAAACTGTAGGAACTCCTAAAGCATAAGCAACATAAACTCCACCAACAAAGAAAAGGAAGGAATCTGAACATTCAAAGTCTGTGCCTTCTAGACCTCCTCCGGCTAAGGATATCATGTTTACTAATCCTGAGAACAAGAGACTTAAGACAATGGCTAGAAGAGAGACAACAGATAAAGGCAAAGGCAAAGGCAAAGGCAAAGAAAAGGTGATTCCTGAGAAGCAAAAGTATAAGCCTTCAAAAGACTACAATCTTGTTAATGAGGAATTCTTAAACTATGCAACAACAGAAAGTACAAATGTTGTGAGTCAATTGAAGACTCAGATTGCAAATCCTCAAAGTAGAGAAGTTGCTAACTCAAGAGAAATAAGAGAAGTTAGAGTAGAAAGCAGTCGACAGCAAGGTGTTATTAACCAGCAACAACAACAGATTGATCAACTGCAAGGAATGGTACAAGACTTGATAAACCATCTTGGCCTTCAAAATACTACAGAGAATGTCACCCCGACAACAAATGTTGTAAATCAAGAAATCCCTGCAACAATAGAACCTATTCTTTCACCAAAAAATGAAGCAACAATGTATGGATCACAAGACATGTTTGATGTGGATGTTTTGCTTAATAATTAAGGTGAAGGAATGAAGATTACTAATGACACAGAGAAAAACAAACAGGAAGATAAAGAGAAGGAGGAAGAGGAAGAGGAGGAAGTTATTATTATTGGTGAAAGAAAAGATGATGACAAGCCTTCTGATGACGATGATAGTAGTAGTGATGGTACTGGTAATATAGGTGGTGGTTCTAATGAACAAGAGTCAAGTGATGAAGGTGAGTCGAATAAAGTTTATGAAAAGTATGAGTATGAGCCTAAGCAAACATATGTTGAAGGTGATGGGTCTGTGATTGGAAAGATGGAAAGATTAGTTAGTGATCATGAATCTTTTTAACTGGTATTGATAAGAGTCTGTGGTGGAAAGTTCGAGAACAACCATCAATTGTTGAAAAGATAACACAGAAGATCAGAAATCCAATGAAAGCATTGACTGGTGAGATTCTAAGCTGGATGTATGATGCAGAGAAAAAGATGTATGTGATTAAGAGGGGAGAAGGTGACCATTAGTACTTTGATAGCAGTAGTTAGTTGAAGACATTGCCAATTTGGGATATTAGAGAATTAAGTCATTTAAAAGTTAATAAATCCGTCAAAGAGTAATTATGCTAAATTTTTTGAGAAATTCTTTAGGAATCAATGTGATTTGGATAAGTTTGATAGCTTCAAGCCTTAGAGGCCAAAATGTGTTAAACTGAAGAAGAAAGACAGAAGATGGTAAGAGGCAGTTCAGGTACATTCTCAAGCCTGCAGATATAGTGACTACTGTATACATTCTAGCAAGAAAATAAGTATTTATCAAGGCATTTAAAAAGATGGGAGTGTGATAGTTTAACTCATGAAGTTGTGATCACACAACATGACTTGCAAGTGGTCAGAGTCTTCTATCCGGTGGATCTTTTTAGTTTTTCTGATGAAGATCAGAAGATTCTGTATCACAACCCGATCCAATGTGACATGAGCTCAAAGATCAAGACTGAAGCTAAGCTGTATATGAGGGTTGTTGCTAGGTGTCTTTCAATGAGATATGAAGCAAAGGTGATCAAGAAAAGACTTGCTGATTTGGAATCAAAGAGAGTGAAGGTGGAAGCCAAGCCTACTGCTAAAAATAACTGAAGACTTGATGTTCTATGGACTAGGGGTAGATTGTTGGAACCTAGTAGTCCATATAAATAAAACTTTAGGCTTAAATGTACAAGTTTAGAGTTTTCGGTCAAAATCTTTATTCTATATATAGTTTGTTGTTTTGAACTTGAAAAGAGAGATTACTCAATGATTTGGATCTTAGTAATCTTGTATTTTCTCTAGTTTTAGTCATTGGTATTATAAGCTTTATCAATGGAATCATTGTGTTTGATGTTACATCTCGTTTTTGTGGCGGTTTTTGTTCTTGTTCGTGCTTGATTTGATTTGCTCGGGTATTGTTGATCTTGAATTTATTCTGCCTTTCCAAGAGTGTTACATAGTGTTATATAATTGATTATCACCGGATAAGAGGGATTCACAACTATTCTTCATCTTTTGCAATCCTAGTCCATATAACAAATTAAATTTCGTGAATAAGCCCCCTGATCCTATGTAAGGCCCCTTTCCCGGGTATCCTCACTTGTTGGAATTACTCATAAACATTGTCATAAATATTGAACTTAAATTAAAAACATTCAGAAGTAGGGGAAGAAAACATCATTCGAATACATGACATAACAGCGTAAGTCTTAACAAATAAAAACATAATATTGTCTTAACGTATATAAAAGTGGGATGTCAGTCTCGTACCGGGTAACCATCACGCCTTCGCACGACCCTTCCTTTGTTTACTTGAAATGTATACTAAAAGTCAGCTAACGCTGGTGAGTTCTAGTTTAAAAACAATCATACATAGCATTTATCTTATCGTTAAGTATTATATATATATATATATACGTGCATTAGCATATTCTTTGCCTTACTGTTCTCAAATAATATTCATACTAAGTATATACATATGTACATATATACTTACTTTGGGGAGAACATTCATTGGTCATACACATATGGGTGATCAACCCGTCATACTTGTCGCGAATGTCACAAAGACAACGCAGTGAGAACTACCGTCGTAGCCCTTTTCATAAACCGTCCGGCTCTAGAAAACCGTTCGTCGAAACATAAATCCGTCCGGTAACCTTTGTCCGTCCGCTCTTAAACCGTCCTACCATCGTAGTCCGTCCATTCGCCCGTCTGCCCTAGGGCATCCGTTTCCCATGTGGCTATTATATATGCAACCGTTCTACATGTAATAAGGCATTTGCTTCGACCATCCGTGAGTACCTTTTATACGTCCGAGCTTGCGAAGGAACGTTTTCGTCTCGGTTGCAAAATAGTCACGTGGTCATCCGGCTACCGAAGTAGCCGTTGTCATCGAAGCGTCCATAACGTTTACATACATTCATAACATGCAATATATATAATATAAAACAAGATTTCATTCATTCTTGTTATGTCCTTCTTTCATTCATTTTTTATAATCATACGTTTCATTCTTTGTTCATAATTCATTTTCATATATAGGTATATATATATTCGTATACCACGTATGATCACATTGAAATTCACAGCGTTTATTCATTTAGTGTATACACTTCAGCCCCAAAACATTTAAAATGATTTGAACATAACATAGAAGGGGGCACATAGAACTCACCAGATGAGCTAGTCTCGTTCTGTCCTATCCGTGGTCCAATGAGTGCCACACACGATCTGGATTTGTTAATTACACATACATTAGACCTAATCCCGACTCTAACGGTTAAATCATTATAAATTAAGCGACTATACTGACTTCACTAACGGCCAGCTGCCTGCGCACTTGGTAAGTGCGCAGGACCATACTTATGCGTACTTGACAAGTACGCAGAACATTCTTCTTGCGTACTTGATTATTATGCAGGATCTTCCTCATGCGTACTTGATAAGTACACAGGACATCCTTCTTGCATATTTGGTAAGTACGCAAGACCTGCTTCCCCATCAAGTCCGAAATTCTTGCATGTTAACTCGATTATGCTAATCTTACAACTTTCTTTGATCAAAATGTGCGGTTTTCATTCTAGATGCTAGTTCTAAGCTTATTTTCAAGTTTCATCCATAAAAACGTCTCCTATTTAGCTAAAACCCAAAAAACCCTAAAACGAACAAAAACTCAGTTTAAGGTCGAATTGTTACCTGGATTGTGATTCTGATTCGGAGGTTTTGCTCACGAGCTCAGCAGTAACGTGCTCCTTCAATTCCGGGTCGATCCGTCGACTTTCTCTCTCTAGGCCCGAGCTCTCCTTTCTCTCTTTAGATGTTGCAAATGAGAGAGTTGAGGCTTTCTTGGCCCTTATATAGATGGGTTTCCCTCGGCCCGTTGGAGCCCAGCCCGAGCCCATCCATTTTCTTTCATTTTTGATGATTAAATCTCGACCGCGTTATTTATCTATTTACTATTTTTAGGATGTTACAAGTCCACTCTCCTTAAAGAGGTTTCATCCTCGAAACCGTTTATACGTTAAACAATTGAGGGTATAGTCCCCTCATCTTGACTTCTTATTCCCATGTCGCTTTTGACCCTTTTCTATGCTTCCATTGTACTTTAACTAATTGAATCGACTTATTGCGTAGTCGTTTCTCAGCTCGGTCAATAATGGCTATTGGTTCCTCCACATAATTTAGACTGTTATCTACTTCGATCTCGTCGTAAGGTATGTGAGTTATGTAATCAGCTAGGCACTTGCGTAAGTGCGACACATGGAACGTAGGGTGTATTCCACTAAGCTCAACGGGTAGGTAGAGTCTGTAAGCAATTTGACCCACTCTCGCTAAAATCTTGAAGGGTCCGACAAACCTTGGACTTAGTTTGCCACGTTTTCTGAATCGAATGATTCCTTTCCATGGTGATACCTTTAACAGTACCATGAACTCCTACTTGAAACTCTAAATCCCGTCATCTCTTATCCGCATATGATTTCTATCTGTCTTTTGCGGCTTTCATTCGAGCCTTGATTTGATCAAATTTCTCGGAAGTATCTTTGACCACTTCGAGACTTGCAAAATCCTTTTGTCTAATTTCCCCCCAACAAACCGGGGTCCTACATTTCCTCCCATACAACATTTCAAATGGCGGCATGCCAATAGTTGAGTGATAGCTGTTGTTATATGAAAATTCTGCCAATGGTAGATGGTTGTCCCAGCTCCCACCGAAGTCAATGATACATGCCCGGAGCATGTCCTCCAAGGTCTGAATGGTCCTTTCAGATTGACCATCAGTTTGAGGGTGGTAAGTAGAGCTGATGTTCAGCCTAGTGCCCATCGCTTCATTGAATTTCTTCCAAAACCTTGACGTGAACCTCATATCCCTGTCGGACACAATCGACAGCGGCATACCATGTCTGCTAACAATTTTCTTGATAAATATTTTTGCTAGCCTTTCAGACGAAGAAGTCTCACGTATTGGCAAGAAGTGAGCACTATTCGTCAAGCGGTCGACGATCACCCAAATGGTATCATTGCCTTTAGATGTTCGCGGTAGCTTGGTAATGAAGTCCATCGTTATCTCCTCCCACTTCCATTCCGGTATTGGGAAGGTTGCATTTTACCGCATGGTTTCTGGTGCTCGGCCTTAACTAGAGAACACGTTAGGCACTTGTTCACGTACTCAGTCACATCATTCTTCATGCCAGGCCACCAGTACTCTTTCTTCAAGTCTTGATACATTTTGTTTGTCCCAGGGTGGATAAAATAGCAAGACTTATGGGCCTCATCGAGTAATTTGCCTCTAAGCTCGCCAATCTTAGGTATCCACATCCTGCCAAGCCTAGTTCGTACACCATATGCATTTGCATCCAAATTTCCTTGTTGTCCTACTATTCTTACCCGTTTTATATTTCTTTCTAATAGTGCTTCATCTTGTGCCTTTGATATTTCACTCATCAAATCAGGCGTTATAATCAGCTGACACGCTTTGATTCGGATAGGTTCTGATTCTTCCTTTCTGCTTAAAGCGTCAGCCACTACGTTTGCCTTGCCTGGATGGTACAATATCTGACAATCATAGTCCTTCAGTAGCTCTAACCACCTCCTTTGTCTCAAGTTTAATTCCTTTTGTTCGAAAAAGTATTTCAGGCTTTTCTGATCTGAGTAAATGGTGCATTTAACTCCATATAGATAGTGCCTCCATATTTTCAACGCGAAAACTACTGCCGCCAACTCTAGATCATGAGTTGGGTAGTTAACCTCATGAATCTTTAGTTGTAGCGAGGCGTAAGCAATTACATTTCCTCGTTGCATAAGTACGCAACCTAAACCCTGACCCGAAGCGTCAGAGTAGACTACCAAGTCTTCATTTCCCTCAGGTAGTGTCAAGACTGGAGCTTGGTTTAATCGTGTCTTAAGTTCCTGAAACGCATTGTTTTGGGTTGGACCCCATTCGTACTTTACTTCCTTACGTGTTAGCTTTGTCAACGGCGAGGCTATTCTCGAGAAATCCTGAATGAATCTCCGATAGTATCCTGCCAATCCCAGAAAACTTCGTATCTCTGTTGGCGTTTTTGGGATGTTCCAACCTTTTACGGTTTCGATCTTTGCAAGATCCACTATAATGCCGTTTGGGTTTATGACATGACCTAGGAATTGGACTTCCCTAAGCCAGAACGCGCATTTGTTGAATTTTGCGTATAACTTTTCCTGCTTTAGCACCTCCAGAACCTCTCTTAGGTGGCAGTGGTGATCACCCTCGCTTTTCGAATATACCAGTATGTCATCTATAAAAACTATCACTGATCGATCCAACATGGGTCAACATACTCTATTCATCAAATCCATGAACGCTGCTGGTGCGTTGTTCAATCCGAAGGATATCATGAGAAACTCATAATGTCCATAACGCGTGCGAAACGCGGTCTTTGGTACATCTTCTTCTCTTACTTTCAACTGATGGTAACCCGACCTAAGATCGATATTTGAGAACCAACTCGCACCTTGAAGTTGATCAAAAAGGTCGTCTATTCTAGGCAGTGGGTATTTGTTCTTTACTGTCCTCTTGTTCAATTCACGGTAGTCAATGCACATGCGCATGCTGCCGTCCTTCTTCTTTACAAATAGTACCGGAGCTCCCCATGGTGAAATGCTCGGTCTGATAAATCCTTTTTCTGTTAATTCCTCTAGTTGAGACATCAATTCTTTCATTTCTGATGGAGCCAATCGGTAGGGGGCTTTGGCAACGGGCTCAGCTCCTGGCAGTAAGTCAATCTGAAATTCTATTTCCCGATCGCGTGGCAACCCAGGTAGATCCTCAAGGAATACTTCCGAAAAGTTGCACACCACGGGTACATTCTTGAATTCTTTCGTTTTCATTCTATCGTCAATAACATACGCCAGATAAGCTTCGCAACCGCGCCTCATGTAACTTTTGGCCTTGATCATCGAGATGACGTTCGGCATCATGCAATTCCAATCCCCATAAACCGTAATTGGACTGCCGCTAGGAGCTTTGAGGTGTATCCTCTTACGTTTACATATGAATTGAGCTTCGGTGGCAGCTAGCCAATCCATACCCAATACTATATCGAATCCTCCGAAGGTGAGAAGGAATAATCTAGAAGGAAACTTATGGCCCTCTATTTCTATGATGCAATCCTCTGTTACTTGGTATACTGCCGAATTTTTACCAACGGCAGTTTGTACGCTAAAGGCCTTTACTATGATGTTGATAGTGCAATCTAGTTTATGACTAAATGCATTGGATATAAAGCTTTTACTAGCACCAGAGTAAAAAAAAATAGCAGCATGTTCATCATTTACTAGGAACGTACCTGACACAACATCAGGGTTTCCCCTTGCTTCCTCCTCGGGTCAGGGCATAGGCTCTAGTCCTAGCATTCGGCTGTTCCCTTTCAACTTCCTTTTCCTTTCCCGAACCGGATTGTGTGGTTTTCTGCAATCCCTAGTCAGGTGTCCATATCTTCCACAACGTTGGCACTTGACGTCCTTTATGCACTCTCGGGAGTAGTGCCCAGGCCTCCCATATTTGTAACACATGGTTGTGCCGACTAAACATTCGCCTTGGTGTTTCCTTGAGCATTTCTTACAAACTTCATACTCTTCTGCCCTAGGCTTCTTCACCTCAGCGGTGTAGTTTCCTTTCCCATTTCCTTTGAACGAGTTCTCCCATTTCCGTTTCGGAGCTTTGGGAGCTATGTCCTCGTTAGCATAATCGTCATAGACGATTCCAGACAGGTTGACTACCGACTCGAAGGTCGATGGTAGATTAGTTTTCACATGAACACAGACCTTTTGAGGTAGGCCCTTCACATAGTACTTGATCAGTCGCTCTTCAGCCTCTACCAGGTGAGGTACCAGTTGAGCGAGCTCATTGACCCTGGAAGTACTGGCGGTGCGTCTTGCTGCCAGCCTTGAAGTTTAGGAATTCATTTTCCACTCGATCAATTTCGTTCTGGGGACAAAACTTTTGGATTATCAGCTTCTTTAGGTCTTCCCATGTCATTCTAGCAAGAGCGTTTGGCGACTTTGTCCTCTGAATGTTCCTCCACCAACTTAGTGCCTCATTGGTGAAAGAATGAGCAACATACTTAACAGCCTGGTTCGGTCGACACTCGCTGATGTTGATTACAGCGTTCATCCTCTCAATCCATTCGAACGTAGCCACTGAATCCTTGTTCCCATCGAACTTGGGTGGGTCTCCGTCCTTGAAACCTTTGTAGGTACACCCATGATTACTTGATTCCACATTCACATCATCCCCATCACTGTCATACACTTTCTCTTCATGGTCTCCTTCATTCTTCTCTCTACTTTTCTTTAGTTCCTCGGATAGTAGATCAGGCAATACTTTCTTCAGAGTGAGTACAACTTCGCGGGCAGTAGCATCCACGACCTCGGGTTCCAACTGTAGAGGCCATTGATTGTCATCCCCAGTTGGGGTCACATCTGTTTCGTGCACACTCTCAGTGTGTTCTGCGTGCACACTCTCTTCTTCTTCATGTCTTTGATTCAATGGAGGTCTACCGACTCGGCCAGTGCGACCGCCTTGGCGTCGTTCTTCTTCCACCAGCTATAGTTCCTAGTTTCCTGATAGTTATAAAGGGAATACATCAATGCCGTTCCTTCATATCATAGTTTTAGAACAGTACGAGCAAGATAAAATTTTAATTACAGTGACCGGTTTGTGATTACTAATTTACATTGCTTTTCGGGTTCAAAACTCTTCAAATCGGTTGTGACATTGACATCTATTGGTTCTAAGTTAAGGTATCTATTATTATCCAAGTGCATTAACTTTAGTACTCACTTACCGTGTTGGCGTTGGCGTTGGTTACCCATACTCTCATTCGTGCGTTGGTCCCATAATCAGCTTGAGTCCAAACATTTAGGGATGTCTAAATCTCTCAAACTATTGCTCTGATACCAACTTGTAACGCCTCTTTCCCGGGTATCCTCACTTGTTGGAATTACTCATAAACATAGTCATAAATACTGAACTTAAATTAAAAACGTTCAGAAGTAGCTGAAGCAAACATCATTCGAATACATAACATAACAACGGAAGTCTTATCAAATAAAAACATCATATTTTCTTAACATATATAAAAGTGGGATGTCAGTCTCGTGCCGGGTAACCATCACGCCTTCGCACGACCCTTCCTTTCTTTACCTGAAATGTATACTAAAAGTCAGCTAACGCTGGTGAGTTCTAGTTTTAACACAATCATACATAGCATTTATCTTATTGTTAAGTATTATATATATACACGTGCATTAGCATATTCTTTTCCTTACTGTTCTCACATAATATTCATACTGAGTATATACATATGTACATACTTACTTTGGGGAGAACATTCATTGGTCATACACATAGGGTGATCAACCCATCATACTTGTCGCGAATGTCACAAAGACAACGCATTGAGAAAACCGTCGTAGCCCTTTTCATAAACCGTCCGGCTCTAGAAAACCGTCCGTCGAAACATAAATACGTCCGACAACCTTTGTCCGTCCGCTCTTAAACCGTCCTACCGTCGTAGTCCGTCCATTCGCCCGTCTGCCCTAGGGCATTCGTTTCCCACGTGGCTATTATATATGCAACCCTTCTACATGTAATAAGGCATTTGCTTCGACCGTCCATGAGTACCTTTTATACGTCCTAGCTTGCGAAGGAACGTTTTTGTCCTGGTTGCAAAATAGTCACGTGGTCGTCCGTCTACCGAAGTTGCCGTTGTCATCGAAGCGTCCATAACGTTTACATACATTCATAATATGCAATATATATAATATAAAACAAGATTTCGTTCATTCACGTTATGTCCTTCTTTCATTCATTCTTTATAATCATACGTTTCTTTCTTTGTTCATAATTCATTTTCATATATAGGTATATATATATATATATATTCGTACACCACGTATGATCATATTGAAATTCATAGCATTTATTCATTTAGTGTATACACTTCAGCCCCAAAACATTTAAAATGATTTGCACATAACATAGAAGGGGGCACATAGAACTCACCAGATGAGCTAGTCTCGTCCTATCCTATCCGCGGTCCAATGAGTGCCACACACGATCTGGATTTGTTAATTACACATACATTAGACCTAATCCCGACTCTAACGGTTAAATCATTCTAAATTAAGCGACAATACTGACTTCACTAACGGCCTGCTGCCTGCGCACTTGGTAAGTGCGCAGGACCGTACTTATGCGTACTGGACAAGTACGCAGAACATTCTTCTTGCGTACTTGATTAGTACGCAGGATCTTCCTCATGCGTACTTGATAAGTACACAGGACATCCTTCTTGCGTATTTGGTAAGTACGCAAGACCTGCTTCCCCATCAAGTCCGAAATTCTTGCATGTTAACCCGATTATGCTAATCTTACAACTTTCTTTGATCAAAATGTGCGGTTTTCATTCTAGATGATAGTTCTAAGTTTATTTTCAAGTTTCATCCATAAAAACGTCTCCTATTTAGCTTAAAACCCGAAAAACCCCAAAACAAACAAAAACTCAGTTGAAGGTCGAATCGTTACCAGGATTGTGACTCTGATTCGGAGGTTTTGCTCACAAGCTCAGCAGTAACGTGCTCCTTCGATTCCGGGTCGATCCGTCAACTTTCTCTCTCTAGGCCCGAGCTCTCCTTTCTCTCTCTAGATGTTGCAAATGAGAGAGTGGAGGCTTTCTTGGCCCTTATATAGATGGGTTTACGTAGGCCCGTTGGGGCCCAGCCCGAGCCCATACATTTTCCTTTCATTTTTGACGATTAAATCTCGATCGCGTTATTTATTTATGTAGAACCAAAGACTGATTGCTACCAAATTATTCTAAGTACAAATGCTGCTGATAGGCTTATCAGCAACATTCAACACATGGTGCTGCTGATAGGCTTATCAGCAGCATTCAACACTTGTTGCTGCCGATGGGCTTATCAGCAGCATTCAACACAAGTTGCTGCTGATAGGCTTATCAGCAGCATTATTCTCATCTCTGCTGCTGATAGCTTTATTCTCTGAAGACCAAACGTTGCAGCTGACTATCCATGTGAAGCGCCTCTGACACCTTTCTACAAAAGCAACTGCCACACTCCAAGCAGAAGGAACCTCAATGGTGCAACCAAAAAGGACAATAACGCGCTTCTCCAAGCATGCAAACAATGATGCCAAAGAAGACATTTCAGTAAAGTTAACTAGATTAGCCTTTGCGTGTAATTTAGATTAATAAACAAGATCAACGGTTGTGTTAGATCTGATCCTTAGAATCAAGGGTCTGTCTTGATTCTAAGTTACTATATATATATATTGTAAACACTTCAAACAAAGTGTGCCTTGATAGTGCTTCTTGATAGTGTTTTACTTGTAAACTTGTAATCTCAGAAGTCTAATACAACAGTGCATTTATCAGTATTCTTGCTGTTTACTTGTTTACTTTGTTGGTTGCTATTGTTTCCGCCAATATCAACTAGAACAGAATCACCTTGTAATCTTACGATCCTTCAAGTGGTATCAGAGCTTTGGCTCAAGATTAAACAAACTAACATTTGTTTAATCACTTTTTGATTCTATTCAAAACTCTATTCTTGATCAAGTCACACAAAACAAAATGGCACAAAGTCATGGATCTGAAGACATCGGCAGTATCAACCGACCACCGAGGTTGGTGTCTGGGGAGGACTATGATATGTGGAAGAACCGTATGGAAAGCTTCTTCTGATACCATGAATACGGAATGTGGAAATCCATAAGGGATGGACCTTATGTTCCCATGGTGGCCTCTGCTGACTCAGGAGGACCACTAGTTCCGAAGGAACCCTCCAAGTATTCTGAAGAAGACATCAAGAAAATGGAGGTGGACTTCAAGGCATTAGGATCTATCCAAATGTGCCTTCCAAATGAAGTTTTTCACAACTTCAAGGCTCACAAAACTGCAAAGGAGTTATGGGGAGCCTTGGAAAAGATGTTTGCTGGATCTGAGGAGGTCAAGGAGAACAGACGTGACATTCTCAAGCAACAGTATGAAAACTTCGTCTGGAAGGAAGGTGAGTCACTAACAATTTTATATAACAGGTACACGTACCTGGTTGGAGAACTGCAGTGCTCCAAGGTACAGCTGGAGAATGAAGACATTCTCAAGAAGTTCATAAGATCTCTTCCTAGTTGTTGGACATTATATACAGTGTCCATCAGAAGAACAGAGAATCTGAAGACTCTTCAGATAACTGAGCTCTTTGGCATGCTCAAAACCTATGAATTAGAAATGATTCAAGCTAAAGAAAGGAGCTCCAGTTATCAATCAGCTACCACTTCCTCCACCACCATCTCAGCGCTTCACTCTGATCATTCTGGTCCTAGTGCAAGCAACTACTATCCTCCCATTGTTACTCATCCTCAAACACCAACTGCTTCACAATCCAACTCATCACCATTTCTTCTTGAGGCACCTCCTCAACAGCCAACCTCTACTGCTTTTGTCTCTGACAACTCAAGCAGCATGCACTTCATAAAGGAGGATCTGGAATGCTTTCATCCAAATGATCTTGAAGAAATGGATATTCAGCACTCATATTCCATGCTCTCCCTCAGAGCAAAAAGGTTTTATTCTAGAACTGGGAGATCAGTTCCAAGCAACAACTCAAACACCAGAGTTGGGCTTGATAAAAGCAAGATCCGATGTTACAACTGTAACCAAATGGGTCACTTTGCTAGGGAGTGCAAGGCACCTAAAGCCAATCAGGGTGCCAGCCATCAAAGACAAGCTTACCAAGGTCAGCCCAGGCAGCAGCAGCAGCAAGGAACTCCTCCAGCACAAACTGCAGCCTGTGCAAATGTTGGAACTACAGAATTTGACTGGAGCTTTCAATATGAAGATGTTCCTGCCTCCAACCAAGCTCTTATGGCAGACAATGCAGAGATACCACCTCAGGTATTTGAACATCTTTGCTCTCAAGCTTGCATTGACAAAGTTTTAGGTTATAGAAAGCATAACCAAAATCTAATAGATCAAAATGATGAGTTTCACCAAATGAAATCTGAATTCAAAAAAGTCGAAGACAGTTACAAAGAAAAGATTAACTGCCTTAAGAAAGAGATTTATTCATTAAAACATGAACAAACCAATCTTTAAACTCAGATTTATGATCTATTAGTAAAACTTAAAGCTACCAGAGCTGAACTGGCTGAACAGAAAGTTCATGTTGAAAAATATGAATTTTCATCTAAAAAGTTACAAAGATTGTAAGATATTCAAGTCCATGAAAGGGTAAAAACTGGACTTGGATATCATGATGACGAGTACAAGACAGTTCCTCCTCCTGCTGACTATGTTGCCATTCACGAACCAAGCTTCAATACTGCAAATCTTGACACGGCAAACCAAAACCTTGATCCTTCAATGGATGCATGTTTTGTGGAAGACTGCTCCACCTCTTCAGAATCTGAGTCAACCTGCTCAGACCACTGTGAAACTAGTGCAGTCCCATCTGCTCCTATCTCTGAAGCTGTTCTGAACAAAACTGAATGTCCTATTGTTACTTCAGCTATTCCAGCTCCCATCCCATTCAAACAAATCAAAATTAGCTATCCTCCAGAAGGTAGGAAGCTAAAAACTGAAAAGGGCCAGTCCTCAACCTCAGTCCAACCAAGGAAGGTGTTCGACATATGTCATGAGTCTGGAGAGAGGGTTCCAGATGTTCAAAGGACATTGGAAGAAGCTACATTTGAGCACAACAAAGCTCATACCTGGAACTTCAAAGATTTGTTTCAAAGAAAGAACTATGTGGACTCTAACAGGGACAAGATAGCACTATCCTGCTTTGTGTGTGGCAAATACAATCACACTGCCAGCACCTGCTTTCACTACCGTGAACACCAAAGAAACTCAAAGCAGCATGCCTTTGAGAAAACAAACAGAAATAAACAGGTGAGAAGCTATGATGCAAAGGCAACAAAGTTCAGAGAATCTCTATCCCCTCAAAGAGTGAAGATGCAGAAACCTCAACAAACTTGCATCATATGTGGGGAATCAAACCACTTTGCTGCAACATGCAAGTTCAACCCTTTTAACCAGATTGCAAATCGTTCAGCTGTGTTCACCCCATCAGCAGCAAACAAAATCGCCGCTGATAGAGTAAAGTCAAGGAAACCAAAGGCAAAGCCTTCAGCAGCAAAAGTCTCTGCTGCGGACAAAGCAAAATAAAAAACAACGGCATCAGCAGCAAAAGTATCTGCTGCTGACAAAGGAAAATCCAAAATAAAGCTTCCAGCAGCAAAAAACTGCTACTGCTCCAGCAAAGTCTTCAGCAGCAAAATCGGCTGCGGATAAGCCAGAATTGTCAGCAACAACATCTTCTGCCGACAATGTAAAGAAAGCTAGAAAACCACCAACACAGCACTGGAAGGCCAAGCAATCTCCAAGCATAACTATTGGTTCCATTGACTGCAAGCATGCTGACAATGGCAAGATAGCAACGATCTTCTACAATGCTGCATGCTTCAATGATCCTCCCACTAATTAGATATCTTCCATGTGCAGGGACAGCCAGGCAACAAACACAATACTTGGGTGGTAGATAGCGGCTGTTCCAGGCACATGACAGGCAACAAGTCCATCCTCTCTAACTTCAGACATTTCAATGGAGGATATGTTGCCTTTGGGAGTGACTCAAAGGGTGGATCTATCACTGGACAAGGAACTGTGTCCAATGAAAGGATGAGTATTGAAAGAGTCAACTATGTTAAAGAACTTGACTTCAATCTCATGAGTGTTTCCCAAGTTTGTGATCAAAAGCATTGGATGCTCTTCACTGACAAAGAATGTTTCGTGTTAGCTCCTGGCCTATCTAAACCCCCTCCAGAGAAGATTCTCCTAACTGCTCGTAGAAAGGACAACTTATATGTGCTTGACATGAATGAAGCCACTCCATCTGGTAGTGTTTCATGTTTTCTGTCAAAGGCATCAGTTGATGAATCCGCTCTCTGGCACAGGAGGTTAAACCATGTTAACATCAAAACAATCAATAAATTAGTGAAGGACAATCTTGTCAGAGGGCTTCCTGACAAAGAATTCCAGCTAGACGATCACTGCATTGCTTGCTTGAAGGGAAAACAACACAAGAGTTCCCACAAACCCAAAACATTGAACACAAATGACACCCCACTCCAGCTACTGCATATGGATCTCTTTGGTCCTACGAATGTCATGTCAATGGGCAAAAAGTCCTACTGTCTGGTGATAACTGATGACTTCTCCAGATTCTCATGGGTATTCTTCCTAAGAACAAAAGATGAAACTGCTGAGATTCTCAAATCCTATATTCTTAGGGTAGAGAATCAAAGCAATCTGAAGGTAAAGATCATAAGGTGTGATCAGGGAACAGAGTTAAAAAATCACACTTTGAACAGTTTCTGTGAGAGCAAGGGCATTGAAAGGCAATACAGTGCTCCAAGAACCCCTCAACAAAATGGGGTTGCTGAAAGAAGAAATAGGACTCTGATTGAATCAGCAAGATCTATGCTGGCTGACTCAAAGCTGCCCCTTACTTTCTGGGCCGAAGCAGTAAGCACAGCTTGTTATGTGCAGAATAGAGTCCTTATTGTTAAGCCTCTCCAGAAAACACCCTATGAACTATGGCTCAAAAGAGTTCCATACATTGGCTTCCTGAAGCCCTTTGGATGTCCATGTACCATCCTCATCACACATGGAGTTCTTCCTAAATTCGGTGAAAAGTCTGATGAAGGTTACTTTGTGGGTTACTCCTCTCAATCAAAGGCCTACCGAGTGTTCAATTCTAGGACTCGGATTGTGGAAGAATCTGCTAATGTGGAATGCAGGGAACACGTTGTCTGTGAACAAGGCAAAGGTCCTAACTGGCTCTTTGATATAGACTCCTTCACCCAGATATTTGAGCCTCTCATATTCTCAAATATGGAGTCTTCCTCTTCAAAATCAACATCTTCTGCCTCAACTTCCTCTTCTGACTACAGACTGGATTTTCCCAGTCCCTTCATCAGGATGAAAAGGCCATCCATTGATCCTCCATCAGTGGCAGAAGCTATTAAAGCCAGTACAGGTGAAGCCGGTACTTCCAACACCACAAGCAGCAATCTCTCTGACCAAGAAATCTTTAATGAAGCCTCCTCAATTCATGCTGAAGAGGCCTCTGATGAAGAGGACTCTGATCAGAACCTCCAAGCTCCTCTCCTCACAACTGAAGACAATCCTGATCTAAACCAAAGTAATCTTGAAGAGGGAATACGGCTGGATGTGATACCAGAACAGAGAATAAACAAAGAGCATCCCCTGGAAAACATCATTGGCCAAGTCCACACAGGTATCCAGATAAGAAGTAAGTCTCATGAAGCCAACATTTGTTTGTTCTCTTGCTTTCTATCTCAGGTGGAACCCAAGAAGATTGATGAAGCTCTCAAGCACAACAGCTGGATTGAAGCAATGCAGGAAGAATTGCTGCAATTCAAAAGACAAGATGTTTGGAAGCTTGTTGATCTTCCACCTGGTCAAACAGCCATTGGAACAAGATGGGTTTTCAGAAACAAGCAAGATGAAAGGGGCATTGTGGTCAAGAACAAAGCCAGACTGGTAGCTCAAGGTTACACTCAAGAAGAAGGCATTGACTATGATGAAGTCTTTGCTCCTGTTGCAAGTCTGGAAGCCATCAGAATCTTTCTGGCATATGCAGCATCCAAAAACTTTATGATCTATCAAATGGATGTAAAGAGTGCCTTTTTGTATTGCAATATTGGTGAAGAGGTCTATGTCAAACAGCCTCCAGGCTTTGTGGATCCTGCACATCCAAATAAGGTCTTAAAACTGGACAAAGCTCTCTATGGCTTACACCAAGCCCCAAGAGCCTGGTATGAAACTTTATCTGGATATCTACTTAGCAACAACTTCAGAAGGGGGGCCATTGATCAGACACTTTTCATCAAAGTTGAAGGGGGAGAAATTTTGTTAGTCCAGATTTATGTTGATGACATTATCTTTGGATCTACAAGAAAGAAGCTCTGCAAAGACTTTGAAGTTCTGATGCATTCCAAATTTGAAATGAGTTCAATGGGTGAACTAAATTTCTTTTTAGGACTTCAAGTCAAACAAGTACCAAATGGAATCTTCATAAGTCAATCCAAGTATGTCAAAAGCATCTTAGAGAGGTTCAAAATGGCTGACTGCTCTGCTGCAAGAACTCCTATGCAAGTGCACCATCAATTATCTCCGGATAAAGAAGGACAAGACACTGATCAACATCAATACCGAGCAATGATAGGGTCTCTCATGTATCTCACTGCCTCAAGACCAGATATCATGTTTGCAGTTTGTCTCTGCGCAAGATTTCAAGCAGCTCCAAAATTGTCTCATCTTCAAGCTGTCAAAAGGATCCTTAGATACCTAAAGGGAGCTCCAAAACTTGGGCTATGGTATCCAAAGAATGGAAATGTAAATCTCTATGTCTACACTGACAGTGACTATGGGGGTTGTAACTTGGACAAAAATTCCACATCTGGGGGATGTCAATTTCTTGGAGGAAGGCTCATCTCATGGCAATGCAAAAAGCAAACATGTGTCTCTACTTCAACAGCTGAAGCAGAATACATTGCAGCTTCAAGCTGCTGTGCACAGGTCATCTGGATCCAAAATCAAATGCTTGACTATGGAATGACCTTCATGCAGACTCCAATTCACATTGACAACATGAGTGCTATCTCTATCACGAAAAATTCAGTGCAGCACTCCAAGACTAAGCACATCGACATCAGGTATCACTTTATCAGGGATCAAGCTGAGAAAAAGAGAATTGTCCTATCCAAGGTTCACACAAATGAGCAATATGCTGATTTGTTCACTAAACCTTTTGATGAAGCAAGATTTCGATATCTAGTTGAATCAATTGGCATGATGAACTTTGAATAAGACATGTCTCTAATTTTTATCTTTCCTTGTAAATATGTCTATGTTTTTGTTCTTAAAAGGTTATAGTCAGCAGCACCTTTTTCTCTGCTGACAGATTTACTCTTCAGCAGCAAAGCCTTTGCCACTGATCGCTTTAAGTTATCAGCATGAACAAGTTTCCTGCGGACAGCTTTAAGGCGGTCAGCAGCAACCTTTTTGTTGCGGAATGAATACAACAGTCAGCAGCACCCAAGTCTGCTGCTGAAAGACTTCACTATCCGCAGCAACCAAGTTTGCAGCGGATAGCTCACCATCGGCAGCAACCAAGTTTGCTGCTGATGGGTAAAACAAGTCTACATTAACTTTTACCCGAGGTAAAAACTACTCTCAGTCTTTACCATGACTGCTCGAGTGCTTTACAGCTGTAACAATGAAAAGTGAAACAGGTTGTACTGTACAAGTATAGTTGCTTTTTCTTCGTCTGCCGTTATATCACAATCTCAAACGTTCCCACAACCTCTTCATATTCAATTTCAAACCTTTCTCCCATCACTTTCTCTCCCGTCCCCACAGCATTCAATGCTTTAAACAATTAACCACCATTCAAACACCCTTCTCTCTTCCCTCCAAATCCATAACTATCGCAGGCGCAGACATAAACAACCCAAACGACAAGTTTTTCCCATATCACAACCTCACTGCATGCCAAGAAATCCGAAGGATTCGATGATATGATCGACTTCCTTTGTCGGTCCAAAATCCACCATGCCCTAACAGTCAACCCAACCATCTATACTTCCCACATGGAAGATTTTTGGAGCTCAGCCATTTATTCTACTGACCAGGGCACTCCCCAAATCAGTGGCATAGTAGACGGCAAGGAGATGATTATCACTGAAGCAAAGCTCCGCCAACACCTCAAGCTTCAAGATGAAGGGGACGCCATCTCTTACCCCAGAGACGTATACATGAGGACCTTTGTATCCATAGGATACACTGGAAATCAAACAGAGTATACGATAGAGAAGACACTCATGGGTCCGAAATGGAAGTATCTCTGCCACACTCTTCTCCAATGCATATCCCAGAAGAGGAGTGGCTGGAACCAACTTAGCTCCGGACTTGCGTCGGCAATTCACGGTATGACAACTGGAGAGGGTTTCAATTTTTCCCACCTCATTCTTGAAGGTTTGAGATACAACCTTCAAGAAGGGGTGAAATCTCATTTCTTCATGTACCCAAGATTCTTGCAGGAAGTGTTCAACATTGAGCACCAAGATCTTTCAAAAACTGCAAGAATCTACATTATGCTGGGACATAAGAACAACATTTTTCAAAGCATGAGAACAGTTTCATCCAAGTTCTCAGGGGCCGATGTTCCATTGTTATCTACAATGTTGAACACGCAAAGTGCCCAGGGTGACAGTTCAGCAAACCCAGCTGATACTGATCCCACACCCTCCACCTCACTGCCACAAACTCAAACCGCTGCTTCCCTTGATCGAACCCCTGTGCATTCTACTGAGGATGCACAGGCACATAATTTACTTACCCACAGTTTGCTTGCTCAACCGGAACACAGGGCCCCGGTTGCAGCCAAATATACAAGGAAAAGGGGCAAGAGAACTCCTTCTTCTCTTGCCTCCAAGGCCCAAACCCAAGCCAACATCCCTCACTCAGAATCACAACATTCTAGTGAGAATATCATAAGGGAAAGCCACACTGCTAGGGAGACTCCTTCGGAAGTCTCTCTATTAGGATTAGGATCACTTCCCGGATCCATAGAACAGCCCTTTGAGCCATTCCTATCTTCTCTTCTGAACTTCAGTGTTGAGGAACTTGATCAAGATGATGTACCTTCTCCAACTACCACTATCTCGGAGGTACTGATTGATCTTGCTTCCAACACACCCAACCCAAGTTCATCTACCCTGAAGGTCCACTCTCGGAGTTATGAAAGAGTGGATGTGGAAGAGGCTGTTACTACTGCTGGTCCATCAAATTACCAGGAGGACAGTGACAACATCGTTAAGACCTCAACCACGGCAACTCATGGTGAGGGTGTTTCCTTGGAAACTTCCCTCACTGAGAGGAATCCCAGGCGCCAAGAAACCACGGATGATGGGGATGCTGAGGCTCGGCCTAAGGCCCCATCTGGATCCAAGGATTCCACAACTGTGGATGAGGACAGACTGAAACTTCATAACTTGGAATTGACGGCCAGGGTGGCTATGCTAGAGGCTGAAGTGTCCAAACTAAGACACCAAGTCTCTATGCATGAAGCCCATCAATGCCCAACTTTTTCCACTCCCTCTCTTGTATCAGTAGGCACCCAAACTGATGCTTACCTGTCTACTGATGCAACCAAAAAGGGGGAGATGGTCTCTATGGAAGAAGATATAGACAGTCTTGACGACTGGATTCAAGAGCAGGTTGTTCTTCAAAGTTCACTATTCAAGCCGGCTTTTGTACAAATTCATGACTTGCCAGCCTCAGATAACGAAGAAGAAGAGACATCTGAAGACTGGAAGTTGGTCGTCAGGGCTGTCGATGAAATGTTGAATGGTACTGAAGACACAGAACAAACAAATACACCATTCAGCATCATCCCTGAAGCAGCAGCCATCATTGGTCAATCCTCTACCCCCCAACTACTCAGATCATCAAAGAAGCTAGAATTTGACTCCATTCTAGCTTGGGGGTATGATGTATCAGCTGAGAGGTTTTGGATTGGATGGGAGTTCAGCGGAGTAGAAGAGCTAAACTGGAACTCTCTCAATGCCCTCCAAGTCCTACAGCTATACTTATCAAACTGCATCAACAAATCAGCAGATCTCTCAGCAGAACTTGCCATTGGCAGGTTCCATGACTTGATGGAGGATAATCTACCCCACTTCGAAAGACTAATTCAAAAAGCAAATCGGGTAGCTTATCCTGAATCCTCGGCGGCCGCAGAAAGGAGACTGACTCCTAGCAATCTTGAAATAACAAGGAGCAGTCTTCTCACTGAAGAAGAAGTTCTGGGCCTTCGAAGATTCCTGTATGCCTTCCTGGTTAAGGACTTGGACGTGCTAGGTTGGGTGAGCACTAAGTCCCTTGACCACACTCTTCTGCTCAGCAACGGCTCCTCTCTCACCATCAACACCAGGAACATCTTGTCACTTCCTACAGACTTTTTCTACAAGATCTTTCAACTCAGGGCAAACTTATGCAATGTCAACTCACTTGAAAGCCAGGCAATGATAGCTACTGTCAGAGCCAAACTTGAACAAGTAGGAAGAATCACTGAGGAAGTATATGTGTCAAACTCTGACACTGACACAGACTCAGCTTCCCCTCGAGTAGACATCTGCACTGCAGCATATGGGTCAAGATCAACTATCAAAGAAATGCTGAAAGAAGTCACAAGTCCTGAGTGCAAATCGAACAAGGCCAATGACCTTCCCATGTTCACATCCCAAATTGCCAATGAAGCCGAGGCAGAGATCCCAACAGCACAACAATTAGCTGTTGCTGTGATCAGTGAAGCCAGAGCAGAGGCATCCAATGTTAATAAAGGGAAGGGCATTATGATAGAAGAGGATGAAGAGAGGTTGCGAAAAGAAAAGAAGGAGAAAGAAGAGAAAAGAAGAAGAAGAGAAGAAGAGGAGATGGCTGACATGAAAAAGGCTCAAGAAAGAAAAACAGCCATTCTCCTAAGAGAACAAACCATCCAGCTGTATGCTAGACAGCTGGATGAACTGAAAAGAAAGATTCCTGCAGTTGACCAGATTGAAGAAGATGCAGCTCTTGCTCTTCAACTGCAGGAACAGTTCAATAAAGAGGAGGAAGAATTGGAGAAAAAGAAGAAAGAAGAAGCTAAGTTCAGAATATCCGATTCTGAACTAGCTAAAGAAATGAGGGAGGAGTGGGTAAAGACTCTAGTCTCTCAAGGTGAGGATGCAGACTACCTTGAGAAACTATCAACTAAAGAAGTCTACAGAGCCTTCATGGGTCAGCAGGGTCAATTGGCTTGCAAGAAAAAGGCTGAAGAAGAAGAAAAAGCCAAGCTACAGTCCAAGAAGACCATTGCACTGAATAAAAGAACCCATGAAGAAAGGAAGGTCATGATTGACTTCCTTAAGGCTAGAGGAGATAGTGGAAAGAGGCTAGGTCCCATGAATTTCATGAACCTGCAAGCCCTCTACTTCAAAGTTAAAAAGGATGAGGAAGAAAGACTAGGGAAGAAGGGCTCCAAGAAAAGGGTACTTATCAAAGAAGAAGAAAAACCAAAGACAAAGAAACCCAAGCCTTCTCCCTCACCTACCTCTTCCTCAGTCCATCATCCTTCCACTCTTCTCCCCAAACCTTCCACTCCTCCACCCAACAAGTCCAAATCATCCCACCCAGCTCCCACTCATCAACAGCCTCCCCTAAAGAAATCCAAATCCTCATCTGAACCTGAAGACTCAAGAAACATAGTTGAATGGGTCTACAATCCACATGATCAAAGGTTTGAGATCTTCAGGGGGAGAACTGAAAGAAGAAGATCTACATACAAGTCTGTTGATGAAGTTCTGCAACAACCAGATTCAGACCTAAGAAGAATTTTGGAGCTAGGTGAAGCTCATGAGCCTGCAAATGAGAGAGGGAAACATCTTATGCTAGCAATCAGACATTACTTCAACCCTAGCAAAGATGTGGTCATGGATATCAAACCACTCAAGTCCCACTCTCCATTTGTATCTTGGTCCTACAATGCTGATTTGGATGAGTTCACTCTGATTGATGTAAAGAAGCAGCAGATGAGATGTTCAAGCAAAGTAATCTACAAAATGCCACACAAAGACATCAAGACTCTGTCTGAACTTCCACTGAACAATCCCAGCAAGGATCCAAGAGGATATGAGGTTGAAAGGATAGTCAGCCACATGCAAAAGCTTCAGCAGCAAAGTGATTAGAAGAATTTTGGTTGCATCAGTCTAGGGGGAGTTTGTAGAACCAAAGACTGATTGCTACCAAATTATTCTAAGTACAAATGCTGCTGATAGGCCTATCAGCAGCATTCAACACATGGTGCTGCTGATAGGCTTATCAGCAGCATTCAACACTTGTTGCTACCGATGGGCTTATCAGCAGCATTCAACACAAGTTGCTGCTGATAGGCTTATCAGCAGCATTCAACACAAGTTGCTGCTGATAGGCTTATCAGCAGCATTATTCTCATCTCTGCTGCTGATAGCTTTATTCTCTGAAGACCAAACATTGCAGCTGACTATCCATGTGAAGCGCCTCTGACACCTTTCTGCAAAAGTAAGTGCCACACTCCAAGCAGAAGGAACCTCAATGGTGCAACCAATAAAGGACAATAACGCGCTTCTCCAAGCATGCAAACAATGATGCCAAATAAGACGTTTCAGTAAAGTTAACTAGATTAGCCTTTGCGTGTAATTTAGATTAATAAACAAGATCAACGGCTTGTGTTAGATCTGTTCCTTAGAATCAAGGGTCTGTCTTGATTCTAAGTTACTATATATATCTTGTAAACACTTCAAACAAAGTGTGCCTTGATAGTGCTTCTTGATAGTGTTTTACTTGTAAACTTGTAATCTCAGAAGTCTAATACAACAGTGCATTTATCACTATTCTTGCTGTTTACTTTGTTGGTTGCTATTGTTTCCGCCAATATCAACTAGAACAGAATCACCTTGTAATCTTACGATCCTTCAATTTATTTATTTACTATTTTTGGGATGTTACATCCTACCCTATAAATAGAGCCATTATCTCTCATGTATTATTCGCACCTCAATGATCTTCTAGGGTTCTCTAGCTACTAAAGGTCGTTATTCTCATCTTTTGGAAGATTCTAGCTTAAATCCTTCCATTCTAAGTAAGTTCTTCTTATGTTCTTTCTTGCTCATACTTTTCCTTTTAAAAAATCCCTCATAAATAGCTAGATCTATGATCCCTAACATGTTTATGTTATAATCATAGACCTATCCAAGATCAAAAGCCCTATTTTAATTAAATTTATTCAAAACATTTATTTAAAAGCTTGGTTTGATCTTTCTTGTTTCTTTCAATTTCAAAAATCATGTTTTTACTAAAACTCCTTAGTTTCAAATTAAATTATTTAATATTCAATTTCTATCTTTACTAAACTCATATTTTTCACTTTAGCCCATATACTTTCCAAACACACCCTAAACTTGGTTAAATATGCAAATAGAGTAAATTTCAAACCAGTATGCAATTATCTAGCAAACATTAAAGTTCATAGTAGGAAAAGACGGGGTTCTGATCCGACCAACTCGTTCCTGATTATAAACCAGTATGCAATTATCTAGCAAACTTTTTGGTTGGAGGTACTACTCTCGAATAATAACCATTCTCGTGTACAACATCCACTTTCAACTAATTATGATTATGATTATAAACTCATTTCTTTGCAAATAATTATACAAACTTTTATATAATTTATTTTTATTATATGAGAACATTTAAAACATAATTTTATACTTTTAATTAATAATTAATTATGGTATAATTATTAATTAATTAGAACATTATTAGTATACTTTAAATTTTGGTTTAATTACCAATTAATTAAATCAATATTTTTAACATTTATTTTTCATAAATCAAATGAAAGGTTTTATTCATTTATTTATGTAGTAAATTATTTAATTACTCAACTAATTATTAATAATTTATTTATTTATCCATTTATTAATTTATCCGATTTCAAATAAAAGAAAACTACTCACTTACTTATTTGTGTATTTATTTACAAACAAAAGAAACCTAATTATTTATTCAATTATTACAAACAAACAAAATCCTTATTCATTCTTTCGCTTATTACAATACAATTATTTATCAAAGATTTACATAAAATATTATTTGCAACTCAAATAATTATTTTATTATTAATATGAGGACACCCACATCAATCTCCCCGCACATTAGTATTCTCTATTTCATTTGTACAAATCATTGATCCATATATTCCATCAAACATAGGTTAACCTTTTGTTTAGCTAGAATAATTGTGCAACAAACAACATACTTGTGTGACATTGAAGCTACTCATTGCAAGGTGAGTTACATAGCCCCTTTTTTACTATTTTTACTTTTCGGGTGAAACATGTTTACAAATGCTTTACTTACACGACTCAATACCTATGTTCTTATGCTTTGATTTTTATGCTTTATGTCTTGAACTACCTGGTGACCATTACATGTGTTCCTGTTAGTACATTCATTAACTTGCAGTCCAAGCCTAAGGTAGTACCTAACATGATCATTTATACGGGAATCCAAAACTATAACTTACCATAAAACCTTGGTAGGTTTTGTTGGGTATCAACTTACAACTTGGGTATTATCTTCCCCTTTTTTCTTAAAATGGCGATCAGTGGGATTGCGTATCTAGTTTTCTATTACAAGATTGAATTGTACGCTTAGAACCTTGTATATTTTCACATTTATGCTCTAGACACGCTCTGAACATATTGAATTGTAAAACTATACTTAACTTTGTTGGTGTAGAAACCTATGTTTCTCACCAACTACTTGTAGTTGGCATTTATTCGCATGTTTCAGGTGCACCCATATGAGGACTACATGATCACATAGGACATGGACCTAGTATCAATTTAAATTAATTATGTTTTGTTTGAACACTTTGTTTTCTTATTTCTAAGTGTAACGGTTGCTTTTAATTCGAGTAATAAATATTATCATATTTAATAGATGATCATTTGCTTATGAACAACCACGTCAGCCCCGGCGTATAATCCGCCGCCGGCCCGGGTGTGACAATAATCATTTGGTCTTCCACGATAACCCATTCTTTGAAAACACCTAGTAATAAGTACATTTGGCAGCATAATAGGGTCTGTGTTAACTCCTCCCAAATTCAAAGCAACTCTGATTGTATCCACTGAAATTGCAATCTCCTGATTATTAACAGTAGCACGAATCACACTTGGATCAGCATTGGTGTCAGGAACAGCAGTCTCCCAAAATTGTTGAATATATAATGAACAACAACTATGATTCGGGACCGATTCAAAAAAATTGATTATCTCCTGATAGTTTGAATTCATGATCAGACACTTAGCAATTTTCATAACAAAAGATAAAAAATAAACTCATAAATAAATAAAAATTAAAAAAAATCAAGTTTAAAAAAAATCACAAACGTTTGAAAAATGCCAAGTCCTGGCGTTACTGACTCTGAGGCGAACTTCTTTGTATTAAAGTTAAATATGTGAGTATATTTTGTTCACCGGGAGGTGGTGTAATAATGGGACCGAGTATAAAGACGTACCGTTCCCAACATGAGTTCACAAATTCATGGTCGCATAATACGTTCGTATAAACACGTATGACCTTAATAACGTTGACCAAGCCTTAGCTTATCAATCTCTGCTTGTATAAAGATCTACAAGCTTCAAAGGAATTTTGATTAAAAAAGGTTTTACGATCTTACACTTTAAAATCAAGAACACTCACAAATATAAAGACGGATTTAGATAATAATAAAAGCCCACCAAATCGTGGTTTTAAGAATGAATAATTAAAGACATAAACATACCACTAGATTAATACATCAAACATTAACATGCACCAAAATTTATCTTCACCCTCGCAATACAAAGATTTTAGCCACGAATGGTCATACTAACTAGCGTATCGTTTTGTTTCATAGGCTCCCCTATTACAGACAAAGAGGAGGAGCCTCTCTACTATCTACTCTCTACTCTAGACTACAGAAACGGACTTTCTTTTGCTCTGATTGGGTGTGTAAGGGATGACCTAATGAAGAACTCAAGCCACCTATTTATATGCCTCAAAATAAGCAATAGACGGTCGTGCATTGGATTGCACGGGCGTGCAAACACCTCGAGAATCAAACATAGTACAATTGGCAGTGTATTAGAGCCTTGGGGAGCAAGATAGGGTTTGCACGGCTGTGCATGGCATTGCACGACCGTCCATTGCCCAACTGCTCCCCAGATTCGTCTTTTAGCTGCTTGTTGACTTCTTGTTGTCCATTTTGACTTCTTGGGGGTTAAATCTCGGGAATGATCTTCCAAAAGGCTTGATTTCTTGGTTTTTTTTTTTTACTGTTTTCATCTTGATTTATATTTAGAACACCGAATAACCTGCAATTATGAATATTAACGTTTTAAATATCAATTGCAAGGTTATTAATCAATTAGTACCATAATATGGGGATTATTATGCATACAAAACATGTATAATTTAGGACATATCATAATACCCCACACTTAAACTTTTCTTGTCCTCAAGCAAACTCATGCACGATTAGACCCATAACTAAAAACTTTACAAAGGTAATGGAGTTCCAAGTAGTTAGAAACCCCGAGATAGCTCTTGAGTTGTTTATTCTATTTTTTTATTTTTCTAAGATGGAATCCATGGCCAGCCTACTAGAACTTTAATTATGCATAATCTCTCACACCTCATAATGTTCACTCTAGGGTTACATATGTATAGATAATGTAAGTTAAGTGGAACACTCAAGTTCGAATCGAATCATGCAAAGGTTATAAGCTTGTATGCAAATCAAGTCTCCACCAACTAAATAAGTAGTATGCATGAATCAAGAGGACTTTAAAAGGGTTGTATTGTGGCTAAAAAAAATAAAAATAAAGGGTGAAAATGAAAATCTTTTTGGATTTTTAGGGATTTGAAGGGTTTGAATGGTTGCAGCTATCGTGAAACACAGCTACGGCTTCCTGGCTTAAAATGAAAAATACTAGCAGTTCCCTATACGGTACTCAGATCATGAGGATAACTAATCTGAGGGCTCGTTTATGGTTAGATTGCCAAGACCAAGATCTCTTATCATTCTCAATTCTTCCCTTGTTGTGTAATACACATTACTGCCTTTTCGTATGGATCTTTCGGCATGTATCCTAACAGCTCCTACTTTGATCAGATGCGTATACTCATGTTGGGAATGAGTTTGATTCTTGCTACACTTTCCATCGTTTGCCACACTTCACACATTTGTCGTATCTTTTGGCTCTTCTTTTGGCGGCATTTTTTGACAAGCCGCAGAATGGTGGCAGTTGTTCTTGCTTGGGCCACTGTTATCTTACATCACTGGTCGCTTGGAAATTCTTCTCTCGGAGTTCGGTTGGTAATTCAGGCTTTGCGAAATGAAGGCAGAAAAGCAAATTAAAATCAAAAGAATGCATATCCAGTTCTTTAAGGTCTAGCCGGTAAAAGACTCACTTCTCTCTTTCTTTTTCTTTTCTTCTTTTTATATTTTTTTCTTTTCTTTTTGTGTCAAGACAAATTCTTCAATAATTCATTTTCCTCAATTTACTTGAAATAATATTTACATAAATTTCTTGCAGATATTTCGGCTGTTTTCTTCCTAATACATCTACCTTCTTGTATACTCCAATTCTTTTGAGTAAAACAGATTCTTTCCAAAATTGCCTCAATGGTAATGAACTTGAAATAACGACATAAGATAATTTTCCCATTTTGAAGACATTCAGCCAATAACCAGTGTTTATTAAAAGCTGGTTGGTTGATAAATGTGGGTGGTAGAAAAGAAAAAGGCTAAGTCTCAGAGGGCTATCTAGTAGGATAATATTCTTGGGATTTTTGAGTTTAAGGATAATATATAAAGGTAATAAAGTCCTAGGTGCCTGAATCACCTTCATACTTCTACTAGTTCATTGTCTTGATATGAATAAGTCACACAAGTTCTAATTATGCATAGAATCCGATCGAATAAACTCTCAATATACCAAATGAAAGAGCATGAGAAAATATCTATTTGTTTCTCACATGGAAACATATGGGATAGGGTTTAGTGATTTGTTATGCATAATATCTATTTGTTTCTACTTGCCATGTCTTCATTTTATTTAATTAAGTGCGAACTCAAAGAGATTTTGGTTTTAGGGTTTAAAATTTTTTGAAATTTTTTTGGGTTTTACTAAAGGTAGGTTTTTTGTAATGTTTTAGTCAAATGGGTAGAAAATAGCAAGTTAAAATTTTACTGCTTTGAGGTTACAAGTAGTCCTGAATCTCTAATTCCTCACCCCACACTTAAAACTGTGCATTGCCCTCAATGTATAAATGCATGTAATGGAATGTTATGCATGAATTTAAATGCATGAAGTTTTAAGGGAAAAGAAACGGGTACTCCCCCGATCAATTCGGTGAATATCTAAGGAGAAAACTTATTGCTGCTGTCAGGTTTTGCCTATCAGTTGCTTGTCAACATGTTGCTTTAAAGACTTCATCGAATTTCACAGAAATTTGATGTGGTTTCCGACTCCTCCGGTTGTAGAGATGGAGTGTAATTCCCCGAAGAAGTAAAGAGACTATCTGGTGATGTTATTCTACCTGAAACACAAAGGAAAACATAAAAGTAGACAAGGAAAATAAAAGGTAGTAGTTAAGCTACTAAGGTCCTAGTATCGAGAAGGCATACCTGGGGGCTGAAGTATGAGAAACTTAAATTTGGAAAACCAAACCTGAGGTCCATGCTTTCTGTCGTATGCACCAACTTCTCAATGTATTCATGATCATCGGGTTGCCTCCCGGAAGCGCCACATTTATTTAAGGGTCGTTGGCCGGACCCGTACGTGCTTTGTGAATTCCTAATTTAATGCTCGTTGTGGAATAATCTGTCAAATGGGTGGCTTATAATATGGAGAGGTTCATCCAACCCATTTGATAACCAAGCATACAATGTGATGATAAACGGATCCAAGAATTAATGAAGTCCATCGTGGACCAGCTAGACAAGGGAAACCAGCGTAAAAAGAGTTTAAACTTTAAACGGTCATAACTTGAGCTACGTTTGGAGTTAGAGAGCCCCCGACCAGGGGACGGAAAGGTTTCGACGAGAAGGATCATGTGGCAAATGCCATAGACGGTTTGTCCTAGTGGTCCGAGCAAATTTCCCCCATTAAGTGGCCTGATTTCACAAATCAAAGATTTTCACCAATTTTCAATTTTTATTACTTTCAACTTTTTTGTGCTAAAACGGGTGAATCATTGATTTATGTATTTTAAAAGTCTTTTTATAGTTTTAATTTTAGTTTGGATGGATTGATTTGAAATTTTGAAAATTTTTGTAAACCTGCCAAATTTAGAATGCTTTATAGAAGAGCACCTAAATAAAATAGTGTAAGTAAATCACGCCACCACCATTTGAAATTTCTAGGACCAAACTTAAAGAAACCCATGTAGTGAAGGAGACGGTCACCCTTGTATGATAATTTTGTCATGTAATTTTCGTTGGATGAACTTTTCTTCCTCCATGAGAAGTGGTCCTCAGAGTGATGTGCCCTATCCTGTGGCTTATGTGATTCATGGAATGATTCACTGATATGCTTGGTCATAGGCCAGCTATCACTACTACAAGGAAGAGGTGCCACCATTGTCATTTTTTTGTTGGTGATCACATTTTCCTGCATAATCTCCTCCTGGATGTTGGTCTCACAATCTGGTTCTTCATATCATGTCGTCTCTGAAGTGACAGGAACTCCAGACTGTTCCGTACATCATTCTTGTGCTTCCATATTGAGGATTCTGACCATTTCTTCTTTAGAGATTCGTTCTTCTAATTCCTTTGATGCTTTAGCTTCCAGCCTCTCAGAAAAGTCAAGAAGTGATTGTAAAGTTGCAGTAACCCTTTCTTCTGAATCATCTGGTCTCACTTCCTGTTGAAGCACTTTTGTGTGAAAGACACTCTGGATAGTGTCTTAGCTTATTGTACTTGTCATGTATCTATTAGTCTTTGTATGTTAGTGTATCTATGTATTAGTTATCGAGTTGTAATTTCTAATGCATGTTATTGTTGTATTATTTCTCTAAGTGTTTTCCGCACTTAGTAAGTGCGCAGTAATTACTTCCTGCGTACTTAGCAAGTACGCAAGAATACTCTGTGTACTTGCTAAGTATGCATGAACAATTTGCCCTGCACACTTGTTAACTGCGTAGAGATCAGGTCTAGTATAAATAGAATAGGTTGATAGAAGTTATCTACGAAGACAGTTGCACTCAGTATTTTCTCTCTGTAACCTTTCAAGTTTATAATAGACGGAGTTTGAAAGTGATTTCGCTGTCGATTTACTTTGTGTTGCTTGATTCTCCACCTAGTCACGGGCATTCCGCACACGGTCCGACTAGTCACACACCCACACGTAACGATCCGAGACACCCAGGGACCTACAAGTAGTGTCAGAGCATAGCTCTTGATTTCGAGTGTTGTGAGTGTGTTAGGAGCATCTTCTACACATCCTACAGAGTTTTTGCAAGCAAAAGTGGGTGTTCTTGTTGATTTTTGTGATAAAATAGGGGTAGTTCTTGAGCACTATTTTAGAAGCAAAAATCACACAAAAACTGACTTTTGTTGTGTATTTGAGTGTTTTGAGCAACAAAGGTTGGTTAGAAACGAGTTTCTGACCCTTTGGCTCATTTTGTTTAGTCATATCTTCGACTTCTTCTGTCTCCGGTGAGATTCCAGTGACCGGAAAAAGTTGGTGAGGGTTGGTGAAAAAGTGACCTGCGTACTTACCTTATTTGGCAACAAGTACAGTCTTGCTGCGTACTTACAAAGTACGCAAGACCATATTTGCTGCGTACTTAAGTCATCTCCTGCGTACTTATCATTTTCTCCTGCGTACTTGTCAAGTACGCAAGAGAAAATTCTAAATACGTAAGACCAGATTTTTTAAGTTCGTAAGGCCAGAGTCAAGTGCGCAAGTTGTTTTGACTTTTCTGAAATTTGACCCAGTGTTACACTATGGCAAATCTTCAGAACCTCGGTAACCTACTTAATTATGACAATGAAATTGGAACCCCACAGAAACCACCAAAGCTGCTTAATGTATATGATTATTCAAACTGGAAAGCACGCTTTGAACACTATATCTCATATACCGATTCTTCACTTTGGATACCCATTCTAGAGGGTTATAAGCATCCCACATATACATATCTTGATGAGGAAGTTCCCAAGCCTATCTCCAAACTTGATGAAGAAAAGAAAGTTTATGACAGAGAGAAGAAGGCACACGGATCTATCACTATGGCCTTGACCAGGGAGTTATTTCACAGCTTCAGAGGATACGATAACTCCAAGGATCTCTGGAAGGCTTTGCAGAAGAGATTCAAGGGAAAAAGCGACATCAATAAGAGTAAGAGGGATCTTCTTAGGAAGCAGTATGAGTGCTTTAGATATTTGGAGAATGAATCTATAGATGAGCTTATCTCTAGATTCTATCATCTGCAAACTGAGTTGAAAGTTTATGACCTGATCTATCTGAATGAGGAGTTAGTTGAGAAATTTCTGGATACCCTACCACCAAAGTTTGAGATGTACACCACTCTGATGAGAGAGAACTCAAAGTTTTATGAGATGACTATTGATGAAGCAATCGGAAAGGTTCAAGCACATGATATGAACATAAAACGAAAAGAGAGCTCAGGGAGACCTCAAATACAAGACCCTTCTATGTATTTTGGGACGTCTTCCACAGCCAAGTCATCGGGTTCTGGAATTGCCCTTTTCTTAAGGAACTGTCATGAAGAGGATAAGTCAAATGTCTGTGGTGGTCATGCTTGCTATGCAGCATCTAGATCTGGTTCTGGTTCTGGATCTCATCACCAGAATTCCTCAAGAAACCCTTCTCCCACATCTTCAGCTAACCAATCAGCAATAGTCAAGATAGCTGAAGATCATGTAGCTTTATTCTCATCATGCATGCTTGCCTATGAGAACTTCATTGGCGGTAAGCTCACATATCCTGAAACCATAGAAGAAGACTTCAATCAGGTGGATCCGGATGATATGGAGGATATGGATATTCAATAGAATATGGCCATGATCTTGAGGAGGGTGAAGCGTTTCCTGAACATAACTGGTCGAAAGTTTATTGGTGGGCATTCAAATGCCAAGGTTGGTTTTTACAAATCCAAGACCAAGTGCTACAAGTTTCTGAACTTTAGACACTTTGCTCGTGAATATCAGAGGAACAAAGCACCTGCCTCAGGATTCACAAGACCAAGACAGGGAAACAACCAAGGAAACAATCAAGGGTACAACTCTAACAACTGCAATCAAAGTCAAGGTGGAACGTCCAATGCATTGGTGGCTCAACAGGACGAAAGCTTTGATTGGGGTGTTCATTTGGAGGATGCCTTTATTGCACAAACACAGGTTGGTCTCATGGCTGAGATTATGGAGATGATGGAAGCAGAGGAACGGGAAGCTTCTGTGGCTGATCAAGTAGAGTCTACAACTGCAGTTGCCCTCATGGCTATTGGAGAGGCATCATGTTCATCGAATGAGGTAGATTCTAATCCTTTTGCTATCATTTCTTGTTCCAAATATCTAAGCTTAAAGGTTGAAAATTCTAAGCTTCAAGACAAAGTCGAACCCCTTCGTATTGCAATGTTAAGCTACAAGGAAAATGAAAAACGTTACAATGATTCAATTGAAACTTTAAAGAAAGAAAAATGTGATTATTCACTTAAAATCAGCGATCAACAGTTTCATTTGGATGTTGCGTACAAGGGGTTAGAGAAAAGGAACAATAAGATCAACAAGCTGTAAAATGAGATCTTGCAGTTGAAAGGTAATATTGAGAAGTTGAAAAATTATGGTTTTATGATGGAACACTACGAGTCTGTAGTGAGACAAGTGAATGGCTTAGGGTTGGGTACTAATGTCATTCCTCCACCATTTAGCGGGAAATTTTTCAACGGCTTAATTGACATTTATTTGTCTTGCCTTGATGAGTCCTCAAGTCAGGATGATTCCTCTAACAAGGATGATTTCTCAAGTAAGGCTGACTCTGCATCTAATGAAGAGTTCTTTACTGCTTCTGATGATGGGTCTGAGAACACCTGCCCTAAAGGAGTAGTCTCTAAGGAGTTGCTAGGTCAACATGAAGTTAAGAAAAACATTATCCCTGATAGTGATAATTGTATTTTGATTGAACCCGATATCATTGAATCAAATGAAAAATTAAAATGACAATTTATGGGGGATATAAAAACATTAATCAAGTTAAGAAAGAAGCTTTTTCAGCTCATTTTAGGCTTGGTTCTTAAGAAATTTTGCAAAAATTTTATATTCCCAAAAACCAATCATCATCGGGTCAAACTACTGTTCACCAAACAACTTCTTCTGCTCATCATGCTGAGTCATCTAATGCCAGATCTAATGAGCCTTACAGGAGGACTTACAAAGAAAAGAGAACTTGCTTTCACTGTGGTATGGTTGGTCACATTCTTGTGAACTGTCCTGCTAAGAACAAAGGGAAACGGCCAATTGTTTCACAACCGGCTGTTATCCCTAAGTCACCACTAGTGAAGCATTCCAAAAGTCCAAAAGCAAATGTGGTGAAACCACCAGTAAAACCTATGGTAAAGCCAAAGCTTACATCTGAGGCTAAACCATCTGTTTCAAAAAAAGGGAAAGCTACGTGCTAAACTTGTGCATCTACCTCTGGTAGTGCACCAACTGGTGAGAAACCTGTGGTGAAACTCTCTAAGCCACAGAGGAGAAGAAGGAATAAGAGATTGAGAAAGCTGGAATAGCTGGCTGGAATTCAACTAGGTGAAGCTTCCACTAGTTCACATGCCGCTGTTGAATCTATGTCTACTGTTCCAGTTAAGAAAAAGAAGAGGTCCTGGAATAACAAATCCAAAAGTTCTCAATCTCCTGGTCCCAAATCTTCTAAACATTCATCCATTTTTGACAGTCATGACTGTGAATTAATTGAGGTTGTTTATTTTAAGAAAGACGGACAACCCAAGACCACTATGGCTTGGGTCTCCAAAACTAATTAATTTCTTGTGACTCGTGCAGGGACATCCGAAGGGTACTATCTCTAATCGTTGGTATGTAGATAGTGGATGCTCCCGGCACATGACAGGTAACATGGCCTTGTTTCAAGATGTGAAACCATTCAGAGGCGGCTATGTGGCCTTTGCTGGAGAGAAAGGCGATAGTATCACGTGTCAAGGCGTGGTTTCAAATGGTTGTGTCAGCTTTGACAACGTCAATTACTGCGAGCAGCTGAAGCATAACCTGTTGAGTGTCTCCCAGATGTGCGACAAGGCGTACTCGGTTATGTTTGACAAGTCTGAATGCATGATTCTCAAACCTGGTTTTGAAGTTCCTGAAGACTGGATTCTCATGCGAGCACCAAGGATAAACCATACTTATCAGATTGATATGAGTGTGGCTACAACCACCTCATCAGTTTCTACTTGTTTGCTTACCAAAGCGACAGAGCTTGACTCTATCTTGTGGCATAGGAAACTCGGACACATTTCTTATCGAACAATGAATCATCTTGTCCGAAACGGTTTGGTAACCGGTGTTCCTAAGCTGAGATTTACCGTTACAGATGATTGTATGCCTTGTAAAAAGCGCAAACAGCAACGGAAGTCTCACAAGCCCAAGCTCCAAAACTCCATCGATACCCCTTTGGAGCTATAACATATGGATCTGTATGGTCGCATAAGTATTAGGAGTATTGGAGGTAAGTCATTCTGTCTGGTGGTAACTGATGATTTCTCATGTTTTTCTTGGGTTCATTTTTTAGGTACAAATGACGAAACTGCTGACATTCTTCAATACCTGATTCTGAGCTTGGAATCTCTTTGCAAGTTGAAGGTTAGAAGAATAAGGAGTGATAACGGAACTGAATTCAAGAATAACTTGATGGAACTTTTCTATCTCAAGAAGGGGATCTGTCACAAATTTAGTGCCCCGTACACACCTCAGCAGAATGGAGTCGCAGAACGGAAGAACAGAACCTTGATTGAGACTGCAAGGACAATGCTGTCAGATGCAAAGCTTCCTGTCACTTTCTGGGTAGAAGCAGTTAATACAGCTTGTCACCTCTTGAACAGAGTTCTGGTTGTGAAAAGGCACAACAAGACTTGCTATGAGTTGATCAACAATCGACCTCCCAATCTTGACTATCTAGTTCCTTTTGGTAGTCCCTGTTCCTTATTGCTACAATACAAAGACCGAAAGTCTAAGTTTCATGTAAAAGCGGTGGAAGGAATCTTCTTAGGATATGTTTCCAACTCGTCTTGCAAGAGAGTGTACAATATAGGAACTCGTACTGTCGAGGAATGGTTTGAAGTGGATTGTAGTAAACACAGCATTCCACCAGAACCAACTGGTCCAGCTTGGGGTTTTGATTATGATGTGCTATTCAAATCTTTCAACCTTCCTGGTCTGTCTGCCGATGATGACGCAAATGTGTATGAATTATTTAGTGACGGTGATGACTCTAGTTTCTCAACATGTGCTAATGTACGATTGTAACTCATGATTCCAATGCTGCATCTGCATTTGGAACTCATGACAGTGATAACATTGAAGATGTTCATGTTGACGGAAATGACGCTTAAGCTAATCCTAGCACTCGTATAGGAAATGAAGATCCAGCTGATCCAATCAACATTGAATCTTCTTCTTCTAGAACACGGGATATGGGGGAGTTAATCACGAACCTCGATTGAAAAATTCAGGAACCGAATGTACCAGAGACGAGAGTGCATAAGAATCATCTAATTGACAACATTATTGGTGATCCTCATACCGGTGTTCAAACTCGTCATAGAACCATTGCTGAGAACACTAGTTTGTACTCTGAGATACTTGACACTGGTGTCATGGAAACATGTTTGCATGCTGCTTTCGTGTCCCAGTTAGAGCCGAAGAATGTGAAGGAGGCTCTCGCTGACAACTGCTGGATTGAGGCAATGCAAGATGAACTGTCTCAATTCCAAAAGTTTCATGTGTGGGATTTGGTTGACTTGCCAAGAGGCGTACAACCAATTGGAACCAGATGGGTGTTCAAGTGCAAGATGGATGATCGTCATGTTGTAGTGATAAACAAAGCAAGGTTGGTTGTTCAGGGTTTTTATCAACAAGAGGGCTTGGATTACACAGAAGTATATGCCCCAGTTGCTATAGTTGAGGCCATTCGACTGTTTCTGGCTTATGCCTCCTATGTCGGCTTCAAGGTCTATGAACTTGATGTGAAGAGTGCTTTCTTATATAGAAAAGTTCATGAAGAGGTCTATGTCACTCAACCACTCGGCTTTGAAGATCCGCATAATATTAATAAAGTGTTTAAGCTCAATATAGCACTTTATGGTCTTCATCAAGCGCCTCGGGCATGGTATGAGACTTTATCAAAACATCTACTGTCAAGTGGTTTCGACCGTGGACAGATTGACTTGACCTCTTCATACGGAAAGCAGGAGGTGATATTCTTCTTGTACAAGTGTATGTCGACGACATTATCTTTGGGTCTACAAATGAAGAGATGTGTAGGGAATTCGAACTGGTGATGAAATTCAAGTTTGAGATGAGTAACATGGGTGAATTGTCGTTCTTCTTGGGTCTGCAAGTAAGTCAAAGAGAGGATGGCATTTATCTGCATCAAACTAAGTATGTGCAGGAAATCTTGTCATAATACAAGATGAATGATTGCAGTACTTATGGCACACCTATCCTCGTCATTCATGGTCTGCATCTAGACAAAGATGGAAAGGATGTGGATTGCAAATTATACCATGGGATGATCGGATCTCTTGTGTATCTCACAGCTTGAAGGCCCGACATAATGTTTGATGTATGCTTGTGCTCAAGGTTTCAGTCACAACCGAAGGAGACTCATATGATAGCTGTCAAGAGGATATTCAGATACTTGAAAGGGAAACCCCGATTGGGTCTTTGGTACTCTAAGCAGCAGTCATTTGACTTCAAAGCCTATACTGATTCAGACTATGACGGTTTTAACCTTGATAGAAAGTCAACTTCTGGTGGATGTCAATTCTTGGGAGACAGACTGGTTTCCTGGCAGTGTAAGAAGCAGTCAACGGTTTCTGTCTCAACATGTGAAGCAGAGTACATTGCTGCAGCGAGTGGTTGTTCACATATATTGTGGATTCAACAGCATTTGAGAGACTACGGCTTAAACTTCACTAGAACTCCACTGTTCATTGCCAACAATGCCACCATGTCCATCATAAACAACCCGGTGAAACATTCCAAAACTAAAATATTGAAATTCGGCATCATTTCATCCGTGATTGTGCTGAAAAGCATCTCATTGAACTTGTAAAGGTTCACACGGATGACAACTTTGCTGACCTTTTCACTACGGCGTTTGATCGAACCCGTTTTGAGCATCTTGTCAACTTGATAGGAATGTTCAATCCAGAGTGAAAACTTGTTTTTCTTAAATCAATTCAATTCATGAAAGTTAAATTTTATTTCTTTTAAGTTTTCTGTATAGTTCTTCTAATTTTCAAATATTTTACAAAAATCCAAACAAAATAGAAAATGGATAAAATTTCAAAGTTATCTTGAGAAAAGAGGAAATGATAGTACATCAGTAATGATCTAAACGTCATAGACTGCTCATATGAGAAATGATTGCATCATGCTTACTTGATTGTTTAAATTGTTATGTTTTTAATCTGCTTATTTACAAGTAATTTGAATTGTTAGTAGGTTGTAGGCGTCTTTGAATCATCAGTAGTGTGGAAACTAAATCTAGACTACAACTGTGATTTGAACCCATGTATGCATGTGTGCGTGTGTAAAAGAATAAAATAAAGATCATTATCAGATAAAGGATGTAAGATTTTTGCAAATATTTTCTTAAGAGACCAGTTTCGGGTTATGTCTTTAGCACAATTTATCGGTTCACTTCACTGCCCATACTCACAAGTATGCAATGGGAAATTGGGCCAAGATATGTCTTAACATCAACCGTTAAGCTTATATTCACCCTTGAACCATACCTGATTCATTGAAATCAAATCCAGATAAAAGTTGGATCACCTTACCTAAATCCTCAGACTCCATATCTATTAACCTGAATCATCATCATATGATATTCAAAGAAGAAAATCCAATCTAACCAAGAAATCTGAATCACTCGATTCTGAATCTTATGATTCTTGATAATCCTTATGGATTGTGCTTGATTTTTTCTGTGCTAAACGATGTAACTTCATTCTGGAGATTTGAAAATCTTTGAGAAAATCTTAGATGCCTTGAGATAGTGCAAGTTACATTTCTGTAGCATATCAGTGGGGTACACGCTGTATATCTTAAAATTAATACCTTAACCCACAAGAACATGATACAAAGATGCTTATGGTTTCAAATATCATAATATTGCCAACTTGAATTACTTGTTTATGTGCTTATTACGTATGAATAACTTGTAATCCATGACATGATCCCATATTCTTTGACATTTATCTTGTATCGTTTTTGCTAGAGTTTAGCCTGATATGATTCTCTGCTCGTGTCTTTGAGTAAAAATAGTATGTGTGTATATACTTGTATATCTCTATTCAGAAAAAGAGCAAAAAAATTTTAAGTTTGTGTATTGTTCAATTCTATTAAAAAATGCCAAAAATATTTGTGTTTAACCTTCTTGAATTAACTTTGAATCCTCTTGATTGAATGTGCTTATCTTGTTCGTTATTTGACTTTGAATTCTTCATAATTTGAGTTGAAATTCGAGAAACGCAAGGGTTAAGCCTTGCGCACTACTCCCAAATGTGTTGGGTATATATACAGGACTTAGAATTTTTTTTGAGTTTATCTCATTCAAACGTCTTTGACACTATTGTATACCCACTGATCCTTTTTCACTCATAATTTCGTGTGTTCCTAAACGGTTTTTCATCCCAATTCTAGTTTCAACATCATCTAACTAACATTTGTTGAGAATCTAGGACCATTTCATCCATTAAATCTTGAGTTACGGACCGATTTGTGACTTTGAAAAACTAGGGTTTTGAATCTTGATTTTGGACAATTTTTGGTTGTTTTTGTAACACATTATGACCAAAACATGCTTAGAATCAACAATCGAAGCTTGATCATCACTTAATCGTCCATAACACTCCTTTATTTTGTTTTTGACTTACTGTTTGACCGTGGGTTCGCGTGGGTCGAACTTTAGGTGAAAATGACTGGGTTTTAGTACAATTTTGGTGTTTAAATAGGTTCCATTGGTCTTAAACATGTTTTTCGACCTAGTGGTTTACCATCAAAACTCACAAGTTACTGATTTTGGATTTTCATAAATTTTGCCTTAGTGTTAAGTCATGCGTGCTTAACAAGTACACAAGACATAAGTCATGCGTACTTGCTAAGTACGCAAGACCTAAACCCTGTGTACATAACAAGTATGCAGGAAGGGAATTCTTGAAAATTTTCTAAGTCAGGATTTTCAGTTCTTTGTGAATGTACTATACTTGGTCATGTGTATTCAATTGCAATGAGTCTTCTTATTCTTATTATGTTTATTGTTTGTTTGTGCAGTAATGGCTCGAGCATTCATAAGCGAATTCAATCTTCTGGCTCTAACACAGCCTGAGTGGAAGGGTGCTGCACTTCACTATAGGGAGATAATTGACTTTCTGAACCGATCAAAGTTTAACTATGCCATATCTGCTGATCCTGTTGTCTCAAGTCCTTATCTGGAGCAATTCTGGGAAACTGTTGATCATGATTGTATAGTAAACCAAAACATCATTAGGCTACTATAGCAGGTCATGATATTGCTATCTCTGAAGACACCATCAGATGCGTGCTACAGTTTAGGGACTTATCAACTGATCCGGTGAGTTACCCTGACTACTTCGTTGATGGATGCTGGAGACAAAGGATGGGGTATGTCGGTACCATGGACTACTCCTCGTACAAGAAGATCTGGGTACTTGATCAGTGGCGTTACTTCGCACATGTCATGATCATGTGCCTGTCTGCTAGAAAGGCTGGAAAGGATGCCATGGGGCATGACCTGGCGGCTGCAATGGTTGCCCTCTCGCTTAACAAGGGTTATAACTTCTCGAAGTATATCTATAAGTCTATCACCGATCAGATCAATGCTACTGATAGGTTTAGATATCTATTATACCCTATGTTCATACAGCTGTTGATTAATGATGCTGTACCGAATCTACAGGCGATTGGAAAGAGACTACAAGTCAAACGGGTGGATAAGAGACTGTTTGCACAATTTCTAAAGCCAAGCAGTGTAGAACCTACCCCCGAGCACACTACTCTCTTTGGCCACCTAATAAATGAAGCATATGTGGCTCCTGCTGACTTAAGATGGTATAGTGCAGCGTTTGAGCCTGAACTCAGTGAACACAGTGATGAACAAGAAGAAGAGGAATTTGGATCTGAAGATGATATGTCTGAAGATGAAGGGGACGAGGAACAAGTAGTTGGAGGTGCTGAAGATTCCGACTCAGAATCGACTGAGTCAGATTCATCTGATTCTGATGATGCACCGTCCCAGGCACACCCAAGAAGACTGACGAAGGTGACCCTTCCTGAGTCATCTTCTAAGAGAAAGCATTAAGTGACTAGCAGTGAATACGAGCCCGATTCTGATTCGGACGCTGCTATACAAATACGTAGGAGAGAAAGTATTAATAAGCAAAGGGGGGATAGGCCGTAACAAGCTATCCTTCGTGAGGTAGAAGTCAGTGCTCAGAGGCAAGCACATGTAACGGCTACGAGTACTGATTTCACTTCTACCTCACCTTCACAACAGCTTTACAGGAGACAACGGAGGAGGCCACGGGTAACACCTGATGTGGGTATCATTGCTATCACAGAGGAGGTTCCTGTGATAGTGTCCCTCCCTGTACTATCTGTCCAAGTGGCGGTGACAACTCCTATTCTAACCGAGTCAGTCACCATCACCCCTTCCACCACAATCGCAACCACCATCCAATCCACAATCCCTACTACCACCATTGAATCTATCAGTCAACCCTACAACTTTGGAGACTTTTCCCAGGGTTTTGACTTTGATACGATCTTCTCATCTCCACTCCATAATACTGAAGCCTCTACGTCCAGGAATCCTGATCCCAGTGATGCAAGGATAACCACTTTGGAAACACAAGTTGCTGGTTTACTTGAAACTGTTCAGAAATCAAGGGAAGAATCTGAGGCTCAACAAGCTCAGATAAAATCGTTGGTGGACGAAGTTACTATTCTGAGAAGCCAGAGGACTGGGATTGAAGAGAGACTTATAAATGTGATGGCCCAGAACGAACTACTGATCAAAACAAAAAATATGATTATGGGACACAGGACGTCTTTGGAGGTACGGTTTGACATGCAGCGGAAAGAACATGAAATGATGGTCAAGTTAGTAGCTGACCTGACCAAGAAGCTTGCTGCTCAGGGGGAGAGAGAAAAAGAGAAGGAGAAGGCATCAAAATCTAGCGGTGATGAGGCTTGTCATCCGGTTGATCTAACAAAGGATGATGACAAAGACAAGGATCCTGAAGTCGGTTCTAGTAGAAGTGAGCAACAAGCTTTGGCGATAGTGCCCATTTATGCTGTTCCAATGGCTGAGGGGGAGTCGACTCACCAGGAAGGCGGTGATGCTTCAGGTGGCAATAAAGGAAAGTCGGTGGCTGACGTTTTGAAAGATCTATCTGACGACGTGTCGGATAATGTGATCTTATTCTTAGAGCCAGACAATTCCAAAGAAGCACAGATCGAGGCTCTCTGTAATCTGGAAGAGGGAGAGATCGACTCTGGTGACGATTAGGATGAGGAAGATGATGATGTGGTAATCAAAGTTCCCAAGGGCTACGGGGAAGGAGAGTATGAGTTTGAAGATGGAGAGATCTTTGAAGTTCCATCCTTTGAATCTCATCTTAACACTGGTTTAGTCGAGCCTGCTAGTACTGTTGAGGCATCGACTGAAGCCTCCCCTGCTGACCCTACAACTGTGGATCTAGAGGCACAGAAAGACAAACATATGCCTGCAAGTTCATCAAATGATCCGGCTCCTGTCTGGGAAAATACTTCAATCATAGACAAACACGGAGCGACAGGGATGATCTTAGCTGTGAAGTTCGACGAGGATAATAAGTTGTTTGCAATCAAGCGAGCTGGGGGGGGGGGTTCAATACTTGAAACCAACCAGCGAGGTTTTCAACTCATTGCCAAGATACGACCTCGTGAACCTAGTAAACCGAGAGCTGCTGGGTCACTCAAATAACGCAGTAGCGAGGGGTTTGTGGCAGGTTCTACAGCGAGAGGTAAGATCTGTGAAATTCGAAATGTTTAAGCCTCAAGTGCACAAGCTAGTCAGGGATAAGAACGTTAGACATCCTGTGACTAATAGAAGCTTAAAGAAACTGGTATACAAGCCAGTGATGTGTGAAATAAAGATTCCCCCGAGCAAGTTATCTCAGGATATCTTCGGTAACATACGGTACTGGTACGTAGATCCTAAATCGGGTGAGGCAGTGGTGATTGGAAAGGTGTGGTCCGATAGTGGAAGCTTAGTGCCAAGGGAACTGATCAGAGTGTTTGATGAAGTCTGCTTCATAAACTTATCTGTGAAAGATCTGGAGGCATTAGCTGACAAGTACTGCATGTACACGGACGAGTGGACAAAGTTCCTTGCTTCTAAATACGACAAGGTGATCAAGTTCTGCCTTGACTACAAGAAGAAGATGGAAGCTAAAGCTGGGGAGCAGTGAAGACCGAATACAATCCAAAGCTGTTGTCAAGGGGGAGTTTGTTGAAGCACTTTTGTGTGACAGACACTCTAGATAGTGTCTTAGCTTATTGTACTTGTCTTGTATGTATTAGTATTTGTATGTTAGTGTCTGTATGTATTATTTATCGAGTTGTAATTTCTAATGCATGTTATTGTTGTATTATTTCTCTAAGTGTTTTGCGCACTTAGCATGTACGCAGGAATTACTTCCTGCGTACTTAGCAAGTACGCAAGAATACTCTGCGTACTTGCTAAGTACGCATGAACAATTTGCCCTGCGTACTTGTTAACTGAGCAGAGATCAGGTCTAGTATAAATAGAATAGGTTGACAGAAGTTATGTACGCAGACAGTTGTACTCAGTATTTTCTCTCTGTAACCTTTAAAGTTTATAATAGACGGAGTTTGAAAGTGATTCATTGTCGGTTTACTTTGTGTTGCTTCATTCTCCACCTAGTCACGGGCATTCCGCACCCGGTCCGAATAGTAACACACCCACACGTAATGATCCGAGACACCCGGGGACCTACACTTCCGACTGATCCATGTTTGTGAAGTTGGAAGGTTGTTGCTCCTTATAGTCACATAATCCTACTAGAGATGTTGGTGCAATAACTTTCAATTCTTGGACTTTGAAGAGATAATCTTGTTATTCAGTTGGAAAGCTCTTTAGGATTTGAACCTTAATTTCTTCCAAATGACGAAACACTTGTTGTTCAGTTGGAGAGCTCTTTAGGAGTTAAACCTTAATTTCTTCCAAATGATGAAAAATATTTCCCGGGGTCCATGAGTCGGAATCCAGAGCTGAGTGTTGAATTTCTTGGGGCGGTGTGGTTTCCTCATATGATTGCTAGTAGGGTTGGTGAAAATCTGTGGAATACCCTTGATAGTGATAACAATCTTGAGTGTGGTGGGCTTCCCCACAGACCTCACACCAAACCTCTGAATAGTGGTACTCATAGTCGTGTTGGTATCCTCCATAACAACTCTCGTAGTCGTAGTCCATGTAAGTTGCTGTAAAGAATACTCAAAACAAACCATAAAATAAATGTTAAGGATAAAAAGGCTAATCCGTTAACTCAAATTTTTCTTGAAATCACCGTGTCCCCGACAACGGCACCAAAAACTTGATAGCGTGTTTTTAGTAATAAAAATATTTAGAGATATTAGTTTCACGAGATCAGGTTTTAAATTTATAAAATGATAATTACTTTAACTTAAAACACACACAATAGGCAAGTGTACCTATCGCAGCGCAATATAGTTTAGGTAAGAACCAAGTATCGAACCAACGGACACCGTCGAGTTCCAGTACTCAACTTTTGTTATCGTTTAGCCGGATCATATAGTGAGTGCGTTTTGTGTGCTTGTTAAGCCAAATTGTAAATGATAGAAAAGTATATGACGATAAAGTAAATAGCATAAAAAATAAAAACATGCGTGATGTATGTAACAAAAATGTAACGACCAGAATAGTAAATAGCAAAAAAGTAAATATCTTGGAAATGATCAGGTCACAGAGAGTATTGCTTCGGGCCTCGAATCAGCTTGGTACGTGATAATGTTAAGTTTACTAATCCAGTGATATGACTACTACAAACTTGTGACCCGGGTCAACGCTAGAGCCTCGTCCTCACGACATTTGATTCACGAATTAAATTCTTTAAATTAAAATAGTAGTGCCTCCCGTTAACAGTTACCCTCAACCTATCGAATGGTCATCTCCGGGTTGGTTGAAGACATCGAACGTAAATGCTTTATATTAAAGTTAAACATGGGATTATATTTTGTTCACCGGGAGGCGGTGTAACAATGGGACCGAGTATAAAGACGTACCGTTCCCAGCATGAGTTCACCAATTCTTGGTCTCATAATAAGTTCGTATAAAGACGTACGACCTTAATAATGATGACCAAGCCTTGGCTTATCAATCTCTACATGTATAAGGACGTACAAGCTTCAAAGGAAGTTTGATTAAAAGGGTATTACGATCTTACACTTTAAAATCAAGAACACTCAAAAATATAAAGACGGATTTAGACAATAATAAAAGCCCACCAATTGGTGTTTTTAAGAAAGAATAATTAAAGACATAAACATACCACTAGATTAATACGTCAAACATTAACATGCACCAAACTTCAACTTCACCCTAGCAATACCAAGTGTTTAGCCACGAATGGTCATACTAACTAGTGTAATTCTTAGTTTCATAGGCTCCCCTATTTCGGACAAAGAGGAGGAGCCTCTCTACTCTCTACTTTAAACTACCGAAATAGACTTTCTTTAGCTCCGGTTGGGTGTGTAATGGATGCCCTAATGAAGAACTCAAGCCACCTATTTATAGGCCTCAAAATGAGCAATGCACGGTCATGCGATGGATTGCACGGGCGTGCAAACACCTCGGGAATCAAACCGGGTACAATTGGCAGTGTACTAGAGCCTTGGGGAGCAGGATAGGGTTTGCACAGCCGTGCATGGCATTGCACGACCATGCATTGCCCTGCTACTCCCGATTTTCGTCTTTTAGCTGTTTGTTGAGTTCTTGTTGTCCAATTTTGACTTCTTGGGGGTCAAAGCTCGGGAATGATCTTCCAAAAGGCTTGATTTCATGGTGTTTTTGACTGGTTTCATCTTGTTTTATATTTAGAAAACGGAATAACCTGTAATTATAAAATATTAACGTTTTAAGTATCAATTGCAAGGTTATTAATCAATTAGTACCATAATATGGGGATTATTATGCATGTAAAACATGTATAATTTAGGACATATCAGTTACATCCTCCCCACCTTGTTTTAATCTCGTCCTCGAGATTATTAGAACAAGTGAGGATATTTCTTTTTCATTTTAGAGTCCAGTTTCCACATGTACTCAGGTCCACGTCTAGTGTTCCATTTAACTTTCACAATCACAAGTTTCTTTCTTTTCAATTTCGTCACCTGCCTGTCCTTGATTTGCAAAGGTTGTTCCACAAACTTAAGTTTTTCATTTACCTCTACATCTTGTAGGGGCATTACCAAAGTTTCATCTGCTAAACACTTGCGCAGATAGGATACGTGAAATACATCATGCACTCCACTCATTTCTTCTAGTAGTTCGAGTTGATAGGCCACAGGGCTAACTCGTTTCAAGATTTTAAAAGGTCCTACGAATCGTGGACTTAATTTCCTTTTCTTGTTAAATCACACAACACCTTTCCAGGACGATACCTTTAACAGAACGTTATCACCTACTTTGAATTCTAATGGCTTTCGTCTCTTATCCGCATAGCTTTTCTGTCTATCACGAGCCGCTTTCAATCGATCTCTTATTTGTATTACTTTATTAGTTGTTTCATATACTATTTCAGGTCCAGACATCTAATTTTCTCTTATCTCATAACAGCATATAGGAGTTCTACATTTTTTACCATACAAGGCTTCGAATGGTGCCGCCTGTATACTTGTGTGATAACTATTGTTATACGAGAATTCCATTAGAGGTAAGTGGGCGTCCTAACTACCTCCAAGATCGATCACGCACGCTCTCAGCATGTCTTAGAAAGTTTGGATTGTTCTTTTGCTATGTCCGTCCGTTTGAGGATGGTAGGCAGTGCTAAGATTTAGTTTCGTCCCCAACACTTTTTGGAAGCTTTGCCAGAATCAAGACGTTAATCGACTGTGTCTATCTGACACGATAGATAGCGTCTCACCGTGTAGCGACACGATTTCATTAACGGACAATTGTGCCAACTTATCCATGTTGAAAGTTTTTTTCATTGGAAGGAAATGAGCAGACTTAGTTAGTCTATCAATGATAATCCAAATGGTATCATTCCCATGACTCGTTCGGGGAAGTTTCGTAATGAAAACCATGGTTTTCAATTACCATTTCCAGACATGTAGTTCATGTTGTTGCAACACGCCACATGGCTTTTGATGTTCTGTTTTAACCTGGGAACAGGCTAAACATTGTAGGTCCCACGGGGTGTGACGGATCTCTAGACTCGCGGTACGAAACAGTTATAACGTGTGGAATCCATGATCAACGTGCAACGTGTAAAGCAATCAACAACACAGAGTAAATAATCCTCTCTTTATATTTCACTTAAAACATTGCTTACAAGACTCAAACTGAACACATACAAAATGAGCAATCCAAACACCTATTTATAGGAAACTACAAAGACCAGGCGAACTTAACAGGTTCGCCACCTAAGATCCTTAGGCGAACTTGACAATTTCGTCAATCAAATTCGCTATAAGATCCTTAGGCGAACTTGACAGATTCGCTAACTTACAACTCAGAATTTAGCGATAGTTACAAAACATGTCCTAACAGACTCCCTCTTAACTGTTGCTAACAATTTTAACAAATTACAAGTCAAAGACTCTAAGACTAAGACACAAAATCTTCAAGCTCGTTGTCACCAGAATATGCTCCAACAGACTCCCCCTTGACAACACCTTCCGAAGATTGTCATCAGTCTTCAAGATCATCAAACATATTATAGTCCTCGTCTTCTTCATCTGCACATTCTCTCTTTCTAGAAGAAAACTCACGAGAAGGACCCCTAGTCAATTTTTGTATGCAATTTTCAGTTTTGGCAAAAATAACATCCAAATATAACCAACAAGTAAAATTTCCATGGAAGCTGGAAAAATATTTTTTTTTATTTTTCAAACAAAGAAACACAAAATCTTTTTGGTTTTTATCTGTATAAATTGAAATGAAATGAACTATAAAACACTAAAGAACATATTTTTGTTGAACATCATAAGCAAGAAGATCATATCAGTATATATGATATATCAATCACACATCTTGGATAAAAAAACCCGTATAACATCAAATGGTATCCTATGTCATTCATTCAAACCTTGATCAATTATGCTAATATCCTTTCAAGATTATCATATTTCATGTAATGATATGCGATAAACATTCAAAGAAAACATGATCAGGCTATGACACATAATTTTAAATTGTCAATATTATAAGATTTGAAACTAAAAGCATCTTCTTCCCACATTCTTGTGAGTTAATATACCATTTAAGTATGAAATACAACATGTACCCCACTAGTATGCCAAAGAAAAATAATTCCAACTATCTCAAGACATTCAAGATTTTACAAAATATTATCCTAATTTCCAAAATGAGGAGACATCACTTAGCACAAGAATAGCATAATCCAAATTGGATTGTATAGGAATCAATGAGATTCAGTATGGAATGATTCAATGTCTTGGCTTATATATGTGGAATCATAAGATTCGGTGTATGAGGATCCAACTGTTATCTGGATTATGAATTCAATGGAATCAGTAAAGATTGAGTATCAATATGATCCAAAGCCTTGTATATGTTTGACAGATATTGCCAAGTACATATCTTAGTTCAACTTCAAATTGCATCTTTTTCGGGACATGGGCAAATAAGCAAACCGAATGAATTGTGCTAAGTACATAACCCGAAACTGGTCTCATAGGACAATCTTTATTAAAAGCTAATATTCTTTATCTGTTAGTATAACTGCAACACACACACCCAGGCATAAAAGGGGTTCAAATCATAGTTGTAATATATGCAATTATTTTTTCAAAAATGCTATCAGCCTACTGACAATTCAAATTATATGCATACACAACACTATCATTTCCTATTTGAGCAATATCTGAAGTTTAGATCAAATCATATAATTCAGATATATCAAATAAACATAAATCTCTAACAATAAATCTAAGGTCATGTGCGAAAGATAATCTACTGATGTACTATCATTTCTCTCATACCTCAAATGATGTCAATATTCTTTTTTTAAATTTGTTTGGATTTTTAAAAGTCTTTTTTGAAAGAAAATAAAACTTCCATGAATCAATTTAAAAAAAAACATTTTACTTGGTTATTTAGAATTTAGCAATTCAATCAATAAAAAACTCAAACCCGTATAATCGAATGCCTTTGCCCTTGTCACCAACACAATACTGTAGTCCCCCTGTCCTGTAGACTTCCCCTCAACTAGTGAAATGGTTGCATCAACGAATTTATGCTCACCATCGTCATCCTAAGTTTTCGGTTGTCTCTTGGACTTGGTCAAAATCTTTCCAAAACAACATTGTGTGTGACATATTCTCCCCCTGAGCATCAAGTCGTCCATCTGTATCAAAATAGTTGACTTCACGCAATTCACATTCGAATCTCTCATCAATTTTTTTGAGATTGCTCCGACGAATCAGAAACGAAAACTTTAGATTTCCAAACACTCTTATGTTCATTAAGTTCTTTCCTATTAAAAAGTTAAATGTTTGAACATTCTGGTTCATTTGAAACATGTTTTGATTGTGAAACCTCTTGTTTTTCTAAAAGTTTTCTCAATCTTCTGTTTCTTCTCCGTCGCTGAGGTCTAGAGAGCCTAACCTCAGATTTTGAATTACCCTTTGTTACAACACTCGGTTTAACCACATTTGGTTTAACCTTAGCAAGTTTTACCATAGATTTTACTTCAGGCTTTATCTTCTCATGATTGTCATGTCACTTTCCCTTATTCTTGTAAGGACAATTAATCAGAATATGACCCACTTCATTATAATGAAAGCACACACCTTTCCTTGAACTTCCTCACATATGGAACTCTCCTTAAACTTGAAGATCTCCCAGATGTATAACCTCCAGATGAATAATCAACAAAAATCTCTTGCTTCTTTGGAACATAAGAACTCTTTGAATTGTCAACAGGCTTAACCACTGGTTGAATCTTTACTAGGATGACATGCTTCTTACCTTCAATCATATAAGGACAGTTTATCTTAATATGACCAATCTCATTGCAATGGAAACAAGCACGCCTCTCTTTATATTATTGAACATAAGGAACACACCTTGAACTATTCTGAGTTCCAGACGATTCACCAACATAAAATACTGATTGCTTTTGATAAAGAGAACCCTAGTCGTTTGAGTATGAGCAGACCCATATTTCTCCAAATTCACTTTCTCTTTCATAAAATCCAGTATGGTCTTGTTTGAAATTTTTGGAATTTCTGCATTGATATCTCCAAATTTGATAAAACCATGTTGACCGAAAACTGGTTTTGACTGCCTTAGCTCATCATGTTCTATCAAAATGCATCGATTACTTGTAACTTGCTTCACCACCTTTTCTTCTTCAATCTTTACTTCTTTAGGAATACCCTCAACTTTGGCTTCATCAAAGCATTCATCATCACCATCATCATCATACACCATGTCCTCACCAGTAACTGGATTAACCTTGAGGAAGGTTTTTGGTTTCAAATCTTCTTCATTCACTGTCTCAATGCTACGAGTTGCGTAATTACCATTAAACGGAGGACAGAAACCAACTCCCCCACAAACATTCTCATCATAAAATGTTGGACAATAACCTATACCCTCTACCACTTTATCACCCTTAGCTTTATCATTATAATATTCCAACAGAAAACTAGAATTTTTATAACCTTCAAGCTTTCTCATTAATTTGGTAACTTCACTCTATGACTGGGCAAGTTCATTAACCTTGATCTCATATTCAGAATAAGAAACATCAATTTGAAAAGCTTGTTCATTAACTTTTGATTGTAAAACTTTGATATTATCTTTCAATGATTCAGTTCTTGCATTTAAAAGCTTCTCATTTTCTTTTAAAGTTTGATATGTTAAGTAGCTTGCCTTCAAGTCACAAATGAGATTAGTGTTATCATCACACAATCTCATGATTTTAAAATCAGAATCAACACATTTAGAACAAATAGGTGAAATAACCTTATCTACATGTTTAGTGTCGACCATAAATCCACTGGCTTCAACAAATAGTTCAACTGCTTTCTCTGTCACCTTGTCAGCATTTACTTTATCATAAATTATCTCTTCTGATTCACTCTAATCCTCATCAACTGTGTGGAATCTTTCTTTAGTCTTCGCATCGCTCTCGTTAGACTGAGTGCTTTCACCAGATCGTGTAGATCCCTTCGGGGTCAATACAGATCTATCTTGAGACGTGACACGTTAAACACACAGAGTGTGGAATCCAATCGTATGCATGATCGTGTATATGAGACAACCACCATTTCAAAGAACACACAAGATATAAATATTCTTTCTTTGATTGCTCCAAACACTGAGTTTACAGAACTTGAATACAATTGCAAAAGCTCTTCAAACTAACATGTAAACAACCATTTATAGGCAAACTCTCTGCCACAAGAGAACTTAACAAGTTCACCTAATACTAGGCTCAGGCGAACTTGTTATGTTCGCCTATTACAAAACTTAGACAAAATACATGAAAACATAAAGACATTTAAGATCTAATTATTACAAGGCTCATTGTCACACATCTATGTCCTAATAGACTCCCCATCGACAATAGTTTGATCTTCTGTCTTCATGTTGAGCTCTTCCACTTCTCCGATAGTTTGCTTCCTGCATGTACACCATTTCTGATACAAATTTCTAGCACACGCTTATATTGTAAACCTTGATCACGCCATTCACTTGTAAACATTATCTCTTTCCTTTTCAACATCTGTTGATCTTTCTTTGAGAAATTAATAAGATTCATAGCATCATAGAAAAGAGCTAGAAGCTTATTATCTTGATCTTATATTCTTGCCTCACCGGTATTTACATCGACATACCACCACTTCATATTTCCAAGAAAATCTTATGGTATTTTCTTCAACTGTATCTTCTGAACAGCTTTGAGTAGCTTAAACTTGTATATCCAGATGTTCTTCCCAGTTACAGGATCAACAATCTTTTGTCTCTTGCCTTTCTGTGGTTTAAGTTTTTCATATTTTCCCAAATCACCTTCCAATTTTATCAACTTTGCTATAGAATCAGCAATCCCATACTTTGATATGTTGATTAATGGTTTTGTTGCAAGACCATTCATTTCACATCTGGGTAATGAGTTAAAGTATCTCAATCTTGGATTCAGATATTGTACCCCATCAGTTCTCTTCAAGGCAACCATCTTAAAGTCTTCATCAAAGAACCAACTTATAATCCTACCAACACATATTTCTTTATTCACATACTTTTCTTTAAGACTAGGTGGTGATGGTGAAACAAGTAACACTTTCTTCCAACTTTGCACCATCTCTAGCCATTTCTCTATGGCCTAAGTCTCGATGATAGTTTTGTTGCATAATCCGGGTTAGGCCACACACCTGGTCTTGGTGCAACCCAAAAATGGGTTATACAGGTTCGTGCGAGGCACAGGAAAGAACCTGAGAAAAGACAAGGTTAAGGTGCCCAAAGGATGTCGACTTCCTACGTAGAATACCTCCTTGTAGATTTTACTAACTTTGGTCAGGGTTTTGATTTCAAAAAAATCAAATGTACAAACGATCGGGTTTTATACCCAAGTAATTAAATAAAGAAATATTTTATCTACACGACAAGATTCTAGCATTTACAAAACCAACCCTTGAGGTTGAGTTGAAACGATCCATTTTCAAACGTATTTCCGCTGCACAAAAACAAGCTCTGAAATCAAAGCAGGTACCGAAGGTGCCAACGGATGTCGCAGCCCGATAACGTTTCGGGGGTGTGACACCTGACAAATTCCAGTTAACCCCGTTAACCTAAACTCCGTTATCTCACAAACTACAAGGACCAAACCTGTCAAATCTCAAACCAACACCAAACTACAAGGACTATTTCTGTATTTAACCAAAACCCAAGTTGGCACGGTCGCGCCAGTGCACGAACACCGTTGTGCTAAGTGTGCGAAAACGGTCGCGCCTAATGCCAGGCACGGTTTGAATAAGAAATTGTAACGTCCCAAACCATTTGAATAAGAAATTGTAACGTAACCTGGTTAATGGCGATCATCATTGAGCCATTATCTTGCGAATAAACACTCGTAATGATAAAATTAAACTCCATTATGGTCCTTAATCTCATAACCGTCGATCCCATTATCAAATCCTTTGAATTTGATCATTTGGGATCACCTCTGCGCAAACAAACCACACACACCTTGTACGAACATCTGTGAAGCCTTTGCACACTCTAATTTGGCCGGAGAAGAAGCCGGAGTCGCCGGAGATCAAGTCGTTACTCCATTTGGTAGAGCTCTGTCGATTCGATTGCATTTAAGGTAACTAAACACATCCTCAGACTCATTTCAATCCCTTGATTGAAAGCCATAACCTATTCAAGGCTTATATCATTGAATTAAACTCGAATCAGACCTAGGGTTCATCACATTTTTGGTTTAATCGAACCCTGGTCTAGACACGATCTCAATCCAATTAATTTGCATGGATAGATTCGTAAACACCCACTCAGTGAAAGCCCCATGATTCCAACAGTTAATCTTACAAGATTTAATCAATCTGTTTTCTGGAAAAGTTCAGACACGGTCGTGCTAATCGATTAGCTTGGTCGTGCCTCGTGACCAGACATGGTTGTGCCTACTGGCTAGGCACGGTCGTGGCCCATGCCTAAGCAAGGTCGTGCCCATACCCTGGCACGGTCATGTGTCCCTTTGGTATTTTGAACAGAATACATTCTATACTATTATAATATTATAATTAGTTCCATTTGTTACCGGAAAACACCCGTGTGCTCGGGATTGAATTTCTAATTAATTCTAAATGTTATTTTCATTTTAAAAATAATATATTTATTATTTTCATTTAAACAATTGTTTCGTTCACAATATCACATGGATTAATATTAAATTCTTTATGTCGAGTTTGGTAGTTTTTCACATACCACATCCGTGTTAGAAACCAAACTAGGGATTCTTTAATCCCGATGACAAGATTGTGTTGTCGTTGTTAAAAAGCATATTTAGCACTTCCGGTCTTTTCCGTGTCGTCGTCACAAAATCCTTTGTGTTCTTAACAAACGTAAACATATTCTAGGGCATTCGTAGACTGTCCATGTACGATCCATTTTTGGTTTTGTTGAATCCTTGTGGGGTGCTAATTACTACGCATTACACAACTCAGGTGAGTTTACATAGCCCCTTTTTCACTTTTATATCTTTGGGGTGAAACATGATTGCATTCAAACTATTTGCAACTACTACAATTCAAACATTATGATCATGTGTGCAATTTGTGCCTTATGCTTGAACACTATTTGTGCAAACAACATTTACATACTTTTTGTGCATACTGCAAGTGCAATCATTAACTCTGTACAAGCCGATGGTATACAATGATAGATCTACTGAGTCTGACCAACCCACCCGGTTAGGGTGATTGTTGCCGAAAACACTTAAGGATAATCATTATGTTATGCCTATCACTCAAGGATAACTGTTCTGTTATTCCTATCACTTAAGGATAACTGTTGTGTTATGCCTAACATTTAAGGATAACTGTTGTGTTATGCCTATCAGTCACAAGGTTTGATTGTACGCCCCAGTTTAAACTATAGTGATTCTCCGTAATTGCCTTATTAAACCATGTATCATATGATTTGTACACAAAACATTTGAACTTTACTTGTGGTGTCAAAACCTATGTATGCTCACCAACTATTTTTAGTTCACCCTGTTTTCATCATGTTTCAGGTACTAGTGTATGAGATCATATGCAAGATGCTACATATAGGATTTGGACTTGGTGAACAAAGAAATTTAACATGTTGATGTATTTAATTTTGGTTGTTGATTGAAATTATGCAATGAAATCTTGATTTAATAAACAATATGAATTTTAGTTGATCATGTGCTTATGAACTGTCTACACGTCCACCCCAACGTATTCCGCCATCGGTTGGGGTGTGAAAGGGGGTGTCCAGGGCGGGGTGTGACATTGGTTGGTATCAGAGCCCGAGGTTTTAGCGAATTAGATACTTGGCATTAGTATCTAAGCTCTAAGCAGATTAAGCAATGACTTCCCTAATAAGCAAAGGTAGGTAGACACTTGCCTTTAAGCAGATACTATCGAAACATGCAGGTAGTATTATGTCAGGAGGACAAGGATACCATAGCAACTATAACTCTAATGTTACTGTTAAACAAGAATCAATGGCAAATACATACTCACCCATGGAAGAAGGAAACTTCTCATGGTACCATGCTCTGCCAAAGGCTCCTATGAAGGAGGAATACGAATCAGATCACCTAAGCCAAATGGGTGGCTCCGACTTTAGTAACTGGAGATGTACACCACCACATTACCCAGTACCTCTTCCACCAAACTACTCTCCACCTCAAACACCTCCACTGCCCATGTATCCCCTTCCACTAATCAATATGAGGCAGGGTCTAGCAAGAAGGCCACTAAACCTCGAATAAGGGTAAAAGAACCTATTAAGAAGCTTTCCATCACAGGAGCTAGTTTAGAGGAAATCTATAAAAATCTGGAGAACTACGAAAGTTTCAAATCCGAAGGATTTCTTCCTCTACCTCCAGTGGAAGACTATTCTCCACAATCAGCCAGTTATGAACCATTTACTGATTACCTCAACTATCCTATCATATCGGATCCATACATGAGTAATAATTCGGACACCGACAGAAATTATGCTAACACTAGTTCCATAAGAGCCCACTCCGGAAGTTCTGGATCGTACATCGATTATGCATATCATCCACAGTTCATGGATCCCTATATCCAGGATGAATACAATCTTATGGTTGGATTTGAAGCCACATTTGACAATCCTAACACTATACCTGAGGACTTTAGCCCACAAGCTACCTTGAAACATAAACCTACTCCCGCCTACGATAATGTCTACAATGACATAGTCTTAGGACTAAGAGACCCTCCACCGAAATTTGGATATCCCGCATCCACACCAGGATCTCCAATAGTGTGTCTCGATCGATCACTTCGCGAAACCGATCAAGTCAAGAAAGAGCTTATCTTGACTAGGGAGGTATTGATAGAGACCGGGAAGGATCTATCAAAGGCCAAAAAGGAGTTAGCCCAAAGGAACAAGGAGCATAATTCCTTCGCCAAAAGAATTTGGTTTCAAGGGAAAAGCTTGATGAAGGATGCCAAGAGCGTGGTGCAGAAATAAGCGTCCTACTAACGTTTTTAAGTTAATTTATGTAACCCAAATAAAATATTGTAATCGTTTTACCCTATTAATAAAAGTATTTATTTTCCTTTCATTTTTCTAGAATGGCAGGAAAAGGAAATGGACCTAACTTCATTCGTAAGTACGCACCACCTGGAAATAGCGAACCAAACACAAACTCAACCGAATACTATTCTGGAACAAATTCCGAATACACTAGCGGAACCTTTCAAAATCTGGGGGAAATAGAAACATTCAAAAATTTCTATGAAACCCCAATAAGCTATTACGCCGCTCCAACACTCGAAAGCTATAATCAAACATACGTAAACAATTGTAGCTACCTAGAGAAACCACCCGAAATCCCGTATGAACACCACTACACTTTGGAAGGTGAGGAAAGGGCTGACTCCAACAGACCCTACGAAACTTACCATTCCACCAATCCTACTCCAATCCATACTCCCCGGACTAACAAGGAAACCCTGGGAGAAGAAAGGATTGCAGCAATGCAAGCTCGTATAGCTGAATTAGAAAGGATTGAAGCTGAAAAAGACGCCAAGATCGGCGCTCTACAACAAGCAATGATTAGAGCTAGGGGTCATTAGAATATGTCTTACCTATGATATTTTCAATTACCGTATTGTATTTTGAAGTTTGAAATTAATAAAAATATTGTATCTCCCTTATCAAAAGGATCTTCGAATTCTAATGAATATTATGTCTTTCGTCTAGAATGTCAGTAAGAACTGGACCATCCACACATACGCGTGGACGAAAGAAACAAGCTGAAGAGGCCTTAGAAAAAGAGGCCCAAGCTGCAGAAATGCAGAAAATGATAAACAAAGGAATTGAGGATGCAATTCCAACAATGCTAGAGGCATTTGAAAGGGCTCAGGCTGCCAAAGCCGAGGCCAAAAATAAAGGAAAAGAAAAGGAGCATATGCTTCATAACTCTGAGCATAATGAATCAAACCACACTATTTTCAGGAGAAGGGAACATTCAAAAACTCATACCCATCAAAGTTCCAAAACCAAGAGAACCCGAAATGAGGAACACTATTCCTCAAGTGACAGCTCTACGGAAAATTACAAACCGTGTCACGAAAAGAGTAAACACATGGGGTGCTCATACAAAACTTTCCAAGCTTGTAAGCCCCATGACTTCCTTGGAAAGGAAGGCGGAGTAGCAATACTATGATAGATAGAAAAGACAGAATCAGTCTTGGCCATAAGTAAATGTGCCGAAGAAGACAAGGCCCTTTATGCCTCTAACCTCTTAAAGAACTTCGCTCTTGAATGGTGGAACACCCTGGTATCCGCCAAAGGAAGAGAAAGGACATATGAAATGAGTTGGGACTCATTTAAAGACCGAATCAAGAGAAAATTCTGTTCTATCAATGAAATAGAGAAAATAGAACAAAAATTCCTGAACCTAAGAATGGTTGGCTCTAATCATCAAGATTACATGACCTAACTGCTAGAATATGCGTGAATAGTGCCGCATCTAGCTACGCCTGAATCAAATCTCATCAAGAGATATATCTATGGACCGGTCAGTGAAATCCGAGATATGGTAAAGGTCTCAAAACCCAAAACCATTGATGATGCCATGGACCTTGGCGCCCAATCCGAACATTGGAAGAAAACAAAAAGAGGGAAATAACCAAACCTGACCATAAAAGAAAAAGTCGACCCTTTTCCCAAAAAGAGGGACAATCCAGTTCTCCTGTATGCAAAGTTTGCAAAAAGAAGCATCGGGGGAAATGTCGACAATATACCCCAACAACATGCCCTGATTGTAAAAGCACTGGTTATCACACGGACCACTGCCCACGAAGGAGGGGTATCACATGCTACAACTATAGAGAGATAGGACACTACAAAAGCGAATGCCGAAAACTAAAAGTTATTGGTGGCTCAGGTACCAAACCTACCACCGAAGCCAAGAAAAACGCGCGAGCATTCAATTTAAATGCAAAAGAGGCTGATAAATTGACAGATGTCATATACAGTACTTTTCTTGTCAATAATGCTTACGCTAAGGTGCTTTTTGACTCTTGGGCAACCCAAAGTTTTATAGATCATAAGTTTTGTAAATTAGTTAATAAGCCATTAGCTAAGCTAGACAAAACTTACCAAATCAAAACCGCGAATGGAGACCTGATCCAAATCTCCAGATATTTGAATGGCTATTCAATTACGTTATCTGGACACGTCATACCCATACAACTTTTGCCAATGGATTTGGCTGGCTTCGATATAGTCCTTGGAATGGATTGGTTAGCAACTAACGAGGCCCATATCTTCTGCGACTCAAAAGCCATTGAATTACGCACACCTTCAGGAGAAGTAGTGAAAATTAAAAGAGACAAATCAACCAACCCTGTTGGTTTGATATCTATGATAAAATCAACAAAGTATCTACGAAAGGGATGCCTTGCTTATCTCGTATCCGTAACCACTTGCAATACCGAGCAAGAACTAAAGGATGTACCAATCGTCTCTGAATACCCTGATATCTTCCCTGAAGAGTTACCTGGAACACCGCCAGATCAGGAAGTTGAGTTTCGGATAAATCACGTACCAGGCACGGCTCTGATAGCCAAAGCCCCATACGGATTAGCTCCTACCGAGATGGCTGAATTAAAGAAACAACTCGATGAGTTATTAGAGAAAGGATTTATAAAACCAAGTTCCTCCCCATGGGGAGCTCCGGTACTTTTTGTAAAGAAGAAGGACGGATCGATGAGGATGTGTACAGATTACCGAGAATTGAACAAGGTTACGATCAAGAACTGGTATCCACTTCCAAGAATCGACGATCTGTTTGATCAGCTCCTTGGAGCAAGATGTTTTTCCAAAATAGACCTGCGATCAGGCTATCATCGGTTGAAAGTCCAGGAAGATGACATATCTAAAACCGCGTTCAGAACTAGATATGGTCACTTTGAGTTCACGGTTATGCCGTTCGGACTTACAAATGCTCCAACAGCTTTCATGGATATGACGAACCAAATCTGTAAACCCTACTTGGATAAATTCGTAATCGTGTTCATATACGATATACTTATCTACTCAAAATCTAAGGAAGATCATGCCAACAATCTGAGGATGATACTTGAACTATTGAGAAACGAGAAACTTTACGCCAAATTCTTGAAGTGTGAATTCTGGTTGTCAAAAGTACAATTTCTCGGTCATGTCATAGACAAGGAAGGAATTCAAGTAGATCCAGTTAAGATTGAGGCTATATCTAATTAGGAAGTCCCAAAGACACCAACCGAAGTGAGAAGTTTCCTTGATTTGGTAGGATATTACCGAAGGTTTATTAAGGACTTATCAAGGATCGCCGTTCCTTTGACTGCACTAACCCGAAAGGCAATCAAATATGAATGCGGTCCAAAGCAGAATAAAGCATTTGAAATTCTAAAGTAGAAATTAACTCAAGCACCAATTCTATCACTGCCCGAAGGCAACGAAGGTTTTGTAGTCTTTTACGATGCGTCACACACTGGTTTACGGTGTGCATTGATGCAAGGAAACAAAGTCATCACTTATGTATCTCGACAACTTAAGACTCACAAAATGAACTATGCAACTCAAGACCTGGAGTTAGGTGCCATAATCTTCGCGCTGAAATTATGGAGGCATTATCTCTCTGGAGTCAAATTCACAGTTTTCACAGATCACAAAAGTCTGAAGTATGTCTTCGGACAGAAAGAGCTGAACGTGAGACAAAGATGATGGATGGAAGTCCTAAGCGAATATGACTGCGAGATATGTTATCATGAGGACAAGGCTAACGTAGTAGCTGACGCCTTGAGCCGAAAAGAACATGAAAAACCAAAGCGAGTACGTGCCCTAAGACTCGACCTGCAAGTCAGTCTTATTTCTCAGATCAAATGGGCACATAAATCAGCCTTGAAAGAGGCAAATCTCAAAAACGAGGGGATGACAGGAAGGACTGAACAACTCGTCCAAGGAAATGACGACATCCTTAGAATGAATAAACGAATATGGGTTCCAATCTATGGAAATCTCCAAGGATAAATTCTCGAGGAAGCCCATAAATCCAAGTACACAATGCACCCCGGTGATGATAAAATGTACAAAAATCTGAAACCGGAATACTGGTGGATCGGCATGAAAAAGCACATAGCTGAATATGTGGGCAAATGTCTAACCTGTTCCAAGGTTAAAGCCGAACACCAAAAGCCATCTGGGCTGTTGCAACAACTTGAGTTGCCAGTATGGAAATGGGAAATGATCACCAAGGATTTCATCACTAAACTTCCCCGAACCAGTCAAGGAAATGACACAATATGGGTTATCGTTGATCGTTTAACCAAATCCGCACATTTCCTACCCATGAAGGGAACTTTTAGCATGGATAAGCTGGCCCAATTATACGTTACCAAGATAGTATCTTTACATGGAGTGTCGTTATCCATCGTATCAGATAGAGACAGTCGATTCACGTCTCGATTCTGGCAAAGCATCCAAAAAGCTCTCGGAACTCGTTTAAACCTTAGCACTACATACCATCCTTAAACGGATGGGCAGAGCGAAAGGACAATCCAAAACTTGGAGGATATGCTTCAAGCATGTGTGATTGATCTAGGAGGAAGTTGGGATGACCACTTACCTCTGATGGAATTCTCTTACAATAACAGCTACGACACAAGTATACAAGTTGCACCATTTGAAGCCTTATATGGCAGAAAATGCAGGACTCCTGTGTCTTGGGCTGAAATAGGAGAAAACCGATTGTCCGGACCTGAAATATTCTAGGAAACCACTGATAAGATATTAAAAATCAGGGAAAGGTTAAAAACGGCTTGTGATCGTCAGAAAAGCTACGCCGATAGAAGGCGAAAGCCGTTAGAGTTTAACATTGGAAACAATGTTTTACTTAAAGTATCACCTTGGAAAGGTGTGGTATGATTCGGAAATAAAGGGAAATTAAGCCCTAGGTTTGTTGGGCCATTTAAAATCCTAGAGCGAATCGGACCAGTGGCATATCGATTAGAATTGCCAATCGAAATCAATAGAGTACACGATGTATTCCGTGTCTCCAATCTGCGCAAACGCTTAGCAGATGAAACCTTAGCCATACCATTACAAGATGTAGTAGTGGATGAAAGGCTTAAGTTTGTGGAACAACCGTTGCAAATTGAGGACTAGCAGGAAAAGAAATTGAAACGGAAAAAGCTTGCATTGGTGAAGGTGAAATGGAATTTTAAATGTGGACATTATTACACGTGGGAACTAGAATCAGAAATGTGAAAGAAATATCCACACTTATTCGGAAAATAATATCGAGGACGAGATTTTGAAAAAGTTGGGGATGATATAACACCTGCCAAAATTTTCGATCTCAATTCTTGCCCGGAATTCTTATAAGACAACCGAAATTATTGGAAACCCAAAAGTAAGAGGAATAAATTAAGAAATTTAACTTTCAAGGAGTAGCGGACCGCTATCTATAGGTTAACGGTCCGCTACGAAATAAGGAAATTTGGCCGCCTAAGGGGTGGCGGACCGCTGGCTGCCTGGCTAACGGTCCGCTACGGGAGAACCTTGGCTGCCGGACAGCATGCATCCAAGCTAACGGTCCGCTATGCAGGTCCCTAAGGACACTCTACAGTTGACACGTGTCTTGCCACATGTAGGGCATGCTTCAGCCCTGATGACGCGTGGGGCTTGGCGGAACGCCAAGAAAAACCCACACGGTCCGCTAAGAACGTGTGGAGCGCATTCACCCCGGCGTTTGACACTTGTCAAGCATGCGTGAAAGTGGGCGGTAGCGGACCGCCAGGGATCTGGCTAGCGGTTCGCTACGAGGCTGTTATCAGCCTATAAATAGAAGAGCCTTCCATTTGCATTTTCACACCAAACTCAACCAACTCCGAGTTTCTTCTGAGTTCTCTGGTCTCGAGCTTCTAGTAGCTGACCTGACTCTTAAGCCGCTCCTCCTGGTTCGATCGACATTCTCTTATCAACCAGACTCGAGAGTTTAAAAGCCAAAGAACTTGAGGAACTCATGGAAGTGCAAGTTAGGGTGCTAGAGCCCTAAGAGTCAACTCTAAGAGCTACTTAGCACTAATAGTATTATCCTTCGATCTTCGACTTCAAACTAAAGGTGAATACTCGTCTTTGTAGTTCTCATGGCGAGAGTGAGCTTTTACAAAAACGATTTGTAAGACTTGCATGGGCTGTAAGCTATCATCACGCAAATAAGACGTGTTGTTGCTGTCAGCACCTTCACGCAAATGATCAAACAATTTATGTTTACGAAAAGGGCAAAACACGATTATTAAATATTTACACATACTAATCCCAGAATCAGGGGTTCTACCCTTGGGGAATGTTGATACCCAAGAAGTGTACGTAAAGTTTGATCAAATATTTATACTCGCTCCGGATCCAGTTGGGCCGGACGGGGTTGGCTTGTATGGTGGGTGATGCGTAAAACGCAGTTGTGCCAGTTTGGCCGCGTGGCCCCGAGTGCTTGTCTGTGACAATCCGGACTTCTAGGGTTAACCCTGTTAACTAAACCAGTTAAACCTTAACTTATTTAACAAAATCTAACCCTAAGGTCTAATTCTGTCAATATATGAATTCAAACATCAAGAATCAAAGTTGTAATTAAGCCAAACTCGATTTGTTGACCATGCAAAGTCAAAATGGAGTGAAATTGTTCCTGTTGACTTTTTAAAGTCAAACAGTGGACTCTTTGGTTCAAAAATCGTGATCCATAACCGAAATCGGATCGAAGTTGTAACGGATTTGCATAATGAAGTTGTTAATGTTCATCATTGAGCCATTAAAAATCACAATTACGAGCAATTAATCCCAATTATGGGAAATCAATTCGTAACCGCCGAATTCAATCCTCATACGCTTCAATTCGCAGCAATTCGTGAAAAATTCTTCCATTCAACACTCTGCGCACCTTGATCGAACTCTCTGGAACTTTTGCAGTCACCAATTTCATTGGAAACACAACAGGAGAAGCCGGAGTCCAAGTCGTCGCACCGCGACTTCCTTTCTAATCGAGAACCACCAATTCGAACCTCATTTTGGTAATTCCTTGCATCCTCAGTTTCGTTTTTACCCATCAATTGAAAACCCTATTATATTTGTAGCTTAAAACATCGAATCGATCATGAACCCAATTCTAGGGTTCATATGAAATCGGATTTGGGGCTTTTGATTCTAGAATCGTTTTCAATTCAATTAAATCATACTATTAGTTTCGCAATTTTCAGTTTATTGAAAGCCCCATGTTAATTGAATCAAACAACACCCAATTTTACAAGATCCGGAATCTAGGGTTCTTCATATAACAATTTGGGGGTTTCGAACCTAGGCTTAACCAAAATGAAATTAATTTATATGGTCAGATTCGCAATCTTCCACTGATCAATAGCCCCATGAATCCAACAACGGATACTACAAGAATTGAGCAAATCAATCTAGGGTTCTAATCTAGGGTTTCGGTTTCTAATCAGGATAAGTAACAGAATTAAACTCGATGTTTTCTCAATTAAACTCACACCGAGATTCGCTATACCCCGATTAACAAAACCCCCATGTCACCTTGTTGGATCGCGATCGAATTAGCGGGTTTTAGTCGTGGCTGATCGCGATTGAGGATTGGGAAGAGGCTCTTTGAACCTTTGATTAAAACCGGTTAGATACAAATCCTGTTGCAATTACCCTAGCGGGTGGGACTGGTTAAGAGTGTGTGCTGGCGTGGGAGAGACCCGGGTTCGAGTCTCTCCACACCCTTTTTGTTTATAAAAATTGTTTTTATTATTATTTCAATATAAAATCAATACCCTATAATATTATATTAATATATTAACGTGTTTTTAGACCCGGAAACAAGCGAAGTCTCGGGTTTGATTTTATAACTTATAATTACTAATAGTTCTAGTTTTTAAAATAATATATATTTATATTATTTTCAAACCTCGACTTAGTATAAAAGGATATGTTTATATTATTTTTAACTCGTGACTCCTAGTATTAAATAACAAATATTTTTATATTATTTTGTATCGTTTGATAACCTCGTGTGACGTTTGGAACTAAATAATAATTTAATTGGTTATATTATTTACTCGCGTTTATTACTTCGATTAAAAATAATATATTTATTATTTTTGCCACTATGATTTTTAGTAATCAAACGAACCTAAAAATAATATATTAAATTATATTATTTTCCTAACTTTTGTAAACAACTTTAAAGTACGAATGTATTTATTTATTTATTTATTATTCGTTATTAACGTACGACAAGTAACGCTTTTTCCTTAATGATTATTCTAAGGAATTTATATAATTCCGTAGACACGTTCGTCTACTCTTAAATCCATAGAAAGCGTTAAGATGTTCTAACTTCCGTGTCGTCGTCACATATCCCAACTTGTCCCTAATTTGTGTGTTTATAATTCTAGGGCATACGTAAGTCATCTGAGACTTACACTTGTGGTTCCAACTTATCCCTTGTGTGATCCAATCCACTACCTAAACCAGGTGAGTTTTCACGGCCCCTTTTACTGTTTTAAACTGGGGGAGAAAACATGATGCAAACTCTTTTTGATTTTTGTACTTCATATTATATCACTGGTTATGACTATGCGTACAGTCTGTCATGAAAGTCCTCACATCGAACCGTTTAAATATTAGAATAGCGAGGTATGTTGGGTAGTACTACTGGGTTTGACAAACCTCACCCGAGTTAGTCACGCTAGCTCGATTGGATATCGAATGGGTGCAATATTGACCTAAACGTGCACCATGGTTGATAGACCTGGTGGGAGGCAATACAAACAGTCAGTTTATGGTTGCGAGCGTAATAGCAAACATGAACATGGTTTAGCTACCCGTTGGTATATATATGTTAATTGTACAATAAATCTGGTAAATGTTTACTTATATTGAAACCTGTGAACTCACCAACCTCGTGTTGACATCTTTTCTTACATGTTTTCTCAGGTCGCTAAGATAAGGCACAGGTGCACATAATAGGACATGCATGGAATTCTGCTTTTGATTTATGTTTTATTAAACTGTTTGGACTATTTTGATATGTGTTTGGTTTGGACTTTTGGACTTTTTGGGCGCGTGTGTTTTGCGCATTTACTTTCTTTATGCTTCCGCATTAACTCTGATTGATATAATATTTTCATTTGAGTCCCATGTAGAGTCGTTCAATGTAACTAATGACTGAGATCCTGGTATGTCACACACAAAACGGTAAAACTATGTTAGTGGAATTTGGGGGTGTGACAGATTGGTATCCGAGCCAATGGTTATAGAGAACTAGGATTGCATACTAGACTATAACCGCACACATGCATTAGTTACACGACACATACACTCATACATGATACACATGGTATCCATATATACATTGCATTGCATTGCAGGCATGATGACAACATCCATATCACCCTCTTCTGACGAGGAACACGTCATTCTCTTTATATCATTATTCCCGGTGGCGACACTCGGGAAGTCATCAGAACAACATCCAATCCCGTCCATAGGCAGTGAGACGAATCCTTCGGAGGAGTCACGCACACCACCATCATCTGCACCTTTGTTACACCATCAGAGCTGAAGATGACACCAGCTTGGGCCTATCGAGGACACAATCAGTGAATGGTGGGTCTTCTCAAGTTCGTGTTGGGGATGACACACAAAACTAGCACATATCTCTTTGGGAGTTGGGATCATCGGAGGCGAGTCCCTACCGTACCCACTAGCAACAATATGTCATGTGAAGGCAGACTGTTGCACTTATTATTGTAGGATCCAGTGACACATAGTTGTCAACACTTTCTGAGCCATGGGCTCGCGTCATTGGTTGATATTATGTGAAGATAGATTGACCACGAGGATGAGAACGCCTTACTCATTGCATACTCAAACCCTATTCTGACTCAGTTGGAAGGACGGCTGTTATGCTTCTTTCAGTAACTCATATTCATGAACTAGTTTCACTCCTTGAGGTTGCATCTCATGTGCATGTTTGCCACATGTGCATATTCCTATTTACAACCCACTGGATTGAACTCTCGTATTATGTTCTAACTCGAGTAAATACTCGGATCAAACGATTCCCGATAACTCATCCCGATATGAATTCTAGTTGATCAACTTATGGTTGATAACTAAGCCTCCCAATGACTTATCATATCTGACAACACTCTGTACTCGACAATAAAATTTCAGGGACATTTTGACACGGGACCGGGAGAAACTAGGGTGAACATGCAAAGCAAATTATCATTACGGGTGCACACGTAATAGTAATTTGTGGTGCATGTAAGTCCTGATGAAACCTAGTGTGTGGATAAATGGTCCTAATCTATGATCTACCCATCGTGTTATTTTCACTCATGTAAGAGTCTTAGTGACCTTACGACTCTCATTCAGACTTGATCAATGGAACCACCTAGAGTGAAACTCTAGTAGAACCTCAGGGTAAAACCCACCGACTCCAACTGTGTAAGTGGAATTTGAGAAATTCTTCCTGAACTTACACGTCATTCCTTACACTACAAAAATAGATTCCATTTGACCATATTGCTTTATCATGTGACTAATCCTTGGTCTAATTTGATTTTTACCCCAGCATATCCAGTTATTTTAGTGACCTCACAAATTTCTTACTAGTGCGGTCGTACTCCAACCCTACTAGAAGCTAAGTACACCATAGAAATAGTTGATGGACAGATAATTGAAGCAACTCACATTCTTAAGGGTCGTAAACTTGAATTAGCTGGTCATGAAACTTGACATTGACCTTATGCCAGTCACACTGGCAGCTTCGACGTAATTGTTGGTATGGATTGGTTATCTAAGAACCTAGCCGAAATTATTTGTCGTGAACAATTTTGTTCGCCTACCTCTCCCAAGTGGAGAAACCCTTTCTATCCAAGGCGAAAAGAGTGGTGATGTCGTGGGCATCATATCTTTGGTGAAAGCACAAAAGCATCTACGTAAAGGTCATACTGCCATTTTGGCTCTCGTCACCGAGCAGCCATCTGAGGAGAAGAAGAATGACGACATCCCGATCGTTCATGATTATTCGGAGGTATTTCCCGCCGCATCTTTAAGTCGAATTCAAAATTGATCTAGCACCCGGAGCAGCGCCTATTACTCAGGCACCCTGTAGACTTACGCCTAGTGAATTGCAAGAGCCATCCACACAACTGCAAGAGTTATTGGATAAAGGTTTCATTAGACCTAGCTCATCGCCATGGAGAGCTCCAGTCTTATTTGTCAAGAAGAAGGTCGGGACCTTCCGCATGCGCATCGACTACCGTGAACTTAATAAAGTAACCAACAAGGACCGTTATCCATTACCCTGCATCGATGATTTGTTTGATTAACTTCAGGGATCAAGCTTCTATTCCAAGTTATATCTTAGACCCAGTTATCATCAACTGAGAGTCCGAGACGAGGGCATCTCAAAGACGGCATTTAAAACTAGGTATGGTCACTACGAATTCATGGTCTTGCCCTTTGGATTGATCAACGCACCTGCGACATTCATGGACCTCATGAACCGTGTGTGTAAACTGTACCTTGAACCGTTCATCATCGTCTTCGTTGATGACATTCTCATATATTCCAAGGATAGAGATGAACATGAGGAACACTTTTGTTTGATTCTGGAACTGCTAAAGCAAGAATAATTGTATGTTAAATTCTCTAAGTGCGAGGTTTGAATTTGCGAAGTGAAATTATTAGGACATGAAGTCAACAAGACATGAATACATGTCGATCCAGCTAAAGTAGAAGCAATCAAGAGTTGGACAGCACCTACAACGTCGACGGAGGTGCATCAATTTTTGGGATTGGCTGGCTACTACCGTCCTTTCATTGAAGGATTCTCCCAAATTGCCCAACCCTTCACAGCCTTGACTCAAAAGGGTAAACACTATAACCGGGGTGACACTCAGGAATCAGCATTTCAACTCTTGAAGCATAAACTCTATAGTACACCATCCTATCTCTTTCAAGGGGAACGGATGATTTTGTGGTGTACTGTGATCCATCTATCCAAGGTCTTGGTTATGTACTGATGCAACGCGTGAAAGTGATCGCATATGCTTCTCGTCAACTGAAAATCCACGAGGAGAAACTACATGACTCACGACTTATAGTTGGGAGCTGTGGTATTTGCACTAAAGATCTAGAGACACTACTTGTACGGTACCAAATGCACTATCTACACTGATCACAAGAATCTTCATCATATCTTTGAACAAGAAGAGTTGAACACGCGACAACGTCGGTGAGTCAAACTCTTGAACGACCATGATTGTACTATCAAGTATCACCCGGGCAAGGCTAACGTAGTAGCCGACGCCCTAAGCCGAAAGAAACTAAGGCCAGACGAGTTCAAGCATTACGACTCACTATCCACCCCAGACTACCTGATCAGATCCGTAGTGCTCAACTAGAAGACCTGAAGAAGGAAATCCTACCGTTGTAATCCACGCGTGGTATGGAAGAACAACGTGGGGTTAAATCAGACGGCAGTCGCTACTTCGCAGAGCGAATATGGGTTTCGGTGTACAAGAACTTAAGGGAGCTGGTTATGGATGAAACTCATAAATCTTGATACTCTATTCATCCTGGTTCCAACAAGATGTACCATGACCTAAAAGGTGCTATATTGGTGGCTGAACATGAAAGCTGATATGGCCACCTATGTTAGCAAGTGCCAGACTTGTTAGAAGGTCAAAGTCGAGTACCAAGAACCTTCTGGGTTGCTTCATCAACCGAAAATTCCAATGTGGAAATGGGAGTATATTTCCATGGATTTTATTACCAAACTACCCCTAACTTCTAACGGATGCGACACAATCTGGGTGAATGTAGATCGTTTGACTAAAATCCGCTCACTCGTGCTTATCTTAAAAAGGTCGTCTCTCGGCACGGAGTGCCAATCTCAATCATCTTGGATCGTGACGCCCGATTCACCTCAAATTTCTGTCAATCTTTACAAAAAGCTCTAGGCACGCGTGTAGACATGAGTACAGCATATCATTCACAAACCGATGGTCAAACGGAACGTACCATTGAAACCCTTGAAGACATGCTACGAGCTTGTGTGATAGATTTTGGTAATAGTTGGGAAACTCACTTGCCTTTAGTGGAGTTCTCCTACAATAATAGTTATCACACTAGTATCAAGGCAACACCATTCGAGGCACTATACGGACGTAAATGCCGATCACCTATCTGTTGGGCTGAAGTTGGGGATAGCTAACTTACAGGTCCTGAACTCGTACTTGAAACTTTTGAGAAAATCGTTCAAATTAGAAACCGTATGGCAGCAGCTCGTGATCGTCAAAAGAGCTATGCCAATAAGCGTCGTAAACCATTAGAATTTCATGTAGGGGGATATGGTCTTGTTAAAAGTCTCATCTTGGAAGGGTGTCATTCATTTTGGGAAACGAGACAAACTAAATCCTCGTTATGTTGGACCATTCAAGATAATGAAGAGAATTGGTCCAGTAGCGTATCAACTGGACCTACCTGAAGGACTTAGTGGTGTACACAACGTCTTTCACATCTCAAACTTGAAGAAATGTCTGGCAGACGAGTCACTCGCGGTTCCTCTTGAGGAACTACACATTGATGAACAACTATGTTTCATCGAAGAAACAGTCGAAATCATGGATAGGGAGGTCAAAATGTTAAAACGCAGTAAAATCCCTATTGTCAGAGTCCGTTGGAACTCGAAACGCGGACCGGAATTCACTTGGGAGTGCGAGGACCAGATGATGTGCAAGTATCCTCATCTGTTCAAGCAATCCACATCAAACTCTTAAGGTACTATTAATTTTTGGGACGAAAATTCTTTCAACTAGGGGATGATGTGACAATCCGGACTTCTAGGGTTAACCCCGTTAACTAAACCCAGTTAAACCTTAACTTATTTAACAAAATCTAACCCCAGGGTCTAATTCTGTTAATATCTGAATTCAAACTTCAAGAATCAAAGTTGTAATTAACCCAAACTCGATTTGTTGATCATGTAAAGTCAAAATGGAGTGAAATTGTTCCTGTTGACTTTTTAAAGTCAAACAGTGGACTCTTTGGTTCAAAAATCGTGATCCATAACCGAAATCGGATCAAAGTTGTAACGGATTTGCATAATGAAGTTGTTAACGTTCATCATTGAGCCATTAAACATCACAATTACGAGCAATTAATCCCAATTATGGGAAATCAATTCGTAACCGTCGAATTCGATCCTCATACGCTTAAATTCGTAGCAATTCGTGAAAAATTCTTCCATTCAACACTCTTCGCACCTTGATTGAACTCTCAGGAACTTTTGCACTCACCAATTTCACTGGAAACACAGCAGGAGAAGCCGGAGTCCAAGCCGTCGCACTGCGACTTCCTTTCTAATCGAGAACCACCAATTCGAACCTCGTTTTGGTAATTCCTTGCATCCTCAGTTTCGTTTTTTCCCATCAATTGAAAACCCTATCATATTTGTAGTTTAAAACATCGAATCGATCATGAACCCAGTTCTAGGGTTCATATGAAATTGGATTTGGGGCTTTTGATTCTAGACTCGTTTTCAATTCAATTAAATCATACTATTAGTTTTTGCAATTTTCAGTTTAATGAAAGCCCCATGTTAATTGAATCAAACAACACCCAATTTTACAAGATCCGGAATCTAGGGTTCTTCATATAACGATTTGGGGGTTTCGAACCTAGACTTAACCAAAATGAAATTAATTTATATGGTCAGATTCGCAATCATCCACTGATCAATAGCCCCATGAATCCAGCAACAGATATTACTAGAATTGAGCAAATCGATCTAGGGTTCTAATCTAGGGTTTCGGTTTCTAATCCAGATAATTAACAGACTTAAACTCGATGTTTTCTCAATTAAACTCACACCTGGATTTGCTATACCCCGTTTAACAAAACCCCCATGTCACCTTGTTGGATCGCGATCGAATTGGTGGGTTTTAGTCGTGGCCGATCGCGATTGATGATGGGGAAGAGGCTCTCTGAACCTTTGATTAAAACCGGTTAGATACAAATCCTGTTGCGATTACCCTAGCGGGTGGGACTAGTTAAGAGTGTGTGCTGGTGTGGGAGAGACTCCGGTTCGAGTCTCTCCACACCCTTTTTGTTTTTAAAATTTTTTTTATTATTATTTCAATATAAAATCAATACCCTATAATATTATATTAGTATATTAACGTGTTTTTAGACTCGGAAACAAGCGAAGTCTCGGGTTTGATTTTATAACTTATAATTACTAATAGTTCTACTTTTTAAAATAATATATATTTATATTATTTTCAAACCCTGACTTAGTATAAAAGGATATGTTTATATTATTTTTAACTCGTGACTCCTAGTATTAAATAACATATATTTTTATATTATTTTGTATCGTTTTATAACCTCATGTGACGTTTGGAACTAAATAATAATATAATTGGTTATATTATTTACTCGCGTTTATTACTTCGATTAAAAATAATATATTTATTATTTTTGCCACTATGATTTTTAGTAATCATACGAACCTTAAAATAATATATTAAATTATATTATTTTCCTAACTTTTGTAAACAACTTTAAAGTACGAATGTATTTATTTATTTATTATTCGTTATTAACGTACGAAAAGTAACGCTTTTTCCTTAATGATTATTCTAAGGAATTTATATAATTCCGTAGACACGTTCGTCTACTCTTAAATCCATAGAAAGCGTTAAGATGTTCTAACTTCCGTGTCGTCGTCACATATCCCAACTTGTCCCTAATTTGTGTGTTTATAATTCTAGGGCATACGTAAGTCATCTGAGACTTACACTTGTGGTTCCAACTTATATCTTGTGTGATCCAATCCACTACCTAAACCAAATGATTTTTCACGGCCCCTTTTACTGTTTTAAACTAGGGGAGAAAACATGATGCAAACTCTTTTTGATTTTTGTACTTCATATTATATCACTTGTTATGACTATGCGTACACTCTATCATGAAAGTCCTCACATCGAACCGTTTAAATATGAGAATATCGAGGTATGTTGGGTAGTACTACTGAGTTTGACAAACCTCACCGCGTTAGTCGCGCTAGCTTGATTGGATATCGAACGGGTGCAATATTGACCTAAACGTGCACCATGTTTGATAGACCTGGTGGGAGGCAATACAAACAGTCAGTTTACAGTTACGTGCGTAATAGCAAACATGAACATGGGTTAGATACCCATTGGTATATATATGTTAATTGTACAATAAATCTGGTAAACGTTTACTTATATTGAAACCTGTGAACTTACCAACGTCGTGTTGACATCTTTTCTTACATGTTTTCTCAGGTCGCTAAGATAAGGCACAAGTGCACATAATAGGACATGCATGGAATTCTGCTTTTGATTTATGTTTTATTAAACTGTTTGGAATATTTTGAATTGTGTTTCGTTTGGACTTTTGGACTTTTTAGACGCGTGTGTTTTGCGCATTTACTTTCTTTACGCTTTCGCATTAACTCTGATTGATATAATATTTTCATTTGAGTCCCATGTAGAGTCGTTCAATGTAACTAATGACTGAAATCCTGGTTTGTCACTTCCCAAATGGTAAAACTCCGTTAGTTGAAATTGAGGGTGTGACATTGTCCAATGTATACATTGGATGAAATCCAAGGAAGTGATATATGATCACTAGAATCCTCCAATGATGGAATGTTTAACTGTTTAAATAAACTGTTTTGCCATGCTTATGAAAATGATTTAAGTTCATAAAGTATTCACCAGCATGTAGCTGGTGCTCATTTTCAAATTTTTCAGGAAAAGAATGAAATGACCTCATAATACCGGGACCGGCTATGGCCTAAGTCCCAATGACTGTTTTGTTGCATAATCCAAGTCAGGCAACACACCTGGACCCGGTGCAACCCAAAAATGTGTTATACAGGTTCGTGCGAGGCACAGATAAGAACCTGAGAAAAGACAAGGTTAAGGTGCCCAAAGGATGTCGAATTCCTAGGCAGAATACCTCATTGTAGATTTTACTGACTTTGGTTAGGGTTTTGATTCCAAAAAAATCAAATGTACAAACAATCGGGTTTTATACCCAAATATTTAAATAAAGAAATATTTTGTCTACACGACAAGATTCTAGCATTTACAAAACCAACCCTTGAGGTTGAGTTGAAACGATCCATTTTCAAACGTATTTCCACTACACAAAAACAAGCTCTGAAATCAAAGCAGGTACCGAAGGTGCCAACGGATGTCGCAGCACGATAACGTCTCGGGGGTGCCCGGGGTGGGGTGTGACATTGGAGAACCTGTTTTCTTTGATAATAAATAGCCAGTAGACCATCTACTTGTCCTTAAAGACCCACAACTTGAGCTTCCAAACAAGAGACTTTTCCTTCTAAGGCAATAATCTTGGCACTATTCGATGTTTTTGAAGAGCCAGCCTGAGTTGGAGTAGGAGTGGGAGCTGGAGTAGCATGGGGTGTTGTAGTCTGAGACGGTAGTGGTGATATAAGCAGTAAATCCACAACTCCTCGTCATCAGCTACTTGTGTACTTGCAGCAGCTATTGAAGCAGCCATTAACTTTTGTGACTTAGGAGACGAAACGTACTCTGAATCAGATGATTCATCACGTAAAGTCCTTTTGCCAAGTACTGCACCACGAGGAGGACCCCTAGCAGACCTCCTTTTCGGTAATTTAACCTTTTTCCTACTAACAGACTTCTTTCTTTTTCCTGCATTAGCTTCAGGAACCTTTGCTAGACGTTCATAATGATCGAAATCAAAATCTTTCGTGGCTTCAGAATCAGAACTAGCATTTGAAGTAGAACTAGTGCTTGTATCTTCAACTTGACCTTCTTTACCATGTGGAGGGGATTGAACATGATGCACTTGTTCATCTTCGGTTCTATCATATTCTCTTGAACTTGAGGTTGAATAACAGGTTGTTGAACTTGTCGTTGTTGCTATGGTTGCTGTTGTGCTTATACTTGTGGTGCAGGTGGTCCTTGTTCTTTTTGATCTTGTTCTTGTGCCAAAAACTCTTCATGATTAATCCAGTTATCATTTGGAGGAGCCACATAATCAGGATTGATAATGTGCCAAAATAATGGTGTAGGAACTGGAATAAGAGCTGGATTCTGATGCTTGACATTGTTGCAGTCAGTAAAGATTCTTTTGGTCATCGGTGTAAGAGTAAGACGATGTGGCAACTGAGGTAAATTAGGAATGAGATGGTTAAGTATCATTTGAATGAATCGAGGGTACATAAGAAACCCTTGCCCCTTTGGAGGAGTTATCTGTGCAACAATCTCTCTTCAAATGTAATGAGCAAAATTGAAACCTCTGTTCAGGGTAAGAGCCACCATAGCATATTGTAGAGAGGATTTCAACCCATCAGTACCAGCCTTCCTTGGAGATAAACATTGAATGATAACATGCATAAAGTACCTCCATTGACCAACTAGTTCACCCTTTCTTGCTTGAGTATCATTTGCCCTGCCTAAGTATCCCATTCTTTGAAAACATCCCATGATCAATGTAGTAGGTAATATCAATGGTTCAGTATTATCACCTCCCAAAGCCAGAGCAGTCCATATTGTCACACCCCAACCGACGACGGAATACGTTAGGACGAGACATGTAGACTGTTCAAAAGCTCATGATCAAACTAAATTACAAAATTTCATTATACTATTTTAAAGGTACAAATACATAATGTTCAAACAAACAAATGCTAACAACAATTCCAATTTATTTGTCACTAGGTCCATATGCTCCTAAGTGATAAACTTGTACTTCAAACATTTCCACCTAAAACATGTTAAAAATGAGAGGGTCAACTATAAATAGTTGGTGAGCATACATAGGTTTAGATATCTCAAGTAGTTTTCAAATGTTTTATACAACTCATATGACACATGGTAAAAAAGGCATTTATGGAGAATCTATAGTAAAAATTGGTGTACAATCAAACCATGTGACTGAAGGGCATAACCCGCAGGTTATCCTAATGTAGGGCATAACAACACATGTTATCCTGATGTAATGTCGGTAACAATCACCCTACCTGTCACACCCCGCCTAGGCGGAAACGCGAGGCGTAACATTCACTGGTTTCCAAAGCATATGATTACCGCAAACACATACACGTAATTGGATACATAATCGAGTTTAAAATATTTACATCACAGAATATCAACTTGAGTTTACAAAAGTTTAAGATTTCGCAAATATGACTCAAGACCATGAGTTATACAAGAGAAATCCTCCCAAAAGCCGTATCCACGTGCATGCATGTAACCTACATTGCCAACCTGATGACCACATTCAATTTCCTGAAAACATACTTAAAAATGTCAACACGAGGTTGGTGAGTTCACAAGTTATTGTAAAGAGTTATTATAAACCCAATGTTTAAATATGATCCTTTTTACCTGATCAAAACTCTTTAGTTAAACCTGATCACTTTAACCTGATCAAAACTCTTTTGTTAAACCTGATCACTTTAACCTGATCAGAACTCTTTTACTTAAAACTGATCATTTTAACCTGATCAAAACTCTTTAGTTAAACCTGATCATTTTAACCTGATCAGAACTCTTTTACTTAAACCTGATCATTTTAACCTGATCAAAACTCTTTTGTTAAACCTGATCAGAACTCTTTTACTTAAACCAGATCATTTTAACCTGATCAAAACTCTTTTGTTAAACCTGATCACTTTAACCTGATCAGAACTCTTTTACTTAAACCTGATCATTTTAACCTGATCAAAACTCTTTTGCATGTATTACCAATGAATCTGAATACTAATCCGATCTATTGACCCTATTTGTAAGCTTGCAAGGAATACAAAATAGTATGTAATGTACGAGACCGTAACCAAACCTCAACATTCTATGCCTCCCCCCGCCTTTCTGCGAGTAAGACGATATGCGGTCATTCGGCCATTTGGACCCCCGGTTAGCGCGACTAACCATGACCGGAGGCGTCACCCCCAATAGTACTATTCATATAATCCCGGGCTAAGTCCATAGCTAATGGTTACTAATTTATTCAGAGGACTTTAAGCGCTTTACTTTTCCCTCAATACACACATACGGTCAGATCATTAGTTCATTCATTTACATACAAAAGTCTTTTACAAGTATGTTTCCACCCCAAATCATTTCAAAAACTTTAGAAAAAGGGGAATTAGTGAAACTCACCTTGAGTTTGTGTATGGTTGCAATGATATTTGTTCTAGTCAAACTTGACTATTCGTACCCTAATTACAAAAAGGGTAACTCGTGTTATGACCGACTGTCTCATATGCAAATTGTTCACCGACTTAGCAAATCTGATTGCTTTTGTTTAAATATCTTTTTTGTTTTTCAACACTTGTTTCGTTATAAATTAGTTCTAAGTTACTGCCCCATGGGACTGATGAACAGGTATCGAAACTTTCTTAGTTTCGATTGAACAGAACAGATGTCGAAACTTCCTAGTTTCGATTGAATAGGACAGATGTCGAAACTACCTAGTTTCAACTGAGTAAATTGGGTATCGAAACTACCTAGTTTCGATTGGGTAAGAAAGGTATCGAAACTACCTAGTTTCGATTGAACAATAGGTATCGAAACTACCTAGTTTCGATTGGACAATAGATATCGAAACTTTCTTAGTTTCGATTGAGCAAACAGGTATCGAAACTCCTAGTTTCGATTACTGAAATTTTAATTGACAGAATCAGTCCTGCATATTTTTATGTTTTAAACTTGAATTCGACACACTTTTCTGGTTATTTTACTTACGTTCGAATAAACTGTATGTTTAGCTACAGTTTTAAAGAAAATAATATGGATGGTATCGAGTTTTTACCTCTGGACAGAGATGACGATTTGTAGAGAAACAGAGAAGATAGTCTTGAATTCTTTTGGTTAGAAATCCTTGAAAGCTCCTTATAATACCGAAATAAAGGATTTTGCCTTAAAACTTGACTTCGATTTGAAGAGAAATGGGGAAGATTGCCGTAAGAAATGAGACTAATGAAAGGGGTTCGTGAGAATGGTGATTGAGGTGGTATGGGTTTAAAGATAAAGGATTTGAGTGAAGTAGGAAGTGGGAATGGGCCTTCTCTGAATTTTCGGCCGAGAAAGTCAAATGGGGGTTGGTTTGGGTTAATTACTTTACTAATCATATTTAGGTGTTAAATGATTAGTTGATTAGGTGCTTAAATATTAATTAGGATTTTTAAACAGTAAATTAATTCTGTATATTATTTGTTTTAGTCTAAAAATAAATTATTGTCCAACGTAAAAATTTGTGTAATATATATATATATATATATTTTTCGGTTTATCTAATTTCACCACAAACGTTCGTATTAGTCGGTTTATATGGTACGTGAACCGGTAACTCCTAGAATTACCAAATATGAAATGAGACCATGTACGGTTTTTGTTAGACCTTAATGTCCTTGTTTGTGAAATTAAGTAAATCACAAAAACAATTATAATGTAAACTTGTTTACAACATGTACGGATATTGACCTGAAATGTTGGGTGTCACATTCTCCCCATGTTATAGAGAATTTAGTCCTGAAATTCAGTTCTTGTCATTCTGACTTGGAGTGTCTGTAAACAAGGACGGGTACTTGGATTTCATTTTATCTTCCCGCTCCCACGTATACTCGGGGCCGCGCTTTGAATTCCAACGTACCTTGATCAGCTTAACACGGCTGCGCCTTGTTCTCTGAACCTTCCAATCTGTGACTTCCATAGGTTCCTCAATGAAATGCAACCTGTCGTCTATGTGAATCTCATCAGGCGGTATAATTAACATCTCGTCTGATAAACACTTCTTGAGATTTGATACATGAAACGTATCATGTACATTGCTTAGTTCTTGTGGCAACTTGAGCTTGTAAGCTACAGGGCCCACCCTAGCCAGTATTTCAAACGGTCCAACGTACCTAGGGTTAAGCTTGCCATGGTTGCCAAATCTTGCAACTCCTTTCCAAGGTGAAACCTTTAACATGACTTTGTCTCCCACTTGGAATTCTAAAGGTCTTCGTCTGTTATCCGCGTAACTCTTTTGTCTGTCACGGGCGGCCTTCAGACGATCCTTGATTTTGAAAATCTTGTCCGTGGTCTCTTAAATAACCTCGGGACCGGTTAAATGCTTGTCACCAACTTCTGCCCAACATAGCGGTGAACGACATTTTCGACCATACAAAGCCTCAAACGGAGCGGCTTTGATGCTGGTGTGGTAACTATTATTGTATGAAAACTCAGCTAGGCAAATGAGTATCCCAATTTCCACCGAAGTCAATTGCACACGCACGGAGCATATCCTCTAAGGTTTGAATGGTCCTTTCACTTTGACCATCTGTTTGTGGGTGATATGCCGTGCTCTTGTCAAGACGTGTGCCCATGGCTTCTTGTAATGATTTCCAGATTCTAGACACGAATCTGCTGTCTCTATCAGAGATAATAGAAATTGGCACTCCATGCCTATCCAGAATTTCCTTGATATAAAGCCTTGCAAGTTTCTCGGTTTTATCCGTCTCTTTGATGGGTAGAAAATGAGCTGATTTCTTCAAACGATCGATGATTACCCATATAGTGTCATACCCGCTCGACGTCTTGGGTAACTTTGTAATGAAATCCATTGAAATTTGTTCCCATTTCCAATGAGGTATCTCGGGTTGTTGTAACAATCCCGACGGTTTCTGATGTTCTGCCTTTACCTTTGAACATGTCAGGCATTTACCGACATAAATAGCAGTTTCTCCTTTCATGTTCGGCCACCAATAGAGTTCTTTCAGATCCTTATACATTTTATCCGAACCTGGGTGAATGGAGTACCTGGACTTGTGGGCTTCGTCCATAACCAACTCCCGTAAGTTACCAAAACATGGCACCCAAATTCTATTCATGAAGTATAAAGTGTCATCTGACTTTGGCTCCAACTGCTTTATCATTCCTCGTAAAGCTTCATTCTGAATGTTTTTTTCTTTGATTGCCTCTTGTTGTGCCATCCGGATTTGAGTCGTGAGACTCGTACGAATTGTCAATTCTAGGGCATGAACACGGAGTGTTTTAACCCGTTCTTTATGACTCAAGGCATCTGCTATGACGTTTGCCTTACCAGGGTGATACTTGATATCACAGTAGTAATCATTCAGTAGCTCTACCCAACGACGTTGCCTCATGTTGAGTTCTTTCTGATTAAAGATGTGCTGGAGACTCTTGTGATCTGTAAAGATAGTACATTTTGTACCGTATAAGTAATGTCTCCAAATCTTGAGTACAAACACGACAGCACCCAATTCCAGATCGTGAGTCGTATAATTTTTCTCATGGACTTTCGGCTGTCTGGATGCATACACTATGACTTTTTCTCTCTGCATCAACACACATCCCAGACCTTGGTGTGATGCGTCGCAGTACACGATGAAATTGTCAGATCCTTCAGGAAGGGATAGGATTGGTGCACTGCAAAGCTTCTGCTTCAACAATTGAAACGATGATTCTTGTTTATCGGTCAAATCAAACTTTTTGTCCTTCTGAGTTAACGTGGTCAAAGGCAAGGCTATTTTTGAAAAATTCTCGATAAATCGCCTGTAATATCCTGCCAAACCCAGAAATTGACACACCTCAGTCGGAGTTCTTGGTGCTTCCCATTTTTTGATAGCTTCAATCTTGGTTGGGTCTACGTGAATACCCTTCTTATTGATGACGTGTCCGAGAAAGTGAACCTCTCGGATCCAAAACTCACACTTAGAGAATTTGGCATAAAGCTTCTCATTCCTAAGTAGTTCCAAGATTAATTTATGTTCATGTTCCTCCTTGGTTCGTGAATATATTAATATGTCATCGATAAACACAATCACGAATTTATCCAAGTATGGTTTGCACACGCGGTTCATGAGATCCATGAAAACGGCTGGTGCATTAGTCAAGCCAAATGACATAACTAGGAACTCGTAGTGACCATAACGAGTCCTAAAAGCCGTTTTTGGTATATCTTCTTCTTGAATTTTTAGTTGATGATACCCTGATCGTAGATCAATTTTAGAATAGAAACTGGAACCTTGAAGTTGATCAAACAAATCGTCTATTCGAGGAAGAGGATACCGGTTTTTGATTGTCAGCTTGTTCAATTCTCGGTAATCAATACACATTCTAAAGGTTCCATCCTTTTTCTTTACAAACAGGACCGGAGCTCCCCATGGTGAGAAACTCGGTCTTATGAAACCTTTGTCAAGTAATTCTTGTAGTTGGCTCGACAGTTCCTGCATCTCGGAAGGGGCTAGACGATACGGCGATCGTGCAACTGGTGCGGCTCCTGGTACTAGGTCGATCCGGAACTCGACTTGTCTTGATGGTGGTAATCCTGGTAAGTCCTCGGGAAATACCTCTGAGTAATCTCTGACGATTAGTATGTCCTCGAGTCGACGTTCCTCGGGTTTCTTCTCGACGATGTGAGCCAGGAATGCACAATAACCCTTGCGTAGATACTTATGAGCTTTCATGCAGTTTATCGTCTTTAATATCGTTCTACACCTTTCGCCTTGAATTGAAAGAATTTTTCCGCTTGGTAGTGGGATACGTACAATCTTCTCAAAGCATACGATCTCGACACGGTTCTTTGATAACCAATCCATGCCACCAACAATATCAAAACTCCCTAGTTCGACGGGTAGAAGGTCTATACTGAATGTATGGTTTTCTAAACATAAAGTACAACCCTTAATGACCTCTTCGGTTTCTATTAATTTCCCATTTACTAATTCAATTGTATAACTTTGATCTAGATTACTGGCCTTAATACCGAGTAAGGATTTAAAATCATTCGACACAAAACTCATATCCGCACCCGAATCAAAAAGTACAGAGGTATAATGATTATTTATCGGGAACGTACCAGTGACTATGTTCGGGTCCTGGCGTGCGTCCCTTGCACCCATCACAAATGCCCTCCCTGGTGCCTGAGCGTTATTCTGATTCTTCCACTTGGGACAATCCCTCTTGAAGTGCTTTAGGTCACCACATATGAAACATCCCATTTTAAATTTCCCCATTCGATTGTTAGTTCGACAAACTTGTGTGGTGTGACCAAACTTGTCACACTTTCCACACTTGATGCACACACCGACATGATGATTTCCACACTTCTTACATCTCGGTAGGCCCCTATCATACTCCTTTCTTTCGACTGTGTTGACTGTAAAAGCTTTCATAGTTCCTTGTTTCTTAAACCCTTGCTTCTCAGACTTGTTACTTGAATTTCCCATCCACTTTCTTTTCTCCCCAAATCTACCTTCCTCATTCTCCTTCCTCACAAACAATCCATTACGTACTGCATCATCCTTTAGTTTGAATGCTAAAGTTATAGCACTCTTGGCATCTATTGGACTAGATGATGTTACCATGCTACGAATTTGAGGCACAAGGCCCCACAGATACCTCTCAACACGTTTATGTTCTGGTGTGACCATATGCGGTACTAGGATCGCCAATTCATTGAAACGGTCGGTGTACCCCTCCACATCATCTCCTATCATCTGTAGGTTTCACATCTCAGTTTCAATCTTTTGCAATTCGTTTTGAGGACAGTATTCCTCAATCATCATGTTTTTCAAGTCTTCCCAAGACAATTGATACGCTATCTCTCTCCCCAAAGTCTTCATTTGAGTATTCCACCAAGTTAAAGCTTTATCAGTGAGCATGCATGTAGAATACTTCACCATGCAGTCAACGGTGCATTCACTAATATCAATCACCGACTCCATCTTTTCTATCCATCTCATTAGACGTACTGCACCCTCGGTGCCATTGAAACTGCGGGGATTGCAGGATAGGAAGGCCTTGTAGGTGCACTTCCTATTTGGAGCATCTGTAGAATCACAAGTCATAACGTTATTAATTCGGATCATGACTATGTGTTAAGGCTTATTTATTCTATTACCTCCGGAACCTCCGGCTGTACCACTACCTCCTGCACCTCCTCCGCCGGTACCGCTACCATTTCCTCCACCACTATTTCGGTTTGCTTCATACTGCTCCATGGCGGCAGCTACTCGTTGTGCTATGAGTTGTTCCATGTTTGGGGAAATCGTCTCGTTGTTGTCACCAGTAGTGTCACGTGGTGTCCTTCGCTTAGGTTGCATGACGTTCTTTCTAACATAATATTTAAAAAGAAACAACATTATATAATAATAATGATAGATCATGACATAAGGATACAACAACATCAAATGTAAACAACCATCATCACAACATAAACCATCACATACATAGTTAAAACATACATAGTACATTGTTCCAAAATACAAGGATACAAAAGGGATGGGTTCACATGACCACATCAGTACCAAAGTTTTAAACCACATAATGTGCTATGGGCACAACCCGCCCATAATAGGTTTAAAAGAAGAAGTGGGAGTACAACCCAATCATCATGGCAAGTCCTGCCATGACAAAGCTAGCCCTAGCCACAAATTCTGCAGCCAAAGTCCTTTCTTCCAGCGCCTCCACCATGTCTCGGACTGTGAGAGTGAACTGCCAGTCCATATCAGCTCTCAACTCTAGGTAGTCAGTGGCACCCTGTATGTCTCGCTATAATCAATGGCTCTGATACCAAGTTCTGTCACACCCCGCCTAGGCGGAAACGCGAGGCGTAACATTCACTGGTTTCCAAAGCATATGATTACCGCAAACACATACACGTAATTGGATACATAATCGAGTTTAAAATATTTACAACACAGAATATCAACTTGAGTTTACAAAAGTTTAAGATTTCGCAAATATGACTCAAGACCATGAGTTATACAAGAGAAATCCTCCCAAAAGCCGTATCCACGTGCATGCATGTAACCTACATTGCCAATCTGATGACCACGTTTAATTTCCTGAAAACATACTTAAAAATGTCAACACGAGGTTGGTGAGTTCACAAGTTATTGTAAAGAGTTATTATAAACCCAATGTTTAAATCTGATCATTTTTACCTGATCAAAACTCTTTAGTTAAACCTGATCACTTTAACCTGATCAAAACTCTTTTGTTAAACCTGATCACTTTAACCTGATCAGAACACTTTTACTTAAACCTGATCATTTTAACCTGATCAAAACTCTTTAGTTAAACCTGATCACTTTAACCTGATCAGAACTCTTTTACTTAAACCTGATCATTTTAACCTGATCAAAACTCTTTTAGTTAAACCTGATCATTTTAACCTGATCAAAACTCTTTTACTTAAACCTGATCATTTTAACCTGATCAAAACTCTTTTGTTAAACCTGATCAGAACTCTTTTACTTAAACCTGATCATTTTAACCCGATCAAAACTCTTTTGTTAAACCTGATCACTTTAACCTGATCAGAACTCTTTTACTTAAACCTGATCATTTTAACCTGATCAAAACTCTTTTGTTAAACCTGATCAGAACTCTTTTACTTAAACCTGATCATTTTAACCTGATCAAAAATCTTTTATTAAACCTGATCACTTTAACCTGATCAGAACTCTTTTACTTAAACCTGATCATTTTAACCTGATCAAAACTCTTTTGCATGTATTACCAATGAATCTGAATACTAATCTGATCTATTGACCCTATTTGTAAGCTTGCAAGGAATACAAAATAGTATGTAATGTACGAGACCGTAACCAAACCCCAACATTCTATGCCTCCCCCCGCCTTTCTGCGAGTAAGACGATATGCGGTCATTCGGCCATTTGGACCCCCGGTTAGCGCGACTAACCATGACCGGAGGCGTCACCCCCAATAGTACTATTCATATAATCCCGGGCTAAGTCCATAGCTAATGGTTACTAATTTATTCAGAGGACTTTAAGCGCTTTACTTTTCCCTCAATACACACATACGGTCAGATCATTAGTTCATTCATTTACATACAAAAGTCTTTTACAAGTATGTTTCCACCCCAAATCATTTCAAAAACTTTAGAAAAAGGGGAATTAGTGAAACTCACCTTGAGTTTGTGTATGCTTGCAATGATATTTGTTCTAGTCAAACTTGACTATTCGTACCCTAATTACAAAAAGGGTAACTCGTGTTATGATCGACTGGCTCATATGCAAATTGTTCACCGACTTAGCAAATCTGATTGCTTTTGTTTAAATATCTTTTTAGTTTTTCAACACTTGTTTCGTTATAAATTAGTTCTAAGTTACTGCCCCATGGGACTGATGAACAGGTATTGAAACTTTCTTAGTTTCGATTGAACAGAACAGATGTCGAAACTTCCTAGTTTTGATTGAATAGGACAGTTGTCGAAACTACCTAGTTTCGACTGAGTAAATTGGGTATCGAAACTACCTAGTTTCGATTGGGTAAGAAAGGTATCGAAACTAACAAGTTTCGATTGAACAATAGGTATCGAAACTACCTAGTTTCGATTGGACAATAGGTATTGAAACTTTCTTAGTTTCGATTGAGCAAACAGGTATCGAAACTCCTAGTTTCGATTACTGAAATTTTAATTGACAGAATCAGTCCTGCATATTTTTATGTTTTAAACTTGAATTCGACACACTTTTCTGGTTATTTTACTTACGTTCGAATAAACTGTATGTTTAGCTACAGTTTTAAAGAAAATAATATGGATGGTATCGAGTTTTTACCTCTGGACAGAGATGACGATTTCTAGAGGAACAGAGAAGATAGTCTTGAATTCTCTTGGTTAGAAATCCCTGAAAGCTCCTTATAATACCGAAATAAAGGATTTTGCCTTAAAACTTGACTTCGATTTGAAGAGAAATGGGGAAGATTGTCGTAAGAAATGAGACTGATGAAAGGGGTTCGTGAGAATGGTGATTGAGGTGGTATGGGTTTAAAGATAAAGGATTTGAGTGAAGTAGGAAGTGGGAATGGGCCTTCTCTGAATTTTCGGCCGAGAAAGTCAAATGGGGGTTGGTTTGGGTTAATTACTTTACTAATCATATTTAGGTGTTGAATGATTAGTTGATTAGGTGCTTAAATATTAATTAGGATTTTTAAACAGTAAATTAATTCGGTATATTATTTGTTTTAGTCTAAAAATAAATTATTGTCCAACGTAAAAATTTGTGTAATATATATATATATACATATATATATATATTTTTTTGATTTATCTAATTTCACCACAAACGTTCGTATTAGTCGGTTTATATGGTACGTGAACCGGTAACTCCTAGAATTACCAAATATGAAATGAGACCATGTACGGTTTTTGTTAGACCTTAATGTCCTTGTTTGTGAAATTAAGTAAATCACAAAAACAATTATAATGTAAACTTGTTTATAACATGTACGGATATTGACCTGAAATGCTGGGTGTCACACTACCTGGGTAGGTTTGTCAGACACAATAGATCTATCAATGTTACCGTTGGCTTGTACAGAGTTAATGATTGCGCGAGTGTGTCATGTATATGTAGCCTTAACTAATAGTATTCAAGCACAAATTACACAAATAGTCATAATGTAGAATTGTATATTTTAATTACAAATAGTTTTCAATGCAAATCATGTTTCACCCCAAAATGTACAAAATAAAAAAGGGGCTATGTAAAACTCACCTTGATATTGAGTCTTAAACTTGAACTAGTTCGAGAGGACGGGTGAACTGGTTTAACGATGCCCTAAATAAATAAGATATGTAATTTAATATATAAGAACGATTAAAAGGAATAAAGGCGGAACGATTTGGGACTTAGGAATTGGAACGAACGAACGAAATAATATTACAGATTTGGATTTTAATGATAACTAAAGTGATAATATTTAAATGGAATTACAGGGAATAATATTTTATAGATTTTTATTTATAAAAAAGGATCGCAAATTTATTAAAAATCATTTTTAAGATAATCAGGTTAAAATAATCATCATGTTTGAACATTATAATGTCTATAAAAGTGTCATTTGAAATAAGTAAATAAATTATTTATGCAAAAATGTGCTATTATTATTTATTAAATTTCCTAAAGAATCATAATATAAGTGAAAGTAAATATGATTAAAGTCATTATGATTTTAATAATACTAATTTTAATATTAAATATGCATCATGTTGTTATAAAGGTTTACATATATGTATAACTCCTTTTTTGTTTAATAAGTCACACGGATATTTTATTTTTGAAAATATTTAAACATAAGTTTGAATACATTTTTTTACTAATAGAATATTAATTAAAAATCTTAGAACGTTTATAACAAGGATTGCTTATTAACAATGATACAAAATAATTATATTTTATAAATATGTACATGTGTGTGTGAATACATGGTAGTAAAATAAAAAGGAACAAGAAAACAAACAACAAAAAAGGAAGAGCAGAGGCCAGGTGTAGAACCCAAGACCTCTGCTGGATGAGGGATGGGATTAAACCGGTTGCTCTAGGCTGCTGAGTTGTTAAGAATTGTTAGGACATAGTTTGTAATGACAAAAGCTTTGTAATAGTTTAGATCTTATGTCTTTATGTTTTTGTATGTATTAATGTTCTAAGTGTTTTTATACAAGTTGCTAGAGGCGAACTTCTAACAGAGGCGAACTTGTTAAGTTCACCTAAGTCTATCTGAAGCGAACTTGTTAAGTTCGCTTAGTCTGTTAGAGGCGAACTTGTTAAGTTCGCCTAATGCAGGTCAATAGTTTATATATAGATGTTACAGAGTCAGTTTAAAAACACAGAACAGTGATCAAACAGTGAATGATAGATTGAGTCTGTAAACTCTATTATGAATTGGAATACAAGCATGAAGTTTATTTACTTGATTGTCTTTATTGTCTTTTATGAATACAATCGTTGATTCGGTGGATTCCGCATTCCGAGTTAACGACACGTCTTATCACAAGAACGATATGTAGAAGTACCATGAGGACCTACAAGAATCTAAATCGATTAACTTTTAACATAATAGTTCCAAGAGTCCTCTTCCCAAAATACCCCAGCCCCTAACTCGCAGAGCAGAACCTTTCGAATCCCGAACCCCAAATCGATTACAAGTAGCGAGACCAGAGATGTGAAAACGATGGATACCTGGAGTACACGATTTAGACCAGAAAGAAGCTGATAATGTCATCGATTTGAGAGGCTCCCCCACCTCCAGCGCCGATCAGATCCGAGAGGAAGAAATAGTGAAATTTTTTGGTGGTGATCTCGAGTGCAATGGCATTGGTATTTTTAGGACGTTTAGGCATGCATTTTACAGCTGGTAATTGGACGAGATTTGCGTGATTGATTTGTGGGATTGAAACCATGGCCGAGAGTTCCGCGAGGTACCCACAATGGATGATTTTGACAAGGATTTTGAATCATACAATGCTCAAGTGTTCATACCGAATTTGCAATATGAAACATGTAATCCTATATAATCAGTATTATGGAATTTGAAACTATAAGCGTTTTTCTCCCACGTTCTTGTGAATTAGTAGCATTTAGATGAAAACCATCGTGTACCCCACATATATGCCAACAGAAATATAAACTTGCACTATCTTCAAGACATATAAGACTTTATGCAAAAGAATGTATATATCAGTCTCCACGATGAAACTATCTCAATTAGCATAGGAAAAAAATCAGATCCCGAAGGATATAAAGAATCAGAATTAAATGATTCATAAGCTTGGTTTTGGATGCCATATTGTAACATCCTAAAAATAAAACGAAAATTTTAATCACGGGTTAAACTTGAGACGAGCTGAATAAACAAGCAAGGCACGATGGGCCGGGCTGGATGGGCCGGCGCGCATGAGGGTGGCAAACAAGGGAAGTGAGCCCCTCCATAAATAGCGTAAGCCACCACCTTTTCTCTCATTTTGCAGGTTCTAGAGAGAAACCGTAGAGAGAGAAAGTTGGCGGATCGACCCGGGATTCAAGAAGCCTGTTACCACATAGATTAGGAGCAATACCTCCGAATCAGATGCTCGATTCAGATAATGACTCGTTCTGAATCTGGGTTTTTGTTTAAAATCGGGTTCCTGTGTATTTTTGGTAAAAAGGTTGGGTTTTTATTAACCAAAAGAGAAAAGGAATATAGATCTAGAATCACGAGAGGAAAATACACGTTTTAAACATAGAAAGTTTCCAACTTGATGAAACCGGCGATCCAGATCTGAATCCAAGCAAAAACATGCTGATGGGATGAAGTTTACGGTTTGGGTAAAGTTTACGGTAGGGTGAAGTTTGCGGATGGGTAAAGTTCACGGTTGGGAGAAGTTTGCGGTTTGGGTGAAGTTTGCGGTTTGGGTGAAGTTCACGGTTGGGTGAAGTTCACGGCTGGGTGAAGTTTACGGTTTGGGTAAAGTTTGCGGTTGGGTGAAGTTTGCGGTAATGAATGAAATGTAATGAGTTGTATGAGAAGCTAAAACTAGGTTGCGTACGTACAGGTTAGAAGATCCTTTAGAGACCTTTGACCCTGTTTATTTCAGGTGAGTTCTAGAAGCGCTCTTTTAAATGTTTTAATAATGTTTTTGGGTTGGTGTGAATATGTAACGATGTGACTATTTTATAAAACGATGTTTATGAATGATGTATGTGATGTTTTATGAAACGATGTTTATGAACGATTTTTTGAAAGGAAAGGTTATGAAAGAAGTGTTTATGAAATATTTTGCCAAAAAAAGTTTACGAAGTGTTTACGAATGAATGAATGATTTTTAATAAAACATACGAATGCTTTAACTGAAGTTTTGAAGTAAAAGAAGTGAATGTTTACTAAAAGTTGTAAACGAACGAATCTGTCATTATTCCTTTGGGAATGAAGGTTATGGGTATGGGAAGTATGTTATGGGCCTTTACCTTTTAGGGGCCTTTGTGGTTGGCCAACTGTTGTACAATTGGGGTGATGACGGTCACCAAGGGGATTATCGTGATCCTTGAAGTTGGTACGATTTACCTTACGAGGTAGTCATGCTTGAAGTTTGGTACTTTTGCCTTACAGGGTGCAGTGCTTGAAGTTTGGTACTTGTGCCTTACGGGGTGCAATGCTTGAAGTTGGTACGTGTCATCCTTGTGATGCCGTGCCTGAAGTTCGGTTGAATAGCCTAAGTATCAGGCCCTAGGTTTCTCCGCCCGAAGGACAGTACGGTGTTGAAGGGCCTAGTGGTGGCGATCTTTAGGTTATTCAGCCAGTATGTGATGTTTGGATTTGACGGTTACGAGAAGTCGCAACTTCGATGTGTTTGTTGACTTATGGGTTATGATGTGTTATGTTTTTGTTATTGCATTATTTTACGTATGCTTTTATTAAATGAAGTATGAAGTTATGTTTTTGACAAATATTTGAAGTTAACGTTTTATGTTAAAACTAGAACTCACCAGCGTAGCTGATTTTTTAGTATGCACATTCAGGATAAGGTAGGTTATGATGATGGACGGTGATGCTGGGCGGCTTGATGAGTTACCAGGATGATATGAAGATTGGCATCCCATTATGAAGTTGGTTACGTTATGTTTATGTAATAGACAATGTTACGCTTCCGCATGTTGAACGATGTTATGTTATGTTTGAAATGAAATTTTCAGCTGCGTTATTGGATATTCAAGTTTAAGAACTATTTGTGAATGAGTAAATCCAACAAATGAGGCCTCCCAGGTTTGGGGCCTTACACATATCATGATTGATTGTAACAAAGGAACTCTTTCAGTAAAAAGATTGATTAAGGAATCGATTGATTCATTAATACAAGGTAATGTGGTCCAACTGTTATCTGGATATTTAATGGAATCAAGATATTGATCCAAGGGCGAGTATATGTTCTAACAAATGTCAGAAATATATCTTAGTTCAGCATCACATTGCATGTTTTTCAGGGCATGGACAGTGAAGTGAACTGAAAAATTTTGCTAATCAATATAGTCCGATACTGGTCTCATGAAATTCTTAAAGCCTCATATTCTTTATCTAATATTTAACACACACACCTAGCATAATATGGGTTCAAATCACAGATGTTGTCATAACACATTTAGTTTTCACACTACTAATGGTCCAAAAACGCTTCTAGTCTACTAACAAACTAAATTACATACACATATCCAACTTAAACATAATATAGATTTTCAAGATTAGAGCATTTATGACACTATCATTTCTTGTTTATGTAAACTCTGATGTTTAGATCAAATCATACGAACACAAACACATATTATCATAACAAATCAACAGGTCATCTATGGTCATGTGTGATAGATTATCAACTGACATACTATCATTTATTCTCTTTCTTCTAATGATGTCGATTTTATATTTTTCATTTTGTTTGTAATTTTTATAAATAACAACTTTTTGACAAGAAAAATAAATGGAGAAATTTAAGAAAGCAGCAAAAAAATAAAAATAAAACTTCCATGAAAATTATTTTGAAAAACATTTATTCGGGATTGATCATACCAATCATTTTTACCAGAAATTTGAACGCAGTTTGATCAAATGCCTCGGTGAAAAGGTCTGCAAGATTATCATCAGTATATACCTTCACCAGCTCAATCAACCTTTTATCTACAAAATCATAGATAAAATGATATCTTATTTCAATGTGCTTAGTTTTATTGTGCTTAACAGGATTGTTAGTTATTGACATTGTGGCATTATTATCAATGAACATAGGGGTGCAAGTGAAATTCAAACCGTAGTATCTTAGTTGTTGCTTGACCCACAAGATTTGGGAACTACAACTTGAAGTTGCGATGTATTCCGCTTCACATGTTGAAATTGAAACTGTGGTTTGCTTTTTACACTGCCACGAGACAAGCCGATTACCCAGAAATTGGCAACCTCCTATTGTAGACTTCCTGTCCAAACAACAACCTCCAAAATCTGAGTCAGTATAAGCATTAAATTCAAAATTAGAACCATGTGGAAACCATAATCCTAATCTCGGTTTCCCTTTCAGGTACCGGAAAAAACGTTTGACTTCAATCATATGTGATTCCTTTGGTTTTGCTTGAAATCTGGAGCAGAGACACACGGCAAACATTATATCTGGCCTTGATGCGGATAAGTACGTGAGAGATTCAATCATTGCCTTGTACAAGCGACTGTCAATATCCTTTCTTTTCGGATTTGGATTAAACTTGTGATTTATAGGAATCGGAGTGTCATATGGAGTACTGTCTTCCATCTTGAACCGGCTTAAGATGTCTTTCATGTATTTAGACTGGTGAATAAAGATGTCATCCTCTTTTTGATTAACTTGCAATCCTAAAAAGAACGACAGCTCTCCTATAGCAGATATTTCGAACTTCGATTTCATGACGCTCTCAAACTCTTTGCATAACACTTCGTTTGTTGAACCAAATATAATATCGTCCATGTAGATCTGAGCCATCAGGTAATCTCCCCTTGCTTTCTTGATGAATAAGGTTGAATCAATTTGACCACGATCGAAACCATTGTCCAGGAGATGATGCGACAATGTTTCATACCATGCACGGGGCGCTTGATGAAGACCATAAAGAGCCTTGTTTAGCTTAAAAACCCTTGAAGGATATAAAGGATCTTCAAAACCCGGTGGTTGACACACATACACTTCTTCTTTAACCTTTCCATACAAGAAAGCACTTTTGACGTCCAGCTGATAAACCTTAAATCCTTTAAATGACGCAAATGCCAGAAACAAACGAATTGCTTCCAATCTTGCTACAAGTGGGTGCACCTTAGTGTAATCAATGCCCTCTTGTTGATTGAACCCCTGAATGATCAATCTCACTTTGTTCCTCACCACGACACCACGATCGTCTTTTTTACACATAAAAACCCACTTGGTGCCAATCGGATACTCACCCTTTGGAAGATCAACCAAATTCCACACCTTTAGCTTATCAAACTGTGCAAGCTCCTCTTGCATTGCTTCTATCCAATTGTTATCTTGTAACGCCATCTCCATATTTTTCGATTCAATCTGAGAAACAAAACAAGAATATGAGCAAACATCAAGTATTCCAGTATCCCTAATGCTAGAATATAAACAAGTATTTCAGTTAAAGAACAAGTTTTAACTCCATCCTGCAGATTCCCAATGATATTTGTCACCGGGTGATCTTTAAGTTCTTTAATGGAAGCCACCTCTGGAACAGGTAAAACATCAAGTTGAGTAGTTTCTGCTTGTGAAGAAACAGTTTGAGTAACTGGTATCACTGACTCCAAATTGGTAGGAAGCTCCCCCTGAACTTGTGTAGAATTCGATGAATCATCAACAATTAACGGATCAGCCGAAGAATCCTGGAAAATTGTTTCATCATCTTCACTTTCTGACTTGTGAGTGCATGAACTTGATGCAACAATCGGATCAGGGTTAGAGGATAATGGAACGGATAATGGAACCGCCGGTTTTGGTATAAAACCGCAATCTTGGTCACCATGACATGATTCATATAGCAGTACAATTTCTTCAGCAGACAAATCAGAAGCAAAATTGAAATACTTAAACAAGCTGTTATAATCAAATGCCCATTCTGTACCAACCGTCTTTTGAGAAATAGATCGATTGGAACAATTGATATGGAACCATTCTTCGATCTGGCGTGTTTCCTTGTTATACACTCTTTTATTCATTGAATTTGTAGGTCCACATGACTCATCTCAGATCGATCTCGTGACAAGACATCTCGTTAACACGGAGTGCGGAATCCTACCGTATTAACATTTTGTATATCAATCGACAATAGAAACAACAGGTAAATAAACTTTCTCTTTTATATCACCAAACAGAGTTTACAGAATACTTGATCATTCAATCTCTCATCTCTACCAAACAGACTCTGTAAACTCTATATTTATAGACACACGTTCTGCAATAGGCGAACTTAACAAGTTCGCTTCAAAGATGCTTAGGTGAACTTAACAAGTTCGCCACTAATAGACTAGGCGAACTTATCAAGTTCACCTCTAGCAGAACTTGTACTAATACTTAGACAAAACTAAACAATTACATAAAAAACATAAAGACAATAAGACCTAAACTATTACAAAGATTTTGTCATACAATCTATGTCCTAACAGACTCCCCCTTGACAATAGCTTGATCTTCTGTCTTTAGTCTTTATGACGAGCTCTTCCAGTTATCTGGTAATCTGCTTCCTGCATGCACTCCATATCTTTGACATATCTCCAACACTCTTTTATACTGCAATCCTTGTTCTCTCCATTCATCAGTGAACATAATCTCATTCTTTCTTAATGTCCTCTAATCTTTCTTTGAGAAGTTAATAAGATTCATTGCATCATAGAAACTAACAATGACCTTATTATCTTTATCATCAATCCTAGCTTCACCAGTATTCACATCTACATACCACCATTTCATATTCCCCCAGAAAATCTTGTGGAATTTTCTTCAATGGGATCTTATGTACAACACGTACTGGCTTCTTTGGAACAAACACTTGTTTAGTCACCGTTGATAAATTCTACTTCTGATAACCAACAGCAAAAAAAAAACAACTTGATTGTAGCATTTTGGAAAGTTTAGGTTCAAATTTCACCTCATCCGGTTCTGTTAAAATGCATCTATCACGGATAACATTTTTCACTACCTTTGGTTCATAAATTTGCACTTCATTAGGAATACCTTCAACTTTATTATCATCAAAAACCTCATCCTCAGAATCAGAATCATAGATCATATCTTCACCAGTAACTTGATTTACTTTCAACACTGTCTTTGGATCAATTTCCTCTTCATGAATAATTTCTGGTTCAACCACATATTTTGCATTGAATGGTGGAGGAACAAATCCTATTCCAGCAACCCTCTTAGTAGGATCATCAATAGCATTAAAGTAATCCAATACCACAGATGAATTTTCAAAGTTTTCCAGCTTTCTATGTAGTTTGAACACTTCAGTTTCTTTATCAGAAATTTTTTTGTTCTTCTGAGCGACAATATCATTTTGCTTCTCAATCTCAGCATAAGCCATATCCAGATGATATGCTTGTTCCTTATATTTCAATCCCAAAGAGTTCAAATCTCTTTTCAAAGACTCAATTCTATCTATACACAATTTATCATTATCTTTCAATTTTTGATTAACTGAATGCATCGATTTCATATCACAAATTAAATTTATGTTATCATCCATTACTTTTTGCATTTTATCTTTTATACTGATGCAATTAGAACAATAAATGTGACAGACAGAATCTTTTACCTTCGAAGGATCTGACACGTATGCCATGAAGACTTTTGCAATTGTAATATTTTCAGAATCAGCACCATCAGAAGAATTTTGAGTTAAATCAATATCATCTTCAGATACACAAGATGCAATATCAGTCTCACCATTTTGTACTTGATCACGATCTTCATCAGCACTTGGCAAACTCTCACCATCACTTGAGCTATCATCATCAGTTGACTCTTCAGATTTTGTAGAATGAATCTCAGCTACAAACGCTTGACTTACCGAACCAACCAAATCTTCAAGATGAATACCCCAGTCATAATTGTCATCATTCTAAGCAACCAAAGCAGATGATGCAGATGCATGATTAGAATTTCTAAAGCCAGAGGAGCCATGTGACTGATTACGATTGTTTTGAAAGTTATTAGTGTTGAAGCACTTTCCTGTGACAAACACTCTGGATAGATAGAGTCTTAGTTTTGTACTTTCATGTATGTATTTGTCTTTGTTTGTAAGTGCTGTATGTATTAGTTATCGAGTTGTATTTACTTTTACATATTGATTGTTGCAATTTTCTCTAAGTGTTTTGCGCACTTGTATGTGCGCAGGAAGTAGTTCCTGCGTACTTAGCAAGTACGCAAGAATACCTTTGCGTACCTGCTAAGTACGCATAAGCAAATTGCCCCGCGCACTTGCTAAGTGTGTAGGCATCAAGTCGTGTATAAACAGGAATGGTTGACAGTAGATAAGTACGCATTCAGATTAGCAAATACGTAGAACTTTGTAATCTCAGAACTTCTCTTTGTAACCTTCAAGTGTTTATAATAGATGAACGTTTATAGTGATTATCTAGTCGGTTTACTTTGTTTCATAAGACTCTCCACCTAGTCACGGGTATTCCGCACCCGGTCCGACTAGTAGACCTACTTGCATGTGACGATCCACCACACCCGAGGGACCTACAAGTGGTATCAGAGCATGGAAACATGTCTGCATGCTGCATTTGTGTCCCAGTTAGAGCCGAAGAATGTGAAGGAGGCTCTCACTGAAAACTGCTGGATTGAGGCAATGCAAGATGAATTGTCTCAATTCCAAAAGTTGCACGTGTGGGATTTGATTGACTTGCCAAAAGGCTTTCAGCCAATTGGAACCAGATGGGTGTTCAAATGCCAGACGGATGATCGTCATGTGGTTGTGAAGAACAAAGCAAGATTGGTTGTTCAGGGTTTTTATCAATAAGAGGGGTTGGATTACACGGAAGTATATGCCCCAGTTGCTAGAATTGAGGCCATTCGACTGTTCTTGGCTTATGCCACATATGTCGGCTTCAAGGTCTATCAACTTGATGTGAAGAGTGCTTTCCTATATGGAAAAGTTCATGAAGAGGTCTATCTCACTCAACCTCCCGACTTTGAAGATCCGCATAATATCAATAAAGTGTATAAGCTCGACAAAGCACTTTATGGTCTTCATCAAGCACCGCGGGCATGATATGAGACATTATCTAAGCATCTATTGTCTAACGGTTTCAACCATGGACAGATTGACTCGACCCTCTTCGTTAGGAAAACAGGAGGTGACATTCTTCTTGTACAAGTCTACGTCGACGGCATTAATTTTGGATCTACCAATGAAGGGATGTGTAGGGAATTCGAACAGGTGATGAAGTCCAAGTTTGAAATGAGTAACATGGGTGAATTGTCGTTCTTCCTGGGTCTGCAAGTCAGTCAAAGAGAGGATGGCATTTATCTACATCAAACAAAGTATATGCATGAAATCTTGTCGAAATACAAGATGAATGATAGCAGTACTTATGGCACACCTATCCCAGTCAATCATGGTCTGCATCCTGACAAAGATGGAAAGGATGTGGATTGCAGATTGTACCGTGGGATGATCGGATCTCTTATGTATCTCACAGCTTCAAGACCCGATATAATGTTTGCTGTGTGCTTGAGCTCAAGGTTTCAGTCACAACTAAAGGAGTCACATATGATAGCCGTAAAGAGAATTTTTAGATACCTGAAAGGGAAACCTCGATTGGGTCTTTGGTACTCTAAGCAGTAGTCATTCGACTTCAAAGCCTACACTGATTCAGACTATGGCGGTTGTAACCTTGATAGAAAGTCAACTTCTGGTGGATGTCAATTCTTAGGAGACAGACTGGTCTCCTGGCAGTGTAAGAAGCAGTCAACGGTTTCTGTATCAACTTGTGAAGCAGAATACATTGCTGCAGCGAGCAGTTGTTCTCAGATACTGTGGATTCAGCAGCAGTTGAGAGACTACGGCTTAAACTTCACTGGAAATCCTTTATTCATTGACAACAATGCCACCACGTCCATCACAAATACCCCGGTGAAACATTCCAAAACTAAACATATAGAAATTCGCCATAATTTCATCCGTGATTGTGCTGAAAAGCATTTAATTGAACTTGTAAAAGTTCACAAGGATGACAATCTTGCTGACCTTTTCACAAAGGCATTTGATCGATCCCGTTTTGAGCATCTTGTCAACTTGATAGGAATGTTCAATCCTGTGTGAAAATCAGTTTTTCTTAAATCAATTCAATTCATGGAAGTTAAATTTTATTTCTTTTAAATTTTCTAAATAGTTCTTTTAGTTTTTAAAATATTTTACAAAATCAAAAACAAAATAGAATATGGAGAAAATTTCAAAGTTAACTTGAGAAAAGAGGAAATGATAGTACATCAGAAATGATCTAAACGTCATAGACTACTCATATGGGAAATGATTGCGTCATGCTTACTTAATTGTTTAAATTATTATGTTTTTAATCTGCTTATTTACAAGTAATTTAAATTGTTAGTAGGCTGTATGCGTCTTTGAATCACTAGTAGTGTGGAAACTAAAGTCTAAATTACAAATGTGATTTGAACCCATGTTTGCTAGTGTATGTGCGTAAAAGAATAGAAAAGATCATTATCAGATAAAGGATGTTAGATTTTGGCAATAATTTTCTTTTGAGATCCATTTCGGGTTATGTCGTTAGAAAAATTAATGCGGTTCATCTCACTTCCCACACACACAAGTATGCAATGAGAGATTGATTCAAGACATGTCTCTACATCAACCGTTGAGCATGTATTCACCCTTGAATCACTCCTGATTCATTGAACTCAAATCCAGATAAAAGTTGGATTCCCTTACCTTATTCAAACACCATACTCATTATCCTGAATCATCATACCGATATTCAATGAAGAAAATCAAATGAAACCAAGACAAACGAATCACTCGATTCTAAATCTTATGATTCCTGATAATCCCTATGGATTCTGCTTGATTTTTCTTGTACTAATAGATGTAACATCATTCTGAAAATTTAGAAAATAATTGGGAAAATATTAGATGCCTTGAGATAGTGCAATTTATATTGCTGTAGTATATTAGTGGGGTACACGTTGTATATCTTACAATTAATACCTTAATACACAAGAACGTGATACAAAGATGCTTATAGTTTCAAATCTTATAATATTGTCAACTTGAATTACTTGTTTATGTGCTTATTATGTATGAATAAATAGTAATCCATGACATGATCCCATATTCTTTGATGTTTATATTATATTGTATCGTTTTTGATGTAAGTTAGCTTGATATGATCCTCTGCTCGTGTCTTTGATCAAAAATAGTTTATGTAAATACGTGTATATTTTTATCTAGAAACGATCAAAAATATTTTAAGTTTATGAACAGTTCAATCATAATCAGAAAAACCAAAAATATTTGTGTTTAAGCTTCCTGAATTGATTGTGAATCCTCTTGATTGAATGTTGTTTATCTTGTTCGTTATTTGACTTGAAAATCTTCATAATTTGAGTTGAAAGTTTGCGCACTTAAGGGTTTCTGCGTACTTGACAAGTGCGCATGAAGTAAGCCCTGCGTACTTAACAAGTACGCAAGAGTTAAGTCTTGCGCACTTGTAAGTACGCAGGAGTTAAAGCTTGCGCACTTAGCAAGTACGCACGACCGTTTTGTGTTGGGTATAAATACTGGACCTAGAAAATTTTTAGAGTTCTTATCACTTTCAAATTTTCTAAGCCTGTTCAATTCCCTCCGACAATTTTCCTCAAAAATCCAAGTGTTCCAAACCGATTTCTTGTCCCATCTCTAGTATCATCATCGTGTAACAATCAATCGGTGAGAATCTTGAGCCAATCCATACACAAAATTCACGATTTTGGACCGATTCAGAGACTTAAAACTTAGGGTTTTTTATTCGAGTTTTTAGTCATAAGTTTGGTTGTTTGGGTAAAAACTGATAATTAAAACTTAATTAAAACAAGTAATCGACCCTTAATCGTCCGTCTAATCTTTGATTTTGACCATTGGGCTTGGATTTGACCGTCGGTACGACTGGTCGTCTTATAGGTCAAAATTGGACGAATGTAGCAGTGATTTGGTGTTGATGTTGGTTCCATGGGTCATAATCTACCCAATGTTTGAACATCTGTTGAATTTTTTATTTCTGAAAAAATTTGAGCAAGTGTGTTTCCTGCGCACTTAACAAGTACGCAAGAAGCAACTCATGCGTACTTGTTAAGTACGCAAGAGGAAATTCCTGCGTACTTGCTAAGTACGCAGGACCAAGACTTGGGAAAAATTTTTAAGTCTGAAATTTCAGTTCAAAGAGTAACTGCTATACTGCGTCATGTTTATTCATTTCCAATGAAACTTGTTGTTCTGATTATGTTTTCTGTGTGTTTTTGCAGATCATGGCTCGGGCGTTTACGAACGAATTCAATCTGTTAGCTAATACTCAACCGGAATGGAAGGGTGCAGTGCTTCAGTATCGAGAGATAGTTGATTTCTTGAACCGTTCAAGAATCAGCTACGCTATTTCAGCTAACCCGATCATTTCAAGACCTTATCTGGAGCAATTTTGGGAGACTGCGGTGCATGATTGCACGGTAACCCCCAATGTTATAAGGGCTGCCGTGGCTGGTCATGACATCGCCTTCTCTGAAGATACAATTAGAAGGGTCCTGCAATTCCGAGATCTCTCGACCGACCCGACAACCTCTCCAGACTACTTTGTGGATGGCTGTTGGAGGCAACGAATGGGATATGTCGGTGCGAGAGACTATGCTTCGTATAATAAAATGTGGGTTCTTGACCAATGGACATATTTTTCCCACGTCATGATCATGTGCATCTCCTCTAGAAAAGCTAGAAAGGATGCAATGGGTCATGACCTTACTTCAGCCATGGTTGGCTTTCTCTCAATAAGGGCTACAACTTCTCACGCTACATATTCAAAGCCATCAATGATCAGATTAACACGGCTGAGAGGTTCAGGTTCTTATTATACCCTAGGTTTGTGTAACTTCTGATAAACGATGCGTTGCCAAACCTACCTGCTACAGGGGAGAGATTACAAGTGAAAAGGGCGGACAAGAGGGTGTTCGCACAATTCCTTAAGCCAGGCAGTGTAGAACCTACCCCTGAGCATACAAGACTCTTTGGCCACCTAATCAATGAAGCATACGTTGCACCAGGTGACTAGAGATGGTATAGTCACGATTCGGAGCCAGAGTTGAGTGAACATTCAGGGGAACAACAACAACAAGAAGAGGAAGATGAAAGTGAAGATGGATCGTCTGATAATGGAGACAAAGAAGGAGGACATGATGGTGCTAAGGGATCCAACTCAGAAGAGACTGAGTCTGATTCTTCTGATTCTGATGATGCACCATCTCAGGCACACCCAAGGAGAACAACAAAGGTAACCCTACCTAAGTCGTCCTCAAAGAGAAAGCGACAAGCTTCAAGCAGTGAATATGAGCCAGATTCTGACTCTGACACTACTATACAGAGACAACGACGTGAAAGTATACATAAGAACAAGGGGGATAGGCAGCAACAACCTATTCCTAGTGAGGTGGTGGTGAGTCCTCAGCAGCAAGTACAAGTTTCAGCTACGAGTTCTGATCCAGCTTCCACCCCACCTTCACAGCAGCTACACAGGAGAAAGTGGAGGAGGCCACAGGTACAACCTGAGGTGGTAGTCACTTCTATCACAGAGGAGGTTCCTGTGATAGTGACCCTCCTTGTCACATCTGTCCAGGTGGCAGTGACTACTCCAATTCTCACGGAGTCAGTCACCATCACCCCTTCCATAACACCTACAACCGTCATCACATCCATAATCCCAACAACCACCATTTATCATTTAAGTCAACCCTTCAACTATTGGGAATTTACTCAAGGGTTTGACTTCGACACCATCTTCTCCTCCCCAATTCACAATGCCGAAGCGTCATCATCCAGACATCCTGATCCTAATGATGCAAGGATAGATGTTCTGGAAACCCAAGTTGCTGGATTATTGGAAACTATTCGGAAGTCAAAGGAGGAATCTGACGCTCAACAAGCACAGATTAATTCGTTGGTGGATGAAGTTAGGATTCTAAGAAGCCAGAGAACGGGGACTGACGAGAGACTGAAGAATGTCATGGCCCAGAACGAGCTTCTAATCAGGACAAATAAAATGATTCTGGGTCACAGGTCATCTCTAGAGCTGAGGTCAAACTAATTGCTGATCTGACCAAGAAGCTTGATGCTCAGGGGGAGAAAGATAAGGAGAAAACTATTGGTGATGAGGCTTGTCATCCTAATGACTTGACTAAGGATAACGACAAAGACAAGGATCCCGAAGCCGGTCCTAGTGGAGGTGAGCACCCAGCTTTAGCAATTGTGTCTATCTCTGCTATTCCAATGGCTCAGGGGGAGTCTAGTCATCAAGAGGGTGGTGATACGTCTGGTGGTGGTCACAAAGGAAAGTTAGCGGCTGATGTGCTTTAGGATCGATCTGATGATGAGATCTTATACTTAGAGCCTGACTATTCCAAGGAAGCACAGATCGATGCTCTCTTTAACCTAGAAGAAGGAGAGATCGACTCTAGTGATGATTGGGATGAAGATGATGAGGATGTAGTGATATAAGTTCCCAAGGACGACGGGGAAGGAGAGTACAAGTTAGATAATGGAGAGATATTTGAATTTCCATCCTTCGAAGCTCAGCTCAACACAGGTTCAGTCGAGCATGCTAGTAATGTGGAAGCCTCGACTGAAGCCTCCCCAGTTGACCCTACACCTGTGGATCCGGAGGCACCAAAAGAAAAAGATATGCCTTCTACTTCATCTAAGGGTCCAGCTCCTGTTTGGCAGAAGACGTCTATCATATACAAACAAGGGGCAACAGGGATAATCTTGGTTGTAAGGTTCGAGGAGGATAAGCAGTTGTTCGCAATCAAAAGATCTGGGGGGTTCAATACTTGAAACCAACCAGTGAAGCGTTCAACTCCTTACCCAAATACGACCTTGTGAACCTAGCAAACCGAGAGCTGCTGGGTCATTCTAATCATGCAGTGGCGATGGGTTTGTAGGTGGTTCTACAACGGGAAGCAAGATCTGGGAAGTTTGATATGTTCAAGCCTCAAGTGCCCAAGAGAGTCAAGGATAAGACAGCAAGACATCCTGTGACTAAGAAATTCTTAAAGAAATTGGTATACAAGCCAGTGCTATGTGAAACCAAGATTCCACTGAGCAAGTTATCTCAGGATATCCTCGGTGACATGTGGTACTGGTACGTAGATCCAAAGACTGGCGAAGCTATGGTGATTGGAAAAGTGAGGTCAGAAAGTGGATGCTTAGTGCCGAGGGAACTAATCAGAGTATTTGATGAAGTCTGCTTCATTAACTTCTCTGTGAAAGATCTAGAGGCACTAGCAGACAGGTATTGCATGCATACGGACGAATGGATGAAATTTCTTGCCTCTAAATATGACAAGGTGATCAAGTTCTGCCTTGACTATAAGAAGAAGATGGAAGCTAAAGATGCATAGCTGTGAAGACTGAAGACCGAAGACTGAAGATCGAAGATGATCCAGAGCTGTTGTCAAGGGGGAGTTTGTTGAAGCACTTTCCTGTGACAAACACTCTGGATAGATAGAGTCTTAGTTTTGTACTTTCATGTATGTATTTGTCTTTGTTTGTAAGTGTCTGTATGTATTAGTTATCGAGTTGTATTTACTTTTACATATTGATTGTTGCAATTTTCTCTAAGTGTTTTGCGCGCTTGTATGTGCGCAGTAATTAGTTCCTGCGTACTTGCTATGTACGCATGAGCAAATTGCCCTGCGCACTTGCTAAGTGCGCAGGCATCAGGTCGTGTATAAATAAGAATGGTTGATAGTAGATAAGTACGCATTCAGATTAGCAAATACGCAGAACTTTGTAATCTCATAACTTCTCTCTGTAACCTTCAAGTGTTTATAATAGATGAATGTTTATAGTGATTATCTTGTCACGGGTATTCCGCACCCGGTCCGACTAGTAGACCCACTTGCATGTGACGATCCGCCACACCCGAGGGACCTACAATCAGTCTTCTTCTGAGAATCAAATTCAACTTTCGGTTTCACACAATCTTTGTAAAAATGACCATACTCCTAAAAATTATAGCAACGAACTTTGGTTTTATCAAATCTCATACGTGAACGACTGTTAGACACAATATACTTTCTTCCAGTCTTCTTCAAAAAATCCTTTGCTTGTCGCATCAGCATAGCCATGTTCCATTGAATGTTCATCTCTTCCAGATCAACAGGATCAATCTGTCTGAAATCCTGCGCAATAACATCTAGATCATGAATCTTTCCTCCAATGAAATTTTCATAAGAAGCCTTAAAGGAAGAAAACAACGCTAAATAATCATCAGCAACTCTTTGATTCATATTATGTGTTCCAGATGATGAAGAAGTTGTATTTGCAGAGAAACCTGAATGACTTGAAACCCCAGAACAATGATCATGAGAAACATCTTGAGTATCACCAGAAAAGAACACAACCCCTGCACCAGTTTTGCCAGAAGACTTAGCAAAATACATTGAAGGATCATGAATATGCTCCATATTGGTTTCCTTCTTCTTCATATTCAAATCATGTGATTGAATCTTGCTAAGAGCCTCTTCAAGAGACATAGTTTTATACTTGACATTCTCTTTTATCAAAACCGTATACACATCAAATTTAGATGATAATGCCTCCAAGAACTTATCATTTATCTCTTCAGTCTCATAAACCACTGAAGCACTTGACAACTAACTCAATAAATGATAGAATCTCGTTGCAAGATCCTCTAAAGATTCATTTTGAAAGTGCTTAAATACTAAGAATTGCTTCTTTAGTAATTCTTTTCGGCGTTTCTTAACATCCAAACTACCTTCACACCTCTTTTGCAACGCTTCCCACAATTGTTGAGAAGCCCTGAATTGTTTAAAGCTGTGATAAATTTCTTTAGGTAGAGACATTGAAATACTGGCCATTACCTTATTTTCTCTATCAAACAATAATTTTTCTTCTATGGTTAACACAGATACTGATTTAGGAACATCATCCTTTCCCATCCAAGTATATGTCGGATGCGTATAACCTTCCAAGATTGGAATCCATAAACTTCTATCAGTAAAAGATACGAACTGATCAAACTGATCTTTCCAGTTAGAATAATCTGCAATAACAATTTGGGTGGTTTCTGAGATGTACCAATCTCGTTGTCGTAATTTAACATATTAGTCACTTGCACCATATTTGCCATTTTCAGAAACAATATCCAAGTGTTGAACAAAAAAATCCCCTTAGGTGAAGATAATAAGTTCGCTTCACAACCAATCAAGCGAATTTGATATCAAGCGAAATTGATAAGTTCGCTTACCCAAAAAAATTCAGTAAGTTCGCCTACTGATTAAGTTCGCCTATTAAGTTTGCTTAAATTGAGAGAAGCAACCTTAATAAGTTCGCTTTCTAAGTTCGCCTGCAACAACTTTCAGCAAGTTCGCTTACAGCAGCTGAAACAAACTCAGCAAGAACATTAACCCAAACACAAACAAACAGCTCCAAAAATCATCGTTTCTCACAGATTAGAAGGAATTTGAAGAAATTGAACCGTAGGATTAAGTATTTTATGAATTAGAACACTTCTATCGGATTAATTTCACCAAAATCAACTTCAAATCCATGAATTCAGCAGTAAAATCAGCTTCAAGAAATTGAAAACTCTATGGATAAAAAACTTCAAAAAATGATCAATTTCTTGTCAAATTGTACACAAAAACGTCTCTAATCACCAAGAATCAAACGCAAATCATGAGCGAAAGCTCTGATACCACTTGTAGGTCCACATGACTTATCTCAGATCGATCTCGTGACAAGACGTCTCATTAACACGGAGTGTGGAATCCTACCGTATTAACGTTTTGTATATAAATCGACAATAGAAACAACAGGTAAATAAACTTTCTCTTTTATATCACCAAACAGAGTTTATAGAACACTTGATCATTCAATCTCTCGTCTCTTCCAAACAGACTCTGTAAACTCTATATTTATAGACACACGTTCTGCAATAGGCGAACTTAACAAGTTCGCTTCAAAGATGCTTAGGCGAACTTAACAAGTTCGCCTCTAATAGACTAGGCGAACTTATCAAGTTCGCCTCTAGCAGAACACGTACTAATACTTAGACAAAACTAAACAATTACATAAAAAACATAAAGACAATAAGACCTAAACACTTACAAAGCTTTTGTCATACAATCTATGTCCTAACATAATTAGCAACATAACCCAGAAAGATTCCTTCGATAGCCTTTTCGCTAAAATTTGTAGGAACATCCCTGATCTTCAGAAGAGTACACGGATTCCCAAAATGAAGAAGATAATCCAAATTAGGTTTCCAACTATTTAACAACTCATAACATGTCTTGTTGTGTCGCTTCACTGTCAGAACTCGATTCAGGACATGGCATGCAGTATTCACAGCTTCGGCCCAAAATGTAAACGGTAGCTTAGAATCCACCAACATTGTTCTGGTTGCCTCAAGCAAATTTTTGTTCTTTCGCTCAGCAACACCATTTTGTTCAGGAACATATGGAGCGCTAAACTCATGATGAATACCCTGTTGTAAACAAAAGAATCCCATCTTGCTATTTTTGAACTCGCTGCCATTGTAACTTCTAATACGCCTGACTTTCTACTTACAAAGATTCTCCAACCCAAGAATCAAATATTGAACGGTCTCAGTTGTTTCAGCCTTAGATGCTAAGAACTTGACCCAAGAGAATATTGAAAAATCATCCGTCGCCACCAAACAATACGATTTCCTTCCAATGCTTCTAATACTTATTGGCCCGAACAAATCCATATGAAGTAGCTCCAGAGGAGTAATAATAGAATTTTGTTTCTTTGATTTGTGGGAATTTCTATGCTGCTTACCCTTCTTGCAAGGAATACAATCATCAGGCTCAAAAAACTTCATTTTTGGAATACCAGATACCAAATAATTCTTCACTAAGTAATTCATTTCTCTGAAGTTGATGTGAGAAAGCTTCCGATGCCAAAGAATAGAATCAGATTCAGATGCTTTTGAGAGTAAACATTGTTGAAGCACTCTCCTGTGACAACACTCTGGATAGAGTCTTAGTTTGTATTTTCATGTCTGTAATTGTCTTTGTATGTAAGAGTCTTTATGTATTAGTTTATCGAGTTGTATTTACTTTTACATATTGAATGTTGCATTTCTTACCAAGTGTTTTGCGCACTTACATGGTCGCAGGAGAAAGCTCCTGCGTACTTAGCAAGTACGCAAGAATACCTTTGCATACTTGTTAAGTACGCAAGAGCATTTTGCCTTGCGCACTTGCTAAGTGCGCAGGCATCAGGTCAAGTATAAGTAGGATAGGTTGACAGAAGTTAAGTACGCAGACATTATAGCAAATACGCAGATTGTAAATTCAGTGCTTTTCTCTATAACCTTCAAGTGTTTATAATACAAAGAACGTTTAAAGTGTTTTCTCTTGTCGGTTTACTTTGTTTAGCAAGACTCTCCACCTAGTCACGGGCATTCCGCACCCGGTCCGACTAGTAGACCCACTGGCATGTGACGATCCGCCACACCCGAGGGACCTACAAGTGGTATCAGAGCGCTTGCTCCTGATTTCGAGTGTTGTAAGTGAGTTTGGAGAGTTTTTCAAGCAAAAAGAGGTATTTTTTGTTGATTTTTGTGATAAAATAGAGGTAGCTCTTGAGCACTATTTTAGAAGCAAAAATCACTCAAAAAACTGATTTTTGTTGTGTATTTGAGTGTTTTGAGCATCAAAGGTTGGTTAGGAACAAGTTTCTGACCCTTTGGCTCATTGCATTTATCATCAGACGAATTTTTACCATCTCCGGCGAGTTTCAGGTGACCGAAAAAGTTTGGTGAAAGTTGCTGAAAAAGTATCCTGCGTACTTACCATTTCTGGCAAAAAGTACAGTTTTGTGCGTACTTACTAAATACGCAAGACTTATCTCCTGCGTACTTATAAGTGCGCAAGACTGAACTTGTGCGAACTTAGGTTATATCTTGCGTACTTACATTTACTCCTGCGTACTTGTTAAGTACACAAGAGGAAATCTAAATACGCAAGACCATTTCTCAAGTGCGCAAGGCCAAAACCAAGTGCGCAACTGTGTCTGACTTTTCTGAAATTTGACTAAGTGTTCACTATGTCGAATCTTCAGAATCTTAGAAACCTGCTGAATTATGATAATGAGATCGGTACACCATAGAAACCACCAAAGTTGCTGAACGTGAATGATTATTCTAATTGGAAAGCACGTTTCGAGCACTACATTTCATAAACCGACTCATTATTATGGATACCAATCCTTGAGGGATATAAGCATCCCACACACATCTATCTTGATGAGGTGATGCCAAAGCCTATCTCTAAGCTTGATGATGAAGAAAAGAAAGCTTATGATCGAGAAAAGAAGGCACTTGGTTCGATCACTATGGCATTAACTTGGGAGTTGTTCCACGGGTTTTGAGGGTATGACAATTCTAAGGATCTCTGGAAAGCTTTACAGAAGAGATTCGAAGGAAATAGTGACATTAAGAAGAGTAAGCGGGATCTTCTTAGGAAGCAGTATGAGTGCGTCAGATTTTTTGAAAACGAATCTTTAGATGACCTCATCTCCAGGTTCTATCATTTACAGACTGAGTTGAAGGCTTTTGAACTCAGGTATCCGGATGAAGAGATGGTGGAAAAGTTTTTGGATGCTTTACCACCCAAATTTGAGATGTACACAACCTTGATGAGGGAAAATCCTAAATTCTATGAGCTGACAGTTGAAGAGGCAATAGGAAAGGCTCAAGCTCATGACATGAACCTAAGAAGAAAGGAGAGCTCTGGAAGACCCCAGATACAAGACCCTTCTATGTATCATGGGACGAGTTCTACATCCAAGTCATCTGGCTCTGGAATTGCCCTCTTCACTGGAAATCCTACTGAAGAAGACCACTCAACTGGGTGTGGTGGTCATGCTTGCTATGCTTCAGGATCAGGGTTGGGGTCTCATCATCAAAATACCTCAAGAAATCCTCCTGCTACATCTTCAGCTAACAACTCAGCTATAGCCAGAATAGCTGAAGATCATGTAGCATTATTCTCATCTTGCATGCTTGCATATGAAAACTTCATAGGTGGCAAGCTTACTGATCCAGAGACGATTGAAGAAGATTTTAATAAAGTGGATCCTGATGACATGGAGGACATGGATATTCAATGGAATATGGCCATGTTATTGAGGAGAGCCAAGCGTTTCCTAAACAGAACAGGAAGAAAGTTTGTTGGCGGGCATCCTAATGCCAAGGTGGGGTTTGACAAATCCAAGGCCAAATGCTACAAGTGTCTGAACTATGGACACTTTTCTCGTGAGTGTCAGAAAGACAGAGCACCTACCTCTGGTTTCACCCGACCCAGCCAAGGAAACAGCCATGGCCATAACAATCCAAACCACCACAATCAAAGCCAAAGTGGAACGTCCAATGCACTGGTAGCACAACAGGACGACAGCTTTGACTGGGGTGTTCATCTTGAGGATGCCATCATCGCACAAACCCAGGTTGGTCTCATGGCTGAGATCATGGAGATGATGGAAGCAGAGAAAAGGGAAGCTTCTATGGCTGACCTAGAAGAATCTACAACTGCTGCTACAGAGGAGGTGAAGGAAGCTGAAGAAATGGAAGCTCCTGTAGCTGATGAAGAGGAATCGACCACTGCTGTTGCTCTCATGGCCATTGGAGAAGCAACAAGTTCATCGTTTGAGGTAGATTCTAACCCTTTCTCTGTTATTTCATGTTCTAAATGTCAAGGGCTAAAACTGGAAAATTCTAGGCTCCAGGACCAAATCGAACCCCTAAGTTTTGCAGCTCTAAACTATAAAAAAATGAAAAACATTTTAAAGATTCTATTGAAACGTTAAAAAAGGAAAAATATGAATATTCTTTAAAAATAAGTGATCAACAGCTTCACTTAGATGTTGCATACAGGGGGTTAGAAAAACGGAACAATGAAATCAACAAACTGCAAAATGAGATCTTGCAGTTAAAATGCACTAATGAGAAGTTGAAAAACTCTCGCTTTGTGGTGGAACACTACGAGTCTGTGGTGAGACAACTGAATGGGTTAGGTTTGGGTACTAATGCCATTCCTCCACCAGTGAGCGGGAAGTTTGTCAATAGCTTAATAGACATTGATCTCACTTGTCTAGATGAGTCCTCTGATAAGGATGATTCCCCTAAAAAGGATGAATCCTCAAGTACGGCTAACTCCACATCTAGTGAGGAGTTTGTTACTGCTTCTGAAGACGGGTCGGTTAACTCTTGCCCTGAAGGAGTAGTATCTGAGGAGTTGTTGACTGAACAAAATGTAAAGAAAAACGTTATCACTAATGGTGATAACTGCATTTTAACTGAACCCGACATCATTGAAACAAATGATAAACTAAAGGTAATGCTTTATGGGGGGTATAAAAGTCTTAACCAAGTAAAGAAAGAGGCTTTTTCAGCTCACTATGGGCTTGGGTATAAAGAAAATTTGGAAAAATATTATACTCCCAAAAACCAAACTGGTAAGGTTCAGACTAATGTTCATAAACCAACTCCTCCTTCTCATAATGCTGAGTTATCTAAGGCCAGATCTAATGAGCCTTATAAGAGAACTTATGTAGACAAGAGGAACTGTTTTCACTGTGGCTTGGTTGGTCACATTTTTGTGAACTGACCTTCTAAGAACCAAGGGAAACGGCCTGTTGTTTCACAACCAGCTGTTATCCCCAGGTCGCCACCAGTGAAACCATCTCCCAAACATCCAAAGCAAAATGTGGTGAAACCACCTGTCAAACCGATGGTAAAGCCTAAGATCATATCTGAAGCTAAACCATCTGTTCCAAGAAAGGTAACGCAACCTGCTGTACCTCGTGTATCTACCTCTGGTAGTACGCGTACTGGTGAGAAACCTGTGGCAAGACTCTCTAAGCCACAGAGGAGGAGACGGAACAAGAGGTTGAGAAAGCTTGAACAGCTGACTTCAGTTCAATCAGGTGAAGCTTCCACAAGTTCACCTGCTGTAGTTGAACCAAAGTCTCCTGTTCCGGTTAAGAAACAGAAGAGATCCTGGACTGCCAAATCCAAAACTTCTCAATCTCCTAGTTCTATTTCTTCTAAAGATTCATCAATTTTGAACAGTCATCATGACTGTGAGTTAAAGGAAGTAGTTTATTTTGAAAAGGATGGACGACCCAAGACCACAATGGCTTGGGTCTCCAAATCTAACTAATTCTTTTGTGACTCGTGCAGGGACGTCCGACGGGTACTGTAGAAGCATGTTTTGTAACTATAGATTAAATTCTATGTATCGGTGTACGTGGCTAGTACGTAGGAGGGTGTTCCTGAGTACTTAGCCCGCACACCAGTTTGGTCCTGCGTACTTAGTAAGTACGCAAGGCTTTTGCCTTTCGTACTTGTCAAGTACGCATGACCAAACCATGCGTACTTAGTAAGTACGAAAGGCTTTTGCCTTGCGTACTTGTCAAGTACGCAGGAAGTGTTCCTGCCCCTATAAATAGAAGACTTGTCTTCATTCGTAGGTGGAACTCTGGAACAAGTTGAGAGATGTCCGGGTCGGGAAGAGCTCTCCCGACCCCTGGACCGTGAGCTTAGATGAGAGATGTGTGCTCCTTCGGTATGTAGTCTGTAATACAGGATGACTTCTTTGTTATGGATTATGTTTCGTTTCATTATCATTTGTCTTTGTTCTTGTTTATCTGCTTCATTCTTTTTGTTCCCACACAAATCACATAACAGATCGTGTTATTTCCGCTGCGCGACGAGGCTCCCGGGACCTACAAGTGGTATCAGAGCCTCGGTGTTCGTTGATTTGTGTTCCAGTTTCGGGTTTTAGGGTTTTCGAGCAGATCTGAAAAATAAAAGTTCGCTACTTTTTCTTGCAAAAATCCTTAAATCCAAGTTTGTTATCACTTCATTTGGTGTTTGGAAGGCTAAGGGTTTGTTAGATGATGTTTTCGAAGCTTTTGGAAGCATTAATTTCTCAGATCCGTCACTTTTCGAGCATTCTCCTCAAGATCCGTCAAGAACACTGTTGTACTGAACAAGTACGCAGAATCACCTTTTCTGCGTATTTGCTAAGTACGCATGGGTTAGCCCTGCGTACTTAGTAAGTACGCATGAGAAGTGACATGCGTACTTAGCTAAGTACGCAAGAGCATTTCTCTGCGCACTTAACAAGTACGCATGAGTACTTGGCTTTGCGAACTTAATAAATACGCAGCAACACCCTACATATGCGTATTTACTAAGTACGCATGGACTAGCCTCTGGGATTCAAAAAAATAAAAATAAAAATAAAAATTAATTTTAGTGATCATTTGTACACGTGTTTCGGGCCATTTTTGAGAAGATAGTAATTTTGGTTTTTCCGGGCCAGAATTTGTATACGATGTGCCTTGGCGAAACACGAACGAGTTTTTTGTTGGATGATACCACTTGTCATACATTGTTTAAGGGTCCATACCTGAAAATGTAGGCTACGAGTATCCGAGATACTTATTTAATAGGGTATGAATGCTGAACTAATGGGAGCAATTGGGTCGTCATCGGCTAAAGGTCTCGTCTATTTGTGAAGATGTGGCTGCTTTGGGTCTTTCGGAAACAGAATCATCTTGTTTAGGTATTCAAACCTGAATATGTAGGCTACGAGTATCTGGGATACTTATTTAATAGGGGGTGAATACTGGAACAACTTGAACCCAAGGATTTGCTGTTTTGGATCTTTGTAAAGGAATAAAAGAATAAAATCCTGGAGTTGGCTAGTGGTGCTTTTTGAGGATTTGAGTGAAGTGGTGATGAAGCTGGTCATAGTTTACAGAGAAATGAGGGGGATAAAATCTAAAGTATTCATGAGACATTAAAGAGGTGGTGGAAAAGCCGTTGGTACTTCCTATATATATACCTCTTTGACATAACATGGATCTCAACCGTGATTTCTCGTGTAAACTATATTTATCGTGTTTGATTCTATCATGTGTCTTCAAGATGAAGCTGGATATTCGTTGGATTATTAGTTGAAGATGGAACCTTTTATCATTGGTCGATGGGATAGGAAACATACCCTTGTTTATGGTCTAGTCAGATGGAGCTTAACCTGAAAGGGGATATTGGAAATGAATGTCTTCGGGAATTTGGTTGACTCGTGAAGATACAGGATAGAGTTGGACACATCTGGTTGAAGACTTAAGTTTATCTTATTGGAATTCCTATGGGAGCTGATTAGTTTGATGCAGGTTATTGGAAACTCAAACTCTCTATCATATGCCAGCTGATTTGGAGTTGTCTTAGTCTACTATTGTTACCTGGTTAGGAAGACATTGTCAGACTCAGAGTCCTAAGTCAGGGTGGAGGTTGCTATTGCTAAGAGGATGAACTGCAATGAGTTGTGTTGGGTTAGTTGGTTCTTATTGAAGCACTTGGTTTGGTCTACAATCAAAGCTACAGTTAGAGGGAGTCGGGTTTGTCATCACTCGGCAACTGAAGACTGAAGTTTGAAGATTTGAAGATCTCAAGTGGAATGCCAGAAGATCAAGTCTCGCTAGAAGACACGTGATGTCATTAGTTTAGAGGGAGTCTGTTAGGACATTCTTTGTAAACTGATGTATATTAATGTTAGAGTTAGATAGAATTTGATGCTATAGTTAAGAGGGAGTTTGTAGAAGCATGTTTTTAACTATAGATTAAATTCTATGTATCGGTGTACGTGGCTAGTACGTAGGAGGGTGTTCCTGAGTACTTATCCCGCACACCAGTTTGGTCCTGCGTACTTAGTAAGTACGCAAGGCTTTTGCCTTGCGTACTTGTCAAGTACGCAGGAAGTGTTCCTGCCCCTATAAATAGAAAACTTGTCTTCATTCGTAGGTGGAACTCTGGAATAAGTTGAGAGATGTCCGGGTCAGGAAGAGCTCTCCCGACCCCTGGACTGTGAGCTTAGATGAGAGATGTGTGCTCCTTTGGTATGTAGTCTGTAATACGGGATGACTTCTTTGTTATCGATTATGTTTCGTTTCATTATCTTTTGTCTTTGTTCTTGTTTATCTGCTTTGTTCTTTTTGTTCCCACACAAATCACAGAACAGATCGTGTTATTTCCGCTGCGCGACGTGGCTCCCGAGACCTACAAGTGGTAAAAAAGGTGGTGATAAAGGGAAGTCAGTGGCTGAAGTACTTAAGGACTTATCTGATGATGAGATCCTATATCTAGAGCCTGACTATTCTAAAGAAGCACAGATCGATGCTCTCTTCAATCTAGAAGAAGGAGAGATCGACTCTGGTGATGATTGGGATGATGATGAACACGTGGTAATAGGGATTCCCAAGGGCGACGGGGAAGGAGAGTACGAGTTAGAGGATGGTGAGATCTTTGAAGTACCATCGCTCGAATCTCTGCTCGAAACAGGCTCAGTTGACATGCCAAGTAATGTTGAAGCTACAACTGAAGCCTCCCCAGTGGACCCTACACCTGTGGACCCCGAGGCACCAAAAGATAAAGACATGCCTTCTGCATCATCTAAGGGTCCAGCTCCCGTGTGGCAAAAGACGTCCATCACAGACAAGCACGAAGCTACAGGTTTGATCTTGGCCGTTAGGTTCGAGGAGGACAAGCAGTTGTTCGCCATCAAAAGATCTGGGGGGGTTTAATACTTGAAACCAACCAGTGAGGCATTCAACTCTTTGCCCAAGTACGACCTTGTGAACCTCGCAAACCGCGACCTGCTGAGTCACTCGAGTCACGCAGTAGCAATGGGTTTGTGGGTAACACTACAGCAGGAAGCAAGATCAGGGAAATTTGAATACTTCAAGCCTCAAGTGCCCAGAAGAGTCAAGGATAAGCACGCCGTACATCCTGTGACTAAGAAGCACATAAAGAGATTGGTATACAAGCCAGTGCGATGTGAAACTAAGATTCCCTTGAGCAAGTTATCTCAGGATATTCTTGGTGAAATGTGGTACTGGTACGTAGATCCAAAAACGGGTGAGGCTGTGATCATGGGAAAGGTTCGTTCCGAGAGTGGGAACACAGTACCAAAAGAACTGATCAGAATCTTTGATGAAGTCTGCTTCACCAACTTTTCTGTGAAAGATCTGGAGGTACTAGCAGAGCGTTACTGTGTCCACACGGACGAATGGACAAAGCTCCTTGCTTCTAAATATGACAAGGTGATTAAGTTCTACCTTGATTACAAGAAGAAGATGGATGCTAAGGAGCCAGTGCTGTGAAGACTGAAGATTGAAGACTGAAGACGATGAAGATCCCGAGTTGTTGTCAAGGGGGAGTTTTTTGATGCACTTTCCTGTGACAACACTCTGGATAGAGTCTTAGTTTATATTTCTAATGTCTGTAATTTGTCTTTGTATGTAAGAGTAGTTATGTAATAGTTTATCGAGTTGTATTTACTTTTACATAATGTATGTTGCATTTCTTCTAAGTGTTTTGCGCACTTACATGTGCGCAGGAGAAAGCTCATGCGTACTTAGCAAGTAATTTGAATTGTCAGTTTACTTAATTGTTTAAATTATTATGTTTTTAATCTGTTTATTTACAAGTAATTTGAATTGTCAGTAGGCTGTATGCGTCTTTGAATCACTAGTAGTGTGGAAACTAAATCTAAATTACAACTGTGAATTGAACCCATGTTTGCAAGTGTGTGTGTGTAAAAGAATAGAAAAGATCATTATCAGATAAAGAATGTTAGATTTTGGCAATAATTTTCTTTTGAGATCAGTTTCGGGTTATGTCGTTAGCACAATTAATGTGGTTCATCTCACTGCCCATACTCACAAGTATGCAAGGAGAGATCGAATCAAGACATGTCTCTGCATTAACCGTTGAGCATGTTTTCACCCTTGAATCACTCCTGATTCATTGAAATCAAATCCAGATAAAAGTAGGATCCCCTTACCTGATAATCAAACACCATATCTATTATCCTGAATCATCATCCCGATATTCAAAGAAGAAAATCAAATGAAACCAAGACAACTCAATCACTCGATTCTGAATCTTATGATTCCTGATAATCCTTATGGATTCTGCTTGATTTTTCCTGTGCTAATAGATGTAGCTTCATTCTGAAAATCTAGAAAATCATTGGGAAAATCTTAGATGCCTTGAGATAATGCAAGAATAGCAAATCAGTGGGGTACACGTTGTATATCTTATAATTAATACCTTAATACACAAGAACGTGATACAAAGATGCGTATAGTTTCAAATCTTATAATATTGTCAACTTGAATTACTTGTTTATGTGCTTATTACGTATGAATAAAGAGTAATCCATGACATGATCCCATATTCGTTGATGTTTATTTTGTATCGTTTTTGCTAAAAAAAAAATAGCCTGATATGATCCTCTGCTCGTGTCTTTGATCAAAAATAGTTTTTCTGAATACTTGTATATATCTATCTAGAAAAGAACAAAAAGATTTTAAGTTTATGCATTGTTCAAGTTTAATCAGAAAAAGCCAAAAATATTTTATGTTTAACCTTCATGAATTGTATTTGAATCCTCGTGCTTGAATATTCTTATCTTGTTCGTTCGTTGATTTGAAAAATCTTCATAATTCTGAGTTGGAAATTTGCGCACTTAAGGGATGTGCGTACTTGATAAGTTCGCACGAAGTACGCAGGAGTAAATCTTGCGCACTTGTAAATGCGCAAGAGTTAAGTCCTGCGTACTTGTAAGTACGCAAGAGTTAACTCGTGCGCACTTAACAAGTACGCACGACCGATGAGTGATGGGTATAAAAATGACACTTAGAACTTTTTCTGAGTTTCATGCTTTCAAACCTAACAGTTTCCCTCTACAATTTTCTACTCAAAATCGATTGTGTCTAAACCATCTTTTCGTCCCGTCTATACTTTCATCATCTCATTACATCGCATTGGTGAGAATTTAGACCGATTCCATCCATAAAATCGTGACATTCGACCGATTTGTGACTTAGAAAATTTTAGGTTAAAATCATGAATTTTTGGGTAAAATTTGGGGTTGTTTGGGTAACTTATTGTGTGTTTCATGCAAATAGGAACCTTAATCGATTCTCTTATCACCCTTTGATCCTCGATTCGGGCCGTCGGTTGAAGCCTACTCGACAGTTGGTCGGCGACCGGGTTAGGTCAAAAAATTGGTGAAATGTTGTTAGTTTGTGGTGTTGATAATAGTCCCATAGGTTAGCATCCTTGATTCCGACCTAGTGGCAACTTAATCGACCCGTTTTTTTTTAACGATCAATCAACTTTTGAATTTTGTTCTTAAGTGTTGTTCTTGCGCACTTAACAAGTACGCAAGAAGCAATTCCTGCGTACTTGTTAAGTACGCAAGAAGAAAAAGTTGCGCACTTGCTAAGTGCGCAGCACCAACACTTAGAAACTTTTCTAAGTCTGAAATTTTTGTTCAATGAGTAACTACTATACCATGTCATGTTTGTTCATTCCCAATAACATACGTTGTTCTGATTATGTTTTCTGTGTGTTTCTGCATACTATGGCTCGGGCATTCACTAACGAATTCAACTTGTTAGCGAACACTCAACCTGAGTGGAAAGGGGCAGCTTTGCAATATCGGGAGATCGTTGATTTTTTGAACCGATCAAGAATAAATCATGCAATCTCAGCTGACCCAACAGTCTCAAGACCTTACTTGGAGCAATTATGGGAGACGGCAGAGCACGACTGCACGGTATCCCCTAATGTCATAAGGGCTACCATTGATGGTGGGGCTATTGCTTTCTCTGAGGATACAATAAGAAGGGTCCTGCGGTTCGGAGACCTCGCTACCGACCCAACATCCTATCCAGATTACTATGTGGATGGGTGTTGGAGGCATAGAATGGGATATGTCGGAGCGAGGGACTATGCTTCTTACAAAAAGATGTGGGTATTGGATCAATGGCGGTATTTTGCCCACATCATGATCGTGTGTATCTCGTCAAGAAAAGCAGGGAAAGATGCCATGGGTCATGACCTTGCAGCAGCCATGGTGGGCTTGTCTCTTAATAGGGGCTACAACTTCTCTCGCTACATCTTCAAAGCAATCAATGATCAGATCAATACAGCAGAGAAGTTTAGGTTCCTATTGTACCCGAGGTTTGTGCAACTCTTAATTGATGATGCATTGCCAAACCTACGTGCTATCGGGAAAAAACTGCAAGTAAAACGGGTGGACAAGAGAGTATTTGCTCAGTTTCTAAAGCCAGGCAGTGTAGATCCTACCCCTGTGCATACTGAACTCTTTGGCCACCTGCTTAATGAAGCATATGTCGCGCCAGAAGATTGGAATTGGTATAGTCCCAATTCGGCACCAGAGATGAGTGATGATTCTGATGAACAACAAGAAGAAGAGAATGAAAGTGATGGAGGTGATGACGAAGGTGGTGATGGTGGTGCTGAGGAATCCGATTCAGAAGCAACAGAATCATATTCTTCTGATTCCGATGACGCACCATCCCAGGCACACCCGAGGAAATCGGCACAGGTAACCCTGTCTACGTCGTCATCTAAAAGAAAGCGACAAAGCTCGGGCGGCGAATATGAACCAACATCTGACTCTGACGCTGCTCTACAAAGACAAAGGCGAGAGAAAGCCAATAAGAAGAGGGGCGATAGGCAAGAGGTTGCTATCCCCAGGGTTGTAGAGATCCCGACTGTGCAGCAAGTACAAGCTGCAGCTGCCAGTCCAGAGTCAGAATCTACCCCACCAGCACAACAACTGTACAGAAGGAGGAGAAGGCCACTAGTACAAGATAATGTGGCAGTCACGGCGGTCACAGAGGAGATTCCTGTGACGGTGACCCTCCCTACTCCAACCGTCCAAGTGACAGTGACTACTCCACTTCTCACGGAGTCAGTCACCATCACCCCAACCATAACACCCACTCCCATCATTACATCCCCACTCCCACATCACACCAGTATGGTGATTTCTCACAAGGGTTTGACTTTGACACAATTTTCTCCTCCCCCATCCATAATGCTGAAGCCTCATCATCTAGGCATTATGATCCGTATGAAGCAAGGATCAATGTCTTAGAGACCCAAGTTGCTGGAATGTTGAAGACCATTCAAAATTCAAATGAGGAGTCTGATGCTCAACAAGCACAGATCAATTCCCTGGCCGATGAAGTTAGGATTCTCCACAGCCAAAGAAGAGGGACAAATGAGCAACTGAAGAATGTTATGGCACAAAACGAGCTGCTAATGAAAACCAATATAATGATTCTAGGCCACAGAATTTCACTTGAGCTAAGGATGGATTTACAGAGAAAAGAGCACGAAGCGATGGTCAAATTAGTTGAAGAACTGACCAAGAAGCTTGCTGCTCAGGGGGAGAAAGAGAAAGAGAAAGAGAAGGAGAAAGAGAAAGAGAAGGAGAAAGAGAAAGAAAATAAATCCACTGGTGCTGAGCCTTGTCATCCAGTCGACTTAACTAAGGATGATGATAAATACAAGGATCCTGAAGCCGGTCCTAGTGGAGGTGAGCACCAAGCTTTGGCGATTGTGCCCATCTCTTCTATTCCAATGGCTGAGGGGGAGTCTACTCAGCAAGAGGGTGGTGATACCTCTGGTGGTGGTGGTGATAAAGGGAAGTCAGTGGCTGAAGTACTTAAGGACTTATCTGATGATGAGATCCAATATCTAGAGCCTGACTATTCTAAAGAAGCATAGATCGATGCTCTCTTCAATCTAGAAGAAGGAGAGATCGACTCTGGTAATAGAGATTCCCAAGGGCGACGGGGAAGGAGAGTACGAGTTAGAGGATGGTGAGATCATTGAAGTACCATCGCTCGAATCTCTGCTCGAAACAGGCTCAGTTGACATGCCAAGTAATGTTGAAGCTACAACTGAAGCCTCCCCAGTCGACCCTACACCTGTGGACCCCGAGGCACCAAAAGATAAAGACATGCCTTCTGCATCATCTAAGGGTCCAGCTCCCGTGTGGCAAAAGACGTCCATCACAGACAAACACAGAGCTATAGGTATGATCTTGGCCGTTAGGATCGAGGAGGACAAGCAGTTGTTCGCAATCAAAAGATCTAGGGGATTCAATACTTGAAACAAACCAGTGAGGCGTTCAACTCTTTGCCCAAGTACGACCTTGTGAACCTCGCAAACCGTGACCTGCTGAGTGACTCGAGTCATGCAGTAGCAATGGGTTTGTGGGTAACACTACAGCGGGAAGCAAGATCAGGGAAATTTGAATACTTCAAGCCTCAAGTGCCCAGAAGAGTCAAGGATAAGCACGCCGTACATCCTGTGACTAAGAAGCACATAAAGAGATTGGTATACAAGCCAGTGCGATGTGAAACTAAGATTCCCCTGAGCAAGTTATCTCAGGATATTCTTGGTGACATGTGGTACTGGTACGTAGATTCAAAAACGGGCGAGGCTGTGATCATGGGAAAGGTTCGTTCCGAGAGTGGGAACACAGTACCAAAAGAACTGATCAGAATCTTTGATGAAGTCTGCTTCATCAACTTTTCTGTGAAAGATCTGGAGGTACTAGCAGAACGCTACTGTGTCCACACGGTCGAATGGACAAAGCTCCTTGCTTCTAAATATGACAAGGTGATTAAGTTCTGCCTTGATTACAAGAAGAAGATGGAAGCAAAGGAGCCAGTGCTGTGAAGACTGAAATATTGAAGACTGAAAACAATGAAGATCCCGAGCTGTTGTCAAGGGGGAGTTTGTTGATGCACTTTCCTGTGACAACACTCTGGATAGAGTCTTAGTTTGTATTTCTAATGTCTGTAATTTGTCTTTGTATGTAAGAGTCATTATGTAATAGTTTATCGAGTTGTATTTACTTTTACATAATGTATGTTGCATTTCTTCTAAGTGTTTTGCGCACTTACATGTGCGTAGGAGAAAGCTCCTGCGTACTTAGCAAGTACGCAGGAAGACCCATGCGTACTTGCTAAGTATGCAAGAGCATTTGGTCCTGCGCACTTGCTAAGTGCGCAGGCATCAGGTCTGTATAAATAGGTTTGGTTCACAGAGGATAAGTACGCAGAACTCATATCTTAGACGAACTCAGTTTGTTAAGTACGCAATTTGTAATATCTCTGTAACCATTGAGTGTTTATAATAGAAAAAGCTTTTATTGTGACTCTCGTGTTTGGTTTACTTTGTTTTAGTTAGACTCTCCGCCTAGTCGCGAGTATTCCGCACCCGGTCCGACTAGTAGACCACTTGCATGCAACGATCCGACACACACGAAGGGACCTACAGGTACTATCTCTAACCGCTGTTATGTAGATAGTGGATGTTCCAGGAACATGACAGGAAACATGGCCCTGCTCCAAGACGTTAAACCATTCAGAGGCGGCTATGTGGCCTTTGTCGGAGAAAAAGGCGGCAGCATCACGTGTCAAGGCGTGGTTTCGAACGGTTGTGTCAGCTTTGACAATGTCAACTTCTGCGAGCAGCTGAAGCATAACCTGTTGAGTGTCTCCCAAATGTGTTATAAGGAGTACTCTGTGATGTTTGACAAGTCAGAATGCCTAATTCTCAAATCCGGTTTTGAAGTTCCAGATGATTGGATCCTGATGAGAGCGCCAAGAACAAACGACACCTATCAGATCGATATGAGCGTGGCAACAACCACCTTATCAGTTCCTACCTGTTTTCTTTCTAAAGTGACAGAGCTTGACTCCATCTTGTGGCATAGGAAACTCGGACATATTTCGTATCGTAAAATGAATCATCTTGTCTGAAACGGTTTGGTAACCGGGGTTCCTAAGCTGAGGTTTACCATTGCAGATGACTGTATGCCTTGAAAAAGGGCAAACAACAACAGAAGTCTCACCAGCCCAAGCTCCAAAACTCTATTGATACCCCTTTGGAGCTCTTACACATGGATCTGTTTGGCCCCATAAGTATCAGGAGTATTGGAGGTAAGTCGTTCTGTTTAGTAGTAACTGATGATTTCTCACGTTTTTCTTGGGTGCATTTCTTAGGTACTAAAGACGAGACTGCTGATATTCTTCAATATTTGATCCTGAGCTTGGAATCTCTTTGCAAGCTGAAAGTTAGAAGGATAAGGAGCGACAACGGAACTGAGTTCAAGAATAATTTGATGGAGCTTTTCTGTCTCAAGAAAGGGATCCGTCACGAATTCAGCGCGTCGTACATGCCTCAGCAGAATGCAGTTGCTGAACGGAAGAACAGAACACTGATTGAGACTGCAAGGACTATGCTGTCGGATGCAAAGCTTCCTGTCACTTTCTGGGCAGAAGCCGTTAATACAGCTTGTCACGTCTTAAACAGAGTTCTGGTTGTGAAGAGGCACAACAAGACTTGTTACGAGTTGATCAATAATCGACTTCCCAATCTTGATTACCTAGTTACTTTCGGTAGTCCTTGTTCCTTGTTGCTACAGTACAAAGACCGCCAGTCTAAATTTCATGCAAAAGCAGTGGAAGGCATCTTCTTAGGATACGTTGCCAACTCGCCTTGCAAGAGAGTGTAAAATATAGGAACTCGTACTGTCGAGGAATGGTTTGAAGTGGATTGCAGTAAACACAGCATTCCACCCGAACCAACAGGTCCAGCTTGGGGTTTTGATTATGATGCGCTATTCAAGTCATTCAATCTTCCTGATATATCTGCAGATGACGCCGCAAATGTTTATGAATTATTGGGTGGCGACGATGACTCCAGTTTCTCTACTCGTGCCACTGTACCGATTGTAACTCCTGATTCCAATACTGCATCTGCATCCGGAACTCATGACAGTGATAACAGTGAAGATGTTCGTATTGTTGGAGATGACGCTCAAGCAAATCCTAACACAACTGTTGGAACTGACGCTCCAGCTGATCCAATTAACATTGAATCTTCTTCCTCTAGAACACAGGAAATGGGGGAGTTAAGCACGAATCTTGATCCAGAAATTCAGGAACCGATTGTACCGGAGACGAGCGTGCATAGGAATCATCCAATCGACAACATTATTGGTGATCCTTATGCCGGCGTTCAGACTCGTCATCGAACCATCACTGAGAACACTAGTCTTTACACAGAGATACTTGACACTGGTGTGTCATGGAAACATGTCTGCATGCTGCATTCGTGTCCCAGTTAGAGCCGAAGAATGTGAAGGAGGCTCTCACTAACAACTGCTGGATTGAGGCGATGCAAGATGAATTGTCTCAATTCCAAAAGTTGCACGTGTGGGGTTTGGTTGACTTGCCAAAAGGCTTTCAGCCAATTGGAACCAGATGGGTATTCAAGTGCAAGACGGATGATCATCATGTTGTTGTGAAGAACAAAGCAAGATTGGTTGTTCAGGGTTTTTATCAGCAAGAGGGCTTGGATTACACGGAAGTATATGCCCCAGTTGCTAGAATTGAAGCCATTCGACTGTTCTTGGCTTATGCCACATATGTCGGCTTCAAGGTCTACCAACTTGATGTGAAGAGTGCTTTCCTTTATGGTAAAGTTAATGAAGAAGTCTATGTCACTCAACCTCCCAGTTTTGAAGATCCGCATAATATCAATAAAGTGTATAAGCTCAACAAAGCACTTTATGGTCTTCATCAAGCACCGCGGGCATGGTATGAGACATTATCTAAGCATTTACTATCTAATGGTTTCGACCGTGGACAGATTGACTCGACTCTCTTCATTAGGAAAGCAGGAGGTGACATTCTTCTTGTATAAGTATACGTCGACTACATTATCTTTGGATATACCAATGAAGAAATGTGTAGGGAATTCGAGCAGGTGATGAAGTCCAAATTTGAAATGAGTAATATGGGTGAATTGTCGTTCTTCCTGGGTCTGCAAGTCAGTCAAAGAGAGGATGGCATTTATCTACATCAAACTAAGTATGTGCAGGACATCTTATCAAAAAACAAGATGAATGATAGCAGTACTTATGGAACACCTATCCCAGTCAATCATGGTCTGCATCCTGACAAAGATGGAAAGGATGTAGACAGCCGATTATACCATGGGATGATCGGATCACTTATGTATCTCACAGCTTCAAGACCCGATATAATGTTTGTTGTGTGCTTGTGCTCAAGGTTTTAGTCTCAACCGAAGGAGTCACATATGATAGCCGTGAAGAGAATTTTCAGATACCTGAAAGGGAAACCCCAATTAGGTCTTTGGTACTCTAAGCAGTAGTCATTCGACTTCAAAGCCTACATTGATTCAGATTATGGCGTTTGTAACCTTGACAGAAAGTCAACTTCTGGTGGATGTCAATTCTTAGGAGACAGACTGGTCTCCTGGCAGTGTAAGAAGCAGTCAACGGTTTCTGTATCAACTTGTGAAGCAGAATACATTGCTGCAACGAGCAGTTATTCTCAGATACGGTGGATTCAGCAGCAGTTGAGAGACTACGGCTTAAACTTCACTGGAACTCCTCTATTCATTGACAACAATGCCACAATGTCCATCACAAATAACCCGGTGAAACATTCCAAAACTAAACATATAGAGATTCGCCATCACTTCATCCGTGATTGTGCTGAAAAGCATTTAATTGAACTTGTAAAAGTTCACACGGATGACAATCTTGCTGACCTTTTCACAAAGGCATTTGATCGATCCCGTTTTGAGCATCTTGTCAACTTGATAGGAATGTTCAATCCTGAGTGAAAATTAATATTTCTTAATTCAATTCAATTCATGGAAGTTAAACTTTATTTCTTTTTTTTAATTTTTTGTAGAGTTCTTTTAGGTTTCAAAATATTTTACAAAAACAAAAAAAAATAGAAAATGGAGAAAATTTCAAAGTTAACTTGAGAAAAGAGGAAATGATAGTACATCAGAAATGATCTAAATATCACAGACTGCTCATATGGGAAATGATTGCGTCATGCTTACTTAACTGTTTAAGTTATTATGTTTTTAATCTGCTTATTTATGAGTAATTTAAATTGTCAGTAGGCTGTATGCGTCTTTGAATCACTAGTAGTGTGGAAACTAAATCTAAATTACAACTGTGATTTGAACCCATGTTTGCAAGTGTGTGTGTGCGTAAAAGAATGGAAAAGATCATTATCAGATATATGATGTTAGATTTTGGCAATGATTTTCTTTTGAGGTCAGTTTCGGGTTATGTCGTTAGCACAATTAATGTGGTTCATCTCACTGCCCATACTCACAAGTATGCAAGGAGAGATTGAATCAGGACATGTCTCTACATTAACCGTTGAGCATGTATTCACCCTTGAATCATTCCTGATTCATTGAAATCAAATCCAGATAAAAGTTGGATCCCCTTACCGTATTCAATCACCATATATATTATCCTGAATCATCATTCTGATATTCAATGAAGAAAATTAAATGAAACCAAGACAACTGAATCACTCGATTCTGAATCTTATGATTCCTGATAATCCTTATGGATTCTGCTTGATATTCCTGTGCTAGTAGATGTAGCTTCATTCTGAAAATTTTGAAAATCATTGGGAAAATCTTAGATGCCTTGAGATAGGGCAAGTTAGAATAGCATATCAGTGGTGTACACGTTGTATATCTTATAAAAATACCTTAATACACAAGAATGTGACACAAAGATGCTTATAGTTTCAAATCTTATAATATTGTCAACTTGAATTACCTGTTTATGTGCTTATTACGTATGAATAAATAGTAATCCATGACATGATCCCATATTCTTTGATGTTTATATTGTATCATTTTTGCTAAAAGATAGCCTGATATGATCCTCTGCTCGTGTCTTTGATCAAAAATAGTTTGTGTGAATACTTGTATATTTTTATTAGAAAAGATCAAAAAGATTTTAAGTTTATGCATAGTTCAATTTTATTCAGAAAAACCAAAAATATTTGTGTTTAACCTTCCTGAATTGTATTTGAATCCTCCTGGTTGAATATTTTTATCTTGTTCGTTATTTGACTTGAAATCTTCATAATTTGAGTTGAAAGTGTGCGCACATAAGGGTCTCTGCGTACTTGATAAGTGCGCATGAGGTAAACCCTGCGTACTTAACAAGTACGCAAGACTTAAGTCATGCGTACTTAGTAAGTACGTAGGAGTTAAGTCCTGCGCACTTAGTAAGTACGCACGACCAATATGTGTTGGGTATAAATACAGGACTTAGAAAATTTTTTAGAGATTATCACTTTCAAACCGTTTCTCCTGTGATATTCCCTCCGACCATTTTCCTCAAAAATTTCGAGTGTTCCAATCGGATTCTTCATCCCGCTCATTGTTTAATCATCATCAACATTTACTTGGTGAGAATCTCGGTCCGTATCATCCACTAAATCACATGTTTTCGACCGATTCATCGACGGTTTGAGTGTGAAATTATCGACCTATTTTGGTGTTCTAAATGCAAATTAAGACCTAAAACTTGTTAATAATCACTAATCGAAACCTATTGACTCATAATTTGTCCTTAACATGGTTCGATTTTGCCCTTGACCCTCGATTGCCCACTGGTTCAACTGGGTCGTCATCTAGGTCAAAAATTTGACGGGTTTAGCGGTTAGTTGCGGTGGATAGTGGTCCCATAGGTCTTAATCAAGTATTTCGACCATGTGGTGACCATAATCCACGACAATGCCTCTCTTCTGATTGACAGTTGAAATTTATAGAATTTTGGCCAAGTGCGTTTCATGCGCACTTAACAAGTACGCACGAAGCACTTCATGCGTACTTGTTAAGTACGCAAGAACAAACTCCTGCGTACTTGCTAAGTACGCAGGACCAACACTTGGCAAAAATTCCTAAGTCTGAAATTCAGTTCAAAGTGTAACTGCTATACTGAGTCGTTTTTATTCATTTCCAATGATACGTGTTGTTCTGATTGTGCTTTCTGTGTGATTTTGCAGATTATGGCTCGGGCGTTTACTAACGAATTCAACCTGTTAGCGAACACTCAACCCAAAAGGAAAGGTGCAGCATTGCAATATAGGGAGATAGGTGACTTCTTGAACCGCTCAAGAGTCAGCTATGCTATCTCAGCTGAGCCGACCGTGTCAAGACCTTACTTGGAACAATTCTGGGAGATGGCGAAGCATGACTGCATGGTAACCCCCAATGTCATAAGGGCTACCGTTGCTTGTCAGGCTATCGCTTTTTCTGAAGATACCATAAGAAGGGTCCTGTAGTTCAGAGACCTTGCTACCGACCCGACAGCCTATCCAGACTACTTTGTGGATGGGTGTTGGAGGCAAAGAATGGGATACGTCGGAGCAAGGGACTATGCTTCTTATAAAAAGATGTGGGTATTAGACCAATGGCGGTATTTCGCCCACGTCATGATCATGTGCATCTCGTCAAGAAAAGCTGGTAAAGATGCCATGGGTCATGACCTTGCAGCAGCCATGGTGTGCTTGTCTCTTAATAGGGGCTACAACTTCTCGCGCTACATCTTCAAAGCAATCAATGACCAGATCAACACAGCGAAGAAGTTTAGATTCTTATTGTACCCTAGGTTTGTGCAACTCTTGATCGATGACACATTGCCAAACCTTCCTGCTATAGGGGAGAGACTGCAAGTCAAGCGAGTGGACAAAAGAGTATTTGCTCAATTCCTGAAGCCAGGCAGTGTAGAACCTACCCCTGTGCACACAGAACTCTTTGGCCACCTTCTAAATGAAGCTTATGTGGCACCTGAAGACTGGAGATGGTACAACCACGACTCGGAGCCTGAAATGAGTGAACACTCCGATGAGCAACAGGAACAACAACATGAGGAAATGGAAAGTGATGATGGATCGTCTGAGGATGGAGACGACGAAGGCGGTGATGGTGGTGTTGATGAATCCGATTCAGAAGCAATAGAATCAGATTCTTCTGATTCTGTTGACGCACCATCGCAGGTACACCCACGGAGAATGGCTAAGGTAACCCTACATGAGTCGTCCTCCAAAAGAAAGCGACAAAGCTCAAGCAGCGAATATGAGCCAAATTCTGACTCTGACGCTGCTGTACAAAGACAAAGAAGGGAAAGCATTCATAAGAACAGGGGAGATAGGCAAGAGGTTGCTATCCCCAGGGTAGTAGAGGTCCCGACTGTGCAACAAGTACAAGTTCCAGCTGCCAGTCCAGATTCAGCCTCTACCCCACCAGAACAGCAATTGCACCGAAGGAGGAGAAGGCCACAAGTTCAAGCTGACGTGGCAGTCACGATAATCACAAAGGAGGTTCCTGTGACGGTGACCCTCCCTACTACATCCGTCCAGGTGGCGGTGACTACTCCAATTGTTACGGAGTCTGTCACCATCACCCCTACCATAACACCCGCTCCCATCATCTCATCCCAAATCCCAACACCCACCATTGATCCTCCAAGTCAACCCTTCACTTATGAAGACTTCTCATAAGGGTTTGACTTTGGTACCATCTTCTCCTCCCCTATCCATAATGTCGAAGCGTCATCGTCTAGGCATCCTGATCTGAATGAGGCAAGGATCGATATGCTAGAAACCCAAGTTGCTGGACTGCTGAAGACTATTCAGAAGTCAAAGGAGGAATCTGATGCTCAACAAGCATAGATTAATTCACTGGCCGATGAAGTTAGGATTCTACATAGCCAGAGAACGAGGACTAATGAGCGACTGGAGAACGTAATGGCACAGAATGAGCTGTTAATGAAGACAAATGAAATGATTATAGGCCACAGAACGTCACCTGAGCTAAGGCTTGATTTACAAAGAAAAGAACACGAAGCAATGGTCAAATTAGTTGCAGAACTGACCAAGAAGCTTGATGCTCAGGGGGAGAAAGAGAAAGAGAAGGAGAAAGAGAAGGAGAAAGAGAAAGAAAAGAAATCCACTGGTGCTGAGCCTTGTCATCCAATCGACTTGACTAAGGATGACGATAAAGACAACGATCCTGAAGCCGGTCCTAGGGGAGGTGAGCACCAAGCTTTGGCGATTGTACCCATCTCTGCTATTCCAATGGCTGAGGGGGAGTCTACTCAGCAAGAGGGTGGTGATACCTCTGTTGGTGGTGGTGATAAAGGGAAGTCAGCAGCTGATGTGCTCAAGGACTTATCTGATGATGAGATCCTTTATCTTGAGCCTGACTATTCCAAGGAAGCACAGATCGATGCTCTCCTTAATTTGGAAGAAGGAGAAATCGACTCTGGTGATGACTGGAATGATGATGATGAAGACGTGGTGATAGATATTCCCAAGTGTGACGGGGAAGGAGAGTACGAGCTAGAAGATGGAGAGATCTTTGAAGTTCCATCCTTCGACGCTCCGCTAGACATAGGTTCAGTCGAGCAGGCTAGTATTGTAGAAGCATCGACTGAAGCCTCCCCAGTTGACCCTGAACCTGTGGACCCAGAGGCACCGAAAGATACAGACATGCCTTCTACCTCATCAAAGGGTCCAGCTCCTGTGTGGCAAAAGACGTCTATCATAGACAAGCACGGAGCAACATGAATGATCTTAGCTGTAAGGTTCGAGGAGGACAGGCAGTTGGTCGCTATCAAAAGATCTGGGGGGTTCAATACTTGAAATCCACCAGTGAAGCGTTCAGCTCCTTGCCCAAATACGACCTGGTGAACCTAGCAAACCGAGAGCTGCTGGGCCATTCCAATCACGCAGTGGTGATGGGTTTGTGGGTGGTTCTGCAGTGTGAAGCAAACTGGGAACTTTGAAATGTTCAAGCCTCAGGTGCCCACGAGAGTCAAGGATAAGCACGCTTTACATCCTGTGACTAAGAAGCACTTAAAGAAATTTGTATACAAACCAGTGCGATGTGAAACTAAGTTTCCCCTGAGCAAGTTATCTCAGGATATTCTTGGTGACATGTGGTACTGGTACGTAGATCCGAAAACGGGCGAGGCTGTGATCATGGGTAAAGGACGTTCAGAGAGCGGGAACATAGTGCCAAAGGAACTGATCAGAAATTTCGATGAAGTCCGCTTCATCAACTTTTATGTGAAAGATCTAGAGGTACTAGCAGAACGCTACTGCGTCTACACGGACGAATGGACAAAGCTCCTTGCTTCTAAATACGACAAGGTGATTAAGTTTTGCCTTGATTACAAGAAGAAGATGGAAGCTGAAGATCAAGAGCTATGCAGACTGAAGATTGAAGACTGAAGACGATGAAGATCCCGAGCTGTTGTCAAGGGGGAGTTTGTTGAAGCACTCTCCTGTGACAACACTCTGGATAGAGTCTTAGTTTGTATTTTCATGTCTGTAATTGTCTTTGTATGTAAGAGTCTTTATGTATTAGTTTATCGAGTTGTATTTACTTTTACATATTGAATGTTGCATTTCGTACCAAGTGTTTTGCGCACTTACATGTGCGCAGGAGAAAGCTCCTGCATACTTAGCAAGTACGCAAGAATACCTTTGCGTACTTGTTAAGTACGCAAGAGCATTTTGCCCTGCGTACTTGCTAAGTGCGCAGGCATCTGGTCAAGTATAAGTAGGATAGGTTGACAGAAGTTAAGTACGCAGACATTATAGCAAATACACAGATTGTAAATTCAATGCTTTTCTCTGTAACCTTCAAGTGTTTATAATACAAAGAACGTTTAAAGTGTTTTCTCTTGTCGGTTTACTTTTTTTAGCAAGACTCTCCACCTAGTCACGGGCATTCCGCACCCGGTCCGACTAGTAGACCCACTTACATGTGACAATCCGCCACACCCGAGGGACCTATAAACATGTAGGAACCGAATCCATTGTTGTAGCAACACTCATGTCCAAGACATATGTATCATTTCTTCTCGGAGCCTTCATCAGAATCCATTCTTCAGGTATCACAAATCCCGACTTCAAAATATGTAACATCCTTGGTTTCCCGGCCTTATTTTATTTTATTACATTTAAAACCCATAATTGTCTAACACAATATGACACACCAATTATTATTTCATTGAGTATTAAATTCAAAGTTCCAATCTTTTCAATTACAATTTTTTTTCCTACTATATATGTATATACAAATTTATATTTGGTTATAATAAATAAATCAAAAATAAAGCTTATGAATTTTTAATCATGTACAACTTGTGCATATCATACTTAATTTAGAGTAATTAAGTTCATTTGTTGCATATCAAAGTTCGATCGATTCAAATCATGCATTAGTAATTCGGAGAATTTTCGGGTCACACACCAGTCCGGTCACACACGAACGTTGGTGATATCTAAGACAGATAACTAAAAGTATGATTTAGAATATTAAAATTATATGTAACCCTGCGAATTAATATTTCAAGTCAAAAATAAAAGTTTGAGAATCTTTAACGAACGTTTTGTTTTAAACACAGTCCGGATAACACTGTATATTACACTGTATTTTTAACTAATGCATACAAAAAAATATCATTTGTTATAAATGATTAAAAATTAATTATAAAAATTAATTTTTCTAAATATCTTTTAATATACCAACATAATCATTACCATCTTTCTAGAAAATCTTCAATATCTTTTTTCTCACACTCCACTACCCTACACCCCCAATCCACTTCCATCCACCACCCCACATTAAATAATTATTTTCTTCTATATTATTTTAAAACCTTTCATTTCTCTCTCCTCTCACACTATAAAAACCCCATCACCCTCACTTCATTTCCACACCGTTTCTCCTTCACAACTCAAGAGCAAAGCTTTCTTTCCCTCTCCCTCTAGCCATTTTCGGCTACGCCACCCACCTACACCCTCCGTTTCGATTTCAAGACTCAAGTGTTCAAGTCTCGTTTGGTGCTTTCTCGAGTGCTAGGATCAAGCCTTCATCTTTATATCTTAGATGATACATGCATGTTGATGGATCAACATTTTTATCACATGCATGTTGATGGATCGTATTTCGAATAGTAGCAACTGTGTTGTTTTCAAAAATAGGTTTTATACTAGACATAGATCTTTTGTCATTTGAATTTACAAAGCGTATTTCTATGAAAAATATAAGTATATTTGTTGTTTAGATCATCATTTTTACTACATGCAAGTCATTAGAATCATTTTCTATTAAAGGAAACCATGTTAAATCAAAAACCAGGTTTTTATCCTTATAATGGTGTTGATGATGAAACTATTTTTGTTAATATTCATACACCTATTTTTAAACTCTTGGATGATTTAAAAATACCTTATTTGTTTGCATGCATATATCTTTAAACTTGACTAAATAGCATTTGGATATTTGTATAATATTTCAATCATCAAAAAATATATATCTTAATATTTCAAAAGTATATTTTATGACATGCATGATTTCCATCATACGATCTATTATTAATATTTATTTTTGAGACATAAATATATTTTTATCTATTCTAACAAGTCACCAACGTGTCGTCAAGTCAAACAAGGTCCAACCCAAAAAGATAAACACATTTTTCAAAGAGTCCAGTTAGGTGGATTGATCGCATAATCAAGCACAACATTTCATAGAACTTACGTCCTTGCATACTTTAGGACACGTGTAATTTGGGCATTTTCGCGTATCTAGTACTTACACTACGCATACCAGGTGAGTTTACATAGCCCCTTTTACATATTTATACTTTTGGGGTGGAACATAATTTCATTTGAAACTATTTGCAATTTATACAATTCAAACATTTTTAACATGCGTGCAATTTGTGCCTTTTGCTTGAACACTATGAGTGCAAACTACAATTACATACTTGTGTGCAGAGTGCAAGTGCAATCATTAACTCTATACAAGCCGACGGTAACAATGATAGATCTATTGTGTCTGACAAACCCACCCAGGTAGGGTGATTGTTGTCGTATTACATTTAGGATAACATTGTGTGCAGTCACAAGGTTTGATTGTACGCCCTGGTTTAACTATAGTGGTTCTCCATAATTGCCTTATTAAACCATGGTTCATATGAATGGTACACAAACTCTTGATATTACTTGTGTCCAAACCTATGTACGCTCACCAACTATTTTTATTTGACTTCGTTTTCATCATGTTTGAGGTACTAATATTTGAGATCATTTACAAGACTCTACACATATGATTGAGGACTTAGTTAATTAAACAAATGAACTTTGTGGGAATACTTTATTTCTTGTATGTTTGACTTAGTTTGATTGAACTTATGTAATGAAATCTTGATTTAATAAACAATATGAAATTTAGTTGATCGTGTGCTTATGAACAGTCTCCCTGTCCGCCCCGACGTATTCCGCCTTCAGTTGGGGTGTGACAGATTGGTATCAGAGCCATGGTTATAGGGAATTAGGTTATTAGAAACCAATGACCTAGACTCTAACCTTAGGATGCCCATTTTGTACTATGTTACATGCTACTTGTTATCTTCTACACTATGTGCTAATTACTTGATGCCTTACTTGTTAGACTATATGACTTACTAATTCCAAATCTAAATGATAACTAAATAAATATATAATAATACTCATATCCTAAGTCTCTTATCCTTCTTTCCCCTACTATGCCTTCATCATCTTCACATGTGGAACATCATATAGACTCAAGCCTATTAAAAATTCTAAAAACCCTGTCATGGTTTTAAATTCTATAAATTAGTAGAGAACATGTTCAATCTACAAGGGTGACACCTGTACTCTGGGTTTTCTATCTAGGAGAGCATTTCATATAAATCCAAATCAACCGAAGGATCTGTATGCTTTCCTGGGAATTTCAGGGGTGAGTGTTTACTTATAGGCTAAGGCATGTCTTCTAGAACGTTATATGAATTTAAATAACTTTGATGTGTCAAAGTATTCAATTGGTTATGTTACCAAGTGTGCGCAATCCAAATATGATTCATTTTACATGTTACATAACGTGACATATATTTGTTTCATCCTTATCAATATCCAAAGTCTCATGATTTTTATCCTTGTATTGTCTTCTTCTATAGCATGCCTCCCGGCCGTGACAACAACACCAACAATAACAACAACAATGATCTTGTTACCCTCATCACACAACTTGTAACCCAACTTACTCAAGCAAACAATGGTGGTGATGGTGGTGCTAATCCGCCCCAATGCACCTTCAAGCACTTCAATTCCTACAATCCCATCAAGTTTTATGGCACCGAGGGAGCTACCGGCCTTCTCCAATGGTTTGAAAGCATTGAGAATACCATTCTCAATAGTGATTGCCCTAATAATCTTCGGGTCCATTATGCTACGAGCGTCTTCCAAAAGCGAGCGCTCACTTGGTGGAACGGTGAAAAACGGACTCGGGCCTAGCCATGGGATGAGGTGAAAAGGCTAATAACCAAGGAATTTTGCCCTCAGAATGAGATGAAGAAGTTGGAAGCTGAGTTTTGGGATCTTGCCCAAGATAGTGGTGAAAACCTAGTTTATACAACTCGTTTCCATGAGTTGAGTCTTCTCGTGCCACACATGGTTACACCACTATCCCGTTGCATTGAGAAGTATGTAGGTGGTCTACCTATGAAGATTCAAGACACCGTGTTGGGAAGAAATCCCACAACTGTTGAGGACGCCATACGCTTAGCTGCCACATTGACCGACAATCACGTGAAGGCGGGCACGTTAATAAGGAAGGGTGCAAAGAAAATCGATGACAAGACAAATCTGACCGAAACGACTAAAGAGGATAAGCTCGAACCTAACAATAAGAAGCGTAAGGAAAGTAACTTTGTTGTCGTTACCCCTGCTGCACCAATCAACCAAGTTGCTCTGATGGCCTGGTCATATGTGGGCAACAATCCTCAATGAAACACTTACAAATACCATCATTTCCCAAATGTACCATGTCATCTATGCGTGAGTTGTGGAAGATATGGTCATTTGGAAAATACCTGTCGATCTAGGCCTCTCGTTATCCAAGTCAACCGAGGAAACCGAGCCAGTCAGCAAGCTGTTAACCAAGCTCCATTGGCTATCACTAGTGGGCGTGCTTGCTACGAGTGTGGTGACCCAAACCACTTTCAGAACCAATGCCCAAGATTGGCTAATGCAAACCAAGGTGGTGCTCGTGGGCGTGCTTTCAACATAAACAACAACAAAACTTAAGTCAATACCGAGACGATGAATGAGACCGTTTGAAGCAAGTGCAAGATGGAGTCGAATGGAGATTTAATCTAGAATAAATTATGCAATGTAATCATTTACATTATCTTATCGTTGTTTGAACTATTTACACCTACTAGGGTTTGTCACCATCACTAAAAAAAAGAGTTTGAGCTTGCTAGCCAACTTCGAGAAGATGAATCATTTCGCATGAGCGTTAACCATTTCTATAAGCACCGACGGATTTAAAAATTTAAAACTCGACTACCCACATTGTACATGAACGTTGAACAACACAATTATCCACGAAGCTCGACCACCCATGAAATTCGATAGTTTACATTACTCATGAGATTTGATTACTTACATTTGATTGTTCGCATTATCCATGAGACTCGATTGTTTACATTATACACGAAACTTGATTATTTGAAAAATTGATTGTTTACATTATACATGAAACTCGATTGTTTGCAATTAATTGTCTACATTATACACGAGGCATAATTATTTATTTTATCCATGAAAGTGGACTGCTATAAGAACTACTCGGGGTTTGACGTATTCTTGTTCAAACAATAGGGAGATATAAACTTTATGGGTAATCTTGAGGAATATGCCATCTATCTAGGACAACCATGGGGTTGTGCCACATTGTTATTCTTTTATTCCTTGATTGATTTTATTGTCTATGAACATAGTTATTTGTTAGCAACACATATGTGAAAACAATAGTTACGAATTAAGTGATCTTGTGTTCCCTCTTGACCCACACACGATGGGATGATCTATATGGACCATACGATGATTTGAGTAATTACGGGTGCACACGTAATTATAAAAGTCAGCGAATGGAAAAACATAATAAATTATGTCGTGCGTTATGACATAAACCCTATCGTGATATATAGTAACGAAACTGAGATGAAATGAAAAGGGCATGGTGGATACGCCGCTGGTACTTCCTATATATAAGTGTTCCTGTCACATTGTCAGAAGTAACGTTGTTCGTGTCACGTGAAGTTTTATGTTTTTATGACCTTGACCAATTTTTTTGAAATCTCTTATCCAATGATACTCCTTGAACATGTTAGACTACGTCCTAAACGAGTTTTGATCAACAAAATTCTCATTGTTCCCATTTCAAGTGATGCATTTCATCTTTGGAGTCCAAAATATTCTTCGATAATTTTCTCCTTAAACTAAATCCACTATCATCATTCATGTCTGACACAATGACTAGACCTGAATTGGACTATCAGACCTAAATCTTGATATCGATTGCACTCCTCAAACCGACAGTCAAAGCCCGTTGAAAAATCCAAACCCACGTCTCTTTCCTGATTCAGTAGCCTCCACCAGTTGAATTTCGGGACGAAATTCCCTCAACATGGGGATACTGTAACATCCTTTTTTCCCGACCTTATTTTATTTTATTACATTTAAAACTCGTAATTGTCTAACACAATATGACACACCAATTATTATTTTAATGACTATTAAATTCAAAGTTCCAATATTTACAATTACATATTTTTTTCCTACTATGTATGTATATACATATTTATACTTGGTTATAATAAATAAATCAAAAATAAAGCTTATGAATTTTTAATCATGTACAACTTGTGCATATCATACTTAATTTAGAGTAATTAAGTTTATTTGTTGCATATCAAGTTCGATCAATTCATATCATGCATAGGCATTTCAGAGAACTTCCGGGTCACACACCAGTCCGGTCACACACGAACGTTGATGATATTTAAGACAGATAACTAAAAGTATGATTTAGAATATAAAAATTATACGTAACACTGCGAGTTAATATTTCAAGTCAAAAATAAAAGTTTGAGAATCTTTAACGAATGTTTTGTTTTAAACACAGTCCGGATAACACTATATATTACACTGTATTTTTAACTAATGCATACAAAAAAATATCATTTGTTACAAATGATTAAAAATTAATTATAAAAATTAATTTTTCTAAATATCTTTTAATAATCCAACATAATCATTACCATCTTTCTAGAAAATCTTCAATATCTCTTTTCTCATACTCCACTACCCTACACCACCGATCCACTTCTATCCATCACCCCACATTAAATAATTTTTTTTTTATTATTTTAAAATCTTTCATTTCTCTCTCCTCCCACACTATAAATACCCCCTCACATTGACTTCATTTTCACATCATTTCTCCTTCACAAATCAAGAGCAAAGCTCTCTTTCCCTCTCCCTCTAGCCATTTTCGGCCACACCACCCACCTACACCCTCCGTTTCGATTTCAAGACTCAAGTGTTCAAGTCTCGTTTGGTGCTTTATCGATTCATCTTTTTCGGTTTCTCTAAGTAAGAAAACTTAAACTATTAACTCCTTATATATTTATTTTGAGTCAATTATTTTTGAATCCTAATACCCAACAAAACTTACATTCTTTTATAAAAAGAAATCTAAATATGTAACATGCATCATGTAAAAAATATTAGTTTATATACTTTCTTTTATGATTTATTGCTTCTATATATCTTAGATGATACATGCATGTTGATGGATCATCATTTTTATCACATGCATGTTGATGGATCGTATTTCGAATAGTAGCAACTTTGTTGTTTTCAAAAATGGGCTTTATACTAGACATGGATCTTTTATCACATGCATGTTGATGGATCGTATTTACAAAGAGTATTTCTATGAAAAATATAAGTATATTTGTTGTTTAGATCATCATTTTTAGTACATGCAAGTCATTAGAATCATTTTATATTTAAGAAAAAATTGTTAAATCAAAAACCGGGTTTTTATCCTTATAATGGTGTTGATGATGAAAATATATTTGTTAATATTCATACACCTATTTTTAAACTCTTGGATGATTTAAAAATACCTTATTTGTTTGCATGCATATATCTTTAAACTTGACTAAATAGCATTTGGATATTTGTATAATATTTCAATCATCAAAAAATATATATCTTAATATTTCAAAAGTATATTTTATGAACATGATTTCATTTTAAACTATTTGCAATTTATACAATTCAAACATTTTGAACATGCGTGCAATTTGTGCCTTATGCTTAAACACTATGAGTGCAAACTACAATTACATACTTGTGTGCATAGTACAAGTGCAATCATTAACTTTGTACAAGCCGACGGCAATAATGATAGATCTATTGTGTCTGACAAACCCACCCAGGTAGGGTGATTGTTGTCGTATTACATTTAGGATTACATTGTGTGTAGTCACAGGGTTTGATTGTACGCCCTGGTTTAACTATAGTGGTTCTCCATAATTGCCTTATTAAACCATGGTTCATATGAATTGTACACAAACTCTTGATATTACCTGTGGTGTCAAAACCTATGTATGTTCACCAACTATTTTTAGTTGACCTCGTTTTCATCATGTTTCAGGTACTAATATTTGAGATCATTTACAAGATGCTACACATAGGATTGAGGACTTAGTTAATTAAACAAATAAACTTTGTGGGAATACTTTATTTCTTGTATGTTTGACTTGGTTTGATTGAACTTATGTAATGAAATCTTGATTTAATAAACAATATGAAATTTAGTTGATCATGTGCTTATGAACAGTCTCCATGTCCGCCCTGACGTATTCCGCCGTCAGTAGGGGTGTGACAAAATATAACATTCAGAATCGTTGAAATGGAATGAAAACTTCATGTCGCACACTTGGGATACGCTGAGTAGATTGTGCTCAAGTTGCTCAACATTATTCACTTTCTCAAACTTCACCTTTTCATTCTTCAGCATTCCTTGACCTGTTATGTTACCGCCTTTATTTCCCGTAAAAGCGACATAACCACCATCAATTTTAATAACATCTTCAAGCAAACGAATATTTCCAGTCGTATGTCGGGAACAACCACTATCTACATACCAATTGTTGTTGATAGTCCTCCTTGGTTGACCCTACATAAACAAAGAAATCAGTTAGAAACAGGGACCCAAGCAATTGTGGTCTTGGGTCTACCATTAGCATCAAAATAAACAACTTCAAGCAATTCACAATCTCTATTACCATCCACCCTTGATGATTGACATGATGACTCAGAACCAGACAATGATTGTTTTTGAAAATTATGATTATTAGAAAAAGAATTAGATTAATCAATTTCCTAAAGTTTCTCTAACCGTCTGTTCCGTCTTCTCCTTTGAGGTCTTGAAAGTTTAACCTCAGATTGTGAATTCTCATGGAATCCAACTTTAGGATTCTCAGCAAACTGTGAAGTAACAACTTTCTGTGTAACACCAGATTTTACAAACTCTAGTTTAGAACCAACACTTCTAACATGCACATGATGTTTTAACTCTTGCTTAACACAAGAAGATTTAACAAATGACTATTTAGACACATTTTGCCTTTCAGTTTGCTTCAAGACATAATCAGATGCAGGCTTTCCCACATTTGGTCTTTTCAGAATCTTCACTACTTGGGGTTGAGAGTAACCCACAGCTGGTTTAACTTTTTCTGAAATAAGAGGACTTTTCTCATTGTTCTTGTAAGGACTTTTTCATAATCAGATAAAACTTTTGAAATTCTTGGTTGTACACACTCATCGGGTTCTGTCAGTATACATCCATCTCTTGTGACTTGTTTAATCACCTTTGGTTCCTCCATTTTCACTTCTTTAAGAACACCTTCAATCTTGTTTTCATCAAACTGTTCATCATCACTTTCTGAATCATAAATCATGTCCTCCCCTGTTACCGGATTCACTTTCAAAATCGTATTAGGATCTAAATCCTCTTTATTAACAATCTCCGGCTCCACTACAAAATTTCCATTAAATAGTGGAGGAACATATCCAATACCATTGATTTGTTTACCCTGATCAATATTATCATTGAAATATCCCAGCAAAAATGATGAATTTCCAAAACCTTCCAACTTTCTGTGCAGTTTGATCACCTCTGCTTCTTTATCAGAAAGCTCCTTATTTTTATCAGCAAGGTAGGTATTTCTTTTCTCAATCTCTGCATAGGCCATATCCAAGTGATATGCCTGCTCCTTTATCTTCAAGGTCAGAGAGTTAATGTCCCTCTTGAGTGATTCAATTCTATCAATACACAGTTTGTCATTATCTTTTAATTTCTGATTTACCATGTGCATCGATTGCATATCACAGATTAAATTTATGTTATCGTCATTGACTCTCATCATTTTGTCCTTCACCAAAACACAGTTTGAACAATATAAATTACAGATAGCATCTTTTACCTTTGATGGATCAGACATGCCAGCCATGAAGACTTTGGTAGTTGGAATATCGTTAGTCGTCTCAGGTACTCTTTTAGTCAACAAAATCTCATCATCTGACACACTTGGAGTAGAATCTTTATCTTCAAAATGAACCTCATTATCAACAATATTTTCTTCAGAAACATCTTCTTTAGTAATATTCTCAGAAGCTTCATCATTCTGACTATTCACTTCACTACCTGAACTTTCTTCATCACTTGAACTACTTGAACCATCATCTTCTGTTTGAATCTCAGCCACAAACGCTTGACTAACTACACCAACTAGATCCTCTAAATAAATTCCCCAGTCATATTTATCATCTCCTTGAGCAACCAAAGCAGACGATGTTGAAGTTGAAACATTTGCTGAACTTCCAGAACCACCAGATCCTTGTTGTTGATGTATGTTTCCTTGATAATTGTTCTTCTTTTGATAATCAAATTCAACTTTTGGCTTGTTGCACTCTTTAGCAAAGTGACCATACTCTTGACAGTTCTAACACCGAACCTTTATCTTGTCAAAACCCATTTTTGTTCTGCTGTTTGATCTGATGTACTTTCTTCCAGTCTTCTTAAGAAAATCCTTTGCTTGTCTCATTAACATTGCCATGTTCCACTAGATGTTCATCTCTTCTAAATCAACATGATCAATCTGTCGGTAATTGTAACATTTCTTAAAATTTTCATGCCCAAAATAATAAAAATATAAAGCATAAGGACCATAAGTGTAAATACATTAAAGATCAGGGACTAAAAATAAAAATTCTGAAACTTTAATGGTAGCGGACCACTATCATAAACATAACGGTCCGCTACGTGGTCCCAAAGGCAATAATGAGGGAATGACAGGTGTCCTGATGAGTCATTAGGGTTTCTGAAGCGTGTCACAGGTAGCGGACCGCTACCAGATTCTTGTCGATCCGCTACGGCTACCTCAGTTGGGTGGCGGACCGCTACCTTGTAGCTTAATGGTCCGCTAACCGCATATTGCGTCGCACCTCCGGAGACCGACACGTGTCATGCCGACCGCTTAGGGTTTAGGCGGTAGCGGACCGCTATCCGCCACCATAACGTTCCACTACGGACCTCAGATCAGCCTATAAATAGTGATTCAATTGCTGTTCAATTCCAAAACACTCAAAATCGAATTCCAAGTTCTTGTAAGCCATTTCCACTATCATAAAACCATTACTGCTCATACGATTAAGTTCCCGAGGTGCCGGATTATCATAGACGTAACCAAGAACCTAGGAAACACTCATTTGGAGAAACCAAGCAAGTTTCTTAAGCAGAGACGCTGCCCATTAGGATGCTTACTCTAGAATATTCCTAAGACGAGACTCTGTTAAGTTGAATACTTGTAATTTTATAAAATAATTTCAAAACTAAAAATGGTTTTGATTATACTCTGACTTGAATGAATTTATACAATCATTCGTTGCATAAGGTGATTTACTATATAGCAGTCAGCCCATAGAGTCACGTATATATACACGTGTTACAGATGAGACGCTGTAACAGGGCTAGGGGTTGAACCCTTGGTTGTTGTAAAGCCCATCTTAGTAAGCGTAATGCTGATAGACATAAAAATATATCCAAGGTCCCTGGTGTGGCTGGTGGTAAGTCCGTTGACTGTGTAAATTGACAAGAAACTATGGGCAAATTGTTCTATTTATTCACGCTTATCAGATTATGATCCCAATATACTTGTATTCACCAGTTTATGCTGATAAGGGTGAATTGATTTTGTTTAGCCATGTGATGACAAAGAAAAGATGTCATGAAAAAGGGAACGTCCACCCTCGACATCAGTTGGAAGAAATGGCTCATATAAAAACCTTGGTTTTGTAAAATAAACGTTTGTGTACTATGTCAGGGTTTATCCCTGTTTATGAAATGAAATGAAATGAGAGATTCCCTGTCTTTTGAAATGATCCTGAGTTATTAAAATTATTCTGCCGTGTTTATAAATCTCTGATGAGATAAAATAAGAAACGAGTACCAATCGTTGGTCGAGCGCCCAGGTGGGCTAAACCCGGGGTGTGACAGGTTGGTATCAGAGCCATTTGTTTCAGCATATTAGATACTAGAGATCAGTATCTAAGATGTGACTTGATTATGATGTTATTTTGTTTAGCAAATTAAGATACTCAGGTAAGGTATCTAAGCTTAAACCAGTATAGGCTGCCTGCTAGAAAAGTAAGTAGATCTGTATAATAATTAAGTGATGACTATACAGAAGTCTGGAAATAATTACTATACTTATATTTTCGAACAATTTGAAGAAGAACGTTATCATCCTACTGTATCTATGGAAAATCCAGTAATCATTCCTGTTACTGGTGAATCCCTTTCTGATCCTATCATTGTCTCTGATAATGAATCCTATCATCAAAATCAATCTAGCTTATCATGGATGGAAGCTACTTCGGATTTTGAGAACTTGAGAACTGATACTCCATCAATAAATCAGGTAGATATAAATGAAGTTGGACCCAGTCGGTCTACTAAACCAAGGATGCACATACGAACTTCGATCGAGCATGTGCATGTGTCTGTAGAAGAAATGGAGGAAGTCTACCAGGAAGTACCAAGTGAAGAGGAACCTAATGAAATGGAAATGAGAGATCCATATCTATGTCCTGAAGGTACTTCAAATCCTTATACTCTTCCAACAATGTTAGAGGAGTATATCAATGAACCAACTGATGATCCATACCATAATGTGTTTAACGGCATATTATTTGGTATTCATTAACCACCTCCTCAGTATAATTATTCTTCAGCTCATCTTGGAATTCCTTGATCGTGCCTTAAGAGAAACTGATGAAGTCAAGAAAGAATCAAGGCAGCTCAAGGTAAGGATTCATCAACTAGAGAAAGAAAAAGAAAAGAAAAATAAAAAGAAAGAGTAAAATAACTAGACGTAAGGGTAACCATCCGACCGGTATGCAGTTATCTGGAAAACTGAATGTTCTGTCTAAGGAAAGAGTGGTGTATAAATCTCTTCTAGACCAGTCATTCTTTCCTAGGAATATTTAGTTGGTGGTACTACTCTAGAATGATAAACACCCTAGTCTACTAAATAAGACCCTTTAATATGTAAAATATAAAGTATGAATAAAAGTATTTTGTTTTCAGATGACTGGAAAAGGAAAAGGTCCCTTCTACGTTCAAAAATATGCTCCACATGGATATGAATTCCAACTTACAAATGAAACGGATTTAGAAACTGGAACAAGTTCAAGACATTCAGGAAGTACATATCGGATCTTAGGAGAATTAAAACCTTCAGAAAATCCTTATGTGCCCTCCATCAGTTTTCATTCTGCTCTAACGGCCACAAGTCGAAATCCGGATTATGGAGAAAATCATGTTATAATCCTTATTATTATCAGGGACTACCTGAAATCCCTTACGAAAATAATCATGTTCCTGAAGGAGAAGATTCGAATAGGCCATATGAGTATTATGAGCCTACAAATATACAAAATCCTCAAGAAAATGAGGAAAGTTTTGATAATGATCATATTAGAGCCTTACAGGAATGAGTAGCAGAATTGGAAAGAGAAAATCATAGATTAGTATCTGTAGACGCCCAGAATAGAGCGTTAAGACAAATGCTAGAAAATGCCCAAAATCAGGGTTATATGTAAATTTTCTTTCCGATCTTTATAATATGTATTCCAAATATTAATAAAATCCCTCTTGTGATTAGAATGTCAAAACGAGGTCCTTCTTATAATACAAGGGGCAAGAGCAAACAAATTCAAAACGAAAATTCTGAACAACTGCAACAAAAAGCAGAAATAAAGAAAATGGTTAAAGAAGGAATAGAGGAAGCTCTTCCTAAAAATTTGAAAGCTATGAAGGAAGATAAATTGAAAAATAAAGTGGCTGAATCTAAAAATAATCATCATGAAGAAAACCATAGTTCAAATGAAGATAATTCATCAAGTAAAGATGTAGTTAGTAAGAAAAGAAAGAGAAGGAAGGGATGTACATTCCGTACATTCCAAGGATGTAAACCTTTAGAATATGCTGGAAATGAGGGTGTAGTTGCAACCCTAAGATGGTTAGAAAGACCTAATATGTCATCTCCATCAGCAAATGTGCTGATGAAGATATGGTGCTTTATGCATCAAATCTTTTTAAAAATGAAGCTTTGGAATGGTGAAATTCCATTATTCAAGCCATGGGCTGACAAAAAGCCTATGCCATGGAATGGGAAAACTTCAAAGTAATGGTAATACAAAGATTCAGTCCCATCAATGAAAGAGAAAGAATTGAAACAAAATTTTTAAATCTCCGTATAGAAGGAACTAAACATCAAGAGTATGTCTCCAAGATGTTCGAATATGCTCGTTTAGTTCCACACCTCTCAACCTTAGAACCCAATCTAATCAAGAGATATATTTGGGGTCTCGCCTAGGAAATCAGAGATATGGTCAAGGCTACTATGCCTCAGGCCAATGCATCTGCCGTACAGTTAGGAGGAATTCTAACTGACGGTATGATCAGAAAACAGGAAGAAAGGAAGGCAAGGGAAGTGGCCAAGAAGGCTACGGAAGAAATCCGCCTGTTAAAGGAGATTTAATTCTTCCATCCCTGAATGCAAAATCTGCAAGAAGAGGAATACTGGAGAATGCTTCTTTAAGAAATACTATTGCCATTTTTGTAAGCAGAACGGGCATGTCTTTGAAAACTGCCCAAAGAAGAAAAATATCTCCTGTTTCAGTTGTGGAGATACTGGCCATTTTAAATCAACTTGCCCAAAGCTTAATCAGGCAGGATTTAGTGGGACAAAGTCCAATGAAGGAAATAAAAAGAATGTATGAGATTTCGTACTGAATACTCGTGATACTGCAGCTATTCCATATGCAGTCGCTGGTACATTCCTCATTGACAATATTTATGCTAGAGTTTTTTTTGACTCTGGTGCAAATTTAAGTTATTATAAATTCTGTAATCTATTAAATAAGCCTTTAGTTCCATTAGATATAGGATTTATGAAGTAGAAACGGCTGAAGGAAATCTTGTCAAGATCTCCGAATTTCTAAATGACTGCGTTATCACAATATCAGGACACATCTTACCTGTGCAATTAATGCCTATGAAATTAGCAGGATTTGATGTTGTCTTAGGAATGGATTGGTTAGCGAGTAACCGAGCCCATATCCTTTGTGATAAAAAGACCATAGAAATCCAGATTCTTTCTGGAAAACCTTTAACAATCTATGGCGACAAACAAAATCAACCTCTGGGAATCATCTCAATGCTGAAAGCAACTAAATGCCTTCAGAAAGGATGCATTGCATACTTGGTTCAGATTTCTACTAGTACAAAAGAAAAGAAGATTGAAGATGTACCGGTAGTAGCTGATTATGCAGATGTATTTCCAGATGAATTACCTGGTATACCACCAGAAAGAGAAATCGAATTTAAAATCAATCATGTACCAGGAACGGCTCCTATTGCCAAAGCTCCATACCATCTAGCCCCAACTGAAATGAAAGAATTGAAGACACAATTGGATGAATTATTGGAGAAAGGATTCATTCGCCCAAGTTCATCTCCTTGGGGTGCTTCAATTATTTTCGTTAAAAAGATAAACGGTACAATGCGGATGTGCATTGATTACCGGGAGCTAAATAAAGTAATGATTAAGAATCGTTATCCTCTTCCTAGAATCGATGATCTGTTTGACAAATTACAAGGCGCCTGCCATTTTTTCTAAAATAGATCTTCGATCAGGGTATCACCAATTTAAAGTTCAAGAATAAGATATTCTTAAAACTGCTTTTCGAACCAGATATGGACATTATGAGTTCACGGTTATGCCGTTTAGACTTACTAATGCTCCTACCGCATTTATGGATATGATGAATCGTATCTATAAACTCTATCTAGATAAATTTGTTATAGTATTTCTTGATGATATACTTATTTGTTCTAGAAATGCGGAAGATCATGAAAATCATCTCAGAATAATACTTGAATTTCTGAGAAAAGAGAAATTGTATGCTAAATTCTCTAAATGTGAATTTTGGCTTAGAGAAGTATAATTTCTGGGTCATATAGTGAATATAGAAGGTATTCAAGTAGAGCCATCTAAAATTGAAGCTATATCCAGATGGGAAATTCCTAAATCTCCGACAGAAGTTCGTAGTTTCTTGGGTCTTGCAGGATATTACAGACGATTTATTCAGGATTTCTCAAAGATTGTAGTTCCTCTGACTACTTTAACTCGCAAGAATATAAAGTATGAATGGGGAACAAAGCAAGAAGAAGCTTTCCAAACTATGAAAGGGAAACTGACTCATGCACCCATACGGGCTTTGCTAGATGGTAATGAAGATTTTGTTATCTATTGTGATGCTTCTCACAACGGTCTAGGTTGTGTGTTAATGCAAAGAAACAAAGTTATTGCCTATGAATCTCATCAGTTAAAGACTCATGAAAATAATTACACAACCCATGATCTAGAGTTAGGTGCCATAATTTTCACCCTGAAATTATGGAGACACTATCTCTATGGAGTTAGATTTACAGTTTATATTGACTATAAGAGTTTAAAATATATCTTTGGTCAGAAAGAACTAAATATTAGACAGAGAAGATGGTTAGAGATCTTAAGTGACTATGATTGTGAAATCTGTTACCACGAAGGTAAGGCAAATGTTGTTGCAGATGCCTTAAGTAGAAAGGAAAGAAAGAAACCCAAACGAGTTCGTGCTCTCAGACTTGAACTTCGTGTAGCTCTCGTGTCTCAAATAAAAGATGCTCAACATTATGTTCAAACCAAAGAAGATTTAGAACAAGAAGGAACGGAGAGCATGATAAATCAGTTAACTAAAGGAGACGATGCAATACATCGTATGAATAAAAGAATCTGGGTTCCGATCATAGGAAATCTCCGGGAAAGAATACTCGAAGAAGCACATAAATCAAAATATACGATGCACCCAGGAAGTGACAAGATGTATAAGAATCTGAAAGATAATTACTGCTAGAATGGCATGAAGAAAGATATTGCCATATATGTTGATGTCTTACTTGCGCTTAAGTAAAGCCAGAACATCAAAAACCTTCTGGTTTATTGCAACAATTAGAAATACCAGTATGGAAATGGGAAATGATAACAATGGATTTTATTACTAAACTTGCTCGAACCAGTCGAAGAAATGATTCTATCTAGATTATCATTGACAGATTGACTAAATCTGCTCATTTTCTCCCAATAAATGAAACCTTCTGTATGGATAGATTGGCTCATCTTTATGTAAATGGGATTGTATCTTTACATGGTGTGCCATTATCCATAGTGTCAGATAAAGATAGTCGTTTTACATCTCGATTCTGGTAAAGTTTCCAAAAAGCCATGGGAACTCGTCTGAACTTGAGCACTGCCTATCATCCACAGACAGATAGACAAAGTGAAATAACAATTCAGACCTTAGAAGATATGCTCCGAGCCTGTGTGATAGACTTAGGTGGTAGTTGGGATGATCACCTACCTCTAATGGAATTTTCATACAACAATAGTTGTCACACAAGTATTCAGGCGGCACCATTTGAAGCATTATATGGAAGAAAGTGCAGAACTCCTGTATGCTGGGCTGATATAGGAGAAAACCAGTTGTGAGGACCTGAACTTGTTCAGGAAACAACTGACAAAGTATCTCAAATACAAGAAAGATTGAAAACAGCAAGAGACAGACAAAAGAGCTACGTAGATAAAAGAAGAAAGCCACTAGAATTTGAAATCGAAGATAAAGTGTTATTAAAAGTATCACCTAGAAAAGGAGTGGTTCGATTCGGAAAGAAGGGTAAAATGAGCCCTTGATTTGTTGTACCCTTCAAAATTATTGAACGAATTAGACCAATGGCTTATCAGTTGGAATTACCAGAAGAAATAAATGGCATACATGACATATTCCATGTATGTAATCTGCGTAAATGTTTGGCTGATGAATATTTAGTAATGCCTCTACAAGACATAGAGGAAAATGAAAAATTAAGATTCGTAGAACAACCCCTACAAATAGAAGATCGTCATACTTAAAGTTGAAAAAGAAAAGATTGAAACTTGTCAAAGTCAAGTGGAATTCTAGACGTGGTCCTGAATACACTTGGGAACTAGAATCAGAAATGAAGATGAAGTATCCACACCTGTTCCAGTAATCTCGAGGACGAGATATTTCTAAAGGTAATGTAACATTTCTTAAAATTTTCATGCCCAAAATAATAAAAATATAAAGTATACGGACCATAAGTGTAAATACATTAAAGATCAGGGACTAAAAATAAAAATTAATTTCAATGGTAGTGGACCGCTACCATATACATAACGGTCCGCTACGTGGTCCCAAAGGTAATAATGAGGGAATGACACGTGTCCAGATGAGTCATTAAGGTTTCTGACGCGTGTCACAGGTAGCGGACCGTTACCAGGTTCTTGTCGGTCCGCTACGGCTACCTCGGTTGGCTGGCGGACCGCTACCTTGTAGCTTAACGGTCCGCTAGCCGAAAATTACGCAGCAACTCCAAAGACCGACACGTGTCATGCTGACTGTTTAGGATTTAGGCGTTAGCGGACCGCTATCCGCCACCAAAACGGTTCGCTACGGACCTCAGATCGGCCTATAAATAGAGATTCAATTGCCGTTCAATTCCAAAACACTCAAAATCGAGTTCCAAGTTCTTGTAAGCCATTTCCACTCTCATAAAACCATTCTCGCTCATACGTTTAAGTTCCTGAGGTGTCGGATTATCATAGAAGTAACCAAGAAGCTAGGAAAACGCACATTTGGAGAAACCAAGCAAGGTTCTTAAGAAGAGACGCTGCCCATTAGGACGCTTACTCTAGAAGATTCCTAAGATGAGACTATGTCAAGGTGAATACTTGTATTTTTATAAAATAACTTCAAAACTGAAAATGGTTTTGATTATAATCTGACTTGAATGAATTTATACACCATTCGTTGCATAAGGTGATTTACTATACAGCAGTCAGCCCATAGAGTCACGTATATATAACCGTGTTACCGATGAGACGCTGTAACAGGGCTAGGGGTTGAACCCTTGGTTGTTGTAAAGCCCATCGTAGTAAGCATAAGGCAGACAGACATAAAAAAATATCCAAGGTCCCTGGTGTGGCTGGTGGTTAGTCCATTGACTGTGTAAATTGACCAGAAACTGTGGGCAAATTGTTCTATTAATTCACACTTGTCAGATTATGATTCCAATATACTTGTATTCACCAGTTTATGCTGATAAAATATTTTCAAACATTTTTACATGTAACCAACGGTGAATTGATTTTGATTAGCCATGTGATGACAAAGAAAAGATGTCATGAAAAAGGGAACGTCCACCCTCGACATCAGTTGGAAGAAATGGCTCATATAAAAACCTTGGTTTTGTAAAATAAACGTTTGTGTACTATGTCAGGCTTTATCCCTGTTTATGAAATGAAATGAAACGGGAGATTCCCCGTCTTTTGAAAAGATCCTGAGTTATAAAAATTATTCCGTCGTGTTTATAAATCTCTAACGAGATAAAATAAGAAACGGGTACCAATCGTTGGTCGTGCGCCCGGGTGGGCGAAACCCGTGGTGTGACAGTAATCTTCTTCAATTGCTTCTAGATCATGAATCTTCCCTCCGATAAAATTTTCATACGAAGCAATAAAGGATGAAAACATTTCCATATAATCTTCAACTACCTTCTAACTCACATTATGTGAATTAGATGGTTGTGATCCAGAAGATGAATTTGTTGTATTTGCAGAAAATCCCGATTGATAAGAATATCCAGAAACATTCTCTTTAGAATTATCTTGACCAACACTAGAAAACAAAGCAACTCCAGGTCCAGATTTACCAAAATATTTAGCAAAATACATTGAAGGATCTTGAATGTGCTCCATATTGGTTTCCTTCTTCTTTAAGTTCAAATCATGAGATTGTATTTTTCCTAGCACATCTTCAAGTGACATTGTCTTGTATTTTTCATTTTCTTTGATGAGAATAGAATAAACATCAAACTTGGATGGTAAAGCTTCTAAAAACTTGTCATTGATTTCTTCCGTTTCATACACCACTTTTGCACTATCTAACTCAATTAGCAGATGATAAAATTTTGTCGCCAGCTTATCCAAAGTCTCGTTCTGAAAGTGTTTGAATACCAAGAACTGATTCTTTAGTAATTCATTGCGACTTTTCTTTACATCCAGGCTACCTTCACATCGCTTATGTAATCCTTCCCATAAGTTGTAACACCCGGATATTTCCCAAGTAAAAATGAAGGCTAAAGGTATCAAAAGACAAAGTTTAGGGGTTAAACTACATGTTCTCCAAAGAGGGAGGGCTAAAAGTGAAAATTCTGAAAATGGGACGGATGTCGGACCGACATCCAATGCATATCGGTCTGATATGTGTTGACTAAGGTATAAATGAGGTGCTGGCACATGTCCTATGACTCACCGAGTGGAATCTGACACGTGGATCGATAGCGGACCACTATCTAGAACCATAACGGTCCGCTAGCCGCAAAAATCAGGCGGGTCCAATAGGAGCAAGACTCGTGTAGGGCTGACGCAGGCAGGGCGATAGAGAACCGCTATCCCTCTGCATATCGGTCCGCTATGGGTCCGTTTTTACCCTATAAATAGAGGAATCGAGCTCAGTCCTTTCTCACACCAAAACACCTCCACAAACACACACTAAACTCTCGTAGCTCGATTCCCCAGGTTCTGGTCCCCTCTCGAAAGTCCGGATTCTCAAAATTCGTCCTCAAAACTGCCGTATATAGTACCGAGGTAATGTTTCTGAACCCCTGAGGTTTCTTCGTATAAACCTAAGATAGGGATATTGATTATGACTAGCGCGCTGTAAGGTCTCTATATATATGTATGTTGTAGACTCAGAACCTGAGTAAACTAGAGGTTACTGGGTGATGGATTGGAGGGGATGGTTGTAAGACCCATATGGGGTATTCATCCCTGTATCAAAGATAACCGTAAATATGACTTTGTTTATGAACTCACCAGCGTAATCTGGTACAAAATGTTTTTCAAATGTTTTTTAGCACAGGTGAACCCTAGTTTGTAGTTGGCATTCTAGAGGATTTACAGATGTTGAATATAGGGATGACTGAGGGCAGGTCCCTGGGTGACGATAAGGCCTGAGTGGATGGAATGATTCTTCGTGAGTTATAAGTCCAGAGTTGTTTATGTTGTATTTTGCTAGTGAGTCCCTATTGTACAAACGTTATGTTATGAAATGAAATAAGTTATGATGTTATAACATTTCTGATTTTCACTATCTATGTTTCAATTCAATGTGATACATTTCAAACCAAATTCTAGTACACCGACTTGTTCTATTTGTACCAACAATTAAATACCATGTTTCAATGCAAACCCACAAATTTTACACGAGTATACCCTATTAAACTATACATAAGTCCATATTTATACAAATCTGTCAATACTGAAACTTGCAAGGACTGATTTTTATAAATAACAAGAAACCCTAATAGGCACGGTCGCGCCTTGTTCTGGCATGGTCACGCCAAGTGCTTTGGCACGGTCGCGCGCCTTGCTTTGGAACGGTCGCGCCCGGTGCCTTGGCACGGTCGCGCCCGGTGCCTTGGCACGGTCGCGCCTCATATGGGCACGGTCGCACCTCTCAGCAGTTGAAATATAAATGTAGCCTTTAATCATAGGGACGTTCGATTTCATAACCGTTCTACACGTTTTCATCATTAACGAACTCAATTAAACCCTTTAATCGTCACCATTACATTGAATGAACTTAATTTCGTCGAATTATCTCATAAACACCTAATTCTCTCACGAAACCATCGAATTCACCATTTTGATATGCAATTCTCCCAAGCCAACATACTATCGATCCTCTCTAAAGCTGCTGGACACGCTTATTTAGCCGGAATTGCAGCAGAGGACGCCGTCGATCAAACCCGTCATTGCCGGAACTCGTTCTATCCGTACGCCATCGATTCATCATCTTTCCGGGTAATTGAAACCTTCCACACTTTCGATTTAGTATATTTATCAAAATCCCCAAACTAATTTGGGCTTACAATAGCGAAATTAACATGAACCCGAATCTAGGGTTCGTTCTAAAATGGTTTAATCGAACCCTGCTTTGAACATGTTTTAAATACAATTAATATATTCCAATAGACTCGTAATAACCCTACAGATGAAAGCCCTATGAATTCCAACATTAACAATATAAGAATTAGTCAAATCGATTCTGTTTTGGAACAAACACGGTCGCGCTAACATTCTAGCGCGGTCGTGCTTCATGAGACACGGTCGCACCAAATAACAGCGCGGCCGTGCCTCACACACTCAGACCCGGTCATGCCCTTGGCTAGACTTGGTCGTGCCTCAAAACCCTACAGTCGTGCCTGGCCCAAGACACGATCGTGCCTAGTGAACAGCCTAATTATGCATTCTGTTTAGTCAACACGGTCGCGTCCCTGACTAGCACGGTCGCGCCCATGGTTCTAGCACGATCGTGCCTTGTCCCAGGCACGGTCGTTTATGAGAAAAATCTTAGCAGCATAATTATTTTTATATTTTAAAAACAATAAGTGATTCAGATTAATTTTCAAATAAAAATAATTGATTTTATAAAGATATACATTAACTTTATTTAAAAAGATCAAATTCTTAATCCTAAAATAAATAGGAGTTATTTATTTAAAATTTAATTTATACTTATTGTTAAAACCTATACTTAAATGTTAGTTACACAATTTATTTACACCTCTTTATGAAAATAAAGTAAAGAAATTTTATTTAATATAAAACACCCAATACACTTTTTATAACTAAATGACTAAGTTACATATTTTAAAAATAAATAAATAAAGTAACAATTGTTTATTTAATTTACATTTAAACAAAAATCATTTATTTAGGTTATACTTACTTATCCCTAATACCTACATTATTTTTATAACTAAGTAAATAAATAATAATTTTGTTTTGTTATTTAGTTACTTCAAACTCAAACCTTAATTTTATACAACATCATTCAAGTACAAACCACTAACACTCACAACTCCAATTCCTTATACACACACCCAATCCAACCCTAGACTTAGATATAGGCTATTGTACACATTATTGATTCAATACATATTACACTCTAGGTTAACGTTGTGCATTACGAGGACCTCGTTACTATCTAGTATCTCGTGTTAGCTACGCCTTCGAATCAAGTGAGTATTACATAGCCCCTTTTACTCTTTTACAATTTTTGGGGTGGAACATGAACACTATACACCACTATTTCTTACATTTACACAAACTACACAAGTACAAATCCTCTTTACATTCATGTGTGCAAATTTGAGATTTACGCCTGAGTGCTAGGTGTGTTAACTTTTGTATGCGATTTATGTGCAATCATTAACTATTCAAGCCGACGGTAAAAAATGATAGATCTATTGAGTCTGACAAACCCACCCAGATTGGGGTGATTGTTACCGACAACACAATTTTGCATGCTAGTTACAAAGGTTTGATTGTACTTGGTTACACAATAGCTGCTCTCCATAAATGCCTTATTTTATCATGTTATGTAAGGATTTGTTTATTTACAAACTATGTGTTATCTATATACAAACCTGTGTATGTTCACCAACTTTTTAGTTGACCTTATTTTATTCATGTTTCAGGTGCTAACATGTGAGTTTGATCAAGGCATGCTACACATAGGCTTGGGACTTAGTTAATTTGAATAAAGAATTCTATGCATTTCAATTATGTTCTTTCTTGGATTTGGTTGTGTTTGGATTATTTGAAATGAAATTGATGTTTAATATATTACAATTTAGTCAACCTTGTGCTCATGAACAGTCTACATGTCCCGCCCCGATGATTCCGCCGTCGGTTGGGTTGTGACAGATTGGTATCAGAGCCTTGGTTATAGGGAACTAGGTTATTAGACACTCTTGACCTAGACTGTAAATTTAGGACACCCACTTATGCCATGCTTCATGTTTATGTGATTATGTGCTACATGTTATGTGTTACATGCTATGTGTTACATGCTTACTATGATTAGTTATTATTTCATTTTTGATACCTTACTTATTAAAAATTCATGACTTATTAGACTATACTTAAATAATAAATTAAATAAACAATATCCCTACCTATACCCTAAAACCTCATAATATTCTTACCAACTTCTCTAACATGATCTTCTTAGCATGTGGAAACTTCATGGATCTAAAACTATAAAAATATTTTTATACCCTCATTAAGGTTTTTAAGCTTTGATTAATTATTTGAGGACACGTGCAATCTGGAAGGGTGACACCTGTATTCTGGGTTTTCTGTCTAGGAAAGCATTTCGGATAAATCCCAATCAACCGAGGGACCCGTATGCTTTCCTGGGAATTCCCGGGATGAGTGTTTACTTATAGGCTAAAGCATGTCTCCTTGAAAATTATATGAGTTTAATTAACCTTAATGTGTCAAAGTATTCAAGTGATTATATCACTATTTGAGTACAATCCAAACTATGATTTACTATTTTATTTGCTATCTTATTCTTTTAAATCCAAACAACATTCATAAGTTCTTACATCTTTTCTTGTCTTGTGAAAATCTGTAGAATGCCTCCCCATCGTGCTCCCGTGGCCAACACCAACACCGACATCGCTACTATCCTTGCACAACTCGTAACTCAACTCACTCAAGCTAATGGTGCCACCAATGGTAACCATGTGGCAAATGGTGGTAATGGTGGAAATGGTGGTGCCAACCCATCTCAATGCACCTTCAAGCATTTCAACTCGTGCAATCCTCTTATGTTCTATGGTACTGAAGGAGCAACGGGACTTCTTCAATGGTTCGAAAGTATTGAGAATACATTTCTCAATAGTGACTGCCCCGATAACCTCCGTGTTCGTCATGCCACAGGTGTCTTACAAAAACGGGCAGTCATGTGGTGGAATGGGGAAAAGAGGAATAGAGGTGTGGATGTAGCAATGGCCTTACCTTGGGATGAGGTTAAAAGGCTAATGACTGAAGAATTTTGTCCTCAAAATGAGGTAAAGAAACTTGATGCCGAATTTTGGGATCTTGCCCAAGATGGTGGTGAAAGCTTGGCATATACAACTCGGTTCCATGAGTTGAGTCTCCTCGTGCCCCACATGGTCACACCTTTATCCCGCTGCGTTGAAAAATATATTGGTGGATTACCTAGGCAAATTCAAGATACTGTCCTAGGGAGAAATCCCACAACACTTGAAGATGCTATCCGTTTATCCGCTACCTTAACCGATAACCATGTAAAGGCGGGGACTCTTACTAAAAAGGGCAAAAAGAAAGTTTCCGACACCACAACTCCTCCCACCCACAACAAAGAAGCCACAACTGAACCCTCTCGTAGTAATAAAAAAAGAAAGGCTAGAAACTATGCTATGGTCACTCCTGCTATGCCTGTTAACCAAGTTGCACCTATGATTCAAGCACCAGCCAAAAAGCCATATGTTGGGATTTACCCACTCTGTGCCACATGCAACTACCACCATCTTCAAACCATTCCATGTCGCCTTTGCACTCATTGTGGGAAATATGGCCATACGGTCAATGTCTGTAGAGCCAAAGCACTTACAGGCCAAGCCAACCCACCAAACCGAACCAACCCCCAAGTAGCTAACCAATGTGTTCCCGCTATTGCAAATGGGCATGCTTGTTATGAATGTGGTAACCCAAACCATTTCCGTGATCAGTGCCCAAGGTTAGTCAATGCTAGACAAGGCGGAGCTCGTGGGCGTGCTTTCAACACAAACGCCAATGAAGCTCAAGCCAACAATGATGTGGTCAACGGTACGTTCCTTGTCAATAGTCAATATGCCTCCATTTTATTTGATACCGGTGCCGATAAAAGTTTTGTGTCACTTAACTTTGAACCCTTACTTGCAAAGACACGATCCCAATTAGAGAAAACCTTCAATGTCGAAGTAGCAAATGGTGATTCACTTACAATTGAATCTATTATCTATGACTGCTCTCTAGAACTTAATGATCATACATTTCCAATCAACCTTGTACCAATTCCACTAGGAAGTTTTGATATCATCATAGGCATGGATTGGCTATCAAATCATCATGATGAAGTCATCTGTTTCGAGAAGTGCATCCGAATACCTCTACCGTCGGGAGAAACGTTAAGAGTCTTTGGTGAAAAGCCTTGCAAAGGACTTAAGTTAATGTCATGCACTACCGCCCAAAAGTACTTACAAAAGAAGTACGTAGCCTTCTTAGCTCATATTGTTCAAAAGGATGTCAAAGAGAAGAGTATCCAAGACATTCCCATCATTCAGGATTTTCCCGAAGTATTTCCTAAAGATCTATCCGGTCTTCCACCCGTTCGACAAGTAGAATTTCGCATTGATCTTGTGCCTGGAGCTAACCCCGTGGCTAAAGCTCCATACCGTCTTGCACCTTCTGAAATGCAAGAACTTGCAAGTCAACTCCAAGAGCTCTCCGACAAGGGCTTCATTCGTCCAAGTCATTCACCGTGGGGTGCACCCTTCTTATTCGTCAAAAAGAAGGATGGATCATTCCGCATGTGTATTGACTACCGCAAACTCAACAAGCTTACCATCAAGAACCGTTATCCCTTGCCTAGAATTGATGACCTCTTTGACCAACTTCAAGGTTCTACTTGCTTCTCGAAGATTGATCTCCGATCTGGTTATCACCAACTTCGTGTACAAGAGGAAGATATTCCAAAGACTGCTTTCCGAACAAGGTATGGTCACTACGAGTTCATGGTCGTGCCTTTTGGACTAACAAATGCTCCCACGGTTTTCATGGACCTCATGAATCGTGTGTGCAAACCGTACCTTGATAAATTTGTGATCGTCTTCATTGATGATATCTTAATCTACTCCAAGACTAAATCCGATCATGAGCAACACCTTAGGTTGGTTTTGGACCTCTTAAGGAAGGAACAACTATATGTAAAGTTCTCCAAATGTGAATTTTGGCTAAAGGAAGTTCAATTTCTTGGTCATATCGTTAACGACAAGGGGATTCATGTTGACCCTGCTAAGATCGAAGCGGTTAAGAATTGGAATGCCCCGAAGACCCCCACCGAAGTTCGTTCATTTCTTGGTCTTGCGGGATATTATCGTCGCTTCATCTCAAATTTCTCTAAGATAGCTGTCCCTCTTACCGCTTTAACCCACAAGGGTAAACCTTATGAATAGGGACCAAAATAAGAAGAAGCTTTCCAAACTCTTAAGAAAAAGTTGTGCAATGCTCCTATTTTGACTCTCCCTGATGGGAATGATGATCTAGTTGTCTACTGTGATGCTTCTAACCAAGGTCTCGGTTATGTCCTCATGCAACGAGGCAAAATAATCACTTACGCATCAAGACAACTCAAGATTCACGAGAAGAATTATACGACGCACGATCTCGAGTTGGGTGCGGTCGTATTCGCATTGAAGATTTGGAGACATTACCTCTATGGCACAAAGTGTGTGGTGTTCACCGACCACAAAAGTCTCCAACACATCTTCAACCAAAAGGAATTCAATATGAGGCAAAGACGTTGGGTTGAACTCCTTAACGACTATGACTGCGAGATTCGTTACCATTCCGGCAAAGCGAATGTTGTAGCCGACGCTTTGATTCGAAAGGACCAAGTCATGCTTCAATGTGTCCGAATTCAAACCGACATTCAAAATCGCATCTTAGAAGCTCAACACGTCTCAGTCACCGAGGGTAACATGTACGAGGAAATGTCGTGTGGTGTTGAACTTCAACTTGAATCAAAACCCAATGGCTTACTTTATTACTTGAACCGTATTTGGGTTCCCGATCGTGATGATCTCCGTACATTTCTTATGAACGAGGCTCACAAGACTCGTTATTCTATTCATCCTGGTGCGGATAAAATGTACCAAGATCTTCGCCAACAATATTGGTGGCCAGGTATGAAGAAGGACATTGCTCTCTATGTTGCCAAATGTCTAACGTGCTCCAAAGTCAAAGCCGAACACCAACGTCCTCGGGATTACTTGAACAACCGGAAATTCTCGTGTGTAAATGGGAGAACTTAGCTATGGATTTCATTACCAAACTTCCTCGCACCTCAAGTGGTTATGATAGCATTTGGGTGATCATTGACCGTCTCAACAAATCTGCTCATTTCTTGCCTATCCGTGAAGACTATCGGGTTGAGAAACTAGCCCGAATTTACATTGATGAAATTGTGAGCCATCATGGTGTTCCTTTAAACATAATCTCCGATAGAGATGCTCGGTTCACCTCTCGCTTTTGGCAATCTCTCCAAACTGCTCTAGGTACACGATTGGATTTGAGCACGGCCTACCATCCCCAAACTGATGGTCAGACCGAGCGAACAATCCAAACTCTCGAGGATATGCTTAGAGCTTGTGTAATTGATTTTGGTGGCAACTGGGATTCACATCTATCACTAATTGAGTTCTCCTACAATAATAGCTACCACACGAGTATCAACATGGCTCCATTTGAAGCTCTCTATGGTCGCAAGTGTCGTTCTCCTATCTGTTGGAACGAGATTGGTGAAGCACAAATCACCGGTCCCGAGCTAATTCAAGAAACATCCTACAAGATTATCCAAATCCGTGACAACATTCGAGTAGCGAGAAGTCGGCAAAAGAGTTATGCCGACAAACGACGAAAACCCTTGGAATTCCAAGTCGGTGACCTTGTCCTTCTAAAGGTGTCTCCGTGGAAGGGTGTGATCCGTTTTGGAAAGAAAGGCAAATTAGCACCTCGCTATGTGGGTCCATTCAAGATCCTTGAAAGAATTGGGAAAGTGGCTTACAAACTCGAGTTACCTCCATCACTTGGCAATGTACATCCTACTTTTCACGTGTCTAATCTGAAGAAATGCCTTGCTGATGAGAATCTCCACATACCTCTTGACGACGTGCACATTGACGAAACGATGCACTTCGTTGAGAGACTGGTAGAAATCATGGATCGTGAGGTCAAGCAGCTCAAGCGAAGCCGTATTCCTATTGTTAAAGTTCGTTAGGAATCTAAACGTGGTCCTGAGTTCACTTGGGAATGAGAGGACCAAATGAAGCTCAAGTACCCCCATCTCTTCACCGATGCCGTCGCTTCCACTAACTAAATTTCGGGACGAAATTCCCTCAACATGGGGATACTGTAACATTTCTTATTTTCACTATCTATGTTTCAATTCAATGTGATACATTTCAAACCAAATTCTAGTACACCGACTTGTTCTATTTGTACCAACAATTAAATACCATGTTTCAATGCAAACCCACAAATTTTACACGAGTATACCCTATTAAACTATACATAAGTCCATATTTATACAAATCTGTCAATACTGAAACTTGCAAGGACTAATTTTTATATATTAACAAGAAACCCTAATAGGCATGGTCGCGCCTCGTTCTGGCACGGTTGCGCCAAGTGCTTTGACACGGTCGCGCGCCTTGCTTTGGAGCGGTCGCGCCCGGTGCCTTGGCACGGTGGCGCCTCATATGGGCACGGTCGCGCCTCTCAGCAGTTGAAACGTAAATGCAGCCTTTAATCACAGGGACGCTCGATTTCATAACCGTTCTACACGTTTTCATCATTAAAGAACTCAATTAAACCCTTTAATCATCACCATTACAACAAATAAACTTAATTTCGTCGATTATCTCATAAACACCTAATTCTCTCACTAAACCATCGAATTCACCATTTTGATTTGCAATTCTCCCAAGCCAACATACTATCGATCCTCTCTAAAGTTGTTGGACACGCTTATTTAGCCGGAATTGTAGCAAAGGACGCCATCGATCAAACCCGTCATTGACGGAACTCGTTCTATCCGTACGCCATCGATTCATCATCTTTCCGGGTAATTGAAACCTTCCACACTTTCGATTTAGTCTATAGATCAAAAGCACCAAACTAATTTGGGCTTACAATAGCGAAATTAACACGAACCCGAATCTAGGGTTCGTTCTAAAATGGTTTAATCGAACCCTGCTTTGAACACGTTTTAAATACAATTAATATATTCTAATAGACTCGTAATAACGCTACAGATGAAAGCCATATGAATTCCAACATTAACAATATAAGAATTAGTCAAATCGATTCTGTTTTGGAACAGACACGGTCGCGCTAGCATTCTAGCGCGGTCGTGCTTCATGAGACACGGTCGCACCAAATAACAGCGCGGCCGTGCCTCACACACTCAGACCCGGTCATGCCCTTGGCTAGACTTGGTCGTGCCTCAAAACCCTAGACACGATCGTGCCTAGTGAACAGCCTAGTTATGCATTATGTTTAGTCAACACGGTCGCGTCCCTGACTAGCACGGTCGCGCCCGTGGTTATAGCACGATCGTGCCTTTTCCCAGGCACGGTCGTGTGTGAGAAAAATCTTAGCAGAATAATTATTTTTATATTTTAAAAACAATAAGTGATTCAGATTAATTTTCAATTAAAAATAATTGATTTTATAAAGATATACATTAACTTTATTTAAAAAGATCAAATTCTTAATCCTAAAATAAATAGGAGTTATTTATTTAAAATTTAATTTATACTTATTATTAAACCCTATACATAAATGTTAGTTACACAATTTATTTACACCTCTTTATGAAAATAAAGTAAAGAAATTTTATTTAATATAAAACACCCAATACACTTTTTATAACTAAATGACTAAGTTACATATTTTATAAATAAATAAATAAAGTAACAATTATTTATTTGATTTACATTTAAACAAAAATCATGTATTTAGGTTATACTTACTTATCCCTAATACCTACATTATTTTTATAACTAAGTAAATAAATAATAATTTTGTTTTGTTATTTAGTTACTTCAAACTCAAACCTTAATTTTATACAACACCATTCAAGTACAAACCACTAACACTCACAACTCCAATTCCTTATACACACACCTAATCCAACCCTAGACTTAGACATAGGCTATTGTACACACTATTGATTCAATACATATTACACTCTAGGTTAACGTTGTGCATTACGAGGACCTCGTTACTATCTAGTATCTCGTGTTAGCTACGCCTTCGGATCAAGTGAGTATTACATAGCCCCTTTTACTCTTTTACACTTTTTAGGGTGGAACATGAACACTATACAACACTATTGCTTACATTTACACAAACTACACAAGTACAAATCCTCTTTACATTCATGTGTGCAAATTTGAGCTTTATGCCTGAGTGCTAGGTGTGTTAACTTTTGTATGCGATTTATGTGCAATCATTAACTATTCAAGCCGACGGTAAACAATGATAGTTCTATTGAGTCTGACAAACCCACCTAGATTGGGGTGATTGTTACCGAAAACACAAATTTGCATGCTAGTTACAAAGGTTTGATTGTACTTGGTTACACAATAGCTGCTCTCCATAAATGCCTTATTTTATCAAGTTATGTAAGGATTTGTTTATTTACAAACTATATGCTATCTATATACAAACCTGTGTATGCTCACCAACTTTTTAGTTGACCTTATTTTATTCATGTTTCAGGTGCTAACATGTGAGTTTGATCAAGGCATGCTACACATAGGCTTGGGACTTAGTTAATTTGAATAAAGAATTCTATGTATTTCAATTATGTTCTTTCTTGGATTTGGTTGTGTTTGGATTATTTGAAATGAAATTGATGTTTAATATATTACAATTTAGTCAACCTTGTGTTCATGAACAGTCTACATGTCCCGCCCCGATGATTCCGCCGTCGGTTGGGGTGTGACAGATGTTAAGTCTTCCGCTGTGTGTTTTTTCTATCACCTTCACCGTAACTATAAGGCGACCTTCAACCGGTATGTAATTATCTGAGGAACGAAATGTTCTGTCTAGGAAAGAGCGGTGTATAAATCTCTCCTAGACCCGTCGCTCTTACCTGGGAACATATCTATTGGAGGTACTACTCTGGTAGATGACTGTCCTGTGTTACGGGTGTGACATAATTGCTTTGTAGTTTTATATTGCTTGAAACTATGAAAGATCTCTTTAGGTAATGACATAGAAGGCAGAAACAGGCTTCAGAGCATTATCATTATGTATAAACAAGTAAGTCAGATGGGTATAGCCTCAAGTATTGGAATCCGTAGATTAGTATCTGTAAAAGATACAAACTGATCAAATGCGTCCTTCCAGTTTGAATAATCAGCTAGACTCATAAGCTTTGACGGTTTTTGAGGAGTTCCGATCTCGTTATCGTAGTTGAACATATTTGTAACCTGTACCATGTTAGCCATAACAACAAGTATATGAAAAATATAACAAGAAAATAAAATTTTAACAAATTTACCTAGAGGCAAACTTCATAAGTTCGCTTCTTACCACCCTTAAGCAAACTAGTCCAAGCGAACTTGTTAAGTTCGCCTAAACCAGAATATCAACTAAGTTCGCCTGCTAAGTTCTCCTGCAGAAGAATTTAGGCTAAGTTCATGTGTATCAGCTAAAAAATCTCAGGAAGATGATCTCTTCAACCAATACACAAACCAAAACATCTAAAAATCATCATAACTTGTTGAATTGATGAAATTTGTTGAAATTGAACCGTAGGATTGAGTATAATATGAATTAGACCACTTTGAATGGATCAATTTCTTCAAAAACACCTCCAAATTGATGAATTCAGCCCCAAAATCTTTTCAAGAACTCCATTGATATGAAATTCATGCAAAACTCACTCTTTTTTATGTCAAATCATACACAACCCATCACAAAACAATCACAAATCATGAGCATAAGATCTGATACCACATGTTGGTCCGTTCGGGGTCAATGCGGATATATCTCGAGACGTGACTTGTCAAACACATGGAGTGCGGAATCCAACTGTATACATGATCGTGTATATGAGACAACCACAATATCAAAGAACACACAAGATGTAAATAATCTCTCTTTGATTGCTCCAAACACTGAGACAACCACAATATCAAAGAACACACAAGATCTTGAATACAATTGCAAAAGCTCTTCAAACTAACATGTAACCTACTATTTATAGTCAACCTATCTGCCACAGGCGAACTTAACAAGTTCGCCTAATACTTGGCTCAGGCGAACTTGCTAAGTTCGCCTATTACAAAACTTAGACAAAATACATTAAAACATAAAGACATTTAAGATCTAACTATTACAAGGCTCATTGTCACACATCTATGTCCTAACAGACTCCCCATTGACAATAGCTTGATCTTCTATCTTCATGTTGAGCTCTTCCACTTCTCCGGTAGTTTGCTTCCTACATGTAGACCATTTCTGATACAAATTTCCACACACGCTTATATTGTAAACCCTGCTCCTTCAATTCACTTGTAAACATTATCTCTTTCCTTTTCAACACCTGTTGATCTTTCTTTGAGAAATTAATAAGATTCATAGCATCATAGAAAAGAGCTAGAACCTTATTATCTTGATCTTCTATTCTTGCCTCACCATTATTTACATCGACATACCACCACTTCATATTTCCAAGAAAATCTTGTGGTATTTTCTTCAAAGGTATCTTCTAAACAGCTTTGACTGGCTTAAACTTGTATATCCAGATGTTCTTCCCAGTTACAGGATCAACAATCTTCCGTCTCTTGCCTTTCCGTGGTTTAAGTTTTTCATATTTTCCCAAACCACCTTCCAATTTTATCAACTTTGCTATAGAATCAGCAATCCCATACTTTGATCTGTTGATTAGTGTTTTTGTTGCAAGACCATTCATTTCACATCTGGGTAATGAGTTAAAGTATCTCAATCTTGGCTTAAGATATTGTACCCCATCAGTTCTCTTCAAGGCAAACATCTTAAAGTCTTCATCAAAGAACCAACTTATAATCCTACCAACACATCTTTCTTTATTCACATACTTTTCATTAAGAGTAGGTGGTGATGGTGAAACAGGTAACACTTTCATCCAACTTTGCACCATCTCTAGCCATTTCTCTTTAGTCATACTTGTATTCTTATACATTTTAGGCTCTTTAGACTTTTTCTGAGCAGTGTCAGGCTTAGGTATTGTAATGTCATCTTCAGAGTCCAATAAATCTGCCATTCCTTCTGAAGTTTCTTCAATAATAGCTTCATCATCATGTCTATGTATTGATACCACATGTAGGTCCCTTTGAGGTCAATACGGATCTATCTCGAGACGTGACGTTCAAACACACGGAGTGCGGAATCCAACTGTATGCATGATCGTGTATATGAGACAACCATAATATCAAAGAACACACAAGATGTAAATAATCTCTCTTTGATTGCTCCAAACACTGAGTTTACAGAACTTGAATAAAATTGCAAAATCTCTTCAAACTGACATGTAAACTACTATTTACAGGCAAACTATCTGCCACGGGCGAACTTAACAAGTTCGCCTAATACTAGGCTCAGGCGAACTTGCTAAGTTCGCCTATTACAAAACTTAGACAAAATAGATTAAAACATAAAGACATTTAAGATCTAACTATTACAAGGCTCATTGTCACACATCTATGTCCTAACAGATCGAACATTCTCACTTTCGCTTGAATCTGTAGAATGTCACTTTCAGAATCAATCTGCTTCTTTAAGTCTCGAACGCTTGAGAAGTAACTTCTTCATTTAGTATAACCTTGACACTCTCATCCTCAATTTTGTCACTAACTTCAGTCACATCACCTTCTTCGTAAGATTGAACTTTACTAATCAAGCCCGCTATAGACATATTGACAAACTATTCAATTTCCTTGATGAGCATTGAATACTTCTGAAACTTAAGTGGATGAGCATCCAACAACTTCTCATTCACCTCGTTATTCTTGTAATAAACTTCACAGTTTACCAACTCACCCAATTCATTGTAGTATCTAATAACGATATCATCAACGGATTCATTCTCTAAATACTTGAAAACAATGAATTGTTTTTTCAGCAAGTCTCTCCTACTCCTCTACACATCAAAATACCTTCACATCGCTTCATCAATGCTTCTCATAGATCTCTTGAAGTCTCAAAATTCTTGAAACTATGGAAGAGTTCTTTTGACAAAGACATCGTTAAAATCTCAAGCGTCTTCTTCTCTCGATCATATACTTTCTTCTCTTTTTCAGTTAGATCTGACACTAGCTTAGGTGCATTTGAGATAGCTATACATGCATAAGTCGGATGAGTATACCCTACGCTGATGGATATCCATAAACTTGTATCAGTGTATGAAACGAAATGCCCAAATTGGTTTTTCCAGCTAGAGTAATCTTCTATTCACATAAGCTTCGGTGGCTGTGTTTCGATCTCATTATCATCCGAAAAATTCGACATCTCGAGATTTTTTCAAGAAAAAATTTTCCCTCCAAAAATATGAAATTTAGTGAAGTAAAATTCCAAAATTACTATTTTCTCAAAAATAGCCTCAAAATACGCATATAAATGCCATCTCAATTTTTTTTAATCAACTCTAGTGAACTTGGATACCAGCGAAATTGATAAGTTCGCCTGATCAGAAACTAGTGAACTAGGTAAGTTCGCCTGTAACTGAATGCTAAGTTCGCCTGAAACGCTGAAATCTCAGGAAGAACACAAACATGAACCAACTCATGATTTCTCATTTGATCAAACTTTACGTATACTTATGGTCTGAATGTTTTGAATGTAAATGAACCTTATGCATCAGTTATTTATCACTTGTTTGGCCGTTTACGAAACATTTGACTCAAAGTTTAAAAGCAGATAAAGTATTCACCTTTGTTTTAGAAAGAGTAATAACTTAGAAGAGCCTCTTAAACTGGAACTAGGGTGCTAACTTCCTATCTTGAGCGTTTCTTAACTTCTACGAGCGTTTCCTTGATACTGAGGGACTTAAGCAAATGCGGGTCGAACTAAGGCAAGTATTTATAGGTTGTGAAGTTGGAATGGTCTAGAGGGTCTCTAGAACGTTTTTGTGAAGTTGGAATCCGAGTTGATGTGGAGCAATGGACTGAGATCGTCGAACTATTTATAGGTTGAAAATTGAACCCGTAAAGGACCATTACGTAGGGTTGTGGTGGTCTGCCACCGCCCAAGATGGCGGCATCCCTAAATGTCAGCATCTGATTGAATCGTTCCTTATTTTGCCACCAGACCGTTAACCAAGGGCGTAGCGGTCCGCTACGCTTGCCACACGTCAAATTCTCAGAAATTGTAGTTGGTGGACCGTTACCAGGTGGTGTGGCGGTCCGCCATGTGTATAGGCGCCAAAATTCTCTCCATTAGTCATTAGCCACGTGTCAGAACCTGTCACACCCCAACCGACGGCGGAATCATCGGGGCGGGACGTGTAGATTGTTCATGAGCACAAGGTTGACTAGATTGTAATATATATTAAATCCATTTCCATTCAAACAAACATGAAACAAGTTCGAAGTATATAATGAAATACAATTTGTCTTTGATTTAATATTAACTAGGTCCAAAGCCTATGTGTAGCATGTCTTGATCTAGCTCATATGAAAGCACCTGAAACATGAATAAAATAAGGTCAACTAAAAAGTTGGTGAGTATAACACAGGTTTGTATATAGGTAACATATAATTTGTAAACCAAATCCTTTACATAACATGATAAATAAGGCATTTATGGGGAGCAGCTATTGTGTAACCAAGTACAATCAAACCTTTGTAACTAGCATGCAAAAATTGTGTTGTCGGTTTCAATCACCGCGCACCTGGGTGGGTTTGTCAGACTCAGTAGATCTATCATTGAAAACCGTCGGCTTGAAAAGTTAATGATTGCACATAATCGCATACAAAAGGTTAGCACACCTAGCCCTCGGGCATAAAGCTCAAATTGCACACATGAATGTAAATAGGATTTGTACTCGTGTTGTTTGTGTAAATGTAATGTGTAATTTGAATAGTGTTCATGTTTCACCCCAAAAATGTAAAAGAGTAAAAGGGGCTATGTATACTCACTTGTATCGAAGGCGTAACACGAGATACTAGATAGTAATGTGATCCTTGTATTGCACAATGTTAACCTAGACTGTAATGTATATTGCATTAATAATGCACAATAGTCTAAGTCTAAGTCTAAGGTTGAATTGGAAAAAGTTAGTGATTGGTACTTGAAAGTATTGTATAAAATGGAAGATTTGAAATGAATATTTTTAGAATATTTTGAATAAGGTTTGAGTTTGAAATAATTAAATAAGTAAATTAGATAATTATTGTTTATGAAAATGATGTAAGTATTAGATGTAATTAAGTATAACTAAATAGATGTTTTTGTTCAAATATAAATCAAATAAATAATTATTACTCTATTCATTTATTTATAAAGTGTAACTTAGACATTAAAATATTATTAAGTGTAGGGCTTATAACTTAAATGTTGGACTTTAAATAATTCTCTTTTATTTTAAGATTAAACATTTGATCTTTTCTACATAACGATAATACGGATTTTTAAATTTAATTACTTTTATTTTAAAAACAACTCTGGAATATTAATTGTTTAAAAAAAATATAAAAATATTAACATTCTGCCAACACACACGACCGTGTCAGGAAAGGGCACGATCGTGCTAGGTCGGGCGCGACCGTCCTAGACAGGGCGCGATCGCGTTGGTCAAACAGGGGACAACTAGCCAAAACACTAGACATGACCGTGCCTCAGACAGGCACGACCGTGTCTATGCTTCTGGGGCACGACCAAGTCTAGCCAACGAGCATGACTGGGTCTGAGCAGGAGGCACGACCACGCTGCTAATCGACACGACCGCGTCTCATAGGGCACGACCGCGCTAGATGATTAGCGCGACCGTGTCTCTTCCAAATCAGACATGAATTGACTAAATCTTATATTGATAGCGATGGATTTGTTAGGGCTTTTGTTTATCAAGATATTTAGAGTCTTTTTGTATGTAAATCCTGTTTAGAAACGGGTTCGATTAATTCATTTTTAATAAAATAAGGAATTCGGTTCTGGATGATTTCTGTAAGGAAAGCCCAAACTAAAATGGGGCTTTTGATATAAGGATTGGAACGAATGAGAGAAAGGTTTCAATTACCTGAGAGGACGACTTATGGCGAGAGTTCGATAGAAAGGAGTTCCGGCGACTATGTGATGGCTTCCGGCGTCTTCTGTTGCAATCTCGGCTAAACCAGAGAGTCCAGGTGATTTCGTGAGGATCGAGTAGCGTGAGTATTCAGTTTGATTGGGGAAATTCGGATCGAAAGGGAGGATTTGTGTTCTCTTGAAAGGTTTCTGCGATTTTTCTAGAGTTGTAGGATTAAACGGAATTGATTTGTGTAATTGAAAAGGTTATTGCTTCGTTAATGGGAATAAAGTGTAAAACTGTTACGGAACTCAACGATCGGTGTTTAAAGTTACATTTACGTTTCAATTGGTACGCAGGCGCGACCGTGCCCAAATGAGGCGTGACCGTGCCAAGGCACCGGGCGCGACCGTTCCAAAGCAAGGCACGCGACCGTGCCAAGGCACTTGGCGCGACCTTGCTAAGGCACTTGGCGCGACCGTGCTAAATGGAGGTGCGACCGTGCCTATTAGGGTTTCTGGTTTATTTACCAAATCAGCCCTTGCAACTTCAGTTTTGCCATAATTTACTTGGTTAGGATTTAACAATACACCCAACGGGGTAACTAACTGAGCTAACTCTAGGAGGTGTTACCGCGCGAAAATGAGTTCAAAATCTTTGAATTAAATATGATCGGTTAATAATTAATGAGGCGTAGGTTGAATAAGTATAGGGTCTAGTGTTGTATTGTCATTAAAATAAGTTAAAATAGGGTCGGAAAATCAGGAATGTTACAGTCTCCCCATGTTAAGGGAATTTCGTCCCGAAATTTTATCTAATGGAGGCTGCAAAATCAAGAAAGAGGAGGGAGTTTTTGATTTTCGATGAATTTTGATTGTTGGATCCCAGGGGGTGTAACGGTTGACTTTGTTTAGGCCTGATACTCAAAGTTGTTTATGAAAGGGGGATAATGGATTTTGTTTTGAAATGAATTTAAGAAGAATATTTGACGAATAATAAATTGAATTCTAAACGTGAGATGTATTACTTGAAATGGATTTGGAGGGATCTGTAATTTATAGTTTGTGTAAGATGTAGTCTAATGTGTTCAAAATTGTTAGTGGGTAAAAGATTTCATAAACATTGGTCTAGGTCAAATCTTCACGTGACACGAACAACGCTACTTTCGGTAATATGATGGGACACTTATATACAGGAAGTACTATCGGCGTATCCACCATGCCCTTTTCTTATCACATTAGTTTCGTTGTTACACATCATGATAAGTTTTAGGTCACAACACACGACAAAATTTCTCTATAGTTTCCATGCGCTGATTTTTATAATTCCGTGTGCAAATCATTGTATGGTCCGTATAGATCGTTTTCGTTGTGTGCGGGTAAGGGGGACACAATTTCACTATGATCACGTCTATTGTTTACACATAAAAAGTCGCTAACACGTAACTAAGTCTCTAATCAGGTCGGTTCACAACTAAAGAGTAGTAAAGTAGTAACACTTAAAGTTTCTTAGTTTGCTCGTGTTTGAACAAGAATACGTCAAACCCCGAGTCGTTTCAATGTATTATGGTCTTCACTTTGGTGTACAAAGTGCATGACCATGTCTTGTGTATAATGTAATCAATCCATTGCAATAATTGTAAGCAAATTTTGTTTCGAGTATATAGTAAGCACACAAGTCTCATGTATGATCTAGTGTCACGTAGTTTGTAATCAAACAGGTCTCATATATAGCGTAAATAATTTAGCGTCTTGTATTTTGTAAATCAATAAGCTCTAATGTGTAATGTAAACAACATAGTATTATGTGTATTGTAGGAAATGGATCTCATGTATAGTGTTAGCAACTTAGCATCATGTATTTTGTATAATGTACACCGTTTTAGTATAAAGTGCTTTGTAAAATGAGTTTCATGTATGGTGTGGTCAATCTAGAACTATGTATCAATGACGCAATTCTTATGTATCACGTATATTGCAAACAATTAAGTTTCGTGTATCATGTGCTCAAACCAGTAGCATGTGTATTGCAATTAAACATGTTTCGTGCATTACGTGATTAATCGAGCAAATTGTGATTTGTACGCAAACTAGTTTCATGTATTATGTAATTGGTGTAGCATTGGATATATTGAGAAATATTGAGTTTTAGGTACCATAAGATTGCATTGAATATATTGTGAACGTGAGTATTGAACTTCGCGTGCGATGTGTACTAACGGGTTTTGCATGGGTTCGAGTGCTGCGGACAAACGTGTCGTTTGGCGCTCTTTCATAATGTGGTAGTTAGGTTCAAGTCCTCAAATCTCATTGAGGTTGGTGGGAAAAGTTAACGTTTACGCGGTATGGATCGTCTTTTGAAGCGTCAAGTGAAAGGTAACGAGGAGGTTTTGGAAATATTCGGAAATTTGTGTTTACTATTACGGGTCTTTGTTTGAACATAGAAAGTGGAAAATTGTTCTTAGTTGTAGATATATAAAATAGTGAAATCATTGAATCGCATATTTTAAATGAATATGCAATTTATGGAAGAAAAATATCTTTAAGTTAAATTTTCAACTATTGGCTTAAACAAGATTTAGCCAAAGTTTTAGAAATATTTACTTTCATGAATATAAATCGTAATTATTTATCAGTTTTAAAAATATATATTTTTATAAAATTGATTGCATTATCTTTCCTTATTAGGTGAAAAAGTTTTATGGGAAATTTATGTTTTTGATATTATTTAAAAATTTGATAAACATTTTGATTAAACAAGGTAACGAAGTTTTTCTTTAAATCATAAAATAGGATGATTGGTTTATGAATGAGATTGTTGGTAGTGTACTAAGTCGTATTTGAATGAATAAGGTGATACTTGAGAAAATTTGATGGAAATATAACGGGTGTAATTTACGCTCCACGGGTCAAATCAATGAACAATAACTGTAGAGTTGAAATATATGGAATTGATTAAATACTGAAATGTTAAACATTATTCAAAACATAGGGGAAATGGTTCTCAAAAATTTAAAGGAAATCAGTAGAAGTTCCTTCTAACGTCTCTGGTAGCCTTCCACTAGGAAGAAGATAATCGCCAATATGAGCACCGCTATAGTCACTCGAGTAGCAGATCTGGCTTCAGTCCTGGCGGTCTCCGTGCGATGTTCTTGTATTTCTTTTTCGAGGATGGAGATTAACTCCTTTTGGTATCCTAATTGGTTTGCTAGGCTATCCATTCTTTGTCTTTGTAATTCGTGTATCACTCCCTGCTCTATCCGTTGCCTCTCAAATTCTGAAGTTCTTACATATTGGTGGGGGTCATGGGTTGGAATCCCCATAACACCAGTGGGTGCCATGGTATGCCTTACCCAAGGGTTAGGATGGTACGGATCGGGCATTAGATATGGGTCTCTTAGTGGGGGTGGTAATTGATTGTGGAGGCGAGGTGTTTGATACGGGTTTCTGGGTGCGGGTGATCCAGATGTTCGAAGTCTCGGGTCGGTGTTCCTAATCCAGTCCGCCCTTACATCAAACCTTGTCCTAGCAGTTGGGGGTGTTGGTGACCGATACACGGGTGTCTCAGTGTCTTCTTCCCAATCAGATTCTGATCCAGGACGGTAAACCGGGGAGGGAGGAGGGTAGGAGTCCATGCCTAGCAGAAAAACAATGAAAAAGTTGTAAGTGATAATGAAATATGAAGTGTCAAATATAGAAGTTCTTATGGGTTTTAGAGTTTGACTAGTCATAACACCGAACCTTCACGATAGTATTTTAGAAATACACTTGACCTATAAGTAATGTATCCCTAAGGAGAATTCCCAGGAAAGAGGGGTGGGTCATTAAGACACACTTAAGTACCCTATCTTTCCTTAGCCAGAATTCCTCATGGGATTACACATTCTTCTAGCCATCATGTATTAATAATACTATTGTTGGGCTCATGGTTATGATGGGAATTGTTGTGGACTGGGCTTTGAGGCCCAAAGGTAAGGTTTATGCATTTCAGCGGGCTTCTTCTTCTTGGGGAATAGATGGGCTTCTTAGTTTATTATTGGTGGGAATTAGTCCCAATAGTTTAAGTCTTTGCTCATAAAAGGGTGATGGTATCATGTATGTGAGTCCAATGGTGTATGAATAATTTGGTGTGTATGTGTGTGTGTTAAACTTAGGGTAGTACCTTAAATAAATCTAATAGGTAGAAATAAATAGTAGAAAAGTTGTCAGGTAATGTGTCACATCGACTATTGAGTGTTGTATCATTGAATGTAATTATATAGTATAACACGTAAAATATTTGCATAGAAAGTAGTCATATAGCATGTAGGTGGTAATGAGTGTAAGCACAAGAGTTATCAAGTAGTGTGACACATAAGTCATTATGTATTGTGTCATGTAGTGTAATTACTTATAATAGCATATAAAAATACTTGCACAAGAATTTCTAATGTAACATGTAGTAACAGGCATTGTATGGGTGTCCTAAAGTTATAGTCTAGGTCAAGAGTGTCTAATAACCTAGTTCCCTATAACCAAGGCTCTGATACCAATCTGTCACACCCCAACCGACGGTGGAATCATCGGGGCGGGACATGTAGACTGTTCATGAGCACAAGGTTGACTAGATTGTAATATATATTAAATCCATTTCCATTCAAACAAACATGAAACAAGTTCGAAGTACATAATGAAATACAATTTGTCTTTGATTTAATATTAACTAGGTCCAAAGCCTATGTGTAGCATGTCTTGATCTAGCTCATATGAAAGCACCTAAAACATGAATAAAATAAGGTCAACTAAAAAGTTGGTGAGTATAACACAGGTTTGTATATAAGTAGCATATAATTTGTAAACCAAATCCTTTACATAACATGATAAATAAGGCATTTATGGGGAGCAGCTATTGTTTAGAAACGGGTTCGATTAATTCATTTTTAATAAAATAAGGAATTCGGTTCTGGATGATTTCTGTAAGGAAAGCCCAAACTAAAATGGGGCTTTTGATATAAGGATTGGAACGAATGAGAGAAAGGTTTCAATTACCTGAGAGGACGACTGATGGCGAGAGTTCGATAGAAAGGAGTTCCGGCGACTATGTGACGGCTTCCGGCGTCTTCTGCTGCAATCCCGGCTAAACCAGAGAGTCCAGGTGATTTCGTGAGGATCGAGTAGCGTGAGTATTCAGTTTGATTGGGGAAATTCGGATCGAAAGGGAGGATTTGTGTTCTCTTGAAAGGTTTCTGCGATTTTTCGAGAGTTGTAGGATTAAACGGAATTGATTTGTGTAATTGAAAAGGTTATTGCTTCGTTAATGGGAATAAAGTGTAAAACTGTTACGGAACTCAACGATCGGTGTTTAAAGTAACATTTACGTTTCAACTGGTACGCAGGCGCGACCGTGCCCAAATGAGGCACGACCGTGCCAAGGCACCGGGCGCGACCGTTCCAAAGCAAGGCACGCGACCGTGCCAAGGCACTTAGCGCGACCGTGCTAAATGGAGGCGCGACCGTGCCTATTAGGGTTTCTGGTTTGTTTACCAAATCAGCCCTTGCAACTTCAGTTTTTCCATAATTTACTTGGTTAGGATTTAACAATACACCCAACGGGGTCACTAACTGAGCTAACTCTAGGAGGTGTTACCGCGCGAAAATGAGTTCAAAATCTTTGAATTAAATATGATCGGTTAATAATTAATGAGGCGTAGGTTGAATAAGTATAGGGTCTAGTGTTGTATTGTCATTAAAATAAGTTAAAATAGGGTCGGAAAATCAGGAATGTTATAGAACCAGGTTGATTGCATAGTGACTAAGTAGCTGACCATAATGGGTATGGTGGCAGTCTGCCACCAGTACATTTCAGGCGTAGGGGACGTACCTGGCAGTCCTCCAAGAAACACTCGCCCGTAGCAGACCGTTAGGGTTGTCCTTAGCGGTCCGCTAAGGTCTAAATTTCCAAATTTTTCATTTTAAACCCTGGACTTTTAATATTTAAATACAACCAGTCCATGTGGTTCAAACCTTAGCATTTCTTGAACCTTTTGTGGCAGGTATCCTCCCCACCTCGTTTTAATCTCATCCTCGAGATTATTAGAACAAGTGAGGATATTTCCTTTTCATATCAGACTTTAGTTCCCACATGTACTCAGGTCCATGTCTGGAATTCCATTTCATTTTCACGATCACAAGTTTCTTTCTTTTCAATTTCTTTACCTGCCAGTCCTCATTTTCCAAAGGTTGTTCCACAAACTTATGTTGTTCATTTACCTCTACATCTTGTAGGGGCATTACCATAGTTTCATCTACTAAACGCTTGCGTAGATCGGATACGTGAAATACATCATGTACTCTTCTCATTTCTTCTAGTAGTCCGAGTTGATAGGCCACATGGCCAACTCGTTTCAAGATTTTGAAAGATCATACGAATCGTGGACTTAATTTCCTTTTCTTACTAAATTGCACAACACCTTTCCAAGATGATACCTTCAACAGAACGTTATCACCTACTTTAAATTCTAACGGCTTTCGTCTCTTATCAGCATAGCTTTTCTGTCTATCACGAGCCACTTTCAATCGATCTCTTTTTTGTATTACTTTATCAGTTGTTTCCTATACTATTTCAGGTCCAGACAGCTAATTTTCTCCTATCTCGGACCAACATATAGGAGTTCTACATTTTTTACCGTACAAGGCTTCGAATGGTGTAGCCTGTATACTAGTGTGATAACTATTTTTATACGAGAATTACATTAGAGGTAAGTGGGTGTCCCAACTTCCTCCAAGATCGATCATGCACACTCTCAGCATGTCTTCCAAAGTTTGTATTGTTATTTTGCTCTGTCCTTCCGTTTGAGGATGGTAGGCAGTGCTAAGATTTAGTTTCGTTCCCAACGCTTTTTAGAAGCTTTGCCAGAATCAAGATGTTAATATACTGTGTCTATCTAACACGATAGATAGCGTCACACCGTGTAGCGACACGATTTCATTGACGTACAATTGTGCCAACTTATCCATGTTGATTGTTTTTTTCATTGGAAGGAAATGAGCAAACTTAGTTAGTCTATCAATGATAATCCAAATGGTATCATTCCCATGACTCGTTCGGGGAAGTTTCGTAAAGAAAACCATGGTTTTCAATGCCCATTTCCAGACAGGTAGTTCAAGTTGTTGCAACAAGCCAGATGGCTTTTGATGTTCAGCTTTAACCTAGGAACAGGTTAAATATCGTACGTCCCACGAGGTGTGATGGATCTCTAGACTCGCGGTACGACATGGTGATAAAGTGCGGAATCCATGATCAACATGCAACATGTAAAGCAATCAACAACATAGATTAAATAATCCTCTCTTTGTATTTCACTGAAAACACGATTTACAAGACTCAAACTGAACACATACAAATTGAGCAATGTAAACACCTATTTATAGGAAACTAGAAAGCCCAGGCGAACTTAACAAGTTCTTCCCCTAAGATCCTTAAGAGAACTTTCAAGTTCGGAATAAGTTACTTAGGCGAACTTGACAGATTCGCTAACTTACAACTTGTTGGAACATTATGTGTGACAATCAGCCTTGTAATAGATTAGGTCTTTATGTTTAATGTTTTTTAATGTTTTCTTTGTTTGTTAAGTTTTTGTAACAGGCGAACTTAACAAGTTCGCCTGATATAGTTGTGGGGAACTTAAGAAGTTCGCCTAGGCTAGTTCTAGCGAACTTGATAAGTTTGCATGTGGCAATGTGTTGCCTATAAATAGTGCTTAGTTTGTGTTCATTTGAACTTCTGTGATTTGTAACTTGTAAGCACTTTTATTAGAACAATACATCTGAAAGTTTATTGGAAATCGTGTCTTTGTGTGTGATTCTATTGTATTCGTATTTGTTCTTGACACACATATTCGTTAGATTCCGCACTACGAGTGCGCGTTGCGTGTTATACGTCTGAGATCGATCCGTAGACCCGCTGGGACCTACAACTGGTATCAGAGCTAGGTTGATCTTGCTTTGAGATCATCGTGTAACATCGTTTCGATCAGATTTACAATCAAAGATAGAGATTTTTGAAGACTTTTGTATTCATGAAGTTTCTTGCTGTTTTCAGAGAGTTTTTGGATTGATTTCATCATTTTTGGTGTTGATTTGCCAAAATTGATCCGTTAGAAGTGTTCTATTTCATAATTTGAAGAATCCTACGGCTTTATTTTGATCAATAACTTCAAAACTTCAAGATATGATGATTTTCAGTCTGGTTCGTGCGTTTAGTTGTTAGAATAATTCCTCCTTGTTCTTTAGCTGAAACATGTGAACTTATTAAGTCAGTTACGGGTAAACTTGTTCGGTGAACTTGTTAAGTTCGCTTCATCCAGACCAGAAGAACTTGCTATGTTCGCTTGCTAAGTTCGCTTTTGGCAGAATTAGTTCAGAATTTTTCTAAGTGTTGAATTTTTTCAAGATTGCAAAGATGTCAAGTTCAAATCATTCTAGTGTTAATAATATGACTCATCTGTTGAACTATGATAATGAGATCGGTACTCCAACCAAGCCACTGAGGCTAATGAACTTAAAAGATTACTCTAATTGAAAAAGTCGCTTTGAAAATTATGTTAAAATCAGCGATACGAGCTTGTGGATTCCAATTAGTGAAGGATACAAACATCCTACTCATGCTCATATGGGAAGATCAGATGCACCAAAACTAGTTTCAGCTCTTACTGTTGAAGAGAAGACTCTATATGATCAGGAAAAGAAAGCAATTGCGGCTTTATCAATGTGTCTCCCTCTTGATATCTACCATACTTTTAAAAAAATTCACAACTTCATGTGATCTTTGGGAAGGACTTGCTAAGAGATGTGAAGGTGGTACAAATATAAAGAAGAGCAGAAGAGAGTTATTAAAGAAGTAGTTTAGTGTGTTCAAGCATTTTGAAAGCTAAAGTATTGATGACCTGATGTCTAGATACTATCTTCTTTTGAGTGAAATGGTGAACAATGATATTACTTACAAGAACAGGAAAGTACTTGAGAAAAAATTTGGAAGCTCTACCAGCTCATTTTGAGATGTATACCATAGTCATTAAAGAATAGCCTGGTTTTGATGAACTGAGTCTTGAAGATCTAATAGGGAAGATTTAGTCGTATGTCTTGAATAAACAAAAGAAGGACACAGTCTATCAGGATCCAAGAATTTATTTTGGTAAGGGTACCTCTACACAGAAATCTGGAGTAGCATTGTTTTCTAGAGATATCTCTGAAGGTCCAAAGGAGAGTTCTTGTAATGAAGGTTCATGTTTTGTTGCTTCAAGTTCTGGATGTTCTAAAAATTCCAAGTGTGATAATCATTTGTGTTCTCCAAAGTTGTCTCCTAAAGCCGCAGATGACATGATGTGTCACACCCCAACCGACGGCGGGATCATCGGGGCGGGACATGTAGACTGTTCATGAGCACAAGGTTGACTAAATTGTAATATAATAAACATCAATTTCAGTTCACATAATCCAAACACAACCAAATCCAAGGAAGAACATAATTGAAATACATAGAATTCTTTATTCAAATTAACTAAGCCCCAAGGCCTATGTGTAGCATATCTTGATCAAATCACACATTGGTGCCTGAAACATGAATAAAATAAGGTCAACTAAAAAGTTGGTGAGCATACACAGGTTTGTATATATATAGCATATAGTTTGTAAATAAACAAATCCTTACATAACATGATAAAATAAGGCATTTATGGAGAGCAGCTATTGTGTAACCAAGTACAATCAAACCTTTGTAACTAGCATGCAAAATTGTGTTGTCGGTAACAATCACCCCAATCTGGGTGGGTTTGTCAGACTCAATAGATCTATCATTGTTTACCGTCGGCTTGAATAGTTAATGATTGCACATAAATCGCATACAAAAGTTAACACACCTAGCACTCAGGCATAAAGCTCAAATTTGCACACATGAATGTAAAGAGGATTTGTACTTGTGTAGTTTGTGTAAATGTAAGCAATAGTGTTGTATAGTGTTCATGTTCCACCCCAAAATGTGTAAAAGAGTAAAAGGGGCTATGTAATACTCACTTGATTCGAAGGCGTAGCTAACACGAGATACTAGATAGTACGAGGTCCTCGTAATGCATAACGTTAACCTAGAGTGTAATATGTATTGAATCAACAGTGTGTACAATAGTCTATGTCTAAGTCTAGGGTTGGATTGGGTGTGTGTATAAGGAATTGGAGTTGTGAGTGTTAGTGGTTTGTACTTGAATAGTGTTGTATAAAATTAGGGTTTGAGTTTGAAATAACTAAGTAAATAAATTACATAATTATTATTTATTTATTTGTTTATAAAAAAATAATGTAGGTATTAGGGGTAATTAAGTATAACCTAAATAAATAATTTTTGTTTAAATATAAATTAAATAAATAATTGTTACCTTATTTATTTATTTATAAAGTATGTAACTTATTCATTTAGTTATAAAAATGTATTAATTGTTTTATATTAAATATAAACTTTTCTTACTTTATTTTCATAAAGATATGTAATTAAGTTGTGTAAATAATATTTAAATGTAGGGTTTAACAATAAATATAAATTAAATTTTGTAAGTTTTAAATAAACAATTTCTATTTATTTATTTTATAAAATCAATTATTTTTATTTAAAAATTAGTTTGAAATACTTATTGTTTTTAAATTATGGAATTAATTATTCTGTCAAAACTTTTCTCACACACGACCGTGCCTCGGACAGGGCACGATCGTGCTAGAACCACGGGCGCGACCGTGCTAGTCAGGGATGTGACCGTGTTGACTAAACAGAATGCATAATTAGGATGTTCACAAGGCACGATCGTGTCTTGGGCCAGGCACGACCGTGTTTAGGGTTTTGAGGCACAACCAAGTCTAGCCAAGGGCATGACCGGGTCTGAGTGTGTGAGGCACGACCGCGCTGGTATTTGGCGCGACTATGTCTCATGAAGCACGACCGCGCTAGAATGCTAGCGCGACCGTGTCTGTTCCAAAACAGAATCGATTTGACTAATTCTTATATTGTTAATGTTAGAATTCATAGGGCTTTCATCTGTAGGGTTATTACGAGTCTATTGGAATATATTAATTGTATTTAAAACGTGTTCAAAGCAGGGTTCGATTAAAACATTTTGAACGAAAACATAGGTTCGGGTTCGTGATGATTTTCATATTGTAATCCCCAATTAAGTTGGGGCTTTTGATCTATAGACTAAAATGAATGGGTATGAGTTTTCAATTACCTGGAAGTACGATGAATTGACGGTGTACGGTAGAGATGAGTTCCCGCGACGACGGGTTTGATCTCCAGCGTCTTCTGCTGTAACTCCGGCTAAATCACGTGTTCAGAAGCCTTAGAGAGGATCGAGTAGTGGGTATCGTGTGTTTGCTTGAGAGGATTTGGGTTGAAATGGTGAGATCGGTGGTTGCAATGAAGAAAATCGACGGTTATGAGAGGGATCGACAAAATTGGATTAATACGTCGTAAAGATGATGATTAAAATCTTAATTGGGTTTGTTAAAGTGTGAAACGGTTAAGAAATCGAATGGTCATGCGATTAAAGGCTGCATTTACGTTTCAACTGACGAGAGGCGCGACCGTGCCAAGGCACTGGGCACGACCGTTCCAAATTAAGGCGCGCGACCGTGCCAGAACGAGGCGCGACCGTGCCTATTAGGGTTTCTTGTTAATTAATTTATAAAATCAGTCCTTGTAAATTTCAGTTTTGATAGCTTTGTATAATTATGAACTTATGTAGAATTTAATAGGATATACTCGTGTAAAATTTGCGGACTTGCATTGAAAACATAGTATTTAATTGTTGGTACGAATAGAACAAATCAGTGTACTAGAATTTGGTTTGAAGGGTATCACATTGAATTGATACAAATAATGAAAATCAGAAATGTTACAGTATCCCCATGTTGAGGGAATTTCGTCCCGAAATTTAGCTAGTGGAAGCGACGGCATCGGTGAAGAGATGGGGGTACTTGAGCTTCATTTGGTCCTCTCATTCCCATGTGAATTCAGGACCACGTTTAGATTCCCAACGAACTTTGACAATAGGAATACGGCTTCGCTTGAGCTGCTTGACTTCACGATCCATGATTTCCACTGGTCTCTCCACGAAGTGCATCATTTCGTCAATGTACATGTCGTCAAGAGGTATGTGAAGATTCTCATCAGCAAGACATTTCTTCAGATTAGACACGTGAAAAGTAGGATGCACATTGCCAAGTGATGGAGGTAACTCGAGTTTGTAAGCCACTTTCCCAATTCTTTCAAGGATCTTGAATGGACCCACATAGCGAAGTGCTAATTTGCCTTTCTTTCCAAAACGGATCACACCCTTCCACGGAGACACCTTTAGAAGGACAAGGTCACCGACTTGGAATTCCAAGGGTTTTCGTCGTTTATCGGCATAACTCTTTTGCCGACTTCTCGCTACTCGGATGTTGTCACGAATTTGAATAATCTTGTCGGATGTTTCTTGAATTAGCTCGGGACCGGTGATTTGTGCTTCACCAATCTCGTTCCAACAGAAAAGAGAACGACACTTGCGACTGTAGAGAGCTTCAAATGGAGCCATGTTGATACTCGTGTGGTAGCTATTATTGTAAGAGAACTCGATTAGGGATAGATGTGAATCCCAATTGTCACCAAAATCAATTACACAAGCTCTAAGCATATCTTCAAGAGTTTGGATTGTTCGCTCGGTCTGACCATCAATTTGGGGATGGTATGCCGTGCTCAAATCCAATCATTTACCAAGAGCAGTTTGGAGAGATTGCCAAAAGCTAGAGGTGAACCGAGCATCTCTATCTGAGATTATGTTTAAGGGAACACCGTGACGGCTCATAATTTCATCAATGTAAATTCGGGCTAGTTTCTCAACCCGATAGTCTTCACGGATAGGCAAGAAATGAGCAGATTTGGTGAGACGGTCAATGATCACCCAAATGCTATCATAACCACTTGAGGTGCGAGGAAGTTTGGTAATGAAATCCATAGCTAAGTTCTCCCATTTCCACATGGGAATTTCCGGTTATTCAAGTAATCCGGAAGGACGTTGGTGTTCGGCTTTGACTTTGGAGCACGTTAGACATTTGGCAACATAGAGAGCAATGTCCTTTTTCATACCGAGCCACCAATATAGTTGGCAAAGATCTTGGTACATTTTATCCGCACCAGGATGAATAGAATAACGAGTCGTGTGAGCCTCGTTCATAAGAAATGTACGGATATCATCACGATCGGGAACCCAAATATGGTTCAAGTATTAAAGTAAGTCATTGGGTTTTGATTCAAGTTGATGTTCAACACCACACGACATTTCCTCGTACATATTACCCTCGGTGACTGAGACGTGTTGAGCTTCTAAGATGCGATTTTGGATGTCGGTTTGGATTCGGACACAAAGAAGCACGACATGGTCCTTTCGACTCAAAGTGTCGGCTACAACAGTCGCTTTGCTGGGATGGTAACGAATCTCGCAGTCATAGTCGTTAAGGAGTTCAACCCAACGTCGTTGCCTCATATTGAGTTCTTTTTAGTTGAAGATGTGTTGGAGACTTTTGTGGTCGGTGAACACCACACACTTTGTGCCATAGAGGTAATGTCTCCAAATTTTCAATGCGAATACGACCGCACCCAACTAGAGATCGTGCGTCGTATAATTCTTCTCATGAATCTTGAGTTGTCTTGATGCATAAGCGATTACTTTGCCTCGTTGCATGATGACACAACCGAGACCTTGGTTGGAAGCATCACAGTAGACAACTAGATCATCATTCCCATCAGGGAGAGTCAAAATATGAGCTTTGCATAACTTTTGCTTGAGTGTTTGGAAAGCTTCTTCTTGTTTTGGTCCCCATTCATAAGGTTTACCCTTGTCGGTTAAAGCGGTAAGAGGGTGTAGGTCCAGGTAACTCAACTACTGATCGAACTCGTGATATGACGTTTCTATAACACGAAGTGCGGAATCCTTCGCGTTAACGTTTGTATACTAACCGACAACACGCGTAAATAAACTTCTCGATTATATTCCAAATAACAATGGTTACATACTCAATCAGACAATTGTTTCTCTCTCAGATTGATCTCTGTTCACTTCTGTCTAATGACTCTGTAACACATATATATAGAACCAAACCTGCTATAAGCGAACTTAGTTAAGTTCGCTTGAAACAGTCTAAGAGAACTTAACAAGTTTGCCTCAGTTATGCCTAAGCGAACTTATTAAGTTCGCCTCTGTTAGAGCAGGCGAACTTAACAAGTTCGCCTCTAGGCTTACTAGTAAAAACACTTAGCAACTTTACAATTTCATAACAAAACATAAAGACATAAAATCTAACTATTACAAGCTTTTGTCATTACAATTCTATGTCCTAACAGACTCCCCCTTGACAATAGCTTGATCTTCTGTCTTCAGTCTTTATCTTGAACTCTTCCAGTTGTCTGGTAGTCTGCTGCCAGCATGCACACCGTATTTTCTGCATATCTCCAAAACTCTTTTATACTGTAGACCTTGTTCTATCCATTCATCAGTATACATTATCTCATTCTTTCGCAGCGTCCTCTGATCTTTCTTTGAAAAATTAATAAGATTCATTGCGTCATAGAAACACACAATGACCTTATTATCTTTATCTTCAACCCTTGCTTCACCAGTATTGACATCAACATACCACCATTTCATATTCCCAAGAAAGTCTTGAGGAATATTCTTTAATGGTATCTTGTGAATAGCACGCACTGGTCTATACTTGTATCTCCAGGTTACTTTCCCAGTGTTAGGATCTGTAATCTTCACTCTCTTTCCCTTATGTGGTTTCAGCCTTTCATACTTACCTGAACTACCTTATTTCTTTATCAGGTTTGCTATCACATCAGCCAAACCATTCTTCGATCTATTTATGAGTGGCTTTGAAGCTAGACCATTTATTTCACACCTCGGCAAGGTATTGAAATATTTGATCCTTGGCTTTAAGTATTGAACACCATCAGATCGTTTGATTACAAACAATTTTGATTCACCATCATAAAACCAACTAATAATCCTTCCTATACACTGCTCTTTATTCACATATTTTTCTTTCTGAGCAGGTTGTATTGGAGACTTGGGTTGTACCTTCATCCAACTATTTACTACTTCTCTCCACTGTTCTCGTGTCATTCCTGTATCTCTAAACATCACAGGTTCTTCATTAATCTTCGGAGACTCAGTGTGAGTAGTTTCAGTTTCAGTACCCTTATTGAATTGAAGACTCTCATCATCAGTATCCATCTTTGACTCAGCTGTATCATCAGGCAATGTGACGTCTTCAATAGAGTCCATAGAGTCAGTTATTCCGTCATAAGAAAACTCAGGAACAACATCCTCTTGGATGAAGTTATACGGCACCTTAAGACCGTCACAGCCTTCATATGTAACACTGTCTTTATCTTTCTCTATTTCAATCTCCACTATTTCTCCTTCTTCTATCTCAGTGTCTGACATATCATCTTCCATGTCATTGAATAAATCGTCAATGTCATCAAGACATTCAATCTTTTCAGCTTCCTCTTCTTCTGAATCTTGAAAGAATTCTAATAACAGAATTTCTTCTTCATTAGTTCCAGAAGTATCTTTATCTTTGTTTCCTTCAAGATATTGTGATGTTGACTCCCCCTGAACTCTAGATATAGGATTAGCGTCAGTGTATTGACGATCACCCTCAATATTTCCAGCAGGATCATTGTCTTCATCATCACGTCGTTGAATTGACTCAGTGTGACAAGTATCAGGTATCCTCAACTCCCCCTGAGCGTCAAGACGCTGAACGAGTTTGGACACTAAAGCTTGCATATCAGCAATCTGTTGAGCTTGAGTCTGAATCACCAGCTGTCGTTGAGAATCAATAGACACAAGAGAGTTAACTTGTGTTTGTAAAGTAAGCACTTGAGATTCAAGGAAAGTAATCCTGTCAGAATCAGAAGGCTTTGACGGACCAGCTGTTGATTGTGGAATAGAAGGACTTGAAGTAGTAGGAATCTCTGTAGGAATAGGAGATGGAACTGGAGATGGATATTTAGATCTTGGAGGAGGTACTATCAGAGAAGCAACAAAATTTGCATCCTCAACTCCTTGAGGAGATTGTGCAGCAGCAATCGGCGCAGACATTAACTTTTGTCGTGAAGGATCAGGATTAAAGTCACTGTCAGTGTCAGAACTTTCATCTACCAACGATCTTTTTCCAAGAACTGAACCGGAAGGAGGATCCCGAACAGACTTGCGTCGTGGTCGTCTGGCTTGAGATTTAATGCGTTTTCCAGCATTAGCCAGTGGAATAGCAGCCAACCGTTCATAATGACCTAGAGAAAAATCTCTAGATTCATCAGAATCAGTGCTGTCATCATCAGATGATGATGTATCACTTGAACTGGAACTAGACTCAGCGTCTGTCACCACATTCCCTTCTTGTTCTTGAATGGGTGAGTTCACAGCTTCATCAACAAAATCATCCATGTTCATACCCATATCTTGATTAGGATCATGAACGACCTCTTCTAGAACTGGTTCCTGAATAGGAATATTAACTGCAGCCTATGGAATAGGAACTTGTTCAGGAATAGGAATTTGAGGTTGTACAGGAACATGTATTTGTGGTTGGTGAACTTGAATTTGTGGAACTGGTATCTGTTGTTGTTGGGCAGGTTGTTGTTGTTGTTGTTGTTGTACTGGAACGTTAGCTCCTTGAACTTGAGCAAGTTCATTTGGATGAAACCAATTATCATTTGGTGGTGCAACATAATCAAGATTGATTAAGTGCCCAAATAGTGGAGTATTAACCGGAATCAACGCCGCATTTTGCTGTTTCACCTTTGTACAATCTGTAAAAATACGTTTTGACATCGGAGTCAAAGTCAATCTTATGGCATGTTGTGGAAGATCCGGAATAAGATGATTGAGTATCAGTTGAATAAATCGTGGATACATCAAGAAACCTTGACCTTCAGCTGGATTGATCTGCATTACCATCTCTCAGTAAAAATAAAGCGGAAAATTGAATCTTTTATTCAAAGTTAAAGCCACCATCACTGTTTGAAGTGCCATCTTCAAGCCATCGGTACCAGCTTTTCTCGGAGAGATGCATTGTATAATCACATGCATAAAGTACCTTCATTCTCCCACTAATCCCCCTTTCCTAGCTTGTGTATCATTTTGTCTTCCACGATATCCCATCCTTTGAAAACACCCCATAATAAGAGTATTGGGATAAGATATTGGATCTTCAGCATTGCCTCCCAAAACTAGAGCAACCCGAATTGTCTCTTCTGAAATAGCAATCTCTGTATTATTGACTGTTGCACGAAGGACATGTGGTTCCACATCGATATCTTGATGTACAGTATCCCAGAATTTTTGGATGTACACCAAACTAATATAAGGATCCGCAGAGAATGCAACATGTAGTCTTGATCTATTCAGAAAATTGATAATGCCTTGATAGTGAACTGCTTCAGGCAAATTTGGATCTAACAACGCCACTTGATTATGCTTGTATTCGACACGACGAGCCATCTGTGAAAATATTGGACAACTTAACAAACATTAGAACACGTACACATATAGGATACACAATTAATAAAACACACAAACAAAACAACAACAAATATGAAAAAAAATTTCAAACAAAAAATTTTAAAAAAATTTCAAACACAAAAAAATCACAACTCTTTTTCACATCTGACCCCTAGGCGAACTTAATAAGTTCGCTTAGTAGTGAAAGAGGCGAACTTAACGCTTGGAACCTGAGACGTTTCAAATTCAAACACTGAAATTTCAAAATCCGGCAAATCAATCATTATCATGAAATAACCATGAACAATCAATCGAATAACACAATATAACCAACAATGATGATCAATTTCATAGTTAGGTCAAAATTTAGGTCAAAAACAGTCTGGAAACAGTCCGACTAAAACCGAAACTAAAAAAGCATCGAATACGCTCAATTTATCGGATGTAATCCAACGAAAATACCTTTGTTAGATTCGCAACGTGATTCCGATCAAGAGGTAACCAAAAATTAACACCCACAACACAGATTTAAAATTTTGAGAAATTTGAACAAGTTCGCCTAATTTTCTGATGAAGACGATGAGAGTCAAGTTCGCCTGATTCAAAACTTATTCAGATTAAGTTCGCTTGATTAAGTTCGCTTAACAAATAAGTTCGCTTCACCCTTAAGTTCGCTTCACCCGAGACTGAAAATTAAGTTCGCTTCACCGATTTAAGCGAACATATTAAGTTCGCTTCACTGTTCACAGGCGAACTTAATTACTTTTTCAACCTTTTTGCCTTGAACACAAACTTTCTCAACTTCAACCTTTCAAATCTTGAACTTCCGTCAGCACACATATTTGATCCAATCCCGAACAATTTTAATAAAAGTTTAGAATTTTCATGGAAAGTAAAAATAAAATCTTTTTGAATTTTATCTATACAGACGGAAACACATATTTTTGGTTTTTCTCTATACAAACAGAATCACATATTTTGGATTTTTCTCTGTACAAACAGAATCACATATTTTTTATTTTTCTCTGTACAAACAAAATCACATATTTTTGGTTTTTCTTTTAATAAACTGAAATGACATATTTTTGGTTTGAACATCATGAGCAAGAAGATCATATCAGTATTCAATTAATTCATCACATATATTCTCAATAACAAAGGGTAACCTGTAGTAAGAGACCATTCAACTCAATTTTGTGCATATTGCATCTTTTTCATTTTGAAACTCATTCAATTTGAATAATATTTAAAATGATACGCGATAAATTTCAAAGTAAATAAGATCAGGTTATAAAATGTTCTTTTATATACCGAATTTGAAAATATAAAGCCTGAATACTTAAAATTGTCAATATTATATTATTTGAAACTATAAGCGTTTATTCTTCAAATTCATGTGATTTAGTACCATTTAGATGATAAACATCGTGTACCCCACATATATGCCAAATAAAAATAAATGCACTATCTTCAAGACACATATAAGATTTTACTAAAAATTTTCCAAATATTCAGAATGAGGAGACATCACTTAGCACATGAATAGCAGAATCCAAATTGGATTGTATAGGAATCAATGAGATTCAGAATCGAATGATTCAATGTTTTGGCTTATATTTGTGGAATCATAAGATTCAGGTACGAGGATCCAACTGTTATCTGGATTATGAATTCAATGGAATCAGTAAAGATAATGTATCAATATGATCCAAGGGATAGTATATGATTGACAGATGTTGTCAAGTACATATCTTGATTATACTTCAAATTGCATGCTTTTCGGGACATGGGCACCGAAGCAAATCGAATGAATAGTGCTAAGGACATAACCCGAAACTGATCTCATAGGAAAATCCTTATTAAAAGCTAATATTCTTTATCTGATAGTGATCTTTTAACACACACACCCAGGCATAAAATGGGTTTAAATCACAGATGTAATCATATTATATTTAATTTTCACACTACTATTAGTTTCAAAACGCTTTTAGCCTATTGACAATTCAAGTTTCAAATTTTATACACAAATTTTAAAACAAATTATCAAGAATAGAACATTCATAACACTATCATTTCTTATTTATGCAGACTTTGAAATTTAGATCAGGTCAACTTATTTTAATCATTCATATATCAAGGTCTACTAAGGTCGTGTGAAATGAACTAATCACTGATGTACTATCATTTCTTCTCTAACCTCAAATGATGTCAAATTTTACATTTTTCAATTTGTTTTGACTTTTTATAATTTAGACTTTTTGACTGAAAATGTAACTGCAGAAATGTAATAAAGCAATAAAAGAACCTAAAAGAAAATTTTTCCATGAAATTCTGATTTTGAAAAATTTTTATTCGGGATTGATCATACCAATCATTTTAATTAGGAACTCAAACCTGGTACGATCAAATGCTTTAGTAAACAAATCAGCAAAATTATCTTCAGTATGTACCTTGACCAGCTCAATCAACATTTTCTCTACACAATCACGTATAAAATGATATCGAATTTCGATGTGCTTAGTTTTACTATGTTTAACAGGATTATTCGTTATGGACATAGTAGCATTATTATCAATAAACATAGGGGTTCCTGTGAAATTCAAACCGTAATCTCTCAATTGTTGTTGTATCCACAGGATCTGTGAACAGCAACTTGCAGCAGCGATGTATTCTGCTTCGCATGTTGAAATCGAGACTATGGTTTGCTTTTTGCATTGCCAGGATACAAGTCGATTACCTAAGAACTGGCAACCACCTGTTGTAGATTTCCTGTCCAGACAACAACCACCAAAATCAGAATCAGTATAAGCATTGAAATCAAAGTTAGAACCATGAGGATACCATAGCCCTAAACGTTGTTTTCCTTTTAAATACCGAAAGATTCTTTTCACAGCAATTAAGTGAGATTCTTTTGGCTTTGCCTGAAATCTGGAACAGATACACACGGCGAACATTATATCTGGCCTTGAAGCGGTTAAGTACATGAGGGATCCAATCATAGCTCTGTAAAGTTGACAGTCCACATCTTTTCCTTCCGGGTCAGAATTTAACTTATGATTGACCGGAATTGGAGCATCGTATGAAGTACAGTCCTCCATCTTGAACCGGCTCAAGATGTCTTTGACATACTTGGACTGATGAATAAAGAAAGCATCTTCCTTTTGATTTACTTGTAAACCTAAGAAAAACGATAACTCTCCCATCGCAGACATTTCAAATTTTGACTTCATAACACCCTCAAATTCTTTGCACAACCCTTCATTTGTCGAGCCAAATATAATATCATCTACATAAATCTGTACCAGTAGGTAATCTCCCCCTGATTTCTTTATGAATAAGGTCGAGTCTATCTTTCCACGAACAAAGTCATTCGCCAAAAGATGTGTTGATAAAGTCTCATACCACGCACGAGGAGCCTGATGAAGACCATAGAGGGCCTTATCTAGCTTGAAAACCATGTTCGGATTCAGTGGATCTTCAAACCCCGGCGGCTGACACACATAGACTTCCTCCTTGACCTTTCCATATAAAAATGCACTCTTGACATCTAATTGAAACACCTTAAAACCTTTAAAGGAAGCAAAAGCTAGAAACAGCCTTATAGCTTCAAGCCTTGCAACCGGCGCATAAAATTCGGTGTAATCAATTCCTTCTTGTTGATTGAAGCCCTGGACAACTAATCTTGCCTTATTGCGTACCACGACACCTCGATCATCCTTTTTACATTTAAACACCCATTTTGTTCCTATCGGATACGCACCTTTCGGTAAATCAACCAGATTCCAAACCTTCAGTTTATCAAATTGAGTTAGTTCTTCCTGCATAGCTTCTATCCAGTTATTGTCATGTAAAGCCATTTCTACATTCTTGGGTTCAACCTGCGAAATAAAGCAAGAATGTGAGCAATCATCAAGAACACCAGAATCTTTAATGCAAGTATACAAACAAGTATTGTCAACAAGAGAACGAGTTTTCACTCCATCCTGTAAATTTCCAATTATATTTGTTACTGGATGATCTTTGTGTTCCTTGATGGATGCGACCTCAGGAACCGGCAATACATCAACTTGAGTAGAGTCAGATTGATAAGAATAATCTTGAGGAATTGGAATTTCCGAGTCTAAATTTGTTGGAATCTCCCCCTGATCCTGTGTCGAAGGTAATGGATCATCACTCAACAGCGGATCAGCAGAAGAATCTTGAAAAATAGCATTATCCTCCTCACTCTCTGAGTCTTGCGGACCGAAACAAGAAGCAACATTAGGATCAGGAGCAGAAGTAGATGGAATCGATGAATTGGGAACTGCATTTGGTAGAAATCCATTATGCTGTGCATCTTGACAAGAATCATAAAGAACAGCAGCATCTTCATCAGAAATGTCAGAAGGTAAATGAAAAGACTTGAATAAGTTTTCATAATCAAATGCCCAATCCGGATCAATCGTCATTTGTGGTATAGACCGATTTGAACAGTCAATAGGGAACCATTCTTCAACTTGGCGTGTCTCTTTGTTATAAACCCTCTTGGTTGTCGAATTAGCCACATACCCCAAAAAAATCCCTTCAATAGCCTTTGCACTGAATTTTGTTGGGACATCTCTAACTTTGAGTAGGGTACACGGATTACCAAAAGGTAATAAGTATTCCAGATTCGGCTTTCGATTGTTTAACAATTCATAGCAAGTCTTGTTATGTCGCTTGACGGTCAAGACCCGGTTCAAAACATGACACGCAGTATTCACAGCTTCAGCCCAAAAGGTGACTGGAAACTTAGAATCTGCAAGCATCGTGCGAGCTGTTTTGACCAATGTCCTGTTCTTTCGTTCAGCGACACCGTTTTGTTGAGGAACATATGGCGCACTGAATTCATGATGAATTCCTTTTTGTAAACAGAATAAGCCCATTTTGCTATTCTTAAATTCGCTGCCATTGTCACTCCTGATTCTTCTGACTTTCAGATTGAATAAGTTCTCCAAACCCAGGATTAAGTACTGTACTAACTCAGTAGTCTCAGCTTTAGAAGAAAGAAACTTAACCCATGAAAATCTGGAGTAATCATCAGTTACGACCAAACAATACGATTTCCCACCAATGCTCCTAATACTGATAGGACCGAACAAATCCATATGCAGCAACTCCAAGGGAGTTACGATAGAATTCGTTGATTTCGATTTGTGAGATTTCTTTCTTTTCTTCCCCTTCTTGCACGGAATACAATCATCAGGAACTGAGAATTTCATTTTCGGAATACCAAGCACAAGATCATTCCTAACAATGTAGTTCATCTTCCTGTAGTTTATGTGAGCTAGCTTCCTGTGCCACAATATTGAATCAGATTCCGACGCCTTGGAGAGTAAACATGTTGGAATTGAATCCGTTGTAGTGGCGACACTCATGTCAAGGACATACGTGTCATTTCTCCTTGGAGCCTTCATAAGAATCCATTCATCAGGAATCACAAAACCCGGTTTCAGAATATAACATTCATGATCGTTGAAATGGAACGAAAACTTCTTGTCACAGACTTGTGATACGCTTAAAAGATTGTGTTCCAGCTGCTCAACATAATTCACCTTTTCAAATTTTACTTTGTCATTCTTTAACGTTCCCTGGCCTGTTATGTACCCACCTTTTCAAATTTTACTTTGTCATCAATTTTAATCACATCCTCAAGCAATTTCACATTCCCTGTCATATGTCGAGAGCAACCACTATCCACATACCATGTATTGTTGATAGTCCTCCTTGGTTGTCCCTACATAAACAACGAGAACCAGTTAGAAAGTGGAACCCAAGCCATCGTGGTCTTGGGTCGTCCGGATTGATCAAAATAAACTACTTCTTGTAATTGACAATCAATTTTATCATTTACTTTTTGAACAAATGTTTGACAATCAGACCTTTTCAAAGAAGAACCATTTTTATTATTTTGAAAAACATTATGTGATATATTATTGTCAACTTCAGATGTTTTCAAAATTTTCTTTAATTTTCTGTCTCTTCTTCTTCTTTGAGGTCTAGACAATTTAACCTCTTGAAAAGTATCTTTTGAAATCCCAACTTTTGGAATCTCAATATTTTCTCTGCATACAAAAGATTTAGCATGCAATGTATTCTGTTGTTTAATTCCAGGAGAATTAACAAAAGATCATCCAGTCATATCGTTTCCCAAACTAGAAGACGATTTTCCCTCATCTTTCCTTTTCAGAATCTTCACCACTTTTGGTTGTGAAGGAACAGTCTTCAGTTTGCCCTTGTTCTTGTATGGACAATTAATCAAAATATGACCAGGCTCATTGCAATGAAAGCACACACGTCTTTCTTGATAAGTTCTGAAATAAGGTGTTTTCTTTGAATTTGAAGAACCATCAGAAGAAGAAGCTTCGGATGAATGCCCAGAACAATTTACCAGCTTCTTAGGAACATAAGTCTGTTTTGGCACCTTTGAAGAATTCACTTTTTGAAAACCAGCCGCAACAAACCCACTTGACTTTAATATTGGAGAAAGTTTAGTTTGAACCACTTTCACCTCTTCAGGTTCTATCAAGATGCACCTATCCCGAGTAACATTCTTCACAATCTTTGGTTCATCAATTTTCACCTCTCTCGGAATGCCTTCAACCTTTGAATCATCAAATACTTCATCCTCGGTATCAGAATCATACACCATGTCTTCACCCGTCACTGGATTCACTTTTAATACTGTCTTGGGATCAATCTCCTCTTCATGAATTATTTCAGGCTCAACTACATAATTCCCATTGAACGGAGGAGGAACAAACCCAATACCAGCAACCCTTTTTGTGGGATCAGCATTAGCATTAAAATAATCCAACACTACAGATGAATTCTCAAACTGTTCCAACTTTCTATGTAACTTTATCACCTCAGATTCTTTTTCCGAAATTTCCTTGTTCTTTTGGGCAACTACTTCATTTCGTTTTTCAATTTCAGCATAAGCCATATCAAGATGATAACTCTGCTCTTTGTATTTTAACCCAAGAGAATTTAAGTCTCTTTTCAAAGACTCAATTCTATCAATGCACAGTTTATCATTATCTTTCAGTTTCTGATTTACTGAATGCATTGATTTCATGTCACAAATCAAATTGGTGTTATCATCCATGACTTTTTGTAGTTTATCTTTAACAGAAATGCAATTAGTACAAAATATATGACAAACAGAGTCTTTTACCTTAGTCGGGTCAGACATGTCTGCCATGAATACTTTGGCAATTGGAATTTTTTCTGAATCTTCACCAACTGACACATTTTCTGTAAGAACAATTTCTTCCTCAGCAACCCCTGTCACAGCATCAGAATCACTACTTTGCTCTCTTTCTTCCTCATCATCCATGCTTGGAACACTATCACCATCACATGAATCATCACTAGAACTTTCATCATCAGTAGATTCTTCTGGTTTTTCTGAATGAATTTCTGCAACAAAAGCCTGACTCACAGCACCCACCAAATCTTCCAGATGAATGCCCCAATCATAGTTTTCATCGTTTTGAGCAACTAGAGCTGATGATGCAGATGCATGATTTGTATTACCAGAAGGACCATGATTTTGATTACCAGATGAACCATGAGGCTGATTCCTATTATGCTGAAAGTTAGATTGCTTCTTTTGAGAATCAAATTCTACCTTTGGTTTCACACACTCCTTAGCAAAATGACCATACTCTTGGCAGTTGTAACACCTAACTTTGCTCTTATCAAAACCCATACGCGATCGACTATTTGAACCAATATATTTTCTCCCAGTTCTCTTCAAGAAATCTTTAGCTTGTCTCATTAACATGGCCATATTCCATTGGATATTCATTTCTTCCAGATCAACATGGTCAATCTGTCTGAAATCTTCTTCTATTACCTCAGGATCATGTATTTTTCCTCCAATGAAATTCTCATATGATGCCATAAATGAAGAAAACATAGCCAAATAATCATCAGCAACTTTCTGATTCACATGAGATCCAGATGATGTTGAAGCAGTAGTAGCAGAAAATCCAGAATGGCTTGTATGACCAGAATAAGTTGGAACTCCAGAACACTGATCATTTGTAGACTCTTGAGCATCACCAGAAAAAAAATGCCACACCAGTACCAGATTTACCAACAGATTTGGCAAAATACATCGAGGGATCCTGGATATGCTCCAAATTAGTCTCTTTCTTTTTCAAATTCATGTCATGTGACTGGATCTTCCCTAGGACTTCTTCAAGAGACATGGTTTTGTACTTAACATTTTCTTTGATCAAAACCGTATACACATCAAACTTTGATGGTAAAGCCTCCAAGAATTTATCATTGATTTCCTCAGTCTCATATACCACAGATGCACTATCCAGTTCACTAAGAAGATGATAGAATCTTGTAGCAAGATCATCCAAAGATTCATTCTGAAAATGTTTAAAAACTAGGAACTGCTTCTTTAGTAATTCTTTTCTACTTTTCTTAACATCTAAACTCCCTTCACACCTTTTCTGTAGAGCTTCCCACAGCTGTTGAGAAGATTTGAACTGTTTAAAACTGTGATAAATTTCCTTTGGTAGAGACATCGAAATGCTAGCCATTGCTTCTTTTCTCGATCAAATAACAACTTCTCTTCAGTAGATAAAGTAGACACTGGTTTTGGAACATCATCTTTTCCCATCCATGAATAAGTAGGGTGTGTATATCCTTCCAAAATTGGAATCCACAAACTAGTATCGGTAAAAGATACGAATTGGTCAAACCGATCTTTCCAATTTGAATAATCAGCTAGATTCAGCAACTTCAGAGGTTTTTGAGATGTACCTATCTCATTGTCATAATTGAATATGTTTGTGACTTGAACCATATTTGCCATGTTAAAAAAATATTTTCTGAAAAATTTATAAGTACTGAACTGATTTTACCCTCAGGCGAACTTAATAAGTTCGCTTTAGGGAGTACTAAGCGAACTTAATATCAGGCGAACAAGACAAGTTCGCTTAAGGAGGAAATCTGGTAAGTTCGCTTAACAGCTAAGTTCGCTTGAAATGTGAGAAGCGAACTTAATAAGTTCGCTTGCTAAGTTCGCTTGAACAGGAACTCAGCAAGTTCGCTTAAACTGCTGTAACAGAATCAACAGAGTCTTCGTCCAAACACGAACCAAAACCTTCAAAATTCATGATTTCTCAGCGAATTGATGGAATTTAAGAAAATTGATCCGTAGGATTATGAATTTTAACATATGGAACAGTTCTATCGGACTAATTTCGTCAAAAACACTTCCAAAATCACGAATTCAGTAAAGAAACAATCTTCAAGAACTTGAAAAACTCCATTGTTGCAGAAACTTCAAAAAGTTGTATATCTTGTCGACTTGCACACAAAAACCGTCAATTATCACCAAGAATCGTACTTAATTCACGAGCACTTTGCTCTGATACCACTTGTAGGTCCAGGTAACTCAACTACTGATCGAACTCATGATATGACGTTTCTATAACACGAAGTGCGGAATCCTTCGCGTTAACGTTTGTATACTAACCGACAACACGCGTAAATAAACTTCTCGATTATATTCCAAATAACAATGGTTACAGACTCAATCAGACAATTGTTTCTCTCTCAGATTGATCTCTGTTCACTTCTGTCTAATGACTCTGTAACACATATATATAGAACCAAACCTGCTGTAAGCGAACTTAGTTAAGTTCGCCTGAAACAGTCTAAGCGAACTTAACAAGTTCGCCTCAGTTATGCCTAAGCGAACTTATTAAGTTCGCCTCTGTTAGAGCAGGCGAACTTAACAAGTTCGCCTCTAGGCTTACTAGTAAAAACACTTAGCAACTTTACAATTTCATAACAAAACATAAAGACATAAAATCTAACTATTACAAGCTTTTGTCATTACAATTCTATGTCCTAACAGAGGGACAGCTATTTTAGAGAAATTTGAGATGAAGCGACGATAATATCCCGCAAGACCAAGAAATGAACGAACTTCGGTGGGGGTCTTCGGGGCATTCCAATTTTTAACCGCTTCGATCTTAGCAGGGTCAACATGAATTCCCTTGTCGTTAACGATATGACCAAGAAATTGAACTTCCCTTAGCCAAAATTCACATTTGGAGAACTTGGCATATAGTTGTTCCTTCCGCAAGATGTCTAAAACTAATCTAAGGTGTTGCTCATGTTCGGCTTTAGTCTTGGAGTAGATTAAGATATCGTCAATGAAGACGATCACAAATTTATCAAGGTACGGTTTGCACACACGATTCATGAGGTCCATGAAAACCGCGGGTGCATTGGTTAGTCCAAAAGGCATGACCATGAACTCGTAGTGACCATACCTAGTTCGGAAAGCAGTCTTTGGAATATGTTCCTCTTGTACACGGAGTTGGTGATAACCAGATCGAAGATCAATCTTCGAGAAGCAAGTAGAACCTTGAAGTTGGTCAAAGAGGTCATCAATTCTTGGCAAGGGATAACGGTTATTGATGGTAAGCATGTTGAGTTCGCGGTAGTCAATACACATGCGGAATGATCCATCCGTCTTTTTGACGAATAAGACGGGTGCACCCCACGGTGAATGACTTGGACGAATGAAAACTTTGTCGGAGAGCTCATGGAGTTGACTTGCGAGTTCTTGCATTTCAGAAGGTGCAAGACGGTAAGGAGCTCTGGCCACGGGGTTAGCTCCGGGTATAATGTCAATGCGAAATTCCACTTGTCGGACGGGTGGAAGTCCGGATAGATCTTCGGGAAATACTTTGGGAAAATCCCGAATGATGGGAATGTCTTGGATAGTCTTCTCCTTGACATCCTTTTTAACAACATGAGCTAAGAAGGCTACGTAGTTCTTTGGTAAGTACTTTTGGGCGGTAGTGCATGACATTAACTTAAGTCCTTTGCAAGGCTTTTCACCAAAGACTCTTAACGTTTCTCCCGACGGTAGAGGTATTCGGATGCACTTCTCAAAACAGATGACTTCGGCATGATGAGTTGATAGCCAATCCATGCCTATGTTGATATCAAAACTTCCTAGTGGCATTGGTACAAGGTTGATTGGGAATGTATGTTCATTAAGTTCTAGAGAGCAGTCATAGATAATAGACTCAATTGTAAGTGAGTCATCATTTGCTATTTCGACAGTGAAGGTTTTCTCTAATTAGGATCGTGTCTTTGTAAGTAAGGGTTCAAAGTTAAGTGATGCAAAACTTTTATCGGCACCGGTATCAAATAAAATGGAGGCATATTGACTATTGACAAGGAACGTACCATTGACCACATCATTGTTGGCTTGAGTTTCATTGGCGTTTATGTTGAAAGCACGCCCACGAGCTCCGCCTTGTCTAGCATTGACTAACCTTGGGCACTGATCACGGAAATGATTTGGGTTACCACATTCATAACAAGCATGCCCATTTGAAATAGTAGGAACACCTTGATTAGCCACTTACGGGTTGGTTCGGTTTGGTGGGTTGACATGGCCCGCAAGAGCTTTGGCTCTACAAACATTGACTGTATGGCCATATTTCCCACAGTGAGTGCAAAGGCGACATGGGATGTTTTGGAGATGGTGATAGTTGCATGTGGCACAGAGTGGGTAAATCCCAACATATGGCTTTTTGGCTGGTGCTTGAATCATAGGTGCAGCTTGGTTAATAGGGATAACAGGAGTGACCATCGCATAGTTTCTAGCCTTTCTTTTCTTATTATTACGGGAGGGTTCAGTTGTGGCTTCTTTGACGTGTGTGGGAGGAGTTGTGGTGTCAGTAACTTTCTTGGTGCCCTTTTCAGTAAGAGTCCCCGCCGTCACGTGGTTATTGGTTAAGGTAGCGGATAAACGGATAGCATCTTCAAGTGTTACGGGATTTCTCCCTAGGACAGTATCTTGAATTTGCCTAGGTAATCCACCAATATATTTTTCAATGCAGCGGGATAAAGGTGTGACCATGTGGGGCACGAGGAGACTCAACTCATGGAACCGAGTTGTATATGCCAAGCTTTTACCACTATCTTGGGCAAGATCCCAAAATTCGGCTTCGAGTTTCTTTACCTCATTTCGAGGACAAAATTCTTCAGTCATTAGCCTTTTAACCTCATCCCAAGGTAAGGCCATTGCTACATCCACACCTCTATTCCTCTTTTCCCCATTCCACCACATGAGTGCCCGTTTTTGTAAGACACTTGTGGCATGACGAACACGAAGATTGTCGGGGCAGTCACTATTGAGAAAGGTATTGTCAATACGTTCGAACCATTGAAGAAGTCCCGTAGCTCCTTCGGTACCATAGAACTTAAGAGGATTGCACGAGTTGAAGTGTTTGAAGGTGCATTGAGATAGGTTGGCACCACCATTTCCACCATTACCACCATTAGCCCCATGGTTACCATTGGTTGCACCATTAGCTTAAGTGAGTTGAGTTACGAGTTGTGCAAGGATAGTAGCGATGTCGGTGTTGGTGTTGGCCACGGGAGCACGACGGGGAGGCATTCTACAGATTTTCACAAGACAAGAAAAGATGTAAGAACTTATGAATGTTGTTTGGATTTAAAAGAATAAGATAACAAATAAAATAGTAATTCATAGTTGGGATTGTACACAAATAGTGATATAATCACTTGAATACTATGACACATTAAGGTTAATTAAACTCATATAATTTTTAAGGAGACATGCTTTAGCCTATAAGTAAAGACTCATCCCGGGAATTCCCATGAAAGCATACGGGTCCCTCGGTTGATTGGGATTTATGCGAAATGCTTTCCTAGACAGAAAACCCAGAATACAGGTGTCACCCTTCCAGATTGCACGTGTCCTCAAATAATTAACAAAGTTTAAAAACCTTAACGAGGGTATAAAAAGATTTTTATAGTTTTAGATCCATGAAGTTTCCACATGCTAAGAAGATGATGATAGAGAAGTAGGTAAGAATATTATGAGGTTTTAGGGTATAGGTAGGGATATTGTTTATTTAACTTATTATTTACGTATAGTCTAATAAGTCATGAATTTTTAACAAGTAAGGTATCAAAAACGAAATAATAACTAATCATAGTAAGCATGTAACACATAGCATGTAACACATAACATGTAGCACATAATCACATAAACATGAAGCATGGCATAACTGGGTGTCCTAAAGTTATAGTCTAGGTCAACAGTGTCTAATAACCTAGTTCCCTATAACCAAGGCTCTGATACCAATCTGTCACACCCCAACCGACGGCGAAATCATCGGGGCGGGACATGTAGATTGTTCATGAGCACAAGGTTGACTAAATTGTAATATATTAAACATCAATTTCATTTCAAATAATCCAAACACAACCAAATCCAAGGAAGAACATAATTGAAATACATAGAATTCTTTATTCAAATTAACTAAGTCCCAAGGCCTATGTGTAGCATATCTTGATCAAATCACACATTGGTACCTGAAACATGAATAAAATAAGGTCAACTAAAAAGTTGGTGAGCATACACAGGTTTGTATATAGATAGAATATAGTTTGTAAATAAACAAATCCTTACATAACATGATAAAATGAGGTATTTATGGAGAGCAGCTATTGTGTAACCAAGTACAATCAAACCTTTGTAACTAGCATGCAAAATTGTGTTGTCGGTAACAATTACCCCAATCAGGGTGGGTTTGTCAGACTCAATAGATCTATCATTGTTTACCGTCGGCTTGAATAGTTAATGATTGCACATAAATCGCATACAAAAGTTAACACACCTAGCACTCAGGCATAAAGCTCAAATTTGCACACATGAATGTAAAGAGGATTTGTACTTGTGTAGTTTGTGTAAATGTAAGCAATAGTGTTGTATAGTGTTCATGTTCCACCCCAAAATGTGTAAAAGAGTAAAGGGGCTATGTAATACTCACTTGATTCAAAGGCATAGCTAACATGAGATACTAGATAGTAACGAGGTCCTCGTAATGCACAACGTTAACCTAGAGTCTAATATGTATTGAATCAACAGTGTGTACAATAGTCTATGTCTAAGTCTAGGGTTGGATTAGGTGTGTGTATAAGGAATTGAAGTTGTGAGTGTTAGTGGTTTGTACTTGAATGGTGTTGTATAAAATTAGGGTTTGAGTTTGAAATAACTAAGTAAATAAATTACATAATTATTATTTATTTACTTGGTTATAAAAAAATAATGTAGGTATTAGGGGTAATTAAGTATAACCTAAATAAATAATTTTTGTTTAAATGTAAATTAAATAAATAATTGTTACCTTATTTATTTATTTATAAAGTATGTAACTTATTCATTTAGTTATAAAAATGTATTGATTGTTTTATATTAAATATAAACTTTTCTTACTTTATTTTCATAAAGATATGTAATTAAGTTGTGTAAATAATATTTAAATGTAGGGTTTAACAATAAATATAAATTAAATTTTGTAAGTTTTAAATAAACAATTTCTATTTCTTTATTTTATAAAACCAATTATTTTTATTTAAAAACTAGTTTGAAATACTTATTGTTTTTAAATTATGGAATTAATTATTCTGTCAAAACTTTTCACACACACACGACCGTGCCTCAGACAGGGCACGATCGTGCTAAAACCACGGGCGCGACCGTGCTAGTCAGGGACGCGACCGTGTTGACTAAACAGAATGCATAATTAGGCTGTTCACTAGGCACGATCGTGTCTTGGGCCAAGCACGACCGTGTCTAGGGTTTTGAGGCACGACCAAGTCTAGCGAAGGGCATGACCGGGTCTGAGTGTGTGAGGTACGACCGTACTGGTATTTGGCGCGACCGTGTCTCATGAAGCACGACCGCGCTAGAATGCTAGCACGACCGTGTCTGTTCCAAAACAGAATCGATTTGACTAATTCTTATATTGTTAATGTTGGAATTCATAGGGCTTTCATCTGTTGGGTTATTACGAGTCTATTGGAATATATTAATTGTATTTAAAAGGTGTTCAAAGCAGGGTTCGATTAAAACATTTTGAACGAAAACATAGGTTCGGGTTCGTGATGATTTCATATTGTAAGCCCCAATTAAGTTGCGGCTTTTGATCTATAGACTAAAACGAATGGGTATGAGGTTTCAATTACCCGGAAGGACGATGAATTGATGGTGTACGGTAGAGATGAGTTCCGCGACTTCTGCTGCAACTCCGACTAAATCACGTGTTCAAAAGCCTTAGAGGGGATCGAGAAGTGGGTATCGTGTGTTTGATTGAGAGGATTTGGGTTGAAATGGTGAGATTGGTGGTTGCAATGAAGAAAATCGACGGTTATGAGAGGGATCGACAAAATTGGGTTAATACGTCGTAAAGATGATGATTAAAATCTTAATTAGGTTTGATAAAGTGTGAAACGGTTACGAAATCGAATGGTCATGCGCTTAAAGGCTGCATTTACGTTTCAACTGACGAGAGGCGCCACCGTGCCTATATGAGGCGCGACCGTGCCAAGGCACCGGGCGCGACCGTTCCAAAGCAAGGCGCGTGACCGTGCCTATTAGGGTTTCTTGTTAATTAATTTATAAAATCAGTCCTTGTAAATTTTAGTTTTGATAACTTTGTATAATTATGAACTTATGTAGAATTTAATAGGATATACTCGTGTAAAATTTGCGGACTTGCATTGAAAACATAGTATTTAATTGTTGGTACGAATAGAACAAATCAGTGTACTAGAATTTGGTTTGAAGGGTATCACATTGAATTGAAATACATATAATGAAAATCAGAAATGTTACATGACGGCTATGATTGCATCATTTTTGACATCATATGAAAATTTTATCAGAGGTAAAATAACTGATTCTGACATGATTGAGGAAGATTTCAAACAATTAGATAAAGATGCTTTATAAGAGATGAATATCTAGTGGAACATGGCTTTATGGATGCGACCAGGTGTAGAAGCATGTTTTGTAACTATAGATTAAATTCTATGTATCGGTGTACGTGGCTAGTACGCAGGAGGGTGTTCCTGAGTACTTAGCCCGCACACCAGTTTGGTCCTGCGTACTTAGTAAGTACGCAAGGCTTTTGCCTTGCGTACTTGTCAAGTACGCATGACCAAACCATGCGTACTTAGTAAGTACGCAAGGCTTTTGCCTTGCGTACTTGTCAAGTACGCAGGAAGTGTTCCTGCCCCTATAAATAGAAGACTTGTCTTCATTTGTAGGTGGAATTCTGGAACTAGGTTTATCCGGGTCGGGAAGAGCTCTCCCGACCCCTGGACCGTAAGCTTAGATGAGAGATGTGTGTTCCTTCGGTATGTAGTCTGTAATACGGGATGACTTCTTTGTTATGGATTATGTTTTGTTTCATCGTCTTTTATCTTTATTCTTGTTTCTCTGTCTAGTTTCTTTGTTCCCACACAAATCACAGAACAGATCGTGTTATTTCTGCTGCGCGACGAGGCTCCCGGGACCTACACCAGGAAAGGAACATTTGAAGAAAACTGGAAAGAAGTTTATTGGGGCATCTAGCAAGACAAAGATGGGATTAGACAAGTCAAAGGTAAAATGCTACAACTGTTAGGAGTTTGGACACTTTGCTAGGGAATGCACAAAACCAAAAGTTCAGAATCAGAGTTCTCAAGCAACCAGAACAATCAGAATAAGCAGAATACTTCCACAGCTTTGATGTCTCAACAAGATGAAAATTATGACTGGGGTATTCATTTGGATGATATTGTTGGTCATGTCAGCCAAGCGTTTCTTGTTGAAGTTCATTCTGAAGATGGTACTGATAGTAGTTCTTGTGATGGTGACTCAACTGATTTTGGGAGTGTTGCTGAGGTTGAAGATTCTATTATTCAGAATGATGATCCTAATTTTTCAACTGAAGAATTGCTTGATGATAATGGGGCTACTGGGAAGGTGACTGAGAAGATTGCTAAGATGTTGTCTGAAGCTAATGCATTCATGGCCGATTCTAAACAGGTACAAAAGGTTGTTTCTGTTTCTTGTACTCAATGCATTGAATCGGATTTGAAATTACTAGATTGTGTGATGATAACACAAATATGATTTGTGACATGAAGGCGATTTACACATCGAATCAAAGTTTAAAAGATAATGAAAAACTTTTGAACATTAGAATTGAATCTTTAAAAGAGGACATTAAAGTTTTACAAATTAAAGTGAATGATCAGGATTTTCATTTAGATGTGGCATATTCTGAATATGAAAAGAAAATTAATGAACTCGCCCAGTCATAAACAGAAGTAACAAAGTTGTTACGAAAGCTAAAAAATTATAAAAATTCCAGTTTTTTATTGGAACATTATAATGACAAAGCTTCTGGTGAGAAAGTAGTTGGTGGAGTTGGTTCATGTCCATCATTTGATGACAAGGCTTTTGGTGAAGGTGTTGGATATTGTCCACCGTTCAATGGTAATTACACTTCACGTACTGCTGAGATTGTTACAGATGAGGATCTGGAGCAAGAAACCATCCTCAAGGTAAATCCTGTTATAGGAGAGGACATGGTTTATGAAGACTCAAGTGATGATGAATAATTTGATCCAGATAAATCTGAAGGAGCAGTTAAAGAGTGTAAGATTGAAGTACCCATTATAGTCAAAAAGGTCACCAGAGATCGGTATATCTTGACTGAACCGGATGATGATCTTGAACAATCGAAACCTAAAATTATAAAACCTTTTATGAGCAGTGGTTTTGATTCACAAGAAACAAAGATAATTGAGAAAACTTCAACTCTTGATTTTATTAAAAATAAGGTTGATACAGAAAAGCCCAAGGTTGTTCAAGTTTCTTACACTGCCTCTCAGTGTGAATCATCCGGTTCGAAGGGTATTCAGAAAGAAAAGTATGTCAGGGAAAGGGAGATGTGCTTGCTTTCATTGCGGTGTTATTGGTCATATCCTGAAAAATTGTCTAGAGAAAAATCAGGGAAAATGTCTAAAAGATCCCAGGCTGGGAAGACCTTTTATTGAACCACCAGCAAAGTCAGTAGTGAAAACAATGGATGTAAAGCCTAGTGTGGCTAAGGTTGTGAAGAAACCAGTTGTCAAAGTACCTATTTTAGTAAAGACAGTTTCTGAAAAGGTTGAGTCTACTGAAGTTGAACCAAATGGTTCATCAGATGTGATTGAATAGGAGAAAGTAAAACTATCAAGACCTCAAAGAATGAGGAGAAACAAAAGGTTGAAGAAGCTTTTAGATCAACCTATGGTCAAAGACAATGTTGAATCTCCTGCATCATCATAACAGAATGAAACAGTTCAAGTAAAATCCAAATGGAAACGAAAGAGAGAAATTTCCGACTCTAAAAAACATTCTCCTAAAATAGAGGAGAGATTTGATTGCATTTTAAAAGAAATTGTGTATTTTGATGAGTCAGGCCGACCCAAGACCACAATGGCTTGGGTCTCCATTACTAACTAAATTTTACTGTTTATTTGCAGGGGACTCCAAGGAGGACTGTAGGCAACCAATGGTATGTCGAAAGTTATTGTTCTCAACACATGAGAGGCAACATTAACTTATTAGAGAAATTGAAAGAAATTCAAGGCGGATATGTCGCCTTTGCAGGAAATAAGGGAGGCAATATTTCTGGTCAAGGAACAGTAGGAAATGGAAGATTTAGCTTTGAGAAAGTCAACTGTGTGGAGCAGCTCGAATACAATCTATTGTCTGTTTCACAAGTCTGTGACAAGGATTTCTCTTTTCACTTTAACAAGTCAGAGAGTTTGGTGTTGAAGCCTAGATTTGAAATACCTGAGGATTGGATACTAATGAGAGCTCCTATAAAGAATGATACATACATGCTTGACATGAGCACGGCGACGACAACTTCGTCTGTTCCGACATGTCTTCTTTCTAAGGCTTCTGAATCCGAATCAAGTTTGTGGCACCGGAAAATGACTCATATCAATTTCAGAAAGATGAACTATTTAGTGAAGAATGGGCTAGTTTCTGGGGTCCCTGCCATGAGTTTCCAAGTGAATGAAGCCTGTATTCCATGTAAGAAGGGGAAGCAACACAGGAAATCTCATAATTCCAAGTTGATTAGTTCAATTGCGACTCTTCTCGAGTTGTTGCATATGGATTTATTCGGACCTATAAGTGTGAAGAGTGAAGGCGGCAAATCATATTGTTTGGTAGTGACTGTCGATTATTCAAGATTCTCTTGGGTGAAGTTTCTCGTTTCAAAGGATGAAACTGCTGAAATTCTTAAGTTTCTAATCGTGGGACTCGAAACAGTATTCAAACAGAAGGTTCGAAGGATTCGCAGTGACAATGGAACGGAATTCAAGAATGGAAATATGGGTTTATTATGTCTACAAAAAGGCATCCATCATGAATTCAATGCTCCGTATGTTCCTCAGCAGAATGGTGTGGCTAAGCGGAAGAATAGATCTCTGATTGAGATAGCTCGTACGATGTTATCTGACTCGAAGTTGCCAGTGACTTTCTGGGAAGTAGCGGTGAATACAACTTGTCTTGTTCTTAATCGAGTTTTGACCATGAAGAAACACAACAAGACCTGCTACGAATTGCTAAATAACTGGAAGCCTAATTTGGATTATCTTTTGCCCTTTGGAAACCCTTGCACTTTATTAAAAACTAGATACATTCCAACGAAGTTCAGTGCAAAGGCAATAGAAGGAATCTTTTTGGGATATGTTGCCAATTCTCACAACAAACGGGTGTTCAATAAAGAGAGCAGACAGATTGAGGAATGGTTTCACATTGATTGAGATAATCGTTCGGTTCCTCAGGATGCAAAAGGTCCTTCATGGGCGTTTGACTATGATGCTTTATTCAGATCGTTCAATGTTCCTCCTGCAGTTTCTCATGTTGCAGCAGAAATTTTGTATCAGTCCTGCCGTAATGATGATTCAATTGTCGTTCCACGATCGGTTGTTCTAATTATGGGTACTCCTCCCGTTGACCCGAATGTAGCTTCGGTTTCGGGTACAACACAAGAACTCTGCTGCATTTGTCTCTGAAAACCCAAGAAATATGTTATTTATCAAAGAAGATCTGGAGTGTTTTCATCTAGATAACCTTGAAGAAATGGACATACAACACTCTTATGCTATGTTATCTCTTAGAGCTAAAAGGTTGTACTCTAGAACTGTAAGACCTATTCCAAGCAACAACTCTAACACTAGAGTTGGGTTGGACAAGAGCAAGCTAAGATGTTATAACTGTAATCAACTTGGCCATTTTTCCAGAGAATGTAAAGCACCAAATGCAAACCCAGTTGTTGCACAACCAAGACAAGCTCATCAAGGTCAAGCAAGTCAAGGAAACACTCCACCTGCTCAAACTGTAGCATGTGCAGCTCAACATATTGGAATAGCTGATTTTGATTGGAGCTTTCAGTATGAAGATCTTCCTGCCAACAACCAAGCTCTCATGGTAGACACAACAGAGATACCACCTCAGGGACAACCAGGTAACAAGGATAATACCTGGGTTGTAGACAGTGGTTGTTCCAGGCACATGACCGGCAACAGATCCATCCTCTCAAATTTCAGAAACTTCTATGGAGGATATGTTGCCTTTGGGAGTGATTCAAAAGGAGGATCTATAACTAGACAATGAATTATTTCTAATGAGAGAATGAGTATTGAAAGGGTGAACTATGTAAAAGAACTAGAGTTCAACCTCATAAGTGTGTCTCAAATCTGTGATAAGAAGCATTGGATGCTTTTCATAGATAAAGAATATTTTGTGCTCTCCCCTTGGCTAAGCAAACCTCCTCCAGAAAAGATCTTGTTGACTGCTCAAAGAAAAGATAACTTATATGTGCTTGACATGAACAAAGTCACTCCATCTGGTAGTGTATCTTGTTTTCTGTCCAAGGCATCAGTTGATGAATCCGCTCTATGGCACAGGAGATTAAGCCATGTGAATGTGAAAACTATCAACAAGATGGTGAAAGGAAATCTTGTCAGAGGTCTTCCTGACAAAGAATTCCAGCTTGAAGATCACTGCATAACATGCTTGAAGGGGAAGCAACACAAGTGTTCTCACAAGCCGAAGACATTGAATTCAAATGACACTCCACTACAGCTGCTGCATATGGATCTTTTTAGTCCTACAAAGGTCATGTTAATGGGCAAGCAGTCATATTTTCTAGTGATAACTGATGACTACACTAGATTCTCATGGGTATACTTCTTGAGAACAAAAGATGAAACTGCTGAAATTCTTAAATCCTTAATTCTTGGGGTTGAGAATCAAAGCAATCAGAAAGTCAAAATCATAAGGTGTAATCAAGGTACAGAATTTAAGAACCAGACCTTGACTTGTTTTTGTGAGAGCAAAGGAATTGAAAGACAATACAGTGATCCAAGAACTCCTCAACAAAATGGGGTTGCTGAAAGGAGAAACATAACTCTCATTGAGTCTGCCAGATCAATGCTGGCAGACCCAAAACTGCCTCTCACATTCTGGGCAGAGGCAGTTAGCACAACTTGCTATGTGCAAAATAGAGTTCTCATTGTCAAGCCTCTCAACAAAACACCTTATGAGTTGTGGTTCAAAAGAGTTCCCTACATTGGATTCTTGAAACCCTTTGGATGTCCAGGTATCATTCTTGTCACCAATGGAATCCTTCAAAAGTTTGGTGCAAAATCAGATGAAGGATACTTTGTGGGCTATTCCTCTCAATCCAAGGCTTATAGAGTATTCAATTCCAGAACAAGAATACTTGAAGAATCAGCAAATGTGGAATGTAGGGAACACATTCCATGTGAAAAAGGGAAAGGGCTAGACAGGCTGTTTGATATAGATTCCTTCTCTCAAATATTTGAGCCTCTCGTCTTCTCAAATATAGAGTCTTCATACATGCACAACCCAGCCACTTCATCAAATAATGACTACAGATTAGGCTTCAATGGTCCATCTATAAGAATCAAAAGACCATCCATTGATCCTCCATTTGTTGTTGATGCTATTGAAGCTAGAACAAGCAACTCAAATGTCACCAGCAACAATCTTTCTGACATTGAAGATCAAGATTAGGGTATTGCATCTGATGCTGCTGACAACTCACATGCAGATGTTGTTGCAGTTGATGACATTTCTGTAAACAACCCTTTTGAAAGTCATCATCTTCCTGATCAAAACCAAAGCAATCTTGACCAAGAAATCAGGATGGATGTTGTTCCAGCCAAAGAATTAATAGAACGCATCCTCTAGAGAATGTCATTAGTTCAGTTCAGCAAGGTATTCAGACAAGAAGCAAGTCACATGAAGCCAATATTTGTCTGTTCTCCTGCTTTCTGTCTCAAGTTGAACCAAAGAAGATAGATGAAGCACTGAAGCACAGCAGCTGGATTGAAGCTATGTAGGAAGAGCTTTTGCAATTTAAGAGACAGGAAGTATGGACCTTAGTTGATCTGTCACTTGGTCAAACTGTTATTGGCACAAGGTGGGTCTTTAGAAACAAGCAAGATGAGAGAGGGATTGTAGTCAAGAACAAAGCTAGGCTTGTAGCTCAAGGCTACACTCAGGAAGAGGGAATTGACTATGATAAAGTATTTGCACCTGTTGCCAGACTGGAGGCTATCAGAATCTTCTTAGCATATGATGCATCCAAGAGCTTCACTGTCTATCAGATGGATGTCAAAAGTGCTTTTCTATACGGGAAGATCGGTGAAGAAGTCTATGTCAGACAGCCTCCAGGCTTTGTAGATCCTGCACATTCTGACAAAGTGTTCAAATTAGACAAAGCTCTTTATGGCCTACATCAAGCTCCAAGAGCCTGGTATGAGACTTTGTCAGGTTATCTACTCAACAATAATTTCAGAAGAGGTGCCATTGATCAGACATTGTTTATCAAAGATGAAGGGGGAGAAATTCTATTGGTGCAAATCTATGTAGATGACATCATCTTTGGATCAACAAAGAAGAAATTATGCAAAAACTTTGAGATTCTAATGCACTCAAAGTTTGAAATAAGTTCAATGGGTGAACTAAATTTCTTTTTGGGTCTCCAAGTCAAACAAGTTCCAAATGGAATCTTCATCAACCAATCCAAATATGTCAAAAGTATCTTGGAAAGATTCAAATTGGCTGACTGCTCTGCTGCAAGAACTCCAATTCAAGTACATCATCAATTGTCTCCAGACAAAAATGGCCTAGACACTGATTAACATCAGTACAGGGCAATGATTGGATCTCTCATGTATCTAACTGCTTCAAGACCATATATTATGTTTGTAGTATGCCTGTGTGCAAGATTTCAAGCAGCTCCAAAAACCTCACATCTCCAAGTTGTCAAGAGAATCTTTAGATACCTGAAGGGAGCTCCAGGTCTTGGGCTATGGTATTCTAAGAATGATAAATTCAATATATATGCATACACTGACTGTGATTATGGAGGATGCAACTTGGACAAAAAGTCCACATCAGGAGGATTCCAATTTCTGGGAGGAAGATTTATTTCCTCGCAATGCAAGAAGCAAACATGTGTGTCAACATCTACAGCAGAAGCAGAACACATTGCAGCTTCCAGTTGTTGTGCACAAGTCATCTGGATACAAAATCAAATGCTGGACTATTGAATGACTTTCATGGCAACTCCCATTCACATTGACAACAAGAGTGCCATATCAATTACAAATAATCATGTGCAGCACTCCAAGACAAAACACATTGACACCAGGTATCATTTTATTAGAGATCAAGCTGAGAAAAGAAAAATTATTTTAACCAAAGTTCATACCAATGAGCATTATGCTGACTTATTCACAAAAGCCTTTGATGAAGCTAGATTAAGATATCTAGTTGGATCCATTGGCATGATGAACTTTGATTAAAATCTTTCTCTAAAATATTTAAAAATAAATGTGTCTGTCTTTCTCTTGTTGTAAATAAAGTCTTTTAAAAAATAAATGATCAGCAGCAAACATTTTTGATGCTGGTGGGTTTAGTCCTCAGCAGCAAAGAATTTGCCACTGACTGCTTTAAGCTATCAGTAGGAACAAGTTTGTTGCGTATAGCTTTAAGGCAATCAGCAGTAACATCTTTGCTGCAGACCATTACATCCATCAGCAGCAACCAAGTTTTACAGCTGATAGACTTAACCATCTGCAGCAACCAAATTTGCTGTGGATGGGTAAAAATGGATCACATTAACTCTTACGTGCTGTAAAAAATCACTGTCAGCCTTTACCATGACTGCTACAGTTTGTTACAACTGTAACACAGTAAAAAGTAAAGTGTCACTGTAGATGAATGCTACAGTGTGCTACGCTTCATCTTTTTTGTACGGTACAAGTGACCGTTGCCCAAACTTTTGCTGTTATAACAAAATCAAATTCCCACCTTCACCACTTCACATTAAATTTTAACCTAATCTTCATCTTTTCTCTCTCTCACTCAAGCATTCAAAGCTTCCCAACACTTAACCAACTTTCAAAAGCTTCATCCTTCCCTCCAACCCTCACCAAAATGGCAAACGTTAACATCAATAACCCTGATGACAAGTTCTTAACTTACCACAATTTAATGACATATCTTGTTAAGGGTAAGAAATCAGAAGGGTTTAATGATATGATCGACTTTCTGTGTCGGTCAAAAATGCACTTTGCTCTGACTATCAACCCCATAATCTACATACCTCATATGGAAGATTTCTGGAACTCTGTCGTCTTCTCTACCGAACAGGGGACTCCCAAAATCAAATCAAAGGTAGACGGCAAAGATATCACTATTACAGAAGCTACACTCAGAAAACATCTCAAGATTCAGGACGAGGGTGCCGCCAACTCATACACCAAGAATGAGTACATGAGGACCTTTGTATCCATAGGGTACACTGGAAATCAAGAAGAATACAACATTGAGAAGGCGCTGATGGGTCCTCCATGGAAGTTTTTGTGCCACACTCTTCTACAATGTATCTCACAGAAGAGGAGTGGATGGAATCAATGGAACTCTTGTCTTGCGTTTGCTATTCATGGTATGATAACTTGGGAGGGTTTCAACTTTTCTCACTTGATTTTTGAAGTTTTGAGATACAACCTTCAGGAAGGGGCAAAACAAGATTTTTATATGTACCCCAGATTCTTACAGGAAGTTTTTAACCATGAATTAAAAGATCTTTCAAAACCTGCAAGAGTCTACATGATTGGGGGACATAAAAATAATATTTTTAAAAGTATGAGAACTGTCTCGGCAAAGTTCTCAGGGGTCAATGTTCCATTGTTATCTACAATGATGAACATACAAAGTACCCAGGGTGACAGTTCAGCAGTTCCAGCTGATACTGATCCCACACCCTCCACTTCACAACCTGAACATACAACAACTATTTCTCTTGATCGAACCCATGTGCAACCTCCTGAGGGTGCACAGGTATAAAAAAAACTCACCCCCACTCTTCAATCCTAACTGGAACAAAGGGCCCCAAGTGAGGTAAGCTATACCAGGAAAAAAAATAGCAATAAAAGTTCTTTTATTCTTGGGTCAAAGGTCCAATTCCAACCCAAAAGCCCTCATCCAGTGTCACAACACTCTGATGAGAATATCATAAGGGATTGCCACATGATTAGGTAAACTTCCTTAGAAGAATCTCTATTAGGATCAGGATCACATCCCGGATCACCTAGTCAAGATGATATACCTTTTCTAACCGCCACTATCTCGAAGGTATTGATTGACTTGTGTCACACCCCGACCGATGGAGGAATCATCGGGGCGGGACATGTAGACTGTTCATAGCACATGGTTGACTAAATTGAAATATATTAAAGTCAAATTTGCATTACAAATAATCCAAGTACAAAACCAAATTCAAACAAGATACATAAAATAACTCATAAAATTCTTGATTTAAATTGCCAAGTCCAAATCCTATGTTGAACACGTCTTGAATCAATCTCACATATTGGGGCCTGAAACATGAATAAAATAAAGTCAACTAAAAAGTTGGTGAGTATAACACAGTTGTATGTAGATAGCATATAGTTGAAAACAAATCCTTTACAAAACATGATAAAATAAGGCATTTATGGGGAGCAGCTATTGTGTAACCAAATGTACAATCAAACCTTGTAACTAGCATGCAGAAATTGTGTTGTCGGTTTCAATCACCGCGTACCATGGTGGGTTTGTCAGACTCAATAGATCTATCATTGAAAACCGTCGGCTTGTATAGTTAATGATTGCACATAAGAGCATACAAAGGTTAGCACACCTAGCACTCGGGCACAAAGCTCAAATTTTGCACACATGTATGTAAATAGGATTTTTGCACTTGTGTTGTTTGTGTAAATGTAAATGTGTAATGCGTATAGAGTTCATGTTCCACCCCAAAAGTGTAAAAGAGTAAAAGGGGTTGTGAATACTCACTTGGTATGGAAGTGTAGCTAACAAAGATTATGGATAGCAAATATGATCCTCGAAATGCACAATTTAACCTAAAGGGTAATGCGTATTGAATCAAATAGATGCATAAGGTTTAAGTCTAAAATGAAAGTTGAATTTGTGTATAAAACTATTGATTTGTATTTAAAAAGTATTGAATAAAATATATAGAGTTTGAAGTAAAATATTTAGACAAGTCAACAGGCACGACCGTGCCTTGGCCCGACACGGTCGTGTCTATGATTCCTAGACACAACAGAGAGTAGCCCGAAGGGCATGACTAGGTCTGGACAGGAGGACACGACCGCGCTGCTAGTCGCCACGACCGCGCTCTATGAGGCACGGCCGCGCTAGACGATTAGCGCGACCGTGTCTCTTCCAAATCAGACACGAATTGACAAATGCTTGTATTTTAAACGCTGGAATTGTTAGGGCTTTTGATTAATGGGTTATTACGAGTCCTTTCATATAATTTAATTGTATGGAAATCGTGTTTAAGTATGGATTCGATTAAATTATTTCTATTAAAACATGGTTTCTGATTTAGACAGATTTACGAATTGAAAACCCAAATTAATAAAGGGCTTTTGATTCAGATACTGAGATGAATAAATTAGAGGATTCAATTAACCTGAATAGAAGCGAATCGATGGAGAACGATAGAGAGGGAGTCCGGTGACGGCGGGATTTGCTTCCGGCGGCTTCTGCTGCGATTCCGGCTAGGCCAGAGAGTCCAATAATAACAGGGGAGATTGTTGAACAGAATTTCTTGATTGCTTGAAAGAAAATTGATCAAATTTTAGGATTAAGCATTGAGGGAAAAGATCGACGGTTTTGAGAGAGTTTTGATAATAATGATTATAATCAACTGAGTTATTTTCTTTGTCAATGGAAATGAAACGTAATCGGGTTTGAATTCGAACGATCGAGCGTTTTGAAATCACATTTACGTTTTGACAGTTACGCAGGTGCGACCGTGCCTAATAGAGGCGCGACCGTGCCTAGGCACCGGGCGCGATCGTTCCAGGACCAGTCGCGCGATCGTGCCGAGGCACTTGGCGCGACCGTGCCAGAACGAAGCACGACCGTGCTAGACTAGGGTTTCTTGACATTTTTCAACTTTAGTCCTTGACTTTTCAGGTTTAATGCGTTTGTATTAAATAGTTTCTTGTATAGTGTTTAAATGTATATAATCGAGTAAAACTTGCGAATTTGTATAGAATCATTGCATTTAATTCACGGCGAGAAAATAATGAGACATTGCACGAGTATTGAGTTTGAAATTGCATTACATTGAATTGAAATATGAATACTAAAAATCAGAAATGTTACAACTTGGCTGCCAATGTACCCGGCCCAAGTTCATCACCCAAGAAGGTTCACTCTAGGAGTTCTGATAGAGTAAATGTGGAAGGGGCTATCACTACTTCTGGTCCATCAACTGACCAGGAGGACAGTGATAACATCACTAAGTCCCCAACCACGGCAACTCTTAGTGAAAATGTCTCTTTTGAAACATTTTTCACTGAGAGGAATCCCAGGTGCCAAGAAAACCAGGGTGATGGGGATGTAGAGGCTAGGCCTAAGGCCCCATCTAGTTCCAAGGATTCCACATCTGTGGATGAGGACAGTTTGAAAATTCAAAATATGGAATTGACGGCTAGGGTTGCTATGCTGGAGGCTGAAGTGTCTAAATTAAGGCACCAAGCTTCTATGCATGAGTCCCACATATGTACCCGCTCTGCTTCTACCTCCCTTGTATCAGTGGGCACTCAAACTGATTCAACTTTGATTACTGATGCAAGCAAAAAGGGGAAGGAAAGCCTTCAATATGATGATGATAGCTTGGAAGAATGGTTCAAAGAACAAGAGGAATTTCAACGAACAATCTTCAAGCCCTCTTTTTTTCAAGTTCAAGAGATTGAATAGGAAGACTCCAGAGATGAAGAGGAAGAGGTCCCGAAAGAATGGAGAATAGTTACCAGGAATGTAGAGGAAGCATTTCCTGAGGAGAGGGAGATAGAAAGGGAAGAAGAAGAAGAAGTATTCCCAGAAGTCCAAATGCTTAAAGCTGCTGCCAACATCTCCAGGAGAGTCATAGCCCCTGAATTCCCACTAACTGCACACAACTTGGAATTCGACTCTATTCTAGCATGGGGGTATGATGGCATCCTTAAAAGATTCTGGATTGGCTGGGAATTTACTGGAGTCAAAGAGCTTATCTTGGATAACCTAAATCTGTTTGAAATCCTGTCCCTGCACCTGACTGAAAGTGTTAACACTTCCAATAACCTATATGCCAGGCTTGCCATTGAGAGATTTCATGATATATGTGAAGACAATATGCCTCGGTTTGAGAAGTTCCTTGAAGAAGCAAAAAGGGTGGCTTATACAAGACTTGAGGATGTAGAAGCAGAGTCCTCAAGAGCGACAGAAAAAAGAAATGAAAGGAAAAGCCAAAGAATGGAGCTGATAAGAAGCAGGGTCTTAACTGAAGAACAAGTCCTATGTTTAAGAAAATTCCTTTACAATAAGGTGGTTAGAGGTCTGGAAGTTCATGGATGGTCGAGCACTGAGCCTTTAGGGTTTCAATTCTTTCTGTGTGATGGATCTACATTCATAATCAACAATATCCATGAGATCCTACTGCTTAATCCAAACTTACTTTGTAAGGTATTTGAACTCAGATCACACATCTGCAATGTCAACTCCAAGAAAAGTCAAGAAATGATTAAAATTGACAAAACCTTTCTTGAGAAGGAGGGATGGATTGCAATAGATGAATCTGGTTCAGACTTGTCCCTTCCCTCTTCTCCAACTGTCATCCTAAACACTGAAGAAGAATGTGCAAGAAAAGAGAAACAGAAGATTATGACAGAATGGAAGGCAGTAACTAGAGAAGAATGGGAAGAAATTGGAGATGAAGAAATCGTCCCCCCTTTGTCCTCTCCTCAAATTGCCAATGAAGCTGAGGCGGAGGTCTCAATAGCAACTCCCACCTCTGCTATTGTGATCTATGAAGCTGAAGTAGAGGCATCCAATAAAGACAAAGGGAAAGGAATCATGACAAAAGAATAAGAAAAGAAAATAGAGGAAGAAAAGAAGGAGGTGGAAAGGAGAAGAAGAGAAAAAGAAGAAGAAGAGATGGTTGAACTCAAGAAAGCTCAAGAAAGAAAAGTTGTCATGCTCTTCAGAGAACAACAGATCCAGTTGTAGGTAAGGCAACTGGATAAAACAAAAGTTCAAGTTCCTACAGCTTCACAAATAATAGAAGATGAAGCCTTAGCTCGACAGCTGCAGGAACAATTAAATAAAGAAGATGAAAAGAGAAAGAGAGCAGAGGAAGCCAAGTTCAGAATTACTGATTCTGAACTTGCTAAAGAGATGAGGGAGGAGTGGATGGCAGTTCTGATTTCTCAAGGTGAGGATGCATACTACCTTGAGAAATTAGCCAATAAAGAAATCTACAGGGCCTTCATGGGTAAATCTGGTGAACTGGCCAAGAAGAAGAAGAAGAAGATCGGATGAAATCTAGGAAAGCCATTGCCTTCAATGTTAGAAACCATGAAGAAAGGAAGGTCATGATGGACTTCCTAAAGGGAAGAGGTGAAAGTGGAAAGAGGTTGGGTCCCATGAACTTCATAAACCTACAAGCCCTCTACATGAAGGTGAAAAAGGAAGAAGAAGATAGGCTAAAGAAGATAGGCTCTAAAAGAAGGGTAGACACTTACACAGAAGAAAGAAAACCAAAGAAACCCAAGTCTACTCCCTCAACCTCTCCTCCTTCCGTCCAACAACTTCCCTCTCACCCTCCTAGATCACTCTCCTCCCCTCCCAAAGAGTCCAAATCCTCCCACCCAGCTCCCTCTCATCAACAGCCTCCCAAAAACAAAACTAAACCTCCTACCACATCTAAAGAATCAAGAGAAATTGTGATATGGTTTTACAGTGAACCAGATCAGTGGTTTGAAGTGTTTAGGGGAAAGGCAGAGCTGAAGAGATCAATATACAAGTCTGTGGATGAAGTGATGCAACTTCCAGACTTTGATTTAAGGAGAATGATGGAGCTGGGTGAATCTCATGAGCCTGACAATGAAAGTGGGAGATATATGTTGCTAGTGATCAAACATCACTTCAACCCCAGCAAAGATGTTTCCATTGATGCTAAACCTCTCTAATCCCACTTTCCAATTGTCAAATGGTCCTATAATGCTATCCAGGATGAATATACATTGATAGATGTCAGAGGACAAAAGTTGAGATGTCCTAAACATGCAAAAGATTCAAGAACAAAGACAGTAAGAGAAGTTTTGGTAGCATCAGTCTAGGGGGAGTTTGTAAAGATAAAGACTGATGGCTACAAAGTTCTCTAAGTATAGATGTTGCGGACTCTATAGTTTTGCTGACTTACAAGTTGCTGTGGATAAGGTATATGATGCTGATAGTTAAGTTCTCCTGCTGATAGCCTTATCTGCTGAAGTCCAAAGTTGCTGCTGATAGCCTTATTGACGCTGCTGATAGGCAAATCATCAGTAGCTTTGATTTGCTACTGACACCTTTTGCTGCAACACTGACACACCTATCAGCAGAAGGAATGTTATTGTGCAGATGATTAAAGACAAAGCTACTAATTCTGAAGTCTCCTGCTGATGTGTACGTGATTAAGTTATATAAATATATATATATATATATATATATTTGTTTCAGAAATGGTTTCACGAGATCAGGTTTTAAATTTATAAAATGATAAATACTCAAACTTAAAACACACACAATAGGTAAGTGTACCTATCGCAGCATAATATAGTTTAGGTAAGAACCAAGTATCGAACCAACGGACACGGTCGAATTCCAATACTCAACTTTTGTTATCGTTTAGTCGGTTTAATTAATGAGTGAGTTTTGTGTGCTTGTGGAGCAGAAAAGTAAATGACAGAAAAGTAAGTGGCGGTAAAGTAAATAGCAGAAAAGTAAAAACGTGTGTGAAGTGTGTAACAGAAATGTAACGAACAGGATAGTAAATAACAGGAAAGTAAATATGTCGAAAATGATCAGGTTACGAATAGTATTGCTTTGGGTTTCGAATCTGCTTGGTACGTGATAATGTTAAGTTGACTAATCTAGTAATATGACTGCTACAAATGTGTGACCCGGGTCACCGCTTGAGCCTCGTCCTCACGACATTTGATTTGCAAATTTAAAAGCTTTAACAAATGGTAGTGCCTCCCGTTAAGGACAACAATTACCCTCAACCCATCGAATGGTCATCTCCGGGTTAAGACATCGAATGTAAAATGCTTTATATTAGAGTTAAATAGGTGATTATATTTTGCTCACCGGGAGGCGGTGTAACAATGAGACCAAGTATAAAGACGTACCATTCCTAACATGAGTTCACCAATTCTTGGTCGCATAATAAGTTTGTATAAAGACGTACGACCTTACTAGTGTTGACCAACCCTTGGCTTATCAATATCTGCTTGTATAAAGACGTACAAGTTTTGAAAGAAGTTTAATTAAAAAGGTTTTACGATCTTACACTTTAAAACCAAGAACACTCACAAATATAAAGACGGATTTAGACTATAATAAAAGCCCACCAAAATGGTGGTTTTAAGGACGAATGGTTAAAGACATAAACACATCACTTGGATTAATACGTTAAACATTAACATGCACCAAACTTCATCTTCGCCCTAGCAATACAAAGAGTTTATCCACGAATGGCCATACTAACTAGCATAACGCTGAGTTTCGTAGGCTCCCCTATTGCGGAACAAGGAGGAAGAGCCCTTCCACTCACTACTCTCTACTCTAACTATGAAATACGATCTCAAATGAGGTCTGGATGGTTGTTGTAAGGTGTGGATGGTGTGTGGAATAAAGAACTCAATCCCTCTATTTATAGGCCTCAAAATGAGCAATGCACGGTCGTGTATTGGATTGCATGGGGGTGCAAACACCTCGGGAATCAAACAGGGTACAAGTGACAGTGTACTAGAGCCTTGGGGAGCAAGTTGGCCATTGCATGGCCGTGCAATGGGATGCACGGTCGTGTATTGCCTCCTTGCTTCCCAGTTTCGTCTTTTAGATGCTGGTTTGACTTCTGTTGACCTGGTTTGACTTCTTGGGGGTCAATGCTCGGGTTTGGTCCTCCAAAAGCTTGATTTCTTCATGTTTTAAGCTGGTTTTTGCTTTGTTTATCTTGAAGCACCAAATAACCTGCAATTGTGAAATATTAATGTGTTACATATCATTTGCAAGGATATTAATAAATTAGTATCACAATATGGGGATTATTATGCATGCAAAACATGTATAATTTAGGACATATCACCTGCAAAGATTCCTAAGAAGACTTTTGACCTGATTCATATTGTTTGTTGTAGTTTGTCTTGTAACTGACAATTGTAGTGTAACTTGTAACTGTCAAAGATCAACGGCTTGTGTTTGATCTGATCCTTAGAATCAAGGGTCTGTCTTGATTCTAACTTCCTTTGTATGTATTGTATCTTCTTATTGTACAAGTGTGCTTCTTTAGAGTTTTCTCTGTAACTTGTAAACCTTGAAGATTAATATAATTTGCATTTATCAGTATTATCATTGTTTCTTGTTTACATTGCATAGTTGTGATTGTTTCCGCCAATCTCAACTAAACAGAACCATCTTGTAAAACACTGATCCCACAAGCGCATTTTTCAATACTTAAAGGGTAAACCAAGGTTCGGTTTATGGTATCCTATTAATTCTGACTTTGATTTTAAATCTTTTTCAGATTCAGATTATGGAGGTTGCGGTTTGGACAGAAAGTTGACATCTGGTGGTTGTCAATTATTAGGAAACATACTCGTGTCCTGGCAATGCAAAAAAGCAAACCTCGGTTGCAATTTCAACGTGCGAAGCCGAATAAATTGTTGCAGCCAGTTGCTGTTCCCAAATCCTTTGGATTCAATAACAGTTGAGGGATTATGGTCTGAACTTCACAGGGACACCGATGATGATTGATAATACCGCCACGATGTCGATTACTACAAATCCTGTGAAGCACTTGAAAACAAAACACATCGAGATACGTCAACATTTCATTCGAGATTGTGCAGAAAAGAAGTTGATTGAGTTGGTGAAATTCCACACGGATGAAAATGTTGCCGACTTTTTTACTAAAGCGTTTGATCGCTCACGGTTTGAATTTCTTACTCAAATGATTGGAATGTTTAATCCAGCATGAAAATGATTTTCAAAAACGTTTTTCATGGAAGTTTTTCTTTTATTTTTTTTCTTTCATTAAAAGTTTTATTTTAAATTAGTTTCATGCATTATTATATTTAGTTTACTTGTTTTTGAAAAAGATAAAATCGGTACTGCTTGAAGTTAGAGAAGAAATGATTTTACATCAGTAGATGATCATATACACATGATCATAGATTGACTACCTGGTTTTTGTGTTGATGTTACAATGTGGGTTTATATGATTTGATCTAAACTTCTTAGTTTGCATAAACAGGAAGTGTCATGACTGTCTGACAATGCATGTTTATAATCTTTTAATTTTAATATGTGCATGTAATTTGAATTTTCAGTAGGCTAGGAGCGTTTTTAGACCATTAGTAGTGTGAAAACATAACGATCAATGTCACAATCATGATTTGAACCCATGATATGCTGGATGTGTGTTTTAAAAGATCATTATCAGATAAAGAATATGAGACTTTAAGAATTTCATGACACCAGTATTGGGTTATGTCATTAGCACAATTTTTCAGTTCACTTCACTGCCCATGCCCCGAAAAACATGCAATGTGTTGTTGAACTAAGATATGTCTTGATAACATCTGTCAAGCATATACTAGCCCTTGAATCAAAATCACTTGATTATCCTGATTCATTGAAGAGATCCAGATAACAATTAGACCACATTGCCCTGAATTATTGAATCAATCGATTCTTTATTTAATCTTTCATCTGTCACATGATATCATTGAGAATCATCAAATCCAAACCAATCTATATGAATCACTTGATTCTGAATCTTTATGATTCTTTATATCCTTCGAGATCTGCTTCTTTACCTGTGCAAATTGATGTAATTTCATCCTGGAGATTGATATACATATTCTTTTGCACAAAGTCTTATATGTCTTGAAGATAGTGCAATTTACTTCCTATTGGCATACTTGTGGGGTACGCGTTGTTTTCATATAAATGGTACTAACTCACAAGAACGTGGGATAAAAACGCTTTTGGTTTCAAATCTTATAATGCTGACAACTTGAATTGACATGTATTGTATTGCAAATTCGGTATGAATAAGTTAGCATGTCATGATCTGATCCTGTTTACTTTGAAGTTTATCACGTATCATTTCATGATTTCTGAATATCTGAAAAGTAATTTCAAAAGAGTTGATAGATTATGAATTTTGACGTATTAGTTTGAGAAATTCTTTGCTGAGATATCATATAGTATTGCATAAGTCGCATGATTGATGAGTTGAGAACTGTATTTACACAGAATGCCATAGGTCACCCTTAGATCCGCTAGGGATTTTACATCCAGAATGTGTGTGTGATTCATCAAGATGCTGATATGATCTTCTTACTCATAGTATTCGACCAAAAATATGTGTTTCAGTATGTATAGAGAAAACTCAAAAAGATTTTGATTTGTAGTTTTACTTTACTGCTTTATTTTATATTAAAAATTCAAAAATATTTTAGGTTTGTTTTGATATAAAATTTCAAATACTCAAAAAGATTTTATTTCTATTTTTCATGGAAATTCTTACTTTCTGGATTTATGTTGCAGAACAGGTTGAATGATTGACAGTTGGTTGTTCTGAGAGAAAAAGTTGGTACTTAGGAAAAATTTAAAATTTTTGACTAAGTTTTGGATTAAGCGAACTTGTCTTGTTCGCTTGTTAAGTTCGCCTGAGGAAGAGGTGGCGAACTTATTAAGTTCGCTTGAGCAGGCGAACTTGGCCTAGTGGGTATATAAAGGTTTCTTAGCGAACTTGTCATTTACCCTAAATTCTTGATCTAGCAAACTTGTTAGGCAACTTTGACAGATAATTGGCGAACTTGTCTGACTTCGAATTTTTGGTGATTAAAGTGGTTATTTGTTCTCGTGTTTTATTCCAAATCATTTTGCGATTCAAAAGAAGGTAGCATTACATCATTTCATCCATTGAATTGCTCAGATTCATCGTTTTTGTGTCTAGGGTTCAAGGCATCTGTCATCTGTTCCATTTCATCATGTTTGTGTGCTTAAAAAACTGAAATTTATAGGTCAAAATCATAATTAGATTGATTGCGAGTATATTGATGCCTTGTTTCCTATGAAATAACATCGATTTAACAAGTTTGATTTTCTGAGGAAGTTCGAAGGGTAGGGCAAATTTACTCAGTCGAACTTATTAAGTGCGCCTCTTGTAACTCTAAGAGAACCAATTAAGTTCGCCTGAGAGACCAGTACTGAATTGACTTAGCATTTTTTTCTTGTGTTGTGATTTTTTTTTCATTCAATTTTTTTTTGTTTTTTATTCTGTTTTTATTTTTATTTTTTGTTATAAAAATTGCTAATGTTTACTTGTGTGAATAGGTCATGGATAGACGGGTTGAGTATAAACACAATCAACTTGCGTTGCTTGATCCAGATATGGCAGAGGCTACAAATTATCAAGAGATTATCAATTTTTTTAATTGATCTAGGATAAGAGTTGCTTTATCGGCTAATCCGCACATCAGCCTGCTGTATATACAACAATTCTGGGAGACGGCACACTAGGATACCGATGTGGATCCCCATGTTATTCGGGCTACAGTGAACAACCAAGAGATTGAAATTTCTGTACAATCTATTAGAGCATCTTTGACTCTGGGAGTGTAGGTCCTCATGGCGCTTCTACGGATCGATCTCGTGATAAGACGTGACGTTAACTCGGAGTGTGGAATCCAACGAATCAACGTTTATATGCATAAAAGACAATGTAGACAATCACGTAAATAACCTCTTCAATTGTATTCCAAATCACAGTAGAGTTTACAGACTAATTTGATAATTCTCTGTTCTATCTGTTCTCTCTGACTTTGTAAACACTTATATAGACATCTGACCTGCTATAAGCGAACTTATTAAGTTCGCCTCTAACAGACTAAGCGAACTTAACAAGTTCACCTCAGATAGACTTAAGAGAACTTATTAAGTTCGCCTCTGTTAGACCAGGCGAACTTAACAAGTTCGCCTCTAGGTAAACCTGCATAAACACTTAGTGACTTTTACATAACAAAAATATAAAAACATAAGATCTAAACTATTACAAGCTTTTGTCATTACAAACTATGTCCTAACAGACTCCCCCTTGACAATAGCTTGATCTTTAGTCTTCTATCTTTATGATGAGCTTTTCCAGTTATCCGGTAGTCTGCTGCCAGCATGCACTCCATATCTTCTACATATCTCCAAAACTCTCTTGTACTGTAATCCTTGTTCTCTCCATTCATCAGTGAACATTATCTCATTCTTTTTCAACGTCCTCTGATCTTTCTTTGAAAAATTTATAAGATTCATTGTGTCATAAAAACATACAATGACCTTATTGTCTTTATCTTCAATCCTTGCTTCACCAGTATTAACATCAACATACCACCATTTCATATTCCTAAGGAAATCTGAGGAATCTTCTTCAACGATATCTTGTGTACAGCACGAACTGGTTTATACTTGTACTTCCAGGTCACCTTCCCAGTCTTTTGATCTGTGTTCTTCACTCTCTTTCCTTTTTGTGGTTTCAGCCGTTCATACTTTCCTGAACTACCTTCTTTCTTAATCAGATTTGCTATCACATCAGCTAAACCATTCTTGGATCTATTAATAAGCGGCTTTGAAGCTAGACCATTCATTTCACACCTTGGCAAGGTATTGAAATACTTGATCCTCGGCTTTAAGTACTGAACACCGTCAGATCTTTTAATTGAAAATAATTTTTTATCACCATCATAGAGCCAACTTATGATCCTTCCTACACACCGCTCGTTATTCACATATTTCTCTTTCTGAGTAGGTTGTGCTGGAGACTTGGGTAGCACCTTCATCCAACTGTTCACTACTTCTTTCCACTGTTCTCTTGTCATCCCTGTATTTCTGTAGATCACAGGTTCTTCATTAACCTTTGGAGACTCAGTGTGAGTAGTTTCAGTTTCAGCATCTTTATTGGATTGAATATTCTCATCATCAGTATCCATCTTTGAATCAGCAGTATCTTCAGGCAGTGTGACGTCTTCAACAGAGTCCATAGAATCTGTTACTCCTTCATAAGTGAATTCAGGAATAACATCATCTTGGATGAAGTTATAAGGAACATTAAAACCATCACAGCCTTCATAAGTCACTTTCTCTTGACCTTTCTCTATCTCTATCTCCACTATCTCTCCTTCTTCTATTTCATTATCTGACACATCATCTTCTATGTCATTGAATAACTCATCAATGTCATCAAGACATGCAATCTTTTCAGCTTCTTCTTCCTCAGACTCAGCAAAGAACTCCAATAATAGAATTTCTTCTTCATTAACACCAGAAGTATCTTTGTTCCCTTCAAGTGATTGTGATGTCGACTCCCCCAGTACTTTAGAAATAGGATCAACGTCAGTGTATTGACGATCACCCTCAATATTACCAGAAGGATCATTGTCTTCATCATCACGTCTTTGAATTGACTCTTTGTGACAAGTATCGTGTATCCTCAACTCCCCCTGAGCGTCAAGACGCTGAACGAGTTTAGACACCAATGCTTGCATGTCAGCTATCTATTGAGCTTGAGTCTGAATCACCAGCTGCCGTTGTGAATCAGTAGAAACAAGAGTATTCACCTGTTTTTGTAGAGTAAGCACTTGAGATTCAAGGAAAGTAATCCTTTCAGAATCATAAGGCTTTGACGGACCAGCTGACGAATGTGGAACTGAAGTACTTTTAGTAGGAGTAATAACAGGAGGAACAAGAGTTATAACCGGAGATTTATCTTTAGATCTTGGAGGAGTAATAATCAAGGAAGCAACAAAATTAGCATCCTCTACTCCCTGCGAAGATTGAGCAGATAGAAGTAGACATTAACTTTTGAGTCTTTGGATCCGGATTGAAGTCACTATCAGAATCAGTACTCTCATCAACCAAAGATCTTTTTCCAAGTACTGATCCGGAAGGAGGATCCCGAACAGACTTTCTTCTTGGTTGTCTGGCTTGAGATTTAATGCGTTTTCCAGCATTAGCCAGTGGAATAGCAGCTAACCGCTCATAATGATCTGAGGAGAAATCCCTAGATTCATCAGAGTCAGTGCTTTCAGTAACAGGTAAGGTCGTATCACTTGAGCTTGAACTAGATTCTTCATCAGTCACCACATTCCCTTCAGCTTCATAAATGGGTGAGTTCACAGCATCATCAACGAAATCATCCATGTTCATTCCTAGATCTTGTTCATATGCATGAACGACCTCCTCTTGAACAGGTTCATGAATAGGTATTTCAACCTCAGCTTGTGGAATTAGAACTTGTTCAGGAATGGGAATTTGTGGTTGTACGGGAACCTGAACTTGTTGAACTGGAACTTGTTGTTGTATCGGTTGTTGTTGTGGAACTTGTTGTTGTTGTTGTGGTTGCGGTTTTTGTTGTGGAACATTTAACCCTTGAACTTGAGCAATTTCATCAGGATGAAACCAGTTGTCATTCGGTGGTGCAACATAATCAGGATTGATTAAGTGACCAAATAAAGGAGTATTAACCGGTATCAATGCGGCATTCTGCTGTTTCACCTTCGTGCAATCAGTAAAGATACGCTTTGACATTGGAGTCAAAGTTAATCTTATAGGATGTTGTGGAAGATCCGGAATAAGATGATTTAGAATAATTTGAATAAAGCGAGGATACATCAAAAATCCTTGACCTTCAGCAGGATTAATCTGCATGACCATCTCTCGATAGAAGTAAAGTGCAAAATTGAATTGCTTATTCAACGTTAAAGCCACCATTGCAGTTTGAAGAGCCATCTTTAAGCCATCGGTTCCAGCTTTACGAGGATAGATGCATTGAATAATCACATGCATGAAGTATCTCTATTCACCGACTAATCCACCTTTACGTGCTTGTGTATCATTCTGTCTCCCACGATAACCCATTCTTTGAAAACAACCCATAATAAGAGTGCCCGGATATGACAATGGGTCTTCAGCATTACCACCCAAAGTAAGAGCAGCACGAATTGTCTCTTCAGATATGGCAATTTCAGTATTATTAACAGTGGCACGAAGAACATGAGGTTCTACGTCCGTATCCTGATGAACTGTATCCCAAAATTGCTGTATGCATACCAAACTGATGTAAGGATCAGCAGATAAAGCAGTATGGAGACGCGAATGGTTCAGAAATCCGATTATTCCTTGAAAATTAACTGCCTCTGACATGTTAGAATCTAACAATGCCACCTGGTTATGCTTATATTCGACACGTCTAGCCATCTGAAAACATTCGGACAAAAAACACTTTAGTAAAAATAACAGACACAAACAAAAATTTTAAAAATATAAAAAAAAAATTTAACACTCAAAAAAAAATCACAAGTCCAAATACCCTCTGACCCCTAGGCGAACTTAATAAGTTCGCTTAGTGTTGCAAGAGGCGAACTTATTAAGTTCTCCTGGACAAGTTCGCTTCGAATAAGTTCGCTTGTAACAAGTTCGCCTGAACCTGTGACGATTCAAATCCAAACACAGAATTTCAAAAAATCGGCTAATCAAGTTAAACGCATGAAATAAGCAATGGACATCAGTCGATTATCACTTAGCAACCAATTAGAATGATCAATTTTATATTTCCAGTCAAAAACAGTCCTTTTAAACTTTCGACGGAAACCGAGAATAAAACCACCAAATACTCACAATTGAACGGATGAAATTCAACAAAATTACCTTGGAAAGGATCGCAATTCAATTTTGAATATAATGGAATCAACAAACAACCCTAACAACACAGATTAAAAATTTCGAAGAAATTCAGATAAGTTCGCTTAGAACAATGAAGACGATGACTGAATAAGTTCGCTTATTTAGGCGAACTTGTTAAGTTCGCTTAACAAGCTTTCGGCGAACATGCTAAGTTCGCTTCACCATCCTCAGGCAAACATATTAAGTTCGTTTCACTATTCTCGGGCGAACATATTAAGTTCGCTTCACTGTACACAGGCGAACATAATATCTATTCACTTTTGCCTTGAACAAAATTTTACCAACTTCAACCTTTCAAGTCTTGAACTTCCGTCAGCATCATGTATCCGATCCAATCCCGAACAATTTTAATAAAAGTTTAGAATTTTCATGGAAAATAAAAAACAAAATCTTTTTGAATTTTATCTATACAAACGAAAACACATATTTTTTTGGATTTTTATCTGAATAAACTGAAATCACTTATTTTTGAATGAACATCATGAGTAAGAAGATCATATCAGTATCCGAGTAGTTCATCACGCATTTTAGCAATAACCAAGGGTAACCTATGATATGGAACAATCCAACTCATATTATACTTATGTATCTTTTCCAGTATATGTAACTCATTCAATTTGAATAATATTAGAAATGAAACGCGATAAATTTCAAAGTAAATAAGATCAGGTTATGAAATGCTCTTTTATTTATACCGAATTTGAAATATAAAGCATGAATTCTTAAATTTGTCAATATTATATGATTTGAATCTATAAGCGTTTATATTCCAAATTCATGAGATTTAGTATCATTTTGATGAAACACATCGTGTACCCCACATATATGCCGAACAGAAATATAATGTTGATGCACTTTCCTGTGACAACACTCTGGATAGAGTCTAGGTTTGTATGTCTAATGTCTGTATTTTTTCTTTGTATGTAAGAGTCATTATGTAATAGTTTATCGAGTTGTATTTACGTTTACATAATGTGTTGTTGATTTCTTCCAAGTGTTGTGCGCACTTGTATGTGCGCAGGAGAAAGCTCCTGCGTACTTAGCAAGTACGCAGGAAGACCTATGCGTACTTGTTAAGTACGCAGGAGTAATTGGTCCTGCGCACTTACTAAGTGCGCAGGCATCAGGTCAGTATAAATAGGATAGGTTCACAGAAGCTAAGTACGCAGAACCATTTGTTCAGACGAACTCAGTTTTGCTAAGTACGCAGCTTGTATTCTCTCTGTAACCGTCGAGTGTTTATAATACAAAGAACGATTATTGTGACTCTTGTGTTCGGTTTACTTTGTTCAGTTAGACTCTCCACCTAGTCACGGGTATTCCGCACCCGGTCCGACTAGTGGACCACTTGCATGTGACGATCCACCACACCCGAGGGACCTACAAGTGGTATCAGAGCTTTGCTCTTGAATTCGAGTGTTGTAAGTGAGTTTGGAGACGTTTTTACTGAGTTTTACAAGCAAAGAGAGGTTATTTTGTTGATTTTTGTGATTAAAAAAGGGTAGCTCTTGAGCACTTTTTTAGAAGCAAAAATCTCTCAAAAACCGATTTTTGTTGTGTATTTGTGTGTTTTGAGCATCATAGGTTGGTTAGAAACTTGTTTCTGACCCTTTGGCTCAATTGCATTGATCATCAGACCATTTTTTACCAACTCCGGCGAGTTTCAGGTCACCGAAAAAGTTTGGTGAGAGTTGTTGAAAAGGTGTCCTGCGTACTTACCATTTTTGGCAAAAAGTACAGTTTTCTGCGAACTTGCTAAATACGCAAGAGTTATCTCCTGCGTACTTACAAGTGCGCAAGACTGAACTGCGAACTTAAGACTTATCCTGCGTACTTAACAATTTACTCCTGCGTACTTACAAGTACGCAAGGGCAAATATTAAATACGCAAGACCATTCATAAGTGCGCAAGGCCAATCCTAAGTGCGCAATAGCTACTGACTTTTCTGATTTTTGACCAAGTGTTCACCATGTCAAACCTTCAGAACCTTAGTAGTATGTTAAATTATGATAATGAAATCGGTACTCCACAGAAACCTCCCAAGTTGCTCAATGTAAACGATTATTCCAATTGGAAAGCCCGTTTTGAGCACTATATTTCATACACCGATTCATCGTTATGGATACCTATTCTTGAGGGATATAAGCATCCCACCCACTTGTTTCTTGATGAAAACGTACCTAAGCCTATCTCTAAGCTGGATGCAGAAGAAAAGAAAATTTATGATCGAGAGAAGAAGGCATTGGGTTCAATCACTATGTCATTAACTCGGGATTTGTTCCACAGTTTCCGAGGATATGAATCTTCTAAGGATCTTTGGAAAGCTTTACAGAAAAGATTCGAAGGAAATAGTGACATCAAGAAAAGCAAGAGGGATCTGCTCCGGAAGCAATACGAGTGCTTCAGATTTATAGAAAATGAATCTTTAGATGATCTTATCTCTAGATTCTATCACCTACAAACGGAGTTGAAATCGTTTGAGCTTAAATATCCAGAAGAGGAAATGGTGGAAAAGTTTTTGGATGCTCTGCCACCGAGATATGAGATGTATACAACCCTGATGAGGGAAAGTTCAAAGTTCTACGAGATGACAGTAGATGAGGCAGTCGGTAAGATTCAGGCTCATAACATGAATCTTATAAAAAGGGAGAATTCTGGAAGACCTCAGATACAGGACCCTTCCATGTATCACGGGACGACTTCCACGTCAATGTCTTCCGGCTCTGGGATTGCACTCTTTACTGGGAAATCCATTGAAGAAGACCACTCTAATGGTTGTGGTGGTCATGCATGTTATGCATCAGGATCAGGGTTTGGATCTCATCAACAAAACTCAAAGACTCCTCAGAATACGTGCTCAGCCAACCAGTCAGCTATTGCCAAGATAGCTGAAGATCATGTAGCACTATTCTCATCTTGCATGCTGGCATATGAGAATTTCATTGGTGGAAAGCTAACGGATCCTGAGACTATTGAAGAGGACTTCAATCAAGTGGATCCTGATGATATTGAAGACATGGATATTCAGTGGAATATGGCCATGTTACTGAGGAGGGCCAAGCGTTTCCTGAACAGAACAGGAAGAAAGTATATTGGCGGGCATTCTAATGCCAAGGTTGGATTTGACAAATCCAAGGCCAAGTGCTACAAGTGTCAAAACTATGGACACTTTGCTCGTGAATGTCAAAAGGACAGAGCACCGGCCTCTGGTTTTACCAGACCTAGCCAGGGAAACAGCCATGGCCAAAACAACCAAAGCCACCACAATCATACCCAAAGTAATCAGTCCAATGCACTGGTCGCACAGAATGACGAAAATTTTGATTGGGGTGTGCATCTAGAAGACGCCATCATTGCTCAAGCACAGGTTGGTCTCATGGCAGAAATCATGGAGCTGATGGAGGCCGAGAGGAAGGAGGCCGAGAGGAAGGAAGCTGAAGAAGAGGAATCTTCTGAATCTGAAGAAGAGGAATCTTCTGAATCTGAAGAAGAGGAAGCTTCTGTAGCTGATGAAAAGGAGTCTACCACTGCTGTCGCTCTCATGGCAATTGGAGAAGGACAAAGTTCATCATCTGAGGTAGATTCTAACCCTTTCTCTGTTGTTTCTTGTTCTAAATGTCTAGGGCTAAAAATGAAATTTCTGATCTCCAAGACATAATCGGACCCCTAAAGTTGACAGCTAAAAATTACAAAACGAATGAATCACGTTTTAAAGAATCAGTTGAAATGCTACAGAAAGATAAACAAGACTATTCTTTAAAAATAAGCGACCAACAGGTTCATTTGGACATTGCGTATAGGGCTTTGGAAAAGAAGAACAATGAAATTAACAAACTGCAAAATGAGATCTTGCAGCTCAAATGCACTAACGAGAAATTGAAAAACTCTCGCTTAGTGGTGGAACACTACGAATCCGTGGTGAGAAAAATGAATGGCCTAGGACTTGGTACCAATGCCATTCCTCCACCAATAAGTGGGCAGTTTGTCAATAGCTTGATAGACATTGATCTCACTTGTCTAGATGAGCCCTCTGATAAGGATGATTCCCCTAAAAAGGATGAATCCTCAAGTAAGGCTAACTCCACATCTAGTGAGGAGTATGTTACTGCTTCTGAGGATGGGTCGGTTAACACTTGCCCTGAAGGAGTAGTTTCTGAGGAGTTGTTGACTGAACAGAAAGTCCAGAAAAACATTATCACTAATTGTGATAATTGCATTTTAACTGAACCTGATATCATTGAAACAAATGATAAACTTAAGGGAATGCTTACGGGGGTTTTAAAAATATTAACCAAGCTAAGAAAGAGGCTTTTTCATCTCATTATGGGCTGGGTTACAAAGAGAATTTGCAAAAGTATTATACCCCCAAACATCAAACTGTAAAAGTTCAAACTTCTGTTCATAAACCAACTCTTCCTTCTCACAATGGTGAGTTTTCTAAGGCCAGAACTAAATAGCCTTACATGAGAACTTATGTTGATAAGAGGAATTGCTTTCACTGTGGATTGGTTGGTCACATTGTTGTGAACTGTCCTTCTAAGAACCCAGGGAAATGGCATGTTGTTTCACGACCAGCTGTTATCCCTAAGTCGCCAGTAGTGAAAGCTCCTATCAGACCAAAGCAAAATGTGGTGAAACCACCAGTGCAACCGATAGCTAAGCCAAAGATCAAATCTGAGGCCAAGCCATCTGTTGTAAGAAAGGTAAAGCAACCTGCTGTACCTCGTGTGTCTACATCTAGTAGTACACGCACTGGTGAGAAACCTGTGGCTAGACTCTCTAAGCCACAGAGAAGAAGAAGGAATAAGAGGTTGAGAAAGCTGGAACAGCTGACTAAAGCTCAATCAGGTGAAGCTTCCACAAGTTCACCGGCTGTGATTGAACCAAAGTCTCCTGTTCTGGTTAAGATTCAAAAGAGATCCTGGAACAAGAAAGTTAAAGATTCTCAATCTCCTGTTCCCAATTCCTCCAAAGATTCACCAATTTTGGACAGTCATCATGACTGTGAGTTGAAAGAAGTAGTTTATTTTGAGAAGGATGGACGACCCAAGACCACAATGGCTTGGGTCTCCAAATCTAACTAATTCTTTTGTTACTCGTGCAGGGACGTCCGAAGGGTACTATCTCTAACCGCTGGTATGTAGATAGTGGATGCTCCCGGCACATGACAGGAAACATGGCCTTGCTTCAAGACGTTAAACCATTTAGAGGCGGCTATGTGGCCTTTGCCGAAGAAAAAGGCGGCAGTATCACATGTCAAGGCGTGGTTTCGAACGGTTGTGTTAGCTTTGACAATGTCAACTTCTGCGAGCAGCTGAAGCATAACCTGTTGAGTGTCACACAAATGTGTGACAAGGAGTACTCAGTGATGTTTGACAAGTCAGAATGTCTGATTCTCAAACCCGGTTTCAAAGTTCCTGATGACTGGATTCTGATGAGAGCACCAAGAACAAACGACACTTATCAGATTGATATGAGCGTGGCAAAAACCACCTCATCAGTTGCTACTTGTTTGCTTACAAAAGCGACAGAGCTTGACTCCATCTTGTGGCATAGGAAACTCGGACATATTTCTTATCGTAAAATGAATCATCTTGTCCGAAACGGTTTGGTAACCGGGGTTCCTAAGCTGAGATTTACCGTTGCAGATGACTGTATGCCTTGTAAAAAGGGCAAACAGGAACGGAAGTCTCACAAGCCCAAGCTCCAAAACTCTATCGATACCCCTTTGGAGCTATTACACATGGATCTGTTTGGCTCCATAAGTATCAGGAGTATTGGAGGTAAGTCATTCTGTCTAGTTGTAACTGATGATTTCTCACGTTTTTCTTGGGTGCATTTTTTAGGTACAAAAGATGAGACTGCTGATATTCTTCAATACTTGATCCTGAGCTTGGAATCTCTTTGCAAGCTGAAAGTTAGAAGAATAAGGAGTGACAACGGAACTGAGTTCAAGAATAATTTGATGGAACTTTTCTGTCTCAAGAAAGGGATCCGTCACGAATTCAGCGCGCCGTACACGCCTCAGCAGAATGGAGTTGCTGAATGGAAGAACAGAACACTGATTGAGACTGCAAGGACTATGTTGTCAGATGCAAAGCTTCCTGTCACTTTCTGGGCAGAAGCAGTAAATACAGCTTGTCACGTCTTAAACATAGTTTTGGTGGTGAAAAGACACAACAAGACTTGTTATGAGTTGATCAACAATCGACTTCCCAATCTTGATTACCTAGTTCCTTTTGGTAGTCCTTGTTCCTTGTTGCTACAGTATAAAGATCGTCAATCTAAATTTCATGCGAAAGCGGTGGAAGGCATCTTCTTAGGATATGTTGCCAATTCGCCCTGCAAGAGAGTGTACAACATAGGAACTCGTACTGTCGAGGAATGGTTCGAAGTGGATCGTAGTAAACACAGCATTCCACCAGAACCAAAAGGTCCAACTTGGGGTTTTGATTATGATGCGCTATTCAAGTCTTTCAATCTTCCTGAGCTATCTGCAGAAGACGCCGAAAATGTTTATAATCTATTGAATGGCGGCAGTTTTTCTACTCGTGCTACTATACCAATTATAACTCCTGATTCCAATGCTGCATCTGCATCTGGAACTCATGACAGTGATAACAGTGATAACAGTGAAAGTGTTCATGTTGTTGGAGATGACGCTCAAGCCAATCCTAACACAACTGTAGGAAATGAAGCTCCAGCTGATCCAATTAACATTGAATCTTCTTCTGCTGAAACATAGGAAATGGGGGAGTTGAGCACAAATTTAGATCCAGAAATTCAAGAACCAATTGTACCGGAGACGAGAGTGCATAGGAATCATCCAATCGACAACATTATTGGTGATCCTTATGCCGGTGTTCAGACTCGTCATAGAACCATCACTGAGAACACCAGTCTTTACACAGAGATATTTGACACTGGTGTCATGGAAACATGTCTGCATGCTGCATTCGTGTCCCAGATAGAGCCGAAGAATGTGAAGGAGGCTCTCACTGACAACTGCTGGATTGAGGCGATGCAAGATGAATTGTCCCAATTCCAAAAGTTGCATGTATGGGATTTGGTTGACTTGCCAAAAGGCTTTCAGCCAATTGGAACCAGATGGGTGTTCAAATGCAAGATGGATGATCATCATGTAGTTGTGAAGAACAAGGCAAGATTGGTTGTTCAGGGTTTTTATCAACAAGAGGGCTTGGATTACACAGAAGTATATGACCCAGTTGCTAGAATTGAGGCCATTCGACTGTTCTTGGCTTATGCCACATATGTCGGCTTCAAGGTCTACCAACTTGATGTGAAGAGTGCTTTCCTTTATGGTAAAGTTCATGAAGAAGTCTATGTCACTCAACCTCCCGGTTTTGAAGATCCGCATAATATCAATAAAGTGTACAAGCTCGACAAAGCACTTTATGGTCTTCATCAAGTACCGAGGGCATGGTATGAGACACTATCAAAGCATTTACTGTCTAATGGTTTCGACCGTGGGCAGATTGACTCGACTCTCTTCATATGGAAAGCAGGAGGTGACATTCTTCTTGTGCAAGTATATGTCGACGACATCATTTTTGGGTCGACCAATGAAGGGATGTGTAGGGATTTCGAAAAGGTGATGAAGTCCAAGTTTGAAATGAGCAATATGGGTGAACTGTCGTTCTTCCTGGGTCTGCAAGTCAGTCAAAGAGAGGATGGCATTTATCTACATCAAACTAAGTACGTGCAGGACATCTTATCAAAATACAAGATGAGTGATAGCACTACTTATGGCACACCAATCCCAGTCAATCATGGTTTGCATCCTGACAAAGATGGGAAGGATGTAGACAGCAGGTTGTACCGTGGGATGATCGGATCACTTATGTATCTCACAGCTTCAAGACCCGATATTATGTTTGCTATATGCTTGTGCTCAAGGTTTCAGTCTCAACCGAAGGAGTCACATATGATAGCTGTGAAGAGGATTTTCAGATACCTGAAAGGGAAACCCCGATTGGGTCTTTGGTACTCCAAGCAGCAGTCATTCGACTTCAAAGCCTACACTGATTCAGATTATGGCGGTTGTAACCTTGATAGAAAGTCAACTTCTGGCGGATGTCAATTCTTGGGAGACAGACTGGTCTCCTGGCAGTGCAAGAAGCAGTCAACGGTTTCTGTCTCAACTTGTGAAGCAGAATACATTGCTGCAGCTAGCGGTTGTTCTCAGATATTGTGGATTCAGCAGCAATTGTGAGACTACGGCTTGAACTTCACTGGAACTCCTTTATTCATTGACAACAATGCCACCATGTCCATCACAAATAACCCGGTGAAACATTCCAAAACTAAGCATATTGAAATTCGCCATCATTTCATCCGTGATTGTGCTGAAAAGTATTTAATTGAACTTGTAAAGGTTCACAAGGATGACAATCTTGCTGACCTTTTCACAAAGGCATTTGATCGGTCCCGTTTTGAGCATCTTGTCAACTTGATAGGAATGTTCAATCCCGAGTGAAAAATTAATTTTCTTAAATCAATTCAATTCATGGAAGTTAAATTTTATTTCTTTTAAATTTTTCTGTATAGTTCTGTTAGTTTAAAATACTTTACAAAAATAAAAAAAAATAAAAAAAATGGAGAAAATTTCAAAAGTTCACTTGAGAAACGAGGAAATGATAGTACATCTGAAATGATCTAACCATCATAGACTGCTCATGGGAAATGATTGCGTCATGTTTACTTAATTGTTTAAATTATTATGTTTTTAATCTGTTTACTTATAAGTAATTTGAATTGTCAGTAGGCTGTATGCGTCTTTGAATCACTAGTAGTGTGGAAACTAAATCTAAATTACAACTGTGATTTGAACCCATGTTTGCAAGTGTGTGTGTGTAAAAGAATAGAAAAGATCATTATCAGATAAAGGATGTTAGATTTTGGCAATAATTTTCTTTTGAGATCAGTTTCGGGTTATGTTGTTAGCACAATTAATGTGGTTCATCTCACTACCCATACTCACAAGTATGCAAGGAGAGATTGAATCAAGACATGTCTCTACATCAACCATTGAGCATGTATTCACCCTTGAATCATTCCTGGTTCATTGAAATCAAATCTAGATAAAAGTTGGATCCCGTTACCTTATAATCAAACACCATGTTCATTATCCCGAATCATCATACCGATATTCAAAGAAGAAAATCACATGAAACCAAGACAATTGAATCACTCGATTCTGAATCTTATGATTCTTGATAATCCTTATGGATTCTGCTTGATTTTTCTGTGCTAATTGATGTAACTTCATTCTGAAAATTAAGAATATCATTGGAAAAATCTTAGATGCCTTGAGATAGTGCAAAATATCATAGCATTTAAGTGGGGTACACGTTGTATATTTTATAATTAATAACTTAATACACAAGAACATGATACAAAGATGCATATAGTTTCAGATCTTATAATATTGTCAACTTGAATTACTTGTTTATTTGCTTATTACGTAAGAATAAAGAGTAATACATGACATGATCCCATATTCTTTGATGTTTATATTGTATCGTTTTTGCTAAAAATTAGCCTGATATGATCCTCTGCTCGTGTCTTTGATCAAAAATAGCTTATGTGAATACTTGTATATTTCTATCTAGAAAAGAACAAAAAGATTTTAAGTTTATGCATTGTTTAAGTTTATTTCAGAAATATTTTATGTTTAACCTTCATGAAGTGTATTTGAATCCTCCCGATTGAATATTTTTATCTTGTTCGTTATTTGACTTGACAATCTTCATAATTCTGAGTTGAAAATTACGCACTTAAAGTTTCTGCGCACTTGTCAAGTACGCACGAAGTAAGACTTGCGCACTTAGCAAGTACGCAAGAGTTAATTCCTGCGTACTTGTTAAGTACGCAAGAGTTAATTCGTGCGCACTTAGCAAGTACGCACGAACAATATCAGTGGGGTATAAGTTTGACACTTAGAAAATTTTCTGTTTTTCTCATTCAAACCCAAATTTTTTTTCCCCCTGCGATTTTTCTCTCAAAATCGAGTGTGTTCAAACCTGTTTTTCATCCCGTCCACATTATCATCTTCGTATTTCATCTCTTTGGTGAGAATCTAGGCCGATTCCATCCATAGATTCGTGTTTTTTTTGGACCGATTTTTGACTTAAAATTTTTTAGGTTAAATCCGTAAAATTTTTGGGGTAAAATGGGTTGTTTGGGTAACTAGTGTCTCTAACAAGTTATTAGGATGCCTAATCGATCCTCTTTTTTTCCCTTTGGTCATCGATCGATCCGACGGGTTGAAATCGAACCGTCAGTGGGTCGATCACTGACCTAGGTCAAGATTTGATCGTGTCTTAGTGGTTAATGGTGTTGATAATGGTACCATAGGTTCGAATCCCTGATTCCGACCTAGTGGCTACCTAATCAACCCGCATTTTAAACGAATTTAAATCTTTGAAATTTTTGCTAAGGGTTGTTCTTGCGCACTTAGCAAGTACGCAAGAAGTAATTCCTACGTACTTGTTAAGTACGCAAGAGTAAAATCCTGCGCACTTGCTAAGTGCGCAGGACCAACACTTAGAAAATTTTTTAAAGTCTGAAATTTTTTACAAAGTGTAACTACTATTCTATGTCATGTGTGTCTATTTCCATTGTTATAAATTGTTCTGATTATGTTTTCTGTGTGTGTTTGCAGATAATGGCTCGTGCTTTCACTGACGAATTCAATCTGTTGGCGCACACTGAACCAGAATGGAAAGGGGCAGCCTTACAATATAGAGAGATTGTGGACTTTCTGAACAGATCTAAAATAAGTTATGCAATCTCGGCTAATCCAACAGTCTCAAGACCATACTTAGAACAATTCTGGGAGACTGCAGAGCACGATTGCACAGTATCCCCTAATGTCATAAGGGCTACTGTTGATGGTCGGGCTATTGCAATCTCTGAAGATACAATCAGACGAGTACTGCAGTTCAGAGACCTTGCCACCGACCCGACATCCTATCCAGATTACTACGTGGATGGGTGTTGGAGGCAGAGAATGGGATATGTCGGGGAAAGGGACTATGCTTCTTACAAGAAAATGTGGGTATTAGATCAATGGCGTTATTTTGCCCACATCATGATCATGTGCATCTCATCTAGGAAAGCAGGGAAAGATGCGATGGGTCATGACCTTGCAGCAGCCATGGTGGGCTTGTCTCTCAATCGGGGCTACAACTTCTCACGCTTTATTTTCAAAGCAATTAATGACCAGATAAATACAGCTGAGAGATTTAGGTTCCTTTTATACCCGAGGTTTGTGCAACTTTTGATCGATGATGCGTTGCCAAACCTGCGTGCTATCGGGGAGAGACTGCAAGTGAAAAGGGTGGCCAAGAGAGTCTTTGCACAGTTTCTAAAGCCAGGCAGTGTAGAACCTACCCCTGAGCATACTGAACTCTTCGGCCATCTGATTAATGAAGCATACGTCGCTTCGGAGGACTGGAACTGGTATAGTCCCAACTCGGGACCAGAGATGAGTGATCACTCTGATGAAGAACAAGATGAAGAGAATGAGGATGATGAAGGTAATGATGAAGGTAATGATGAGGGTGATGATGAAGGTGGTGTTAGTGGTGCTGAGGAATCCGATTCGGAGGCTACAGAATCAGATTCTTCTGATTCCGATGATGCACCATCACAGGCACATCCGAGGAGACAGGCACAGGTAACCCAGCCTGCGTCGTCTTCAAAAAGAAAGAGACAAAGCTCCAACAACGAATATGAGCCGGATTCCGACTCTGACGCTGCTTTACAAAGACAGAGGCATGAGAGCACCAACAAGAAAAGGGGCGATAGGCAAGAGGTTGCCATCCCCAGGGTTGAAGAGATTCCAACTGTGCAACCAGTACAAGTTGAAGCTGCCATTTCAGAATCTACACAACCAGCACGGCAACTGTTTAGTAGGAGGAGAAGGCCACTGGTACAAGCAGATGTGGCGGTCACAGAGGTGATTCCTGTGACGGTGACCCTCCCTATTCCAACCGTCCAGGTGACGGTGACTGCTCCACTTCTCACGGAGTCAATCACAGTCACCCCAACCATAACACCTACTCACATCATACCATCCCCAACCCCAACACCCACCAGAGAGCCGTCAGGTCAACCCTTTAATTATGGTGACATCTCATAGGGGTTCGAATTTGACACAATCTTCTCTTCCCCCATCCACAACGCCGAAGCCTCATCATCAAGGCATCCGGATCAAAATGAAGCTAGGATCGATATGCTAGAAACCCAAGTTGCTGGCTTGTTGAAGACTATTCAAAAGTCAAAAGAGGATTCTGATGCTCAACAAGCACAGATAAACTCTCTGGCAGATGAAGTTAGGATTCTGCGTAGCCAGAGAACGGGGACTGATGAACGGCTGAAGAATGTGATGGCGCAGAATGAACTATTAATGAAGACGAATGAAATGATTCTAGCCCACAGAACTTCAATTGAGCTAAGGCTGGATGCTTAAAGGCAGGAGCACGCTACTATGGTCAAATTGATTGCAGAACTGACCGAGAAGCTAGGTGCTCAGGGGGAGAAGGAAAAAGAAAAATCCACCGGTGCAGAGGGTTGTCATCCAGTCGATTTGACTAAGGATGATGACAAAGACAAGGATCCTGAAGTCGGTCCTAGTGGAGGTGAGCACCAAGCTTCGGCAATTGTGCCCATCTCTACTACGTCAATGGCTGAGGGGGAGTCTACTACGCAAGAGGGTGGTGATACCTCAGGAGGTGGTGGTGGTGGTGATAAAGGGAAGTCAGTGGCTGGCGAGATTCTATGTCTCGAGCCTGACTATTCTAAAGAAGCACAGATCAATGCTCTCCTTAATCTGGAAGAAGGAGAGATCGACTCTGGTGATGATTGGAACGATGATGATGATGATGTGATAATCGAGATTCCCAAGGGCGACGGGGATCTAGAGTATGAGTTAGAGGATGGTGAGATCTTTGAAATACCATCGCTCGAATCTCTGCTCGAAACAGACACAGGCTCAGTTGATACAGCTAGTAATATTGAAGCTACAACTGATGCCCCCCCGGTCGACCATATACCTGTGGACCCCGAGGCACAAAAAGAGAAAGACATGCCTTCTGCATCTATAAAGGGTCCAGCTCCAGTGTGGCAAAAGACGTCTATCAAAGACAAGTATGGAGCGACAGGTATGATCTTAGCTGTCAGGTTTGAGGAGGACAAGCAGTTGTTCGCCATCAAAAGATCTGGAGGGGTTCAATACTTGAAACCAACCAGTGAGGCGTTCAACTCTTTGCCCAGGTACGACCTAGTTAACCTTGCAAACCGCGACCTGCTGAATCATTCGAATCATGCAGTAGCAATGGGTTTGTGGAGTATACTACAGCGTGAAGCAAGATCGGGAAAGTATGAGTATCTCAAGCCTCAGGTGCCCAGAAGAGTCAAGGATAAGCATGCAGTGCATCCTGTGACTAAGAAGTCGTTAAAGAGATTGGTATACAAGCCAGTGCGATGTGAAACTAAGATTCCCCTGAGCAAGTTACCTCAGGATATTCTTGGTGACATGTGGTACTGGTACGTTGATCCAAAAACGGGCGAGGCTGTGATCATGGGTAAAGGTAAGTCAGATAGTGGAAACACAGTGCCAAAGGAAGTGATCAGGGTTTTTGATGAAGTCTGCTTCATCAATTTCTCTGTGAACGATCTGGAGGTACTAGCAGACAAATTCTGCATCCACACTGACGAATGGACAAAGCTTCTCTCGGCCAAATACGACAAGTTAATCAAGTTCTGTCTTGATTACAAAAAGAAGATGGAAGCTAAGGAAGCAGTGCTGTGAAGACTGAAGATTGAAGACTGAAGACGATGAAGATCCCGAGCTGTTGTCAAGGGGGAGTTTGTTGATGCACTTTCCTGTGACAACACTCTGGATAGAGTCTAGGTTTGTATGTCTAATGTCTGTATTTTGTCTTTGTATGTAAGAGTCATTATGTAATAGTTTATCGAGTTGTATTTACGTTTACATAATGTGTTGTTGATTTCTTCCAAGTGTTGTGCGCACTTGTATGTGCGCAGGAGAAAGCTCCTGCGTACTTAGCAAGTACGCAGGAAGACCTATGCGTACTTGTTAAGTACGCAGGAGTAATTGGTCCTGCGCACTTACTAAGTGCGCAGGCATCAGGTCAGTATAAATAGGATAGGTTCACAGAAGCTAAGTACGCAGAACCATTTGTTCAGACGAACTCAGTTTTGCTAAGTACGCAGCTTGTATTCTCTCTGTAACCGTCGAGTGTTTATAATACAAAGAACGATTATTGTGACTCTTGTGTTCGGTTTACTTTGTTCAGTTAGACTCTCCACCTAGTCACGGGTATTCCGCACCCGGTCCGACTAGTAGACCACTTGCATGTGACGATCCACCACACCCGAGGGACCTACATATAATTTGCACTATCTTCAAGACATATACAGTTTATTTTAAGATTAGATCAATTTCCAAGATGAAATTATCTCATTTAGCACAAGTATAGAAGCAGATCCCAAAGGATATAAGAATCATGATGATTCAGAATCAGAAGATTCTAATGAATTGGCTGAATAGTGAGAATCAACAGATTCAGGTATGAGGATCTAACTATTATCTGGATAAAATTCAATGGAGTCAGACTAGATGATGTATCTAACTGATCCAAGGGTGAATATATGTTTCAACAGATTTTGAAAGCATATCTTAGTTCAACAACACCTTGCATGTTTTTCGGGGCATGGGCAGTGAAGTGAACTGAAATAAATTTGTGCTAAAGATATAATTCGATATTAGTCTCATGAAATTCTTTAAAACCATATATTCTTTATCTGATAATGATCTTTTACACACACACAGGCATATAATGGATTCAAATCACAGATGTAATCATATCATATTTAATTTTCACACTACTATTGATTTCAAAACGCTTCTAGTCTATTGACAATTTAAGTTTCAAAACTCATATACAAATTTTAAAAAAAAATTATCAAGATTAGAGCATTTAAAACACTATCATTTCTCATTTATGCAGACTTTGAAATTTAGATCAAATCAATTCAATATAAACAATCATTTATTAAAGGTCTACTAAGGTCGTGTGAAATGAACCAATCACTGATGTACTATCATTTCTTCTCTAACCTCAAATGATATCAAATTTTATATTTTTCAAATTGTTTTGACTTTTTATAAATTAAGAACTTTTTGACTGAAATGTAAATGCAGAAATGTAATAAAGCGATAAAAGAAATTAAAAAAAAACAAAATTTTCCATGAAATTCTGATTTTGAAAAGCTTTTATTCGGGATTAATCATACCAATCATTTTAATTAGGAATTCAAACCTGGTACGATCAAATGCCTTGGTAAACAAATCAGCAAAATTATCGTCAGTGTTTACCTTGACCAGCTCAATCAACCTTTTCTCTGCACAATCACGAATAAAATGATATCGAATCTCGATGTGCTTAGTTTTACTATGTTTAATAGGATTATTAGTTATGGACATAGTAGCATTATTATCAATAAGCATAGGGGTTCTTGTGAAATTTAAACCGTAATCTCTCAATTGTTGTTGTATCCACAGGATCTGTGAACAACAACTTGCAGCAGCGATGTATTCTGCTTCGCATATAGAAATGGAGACTGTGGTTTGCTTTTTGCATTGCCAGGACACAAGTCGATTACCTAAGAACTAGCAACCACCTGTTGTAGATTTCCTGTCCAAACAACAACCTCTAAAATCAGAATCAGTATAAGCATTGAAATCAAAGTTAGAACCATGAGAATACCATAGCCCCAATCTTTGTTTTCCTTTCAAATATCGAAAGATTCTTTTCACAGCAATTAAGTGAGATTCTTTTGGCTTTGCCTGGAATCTGGAACGGATGCACACGGCGAACATTATATCCGGCCTTGAAGCGGTTAAGTACATGAGGGATCCAATCATAGCTCTGTAAAGTCGACAATCCACATCTTTTCCATCCGAGTTGGAGTATCATATGGGGTACAGTCCTCCATCTTGAACCGGCTCAAGATGTGTTTGACATACTTGGACTGATGAATAAAGAAACCATCTTCCTTTTGATTTACTTGCAAACCTAAGAAAAACGATAACTCTCCCATAGCTAACATTTCAAATTTCGACTTCATAACACCCTCAAAATCTTTGCATAACCCTTCGTTTGTTGAGCCAAATTGATCCAATCATGCTGCCTAATGCTCTTATTATGGGTTGCTTTCAACGAATGGGTTACCGTGGAAGACCAAATTACTCTCAAGCGAGAAAGGGAGGTCTTGTGGGACAATGGTGGTACTTTATTCAAGTGATGATTCAGTGTCTATCTTTAAGAAAAGCTAGAACTGATGGGCTGAAGGCTTCTTTACAAGTAGCCATGGTGGCTTTGACTTTGAATAGACCATTCAATTTTGCATTATATATATATCAGGAGTTGGTGGCACAAATTACACCACCTGAAGGTCAGGGTTTCCTTATGTACCCTTGATTCTTGCAGGTCATCATAAACCATCTTATTCCCAACTTACCCCCATTGAATCCATGACTGACTCTTACTCCCATGACAAAGAGAATATTCACTAATTGTAACAATGTGAAGCAACAGAATCCGACATTAATTCCAGTGGTTACTCCAATGTTTGGGCACATAATTAATCCAAACTATGTTGCACCACCACATGATAACTGGATTCATGTTGATCCGGCTATAGAATTTCCTCCTGCTGATGATCAAGATGAGCCTGAAGATGAGAATGTTGAGGGTAATGATGACGAGGAAAGTGATAATGAATCTGGTGATGAACATGATGATGATGATGCTGAGATGATGATGATGCTAATGATAGTGATGATGGTGGTAACGATGCTCATGTTGACAATGCTGAACATCCTGAAGATGTTGTAAATGATAATGAAGATGAGATTCATGATAATGTGGAAGGGGAGAATATTGAGAATGATGATGTTAATATTCCATCTCCGCCTCGAGCTGAAGAAGTACAGGATGAACATGTAGAGGTTGTTGATACAAGTACAAGTTTGAGTGATGAATCAACTGAGAGTGAAGGGACTGCTAATGTTGGAAGAAAAGGAGCAGAGGATTTTGGTGCAGAGCATTATGCTCAAATACAATCTTTCGAAGTGTATTAACATCCTTCCTTCATCGGTGTATCCCAAAAGAAAGAAATCACTTGGTAAGAAGAAGGTGAAAAGGAGCAAGACTGTCAGGGATCCTCCTCCCGGTGCAGTTCTTGGAAAGAGAACATTACGTGATGAATCGTCGGATCCTGACTATGCTCCGACATCTTCTAAGTCTCAAAATTTAATGGCTTCGACTATTCGGGCTGGTGCATACCAAGATGTTGACTTTATTGATTCATTGATAATAACTCCAGTCCCATCTCAAACTCAAACTCCACAGGGTACTTCGTCTATTCCTCATAATCAAGATGAAGCGGGTCCATCTACTTCTGATCCACGGGATGCTAAGATAACTGCCTTAGAGTTTCAAGTCACATGTTTATGAGGCCAAGTGACGGGTTTACAGACTCAAGTTGATGTGCTTCAGGCAATTGATTTCCAGCATCAACAAGCAATTACTTCTCAAAATAAACAGATTACGAAAATGAAAATATTGTTATCTCAATTGTTGACGCTCAGGGGGAGAAAGTTGTTGTTGTGAATGATGTATGTCATACAACAGATGTGCAAAGAAATGATGATGATGAACCGGATGTTGGTGGTGGTTCAGGTGAGCGTCAACACGCTGATACTGAATTGGCATCATTAGCTCAGGGGAGTCAGACACAGTGTTTGAAGATGAAATAATTGCTACTGATAAAGAAAATTCTGGAGTTGATGCTAATATGTTAGATAATTCAATTTTTGAAGAGTCTGATGTAGATAAAGCAGATAAGTTGTAGGTCCCTCGGGTGTCTCGGATCGTCACATGCAAGTGTGTTCCTAGTCGAACTGGGTTTGGAATGCCCGTGACTAGGTGGAGTATCAAGCAACACAAAGTAAACTGACAACAAAGACCCAAGATACTTTCAAACTTCGTCTATTGATAATCACAGCCGGTTATAGTAGAATGAGTGCGTAAATAATTCTGTCACTAATTGGCTATATATACTAGACATGGGCTCTGCGCACTTAGCAAGTGCGCAAGGCAAAATGCTCATGCGTACTTAGCAAGTACGCAGAGAGTTCATGCGTACTTGCTAAGTACGCAGGAGTTTACTCCTGCGCACATGCTAAGTGTGCAAAACACTTGGAGAATTTAGACAACGAGTACATACAAAAGTAAATACAACTCGATAACTAATACATACAGACACTAAGATACAAAGACTAATACATACAAGACAAGTACAAAAGCTAAGACAATATCCAGAGTGTTTGTCACACAAAAGTGCTTCAACAAACTCCCCCTTGACAGCAGCTCTGGATTGTCTTCGGTCTTCACAGCTCCCCATCTTTAGCTTCCATCTTCTTCTTGTAGTCAAGGCAGAACTTGACCACCTTGTCGTATTTTGAAGCTAGGAACTTTGTCCACTCGTCTGTGTACATACAATACCTGTCAGCTAGTGCCTCCAGATCTTTCACAAAGAAGTTGATGAAGTAGATCTCATCAAACACTCTGATCAGTTCTCTTGGCACTAAGCTTCCACTGTCGGACCAGACCTTTCCAATCCGATAGTGATCTTTTGCATTCTTTTACGCACACACACTAGAAAATATGGGTTCAAATCACAGTTGTAGTATTGATTTCATTTTCACCCTACTAATGATTCAAAGATGCTTACAGCCTACTGACAATTCAAATTACATGTAAATAAGCAGATTAAAAACACAACAATTTAAATAATCAAGTAAGCATGACACAATCATTTCCCATATGTGTAGTCTAGGACGTTTAGATCATTTATGTACTATCATTTCCACTTTTCTCAAGAGAACTTTGAAATTTTCTGGTTTTCTATTTTGTTTGGATTTTTGTAAAATATTTGAAAATTAAAATAACTATACAGAAAACTTAAAAGGAATAAAATTTAACTTCCATGAATTGAATTGATTTAAGAAAAACAAGTTTTCACTCCGGATTGAACATTCCTATCATATTGACAAGATGTTCGAAACGAGTTCGATCAAACGCCTTAGTGAAAAGGTCAGCAAAGTTCTCATCCTTGTGAACATTTACAAGTTCAATGAGATACTTTTCAGCACAATCACGGATGAAATGGTGGCGAATTTCAATATGTTTAGTTTTGGAATGTTTCACCGGGTTGTTTTTGATGGACATGGTGGCATTGTTGTCAACGAACATGTCACACCCCGACCGATGGCGGAATCATCGAGGCGGACAATGGAATGATTGTTCAAAAGCACATGATAGCTAAAAGGTTGCATAATTCATTAATTAAATTTAAAGGCAACAAGATCCAAATACGATACATTCCAAATAACCTAGTCTAGTTCAAAACATTGATTTATTTAACTAGGTCCATAGTTCTTAAGTGGAGAAATCTTCGGCAAGTAGTCACATATCCAAACCTGAAACATTATTTAAATCAAGTGTCAACAAAAAAGTTGGTGAGTACATAGGTTTAGTAATTTCGGTAAATAGTAGTTGTAAATCGTTTTGCAACTCATTGTTTATCTTGTTAAACATAGTATATATGATGTATCATTTATTTAATCACAATTCAAACCGAGTTTGACGCGCTTGAACAGAGCACAACAGCTAAGTCTGGTATGTTTGAATATAGTTACCCACTATATCCGATATGTTTGAATATAACACGCGGTTATATCCGAGTATGCAGTAATAAACACCCTAACCGGGTGGGCTGGTCAGGCACAATAGATCTATCAATATTACAGTTGGTTGTCTTGTGTTTAAATGTATGTACATCCAAAGAATAAGCATATAGTCTCATGTATAACACGTACAAATAATGTGAGTAGCATGTATAATGTTTCACCCCAAAACGTATAAAAATGTAAAATAGGGGCTATGTAACTCACCTTGCAAGCGGGTATTTTTCCACGCGTGTAGGTGATAAAGATGTTGAAGTCTAAGCACGTTGAAACCCTATGTAGATAAATAGGTATTATTGTATGTTTACATGTGCGTATTAGTATTTAATTGTGTATAGGTTTATAATAACATTTCTTAGTGTTATTTGCATAAAAGTTGGTCCAGATTTACTTGAAATTACTGATTTGATCGAAACTGTTTATAGTTGTGACAGGTACCGAAACTGTGTTCAATCGAAACTACTAGTTTCGATTGACCATTTACAAGTGATACGCAGAACTGTCGAAACTACTATCTATCAAAACTTACTAGTTTTGATTGATCATTTATAAGTGATACACAGGCTGTCGAAACTACCATCTATCGAAACTTACTAGTTTCGATTGATCATTTATAAGTGATATGCAGGCTGTCGAAACTACCATCTATCGAAACTACTATCTATCGAAACTACTATCTATCGAAACTACTAGTTTCGATTGACCATTTACTCAATCGAAACTAAGTAGTTTCGATGGCCCAGACTTTAGAAAAATAAAACAGTATTTTTTTAGAACAATGGTTTGTCCGGTAATCGATGTTTTGGAGTCGTGACTTCGATTGGTTCAGCTTGCCTTATGATAACAGAAGGTAAAGAAACGAAGTTGAGGATTCTTACGTGGTCGCAAAGGGGCTGGACAGCAGAGTCTTAAATCCGAGAATGTCTAGAATGAGAATCTAGCTTCTGGATGGGATTAGCCTCTACAACCTTGGTCACAGCTTCACGCAGAGATGGCGATTGTAATGGTGACTTCAATTTGGAGTGAGAGTGGGTGGAAGGAGGGTAGCGAGCTCGTGTAGGGCCGACCATGGCTATTTATAGCCGAGCTTGTTTTCTATGTTAAAACGTGCAATTGGGCACGTTCCGACACTAGTCTTGACGAGACGAAACTAACCAGACATTCAACACGCGTGGAGCTGGTCTGTCGGGCGCGAATTTGAACGTGGGTTTCTCGGCCACCAACAGGATCAGACGATCCTTATGTTGGGGAGACCAATTGGTCGGGGGGTCTTGTTCGCGTGGGATAGACGAAGCCAGAGAAGCCTTTAGCGGCTGTCGAGGTGCAGAGAAACAGCCTTGTCGGGCGTCGTCGGAAAGTTCTTTACCCGTCGGGCCATCGGAGGGGGTGACCGGATAAACGAATCGAGAATTGACAGATTTAGTCCCTGGAGTTTGGTTTGACTCGAATTAGCCCTTAAAATTAATACGGATGGGTCCTTGTAGTTTAAATTGACCAGAAACAGCCCCTTAGTCGATTTCAGTTTTAAATCCTTCTAGTTTGTTTAATTACAATACAACCCCTGAACTTTTATTTAAATAAATTAATTTAATTTCTTTTAAATCAAATTAATTTAAAGATGTTTTTATAAACTTATTTTATTTTTTATTATTATAAATAATTTTTATAAAAGTTATTTATCTTATTTAAATAGGTTATTTTATTAAATATACAACTTTTTAAATTTAGATTTTTTATATAAAACTTTATATTAGTTTTAAAATTTATAAAATTCTAATTAGTTTAAATCCGTAAAATAAAATACCTATTTGTATAAAACCAAATAAAACTCTTACACTTTATCAAAGTAGAGAATGATTACACGATAATTATAATACAAGTGCGAGAACGAAAAATCCGAAACGTCACAGAACAGTGGAGTTCCAGTGAAGTTTAAGTCGTAGTCTCTCAATTGTTGCTGAATCCACAATATCTGAGAACAACCGCTCGCTGCAGCAATGTACTCTTTTCACATGTTGAGACAGAAACCGTTGACTGCCTCTTTCATTGCCAGGAAACTAGCCTGTCTCTCAAGAATTGACATCCACCTGAAGTTGATTTTCTATCAAGGTTACAACCGCCATAATCTGAATCAGTATAGGCTTTGAGGTCAAATGACTGATGCTTTGAGTACCTTTAGAAGAACTATATCTCCAACTTGAAATTCCAAGGGTTTTCTTCGTCTATCGGCATAGCTCTTTTGTCGACTCCTTGCTACTCGAATGTTGTCACGGATAAAAGAGACTTTATCGGTGGTTTCTTGGATAAGCTCAGGACCGGTGATTTGTGCTTCACCAATTTCGTTCCAACAAATCGGTGAACGACATTTCCGTCCATAAAGAGCTTCAAACGGTGCCATGTTAATGCTTGAGTGGTAGCTGTTGTTGTAGGAAAATTCAATCAGTGGTAGGTGAGAATCCCAATTGCCACCAAAGTCAATGACACAAGCTCTAAGCATATCCTCAAGAGTTTGGATTGTTCGTTCAGTTTATCCATCAGTTTGAGGATGGTAAGCCGTACTTAAATCCAAACGAGTACCAAGTGCTGATTGCAATGATTGCCAAAATCGGGAAGTAAAACGCGAATCACAATCGGAGATGATGTTCAAAGGGATTCCGTGACGACTTACGATCTCATCAATGTAGATCTGAGCTAATTTCTCGACTCGATAGTCCTCACGAATAGGCAAGAAATGAGCAGACTTTGTAAGTCGGTCGATAATAACCTAGATACTATCGTGCCCACTAGAAGTGCGTGGGAGTTTGGTGATGAAATCCATAGCAAGGTTCTCCCACTTCCACATGGGAATTTCAGGTTGTTCGAGGAGACCGGAAGGCTTCTGGTGATTGGCCTTCACTATAGAACAAGTTAGGCACTTTTCCATAAAATGGGCAATATCCTTTTTCATGCCAGGCCACCAATATTGCTAACGAGACCCATGTACATCTTATCAGCTCTGGGATGTACCGAATATCGAGTTTTGTGGGACTCGTTCATCAAAAATATACGAAGATCGTCGCGATCGGGAACCCAGATACGGTCCAAGTAATACAATAGACCGTTGGCTTTGGTTTCTAGCAAGATTTCTACGCCACATGCCATCTCTTGATACATGTTTCCCTCGGTAACCTAGGTGTGTTGTGCTTTTGAGAATACGGGCTTGGATATCGTTATGAATATGAACACTATGAAGCATGATACGTTCTTTACGACTCAAGGTGTCGGCTACAATGTTTGCTTTGCCGGGGTGGTAGCGGATCTCGTAGTCGTAGTCGTTTAGAAGTTCAACCCATCGTCGTTGCCTCATATTAAGCTCTTTTTGATTGAAAATATGTTGGAGGCTTTTGTGGTCGGTGAAAACCACGCATTTGGTGCCATATAGATAGTGTCTCCAAATTTTCAAGGCGAAAACGACAGCACCAACCTCGAGATCATGGGTCGTATAGTTCTTCTCATGGACTTTGAGTTGACGTGATGCATATGCAATTACTTGACCTCGTTGCATAAGAACACACCCAAGACCTTGGTTGGATGCATCACAATAAACGACAAAGTCGTCATTTCCACTAGGAAGAGTTAGAATAGGAGCATTGCAAAGTTTCCTCTTGCTTGGGTCCTCACTCGTAGTGCTTACCTTTGTGAGTCAAGGCAGTGAGCGGGACCGCAATCTTGGAGAAATTTGAGATGAAACGACGATAGTAACCTGCTATTCCAAGGAATGAACGAATCTCGGTAGGAGTCTTAGGAGTACTCCAATTCTTTACCGCCTCGATCTTTGCCGGGTACACATGAATTCCCTTATCGTTGACTATGTGTCCCAAAAATTGAACCTCTTTTAGCCAGAATTCACACTTGGAGAACTTGGCGTATAGTTGTTCTTTCTTCAAGAGTTCCAAAATCAAACGAAGATGTTGTTCATGTTCCGCTTTCGTTTTAGAATAGATGAGAATGTCGTCAATGAAAACGATCACGAACTTGTCCAAATAAGGTTTGCATACACGGTTCATGAGGTCCATGAAGACCGCAGGTGCATTAGTCAAACCGAATGGCATGACCATGAACTCGTAGTGACCGTACCTAGTCCGAAAGGCAGTCTTCGAAATGTCTTCATCGAGAACACGAAGTTGATGGTACCCGGAACGAAGGTCAATCTTGGAGAAACATGTTGAACCTTCAAGCTGATCGAAAAGATCGTCGATACGGGGTAAAGGATAACGGTTCTTAATTGTAATCTTGTTGAGTTCACGATAATCGATGCACATTCGAAACGATCCATCCTTTTTCTTTACGAACAGTACGGGAGCACCCCAAGGTGAATGGCTCGGGCGGATGAATCCTTTGGATGAGAGTTCTTGTAATTGACTTGCAAGCTCTTGCATCTCCGAAGGTGCAAGACGATAGGGGGCTTTTGCCACGGGAGTTGCCCCTGGCACAAGGTCGATACGAAACTCCACTTGTCTAGGGGGAGGAAGACCAGGTAAATCCTCGGGGAATACCTCGGGAAAATCTCGGATGATTGGAATGTCTTGCAATTTCTTACCCTTGTCTTTCGTGTCAACTATGTGGGCCAAGAAGGCAACGTACTTTTTCCGCAAGTACTTTTGTGCCAATGTGCAAGACATGATTTGAAGACCACGACATGGTTTTTCACCGAAAATAACTAACGTGTCGCCCGAAGGGAGAGGTATACGAATACACTTTTCGTAGCAAATAACCTCGGCATGGTGCTTGGATAACCAGTCCATGCCAATTATAATATCGAAACTTCCCAATTGCATTGGAAGGAGATCAATAGAGAATTTGTGATTATTAAGCTCGAGATTGCAGTCGCGGATAACAGAATTTATAGTAATAGATTTTCCGTTTGCTATCTCCACGGAGTAAGAATTGTCAAGTTTCGTTCTTTGTTTAGCAAGTCGAGATTCAAAGGTAAGAGATACAAAACTCCTATCGGCACCGGTATCAAATAAAATGGATGCATAATGATTGTTTATGAGAAACGTACTGTTTATCACGTCGGCGTTTATGTTAAACGCTCGTCCTTGAGGACCACTTTGATGATGAAGTTTTGGGCATCGGTCACGGAAATGGTTTGGGTCTCCACATTCGTAACATGCCCGACCATTGAGTGGTGCCGGATAGATTGGGCGGTTGGCTGGAGCAGCTTGATGGACGGGAGGACGAGTACGGCAAGTAGTGACCACGTGTCCATATCGTCCGCAGCTTGAACACAATCGGCATGGTAGGTTGGCAGGATGATGGTAGTTGCAGGTCTGGCATTGGGGATTCGGGCCCTGATAAGTTTTCGGGTTTTGACCCAAAGGGGCCGCTTGAATAGCAGGCACAGCGGGAGTTACGGCTGCGAAGTTTCAACCCTTTCGTTTCTTGTTGCGGTTGAAGACTCGGGTTTTACATCTTTGACGGCCGTAAGAGTAGAAACAACCTTCTTGGAACCCTTTCTTGTTAAGGTTCCGGCTTTGACATGGTTGTCAGATAGTGTAGCAGATAGACGGATAGCAGCTTCAAGTGTAGGAGGATTGCTTCCTAGCACAACATCTTGAATTTGCCTAGGCAGGCCGCCTATGTATTTTTCAATTCCCCGAGTAAGGGGAGTTATCATGTAACATTTCTGATTTTTAGTATTCATATTTCAATTCAATGTAATGAAATTTCAAGTTCTATACTCGTGCAATGTCTCAATATTTTTCCCGTGGTAAATAAAATGCAATGATTCTATACATGTTCGCAAGTTTTACTCGATTATATGCACATAAACGCTATACAAGTAACTATATATTTCAAATTTATAAAACCTGAAAAGTCAAGGACTAAAGTTGAAAATTTATCAAGAAACCCTAGTTAGCACGGTCGTGCTTCGTTCTAGCACGGTCGCGCCAAGTGCCTCGGCACGATCGCGCGACTGGTCCTGGAACGATCGCGCCCGGTTCCTAAGCACGGTCGCGCCAATCTTGGCACGGTCGCGCCTGCGAAACAGTCGAAACGTAAATGTGATTTCAAAACGCTCAATCGTTCGAATTTCAAATCCGATTACGTTTCTTTTCCTTTAACGCGAGTTATACCATTTTCAATTACTCAACGCCTCAGTTTTTCTCCATCAATCTCGAATTCTCTCTCAAGCAATTCAAACAAAACTCGAGTCTTCCTCCTGGAACCCAAATTCTCCCGATCAAGAAAGGATTTATCATCTCCCGGCTCTCTCCAAGACTCTGGACTCTCTGGCCTAGCCGGAATCGCAGTCGAAGTCACCGGAAACCTTTACCTCCGTCGCCGGAACTCATCTCTGCCGTTCTTCATCGATTCGTTACGTTTCAGGGTAAGTATACTCTCCATCTCACTCATTTCAGTAACATTATCAAAAGCCCTCATTCAATTTGGGCTTCTATTATAGAATTCGATCAGAATCAGAAATCATATTTTAATAAAAATGATTTAATCGAACCCATGCTTAAACTCGATTTTCATACAATTAAGTTATATGAAAAGACTCTTAATAACCCATTAATCAAAAGCCCTAACAATTCCTGTGTTCAAAATACAAGAAACTCTCGATTCGTGTCTGATTTGGAATAGACACGGTCGCGCTAATCATCTAGCGCGGCCGTGCCTCGTTTAGCGCGGTCGTGTCGACTAGCAGCGCGGTCGTGTCATCCGTCCAGACCTTGTCATGCCCTTTGGGCTAGTCTCTGTTATGTCTAAAAATCATAGACGCGACCGTGCCGGGCTAAGGCACGGTCGTGCCTGATGACTTGTCTAGATTGTGCTCCTGATTGATAAACTATAGTTATACACTTATTTATTTAATTCAAACCTAATTAAATTGTTTCAAACATATTTTACCTCAAACTTTATATATTTTATTCAATCCTTTTTAAATACAAACCAATGGTTTTATATACAAATCCAACTTTCATTTTTAAACTTTATACATCTATGTGATTCAATGCATATTACTATTTAGGTTAAAGTGTGCTTTTCAAGGATCTCTTTGCTATCTATATTCCTTGTTAGCTTCACTTCCATACCAAGTGAGTATTCACAACCCCTTTTACTCTTTTACACTTTTGGGGTGGAACATGAACTCTATACTCATTACACATTACACATTTACATTTACACAAACTACACAAGTGCAAAAAAAATCCTATTTACATACATGTGTGCAAAAATTTGAGCTTTGTGCCCGAGTGCTAGGTGTGTTTAACCTTTGTATGCTCTTATGTGCAATCATTAACTATACAAGCCGACGGTTTTCAATGATGGATATATTGAGTCTGACAAACCCACCCATGGTACGCGGTGATTGAAACCGACAATACACTTTGTTTTGCATGCTAGTTACAAGGTTTGATTGTACATTTGGTTACACAATAGTTACTCCCCATGAACGCCTTATTTATCATGTCATGTAAAGGATTTGTTTTCAACTATATGCTATCTATATACAACTGTATTATACTCACCAACTTTTTAGTTGACTTTATTTTATTCATGTTTCAGGCCCCAATATGTGAGATTGATTCAAGACGTGTTCAACATAGGATTTGGACTTAGCAAAATAAATCAAGAATTTTATGAATTGTTTATGTTTCTTGTTTGAATTTGATCTTGTACTTGGATTTATTGTAATGCAAATTTGACTTTAATATATTTCAATTTAGTCAACCATGTGCTATGAACAGTCTTACATGTCCCGCCCCGATGATTCCGCCATCGGTCGGGGTGTGACAGATTGGTATCAGAGCCTTGGTTATAGGGATTTAGGTTATTAGACATCTTGACCTAGACTATAACTTTAGGACACCCACTTATGTTATGCTTTATGATTTTGTGCTATGTGCTACATGCTATGTGCTACATGCTTACCATGATTAATTATTATTATATTTGCTACCTTCTTTGTTAGAAATGCATGACTTATTAGGATATTCTTAAATAATAATTAAATAAATAACATCCTTTCCTATGGCCTAAACCTCTTTTTATTCTTATCTTCTTTTTCTATCTTTATCCTTTCTAAGCATGTGGAAAATTCTTGAAGCAAAAATCTTTAAATAAAATTTTTATTTCTTCGTTGAGGTTTTTAAACTTGTTAAATTATTTGAGGACACGTGCAATCTGGAAGGGTGACACCTGTATTTTGGGTTTTCTGTCTAGGAAAGCATTTCGCATAAATCCCAATCAACCGAGGGACCCGTATGCTTTCCTGGGAACTCCCGAGATGAGTGTTTACCTATAGGCTAAAGCATGTCTCCTTGAAAATTATATGAGTTTAAATTAACCTTAATATGCCTTAGTATTCAAGTGAATTTTTGTCACTTTTGAGTACAATCCAAACTATGATTATCTATCTTTTATTTTGTTATCTCATTCTATTAAATCCTAGCAATTCTCATAAGTTCTTACAATCTCTCTTGTCTTGTGTTTCAAATCTGTAGAATGCCTCCTCGTCGTGCTCCCGCCGCTAACGCCAACTCCGACATTGCTGCTATTCTTACTCAATTGGTGACACAACTCACCCAAGCCAATGGTGCCACTAATGGCAATGGAAGCAATAGTGGTAATAATGGTGGTAATGGTGGAAATGGTGGTAATCCATCCCAATGCACCTTCAAGCACTTCAATTCGTGCAATCCCCTAAAGTTTTATGGAACCGAAGGAGCTACCGGACTCCTCCAATGGTTCGAAAGTATTGAGAATACCTTTCTCAATAGTGACTGTCCCGACAACCTCCGTGTTCGTCATGCTACTAGTGTCCTTCAAAAGCGGGCACTTACATGGTGGAATGGGGAGAAAAGGAATAGGGGTGTTGATGTAGCTATGGCCTTACCTTGGGATGAGGTCAAAAGGCTTATGACCGAGGAGTTCTGTCCTCGCAATGAAGTGAAGAAGTTAGAGGCCGAATTTTGGGATCTTGCCCAAGATAGTGGGGAACACTTGGCTTACACAACTCGGTTCCATGAATTGAGTCTTCTTGTGCCCCACATGGTCACTCCATTATCTCGTTGCATCGAAAAGTACATTGGTGGGCTACCAAGACAAATTCAAGATACTGTCTTAGGTAGAAATCCTGCTACTTTGGAAGATGCCATCCGCCTGTCTGCTACCCTAACCGATAATCATGTTAAAGCTGGAACTCTTACCAAAAAGGGTTCTAAGAAAGTTGCTGAAACCATAACCCCTCCTAACCACACCAAAGAAGCTACAACCGAGCCCTCTCGCAACACTAGAAAGAGGAAGGTTAGAAATTTTGCTGTGGTTACTCCTGCTGTTCCCGTGAACCAAGCTGCACCTATGGTTCAAGCACCAGTCAAAAAGCCATATGGTGGAATTTACCCACTTTGTGCCACCTGCAACTATCATCATCCCCAAAACATCCCATGTCGCCTTTGTACTTATTGTGGGAGATATGGTCATACGGTTAATGTTTGTAGGACCAAAGCCCTTACGGGCCAAGTCAACCCTCCAAACCAAACCGTACCTCAAGTGGCTAATCAAGGTGCTCCCGCCATTGCTAATGGGCGTGCTTGTTATGAGTGTGGTGACCCGAATCATTTTCGTAATCTATGTCCAAGGCTCGCAAATAATAGACAAGGTGGAGCTCGTGGGCGTGCTTTCAACATTAACGCCAACGAAGCTCAAGCCAACAACGACGTGGTTAATGGTACGTTCCTTGTTAATAGTCAATATGCCTCCATTTTGTTCGATACCGGTGCCGATAAAAGTTTTGTGTCACTTAATTTTGAGCCTTTACTTGCAAAGACACGATCCCAATTAGAGAAAACCTTCACCGTTGAAATAGCAAATGGTGACTCCCTTACAATTGAGTCTATTATCTATGATTGCTCTTTAGAACTTAATGATCATGCATTCCCAATCAACCTTATTCCAATGCCACTAGGAAGCTTTGACATTATCATAGGTATGGATTGGCTATCAAATCATCATGCCGAAGTTATTTGCTTTGAAAAGTGCATCCGAATTCCGCTACCTTCGGGAGAAACCTTAAGGGTTTTTGGTGAAAAGCCTTGCAAGGGTCTTAAATTGATGTCTTGTACTACTGCTCAAAAGTACTTGCGAAAGAAGTACATCGCCTTCCTAGCTCATATTGTTCAAAAGGATGTCAAGGAGAAGAGTATCCAAGACATTCCCATTATTCGAGATTTTCCCGAAGTGTTTCCTAAAGATTTATCCGGTCTTCCTCCCGTTCGTCAAGTCGAGTTCCGTATTGATCTCATGCCCGGAGCTAACCCTGTTGCTAGAGCTCCTTATCGTCTTGCACCTTCCGAAATGCAAGAGCTCGCAAGTCAACTTCAAGAACTCTCCGATAAAGGGTTCATTCGCCCGAGTCATTCACCGTGGGGTGCACCCGTCTTATTTGTAAAGAAGAAGGATGGATAATTTCGCATGTGTATTGACTATCGCGAACTCAATAAGCTTACTATCAAGAATCGCTATCCTTTGCCTAGAATCGATGATCTCTTTGATCAACTTCAAGGTTCTACGTGTTTCTCGAAGATTGATCTTCGATCTGGTTATCATCAGCTTCGTGTTCAAGAAGATGACATTCCTAAGACTGCCTTCCGAACAAGGTATGGTCATTACGAGTTCATGGTTATGCCTTTTGGATTAACCAATGCACCCGCAGTTTTCATGGACCTCATGAATCGTGTGTGCAAACCGTACCTTGATAAATTCGTGATCGTTTTCATTGACGATATCTTAATCTATTCCAAGACTAAAGCCGACCATGAAGAACACCTTAGATTGGTTTTGGACCTTTTAAAGAAAGAACAACTATATGCCAAGTTCTCCAAATGTGAATTTTGGTTAAAAGAAGTTCAATTTCTTGGTCACATCGTCAACGACAAGGGTATTCATGTTGATCCTGCTAAGATTGAAACGGTTAAGAATTGGAATGCCCCAAAGACTCCTACCGAAGTTCGTTCGTTCCTTGGTCTTGCGGGTTATTATCGTCGTTTCATCTCAAACTTCTCAAAGATTGTTGTCCCTCTTACCGCCTTGACCCATAAGGGTAAAGCTTATGAATGGGGACCGAAGCAAGAAGAAGCTTTCCAAACTCTTAAGCAAAAGTTGTGCAATGCTCCCATCTTGACTCTCCCCGATGGAAATGATGATCTAGTTGTCTATTGTGATGCTTCTAACCAAGGTCTTGGTTGTGTCCTCATGCAACGAGGCAAAGTGATCGCTTATGCATCAAGACAACTCAAAATTCATGAAAAGAATTATACGACGCACGACCTCGAGTTGGGTGCGGTCGTATTCGCGTTAAAGATTTGGAGACACTACCTATATGGCACGAAATGTGTGGTATTCACCGACCACAAAAGTCTTCAACATATCTTCAACCAAAAAGAACTCAATATGAGGCAACGACGTTGGGTCGAACTCCTTAACGACTACGACTGCGAGATTCGTTACCATCCCGGCAAAGCGAATGTTGTAGCCGATGCTTTGAGTCGAAAAGACCATGTTATGCTTCATTGCGCCCGTATTCAATCCGATATTCAAACCCGTATCCTGGAAGCTCAACACGTCTCGGTTACCGAGGGTAACATGTATGAAGAAATGTCGTGTGGTGTTGAACTTCTTCTTGAATCTAAACCCAATGGCTTACTATATTACTTGAACCGTATTTGGGTTCCCGATCGCGAAGATCTCCGTGCAATTCTCATGAACGAGGCTCATAAGACTCGTTATTCTATTCATCCTGGTGCGGATAAAATGTACCAAGATCTTCGTCAGCTTTATTGGTGGCCCGGTATGAAGAAGGACATTGCTCTTTATGTTGCCAAATGCTTAACTTGCTCCAAAGTCAAAGCCGAACATCAGCGTCCTTCTGGTTTGCTTGAACAACCGGAAATTCCCGTGTGGAAATGGGAGAATTTAGCTATGGATTTCATTACCAAGCTCCCTCGCACCTCGAGTGGTTATGATAGTATTTGGGTGATCATTGATCGACTCACCAAATCTGCCCACTTTTTGCCTATTCGTGAAGACTTCAAAGTGGAGAAACTTGCCCGAATTTACATTGATGAAATTGTGAGCCGTCATGGTGTTCCCTTGAACATAATATCTGATAGAGACGCTCGGTTCACTTCTCGATTTTGGCAATCTCTCCAATCTGCTCTTGGTACTCGTTTGGATTTGAGCACGGCTTACCATCCCCAAACTGATGGCCAAACCGAGCGAAGAATCCAAACTCTTGAAGACATGCTTAGAGCTTGTGTAATCGATTTTGGTGGCAATTGGGATTCACATTTATCCCTTATTGAGTTTTCTTATAACAATAGCTACCACACAAGTATCAACATGGCTCCATTCGAAGCTCTTTATGGTCGCAAGTGTCGTTCTCCGATCTGTTGGAACGAGATTGGTGAAGCACAAATCACCGGTCCCGAGTTAATTCAAGAAACTTCCGACAAGATTATTCAAATCCGTGACAAAAGAGTTATGCCGACAAGCGTCGAAAACCCTTGGAATTCCAAGTCGGTGATCTCGTTCTTCTTAAGGTATCTCCATGGAAGGGTGTGATCCGTTTTGGAAAGAAAGGCAAGTTATCACCTCGTTATGTTGGTCCATTCAAAATCCTTGAAAGGATTGGGAAAGTGGCTTACAAGCTCGAGTTACCTCCATCTCTTGGCAATGTGCATCCTACATTTCATATATCTAATCTAAAGAAGTGTCTCGCTGATGAAAATCTCCATATACCGCTTGACGACGTGCGCATTGATGAAACGATGCACTTCGTTGAGAAGCCGGTGGAAATTATGGATCGTGAAGTCAAGCAACTCAAGCGAAGTCGTATTCCTATCGTCAAAGTTCGTTGGGAGTCTAAGCGTGGTCCTGAGTACACTTGGGAACGAGAAGACCAAATGAAGCTCAAGTACCCTCATCTTTTTACTATTAATGTTGTTTCCTCTAGCTAAATTTCGGGACGAAATTCTCTCAACATGGGGAGACTGTAACATTTCTGATTTTTAGTATTCATATTTCAATTCAATGTAATGAAATTTCAAGTTCTATACTCGTGCAATGTCTCAATATTTTTCCCGCGGTAAATAAAATGCAATGATTCTATACAAGTTCGCAAGTTTTACTCGATTATATGCACATAAACGCTATACAAGTAACTATATATTTCAAATTTATAAAACCTGAAAAGTCAAGGACTAAAGTTGAAAATTTATCAAGAAATCCTAGTTAGCACGGTCGTGCTTCGTTCTAGCACGGTCGCGCCAAGTGCCTTGTCACGATCGCGCGGCTGGTCCTGGAACGATCGCGCCCGGTTCCTAAGCACGGTCGTGCCTGCGAAACAGTCGAAACGTAAATGTGATTTCAAAACGCTCAATCGTTCGAATTTCAAATCCGATTACGTTTCTTTTCCTTTAACGCGAGTTATACCATTTTCAATTACTCAACGCCTCAGTTTTTCTCCATCAATCTCGAATTCTCTCTCAAGCAATTCAAACAAAACTCGAGTCTTCCTCCTGGAACCCAAATTCTCCCGATCAAGAAAGGATTTATCATCTCCCGGCTCTCTCCAAGACTCTGGACTCTCTGGCCTAGCCGGAATCGCAGTCGAAGTCACCGGAAACCTTTACCTCCGTCGCCGGAACTCATCTCTGCCGTTCTTCATCGATTCGTTACGTTTCAGGGTAAGTATACTCTCCATCTCACTCATTTCAGTAACATTATCAAAAGCCCTCATTCAATTTGGGCTTCCATTATAGAATTCGATCAGAATCAGAAATCATATTTTAATAAAAATGATTTAATCGAACCCATGCTTAAACTCGATTTTCATACAATTAAGTTATATGAAAAGACTATTAATAACCCATTAATCAAAAGCCCTAACAATTCCTGTGTTCAAAATACAAGAAACTCTCGATTCGTGTCTGATTTGGAATAGACACGGTCGCGCTAATCATCTAGCGCGGTCGTGCCTCGTTTAGCGCGGTCGTGTCGACTAGCAGCGCGGTCGTGTCATCCGTCCAGACCTTGTCATGCCCTTTGGGCTAGTCTCTGTTATGTCTAAAAATCATAGACGCGACCGTGCCGGGCTAAGGCACGGTCGTGCCTGATGACTTGTCTAGATTGTGCTCCTGATTGATCAACCCGGTCGCGCCCCGACTAGCGCGGTCGCGCCCGTGGCTTGAGCACGATCGTGCCCTTCCGAGGCACGGTCGTGCTAGACTCAGAATTTTTAACAGAATTATAATTTTTATATTTTAATCAGTAAATATTTCAGATTTTATAAAAATATGTTTTCTGTATTTAAAAATAGATTAAAAGTTTAATCTTGGCATAAATGTAAAATTAAATTTATATTTATCATCTTACACTTAAATGATATTTTAAATAATTAAGTTACAAAATTTATAAATAATGATGACTTATTTACTTTACATTTTAAATCAAAATCGTTTTATTTATTTATACTTAATTACAATTAATATTGACATTATTTCATAAACTATAGTTATACACTTATTTATTTAATTCAAACCTAATTAAATTGTTTCAAACATATTTTACCTCAAACTTTATATATTTTATTCAATCCTTTTTAAATACAAACCAATGGTTTTATATACAAATCCAACTTTCATTTTTAAACTTTATACATCTATGTGATTCAATGCATATTACTATTTAGGTTAAAGTGTGCTTTTCAAGGATCTCTTTGCTATCTATATTCCTTGTTAGCTTCACTTCCATACCAAGTGAGTATTCACAACCCCTTTTACTCTTTTACACTTTTGGGGTGGAACATGAACTCTATACTCATTACACATTACACATTTACATTTACACAAACTACACAAGTGCAAAAAAAATCCTATTTACATACATGTGTGCAAAAATTTGAGCTTTGTGCCCGAGTGCTAGGTGTGTTTAACCTTTGTATGCTCTTATGTGCAATCATTAACTATACAAGCCGACGGTTTTCAATGATGGATATATTGAGTCTGACAAACCCACCCATGGTACGCGGTGATTGAAACCGACAATACACTTTGTTTTGCATGCTAGTTACAAGGTTTGATTGTACATTTGGTTACACAATAGTTACTCCCCATGAACGCCTTATTTATCATGTCATGTAAAGGATTTGTTTTCAACTATATGCTATATATATACAACTGTGTTATACTCACCAACTTTTTAGTTGACTTTATTTTATTCATGTTTCAGGCCCCAATATGTGAGATTGATTCAAGACGTGTTCAACATAGGATTTGGACTTAGCAAAATAAATCAAGAATTTTATGAATTGTTTATGTTTTTATTGTTTGAATTTGATCTTGTACTTGGATTTATTGTAATGCAAATTTGACTTTAATATATTTCAATTTAGTCAACCATGTGCTATGAACAGTCTTACATGTCCCGCCCCGATGATTCCGCCATCGGTCGGGGTGTGACATATCATATGAGGCACCAACAGACATAGCTCTTGGAACCGGGTGGTGTAAGCCAGATTATCCCCGCTGTCTTGGGCAAGATCCCAAAACTCAGCCTCGAGCTTCCTCATTTCATTCCGAGGACAGAATTCATCAGTCATGGCCTTCTTCAGATCATCCCATGATAAGGATGTAGCAACCTCAGCACCACGAGTGCGTTTCTCACCGTTCCACCAGGTGAGGGCTCTCTTTTGGAGTACACTTGTGGCATAACGAACCCAAAGATTATCGGGACAGTCGCTGTTTAGGAATGTGCTTTCCATGCTTTCAAACCATTGAAGTAGGCCGGTAGCACCTTCAGTCCCGAAGAATTTTGTAGGATTGCACGAGTTAAAGTGCTTAAACGTGCAGTGAGGCGGGTTGGTACCACCGTTCCCTTGGATGTTGTGAGACCCGTCACTGTTGTTATTTGCTTGGGTCATTTGCCCTACCAGCTGGGCAAGAAGAGTAGCAAGATCCGGGTTGGAAGTGCTAGAGTTTGCACATCGAGGAGGCATTCTAACACCATAAGAAAAGACAATGATATTTTAGATAAGATGGATATATATGAGTTATAGTGGGAAATAATGTAAGTAGAAAAACGGGATTCATCATGACGCGTGCCAGTGCATGTGTATTTATTCTAAGTTGATGGGGGAAACTAAGTCATCTATTTCGGGTAGGACATGATGTTATAGAGCATTATTTGCATAATAGGAATTGCCGGGACTTGCATGCACTACAAATCGTCATTACGTGTGCACCCGTAATAATGATTTGCTTTGCATGCTCGTCTAGTTCTTCCTATCCTGCTATAACGTCCCCAAATTTTGAGTTTAAGTTCGGATTGTATCCTTGCGAAGACATTGACTTATCAATGTTAAATAATTCCCCGAAACTTTCGAAGAGACATGCTTTGGCCTATAGGTAAACACTCACTTCAGGAATTCCCAGGAAAGCAAACGGGTTCGTTTATTTGGATTTATACGAAATGCTTTCCTAGACAGAAAACCCAATGTACAGATGTCACCCTTCCAGATTACACGTGTCCTTTACTGGTCTCAAGAAATTAAGTCGTTGACGAGATCTTCAAGATTTTGATAGACTTGAGAGTCTATAAGTATAAAATGTGTAGGAATTGTTGCAATTAATACGGATTAGGAAAGAGTATGGATAAGGATGGGTAGTGTATTTGTTTGCATAAGTTTGTTTGTCAAATATGTATGTAAAGTATGTATCATGTATCAAAGTCTTGTATGTATGTGTATAAGTCTCATGTACCAAACTCGGGAAAATTCAAATAATACCTAACTACAAATAATACCTAACTACAAATAATTCACATAGCAATTTATCATTTAGCACATAACACATAAAAGGGAGTCCTAGGGTTATAGTCTAGGTCATTGTGTCTAATAACCTAATTCCCTATAACCATGGCTCTGATACCAATCTGTCACACCCCGACCGATGGCGGAATCATCGAGGCGGACAATGGAATGATTGTTCAAAAGCACATGATAGCTAAAAGGTTGCATAATTCATTAATTAAATTTTAAGACAACAAGATCCAAATACGATACATTCTAAATAACCTAGTCTAGTTCAAAACATTGATTTATTTAACTAGGTCCATAGTTCTTAAGTGGAGAAATCTTCGGCAAGTAGTCACATATCCAAACCTGAAACATTATTTAAATCAAGTGTCAATTAAAAAGTTGGTGATACATAGGTTTAGTAATTTCGGTAAATAGTAGTTGTAAATCGTTTTGCAACTCATTGTTTATCTTGTTAAACATAGTATATATGATGTATCATTTATTTAATCACAATTCAAACCGAGTTTGACGCGCTTGAACAGAGCACAACAGCTAAGTCCGGTATGTTTGAATATCGTTACCCACTATATCCTATATGTTTGAGTATAACACGCGGTTATATCCGAGTATGTAGTAATAAACACCCTAACCGGGTGGGCTGGTCAGGCACAATAGATCTATCAATATTACAGTTGGTTGTCTTGTCTTTAAATGTATGTACATCCAAAGAATAAGCATATAGTCTCATGTATAACACGTACAAACAATGTGAGTAGCATGTATAATGTTTCACCCCAAAACGTATAAAAATGTAAAATAGGGGCTATGTAACTCACCTTGCAAGCGGGTATTTTTCCACGCGTGTAGGTGATAAAGATGTTGAAGTCTAAGCACGTTGAAACCCTATGTAGATAAATGGGTATTATTGTATGTTTACATGTGCGTATTAGTATTTAATTGTGTATAGGTTTATAATAGCATTTCTTAGTGTTATTTGCATAAAAGTTGGTCCAGATTTACTTCAAATTACTGATTTGATCGAAACTGTTTATAGTTGTGACAGGTATCGAAACTGTGTTCAATCGAAACTACTAGTTTCGATTGACCATTTACAAGTGATACGCAGAACTGTCGAAACTACTATCTATCGAAACTTACTAGTTTCGATTGATCATTTATAAGTGATACACAGGCTGTCGAAACTACCATCTATCGAAACTTACTAGTTTCGATTGATCATTTATAAGTGATATGCAGGCTGTCGAAACTACCATCTATCGAAACTACTATCTATCGAAACTACTATCTATCGAAACTACTAGTTTCGATTGACCATTTACTCAATCGAAACTAAGTAGTTTCGATGGCCCAGACTTTAGAAAAATAAAATAGTAATTTTTCAGAACAATGGTTTGTCCAGTAATCGATGTTTTGGATTCGTGACTTCGATTGGTTCAGCTTGCCTTATGATAACAGAAGGTAAAGAAACGAAGTTGAGGATTCTTACGTGGTCGCAAAGGGACTGGACGGCAGAGTCTTAAATCCAAGAATGTCTAGAATGAGAATCGAGCTTCTGGATGGGATTAGCCTCTACAACCTTGGTCACAGCTTCACGCAGAGATGGCGATTGTAATGGTGTCTTCAATTTGGAGTGAGAGTGGGTGGAAGGAGGGTAGCGAGCTCGTGCAGGGCCGACCATGGCTATTTATAGCCGAGCTTGATTTCTATGTTAAAACGTGCAATTGGGCGCGTTCCGACACTAGTCTGGACGAGACGAAACTAACCAAACATTCAACACGCGTGGAGGTGGTCTGTCGGGCGCGAATTCGAACGTGGGTTTCTCGGCCACCAACAGGATCAGACGATCCTTATGTTGGGGAGATCAATTGGTTGGGGGGTCTTGTTCGCGTGGGAGAGACGAAGCCAGAGAAGCCTTTAGCGGCTGTCGAGGTGCAGAGAAACAGCCTTGTCGGGCGTCGCCGGAAAGTTCTTTACCCGCCGGACCATCGGAGGGGGTGACCGGATAAACGAATCGAGAATTGACAGATTTAGTCCCTGGAGTTTGGTTTGACTCGAATTAGCCCTTAAAATTAATACGGATGGGTCCTTGTAGTTTAAATTGACCAGAAACAGCCCCTTAGTCGATTTCAGTTTTAAATCCTTCTAGTTTGTTTAATTACAATACAACCCCTGAACTTTTATTTAAATAAATTAATTTAATTTCTTTTAAATCAAATTAATTTAAAGATGTTTTTATAAACTTATTTTATTTTTTATTATTATAAATAATTTTTATAAAAGTTATTTATCTTATTTAAATAGGTTATTTTATTAAATATACAACTTTTTAAATTTAGATTTTTTATATAAAACTTTATATTAGTTTTAAAATTTATAAAATTCTAATTAGTTTAAATCCGTAAAATAAAATACCTATTTGTATAAAACCAAATAAAACCCTTACACTTTATCAAAGTAGAGAATGATTACACGATAATTATAATACAAGTGCGAGAACGAAAAATCCGAAACGTCACATAACAGTGGAGTTCCAGTGAAGTTTAAGTCGTAGTCTCTCAATTGTTGCTGAATCCACAGTATCTGAGAACAACCGCTCGCTGCAGCAATGTACTCTTTTCACATGTTGAGACAGAAACCGTTGACTGCCTCTTACATTGCCAGGAAACCAGCCTGTCTCTCAAGAATTGACATCCACCTGGAGTTGATTTTCTATCAAGGTTACAACCGCCATAATCTGAATCAGTATAGGCTTTGAGGTCAAATGACTGATGCTTTGAGTACCAAAGACCTAATCGGGGTTTCCCTTTCAAGTATCTGAATATCCTCTTGACAGCTATCATATGAGACTCCTTTGGTTGTGACTAAAACCTTGAGAACAAATATACAGCAAACATTATGTCGGGCCTTGAAGCTGTGAGATACATGAAAGAACCGATCACCCCACTGTACAATTTACAATCTACATCCTTTCCATCTTTGCCCGGATGCAAACCGTGATTGACAGGGATAGGTGTGCCATAAGTACTGCTATCATTCATCTTGTATTTTGACAAGATGTCCTGCACATACTTAGTTTGATGTAGATAGATGCCATCCTCTCTTTGACTGACTTGCAGACCCAGGAAGAACGACAATTCTCCCATGTTTCTCATCTCAACTTGAACTTCATCACCTGTTCGAATTCCCTACACATCTCTTCATTTGTAGACCCAAAAATAATGTCGTCGACATACACTTGTACGAGTAGAATATCACCTCCTGCTTTCAGAATGAAGAGGGTCGAGTCAATCTATCCACGGTCAAAACCATTTGACATTAGATGTTTTGATAACGTCTCATACCATGCCCGAGGTGCTTGATGAAGACCATAAAGTGCTTTGTCGAGCTTATACACTTTATTGATATTATGCCGATCTTCAAAGCCGGGAGGTTGAGTGACATAGACCTCTTCATGAACTTTTCCATACAGGAAAGCACTCTTCACATCAAGTTAATAAACCGTGAAGCCGACATAGGAGGTATAAGCCAGAAACAGTCGAATGGCCTCAAGTCTAGCAACTGGGGCATATACTTCAGTGTAATCCAAGCCCTCTTGTTGATAAAATCCTTGAACAACCAACCTTTCTTTATTCTTCACTATGACATGATGATCATCCGTTTTGCACTTGAACACCCATCTGGTTCCAATTGGTTGTACGCCTCTTGGCAAGTCAACTAAATCCCACACATGCAACTTTTGGAATTAGGACAGTTCATCTTGCATCGCCTCAATCCAGCAGTTGTCAGCGAGAGCCTCCTTCACATTCTTCGGCTCCAATTGGGACACGAATGCAGCATGAAAACATGTTTCCATGATACTAGTGTCAAGTATCTCAGCATACAAACCGGTGTTCTCAACAATTGTTCTATTATGAGTATGAACACCGGCATGAGGATCACCAATGATGTTGTTAATTGGATGATTCTTATGCACTCTCGTTTCTGGTACGTGCGGTTCCTGGAGATTTGTGTCTAGATTCGTGCTCAACTCCCCCATATCCAGTGTTCCAAAAGAAGATGATTCAATGTTGATTGGATCAGCTGGAGCTTCATTTTCTACATGAGTGTTAGGATCAGCTGGAGCGTCATTTACATCAACATGAATAACTTCAACGTCTTCACTATCATGAGTTCCAGATGAAGATGCAACATTGGAATCGGGCGTTACAATAGGTACAGTGGCAGGGGTTGAGAAGTTGGAGTCATCGCCGCCATTAAAGAAATCGTACACATTTGCGGCATCATCGGCAGATAGATCAGGAAGGTTGAAAGACTTGAATAGCGCATCATAATCAAAACCCCAAGCTGGACTAGTTGGTTCGGGTGGAATGTTGTGTTTACTGCAATCCACTTCGAACCATTCCTCGACAGTACGAGCTCCTATATTGTATACTCTCTTGCATGGTGAATTGGCAACATATCCTAAGAAGATGCCTTCCACTGCTTTTGCATGAAATTTAGATTTTCGATCTTTGTATTGTAGCAATAAGGAACAAGGACTACCAAAAGGAACTAGGTAGTCAAGGTTGGGAGGTCGATTGTTGATCAACTTATAGCAGGTCTTGTTGTGCCTTTTCACAAACAGAACTCTGTTCAAAACGTGACAAGTTGTATTTACTGCTTCTGCCCAGAAAGTTACAGGAAGCTTTGCATCTGACAGCATTTTCCTTGCAGTCTCGATCAAGATTCTGTTCTTCCTTTCTGCAACTCCGTTCTGCTGAGGTGTGTACGGGGCACTAAATTCGTGACGGATCCCCTTCTTGAGACAGAAAAGCTCCAAATTATTCTTGAATTCAGTTCCGTTATCACTCCTTATTCTTCTAACCTTCAACTTGCAAAGAGATTCCAAGCTCAGGATCAGGTATTGAAGAATGTCAGCAGTCTCGTCCTTTGTACCTAAAAAATGCACCCAAGAAAAAATGTGAGAAGTCATCAGTTACAACTAGACAGTATGACTTACCTCCAATACTCCTGATACTTATATAGGGCCAAACAGATCCATATGTAATAGCTCCAAAGGGGTATCGATGGAGTTTTGGAGCTTGGGCTTGTGAGACTTCCGTTGCTGTTTGCCCTTTATACAAGGCATACAGTCATCTGCAACGGCAAATCTCAGCTTAGGAACACCGGTTACCAAACCGTTTCGGACAAGATGATTCATTTTTCGATAAGAAATGTGTCCGAGTTTCCTATGCCACAAGATTGAGTCAAGCTCTGTCATTTTGGTAAGCACACAAGTAACAACTGATGAGGTGGTTTTTGCCACGCTCATATCGATCTGATAGGTATCATTCGTTCTTGGCGCACGCATCAAAATCCAGTCTTCAGGAACCTCAAACCTAGGTTTGAGAATTAAGCATTCAGATTTTTCAAACACGACTGAGTACTCCTTATCACACATCTGAGAAACACTCAATAGGTTATGCTTTAGCTGCTCGCAGTAGTTGACATTGTCGAAGCTAACACATACATTTGAAACCACGCCTTGACAAGTAATACTGCTGCCCTTCTCGCCTGCAAAGGCCACATAGCCGCCTCTGCATGGTTTTACATCTTGAAGCAGGGTCATGTTGCATATCATGTGCCGGGAGCATCCACTATCTACATACCAACGATTAGAGATAGTTCCCTTCGGATGTCCCTGCATGAGTCACAAGAAATTAATTAGTTTTGGAGACCCAAGCCATGGTGGTCTTAGGTCATCCGTCTTTCTCAAAATAAACTACTTCAATTAATTCACAGTCGTGACTGTCAAAAATGGGTGAATCTTTAGAAGACTTGGGACCAGGAGATTGGGAACTTTTAGATTTCTTGTTCCAGGACCTTTTCTTTTGTTTTACTGGAACAGTCGGCTTGCATTTAGTAACACCAGCTGAACTAGTAGAAGCTTCACCTGATTGAATTCCAGCCAGTTGTTCCAGCTTCCTCAATCTATTGTTCCTTCTTCTCCTTTGTGGCTTAGAAAGCTTAACCACAGGTATCTCACCAGTTGGTTCACTACCAGAGGTAGACACACAGGGTTTAGCAAGTTGCTTTTCCCTTTTTGGAACAGATGGCTTAGCCTCAGATGTGATCTTTGGCTTCACCATAGGTTTCACTGGTGGTTTCACCACATTCTTCTTTGGACTTTTATTTTGTTTCACTGGTGGTTACTTGGGGAGAGCAGCTGGTTGTGAAACAACTGGCTGTTTTCCTTGGTTCTTATTCAGGCAGTTCACAATGATGTGACCAATTGTACCACAGCGAAAACAGGTTCTCCTCTCTTTGTAAGTCCTCCTGTAAGGCTCATTCGATTTGACGTTTGATGACTCAACATGATGAACAGGAGAAGTTGTTTGGTGAACAGTATTTTGATTTGATGGAGATTGGTTTTTAGGAATATAATACTTTTGCATATTTTCTTGGTAGCCAAGTCCGTAATGTGCTGAAAAGGCTTCCCTTTTAACTTGATTAATGTTTTTATATCCCCCATAAAGCATCATTTTTAATTTTTCATTTGATTTAATGATATCTGGTTCAGTCAAAATACAATTATCACGTTCAGTAACAATGTTTTTCTTTACTTTATGTTCACCAAGCAACTCCTTGGAGACTACACCTTCAGGACAGGTGTTCTCAGACCCATCATCAGAAGCAGTGAAAAACTCTTCATCAGATGCGGAGTCAGCCTTACTTGAGGAATCATCCTTGTTAGAGGAATCATCCTGACTTGAGGACTCATCAAGGCAAGACAAGTCAATATCAATTAAGTCGTTGACAAATTTTCTGCTTACTGGTGGAGGAATGGCATTAGTACCCAACCCTAAGCCATTCACTTGTCTCACTACTGATTCATAATGTTCCACCATAAAGCGAGAATTTTTCAACTTCTCAATTTTACCATTTAACTGCAAGACCTCATTCTGCAGCTTGGTAATTTCATTATTTCTCTTTTCAATTGAATCTTTGTAACGTTTTTCATTTTCTTTGTAACTTAAAGTTGCAATACGACTTTGTCCTGAAGCTTAGAATTTTCTTCTTTCAAGCCAAGACATTTGGAACATGAAATGACAGCAAAAGAATTAGAGTCTACCTCAGTTGACGAACTTGATGCCTCCCCAATAGCCATGAGGGCAAATGCAGTTGTAGACTCCTCTTGGTCAGATACAGACACTTCCCGTTCTTCTACTTCCATCATCTCTACTATCTCAGCCATTAGACCAACTTGCGTTTGAGCAATAAGGGCATCCTCCAAATGAACACCCCAATCAAAGCTTTCGTCATGTTGAGCTACCAAAGCATTGGACGTTCCACCTTGACTTTGATTGCAGTTGTTAGAATTGTTGTACCCTTGATTATTTCATTGGTTGTTTCCCTGGCTTGGTCTAGTGAATCTTGAGGCAGGTGCTTTATCCTTCTGACATTCACGAGCAAAGTGTCCAAAGTTCTGACACTTGTAGCACATGGCCTTGTATTTATCAAAACCCACTTTGGCATTTGAATGCCCACCAATAAACTTCCTGCCAGCTCTATTCAAGAAACGCTTGGCCCTTTTTGAGATCATGGCCATATTCCATTGAATCCATGTCCTCCATGTCATCTGGATCCACCTGATTAAAATCTTCTTCAATTGTTTCAGGATCTGTAAGCTTGCCGCTAATGAAGTTCTCATAGGCAAGCATACACGATGAAAACAATGCTTCATGATCTTCAGCTATCTTGGCTATTGCAGTCTGGTTAGCTGAAGATGTGGAGGTAGGATTTCTTGAGGAATGTTGGTGGAGAGAACCAGATCCAGATGTTGTATAGCAAGCATGACCACCACAAACTTTTGAATTATCCTCCTCGTGAGAGTTCCCTGAGAAACGGGCAATTCCAGAACCCAATGACTTGGTTGTGGAAGACGTCCCAAAATACATAGAACGGTCTTGTATTTGAGGTCTCCCAGAGCTCTCTTTTCGTTTTAGGTTCATATCGTGTGCTTGAACCTTACCGATTGCTTCTTCAATCGTCATCTCATAGAACTTGGGGTTCTCTCTCAGCAGAGTGCATCTCAAACTTTGGTGATAACGCATCCAGAAATTTTTCAACTAATTCCTCATCAGGATACTTCAGTTCAAAAGCTTTTAACTCAGTTTGCAGATAATAGAATCTAGATATAAGTTCATCTGTAGATTCATTCTCCAGGTATCTGAAGCACTCATACTGCTTTCTCAGGAGATCTCTTTTGCTCTTCTTGATGTCACTGTTCCCCTCAAATCTTTTCTACAATGCCTTCCAGAGATCCTTCGAATTATCATATCCTCTGAAGTTGTGAAAGAGTTCTCTAGTTAGGGCCATTGAGAGAGATCCATGTGCCTTCTTTTCTCTGTCATAAACTTTCTTTTCTTCTTCATCTAGCTTAGATATAGGATTGGGAACAATTTCATCAAGATATGTATAAGTAGGATGCTTATAACCCTAATTATAGGTATCCACAAAGAAGAATCAGTGTACGAGATATAATGCTCAAAGCGTGCTTTCCAATTCGAATAATCATTAACATTAAGCAGCTTTGGCGGTTTTTGCGGAGTACCTATCTCGTTATCATAGTTAAGCAGGTTACCAAGATTCTGAAGATTTGCCATAGGGTAAAGCTTAATCAAAAACTCAGAAAGTCAATACAACTTACGCACTTAAGAATGGCCTTGCTCACTTAAGAAACTGTTCTTGCGCACTTGATATGTCCTCTTGCGTACTTAGTAAGTACGCAGGAGTAAATGTTAAGTACGCACGAGGCAAAGTTAAGTACGCATAAGAATGGTCTTGTGTACTTACAAGTACGTACGAAGACTGTCCTTTTAGCTAAAAAGGGTAAGTACGCAGGTCACTTTTTCACCTGCTCTCACCAACTTTTTCCGATCGCCGGAAATACCTCAGATCTTCAAATTTTGAAGATATGAACAAATTGATCAAGCCAAAAGGTTAGAAACTTGTTTCTAACAAACCCTTGATGATCAAAACACTCAAACAAACAAGAAAAAGGTCGGATTTTGAAGGGTTTTTGATTTTAAAATAGCGCTCAAGAGCTACCTCTATTTTATCACCAAAATCAGTCACTTTTCCTTGTAGAAAGGCTATAGATTGTGTCGAAAATGCTCCTAGCACACTCACAACACTCGAAATCAAGAGCAAATGATCCGATACCACTTGTAGGTCCCTCGGGTGTCTCGAATCGTCACATGCAAGTGTGTTCCTAGTCGAACCGGGTGCGGAATGCCCGTGACTAGGTGGAGTATCAAGCAACACAAAGTAAACCGACAACAAAGAAACAAGATACTTTCAAACTTCGTCTATTGATAATCACAGCCGGTTACAGTAGAATGAGTGCGTACATACTTCTGTCACTAACTGGCTATATATACTAGACCTGGGCTCTGCGCACTTAGCAAGTGCGCACGGCAAAATGCTCATGCGTACTTAGCAAGTACGCAGAGAGTTCATGCGTACTTGCTAAGTACGCAGGAGTTTACTCCTGCGCACATGCTAAGTGCGCAAAACACTTAGAGAATTTAGACAACGAGTACATACAAAAGTAAATACAACCCGATAACTAATATATGCAGACACTAAGATACAAAGACTAATACATACAAGACAAGTACAAAAGCTAAGACAATATCCATAGTATTTGTCACACAAAAGTGCTTCAACATAAGCTGGAATGTTTATTTGATTTAGACAATCTGCTTGATGATGAAGAAGTAGATGATGACAATTTATCTAAGATAGATGAGGGATAAATTGTTGAACTTGAAGTGGAGAGAGATACACAAAAGATAACATATGAAGGTTGTAATGGAGTGAATATTGACATGGATTTATTTCATGACAATGTAATACCTGAAGAAGTTTATGAAGGGATTGCAGAGTCTGAAGAATTAGATCATGAAGTTACAAAGCCTACTACTGATACTGCAGATGATATACCTGAAGATCCAGTGATGTATAAAGATACTGGTATGACTAAAGCTCAGTGGATGGAAATGGTGAAGAGCTGGAAGAAAGTGTTACCAGCTTCTCCATCAGCTTCAATACAAAAAGAAAGATATGTGAACAAGGTCAGATGTGATGGTAGAATTATTAGTTGGTTTTATGAAGAAGAGTTCAAGTTATTCGCCCTAAAGAGAACTGACGGTGTTCAGTATCTAAAACCTTGACTGAAATACTTTAACTCTATGCCGAGATGTGAAGTCAATGGGTTATCAACTCAGCCCTTGATTAACAGATCAGGCAATGGCATAGCTGATTCAATTGTCAAGTTGATAAGGACTGAAGGTGGTTCAGGGAAGTATGAGAGATTGAAGCCTCAATAGGGAAAAAGAATCAAGGAAATAGATCCAGTTTCAAAGAAAAAGATCTGGAGATACAAGTTTCAACCTATTGAAGCTATTCCCAAGATTCCTTTGAAGATGATTGCTCAAGACTGTTTGGGTGAGTTGAAGTGGTGGTACGTGGATGTCGATACTGGAGAGGCAGCAGTTGAAGATTTGAATGGTAAGATTCTGGCAATATTTTTTGATGCCATGAATCTTGTTAACTTTTCTAAGAATGATCAAAAGATGCTGAAGTGTAGAGAAATTATGTACACCAATGAATGGAGAGAACAGGCGATGCAATCAAGTATGGAGTTTGTGTAGGAAGCTCGGTACCAGAGAGTTGGAAGAGCAAGACTTAAAGATGAAGACCAAGATGTTGTCAAGGGGGAGTTTGTTGGAACATTATGTGTGACAACCAACCTTGTAATAGATTAGGTCTTTATGTTTAATGTTTGTAATGTTTTCTTTGTTTGTTAAGTTCTTGTAACAGGCGAACTTATATAGTTGTGGCGAACTTAATAAGTTCGCCTAGGCTAGTTCTGGCGAACTTGCTAAGTTCTCCTGTGGCAGTTTGTTGCCTATAAATAGTGCTTAGTTTGTGTTCATTTGAACTTCTGTAATTTGTAACTTGTAAGAACTTTTATCAGAGCAATACATCTGAAAGGTTATTGGAAATCGTATCTTTGTGTGTGATTCTATTGTATTCGTATCTGTTCGAGACGGGCGTATTCGTTAGGATTCTGCACTACGAGTGCGTGTTGCGTGTTATACGTTTGAGATCGATCCGTAGACCCGTTAGGACCTACACAACTCGGAATTTTAGCGACAATTACAAAACATGTCCTAGCAGGCTCTCTCTTAACTGTTGCTAACAATTTTAACAAATTACAAGTCAAAGAGTCTAAGACTAAGACATAAAATCTTCAAGCTCGTTGTCACCAAAATATGCTCTAACAGACTCCCCCTTGACAACAGCTTCTGAAGATTGCCATCTGTCTTCAAGATCATCAAACAGATTATATTCTTCATCTTGTTCATCTGCACATTCTCTCTTTCTAGAAGAAAACTCAAGAGAAGGACCCTACTCAACTTCTGTATGTAATTTTCAGTTTTGGCAAAAATAACATCCAAATATAACCACCAAGTAAAAGTTCCATGGAAGCTGGAAAAATAAAATCTTTTTGATTTTTCAAACAAAGAAACACAAAATCTTTTTGGTTTTTATCTGTACAAACTGAAATGAAATGAACTACAAAACACTAAAGAACATATTTTTGTTGAACATCATGAGCAAGAAGATCATATCAGTATATATGATATATCAATCACACATCTTGGATAAAAAATCCGTATAACATCAAATGGTATACTATGTCATTCATTCAAACCTTGATCAATTATGCTAATATCCTTTCAAGATTATCATATTTCATGTCACTACTGGAAAATATACCTTTAATGACACGTATTGCGTGTCATAAAAGGGGGTAGATGACACGCGAAAGCATGTCAAGGAATGCCCTGTCAAGAATGAAGATGACACGCATTTTGTGTGTCATCTGTTTATGACACGCATTTATGACACGCCTTTACGACACGCAATGCGTGTCAACGAAGATGACCCGCATTTTGTGTGTCACCTATTTATGACGCGCATTTTTTGTCATAAATGTGTCATTGTTTTAACTGTTTAAAAAAAATATTTTTTTTATAGAATTACTAATTTCCAGTTTTCCACATTAATATCATGAAATAGTAATAAACATTTCATAATACAAAATAAAATACATATGGCAAAACAATCCATTTCATAAAATATAAACAAACATTTAAAAGTAACAAAAGTCGATTACAAAATCAACGTAATGTCAATACAAAGTTTCACCGAAAAATGAAGTATGATACAAAAAAGGCGACCATTCTTCATGAACTCCATCAACATCAACATCAACCTCGGTGTATTCATCTTTCCTTTCCCCAACCTAAGAAAAAATTTGTAAACAAAAAATTATCAAAGATACATACATATATATAGGAGGGTTCAAATAAAAAGTAGTTTTTCGTTAAGAAATCTAAAAAATGTCAAAAACTTTAGGAAACGATATCAAACGAACTCCGATTAAGCTAATTTCAGCGGCGTTGGAACCGTCTTATCGAACTCTACCATCTTAGCTTTTAGGGTTTAACTTTTAAGGTTTAGATTTTACGTTTGAATTTTGGAGTTTTAACCTTAGGGTTTAGATTTTATAGTTTAGGTTTTTTTTTTTGGGTGAGGGGGTTTAGGTTTTTGGGGTGGGTGGGGGTAGGTTTAGGTTTTTTTTTAGGGTGGTGGTTTTAGGCTTTTCGGGGTGAGGTTGGAGGGGGGTTTAGGTTTTTTGGGGTGCGGGTGGAGGAGGGTTTAGGTTTTTAGGTCTGGGTTAGGGTTTGATGAGACGGTTCCAACGCCGCTGGAATGAGCTCAATCGGAGTTCGTTTGACTTACTTCTTAGGATTTCTTAGCGAAAAACCACTTTTTAGTGGAACCGTCCCATATATATATATATATATTTCACACTATGTATTCAAATAAAGTGCTCAACTATACGTATGCTGATTATTTGGTTTCATGTTTCATTGTTAATTATCTTATTAGCAGTTAGAATGGGAACATGGTTTCTAAAGGTAAGTAGAAATATCATGGAATCTTACAAACAGTTGCTGAGAATATATTGCAATTTAAAATCTTTTTATTACAGTAAAATGTAAAAATAGTTATCTCACCTTCTTGATTGCTCCAGAGTGAAAATTCCTTCTTGATTGCTCTAGAGACCACTTGGCCCGCAAAAGAAACAATATTGCTATTAATAGCCAATTGGAAGTGAGTATACTTTTTCTATACATAATCACAGGTATCACCATTACTGGCCTACTAGAGGACTAAGTTGTTCTCTAAAAGTTTAGTAACTAGATATACATAATCTGTTTTTTTCAAGTGTTTATGGTTATAACCTTATCAACTAAGAAGATGGAAAAAAGATGCAATTTTTTATGAAAATAGCATTACTCGTCAACATATAGCTCATCTTTGGAGTTGATATTGGCTTGGTACTTCTCAACACATCATGAAATTAAAATTGCAGTATCTTTATACTCTCCTTTTGAAAATACAACCCAAAACTAAAACATGTAACAGAATAAAAAACTACAAATGCTAGTTCCAAGTATGAGTTTAATAACGAGTCACAAATTTTACAAGAAAAACAGATTATTATTAAAAAAGAAAACACAATACAATAGCACACTTATAAGAAGTATTTCGAGTCAACCCAACCCTAATCGTCTCAACCCGTATGAAAGATTAAACATGTGACCCATTACCCAATCTGCTCGACCCGTTCGGTCTGCCACCTTTAGGGAAAACAAAAGCTCAAAATTCATAAAGTACATACCTTAGGATCAACAAAACCAGCACCATTTGCTGCATCAAGAATAACTGCTATTCCTAAGTAGTCAAAGTCAAAAGGCCTAAGGAACCAAAAAAATAAAAGTAAACCAGAAGAAGTTTCAAACTATTTCATTAACATCAAACATAAGTTAAACCAAGTCCTAAGATATAAATTGGTATAGCAATCTATCATGGAGACATGGACAACAATGGGTTCATGGATTCAAATATATGTACACATGCAAAAACACTAAAACACAGATCACATGTTGTTTAACCAAAGTCAAAGTCAAGAATAACAAATTTTTTAATCGAAGTCAAAGTCAAGAATAACAATTGTTTAACCATAGTCAAAGTCAAGAATTACATGAGACACATTGAGAAGTTACATGCCTTGAAAAACTTAAGAAATAAACTGAATACACAATATGACCCAAGATATTCAAACTACTATATATCATCAATCAAATTTCAATAATATTCCATGCAGCCATTATCGAAATCACAACCAAACAACCATACAATTCATCAGATGCAACCTGAATACATAATTTAAAAAGCATACTTAAATGCCTCCACAAGCTTATATTGTTTCTGAAATAACTTAAAGTTGACCTATAAAATATTAAAGCACCTCCAAATGAGAAAATGAACTTGGATATATAAGACAACTAATTTCCATACAACAATCATATTATACACCCTAATAGGATCGAATCAACAGATCGCAGAGCTCCAAATCAATCAACAATCATATATTATACAAATTACTATTTAGAATTAGATGTATCAGTTAGCCTGTTCTTTCATAAATCGTATAAGATATACCGGTGATGCCAAAATGAATGCTTCTGTTTCATTGGAACACAGTAGGCTCCAACAACACATGTGTGGTCTATCTCAAAGGGCTTAAGAGCCACCTGCTCCATGGGTTTGGACAAATAGAATTAAGCAATAAGCATCACAGAACCATTAACATGCCTAAAAGAGTATACTTCATCTTTCAAATATAGAAGAAACAAATTTGTTCCTCTTTAGACACATCTGAAGAAGCCAACTTCCTCTCCAAAATCCATCACCTGCAACAGAAAAAAGGGCATCAAGACACAATTATACCAAGCAAAAAAGACTAGGAAAAATGTCATTTGATCACTACTCGATAAACCTGCCATTTGATCACTCTTAGGTTATTTGTAAGTGTTAACCTCTTAATACATCCCTTCTGGATTATACTCCTACTTTGCTTGATTCAGTTGGATTCATGTAATTTTCAAATGGTAATCAGTTGGAAAAAAAAACATATAGGCTTGGTATTTTGATGCACAACAGAAAAAACATCAAACTACAGAATCATAGGCTTGGTAATTTTCAAATGCCCCTAATGGAATGAAAAACTTATGAAATAAAAGATCAACCATTTACAATAAAATAAACTTTTTGAAAAAGTATCAGAAACCATATTTTCTCTGTGAAGTTAAAAAAATGGGGAAATTAGCAAGCATCAGTCAGAACTTCTTCGTCGTTTGAATGTATAAGTTGTAGAACATATAAAGGGTGAAATAATTAGGGCTCTGATTGCACACAACAAGGAGAGAACACTAGAGGACAAGTGAGAAAAATAATGTAACAATTGAAACAAAACTAAAACAAAAAAGCCATACAAACTTGCATACCTAGGTTATGAACTTCTTACCTCAACCCTTCTCTTCACCAAGAAGATGAACCGATTAGAGCTCTGTAGCCGTCGCCTTCTCTCGTCATCCGATTAGAGAGTTTAGAGATGGGAGAAGTCAGAACGTCGTCTTCACATAGGAAAATGCCATCATACCTGCAAAATTGAGTGTTAGAACTCATGGAAATCATAAATTGTACAGATAATGACGATGAAGGAAACAACCCACTTCAAATCTAAGCCCTTGATCGTCATTCAAGTAACTGAGCCCTAACCCTAGTCGTCCGCCACTCGTCGCCCGCCACTCGTCTCCCGCCACTCGTCGCCCGCCATTCGTCGCCGTGGCTGTGAGGGGTGCGGCTGAGCCGTTGGGGACCGCCAGACTCGTCGTCGGAGGTGGAGCCCGCAGGAGGTGGCTGGCGGCTCCGCTCATCCTTCGATCTCTCTATGGATACATAGAGGGTATATGGGATTGCGTTGGAAAACTAATTATTGACTTGTTTGCTTTTTCAAAACTTAATAAGCTAAAAAAAGTGTTTGGCAAACATAAAAACACTTTTCATTTTAATTTTTTGATAAAGTGAAAAAGTTATTTTTTAAGAAGCCATAAATTCCTGGCTTTTCAAATAGTTTTTACCTTTTGTAATAAAATATTATCAATCTACCCACCCTTTACCCTAAAATAAATATAAGCTAAGTCAAACACTTTTTAAAAAAAAACTAATCGATTTATTGGTTTTTCTCATCACAAAAGCTAATCCAAAAACTTTTTTTAAAACACATTTTAAAAAAATCATAAGTTAATGAGCACTTTTAACAAAAAAACACTTTTCGGGTAAAATAAGCAATCCCAAACACCCTCATAGGTACATCTGTTTGCAATGAAAATAGGAATAAAAGAAGGAATTGAAAAAAATGTGCGCGCCTAACAGAGGCGGGATTTAAAAACACATAACATGACATGTGTGTCAATGTTTTTTAGTAAAAATGATATTTTTTTATGACACATGTTGTGTGTGTCATAATTCGCGTGTCCTTAAAGGTCTCTTTTCTAGTAGTGTGTAATGATATGCGATAAACATTCAAAGAAAACACGATCAGGTTATGACACACAAAATTAAATTGTCAATATTATAAGATTTAAAAATAAAAGCATCTTCTTCCCACGTTCTTGTGAGTTAATATATCATTTAAGTATGAAATACAACATGTATCCCACAAGTATGCCAAAGAAAAATAATTGCAACTATCTCAAGACATACAAGATTTTACTAAAGATTATCCTAATTTCCAGAATGAGCAGACATCACTTAGCACAAGAATAGCATAATCTAAATTGGATTGTATAGGAATCAATGAGATTCATAATCGAATGATTCAATGTCTTGGCTTATATATGTGGAATCATAAGATTTGGGTACGAGGATCCAACTGTTATCTGGATTATGAATTCAATGGAATCAGTAAAGATTGACTATCAATATGATCCAAGGGCTAGTATATGTTTGACAGATGTTGTCAAGTACATATCTTAGTTCAACTTCAAATTGCATGATTTTCGGGACATGGGCAAAGAAGCAAACCGAATGAATTGTGCTAACGACATAACCCGAAACTGGTCTCATATGACAATCTTTATTAAAAGCTAATATTCTTTATCGGATAGTATAACTGCAACACACACACCCATGCATAAAATGGGTTCAAATCACAGTTGTAACATATGCAATTATGTTTTCACACTACTAATGATTCAAAAACGTTTTTAGCTTACTGACAATTCAAATTATATGCATACACAACACTATCATTTCCTATTTGTGTAATCTCTGAAGTTTAGATCAAAACATATAATTTAGATATATCAAATAAAATAAAGCTTCAACAGTCAATCTAAGGTCACGTGTGAAAGATAATCTACTGATGTACTATCATTTCTTCTCATACCTCAAATGATGTCAATTTTTTATTTTTAATTTTTTTTGGATTTTTAAAAGTCTTTTTTGAAAGAAAATAAAACTTCCATGAATCAATTTTAAAAAAAAACATTTTACTTGGTTATTTGGAATTTAGCAATTCAATCAAACAAAAACTCAAACCCGTATAATCGAATGCCTTTGCCCTTGTCACCAACACAATACTGTAGTCCCCCTGTCCTGTAGACTTCCCCTCAACTAGTGAAATGGTTGCATCAACGACTTTATGCTCACCATCGTCATCCTAAGTTTTCGGTTGTCTCTTGGACTTGGTTAAAATCTTTCCAAAACAACATTATGTGTGACATATTCTCCCTCTGAGCATCAAGTCGTTAAATCAAATAGATTTTTCAGTTATCTAACAACTCTTTGCTCCTGCAGATGTCATTCCCTGTCATGTGATGTCATACCCCAACCGACGGCGGAATACATCAGGGTGGACGTGTGGACTGTTCATAAGCACATGATCAACTATAATTTCATAGGTTCATTAAATCACGATTTCATTACATATGTTCAATCAACAACCAAAAATCCAATACATCAACATGTTCAAATTCTTTGTTCACTAAGTCCAAACCCTATATGTAGTATCTTGCATATAATCTCAAACACTAGTACCTGAAACATGATGAAAACAGGGTCAACTAAAAATAGTTGGTAAACATACATAAGTTTTGACACCACAAATAATATCAAGAGTTTGTGTACAATTCATATGATGCATGGTTTAATAATGCAATTATGGAGAATCACTATAGTTTAAACAGGGGCACACAATCAAACCTTGTGACTGATAGGCATAACACAAATGTTATTCTTAAGTGTTTTCGCCAACAATCACCCTAACCGGGTGGGTTGGTCAGACACAATAGATCTATCATTGTATACTGTCGGCTTGTACTGAGTTAATGATTGCACTTGCACTATGCATAAAAGTATGTAAATGTTGTTTGCACTAATAGTGTTCAAGCATAAGGCACAAATTGCACACATGATCATAATGTTTGAATTGTAAAAATTGCAAATAATTTGAATGTAATCATGTTTCACCCCAAATATGTAAAAGTGAAAAAGTGGCTATGTAAACTCACCTGAGTTGTGTACGAGTAGCACTACACAAGGATGCAATGGAAAAACACAAGAGTTTGCCTGTGAACCGCTTACGTATGCCCTAGAATTATAAGCATAATAGTTAGGGACACATGGGATTTTGTGACGATGACACGGAAGATTGAACGTTCTAAAACATACTTAGGATCGACGAGTAGGCGAACTTGTCCACGGGGATAAGAACTTCTTAATAATAATAATTAAGATAAACGTGTTTCGTGTCGAACGTCTTTAATTACGAATAATATTAATTAATAAATATTCGTGTGTTTGTATCATTAATTAATGACTTAGGAAAATAATATAACTTATTATATTATTTTTATGTTCGTAGGATTAACAAAAATAATCATTTATGTAGTCAAAAATAATAAATATATTATTTTTATTCAAGAGTATAAACGTGGGAAAATAATATAAATAATTATATTATTTATAAGTTCAAAGTGTGACACGGTAATAAATAATGTGGTGAAAATAATATACATATATATTATTTTTATTTGGAGTCATAGGTTGAGTAATAATATAAATATATTATTATAAAAGTGGGAAAAATATATTAAAAATGGGTTATCAAACCAAACCCGAGCCTACGGGTGGTTTTCGGGGCTAAAACACATTAATATATTAATATAGTATTATGGGGATAAGTTTTATATTAAAATAATGCTTAAAAAAAGAATTAAAAAGAAAACAGGTGGAGAGACTCGAACCCGGGTCTCTCTCACAGAAGCACACACACTTAACCAACTCCGCCCGCTAGGGTATCGCAAACAAACCCGGGACAGAATGCTTTTAACATGGAACTCCAGTGAGTTCTTCCCCCTTACGCGAACCCGAACCAAACCAGCCTCAAATCCTTCGATTTCAACAATGATTTGCAACAAGGGTTTAGGGGTTTTGTTTATATGTGTGTTGCGATCCCGAGGATAGGTTTAATTGCAAAAACCACGGGTTTTTAATCGTTAAATCTTGGTTTGGAAACCGAAACCCTAGTTTAGAGAACACAAATTCAATTAGATCGAATTCGATAATGTTTTGGATTGAAATCATAGGGTTTTTAATAGAAAAGGGATTGCGAATCTGTTCTTGTAGTTTAATTAGATTGAGATCGAGTTAAAGATCAAAACCCCCAAACCGTCATATGAACAAACCCTAGGTTATAGGCCACGATTAATCCGATGATAATTGATTAAATTGACATAGGGTTTTCACTGGATAGAGGATTGCGAAGCTAATGATGCCATTTAATTGAATTGCAATTGGGTCTAAAGTGGGATTCGATTAAACCCGAATGTGTTAAGAACCCTAGAATCAGATCGTGCTAAATCCGATAGTGTAAGGCCCCAAACCCGGGAGGCCTCACTCGTTGGATTTACTCATTCACAAACAGTTCTTAAACATGAATATCAAATAACGCAGCGGAATCATTCATTCAACATAACTAAAAACTTGTTCATACATGCGGAAGCATACATTGTCAATTACATAAACTTAACATAAACAACTCATAACGGGATGCCAGTCTTCATGATCGACCGAGTAACTCTTCTCGCTTGCCAAGCATCACCGTCCATCGTCCATACCTGCCTTAACCTGAATGTGCATACTAAAAAGTCAGCTACGCTGGTGAGTTCTAGTTTTAACATAAAACCTTAACTTCAAATAATTTGCCAAAAACATAACTTCGTACTTCATTTAATAAAAAACGTACGTAACATAATGCAATAACAAAACATAACACTTTATAAACATAAGTCAACGAACATATCGAATCTGCGCCTTCTCGTAACCGGCAAATCCTTACGTTACATACTGGTTGAATAATCTAAGGATCACCACCACTAGGCCCATCATCACCGTACTGTCCTTCGGGCGAGGAACTCCTAGGGCCCGATACTTAGGTCATCCAACCCTTCAAGCACGGCGTCCCAAAGGATAGCGCGTACCAAACTTCAAGCACTGCACCCCGTAGGGCGCAAGTACCAAACTTCAAGCACGACTACCCCGTAAGGTAAATCGTACCAAACTTCAAGGATCACGATAATCCCCTTGACGACCGTCATCGCCACAGTTGTACAACAGTTGGCCAGCCACAGAGGCCCCTAAAAGGTAAAGGCCCATAACATACTTCCCATCCCTTAACCTTCATTCCCTAAGGAATATTGGCAGATTCGTTCGTTTGTGACTTTCATAAAACTTCGCTTCTTTTACTTCAAAAACTTCAGTTAAAGCATTCGTACGTTTTATTAAAAATCATCCCTTCATTCATAAACACTTCGTAAACTTCATAAACTTCTTTTGGCAAAATATTTCATAAACACTTCCTTCAAAACCTTTCCTTCTAAAACATCGTTCATAAACATCATTTTATAAAACATTACATATAACCTTCATAAACATCGTTTTATAAAATCGTCACATCGTTACGTATGCACACCAGCCCAAAAACATTATTAAAACATTTAAAAGAGGGCTTCTAGAACTCACCTGATACGCTAATATGGTTTGTCCTAAACGAAGGTCCAACAACGTCACTTCCGATCTGAATTGATTAGTTAAATACACATCAGACCAATCCCGACTCTAACGGTTTAACCATTCTAACATACTGACTTCACTCAACCAGTTCTGATGTCTGCGCACTTGGCAAGTGCGCAGACCCTGCTGCCTGCGCACTTAGCAAGTGCGCAGACCCTGCTGCCTGCGCACTTAGCAAGTGCGCAGGTCCCTCCTCCTGCGCACTTAGCAAGTGCGCAGGTCCCTCCTCCTGCGCACTTAGCAAGTGCGCAGGTCCCTCCTCCTGCGCACTTAGCAAGTGCGCAGGACCTGCTCCGTGCGCACTTAGCAAGTGCGCACGACCTGTTCTTCGTGAAAAACCCTGACTTTTGCATTCGGGTCTGATCATGTCAAGATCCCGAACCTGTTGCATTCAAAACGTTCGTTTTCCATTAAGGAACTCAAATCCATGATTATCTGTCAGTTTCATCCGTTCAAACTTTACCTTTTCACCCAAAACCCGAAAAACCCAAAAACGAACTAAAACTCAGATTTAGGTCGGATCGTTACCTGAATCGAGTTTCTGATCCGGAGGTTCTTCTCACGAGTGCAAGAGACACGAGCGGGTGCAATCTTGTGCGATTCTGACACTTTCTCTCTCTACGGTTTTTCTTTCTCTAGAATTGCAAATGAGAGAAACATGTGGTGACCTTGGCTATTTATAGGGGAGACCTCCCCAAGCCCGGTTCGCGACTGACCCGGCCCGACTTCGGCCCGCTTGAACTCGTTAACTTTATTTCTCGACATTTTGGGATGTTACAGATAGTGAAAGCCCGAATTAACATGGGGCCTTGGTTCTAGGAGTGAAAACGAAGCTGTGGATGTGATTAGTTACCTTAAAAGTTATCGGATTATTGGTGATCGAGTAAAACTCAGTCGCGACCTGCGTGGTTCGGCCTCCGACTACAACTGCTTCAACTCCGATCGAACAGGCGTGAGCGAAGGCTTCTGGGCGACTCGTCTAGCGTGCGCAGGGTGTTTGATTTTAAAATTACTACACCAAATTAACAAATCGATGGATTTTAGCTACGGGTTCGACAGTTATGGGTTTAATGGTCATTATTTGGTTTAATTCGACATCATAATGATGTTTAATGTCCTAATGATTGTCGTTTAATGATAATAATCGTGTATGGCAGTTACAATGAAACGAATTTCACGAATTTGAGTCAAGAACATGGTTGTTTGACTTTCAAAAGTCAACAGGAACACAAACGTTCTGATTTTGACTTCTAAAGTCAACATAATCAGGTTTTGGCAATTTACACTACTAGTCCTTGTAGTTTGGGTTAGAATAATGACAGAATTTGTCCCTAAGGTTTGAGATTGAGTTAACTAGGTTAAGAATTTAACGATATTTGCTAACGGGGTTAACTCTAATTAGTCCGAATGTCACATCATACATATATATATGTATAAATATTTATTGTAAGGCTAAAATGTGAATTTTTTTATGAATGAAATTCTGAATTTAATACACTTTTGTAATTAAAGTTAATGTGACACAATGTAATGAACCAGAATTGAAATTGAAATGCTATTATTTCATAAAACAAAGCATAAGAAAATCACGGATGTTACAATATCCCCATGTTGAGGGAATTTCATCCCGAAATTCAACTAGTGGAAACCACTGAATCAGGAAAGAGATACGGATACTTGAGCTTAATTTGATCCTCACGTTCCCAAGTAAACTCGGGGTCACATTTAGATTCCCAACGAGCTTTGACTGTTGGTTTGGGGAGTACTATTGATAACAAGATTTAGGTCTGATACTCAAAGTCAGACATGAATGATAATAGTGGATTTAGTTTGAAGAGAATTGAGGAGAATCTGTCGAAGAACATTTTGGACTTCAAAGATGGAATGCATCACTTGAAATGAGAACAATGAGAATTTGATGATCAAAACTTGTTTAGGATGTAGTCTAATATGTTCAAGAAATGTCACTGGATAAGACGTTTCACAAACATTGTTCAAGGTCAAAATAACATAAAACGTCATGTGACACGAACAATGCTACTTCTGATGATATGAAATGAACACTTATATATAGGAAGTACCAGAGGCGTATCCACCATGCCCTTATCATATCGCATCAGTTTCGTTATTATATGTCACAATAAGTTTTATGTCATAACGCACGACATAATTCACTATGTTTTCCATGCGCTGACTTTTATAATTACGTGTGCACCCGTAATTACTCAATTCATCGCATGGTCCGTATAGATCATCCCATTGTGTGGGTCAAGAGAGGATACAAAAATACTTAGTTCACATCTATTGTTTTCACGTATGAGTTGCTAATAAATAACGATGGCTCTAGATAGTAAGGTCAATCAGAAAACTAAAGAGTAATAATGTGGCATAACTTAGAGTTCCATAGCTTCCTCGTGTTTGAACAAGAATACGTCAAACCCCGAGTAGTTTTAAAGTTTTACAACTTTCTCGTGTTTGAACAAGAATACGTCAAACCCCGAGTAGCTTTAAAGTTTGTAGTTTTCAACCTTCATGGATGAAGTGAATTATTATGCCTTGTGATCCATCAATTGCAACAATTGTACCCAATCTAGTTCCGTGTATAATGTAAACATCCAAGTTTCATGTTTAATCCAGTACCATGTACATTGTAAACAAATAAGTTTCACGTATAATGGGGACAACTTAGTATCATGTATATTGTAAACAAACGAGTTTCATGTATAATGTGATCAATTTAGTATCATGTATATTGTAAACAACCAACGTATCATGTATCATGTGATCAGTCTAGTATTATGTATAATGCATTCAACCATGTATCATGTGATCAATCTAGTATTATGTATATTGTATTCAACCAAGTATCATGTATTATGTGAATAATCTAGTATTGTGTATCGTGTGCTAAATCTAGTATTATGTATATTAAAAACAAATAGGTTTCATGTATCATGTGATAAATCCAGTGTTATGTATCATGTGAATGCTCATATGTAAGTTACTGAATCTCATGAGTAACGTAAACTATCGAATTTCGTGGGTGGTCGAGTGTTGCGGACAAGGGTGTTGCTTGACATTCATGTATAATGTGGGTAGTTGGGTTTTAAATTCTCAATCTTCTTGAGGTTTATATGGATGGTTAACGTCTACGCAAAAGGATTCATCTCCTTGAAGTGCCTAGTACGCTCATACATTTCCTAAGGTGCAAGATAATGAGAAGGTTTTGTAGGTGTTTAGAGTGATGTGCTTACGAATAATTGGTTTGTGCTTTTTGTTTGTAACTAGACGAGTAATTGTGACTTATTATTGTTTGTAATTTAATAAAATAGTGAAAATAATAAGTTGAATAACTAAATAAACAGATGAATAAATAAAACCTTTTAATTTTAATTATCATAAATAGAATGTTTAAAAGAAAGATAATGGCTAAATCATTTAATAATCGAGCCAAGATTTAATTAATTTAGTGAAGTAAAAGCCATAATTAATTATTAATTAAGATAATGTTTTTATGAAACAAGTTGTATCAAGTTTCCTTACAAGGTGAAAAAGGTTTATAGCAAATTTATATTCCAGGTAATATTTATAAACTAAGAGTTTGATAAAGGTTTGCTTTGTTTGAACAAAATAACGATGTTGTTTAAATTAGATAATAAAATGATTTGTTTACAAAGAAGGCTTATGTACGTGTGCTAAACTGCAATGAATGAAAAGATGGTGTTTGGGTGATCTTGATGAAAATATGACGGATGTATTTTATACTCGTAATACTAAATCAACGAATAATGGCATTTAAGTTGTAATATAACACTTATCATTAAATGATGAAATGTTGAATACTTATTCCAAACATAAAGAAGTGGTTCTCAAACTGAAATTTTAAAAATAGAAAAATTAGCTTACGCCTCAGGTAGCTTTCCACTAGGAAGCAGATGAGCACCAAGACGAACATCGCTATGGTTACTCGGATAGCAAACCGGGCCTCAACTCTAGCTGCTTCTGTGTGTGCGTCAAATATCTCTCGGTCCCCTTCCATCATGTCAATGTGGGTACCTAGATTTGAAATCAGGTCTTCCTGGTACCGTACTTGACCCAAAAGGCTATCTATTCGCTGCCCTAGTAGGTCGTGCCTTATCCCGTGCTCCATCCCTTGTCTCATGAATTCTGCAGTCCTCACATACTAGTGGGTGGCATTTGTAGGTCCCTAATTCGGTGCATGACGGATCTCTAGACTCGCGGTACGACACGGTGATAACGTGCGGAATCCATGATCAACGTGCTCGTGTAACTCAATCAACAACAACGGTGTAAATAAACTCTTTGTATTTCCACCACAATATCAGGTTACAAGATTCACAGAATTCTCTCTCGTCTACTCTGATATCGTCTCATCTCAGTCTATCTTATAATAGACTTTGTAACTGTATATATAAGCACCAGTTCTGCAGTAGGTGAACTTATTAAGTTCGCCTCATAGATGCTTAGGCGAACTTATTAAGTTCGCCTCTAATAGGCTAAGCGAACTTAATAAGTTCGCCTCAGATAGACAAAGCGAACTTAACAAGTTCGCCTCTGATAAACCAGGCGAACTTGTTAAGTTCGCCTCTCTATGAACTTACACAGAATTTTATCAACAGTTACAAAACATGTCCTAACAGACTCCCCTTTAACTGTTGCTAACAATTCTATCAATTACAAGTCAAAGACTCTAAGACTAAGACATAATATCTTCAAGCTCGTTGTCACCAGAATATGCTCCAACAGACTCCCCCTTGACAACAGCTTTAGAAGATTGTCATCAGTCTTCATATATCATCAAACAAGTTGTAGTCTTCGTCTTGTTCATCTGCACACTCTCTTTATTTCTAGAAGAAAACTTTGGAGAATGACCCCTTGTCAACTTCTATCTGCAATTTTCAGTTTTTGCAAAGGAGAACAACCAAGAATAACCAACAATTAAGATTTTCATGGAAGCTGGAAAAATAAAATCTTTTAATTTTTCAAACATAAGAAAGACAAAATCTTTTTGGTTTTTCAAACATAAGAAACACAAAGTCTTTTTGGTTTTTCTCTATATAAACTGAAATGTGAAATACAAAATCACATCTTTTTGGTCGACAACTCTTTACTCTTGCAGATGTCATTCCCTGTCATGTGCTTAGAAGAACCACTATCAACAACCAAAATGGTATTAATAGTCCCTTTTGGTAAATCCTGCACATCTAACAAGAAACATTAATTTGAAATTGGGACCCAAGCCATGGTAGTCATGGGTCGTCCATATGTATCAAAATAATAAACCTCACTCCATTCACAATCGAATCTCTCATCTATTTTCGGAGATTGTTCCGACGAGTCAGAAACAGAAACTTTAGATTTCCAAACATACTTCTGTTCATTAAGTTCTTTTAGCTTAAAATGTGAAGTGTTTGAACAGTCTTGTTCATTTGAAAAATGTTTAGATTGTGAAAACTCTTGTTGTTCTAATAGTTTTCTCAATCTTCTGTTTCTCCTCAGTCTTTGAGGTCTAGAAAGCCTATCCTCAGATTTTGAATTACCCTTTGGTATATCACGAGGTTTAACCACACTTGGGTTAACATAAGGCTTACCAGGAGTTTTTACCTTTTCTGGAGTAACATGTCGGTTACCTTTGGCGTTGTGAGGACAAGCAATCCGAATGTGACCCACAAGACCACAAGAAAAGCAAGATCTCGTCTCACGATATTCTCTCATATAAGGAATCTTCACACGATAAGCTGCACTTAAAGAAGATTCTCCTACATGAACTTCTTTTGTAGTTTGAGAATGAATAAATTTTTTTGCAACAAGTTTTGATTCAGGCTTCATCTTCTCAGGAACTACATGCTTCTTTCCTTTATTTTTGTAAGGACAGGTCACCACAATGTGTCCCACCTCATTACAATGAAAGCATGTACGCCTGTCTTTATAATCTCTGACATATGGAACTCTCCTTGAACTTGAAGAACTTCCAAATGTAGAATTTCCAGATGGATTAGAATCAACCTTTGAGTCTTCTTTCTTAACAGCTTTTGGTATCTCCTCTACCTTAGCTTCATCAAAATATTCATCATCACTCTCATCAGAATACACCATATCTTCACCTGTGACTGGATTCACCTTCAACACAGTCTTAGGATCTAAATCCTCATCGTTTATAATCTCAGGTGTAACTGAATAATTTCCGTTGAATGGTGGAGGAACATAGCCAATACCACTTGTTCCCTTCCCCTCTTCAGTATTATTATGATTATATCCTAATAAGAATGATGAATTTGCAAAGCTTTCTAACTTAAATATATTATTATAAAAGTGGGAAAAATATATAGTGTGGTGAAAATAATATACATATATATTATTTTTATTTGGAGTCATAGGTTGAGTAATAATATAAATATATTATTATAAAAGTGGGAAAAATATATTAAAAATGGGTTATCAAAACAAACCCGAGCCTACGGGTGGTTTCCGGGGCTAAAACACATTAATATATTAATATAGTATTATGGGGATAAGTTTTATATTAAAATAATGCTTAAAAAAAGAATTAAAAAGAAAACAGGTGGAGAGACTCGAACCCGGGTCTCTCCCACAGAAGCACACACACTTAACCAACTCCGCCGCTAGCGTATCGCAAACAAACCCGGGACAGAATGCTTTTAACATGGAACTCCAGTGAGTTCTTCCCCCTTACGCGAACCTGAACCAAACCAGCCTCAAATCCTTCGATTTCAACAATTATTTGCAACACGGGTTTAGGGGTTTTGTTTATATGTGTGTTGCGATCCCGAGGATAGGTTTAATTGCAAAAACCATGGGTTTTTAATCGTTAAATCTTGGTTTGGAAACCAAAACCCTATTTTAGAGAACACATATTCAATTAGATCGAATTCGATAATGTTTTGGATTGAAATCATAGGGTTTTTAATAGAAAAGGGATTGCGAATCTGTTCTTGTAGTTTAATTAGATTGAGATTGAGTTAAAGACCAAACCGTCATATGAACAAACCCTAGGTTATAGGCCACGATTAATCCGATGATAATTGATTAAATTGACATAGGGTTTTCACTAGATAGAGGATTGCGAAGCTAATGATGCCATTTAATTGAATTGCAATTGGGTCTAAAGTAGGATTCGATTAAACCCGAATGTGTTAAGAACCATTCTATCAATTACAAGTCAAAGACTCTAAGACTAAGACATAATATCTTCAAGCTCGTTGTCACCAGAATATGCTCCAACAGACTCCCCCTTGACAACAGCTTTAGAAGATTGTCATCAGTCTTCATATATCATCAAACAAGTTGTAGTCTTCGTCTTGTTCATCTGCACACTCTCTTTATTTCTAGAAGAAAACTTTGGAGAATGACCCCTTGTCAACTTCTATCTGCAATTTTCAGTTTTTGCAAAGGAGAACAACCAAGAATAACCAACAATTAAGATTTTCATGGAAGCTGAAAAAATAAAATCTTTTAATTTTTCAAACATAAGAAAGACAAAATCTTTTTGGTTTTTCAAACATAAGAAACACAAAGTCTTTTTGGTTTTTCTCTATATAAACTGAAATGTGAAATACAAAATCACATCTTTTTGGTCGACAACTCTTTACTCTTGCAGATGTCATTCCCTGTCATGTGCTTAGAAGAACCACTATCAACAACCAAAATGGTATTAATAGTCCCTCTTGGTAAATCCTGCACATCTAACAAGAAACATTAATTTGAAATTGGGACCCAAGCCATGGTAGTCATGGGTCGTCCATATGTATCAAAATAATAAACCTCACTCCATTCACAATCGAATCTCTCATCTATTTTCGGAGATTGTTCCGACGAGTCAGAAACAGAAACTTTAGATTTCCAAACATACTTCTGTTCATTAAGTTCTTTTAGCTTAAAATGTGAAGTGTTTGAACAGTCTTGTTCATTTGAAAAATGTTTAGATTGTGAAAACTCTTGTTGTTCTAATAGTTTTCTCAATCTTCTGTTTCTCCTCAGTCTTTGAGGTCTAGAAAGCCTATCCTCAGATTTTGAATTACCCTTTGGTATATCACGAGGTTTAACCACACTTGGGTTAACATAAGGCTTACCAGGAGTTTTTACCTTTTCTGGAGTAACATGTCAGTTACCTTTGGCGTTGTGAGGACAAGCAATCTGAATGTGACCCACAAGACCACAAGAAAAGCAAGATCTCGTCTCACGATATTCTCTCATATAAGGAATCTTCACACGATAAGCTGCACTTAAAGAAGATTCTCCTACATGAACTTCTTTTGTAGTTTGAGAATGAATAAATTTTTTTGCAACAAGTTTTGATTCAGGCTTCATCTTCTCAGGAACTACATGCTTCTTTCCTTTATTTTTGTAAGGACAGGTCACCACAATGTGTCCCACCTCATTACAATGAAAGCATGTACGCCTGTCTTTATAATCTCTGACATATGGAACTCTCCTTGAACTTGAAGAACTTCCAAATGTAGAATTTCCAGATGGATTAGAATCAACCTTTGAGTCTTCTTTCTTAATAGCTTTCGGTATCTCCTCTACCTTAGCTTCATCAAAATATTCATCATCACTCTCATCAGAATACACCATATCTTCACCTGTGACTGGATTCACCTTCAACACAGTCTTAGGATCTAAATCCTCATCGTTTATAATCTCAGGTGTAACTGAATAATTTCCGTTGAATGGTGGAGGAACATAGCCAATACCACTTGTTCCCTTCCCCTCTTCAGTATTATTATGATTATATCCTAATAAGAATGATGAATTTGCAAAGCTTTCTAACTTAAATATATTATTATAAAAGTGGGAAAAATATATAGTGTGGTGAAAATAATATACATATATATTATTTTTATTTGGAGTCATAGGTTGAGTAATAATATAAATATATTATTATAAAAGTGGGAAAAATATATTAAAAATGGGTTATCAAAACAAACCCGAGCCTACGGGTGGTTTCCGGGGCTAAAACACATTAATATATTAATATAGTATTATGGGGATAAGTTTTATATTAAAATAATGCTTAAAAAAAGAATTAAAAAGAAAACAGGTGGAGAGACTCGAACCCGGGTCTCTCCCACAGAAGCACACACACTTAACCAACTCCGCCACTAGCGTATCGCAAACAAACCCGGGACAGAATGCTTTTAACATGGAACTCCAGTGAGTTCTTCCCCCTTACGCGAACCTGAACCAAACCAGCCTCAAATCCTTCGATTTCAACAATTATTTGCAACACGGGTTTAGGGGTTTTGTTTATATGTGTGTTGCGATCCCGAGGATAGGTTTAATTGCAAAAACCATGGGTTTTTAATCGTTAAATCTTGGTTTGGAAACCAAAACCCTATTTTAGAGAACACATATTCAATTAGATCGAATTCGATAATGTTTTGGATTGAAATCATAGGGTTTTTAATAGAAAAGGGATTGCGAATCTGTTCTTGTAGTTTAATTAGATTGAGATTGAGTTAAAGACCAAACCGTCATATGAACAAACCCTAGGTTATAGGCCACGATTAATCCGATGATAATTGATTAAATTGACATAGGGTTTTCACTAGATAGAGGATTGCGAAGCTAATGATGCCATTTAATTGAATTGCAATTGGGTCTAAAGTAGGATTCGATTAAACCCGAATGTGTTAAGAACCCTAGAATCAGATCGTGCTAAATTCGATAGTGAAAGCCCGAATTAACACGGGGCTTTGGTTCTAGGAGTGAAAACGAAGCTGTGGATGTGATTAGTTACCTTAAACGTTATCGTATTGTTGGTGATCGAGTAAAACTCAGTCGCGACCTGCGTGGTTCGGCCTCCGGCTACAACTGCTTCAACTCCGATCAAACAGGCGTGTGCAAAGGCTTCTGGGCGACTCGTCTAGCGTGCGCATGGTGTTTGATTTCGAAATTACTACACCAAATGAACAAATCGATGGATTTTAGCTACGAGTTCGACGGTTATGGGTTTAATGGTCATTATTTGGTTTAATTCGACATCATAATGATGTTTAATGTCCTAATGATTGTCGTTTAATGATAATAATCGTGTATGGCAGTTACAATGAAACAAATTTCACGAATTTGAGTCAAAAACCTAGTTGTTTGACTTTAAAAAGTCAACTGGAACACAAACGTTCTGATTTTGACTTCTAAAGTCAACATAATCAGGTTTTGGCAATTTACACTACTAGTCCTTTTAGTTTGGGTTGGAATAATGACAGAATTTGTCCCTAAGGTTTGAGATTTAGTTAACTAGGTTAAGAATTTAACGAGATTTGCTAACGGGGTTAACTCTAATTAGTCCGGATGTCACAGCATATATATATATATATATATATATATATATATATATATATATATATATATATATATATATAAATATTTATTGTAAGGCTAAAATATGAATTTTTTTATGAATGAAATTCTGAATTTAATACACTTTTGCAATTAACGTTAATGTGACACAATGTAATGAACCAGAATTGAAATTGAAATGCTATTATTGAACAAAACAAAGCATAAGAAAATCACGGATGTTACATGTGCTATGAACAACCACTATTAACGAACCAAATGGTATTAATAGTCCCCTCTTGGTTAAACCTGCACATCTAACAAGAAACTTTAATTTGAAAGAGAGACCCAAGCCTTGGTGGTCCTAGGTCGTCCATCTGTATCAAAATAGATGACTTCACGCAATTCATAGTCGAATCTCACATCAATTTTTTGGAGATTGCTCCGACGAATCAAAAACGAAAACTTTAGATTTCCAAACACTCTTCTGTTCATTAAGTTCTTTCCTCTTAAAAAGTGAAGTGTTTGAACATTCTGGTTCATTTGAAACATGTTTGGATTGTGAAACCTCTTGTTCTTGTAAAAGTTTGCTCAATCTTCTGTTTCTTCTTCGTCGCTGAGGTCTAGAGAGCCTAACCTCATATTTTGAATTAACCTTTGGTACAACACTCGGTTTAACCACACTTGGTTTAACCTTAGTAGGTTTTACCATAGATTTTACTTCAGGCGTCATATTCTCAAGAATGCCATGTCGTTTTCCCTTATTCTTGTAAGGACAATTAATTAGAATATGACCCACTTCATTACAATGAAAGCACACACACCTTTCCTTGAACTGCCTCACATATGGAACTCTCCTTAAACTTGAAGAACTCCCAGATGTATAACCTCCAGATGAATTGTCACACCCCTAAATTCCACTAACGGAGTTTTACCGTTTTGGAAGGTGACAAACCAGGATTTCAGTCATTAGTTACATCAAACGACACTATATGGGACTTGAAATGTCGTAACATAAATGTTCAGAGTTAATGCAGAAGCGTTTAAACAAGAAAGTAAATGCACAAAACAACGCACCAAAGTTTAGTTTATTAAAGGTAAGTGAATTGTTTTAAATGTTTGCATATGAGTGAAATGATAGTAGGACTCCATGCATGTCCTAGTTGTGTAACCTGTGCCTTAGCGACCTGAGAAAACATGTACGAAAAGTGTCAACACGAGGTTGGTGAGTTCACAGGTTTCAAATTTACAATAAGAGAGTGTTTGCCAGATTATGTACATTCAATATGTGTATCAATAGGTAGCTAGCCTATGTTCATGTCTTACTAAAGCGCTCGCAACCGAAGCTGATAGTGTGTTTGTTTGTTTGTTTGCCTCCAGCCAGGTCTATCAACCCTGACTAATGTGTTAAGGTCAATATTTCACCCGTTCGACCTCCAATCGAGTTAGCACGACTAACGCGGGTGGGGTTTGTCAAACCCAGTAGTACTACCAAAATTACCTCGCTAATTCCATATTAACGGTCCGATGTGTGTGAGGACTTTCATGATAGTGTGTTACGCTTAGCCTCAACAGTGATATCATATGAATTACAATAATCCAAAATAGTTTGCATCATGTTTTCTCCCCCAACGGGAAAAACATGTAAAATAATGTTTGTTTGCGTACCTGTTCCTCCCCCGCTGGAAAACAAGTAAAAGTATGATTGCTTGCGTGTATGTTTTTCCCTCAACGGGAAAACAAGTAAAAGATGTTGATTTGTGTACTTGTTTCTTCCTCGACAGGAAAACGAGTAAAAAGGGGCCGTGAAACTCACTTGAGTTGTGTACGAGTAGCTAGCACGACACAAGGATGCAATTGGGACCACAAGTGTTTGGCTGTGAATGGCTTACATATACCCTAGACTTATAAGCAAAATAGTTAGGGATACAATGGGATTTGTGACGACGACACGGAAGATTTGAATGTCTTAAAACATTCTAAGGATCAATGAGTAGACGAACGTGTCCACGGGAATAGAGTTTCTTAATATAATAATTAAGATAAATGCGTTACGTGTCGAACGTCTCTAATTACGAATAATATTAATTAATAAATATTCGTGTGTTTATGCCATTAGAATGGCCTAAGGAAATAATATAACTAATTATATTATTTTTAGAGAAATACATGATCATTTAAAATGTGTGACAAAATAATAAAACTATTATTTTTATCCGGATCATAGCCACGTGGATAATAATATAAATAAATTAATTATTATTAGTTTGAAACATTTCCCGAAGTTTATAAACGAGGTGAAAATAATATATAAACATATAGTATTTTTAATTGGAGTCACGGGTTGAAAATAATATAAATATATTATTTATTAAATGGGTAATAATATTAAAATTAGGTTATAAAGCCAAACCCGAGTCTACGGGTAGTTTCTCGGGGCTAGAACACATTAATATACTAATATAATAATTTTGGGAGGGGTTTTATAATTAAAATAATAATAAAAACTAATTTAAAAACAAAATGGGGGTGGAGGGCCCCCACAGTCAACAGCCTTAACCATCACAGACCGCTAGGATTTTGCATTAGAACCCGGTTCCAAAGGCTTTTAACAAACAACTCCGGGGTGTTCTTCCCTTTTACGCGAAACCGGACCCAAACTCCCCCCTGAATCCACTCAATTCGATCGTGATAAGCCAAAATATCAAAGGGGTTTTGTTTATTAGTGTAATGCGAGTTCGTGTGTGTGTTTAATTGCAAAAACACTGATTTTAGGTTTGTTAAATCTCTGTTCGAATATGTCAAAGCCCTAGGTTGAATCTTGGAATCAAATTGATAAAATCTGATAATGTTAGAGGCTGGATTCACAGGGCTTTCAAAGGGTGTGGGATTGCGAATCCAACCATACCATTTAATCGAATTGAGATTGTGTTTAGGTTAGAGTTTGATTAAACCCGTATTCGTTATGAACCCTAGGTTGGGTTCTTGGTCAATTCGATAATGTAACCCCGGATTGATAAAGGGGCTTTTGATCTAGACACTTAAGCGAAACTATAGACGTAAGCAATTACTAGAATGAGTGAGGATTGATGGTGATCGACTAAAATGGCCTCTGACGTCGCGTGGTTTTGATCTCCGGTAACGCAGACCCCTTCTCCGATCGAACTGGCGTGTGCAACAGGTTCTCTGAGGTTCGTTTGAGGTGCGTAGAGTAGTTGATTGAGGAATGATTCACGAATTGATGTGCATTGGTGAGAAATGTCACACCCCCAAATTTCATCTAACGGAGTTTTACCGTTTGGGAAGGGACGAACCAGGATCTCAGACATTAGTTACATTGAAAGACTCTACATGGGACTCAAATGAAAATATCATATCAATCAGAGTTAATGCAGAAGCGTAAGGAAAGTAAATGCGCAAAACACACGCGCCCAAAAGAATACTCCAAAAGTCCAAACCAAACACAATTTAAAATAGTCCAAACAGTTTAATAAAACATAAATCAAAGGCAGAATTCCATGCATGTCCTATTGTGTGCACCTGTGCCTTATCTTAAGCGACCTGGTAAAAACATGTAAGAAAATGTCAACACGAGGTTGGTGAGTTCACAGGTTTCAGTTTATAGAAGCGTTTAACAGATTAATGTACATTCAATATATAAATCAATAGGTAGCTAACCCATAAGCATGTTAACTAATGTGCTCGCAACCGACAGCTGATTGTTTATATGCCTCCCACCATCATGGTGCATGATTAGGTAAATATTGCACCCGTTCGACCTCCAATTGAGTTAGCACGACTAACGCGGGTGAGGTTTGTCAAACCCAGTAGTACTACTCAAATTACCTCGCTATGTTCATATTAACGATCCGATGTGAGGACTTAAAGGATAATGTGTACGCATAGTCATACAAGTGATATCATATATGAATTACAAAAATCAAAAGCATTTATGACATGTTTTCTCCCCCAGTTTAAAAACAGTAAAAAGGGGCCGTGAAAACTCACCTGAATAGCGTAGGCGGTATCACACAAGAGATAAATTGAAACTACGAGTGTAAGTCTTAAACGACCTACAAATGCCCTAAAATTATAAACACATAAATTAGGGACAAGTTGAGATTTGTGAAGATGACATGAAAGATTGAACATCCTAAGGAAACGCTCTAATGATTAAGAGTAGACGAACGTGTCTACGCGAATAAGAATTCTTTAATTAGTAATTAAGATGTATACGTTACGCGATGAATGACAAAATAATATATAATAAATATAATCGAGCATTTTGCCGTTAACTAGAAGTATAAGAGAATAATATAATTTATTATATTATTTTTAAGTTTAGCGAAGTAACGTAAACAATTAACTTGCGTGACATAAATAATAATTTATTATTTTTATTCGACGGTGTAACGAGTGTAAATAATATGAATAATTATATTATTTATAACTTTGAAACATTTAAAAAAATGTTTATAAACGTGATGAAAATAATATATATATATATATAAATATATTATTTTTAGTTGGAGTTTTGGGTTGAAAATAATATAAATATTATTTTATAAAAGAGTTTTTAATAATGATTATGGTTTACAAACCAACCCCGAGTCTACGGGTGTTTCTGGATTTCAAAATGCATTTATATAGTGATATAATCATATGGGGTGGGTTTATATCAAGGAAAATAGTGGAATTAACCTTTAAAAAATACAATGCAGGAGACAGGATTCGAACCCGGGTCTCCTGCGCATAAGTTCAAAGCCTTAACCAACTGATCTGGGTAGTGATTCGTATCAGGATTTGAATCCTAATGGTTTCAATCATTCAATCCAGTGAGCCCCCTTCATTATCGAAACCGCACTCGAATCATCGATTTCGACTCTGACTTGATTCAAATGCTTAGGGGTTTTGTTAATCGGGTAACCAAGAATCTGTGGTGGGATTTAATTGCAAAATACACAGGTTTAAGGTGGTTTAATTTCTGATTCAAGCTCCAAAAACCCTAGATATAAACCTAAAATCAAATCCGTTGAATTCGATATTAAATCTTGATAAGAACATGGGGCTTTTACTGATTAGGACATTTCGAACCCGTGTATGAGAATTAATCTCATTTTGGTTGAGTTCGAGATCAAAAACCCTAAAACAGATTATGAACGAACCCTAGTTATAGGATCTTGATTAATTCGATGATTTTAGATCAAATTGACATGGGGCTATCATTTTACAAAGAGTTGCGAATCTACTGATATGAATTAATTGCATTGAAAATGTGTCTAGATTAGGGTTCGATTAAACCGTTTATATGAAGAACCCTAGTTATTAGTTTGCTATGAAATCGATGATATAGGTTCGAATTAGGATGGGGCTTTCATTATACAGATGATTACGAGTCTAATGGTATAAGTTAATTGAATTTAAATTGAGTCTGCAATGGAGTTCGTTTAAATTGAAAGTATTAAGAACCCTAGAATCGGTTCTTGTTTGAATTGGTGAAATAAGCCCAATTAACCATAGGGCTTTCAATTTAAGGATATAAATGAAACTAAGGGTGAGACCAATTACCAGAATTGATATCGGATTGTAGGTGCTCGACTAAAACGGGTGCCGACGGCTTGTGGGTTGGTTTCCGGCGACTTCTGCTACGATTCCGGTCGAATTGAGGCGTGGGATTTCTTCTAACAGGAACGACTAAGGTGTGTGTATACCCGATTTGATAAAGTAAACCAAGGACTCGTCCAATTTGATGGCTAAATGATGAATGTCAACTCCCATAATTGGGATTAAACTTGAATCAATGATGGGATTAACTGCCACAATAATGAATGTAATTGCCATAATCATCCGTTTCGGTTACGAATTTGCACTAATTTTTGTTAAAGATTTGCGAATTTGGATTTAAATCAAAGAGTTTGACTTTTTATAAAGTCAATCAGGAATCTACACCTTCTATTTTGACTTTGAAAGTCAATGTTTTGGTTTTGGGACTTGGCAGAACTAGTCCCTACAGTTTGAGGTTTAGAAATGGTAGAAATAGTCCCTGAGATTTAATATTGGGTTAACTGGGTTAGGTTTTAACAGAGAATACTAACGGAATTTCTAACGTAGTTAGCTTGAAAAGTCGAATTATCACATCATCCCCTAGTTGAAAGAATTTTCGTACCGAAAATTAAAATTTTACCTTAAGAATTTGACGTTGAGTGCTTGAACAGATTAGGATATTTGCACATCATCTGATCCTCGCTCTCCCACGTGAATTCCTGTCCACGTTTCGAGTTCCAACGGACTCTAACAATAGGGATTTTACTGCGTTTTAACGTTTTGACTTCCTTATCCATAATTTTCATAGGTTCTTCGATGAAACGTAACTGTTCATCAATGTGTAGTTCCTCAAGAGGAACCGCGAGTGACTCGTTTGCCAGACATTTCTTCAAGTTTGAGACGTGAAAGACGTTGTGTACACCACTAAGTCCTTTAGGTAGGTCCAGTTGATACGCTACTGGACCAATCCTCTTTACTATATTGAATGGTCCAACATAACGAGGATTTAATTTGCCTCGTTTCCCAAAACGAATGACACCATTCCAAGGCGAGACTTTTAACAAGACCATATCCCCTACCTGAAATTTTAACGGTTTACGACGCTTATCGGCATAGCTCTTTTGATGATCACGAGCGGCTGCCATATGATTTCTAACTTGAACGATTTTCTCAGAAGTTTCAAGTACGAGTTCAGGACCTGTAAGTTGACTATCCCCGACTTCAGCCCAACAAATAGGAGAACGACATTTCCGTCCATATAGTGCTTCAAATGGAGCTGCCTTGATGATAGTGTGATAACTGTTGTTGTAGGAGAACTCCACCAATGGTAGATGAGACTCCCAGGTGTTACCGAAATCAATCACACAAGCTCGTAGCATGTCCTCCATAGTTTGAATAGTATGTTCTGTTTGGCCATCAGTTTGAGGATGGTATGTTGTGCTCATATCTAGACGCGTGCCTAAAGCTTTATGTAACGATTGCTAGAAATGAGAGGTGAATCGTGCATCACGATCCGAAATGATAGAGATTGGCACCCCATGTCGAGATACTACTTCTTTCAAATAAATACGAGTAAGCTTATCCATTTTGTTGGTTTCCTTGATTGCTAAGAAGTGAGCGGACTTTGTTAAGCGGTCAACGATTACCCAAATGGTATCACATCCGGTAGGAGTTCGTGGCAATTTTGTGATAAAGTCCATGGATATTTGCTCCCATTTCCACATGGGAATCTCTGGTTGTTGGAGAAGACCAGGAGGCTTTTGATATTCAACTTTGACCTTCGCGCAAGTCAGGCACTTGCTCACATAGGTGGCTATATCGGCCTTCATCTTTGGCCACCAATACAACACCTTTAGGTCATGATACCTCTTGTCGGAACCTGGATGAATAGAGTAACGAGATTTATGAGCTTCATCCATGACTAGTTCCCTTAAATTTCTGAATATTGGAACCCATATTCGCTCGGCGAAGTAGCAAATACCGTCAGACTTGACCTCGAGTTGTGCTTCCATACCGCGTGTACCTTCCAGCGGTAGGTTTTCCTCTTTCAAGGCTTCGAGTTGAGCACTACGAATTTTGTTAGGTAATCCAGGGAGAATAGTAAGTTGTAATGCTTGAACTCGTTCGGGCTTGGATTCCTTTCGACTTAGGGCATCAGCTACAACGTTAGCCTTACCCGGATGATACCGGATCGCACAGTAATAATCATTCAAGAGCTCGACCCAACGACGCTGTCTCATGTTCAGCTCTTTCTGCTCGAAGATTTGCTGAAGACTCTTATGATCGGTGTAGATAGTGCACTTGGTACCATACAAGTAGTGTCTCCATATCTTAAGTGCGAAAACTACAGCTCCCAACTCTAGGTCCTGAGTGGTGTAGTTTTTCTCGTGAATTTTTAGTTGACGTGAAGCATATGCAATCACCTTTTCTCGTTGCATTAATACACAACCCAAACCCTGAATAGATGCGTCGCAATACACCACGAAATCATCCGTACCCTCCGGAAGAGTTAGGATAGTGCACTGCAAAGTTTCTGCTTAAGATGCTGACTCTTGGTTATCGCCCCAGTTATAGGCTTTACCCTTTTGAGTTAAGGCAGTGAGGGGTTGTGCAATTTTTGAAAATCCTTCGATGAATCGACGGTAGTAACCAGCCAATCCCAGAAATTGTCGCACCCCAGTCGGGGTCGTCGGTGCTGCCCAATTCTTGATGGCCTCAATCTTTGATGGATCGACATGTATTCCCTTCTCGTTAACCACATGTCCTAAAAATTGAACTTCCCGAATCCAGAATTCACACTTGGAAAACTTAGCATACAGTTGCTCCTTTTTAAGTAATTCCAGGATTAGACGTAGATGTTCCTCCTTGTTCTTGGAATAAATGAGGACGTCGTCGATGAAAACGATGACAAATTAATCAAGGTATGGCTTACACACATGGTTCATGAGGTCCATGAATACCGCAGGTGCGTTGGTTAATCCGAAAGGCATGACCATAAATTCATAGTGGCCGTACCTTGTCCTGAAAGCAGTCTTGGAGATATCTTCATCTCAGGCTCTCAATTGATGGTAGCCGGACCTAAGATCTATCTTGGAATGAAAACTGGTTCCTTGGAGTTGATCAAAGATATCATCTATGCGAGGCAAAGGATAACGATTCTTGATTGTGACTTTATTCAGTTCACGGTAATCGATACACATACGGAAAGTCCCGCCCTTCTTTTTGACAAACAGGACCGGAGCTCCCCATGGCGATGAGCTAGGTCGGATGAAACCTTTATCCAACAATTCCTGTAACTGATTAGATAGTTCTTGCAATTCACTAGGTGCCAGTCTGTAAGGTGCCCGAGCGATCGGTGCCGCTCCGGGTGCCAGATCGATTTGAAATTCAACTTGGCGGTGTGGTGGCAGACCAGGCAAATCTTCTGAAAATACTTCCAGAAAATCACGAACGATGGGACTATCATCAATTTTCTTCTCTTCAGAAGGTTGCTCAGCAACGAGAGCCAAAATAACAGTATGCCCTTTTCGAAGGTATTTCTGTGCTTTCATAAAGGATATGATTCCCATGACTGCACCAACTTTTTCGCCCTGAACGGAAAGGGTTTCTCCACTCGGGAGAGGAATTCGAACAATTTTCTCTCGACAGATGATTTCAGCTTGGTTTTTAGATAACCAATCCATGCCGACAATTACGTCAAAACTGCCAAGTGTGACCGGCATAAGATCGATATCAAGTTTATGACTAGCTAGTTCAAGCTTACAACTCTTAAGAATGTGGGTTGCTTCAATTATTTGGCCATCAGCTATCTCTATTATATACTTAGCTTCTAACAGAGTTGGAGTTCCTTTTATCATATCTCTAAGTTTTCTAGATATAAAACTCCTATCAGCGCCAGTGTCAAAAAGGACAGAAGCAAAGTAATTATTTAAGAGAAACTTACCGGTGACGACATTATGATCATAACGAGCTTCTCCAGATCCTAGCATGAAAGCTCTTCCTTTTGCACCATTCCCTCCATTATTGGCATTATTGCCCCCACTGTTGTTGCCTTGATTGTTGTTGTCTTTACCATTGTTACCATGGTTATTGCCGTTACCATTACCATTTCCATTCCCATTTCCATTATCATTCATCTTTGACTAAGGACAATCCCTCTGAATATGTCCCTCCTTGCTGCATTGAAAACATCCCTTTGTGGACCCTTGCGGTCAGAATGGTTGCTTATTCTGAAGATCCACTCTACAATCTTTTGCAGCGTGGCCCATCTTGCCACACCGTTGACAACGGTTACAAGCACCGATGTGGTGATAATTACACTTGTTGCACTTGGGGGCTCTCCCCGCATAACTACCTTGATTTTAACCAGAGGCGGTCGTCTGATTGTAGTTCTTAGCAGGCTCAAACTTTCGCTGCTGCTGCTGCTGCTACTGGGGTTGATTGAACTGGGGTCCTTTGGAGTGAGAGTTGGAGTGGGTGTTGGAGTGGTGATCAAACTTACGTTTATGATTGTCGGTGGATTTAGAGACCGAACCTCTCGGGGGTAAAGTCCCTTGAGTCACCGCCTGATCGGTTAGCTTGTGAGCCAGTCTGATCGTCTGCTGGATGGTAGTAGGGTTGGACGAAGTAACCACACTTTGAATCTGAGCCACTAGACCTCCAATATACAGCTCAATTCTCTTGTAGTCTGCAGTCGCCATATGTGGGCACATTGTAGCGAGCTCATGGGAGCGTGTGGTATACAGCTCAATTTCAGAACCTTCCATTTTCAGGTTCCAAAATTCACCTTCCAACTTCTGAATTTCATCGCGAGGACAGTACTCCTCCTTCATCATTGTCTTAAACTCCTCCCATGGGAGTCCATTTGCCATGGCCAGACCCAACATTTGGACCTGAACGTTCCACCACGTGAGAGTCGGGCCCTCCAAAGTTCCAGCGGCGAACTTGACCTGATTGGCCACTGGCAATCACTGATTCTACCTTTTGGAACCACCGGAGTAGTCCGACAGCTCCTTCAGCTCCACTAAAAGTGTGGGGCTTACAGTCCATAAATGTCTTAAACGTGCATGTTGGTTGCTGATTCTGCTTGTTTTGCTGGCCTGGATTTAGAAATAACATAGGATTGGGATTATATAGCTTAGGAAAGGCGCTTTAAGAGATGAATTGACCTCATTAGTCACTAGTTAAAGCATTTACCTGCAGCATTCTATGCTGCTAGAGCCTCAGCCACACTATCGTTGATTAGTGCCGCCAGCTCCGCTGCTGTCATGTTGATGGTACCCCGGCCACCGGCACGACCTCCACATCCTCTTCCTGACATGATTCTTCACATTCACAAATACAAACAATGAGAAATATATCGCATATTAAACATTATTTATGTACAAGTAAGGAAATACAACATCTAATATTTTAAAAATTAAATAAATTGTAAAGCTACAAAATAAATAACTCAAACATTAAACTTCTCATGCTTTTATTTAATGGGAACAACCTTACCCATCTAGGTTTGAAAAGAGAAATAACATAAGCAAAACATGAATGAAAAGGAAAGATAGAATAGGAAGATCATCAAACATCCTCGTCATCGGAAGAAACGTATGATTGCGCATCATCGATCTCCACTGGTTCCTCCTCGAGTGGCTCCTCCTCTAAGGGCTCATCCTCGAAGGGCTCCTCCTCGAAAGGTTCTTCATCGTCGTCCGAAAGTGGGATGTTTTTCGGAAATAGGGCTGCTTGCAGTTGGGCTTCTAAGTGAGTCACTCTTTCTTGAAGTCCTTCAGTAGCATGGTTTGCTATTTGTAGTTGGGCTTCCAGATTAGCCACTCTCTCTAGAATCCCTCCTACCTCAAAATCCGAGGTGTCCACCCTCGTCTCCAAATGTGTAACCCGATCCACCAAAACGTTATGGACCTGATCCGTCACTGCTAGCTTAGCAGTCAAAAGCTCAATTCCTACCTTGTTCTCCTCTATTTGTGTCTCTCGCTGCAGAATGTCAGGTATCTCATCAGTAGCATCTTTCACAATGCTCAACTCCCTAAACATGTAAAATACAAAAGCTACAAAAGCTTGTTCCATAGTGCAGGGCAAGCTAGGTAAAGTAGATGATGAGGAAGCGGAACAAAGTAGGGTGATGGGACATTTCCCATTTCGATCCACCTTTGGATCATTTGCGGGTATGCATTCCAATTGCGAGCATGATTCGTTGCTTACGCGCTACTCGGTTCACCCTGATCAACCGAATAGTCACTAGAACTAGTCCGACGCCTTTTGAGCTCCGGGAATGATAAGATAGGTGCATCGTGTCCTGGTGCCTTAGGTGATGGTGGTGGAGTTGACGACATATTCCTGTAATGTAACATATAAGTGCCAAACATCCAAGGTTCATGACATGTAACTAATGTGTGAGGTTATAGTCTAGTATGCAATCCTAGTTCTCTATAACCAGTGGCTCTGATACCAATCTGTCACACCCTCAAATTTCATCTAACGGAGTTTTACCGTTTGGGAAGTGACGAACCAGGATCCCAGACATTAGTTACATTGAACGACTCTACATGGGACTCAAATGAAAATATCATATCAATCAGCGTTAATGCAGAAGCATAAGGAAAGTAAATGTGCAAAACACACGCGCCAAAAGAATAGTCCAAAAGTCCAAACCAAACACAATTTAAAATAGTCCAAATAGTTTAATAAAACATATATCAAAGGCGGAATTCCATGCATGTCCTATTGTGTGCACCTGTGCCTTATCTTAAGCGACCTGAAAAAAACATGTAAGAAAATGTCAACACGAGGTTGGTGAGTTCACATGTTTCAGTTTATAGAAGCGTTTAACAGATTAATGTACATTCAATATATAAATCAATAGGTAACTAACCCATAAGCATGTTAACTAATACGCTCGCAACCGACAGCTTACTGTTTATATGCCTCCCACCATCATGGTGCATGATTAGGTCAATATTACACCCGTTCGACCTCCAATCGAGTTAGCGCGACTAACGCGGGTGAGGTTTGTCAAACCCAGTAATACTACTCAAATTACCTCGCTATGTTCATATTAACTGTCCGATGTAAGGACTTAAAGGATAATGTGTACGCATAGTCATACAAGTGATATCATATATGAATAACAAAAATCAAAAGCATTTACGACATGTTTTCTCCCCCAGTTTAAAAACAGTAAAAAGGGGCCGTCAAAACTCACCTGAATAGCGTAGGTGGTATCACACAAGTGATAAATTGGAACCACGAGTGTAAGTCTCAAATGACCTACAAATGCCCTAAAATTATAAACACATAAATTAGGGACAAGTTGAGATTTGTGACGACGACACCGAAGGTTGAACATCCTAAGGAGACGCTCTAATGATTAAGAGTAGACGAACGTGTCTATGGAAATAAGAATTCTTTAATTAGTAATTAAGATGTATACGTTACGCGACGAATGGTAAAATAATATATAATAAATATAATCGAGCATTTTGCCTGTAAGTAGAAGTCTAAGAGAATAATATAATTTATTATATTAATTTTAACTTTAGCGAAGTAACGTAAACAATTAACTTGCGTGACATAAATAATAATTTATTATTTTTATTCGAGGGTGTAACGAGTGTAAATAATAAGAATAATTATATTATTTATAACTTTGAAACGCTTAAAAAAATGTTTATGAACGTGATGAAAATAATATATATATAAATATATTATTTTTAGTTGGAGTTTTGGGTTGAAAATAATATAAATATTATTTTATAAATGAGTTTTTAATAATGATTATGGTTTACAAACCAAACCCGAGTCTACGGGTGTTTCTGGATTTCAAAATGCGTTTATATAGTGATATAATCATATGGGGTGGGTTTATATCAGGGAAAATAGTGGAATTAACCTTTAAAAAATATAATGCAGGAGACCGGATTCGAACCCGGGTCTCCTGCGCACAAGTTCAAAGCCTTAACCAATTGATCTGGGTAGTGATTCGTATCAAGATTCGAATCCTAATGGTTTCAATCATTCAAGCCAGTGAGCCCCCTTCATTATCGAAACCGCACTCGAATCCAACCCCCAATTCCATCGATTTCGACCCTGACTTGATTCAAATGCTTAGGGGTTTTGTTAATCGGGTAACCAAGAATCTGTGGTGGGTTTTAATGGCAAAATACACAGGTTTAAGGTGGTTTAATTTCTGATTCAAGCTCCGAAAACCCTAGATATAAACCCAAAATCAAATATGTTGAATTCGATATTAAATCTTGATAAGAACATGGGGCTTTTACTGATTAGGACATTTCGAACCTGTGTATGAGAATTAATTTCATTTTGGTTGAGTTCGAGATAAAAAAACCCTAAAACAGATTATGAACGAACCCTAGTTATAGGATCTTGATTAATTCGATGATTTTAGATCAAATTGACATGGGGCAATCATTTTACAAACAGTTGCGAATCTACTGATATGAATTAATTGCATTGCAAATGTGTCTAGATTAGGGTTTGATTAAACCGTTTATATGAAGAACCCTAGTTATTTGTTTGCTATGAAATTGATGATATAGGTTCGAATTAGGATGGGGCTTTCATTATACAGATGATTACGAGTCTAATGGTATAAATTAATTGAATTTAAATTTAGTCTGCAATGGAGTTCGTTTAAACTGAAAGTATTAAGAACCCTAGAATCGGTTCTTGTTTGAATTGGTGAAATAAGTCCAATTATCCATAGGGCTTTCAATTTAAGGATATAAACGAAACTAAGGGTGAGACCAATTACCAGAATTGATATCGGATTGTAGGTGCTCGACTAAAACGGGTGCCGACGGCTTGCGGGTTGGTTTCCGACGACTTCTGCTACGATTCCGGTCGAATTGAGGCGTGTGATTTCTTCTAACAGGAACGACTAAGGTTTGTGTATACCCGATTTGATAAAGTAACACAAGGAGTCGTCCAATTTGATGGCTAAATGATGAATGTCGACGGTTACGGCTTGAACTCCCATAATTGGGATTAAACTCGAATCAATGATGGGATTAACTACCACAATAATGAATGTAATTGCCATAATCATCCGTTTCGGTTACGAATTTGCACTAATTTTTGTTAAAGATTTGCGAATTTGGATTTAAATCAAAGAGTTTGACTTTTTAGAAAGTCAATCAGGAATCTACACCTTCTATTTTCACTTTGAAAGTCAATGTTTCGGTTTTAGGACTTGGCAGAACTAGTTCCTACAGTTTGAGGTTCAGAAATGGCAGAAATAGTCCCTGAGATTTAATATCGGGTTAACTAGGTTAGGTCTTAACAGAGAATACTATCGGAATTTCTAACGGAGTTAGCTTGAAAAGTCGAATTATCACAAGAAATAGTGATGAATTCGACGGGTGTGGTGTAATTAGCCATTAATTGGTTTAATTCGTGCAATGGTGGTGATTACTCCGATGGTTATGACTGTTAATGGCATTATCGTGCGATTTCAGTTACAAAAGCCAACAGAAAACGATTATAGAACTTGAATTTGAATCATTGGTTGCGAATTTGACTTTCAAAAGTCAACTAAATTAACTATGGTTATATTACAGATTTAGTCCCAGTGGTTTATTGTATTCAAGTTTGGATTTAGGCAGAATTGGTCCTTGTGGTTTGAATTAGGTTAAGAAACATGGTTACTTGACTTTTCAAAAGTCAACAGGACATAAATACTCAATTTTGACTTTCAAAGACAAACAGAATTAGATTTGAGTTAGTTAAAGGTTTAGTCCCTCAAGTTTCATGCAATAGAGTTTTAGAATTGACAGAATTAGTCCCTAGAGTTTGAGATAAGTAAACTAGGTTAGGATTTAACTGGATTTTGTAAACGGAGTTAACCTGGAAAGTTCGGATTGTCACATCATCCCCTAGTTGAAAGAATTTTCGTCCCAAAAATTAAAATAAAAAAAATTTCTAGGGTGTCACATCATCCCCTAGTTGAAAGAATTTTTGTCCCAAAAATTTGAATAGTACCTTAAGTGTTTGACGTGGATTGCTTGAACAGATGAGGATACTTGCGCATCATCCGGTCGTCGCACTCCCAAGTGAATTCCGATCCGCGTTGCGAGTTCCAACGAACTCTAACAATAGGGATTTTGCTGCGTTTGAGTGTTTTGACTTCCCTATCCATGATTTCTACCGGTTCTTCAATGAAGCGTAGTTATTCATCGATTTGTAGTTCCTCAAGAGGAACCGCGAGTGTCTCGTCTGCTAGACATTTCTTCAAGTTCGAGACATGAAAGATATCGTGTACACCACTCGGTCCTTCCGGTAGGTCTAGATGATACGCTTTTGGGCCAATTCTCTTCACTATTTTGAACGGTCCAACATAACGAGGATTCAGTTTACCTCATTTCTTGAAGCGAATTACACCTTTCCAAGGTGAGACTTTTAGTAGGACCATGTCGCCTACTTGAAATTTCTAAAGACTTATGATGCTTATCTGCATAGCTCTTTTGACGATCCCGAGTTGCCGTCATACGGTTTCTAATTTGAACGATCTTTTCAGAGGTTTCGAATACAAGTTCGGGACTTGTAAGTTGGCTATCCCCAACTTCAGCCCAACAGATAGGAGATCGGCATTTACGTCCGTACAATGCCTCAAATGGTGATGCCTTGATACTAGTGTAATAACTTTTGTTGTAGGAGAACTCCACCAGAGGCAGGTGAGACTCCCAAGTGTTACCGAAATCAATCACACAAGCTCGTAGCATATCCTCTAAGGTTTGAATGGTACGTTCCATTTGACAATTAGTTTGAGGATGGTACGCCGTACTCACATCTAGACGCATACCTAAAGCTTTTTGTAGTGATTGCCAGAAATGTGATGTGAATCGAGCGTCTCGATCAGAAATGATAGAAATTGGCACTCCGTGCCGAGAGACTACTTCTTACAAGTAAATACGAGTATGTTTCTCCATCTTGTCAGTCGCTTTCATGGCTAAGAAGTGAGCAGATTTTGTCAAGCGATTGACAATTACCCAGATGCTGTCACATCCGCTAGGAGTTCAGGGTAGTTTGGTTATGAAGTCCATAGAGATTTGTTCCCATTTCCACATTGGGATCTCTTGCTGTTGAAGTAAGCCAGAAGGCTTTTTATATTCCACTTTGACCTTTGCGCAAGTCAGTCACCTGCTCACATAGGTGGCTATATCAACCTTCATCTTTGGCCACTAATATAGCACCTTTAGGTTGTGGTACATCTTGTCAGAACCTGGATGAATAGAGTATCGAGATTTGAGAGCTTCATCCATAACCAGTTCTCTTAAGTTCCCATACACTCGAACCCATATTCGCTCTGCCAGGTAGCGAATGCCATCTGATTTGACCTTCAGTTGTTCTTCCATATCGTGTGTGGCTTCCAGCAGTAGGTTTTTCTCTTTAAGGGCTTCAAGTTGAGCACTTCGGATTTTGTTAGGTAATCTGGTGTGAATAGTAAGTTGTAATGCTCAAACTCGTTTAGGTTTGGTGTCCTTACCGCTTAGGGCATCGGCTACCACATTAGCCTTCCCTGGATGATATCTGATTGCACAGTCAAAGTCATTTAAGAGTTTGACCCAACGGCGCTGTCGCATGTTCAACTCTTTCTGTTCAAAGATATGCTGAAGACTCTTGTGATCGGTGTATATGGTGCATTTGGTACCGTACAAGTAATGTCTCCATATCTTTAGTGCAAATACCACGGCTCCCAACTCTAAGCCATGAGTCATGTATTTTTTTTCTCGTGGATTTTCAGTTGACGAGAAGCGTATGCGATCACTTTCTCGCGTTGCATCAGTACACAACCAAGACCTTGAATGGATGCATCGCAATATACCATGAAATCATCTGTTCCCTCCGGAAGAGATAGGATGGGTGCACTACAGAGTTTATGTTTAAGAAGTTGGAACGCTGACTCCTGGGTGTCACCCCAGTTATAGGGTTTACCCTTTTGAGTAGTGAGGAGTTGGGCAATCTTGGAAAATCCTTCGATGAATCGTCGGTAATAGCCAGCCAGTCCCAGAAATTGCCGCACCTCTGTCGGAGTTGTCGGTGCCGCCCAATTCTTGATGGGTTCTATTTTAGGTGGATCGACATGTATTCCGTTCTCATTGACTACATGTCCTAAGAATTGCACTTCACGAATCTAGAATTCGCACTTAGAAAGTTTTGCGTACAACTGTTCTTGTTTTAGCAATTCCAGAATCAAACGAAGGTGTTCCTCATGTTCATCTCTATTCTTGGAATAGATGAGAATATCATCAATGAAGACGATGAAGAACTGATCAAGGTACGATTTACACACACGGTTCATGAGGTCTATGAATACCGCTGGTGCATTGGTTAATCCAAATGGCATGACCATGAATTCGTAGTGACCATACGTAGTTCTGAATGTCGTCTTTGAGATGTCTTCGTCTCGGACTCTCAACTGATGATAACCGGGTTTAAGATCTATCTTGGAATAGAAGCTTGATCCCTGTAGTTAGTCAAACAAATCGTCGATGTGGGGTAAAGGATAACGGTTCTTGTTGGTTATTTTATTAACCTCACGGTAGTCGATGCACATGCGGAAGGTCCCGTCCTTCTTCTTAACAAATAGGACTGGAGCTCCACATGGCGATGAGCTAGGTCGAATGAAACCTTTATCCAACAACTCTTGCATTTGTGTAGACAATTCTTGGAATTCACTGGGTGCAAGTCGGTAGGGTGCCCGAGCAATAGGCGCTGCTCCGGGTGCTAGGTCAATTTGAAATTCGACTTGGCGGTGTGGTGGAAGACCAGAAAAGTCTTTGGGAAATACTTCTGGATAATTACGTACGATCGGGATGTTGTCAATCCTCTTCTCCTCAGATGGATGCTCGGCGACGAGAGCCAGAATGGCAGTCTGACCCTTACGTAGACACTTTTGTGCTTTCATGAAAGATATGATGCCCATAATAGCACCACTCTTTTCGCCTTGGACAGAGAGGATTTCTCCACAATGGAGAGGAGGACGAACAATTTTCTCCTGACAGACAATCTCGGCTTGGTTCTTAGATAACCAATCCATTCTGACAATTACGTCGAAACTGCCGAGTGTGACCGGTATAAGGTCAATGTCGATTTTATGACCAGCCAGTTCAAGTTTACAACACTTAAGAATGTGAGTTGCTTCAATTATTTGTCTATCAACTATTTCTATGGTGTACTTGGCTTCTAGTAGGGTTAGAGTACGACCGCACCAGTAAGAAATTTGTGAGGTCACTGAAATAACTGGATATGTTGGGGTATAAATCGAATTAGACCAAGGATTAGTCACAGGATGAGGTAACAAGGTCAAATGGAATCTATTGTTGGAGAGTAAGGAATAACGTGTTAGTTTAGGAAGAATTCCCAATTTCTGCTTACATAGCTGGAGTCGGTAGTTTTACCACGAGGTTCTATTAGAGTTTCAACCGAGATGGTTTCATTGATCAAGTCTGGATGAGAGTCTTAAGTTCACTAAGGCTTTTAAATTAGTGAAATCAAATGATGGATCCTATGGATGATAGTTTAGGGTGTTCGTAAATACCTTCAACATGATAGTCGCGTCTATCAACTGTTAAGCATGTTTAATGATACCAACTAGTGGTTGAGTGGGTTACGAGAATTTCTATGGACAGTGAAAACTTAAGTCTGTAACTCATATATTAGGACCATTTATCCACACACTAGGTTTCACCAGGACTTGCATGCACCTCAAATTACTATTACGTGTGCACCCGTAACGATAATTTGTTTTGCATGCTCACCCTAGCTTCTCCCTGTCCTGTGTCCAAATGTCTTTTAGTTTGTATTGCCGAGTACAAAGCGTTGCCAGATATGATAAGTCATTGAAAGGCTTAGTCATCAAGCATAAGTTGATCAACTAATACTCACATCAGGATGAGTAGTCGGGAATCGTTTGATCCGAGTATTCACTCGAGTTGAAATACAATGGTCCAATCCAGCGGATTGTATATGGAATCATGCACGCGAAATGTGACTTTGAGAAGTGAAACTAGTTCATGGTTATGTGTTACTAGAAGAGGCAAAGTAGTCGTCCTTCCAACTGAGTCAGGATAGGGTTTGAGTATGCAATGAGCAAGGTGTTCTCAACCTTGTGGTCAATCTTTCTTCAGCAGAATATCGACCAAAGCGTGAGCCCACGGCTCGGGAAAGTGATGACATCTATGTGTCAATGAATTTCTACCATAATACGTGCAACGGTCTGCCTCCACACGGTGTACCTCAAGCGAGGCCCACAGGTTCGGGCTTGAAGTAGAGTAAAGCTAGTGAAATCGGAGTACTGTTGCTAGTGGATGCAGAAGGGACTCGTCACTGACGAACCCAACTCCCAAAGAGATATGTGCCAGTGCTGGTGTCATCCCTAACACGGTCCTGAGAAGGCCCACCATTCCCTGATTGTATCATCGATAGACTCAAGCCAGTGTCATCTTCGGCTCTGCTGGTGTAACAAGGGTGCAGATGATGGTGGTGTGAGTCACTCCTCCGCAGGCTCCATCTCGCTGCCCTCGGACGGGAGTGAATGTTATTTTGGTGATTCCCCGAGTATCACTACTGGGAATGATGATGCAATGCGAATGACTTGCCCCTGTTTAGCAGAGGGTGATATGGATGATGTCAACATGCCTGCAATGCAATGTATGTCTAGATGCTACGTGTAGCATGTATGAGTGTCTGTGTCGTGTAACTAATGTGTGTGGGTTATACTCTAGTATGCAATTCCTAGTTCGCTATAACCAATGGCTCTGATACCAATCTGTCACACCCCCAAATTCCACTAACAGAGTTTTACCATTTTGGAAGGTAACAAACCAGGATCTCAGTCATTAGTTACATAAAACGACACTATATGGGACTTGAAATGTCATAACATAAATGTTCAGAGTTAATGCAGAAGCGTTTAAACAAGAAAGTAAATGTGCAAAACAACGCGCCAAAGTTTAGTTTATTAAAGGTAAGTGAATTGTTTTAAATGTTTGCATATGAGTGAAATGATAGTAGGACTCCATGCATGTCCTAGTTGTGCAACCTGTGCCTTAGCGACATGAGAAAACATGTACGAAAAGTGTCAACACGAGGTTGGTGAGTTCACAGGTTTCAAGTTTGCAATAAGAGAGTGTTTGCTAGATTATGTACATTCAATATGTGTGTCAATAGGTGGCTAGCCTATGTTCATGTCTTACTAAAGCGCTCGCAACCTAAGCTGACAGTGTGTTTGTTTGTTTGCCTCCAGCCAGGTCTATCAACTCTGACTAATGTGTTAAGGTCAATATTTCACCCGTTCGACCTCCAATAGAGTTAGCGTGACTAACGCGGGTGGGGTTTGTCAAACCCACTAGTACTACCAAAATTAACTCGCTAATTCCATATTAATGGTCCGATGTGTGTGAGGACTTTCATGATAGTGTGTTTCGCTTAGCCTCAACAGTGATATCATATGAATCACAATAATCCAAAATAGTTTGAGTCATGTTTTCTCCCCCAACGGGAAAACATGTAAAATAATGTTTGTTTGCATACCTGTTTCTCCCCCGCGGGAAAACAAGTAAAAGTATGCTCGATTGCGTGTATGTTTCTCCCTCAACAGGAAAACAAGTAAAAGATGTTGATTTGTGTACATGTTTCTCCCCCAACAGGAAAACGAGTAAAAAGGGGCCGTGAAACTTACCTGAGTTGTGTACGAGTAGCTAGCACCACACAAGGATGCAATTGGGACCACAAGTGTTTGCCTGTGAACGGCTTACGTATGCCTTAGAATTATAAGCGTAATAGTTAGGGATACAATGAGATTTGTGACGACGACAAGAAAGATTTGAATGTCTTAAAACATTCTAAGGATCAATGAGTAGACGAATGGGTCCACGGGAACAGGGTTTCTTAATATAATAATTAAGATAAATGCGTTACGTGTCGAACGTCTCTAATTACGAATAATATTAATTAATAAATATTCGTGCGTTTATGCCATTAGAATGGCCTAAAGAAATAATATAACTAATTATATTAATAAATATTCGTGCGTTTATGCCATTAGAACGTCTCTAATTACGAATAATATTAATTAATATCACACGGAACATGTTTTTTTGCAATACACATGCTACTGGATTGAGCACATAATACACGAAACTTAGTTGTTTGCAAAATACATGGTGCATAACAATTGCTTGATTGGTACATAATTCTAGATTGACCACATTAAACATGAAACCCATTTGATTACAAGGTACATTATACTAAATTATGCACATTATGCAATATACATAATACTAAATTGTTTATATTACACATGAAAGATATCGACTTACAAAATACATGACACTAAGTGTCGACACCATACATGAACTTCACCTTCTACAATACACATGATACTATGTTGTTTACATTTCACATAAGAGCTTATTGATTTACAAAATACATGACACTAAGTTGTCGACACCATACATGAACTTCACTTCCTACAATACATATGATACTATGATGTTTACATACCACATGAGAGCTTATTGATTTACAAAATACATGACACTAAGTTGTCGACACCATACATGAATTTCATCTTCTACAATACACATGATACTATGTTGTTTACATTCCACATAGGAGCTTAATGATTTACAAAATATATGAAGCTAAATTGTTAACGCTACACATGAGACCTATTTGATTACGAGCTACGTGACACTAGATCATACATGAGACTTGTGTGTTTACTTTATACACGAAACAAATTTTGCTTACAATTATTGCAATTGATTTATTTCATTATACACAAGACATGGTCATGCACTTTTGTTCACCAAAGTTGAAGACCATAATACACTGAAACGACTCGGGGTTTGACGTATTCTTGTTCAAACACGAGCAAACTAAGAAACTTTAGGTAATACTACTCTTTAGTTGTGAACTTACCTGCTTAAGGACATAGTTATTTGTTAGCGACTTTTATGTGAAAACAATGGACATGGACGGAGTGAAATTGTGCCCCTCTTGACCCGCACACAACGAGATGATCTATACGTACCATGCGATGATTTGAGAAATTACGGGTGCACACGGAATTATAAAAATCAGCACATGGGAAACATAGTGAAATTTTGTCGTGTGTTGTGACCTAAAACTTATCATGATGTGTAACAACGAACACTGATGTGGTATGAAAAGGGCATGGTGGATACGCCGATGGTACTTCCTATATATTAGTGTCCTATCATATTATCAGAAGTAGTGTTGTTCCTGTCACGTGAAGTTTTGACCTAGACCAATGTATATGAAATCTCTTACCCACTGACATTTTTTAACATATTAGACTACATCATGCACAAACCCTAACGATCAAGGTCCCATCAAATTCATTCCAAATAATACATCTCACATTTAGAATTCAAAATTTTTATTCGACAATCTCCTCCTTAAATTCATTTCAAAACAAAATTCATTATCACCCTTCATATTCAACTTGGAGTATCAGGCCTAAGCCATGTCAACGGTTACACTCCCCAGAATCCAACAATCAAAACTCACCGAGAACCCAAAACTCCCGCCTTTTTCTTGATTTTTTAGTAGCCTCCATTAGTTAAATTTGGGGACGAAATTCCCTTAACATGGGGAGACTGTAACATTCCTGATTTTTCCGACCCTATTTTAATTTATTTTAACTAATAAAATAACAAAACGACATTAAATCATATACTTGTTCAAACCTACGCCTCATTAATCGTTAGCCGATCGTATTAAATTCAAAGGTTTAGAACTCATAATCACGTGGTAACACCTTCTAGAGTTAACTCAATTAGTAACCCCGTTAGGTGTTTTGTTAAATCTTAACCAAACTAATTTTGTCAAAAACTGAAGTTGCAAGGGCTGATTTGGTAAATAAAAAGAAACCCTAATAGGCATGGTCGCGCCTCGTTCTGGCACGGTCGCGCACCTTGCTTTGGAACGGTCGCGCCCGGTGCCTTGGCACGATCGCGCCTCTTATTGGCACGGTCGCGTCTCTTGTCAGTTAAAACGTAAAAACAGTCTTTAATCCGAAATCCGTTCAACTTTGTAACCGTTATACACGTTCATCTATTAACAACCATCATTAGTCGATTAAACAATGACATTACACTTGAATTAAAACCAATTATAGATTTTTAAACTAAAACCATCGACCTCTCCATCTTTTGCTCATGGAATCCACCATTCTGATCTCAATCCTCCCAAGCAAACGCACTATCATCCTCTCTAAAACTTCTGGACGCACTGAAACAGCCGGGGTTGCAGCAGAAGACGCCGGAGATGAAACCCGTCGTCGCCGGAACTCATCTCTACCGTACGCTATCAATTCATCGTCCTTCCAGGTAATTGAAACCTTCCACACTTTCGATTTAGTTTATAGATCAAAAGCCCCAAACTAATTTGGGCTTACAATAGTGAAATTAACACGAACCCGAATCTAGAGTTCGTTCTAAAATAGTTTAATCGAACCCTGCTTTGAACACGTTTTAAATACAATTAATATATTTCAATTGACTCGTAATAACCCTGCATATGAAAGCCCTATGAATTCCAACATTAACAATATAAGAATTAGTCAAATCGATTCTGTTTTGGAACAGACACGGTCGCGCTAGTATTCTAGCGCGGTCGTGCTTCATGAGACACGGTCGCGCCAAATACCAGCGCGGTCGTGCCTCACACACTCAGACCCGGTCATGCCCTTGGCGAGACTTGGTCGTGCCTCAAAACCCTAGACACGGTCGTGCCCGGCCCAGACACGGTCGTGCCTAGTGAACAACCTAATTATGCCTTCTGTTTAGTCAACACGGTCGCGTCCCTGACTAGCACGGTCGCGCCCGTGGTCCTATCACGATCGTGCCTTGTCTCAGGCACAGTCGTGTGTGTGAGAAAAATCTTAGCAGAATAATTATATTTTTTATATTTTTATATTTTAAAAACAATAAGTATTTCAGATTTAGTTTCAAATAAAAATAATTGATTTTATAAAGATTTATATTAACTTTGTTTAAAAAAGTTCAAATTCTTAATCCTAAAATAAATAGAAATTATTTATTTAAATTACAAAATTAAATTTATACTTATTGTTAAACCCTACACTTAAATATTATTTACACAACTTAATTACACATCTTTATGAAAATAAAGTAAGAAAAATTTATATTTAATATAAAACAACCAATACATTTTTATAACTAAATGAATAAGTTACATATTTTATAAATAAATAAATAAGGTAACAATTATTTATTTAATTTACATTTAAACAAAAAAATTATTTATTTAGGTTATACTTAATTACCCCTAATACCAACATTATTTTTATAACTAAGTAAATAAATAATAATTATGTAATTTATTTACTTAGTTATTTCAAACTCAAACCTTAATTTTATACAACACCATTCAAGTACAAACCACTAACACTCACAACTCCAATTCCTTATACACACACCCAATCCAACCCTAGACTTAGACATAGACTATTGTACACACTATTGATTCAATACATATTACACTCTAGGTTAACGTTGTGCATTACGAGGACCTCGTTACTATCTAGTATCTCGTGTTAGCTACGCCTTCGAATCAAGTGAGTATTACATAGCCCCTTTTTCTCTTTTACACATTTTGGGGTGGAACATGAACAATATACAATCTATTGCTTTCATTTACACAAACTACACAAGTACAAATCCTCTTTACATACATGTGTGCAAATTTGAGCTTTATGCCTGAGTGCTAGTTGTGCTAACTTTTGTGTGCGATTTATGTGCAAACATTAACTATTCAAGCCGACGGTAAACAATGATAGATCTATTGAGTCTGACAAACCCACCCAGATTGGGGTGATTGTTACCGACAACACAATTTTGCATGCTAGTTACAAAGGTTTGATTGTACTTTGGTTACACAATGACTACTCTCCATAAATGCCTTATTTTATCATGTTATGTAAGGATTTGTTTATTCACAATCTATATGCTATCTATGTACAAACCTATGTATGCTCACCAACTTTTTAGTTGACCTTATTTTATTCATGTTTCAGGTGCCATCATATGAGTTTGATCAAGACATGATACACATAGGCTTTGGACTTAGTAAATTTTAATTCAAAAACAATTTGTATTTCATTTATTTACTTTGGAATTGATTCATGTTTGTTTGAATGGAAATGGATTTAATATATTACAATTTAGTCGACCTTGAGCTCATGAACAGTCTACATGTCCCGCCCCGACGTTTCCGCCGTCTGTTGGGGTGTGACAGATTGGTATCAGAGCCTTGGTTATAGGGAACTAGGTTATTAGACCCCTTGACCTAGACTATAACTTTATGATACCCATACAATGCCATGCTACTACATGTTACATTATTAGTTCTTGTGTAAATATTTCTACATGCTATCATAAGTATTTACACTACGTGATATAATACATAATGACTTATGTGTCACACTACTTGGTAACTTTTGTGCTTACACTCATTACTATTTACATGCTATATGATTATTTTTTTATGTGAATATTATTACATGTTATACTATATAACTACATCATATGATACAATACCTAGTAATCTATGTGTCACATTACCTGCCAACTTTTTCTCCTATTCATTGCTATCTATTTAAATTATTTAAAAGTGCTATCCTAAGTTTCCACACACACTCAGACACACTTAGTTATTCATGCAACCCTAAACTCACATACATAATACCACACCTCTTGTGAACAACAAATTTTTAAACTATTGGGCCTAAATGTCCATCAATAATAAACTAAGAAGTCCATCTATCCTCCAAGAAGCAAAAGCCCACTGAAATGCATAAACCTTACTTTCGGGCCACAAGGCCCAGTTCACAACAATTCTCCTCATGACCATGAGCCCAACAATAGTGTTATTAATACATGATGGCTGGAAGAGTGTGTAGGCCCATGAGGGATTCTGGCTAAGGAAAGATAGGGTACTTAAGTGTGTCCTAGTGACCCACCCCTCTTTCTTGGGAATTCTCTTCAGTGATACACTACTTATAGGTCAAGTTTACTCCTAAAATACTATTGTGAAGATTCGGCGTTATGACTAGCCAAACTATAAACCTATGAGAACTCCTATATTTGACACTCAGTATTTTATTATCGCATACAACCTTTCCATTGTTTTCCTGCTAAGCATGGACTCCTACTCTCCTACCTCCCCGGTATACCGTTCCGAAGAAGAGTCTGATTGGGAAGAAGACATCAGATCACCCGTGCATCGATCATCAACACCCGCAGCTGTTAGACCAAGGTTTTGATGTAAGGGTAGATTGGATTAGGAACACCGGCCCGAGACTTCGAACACCTGGATCAGCCGCACCTAGAAACCCGTATCAGACACCCCATCTCCACAATCAGTTACCACCCCCACTAAGAGACCCATATCTAATGCCCGACCCGTATTACTCTAATCCTTGGGTAGGGCATATCATGGCACTCACTAGTACTATCGAAATTCCAATCAATGACACGCACTAATATGTAAGGACCTCAGAATTTGAGAGGCAAAGAATGGAGCAAGGGGTAATGCACGACTTGTAAAGACAAAGAATGAATGGCCTAGCAAACCAATTAGGGTACCAAAAGGAGTTAACCTCCATCCTCGAAAAAGAAATACTGGAGCATCGCACGGAGACAGCTAAAGCTGAAGCCAGATCGGCTACCCGAGTGACCATAACGATGCTCGCCTTGGGAATTATTCTCCTTCTAGTGGAAAGCTACATGAGGCGTTAACAGAATTATTTTTCTTATTTATTTCAGTTTGAGAACCATTTCCCTGTGTTTTGAATAATGTTTTACATTTCAGTATTTACTAAATGTTATATTTTCCAACTCTAAAGTTATTATTCATTAATTCAATACGTTGAGTGTGAATTACACCCATCATATTTTCATCAAAATTCTCCATGTATCATCTTTCTCATTCACCACAATTTAGTACACTACCAGCAATCTCCTACGTAAACAAATCATCCTATTGTCCGATTTAAACAAACCTCGTTATTTTGTTCAAACCAAATGTTTATCAAACTTTTAGATAGTATCAAAAACATAAATTTTCCATAAAACTTCTCATCTGATAGGGAAACTTAATACAATCTATTTTATAAAAATATTATTTTGAATTGATAAATAATTATAATTTTTCCTCATTAAAAAAAAAATATATATATATATATATATATATTTCTAAACCCTGGCTAAATTAGTATACGACTACTTGTTTAGCCAATAATTCCGCTTAAAAATATTCTCTTATTAATAGCTGAAAATTTAAATTAAAAGATTTTTCCCATAAATTGTCTATTTATTTAAAGTATGTGACTCAATGGATTCACTACGTTATATATCTACAACCAAGAACAATTTACCTCTTTCTATTTTCAAACAAAGATCAGTATTTGTAAACACATTTCCCCGAATGTTTTTTTTTCAGAACCTCCTCGCTACCTTCGCTTGTCGCTTCAAGAGACGATCCATACCGCGTAGACGTTAACCCTCCCCATCAACCTCAATGAGATTTAAGAGCAATAACCTAATTACTACATTATACAAGAACGCCAAACAACACGCTTGTCCGCAACACTCGATCACATATAAAACCCATTAGTATACATCACACACGAAGTTCAATAACTTACGTATGCACGTTCACAATAAACCCAACGCCACCACATGGTACATGAAAGTCAATTATTCTCAATATATCCAATGGAACACAAATTACATAATACATGAAACTAGTTTGTCTACAAATCACGATTTACTTGATTGATCGCATAACACACGGAACATGTTTATTTGCAATACACATTCTACTGGATTGAGCACATAATACACGAAACTTAGTTGTTTGCAAAATACATGATGCATAACAATTGCTTGATTGGTACATAATTCTAGATTGACCACATTAAACATGAAACCCATTTGGTTACAAGGTACATTATACTAAATTATGCACATTATGCAATATACATAATACTAAATTGTTTATATTACAAATGAAAGATATCGACTTACAAAATACACGACACTAAGTGTCGACACCATACATGAACTTCCTCTTCTACAATACACATGATACTATGTTGTTTACATTTCACATGAGAGCTTATTGATTTACAAAATACATGACACTAAGTTGTCGACACCATACATGAACTTCACTTCCTACAATACATATGATACTATGATGTTTACATACCACATGAGAGCTTATTGATTTACAAAATACATGACACTAAGTTGTCGACACCATACATGAATTTCATCTTCTACAGTACACATGATACTATGTTGTTTACATTCCACATTGGAGCTTAATGATTTGCAAAATATATGAAGCTAAATTGTTAACGCTACACATGAGACCTATTTGATTACGAGCTACGTGACACTAGATCATACATGAGACTTGTGTGTTTACTTTATACACGAAACAAATTTTGCTTACAATTATTGCAATTGATTGATTTCATTATACACAAGACATGGTCATGCACTTTTGTTCACCAAAGTTGAAGACCATAATACACTGAAACGACTCGGGGTTTGACGTATTCTTGTTCAAACACGAGCAAACTAAGAAACTTTAGGTTATACTACTCTTTAGTTGTGAACTTACCTGCTTAAGGACATAGTTATTTGTTAGTGACTTTTATGTGAAAACAATGGACATGGACGGAGTGAAATTGTGCCCCTCTTGACCCGCACACAACGAGATGATCTATACGTACCATGCGATGATTTGAGTAATTACGGGTGCACACGGAATTATAAAAATCAGCACATGGGAAACATAGTGAAATTTTGTCGTGTGTTGTGACCTAAAACTTATCATGATGTGTAACAACGAACACTGATGTGGTATAACAAGGGCATGGTGGATACGCCGATGGTACTTCCTATATATAAGTGTCCTATCATATTATCAGAAGTAGTGTTGTTCCTGTCACGTGAAGTTTTGACCTAGACCAATGTATATGAAATCTCTTACCCACTGACATTTTTTAACATATTAGACTACATCATGCACAAACCCTAACGATCAAGGTCCCATCAAATTCATTCCAAATAATACATCTCACATTTAGAATTCAAAATTTTTATTCGACAATCTCCTCCTTAAATTCATTTCAAAACAAAATTCATTATCACCCTTCATATTCAACTTAGTGTATCAGGCCTAAGCCATGTCAACGGTTACACTCCCCAGAATCCAACAATCAAAACTCACCGAGAACCCAAAACTCCCGCCTTTTTCTTGATTTTTTAGTAGCCTCCATTAGTTAAATTTCGGGACGAAATTCCCTTAACATGGGGAGACTGTAACATTCCTGATTTTTCCGACCCTATTTTAATTTATTTTAACTAATAAAATAACAAAACGACATTAAATCATATACTTGTTCAAACCTACGCCTCATTAATCGTTAGCCGATCGTATTAAATTCAAAGGTTTAGAACTCATAATCACGTGGTAACACCTTCTAGAGTTAACTCAATTAGTAACCCCGTTAGGTGTTTTGTTAAATCTTAACCAAACTAATTTTGTCAAAAACTGAAGTTGCAAGGGCTGATTTGGTAAACAACAAGAAACGCTAATAGGCACGGTCGCGCCTCGTTCTGGCACGGTCGCGCCAAGTGCTATGGCACGGTCGTGCACCTTGCTTTGGAACGGTCGCGCCCGGTGCCTTGGCATGGTTGCGCCTCTTATTGGCACGGTCGCGTCTCTTGTCAGTTAAAACGTAAAAACAGTCCTTAATCTGAAATCCATTCAACTTTGTAACCGTTATACACGTTCATCTATTAACAACCATCATTAGTCGATTAAACAATGACATTACACTTGAATTAAAACCAATTATAGATTTTTAAACTAAAACCGTCGACCTCTCCATCTTTTGCTCATCGAATCCACCATTCTGATCTCAATCCTCCCAAGTAAACGCACTATCATCCTCTCTAAAACTTCTGGACGCACTGAAACAGCCGGGGTTGCAGCAGAAGACGCCGGAAATCAAACCTGTCGTTGCCGGAACTCATCTCTACCATACGCTATCAATTCATCGTCCTTCCAGGTAATTGAAACCTTCCACACTTTCCATTTAGTCTATAGATCGAAAGCCCTAAACTAATTTGGGCTTACAATAGTGAAATTTACACGAACCCGAATCTAGAGTTCGTTCTAAAATAGTTTAATCGAACCCTGCTTTGAACACGTTTTAAATACAATTAATATATTCCAATAGACTCGTAATAACCCTGCAGATAAAAGCCCTATGAATTCCAACATTAACAATATAAGAATTAGTCAAATCGATTCTGTTTTGGAACAGACACGGTCACGCTAGTATTCTAGCACGGTCGTGCTTCATGAGACACTGTCGCGCCAAATACCAGCGCGGTCATGCCTCACACACTCAGACCCGGTCATGCCCTTGGCTAGACTTGGTCGTGCCTCAAAAACCTAGAGTCGTGCCTGGCCCAGACACGGTCGTGCCTAGTGAACAGCCTAATTATGCCTTCTGTTTAGTCAACACGGTCGCGTCCCTGACTAGCACGGTCGCGCCCGTGGTCCTATCACGATCGTGCCTTGTCTCAGGCACGGTCGTGTGTGTGAGAAAAATCTTGGCAAAATAATTATATTTTTTATATTTTTATATTTTAAAAACAATAAGTATTTCAGATTTATTTTCAAATAAAAATAATTGATTTTATAAAGATTTATATTAACTTTGTTTAAAAAAGATCAAATTCTTAATCCTAAAATAAATAGAAATTATTTATTTAAATTACAAAATTAAATTTATACTTATTGTTAAACCCTACACTTAAATATTATTTACACATCTTTATGAAAATAAAGTAAGAAAAATTTATATTTAATATAAAACAACCAATACATTTTTATAACTAAATGTATAAGTTACATATTTTATAAATAAATAAATAAGGTAACAATTATTTATTTAATTTACATTTAAACAAAAAAATTATTTATTTAGGTTATACTTAATTACCCCTAATACCTACATTATTTTTATAACTAAGTAAATAAATAATAATTATGTAATTTATTTACTTAGTTATTTCAAACTTAAACCTTAATTTTATACAACACCATTCAAGTACAAACCACTAACACTCACAACTCCAATTCCTTATACACACACCCAATCCAAACCTAGACTTAGACATAGACTATTGTACACACTATTGATTCAATACATATTACACTCTAGGTTAACGTTGTGCATTACGAGGACCTCGTTACTATCTAGTATCTCGTGTTAGCTACGCCTTCGAATCAAGTGAGTATTACATAGCCCCATTTTCTCTTTAACACTTTTTGGGGTGGAACATGAACAATATACAATCTATTGCTTTCATTTACACAAACTACACAAGTACAAATCCTCTTTACATTTATGTGTGCAAATTTGAGCTTTATGTCTGAGTGCTAGTTGTGCTAACTTTTGTGTGTGATTTATGTGCAATCATTAACTATTCAAGCCGACGGTAAACAATGATAGATCTATTGAGTCTGACAAACCCACCCAGATTGGGGTGATTGTTACCGAAAACACAATTTTGCATGCCAGTTACAAAGGTTTGATTGTATTTTGGTTACACAATGGCTACTCTCCATAAATGCCTTATTTTATCATGTTATGTAAGGATTTGTTTTTTCACAATCTATATGCTATCTATGTACAAACCTATGTATGCTCACCAACTTTTTAGTTGACCTTATTTTATTCATATTTCAGGTGCCATCATATGAGTTTGATCAAGACATGATACACATAGGCTTTGGACTTAGTAAATTTTAATTCAAAAACAATTTGTATTTCATTTACATACTTTGGAATTGATTCATGTTTGTTTGAATGGAAATGGATTTAATATATTACAATTTAGTCGACCTTGAGCTCATGAACAGTCTACATGTCCCGCCCCGACGTTTCCGCCGTCGGTTGGGGTGTGACAAACGAGGTGAAAATAATATATAAACATATAGTATTTTTAATTGGAGTCACGAGTTAAAAATAATATAAATATATTATTTTTTAAGTGGGTAATAATATTAAAATTAGGTTATAAAGCCAAACCCGAGCCTACGGGTAGTTTCCCGGGGCTAGAATACCTTAATATACTAATATAATAATTTGGGGAGGGGTTTTATAATTAAAATAATAAGAAAAACTAATTTAAAAACGAAATGGGGGTGGAGGGACTCGAACCCGGGTCTCCTCCCCCACAGTCAACAGTCTTAACCATCACAGCCCGCTAGGGTTTCGCGTTAGAACCCGGTTCCAAAGGCTTTTAACAAACAACTCTGGGGTGTTCTTCACTTTTACGCGAAACCGGACCCAAACTCCCCCCTGAATCCACTCAATTCGATCGTGATAAGCCAAAATATCAAAGGGGTTTTGTTTATTAGTGTAATGTGAGTTCGTGTGTGTGTTTAATTGCAAAAACACTGATTTTAGGTTAGTTAAATCTCTGTTCGAATATGTCGAAGCCCTAGGTTGAATCTTGGAATCAAATTGATAAAATCTGATAATGTTAGAGGCTAGATTCATAGGGCCTTCAAAGGGTGTGGGATTGCGAATCCAACCATACCATTTAATCGAATTGAAATTGTGTTTACGTTAAGAGTTTGATTAAACCCGTATTCGTTATGAACCCTAGGTTGGGTTCTTGGTCAATTCGATATTGTAACCCCAAATTGATAAGGGGCTTTTGATCAAGACACTTAAGCAAAACTATAGATGTAAGTAATTACCAGAATGAGTGAGGATTGATGGTGATCAACTAAAATGGCCTCCGACGTCACGTGGTTTTGATCTCCGGCAATGCAGACCTCTTCTCCGATTGAACTGGCGTTTGCAACAGGTTCTCTGAGGTTTGTTTATGGTGCGCAGAGTAGTTGATTGAGGAATGATTCATGAATTGATGTGTATTGGTGAGAAATAGTGATGAACTCGATGGTTATGGTGTAATTAGCCATTAATTGGTTTAATACGTGCAATGGTGGTGATTACTCCAATGGTTATGACTGTTAATGGCATTATCGTGCGATTTCAGTTACAAAATCCAACAGAAAACGATTATAGAACTTGAATTTGAATCATTGGTTACGAATTTGACTTTCAAAAGTCAACTAAATTGACTTTGGCAATATTACAGATTCATTCCCTCTGGTTTATTGTATTCAAGTTTGGATTTAGGCAGAATTGGTCCTTGTGGTTTGAATTAGGTTAAGAAACATGGTTAGTTGACTTTTCAAAAGTCAACAGGACATAAATACTCAATTTTGACTTTCAAAGACATACAGAATTAGATTTGAGTTAGTTACAGGTTTAGTCCTTCAAGTTTCATGCAATAGAGTTTTAGAATTGATAGAATTAGTCCCTAGAGTTTGAGATAAGTAAACTAGGTTAGGATTTAACTGGATTTTGTAAACGGAGTTAACCTGGAAAGTTCGGATTGTCACATGATTGATCAACAACAATCTCTTGCTTCCTTGGAACATAAGAACTCTTTGAATTGACAATAGGCTTAACTACTAGTTAAATCCTTTCTGGGATGACATGCTTCTTACCTTCAATCTTATACAGACAGTTTTTCTTAATATGACCAATCTCATTGCAATGGAAACATGCACGCCTCTCTTTATATTGTTGAACATAAGGAACACACCGTGAACTATTATGACTTTCAGACGATTCACCAGCATAAAATCCTAATTGCTTTTGGCAAAAAGAACCCCCAGAGGTTTGAGTATGAGCAGACTCAGATTTCTCCAAATTCACTTTCTCTTTTATAAAATCCAGTGTGGTCTTGTTTGAAATTTTTGGAATTTCTGCATTGATATCTCCAAATTTGATAAAACCATGTTGACCCAAAATTGGTTTTGACCGCTCGGACTCATCAGGTTCTGTCAAAATGCATCAATCACTTGTAACTTGCTTCACCACTTTTTCTTCTTCAATCTTTACGTATTTAGGAATACCCTCAACTTTGGCTTCATCAAAGCATTCAGCATCACTGTCATCATCATACACCATGTCCTCACCAGTAACTAGATTAACCTTGAGGACGGTTTTTGGTTCCAAATCTTCTTCAGTCACTGTCTCGATGCTACGAATTGCGTAATTAACATTAAACGGAGGACAGAAACCAACTCCCCCACCAACATTCTTATCATAAAATGTTGGACAATAACCTATACCCCCAACCACTTTATCACCCTTAACATTATCATTATAATATTCCAACAGAAAACTGGAATTTTTATAACCTTCAAGCTTTCTCATTAATTTGGTAACTTCACTCTGTGACTAGGAAAGTTCATTAATATTGATCTCATATTCAGAATAAGCAACATCAATATGAAAAGCTTGTTCATTAACTTTGGATTGTAAAACTTTGATATCATCTTTCAATGATTCAATTCTTGCATTTAAAAGCTTCTCATTTTCTTTTAAAGTTTGATTTGTTAAGTAGCTTGCCTAGTGTTATCATCACACAATCTCATGATTTTAAAACCAGAATCAACACATTTAGAACAAATAAGAGAAATAACCTCATCTACCTGTTTAGTGTCGACCATAAATCCACTCGCTTCAGCAAATAGTTCAGTTACTTTCCCTGTCACCTTGTCAGCATTTGCTTTATCATCAATTATCTCTTCTGATTCACTCTGATCCTCATCAACTGTGTGGAAGTTTTCTCCAGTTTTCACATCACTCTCGCTAGACTGAGTGCTTTCACCAGATCGAACATTCTCACTATCGCTTGAATCAGTAGAATATCACTTTCAGAGTCATTTGCTTCTCTAAGTCTTCTTTAATCAAGGCCACGAATGCTTGAGAAGTAACTTCTTCATTTAGTACAACCTTGACACTCTCGTCATCATTTTTGTCACTAACTTTAGTCACATCACCTTCTTCGTAAGATTGAACTTTACCAATCAAGTCCGCTATATACATATTGGCAAACTTTGTTATTTTCCTTGATGAGCACTGAGTACTTCTGAAACTTAGGTGGAAGAGCATCCAACATCTTCTCATTCACCTCATTATTCTTGTAATAAACTTCACAGTTTACCAACTCACCCAATAGATGGTAGTATCTGGTAATAATATCATCAACAGATTCATTCTCCAAATACTTGAAAACAATGAATTGTTTCTTCAGCAAGTCTCTCCTACTCTTCTTCACATCAAAATTACCTTCACATCGCTTCGTCAATGCTTCCCATAGATCTCTTGAAGTCTTAAAATTCTTGAAACTATGGAAGAGTTCTTTTGATAAAGACATCGTTAAAATCTCAAGCGTCTTCTTCTCTCGATCATATACGTTCTTCTCTTTTTCAGTTAGAGCTGACACTGGCTTAGGTGCATTTGAGATAGCCATACATGCATAAGTTGGATGAGTATACCCTACGCTGATGGATATCCATAAACTTGTATCAATGTATGAAACGAACTGCTCAAACTGGTTTTCCCAGCTAGAGTAATCTTCTATGCACATAAGCTTCGGTGGCTGTGTTTCGATCTCATTATCATCATTCAGCATAGTCGAATTATCAGAAAAATTCGACTTCTCGAGAATTTTGCAAGAAAAAATTTTCCCTCCAAAAATATGAAATTTAGTGAAGTAAAATTCCAAAATTACTATTTTCTCAAAAATAGCTCGAAATACGCATATAAATGCCCCCTCAAATATTTTTTTTAATCAACTCTAGCGAACTTGTTAAGCGATCTTGGATACTAGCGAACTTGTTAAGCGATCTTGGATACCAGCGAACTTGATAAGTTCGCTTAAACAGGAAACTCTTCAGAAAGAACAAGCGAAGATATCTAGCGAACTTGATAAGTTCGCCTGATCAGAAACTTGCGAACTAGGTAAGTTCGCCTGTAACTGAATGCTAATTTCGCCTGAAATGCTGAAATCTCAGGAAGAACACAAACACGAACCAAGTCTGCTGAAAATCATGATTTCTGATGTATATGATCGAATATGACAAATCTGAGCTGTAGGAATGATCAGGAGATGATTAGGAACACTTCTATCCGATCAAAATCTCAAAATCAATCCAAACTGATAACAATCAATCCATTATTGTCAAGAACTCAAAAATAATGAACTTTGATGTTGATTGTACATGAAAACCCCACGAATCTGCTGCTAATCGAGAGCAAAAGCTCTGATACCAAATGTAGGTCCCGCGGGGTGTGACGGATCTCTAGACTCGCGGTACGACTTGGTGATAACGTGCGGAAACCATGATCAACGTGCAACATGTAAAGCAATCAACAACACAGAGTAACTCTCTTTGTATTTCACTCGAAACACTGTTTACAAGACTCAAACTGAACACATACAAAATGAGCAATGCAAACACCTATTTATAGGAAACTATAAAGACCAGTCGAACTTAACAAGTTCGCCCCCTAATCCTATCAAGTTCGCTATAAGATGCATAGGCGAACTTGACAGATTCGCTAACTTACAACTCAGAATTTTATGACAGTTACAAAACATGTCCTAACAGACTCCCTCTTAACTGTTGCTAACAATTTTAACAAATTACAAGTCAAAGACTCTAAGACTAAGACACATAATCTTCAAGCTCGTTGTCACTAGAATGTGCTCCAACAAACATTTTGCAACATAGGTAGCAATATGTTTCTTCATTACTATCCACCAATAATTGGCTTTTAGGTTTTTATACATCTTATCGCTATCGGGATGCATCGTGTATTTAGATTTGTGGGCTTCTTCAAGAATCTTTTCTCGTAGGTCACCTTAAACAGGAACCCAGATTCTTTGATTCATTCTTAGAATACCATCCTTGCCTTTGATCAGTTGCTCAAGCATTCCTTTCATTCCCTCTTTTTCAATATTTGTTTCTTCAGAGGCAATTTCCTGAGCTTCTTTAATACGAGTTATAAGATCAATTTGGAGATCGAGCCTTAAGGCACGAACTCGTTTAGGTTTCTCATTTTCTTTTCTGCTCAAGGCATCAGTTACAAGCCTTCCCTTTGTGATAGTAGATTTCACAATCATAGTCATTTAAGACTTCCATCCAACGTATTTGCCTCATATTCAGTTCTTTATAAATAAAGATATATTTCAAACTCTAGTGGTTCGTAAACACAGTGAATTTAACTTCATATAGATAGTGCCTCCATAATTTCAATACGAATATTATGGCGCCCAATTCTAGATCATGAGTTGTATAATTCTTTTCATGTGTTTTCAGTTGATGAGACGCATAACCAATGACTTTGTTTTCCTGCATTAACACACAACCGAATCCGGTATGTGATGCGTCACAATATATAGCAAAGCCTTCATTTACATATGGCAAGGCCAAAATTGGAGCTTCCCTTAGTTTCTGCTTTAAGGTCTCAAAAACTTTGGACTGCTTTGGTCCCCATTCATACTTAACTGATTTACGAGTTAGTGAAGTTAATGGAACAACAATCCTAGAGAAATCCTATATAAATCTTCTATAGTATCATTTGATCAAACTTTACGTATACTTATGGCCTGAATGATTTGAATGTAGATGAACTTTATGCATCATGTCACACCCCGGCCGACGGTGGATTATACGCCGGGGCTGACGCGGTTGTTCAAAAACACATGATCAACTATTAAATGCGTTACAATATTTATTCATCATATTAAATATCCTTTACATGGAAAATGAGAAACACAAAGTTCAAATGAAACATAACATAATCAAAACTTGAATTTATTTTAACTAGGTCCATAGCCCTAAGTGATCATGTCTGGCCCTCAAACGGGTGCGCCTGAAACATGTTAAGTAAATGTCAACTACAAGTAGTTGGTGAGTAACATAGGTTTAGACACCAAACAAAGTTGAATATGATTTACAATTCAATATGATCAAATCAATTCTAAGGCATAAATGTAAAAACATACAAGGTTCCAAAGTGTAGAATCAAACCGTGTAATATGTATGCACAATCCCCTGATTACGTGTTGTAATGTATCAAAATGTATACACAAATCCTCCAAGATTTGTGTTATGTAACGAATCGGATTCCCATATAAATGATTATGTTAGGTACTACCTTAGGTCTGCCACATAAGTTAATGGTTGTACTAAACATGAACACATGTATCACCAAGTAGTTTAAGACATGAAGCACATGAACTTTGCATATGAACATTGAATTTGAATTGGGTATGAAAAGTAATGTAGACATGTTTCACCCCGAGTATTTGTAAACAAAAATAATGTAAAAGGGGTTATGAAAACTAACCTTGAAATGAGCCGCTTGATAAACACGCAAATAAGTTGTTGCACAAATGTCAAGCTAACCACAAGGTCAACCTATGTTTGATGGTATACGTGTATCAATGATTTGTACAAAATAAAATGGGGGGTGCTAATGCGCGAAGGGATTGATGGGGGTCTCCTCTTATTTACATAAGAAAATATTTGTTTGTGCTTCGAATATTATGATTGTATTGTGATTTGAATAAGTGGAGTAATAGATTTCATTTGTTTGTAAATAAATGAATGGATGTATAAATAATTGGTGTCCTTTAGTTTGTATATAAATGAGAGGATAAATAATACATAGTTTTCTTTCATTTGAAATTGCATAAATTTATAATTGAAATAAGTAAACAAGTAATAATTATTTCAATAAATGCATGCTCACTATATAGATAAACAAATAACCTTTTATTTATTTATTTTAGTTTGATATTCATGCAAAATGAGTGTTAAAAATAATGATTTAATTTATTAGTAATTAGACCAAAATTTGAAGTAAAATGCTCTAATTAAATAAATAATCAATCCATGATTAATTATTATTAATTAGAATTATGACATGTGTTTTAAATGCTTTATACGAAATAAGAGATAAGTCGTATAAAATATTGTAAAGTTTCTTGACGAGGTAATGGGTTTATAAGATAATCAGGTTTATATACCCATTATAATTTATAACTCTCGGATTTTAAACACATTGACAATGTCTCAAATGTGTACAATTATCTTCTAACCCCTATTTATAAATAAACCATATTAATTACCATTTAACACATACACTTAAAACTTAGGTAAAAAATATTAAGTGGGTAGACATGTCTTTTTACCAAAAATTTTTAGTTAATGTTAAAACACATCTTTATGACCATTATTAAAACCCTTACACTTGATTACCGTGTAGATTAAGAGCTGATAGCCTTTTGAATTCCCATTTACGGTTTTGGACTTTTGGGCAGATGCATCCCCTCTTTCTCACCGCCTCTTTCTCTTCATCAACGGCTGCAGAAAATCAAAACCTAATCGCAGGCCGACTTCCTTCTCTCTTCGCCTCACCAGGTATGTGTGTTTTGCATCTTTGGGTAAAATGTTTGTTCGGGAATTCAGTTTGAACACACACATGTCGCCTTCTTTCGGGAGATGAAAGGAAAAGTGAACTCCAGTTGGATGATGAATCCAAGTTTTAATAAGAAAGGAAAACCTCAAGACCGTGAAGTGACCGTCTTGGCCGCATTCCTCACTTCTTCCCCTACCCAAGGTCTTACTATGCCTCCTTAATTATCTCGAAATCCCTAATTTGCTACACTAATAATTCAATTTTGCATTTTATTTTCTTTTTGTTATCAATTACAGTGTAGTGTGATTGATTTTTCCGAGGATTTACTCTAATTACGAAAATTAGGGCTTTGAAGTTGAATTGATGGATTTTGTGAATTTACAGATTTGAAGTTGGTTGCTCTGGGGACTGGAACTAAGTGCATAGGGTGTTCACGTCTTGGTGTTCGTGGAGATATTTTGAATGATTGAGTTTGTATCTAGAAGAGCTTTACTAAGGTGTGTGGATTTTTTTTCCTGTTTTTGCAACTCTATTGTTTTTTCAATAGCAGAAAATCTGTAAACCATAACGCATTCATCCGATATCCAGGTTAATGCATTTTCAACTTTTAAATTGGATTTATGATTATTGATGTTAATGTTTTATACAGTGGAGATAAATAGTAACATTTAGACCATGATAAATGATTAAAATTCAGATCTGTACTAGGGTTACGAATAAGGGTTTGTTGCTTTTTGTTTATCAGGTGTGATCACGGAGAAATTTAAGGTATTTTTCTTATTTTATACTACTTTTTGATTTTTTTTATTAATTGTGATGTGTAATACCTGATTGTATAGATGATAGAACATTCCTACCCAAGACAGATCAGATATGAACTTAGTCATGCCCACTTTAGCAATTGCATCATTGAATCCATGGTTTAGAAGTTGAGGTCCCTCGAGCTGTTGAAAGATGAAGCCAAAAAGATGAGTAGATTTCGCTTAATAAAATAAAAAGAATAAATTTTACTCACAATTATGGTAGGTGGGATACAGAAAAAGAGAGAGATGATGGAAATGTAGGCATACAAGTTAGTACTATCCATATCAGTCTGCAAATGCAATAACAACTGTTATAAAACATGCCAAAGTTGTTAGTTTTTCAATTCTCATTTGTTCATTTGTGAGTGTCAAGTAAATTAGATTTGTAATGAAAATGATGAAAATTGTCATAGCAAAGAGGACAACCATTGCTTTCTTGGAGTTAATACTCATGTAAGTGAAGGAGATAAGTGAAGGAGATATTGGAAACTGAAGGAGATACTCCTGTTTCAGTTTTAGCTATTTGCTATTTTAATATACTAGAAGTGTCTATCTACTTATTTTTCATAGCGGTGTGGATTCCATGCAACTGAATTCTTCTCGGATCATACCATTTAACATGATGATTCTCGATTGGAGTATTAATCCCCCTAGAAACTTAAAGTTCTTATGAATTGCTAAATGTCCTTTAAGCATCAAAAGATCCTGGGAAACCTGTGGTGTCCCCTTTTCCTTACATTACAAATATTTGTATACAACTTTTTAGACAGAAACTTGAAGGGTTTTTTTTCCTAGGTGACATTCATTGCTGCATCTATTGCACCAGATGTTCGGTATGCAACCATGATAATAATAACAACAAAAAACGAGAGGATTGGTAAACTAACCATAATAATACTTGGCACTATCATATACTCACTCCTGTTAAGACTACCTAAAGCAATATCTGGTTCTTTTGAAGAGACTGAGATTTTGAATTTTCATTTATAGTAATGTCGTCAGTTTGGATTGTTGTTGTGTATCAAGTTAAACTGATCCATAAATTATTAAAACATTGAAGTATACTTTTTATCTTGTTTGTATAATCTTGGACTTTTGAAGTTAAATTACATTATAAACCACGTTACCCTGTCGCAACATGCATGTTTAACAATCATAGATAATATGATATGTGTTGTAAAATTCTATTCCCTTGAGTACAAACCAATTCATAAACTAACAAAAGACAAGTACAAACCTGTAAACTTGACATTCCGTCGCATCGCGCGGGTTCCACGCTAGTATATATATATATATGTACAACCATAATGGAAAAGTGTAAGTGTTTTAACCTTTACAAGAGTTATATGCATGTAATTGTATATTCATATATATATATATATATATATATGTGTGTGTGTTGAAAAATGACAAAAAGAAAAAATAGTAAACAAAAATCGGATCTACTGGGTTTGAACCCGTGACCTTTGAAAAAGAGGCAATGTGTTTTAATCATTCAGACTGAGCATCAAGCCTTGAAGGAAATCAGACGCGATGGTCTTTTAATATGAAGGTTCTGAGATCCCTTCTTCCCCATCTATCCTAAACGCAAACCCTAATCCTCCAAATTGGACGCGAATTCGCTACTGATTCAAAGGGCTTTTGGAATGGGAAGTTAAATCGAGCATGAGGGGTTTGAATTTACCTGGAATTGATCCTTAATTCGACGAAACATATGCTTCTCATGCTTGACCTGCTGTCGCGACGTGGAGGGGAGAAAGAGGACTGTTTGAGTGAAGAATTCAGTGGAACATGATTTGCGTTGGTTGGGTGAGTATTAGATGGGTGTCGCGAACTTGTTAGACTAGATTATAGGTTTCCATTCCATCCAGAATACAAGTATCGATTCTGTCACACCCCCAAATTCCACTAACGGAGTTTTTTCGTTTGGCGTGTGACAAACCAGGATCTCAGTCATTAGTTACATCAAACGACACTATATGGGACTTAAAATGTCATAACATAAAAGTTCAGAGTTAAATGTGGAAGCGTAAACGTTAGAATGAAATCAAAAGTAATTACACGCAACAAGCGTCAAATAATGTAAATAAGTAACACTGTTTAAAATGTTTGAAATGAATGATATGATAGTAGGACTCCATGCATGTCCTAAGTGTGCAACATGTGCCAAAGCGACCTGAGAAACTTGTAAGAAAAAATGTCAACACGAGGTTGGTGAGTTCACAAGTTTGTATGTAAATAAAATGTTTGAGTGTTGCTGGATCCACATACGTAAGTCACACCTATTGCTAACCAGACAATGTACAAGTTACTCTAAGCGCTCGCAACCGTAGACTGACAGTTTATGTTTGAATGCCTCCCACCAGGTCTATCAACCATGGTGCATGTTTTAGGTCAATATTACACCCGTTCGACCTCCAAGCGAGTTAGTGCGACTAACGCGGGTGGGGTTTGTCAAACCCAGTAGTACTACTTAACATACCTCGCTATTCTTCATATTTAAACAGTCCGATGTGAGGACTTTCATGATAGAGTTTACGTTTAAGTACACAAGTGGTAGTGAAATACTATGTAATCCATGTCCGTTTGTGTGTCTCTCCCTAGCTGGAAGACAAGTAACGGATGTCTGTTCGTATGCATGTTTCTCCCCAATGAAAAAAGGAGTAAAATGATGTTTGTTTGTACGCATGTTTCTCCTTAACAGGAAAAAAAGTAAATTGATGTTTGTTTGTACGCATGTTTCTCCCCAACGGGAAAACAAGTAAAATGATATTCGTTTGTATGTATGTTTCTCCCTAACGGGAAAACAAGTAAAATACCGTTTGTGTGTATGCATGTTTCTCCCCAACGGAAAAACAAGTAAAATAATGTTTGTGAGTATACATGTTTCTCCTTAACAGGAAAACAAGTAAAATGATGTTTGTGTGTAAGCATGTTTCTTCTCTAATAGGAAAACAAGTAAAAATGGGTCGTGAAACTCACATGCGTTGTGTAGTAGGTAGTATCACACAAGTAGGAGATTTGGAACCTCAAGTGTTAGCCTGCACAGCTTACGTATGCCCTAGAATTATAAACACATAAGTTAGGGAGATATGGGATTTGTGACGACGACATGGAAGATTAGAACGTCTTAAAAACATTCTAAGGATCAATGAGTAGACGAACATGTCTATGGGAATATGATTTCTTAATTTAATTATTAAGATGAAAGCGTTTCGTGTCGAACGACTCTAATACGAATAATATTAAATAAGTAAATAAATTCGTGCGTTTGTATCATTTAATAATGGTCTAAGAAAATAATATAACATATATATTATTTTTGAACTCGTAGGAAATATACTATAATCATTTATGTGACAAAATAATAAATATATTATTTTTATTCGAGGATACGACGTGGGTAAACAATATAAATAATTATATCATTTATTGGTTGAAAGCGTTATACGAGGTTAATAAACGAGGCGAAATAATATACAAATATATTATTTTATTCTAGAAGTCACGGTTTGCAACATATTATTTTATTTGAAGTCGTGGTTTGAAAAATAATATAAATATATTATTTTAAAAGTGGTAATAAATATAAAAATAGGTTATAAAACCAAACCTGAGCCTACGGGTCGTTTCTGAGTTCTAAAATATCATAATATAATATTCAAATATCGTTTAGAAAATATAAGATTGTTAAACAAGAATTTGTCAAAGAATTAACCCATGCACGACCGTGCCTAAGATAGGCACGACCATGCCTACGCTAGTAAGCGCGACCGTGCTGGTCTGGAGTGCGCCCGTGGTTGATCAGAAGACATAATCGGGGTCTGTTCATCAGGCACGACCGTGATCGTGACCGGCACGACCGTGTCTGTGGTTTTCAGGGCATGACCTTGTCTGGCTAGTAGGCACGACCATGTCAAATACGCGGCACGACTGTGCTCGGAGTGGCACGACCGCACTAGAAGATTAGCGCGACCGTGTCAGGTCAATTTCCGAAACAAAATTGCTCGAATCTTATAAGATTAACGTTGGAAATCATAGGGCTTTTGATAAATAAGGTATTGAGAACATAACCATGTATTTTAATTGGGTTGAGCTTCTGTCTAGGCCATAGTTCGATTAAAATGAAAAGTATGAAAAAACTTAGTTCTGATTCGAGTCCAATTCAGTGATGTAAGCCCTGAATAAGTTAGGGATTTCAATCTAAACGCTAAAACGAAGATAAGGATGTGTTTAATTACCTCAAACACTGACGAATTGATAGAGCTCGACTGTGATGTGTTCCGGCTTGAATTCCGGCGACTCCGACTTCGTCTCCAAACAAAATGGAATACGTGAGAGCTTGACAGAGGTTCGTACGAGGTGTGGGAGTAGTTTGTTTGCGCAATAGCAATCCAAATGATCAGTTTCGAGTGATATGATAATGAGATCGACGGTTTCGGGTTTAAGAGTCATAATGGAGTTTTAATTAGAGGTAATGCAGGTGTTTAAGTGTACGTTAATGGTTGTTGATGGCTCGATCGTGGTTGTCGGTTACAAATTCAAATGAACTAGTGAATTAAGTATGGTTTACATTTCAACTGGGCAAGAGGCGTGACCATGCCTGTGCACCAGGCACGACCGTGCTTGAGTACATGGCGAGACCGTGCTTGAGTACATGGCGAGACCGTGCTCTTGCACTGGCGCGACCGTGCTTGGTTGAGTTTTGGGGAAATGCAGAAATAGTCCTTGTGGCTTGAGATGTTTGAGATTTGACAGGTTTGGTCCCTGTAGTTTATGAGATAATGAAGTTTAGGTTAACGGGGTTAACGGAAATTTATCGGGTGTCACATCATCCCCTAGTTGAAAGAATTTTTGTCCCGAAAATTAAAATAAAAAAAAATTCTAAGGTGTCACATCATCCCCTAGTTGAAAGAATTTTCGTCCTGAAAATTAGAATAGTACCTTAAGAGTTTGAAGTGGATTGCTTGAACAGATGCGGATACTTGCGAATCATCTGATCCTCGCGCTCCCAAGTGAATTCCGGTCCGCGTTTCGAGTTCCAACAAACTCTGACAATAGGGATTTTACTGTATTTGAGCGTTTTGACTTCCCAATCCATGATTTCTAACGGTTCTTCAACGAACCGCAATTGTTCATTTATGTGTAGCTCCTCTAGAGGAACTGCGAGTGTCTCGTCCGCTAGACATTTCTTCAAGTTCGAGACATGAAATACATCGTGTACACCACTAAGTCCTTTAGGTAGCTCCAGTTGATACACTACTAGGCCAATTCTCTTCACTATCTTGAATGGTCCAACATAACAAGGATTCAGTTTGCCTCGCTTCCCGAAGCGAATCACACATTTCCAAGGAGAAACTTTGAGTAGAACCATATCGCCTACTTGAAACTATAACAGTTTACGACGCTTATCGGCGTAGCTCTTTTGACGATCACGAGCTGCCGCCATACGTTTTCAGATTTGAACGATCTTCTCAGAGGTTTCGAATACAAGTTCGAACTGTAAGTTGGCTATCCCAAACTTCAGCCCAACGGATAGGAGATCGGCATTTACGTCTGTACAATGCCTCGAATGGTGCCGCCTTGATGCTAGTGTGATAAATATTATTGTAGGAGAACTCCACCAGAGGCAGGTGAGACTCCCAAGTGTTACCAAAATCAATCACACAAGCTCGTAGCATATCCTCTAAGGTTTGAATGGTACGTTCCGTCTGGCCATCGGTTTGTGGATGATACGTTGTGCTCAAGTCTAGACGCGTGCCTAGAGCTTTTGGTAATGATTGCCAGAATCACAAGGTGAATCGAGTGTCTCGATCTGAAATAATAGAAATTGGCACTCCATGCCGAGAGACTACTTCTTTTAAATAAATACGAGTGAGTTTTTCCATTTTTGTCGGTCTCTTTGGTTGCCAGGAAGTGAGCGGATTTTGTCAAGCGATTGACGATCACCCAGGTGGTGTCACATCCGCTAGGAGTTTGGGGAAATTTGGTGACAAAATCCATAGAGATTTTCTCCCATTTCCACATTGGCATCTCTGGCTGTTGACCTTTGCGCAAGTCATGCACTTTCTCACATAGGTGACTATATCCGCCTTCTTCTTTGGCCACCAATATAGCACCTTTAGGTCGTGGTACATCTTGTCAGAACCTGGATGAATAGAGTAACGAGATTTATGAGCCTCATCCATCACTAGTTCTCTTAAGTATCTGAATACTGGAACCCATATTCGCTCGGCGAAGTAGCGAATACCGTCAGATTTGACCCTAAGTTGTTCTTCCATACCACGTGTGGATTACAACGGTAGGTTTTCCTCTTTCAGGGCTTTCAAGTTGATCACTTCGGATTTTGGCAGGTAATCCAGTGTGAATAGTAAGCTGTAATGCTCGAATTCTCTTGGGTTTGGTGTCCTTACGGCTTAGGGCATCAGCTACTACATTAGCCTTACCCGGGTGGTATCTGATTGCACAACCATAGTCGTTTAAGAGTTTGACCCAATGACGTTGTCGCATGATCAACTCTTTCTGTTTAAAGTTATGCTGAATACTCTTGTGATCAGTGTAGATGGTGCATTTGGTACTGTACAAGTAATGTCTCCATATCTTTAGTGCAAATACCACGGCTCCTAACTCTAAGTCGTGAGTCGTGTAGTTCTTCTCGTGTATTTTCAGTTGACGAGAAGCGTATGCGATGACCTTCTTGCGTTGCATCAGCACACAACCAAGACCTTGAATGGATGCATCGCAATACACCACAAAACCATCCGTTCCCTCTTGAAGAGATAGGATTTGGTGCACTGCAGAGTTTCTGTTTTAGATGTTGGAATGCTGATTCCTGGGTGTCACCCCAGTTATAGGGTTTACCCTTTTGAGTTAAGGCTGTGAGGGGTTGGGTAATCTTGGGGAATCCTTCAATGAAACGACGGTAGTAGCCAGCCAATCCCAGAAATTGACGCTCCTCCGTCGGCGTTGTAGGTGCTGCCTAATTCTTGATTGCTTCTACTTTAGCTGGACCGACATGTATTCCCGTCTTGTTGACTACATGTCCTAAGAATTTCACTTCTCGAATCTAGAACCGCACTTGGAAGACTTAGCATATAATTTCTCTTGCTTCAGTAATTCCATAATCAAACGAAGGTGTTCATCATGTTCGTCCCTATTCTTGGAATAGATAAGGATGTCATCAATGAAAACAATGACGAACTGATCAAGGTACGGTTTACACACACGGTTCATGAGATCCATGAATACCGCGGGTGCATTGGTCAATCCGAAGGGCATGGCCATTAATTCGTAGTGACCATACCTAGTTCTGAAAGCCATCTTTGAGATGCCCTCGTCTCGGACCCTCAGTTGATGATAACCGGATCTAAGATCTATCTTGGAATAGAAGCTTGATCCCTGGAGTTGATCAAAAAAGTCATCGATGCGGGGTAAAGGATAATGGTTCTTGATTGTTACTTTGTTCAGCTGATGATAGTCGATACAAATTTGAAAAGTCCCGTCTTTCTTCTTGACGAACAGGACTGGAGCTCCCCATGGCGATGATCTAGGTCGAATGAAACCTTTATCTAACAACTCTTTCAGTTGTGTAGATAACTCCTGCAATTCACTTGGTGCAAGTCCGCAGGATGCCCGAGCAATAGGCGCTGCTCCGGGTGCTAGATCAATTTGGAATTCGACTTGATGAAGTTGTGGAAGACCTGATAGATCTTCGGGAAATACTTCCCGGTAATCACGAACGATCGGGATATCGTCAATCTTCTTCTCCTTAGATGGATGCTCGGCGACGAGAGCCAGAATGGCAGTATGACCTTTACGCAAGCACTTCTGCGCTCTTATGAAGGATATGATGCCTATGACTGCACTACTCCTTTTGCCTTGGGCAGAAAGGGTTTCTCCTCTTGGGAGAGGAAGGTGAAAATTTTTATCATGACAGATAATCTCGGTCTGGTTCTTAGATAACCAATCCATACTGACAGTTACATCGAAACTACTGAGTGTGACTGGCATGAGGTCAATGTCAAGCTTATGGAATTTATCGTTGGAGTGTAAGGAATAACGTGTTAGTTTAGAAAGAATTCTTCAAATTCCGTTTACAGAGTTGGAGTCAGTGGTTTTACCATGAGATTCTACTAGAGTTTCAATATAGGTGGTTCCATTGATCAAGTCTAGATGAGAGTCTTAAGTTCACTAAGACTCTTACATGAGTGAAATAAAATGTTGGATCCTATTGATGATAGTTCAGTGTGTCCGTAGACATCTTTGACATGATAGTCGTGTCTATCAACTGTTGTACAGGTTTAACGATATCAACTAGTCGTTGAGCGGATCACGTGAATTTCTACTGTCAATGGAAATATAAGTATGTAGATCACAGATTAGGACCATTTATTCACACGCTAGGTTTCACCAGGACTTATAGGCACCTCAAATTATTATTACGTGTGCACCCATAATGATAATTTGCCTTTCATGCTCACCCTAGTTCTCCCTGTCCTGTGTCAACATGTCCTTTAGTTTGTATTGCCGAGTACAGAGTGTTGTCAGATATGATAAGTCATTGAAAGGTGTAGTCATCAACCATAAGTTGATCGACTAGGACTCATATCAGGATGAGTAGTCGGAAATCGTTTGATCCGAGTATTCACTCGAGTTGAAATACACTACGATGGTCCAATCCATCGGATTGTAGATGATATCATGCACGCAAAATGCGACTTCAAGAAGTGAAACTAGTTCATGGATATGCGTTACTGGAAGAGGCAAAGTATTCGTCTTTCCAACTGAGTCAGGATAGGGTTTGAGTATGCAATGAGTAAAACGTTCTCATCTTCATGGTCAATCTATCTTCAATAGAATATCGACCAATGACGCGAGCCCATGGCTCAGGAAAGTGATGACAACTACGTGGCACTGGATTCTGCAATACTGCGTGCAACGGCCTACCTTCACACGGCGTACCTCAAGCGAGGCCCACGGGTTCAGGCTTGAAGTAGAGTAAAGCTAGTGATGTGGGAATATGGTTGCTAGTAGGTGCAGGAGGGACTCGCCTCCGACGAACCCAACTCTCAAAGAGATATGCGCCAGTGCCGGGTATCGTCCCTAGAACGGTCCTGAGAAGGCCCACCGTACTTGACAGATGATGGTGGTGTGCGAGACTCATCCGAGGGCTCCGTTTTGCTGCCCTCGAACTGGAGTGGATGTTATTTTGATAATTCCCTGAGTGTCTCAACTGGGAATGATGATGCATTACGAATTACGTGTTCCTCGTCAGCAGAGGGTGATATGAATGGTGAAGCATGCCTGCATGCAATGTGTGTATGGATGCTATATATGTCATGTATGTGTGTTTGTGTCGTGTAACTAATGTGGGTGGGTTATAGTCTAGTATGCAATCCTAGTTCTCTGTAACTAATGGCTCTGATACCAATCTGTCACACACCCAAATTCCACTAACGGAGTTTTACCGTTTGGCGTGTGACAAACCAGCATCTCAGTCATTAGTTACATCAAACGACACTATATGGGACTTAAAATTTCATAACATAAAAGTTCAGAATTAAATGCGGAAGCGTAAACGTTAGAATGAAATCAAAAGTAATTACACGCAACAAGCGTCAATTAATGTAAATAAGTAACACTGTTTAAAATGTTTGAAATGAATGATATGATAGTAGGACTCCATGCATGTCCTAAGTGTGCAACCTTTCAAGTCTTGAACTTCCGTCAGCATCATGTATCCGATCCAATCCCGAACAATTTTAATAAAAGTTTAGAATTTTCATGGAAAATAAAAACAAAATCTTTTTGAATTTTATCTATACAAACGGAAACACATATTTTTTTGGATTTTTATCTGAATAAACTTAAATCACTTATTTTTGAATGATCATCATGAGTAAGAAGATCATATCAGTATCCGAGTAGTTCATCACATATTTTAGCAATAACCAAGGGTAACCTATGATATGGAACAATCCAACTCATATTGTACTTATGTATCTTTTCCAGTATATGTAACTCATTCAATTTGAATAATATTTGAAATGATACGCGATAAATTTCAAAGTAAATAAGATCAGGTTATGAAATGCTCTTTTATTTATACCGAATTTGAAATATAAAGCATGAATTCTTAAATTTGTCAATATTATATGATTTGAAACTATAAGCGTTTATATTCCAAATTCATGTGATTTAGTACCATTTTGATGAAACACATCGTGTATCCCACATATATGCCAAACAGAAATATAATTTGCACTATCTTCAAGACATATACAGTTTATTTTAAGATTAGATCAATTTCCAAGATGAAATTATCTCATTTAGCACAAGTATAGAAGCAGACCCCAAAGGATATAAGAATCATGATGATTCAGAATCAGAAGATTCTAATGAATTGGCTGAATAGTGAGAATCAACAGATTCAGGTATGAGGATCCAACTATTATCTGGATAAAATTCAATCGAGTCAGACTAGATGATGTATCTAACTGATCCAAGGGTGAATATATGTTTCAACAGATTTTGAAAGCATATCTTAGTTCAATAACACCTTGCATGTTTTTCGGGGCATGGGTAGTGAAGTGAACTGAAATAAATTTGTGCTAAAGATATAATTCGATATTGGTCTCATGAAATTCTTTAAAACCATATATTCTTTATCTGATAATGATCTTTTACACATACACACAGGCATATAATGGATTCAAATCACAGATGTAATCATATCATATTTAATTTTCGCACTACTATTGATTTCAAAACGCTTCTAGTCTATTGACAATTTAAGTTTCAAAACTCATATACAAATTTAAAATAAATTATCAATATTAGAGCATTTAAAACACTATCAATTCTCATTTATGCAGACTTTGAAATTTAGATCAAATCAATTCAATATAAACAATCATTTATTAAAGGTCTACTAAGGTCGTGTGAAATGAACCAATCACGAATGTACTATCATTTCTTCTCTAACCTCAAATGATATCAAATTTTATATTTTTCAAATTGTTTTGACTTTTTATAAATTAAGAACTTTTTGACTGAAATGTAAATGCAGAAATGTAATAAAGCAATAAAAGAAATTAAAAAAAAAACAAAATTTTCCATGAAATTCTGATTTTGAAAAGCTTTTATTCGGGATTGATCATACCAATCATTTTAATTAGGAATTCAAACCTGGTACGATCAAATGCCTTGGTAAACAAATCAGCAAAAGTATCATCAGTGTGTACCTTGACCAGCTCAATCAACCTTTTCTCTGCACAATCACGAATAAAATGATATTGAATCTCGATGTGCTTAGTTTTACTATGTTTAACAGGATTATTAGTTATGAACATAGTAGCATTATTATCAATAAGCATAGGGGTTCTTGTGAAATTCAAACCGTAATCTCTCAATTGTTGTTGTATCCACAGGATCTGTGAACAACTTGCAGCAGCGATGTATTCTGCTTCGCATGTAGAAATGGAGACTGTGGTTTGCTTTTTGCATTGCCAGGACACAAGTCGATTACCTAAGAACTGGCAACCACCTGTTGTAGATTTCCTGTCCAAACAACAACCTCCAAAATCAGAATCAGTATAAGCATTGAAATCAAAGTTAGAACCATGAGGATACCATAGCCCCAATCTTTGTTTTCCTTTCAAATATCGAAAGATTCTTTTCACAGCAATTAAGTGAGATTCTTTTGGCTTTGCCTGGAATCTTTTACAGATGCACACGGCGAACATTATATCCGGCCTTGAAGCGGTTAAGTACATGAGGGATCCAATCATAGCTCTGTAAAGTCGACAATCCACATCTTTTCCATCCGAGATGGAGTATCATATGGGGTACAGTCCTCCATCTTGAACCGGCTCAAGATGTCTTTGACATACTTGGACTGATGAATAAAGAAACCATCTTCCTTTTGATTTACTTGCAAACCTAAGAAAAACGATAACTCTCCCATAGCTAACATTTCAAATTTTGACTTCATAACACCCTCAAAATCTTTGCATAACCCTTCGTTTGTTGAGCCAAATTGATCCAATCATGCTGCCTAATGCTCTTATTATGGGTTGCTTTCAACGAATGGGTTGCTGTGAAAGACCAAATGACTCTCAAGCGAGAAAGGGAGGTCTTGTAGGACAATGGAGGTACTTTATTCATGTGATGATTCAGTGTCTATCTTCAAGAAAAGCTAGAACTGATGGGCTGAAGGCTTCTTTACAAGTAGCCATGGTGGCTTTGACTTTGAATTGACCATTCAATTTTGCATTATATATATATATATATATCAGGAGTTGGTGGCACAAATTACACCACCTGAAGGTCAGGGTTTCCTTATGTACCCTTGATTCTTGCAGGTCATCATAAACCATCTTATTCCCAACTTACCCCCATTGAATCCACGACTGACTCTTACTCCCATGACAAAGAGAATCTTCACTAATTGTAACAATGTGAAGCAACAGAATCCGACATTAATTCCAGTGGTTACTCCAATGTTTGGGCACATAATTAATCCAAACTATGTTGCACCACCACATGATAACTGGATTCATGTTGATCTGGCTATAGAATTACCTCCTGCTGATGATCAAGATGAGAATGTTGAGGGTAATGATGACGAGGAAAGTGATAATGAATCTGGTGATGAACATGATGATGATGATGCTGATGATGATGATGATGCTAATGATAGTGATGATGGTGGTAACGATGCTCATGTTGACAATGCTGAACATCCTGAAGATGTTGTAAATGATAATGAAGATGAGATTCATGACAATGTGGAAGGGGAGAATATTGAGAATGCTGATGTTAATATTCCATCTCCGCCTCAGGCTGAAGAAGTACAGGATGAACATGTAGAGGTTGTTAATACAAGTACAAGTTTGAGTGATGAATCAATTGAGAGTGAAGGGACTGCTAATGTTGGAAGAAAAGGAGCAGAGGATTTTGGTGCAGAGCATTATGCTCAAATACAATCTTTCGAAGTGTATTAACATCCTTCCTTCATCGGTGTATCCCAAAAGAAATAAATCACTTGGTATGAAGAAGGTGAAAAGGAGCAAGACTGTTAGGGATCCTCCTCCCGGTGCAGTTCTTGGAAAGAGAACATTACGTGATGAATCGTCGGATCCTGACTATGCTCCGACATCTTCTAAGTCTCAAAAGTTAATGGCTTCGGCTATTCGGACTGGTACATACCAAGATGTTGACTTTATTGATTCATTGATAATAACTCCAGTCCCATCTCAAACTCATACTCCACAGGGTACTTCGTCTATTCCTCATAATCAAGATGAAGCGGGTCCATCTACTTCTGATCCACGGGATGATAAGATAACTGCCTTAGAGTTTCAAGTCACATGTTTACGAGGCCAAGTGACGGGTTTACAGACTCAAGTTGATGTGCTTCAGGCAAGTGATTTCCAGCATCAACAAGCAATTACTTCTCAAAATAAACAGATTACAGAAATGAAAATATTGTTATCTCAATTGTTGGAGCGTATTGACGCTCAGGGGGAGAAAGTTGTTGTTGTGAATGATGTATGTCATACAACAAATGTGCAAAGAAAAGATGATGATGAACCGGATGTTGGTGGTGGTTCAGGTGAGCGTCAACACGCTGATACTGAATTGGCATCATTAGCTCAGGGGAGTCAGACACAGTGTTTGAAGATGAAATAATTGCTACTGATAAAGAAAATTCTAGAGTTAATGTTGATATGTCAGATAATTCAATTTTTGAAGAGTCTGATGTAGATAAAGCAGATAAGCTGTAGGTCCCTCGGGTGTCTTGGATCGTCACATGCAAGTGTGTTCCTAGTCGAACCGGGTTTGGAATGCCCGTGACTAGGTGGAGTATCAAGCAACACAAAGTAAACTGACAACAAAGACCCAAGATACTTTCAAACTTCGTCTATTGATAATCACAGCCGGTTATAGTAGAATGAGTGCGTAAATAATTCTGTCACTAATTGGCCATATATACTAGACATGGGCTCTGCGCACTTAGCAAGTGCGCAAGGAAAAATGCTCATGCGTACTTAGCAAGTACGCAGAGAGTTCATGCGTACTTGCTAAGTACGCAGGAGTTTACTCCTGCGCACATGCTAAGTGCGCAAAACACTTAGAGAATTTAGACAACGAGTACATACAAAAGTAAATACAACTCGATAACTAATACATACAGACACTAAGATACAAAGACTAATACATACAAGACAAGTACAAAAGCTAAGACAATATCCAGAGTGTTTGTCACACAAAAGTGCTTCAACAAACTCCCCCTTGACAGCAGCTCTGGATTGTCTTCGGCCTTCACAGCTCCTCAGCTTTAGCTTCCATCTTCTTCTTGTAGTCAAGGAAGAACTTGACCACCTTGTCGTATTTTGAAGCTAGGAAATTTGTCCACTCGTCTGTGTATGATGCATTGCAAAATACATTCTTTTATCGTGTACAGTTTGTATAATTTCGTTAGTGTTAGTTTGGTTTTCGTCAGAATTTGCGTACTTCTAATCCAATTGCGTTTTGCAGGTCTTGAATCATAGAAATAGCTGAAAAGTGAGGAAAACAAGCTGAAACATGAAAAAGTCGAGTCCTGGAACGTATTGGAGTGCTCGGGAGCTGAAGCGCGTTGAAAGTGCTGGAAAAGTGTCTTCTGGCGGGCCGCGACAATAAATGTAATGTCTCTCGCGGGAGGCGAGAGACTGTTAAATGTGCTGACGTAAAGAAGACGGTCGCGGGTCGCGACTAACATGGATGATTTTATCGCGCCCCGCGAGTATGTGTTGAGCCCAGACTTGCAGCTGCTAGGTTTGGATTTGTTAAGTGAAACATATAAATACTTAAGTGTGTTTAACCTAAACCCTAGTTACGAATTAACAAAACCCTAGGCGATTTTGGAGCATTGATAGAGGCGTTTCTGAGTTCTTGGAGCTACTGGTTGAAGGATTGAAGTCGGGAGAATCATTCGGGTCACGTTTGTGTCATTCGGGTGTCTTTACTTTCGTCTCTTTCTTTAAACTATGTTTTGTGTTCTTGATAATACTTCATTCTTGATGTTTTCAATGACTTTGATTGGCTAAATTTATCGTACTACCTAGACTAGATGAATGATTGTTTAAAGTTCTGATTTTTATTATGGATTTATGGATTTTATGGATTATTTATGAATTATAGACGATTTGTTCTATTAATTAGATGTGTTTGCATATTTGATATTGTTTGAATATTGTTTATTGCTTCGTGAGATTCTTGGTGACGGTCTTTATCACATAATAGAGTCTTGCTAGGTTTTAGATTTTGGTGAGTGTCTATATCACGTAATAAATCTTCAATATTTAGGGTTAAATTGGCCATTAAACCTTAGAAGTAATATTTGGTAATCTTATAAAATCAAGTGTTCTACTAATCATCAATAGCTGAAAGGTGCGAGATTATTGCTAGGTCTAAGTCATTAAACTGAAAGGTAGGAGCTTTGTTAGGAGTGAACCTTTTGGCTATCGTCTAGCAAGTCTAATCGAGAAAACAACTCTATCCTTGGTTAGGTCTTGAAAGGGAGTAAGCCTCTAAGGGTACTTTCATAAATCCGTTAGATGTCTTGAAAGAGAGTCTAATAACCGGTAATCTAAACAACCTTTAGGGTATCATAGCGTGCTTTTGAGAAGGGTTAGGAGTCCTTTAGATATCCTGAGAGGTGAGAACTTTATGATCCCGGTTCCATAGTAAACAATTTCCAGATAAAATCATTACTAAAAGCAATCAGGATTCCAGTCTAGGTAGTGTTTCCACCATCTGAGTAAAAGTCCAAGTTAATTCGTATTTGTTAATTTAGTAAATTAATTTAGTTTAATTTAATTGCATTTTTAGGATTTTTAGAAACCCCCCCCCCAAACAATTAAACAATTAGTTCAGTCAGTGTCAGTCATAGTCTAGATAGAGTCATTAACGTAATTAGATAGAATCTCGTGGGTTCGATATCCGGACTTACATTAGCTATACTAGAGTCGATCGGTACACTTGCCGGTTAGTAGTTTAGTGTGTCTTAGTGAGTCTAGAGTATTACTTAGAGTCTAGAATTAGGTTAATTTAGTTACCTTTATTAAACTACTTTTTAGCACATCAGTGTACATACAATACCTGTCAGCTAGTGCCTCCAGATCTTTCACAGAGAAGTTGATGAAGTAGATCTCATCAAACACTCTGATCAGTTCTCTTGGCACTAAGCTTCCACTGTCGAACCAGACCTTTCCAATCCGATAGTGATCTTTTGCATTCTTTTACGCACTGTCACACCCCGCCAGGGTGGAAACGCGAGGCGCGACGTTCACTTGTTTCCAAAGCATATGATTATCGCAAACACATACATGTAATTGGATACATAATCGAGTTTAAAATATTTACATCACAAAATATCAACTTGAGTTTACAAAAGTTTAAGATTTCGCAAATATGACTCAAGACCATGAGTTATACAAGAGAAATCCTCTCAAAAGCCGTATCCACGTGCATGCATGAATCCTACATTGCTAACCTGATGGCCACGTTCAATTTCCTGAAAACATACTTAAAACTGTCAACACGAGGTTGGTGAGTTCACAAGTTATTATAAAGAGTTATCATAAACCCAATGTTTAAATCTGATCATTTTCTGATCAAAACTCCTTGTTAAACCTGATCACTTTAACCGGATCAGAACTCTTTTGTTTAAACCTGATCACTTTAACCTGATCAGAACTCTTTTCTTTAAAACCTGATCACTTTAACCTGATCAGAACTCTTTTGTTTAAACCTGATCACTTTAACCTAATCAGAACTCTTTTCTTTAAAACCTGATCACTTTAACCTGATCAGAACTCTTTTCTTTAAAACCTGATCACTTTAACCTGATCAGAACTCTTTTCTTTAAAACCTGATCACTTTAACCTGATCAGAACTCTTTTTTCATGTATTACCAATGAATATGAATACTAATCCGATCTATTGACCCCATTTGTGAGCTTGCAAGGAATACAAAATAATATGTAATGTACGAGACCGTATCCAAACCCCAACATTTTGTGCCTCCCCTCGCCTTTCTGCGAGTAAGACAATATGCGGTCATTCGGCCATTTTGACCCCTGGTTAGCGCGACTAACCATGACCGGAGGCGTCACCCCCAATAGTACTATTCATATAATCCCGGGCTAAATCCATAGCTAATGGTTACTAATTTATTCAGAGGACTTTAAGCACTTTACTTTTCCCTCAATACACACATACGGTCAGATCATTAGTTCAATTCATTTATACACAAAAGTCTTTTACAAGTATGTTTCCACCCCAAATCATTTCAAAACTTTAGAAAAAGGGGAATTAGTGAAACTCACATTGACAGTATGAATGCTAGCAAATATTTGAATGACAGCAGATTCGCCTATCCGTATCCTAATTACACAAGGATAACATACACGTTAAGACTACCCGTCTTAAACGCAAGTTGTTCACCCGACTTAGCAGATCTGATTGCTTTTGTTTAAATATCTTTTTAGTTTTTCAACACTTGTTTTGTTATAAAATAGTTCTAAGTTACTGCTCCATGGGGCTGATGAACAGGTATCGAAACTTTCTTAGTTTCGATTGAACAGAACAGATGTCGAAACTACTTAGTTTCGATTGAGTAAATTGGGTATCGAAACTACCTAGTTTCGATTAGCAGAATTTGTATCGAAACTACCTAGTTTCGATTGGGCAATAGGTATCGAAACTCCTAGTTTCGATTGAATAACCGGTATCGAAACTCCCAGTTTCGATTGAACACAGGTATCGAAACTCCTAGTTTCGATTGAACAACAGGTATCGAAACTCCTAGTTTCGATTGAACACAGGTATCGAAACTCCTAGTTTCGATTGAACACAGGTATCGAAACTCCTAGTTTCGATTAAACACAGGTATCGAAACTCCTAGTTTCGATTACTGTAATTCCTATTGACAGAATCAGTCCTGCATATTTTTTATGTTTTAAATCTTGAATTCGACACACTTTTCTTGTTATATTTCTTGCGTTCAAATAAGTTGTATGTTTAGCTACGGTTTAAAGAAAATAATGTAGATAGTATTGAGTTTTTACCTTAAACAGAGAATGGTGATTTAGAGAAACAGAGAAGATAGTCTTGAATTCTTTTGCTAAGCTCTCTTCAGAAACACTTGAAATTCTCCTTATAACACCGAATTATGGTGGTTTTCGCTTTAAAACTAGACTTCGACTTGAAGGAGAATTGGGAAATTTCCGTAAGAAAATGAGAAAGCTTGAAAGGAGTTGTGAGATTTCGACTGAGGAGGTATGGTTTTTATCTGAATTTGAGTGAATTAGCAAGTGGGAGAATGGCTCCCATGACTTTCGGCCGAGAAAGTCAAGGAAGTGGTTTGGGGTTAATGATAACTAAATTTAAGTATTAATTTATTAATGTTATTAGTATCAATTAGAGTCCCAAATGGTAATTTAATTCGGTTTAGATTCTTCACGGTATTATAATTTTAACCAGTTTATGGCTCGTTGAAGAAAATATTAACATCTTGGTTCAACGTAAATTTTTGTGTAATATATATATATATATATATATATTTTTTCTGGTTATCTTATTTAACCATTAACATTCGTATTTAGTCGGGTTATTCTGCTTACTTTTTCTGGTAATTCTTTAAGATTTATTAGACTTAGAATAAACTCCTTTGCTAGACTTCTTGACTTTACTTAGTCAAAATAAAATATCAGGAAATAATAAGTATGAATGTGCATTTATGTAATATGGATATTGACCTGAAATGCTGGGTGTCACATTCTCCCCATGTTACAGAGAATTTCGTCCCGAAATTCAGTTCTTGTCATTCTGACTTGGAGTGTTTGTAAACAAAGACGGGTACTTGGATTTCATTTTATCTTCCTGCTCCCACGTATACTCGGGGCCGCGCTTTGAATTCCAACGTACCTTGACCAGTTTAACACGGCTGCGTCTTGTTCTCTGAACCTTCCAATCTGTGACTTCCATAGGTTCCTCAATGAAGTGCAACTTGTCGTCTATGTGAATCTCATCAGGAGGTATAATTAACGTCTCGTCTGATAAACACTTCTTGAGATTTGATACATGAAACGTATCATGTACATTGCTTAGTTCTTGTGGCAACTTGAGCTTGTAAGCTACAGGGCCAACCCTAGCCAATATTTCAAATGGTCCAACGTACCTAGAGTTAAGCTTGCCACGGTTGCCAAATCTTGCAACTCCTTTCCAAGGTGAGACCTTTAACATGACTTTGTCTCCCTCTTGGAATTCTAAAGGTCTTCGTCTGTTATCCGCGTAAATCTTTTGTCTGTCACGGGCGGCTTTCAGACGATCCTTAATTTTGAAAATCTTGTCTGTGGTCTCTTGAATAACTTCAGGACCGGTTAAATGCTTGTCACCAACTTCTGCCCAACATAGTGGTGAACGACATTTTCGACCATACAAAGCCTCAAACGGAGCGGATTTGATGCTGGTGTGGTAACTATTATTGTATGAAAACTCAGCTAGCGGCAAGTGAGTATCCCAATTTCCACCGAAGTCAATTGCACACGCACGGAGCATATCCTCTAAAGTTTGAATGGTCCTTTCACTTTGACCATCTGTTTGTGGGTGATATGCCGTGCTCATGTCAAGACGTGTGCCCATGGCTTCTTGTAATGATTTCCAGATTCTAGACACGAATCTGCTGTCTCTATCAGAGATAATAGAAACTGGCACTCCATGCCTAGCCACAATTTCCTTGATATAAAGCTTTGCAAGTTTCTCGGTTTTATCCGTCTCTTTGATGGGTAGAAAATGAGCTGATTTCGTCAAACGATCGACAATTATCCATATAGTGTCATACCCGCTCGACGTCTTGGGTAACTTTATGATGAAATCCATGGAAATCTGCTCCCATTTCCATTGAGGTATCTCGGGTTGTTGTAACAATCCCGACGGTTTCTGATGTTCTGCCTTTACTTTTGAACATGTCAGGCATTTACCGACATAAATAGCAATTTCTCCTTTCATGTTCGGCCACCAGTAGAGTTCTTTCAGATCCTTATACATTTTATCCTAACCTGGGTGAATGGAGTACTTGGACTTGTGGGCTTCGTCCATAACCAACTCCCGTATGTTACCAAAACATGGCACCCAAATTCTATTCATGAAGTATAAAGTATCATCTGATTTTGGTTCTAACTGCTTTATCATTCCTCGTAAAGCTTCACTCTGAATGTTTTCTTCCTTAATTGCCTCTTGTTGTGCCATCCTGATTTGAGTCGTGAGACTCGTATGAATTGTCAATTCTAGGGCACGAACACGGAGTGTTTTAACCCGTTCTTTACGACTCAAAGCATCTGCTACGACATTTGCCTTACCATGGTGATACTTGATATCACAGTCGTAATCATTCAGTAGTTCCACCCAACGACGTTGCCTCATGTTGAGTTCTTTCTGATTAAAGATGTGTTGGAGACTCTTGTGATCTGTAAAAATAGTACATTTTGTACCGTATAAGTAATGTCTCCAAATCTTGAGTGCAAACACGACAGCACCCAATTCCAGATCATGAGTCGTATAATTTTTCTCATGTACTTTTAGCTGTCTGGATGCATACGCTATGACTTTTTCTCTCTGCATCAATACACATCCCAGGCCTTGATGTGATGCGTCGCAGTACACGATGAAATTGTCAGATCCTTCAGGAAGGGATAGGATTGGTGCACTGCAAAGTTTTTGCTTCAGCAATTGAAAAGCTGATTCTTGTTTATCAGTCCAATCAAACTTTTTGTCCTTCTGAGTTAACGTGGTCAAATGCAAGGCTATCTTTGAAAAATTCTCGAAAAATCGCCTGTAATATCCTGCCAAACTCAGAAATTGACGCACCTCAGTCGGAGTTCTTGGTGCTTCCCAGTTTTTGATAGCTTCAATCTTGGATGGATCCACATGGATACCATTCTTATTGATAACGTGTCCGAGAAAATGAACCTCTCGGATCCAAAACTCACACTTAGAGAATTTAGCATAAAGCTTCTCATTCCTGAGTAGTTCCAAGATTAATTTCAAATGATGTTCATGTTCCTCCTTGGTTCGTGAATATATCAATATGTCATCGATAAACACAATCACGAATTTATCCAAGTACGGCTTGCACACGCGGTTCATGAGATCCATGAAAATAGCCGGTGCATTAGTCAAGCCAAATGGCATAACTAGGAACTCGTAGTGACCGTAACGAGTCCTAAAAGCCGTTTTTGGTATATCTTCTTCCTGAATTTTCAGTTGATGATACCCTGATCGTAGATCAATTTTAGAATAGAAACTGGAACCTTGAAGTTGATCAAACAAATCGTCTATTCGAGGAAGAGGATACCGATTTTTAATTGTCAGTTTGTTTAATTCCCGGTAATCAATGCACATTCTAAAGGTTCCATCCTTTTTCTTTACGAATAGGACCAGAGCTCCCCATGGTGAGAAACTCGGTCTTATGAAACCTTTGTCAAGTAATTCTTGTAGTTGACTCGACAGTTCCTGCATCTCGGAAGGGGCTAGACGATACGGCGATCGTGCAACTGGTGCGGCTCCTGGTACTAGGTCGATCCGGAACTCGACTTGTCTTGATGATGGTAATCCTGGTAAGTCCTCGGGAAATACCTCCGAGTAATCTCTGATGATTGGTATGTCCTCAAGTCGACGTTCTTCGGGTTTCTTCTCGACAATGTGAGCCAGGAATGCACAATAACCTTTGCGTAGATACTTATGAGTTTTCATGCAGTTTATCGTCTTCAACATCATTTTACACCTTTCGCCTTGAATTGAAAGAATTTCTCCTCTTGGTAGTGGGATACATACAATCTTCTCGAAGCATACGATTTCGGCACGATTCTTTGATAACCAATCCATGCCAATAACAATATCAAAACTTCCTAGTTCGACGGGTAGAAGGTCTATACTGAATGTATGGTTTTCTAAGCATAAAGTACAACCCCTAATGACCTCTCCGGTTTCTATTAATTTCCCATTTGCTAATTCAATTGTATAACTTTGATCTAGTTTGCTGGCCTTAATACCGAGTAAGGATTTAAAATCATTCGACACAAAACTCATATCCGCACCCGAATCAAAAAGTACAGAGGCATAGTGATTGTTTATTGGGAACGTACCAGTGACGATGTTCGGGTCCTGGCATGCGTCCCTTGCACCCATCACAAATGCCCTCCCTGGTGCCTGAGCGTTGTTCTGATTCTTCCACTTGGGACAATCCTTCTTGAAGTGCTTCAGGTCACCACATATGAAACATCCCGGTTTAATTTTGCCCATTCGGTTGTTAGTTCGACAAGCTTGTGTGGTGTGACCAAACTTGTCACATTTTCCACACTTGATGCACACACCGGCATGATGATTTCCACACTTCTTACATCTCGGTAGGCCCCTATCATACTCCTTTATTTCCACTGTGTTGACTGCAAAAGCCTTCACAGTTCCTTGTTTCTTAAACCCTTGCTTCTCAGACTTGTTACTTGAATTTCCCATCCATTTCCTTTTCTCCCCAGATCTACCTTCCTCGTTCTCCTTCCTCACAAACAATTCATTACGTACCGCATCATCCCTTAGCTTGAATGCTAAAGTTGTAGCACTCTTGGCATCTACTGGGTTAGATGATGTTACCATGCTACGAATTTGAGGCGCAAGGCCCCACAGATACCTCTCAACGCGCTTATGTTCTGGTGTGACCATATGCGGTACTAGAATCGCCAATTCATTGAAACGGTCGGTGTATCCTGCCACATCATCTCCTATCATCTGTAGGTTCCACATCTCAGTTTCAATCTTTTGCAATTCGTTTCGAGGACAGTATTCCTCAATCATCATGTTTTTCAAGTCTTCCCAAGATAATTGGTACGCTGTCTCTCTCCCCAAAGTCTTCATTTGAGTATTCCACCAAATTAAAGCTTTATCAGTGAGCATGCATGTAGAATACTTCACCATGCAGTCAGCGGTGCATTCACTAATATCAATCACCGACTCCATCTTTTCTATCCATCTCATTAGACCTACTGCACCCTCGGTGCCATTGAAATTACGGGGGTTGCAGGATAGGAAGGCCTTGTAGGTGCACTTCCTATTTGGAGCATCTGTAGAATCACAAGTCATAACGTCATTAATTCGGATCATGACTATGTGTTATGGCTTATTTATTTTTATTACCTCCGGAACCTCCGGAACCTCCTACTGTACCGCTACCTCCTGCACCTCCTACACCATCTTCGCCAGTACCGCTGCTGTTTCCTCCGCCACTATTTCGATTTGCTTCATACTGCTCTATGGCGGCAGCTACTCGCTGTGCTATGAGTTGTTCTATGTTTGGGGAAATTGTCTCGTTGTTGTCACCAGTAGTGTTACGGGGTGTCCCACGCTTAGGTGCCATGATGTTCTTTCTAACATAACAATTAAAAAGAAACAACATTATATAACAATAATGATAGATCATGACATAGGGATACAACAACATCAAACGTAAACAACCATTATCACAACATAAACCATCACATACATAGTTAAAACATACATAGTACATTATTCCCAAAAGACAAGGATACAAAAAGGATGGGTTCACATGACCACATCAGTACTAAAGTTTTAAACTACATAATGTGCTATGGGCACAACCCGCCCATAATAGGTTTAAAAGAAGAAGTGGTAGTACAATCCAAACATCATGGCAAGTCCCGCCATGACAAAGCTAGCTCTCACCACAAATTCTGCAGCCAAAGTCCTCTCTTCCAGCGCCTCCACCATGTCTCAGACCGTGAGAGTGAACTGCCAGTCCATATCAGCTCTCAACTCTAGATAGTCAGTGGCACCCTGTATGTCTCGGGTGCTATCCTCCAAAGTTTGTACTCTAAATCCGAGCCTTTGACGTAAGCGCATGGCTGCATCTCCATGTGCCCGAATATCATCTAGGAGATCATCAAGACGCTCTTCGTGCGTATGAACACGTGCTACCAATGTAGGTACTGTGAGCTCCATGGCTTCCCCAGTGTGGGGTAGGGGTGTTGGGGAATTGGAGGACTCTCCGAGCTCAAAGGTAGAGGGAATACTCTCCATATCCCTCCATCGTGCCAGAGTACGAGGCATCCAACGGATAGTCCCCACTGTACGGTGGTAACAGGGTCGTTGCCTAGGTGGTTCCTCATCATTCTCCAAGTTTTCCGGGTCACGGGCTGCCAGGGTTCTTTTGCGTGGAAGTCGAACCTTCTTCCTAGCACTTTGCACCTTAATTGGTCCTCCGCTTTTCTTTTGGTAGACGATAGGCGATTCTCCCAGGGCAACATCGGGTGGTGTCGAGCTGCGAACTTGTACTAGATTTTTGGGACGTGTGGCGGAAAGTTCCTCGTTGAATTCAGAGTCAGAGACGGGATCAGAGTGTGAATGTGACGACATGTTTGTGACTACAATATCCATATGACATGATGACTGGTTATGCAATGCTTATGCAATGAAAACATTTTAGTGAGTCATTCAAATTATAGACTAGGTTCCGTTTTAAACACCTAGTTCGCTATAATCAATGGCTCTGATACCAAGTTCTGTCACACCCCGCCAGGGAGGAAACGCGAGGCGCGACGTTCACTTGTTTCCAAAGCATATGATTATCGCAAACACATACATGTAATTGGATACATAATCGAGTTTAAAATATTTACATCACAAAATATCAACTTGAGTTTACAAAAGTTTAAGATTTCGCAAATATGACTCAAGACCATGAGTTATACAAGAGAAATCCTCTCAAAAGCCGTATCCACGTGCATGCATGAATCCTACATTGCTAACCTGATGGCCACGTTCAATTTCCTGAAAACATACTTAAAACTGTCAACACGAGGTTGGTGAGTTCACAAGTTATTATAAAGAGTTATCATAAACCCAATGTTTAAATCTGATCATTTTCCGATCAAAACTCCTTGTTAAACCTGATCAGAACTCTTTTGTTTAAACCTGATCACTTTAACCTGATCAGAACTCTTTTCTTTAAAACCTGATCACTTTAACCTGATCAGAACTCTTTTCTTTAAAACCTGATCACTTTAACCTGATCAGAACTCTTTTCTTTAAAACCTGATCACTTTAACCTGATCATAACTCTTTTTGCATGTATTACCAATGAATATGAATACTAATCCGATCAATTGACCCCATTTGTAAGCTTGCAAGGAATACAAAATAATATGTAATGAACGACACCGTAACCAAACCCCAACATTCTGTGCCTCCCCTCGCCTTTCTGCGAGTAAGACAATATGCGGTCATTCGGCCATTTTGACCCCTGGTTAGCGCGACTAACCATGACCGGAGGCGTCACCCCCAATAGTACTATTCATATAATCTCGGGCTAAATCCATAGCTAATGGTTACTAATTTATTCAGAGGACTTTAAGCGCTTTACTTTTCTCTCAGTACACACATACGGTCAGATCATTAGTTCAATTCATTTATACACAAAAGTCTTTTACAAGTATGTTTCCACCCCAAATCATTTCGAAACTTTAGAAAAAGGGGAATTAGTGAAACTCACATTGACAGTATGAATGCTAGCAAATATTTGAATGACAGCAGATTCGCCTATCCGTATCCTAATTACACAAGGATAACATACACGTTAAGACTACCCGTCTTAAACGCAGGTTGTTCACCCGACTTAGCAGATCTGATTGCTTTTGTTTAAATATCTTTTTAGTTTTTCAACACTTGTTTTGTTATAAAATAGTTCTAAGTTACTGCTCCATGGGGCTGATGAACAGGTATCGAAACTTTCTTAGTTTTGATTGAACAGAACAGATGTCGAAACTACTTAGTTTCGATTGAGTAAATTGGGTATCGAAACTACCTAGTTTCGATTGGCAGAATTTGTATCGAAACTACCTAGTTTCGATTGGGCAATAGGTATCGAAACTCCTAGTTTCGATTGAATAACCGGTATCGAAACTCCCAGTTTCGATTGAACACAGGTATCGAAACTCCTAGTTTCGATTGAACAACAGGTATCGAAACTCCTAGTTTCGATTGAACACAGGTATCGAAACTCCTAGTTTCGATTGAACACAGGTATCGAAACTCCTACTTTCGATTAAACACAGGTATCGAAACTCCTAGTTTCGATTACTGTAATTCCGATTGACAGAATCAGTCCTGCATATTTTTTATGTTTTAAATCCTGAATTCGACACACTTTTATTGTTATATTTCTTGCGTTCAAATAAGTTGTATGTTTAGCTACGGTTTAAAGAAAATAATGTAGATAGTATTGAGTTTTTACCTTAAACAGAGAATGGTGATTTAGAGAAACAGAGAAGATAGTCTTGAATTCTTTTGCTAAGCTCTCTTCAGAAACACTTGAAATTCTCCTTATAACACCGAATTATGGTGGTTTTCGCTTTAAAACTGGACTTCGACTTGAAGGAGAATTGGGAAATTTCTGTAAGAAAATGAGAAAGCTTGAAAGGAGTTGTGAGATTTCGACTGAGGAGGTATGGTTTTTATCTGAATTTGAGTGAATTAGCAAGTGGGAGAATGGCTCCCCTGACTTTCGGCCGAGAAAGTCAAGGAAGTGGTTTGGGGTTAATGATAACTAAATTTAAGTATTAATTTATTAATGTTATTAGTATCAATTAGAGTCCCAAATGGTAATTTAATTCGGTTTAGATTCTTCACGGTATTATAATTTTAACCAGTTTATGGCTCGTTGAAGAAAATATTAACATCTTGGTTCAACGTAAATTTTTGTGTAATATATATATATATATATATATATATATATATATATATATTTTTTTTTTTTTTTTTCTGGTTATCTTATTTAACCATTAACGTTCGTATTTAGTCGGGTTATTCTGCTTACTTTTTCTGGTAATTCTTTAAGATTTATTAGACTTGGAATAAACTCCTTTGCTAGACTTCTTGACTTTACTTAGTCAAAATAAAATATCAGAAAATAATAAGTATGAACGTGCATTTATGTAATATGGATATTGACCTGAAATGCTGGGTGTCACACGCACACACACTAGAAAATATGGGTTCAAATCACAGTTGTAGTATTGATTTAATTTCCACCCTACTAATGATTCAAAGATGCTTACAGCCTACTGACAATTCAAATTACTTGTAAATAAGCAGATTAAAAACACAACAATTTAAACAATCAAGTAAGCATGACGCAATCATTTCCCATATGTGTAGTCTAGGACGTTTAGATCATTTCTGATGTACTATCATTTCCTCTTTTCTCAAGAGAAATTTGAAATTTTCTGGTTTTCTATTTTGTTTGGATTTTTGTAAAATATTTGAAAATTAAAATAACTATACAGAAAACTTAAAAGGAATAAAATTTAACTTCCATGAATTGAATTGATTTAAGAAAAACAAGTTTTCACTCCGGATTGAACATTCCTATCATGTTGACAAGATGTTCGAAACGAGTTCGATCAAACGCCTTAGTGAAAAGGTCAGCAAAGTTGTCATCCTTGTGAACCTTTACAAGTTCAATGAGATGCTTTTCAGCACAATCACGGATGAAATGGTGACGAATTTCAATATGTTTTGGAATGTTTCACCGGGTTGTTTTTTATGGACATGGTGGCATTGTTGTCAATGAACAGTGGAGTTCCAGTGAAGTTTAAGTCGTAGTCTCTCAATTGCTGCTGAATCCACAATATCTGAGAACAACCGCTCGCTGCAGCAATGTACTCTTTTCACATGTTGAGACAGAAACCGTTGACTGCTTCTTACATTGCCAGGAAACCAGCCTGTCTCCCAAGAATTGACATCCACCTGAAGTTGATTTTCTATCAAGGTTACAACCGCCATAATCTGAATCAGTATAGGCTTTGAGGTCAAATGACTGACGCTTTGAGTACCAAAGACCTAATTGGGGTTTCCCTTTCAAGTATCTGAATATCCTCTTGACAGCTATAATAAGAGACTCCTTTGATTGTGACTGAAACCTTGAGAACAAACATACAGCAAACATTATGTCGGTCCTTGAAGCTGTGAGATACATGAAAGAACCGATCATCCCACGGTACAATTTACAATCTACATCCTTTCCATCTTTGCCCGGATGCAAACCGTGATTGACAGGGATAGGTGTGCCATAAGTACTGCTATCATTCATCTTGTATTTTGACAAGATGTCCTGCACATACTTAGTTTGATGTAGATAGATGCCATCCTCTCTTTGACTGACTTGCAGACCCAGGAAGAACGACAATTCACCCATGTTGCTCATCTCAACTTGAACTTCATCACCTGTTCGAATTCCCTACACATCTCTTCATTTGTAGACCCAAAGATAATGTGGTCGACATACACTTGTACGAGTAGAATACCACCTCCTGCTTTCCGAATGAAGAGGGTCGAGTCAATCTGTCCACGGTCAAAACCATTTGACATTAGATGTTTTGATAACGTCTCATACCATGCCCGAGGTGCTTGATGAAGACCATAAAGTGCTTTGTCGAGCTTATACACTTTATTGATATTATGCTGATCTTCAAAGTCGGGAGGTTGAGTGACATAGACCTCTTCATGAACTTTTCCATACAGGAAAGCACTCTTCACATCAAGTTGATAAACCGTGAAGCCGACATAGGAGGTATAAGCTTGAAACAGTCGAATGGCCTCAAGTCTAGCAACTGGGGCATATACTTCAGTGTAATCCAAGCCCTCTACAACCATCCTTGCTTTATTCTTCACTACGACATGATGATCATCCGTTTTGCACTTGAACACCTATCTGGTTCCAATTGGTTGTACGCCTCTTGGCAAGTCAACTAAATCCCACACATGCAACTTTTGGAATTGGGACAGTTCATCTTGCATCGCCTCAATCCAGCAGTTGTCAGCGAGAGCCTCCTTCACATTCTTCGGCTCCAATTGGGACACGAATGCAGCATGAAAACATGTTTCCATGATACTAGTGTCAAGTATCTCAGCGTACAAACCGGTGTTCACATGGCCTTGTATTTATCAAAACCCACTTTGGCATTTGAATGCCCACCAATAAACTTCCTGCCAGTTCTATTCAAGAAACGCTTGGCCCTTCTCGAGATCATGGCTATATTCCATTGAATATCCATGTCCTCCATGTCATCTGGATCCACCTGATTAAAATCTTCTTCAATTGTTTCAGGATCTGTAAGCTTGCCGCCAATGAAGTTCTCATAGGCAAGCATACACGATGAAAACAATGCTTCATGATCTTCAGCTATCTTGGCTATTGCAGTCTGGTTAGCTGAAGATGTGGAGGTAGGATTTCTTGAGGAATGTTGGTGGAGAGAACCAGATCCAGATGTTGTATAGCAAGCATGACCACCACAAACTTTTGAATTATCCTCCTAGTGAGAGTTCCCTAAGAAAAGGGCAATTCCAGAACCCAATGACTTGGTTGTGGAAGACGTCCCAAAATACATAGAACGGTCTTGTATTTGAGGTCTCCCAGAGCTCTCTTTTCGTTTTAGGTTCATATCGAGTGCTTGAACCTTACCGATTGCTTCTTCAATCGTTATCTTATAGAACTTGGGGTTCTCTCTCAGCAGAGTGCATCTCAAACTTTGGTGATAACGCATCCAGAAATTTTTCAACTAATTCCTCATCAGGATACTTCAGCTCAAAAGCTTTTAACTCAGTTTGTAGATAATAGAATCTAGATATAAGTTCATCTGTAGATTCATTCTCCAGGTATCTGAAGCACTCATACTGCTTTCTCAGGAGATCTCTTTTGCTCTTCTTGATGTCACTGTGCCCCTAAAATCTTTTCTACAATGCCCTCAAATCTTTTCTACAATGCCTTCCAGAGATCTTTCGAATTATCATATCCTCTGAAGCTGTGAAAGAGTTCTCTAGTTAGGGCCATTGTGATAGATCCATGTGCCTTCTTTTCTCTGTCATAAACTTTCTTTTCTTCTTCATCTAGCTTAGATATAGGCTTGGGAACAATTTCATCAAGATATGTATAAGTATGATGCTTATAACCCTAAGTATAGGTATCCACAAAGAAGAATCAGTGTATGAGATATAATGCTCAAAGCGTGCTTTCCAATTCGAATAATCATTAACATTAAGCAGCTTTGGCGGTTTTTGCGGAGTACCTATCTCGTTATCATAGTTAAGCAGGTTACCAAGATTCTGAAGATTTGCCATAGGGTAAAGCTTAGTCAAAACTCAGAAAGTCAATATAACTTGCGCACTTAAGAATGGCCTTGCGCACTTAAGAAACTGTTCTTGCGCACTTGATATTTCCTCTTGCGTACTTAGTAAGTACGCAGTAGTAAATGTTAAGTACGCACGAGGCAAAGTTAAGTACGCATAAGAATGGTCTTGCGTACTTACAAGTACGCACGAAGACTGTCCTTTTAGCCAAAAAGGGTAAGTATGCAGGTCACTTTTTCACTCTCACCAACTTTTTCCGATTGCCGGAAATACCTCAGATCTTCAAAATTTGAAGATATGAACAAAGTGATCAAGCTAAAAGGTTAGAAACTTGTTTCTAACAAACCCTTGATGATCAAAACACTCAAACAAACAAGAAAAAGGTCGGATTTTGAAGGGTTTTTGCTTTTAAAATAGCGCTCAAGAGCTACCTCTATTTTATCACAAAAATCACCAAAATCAGTCACTTTTCCTTGTAGAAAGGCTATAGATTGTGTCGAAAATGCTCCTAGCACACTCACAACACTCGAAATCAGGAGCAAATGATCTGATACCACTTGTAGGTCCCTCGGGTGTCTCGGATCGTCACATGCAAGTGTGTTCCTAGTCGAACCGGGTGCGGAATGCCCGTGACTAGGTGGAGTATCAAGCAACACAAAGTAAACCGACAACAAAGAAACAAGATACTTTCAAACTTCGTCTATTGATAATCACAGCCGGTTACAGTAGAATGAGTGCGTACATAATTCTGTCACTAACTGGCTATATATACTAGACCTGGGCTTTGCACACTTAGCAAGTGCGCATGGCAAAATGCTCATGCGTACTTAGCAAATACGCAGATAGTTCATGCGTACTTGCTAAGTACGCAGGAGTTTACTCCTGCGCACATGCTAAGTGCGCAAAACACTTAGAGAATTTAGACAACGAGTACATACAAAAGTAAATACAACTTGATAACTAATATATGCAGACACTAAGATACAAAGACTAATACAAACAAGACAAGTACAAAAGCTAAGACAATATCCATAGTATTTGTCACACAAAAGTGCTTCAACATAAGCTGGAATGTTTATTTGATTTAGACAATCTGCTTGATGATGAAGAAGTAGATGATGACAATTTATCTGAGATAGATGAGGGAGAAATTGTTGAACTTGAAGTGGAGAGAGATACACAAAAGATAACATATGAAGGTTGTAATGGAGTGAATATTGACATGGATTTATTTCATGACAATGTAATACCTGAAGATCAACCTTAGGATCAACAAAACCTTAGAGATACACAAAAGATAACATATGAAGGTTGTAATAAAGTACATACCTTAGGATCAACAAAACCAGCACCATTTGCTTCATCAAGAATAACTGCTATTCCTAAGTAGTCAAAGTCAAAAGGCCTAAGGAACCAAAAAAATAAAAGTAAACCAGAAGAAGTTTCAAACTATTTCATTAACATCAAACATAAGTTAAACCAAGTCCTAAGATATAAATTGGTATAGCAATCTATCATGGAGACATGGACAACAATGGGTTCATGGATTCAAATATATGTACACATGCAAAAACACTAAAACACAGATCACATGTTGTTTAACCAAAGTCAAAGTCAAGAATAACAAATTTTTTAATCGAAGTCAAAGTCAAGAATAACAATTGTTTAACCATAGTCAAAGTCAAGAATTACATGAGACACATTGAGAAGTTACATGCCTTGAAAAACTTAAGAAATAAACTGAATACACAATATGACCCAAGATATTCAAACTACTATATATCATCAATCAAATTTCAATAATATTCCATGCAGCCATTATCGAAATCACAACCAAACAACCATACAATTCATCAGATGCAACCTGAATACATAATTTAAAAAGCATACTTAAATGCCTCCACAAGCTTATATTGTTTCTGAAATAACTTAAAGTTGACCTATAAAATATTAAAGCACCTCCAAATGAGAAAATGAACTTGGATATATAAGACAACTAATTTCCATACAACAATCATATTATACACCCTAATAGGATCGAATCAACAGATCGCAGAGCTCCAAATCAATCAACAATCATATATTATACAAATTACTATTTAGAATTAGATGTATCAGTTAGCCTGTTCTTTCATAAATCGTATAAGATATACCGGTGATGCCAAAATGAATGCTTCTGTTTCATTGGAACACAGTAGGCTCCAACAACACATGTGTGGTCTATCTCAAAGGGCTTAAGAGCCACCTGCTCCATGGGTTTGGACAAATAGAATTAAGCAATAAGCATCACAGAACCATTAACATGCCTAAAAGAGTATACTTCATCTTTCAAATATAGAAGAAACAAATTTGTTCCTCTTTAGACACATCTGAAGAAGCCAACTTCCTCTCCAAAATCCATCACCTGCAACAGAAAAAAGGGCATCAAGACACAATTATACCAAGCAAAAAAGACTAGGAAAAATGTCATTTGATCACTACTCGATAAACCTGCCATTTGATCACTCTTAGGTTATTTGTAGGTGTTAACCTCTTAATACATCCCTTCTGGATTATACTCCTACTTTGCTTGATTCAGTTGGATTCATGTAATTTTCAAATGGTAATCAGTTGGAAAAAAAACATATAGGCTTGGTATTTTGATGCACAACAGAAAAAACATCAAACTACAGAATCATAGGCTTGGTAATTTTCAATGCCCCTAATGGAATGAAAAACTTATGAAATAAAAGACCAACCATTTACAATAAAATAAACTTTTTGAAAAAGTATCAGAAACCATATTTTCTCTGTGAAGTTAAAAAAATGGGGAAATTAGCAAGCATCAGTCAGAACTTCTTCGTCGTTTGAATGTATAAGTTGTAGAACATATAAAGGGTGAAATAATTAGGGCTCTGATTGCACACAGCAAGGAGAGAACACTAGAGGACAAGTGAGAAAAATAATGTAACAATTGAAACAAAACTAAAACAAAAAAGCCATACAAACTTGCATACCTAGGTTATGAACTTCTTACCTCAACCCTTCTCTTCACCAAGAAGATGAACCGATTAGAGCTCTGTAGCCGTCGCCTTCGCTCGTCATCCGATTAGAGGGTTTAGAGATGGGAGAAGTCAGAACGCCGTCTTCACATAGGAAAATGCCATCATACCTGCAAAATTGAGTGTTAGAACTCATGGAAATCATAAATTGTACAGATAATGACGATGAAGGAAACAACCCACTTCAAATCTAAGCCCTTGATCGTCATTCAAGTAACTGAGCCCTAACCCTAGTCGTCCGCCACTCGTCGCCCGCCATTCGTCGCCGTGGCTGTGAGGGGTGCAGCTGAGCCGTTGGGGACCGCCAGATTCGTCATCGGAGGTGGAGCCCGCCGGAGGTGGCTGGCGGCTCCGCTCATCCTTCGATCTCTCTCTGGTTACATAGAGGGTGTTTGTGATTGTGTTGGTAAACATAAAAACATTTTTCATTTTAACATTTTAATAAAGCTAAAAAGTTAATTTTTAAGAAGTCATAAATTTTTTACTTTTCAAATAGCTTTTAGCTTTTGCAATAAAATATTACTAATTTACCAACCCTTTACCCTAAAATAAATATAAGCTAAGCCAAACACTTTTTAAAAAACAACTAATTGATTTATTGGCTTTTCTCATCACAAAAGCTAATCCAAAAACTTTTTTTAAAACACATTTTGAAAAAATCATAAGTCAATGAGCACTTTTAACAAAAAAAACATTTTTCGAGTTAAATAAGCAATCTCAAACACCCTCACAGGTACGTCTGTTTGGAATGAAAATGGGAATAAAAGAAGGAATTGAAAAAAATGTGGGCGCCTGACAGAGGCGGGATTTAAAAAACATAACATGACATGTGTGTCAATGTTTTTAGTAAAAATGATATTTTTTTTATGACACATGTTGTGTGTGTCATAATTTGCGTGTCCTTAAAGGTCTTTTTTCTAGTAGTGTGTAATGATATGCGATAAACATTCAAAGAAAACACGATCAGGTTATGACACACAAAATTAAATTGTCAATATTATAAGATTTGAAAATAAAAGCATCTTCTTGTTCTTGTGAGTTAATATACCATTTAAGTATGAAATACAACATGTATCCCACAAGTATGCCAAAGAAAAATAATTGAAACTATCTCAAGACATATAAAATTTTACTAAAGATTATCCTAATTTCCAGAATGAGCAGACATCACTTAGCATAAGAATAGCATAATCTAAATTGGATTGTATAGGAATCAATGAGATTCATAATCGAATGATTCAATGTCTTGGCTTATATATGTGGAATCATAAGATTTGGGTACGAGGATCCAACTGTTATCTAGATTATGAATTCAATGGAATCAGTAAAGATTGACTATCAATATGATCCAAGGGCTAGTATATGTTTGACAGATGTTGTCAAGTACATATCTTAGTTCAACTTCAAATTACATGATTTTCGGGACATGGGCAAAGAAGCAAACCAAATGAATTGTGCTAACGACATAACCCGAAACTGGTCTCATATGACAATCTTTATTAAAAGCTAATATTCTTTATCGGATAGTATAACTGCAACACACACACCCATGCATAAAATGGGTTCAAATCACAGTTGTAACATATGCAATTATGTTTTCACACTACTAATGGTTCAAAAACGTTTTTAGCCTACTGACAATTCAAATTATATGCATACACAACACTATCATTTTCTATTTGTGTAATCTCTGAAGTTTAGATCAAAACATATAATTCAGATATATCAAATAAAATAAAGCTTCAACAGTCAATCTAAGGTCACGTGTGAAAGATAATCTACTGATGTACTATCATTTCTTCTCATACCTCAAATGATGTCAATTTTCTATTTTTAATTTTTTTTGGATTTTTAAAAGTCTTTTTTGAAAGAAAATAAAACTTCCATGAATCAATTTAAAAAAAAAACATTTTACTTGGTTATTTGGAATTTAGCAATTCAATCAAACAAAAACTCAAACCCGTATAATCGAATGCCTTTGCCCTTGTCACCAACACAATACTGTAGTCCCCCTGTCCTGTAGACTTCCCCTCAACTAGTGAAATGGTTGCATCAACGACTTTATGCTCACCATCGTCATCCTAAGTTTTCAGTTGTCTCTTGGACTTGGTTAAAATCTTTCCAAAACAACATTGTGTGTGACATATTCTCCCTCTGAGCATCAAGTCGTTAAATCAAATAGATTTTTCAGTTATCTAACAACTCTTTGCTCCTGCAGATGTCATTCCCTGTCATGTGATGGCATACCCCAACCGACGGCGGAATACATCGGGGTGGACGTGTGGACTGTTCATAAGCACATGATCAACTATAATTTCATAGGTTCATTAAATCACGATTTCATTACATATGTTCAATCAACAACCAAAAATCCAATACATCAACATGTTCAAATTCTTTGTTCACTAAGTCCAAACCCTATATGTAGTATCTTGCATATAATCTCAAACACTAGTACCTGAAACATGATGAAAACAGGGTCAACTAAAAATAGTTGGTAAACATACATAAGTTTTGACACCACAAATAATATCAAGAGTTTGTGTACAATTCATATGATGCATGGTTTAATAATGCAATTATGGAGAATCACTATAGTTTAAACAGGGGCGCACAATCAAACCTTGTGACTGATAGGCATAATGTCACACCCCGACCGATGGCGGAATCATCGAGGCGGGCAATGAAATGATTGTTCAAAAGCACATGATAACTAAAATGTTGCATAATTCATTAATTAAATTTAAAGACAACAAATATCCAAATACAATACATTTCAAATAACCTAGTCTAGTTCAAAACATTGATTTATTTAACTAGGTCCATAGTTCTTAAGTGGAGGAATCTTCGGCAAGCAATCACATATCCAAACCTTAAACATTATTTAAATCAAGTGTCAACTAAAAAGTTGGTGAGTACATAGGTTTTGTAGTTCCGATAAGTAGTAGATAAAAACGTTTTGCAACTCATTGTCTATCTTGTTAAACATAGTATATATATGGTGTATCATTTATCTAATCACAATTCAAACCTTGATTGACGCGCTTGAACATAGCACAACAGCTAAGTCCGGTATGTTTGAATATAGTTACCCACTATATCCGGTATGTTTGAATATAACACGCGGCTATATCCGAGTATGCAGTAATAAACACCCTAACCGGGTGGGCTTGTCAGGCACAATAGATCTATTAATATTACTGTTGGTTTTCTTGTGTTTAAATGTATGTACATCCAAGATAATAAGCATATAGTCCACATGTATAACACGTATAAACAATGTGAGTAGCATGTATAATGTTTCACCCCAAAATGTGCAAAAATGTAAAATAGGGGCTATGTAACTCACCTGGTTAGCGGATATGATAATCCACGAGTGCGGGTGATAAGGACGTTGGAACCTAAGCACGATGAAATCCTATGTGGATAGATAAGTATTATTGTATGTTTTATTTGTATGTGCGTATTCGTATTTAAATGTGTATGGGTTTTATAATAATATCCTTTAATATTTATTTGTATAAAATATGGTAGAAAATAATAATGACTTGGTAAAACTTTAACTTAAAAATATATATATTGTTAAAATATTACATTTTTAAATAAGTAGTTATTATGTATTTATAAAAGTTTCTATTTATTTATTTATATTATCATTAATATATATATATTTTTTTGTAAGTTAAAACTATTTTAGCAATTTTATAAAAATATAGTGTTTATTATTTTATAAAAATTTGGGTGGGTTAAATATGTATAAAAATTTGCTTAATCGATTTTAAAATAAACGAACGAGTAAGCCGACTCGTTTTAGTTTTTACTGTATAAAAAGAATATTAAAATAAGTTAAAATAAATAAATAAAATAAAAACAGAAGAAAAAGTTTGGGCCGAAGGCCAACCGGGATCGAACCCGCGACCTATCTCTTGAAAACACGCACGCATAACCAGCCGGGCTACTGCCCATCGCTGATTATGTGTGTACCCGTTAATTGATATACACAAGCGAGATATTGGTCGCTGGTCCTCGGCAACCGGCAAACCGTGTCCGAGGACACTGTTTTTCCCGGTAACTCAAGGGCGATGGTCGCGTTTTCGCTTGGAATTGTTTACCAGATGATAACAGAAGATGACGGAAACAAATTGAGGCTCGAACCTGGTCGCGAAGGGTCTGGTCGGCATAAGCTTAAATCCGAAAATGTCAAGAATGGGGATCGAGCTTCTGGATGGAATTAGCCTCTAAAACCTTGGTCACAGCTTCACTCAGAGACGACGAATGTAATGGTGTCTTCAATTTGAAGTGAGAGTGGGTGGAAGAGGGGTAGCGAGCTCGAGCAGGTCCGAAGATGGCTATTTATCTTATGACCAAACGTGAAATTGAGTATGTCCAGACATTCGTCTGGACGAGACGAAGCTAACGAGCTATCAAGCACGCGTGGAGGTTGACTGTCGGGCTCGAATTCGTGGCGTGGGTTCTCGGCCATCAACAAGATCAGACTATCCGTATGATGGGGAGACCAATCGATCGGGGGCTTTTACTCGCGTGGGAACGACGAGGTCAGGGCTGCCTTTAGCGGCTGTCGAGGTGCAGGGAACAGCCCTGTCGGGGTGTTCACCGGAAAAACGCTTTACCCGCCGGACCAAGGAACATGGTGACCGGAAAGTCGATTTGGAAATTGGCAGATTTGGTCCTTGTAGTTTGGTTTTGATTAATTCGGCCCCTGAGATAATTACGGATGAGTCCTTGTAGTTTGATTTGTTCAGAAATAGTCCCTCAAGTGATTTTTATATTTTTTTTTGTTTAAAACCCTTTAGTTTGAAAAGTTTCAAATTAGTCCCTTAACTTTAATAAGTTTTCTTTTTAATTTCAAATATATTTTATAAACTTATATTATTATTATTATTATAAATAATTTTTATAAAAGTTAGTTATCTTATTTAAATAGGTTATTTTATTAAATATGAAACTTTTAAATTTAGATTTTTATATAAAATTTTATATAAGTTTTAAAACTTATAATATTTTAATTATTTTAAATCCGTAAAATAAAAATACCTATTTGTATAAAACTAAATAAAACATTTGCATTTTATTTAAATAGAGAATGATTACACAATAAATATATTACAAGTGCGCGGATGAAAATCCGAAACGTCACAGTCTCCCAATGTTAAAGGAATTTCGCCCCGAAATTCAACTAGTGGAGGCTATGAAAAGAGATGCGGATATTTGGTCTTCATTTGGTCTTCACGTTCCCAAGTGAACTCGGGTCCACGTTTAGACTCCCAACGGACCTTGACAATGGGGATGCGGCTACGCTTGAGTTTCTTGACTTCTCGGTCCATGATTTCCACGGGTTTCTCAACAAAGTGCATTTTCTCGTCAATACGCACTTCGTCAAGAGGGATGTGGAGATTCTCGTCGGCTAGACACTTTTTCAAATGAGATACATGAAAGGTCGGATGAACGTTGTTGAGTTCTGAAGGAAGATCGAGTTTGTAGGCCACTTTTCCTACCCTCTCGAGTATCTTGAATGGACCCACATATCGAGGTGCAAGTTTTCCTTTCTTTCCAAATCGGACTACTCCCTTCCAAGGTGATACCTTTAGGAGAACCATATCTCCAACTTGAAATTCCAAGGGTTTTCGTCTTTTATCGGCATAGCTCTTTTGCCGACTCCTTGCTACTCGAATGTTGTCACGGATAAGAGAGATTTTATCGGTGGTCTCTTGGATAAGCTTGGGACCGGTGATTTGTGCTTCACCAATTTCGTTCCAACAAATCGGTGAACGACATTTCCGTCCATAAAGAGCTTCAAACGGTGCCATATTAATACTTGTGTGGTAGCTGTTGTTGTAGGAAAATTCGATCAGTGGTAGGTGAGAATCCCAATTGCCACCAAAGTCAATGACACAAGCTCTAAGCATATCCTCGAGAGTTTGGATTGTTCGCTCGGTTTGTCCATCAGTTTGAGGATGGTAAGCCGTACTTAAGTCCAAACGAGTACCAAGCGCAGATTGTAATGATTGCCAAAATCAGGAAGTAAAACGCGAATCACGATCGGAGATGATGTTCAAAGGGATTCCGTGACGACTCACAATTTCATCAATGTAGATCCGAGCCAATTTCTCGATTCGATAGTCCTCACGAATAGGCAAGAAATGAGCAGACTTTGTAAGTCGGTCGATAATAACCCAGATACTATCGTGCCCACTAGAAGTGCGTGGGAGTTTGGTGATGAAGTCCATAGCAAGGTTCTCCCACTTCCACACGGGGATTTCAGGTTGTTCGAGGAGTCCGGAAGACTTCTGGTGTTCGGCTTTCACTTTAGAACAAGTTAAGCATTTTACCACAAAGAGGGCAATATCCTTTTTCATGCCGGGCCACCAATATTGCTGACGAAGACCCATGTACATCTTATCAGCTCCGGGATGTACCGAATATCGAGTTTTGTGGGACTCGTTCATCAAAAATATACGAAGGTCGTCGCGATCGGGAACCCAGATACGGTCCAAGTAATACAATAGACCGTTGGCTTTGGTTTCTAGCAAGAGTTCTACACCATATGCCATCTCTTGATACATGTTTCCCTCGGTAACCGAGGTGTGTTGTGCTTGAAGAATACGGGCTTGGATATTGTTATGAATACAAACACTATGAAGCATGATACGTTCTTTACGACTCAAGGCGTCGGCTACAACATTTGCTTTGCCGGGGTGGTAGCGAATCTCGCAGTCGTAGTCGTTAAGAAGTTCAACCCATCGTCGTTGCCTCATATTAAGCTCTTTTTGATTGAAAATATGTTGGAGACTTTTGTGGTCGGTGAAAACCACGCATTTGGTGCCATAAAGATAGTGTCTCCAAATTTTCAAGGCGAAAACGACAGCACCAAGCTCGAGATCATGGGTCGTATAGTTCTTCTCGTGGATTTTGAGCTGACGTGATGCGTATGCAATTACTTGGCCACGTTGCATTAGAACACAACCAAGACCTTGGTTGGATGCATCACAATAAACGACAAAGTCGTCATTACCACTAGGAAGAGTTAGAATAGGAGCATTGTAGAGCTTGTGCTTGAGAGTTTGAAAAGCTTCCTCTTGCTTGGGTCCCCACTCGTAAGATTTACCTTTATGAGTCAAGGCAGTGAGCGGAACCGCAATCTTGGAGAAATTTGAGATGAAGCGACGATAGTAACCTGCTAGTCCAAGGAATGAACGAATCTCGGTAGGAGTCTTAGGAGTACTCCAATTCTTTACCGCCTCGATCTTTGCCGGGTCTACATGAATTCCCTTATTGTTGACTATGTGTCCCAAAAATTGAACTTCCTTTAACCAGAATTCACACTTGGAGAACTTGACGTATAGTTGTTCTTTCTTCAAGAGTTCCAAAATCAAACGAAGATGTTGTTCATGCTCCGCTTTCGTTTTAGAATAGATGAGAATGTCGTCAATGAAAACGATCACGAACTTGTCCAAATAAGGTTTGCATACACGGTTCATGAGGTCCATGAAGACCGCAGGTGCATTAGTCAAACCGAAGGGCATGACCATGAAATCGTAGTGACCATATCTAGTCCGAAAGGCAGTCTTCGGAATGTCTTCATCGAGAACACGAAGTTGATGGTATCCGGAACGAAGGTCAATCTTGGAGAAACATGTTGAACCTTGAAGCTGATCGAAAAGATCGTCGATACGGGGTAAAGGATAATGGTTCTTAATTGTAAGCTTGTTGAGTTCACGATAATCGATGCACATTCAAAACGATCCATCCTTTTTCTTTACGAACAGCACGGGAGCACCCCAAGGTGAATGGCTCGGGCGGATGAATCCTTTAGATGAGAGTTCTTGTAATTGACTTGCGAGCTCTTGCATCTCGGAAGGTGCAAGACGATAGGGAGCTTTTGCCACGGGAGTTGCTCCGGGCACAAGGTCAATACGAAACTCTACTTGTCTAGGAGGAGGAAGGCCGGGTAAATCCTCGGGGAATACTTCGGGAAAGTCTCGAATGATCGGAATATCTTGCAATTTCTTACCCTTGTCTTTCGTGTCAACTACGTGGGCCAAGAAGGCAACGTACTTTTTCCGTATGTACTTTTGTGCCAATGTGCAAGACATGAGTTGAAGACCATGACACGGTTTTTCACCGAAAATAACTAACGTGTCGCCCGAAGGGAGAGGTATACGAATGCACTTTTCGTAGCAAATAACCTCGGCATGGTGCTTGGATAACCAGTCCATGCCAATTATAATATCGAAGCTTCCCAAATGCATTGGAAGGAGATCAACAGAGAATTCATGATTATTAAGCTCGAGATTGCAGTTGCGGATAACATAATTTATAGTAATAGATTTTCCGTTTGCTATCTCCACGGAGTAAGAATTGTCAAGTTTCGTTCTTTGTTTAGCAAGTCGAGATTCAAAGGTAAGAGACACAAAACTCCTACCGGCACCGGTATAAAATAAAATGGATGCATAATGATTGTTTACGAGAAATGTACCGTTTATCACGTCGTTGTTTGCTTGAGCCTCATTAGCGTTTATATTAAACGCTCGTCCTTGAGGACCACCTTGATGATGAAGTTTTGGGCATCGGTCACGGAAATGGTTTGGATCTCCACATTCGTAACATGCCCAACCATTGAGAGGTGCTGGATAGATTGGACGGTTGGCTGGAGCAGCTTGATGGACAGGAGGACGGGTACGGCAAGTAGTGACCACGTGTCCATATCGTCCGCAGCTTAAATACAATCAGCATGGTAAGTTGGCAGGATGATGGTACTTGCAGGTCTGGCATTGGGGATTCGGGCCCAGATAAGGTTTCGGGTTTTGACCCAAAGGGGCCACTTGATTAGCAGGTACAGCGGGAGTTACGGCTGTGAAGTTTCGACCTTTTCGTTTCGTGTTGCAGTTAGAAGACTCGGGTTTTACATCTTTGACGGCCGCAAGAGTGGAGACAACCTTCTTGGAACCCTTTCTTGTTAAGGTTCCGGCTTTGATATGGTTGTCGGATAGTGTAGCGGATAGACGGATAGCAGCTTCAAGTGTAGGAGGATTGCTTCCTAACACAGCATCTTGAATTTGCATAGGCAGCCCGCCTATGTACTTTTCAATTTCACGAGCAAGGGGAGTGATCATATGAGGCACCAATAGGCTCAGCTCTTGAAATCGGGTGGTGTAAGCCAGATTATCCCCGCTGTCTTGGGCAAGATCCCAAAACTCAGTCTCGAGCTTCCTCATTTCATTTCGAGGACAGAATTCATCAGTCATGGCTTTCTTCAGATCATCCCATGATAAAGATGTAGCAACCTCAACACCACGAGTGCGTTTCTCACCGTTCCACCAGGTGAGGGCTCTCTTTTGAAGTACACTTGTGGCATAGTGAACCCGAAGATTATCGGGACAGTCACTGTTTAGGAATGTGCTTTCCATGCTTTCAAACCATTGTAGTAGGCCGGTAACACCTTCAGTCCCGAAAAATTTTGTAGGATTGCACGAGTTAAAGTGCTTAAACGTGCATTGAGGCGGGTTGGTACCACCATTTCCTTGGATGTCGTGAGACCCGTCACTGTTGTTATTGGCTTGGGTCATTTGCCCCACCAGCTGGGCAAGGAGAGTAGCAAGATCCGGGGTGGAAGTGCTAGAGTTTGCACGTCGAGGAGACTTTCTAACACCATAAGAAAAGACAATGATATTTTAGATAAGATGGATATATATGAGTTATAGTGGGAAATAATGTAAGTAGAAAAACGGGATTCATCATGACGCGTGCCAGTGCATGTGTATTTATTCAAAGTTGATGGGGGAAACTAATCCATCTATTCCGGATAGAACATGATGTTATAGATCATTATTAAAGTAATAGGAATTGCCGGGACTTGCATGCACTACAAATCGTTATTACGTGTGCACCCGTAATAATGATTTGCTTTGCATGTTCGTCTAGTTCTTCCTATCTTGCTATAATGTCCCCAAATTTTGAGTTTAAGTTCGGATCGTATCCTTGCGAATACATTGACTTATCAACGTTAAATAATTCCTCAAAACTTTCAAGGAGACATGTTTTAGCCTATAGGTAAACACTCACTTCAGGAATTCCCAGGAAAGCATACGGGTCCGTTTATTTGGATTTATACGAAATGCTTTCCTAGACAGAAAACCCAATGTACAGGTGTCACCCTTCCAGATTGCACGTGTCCTTTACTGGTTTCAAGAAATTAAGTCGTTGACGAGATTTATAAGATTTTAATAGACTTGAGAGTCTATGAGTATAAAATGTGTAGGAATGTTGCAATTAATATGGATTAGGAAAGAGTATGGATAAGGATGAGTAGTGTATTTGTTTGCATAAGTTTGTTTGTCAAATGTGTATGTAAAGTATGTATCATGTATTTAAGCCTTGTATGTATAAGTCTCATGTACCAAACTTGGGAAAATTCAAATAATACCTAGCTACAAATAATTCACATAACAATTAATCATTTAGCACATAACACATAAAAGGGAGTCATAGGGTTATAGTCTAGGTCATTGTGTCTAATAACCTAATTCCTTATAAACCTGGCTCTGATACCAATCTGTCACACCCCGACCGATGGAGGAATCATCGAGGCGGACAATGAAATGATTGTTCAAAAGCACATGATAACTAAAATGTTGCATAATTCATTAATTAAATTTAAAGACAACAAAGATCCAAATACAATACATTTCAAATAACCTAGTCTAGTTCAAAACATTGATTTATTTAACTAGGTCCATAGTTCTTAAGTGGAGGAATCTTCGGCAAGCAATCACATATCCAAACCTGAAACATTATTTAAATCAAGTGTCAACTAAGAAGTTGGTGAGTACATAGGTTTTGTAGTTTCGATAAGTAGTAGATAAAAACGTTTTGCAACTCATTGTCTATCTTGTTAAACATAGTATATATATGGTGTATCATTTATCTAATCACAATTCAAACCTTGATTGACGCGCTTGAACATAGCACAACAGCTAAGTCCGGTATGTTTGAATATAGTTACCCACTATATCCGGTATGTTTGAATATAACACGCGGCTATATCCGAGTATGCAGTAATAAACACCCTAACCGGGTGGGCTGGTCAGGCACAATAGATCTATTAATATTACTGTTGGTTTTCTTGTGTTTAAATGTATGTACATCCAAGATAATAAGCATATAGTCCACATGTATAACACGTATAAACAATGTGCGTAGCATGTATAATGTTTCACCCCAAAATGTGCAAAAATGTAAAATAGGGGCTATGTAACTCACCTGGCTAGCGGATATGATAATCCACGAATGCAGGTGATAAGGACGTTGGAACCTAAGCACGATGAAATCCTATATGGATAGATAAGTATTATTGTATGTTTTATTTGTATGTGCGTATTCGTATTTAAATGTGTATGGGTTTTATAATAATATCCTTTAATATTTATTTGTATAAAATATGGTAGAAAATAATAATGACTTGGTAAAACTTTAACTTAAAAATATATATATTGTTAAAATATTACATTTTTAAATAAGTAGTTATTATGTATTTATAAAAGTTTCTATTTATTTATTTATATTATCATCAATATATATATATTTTTTTGTAAGTTAAAACTATTTTAACAATTTTATAAAAATATAGTGTTTATTATTTTATAAAAATTTGGGTGGGTTAAATATGTATAAAAAATTGCTTTATCGATTTTAAAATAAACGAACGAGTAAGCCGACTCGTTTTAGTTTTTATTGTATAAAAAAGAATATTAAAATAAGTTAAAATAAATAAATAAAATAAAAACAGAAGAAAAAGTTTGGGCCGAAGGCCAACCGGGATCGAACCCGCGACCTATCTCTTGAACACACACACGCATAACCAGCCGGGCTACTGCCCATCGCTGGTTATGTGTGTACCCGTTAATTGATATACACAAGCGAGATATTGGTCGCTAGTCCTCGGTAACCGGCAAACCGTGTCCGAGGACACTAGTTTGCCCGGTAACTCAAGGGCGATGGTCGCGTTTTCGCTTGGAATTGTTTACCAGATGATAACAGAAGATGACGGAAACAAATTGAGGCTCGAACCTGGTCGCGAAGGGTCTGGTTGGCAGAAGCTTAAATCCGAAAATGTCAAGAATGGGGATCGAGCTTCTGGATGGAATTAGCCTCTAAAACCTTTGTCACAGCTTCACTCAGAAACGACGAATGTAATGGTGTCTTCAATTTGAAGTGAGAGTGGGTGGAAGAGGGGTAGCGAGCTCGAGTAGGTCTGAAGATGGCTGTTTATAGCCGAGCTCAAACCTTATGACCAAACGTGAAATTGAGTATGTCCAGACATTCGTCTGGATGAGACGAAGCTAACGAGCTATCAAGCACGCGTGGAGGTTGACTGTCGGGCTCGAATTCGTGGCGTGGGTTCTCGGCCACCAACAAGATCAGACTATCCGTATGATGGGGAGACCAATCGGTCGGGGGCTTTTACTCGCGTGGGAACGACGAGGTCAGGGTTGCCTTTAGCGGCTGTCGAGGTGTAGGGAACAGCCCTGTCGGGGTGTTCGCCGAAAAAACGCTTTACCCGCCGGACCAAGGAACATGGTGACAGGAAAGTCGATTTGGAAATTGGCAGATTTGGTCCTTGTAGTTTGGTTTTGATTTAATTCGGCCCCTGAGATAATTACGGATGAGTCCTTGTAGTTTGATTTGTACAGAAATAGTCCCTCAAGTGATTTTTATATTTTTTTTTGTTTAAAACCCTTTAGTTTGAAAAGTTTCAAATTAGTCCCTTAACTTTAATAAGCTTTCTTTTTAATTTCAAATATATTTTATAAACTTATATTATTATTATTATAAATAATTTTTATAAAAGTTTGTTATCTTATTTAAATAGGTTATTTTATTAAATATGAAACTTTTAAATTTAGATTTTTATATAAAATTTTATATAAGTGTTAAAACTTATAAGATTTTAATTATTTTAAATCCGTAAAATAAAAATACCTATTTGTATAAAACTAAATAAAACACTTGCATTTTATTTAAATAGAGAATGATTACACGATAAATATATTACAAGTGCGCGGATGAAAATCCGAAACGTCACACATAACACAAATGTTATCCTTAAGTGTTTTCGCCAACAATCACCCTAACCAGGTGGGTTGGTCAGACACAATAGAACTATCATTGTTTACTGTCGGCTTGTACTGAGTTAATGATTGCATTTGCACTATGCACAAAAGTATGTAAATGTTGTTTGCACTAATAGTGTTCAAGCATAAGGCACAAATTGCACACATGATCATAATGTTTGAATTGTAAAAATTGCAAATAATTTGAATGTAATCATGTTTCACCCCAAATATGTAAAAGTGAAAAAATGGCTATGTAAACTCACCTGAGTTGTGTACGAGTAGCACTACACAAGGATGCAATGGAAAAACACAAGAGTTTGCCTGTGAACAACTTACGTATGCCCTAGAATTATAAGCATAATAGTTAGGGACACATGGGATTTTGTGACGATGACACGGAAGATTGAACGTCCTAAAACATACTTAGGATCGACGAGTAGACGAACTTGTCCACGGGGATAAGAACTTCTTAATAATAATAATAATTAAGATAAACGTGTTTCGTGTCGAACGTCTTTAATTACGAATAATATTAATTAATAAATATTCGTGTGTTTGTATCATTAATTAATGACCTAGGAAAATAATATAACTTATTATATTATTTTTATGTTCGTATGATTAACAAAAATAATCATTTATGTGGTCAAAAATAATAAATATATTATTTTTATTCAAGAGTATAAACGTGGGTAAATAATATAAATAATTATATTATTTATAAGTTCAAAGTGTGACACGGTAATAAATAATGTGGTTAAAATAATATACATATATATTATTTTTATTTGGAGTCATAGGTTGAGTAATAATATAAATATATTATTATAAAAGTGGGAAAAAGATATTAAAAATGGGTTATCAAACCAAACCCGAGCCTACGGGTGGTTTTCGGGGCTAAAACACATTAATATATTAATATAGTATTATGGGGATAAGTTTTATATTAAAATAATGCTTAAAAAAGATTTAAAAAGAAAACAGGTGGAGAGACTCGAACCCGGGTCTCTCCCACAGAAGCACACACACTTAACCAACTCCGCCCGCTAGGGTATCGCAAACAAACCCGGGACAGAATGCTTTTAACATGAGTTCTTCCCCCTTACGCGAACCCGAACCAAACCAGCCTCAAATCCTTCGATTTCAACAATGATTTGCAACAAGGGTTTAGGGGTTTTGTTTATATGTGTGTTGCGATCCCGAGGATAGGTTTAATTGCAAAAACCACGGATTTTTAATCATTAAATCTTGGTTTGGAAACCGAAACCCTAGTTTAGAGAACACATATTCAATTAGATCGAATTCGATAATGTTTTGGATTGAAATCAAAGGGTTTTTAATAGAAAAGGGATTGGGAATCTGTACTTGTAGTTTAATTAGATTGAGATCGAGTTAAAGATCAAAACCCCCAAACCGTCATATGAACAAACCCTAGGTTATAGGCCACGATTAATCCGATGATAATTGATTAAATTGACATAAGGTTTTAACTGGATAGAGGATTGCGAAGCTAATGATGCCATTTAATGGGGTCTAAAGTGGGATTCGATTAAACCCGAATGTGTTAAGAAACCTAGAATCAGATCGTGCTAAATTCTATAGTGAAAGCCCGAATTAACATGGGGCTTTGGTTCTAGGAGTGAAAACGAAGCTGTGGATGTGATTAGTTACCTTAAAAGTTATCGGATTGTTGGTGATCGAGTAAAACTCAGTCGCGACCTGCGTGGTTCGGCCTCCGGCTACAACTGCTTCAACTCCGATCGAACAGGCGTGTGCGAAGGCTTCTGGGCGACTCGTCTAGCGTGCGCAGGGTGTTTGATTTTGAAATTACTACACCAAATAAACAAATCGATGGATTTTAGCTACGGGTTCGACGGTTATGGGTTTAATGGTCATTATTTGGTTTAATTCGACATCATAATGATGTTTAATGTCCTAATGATTGTCGTTTAATGATAATAATCATGTATGGCAGTTACAATGAAACGAATTTCGCGAATTTGAGTCAAGAACATGGTTGTTTGACTTTCAAAAGTCAACAGGAACACAAACGTTCTGATTTTGACTTCTAAAGTCAACATAATCAGGTTTTGGCAATTTACACTACTAGTCCTTGTAGTTTGGGTTGGAATAATGACAGAATTTGTCCCTAAGGTTTGAGATTGAGTTAACTAGGTTAAGAATTTAACGATATTTGCTAACGGGGTTAACTCTAATTAGTCCGGATGTCACATCATACATATATATATGTATAAATATTTATTGTAAGGCTAAAATGTGAATTTTTTTATGAATGAAATTCTGAATTTAATACACTTTTGTAATTAAAGTTAATGTGACACAATGTAATGAACCAGAATTGAAATTGAAATGCTATTATTGCACAAAACAAAGCATAAGAAAATCACGGATGTTACAGTATCCCCATGTTGAGGGAATTTCATCCCGAAATTCAACTAGTGGAAACCACTGAATCAGGAAAGAGATGCGGATACTTTTGATCCTCACGTTCCTAAGTAAACTCGGGGTCACGTTTAGATTCCCAACGAGCTTTGACTGTTGGTTTGGGGAGTACTATTGATAACAAGATTTAGGTCTGATACTCAAAGTCAGACATAAATGATAATAGTGGATTTAGTTTGAAGAGAATTGAGGAGAATCTGTCGAAGAACATTTTGGACTTCAAAGATGGAATGCATCACTTGAAATGAGAACAATGAGAATTTGATGATCAAAACTTGTTTAGGATGTAGTCTAATATGTTCAAGAAATGTCACTGGATAAGAGGTTTCACAAACATTGTTCAAGGTCAAAATAACATAAAACGTCATGTGACACGAACAATGCTACTTCTGATGATATGACATGAACACTTATATATAGGAAGTACCATAGGCGTATCCACCATGCCCTTATCATATCGCATCAGTTTCGTTATTATATGTCACAATAAGTTTTATGTCATAACGCACGACATAATTCACTATGTTTTCCATGCGCTGACCTTTATAATTACTTATGCACCCGTAATTACTCAATTCATCGCATGGTCCGTATAGATCATCCCATTGTGTGGGTCAAGAGAGGATACAAAAATACTTAGTTCATATCTATTGTTTTCACGTATGAGTTGCTAATAAATAACGGTGGCTCTAGATAGTAAGGTCAATCAGAAAACTAAAGAGTAATAATGTGGCATAACTTAGAGTTCCATAGCTTCCTTGTGTTTGAACAAGAATACGTCAAACCCCGAGTAGCTTTAAAGTTTTACAACTTCCTCGTGTTTGAATAAGAATACGTCAAACCCCGAGTAGCTTTAAAGTTTGTAGTTTTCAACCTTCATGGATAAAGTGAATTATTATGCCTTGTGATCCATCAATTGCAACAATTGTACCCAATCTAGTTCCGTGTATAATGTAAACATTCAAGTTTCATGTTTAATCCAGTACCATGTACATTGTAAACAAATAAGTTTCACGTATAATGGGGACAACTTAGTATCATGTATATTGTAAACAAACGAGTTTCATGTATAATGTGATCAATTTAGTATCATGTATATTGTAAACAATCTAGTATTATGTATATTGTATTCAACCAAGTATCATGTATCATGTGATCAATCTAGTATTGTATATCGTGTGCTAAATCTAGTATTATGTATATTACAAACAAATAGGTTTCATGTATCATGTGATAAATCCAGTGTTATGTATCATGTGAATGCTCATATGTAAGTTACTGAATCTCATGAGTAACGTAAACTATTGAATTTCGTGGGTGGTCGAGTGTTGCGGACAAGGGTGTTGCTTGACATTCATGTATAATGTGGGTAGTTGGGTTTTAAATTCTCAATCTTCTTGAGGTTTATATGGATGGTTAACGTCTACGCAAAAGGATTCATCTCCTTGAAGTGCCTAGTACGCTCATACATTTCCTAAGGTGCAAGATAATGAGAAGGTTTTGTAGGTGTTTAGAGTGATGTGCTTACGAATAATTGGTTTGTGCTTTTTGTTTGTAACTAGACGAGTAATTGTGACTTATTATTATTTGTAATTTAATAAAATAGTGAAAATAATAAGTTGAATAACTAGATAAACAGATGAATAAATAAAACCTTTTAATTTTAATTATCATAAAGAGAATGTTTAAAATGAAGATAATGGCTAAATCATTTAATAATCGAGCCAAGATTTAATTAATTTAGCGAAGTAAAAGTCATAATTAATTATTAATTAAGATAATGTTTTTATAAAACAAGTTATATCAGCTGCTGGCACAACAGGGTGGTGCCTTACCGTACCGCAGGCGGACGCGCGGTAGCGTTCGTGGTGGTGCTTCAGGATTCCAATGTACTGCGTCTAAGATCAGAACGAGCTTGCCGGCGGACCACTGCCGTCCCATTCTTGAGTGAGCTGGAGCGCAGCCATCGCTTTGTTTGAACAAAATAACGATGATGTTTAAATTAGATAATAAAATGATTTGTTTACAAAGAAGGCTTATGTACGTGTGCTAAACTGCAATGAATGAAAAGATGGTGTTTGGGTGATCTTGATGAAAATATGACGGATGTATTTTATACTCGTAATACTAAATCAACGAATAATGGCATTTAAGTTGTAATATAACACTTATCATTAAATGATGAAATGTTGAATACTTATTCCAAACATAAAGAAGTGGTTCTCAAACTGAAATTTTAAAAATAGAAAAATTAGCTTACGCCTCAGGTAGCTTTCCACTAGGAAGCAGATGAGCACCAAGACGAACATCGCTATGGTTACTCGGATAGCAAACCGGGCCTCAACTCTAGCTGCTTCTGTGCGTGCGTCAAATATCTCCCGGTCCCCTTCCATCATGTCAATGTGGGTACCTAGATTTGAAATCAGGTCTTCCTGGTACCGTACTTGACCCAAAAGGCTATCTATTCGCTGCCCTAGTAGGTCGTGCCTTATCCCGTGCTCCATCCCTTGTCTCATGAAGTCTGCAGTCCTCACATACTGGTGGGTGGCATCTGTAGGTCCCTAATTCGGTGCGTGACGGATCTCTAGACTCGCGGTACGACACGGTGATAACGTGCGGAATCCATGATCAACGTGCTCGTGTAACTCAATCAACAACAACGGTGTAAATAAACTCTTTGTATTTCCACCACAATATCAGGTTACAAGATTCATAGAATTCTCTCTCGTCTACTCTGATATCGTCTCAACTCAGTCTATCTTATAACAGACTTTGTAACTGTATATATAAGCACCCGTTCTGCAGTAGGCGAACTTATTAAGTTCGCCTCATAGATGCTTAGACGAACTTATTAAGTTCGCCTCTAATAGGCTAAGCGAACTTAATAAGTTCGCCTCAGATAGACTAAGCGAACTTAACAAGTTCGCCTCTGATAAGCCAGGCGAACTTGTTAAGTTCGCCTATCTATGAACTTACACAGAATTTTATCAACAGTTACAAAACATGTCCTAACAGACTCCCCTTTAACTGTTGCTAACAATTCTATCAATTACAAGTCAAAGACTCTAAGACTAAGACATAATATCTTTAAGCTCGTTGTCACCAGAATATGCTCCAACAGACTCCCCCTTGACAACAGCTTTAGAAGATTGTCATCAGTCTTCATATATCATCAAACAAGTTGTAGTCTTTGTCTTGTTCATCTGCACACTCTCTTTATTTCTAGAAGAAAACTTGGGAGAAGGACCCCTTGTCAACTTCTATCTGCAATATTCAGTTTTTGCAAAGGAGAACAACCAAGAATAACCAACAATTAAGATTTTCATGGAAGCTGGAAAAATAAAATCTTTTAATTTTTCAAACATAAGAAAGAAAAAATCTTTTTGGTTTTTCAAACATAAGAAACACAAAATCTTTTTGGTTTTTCTCTATATAAACTGAAATGTGAAATACAAAATCACATCTTTTTGGTCGAACATCATGAGTAAGAAGATCATATCAGTATATATGAGACATCAATCACACATCTTGGATATAAAATCCATATAATATCAAATGGTATCCTATGTCATTCTTTCAAGCCTTGACCAATCAAACCAATATCTTTCAAGATTATCACACTCTATCTTTTCAAGACTTTTATATTGCATGTTATGATACTCGATTAACATTCAAAGAAAATAGGATCATGCTATGACACACAAATTCAAATTGTCAATATTATAAGATTTGAAACTAAAGCATCTCATTCCCACTTTCTTGTGAGTTAAGGTACCATTTAAGTATGAAATACAACGTGTACCCCACTAGTATGCCAACAGAAAGTAAATGCACTATCTTCAAGACATATGAGATTTTACTAAAGATTATCCGAATTTCCAGAATGAGGAGACATCACTTAGCACATGAATAGCATAATCCAAATTGGATTGTATAGGAATCAATGAGATTCAGAATCGAATGATTCAATGTCTTGGCTTATATATGTGGAATCATAAGATTCAGGTACATGGATCCAACTGTTATCTGGATTATGAATTCAATGAAATTAGTAAAGATGATTTATCAATATGATCCAAGGGCTAGTATATGTTTGACATATGTTGTCAAGTACATATCTTGATTATACTTCAAATTGCATGCTTTTCGGGACATGGACACTGAAGCAAATCGAATGAATAGTGCTAAGGACATAACCCGAAACTGATCTCATAGGAAAATCTTTTTTAAAAGTTAATATTCTTTATCTGATAGTGATCTTTTAACATACACACCCAGGCATAAAATGGGTTCAAATCACAGTTGTAACATATGCAATTATGTTTTCACACTACTAATGGTTCAGTGACGCTTTTAGTCTACTAACAATTCAAATTATATGCATACACAACACTATCATTTCCTATTTGTGTAGCCTCTGAAGTTTAGATCAAAACATATAATTCAGATATATTAACATAAAGCACCAACCAGTCAATCTAAGGTCATGTGTGAAAGAACATCTACTGATGTACTATCATCTCTTATTTAACTTCAAGTAATGTCGATTTTAACTTTTTCAATTTGTTTGGCTTTTTCAAAATCTTTTTCAAAGAAATGAAACAAACGAAAATAAACCTTCCATGAAAACATTTTAAGAAAAACATTTTACTTGGTTACTCAGGATTAAGCAAGTCAATCAATTAAAAACTCAAACCAATGTAATCATGTAATTGAATGCCTTTGCCTTTTGTCACCAACACAGTTCTGTACTCCCCCTGTCCTGTAGACTCCCCCTCAACTAGTCAAATGGTTGCATCAACGACTTTATGCTCACCATCGTCATCCTAAGTTTCAGGTTATCAATTGGACTTTTAAAACTCTTTCCAAAACATTGTGTGTGACATATTCTCCCCCTTGAGCATCAAGTCGTTGAATCAAATAGATTTCTCAGTTATCAACAACTCTTTACTCTTGCAGATGTCATTCCGTGACATGTGCTTAGAAGAACCACTATCAACAACCAAAATGGTATTAATAGTCCCTCTTGGTAAATCCTGCACATCTAACAAGAAACATTAATTTGAAATTGGGACCCAAGCCATGGTAGTCATGGGTCGTCCATCTGTATCAAAATAATAAACCTCACTCCTTTCACAATCGAATCTCTCATCTATTTTCGGAGATTGTTCCGACGAGTCAGAAATAGAAACTTTAGATTTCCAAACATACTTCTGTTCATTAAGTTCTTTTAGCTTAAAATGTGAAGTGTTTGAACAGTCTTGTTCATTTGAAAAATGTTTAGATTGTGAAAACTCTTGTTGTTCTAATAGTTTTCTCAATCTTCTGTTTCTCCTCCGTCTTTGAGGTATAGAAAGCCTATCCTCAGATTTTGAATTACCTTTGGTATATCACGAGGTTTAACCACACTTGGGTTAACATAAGGCTTACCAGGAGTTCTTACCTTTTCTGGAGTAACATGTCGGTTACCTTTGGCATTGTGAGGACAAGCAATCCGAATGTGACCCACAAGACCACAAGAAAAGCAAGATCTCGTCTCACGACATTCTCTCATATAAGGAATCTTCACACGATAAGATGCACTTGAAGAAGATTCTCCTACATGAACTTCTTTTGTAGTTTGAGAATGAATAAATTTTTTTGCAACAGGTTTTGATTCAGGCTTCATCTTCTCAGGAACTACATGCTTCTTTCCTTTATTTTTGTAAGGACATGTCACCACAATGTGTCCCACCTCATTACAATGAAAGCATGTACGCCTGTCTTTATAATCTCTGACATATGGAACTCTCCTTGAACTTGAAGAACTTCCAAATGTAGAATTTCCAGATGGATTAGAATCAACCTTTGAGTCTTCTTTCTTAACAGCTTTCGGTATCTCCTCTACCTTAGCTTCATCAAAATATTCTTCATCACTCTCATCAGAATACACCATATCTTCACCTGTGACTGGATTCACCTTCAACACAGTCTTAGGATCTAAATCCTCATCGTTTATAATCTCAGGTGTAACAGAATAATTTTCGTTGAATGGTGGAGGAACATAGCCAATACCACTAGTTCCCTTCCCCTCTTCAGTATTATTATGATTATATCCTAATAAGAATGATGAATTTGCAAAGCTTTCTAACTTTCTATGTAGTCTAATCACCTCTGCTTTAGATTCAGCTAGTTCCTTATCTTTCACAACAAGATCATTATTTCTCTTCTCAATTTCTGCAAAGGACATATCCAGGTGATATGCCTGCTCTTTGATCTTCAAAGTCAAAGAAGTTATATCTCTCTTCAGTGAGTCTATTCTCTCAATACACACATTCTCATTATCTTTTAATTTCTGATTTACCGTGTGCATGGATTTCATATCACAAATGAGGTTGACGTTGTCATCCATAACCCTCATCATTTTATCCTTAACTGAAACACAGTTAGAACAAAACGTTTTAGAGTTAGAAACTACCTCAGGTTTTACTTCAAAAGAAGATGCACCAGGAGCCATGAATACGTCATCATCAGCTTCACTCTTTTGTTCAACAATGACAGGCTCTGCATCAGTTTCTAAGTCACTCAGATCATCTTCAACTGTCTGAAAACTTCCTTCACTCATCACATCAGTCTCAGTAGATTGAGTACTTTCACCAGAACGAATACTCTCACTATCAGTTAAATCTGCAGAAGAATCACTTTGAGAATCACCCTGCTTCTCTAATACATCATTGATCAAGACTACAAATGCTTGAGAAGTTTCTTCACCCTTTTTCTTCAATGCTTCCCATAGATCTCTTGAAGTTGGACACTTCCCGATACTATGAATGATTTCTTTTGGTAAAGACAACGTTAAAGTTTCACGCGTCTTCATCTCTCGATCAAACTTCTGCTTTTCTACTTTAGTAAGAGCTGTCACTGGTTTAGGAACATCATAATATCCCATATAGTCATAAGTAGGATGCACATATCCTTCAAATATGGATCTCCAAAAGTTTTCATCAGTTTCTGATACGAACTGTTCGAACCGGACTTTCCAGTTACGAAAATCTAATATGCACAAAAGCCTCGGTGGCATAGTTCCAATGTCATTATCATCACATGAAATTGACATTTTGAAATTTTTGCGAAAATATCCATAAAAAATTTCCCGCCAAAATACTCTTTTTAAAAAATTTCGAAAATTCAAAATTTTAAAAATGATTCAAAACAAGCATGTAAACTTTTCCTAAAAAATTTGGACAAGAAGAACTTTCCCGCCAAAATACTTTTTTTTTAAGAACACTAGCAAACAGATAAGTTCGCCTGATACTGTACAAGTGAACTTAATAAGTTCGCCTAAGAGACACCCAAGCGAACTTAATGTGAAGCGAACTTAATAAGTTCGCTTAAACCAGAAACTTGAAATCTGCTTAAGTTCGCTTAAAAATAAGTTAGCCTAAATCAGAATTCAAAAATCTGATTAAGTTCGCCTAAAATAAGTTCGCTTAATCCTGTGAGAAGCGAACTTGAAAAGTTCGCCTGTTAAGTTCGCCTGCACACAAATCAGTAAGTTCGCTTGCAGTAACAGAATCAAGATAAAGAACACTTTAGACCAAATTCGCGAACCAGAGACATACTGAAATCATCATTAATCACTGATTTAAAGGAATTAATCAAAATTGGACCGTAGGATTGTGTAATTTGTCAAATAGAAGCTTTCTATCGGATTAATTTCGTCAAAATCCTCTTCAAAAACACCAAATCAGATCTGAATCAGTCTTGAAAACTCCATGGAAATGAAAAATTCAAAAATGACGAATTTCATGTCAATTTGCATATAAAACCGTCTATAATCAACAAGAATCATGAGCAATAGCTCTGATACCACTTGTAGGTCCCTAATTCGGTGCGTGACGGATCTCTAGACTCGCGGTATGACACGGTGATAACGTGCGGAATCCATGATCAACGTGCTCGTGTAACTCAATTCAATCCATGATCAGGTTACAAGATTCACAGAATTCTCTCTCGTCTACTCTAATATCGTCTCATCTCAGTCTATCTTATAACAGACTCTGTAACTGTATATATAAGCACCAAGTTCGCCTCATAGATGCTTAGGCGAACTTATTAAGTTCGCCTCTAATAGGCTATGCGAACTTAATAAGTTCGCCTCAGATAGACTAAGCGAACTTAACAAGTTCGCCTCTGATAAACCAGGCGAACTTGTTAAGTTCGCCTCTCTATGAACTTACACCGAATTTTATAAACAGTTACAAAACATGTCCTAACAGCATCAACTGGGATTCCTATAGCACTGGTGGGTGCCATGGTTTGTCTTGTTCTTGGGTTCGGGTGGTATTATTCTTGGGTTCGGGTGGTATGGGTCAGGTGCTAAGTAGGGGTTTGTTGATGGGGGTGGTTTAGATGCTCGGAGTCTCAGGCCGTTGCTCATAAACCAATCCGCTCTCATGTCGAACATGGATCTAGCAGTTGGGGGTGTCGGTGTCTGATGGTCTGGTGATGGTGATCCGATGTCTTCTTCATGTTCAGACTCTGTCTCAGGATAGTACACTGGGGAGGGAGGAGAGTAGGAGTCCATGTCTAGCAGAAAAGAAGGATATTGTAAGTGATAAAACATACTATATGTTAGGTACAGAAGTTTTCATGAGTTCAGAGTTTGACTAGTCATAACACCGAGTTTTCACAATAGTACGTTAGAAGTAACATTTGACTTATAAGTAGTGTACCCACAAAGAGAATTCCCAGGAAAGAGGGGTGGGTCACAAGGGAGACACTTAAGTACCAGTCTTTCCTTAGTCAGAATCTCTTATGGGTCTACACCGACTCTTCCAACCATTATGTACTAATAACACTATTGTTTGGACTCATGGTTATGATGAGAATCATTTCGGACTGGGCCTTGAGGCCTAAGGGTTTAAGTCTTGTTCACAATTGATGAATGTGACATAATTCCTAGTGTGTAAGAATGAGGGTGTAGGAAGTCTTTGAATAGAATAAGTGTATAGTAAAGCTTAGAATGACATTTATTGGAGTCAAATAGATAGCATGTAATCAAACAGTGTGAAATATAAGGTATTACATGAATAGCAAATCCTTTGTAAACATGTAAGTTATCAAGTAACGTAGCACATAAAATAACATGCATTGTATCATGCATTGTAATACCTAAGATAATATGTTGGATAATCACATGAGGGGGTATCCTAAGGTTATAGACTAGGTCATTGGTTTCTAATAACCTAATTCCCTATAACCATGGCTCTAATACCAATCTGTCACACCCCAACCGACGGCGGAATACGTCGTGGAGGACGTGTGGACTGTTCATAAGCACATGATCAATTATAATTTCATAGGTTCATTAAATCACGATTTCATTGCACATGTTCAATCAACAACCAAAAATCCAATACATCAACATGTTCAAATTCTTTGTTCACTAAGTCCAAACCCGTATATGTAGTATCTTGCATATGATCTCAAACACTAGTACCTGAAACATGATGAAAACAGGGTCAACTAAAAATAGTTGGTGAGCATACATAAGTTTTGACACCACAAATAATATCAAGAGTTTGTGTACAATTCATATGATGCATGGTTTAATAAGGCAATTATGGAGAATCACTATAGTTTAAACTGGGGCGCACAATCAAACCTTGTGACTGATAGGCATAACACAAATGTTATCCTTAAGTGTTTTCGCCAACAATCACCCTAACCGGGTGGGTTGGTCAGATACAATAGATCTATCATTGTATACTGTCGGCTTGTACTGAGTTAATGATTGCACTTGCACTATGCACAAAAGTATGTAAATGTTGTTTGCACTAATAGTGTTCAAGCATAAGACACAAATTGCACACATGATCATAATGTTTGAATTGTAAAAATTGCAAATAATTTGAATGTAATCATGTTTCACCCCAAATATGTAAAAGTGAAAAAGTGGCTATGTAAACTCACCTGATTTGTGTACGAGTAGATCTACACAAGGATGCAATGGAAAAACACAAGAGTTTGCCTGTGAACAGCTTACGTATGCCCTAGAATTATAAGCATAATAGTTAGGGACACATGGGATTTTGTGACGATGACACGGAAGATTGAACGTCCTAAAACATACTTAGGATCGACGAGTAGGCGAACTTGTCCACGGGGATAAGAACTTCTTAATAATAATAATTAAGATAAACGTGTTTCGTGTCGAACGTCTCTAATTACAAATAATATTAATTAATAAATATTCGTGTGTTTGTATCATTAATTAATGACCTAGGAAAATAATATAACTTATTATATTATTTTTATGTTCGTAGGATTAACAAAAATAATCATTTATGTGGTCAAAAATAATAAATATATTATTTTTATTCAAGAGTATAAACGTGGGTAAATAATATAAATAATTATATTATTTATAAGTTCTAAGTGTGACACGGTAATAAATAATGTGGTGAAAATAAAATACATATATATTATTTTTATTTGGAGTCATAGGTTGAGTAATAATATAAATATATTATTATAAAAGTGGGAAAAATATATTAAAAATGGGTTATCAAACCAATCCCGAGCCTACGGGTGGTTTCCGGGGCTAAAACACATTAATATATTAATATAGTATTATGGGGATAAGTTTTATATTAAAATAATGATTAAAAAAGGATTTAAAAAGAAAACAGGTGGAGAGACTCGAACCCGGGTCTCTCCCACAGAAGCAAACACACTTAACCAACTCCGCCCGTTAGGGTATCGCAAACAAACCCGGGACAGAATGCTTTTTACATGGAACTCCAGTGAGTTCTTCCCCCTTACGCGAACCCAAACCAAACCAGCCTCAAATCCTTCGATTTCAACAATGATTTGCAACAAGGGTTTAGGGGTTTTCTTTATATGTGTGTTGCGATCCCGGGGATAGGTTTAATTGCAAAAACCACGGGTTTTTAATCGTTAAATCTTGGTTTAGAAACCAAAACCCTATTTTAGAGAACACATATTCAATTAGATCGAATTCGATAATGTTTTGGATTGAAATCATAAGGTTTTTAATAGAAAAGGGATTGCGAATCTGTTCTTGTAGTTTAATTAGATTGAGATTGAGTTAAAGATCAAAACCCAAACCGTCATATGAACAAACCCTAGGTTATAGGCCACGATTAATCCGATGATAATTGATTAAATTGACATAGGGTTTTCACTAGATAGAGGATTGCGAAGCTAATGATGCCATTTAACTGAATTGCAATTGGGTCTAAAGTAGGATTCGATTAAACACGAATGTGTTAAGAACCCTAGAATCAGATCGTTCTAAATTCGATAGTGAAAGCCCGAATTAACATGGGGCTTTGGTTCTAGGAGTGAAAACGAATCTGTGGATGTGATTAGTTACCTTAAACGTTATCGTATTGTTGGTGATCGAGTAAAACTCAGTCGCGACCTGCGTGGTTCGGCCTCCGGCTACAACTGCTTCAACTCCGATCGAACAGGCGTGTGCAAAGGCTTCTGGGCGACTCGTCTAGCGTGCGCATGGTGTTTAATTTCGAAATTACTACACTAAATGAACAAATCGATGGATTTTAGCTACGGGTTCGACGGTTATGGGTTTAATTGTCATTATTTGGTTTAATTCGACATCATAATGATGTTTAAGGTCCTAATGATTGTCGTTTAATGATAATAATCGTGTATGGCAGTTACAATGAAACAAATTTCGTGAATTTGAGTCAAGAACCTGGTTGTTTGACTTTCAAAAGTCAACAGGAACACAAACGTTCTGATTTTGACTTCTAAAGTCAACATAATCAGGTTTTGGCAATTTACACTACTAGTCCTTGTAGTTTGGGTTAGAATAATGACAGAATTTGTCCCTAAGGTTTGGGATTTAGTTAACTAGGTTAAGAATTTAACGAGTTTTGCTAACGGGGTTAACTCTAATTAGTCCGGATGTCACAGCATACGTATATATATATATATATATATATATATATATATATATATATATATATATAAATATTTATTGTAAGGCTAAAATATGAATTTTTTTATGAATGAAATTCTGAATTTAATAAACTTTTGCAATTAACGTTAACGTGACACAATGTAATGAACCAGAATTGAAATTGAAATGCTATTATTGCACAAAACAAAGCATAAGAAAATCACAGATGTTACATGTGCTATGAACAACCACTATTAACGAACCAAATGGTATTAATAGTCCCTCTTGGTTAAACCTGCACATCTAACAAGAAACTTTAATTTGAAAGAGAGACCCAAGTCATGGTGGTCTTAGGTCGTCCATCTATATCAAAATAGATGACTTCACGCAATTCATAGTCGAATCTCACATCAATTTTTTGGAGATTGCTCCGACGAATCAGAAACGAAAACTTTAGATTTCCAAACACTCTTCTGTTCATTAAGTTCTTTCCTCTTAAAAAGTGAAGTGTTTGAACATTCTGGTTCATTTGAAACATGTTTGGATTGTGAAACCCCTTGTTCTTGTAAAAGTTTGCTCAATCTTCTGTTTCTTCTTCGTCGCTGAGGTCTAGAGAGCCTAACCTTATATTTTGAATTAACCTTTGGTACAACACTCGGTTTAACCACATTTGGTTTAACCTTAGTAGGTTTTACCATAGATTTTACTTCAGGCGTCATATTCTCAGGAATGCCATGTCGCTTTCACTTATTCTTGTAAGGACAATTAATCAGAATATGACCCACTTCATTACAATGAAAGCACACACACCTTTCCTTGAACTGCCTCACATATGGAACTCTCCTTAAACTTGAAGAACTCCCAGATGTATAACCTCCAGATGAATTGTCACACCCCCAAATTCCAGTAACGGAGTTTTACCATTTTGGAAGGTGACAAACCAGGATTTCAGTCATTAGTTACATCAAACGACACTATGTGGGACTTGAAATGTCATAACATAAATGTTCAGAGTTAATGCGGAAGCGGTTAAACAAGAAAGTAAATGCACAAAACAACGCGCCAAAGTTTAGTTTATTAAAGGTAAGTGAATTGTTTTAAATGTTTGCATATGAGTGAAATGATAGTAGGACTCCATGCATGTCCTAGTTGTGTAACCTGTGCCTTAGCGACCTGAGAAAACATGTACGAAAAGTGTCAACACGAGGTTGGTGAGTTCACAGGTTTCAAATTTACAATAAGAGAGTGTTTGCCAGATTATGTACATTCAATATGTGTATCAATAGGTAGCTAGCCTATGTTCATGTCTTACTAAAGCGCTCGCAACCGAAGCTGACAGTGTGTTTGTTTGTTTGCCTCCAGCCAGGTCTATCAACTCTGACTAATGTGTTAAGGTCAATATTTCACCCGTTCGACCTCCAATCGAGTTAGCGCGACTAACGCGGGTGGGGTTTGTCAAACCCAGTAGTACTACCAAAATTACCTCGCTAATTCCATATTAACGGTCCGATGTGTGTGAGGACTTTCATGATAGTGTGTTACGCTTAGCCTCAACAGTGATATCATATGAATTACAATAATCCAAAATAGTTTGCGTCATGTTTTCTCCCCCAACGGGAAAAACATGTAAAATAATGTTTGTTTGCGTACCTGTTCCTCCCCCGCTGGAAAACAAGTAAAAGTATGATTGCTTGCGTGTATGTTTTTCCCTCAACGGGAAAACAAGTAAAAGATGTTGATTTGTGTACTTGTTTCTCCCCCAACAAGAAAACGAGCAAAAAGGGGCTGTGAAACTCACCTGAGTTGTGTACGAGTAGCTAGCACGACACAAGGATGCAATTGGGACCACAAGTGTTTGGCTGTGAATGGCTTACATATACCCTAGAATTATAAGCAAAATAGTTAGGGATACAATGGGATTTGTGACGACGACACGGAAGATTTGAATGTCTTAAAACATTCTAAGGATCAATGAGTAGACGAACGTGTCCACGGGAATAGGGTTTCTTAATATAATAATTAAGATAAATGCGTTACATGTCGAACGTCTCTAATTACGAATAATATTAATTAATAAATATTCGTGCGTTTATGCCATTAGAATGGCCTAACGAAATAATATAACTAATTATATTATTTTTAGAGAAATACATGATCATTTAAAATGTGTGACAAAATAATAAAACTATTATTTTTATCCGGATCTGTAAGGCCCATTTCCCGGGTAACCTCACTTGTTGGATTTACTCATAAACATAGTCATAAAATACTGAATTTATATTAAAAACATTCGTCATCCAATTACATAATCATAACAGCGAAAGTCTTTACAATTAAAAACATAACATTGTTCGAAGACATATAAAACAAAAGAGGGATGTCAGTCTCGTGCCGGGTAACCTCCACGCCATCGCACGACCTCATCTTCCTTTACCTGAAATGTATACTAAAAGTCAGCTAACGCTGGTGAGTGCTAGTTTAATGCAATTAGGTATAAACATTCTTTTCTTTTTAAGTATGCATAATTATATATATACACTTATATAAGTACACATTGACTTGAATTGCTTCTCATTTATCATTCTTCGCAAATACGTATAGATATATATTCACATCATTGGTCTCATTTATTTTCATAACTTTTGCTTCTCTTTCTTCTTTATTTTTGTGATTACATATTTATATGCATTCACCTTTTCTTTTCTTTTCTTTACATTCATGGGTAATACTCTTAAGGGTGATCAACCCGTCTTTTGGTTGCGAAGGTCACAAACACAATCGCCGCGGTCCATCGTCATGGCCCACCTATACTTACAACCGTCCGTCAACAAGTTCCGTCCGTCATTTTATTCTTACAACCGTCCGGCAACCTTTGTCCGTCAGTCATGACTTACAACCGTCCTACCGTCGTAGGCCGTAATTCGCCCGTCTACCCGAAGGTATCCGTTTCCCATGCGACTATTATTTATACAACCGTTCTACTATAAGATGCCAATTTTTCTTAGACCGTCCGTTAATAACTTTAGTACGTCCTAGCTGATGAAGGAACGCACTTGTGGCATTCGTACGTCCTAGCTGATGAAGGAACGCACTTGTCCCGGTTGTATGATAGTCACGTGGTCGTCCGTCTACCGAAGTAGCCGTTATCACCGAAGCGTCCATAACGTTTTCTTATACTTGGCGAGCAATATATACATGGATATAAAGCAAGATTTCTTCTTTACACGTTATGTCATACTTTCGTTCATTCTTTAAAAATCATACGTTTCATTCTTTATTCATAATTCTATTTTGTGTAAAGATATATATATATATATATATATATATATATATATATATATATATATATTGTATACGACGTATGATCACATTGACATTCATAACTGTTATTCATTTAGTGTATACATTTCAGCCCCAAAACATTTAATAAGGTTTGCACATAACATAGAAGGGGGCACATAGAACTCACCTGATGAGTAGTTTCTGAAATACACTAAGCTGGCTACTGAGCGTCACTAATGTCACTCACGATCTGTATAATAAAGTCATACTCGTAAGGTAGTGCTCCTAGATGACATTAGACATTACTATGCTTGAACTTAGTAGTTTCGATGGATTTGCTTTATCGAAACCTGGTAGTTTCGATAGGTTGCTTCTGTCGAAACTTGGTAGTTTCGATAGGTTGCTTCTGTCGGAACTTGGTAGTTTCGATAAGTAACTTAGGTGTAATCTTAGCTTCGGATCGTGGGCTTATATCGAAACTATGGTAGTTTCGATGGGTATGCATATATCGAAACTGAGTAGTTTCGATGGGTCTGCACATATCGAAACTACTGCACATATCGAAACTAAATAGTTTCGATGGGTATGCATACATCAAAACTGAGTAGTTTCGATGGGTCTGCACATATCGAAACTACTGCACATATTGAAACTAAGTAGTTTCGATGGGTCTGCACATCGTCTTCCCCAAAAATCTGAAGTTTTTGCATGCAAGTCTGATCGAGTCAATATCTAAATTTTTCTTTGATCACAACTTTCGTTTTTCATTCTAGACGCTATACCTAAGTTCACTTTCAAGTTTCATCCGCAAAATCGTTATCTTTTTAGCCAAAACCCAAAACTTCCCAAAACGAACAAAAACTCATAATGTGGTCGAATCGTTACCTGGATTGTAATTCTGATTCGGAGGTTTTGCTCACGGGCTCAGCTATAACGTGCTCCTCCAATCTCGTGACGATCCGTCGACTTTCTCTCTCTAGACCCGAGCTCTCCTTTCTCTCTCTAGAAGCTGCGTGAGTGTGGAATGAGCAGGGAAGAGGGCTGCCTTGCCTTATATATATACCTGGGCTTCCCTCGGCCCATTGAAGCCGAGCCCAAGCCCGCTCCCTTTTGTTTAAATATTCCGACTAAATCACCGGTCTCGCTATATTTATTCGTTTTATTATTTTTGGGATGTTACAAGTCTACCCTCCTTAAAGAGGTTTCATCCTCGAAACTGTTCATACGTTAAACAATTGAGGGTATAGTCCCCTCATCTCATCTTCTTTTTCCCACGTAGCTTCCGACCCTTTCCTGTGCTTCCATTGTTTCTTGACTAACGGTATCGACTTATTGCGTAGTCGTTTCTCAGCTCGGTCAAGAATGGCTATCGGTTCCTCTACATAATTTAGACTATTATCCACTTCGATCTCATCGTAAGGTATGTGAGCTGTGTCGTCAGCTAGGCACTTGCGTAAGTGCGACACGTGAAACGTAGGTGTATTCCACTAAGCTCAACGGGTAGGTCGAGTCTGTAAGCAACTTGACCCACTCTTGCTAAAATCTTGAAAGGTCCGACAAACCTTGGACTTAGTTTGCCGCGCTTTCTGAATCGGATGGTTCCTTTCCATGGTGATACTTTCAACAGTACCATGTCCCCCACTTGAAACTCTAAATCCCTTCTTCTCTTATCCGCGTATGATTTCTGTCTGTCTTTTGCGGCTTTCATTCGAGCCTTGATTTGATCGAATTTCTCGGAAGTAGCTTTGACCACTTCGAGACTTGCAAAATCCTTCTGCCCAATTTCCCCCCAACAAACCGGGGTTCTGCATCTCCTCCCATACTACATCTCAAACGGCGGTATGCCAATAGTTGAGTGATAGCTGTTGTTTTATGAAAATTCTGCCAATGGTAGATGGCTATCCCAGCTCCCACCAAAGTCAATGATACAGGCCCGGAGCATGTCCTCCAAGGTCTGAATGGTTCTTTCAGATTGACCATCGGTTTGAGGTGGTAAGCGGTGCTGATGTTCAGTCTAGTGCCTATCGCTTCATTGAATTTCTTCCAAAACCTTGAGGTGAATCTAGTATCCCTGTCGGACACAATCGACATCGGCATACCATGTCTGCTCACAATTTCCTTGATAAAAATTTCTGCTAGTCTTTCTGACGAAGAGGTCTCACGTATTGGCAAGAAGTGAGCACTCTTTGTCAAGCGGTCGACGATCACCCAAATGGTATCATTGCCTTTAGCTGTTCGCGGTAGCTTGGTAATGAAGTCCATTGTGATCTCCTCCCACTTCCATTCCGGTATTGGTAAAGGTTGCATTTTACCGCATGGTTTCTGATGCTCAGCCTTAATTAGTGAACACGTTAGGCACTTGCTAACGTACTCGGTCACATCATTCTTCATGCCGAGCCACCAGTACTCTTTCTTCAAGTCTTGATACATTTTGTTCGTCCCGGGGTGGATAGAATAACGAGACTTATGGGCCTCATCGAGTATTTTGGCTCTAAGCTCGCCAATCTTAGGTATCCACATCAGGTCGAACCTTGTTCATACTCCGTATGAATTTGCGTCTAAGTTCCCTTGTTGTCCTACTATTCTTTCCCGTTTCACATTTCTTTCTAACAGTGCTTCATCTTGTGCTTTTGCTATTTCACTCATCAAATCTTGTGTTATAATCAGCTGACACGCTTTGATCCGGATAGGTGTCGATTCTTCCTTTCTACTTAAAGCGTCAGCCACTACGTTTGCCTTGCCTGGATGGTACAATATTTCACAGTCATAGTCTTTCAGTAGCTCTAACCACCTTCTTTGCCTCATGTTAAGTTCCTTTTGTTCGAAAAAATATTTCAAGCTTTTGTGATCGGAGTAGATGGTGCATTTAACTCCATACAAGTAATGCCTCCATATTTTCAACGCGAAAACCACTGCTGCTAACTCTAAATCGTGCGTTGGGTAGTTAACCTCGTGAATCTTTAGTTGTCGTGAGGCATAAGCAATTACCTTTCCTCATTGCATAAGTACGCAACCCAAACCCTGCCCCGAAGCGTCAGAGTAGACTACCAAGTCTTCATTTCCCTCAGGTAGAGTCAAGACTGGAGCTTGGGTTAATCGTGTCTTAAGTTCTTCAAACGCGTTGATTTGGGTCTGACCCCATTCATACTTTACTTCCTTCCGTGTCAGTTTAGTCAGTGGCGAGGCTATTCTTGAGAAATCTTGAATGAACCTTCGATAGTAGCCTGCCAATCCTAGAAAACTTCGTATCTCTGTTGGTGTCTTTGGGATGTTCCATTCCTTTACTGTCTCGATCTTCGTAGTATCCACCATGATGCCGTTTGGGTTTATCACATGACCTAGGAATTGAACTTCCCTAAGCCAGAACGCGCATTTGGAGAATTTCGCGTACAACTTCTCCTGCTTTAACACCTCCAGAACCTCTCTTAGGTGACAGTGGTGATCACCCTCGTTTTTCGAATATACCAGTATGTCGTCTATAAAAACTATCACTGATCGATCTAACATTGGTCGACACACTCTATTCATTAAATCCATGAACGCTGCTGGTGCGTTAGTTAATCCGAAGGACATCACGAGAAACTCATAATGCCCATAACGCGTGCGAAACGCGGTCTTTGGTACGTCTTCTTCCCTTACTTTCAACTGATGGTAACCCGACCTAAGATCGATCTTTGAGAACCAACTCGCACCTTGCAGTTGATCAAAAAGGTCATATATTCTAGGCAGTGGGTATTTTTTCTTTACTGTCCTCTTGTTCAGTTCACGGTAGTCAATGCACATGCGCATGCTGCCGTCTTTCTTCTTTACGAATTGCACCGGAGCGCCCCATGGTGAAATGCTCGGTCTAATAAAACCTTTTTCTGTTAATTCTTGTAGTTGAGACATCAATTCTTTCATTTCTGACGGAGCCAATCGGTAGGGGGCTTTGGCGACGGGCTCAGCTCCTGGCAGTAAGTCAATCTGAAATTCTATTTCCCGATCGGGTGGCAACCCAGGTAGATCCTCAGGGAATACTTCCGGAAAATTGCACACCACGGGTACGTTCTCGAGTTCTTTCGTTTTCATTCTATTGTCAATAACATATGCCAGATAAGCTTCGCAACCGCGCCTCATGTAACTTTCGGCCTTGATCATCGAGATGATGTTCGGCATCGTGCAATTCCAATCCCCATAAACCGTAATTGGGCTGCCGCTTGGAGCCTTGAGGTGTATCCTCTTACGTTTACATATGATTTGAGCTTCGTTGGCAGCTAGCCAATCCATACCCAATACTATATCGAATCCTCCTAAGGTGAGAAGGAATAATCTAGAAGGAAACTTATGTCCCTCTATTTCTATGATGCAATCCTCTGTTACTTGGAATACTGCCGAATTTTTACCAACGGCAGTTTGTACACTAAAGGCCTTTACTACTGTGTTGATAGTACAATTCAGTTTATGACTAAACGAATTTGATATAAAGCTTTTACTAGCACCCGAGTCAAATAATATAGCCGCATGTTCATCATTAACTAGGAACGTACCTGACACAACATCAGGATTTCCCCTTGCTTCCTCCTTAGTCAGGGCGTAAGCTCGAGTCCTAGTCTTCGGTTGTTCCTGTTCCTTTTCTTTTCCCGAACCAGATTGTCTGGTTTTTCTGCAATCCCTAGTCAGGTGACCAAACAGTCCACATACTTGGCATTTAGTGTCTCTTAAGCAGTCACGAGAATAGTGCCCCGCCTTCCCACACCTGTAACATGTGGTGGAGCCGACCCGACACTCGCCAAAATGTTGCCTTCCACATTTCTTGCAAGTTTCATATTTATCCGACCTTGGTTTCTTAGTTTCAGTAGTTACGTTCCCTCTTCCGGTACCTCTAGACGGGTTCTCCCACTTTCTCTTTTGTGTCTCAGGTGCCGTGTCACACCCCAACCGACGGCGGAAAACGTCGGGGCGTGAAGCTGTGCAGACTGTTCATAGCTCATGGTTTTCTAAGGTTGAAATAATTAAACGTGCAGTTTTCATTGAAATCAAACAACAATCCAACAAGTACACGAAACATAACAAAATACATAACAATGTTTATTTTAGAGCCTTTTAACTAGGTCCTCAAACTAGGTGGAAGCAACTTGTGATCATCTCAATTGTTAGCACCTGAAACATGATTTAAAAACAAGGGTCAACTAAAAAGTTGGTGAGCATACATAAGTTTTGACACACAAATAAGAGTTCAAAACTGTTTATACAATTCCTTGATTCACATGGTATATAAGACGAATATGGAGAATCTATAGTTATACTAGGTGCACAATCAAACCTTGTGACTGAGGCATAACACGCAGGTTACCCTAATGTAAAGTCGGTAACAAACACCCTACCCGGGTGGGTTTGTCAGACTCAATAGTACTATCCTTGTTTACCGTTGGCTTGTACAGAGTTAATGATTGCACGAGTTGCGTCATGTATGTATAGTAATAACTCATAGCATTCAAGCATATTGCACAAATAATTCATGTAATCAAGTAAGAATTGTACTATGAAAGAGTTGCAATTTGTTTAATGTAAATCATGTCCACCCCAAAGGTGAAAAAGAGTAAAAGTGGGGTTATGTAGACTCACATGTGTTGGAGAGTGTAGATTGCACAACCAAGTAAATGTTAAGTGTTTGTGGGTCACGGAGCTTGACCTATCGAGTAAATGTATGACGTGTATTAATGCGGTGTATAAGGTTTAAAGTAACTATAGTGTTTCAGTGTATTGCAAGCGTAAGGATTTGCACTAATGAATTGTATCGTTTAGTTATGTATTTAAAATATAAGGTAGTGTGGTATATATATTTAATTGAATGTAATATAAACAAACGAATTCGTTTTATCTACTTATTTTAGAAAACGTCACAAAATATAAAGTAGTTTATATTTATATAAGTTTTATTTGATGTAACTAGGATTTATACAATTGGTTTATAAAAGTCTTTTTCATAATAAAGTGTTTTATAAAATCTTGTTATAACTTTTTATAAATTTAGAAATTTTAAATGAAAATGTATTTTCAAATGGTAAGAATCGGTTTAAAACAATTTAATCGATGAAAATAATTGTTGTGCTTAATAATGGTGAGATTCTGTTTAAACAGTTAAGTTTATAACATAAGTTTTATAAAAATCATCAAATCTGAGAAACTGTAAAGATTCAGTTCTGACTGAGCACGACCGTGCTCCTCAACGGCACGACTGCGCTCGCCTCCGGGCGTGACCGTGGTGGTCTGGAGCGCGCCCGTGGTCGAGTCAGAAGGCTACAGAGGTTCTGGTCATGGAGCACGACCGTGCTCGTGTCCGGCACGACCGCGCCTAGTGTTTGTTTTTGGTCAGGACTTGTTTGCTCGGTAAGCACGACCGGGCCTTACTCGGACCACGACTGTGCTTGGTCAGGCACGACCGCGCTCAGTGATGAGCGCGACCGTGTCGGGTCTTTTCCAGACTCAATTCGCTCGATTCTTATATTAAACACTTCTGGATTCTTAGGGCTTTCATTTAGTGGATGATTACGAAGCTATCTATAAGGTTTAATTGGATTTATTTCGTGTTTAAGTGGTAGTTCGACTAAAAGTGTAGTTACGTTTTCTCGTTCAAAAATCTGGCCGATTTGAGTGTTTCTACTACGAATTGGCATAGGGTTTTTGTAGTAGGGGGTGATACGAAGCTAGTGGTGTATTACTTACTTGTTATAATAGGGCAATTTAATGCAGTCGGCTACGGGTCGACGGCTTTGCTTCTCGGCGATCAATCGGACGACAGAGGTTGTATGAGTGTCGAGTGAGAGTTCTGGGTGATTGTGTGGATGCATATGAGGGTGTAGGAAGCGTGCAACTGGCTCTATATCGACGAATTCGCGAGTCATGATTGTGGTGGGTATGGGATTAAACAAATCTGTAAATTGGAGTGTAATTGATGCGTGTTGCAGGTTGTATTCAGTCAAGTATGGTCTGACGCGCGAAAACCGGCTTTGACCATTCTTTAAATTTTGCGAAATCGTCGAGTATGGCCGTGATCTGACTTCTGCAGAGTCACGTGGTTTCAGCAGCGCGACCGTGTCTGTATTAGGCACGACCGTGCTTAGGTCTGCAGGCGCGACCGTGCCTAGTCTTAGGCGCGACCGTGCTTGCCTAGTTTTGTAGTTTTTGAGTTTTGTCAGTTTTGGTCCTAGGGGCTTGTGAGATAATGGCGTTTTCAGTTGTTATTGTAACATAATGTATTGTATGTGTAATTTCTTTTACGGTTGTTGCACACGAATTGAAATTGAAATACTCGTTTATTGCATCGAAACGTTTACATGGTAAAAAAAAAAGGAAACCAGAAATGTTACAGTCTCCCCATGTTGAGGGGATTTCGTCCCGAAATTCAACTAGTTGAGGCTGCTGAATCGGTGAAGAGGTGAGGATACTTGAGTTTCATTTGGTCTTCACGTTCCCATGTAAACTCAGGACCACGTTTAGAATCCCAACGGACTTTGACTATAGGAATGCGGCTGCGTTTGAGTTGCTTGATCTCACGGTCCATGATTTCCACCGGTTTCTCGACAAAGTGCATCGTTTCATCAATGCGCACGTCATCAAGAGGTATGTGGAGGTTCTCATCAGCAAGACATTTCTTCAGGTTGGACACGTGGAAGGTTGGATGAACATTGTTGAGTGCTGGAGGTAGCTCAAGTTTGTAAGCCACTTTCCCGATTCTTTCAAGGATCTTGAACGGGCCTACGTAACGAGGTGCTAGCTTGCCTTTCTTTCCAAAGCGGATCACACCCTTCCAAGGGGATACTTTGAGAAGCACAAGGTCACCCACTTGGAATTCCAAGGGTTTTCGTCGCTTGTCGGCATAGCTCTTTTGTCGACTTCTCGCTACTCGGATGTTGTCACGGATTTGAAGGATTTTGTCGGATGTTTCCTGAATTAACTCGGGACCGGTGATTTATGCTTCACCAATCTCGTTCCAACAGATGGGAGAACGGCATTTGCGACCATAAAGAGCTTCGAATGGAGCCATGTTGATGCTGGTGTGGTAGCTGTTATTGTAGGAGAATTCAATAAGTGTCAAGTGTGAATCCCAATTGCCACCAAAGTCTATGACACAGGCTCTCAGCATGTCTTTGAGCGTTTGGATTGTTCGTTCAGTCTGGCCATCAGTTTGGGGATGGTAGGCTGTGCTTAAATCCAATCGTGTGCCAAGTGCCTTTTGCAGAGATTGCCAAAATCTGGAAGTGAAACGAGCATCTCTGTCGGATATTATGTTCAAAGGTATACCGTGTCGACTCACAATTTCGTCAATATAGATTCGGGCCAATTTCTCAACCCGATAGTCTTCACGGATGGGCAGGAAGTGTGCGGACTTTGTGAGACGGTCGATGATTACCCAAATGCTATCATAGCCGTTTGAAGTACGGGGGAGTTTAGTAATGAAGTCCATGGCTAGATTTTCCCATTTCCACACGGGGATTTCCAGTTGTTCAAGTAAGCCGGAAGGACGTTGATGTTCGGCTTTGACTTTAGAGCAGGTTAGACATTTTGCAACATAGAGTGCAATGTCTTTCTTCATACCAGGCCACCAATATTGTGGTCGAAGATTGTGATACATTTTATCCGCACCGGGATGGATAGAATACCGAGACTTGTGTGCTTCAGTCATGAGGAATTCCCGGAGATCATTGCGATTGGGAACCCAAATACGATCCAAGAAATAAAGCAAGCCATTGTTTTTAGTCTCTAGATGGAATTCAGCACCACACGACATTTCCTCATACATATTGCCCTCGGTAATCGAGACGTGTTGAGCTGCTAGAATACGGGTTTGAATGTCGGAATGAATCTTGACACTTTGGAGCATGACACGTTCTTTACGGCTCAGCGCATCGGCTACTACGTTTGCCTTGCCGGGATGATAACGAATCTCGCAATCGTAATCATTGAGGAGTTCAACCCAACGTCGTTGCCTCATGTTGAGTTCTTTTTGGTTGAAGATGTGTTGGAGGCTTTTGTGGTCGGTGAATACCACACATTTTGTGCCATATAGATAATGTCTCCAAATCTTCAAGGCAAATATGACTGCACCCAACTCCAAATTGTGCGTCGTATAGTTTTTCTCGTGGATCTTGAGTTGCCTCGATGCATAAGCGATTACCTTGCCTCGTTGCATGAGAACACAACCAAGGCCTAGGTTAGAGGCATCACAGTAGACGACTAGATCATCGTTTCCTTCGGGAAGAGTCAGAATAGGAGCATCACATAACTTCTGTTTAAGAGTTTGGAAAGCTTCTTCTTGTTTCGGCCCCCATACATAAGGTTTACCTTTATGCGTCAAGGCGGTGAGGGGAACATCAATCTTGGAGAAGTTAGAAATGAATCTTCGGTAATAACCCGCTAAACCAAGGAACGAACGAACCTCGGTAGGGGTTTGAGGAGCACTCCAATTCTTGACAGCTTCGATCTTGGCAGGGTCGACATGTATTCCCTTTTTATTGACAACATGACCCAAAAATTGAACCTCCTTTAGCCAAAATTCACATTTGGAGAACTTGGCGTATAATTGTTCGGTTCTCAGGAGATCCAAAATCAGTCTAAGGTGCTGTTCATGTTCTTCCTCAGTCTTGGAATAGATCAAGATGTCATCGATGAAAACGATCACGAATTTGTCAAGGTATGGTTTGCACATGCGGTTCATGAGATCCATAAAGACAGCAGGTGCATTGGTCAACCCAAAAGGCATAACCGTGAACTCGTAATGACCATATCTTGTTCGGAAGGCGGTCTTTGGAATATCTTCTTCTCGGACACGCAGTTGGTGATAACCAGATCGAAGATCAATCTTCGAGAAACAAGTAGAACCTTGGAGTTGATCGAAGAGGTCGTCAATCCTAGGTAACGGGTAGCGGTTTTTGATTGTAAGCTTGTTGAGCTCTTGATAGTCAATACACATGCGGAATGAACCATCCTTGTTTTTAACAAACAAGACTGGTGCACCCCACGGTGAATGACTTGGCCGTATGAAACCTTTGTCAGCGAGTTCTTGAAGTTGACTTGCAAGTTCTTGCAATTCGGAAGGTGCAAGCCGGTATGGAGCTTTAGCCACAGGGTTTGCTCCGGGTATAAGATCGATTCGAAACTTTACTTCCCGAACAGGTGGAAGGCCAGGCAAGTCATCGGGAAAGACTTCGGGAAACTCCCGAATGATGGGAATATCTTCTACTCTTCTTTCCTTGTCTTCTTTTTGGATTACATGAGCTAGGAAAACCATGCACTTATTTCGTATGTATTTCTGGGTGGTGATGCAGGACATCAGTTTGAGTCCTTTGCAAGGTTTCTCGCCAAAGACTTTCAATATGTCTCCCGATGGAAGAGGTATTCGGATGTATTTTTCAAAACACATGACTTCGGCGTGGTTTTTAGATAACCAATCCATGCCGATGATGACGTCAAAACTCCCTAATGGCATTGGTATTAGGTTGACTGGAAATGTGTGACCATTGAGTTCTAGTGAGCAGTCATGGACAATGGAGTCAATAGTGATGGAATTTCCATCCGCTACTTCAACGGTGAAGGTTTTCTCTAGTTTGGATCGTGTTTTTGCAAGTAAAGGTTCAAAGTTAAGGGACACAAAACTCTTATCGGCTCCGGTATCAAATAGTATAGAAGCATATTGGTTATTCATAAGAAACGTACCGTTGACCACATGATCGCTGGCCTGAGCCTCGTTGGCGTTGATGTTGAAGGCACGCCCACGAGCTCCGCCTTGAGTATTGTTCACAAGTTTTGGACATCGGTCTCGAAAGTGGTTTGGGTCGCCACACTCGAAGCAAGCATGCCCATTACCAATAGCTGGAACTGCTGGATTAGCCCCGTTTCCCCGGTTGACTTGATTACCAGTTGGATTACTTCTGCAGGTGTTAGCTACATGCCCATACCTTCCACAGCTGGCACATAGGCGGCAGGGTACATTTGGGAAATGGTGATAATTGCAGGTGTTGCACAACGGATTGTTTCCCACATATTGTTTCTTGACTCGGTTCTGAGCCATAGGAGCAACTTGGTTGACTGGGGCAGCCGGAGTGATCACGGCATAGTTCTTAGCTTTCCTCTTCCTCGTGTTGTGGTTCGGTTCGGCTTTGGCCTCCTTGACATGAGAAGGAGGTGTTGTGGTGTCAGAAACTTTCTTGGCCCCCTTTCTGGTAAGAGTACCTGCTTTAACGTGATTATCAGTCAAAGTAGCAGCCAGACGAATAGCATCCTCCAGGCTTGCAGGATTTCTTCCCAAAACAGTGTCCTGGATTTGTCTCGGTAGGCCACCGATATATTTTTCAATACACCTAGACAAAGGCGTAACCATGTGAGGTACCAGCATGCTCAGTTCGTGAAAACGGTTGGTGTATGCTAAGCTTTCACCACTATCTTGGGTAAGATCCCAAAATTCTGCTTCTAGCTTTTTCATTTCGTTCCGAGGACAGAATTCCTCGGTCATGATCCTTTTTAGCTCATCCCATGGCAGAGCCATTGCTACTTCTACTCCCCTTGTTCTCTTCTCCCCATTCCACCAGGTTAGTGCCCTTTTTTGGAAGACACTAGTGGCATGGCGGACTCGCAGATTGTCCGGACAGTCACTATTGGGGAAGGTGCCCTCAATATTTTTGAACCATTGAAGGAGTCCCGTGGCTCCTTCGGTACCATAAAATTTCAGGGGATTGCAAGAGTTGAAATGCTTGAAGGTACATTGTGGCGGGTTGGCACCACCGCCACCACCAGTATTAGCACTACCACTGGCGTTCCCATTGTTGTTGTTATTGGCTTGAGTTAGTTGAGTTACTAGCTGAGTGAGGAGAGCAGCAAGGTCGGTATTATTGTTGTTGTTGGCATCGCCGGTATTGGTGTTGGTGCTATTGTTGGCGTTGTCGGTGTTGTTGCGGTTGATGTTACGACGAGGAGGCATTCTATAAAAAGAGAATGATACAAAAGTGTTGTGAGAATTTAAAAAAAATCCGTTGAAATTTAGGATAGGAGGAATAATAACACATTTATTTCATAGTTCGGATTGTTTTCAAGTAAACACATTTCTACTTGAACACAATGACATATTAAGGTTAATTAGACTTATATAATTTTCAAGGAGACGTGCTTTAGCCTATAGGTAAACACTCATCCCGGGAATTCCCAGGAAAGCATACGGATCCCTCGGTTGATTGGGATTTATATGAAATGCTTTCCTAGACAGAAAACCCAGAATACAGGTGTCACCCTTCCAGATTGCACATGTCCTTTAATAATTAACAGAGTCTAAAACCTTAACGGGTATATAAAAATATTTTTGATAGACTAGTGTCTACGAGTATGAGTTTTTCCACAAGTTATGGCGATGATGACATAGAAGCAGTTAAGGAGGATACGCGACTTAGGATACGGGTATGGATACGATTTATTTAATTTATTATTTACGTATGCTTATTAAGTAGTGTAGTCTAAACATTTTAAGTATCAAATAACTAACACATAAAGCATGTGACATATAGCAAATAGCACGTATCACATAAAACATGTAGCATGGCATTGTTGGGTGTCCTAAAGTTATAGTCTAGGTCAATGGTGTCTAATAACCTAATTCCCTATAACCAAGGCTCTGATACCAATCTGTCACACCCCAACCGACGGCGGAAAACGTCGGGGCGTGAAGCTGTGCAGACTGTTCATAGCTCATGGTTTGCTAAGGTTGAAATAATTAAACGTGCAGTTTTCATTGAAATAAAACAACAATCCAACAAGTACACGAAACATAACAAAATACATAACAATGTTTATTTTAGAGCCTTTTAACTAGGTCCTCAAACTAGGTGGAAGCAACTTGTGATCATCTCAATTGTTAGCACCTGAAACATGATTTAAAAACAAGGGTCAACTAAAAAGTTGGTGAGCATACATAAGTTTTGACACACAAATAAGAGTTCAAAACTGTTTATACAATTCCTTGATTCACATGGTATATAAGACGAATATGGAGAATCTATAGTTATACTAGGTGCACAATCAAACCTTGTGACTGAGGCATAACACGCAGGTTACCCTAATGTAAAGTCGGTAACAAACACCCTACCCGGGTGGGTTTGTCAGACTCAATAGTACTATCCTTGTTTACCGTTGGCTTGTACAGAGTTAATGATTGCACGAGTTGCGTCATGTATGTATAGTAATAACTCATAGCATTCAAGCATATTGCACAAATAATTCATGTAATCAAGTAAGAATTGTACTATGAAAGAGTTGCAATTTGTTTAATGTAAATCATGTCCACCCCAAAGGTGAAAAAGAGTAAAAGTGGGGTTATGTAGACTCACATGTGTTGGAGAGTGTAGATTGCACAACCAAGTAAATGTTAAGTGTTTGTGGGTCACGGAGCTTGACCTATCGAGTAAATGTATGACGTGTATTAATGCGGTGTATAAGGTTTAAAGTAACTATAGTGTTTCAGTGTGTTGCAAGCGTAAGGATTTGCACTAATGAATTGTATCGTTTAGTTATGTATTTAAAATATAAGGTAGTGTGGTATATATATTTAATTGAATGTAATATAAACAAACGAATTCGTTTTATCTACTTATTTTAGAAAACGTCACAAAATATAAAGTAGTTTATATTTATATAAGTTTTATTTGATGTAACTAGGATTTATACAATTGGTTTATAAAAGTCTTTTTCATAATAAAGTGTTTTATAAAATCTTGTTATAACTTTTTATAAATTTAGAAATTTTAAATGAAAATGTATTTTCAAATGGTAAGAATCGGTTTAAAACAATTTAATCGATGAAAATAATTGTTGTGCTTAATAATGGTGAGATTCTGTTTAAACAGTTAAGTTTATAACATAAGTTTTATAAAAATCATCAAATCTGAGAAACTGTAAAGATTCAGTTCTGACTGAGCACGACCGTGCTCATCAACGGCACGACTGCGCTCGCCTCCGGGCGTGACCGTGGTGGTCTGGAACGCGCTCGTGGTCGAGTCAGAAGGCTACAGAGGTTCTGGTCATGGAGCACGACCGTGCTCCTGTCCGGCACGACCGCGCCTAGTGTTTGTTTTTGGTCAGGACTTGTTTGCTCGGTAAGCACGACCGGGCCTTAGTTGGACCACGACTGTGCTTGGTCAGGCACGACCGCGCTCAGTGATGAGCGCGACCGTGTCGGGTCTTTTCCAGACTCAATTCGCTCGATTCTTATATTAAACACTTCTGGATTCTTAGGGCTTTCATTTAGTGGATGATTACGAAGCTATCTATAAGGTTTAATTGGATTTATTTCGTGTTTAAGTGGTAGTTCGACTAAAAGTGTAGTTTCGTTTTCTCGTTCAAAAATCTGGCCGATTTGAGTGTTTCTACTACGAATTGGCATAGGGTTTTCGTAGTAGGGGGTGATACGAAGCTAGTGGTGTATTACTTACTTGTTATAATAGGGCAATTTAATGCAGTCGGCTAAGGGTCGACGGCTTTGCTTCTCGGCGATCAATCGGACGACAGAGGTTGTATGAGTGTCGAGTGAGAGTTCTGGGTGATTGTGTGGATGCATATGAGGGTGTAGGAAGCGTGCAACTGGCTCTATATCGACGAATTCGCGAGTCTTGATTGTGGTGGGTATGGGATTAAACAAATCTGTAAATTGGAGTGTAATTGATGCGTGTTGCAGGTTGTATTCAGTCAAGTATGGTCTGACGTGCGAAAACCGGCTTTGACCATTCTTTAAATTTTGCGAAATCGTCGAGTATGGCCGTGATCTGACTTCAGCAGAGTCACGTGGTTTCAGCAGCGCGACCGTGTCTGTATTAGGCACGACCGTGCTTAGGTCTGCAGGCGCGACTGTGCCTAGTCTTAGGCGCGACCGTGCTTGCCTAGTTTTGTAGTTTTTGAGTTTTGTCAGTTTTGGTCCTCGGGGCTTGTGAGATAATGGCGTTTTCAGTTGTTATTGTAACATAATGTATTGTATGTGTAATTGCTTTTACGGTTGTTGCACACGAATTGAAATTGAAATACTCGTTTATTGCATCGAAACGTTTACATGGTAAAAAAAAAGGAAACCAGAAATGTTACATGCCGGGTCCTCATTGGCGTAGTCGTTGTAGACGATTCCGCTCAGATTCACTACTGACTCGAAGGTCGAGGGTAGGTTAGCTTTTACATGAACACGGACCCGTTGTGGCAACCCCTTAACATAGTACTTGATCAAACGGTCTTCAGTTTCTACCAGGTGGGGTACTAGTTGAGCTAGCTCATCGAATCTCGAAGTATACTGGCGGTGCATCTTGTTTCCAGCCTTAAGGTTTAGGAATTCATTTTCCACTCGATCAATTTCGTTCTGTGGACAGAACTTTTGGATGATCAGCTTCTTCAAGTCGTCCCATGTCATTCTGTTTATAGCATTTGGTGACTTAGTTCTCTGAATATTCCTCCACCAACTTAGTGCTTCGTTGGTGAAAGAATGAGCAACGTATTTAACAGCCTGGTCTGGTCGACACTCGCTGATGTTGATTACATCATTCATCCTCTCAATCCATTCAAGCGTTGCCACTGAATCCTTGCTCCCATCGAACTTCGATGGGTCTCCGTCCTTAAAGCCTTTGTAAGTACACCCACGGTTGCTCGATCCTATCTTTATTTCATCCCCATCACTATCATATACTTTCTCTTCATTGTCTCCTTCATCCTCCTCTTTACTTTTCTTTATTGCCTCGGATAGTATATCAGGCAATACCTTCTTCAAAGTGAGCACAACTTCACGGGCAATAGCATCCCTGACTTCAGGTTCCAACTGTATAGGCCCTGGACTGTCGTCCCTAATTGGGGTCACTTCTGTTTCGTGCACACTTTCGGTGTGCTCTGCGTGCACACTCTCTTCTTCTTCAATTCTTTGGTTCAACGGAGGTCTACCTCGTCGGCCTGTGCGACCGCCACGAGGTCCTGTTCTTCCTCCACCAGCCATAGCTCTTAATTTCCTGATAGTTAAAAAGGGAATACATCAATGTCATTTCTTCAGATCGTAGTTTTGAACAGTACGAGCAAGGCAAATTCTTAATTACAGTGACCGGTTTGTGATTACTAATTTACATTGCTTTTCGGGTTCAAAACTCTTCAAATCAGTCATGGCATTAACATCTATTTGTTCTAAGTTATGGTATCTATTCTTATGCAAGAGCATTAACTTTACTACTTACTTACCATGCTGGCGTTGGCGTTGGTTACCCATACTGACATCCGTGCGTTGGTCCCATAATCAGTTTGAGTCCAGACATTTAGGGATGTCTGAATCTCTCAAACTATTGCTCTGATACCAACTTGTAAGGCCCCTTTCCCGGGTAACCTCACTTGTTGGAATTACTCATAAACATAGTCATAAAATACTGAATTTATATTAAAAACATTCGTCATCCAATTACATAATCATAACAGCGGAAGTCTTTACAATTAAAAACATAACATTGTTCGAAGACATATAAAACAAAAGAGGGATGTCAGTCTCGTGCCGGGTAACCTCCACGCCATCGCACGACCTCATCTTCCTTTACCTGAAATGTATACTAAAAGTCAGCTAACGCTGGTGAGTGCTAGTTTAATGCAATTAGGTATAAACATTCTTTTCTTTTTAAGTATGCATAATTATATATATACACTTATATAAGTACACATTGACTTGAATTGCTTCTCATTTATCATTCTTCGCAAATACGTATAGATATATATTCACATCATTGGTCTCATTTATTTTCATAACTTTTGCTTCTCTTTCTTCTTTATTTTTGTGATTACATATTTATATGCATTCACCTTTTCTTTTCTTTTCTTTACATTCATGGGTAATACTCTTAAGGGTGATCAACCCGTCTTTTGGTTGCGAAGGTCACAAACACAATCGCCGCGGTCCATCGTCATGGCCCACCTATACTTACAACCGTCCGTCAACAAGTTCCGTCCGTCATTTTATTCTTACAACCGTCCGGCAACCTTTGTCCGTCCGTCATTACTTATAACCGTCCTACCGTCGTAGGCCGTAATTCGCCCGTCTACCCGAAGGTATCCGTTTCCCATGCGACTATTATTTATACAACCGTTCTACTATAAGATGCCAATTTTTCTTAGACCGTCCATTAATAACTTTAGTACGTCCTAGCTGATGAAGGAACGCACTTGTGGCATTCGTACTCCGTCTACCGAAGTAGCCGTTATCATCGAAGCGTCCATAACGTTTTCTTATACTTGGCGAGCAATATATACATGGATATAAAGCAAGATTTCTTCTTTACACGTTATGTCATACTTTCGTTCATTCTTTAAAAATCATACGTTTCATTCTTTATTCATAATTCTATTTTGTGTAAAGATATATATATATATATATATATATATATATATATATATATATATATATATATATATATATATATATTTGTATACCACGTATGATCACATTGACATTCATAACTGTTATTCATTTAGTGTATACATTTCAGCCACAAAACATTTAATAAGGTTTGCACATAACATAGAAGGGGGCACATAGAACTCACCTGATGAGTAGTTTCTGAAATACACTAAGTTGGCTACTGAGCGTCACTAATGTCACTCACGATCTGTATAATAAAGTCATACTCGTAAGGTAGTGCTCCTAGATGACATTAGACATTACTATGCTTGAACTTAGTAGTTTCGATGGATTTGCTTTATCGAAACCTGGTAGTTTCGATAGGTTGCTTCTGTCGAAACTTGGTAGTTTCGATAGGTTGCTTCTGTCGGAACTTGGTAGTTTCGATAAGTAACTTAGGTGTAATCTTAGCTTCGGATCGTGGGCTTATATCGAAACTATGGTAGTTTCGATGGGTATGCATATATCGAAACTGAGTAGTTTCAATGGGTCTGCACATATCGAAACTACTGCACATATCGAAACTAAGTAGTTTCGATGGGTATGCATATATCGAAACTGAGTAGTTTCGATGGGTTTGCAATATCGAAACTACTGCACATATCGAAACTAAGTAGTTTCGATGGGTCTGCACATATCGAAACTAAGTAGTTTCGATGGGTCTGCACATCGTCTTCCCCGAAAATCTGAAGTTTTTGCATGCAAGTCTGATCGAGTCAATATCTAAATTTTTCTTTGATCACAACGTTCGTTTTTCATTCTAGACGCTATACCTAAGTTCACTTTCAAGTTTCATCCGCAAAATCGTTATCTTTTTAGCCAAAACCCGAAACTTCCCAAAACGAACAAAAACTCATAATGTGGTCGAATCGTTACCTGGATTGTAATTCTGATTCGGAGGTTTTGCTCACGGGCTCAGCTGTAACGTGCTCCTCCAATCTCGTGACGATCCGTCGACTTTCTCTCTCTAGACCCGACCTCTCCTTTCTCTCTCTAGAAGCTGCATGAGTGTGGAATGAGCAGGGAAGAGGGCTGCCTTGCCTTATATATATACCTGGGCTTCCCTCGGCCCATTGAAGCCGAGCCCAAGCCCGCTCCCTTTTGTTTAAATATTCCGACTAAATCACCGGTCTCGCTATATTTATTCGTTTTATTATTTTTGAGATGTTACAGGATCATAGCCACGTGGATAATAATATAAATAAATTAATTATTTTTAGTTTGAAACGTTTCCCGAAGTTTATAAACGAGGTGAAAATAATATATAAACATATAGTATTTTTAATTGGAGTCACGGGTTGAAAATAATATAAATATATTATTTATTAAATGGGTAATAATATTAAAATTAGGTTATAAAGCCAAACCCGAGCCTACGGGTAGTTTCCCGGGGCTTTAACACATTAATATACTAATATAATAATTTGGGGAGGGGTTTTATAATTAAAATAATAATAAAAACTAATTTAAAAACGAAATGGGGGTGGAGGGCCCCCATAGTCAACAGCCTTAACCATCACAGACCGCTAGGGTTTCGCATTAGAACCCGGTTCCAAAGGCTTTTAACGAACAACTCCAAGGTGTTCTTCCTTTTTATGCGAAACCGGACCCAAACTCCCCCCTGAATCCACTCAATTCGATCGTGATAAGCCAAAATATCAAAGGGGTTTTGTTTATTAGTGTAATGCGAGTTCGTGTGTGTATTTAATTGCAAAAACACTGATTTTAGGTTTGTTAAATCTCTGTTCGAATATGTCAAAGCCCTAGGTTGAATCTTGGAATCAAATTGATAAAATCTGATAATGTTAGACGCTGGATTCACAGGGCTTTCAAAGGGTGTGGGATTGCGAATCCAACCATACCATTTAATCAAATTGAGATTGTGTTTAGGTTAGAGTTTGATTAAACCCGTATTCGTTATGAACCCTAGGTTGGGTTCTTGGTCAATTCGATAATGTAACCCCGGATTGATAAGGGGCTTTTGATCTAGACACTTAAGCAAAACTATAGACGTAAGCAATTACTAGAATGAGTGAGGATTGATGGTGATCGGCTAAAATGGCCTCTGACGTCGCGTGGTTTTGATCTCCGGTAACGCAGACCCCTTCTCCGATCGAACTGGCGTGTGCAACAGGTTCTCTGAGGTTCGTTTGAGGAGCGTAGAGTAGTTGATTGAGGAATGATTCACAAATTGATGTGCATTGGTGAGAAATGTCACACCCCCAAATTTCATCTAACGGAGTTTTACCGTTTGGGAAGTGACGAACCAGGATCTCAGACATTAGTTACATTGAACGACTCTACATGGGACTCAAATGAAAATATCATATCAATCAGAGTTAATGCAGAAGCGTAAGGAAAGTAAATGCGTAAAACACACGCGCCCAAAAGAATACTCCAAAAGTCCAAACCAAACACAATTTAAAATAGTCCAAACAGTTTAATAAAACATAAATCAAAGGCAGAATTCCATGCATGTCCTATTGTGTGCACCTGTGCCTTATCTTAAGCGACCTGGGAAAAACATGTAAGAAAATGTCAACACGAGGTTGGTGAGTTCACAGGTTTCAGTTTATAGAAGCGTTTAACAGATTAATGTACATTCAATATATAAATCAATAGGTAGCTAACCCATAAGCATGTTAACTAATGTGCTCGCAACCGACAGCTGACTGTTTATATGCCTCCCACCATCATGGTGCATGATTAGGTCAATATTGCACCCGTTCGACCTCCAATTGAGTTAGCACGACTAACGCGGGTGAGGTTTGTCAAACCCAGTAGTACTACTCAAATTACCTCGCTATGTTCACATTAACGATCCGATGTGAGGACTTAAAGGATAATGTGTACACATAGTCATACAAGTGATATCATATATGAATTACAAAAATCAAAAGCATTTACGACATGTTTTCTCTCCCAGTTTAAAAACAGTAAAAAGGGGCCGTGAAAACTCACCTGAATAGCGTAGGCGGTATCACACAAGAGATAAATTGAAACCACGAGTGTAAGTCTTAAACGACCTACAAATGCCCTAAAATTATAAACACATAAATTAGGGACAAGTTGAGATTTATGAAGACGACATCGAAGATTGAACATCCTAAGGAAACGCTCTAATGATTAAGAGTAGACGAACGTGTCTACGGGAATAAGAATTCTTTAATTAGTAATTAAGATGTATACGTTACGCGACGAATGACAAAATAATATATAAAAATATAATCGAGAATTTTGCCGTTAACTAGAAGTATAAGAGAATAATATAATTTATTATATTATTTTTAAGTTTAGCGAAGTAGCGTAAACAATTAACTTGCGTGACATAAATAATAATTTATTATTATTATTCGAGGGTGTAACGAGTGTAAATAATATGAATAATTATATTATTTATAACTTTGAAACATTTAAAAAAATGTTTATGAACGTGATGAAAATAATATATATATATATATATATATATATAAATATATTATTTTTAGTTGGAGTTTTGGGTTGAAAATAATATAAATATTATTTTATAAAAGAGTTTTTAATAATGATTATGGTTTACAAACCAAACCCGAGTCTACGGGTGTTTCTGGATTTCAAAATGCGTTTATATAGTGATATAATCATATGGGGTGGGTTTATATCAAGGAAAATAGTGGAATTAACCTTTAAAAAATACAATGCAGGAGACAGGATTCGAACCCGGGTCTCCTGCGCATAAGTTCTAAGCCTTAACCAACTGATCTGGGTAGTGATTTGTATCAGGATTTGAATCCTAATGGTTTCAGTCATTCAATCCAGTGAGCCCCCTTCATTATCGAAACCGCACTCGAATCCAACCCCCAATTCCATCGATTTCGACCCTGACTTGATTCAAATGCTTAGGGGTTTTGTTAATCGGGTAACCAAGAATCTGTGGTGGGTTTTAATTGCAAAATACACAGGTTTAAGGTGGTTTAATTTCTGATTCAAGCTCCAAAAACCCTAGATATAAACCCAAAATCAAATCCGTTGAATTCGATATTAAATCTTGATAAGAACATGGGGCTTTTACTGATTAGGACATTTCGAACCTGTGTATGAGAATTAATCTCATTTTGGTTGAGTTCGAGATCAAAAACCCTAAAACTGATTATGAACGAACCCTAGTTATAGGATCTTGATTAATTCGATGATTTTAGATCAAATTGACATGGGGCTATCATTTTACAAAGAGTTGCGAATCTACTAATATGAATTAATTGCATTGAAAATGTGTCTAGATTAGGGTTCGATTAAACAGTTTATATGAAGAACCCTAGTTATTAGTTTGCTATGAAATCGATGATATAGGTTCGAATTAGGATGGGGATTTCATTATACAGATGATTACGAGTCTAATGGTATAAGTTAATTGAATTTAAATTGAGTCTGCAATGGAGTTCGTTTAAACTGAAAGTATTAAGAACCCTAGAATCGGTTCTTGTTTGAATTGGTGAAATAAGCCCAATTAACCATAGGGCTTTCAATTTAAGGATATAAATGAAACTAAGGGTGAGACCAATTACCAGAATTGATATCGGATTGTAGGCGCTCGACTAAAACGGGTGCCGACGGCTTGCGGGTTGGTTTCCGGCGACTTCTGCTACGATTCCGGTCTAATTGAGGCGTGGGATTTCTTCTAACAGGAACGACTAAGGTGTGTGTATACCCGATTTGATAAAGTAAACCAACGACTCGTCCAATTTGATGGCAAAATGATGAATGTCAACTCCCATAATTAGGATTAAACTCGAATCAATTATGGGATTAACTGCCACAATAATGAATGTAATTGCCATAATCATCCGTTTCGGTTACGAATTTGCACTAATTTTTGTTAAAGATTTGCGAATTTGGATTTAAATCAAAGAGTTTGACTTTTTATAAAGTCAATCAGGAATCTACACCTTCTATTTTGACTTTGAAAGTCAATGTTTCGGTTTTGGGACTTGGCAGAACTAGTCCCTACAGTTTGAGGTTTAGAAATGGCAGAAATAGTCCCTGAGATTTAATATTGGGTTAACTGGGTTAGGTTTTAACAGAGAATACTAACGGAATTTTTAACGGAGTTAGCTTGAAAAGTCGAATTATTACATCAAACCCTAGTTGAAAGAATTTTCGTTCCGAAAATTAAAATTTTACCTTAAGAATTTGACGTTGAGTGCTTGAACAGATTAGGATATTTGCACATCATCTGATCCTCGCGCTCCCACGTGAATTCCTGTCCACGTTTCGAGTTCCAACGGACTCTAACAATAGGGATTTTACTGCGTTTTAACGTTTTGACTTCCCTATCCATAATTTTCATAGGTTCTTCGATGAAACGTAACTGTTCATCAATGTGTAGTTCCTCAAGAGGAACCGCGAGTGACTCGTCTGCCAGACATTTCTTCAAGTTTGAGACGTGAAAGACGTTGTGTACACCACTAAGTCCTTCAGGTAGGTCCAGTTGATACGCTACTGGACCAATCCTCTTTACTATATTGAATGGTCCAACATAACGAGGATTTAATTTGCCTCGTTTCCCAAAACGAATGACACCCTTCCAAGGCGAGACTTTTAACAAGACCATATCCCCTACCTGAAATTTTAACGGTTTACGACGCTTATCGGCATAGCTCTTTTGATGATCACGAGTTGCTGCCATACGATTTCTAACTTGAACGATTTTCTCAGAAGTTTCAAGTACGAGTTCAGGACCTGTAAGTTGACTATCCCCGACTTCAGTCCAACAAATAGGAGAACGACATTTCCGTCCATATAGTGCTTCAAATGGAGCTTCCTTGATGCTAGTGTGATAACTGTGTTGTAGGAGAACTCCACCAATGGTAGATGAGACTCCCAGGTGTTACCGAAATCAATCACACAAGCTCGTAGCATGTCCTCCAGAGTTTGAATAGTACGTTCTATTTGGCCATCAGTTTGAGTAAGTGAGCGGACTTTGTTAAGCGGTCAACGATTACCCAAATGGTATCACATCCGGTAGGAGTTCGTGGAAATTTTGTGAGAAAGTCCATGGATATTTGCTCCCATTTCCACATGGGAATCTCTGGTTGTTGGAGAAGACCAGGAGGCTTTTGATATTCAACTTTGACCTTCGCGCAAGTCAAGCACTTGCTCACATAGGTGGCTATATCGGCCTTCATCTTTAGCCACCAATACAACACCTTTAGGTCATGATACCTCTTGTCGGAACCTGGATGAATAGATTAACGAGATTTATGAGCTTCATCCATGACTAGTTCCCTTAAATTTCTGAATATTGGAACCCATATTCGCTCGGCGAAGTAGCGAATACCGTCAGACTTGACCTCGAGTTGTGCTTCCATACCGCGTGTACCTTCCAGCGGTAGGTTTTCCTCTTTCAAGGCTTCGAGTTGAGCACTACGAATTTTGTTAGGTAATCCAGGGTGAATAGTAAGTTGTAATGCTTGAACTCGTTCGGGCTTAGATTACTTTCGACTTAGGGCATCAGCTACAACGTTAGCCTTACCCGGATGATACAGGATCGCACAGTAATAATCATTCAAGAGCTCGACCCAACGACGCTGTCTCATGTTCAGCTCTTTCTGCTCTAAGATTTGCTGAAGACTCTTGTGATCGGTGTAGATGGTGCACTTGGTACCGTACAAGTAGTGTCTCCATATCTTAAGTGCGAAAACTACAGCTCCCAACTCTAGGTCATGAGTGGTGTAGTTTTTCTCGTGAATTTTTAGTTGACGTGAAGCATATGCAATCACCTTTTCTCGTTGCGTTAATACACAATCCAAACCCTGAATAGATGCGTCGCAATACACCACGAAATCATCCGTACCCTCCGGAAGAGTTAGGATAGGTGCACTGCAAAGTTTCTGCTTAAGATGCTGGAATGCTGACTCTTGGTTATCGCCCCAGTTATAGGCTTTAACCTTTTGAGTTAAGGCAGTGAGGGGTTGTGCAATTTTTGAAAATCCTTCGATGAATCGACGGTAGTAACCAGACAATCCCAGAAATTGTCGCACCCCAGTCGGGTCGGTGCTGCCCAATTCTTGATGGCCTCAATCTTTGATGGATCGACATGTATTCCCTTCTCGTTAACCACATGTCCTAAAAATTGAACTTCCTGGATCCAGAATTCACACTTGAAAAACTTAGCATACAGTTGCTCCTTTTTAAGTAATTCCAGGATTAGACGTAGATGTTCCTCATGTTCCTCCTTGTTCTTGGAATAAATGAGGACGTCTTCGATGAAAACGATGACAAATTAATCAAGGTATGGCTTACACACACGGTTCATGAGGTCCATGAATACCGCAGGTGCGTTGGTTAATCCGAAAGGCATGACCATAAATTCATAGTGGTCGTACCTTGTCCTGAAAGCAGTCTTGGAGATATCTTCATCTCGGACTCTCAATTGATGGTAGCCGGACCTAAGATCTATCTTGGAATGAAAACTGGTTCCTTGGAGTTGATCAAAGATATCATCTATGCGAGGTAAAGGATAACGATTCTTGATTGTGACTTTATTCAGTTCACGGTAATCGATACACATACGGAAAGTCCCGTCCTTCTTTTTGACAAGCAGCACCGGAGCTCCCCATGGCGATGAGCTAGGTCGGATGAAACCTTTATCCAACAATTCCTGTAACTGATTAGATAGTTCTTGCAATTCACTAGGTGCCAGTCTGTAAGGTGCCCGAGCGATCGGTGCCGCTCCGGGTGCCAGATCGATTTGAAATTCAACTTGGCGGTGTGGTGGCAGACCAGGCAAATCTTCGGGAAATACTTCCAGAAAATCACGAACGATGGGAATATCATCAATTTTCTTCTCTTCTGAGGGCTGCTCAGCAACGAGAGCCAAAATAACAGTATGCCCTTTTCGAAGGCATTTCTGTGCTTTCATAAAGGATATGATGCCTATGACTGCACCAAATTTTTTTCCCTGAACGGAAAGGGTTTCTCCACTCGGGAGAGGAATTCGAACAATTTTCTCCCGACAGATGATTTCAGCTTGGTTTTTAGATAACCAATCCATGCCGACAATTACATCAAAACTACCAAGTGTGACCGGCATAAGGTCGATATCAAGTTTATGACTAGCTAGTTCAAGCTTACAACCCTTAAGAATGTGGGTTGCTTCAATTATTTGGCCATCAGCTATCTCTATTATATACTTAGCTTCTAACAGAGTTGGAGTTCCTTTTAACATATCACTAAGTTTTCTAGATATAAAACTCCTATCAGCACCAGTGTCAAAAAGGACAGAAGCAAAGTAATTATTTAAGAGAAACTTACCGGTGACAACATTATGATCATAACGAGCTTCTCCAGATCCTAGCATGTAAGCTCATCCTTTCGCACCATTCCCTCCATTATTGGCATTATTGCCACCACTGTTGGTTGCCTTGATTTTTGTTGTCGTTACCATTGTTACCATGGTTATTGTCGTTACCATTACCATTTCCATTCCCATTTCCATTTCCATTATCATTCATCTTCGACTAAGGACAATCCCTCTGAATATGTCCCTCCTTGCTGCATTGAAAACATCCCCTTGTGGACCCTTGCGGTCGGAATGGTTGCTTATTCTGAAGATCCACTCTACAATCTTTTGCAGCGTGGCCCATCTTGGCACACCGTTGACAACGGTTACAAGCACCGATGTGGTGATAATTACACTTGTTGCACTTGGGGGCTCTCCCCGCATAACTACCTTGATTTTGACCAGAGGCGGTCGTCTGATTGTAGTTCTTAGCAGGCTCAAACTTTCGCTGCTGCTGCTGGGGTTGATTGAACTGGGGTCCTTTGGAGTGAGAGTTAGAGTGGGTGTTGGGTGGTGATCAAACTTGCGTTTATGATTGTCGGTGGATTTAGAGACCGAACCTCTCGGGGGTAAAGTCCTTTGAGTCACCGCCTGATCGGTTAGCTTGTGAGCCAGTCTGATCGTCTGCTGGATGGTAGTAGGGTTGGACGAAGTAACCACACTTTGAATCTGAGGCACTAGACCTCCAATATACAGCTCAGTTCTCTTGTAGTCTGCAGTCGCCATGTGTGGGCACATGGTAGCGAGCTCATGGGAGCGTGTGGTATACAGCTCAATTTCAGAACCTTCCATTTTCAGGTTCCAAAATTCACCTTCCAACTTCTGAATTTCATTGCGAGGATAGTACTCCTCCTTCATCATCGTCTTAAACTCCTCCCATGGGAGTCCATTTGCCATGGCCAGACCCAACATCTGCACCTGAGCGTTCCACCACGTGAGAGTCGGGCCCTCCAAAGTTCCAGCGACGAACTTGACCTGATTGGCCACTGGGCAGTTGCACATGGTAATCACTGATTCTACCTTTTGGAACCACCGGAGTAGTCCGACAACTCCTTCAGCTCCACTAAAAGTGTGGGGCTTACAGTCCATAAATGTCTTAAACGTGCAAGCTGGTTGCTAATTCTGCTTGTTTTGCTGGCCTGGATTTAGAAATAACATAGGATTGGGATTATATAGCTTAGGAAAGGCGCTTTAAGAGATGAATTGACCTCATTAGTCACTAGTTAAAGCATTTACCTACAGCATTCTGTGCTGCTAGAGCCTCAGCCACACTATCGTTGATTAGTGCCGCCAGCTCCGTTGCTGTCTTGTTGATGGTACCCCGGCCACCGGCACGACTTCCACGTCCTCTTCCTGACATGATTCTTCACATTCACAAATACAAACAATGATAAATATATCGCATATTAAACATTATTTATGTACAAGTAAGGAAATACAACATCTAATATTTTAAAAATTAAATAAATTGTAAAGCTACAAAATAAATAACTCAAACATTAAACTTCTCATGCTTTTATTGAATGGGAACAACCTTACCCATCTAGGTTTGAAAAGAGAAATAACATAAGCAAAACATGAATGAAAAGGAAAGATAGAATAGGAAGATCATCAAACATCCTCGTCATCGGAAGAAACGTATGATTGCGCATCATCGATCTGCACTGGTTCCTCCTCGAGTGGCTCCTCCTCTAAGGGCTCATCCTCGAAAGGCTCCTCCTCGAAAGGTTCTTCATCTTCGTCCGAAAGTGGGATGTTTTCCGGAAATAGGGCTGCTTGCAGTTGGGCTTCTAACTGAGTCACTCTTTCTTGAAGTCCTTCAGCAGCATGGTTTGCTACTTGTAGTTGGGCTTCCAGATTAGCCACTCTCTCTAGAATCCCTCCTACCTCAAAATCCAAGGTGTCCACCCTCGTCTCCAAATGTGTAACCCGATCCACCAAAACGTTATGGACCTGATCCATCACTGCTAGCTCAGCAGTCAAAAGCTCAATTCCTACCTTGTTCTCCTCTATTTGTGTCTCTCGCTGCAGAATGTCAGGTATCTCATCAGTAGCATCTTTCACAATGCTCAACTCCCTAGACATGTAAAATACAAAAGCTACAAAAGCTTGTTCCATAGTGCAGGGCAAGCTAGGTAAAGTAGATGATGAGGAATCGGAACCAAAGTAGGGTGATGGGACATTTCCCATTTCGATCCACCTTTGGATCATTTGCGGGTATGCATTCCAATTGCGAGCAGGATTCGTTGCTTACGCGCTACTCGGTTCACCCTGATCAACCGAATAGTCACTAGAACTAGTCCGGCGCCTTTTGGGCTCCGAGAATGATAAGATAGGTGCATCGTGTCCTGGTGCCTTAGGTGATGGTGGTGGAGTTGACGACATATTCCTATAATGTAACATATAAGTGCCAAACATCCAAGGTTCATGACATGTAACTAATGTGTGAGGTTATAGTCTAGTATGCAATCCTAGTTCTCTATAACCAATGGCTATGATACCAATATGTCACACCCTCAAATTTCATCTAACGGAGTTTTACCGTTTGGGAAGTGACGAACCAAGATCTCAGACATTAGTTACATTGAACGACTCTACATGGGACTCAAATGAAAATATCACATCAATCAGCGTTAATGCAGAAGCATAAGGAAAGTAAATGTGCAAAACATACGCGCCCAAAAGAATAGTCCAAAAGTCCAAACTAAACACAATTTAAAATAGTCCAAACAGTTTAATAAAACATAAATCAAAGGCGGAATTCCATGCATGTCCTATTGTGTGCACCTGTGCCTTATCTTAAGCGACATGAGAAAAACATGTAAGAAAATGTCAACACGAGGTTGGTGAGTTCACATGTTTCAGTTTATAGAAGCGTTTAACAGATTAATGTACATTCAATATATAAATCAATAGGTAACTAACCCATAAGCATGTTAACTAATGCGCTCGCAACCGACAGCTGACTGTTTATATGCCTCCCACCATCATGGTGCATGATTAGGTCAATATTACACCCGTTCGACCTCCAATCGAGTTAGCGCGACTAACGCGGGTGAGGTTTGTCAAACCCAGTAGTACTACTCAAATTACCTCGCTAAGTTCATATTAACTGTCCGATGTAAGGACTTAAAGGATAATGTGTACGCATAGTCATACGAGTGATATCATATATGAATAACAAAAATCAAAAGAATTTACGACATGTTTTCTCCCCCAGTTTAAAAACAGTAAAAAGGGGCCGTGAAAACTCACCTGAATAGCGTAGGCGGTATCACACAAGAGATAAATTGGAACCACGAATGTAAGTCTCAAACGACCTACAAATGCCCTAAAATTATAAACACATAAATTAGGGACAAGTTGAGATTTGTGACGACGACACGGAAGGTTGAACATTCTAAGGAAACGCTCTAATGATTAAGAGTAGACGAACGTGTCTATGAGAATAAGATTTCTTTAATTAGTAATTAAGATGTATACGTTACGCGACGAATGACAAAATTATATATAATAAATATAATCGAGCATTTTGCCTTTAAGTAGAAGTCTAAGAGAATAATATAATTTATTATATTAATTTTAAGTTTAGCGAAGTAACGTAAACAATTAACTTAAGTGACATAAATAATAATTTATTATTTTTATTCGAGGGTGTAACGAGTGTAAATAATACGAATAATTATATTATTTATAACTTTGAAACGCTTAAAAAAATGTTTATGAACGTGATGAAAATAATATATATATATATACATATATATATAAATATATTATTTTTAGTTGGAGTTTTAGGTTGAAAATAATATAAATATTATTTTATAAATGAGTTTTTAATAATGATTATGGTTTACAAACCAAACCCGAGTCTACGGGTGTTTCTGGATTTCAAAATGCGTTTATATAGTGATATAATCATATGGGGTGGGTTTACATCAGGGAAAATAGTGGAATTAACCTTTAAAAAATATAATGCAGGAGACCGGATTCGAACCCGGGTCTCCTGCGCACAAGTTCAAAGCCTTAACCAACTGATCTGGGTAGTGATTCGTATCAGGATTCGAATCCTAATGGTTTCAATCATTCAATCCAGTGAGCCCCCTTCATTATCGAAACCGCACTCGGATCCAACCCCCAATTCCATCGATTTTGACCCTAACTTGATTCAAATGCTTAGGGGTTTTGTTAATCGGGTAACCAAGAATCTGTGGTGGGTTTTAATTGCAAAATACACAGGTTTAAGGTGGTTTAATTTCTGATTCAAGCTCCGAAAACCCTAGATATAAACCCAAAATCAAATTTGTTGAATTCGATATTAAATCTTGATAAGAACATGGGGCTTTTACTGATTAGGACATTTCGAACCTGTGTATGAGAATTAATTGCATTTTGGTTGAGTTCGAGATCAAAAACCCTAAAACAGATTATGAACGAACCCTAGTTATAGGATCTTGATTAATTCGATGATTTTAGATCAAATTGACACGGGGCTATCATTTTACAAACAATTGCGAATCTACTGATATGAATTAATTGCATTGCAAATGTGTCTAGATTAGGGTTCGATTAAACCGTGTATATGAAGAACCCTAGTTATTGGTTTGCTATGAAATCGATGATATAGGTTCGAATTAGGATGGAGCTTTCATTATACAGATGATTACGAGTCTAATGGTATAAATTAATTGAATTTAAATTGAGTCTGCAATGGAGTTCGTTTAAACTGAAAGTATTAAGAACCCTAGAATCGGTTCTTGTTTGAATTGGTGAAATAAGCCCAATTATCCATAGGGCTTTCAATTTAAGGATATAAACGAAACTAAGGGTGAGACCAATTACCAGAATTGATATCGGATTGTAGGTGCTCGACTATAACGGGTGCCGACGGCTTGTGGGTTGGTTTCCGGCGACTTCTGCTACGATTCCGGTCGAATTGAGGCGTGTGATTTCTTCTAACAGGAACGACTAAGGTGTGTGTATACCCGATTTGATAAAGTAACACAAGGACTCGTCCAATTTGATGGCTAAATGATGAATGTCGACGGTTGCGGCTTGAACTCCCATAATTGGGATTAAACTCGAATCAATTATGGGATTAACTACCCCAATAATGAATGTAATTTCCATAATCATCCGTTTCGGTTACGAATTTGCACTAATTTTTGTTAAAGATTTGCGAATTTGGATTTAAATCAAAGAGTTTGACTTTTTAGAAAGTCAATCAGGAATCTACACCTTCTATTTTGACTTTGAAAGTCAATGTTTCGGTTTTGGGACTTGGCAGAACTAGTCCCTACAGTTTGAGGTTTAGAAATGGCAGAAATAGTCCCTGAGATTTAATATTGGGTTAACTGGGTTAGGTCTTACCAGAAAAACTAACGGAATTTCTAACGGAGTTAGCTTGAAAAGTCGAATTATCACAAGATATAGTGATGAACTCGACGGTTATGGTGTAATTAGCCATTAATTGGTTTAATTCGTGCAATGGTGGTGATTACTTCGATGGTTATGACTGTTAATAGCATTACTGTGCGATTTCAGTTACAAAAGCCAACAGAAAACGATTATAGAACTTGAATTTGAATCATTGGTTGCGAATTTGACTTTCAAAAGTCAACTAAATTAACTTTGGTTATATTACAGATTTAGTCCCTGTGGTTTATTGTATTCAAGTTTGGATTTAGGCAGAATTGGTCCTTGTGGTTTGAATTAGGTGAAGAAACATGGTTACTTGACTTTTCAAAAGTCAACAGGACATAAATACTCAATTTTGACTTTCAAAGACAAACAGAATTAGATTTGAGTTAGTTTAAGGTTTAGTCCCTCAAGTTTCATGCAATAGAGTTTTAGAATTGACAGAATTAGTCCCTAGAGTTTGAGATAAGTAAACTAGGTTAGGATTTAACTAGATTTTGTAAACGGAGTTAACCCGGAAAGTTTGGATTGTCACATCATCCCCTAGTTGAAAGAATTTTCGTCCCGAAAATTAAAATAAAAAAAATTTCTAGGGTGTCACATCATCCCCTAGTTGAAAGAATTTTCGTCCCGAAAATTTGAATAGTAACTTAAGTGTTTGACGTGGATTGCTTGAACAGATGAGGATACTTGCGCATCATCCGGTCGTCGCACTCCCAAGTGAATTCCGGTCCGCGTTGCGAGTTCCAACGAACTCTGACAATAGGGATTTTGCTGCGTTTGAGTGTTTTGACTTCCCTATCCATGATTTATATCGGTTCTTCAATGAAGCGTAGTTATTCATCGATTTGTAGTTCCTCAAGAGGAACCACGAGTGTCTCGTCTGCTAGACATTTCTTCAAGTTCGAGACATGAAAGATATCGTGTACACCACTCGGTCCTTCCGGTAGGTCCAGATGTACGCTATTGGGCCAATTCTCTTCACTATTTTGAATGGTCCAACATAACGAGGATTCAGTTTGCCTCATTTCCTGAAGCGAATTACACCTTTCCAAGGTGAGACTTTTAGTAGGAACATGTCGCCTACTTGAAATTTCTAAAGACTTATGATGCTTATCTGCATAGCTCTTTTGACGATCACGAGTTGCCGCCATACGGTTTCTAATTTGAACGATCTTTTCAGAGGTTTCGAATACAAGTTCGGGACTTGTAAGTTGGCTATCCCCAACTTCAGCCCAACAGATAGGAGATCGGCATTTACGTCCGTACAATGCCTCAAATGGTGATGCCTTGATACTAGTGTAATAACTGTTGTTGTAGGAGAACTCCACTAGAGGCAGGTGAGACTCCCAAGTGTTACTGAAATCAATCACACAAGCTCGTAGCATATCCTCTAAGGTTTGAATGGTACGTTCCATTTGACAATTAGTTTGAGGATGGTACGCCGTACTCACATCTAGACGCATACCTAAAGCTTTTTGTAGTGATTGCCAGAAATGTGATGTGAATCCAGCGTCTCGATCAGAAATGATAGAAATTGGCACTCCGTGCCGAGAGACTACTTCTTTCAAGTAAATACGAGTATGTTTCTCCATCTTGTCAGTCGCTTTCATGGCTAAGAAGTGAGCAGATTTTGTCAAGCGATCGACAATTACCGAGATGCTGTCACATCCGCCAGGAGTTCAGGGTAATTTGGTTATGACGTCCATAGAGATTTGTTCCCATTTCCACATTGGGATCTCTTGCTATTGAAGTAAGCCAGAAGACTTTTTTATATTCCACTTTGACCTTTACGCAAGTTAGTCACTTGCTCACATAGGTGGCTATATCAGCCTTCATCTTTGGCCACCAATATAGCACCTTTAGGTTGTGGCACATCTTGTCAGAACCTGGATGAATAGAGTATCGAGATTTGAGAGCTTCATCCATAACCAGTTCTCTTAAGTTCCCATACACTGGAACCCATATTCGCTCCGCCAGGTAGCGAATGCCATCTGATTTGACCTGCAGTTGTTCTTCCATATCGTGGGTGGCTTCCAGCGGTAGGTTTTCCTTTTTAAGGGCTTCAAGTGGAGCACTTCGTATTTTGTCAGGTAATCTAGTATGAATAGTAAGTTGTAATGCTCGAACTCGTTTAGGTTTGGTGTCCTTACCGCTTAGGGCATCGGCTACCACATTAGCCTTCCCTGGAAGATATCTGATTGCACAGTCATAGTCATTTAAGAGTTCGACCCAACGGCGCTGTCGCATGTTCAACTCTTTCTGTTCAAAGATATGCTGGAGACTCTTGTGATCGGTGTATATGGTGCATTAGGTACCGTACAAGTAATGTCTCCATATCTTTTGTGCAAATACCACGGCTCCCAACTCTAAGCCATGAGTCATGTTTTTTTCTTGTGGATTTTCAGTTGACGAGAAGGGTATGCGATCACTTTCTCGCGTTGCATCAGTACACAACCAAGACCTTGAATGGATGCATCGCAATATACCATGAAATCAACTGTTCCCTCTGGAAGAGATAGGATGGGTGCACTGCAGAGTTTATGTTTAAGAAGTTGGAACGCTGACTACTGGGTGTCACCCCAGTTATAGGGTTTACCCTTTAGAGTAGTGAGGAGTTGGGAAATCTTGGAAAATCCTTCGTTGAATTATCGGTAATAGCCAGCTAGTCCCAGAAATTGCCGCACCTCTGTCGGAGTTGTCGGTGCCGCCCAATTCTTGATGGGTTCTATTTTAGGTGGATCGACATGTATTCCGTTCTCATTGACTACATGTCCTAAGAATTGCACTTCACGAATCCAGAATTCGCACTTTGAAAGTTTTGCGTACAACTGTTCTTGTTTCAGCAATTCCAGAATCAAACGAAGGTGTTCCTCATGTTCATCTCTAATCTTGGAATAGATGAGAATGTCATCAATAAAGACGATGACGAACTGATCAAGGTACGATTTACACACACGGTTCATGAGGTCTATGAATACCGCTGGTGCATTGGTTAATCCAAATGGCATGACCATGAATTCGTAGTGACCATACCTAGTTCTGAATGTCGTCTTTGAGATGTCTTCGTCTCAGACTCTCAACTGATAATAACCGGGTTAAAGATCTATCTTGGAATAGAAGCTTGATCCCTGTAGTTAGTCAAACAAATCATCGATGCAGGGTAAAGGATAACGGTTCTTGATGGTTACTTTATTAACCTCATGGTAGTCGATGCACATGCGGAAGGGCCCGTCCTTCTTCTTAACAATTAGGACTGGAGCTCCCCATAGCGATGAGCTAGGTCGAATGAAATCTTTATCCAACAACTTCTGCAGTTGTGTAGACAATTCTTGCAATTCACTAGGTGCAAGTCGGTAGGGTGCCCAAGCAATAGGCGCTGCTTCGGGTGCTTGGTCAATTTGAAATCCAACTTGGCGGTGTGGTGGAAGACTAGATAAGTCTTCGGGAAATACTTCTGGATAATCACGTACGATCGGGATGTTGTCAATCCTCTTCTCCTCAGATGGTTGCTCGGCGACGAGAGCCAGAATGGCAGTCTGACCCTTACGTAGACACTTTTGTGCTTTCATGAAAGATATGATGCCCATAACAGCACCACTCTTTTCGCCTTGGACATAGAGGATTTCTCCACTAGGGAGAGGAGGACGAACAATTTTCTCCTGACAGACAATCTCGGCTTGGTTCTTAGATAACCAATCCATTCCGACAATTACGTCGAAATTGCCTAGTGTGACCGGTATAAGGTCAATGTCGAGTTTATGACCAGCCAGTTCAAGTTTACAACCCTTAAGAATGTGAGTGGCTTCAATTATTTGTCCATCAACTATTTCTATGGTGTACTTAGCTTCTAGTAGGGTTGAAGTACGACCGCATCAGTAAGAAATTTGTGAGGTCACTGAAATAACAGGATATGGTGGGGTATAAATCGATTTAGACCAAGGATTAGTCACAGGATGAGGTAACAAGGTCAAATGGAATCTATTGTTGGAGTGTAAGGAATAACGTGCTAGTTTAGGAAGAATTCCTAATTTTCGCTTACATAGCTGGAGTTGGTGGGTTTACCACGAGGTTCTATTAGAGTTTCAACCGAGATGGTTTCATTGATCAAGTCTGGATGAAAGTCTTAAGTTCACTAAGGCTCTTACAAGAGTGAAATCAAATGATGGATCCTATGGACGATAGTTCAGGATGTTCGTAAATACCTTCAACATGATAGTCGCGTCTATAAACCGTTAAGCAGGTTTAACGATACCAACTAGTCGTTGAGTGGGTTACGAGAATTTCTAAGGACAGTGGAAACTTAAGTTTGTAACCCACATATTAGGACCATTTATCCACACACTAGGTTTCACCAGGACTTGCATGCACCTCAAATTACTATTACGTGTGCACCCATAATGATAATTTATTTTGCATGCTCACCCTAGCTTCTCCCTGTCCTGTGTCCAAATGTCCTTTAGTTTGTATTTCCGAGTACAGAGCGTTGTCAGATATGATAAGTCATTGAAAGGCTTAGTCATCAACCATAAGTTGATCAACTAGAACTCACATCAGGATGAGTAGTCGGGAATCGTTTGATCCGAGTATTCACTCGAGTTGAAATACACTACGATGGTCCAATCCAGTGGATTGTAGATGGAATCATCGTGAAATGCGACTTTGAGAAGTGAAACTAGTTCATGGTTATGTGTTACTGGAAGTGGCAAAGTAGCCGTCCTTCCAACTGAGTCAGGATAGGGTTTGAGTATCCAATGAGCAAGGTGTTCTCAACCTTGTGGTCAATCTTTCTTCCACAGAATATCGACCAAAGCGCGAGCCCATGCCTCGGGAAAGTGATGACATCTATGTGTCAATGAATTTCTACCATAATACGTACAATGTTATGCCTCCACACGGTGTACCTCAAGCGAGGCCCATAGGTTCGGGCTTGAAGTAGAGTAAAGCTAGTGAAATCGGAGTATTGTTGCTAGTGGGTGCAGAAGGGACTCGTCTCTGACGAACCCAACTCCCAAAGAGATATGTGCCAGTGCTGGGTGTCATCCCTAACATGGTCCAGAGAAGGCCCACCATTCCCTGATTGTATCATCGATAGACTCAAGCTGGTGTCATCTTCGGCTCTGCTGGTGTAATAAGGGTGCAGATGATGGTGGTGTGAGTGACTCCTCCGCAGGCTCCGTCTCGCTTCCCTCGGATGGGAGTGGATGTTATTTTGGTGATTCCCTGAGTGTCACTACTGGGAATGATGATACAATGCAAATGACTTACCCCTCGTCAGCAGAGGGTGATATGGATGATGTCAACATGCCTGCAATGCAATGTATGTGTAGATGCTACGTGTAGCATGTATGAGTGTCTGTGTCGTGTAACTAATGTGTGTGGGTTATAGTCTAGTATGCAATTCCTAGTTCGCTATAACCAATGGCTCTGATACTAATCTGTCACACCCCTAAATTCCACTAATGGAGTTTTACCGTTTTAGAAGGTGACAAACCAGGATCTCAGTCATTAGTTACATCAAACGACACTATATGGGACTTGAAATGTCATAACATAAATGTTCATAGTTAATGCGGAAGCGTTTAAACAAGAAAGTAAATGCGTAAAACAACGCGCCAAAGTTTAGTTTATTAAAGGTAAGTGAATTGTTTTAAATGTTTTCATATGAGTGAAATGATAGTAGGACTCCATGCATGTCCTAGTTGTGCAACCTATGCCTTAGCGACATGAGAAAACATGTACGAAAAGTGTCAACACGAGGTTGGTGAGTTCATAGGTTTCAAGTTTGCAATAAGAGAGTGTTTGCCAGATTATGTACAGTCAATATGTGTATCAATAGGTAGCTAGCCTATGTTCATGTCTTACTAAATCGCTCGCAACCGAAGTTGACAGTGTGTTTGTTTGTTTGTCTCCAGCCAGGTCTATCAACTCTGACTAATGTGTTAAGGTCAATATTTCACCGTTAGACCTCCAATTGAGTTAGCGCGACTAACACAGGTGGGGTTTGTCAAACCTAGTAGTATTACCAAAATTACCTCACTAATTCCATATAAACGGTCCGATGCGTGTGAGGACTTTCATGATAGTGTGTTACGCTTAGCCTCAACAGTGATATCATATGAATTACAATAATCCAAAATAGTTTGCGTCATATTTTCTCCCCCAACGGGAAAAGCATGTAAAATAATGTTTGTTTGCGTACCCGTTTCTCCCCTGCGGGAAAACAAGTAAAAGTATGATTGCTTGCATGTATGTTTCTCCCTCAACGGGAAAACAAGTAAAAGATGTTGATTTGTGTACATGTTTCTTCTCCAACAGGAAAACGAGTAAAAAGGGGCCGTGAAACTCACCCGAGTTATGTACGAGTAGCTAGCACCACACAAGGATGCAATTGGGGCCACAAGTGTTTGCCTGTGAACAGCTTACGTATGCCCTAGAATTGTAAGCATAATAGTTAGGGATACATTGGGATTTGTGAGACGACACGAAAGATTTGAATGTCTTAAAACATTCTAAGGATCAATGAGTAGACGAACATGTCCACTGGAATAGGGTTTCTTAATATAATAATTAAGATAAATGTGTTACGTGTCGAAAGTCTAAAATTACGAATAATATTAATTAATAAATATCTGTGCGTTTGTGCCATTAGAATGGCCTAAGGAAATAATATAACTAATTATATTATTTTTAAAGAAATACATGATCATTTAAAATGTGTGACAAAATAATAAAACTATTATTTTTATCCGGATCATAGCCACGTGGATTATATAAATAAATATATTATTTTTAGTTTGAAACGTTTTCCGAAGTTTATAAACGCGGTGAAAATAATATATAAACATATAGTATTTTTAATTGGAGTCACGGGTTGAAAATAATATAAATATATTATTTACTAAGTGGGTAATAATATTAAAATTAGGTTATAAAGCCAAACCCAAGCCTATGGGTAGTTTCCCGTGGCTAGAACACATTAATATACTAATATAATAATTTGGGGAGGGATTTTATAATTAAAATAATAATAAAAACTAATTTAAAAACGAAATGGGGGTGGAGGGACTCGAACCCGGGTCTCCTCCCCCACAGTCAACAGCCTTAACCATCACAGACCGCTAGGGTTTCGCATTAGAACCCGGTTCCAAAGGCTTTTAACAAACAACTCCGGGGTGTTCTTCCCTTTTACGCGAAACCGGACCCAAACACCCCCTGAATCCACTCAATTCGATTGTGATAAGCCAAAATATCAAAGGGGTTTTGTTTATTAGTGTAATGCGAGTTCGTGTGTGTGTTTAATTGCAAAAACACTGATTTTAGGTTTGTTAAATCTCTGTTCGAATATGTCAAAGCCCTAGGTTGAATCTTGGAATCAAATTGATAAAATCTGATAATGTTAGAGGCTGGATTCACAGGGCTTTCAAAGGGTGTGGGATTGCGAATCCAACCATACCATTTAATCGAATTGAGATTGTGTTTAGGTTAGAGTTTGATTAAACCTGTATTCGTTATGAACCCTAGGTTGGGTTCTTGGTCAATTCGATAATGTAACCCCGGATTGATAAGGGGCTTTTGATCTAGATACTTAAGCGAAACTATAGACGTAAGCAATTACTAGAATGAGTGAGGATTGATGGTGATTGGCTAAAATGGCCTATGACGTCGCGTGGTTTTGATCTCCGGTAACGCAGACCCCTTCTCCGATCGAACTGGCGTGTGCAACAGGTTCTCTGAGGTTCGTTTGAGGTGCGTAGTGTAGTTGATTGAGGAATGATTCACGAATTGATGTGCATTGGTGAGAAATGTCACACCCTGAAATTTCATCTAACGGAGTTTTACCGTTTGGGAAGTGACGAACCAGGATCTCAGACATTAGTTACATTGAACGACTCTACATGGGACTCAAATGAAAATATCATATGAATCAGCGTTAATGCAGAAGCATAAGGAAAGTAAATGTGCAAAACACACGCGCCCAAAAGAATAGTCCAAAAGTCCAAACCAAACACAATTTAAAATAGTTTAAACAATTTAATAAAACATAAATCAAAGGCGGAATTCCATGCATGTCCTATTGTGTGCACCTGTGCCTTATCTTAAGCGACCTGAAAAAAACATGTAAGAAAATGTCAACACGAGGTTGGTGAGTTCACATGTTTCAGTTTATAGAAGCGTTTAACAGATTAATGTACATTCAATATATAAATCAATAGGTAACTAACCCATAAGCATGTTAACTAATGCGCTCGCAACCGACAGCTGACTGTTTATATGCCTCCCACCATCATGGTGCATGATTAGGTTAATATTGCACCCGTTCGACCTCCATATGAGTTAGCACGAATAACGCGGGTGAGGTTTGTCAAACCCAGTAGTACTACTCAAATTACCTCTCTATGTTCATATTAAGGATCCGATGTGAGGACTTAAAGGATAATGTGTACGCATAGTCATACAAGTGATATCATATATGAATTACAAAAATCAAAAGCATTTACGACATGTTTTCTCCCCCAGTTTAAAAACAGTAAAAAGGAGCCGTGAAAACTCACTTGAATAGCGTAGGCGGTATCACACAAGAGATAAATTGAAACCACGAGTGTAAGTCTTAAACGACCTACAAATGCCCTAAAATTATAAACACATAAATTAGGGACAAGTTGAGATTTGTGAAGACGACATGGAAGATTGAACATCCTAAGGAAACGCTCTAATGATTAAGAGTAGACGAACGTGTCTACGGGAATAAGAATTCTTTAATTAGTAATTAAGATGTATACGTTACGCGACGAATGACAAAATAATATATAATAAATATAATCGAGCATTTTGCCGTTAACTAGAAGTATAAGAGAATAATATAATTTATTATATTATTTTTAAGTTTAGCGAAGTAACGTAAACAATTAACTTGCGTGACATAAATAATAATTTATTATTTTTATTCGAGGGTGTAACGAGTGTAAATAATATGAATAATTATATTATTTATAACTTTGAAACATTTAAAAAAATGTATAAACATATAGTATTTTTAATTGGAGTCACGGGTTGAAAATAATATAAATATATTATTTATTAAATGGGTAATAATATTAAAATTAGGTTATAATGCAAAACCCGAGCCTACGGGTAGTTTCCCGAGGCTAGAACACATTAATATACTAATATAATAAATTGGGGAGGGGTTTTATAATTAAAATAATAATAAAAACTAATTTAAAAATGAAATGGGGGTGGAGGGCCCCCACAGTCAACAGCCTTAACCATCACAGACCGCAAGGGTTTCGCATTAGAACCCGGTTTCAAAGGCTTTTAACAAACAACTCCAGGGTGTTCTTCCCTTTTACGCGAAACCGGACCCAAACTCCCCCCTGAATCCACTCAATTCGATCGTGATAAGCCAAAATATCAAAGGGGTTTTGTTTATTAGTGTAATGCGAGTTCGTGTGTGTGTTTAATTGCAAAAACACTGATTTTAGGTTTGTTAAATATCTGTTCGAATATGTCAAAGCCCTAGGTTGAATCTTGGAATCAAATTGATAAAATCTGATAATGTTAGAGGCTGGAGTCATAGGGCTTTCAAAGGGTGTGGGATTGCGAATCCAACCATACCATTTAATCGAATTGAAATTGTGTTTACGTTAGAGTTTGATTAAACCCGTATTCGTTATGAACCCTAGGTTGGGTTCTTGGTCAATTCGATAATGTAACCCCGAATTGATAAGGGGCTTTTGATCTAAACACTTAAGCGAAACTATAGACGTAAGCAAATACCAGAGTTAGTGAGGATTGATGGTGATCGGCTAAAATGGCCTCCGACGTCGCGTGGTTTTGATCTCCGGCAACGCAGACCCCTTCTTCGATCGAACTGGCGTGTGCAACAGGTTCTCTGAGGTTCGTTTGAGGTGCGCAGAGTAGTTGATTGAGGAATGATTCACGAATTGATGTGCATTGGTGAGAAATAGTGATGAACTTGACGGTTATGGTGTAATTAGCCATTAATTGGTTTAATTCGTGCAATGGTGGTGATTACTCCGATGGTTATGACTGTTACTGGCATTATCGTGCGATTTCAGTTACAAAATCTAACAGAAAACGATTATAGAACTTGAATTTGAATCATTGGTTACGAATTTAACTTTCAAAAGTCAACTAAATTGACTTTGGTTATATTACAGATTCAGTCCCTATGGTTTATTGTATTCAAGTTGGGATTTAGGCAGAATTGGTCCTTGTGGTTTGAATTAGGTTAAGAAACATGGTTAGTTGACTTTTGAAAAGTCAACAGGATATAAATACTCAATTTTGACTTTCAAAGACATACAAAATTAGATTTGAGTTAGTTATAGGTTTAGTTCGTCAAGTTTCATGCAACAGAGTTTTAGAATTGATAGAATTAGTCCCTAGAGTTTGAGATAAGTAAACTTGGTTAGGATTTAACTGGATTTTGTAAACGGAGTTAACCTGGAAAGTTCGGATTGTCACATCATCCCCTAGTTGAAAGAATTTTCATCCCGAAAATTAAAATAAAAAAAATTTCTGGGATGTCACATCATCCCCTAGTTGAAAGAATTTTCGTATCGAAAGTTTGAATAGGACCTTAAGTGTTTGGCATGGATTGCTTGAACAGATGAGGATACTTGCGCATCATCCGGTCTTCGTGCTCCCAAGTGAATTCCGGTCCGCGTTGCGAGTTCCAACGAACTCTGACAATAGGGATTTTACTGCGCTTGAGCGTTTTGACTTCCCTATCCATGATTTCTACCGGTTCTTCAATGAAGCATAGTTGTTCATCGATTTGTAGTTCCTCAAGAGGAATCACGAGTGTCTCGTCTGCTAGACATTTCTTCAAGTTCGAGACATGAAAGATATTGTGTACACCACTCGGTCCTTCCGGTAGGTCCAGTTGATACGCTCCTGGGCCAATTCTCTTCACTATTTTGAACGGTCCAACATAACAAGGATTCAATTTGCCTCGTTTCCCGAAGCGAATTACACCTTTCTAGGGTGAGACTTTTAGTAGGACTATGTCGCCTACATGGAATTTCTAAAGACTTATGATGCTTATCTGCATAGCTCTTTTGACGATCACGAGTTGCCGCCATACGGTTTCTAATTTGAACGATCTTTTCAGAGGTTTCGAACATAAGTTCGGTGTCACACCCCGACCGATGGCGGAATCATCGGGGCGAGACATGTAAGACTGTTCATAGCACAAGGTTGACTAAATTGAAATATATTAAAGCCAAATTTCCATTTCACATAATCCAAGTACAAACCAAAATCCAAACAAAGAACAATAAACAATTCATAAACTTCTTGATTTAATATTACTAAGTCCAAATCCTATGTTGAGCACGTCTTGAATCATTCTCACATATTAGGGCCTGAAACATGAATAAAATAAAGTCAACTAAAAAGTTGGTGAGTATAACACAGTTGTATATAGATAGCATATAGTTGAAAACAAATCCTTTACAAGACATGAAAAATAAGGCATTTATGGGGAGCAGCTATTGTGTAATCAAGTACAACCAAACCTTTGTAACTAGTATGCAAATTGTGTTGTCGGTATCAATCACCTCCACTTAGGTAGGTTTGTCAGACTCAATAGATCTATCATTGAAAACCGTCGGCTTGTATAGTTAATGATTGCACATAGTTTTCACAAAGACTAGCACAACTAGCACTCGGGCACAAAGCTCAAATTTTGCACACATGTATGTAAGTAGGATTTTGCACTTGTGTTGTTTGAGTAAATGTAAATGTGAAATGTGTAATGTGTATAAAGTTCATGTTCCATCCCAAAAGTGTAAAAGAGTAAAAAAAGGGGTTGTGAATACTCACTTGGTATGGAAGTGAAACTAACAAGGAATATAGATATCAAATATGATCCTTGGAATGCACACTTTAACCTAAAGAGTAATGTGTATAGAATCAAATAGATGTACAAAGTTTAAGTCTAAAATGAAAGTTGAATTTGTATATAAAACTATTGATTTGTATTTAAAAAGTATTGAATAAAATACATAGAGTTTGAAATAAAATATTTTTGAAACAATTTGATTAGGTTTGAATTGATCAAATATATAATTATAGTTTATGAAATAATTAAGTATCAATAAATAAATGATTTTGATTTAAAATGTAAATTAAATAATAATCATTATCTCATTTATTTATAAATTTTTGTAACTTAATTATTTAAAATATCATTTAAGTGTAAGGTAATAAATATAAATTAAATTTTCATAAACTTTTAAATAAATTATATTTATGCCAAGATTAAACTTTTAATCCATTTTTAAATACAGAAAACATATTTTTATAAAATCTGAAATATTTACTGATTAAAATATAAGAATTTATAATTCTGTTAAAAGGTTCTGAGTCTCACACGACCGCGCCTCGGAAGGACACGATCGTGCTCAACCACGGGCACGATCGCGCTAGTCGAGGCGCGACCGGGTTGATCAACAGGAGCACAATCAAGACAAATCAACAGGCACGACCGCGCCTTAGCCCGGCACGGTCGTGTCTATGATCTTTAGACACAACAGAGACTAGCCCAGAGGGCATGACAAGGTCTGGACAGGAGGACACGACCGCGCTCGATGAGGCACGACCGCGCTAGATGATTAGCGCGACCGTGTCTCTTCCAAATCAGACACGAATTGACAATTTCTTGTATTTTAAACACTGGATTTGATAGGGCTTTTGATTAATGAGTTATTACGAGTCTTTTCATATAACTTAATTGTATGAACATCGCGTTTAAGTAGGGATTCGATTAAATCATTTTCAATAAAATATGAGTTCTGATTCGGATTGATTTCTATAATGGAAGCCCAAATTGAATAGGGGCTTTCGATACTGATACAGAAGAGAATGAAATAGAAGATTCAATTACCCGGAATAGAAGCGATTCGTTAGAGAATGGTGGGAAGGAATTCTGTCGGCGGCAAGCTTGGTTTCCGGCGACCTATGCTGCGGTTCCGAATGTTTCAGCGGCTTCGGATGATTCAGAGATGATCTGGAAATGCTTGACTGGGTTGCTTTGAGAAAATTGAGAGAATTTGGGTTCTCCTTGAAATGTCCAAGCGTTTGGAATTTGGTAGAATAAAACCAAAGTGATTTCGAGTAATGGAAATGTTTATTATGTTTGTTAATGTGAATAAAGCGTGTTAAAGTTACGAATTCGAACGATCGGATGATTAAAGTCACAATTACGATTCGACTGTTACGCAGGCGCGACCGTGCCTAAGTACCGGGCGCGATCGTTTCAAAGCAGGTCGCGCGACCGTGCTTATACGAAGCACGACCGTGTCTAATTAGGGTTTCTTGACATTTTTCAACTTTAGTCCTTGACTTTTCAGATTTGATAAGTTTGAATAAAATAGTTTCTTGTATAGCGTTTAAATGTATATAACCGAGTAACACTTGCGAATTTGTATAGAATTATTGCATTAAATTTACCGTGAGAAACTAATGAGACATTGCACGAGTATAGAACTTGAAATTGCATTACATTGAATTGAAATAGGAATACTAAAATCAGAAATGTTACAGTCTCCACATGTTGAGAGAATTTCGTCCCGAAATTTAGCTAGAGGAAACAACATTATTAGTAAAAAGATGAGGGTACTTGAGCTTCATTTGGTCTTCTCGTTCCCAAGTGAACTCAGGACCACGCTTAGATTCCCAACGAACTTTAACGATAGGAATGCGACTTCGCTTGAGCTGCTTGACTTCACGATCCAAAATTTCCACCGGCTTCTCAACGAAGTGCATCGTTTCATCAATGCGCACGTCGTCAAGTGGTATATGGAGATTTTCATCGGCGAGACACTTCTTTAGATTAGATATATGAAATGTAGGATGCACATTTCCGAGAGATGGAGGTAACTCGAGCTTATAAGCCACTTTCCCAATCCTTTCAAGGATTTTGAATGGGCCAACATAACGAGGTGCTAACTTGCCTTTCTTTCCAAAACGGACCACACCCTTCCATGGAGACACCTTTAGAAGAACAAGGTCACCGACTTGGAATTCCAAGGGTTTTCAACGTTTGTCGGCATAACTCTTTTGCCGACTCCTCGCTACTCGAATATTGTCACGGATTTGAATGATCTTGTCGGATGTTTCTTGAATTAACTCGGGACCAGTGATTTGTGCTTCACCAATCTCACTCCAACAGATAGGAGAACGACACTTGCGACCATAGAGAGCTTCGAATGGAGCCATGTTGATACTTGTGTGGTAGCTATTGTTGTAAGAAAACTCAATAAGGGATAAATGTGAATCCCAATTGCCACCAAAATCGATTACACAAGCTCTAAGCATGTCTTCAAGAGTTTGGATTGTTCGCTCGGTTTGACCATCAGTTTGCGGATGGTAAGCCGTGCTCAAATCCAATCGAGTACCAATAGCCTTTTGGAGAGATTGCCAAAATCGAGAGGTGAACCGAGCGTCTCTATCGGATATTATGTTCAAGGGAACACCATGACGGCACACGATTTCATCAATGTAAATTCGGGCTAATTTCTCCACTTTGAAGTCTTCACGAATAGGTAAGAAGTGGGCAGATTTGGTGAGTCGATCAATGATCACCCAAATACTATCATAGCCACTCGAGGTGCGAGGGAGCTTGGTAATGAAATCCATAGCTAAATTCTCCCATTTCCACACGGGAATTTCTGGTTGTTCGAGTAAACCAGAAGGACGTTGATGTTTGGCTTTGACTTTGGAGCAAGTTAAGCATTTGGTCACATAAAGAGCAATGTCTTTCTTCATACCGGGCCACCAATAAAGTTGGCGAAGATCTTGGTACATTTTATCCGCACCAGGATGAATAGAATAACGAGTCTTATGAGCCTCGTTCATGATAAATGCACGGAGATCATCGCGATCGGGAACCCAAATACGGTTCAAGTAATATAGTAAGCCATTTGGTTTTGATTCAAGAAGAAGTTCAACACCACACGACATTTCTTCATACATGTTGCCCTCGGTTACCGAGACGTGTTGAGCTTCTAAGATACGGGTTTGAATATCGGTTTGAATACGGGCACAATGAAGCATAACATGGTCCTTTCGACTCAAAGCATCGGCTACTACATTCGCTTTGCCGGGATGGTAACGAATTTCGCAGTCATAGTCGTTAAGGAGTTCGACCCAACGTCGTTGCCTCATATTGAGTTCTTTTTGGTTGAAGATATGTTGAAGACTTTTGTGGTCGGTGAATACCACACATTTCGTGCCATATAGGTAATGTCTCCAAATCTTTAACGCGAATACGACCGCACCCAACTCGAGATCGTGCGTCGTATAATTATTTTCATGAATTTTGAGTTGTCTTGATGCATAAGCGATTACTTTTCCTCGTTGCATGAGGACACAACCAAGACCTTGGTTAGAAGCATCACAATAGACAACTAAATCATCATTTCCATCAGGGAGAGTCAAAATGGGAGCATTGCACAACTTATGCTTAAGAGTTTGGAAAGCTTCTTCTTGTTTCGGTCCCCATTCATAAGCTTTACCCTTATGGGTCAAGGCGGTAAGAGGGACAGCAATCTTTGAGAAGTTTGAGATGAAACGACGATAATAACCCGCAAGACCAAGAAATGAACGAACTTCGGTAGGAGTCTTCGGGGCATTCCAATTCTTAACCGTTTCAATCTTAGCAGGATCAACATGAATACCCTTGTCGTTGACGATGTGACCAAGAAATTGAACTTCTTTTAACCAAAATTCACATTTGGAGAACTTGGCATATAGTTGTTCTTTCTTTAAAAGGTCCAAAACCAATCTAAGGTGTTCTTCATGGTCGGCTTTAGTCTTGGAATAGATTAAGATATCGTCAATGAAAACGATCACGAATTTATCAAGGTACGGTTTACACACACGGTTCATGAGATCCATGAAAACTGCTGGTGCATTGGTTAACCCGAAAGGCATAACCATGAACTCGTAATGACCATACCTTGTTCGAAAAGCAGTCTTAGGAATGTCATCTTCTTGAACACGGAGCTGATGATAACCGGATCGAAGATCAATCTTCGAGAAGCAAGTAGAACCTTGAAGTTGATCAAAGAGATCATCGATTCTAGGCAAAGGATAACGATTTTTGATAGTAAGCTTGTTGAGTTCGCGGTAGTCAATACACATGCGAAATGATCCATCCTTCTTCTTAACAAATAAGACGGGTGCACTCCATGGTGAATGACTCGGGCGAATGAAACCTTTGTCGGAGAGTTCTTGAAGTTGACTTGCGAGCTCTTGCATTTCGGAAGGTGCAAGACGATAAGGAGCTCTAGCAACGGGGTTAGCTCCGGGCATAAGATCAATACGGAACTCTACTTGACGAACAGGAGGAAGACCGTATAAATCTTTAGGAAACACTTCGGGAAAATCCCTAATGATAGGAATGTCTTGAATACTCTTCTCCTTGACGTCCTTTTGAACAATATGAGCTAGGAAAGCAATGTACTTCTTTCGTAAGTACTTTTGAGCGGTAGTACAAGACATCAATTTAAGACCCTTGCAAGGCTTTTCACCAAAAACCCTTAAGGTTTCTCCCGATGGTAGTGGAATTCGAATACACTTTTCAAAACAAATGACTTCGGCATGATGATTTGATAGCCAATCCATACCAATGATAATATCAAAGCTTCCTAGTGGCATTGGAATAAGGTTGATTGGGAATGTATGATCATTAAGTTCTAAGGAGCAATCATAGATAATAGACTCAATTGTAAGGGAGTCACCATTTGCTATTTCAACGATGAAGATTTTCTCTAATTGGGATCGTGTCTTTGCAAGTAAAGGCTCAAAATTTAGTGACACAAAACTTTTATCGGCACCGGTATCGAACAAAATGGAGGCATATTGACTATTAACAAGGAACGTACCATTAACCACGTCGTTGTTGGCTTGAGATTCGTTGGCGTTTATGTTGAACGCACGCCCACGAGCTCCACCTTGTCTAGCATTTGCAAGTCTTGGACATAGATTACGAAAATGGCTCGGGTCACCACACTCATAGCAAGCACGCCTATTAGCAATGGCGGGAGCACCTTGATTAGCCACTCGCGGGTTGGGTTGGTTCGGTGGATTGACTTGACCCTCAAAAGCTTTGGCCCTACAAATATTGATAGTGTGACCATATATTCCACAATGAGTGCAAAGGCGACATGGGATATTTTGAGGATGATGAAAATTGCAGGTGGCACAAAGAGGATAAATCCCAACATATGGCTTTTTAGCCGGTGCTTGAACTACGGGTGCAACTTGATTAACGGGCACCGCAGGAGTAACCACAGCAAAGTTTCTAACTTTCCTCTTTTTGTTATTGCGAGAGGGTTCAGTTGTGGCTTCTTTGTTGTGGGTAGGAGGGGTTACGGTTTCAGCAACTTTCTTAGAACCCTTTTTGGTAAGAGTTCCAGCTTTAACATGATTATCAGTTAAGGTAGCAGACAGGCGGATGGCATCCTCCAAAGTAGCAGGATTTCTACCTAAGACAGTATCTTGAATTTGTCTTGGTAGCCCACCAATATACTTTTCGATACAACGGGCTAAAGGAGTGACCATGTGGGGCACAAGAAGACTCAACTCATGGAACCGAGTTGTATATGCTAAGTTTTCCCCACTATCTTGGGCAAGATCCCAAAATCCAGCTTCCAACTTCTTCACTTCATTTCTAGGACATAATTCCTCGGTCATAAGCCTTTTGACCTCATCCCAAGGTAAAGCCATAGCTACATCAATACCCCTATTCCTTTTCTCCCCATTCTACCATGTAAGTGCCCGCTTTTGAAGGACACTAGTAGCATGACGAACACGGAGGTTGTCGGGACAGTCACTATTGAGAAAGGTATTCTCAATACTTTCAAACCATTGAAGGAGTCCAGTAGCTCCTTCAGTTCCATAAAACTTTAGGGGATTGCAAGAATTGAAGTGCTTGAAGGTGCATTGAGATGGATTGTTTCCACCATTTCCACCATTATTACCACTATTGCTTCCATTTCCACCATTGCCATTTGTGGCACCATTGGCTTGGGTGAGTTGTGTCACCAATTGGGTAAGAATAGCAGCAATGTCGGAGTTGGCGTTGGCGGCGGGAGCACGACGAGGAGGCATTCTACAGATTTTCACAAGACAAGAAAGATTGTAAGAACTTATGAGAATTGCTAGGATTTAATAGAATGAGAAAACCAAATAAAAGATAGATATTCATAGTTTGGATTGTACTCAAAAGTGATAAAATCACTTGAATACTAAGGCACATCAAGGTTAATTTAAACTTATATAATTTTCAAGGAGACATGCTTTAGCCTATAGGTAAACACTCATCTCGGGAATTCCCAAGAAAGCATACGGGTCCCTCGGTTGATTGGGATTTATGCGAAATGCTTTCCTGGACAGAAAACCCAAAATATAGGTGTCACCCTTCCAGATTGCACGTGTCCTCAAATAATTTAACAAGTTTAAAAACCTTAACGAAGAAATAAAAATTTTAGAGATTTTTGCTTCAAGAATTTTTTTTTTTTTTTTCCACATGCTTAGAAAGGTTAAAGATAGAAAAGAAGGTAGAAATATCATGGGGTTTTAGGATATAGGAAAAGGTATTATTTAAGAAGATCCTAATAAGCCATAAATTTCTAACAAGTAAGGTACCAAATATAATAAACAATTTATCATGTTAAGCATGTAGCACATAGCATGTAACACATAGCACAAAATCATGAAGCATAGTATAAGTGGGTGTCCTAAAGTTATAGTCTAGGTCAAGATGTCTAATAACCTAAATCCCTATAACCAAGGCTCTGATACCAATCTGTCACACCCCGACCGATGGCGGAATCATCGGGGCGGGACATGTAAGACTGTTCATAGCACAAGGTTGACTAAATTGAAATATATTAAAGCCAAATTTCCATTTCACATAATCCAAGTACAAACCAAAATCCAAACAAAGAACAATAAACAATTCATAAACTTCTTGATTTAATATTACTAAGTCCAAATCCTATGTTGAGCACGTCTTGAATCATTCTCACATATTAGGGCCTGAAACATGAATAAAATAAAGTCAACTAAAAAGTTGGTGAGTATAACACAGTTGTATATAGATAGCATATAGTTGAAAACAAATCCTTTACAAGACATGAAAAATAAGGCATTTATGGGGAGCAGCTATTGTGTAATCAAGTACAACCAAACCTTTGTAACTAGTATGCAAATTGTGTTGTCGGTATCAATCACCTCCACTTGGGTGGGTTTGTCAGACTCAATAGATCTATCATTGAAAACCGTCGGCTTGTATAGTTAATGATTGCACATAGTTTTCACAAAGACTAGCACAACTAGCACTCGGGCACAAAGCTCAAATTTTGCACACATGTATGTAAGTAGGATTTTGCACTTGTGTTGTTTGAGTAAATGTAAATGTGAAATGTGTAATGTGTATAAAGTTCATGTTCCATCCCAAAAGTGTAAAAGAGTAAAAAAAGGGGTTGTGAATACTCACTTGGTATGGAAGTGAAACTAACAAGGAATATAGATATCAAATATGATCCTTGGAATGCACACTTTAACCTAAAGAGTAATGTGTATAGAATCAAATAGATGTACAAAGTTTAAGTCTAAAATGAAAGTTGAATTTGTATATAAAACTATTGATTTGTATTTAAAAAGTATTGAATAAAATACATAGAGTTTGAAATAAAATATTTTTGAAACAATTTGATTAGGTTTGAATTGAATAAATATATAATTATAGTTTATGAAATAATTAAGTATCAATAAATAAATGATTTTGATTTAAAATGTAAATTAAATAATAATCATTATCTCATTTATTTATAAATTTTTGTAACTTAATTATTTAAAATATCATTTAAGTGTAAGGTAATAAATATAAATTAAATTTTCATAAACTTTTAAATAAATTATATTTATGCCAAGATTAAACTTTTAATCCATTTTTAAATACAGAAAACATATTTTTATAAAATCTGAAATATTTACTGATTAAAATATAAGAATTTATAATTCTGTTAAAAGGTTCTGAGTCTCACACGACCACGCCTCGGAAGGACACGATCGTGCTCAACCACGGGCGCGACCGCGCTAGTCGAGGCGCGACCGGGTTGATCAACAGGAGCACAATCAAGACAAATCAACAGGCACGACCGCGCCTTAGCCCGGCATGGTCGTGTCTATGATCTTTAGACACAACAGAGACTAGCCCAAAGGGCATGACAAGGTCACGACAGGAGGACACGACCGCGCTGCTAGTCGGCACGACCGCGCTCGATGAGGCACGACCGCGCTAGATGATTAGCGCGATCGTGTCTCTTCCAAATCAGACACGAATTGACAATTTCTTGTATTTTAAACACTGGATTTGATAGGGCTTTTGATTAATGGGTTATTACGAGTCTTTTCATATAACTTAATTGTATGAACATCGCGTTTAAGTAGGGATTCGATTAAATCATTTTCAATAAAATATGAGTTCTGATTCGGATTGATTTCTATAATGGAAGCCCAAATTGAATAGGGGCTTTCGATACTGATACAGAAGAGAATGAAATAGAAGATTCAATTACCCGGAATAGAAGCGATTCGTTAGAGAATGGTGGGAAGGAATTCTGTCGGCGGCAAGCTTGGTTTCCGGCGACCTATGCTGCGGTTCCGAATGTTTCAGCGGCTTCGGATGATTCAGAGATGATCTAGAAATGCTTGACTGGGTTGCTTTGAGAAAATTGAGAGAATTTGGGTTCTCCTTGAAATGTCCAAGCGTTTGGAATTTGGTAGAATAAAACCGAATTGATTTCGAGTAATGGAAATGTTTATTATGTTTGTTAATGTGAATAAAGCGTGTTAAAGTTACGAATTCGAACGATCGGATGATTAAAGTCACAATTACGATTCGACTGTTACGCAGGCGCGACCGTGCCAAGATAGGCGCGACCGTGCCTAAGCACCGGGCGCGATCGTTCCAAAGCAGGTCGCGCGACCGTGCCAAAGCACTTGGCGCGACCGTGCTTATACGAAGCACGACCGTGTCTAATTAGGGTTTCTTGACATTTTTCAACTTTAGTCCTTGACTTTTCAGATTTGATAAGTTTGAATAAAATAGTTTCTTGTATAGCGTTTAAATGTATATAACCGAGTAACACTTGCGAATTTGTATAGAATTATTGCATTAAATTTACGGCGAGAAACTAATGAGACATTGCACGAGTATAGAACTTGAAATTGCATTACATTGAATTGAAATAGGAATACTAAAATCAGAAATGTTACATTCGGGACTTGTAAGTTGGCTATCCCCAACTTCAGCCCAACAGATAGGAGATCGGCATTTACGTCCGTACAATGCCTCAAATGGTGATGCCTTGATACTAGTGTGATAACTGTTGTTGTAGGAGAACTCCAACAGAGGCAGGTGAGACTCCCAAGTGTTACCGAAAGCAATCACACAAGCTCGTAGCCTATCCTCTAAGGTTTGAATGGTACGTTCCGTTTGACAATTAGTATGAGGATGGCACGCCATACTCACATCTAGACGCGTACCTAAAGCTTTTTGTAGCCATTTCTAGAAATGTGATGTGAATCGAGCGTCTCGATCAGAAATGATTGAAATTGGCACTCCGTGCCGAGAGACTACTTCTTTGAAGTAAATACGAGTATGTTTCTCCATCTTGTCAGTCGGTTTCATAGCTAAGAAGTGAGCAGATTTTGTCAAGCGATCGACAATTACCCAAATGCTGTCACATCCGCTAGGAGTTCAGGGTAATTTGGTTATGACGTCCATAGAGATTTGTTCCCATTTCCACATTGGGATCTCTTGCTGTTGAGGTAAGCCTGAAGGATTTTTATATTTCACTTTGAACTTTGCGCAAGTCAGTCACTTGCTCACATAGGTGGCTATATCAACCTTCATCTTTGGCCACCAATATAGCACCTTTAGGTTGTGGTACATCTTGTCAGAACCTGGATGAATAGAATATCGAGATTTGAGAGCTTCATCCATAAACAGTTCTCTTAAGTTCCCATACACTGGAACCCATATTCGCTCTACCAGGTAGCGAATGCCATCTGATTTGACCTTCAGTTGTTCTTCCATATCGTGTGTGGCTTCCAGCGGTAGGTTTTTCTCTTTAAGGGTTGAGCACTTCGGATTTTGTCAGGTAATCTAGTGTGAATAGTAAGTTGTAATGCTCGAACTCGTTTAGGTTTGGTGTCCTTACCGCTTAGGGCATCAGCTACCACATTAGCCTTTCCTGGATGATATCTGATTGCACAGTCATAGTCATTTAAGAGTTCGACCCAACGGCGCTGTCGCATGTTCAACTCTTTCTGTTCAAAGATATGCTGAAGACTCTTGTGATCGGTGTATATGGTGCATTTGGTATCGTACAAGTAATGTCTCCATGTCTTTAGTGCAAATACCACGACTCCCAACTCTAAGCCATGAGTCATGTATTTTTTCTCATGGATTTTCAGTTGACGAGAAGCGTATGCGATCACTTTCTCGCGTTGCATCAGTACACAACCAAGACCTTGAATGGATGCATCGCAATATACCATGAAATCATCTGTTCCCTCCGGAAGAGATAGGATGGGTGCACTACAGAGTTTATGTTTAAGAAGTTGGAACGCTGACTCCTGGGTGTCACCCCAGTTATAGGGTTTACCCTTTAGAGTAGTGAGGGGTTTGGCAATCTTGATAAATCCTTCGATGAATCCTCAGTAATAGCCAGCCAGTCCCAGAAATTATCGCACCTCTGTCTGAGTTATCGGTGCCGCCCAATTCTTGATGGGTTCTATTTTAGATGGATCGACATGTATTCCGTTCTCATTGACTACATGTCATAAGAATTGCACTTCACGAATCCAGAATTCGCACTTAGAAAGTTTTGCGTACAACTGTTCTTGTTTCAGCAATTCTAGAATCAAACGAAGGTCTTCCTCATGTTCATCTCTATTCTTGGAATAGATGAGAATGTCATCAATGAAGACGATGACGAACTGATCAAGGTACGATTTACACACACGGTTCATGAGGTCCATGAATACCGCTGGTGCATTGGTTAATCCAAATGGCATGACCATGAATTCGTAGTGACCATACCTAGTTCTGAATGACGTCTTTGAAATGTCTTCGTCTCGGACTCTCAACTGATGATAACCGGGTCTAAGATCTATCTTGGAATAGAAGCTTGATCCCTGTAGTTAGTCAAACAAATCGTCGATGCAGGGTAAAGGATAACGGTTCTTGTTGGTTATTTTATTAACCTCACGGTAGTCGATGCACATGCGGAAGGTCCCGTCCTTCTTCTTAACAAAAAGGACAGGAGCTCCCCATGGCGATGAGCTAGGTTGAATGAAACCTTTATCCAACAACTCTTACAGTTGTGTAGACAATTCTTGCAATTCACTAGGTGCAAGTCGGTAGGGTGCCCGAGCAATAGGCGCTGCTCCGGGTGCTAGGTCAATTTGAAATTCGACTTGGCGGTGTGGTGGAAGACCAGGAAAGTCTTTGGGAAATACTTCTGGATAATCACGTACGATCGGGATGTTGTCAAACCTCTTCTCCTCAGATGGATGATCGGCGACGAGAGCCAGAATGGCAGTCTGACCCTTACGTAGACACTTTTGTGCTTTCATGAAAGATATGATGCCCATAACAGCACCACTCTTTTCGCCTTGGACAGAGAGGATTTCTCCACTAGGGAGAGGAGGACGAACAATTTTCTCCTGACAGACAATCTCGGCTTGGTTCTTAGATAACCAATCCATTCCAAAAATTACGTCAAAACTGCCGAGTGTGACCGGTATAAGGTCAATGTCGAGTTTATGACCAGCCAGTTCAAGTTTACAACCCTTAAAAATGTGAGTTGCTTCAATTATTTGTCCATCAGCTATTTCTATGGTGTACTTAGCTTCTAGTAGGGTTGGAGTACGACTGCACCGGTAAGAAATTTGTGAGGTCACTGAAATAACTGGATATGCTGGGGTATAAATCGAATTAGACCAAGGATTAGTCACAGGATGAGGTAACAAGGTCAAATTGGAATCTATTGTTGGAGTGTAAGGAATAACATGTTAGTTTAGGAAGAATTCCCAATTTCTGCTTACATAGCTGGAGTCGGTAGTTTTACCACGAGGTTCTATTAGAGTTTCAACCGAGATGGTTTCATTGATCAAGTCTGGATGAGAGTCTTAAGTTCACTAAGGCTCTTACATTAGTGAAATCAAATGATGGATCCTATGGATGATAGTTTAGGTTGTTCATAAATACCTTCAACATGATAGTCGCGTCTATCAACTGTTAAGCATGTTTAATGATACCAACTAGTCGTTGAGTGGGTTATGAGAATTTCTACGAACAGTGGAAACTTAAGTCTGTAACTCACAGATTAGGACCATTTATCCACACACTAGGTTTCACCAGGACTTGCATGCACCTCAAATTACTATTACGTGTGCAACCGTAATGATAATTTGTTTTGCATGCTTACCTTAGCTTCTCCTTGTCCTGTGTCCAAATGTCCTTTAGTTTGTATTGCCGAGTACAAAGCGTTGTCAGATATGATAAGTCATTGAAAGGCTTAGTCATCAAGCATAAGTTGATCAACTAATAGTCACATCAGGATGAGTAGTCGGGAATCATTTGATCCGAGTATTCACTCGAGTTGAAATACAATACGATGGTCCAATCCAGCGGATTGTATATGTAATCATGCACGCGAAATGTGACTTTGAGAAGTGAAACTAGTTCATGGTTATGTGTTACTAGAAAAGGAAAAGTAACCGTCCTTCCAACTGAGTCAGGATAGGGTTTGAGTATGCAATGAGCAAGGTGTACTCAACCTTGTGGTCAATCTTTCTTCCACAGAATATCGACCAAAGCGTGAGCCCATGGCTCGGGAAAGTGATGACATCTATGTGTCAATGAATTTCTACCATAATACGTGCAACGGTCTGCCTCCACACGGTGTACCTCAAGCGAGGCCCATGGGTTCGGGCTTGAAGTAGAGTAAAGCTAGTGAAATCGGAGTATTGTTGCTAGTGGGTGCAGAAGGGACTCGTCACTGACGAACCCAACTCCCAAAGAGATATGTGCCAGTGCTGAGTGTCATCCCTAACACGGTCCTGAGAAGGCCCACCATTCCCTGATTGTATCATCGATAGACTCAAGCCAATGTCATCTTCGGCTCTGCTGGTGTAACAAGGGTGCAGATGATGGTGGTGTGAGTCACTCCTCCGCAGGCTCTGTCTCGCTGCCCTCGGACGGGAGTGAATGTTATTTTGGTGATTCACCGAGTGTCACTACTGGGAATGATGATGCAATGCGAATGACTTGCCCCTCTTCAGCAGAGGGTGATATGGATGATGTCAACATGCCTGCAATGCAATGTATGTCTAGATGCTACGTGTGGCAAGTATGAGTGTCTGTGTCATGTAACTAATGTGTGTGGGTTATAGTCTAGTATGCAATTCCTAGTTCGCTATAACCAATGGCTCTGATACCAATCTGTCACACCCCCAAATTTCACTAACGGAGTTTTACCATTTTGGAAGGTAACAAACCAGGATCTCAGTCATTAGTTACATCAAACGACACTATGTGGGACTTGAAATGTCATAACATAAATGTTTAGAGTTAATGCGGAAGCGTTTAAACAAGAAAGTAAATGCGCAAAACAACGCGCCAAAGTTTAGTTTATTAAAGGTAAGTGAATTGTTTTAAATGTTTGCATATGAGTGAAATGATAGTAGGACTCCATGCATGTCATAGTTGTGCAACCTGTGCCTTACCGACATGAGAAAACATGTACAAAAAGTGTCAACACGAGGTTGGTGAGTTCACAGGTTTCAAGTTTGCAATAAGAGAGTGTTTGCTAGATTATGTACATTCAATATGTGTGTCAATAGGTGGCTAGCCTATGTTCATGTCTTACAAAAGCGCTCGCAGCTGAAGCTGACAGTGTGTTTGTTTGTTTGCCTCCAGCCAGGTCTATCAACTCTAACTAATGTGTTAAGGTCAATATTTCACCCGTTCGACCTCCAATCGGGTTAGCGTGACTAACGCGGGTGGGGTTTGTCAAACCCACTAGTACTACCAAAATTAACTCGCTAATTCCATATTAATGGTCCGATGTGTGTGAGGACTTTCATGATAGTGTGTTTCGCTTAGCCTCAACAGTGATATCATATGAATCACAATAATCCAAAATAGTTTGTGTCATGTTTTCTCCCCCAACGGGAAAACATGTAAAATAATGTTTGTTTGCATACCCGTTTCTCCCCCGCGGGAAAACAAGTAAAAGTATGCTCGATTTCGTGTATGTTTCTCCCTCAACAGGAAAACAAGTAAAAGATGTTGATTTGTGTACATGTTTCTCCCCCAACAGGAAAACGAGTAAAAAGGGGCCGTGAAACTTACCTGAGTTGTGTACGAGTAGCCAGCACCACACAAGGATGCAATTGGGACCACAAGTGTTTGCCTGTGAACGACTTACGTATGCCTTAGAACTATAAGCATAATAGTTAGGGATACAATGGGATTTGTGACGACGACACGAAAGATTTGAATGTCTTAAAACATTCTAAGGATCAATGAGTAGATAAACGTGTCCACGGGAATAGGGTTTCTTAATATAATAATTAATATAAAAGCGTTACGTGTCGAACGTCTCTAATTACGAATAATATTAATTAATAAATATTCGTGCGTTTATGCCATTAGAATGGCCTAAAGAAATAATATAACTAATTATATTAATAAATATTCGTGCGTTTATGCCATTAGAACGTCTCTAATTACGAATAATATTAATTAATAACACACGGAACATGTTTATTTGCAATACACATGCTACTGGATTGAGCACATAATACACGAAACATAGTTGTTTGCAAAATACATGATGCATAACAATTGCTTGATTGGTACATAATTCTTGATTGACCACATTAAACATGAAACCCATTTGATTACAAGGTACATTATACTAAATTATGCACATTATGCAATATACATAATACTAAATTGTTTATATTACACATGAAAGATATCGACTTACAAAATACATGACACTAAGTGTCGACACCATACATGAACTTCATCTTCTACAATACACATGATACTATGTTGTTTACATGTCACATGAGAGCTTATTGATTTACAAAATACATGACACTAAGTTGTCGACACCATACATGAACTTCACTTCCTACAATACATATGATACTATGATGTTTACATACCACATGTGAGCTTATTGATTTACAAAATACATGACACTAAGTTGTCGACACCTACATGAATTTCATCTTCTACAATACACATGATACTATGTTGTTTACATTCCACATAGGAGCTTAATGATTTACAAAATATATGAAGCTAAATTGTAAACGCTACACATGAGACCTATTTTATTACGAGCTACGTGACACTAGATCATACATGAGACTTGTGTGTTTACTTTATACACGAAACAAAACTTGCTTACAATTATTGCAATTGATTGATTTCATTATACACAAGACATGGTCATACACTTTTGTTCACCAAAGTTGAAGACCATAATACACTGAAACGACTCGGGGTTTGACGTATTCTTGTTCAAACACGAGCAAACTAAGAAACTTTAGGTTATACTACTCTTTAGTTGTGAACTTACCTGCTTAAGGACATAGTTATTTGTTAGCGACTTTTATGTGAAAACAATGGACATGGACGGAGTGAAATTGTGCCCCTCTTGACCCGCACACAACGAGATGATCTATACGTACCATGCGATGATTTAAGTAATTACGGGTGCACACGGAATTATAAAAATTAGCACATGGGAAACATAGTGAAATTTTGTCGTGTGTTGTGACCTAAAACTTATCATGATGTGTAACAACGAACACTGATGTGGTATGACAAGGGCATAGTGGATACGCCGATGGTACTTCCTATATATAAGTGTCCTATCATATTATCAGAAGTAGTGTTGTTCCTGTCACGTGAAGTTTTGACCTAGACCAATGTATATGAAATCTCTTACCCACTGACTTTTTTTAACATATTAGACTACATCATGCACAAACCCTAACGATCAAGGTCCCATCAAATTCATTCCAAATAATACATCTCACATTTAGAATTCAAAATTTTTATTCGACAATCTCCTCCTTAAATTCATTTGAAAACAAAATTCATTATCACCCTTCATATTCAACTTGGAGTATCAGGCCTAAGCCATGTCAACGGTTACACTCCCCAGAATCCAACAATCAAAACTCACCGAGAACCCAAAAATCCCGCCTTTTTCTTGATTTTTTAGTAGTCTCCATTAGTTAAATTTCGGGACGAAATTCCCTTAACATGGGGAGACTGTAACATTCCTGATTTTTTCGACCCTATTTTAATTTATTTTAACTAATAAAATAACAAAACGACATTAAATCATATACTTGTTCAAACCTGCGCCTCATTAATCGTTAGCCGATCGTATTAAATTCAAAGGTTTAGAACTCATAATCACGTGGTAACACCTTCTAGTGTTAACTCAATTAGTAACCCCGTTAAGTGTTTTGTTAAATCTTAACCAAACTAATTTTGTCAAAAACTGAAGTTGCAAGGGCTGATTTGGTAATAACAAGAAACCCTAATAGGCACGGCCGCGCCTCGTTCTGGCACGGTCGCGCCAAGTTTGGAACGGTCGCGCCCGGTGCCTTTGCACGGTCGCGCCTCTTATTGCCACAGTCGCGTCTCTTGTCAGTTAAAACGTAAAAACAATCTTTAATCCGAAATCCGTTCAACTTTGTAACCGTTATACACGTTCATCTATTAACAACCATCATTAGTCGATTAAACAATGACATTACACTTGAATTAAAACCAATTATAGACTTTTAAACTAAAACCGTCGACCTCTCCATCTTTTGCTCATCGAATCCACCATTCTGATCTCAATCCTCCCATGCAAACGCATTATCATCCTCTCTAAAACTTCTGGACGCACTGAAACAACCGAGGTTGCAGCAGAAGACGCTGGAGATAAAACCCGTCGTCGCCGGAACTCATCTCTACCTTACACTATCAATTCATCGTCCTTCCAGGTATGTGAAACCTTCCACACTTTCAATTTAGTCTATAGATCAAAAGCCCCAAACTAATTTGGGCTTACAATAGTGAAATTAACATGAACCCGAATCTAGAGTTCGTTCTAAAATAGTTTAATCGAACCCTGCTTTGAACACGTTTTAAATACAATTAATATATTTCAATAGACTCGTAATAACCCTGCAGATGAAAGCCCTATGAATTCCAACATTAACAATATAAGAATTAGTCAAATCGATTCTGTTTTGGAACAGACACAGGTGCGCTAGTATTCTAGCGCGGTCGTGCTTCATGAGACACGGTCGCGCAAAATACCAGAGCGGTCGTGCCTCACACACTCAGACCCGGTCATGCCCTTGGCTAGACTTGGTCGTGCCTCAAAACCCTGGACACAGTCGTGCCTGGCCCAGACACGGTCGTGCCTAGTGAACAGCCTAATTATGCCTTCTGTTTAGTCAACACGGTTGCGTCCCTGACTAGCACGGTCGCGCCCGTCGTCCTAGCACGATCGTGCCTTGTCTCAGTCACGGTCGTGTGTGTGAGAAAAATCTTGGCAGAAAAATTATATTTTTTATATTTTTATATTTTAAAAACAATAAGTATTTCAGATTTAGTTTCAAATAAGAATAATTGATTTTATAAAGATTTATATTAACTTTATTTAAAATAGATCAAATTCTTAATCCTAAAATAAATAGAAGTTATTTATTTAAATTACAAAATTAAATTTATACTTATTGTTAAACCCTACACTTAAATATTATTTACACAACTTAATTACACCTCTTTATGAAAATAAAGTAAGAAAAATTTATATTTAATATAAAACAACCAATACATTTTTATAACTAAATGAATAAGTTACATATTTTATAAATAAATAAATAAGGTAACAATTATTTATTTAATTTACATTTAAACAAAAAAATTATTTATTTAGGTTATACTTAATTACCCCTAATACCTACATTATTTTTATAACTAAGTAAATAAATAATAATTATGTAATTTATTTAATTAGTTATTTCAAACTCAAACCTTAATTTTATACAACACCATTCAAGTACAAACCACTTACACTCACAACTCCAATTCCTTATACACACACCCAATCCAACCCTAGACTTAGACTATTTTACACACTATTGATTCAATACATATCACACTCTAGGTTAACGTTGTGCATTACGAGGACCTCGTTACTATCTAGTATCTCGTGTTAGCTACGCATTCGAATCAAGTGAGTATTACATAGCCCCTTTTTCTCTTTTACACATTTTGGGGTGGAACATGAACAATATACAATCTATTGCTTTCATTTACACAAACTACCCAAGTACAAATCATCTTTACATTCATGTGTGCAAATTTGAGCTTTATGCCTGAGTGCTAGTTGTGCTAAATTTTGTGTGCGATTTATGTGCAATCATTAACTATTCAAGCCGACGGTAAACAATGATAGATCTATTGAGTCTGATAAACCCACCCAGATTGGGGTGATTGTTACCGACAACACAATTTTGCATGCTAGTTACAAAGGTTTGATTGTACTTTGGTTACACAATGGCTACTCTCCATAAATGCCTTATTTTATCATGTTATGTAAGGATTTGTTTATTCACAATCTATATGCTATCTATGTACAAACCTATGTATGCTCACCAACTTTTTAGTTGACGTTATTTTATTCATGTTTCAGGTGCCATCATATGAGTTTGATCAAGACATGATACACATAGGCTTTGGACTTAGTAAATTTTAATTCAAAAACAATTTGTATTTCATTTATTTACTTTGGAATTGATTCATGTTTGTTTGAATGGAACTGGATTTAATATATTACAATTTAGTCGACCTTGAGCTCATGAACATGTAAGGCCCCTTTCCCGGGTAACCTCACTTGTTGGATTTACTCATAAACATAGTCATAAATACTGAACTTAAATTAAAACATTCATCATTCAATTACATAATCATAACAGCGGAAGTCTTTACAAATAAAACATAACATATTCTTAACAAACAAAAGTGGGATGTCAGTCTTGTGCCGGGTAACCTTCACGCCATCGCACGACCCTTTCTTCCCTTACCTGAAATGTATACTAAAAGTCAGCTAACGCTGGTGAGTTCTAGTTTAAAGACAATCATACATAAAATTTATCTTATCATGAATATAATGTATATATGTATAATCGTACTCTTAGATATTCTTTACTTTGCTGTTCTCACATAACATTCATTGAGGGTATATACATATGTACATACATACTTTCTTTGAGAGAACACATATTGGCCATAATCTTAAGGGAGATCAACCCATCATACTTGTCGCGAATGTCACGAAGACATTGCAGTCAGAACTACCGTCGTAGTCCGTTTCATTACCGTCCGGCTCTAGAAAATCGTCCGTCATATCATTAAATCCGTCCGGCAACCTTTGTCCGTCCGCTCTTTACCGTCCTACCGTCGTAGTCCGTCATTTTTGTCCGTCTGCCCTAGGGCATCCGTTTCTCACGTGACCATTATGTATGCAACCGTTCTACATTAGTTAAGGCTTGCTTCGACTGTCCATTAATACCTTTTCATACGTCCTAGCTTGCGAAGGAACGTTTTTGTCCTGGTTGCAAAACAGTCACGTGGTCGTCCGTCTACCGAAGTAGCCGTTGTCACAGAAGGGTTTATAACGTTTACATTCATTCATAACATGCAATATATATGTAATATAAAGCAAGATTTCATTCTTTTACGTTATGTCCTTCTTTCATTCATTCTTTAAAGTCATACGCTTCATTCTTTATTCATAATTCATTTTCATATATAAATATTTATATATATACGTATGATCACATTGACATTTATAACATTTATTCATTTAGTGTATACACTTCAGCCCCAAAACATTTATAAATCATTTACACATAACATAGAAGGGGGCACATAGAACTCACCTGATGAGCTACTCTAGGTTGTCCTAAACGAAGGTCCAACAGCGTCACTTTCGATCTGGATTAGGTAGTTAAATACACATTAGACCCCAACCCCGACTCTAATGGTTTAATCATTCTTAACTTACTGACTTTACTTAACCAACCTGCTGTCTGCTGCCTGCGCACTTAGTAAGTGCGCAGGGACTTGCTCATGCGCACTTGGCAAGTGCGCAAGAGTCTTCCTCCTACGTACTTGGTAAGTACGCAGGGACTTCCTCCTGCGTACTTGGTAAGTACGCAGGAACTCCTTCCTACGCACTTGGTAAGTACGCAGTACCTGGTTCATGGACCAAAATTTCAGAATTCATGCATGTTAATCCGATCATGCTAATCTTACAATTTTCTTTGATCAAAATGTGCGGTTTCCATTCTAGATGCCATTTCTAAGCTTATTATCAAGTTTCATCCGTAAAAACATCATCTATTTAGCTAAAACTCGAGAAACCCCAAAGTGAACAAAAACTCAGATTATGTTCGAATCATTACCTGGATTGAAGTTCTGATTCGGAGGTTTTGCTCACGAGCTCAGCTGTAACGTGCTCCTCTAATCTCGTGACGATCCGTCAAATTTCTTTCTCTAGACCCGAGCTCCCTTTCTCTCTCTAAGATGATGAAAATGAAGGTGAAATGAGCTAGTGGGCTGCCTTGCGCCTTTTATACCTGGGCTTCCCTCGGCCCGTTGGAGCCGAGCCCAAGCCCATCCGTTATTATTTCGTTTTATGACGTTTAAATCTCTATCGTATTATTATTTACTTATTTACTATTTTCGGGATGTTACAAGTCTACCCTCCTTAAAGAGGTTTCGTCCTCGAAACTGTTTATACGTTAAACAATTGAGGGTATAGTCCCCTCATCTCGTCTTCTTTTTCCCATGTAGCTTCTGACCCTTTTCTGTGCTTGCATTGTATTTTGGCTAAAGGTATCGACTTATTGCGTAGTCGTTTTTCCGCTCGGTCAAGAATGGCAATCGGTTCCTCTACATAATTTAAACTGTTATCCACCTCGATCTCGTCGTAAGGTATGTGAGCTGTGTCGTCAGCTAGGCACTTGCGTAAGTGCGACACGTGGAACGTAGGGTGTATTCCACTAAGCTTGACGGGAAGGTCGAGTCTGTAAGCAACTTGACCCACTCTTGCTAGAATCTTGAAAGGTCCGACAAACCTTGGACTTAGTTTGCCACGCTTTCTGAATTGGATGATTCCTTTCCATGGTGATACCTTTAACAGTACCATGTCCCCTACCCGAAACTCTAAATCCCTTCTTCGCTTGTCCGCGTATGATTTCTGTCTGTCCTTTGCGGCTTTCATCCGAGCCTTGATTTGATCAAATTTCTCGGAAGTAGCTTTGACCACTTCGAGACTTGCAAAATCCTTCTGTCCAATTTCCCCCCAACAAACCGGGGTCCTACATTTCCTCCCATACAACATTTCAAATGGTGGCATGCCAATAGTTGTGTGGTAGCTATTGTTATATGAAAATTCTGCCAATGGTAGATGGCTATCCCAGCTCCCACCAAAGTCAATGATACAGGCCCGGAGCATGTTCTCCAAGGTCTGAATGGTTCTTTCGGATTAACCATCGGTCTGAGGGTGGTAAGCGGTGCTGATGTTCAATCTAGTGCCCATCGCTTCATTGAATTTCTTCCAAAACCTTGACGTGAATCTAGTATCCCTGTCAGACACAATCGACAGGGGCATACCAAGTCTGCTCACAATTTCCTTGATAAAAATTTCTGCTAGTCTTTCTGATGAAGAAGTCTCATGTATTGGCAAGAAGTGAGCACTTTTCGTCAAACGGTCGACGATCACCCAAATGGTATCATTGCCTTTAGCTGTTCGCGTTAGCTTGGTAATGAAGTCCATCGTGATCCCCTCCCACTTCCATTCTGGTATTGGTATGGGTTGCATTTTACCGCATGGTTTCTGGTGCTCGGCCTTAACTAGTGAACACGTTAAGCACTTGTTCACGTATTCAGTCACATCATTCTTCATGCCAGGCCACCAGTACTCTTTCTTCAAGTCTTGATACATTTTGTTTGTCCCGGGGTGGATAGAATAACAAGACTTATGGGCCTCATCGAGTATTTTGGCTCTAAGCTCGCCAATCTTAGGTATCCACATCCGGCCAAACCTGGTTCGTACACCGTATGTATTTGCACTTAAGTTCCCTTGTTGTCCTACTATTCTTTCCCGTTTCACATTTCTTTCTAACAGTGCTTCATCATGTGCCTTTGATATTTCACCCATAAATCTGGCGTTATAATTAGCTGACACACTTTGATTCGGATAGGTGTCGATTCTTCCTTTCTACTTAAAGCGTCAGTCACTACGTTTGCCTTACCCGGATGGTACAATATCTCACAGTCGTAGTCTTTCAGTAACTCTAGCCACCTCCTTTGCCTCATATTTAATTCCTTTTGTTCGAAAAAGTACTTCAGGCTTTTGTGATCGGAGTAGATGGTGCATTTAACTCCATACAGATAGTGCCTCCATATCTTCAACGCGAAAACTACTGCTGCTAATTCTAGATCGTGAGTTGGGTAGTTAACCTCGTGAATCTTTAGTTGTCGTGAAGCATAAGCAATTACCTTTCCTCGTTGCATAAGTACGCAACCTAAACCCTGCCCCGAAGCGTCAGAGTAGACTACCAAGTCTTCATTTCCCTCAGGTAGAGTCAAGACTCGAGCTTGGGTTAATCGTGTCTTGAGTTCTTCAAACGCGTTGTTTTGAGTCTGACCCCATTCATACTTTTCTTCCTTCCGTGTCAGTTTAGTCAGTGGTGAGGCTATTCTTGAGAAGTCTTGAATAAACCTTCGATAGTAGCCTGCCAATCCTAGAAAACTTCGTATCTCTGTTGGTGTCTTTGGGATGTTCCATTCCTTTACTGTTTCGATCTTTGCAGGATCCACCATGATGCCGTTTGGGTTTATCACATGACCTAGGAATTGGACTTCCCTAAGCCAAAACGCGCATTTGGAGAATTTTGCGTACAACTTTTCCTTCTTTAGCACCTCCAGAACTTCTCTTAGGTGACAGTGATGATCACCCTCGCTTTTCGAATATACCAGTATGTCGTCTATAAAAACTATCACTGATCGATCCAACATTGGTCGACATACTCTATTCATCAAATCCATGAACGCTGCTGGAGCGTTAGTCAATCTGAAGGACATCACGAGGAATTCATAATGTCCATAACGCGTGCGAAACCCGGTCTTTGGTACGTCTTCTTCCCTTACTTTTAACTGATGGTAACCCGACCTAAGATCGATCTTTGAGAACCAACTTGCACCTTGCAGTTGATCAAAAAGGTCGTCTATTCTAGGCAATGGGTATTTGTTCTTTACTGTCCTCTTGTTCAATTCGCGGTAGTCAATGCACATACGCATGCTGCCGTCCTTCTTCTTTACGAATAGTACCGGAGCGCCCCATGGTGAGATGCTCGGTCTAATAAATCCCTTTTCTATTAATTCTTGTAGTTTAGACATCAATTCTTTCATTTCTGACGGAGCCAATCGGTAGGGGGCTTTGGCAACGGGCTCAGCTCCTGGCAGTAAATCAATCTGAAATTCTATTTCCCGATCGGGTGGCAACCCAGGTAGATCCTCAGGGAATACTTCCGAAAAATTGCACACCACAGGTACATTCTTGAGTTCTTTCGTTTCCATTCTATCGTCAATAACATATGCCAGATAAGCTTCGCAACCGCGCCTCATGTAACTTTCGGCCTTGATCATCGAGATGACGCTCGGCATCGTGCAATTCCAATCCCCATAAACCGTAATTGGACTGCCGCTTGGAGTCTTGAGGTGTATCCTCTTACGTTTACATATGATTTGAGCTTCGTTGGCAGCTAGCCAATCCATCCCCAATACTATATCGAATCCTCCTAAGGTGAGAAGGAATAATCTAGAAGGAAACTTATGTCCCTCTATTTCTATTATGCAGTCCTCTGTTACTTGGAATACTGCCGAATTTTTACCAACGGCAGTTTGTACGCTAAAGGCCTTTACTATGGTGTTGATAGTGCAATCTAGTTTACGACTAAATGAATTGGATATAAAACTTTTACTAGCACCAGAGTCAAATAAAATAGCAGCATGTTCATCATTAACTAGGAACGTACCTGTCACGACATCAGGGTTTCCCCTTGCTTCTTCCTCAGTTAAGGCATAGGCCCGAGTCCTTGCCTGCGGCTGTTCCTTTTCCTTCTCTTTTCCCGAACCAGATTGGCCGGCCTTCCTGCAATTCTTTGTCAGATGCCCAAACAATCCACATACTTGACATTTGGCGTCCTTCCAACAATCTCGGGAGTAGTGCCCCGGCCTCCCGCACTTATAACACACGGTGGTGCCGATTCGACACTCGCCAATATGTTGCTTTCCACATTTCTTGCACGTTTCATGTCCGTCCAACCTCGGTTTCTTAATTTCAGTTGTTTCATTCCCTCTTCCGGTGCCTCTAGACGGATTCTCCCATTTTCTCTTTTGTGTCACAGGTGCCAGGTCCTCGTTGGCATAATCGTCGTAAACGATTCCAGACAGGTTGACTACCGACTCGAAGGTCGAGGGTAGGTTGGCTTTTACGTGGACACGGACCCTTTGCGGCAGACCCTTGACATAGTATTTGATCATACGTTCTTCGGTTTCCACCAAGTGTGGTACCAGTTGGGCCAGCTCGTTGAACCTTGAAGTATATTGGCGATGAGTCTTGTCGCCAGCTTTGAAGTTTAGGAACTCGTTCTCCACACGATCAATCTCATTCTGTGGGCAGAACTTTTGGATTACGAGCTTTTTCAAGTCTTCCCATGTCATTCTGGCAAGAGCATGTGGTGACTTTGTTCTTTGAATATTTCTCCACCAACCTAGTGCTTCATTGGTGAAAGAATGAGCAACATATTTGACCGCCTGATCCGGTCGGCACTCGCTGATGTTGATTACAGCGTTCATCCTCTCAATCCATTCGAAAGTAGCCACCGAATCCTTGGTTCTATCAAACTTAGGTGGGTCTCCGTCCTTGAATCCTTTGTAAGTACACCCACGATTGCTTGATGCCACTTTTACTTCATCCCCGTCACTGTCATAAATTTTCTCTTCATTTTTCCCTTCATCCTCTTCTTTGCTTTTCTTTAATGCCTTAGATAGTAGATCAGGCAATATGTTCTTCAGAGTAAGCACGACCTCGCGGGCAATAGCATCCATGACTTCGGGTTCTAACTGTATAGGCCCTGGACTATTGTTCCCTGTTGGTGTCACGTCTGTTTCGTACACACTCTCAGTGTGTTCTGCGTGCACACTCTCCTCCTATTCACTTCTTCGATTCAATGGAGGTCTACCCACTCGGCCAGTGTGACCGCCTCGTCGGCCAGTGCGACCGCCTCGGCGTCCAGTTCTCCCTCCTCCAGCCATAGTTCCTAGTTTTTTTTTTCCTGATGGTCATAAAGGGAATACATCAATGTCATTCTCTCAGATCATAGTCTGGAAACAGTACGAACAAGGTAAATTTTGAATTACAGTGACCGGTTTGTGATTAGAAATTTACATTGCTTTTCGGGTTCCAAACTCTTCAAATTCGTCATGACATTGACATCTATTGGTTCTAGGTTTGAGTATCTATTCTTATCCAAATATATTAACCTTAGTACTTACTTACTATGCTGGCGTTGGCGTTGGTTACCCATGACTGACATCCGTGTGTTGGTCCCATAATCAGTTTGAGTCTAGACATTTATGGATGTCTAAATCTCTCAAACTATTGCTCTGATACCAACTTGTAAGGCCCCTTTCCCGGGTAACCTCACTTGTTGGATTTACTCATAAACATAGTCATAAATACTGAACTTAAATTAAAACATTCATCATTCAATTACATAATCATAACAGCCGAAGTTTTTACAAATAAAACATAACATATTCTTAACAAACAAAAGTGGGATGTCAGTCTTGTGCCGGGTAACCTTCACGCCATCGCACGACCCTTTCTTCCCTTACCTGAAATGTATACTAAAAGTCAGCTAACGCTGGTGAGTTCTAGTTTAAAGACAATCATACATAAAATTTATCTTATCATGAATATAATGTATATATGTATAATCGTACTCTTAGATATTCTTTACTTTGATGTTCTCACATAACATTCATTGAGGGTATATACATATGTACATACATACTTTCTTTGAGAGAACACATATTGGCCATAATCTTAAGGGAGATCAACCCATCATACTTGTCGCGAATGTCACGAAGACATCGTAGTCAGAACTACCGTCGTAGTCCGTTTCATTACCGTCCGGCTCTAGAAAACCGTCCGTCATATCATTAAATCCGTCCGGCAACCTTTGTATGTCCGCTCTTTACCGTCCTACCGTCGTAGTCCGTCATTTTTGTCCGTCTGCCCTAGGGCATCCGTTTCCCACGTGACCATTATGTATGCAACCGTTCTACATTAGTTAAGGCTTGCTTCGACCGTCCATTAATACCTTTTCATACGTCCTAGCTTGCGAAGGAACGTTTTTGTCCCGGTTGCAAAACAGTCACGTGGTCGTCCGTCTACCGAAGTAGCCGTTGTCACAGAAGGGTTTATAACGTTTACATTCATTCATAACATGCAATATATATGTAATATAAAGCAAGATTTCATTCTTTTACGTTATGTCCTTCTTTCATTCATTCTTTAAAGTCATACGCTTCATTCTTTATTCATAATTCATTTTCATATATAAATATTTATATATATATATATATACGTATGATCACATTGACATTTATAACATTTATTCATTTAGTGTATACACTTCAGCCCCAAAACATTTATAAATCATTTGCACATAACATAGAAGGGGGCACATAGAACTCACCTGATGAGCTACTCTAGGTTGTCCTAAACGAAGGTCCAACAGCGTCACTTTCGATCTGGATTAGGTAGTTAAATACACATTAGACCCCAACCCCGACTCTAATGGTTTAATCATTCTTAACTTACTGACTTTACTTAACCAACCTGCTGTCTGCTGCCTGCGCACTTAGTAAGTGCGCAGGGACTTGCTCATGCGCACTTGGCAAGTGCGCAGGAGTCTTCCTCCTGCGTACTTGGTAAGTACGCAGGGACTTCCTCCTGCGTACTTGGTAAGTACGCAGGAACTCCTTCCTGCGCACTTGGTAAGTACGCAGTACCTGGTTCATGGACCAAAATTTCGGAATTCATGCATGTTAATCCGATCATGCTAATCTTACAATTTTCTTTGATCAAAATGTGCAGTTTCCATTCTAGATGTCATTTCTAAGCTTATTATCAAGTTTCATCCGTAAAAACATCATCTATTTAGCTAAAACTAGAGAAACCCCAAAGTGAACAAAAACTCAGATTATGTTTTGAATCATTACCTGGATTGAAGTTCTGATTCAGAGGTTTTGCTCACAAGCTCAGCTGTAACGTGCTCCTCTAATCTCGTGACGATCCGTCGACTTTCTCTCTCTAGACCCGAGCTCCCTTTCTCTCTCTAAGATGAAGAAAATGAAGGTGAAATGAGCTAGTGGGCTGCCTTGCCCCTTTTATACCTGGGCTTCCCTCGGCCCGTTGGAGCCGAGCCCAAGCCCATCCGTTCTTATTTTGTTTTATGACGTTTAAATCTCTATCGTATTATTATTTACTTATTTACTATTTTCGGGATGTTACAGAACAGTCTACATGTCCCGCCCCGACGTTTCCGCCGTCTGTTGGGGTGTGACAGATTGGTATTAGAGCCTTGGTTATAGGGAACTAGGTTATTAGACACCCTTGACCTAGACTATAACTTTAGGACACCCATACAATGTCATGCTACTACATGTTACATTATTAGTTCTTGTGTAAATATTTCTACATGCTATCATAAGTATTTACACTACGTGATACAATACATAATGACTTATGTGTCACACTACTTGATAAGTTTTGTGCTTACACTCATTACTATTTACATGCTATATGATTATTATTTTTATGTGAATATTCTTACATGTTGTACTATATAACTACATCATATGATACAATACCTAGTAATCTATGTGTCACATTACCTGCCAACTTTTTCTCCTATTCATTGCTACCTATTTAAATTATTTAAAAGTGCTATCCTAAGTTTTCACACACACTCATACACACTTAGTTATTCATGCACCCCTAAACTCAATACATAATACCACACCTCTTGTGAACAACAAATTTTTAAACTATTGGGCCTAAATGTCCATCAATAATAAACTAAGAAGTCCATTTATCCTCCAAGAAGCAAAAGCCCACTGAAATGCATAAACCTTACTTTCGGGCCACTAGGCCCAGTTCACAACAATTCTCCTCATGACCATGAGCCCAACAATAGTGTTATTAGTACATGATGGCTGGAAGAGTGTGTATGCCTATGAGGGATTCTGGCTAAGGAAAGATAGGGTACTTAAGTGTGCCCTAGTGACCCACCCCTCTTTCCTGGGAATTCTCCTCAGGGATACACTACTTATAGGCCAAGTATACTCCTAAAATACTATTGTGAAGACTCGGCGTTATGACTAGCCAAACTCTAAACCTATGAGAACTCCTATATTTGACACTCAGTATTTTATTATCGCATACAACCTTTCCATTGTTTTCCTGCTAAGCATGGACTCCTACTCTCCTACCTCCCCGGTATACTGTTCCGAAGAAGAGTCTGATTGGGAAGAAGACATCGGATCACCCGTGCATCAATCACCAACACCCGCAGCTATTAGACCAAGGTTTGATGTAAGGGTAGATTGGATTAGGAACACCGGCCCAAGACTTCGAACACCTGGATCAGCCGCACCCAGAAACCCGTATCAGACACCCCATCTCCACAATCAGTTACCACCCCCACTAAGAGACCCATATCTAATGCCCGACCCATATTAATCTAATCCTTGGGTAGGGTATATCATGGCACTCACTAGTACTATTGAAATTCCAATCAATGACATGCACCAATATGTAAGGACCTCAGAATTTGAGAGGCAAAGAATGGAGCAAGGGGTAATGCACGACTTGTAAAGACAAAGAATGAATGGCCTAGCAAACCAATTAGGGTACCAAAAGGAGTTAACCTCCATCCTCGAAAAAGAAATACTGGAGCATCGCACGGAGACAGCTAAAGCTGAAGCCAGATCGGCTACCCGAGTGACCATAACGGTGCTCGCCTTGGGAATTATTCTCCTTCTAGTGGAAAGCTACAGGAGGCGTTAACATAATTATTTTTCTTATTTATTTCAGTTTGAGAACCATTTCCCTATATTTTGAATAATGTTTTACATTTCAGCATTTACTAAATGTTATATTTTCCAACTCTAAATTTATTATTCATTAATTCAATACGTTGAGTGTGAATTACACCCATCATATTTTCATCAAACTTCTCCATGTATCATCTTTCTCATTCACCACAATTTAGTACACTACCAGCAATCTCCTTCGTAAACAAATCATCCTATTGTCCGATTTAAACAAACCTCGTTATTTTGTTCAAACCAAATGTTTATCAAGCTTTTAGATAGTATCAAAAACATAAATTTTCCATAAAACTTCTCATCTGATAGGGAAACTTAATACAATCTATTTTATAAAAATATTATTTCAAATTGATAAATAATTATGATTTTTCCTCATTAAAAAAAAATATATTTCTAAACCCTGGCTAAATTAGTATACGACTACTTGTTTACCCAATAATTCCGCTTAAAAATATTCTCTTATTAATAGCTGAAAATTTAAATTAAAAGATTTTTCCCATAAATTGTCTATTTACTTAAAGTATGTGACTCAATGGATTCACTACGTTATATATCTACAACCAAGAACAATTTACCTCTTTCTATTTTCAAACAAAGATCAGTTTTTGTAAACATTTTTCCCCGAATGTTTTTTTTTAGAACCTCCTCGCTACCTTCGCTTGTCGCTTCAAGAGACGATCCATACCGCGTAGACGTTAACCCTCCCCATCAACCTCAATGAGATTTAAGAGCTAGAACCTAACTACCACATTATACAGGAACGTCAAACAACACGCTTATCCGCAACACTCGATCACATACAAAAACCATTAGTATACATCACACACGATGTTCAAAAACTTACGTATGCACGTTCACAATAAACCCAACGCAACCACATGGTACATGAAAGTCAATTATTCTCAATATATCCAATGGAACACAAATTACATAATACATGAAACTAGTTTGTCTACAAATCACGATTTACTTGATTGATCGCATAACACACGGAACATGTTTATTTGCAATACACATTCTACTGGATTGAGCACATAATACACGAAACTTAGTTGTTTGCAAAATACATGATGCATAACAATTGCTTGATTGGTACATAATTCTAGATTGACCACATTAAACATGAAACCATTTGGTTACAAGGTACATTATACTAAATTATGCACATTATGCAATATACATAATACTAAATTGTTTATATTACACATGAAAGATATCGATTTACAAAATACATGACAGTAAGTGTCGACACCATACATGAACTTCATCTTCTACAATACACATGATACTATGTTGTTTACATTTCACATGAGAGCTTATTGATTTACAAAATACATGACACTAAGTTGTCGACACCATACATGAACTTCACTTCCTACAATACATATGATACTATGATGTTTACTTACCACATCAGAGCTTATTGATTTACAAAATACATGACAACCACACATGAATTTCATCTTCTACAATACACATAATACTATGTTGTTTACATTCCACATAGGAGCTTAATGATTTACAAAATATATGAACCTAAATTGTTAACGCTACACATGAGACCTATTTGATTACGAGCTACGTGACACTAGATCATACATGAGACTTGTGTGTTTACTTTATACACGAAACAAAATTTGCTTTCAATTATTGCAATTGATTGATTTCATTATACACAAGACATGGTCATGCACTTTTGTTCACCAAAGTTGAAGACCATAATACACTGAAACGACTCGGGGAAACACGAGCAAACTAAGAAACTTTAGGTTATACTACTCTTTAGTTGTGAACTTACATGCTTAAGGACATAGTTATTTGTTAGCGACTTTTATGTGAAAACAATGGACATGGACGGAGTGAAATTGTGCCCCTCTTGACCCGCACACAACGAGATGATCTATACGTACAATGCGATGATTTGAGTAATTACGGGTGCACGCGGAATTATAAAAATCAGCACATGGGAAACATAGTGAAATTTTGTCGTGTGTTGTGACCTAAAACTTATCATGATGTGTAACAACGAACACTGATTTGGTATGACAAGGGCATGGTGGATACGCCGATGGTACTTCCTATATATAAGTGTCCTATCATATTATCAGAAGTAGTGTTGTTCCTGTCACGTGAAGTTTTGACCTAGACCAATGTATAAGAAATCTCTTACCCACTGACATTTTTTAACATATTAGACTACATCATGCACAAACCCTAATGATCAAGGTCCCATCAAATTCATTCCAAATAATACATCTCACATTTAGAATTCAAAATTTTTATTCGACAATCTCCTCCTTAAATTCATTTCAAAACAAAATTCATTATCACCCTTCATATTCTTCTTGGAGTATCTGGCCTAAGCCATGTCAACGGTTACACTACCCAGAATCCAACAATCAAAACTCACTGAGAACCCAAAACTCCCGCCTTTTTCTTGATTTTTTAGTAGCCTCCATTAGTTAATTTCGGGACGAAATTCCCTTAACATGGGGAGACTGTAACATTCCTGGTTTTTCCGACCCTATTTTAATTTATTTTAACTAATAAAATAACAAAACGACATTAAATCATATACTTGTTCAAACCTACGCCTCATTAATCGTTTGCCGATCGTATTAAATTCAAAGGTTTAGAACTCATAATCACGTGGTAACACCTTCTAGAGTTAACTCAATTAGTTACCCCGTTAGGTGTTTTGTTAAATCTTAACCAAACTAATTTTGTCAAAAACTGAAGTTGCAAGGGCTGATTTGGTAAATAACAAGAAACCCTAATAGGCACGGTCGCGCCTCGTTCTGGCATGGTCGCGCCAAGTGCTATGGCACAGTCGGGCACCTTGCTTTGGAACGGTCGCGCCCGGTGCCTTTGCACGGTCGCGCCTCTTATTGGCACGGTCGCGTCTCTTGTCAGTGAAAACGTAAAAACAGTCTTTAATCCGAAATCCGTTCAACTTTGTAACCGTTATACACGTTCATCTATTAACAACCATCATTCGTCGATTAAACAATGACATTACACTTGAATTAAAACCAATTATAGATTTTTAAACTAAAACCGTCGACCTCTCCATCTTTTGCTCATCGAATCCACCATTCTGATCTCAATCCTCCCAAGCAAATGCATTATCATCCTCTCTAAAACTTCTGGACGCACTGAAACAGTCGGGGTTGCAGCAGAAGACGCCGGAGATCAAACCCGTCGTCGCCGGAACTCATCTCTACCGTACGCTATCAATTCATCGTCCTTCTAGATAATTGAAACCTTCCACACTTTCGATTTAGTCTATAGATCAAAAGCCCCAAACTAATTTGAGCTTACAATAGTGAAATTAACACGAACCCGAATCTAGAGTTCGTGCTAAAATAGTTTAATCGAACCCTGCTTTGAACACGTTTTCAATACAATTACTATATTCCATTAGACTCGTAATAACCCTGCAGATGAAAGCCCTATGAATTCCAACATTAACAATATAAGAATTAGTCAAATCGATTATGTTTTGGAACAGACACGGTCGCGCTAGTATTCTAGCGCGGTCGTGTTTCATGAGACACGGTCGCGCCAAATACCAGCGCGGTCGTGCCTCACACACTCAGACCCGGTCATGCCCTTGGCTAGACTTGGTCATGCCTCAAAACTCTAGACACGGTCGTGCCTGGCCCAGACGCGGTCGTGCCTAGTGAACAGCCTAATTATGCCTTCTGTTTAGTCAACACGGTCGCGTCCCTGACTAGCACGGTCCCGCCCATGGTCCTAGCACGATCGTGCCTTGTCTTAGGCACGGTCGTGTGTGTGAGAAAAATCTTGGCAGAATAATTATATTTATTATATTTTTATATTTTAAAAACAATAAGTATTTCAGATTTATTTTCAAATAAAAATAATTGATTTTATAAATATTTATATTAACTTTGTTTAAAAAAGATCAAATTCTTAATCCTAAAATAAATAGAAGTTATTTATTTAAATTACAAAATTAAATTTATACTTATTGTTAAATCCTACACTTAAATATTATTTACACAACTTAATTACACATCTTTATGAAAATAAAGTAAGAAAAATTTATATTTAATATAAAACAACCAATACATTTTTATAACTAAATGAATAAGTTACATATTTTATAAATAAATAAATAAGGTAACAATTATTTATTTAGTTTACATTTAAACAAAAAAATTATTTATTTAGGTTATACTTAATTACCCCTAATACCTACATTATTTTTATAACTAAGTAAATAAATAATAATTATGTAATTTATTTACTTAGTTATTTCAAACTCAAACCTTAATTTTATACAACACCATTCAAGTACAAACCACTAACACTCACAACTCCAATTCCTTATACACACACCCAATCCAACCCTAGACTTAGACATAGACTATTGTACACACTATTGATTCAATACATATTACACTCTAGGTTAACGTTGTGCATTACGAGGACCTCGTTACTATCTAGTAACTCGTGTTAGCTACGCCTTCGAATCAAGTGAGTATTACATAGCCCCATTTTCTCTTTTACACTTTTTGGGGTGGAACATGAACAATATACAATCTATTGCTTTCATTTACACAAACTACACAAGTACAAATCCTCTTTACATTCATGTGTGCAAATTTGAGCTTTATGCCTGAGTGTTAGTTGTGCTAACTTTTGTGTGCGATTTATGTGCAATCATTAACTATTCAAGCCGACGGTAAACAATGATAGATCTATTGAGTCTGACAAACCCACCCAGATTGGGGTGATTGTTACCGACAACACAATTTTGCATGCTAGTTACAAAGGTTTGATTGTACTTTGGTTACACAATGGCTACTCTCCATAAATGCCTTATTTTATCATGTTATGTAAGGATTTGTTTATTCATAATCTATATGCTATCTATGTACAAACCTATGTATGCTCACCAACTTTTTAGTTGACCTTATTTTATTCATGTTTCAGGTGCCATCATATGAGTTTTATCTAGACATGATACACATAGGCTTTGGACTTAGTAAATTTTAATTCAAAAACAATTTGTATTTCATTTATTTACTTTGGAATTGATTCATGTTTGTTTGAATGGAAATGGATTTAATATATTACAATTTAGTCGACCTTGAGCTCATGAACAGTCTACATGTCCCGCCCCGACGTTTCCGCCGTCGGTTGGGGTTTGACAAACGAGGTGAAAATAATATATATACATATAGTATTTTTAATTGGAGTCACGAGTTGAAAATAATATAAATATATTATTTATTAAGTGGGTAATAATATTAAAATTAGGTTATAAAGCCAAACCCGAGCCTACGGGTAGTTTCCCGGGGCTAGAATACCTTAATATACTAATATAATAATTTGGGGAGGGGTTTTATAATTAAAATAATAATAAAAACTAATTTAAAAATGAAATGGGGGTGGAGGGACTCGAACCCGGGTCTCCTCCCCCACAGTCAACAATCTTAACCATCACAGCCCGCTAGGGTTTCGCGTTAGAACCCGGTTCCAGAGGCTTTTAACAAACAACTCTGGGGTGTTCTTCACTTTTACGCGAAACCGGACCCAAACTCCCCCCTGAATCCACTCAATTCGATCGTGATAAGCCAAAATATCAAAGGGGTTTTGTTTATTAGTGTAATGTGAGTTCGTGTGTGTGTTTAATTGCAAAAACACTGATTTTAGGTTAGTTAAATCTCTGTTCGAATATGTCGAAGCCCTAGGTTGAATCTTGGAATCAAATTGATAAAATCTGATAATGTTAGAGGCTGGATTCTTAGGGCCTTCAAAGGGTGTGGGATTGCGAATCCAACCATACCATTTAATCGAATTGAAATTGTGTTTACGTTAGAGTTTGATTAAACCCGTATTCATTATGAACCCTAGGTTGGGTTCTTGGTCAATTCAATAATGTAACCCCAAATTGATAAAGGGCTTTTGATCAAGACACTTAAGCAAAACTATAGATGTAAGTAATTACCAGAATGAGTGAGGATTGATGGTGATCGGCTAAAATGGCATCCGACGTCACGTGGTTTTGATCTCCGGCAACGCAGACCTCTTCTCCGATCGAACTGGCATTTGCAACAGGTTCTCTGAGGTTCGTTTGTGGTGCGCAGAGTAGTTGATTGAGGAATGATTCACGAATTGATGTGTATTGGTGAGAAATAGTGATGAACTCGATGGTTATGGTGTAATTAGCCATTAATTGGTTTAATTCGTGCAATGGTGGTGATTACTCCGATGGTTATGACTGTTAATGGCATTATCGTGCGATTTCAGTTACAAAATCCAACAGAAAACGATTATAGAACTTGAATTTGAATCATTGGTTGCGAATTTGACTTTCAAAAGTCAACTAAATTGACTTTGGTTATATTACAGATTCATTCCCTCTGGTTTATTGTATTCAAGTTTGGATTTAGGCAGAATTGGTCCTTGTGGTTTAAATTATGTTAGTTGACTTTTCAAAAGTCAACAGGACATAAATACTCAATTTTGACTTTCAAAGACATATAGAATTAGATTTGAGTTAGTTACAGGTTTAGTCCCTCAAGTTTCATGCAATAGAGTTTTAGAATTGATAGAATTAGTCCCTAGAGTTTGAGATAAGTAAACTAGGTTAGGATTTAACTGGATTTTGTAAACTGAGTTAACCTGGAAAGTTCGGATTGTCACATGATTGATCAACAACAATCTCTTGCTTCCTTGGAACATAAGAACTCTTTGAATTGACAATAGGCTTAACTACTAGTTAAATCCTTTCTGGGATGACATGCTTCTTACCTTCAATCTTATACAGACAGTTTATCTTAATATGACCAATCTCATTACAATGGAAACATGCACGCCTCTCTTTATATTGTTGAACATAAGGAACACACCTTGAACTATTATGACTTTCAGACGATTCACCAGCATAAAATCCTGATTGCTTTTGACAAAAAGAACCCCTAGAGGTTTGAGTATGAGCAGACTCAGATTTCTCCAAATTCACTTTCTCTTTTATAAAATCCAGTGTGGTCTTGTTTGAAATTTTTGGAATTTCTGCATTGATATCTCCAAATTTGATAAAGCCATGTTGACCCAAAATTGGTTTTGACTACTCAGGCTCATCAGGTTCTGTCAAAATGCATCAATCACTTGTAACTTGCTTCACCACTTTTTCTTCTTCAATCTTTACATCTTTAGGAATACCCTCAACTTTGGCTTCATCAAAGCATTCATCATCACTGTCATCATCATACACCATGTCCTCACCATTAACTAGATTAACCTAGAGGATGGTTTTTGGTTCCAAATCTTCTTCAGTCACTGTCTCGATGCTACGAATTGATTAATTACCATTAAACGAAGGACAGAAACCAACTCCCCCACCAACATTCTTATCACAAAATGTTGGACAATAACCTATACCCCCAACCACTTTATCACCCTTAGCATTATCATTATAATATTCCAACAGAAAACTGGAATTTTTATAACCTTCAAGCTTTCTCATTAATTTGGTAACTTCACTCTGTGACTAGGCAAGTTCATTAATCTTGATCTCATATTCAGAATAAGCAACATCAATATGAAAAGCTTGTTCATTAACTTTGGATTATAAAACTTTGATATCATCTTTCAATGATTCAATTCTTGCATTTAAAAGCTTCTCATTTTCTTTTGAAGTTTGATTTGTTAAGTAGCTTGCCTAGTGTTATCATCACACAATCTCATGATTTTAAAACCAGAATCAACACATTTAGAACAAATAAGAGAAATAACCTCATCTACCTGTTTAGTGTCGACCATAAATCCACTCGCTTCAGCAAATAGTTCAGTTACTTTCTCTGTCACCTTGTCAGCATTTGCTTTATCATCAATTATCTCTTCTGATTCACTCTGATCCTCATCAACTGTGTGGAAGTTTTCTCCAGTCTTCACATCACTCTCGCTAGACTGAGTGCTTTCACCAGATCGAACATTCTCACTATCGCTTGAATCAGTAGAATATCACTTTCAGAATTAATTTGCTTCTCTAAGTCTTCTTTAATCAAGGCCACGAATGCTTGAGAAGTAACTTCTTCATTTAGTACAACCTTGACACTCTCGTCATCATTTTTGTCACTAACTTTAGTCACATCACCTTCTTCGTAAGATTGAACTTTACCAATCAAGTCCGCTATATACATATCGGCAAACTTTTCATTTTCCTTGATGAGCACTGAGTACTTCTGAAACTTAGGTGGAAGAGCATCCAACATCTTTTCATTCACCTCATTATTCTTGTAATAAACTTCACAGTTTACCAACTCACCTAATATATGGTAGTATATGGTAATAATATCATCAATAGATTCATTCTCCAAATACTTGAAAACAATGAATTGTTTCTTCAGCAAGTCTCTCCTACTCTTCTTCACATCAAAATTACCTTCACATCGCTTCGTCAATGCTTCCCATAGATCTCTTGAAGTCTTAAAATTCTTGAAACTATGGAAGAGTTCTTTTGATAAAGACATCGTTAAAATCTCAAGCGTCTTCTTCTCTCGATCATATACGTTCTTCTCTTTTTCAGTTAGAGCTGACACTGGCTTAGGTGCATTTGAGATAGCCATACATGCATAAGTCGGATGAGTATACCCTACGCTGATGGATATCCATAAACTTGTATCAATGTATGAAACGAACTGCTCAAACTGGTTTTTCCAGCTAGAGTAATCTTCTATGCACATAAGCTTCGGTGGCTGTGTTTCGATCTCATTATCATCATTCAGCATAGTCGAATCATCAGAAAAATTCGACTTCTCGAGAATTTTGCAAGAAAAAATTGTCCCTCCAAAAATATGAAATTTAGTGAAGTAAAATTCCAAAATTACTATTTTCTCAAAAATAGCTCGAAATACGCATATAAATGCCCCCTCAAATATTTTTTTTAATCAATTCTAGCGAACTTGTTAAGCGATCTTGGATACTAGCGAACTTGTTAAGCGATCTTGGATACCAGCGAACTTGATAAGTTCGCTTAAACAGGAAACTCTTCAGAAAGAACAAGCGAAGATATCTAGCGAACTTGATAAGTTCGCCTGATAAGAAACTTGCGAACTAGGTAAGTTCGCCTGTAACTGAATGCTAAGTTCGCCTGAAATGCTGAAATCTCAGGAAGAACACAAACACAAACCAAGTCTGCCGAAAATCATGATTTCTGATGTATATGATCGAATATGACAAATCTGAGCTGTAGGAATGATCAGGAGATGATTAGGAACACTTCTATCGGATCAAAATCTCAAAATCAATCCAAACTGATAACAATCAATCCATTATTGTCAAGAACTCAAAAATGATGAACTTTGATGTTGATTGTACATGAAAACCCCACGAATCTGCTGCTAATCGAGAGCAAAAGCTCTGATACCACATGTAGGTCCCGCGGGATGTGACGGATCTCTAGACTCGCGGTACGACTTGGTGATAACGTGCGGAAACCATGATCAACGTGCAACATGTAAAGCAATCAACAACACAGAGTAAATAATCCTCTCTTTGTATTTCACTCGAAACACTGTTTACAAGACTCAAACTGAACACATACAAAATGAGCAATGCAAACACCTATTTATAGGAAACTATAAAGACTAGTCGAACTTAACAAGTTCGCCCCCTAAGATCCTTAGGAGAACTTGACAAGTTCGCCTATCAAGTTCGCTATAAGATGCATAGGCGAACTTGACAGATTCGCTAACTTACAACTCAGAATTTTATGACAGTTACAAAACATGTCCTAACAGACTCCCTCTTAACTGTTGCTAACAATTTTAACAAATTACAGGTCAAAGACTCTAAGACTAAGACACATAATCTTCAAGCTCGTTGTCACTAGAATGTGCTCCAACAAACATTTTGCAACATAGGTAGCAATATGTTTCTTCATTACTATCCACCAATAATTGGCTTTTAGATTTTTATACATCTTATCGCTATCAGGATGCATCGTGTATTTAGATTTGTGGGCTTCTTCAAGAATCTTTTCTCGTAGGTCACCTTAAACAGGAACCCAGATTCTTTGATTCATTCTTAGAATACCATCCTTGCCTTTGATCAGTTGCTCAAGCATTCCTTTCATTCCCTCTTTTTCAATATTTCTTTCTTCAGAGGCAATTTCATGAGCTTCTTTAATACGAGTTATAAGATCAATTTGGAGATCGAGCCTTAAGGCACGAACTCGTTTAGGTTTCTCATTTTCTTTTCTGCTCAAGGCATCAGTTACAAGCCTTCCCTTTGTGATAGTAGATTTCACAATCATAGTCATTTAAGACTTCCATCCAACGTATTTGCCTCATATTCAGTTCTTTATAAATAAAGATATATTTCAAACTCTAGTGGTTCGTAAACACAGTGAATTTAACTTCATATAGATAGTGCCTCCATAATTTCAATACGAATATTATGGCGCCCAATTCTAGATCATGAGTTGTATAATTCTTTTCATGTGTTTTCAGTTGATGAGACGCATAACCAATGACTTTGTTTTCCTGCATTAACACACAACCGAATCCGGTATGTGATGCGTCACAATATATAGCAAAGCCTTCATTTACATCTGGCAAGGCCAAAATTGGAGCTTCCCTTAGTTTCTGCTTTAAGGTCTCAAAAACTTCGGACTGCTTCGGTCCCCATTCATACTTAACTGATTTACGAGTTAGTGAAGTTAATGGAACAACAATCCTAGAGAAATCCTATATAAATCTTCTATAGTATCATTTGATCAAACTTTACGTATACTTATGGCCTGAATGATATGAATGTAGATGAACTTTATGCATCATGTCACACCCCGGCCGACGGTGGATTATACGCCGGGGCTGACGCGGTTGTTCAAAAGCACATGATCAACTATTAAATGCGTTACAATATTTATTCATCATATTAAATATCCGTTACATGGAAAATGAGAAACACAAAGTTCAAATGAAACATAACATAATCAAAACTTGAATTTATTTTAACTAGGTCCATAGCCCTAAGTGATCATGTCTGGCGCTCAAACGGGTGCGCCTGAAACATGTTAAGTAAATGTCAACTACAAGTACTTGGTGAGTAACATAGGTTTAGACACCAAACAAAGTTGAATATGATTTACAAATCAATATGATCAAATCAATTCTAAGGCATAAATGTAAAAACATACAAGGTTCCAAAGTGTAGAATCAAACCGTGTAATATGTATGCACAATCCCCTGATTACGTGTTGTAATGTACCAAAATGTATACACAAATCCTCCAAGATTTGTGTTATGTAACGAATCGGATTCCCATATAAATGATCATGTTAGGTACTACCTTAGGCCTACCACATAAGTTAATGGTTGTACTAAACATGAACACATGTATCACCAAGTAGTTTAAGACATGAAGCACATGAACTTTGCATATGAACATTGAATTTGAATTGTGTATGTAAAGTAATGTAGACATGTTTCACCCCGAGTATTTGTAAACAAAAATAATGTAAAAGGGGTTATGAAAACTAACCTTGAAATGAGCCGCTTGATAAACACACAAATAAGTTGTTGCAAAAATGTCAAGCTAACCACAAGGTCAACCTATGTTTGATGGTATACGTGTATCAATGATTTGTACAAAATGAAATGGGGGGTACTAATGCGCGAAGGGATTGATGGGGGTCTCCTCTTATTTACATAAGAAAATATTTGTTTGTGCTTCGAATATTATGATTGTATTGTGATTTGAATAAGTGGAGTAATAGATTTCATTTGTTTGTAAATAAATGAATGGATGTATAAATATTGGTGTCCTTCAGTTTATATATAAATAAGAGGATAAATAATACATAGTTTTCTTTCATTTGAAATTGCATAAATTTATAATTGAAATAAGTAAACAAGTAATAATTATTTCAATAAATGCATGATCACTATATAGATAAATAAATAACCTTTTATTTATTTATTTTAGTTTGATATTCATGCAAAATGAGTGTTAAAAATAATAATTTAATTTATTAGTAATTAGACCAAAATTTGAAGTAAAATGCTCTAATTAAATAAATAATCAATCCATGATTAATTATTATTAATTAGAATTATGAGATGTGTTTTAAATGATTTATACGAAAGAAGAGATAAGTCGTATAAAATATTGTAAAGTTTCTTGACGAGGTAATGGGTTTATAAGATAATCAGGTTTATATACCCATTATAATTTATAACTCTCGGATTTTAAACACATTGACAATGTCTCAAATGTGTACAATTATCTTCTAACCTCTATTTATAATTAAACCATATTAATTACTATTTAACCCATACGCTTAAAACTTAGGTAAAAAATATTAAGTGGGTAAACATGTCTTTTTACCAAAAATTTTTAGTTAATGTTAAAACACATCTTTATGACCATTGTTAAAACCCTTACACTTGATTACCGTGTAGATTAAGAGCTGATAGCCTTTTGAATTCCCATTTACGGTTTTGGACTTTTGGTCAGATGCATCCCCTCTTTCTCACCGCCTCTTTCTCTTCATCAGCGGCTGCAGAAAATCAAAACCTAATCGCAGGCCGACTTCCTTCTCCCTTCGCCTCACCAAGTATGTGTGTTTTGCTTCTTTGAGTAAAATGTTTGTTCGGGAATTCAATTTGAACACACACATGTCGCCATCTTTCGGGAGATGAAAGGAAAAGTTAACTCCAGTTGGATGATGAATCCAAGTTTTAATAAGAAAGGAAAACCTCAAGACCGTGAAGTGACCGTCTTGGCCGCATTCCTCACTTCTTCCCCTACCCAAGGTCTTACTATGCCTCCCTAATTATCTCAAAATCCCTAATTTGCTACACTAATAATTCAATTTTGCATTTTATTTTCTTTTTGTTATCAATTACAGTGTAGTGTGATTGATTTTTCCGAGGATTTACTCTAATTACGAAAATTAGGGCTTTGAAGTTGAATTGATGGATTTTGTGAATTTACAGATTTGAAGCTGGTTGCTCTGGGGACTGGAACTAAGTGCATAGGGCGTTCACGTCTTGGTGTTCGTGGCGATATTTTGAATGATTGAGTTTATATCTAGAAGAGCTTTATTAAGGTGTGTGGATTTTTTTTCCTGTTTTTGCAACTCTATTGTTTTTTCAATAGCAGAAAATCTGTAAACCATAACGCATTCATCCGTTATCCAGGTTAATGCATTTTCAACTTTTAAATTGGATTTATGATTATTGATGTTAATGTTTTATACAGTGGAGATAAATAGTAACATTTAGACCATGATAAATGATCAAAATTCAGATCTGTACTAGGGTTACGAATAAGGGTTTGTTGCTTTTTGTTTATCAGGTGTGATCACGGAGAAATTTAAGGTATTTTTCTTATTTTTTACTACTTTTTGATTTTTTTTTATTAATTGTGATGTGTAATACCTGATTGTATAGATGATAGAACATTCCTACCCAAAACAGATCAGATATGAACTTAGTTATGCCCACTTTAGCAATTGCATCATTGAATCCATGGTTTAGAAGTTGAGGTCCCTCGAGCTGTTGAAAGATGAAGCCAAGAAGATGAGTAGATTTCGCTTAATAAAAGAAAAAGAATAAATTTTACTCACAATTATGGTAGGTGGGATACAGAAAAAGATAGAGATGATGGAAATGTAGGCATACGAGTTAGTACTATCCATATCAGTCTGCAAATGCAATAACAACTGTTATAAAACATGCCAAAGTTGTTAGTTTTTCAATTCTCATTTGTTCATTTGTGAGTGTCAAGTAAATTAGATTTGTAATGAAAATGATGAATGATGAAAATGGTCATAGCATAGAGGACAACCATTGCTTTCTTGGAGTTAATACTCATGTAAGTGAAGGAGATATTGGAAACTGAAGGAGATACTCCTGTTTCAGTTTTAGCTATTTGCTATTTTAATATACTAGAAGTCTCTATCTACTTATTTTTCATAGCAGTGTGGATTCCATGCAACTGAATTCTTCTCGGATCATACCATTTAACATGATGATTCTCGATTGGAGTATTAATCCCCCTAGAAACTTAAAGTTCTTATGAATTGCTAAATGTCCTTTAAGCATCAAAAGATCCTGGGAAACCTGTGGTGTCCCCTTTTCCTTACATTACAAATATTTGTATACAACTTTTTAGACAGAAACTTGAAGGGTTTTTTTTTCCTAGGTGACATTCATTGCTGCATCTATTGCACCAGATGTTCGGTATGCAACCATGATAATAATAACAACAAAAAACAAGAGGATTGGCAAACTAACCATAATAATACTTGGCACTATCATATACTCACTCCTGTTAAGACTACCTAAAGCAATATCTGGTTCTTTTGAAGAGACTGAGATTTTGAATTTCCATTTATAGTAATGTCGTCAGTTTGGATTGTTGTTGTGTATCAAGTTAAATTGATCCATAAATTATTAAAACATTGAAGTATACTTTTTATCTTGTTTGTATAATCTTGGACTTTTGAAGTTAAATTACATTATAAACCACGTTACCCTGTCGCAACATGCAGGTTTAACAATCATAGATAATATGATATGTGTTGTAAAATTATATTCCCTTAAGTACAAACCAATTCATAAACTAACAAAAGACAAGTACAAACCTGTAAACTTGACATTCCGTCGCAGCGCGCGGGTTCCACACTAGTATATATATATATGTACAACCATAATGGAAAAGTGTAAGTGTTTTAACCTTTACAAGAGTTATATGCATGTAATTGTATATTCATATATATATATATATATATGTGTGTGTGTGTGTGTGTGTGTTGAAAAATGACAAAAAGCAAAAATAGAAAACAAAAATCGGATCTAATGGGTTTGAACCCGTGACCTTTGACAAAGAGGCAATGTGTTTTAATCATTCGGACTGAGCATCAAGCCTTGAAGGAAATCAGACGCGATGGTCTTTTAATATGAAGGTTCTGAGATCCCTTCTTCCCCATCTATCCTAAACGCAAACCCTAATCCTCCAAATTGGACGCGAATTCGCTACTGATTCAAAGGGCTTTTGGAATGGGAAGTTAAATCGAGCATGAGGGGTTTGAATTTACCTGGAATTGATCCTTAATTCGACGAAACAGATGCTTCTCGTGCTTGACCTGCTGTCGCGATGAGGAGGGGAGAAAGAGGACTATTTGAGTGAAGAATTCAGTGGAACATGATTTGCGTTGGTTGGGTGAGTATTAGATGGGTGTCGCGAACTTGTTAGACTAGATTATAGGTTTCAATTCCATCCAGAATACAAGTATCAATTCTGTCACACCCCCAAATTCCACTAACGGAGTTTTTTCATTTGGCATGTGACAAACCAGGATCTCAGTCATTAGTTACATCAAACGACACTATATGGGACTTAAAATGTCATAACATAAAAGTTCAGAGTTAAATGCGGAAGCGTAAACGTTAGAATGAAATCAAAAGTAATTACACGCAACAAGCATCAAATAATGTAAATAAGTAACACTGTTTAAAATTTTTGAAATGAATGATATGATAGTAGGACTCCATGCATGTCCTAAGTGTGCAACCTGTGCCAAAGCGACCTGAGAAACATGTAAGAAAAAGTGTCAACACGAGGTTGGTGAGTTCACAGGTTTGTATGTAAATAAACTGTTTGAGTGTTGCTGGATCCACATACGTAAGTCACACCTATTGCTAGCCAGACAATGTACAAGTTACTCTAAGCGCTCGCAACCGTAGACTGACAGTTTATGTTTGAATGCCTCCCACCAGGTCTATCAACCATGGTGCATGTTTTAGGTCAATATTACACCCGTTCGACCTCCAATTGAGTTAGCGCGACTAACGCGGGTGGGGTTTGTCAAACCCAGTAGTACTACTTAACATATCTCGCTATTCTTCATATTTAAACGGTCCGATGTGAGGACTTTCATGATAGAGTTTATGTTTAAGTACACAAGTGGTAGTGAAATACTATGTAATCCATGTCCGTTTGTGTGTCTCTCCCTAGATGAAAGACAAGTAACGGATGTCTGTTCGTATGCATGTTTCTCCCCAATGAAAAAAGGAGTAAAATGATGTTTGTTTGTACGCATGTTTCTCCTTAACAGGAAAACAAGTAAATTGATGTTTGTTTGTACGCATGTTTCTCCCCAACGGGAAAACAAGTAAAATGATATTCCTTTGTATGTATGTTTCTCCCCAACGGGAAAACAAGTAAAATACTGTTTGTGTGTATGCATGTTTCTCCCCAACGGAAAAACAAGTAAAATAATGTTTGTGAGTATACATGTTTCTCCTTAACAGGAAAACAAGTAAAATGATGTTTGTGTGTAAGCATGTTTCTTCTCCAATAGGAAAACAAGTAAAAAGGGGTCGTGAAACTCACATGCGTTGCGTAGTAGGTAGTATCACACAAGTATGAGATTTGGAACCTCAATTGTTAGCCTGCACAGCTTACGTATGCCCTAGAATTATAAACACATAAGTTAGGGACATATGGGATTTGTGACGACAACATGGAAGATTAGAACGTCTTAAAAACATTCTAAGGATCAATGAGTAGACGAACATGTCTACGGGAATAGGGTTTCTTAATATAATTATTAAGATGAAAGCATTTCGTGTCGAACGACTCTAATACGAATAATATTAAATAAGCAAATAAATTCGTGTGTTTGTATCATTTAATAATGGTCTAAGAAAATTATATAACATATATATTATTTTTGAACTCGTTGGAAATATACTATAATCATTTACGTGACAAAATAATAAATATATTATTTTTATTCGAGGATACGACGTGGGTAAACAATATAAATAATTATATCATTTATTGGTTGAAAGCGTTATACGAGGTTAATAAACGAGGCGAAATAATATACAAATATATTATTTTATTCTAGAAGTCACGGTTTGCAAACATATTATTTTATTTGAAGTCGTGGTTTGAAAAATAATATAAATATATTATTTTAAAAGTGGTAATAAATATAAAAATAGGTTATAAAACCAAACCTGAGCCTACGGGTCGTTTCTGAGTTCTAAAATATCATAATATAATATTCAAATATCGTTTAGAAAATATAAGATTGTTAAACAAGAATTTGTCAAAGAATTAACCCACACACGACCGTGCCTAAGATAGGCACGACCATGCCTACGTTAGTAAGCGCGACCGTGCTGGTCTGGAGTGCGTCCGTGGTTGGTCAGAAGACATAACCGGGGTCTGTTCATCAGGCACGACCATGCTCGTGACCGGCACGACCGTGTCTGTGGTTTTCAGGGCATGACCTTGTCTGGCTAGTAGGCACGACCAGGTCAGATACGGGGCACGACTGTGCTTAGAGTGGCACGACCGCACTAGAAGATTAGCGCGACCGTGTCAGGTCAATTTCAGAAACAAAATTGCTCGAATCTTATAAGATTAACGTTGGAAATCATAGGGCTTTTGATAAATAAGGTATTGAGAACATAGCCATGTATTTTAATTGGGTTGAGCTTCTGTCTAGGCCATAGTTCGATTAAAATGAAAAGTAAGAAAAAACTTAGTTCTGATTCGAGTCCAATTCAGTGATGTAAGCCCTGAATAAGTTAGGGATTTCAATCTAAACGCTAAAACGAAGATAAGGATGTGTTTAGTTACCTCAAACACTGACGAATTGATAGAGCTCGACTGTGATGTGTTCCGGCTTGAATTCCGGCGACTCCGACTTCGTCTCCAAACAAAATGGAATACGTGAGAGCTTGACAGAGGTTCGTTCGAGGTGTGAGAGTGATATGATAATGAGATCGACTGTTTCGGGTTTAAGAGTCATAATGAAGTTTTAATTAGAGGTAATGCAGGTGTTTAAGTGTACGTTAATGGTTGTTGATGGCTCGATCGTGGTTGTCGGTTATGAATTCAAATGAACTAGTGAATTAAGTATGGTTTACATTTCAACTGGGCAAGAGGCGCGACCATGCCTGTGCACCAGGCACGACCGTGCTTAAGTACATGGTGCGACCGTGCTCTTGCACTGGCGCGACCGTGCTTGGTTGAGTTTTGGGGAAATGCAGAAATATTCCTTGTGGCTTGAGATGTTTGAGATTTGCACAGTTTTGGTCCCTGTAGTTTATGAGATAATGAAGTTTAGGTTAACGGGGTTAACGGAAATTTGTCGGGTGTCACATCATCCCCTAGTTGAAAGAATTTTCGTCCCGAAAATTAAAATAAAAAAAAATTCTGAGGTGTCACATCATCCCCTAGTTGAAAGAATTTTCGTCCTGAAAATTAGAATAGTACCTTAAGAGTTTGAAGTGGATTGCTTGAACAGATGCGGATACTTGCGAATCATCTGATCCTCGCGCTCCCAAGTGAATTCCGGTTCGCGTTTCGAGTTCCAACAAACTCTGACAATAGGGATTTTACTGTATTTGAGCGTTTTGACTTCCCAATCCATGATTTCTACCGGTTCTTCAACGAACCGCAGTTGTTCATTTATGTGTAGCTCCTCTAGAGGAACTACGAGTGTCTCGTTCGCTAGACATTTCTTCAAGTTCGAGACATGAAATTCATCGTGTACACCACTAAGTCCTTTAGGTAGCTCCAGTTGATACGCTACTAGGCCAATTCTCTTCACTAACTTGAACGGTCCAACATAACGAGGATTCAGTTTGCCTCGCTTCCCGAAGCGAATCACACATTTCGAAGGAGAAACTTTGAGTAGAACCATATCGCCTACTTGAAACTATAACGGTTTACGACGCTTATCGGCGTAGCTCTTTTGACGATCACGAGCTGCCGCCATACGGTTTCATATTTGAACGATCTTCTCAGAGGTTTCGAATACAAGTTCAACCTGTAAGTTGGCTATCCCAAACTTCAGCCCAACAGATAGGAGATCGGCATTTACGTCTGTACAATGCCTCGAATGGTGCCGCCTTGATGCTAGTGTGATAACTATTATTGTAGGAGAACTCCACCAGAGGCAGGTGAGACTCCCAAGTGTAACCAAAATCAATCACACAAGCTCGTAGCATATCCTCTAAGGTTTGAATGGTACGTTCCGTCTGGCCATCGGTTTGTGGATGATACGTTGTGCTCAAGTCTAGACGCGTGCCTAGAGCTTTTTGTAATGATTGCCAGAATCGCGAGGTGAATTGAGTGTCTCGATCTGAAATAATAGAAATTGGCACTCCATGTCGAGAGACTACTTCTTTTAAATAAATACGAGTGAGTTTTTCCATTTTTGTCGGTCTCTTTGGTTGCCAGGAAGGGAGCGGATTTTGTCAAGCGATTGACGATCACCCAGGTGGTGTCACATCCGCTAGGAATTTGGAGAAATTTGGTGACAAAATCCATAGAGATTTGCTCCCATTTCCACATTGGCATCTCTGGCTGTTGACCTTTGCGCAAGTCATGCACTTTCTCACATAGGTGGCTATATCCGCCTTCTTCTTTGGCCACCAATATAGCACCTTTAGGTCGTGGTACATCTTGTCAGAACCTGGATGAATAGAGTAACGAGATTTATGAGCCTCATCCATGACTAGTTCTCTTAAGTTTCTGAATACTGGAACCCATATTCGCTCAGCGAAGTAGCGAATACCGTCAGATTTGACCCTAAGTTGTTCTTCCGTACCACGTGTGGATTACAACGGTAGGTTTTCCTCTTTCAGGGCTTTCAAGTTAATCAATTCGGATTTTGTCAGGTAATCCAGTGTGAATAGTAAGCTGTAATGCTCGAATTCGCTTGGGTTTGGTGTCCTTACGGCTTAGGGCATTAACTACTACATTAGCCTTACCCGGGTGGTATCTGATTGCACAATCATAGTCGTTTAAGAGTTTGACCCAATGACGTTGTCGCATGATCAACTCTTTCTGTTCAAAGTTATGATGAAGACTCTTGTGATCAGTGTAGATGGTGCATTTGGTACTGTACAAGTAATTTCTCCATATCTTTAGTGCAAATACCACGGCTCCTAACTCTAAGTCGTGAGTCGTGTAGTTCTTCTCGTGTATTTTCAGTTGACGAGAAGCGTATGCGATGACCTTCTTGCGTTGCATCAGCACACAACCAAGACCTTGAATGGATGCATCACAATACACCACAAAATCATTCGTTCCCTCTTGAAGAGATAGGATTTGGTGCACTGCAGAGTTTCTGTTTTAGATGTTGGAATGCTGATTCCTGGGTGTCACCCCAGTTATAGGGTTTACCCTTTTAAGTTAAGGCTGTGAGGGGTTGAGCAATCTTGGGGAATCCTTCAATGAAACGACGGTAGTAGCCAGCCCATCCCAGAAATTGATGCACCTCCGTCGGCGTTGTAGGTGCTGCCTAATTCTTGATTGCTTCTACTTTAGCTGGATCGACATGTATTCCCGGCTTGTTGACTACATGTCCTAAGAATTTCACTTCTCGAATCTAGAACCGCACTTGGAAGACTTAGCATATAATTTCTCTTGCTTCAGTAATTCCATATTCAAACGAAGGTGTTCATCATGTTCGTCCCTATTCTTGGAATAGATAAGGATGTCATCAATGAAAACAATGACGAACTGATCAAGGTACGGTTTACACACACGGTTCAAGAGATCCATGAATACCGCGGGTGCATTGGTCAATCCGAAGGGCATGGCCATTAATTCATAATGACCATACCTAGTTCTGAAAGCCATCTTTGAGATGCCCTCGTCTCGGACCCTCAGTTGATGATAACCGGATCTAAGATCTATCTTGGAATAGAAGCTTGATCCCTGGAGTTGATAAAAAAAAAATCATCGATGCGGGGTAAAGGATAATGGTTCTTGATTGTTACTTTGTTCAGCTCATGATAGTCGATACAAATTTGAAAAGTCCCGTCTTTCTTCTTGACGAACAGGACTGGAGCTCCCCATGGCGATGATCAACATCGAATGAAACCTTTATCTAACAACTCTTGTAGTTGTGTAGATAACTCATGCAATTCACTTGGTGCAAGTCCGCAGGATGCCCGAGCAATAGGCGCTGCTCCGGGTGCTAGATCAATTTGGAATTCGACTTGACGATGTTGTGGAAGACCTGATAGATCTTCGGGAAATACTTCCCGCTAATCACGAACGATCGGGATATCGTCAATCTTCTTCTCTTCAGATGGATGCTCGGCGACGAGAGCCAGAATGGCAGTATGACCTTTACGCAAGCACTTCTGCGCTCTTATGAAGGATATGATGCCTATGACTGCACTACTCCTTTTGCCTTGGGCAGAAAGGGTTTCTCCTCTTGGGAGAGGAAGGTGAAAAATTTTATCATGACATATAATCTCGGTCTGGTTCTTAGATAACCAATCCATACAGACAATTACATCGAAACTACGGAGTGTGACTGGCATGAGGTCAATGTCAAGCTTATGGAATTTATCGTTGGAGTGTAAGGAATAACGTGTTAGTTTAGAAAGAATTCTTCAAATTCCGTTTACAGAGTTGGAGTCGGTGGTTTTACCATGAGATTCTACTAGAGTTTCAATATAGGTGGTTCCATTGATCAAGTCTAGATGAGAGTCTTAAGTTCACTAAGACGCTTACATGAGTGAAATAAAATGTTGGATCCTATTGATGATAGTTCAGTGTGTCCGTAGACATCTTTGACATGATAGTCGTGTCTATCAACTGTTGTACAGGTTTAATGATATCAACTAGTCGTTGAGCGGGTCACGTGAATTTCTACTGTCAATGGAAATATAAGTATGTAGATCACAGATTAGGACCATTTATCCACACGCTAGGTTTCACCAGGACTTACAGGCACCTCAAATTATTATTACGTGTGCACCCATAATGATAATTTTCCTTGCATGCTCACCCTAGTTCTCCCTGTCCTGTGTCAACATGTCCTTTAGTTTGTATTGCCGAGTACAGAGTGTTGTCAGATATGATAAGTCATTGAAAGGTGTAGTCATCAACCATAAGTTGATCGACTAGGACTCATATCAGGATGAGTAGTCGGAAATCGTTTGATCCGAGTATTCACTCGAGTTGAAATACACTACGATGGTCCAATCCATCGGATTGTAGATGATATCATACATGCAAAATGCGACTTCAAGAAGTGAAACTAGTTCATGGATATGCGTTACTGGAAGAGGCAAAGTAGTCGTCTTTCCAACTGAGTCAGGATAGGGTTTGAGTATGCAATGAGTAAAACGTTCTCATCTTCATGGTCAATCTATCTTCAACAAAATATTGACCAATGATGCGAGCCCATGGCTCAGGAAAGTGATGACAACTACGTGTCACTGGATTCTGTAATACTGCGTGCAACGGCCTGCCTTCACACGGCGTACCCCAAGCGAGGCCCACGGGTTCAGGCTTGAAGTAGAGTAAAGCTAGTGAGGTGGGAATATGGTTGCTAGTAGGTGTAGGAGGGACTCGCCTCCGACGAACCCAACTCTCAAAGAGATATATGCCAGTGCTGGGTATCGTCCCTAGCACGGTCCTGAGAAGGCCTACCGTACTTGACAGATGATGGTGGTGTGCGAGACTCCTCCGAGGGCTCCGTTTTGCTGCCCTTGAACTGGAGTGGATGTTGTTCTGATGATTCCCTGAGTCTCTCCACTGGGAATTATGATGCATTACGAATTACGTGTTCCTCGTCAGCAGAGGGTGATATGGATGGTGAAACATGCCTGCAATGCAATGTGTGTATGGATGCTATGTATGTCATGTACGAGTGTTTGTGTCGTGTAACTAATGTGGGTGGGTTGTAGTCTAGTATACAATCCTAGTTCTCTATAACCAATGGCTCTGATACCAATCTGTCACACACCCAAATTCCACTAACGGATTTTTACCGTTTGGCGTGTGACAAACCAGGATCTCAGTCATTAGTTACATCAAACAACACTATATGGGACTTAAAATTTCATAACATAAAAGTTCAGAGTTAAATGCGGAAGCGTAAACGTTAGAATGAAATCAAAAGTAATTACACGCAACAAGCGTCAATTAATGTAAATAAGTAACACTGTTTAAAATGTTTGAAATGAATGATATGATAGTAGGACTCCATGCATGTCCTAAGTGTGCAACCTGTGCCAAAGCGACCTGAGAAACATGTAAGAAAAAGTGTCAACACGAGGTTGGTGAGTTCACAGGTTTGTATGTAAATAAACTATTTGAGTGTTGCTGGATCCACATACGTAAGTCAAACCTATTGCTAGCCAGACAATGTACAAGTTACTCTAAGCGCTCGCAACCGTAGCCTGACAGTTTATGTTTGAATGCCTCCCACCAGGTCTATCAACCATGGTGCATGTTTTAGGTCAATATTACTCCCGTTCGACCTCCAATCGAGTTAGCGCGACTAACGCGGATGGGGTTTGTCAAACCCAGTAGTACTACTTAACATACCTCGCTATTCTTCATATTTAAACGGTCCGATGTGAGGACTTTCATGATAGAGTTTACGTTTAAGTACACAAGTGGTAGTGAAATACTATGTAATCCATGTCCGTTTGTGTGTCTCTCCCTAGCTGGAAGACAAGTAACGGATGTCTGTTCGTATGCATGTTTCTCCCCAATGAAAAAAGGAGTAAAATGATGTTTGTTTGTACGCATGTTTCTCCTTAGTAGGAAAACAAGTAAATTGATGTTTGTTTGTACGCATGTTTCTCCCCAACGGGAAAACAAGTAAAATGATATTCGTTTGTATGTATGTTTCTCCCCAACGAGAAAACAAGTAAAATACCGTTTGTGTGTAAGCATGTTTCTCCCCAACGAAAAAACAAGTAAAATAATGTTTGTGAGTATACATGTTTCTCCTTAACAGGAAAACAAGTAAAATGATGTTTGTGTGTAAGCATGTTTCTTCTCCAATAGGAAAACAAGTAAAAAGTGGGTCGTGACACTCACATGCGTTGCGTAGTAGGTAGTATCACACAAGTATGAGATTTGGAACCTCAATTGTTAGCCTGCACAGCTTACGTATGCCCTAGAATTATAAACACATAAGTTAGGGACATATGGGATGTGTGACGACGACATGGAAGATTAGAACGTCTTAAAAACATTCTAAGGATCAATGAGTAGACGAGCGTGTCTACGGGAATAGGGTTTCTTAATATAATTATTAAGATGAAAGCGTTTCTTGTCGAACGACTCTAATACAAATAATATTAAATAAGTAAATAAATTCGTGCGTTTGTATCATTTAATAATGGTCTAAGAAAATAATATAAAATATATATTATTTTTGAACTCGTAGGAAATATACTAAAATCATTTACGTGAAAAAATAATAAATATATTATTTTTATTCGAGGATACGACGTGGGTAAACAATATAAATAATTATATCATTTATTAGTTGAAAGCGTTATACGAGGTTAATAAACGAGGCGAAATAATATACAAATATATTATTTTATTCTAGAAGTCACGGTTTGCAATCATATTATTTTATTCGAATTCGTGGTTTGAAAAATAATATAAATATATTATTTTAAAAGTGGTAATAAATATAAAAATAGGTTATGAAACCAAACCCGAGCCTACGGGTCGTTTCTGAGTTCTAAAATATCATAATATAATATTTAAATATCGTTTAGAAAATATAAGATTGTTAAACAAGAATCTGGCAAAGAATTAACCCACACACGACCGTGCCTAAGATAGGCACGACCGTGCCTAGGCTAGTGAGCGCGACCATGCTGGTCTGGAGTGCGCCCGTGGTTGGTCAGAAGACATAACAGGGGTCTGTTCATCAGGCACGACTGTGCTCGTGACCGGCATGACCGTGTATGTGGTTTTCAGGGCATGACCTTGTCTGGCTAGTAGGCACGACCATGTCATGTACGGGGCACGACTGTGCTCGGAGTGGCACGACCGCGCTAGAAGATTAGCGCGACCGTGTCATGTCAATTTTAGAAACAAAATTTCTTGAATCTTATAAGATTAACGTTGGAAATCATAGGGCTTTTGATAAATAAGGTATTGCGAACATAACCATGTATTTTAATTGGGTTGAGCTTCTGTCTAGGCTAGATTTCGATTAAAATGAAAAGTATGAAAAAACTTAGTTCTGATTCGAGTCCAATTTAGTGATGTAAGCCCTGAATAAGTTAGGGCTTTCAATCTAAACGCTAAAACGAAGATAAGGATGTGTTCAATTACCTCAAACATTGACGAATTGATAGAGCTCGACTGTGATGTGTTCCGGCTTCAATTCCGGCGACTCCGACTTCGGCTTCAATTCCGGCGACTCCGACTTCGTCTCCGGAATACGTGAGAGCTTGACAGAGGTTCGTACGAGGTGTGGGAGTAGTTTGTTTGCGCAATAGCAATCATGATCAGTTTCGAGTGATATGATAATGAGATCGACGGTTTCGGGTTTAAGAGTCATAATGGAGTTTTAATTAGAGGTAATGCGGGTGTTTAAGTGTACGTTAATGGTTGTTGATGGCTCGATCGTGGTTGTCGGTTACGAATTCAAATGAATTAGTGAATTAAGTCAGGTTTACGTTTCAACCTGGCAAGAGGCGCGACCGTGCCTGTGCACCAGGCACGACCGTGCTTGAGTACACGGCGCGACCGTGCTCCTGCACTGGCGCGACCGTGCTTGGTTGAGTTTTGGGGAAATGCAGAAATAGTCCTTGTGGCTTGAGATGTTTGAGATTTAACAGGTTTGGTCCCTATCTTTTATGAGATAACGGAGTTTAGCTTGACGGGGTTAACGGAAATTTGTCAGGTGTCACAGATTCGGTTTATGACCTAGGACGGTTTAGGGATGATTCGAATTCTAATCATTGAATTAGAGTAAATTGGGTCATAATTCATGTTTGAAACCGTTGTATAATTGTTCATGTACGATCCCTGAAGTTATAACGCACAAATTGATGATTTGGGAATCGATTGTGCTTGAATTTTGTCTCTGTTGACTTTTGAAAGTCAAAGTGTGGGAGGGGTCAAAATAGGGGGTTCAAACTCGAATCTAAGGGTTCAAGGCATTTGAGGGGGGGGGGGGGGGGGTCAAAGCTTGACTTATTTGTTTAAAATCAAATCTAATTGTTTTAATTTATTCATAATCCTTATTTTATAAAATCTAAGCATAAATTCTTTTATAAAAATTGGTTTTTATAAATCTAACCTATTAAATCATATTTTAAGTATTTTATGAATAGATAACTTCTGTTTTTTATAAACTTGTAAATTGTATAAATGGTTTGTTTAATATAATCAAATATACATAAGTTTATATTTATAAATAAATACATGTATATATAAAAAGATGTAGCTACATAATTAAAACCCAAAGGTTTTATTTTTGACATATTATTATAACAAAATATGAACATATATATGTACCTATGATATATATATATATAAATATATATATTTAGTAGGAGATAAATGATATTTATTAGCAAAGATTGAAATTTTGAATTTGATACTCGTTGAAATAATTATGGTGGTAGGTACGAGATCGAAGTGAAGTGTTATTATTATTTTTTTTAAATATATATATATATATAAGATCAGAAAATCATGGATATTACACATCAATTATTTAACACTTGTTTGGCTGTTTTCGTAAACTTAAATGTTTGACTTAAATTTTAAAAGCAGATAAAGTATTCACCTTTGTTTTAGAGAGAGTAATAACTTAGAAAAGCCTCTTAAACTGGAACTAAGGTGCTAGATTCCTATCTTGAGCGTTTCCTTGATAATGCGGGACTTAAGCGAGTGCGAGTCGAACCGGGGCAAGTAGGAACGGTCTAGAGGGTCTCTGGAACATTTTTGTGAAGTTGGAATCTGAGTTGATGTGGAAAATTGGACTAAGATTATCCAACTATTTATAGGCTGAAAATTGAACACGTAGCGGACCGTTACGTAAGGTCGTGGCTGTCCGCCACTGCCCAAGATGGTGTCAGCCCTAAATGTCAGCTTCTGATTAGACCGTTCCTTATTTTGCGGCTAGCGGACCATTAGCCAAGGGCGTAGAGGTCCGCTACGCTTGCTACACGTCAAATTCTCAGAAATTGCGGATGGCGGACCGTTACTTGGTGGCGTGGCGTGGCGGTCCGCCACGGGTACACGCATCAGATTTCTCTCCATTAGTCATCAGCCACGTGTCAGAACAGGGTTGATTGCTTTTTGACTAAGTAGCGGACCGTTATGGGTATGGTGGCGGTCCGCCACCAATGAATTTCAGGCATAGGGGACCTGCCTGGCGGTCCTCCAAGAAACACCCGCCCGTAGCGGACCGTTATGGTAGTCCTTAGCGGTCCGCTAAGGTCTAAATTTCTAAACTTTTCGTTTTAAACCCTAGACTTTTAATATTTAAATACAACCAATCCCTGTGGTTCAAACCTTTGCATTTCTTAAACATTTTTCTACCAGGTGTTACAGTGGGAGTGATGATGAAGATGAGAGTCAAGAAATGGAGTTCAAGTTTGTTAAGAAAAGTTTGTCTAGTAGTAAAACTAATGATGTTTTTAATTCCCGTTTAAAGATTGATTTAAATAAAGTTGTTTATTCACAAAGTGACATTTTTGGGATGGGGGTTAAAAAAATTTTGTTAAAAGTGGTGATTTTGAAAAGGAGGAGGAACACATTTTTAAAGCAGAAAACCACAACTTTGTTAAAAACAAGATTAATGCCTCAAAAGGGAATAATCAAAGAAATTCCAAACCATCCACTTGTCAAGCTAACAAAAAACAATCTCCTCAAAGATTTACCAAAATGAGTTTTATTAGAGTCTTTGAGCAAAACTTTAGAAGGGTTGGGAGAGATTGTGACAGGAGAGATCATAGAAGTTATGACAGGGAGTTTGTGAGAGTACAATGATAGGAGAGGTCATAGGTAGAATGAGGATACAGGTTACTTCAGAAGATATCCTGTATCACACCCCGGCCGACGGCGGATTATACGCCGGGGGTGACGCAGTTGTTCAAAATCACATGATCAACTATTAAATGTGTTACAATATTTATTCATCATTATAAATATCCGTTACAAGGAAAATAGAAGCATATTGTTCAAATGAAACATAACAATAAACAAAACTTTAATTTATTTTGACTAGGTCCGTAGCCCTAAGTGATCAAGCATGGCCCTCAAACGGGTGCACCTGAAACATGCAAGTAAATGTCAACTACAAGTAGTAGGTGAGTAACATAGGTTTTGACACCAAACAAAGTTTAATAAAGTTTACAATTCAATATGTTCAAAGTAAGTCTAAGGCATAGATGTGAAAACATACAAGGTTTCAATGCGTACAATTAAGCCATGTAAATATTTATAAGCACAATCCCCCAGACTGCGTGAAATACCAAAATGTATACACAAACCCGCCAAGCTTTATGTTATGTAATGAATCGGATTCCCATATAAATGATCATAAAAGGTACTACCTTAGGCTTGCCACACAAGTTAATGATTGTACTAAACATGACCACATGTATCACCAGGTAGTTTAAGACATAAAGCATAAAGACTATTGCATAAGAACATAGGTAATTGAATTGTGTATGTAAAGCGTGTAGACATGTTCCACCTCGAGTATTTGTAAACAAAAGTATGTGAAAGGGGCTATGAAACTCACATGTAATGAAGCTAATAAGTTGTATGAATTGTAAACAATGGGTAGGCTTCGTGAGGATTCCTCACAATCAACCTACACAGTTAATTTGTATTCTAGACTCAATTTATGTCTAATAAAAGTAAAAAATTTCTAAGTTTATTTGAGATTCTAGGGATTCTTAGGATTTGGAATCGGATATTGAATTTGTACAAGTTTTCAAGAATATATATGCTTATCACCAGCATTGAAATAGAAATGATAAAGTAGTTTATAAAATTATTTAGAATTAATTTGAATTTCTAATTAAATATGTAGTGTTCATAATAATAGTATGTTCGAATTTGTTTAAATAATTATTCTAAAAATAATTAATAAATAAATTATGGATTATAAAAGGTTTAAATAATCGTTTTATTTAAATAAAATAATTATTTAAATTATCTAAATAACCTCTTTTACTTAAATGACAATTAAAAAAGATATTAGATAATTATTAGTACAAATAAGCTTTAAATGAAATTAAATGAATTTGTATAATTATTTATCTAAAATAATTATTTAAGTGATTCTATAAGTTTTAAAATGTTTTAAATAATTATTCTTTGCCAAAATAATTATTTATAAGTTTAAAATGTGAGTTAATAATGTTTAAACAATTAATTAAAATTTATTTAATACCTTACTATTTTATAGATAAAACAACATAATTAGATTTGTTTAAATAAATCATTTATATTGTTTATTTAGGAATTTATAATATTTCTAATATGTTTTTAATATATATTAAAATGAATAAAACATTATTTTATGTTTTCTGTTTTTATAAAAATTACTAAATATATTTATTGAATTTATAAAAATTAAATCAGGATTAAAAGTATTATTTTATGTATTGAAATAATCAAAAGGTTTAAAATAGAAAAACAAAGGGGGACACCAGGACTCGAACCCGGGTCTCCCCTGGAACCACACACGCATCTTACTGCTGGACTGGGCTTAGTGCCTTATACATGAGCGGGTTCCTTTGAGTTTTAACACTCAGGATCTGAAGATCCTTCTTCCCCAAACCGATTACCGCAAACCCTAACCTCCCAATCGATCGAATTACACAATTATTGACCTCCAAACTATGGGAGTTTCAATCCATGGATCAAAGCGAGTTCATTGGTACTAATTTTACCTGAAATGGTTACGAGATGGTGGGACTCGGCTAAGGCTTCCGAAATCGAGTTCCTGGGTCTGAATCGGGTACTATAAGTGCTTTTGAGGTGGATTTGAGTGTACAATGGTTAAAGGGAAAATGTCGCGATGGTGATAGACCCGTTTTACAGGCTCAATTGCATGTAAAACATACGAATTGAATCGGGATCGAGTGTAGGACGGTTACGGATCATTTGGAGATGAAATCATTGAATTTGCTTGAATTGAGTCATTAAACTGGATTTTAGCTGCTATAGTAATGTTTTAGTATGATTAAGACAAGTTAAAACACACCGATTCGATGATCTTAGAACTGATTCGGCCGTTAATGACTTTCGGAATGTCAAAATTGGGTGGAAATGGGTTCAAGTTCAAGAGAAGGTTCAAATGTATGGTGAAGGGGTTCAATAGGGGGGTTCACACGAGTTGAGGGGGTTCTTTGGCTTAGGAATGGTTCAAACACCTAATTACTTGTCTTAAACTCATGTTAATTATATATATGAATGTTTTTATAAAATCTAAAATATTATTTGTGTTTTTTAATTATCACCTTTATAAAAGAAAGTTTCCCATTTTTTATAAAATTACAAATTGTATAAGTGATTGTTTGAATATGATGAAATATATACATATTTACATATTTATCTATAATTAAATACATATATATATATAGAAAATGTAAACACGCCATTAAAACTCATAAGTTTTATTTAATATTGAAAGTTGTATCACTGATTTATTTAGTATAATAAAATATATATATATATATATGCATTTACACATAAATTTACATATGATGAAAATAAAAGATGTAGGTACATTATTAAAGTTTATAAAATTTATTTTTGCTTTAATTTTTACAATAAAGTATATATATATACATATAATTTTTGGGTACATATGTTATATATATATATATATATATATATATATATAATATGAAAATTGCAAGGTTGAAACTTTGAATTAATACATGTTAAATGTGACACTTTGATGAGCAGTACGGGATTGGCAGAAATTGTTATTATTGTATTGAATAAAAAAAATAATAATAATACCGGAAAAACCATGAATGTTACAGTATCTCCAAGTTGAGGGAATTTCGTCCCGAAATTCAACTGATGGAGGTTACTGAGTCAAGAAAGAGTTAAGGATACTTGTGCTTCATTTGATCCTCACGTTCCTAAGTAAACTCTAGGCCACGTTTTGATTCTCAATGAGTTTTGAAAGTTGGTTTGAGGAGTATAATTGATGACAAGGTTCAGGTTTGATACTCAAGGTCAGGTCAGGTCATTGTGTCAGACATGGATGATGGTAGTGGATTTAGTTTGAAGGGAATTAGGGAGAAAATTGTCCTAGAATAATTTTGGACTCCAAAGATGGGATGCATCACTTAAAAGTGAGAGTGATCAAAACTTGTTTAGGGTATAGTCTAATATGCTCAAAAGGTATCACTAGGTAAGGATTTCACAGACATTGGTCAATGTCAAAATAATAGGAAAACCCTACGTGACACGAACAACGCTACTTCTGACAATATAATAGGAACACTTATATATAGGAAGTACTAGCGGTGTATCCATAGGATGTACAAGCGGCGTATCCACCGTGCCCTTATCATATCACATTACTTTCGTTACTATATATCACGATAGTTTTTATGTCATCACACATGACAGAATTCACAATGTTTTCCATGCGCTGACTTTTATAATTACGTGTGCACCCGTAATTACTAAAATCGTCGCATGGTCCGTATAGATCATCCCATTTTGTGTGGGTCAAGAGAGGACACAAAATCACTTAGTTCATAACTATGGTTTTCACGTATGAGTTGCTATCAAAAGACTATGCCCTGAGATAATAAAAATCAATACAGGAATAAAAAGAATAACAATGTGGCACAACTCCATGGTTGTCCTAGATGGACGGCATAATCCTCAAGGTTACCCATAAAGTTTATATCTCCCTCGTGTTTGAACAAGAATACGTCAAACTCCGAGTAGTTTCAAGTTTTTAGTTTCCTCGTTTTGAACAAGAATACGTCAAACCCCGAGTAGTTCAAAGTTTATAGCTATCAACTTTCATAGATAAGAATGAATGATCATGCCCCGTGTGTAATGTAGACAATCAATTGCAAACATTCGAGTTTCATGTATAATGTAAACGATCTAGTTTCATGTATATTGTAAACAGTCAAGTTTCGTGTATATTGTAAACAGTTAAGTTTCATGTATAATGTAAAAGATCTGGTTTCATGTATATTGTAAACAGTCAAGTTTCGTGTATATTGTAACAGTCAAGTTTCATGTATATTGTAAACAGTCAACTTTCATGTATAATGTAAACAATCAAGATTCATGTATAATGTAAATAGTCAAGTTTCATGTATAATGTAAACAATCTAGTCTTATGGATAATGCGAACAATCAAATGTAAGAAATCGAATCTCATGAATATTGTAAACTATCGAATTTCGTAGGTGATCGATCTTCGTGGATGAGAGTGTTGCATGGCGTTCATGTACAATGTAGGTAGTTGAGTTTTAAATTCTTCAATTTTGTTGATGTTTATATGGATGGTTAATGCCTACGCGAAATGATTCATCTTCGTGAAGTGACTAGTAAGCTCATGCATTTTCTGAAGGTGTAAGATGATGAGAAAGTTTTGTGGGTATTTAGAATAATGTATACATGAATAACTGATTTGTGCTCATTGTTTGTAAGTAGACAAGGAATTGAAATTTACCCTTGTTTGTAAATTAATAAATAAATAAGTGAGAGTAATAAGTTGAATAAATAGATAATTGGATAAATAAATAAAGACCTTTTATTTACTTAGTTTAATTATCAAAAAAAAATGTTTCAAAAGAAAATAATGGCCTAATTATTTAGTAATTAAGCCAAGATTTAAGTAATGATTAGTTTAACAAAAAGAAGTCATAATGAAATAATTAATCAAGTCATAATTAATTATTAATTAAAAGGATGAAATATTTGTTAATGTTTTTACAAAATAAGTTGTACAAGATGGGTATTAAGTTTCTTCACAGGGTAAAGGGATTTATAAATAATTTATATTCCAGATAATATCTATAAACCAAAGATTTGATAAATGTTTTGTTTGAACAAAATAGCTATATTAACTAAATCAAGTAATAAAATAATTAGTTGACAAAGAAGGTTTAGGTATGTGTATCAAATTGCAATAAATAAAAGGGTGATGTTTAGATTGTACTTATTTGGTAGCATAACCAAATAGATACTTTGACAAATCAAAGTGGTTTAAATTCATATATTTTCAAGAAGACATGCTTTAGCCTATAGGTAAACACTCACCCCAGGAATTCCCAGGAAAGCATACGGATCATTCGGTTGATTTGGATTTATATGAAATGCTTTCCTGAACAGAATCTCCAAAGTACAGGTTCACCCTTCCAGATTGTATATGTTCTCTACTAATTAACATAATTTAAGACTTTGACGGGGTTTCAGAATTTTTAATGGATGATGTTTGGGTTATCTTGATGAAGATATAACGGATGTATTTTATTACTTGCGATATTAAATCAACGAGTGGTGGCATTTAAGTTGTAAAATAAAACTTAACATTGAATGATAAAATGTCAAATACTTAGTCCAAACATAGAGTAGTGGTTTCAAACTGGAATTTAAAGACAAGAATAGAAAATTTGGCTAACGTCTCAGGTAGCTTTCCACCAGGAAGCAGATGAGCACCAAGATGAACATCGCTATGGTTACTCGTATAGCAAACCGGACCTCAGCTCTAGCTATTTCCGTACGTGCATCAAATATCTCCCGGTCTTCTTCCATCATGTCTATGTGGGTACCCAGATTTGCAATTAAGTTCTCCTGGTATCGCACTTGACCCAATTGGCTGTCAATTCGTTGCCCCAGCAGGTCGTGCCTTATCCCGTGCTCCATCCCCTGCCTCAGAAACTCTGTGGTCCTTATATATTGGTGGCTTTCATCAGTTGGAACACCTATAGCACTAGTGGGTTCCATAGTCTGCCTTGCTCCTGGGTTTGGGTGGTATGGGTCGGGTGCTAAATAAGGGTCTCTCAGCTGGGATGGCAGCTGGTTGTGCTGGTGAGGTGATTGATAAGGGTCTCTCGATGGGTGTGGTTTAGATGCTCGGAGTCTCAGGCCGGTGCTCCTAAGCCAATTTTCCCTTAGGTCGAACATGGATCTAGCAGCTGGATGTGTCGGTGACTGGTGGTCTGGTGATGGAGATCTGACTCTGTCTCAGGATGGTATTCCAATGGGGGAGGCAGGGGGGAGGCCATGTCTAGCACGAAAAGAAGAAAAATTCGTAAGTGATAATAAAACGCTTAATGTTAAGTACAAGGGTTTTCATGAGGTTAAACTTTGTCTAGTCATAACACCGAGTTCTCATAATAGTATGTTAGGAGTAACACTTGACCTATAAGTAGTGTACCTATAAAAAGACTCCTAGGAAATAGAGGTGGGTCACAAGGGACACACTTAAGTACCAAGTCTTTCCTTAGTCAGAATCTTTCATGGGCCTACACTCACTCTTCCAGCCATCATGTACCATTAACACCACTATTTGAACTCATGATTATGATGAGAATCATTATGGATTGGGATTTGAGGCCCAAGAGTGAGATTCATCTACTCAAGCAGGCTTCCTTTCCTTGGAGGGTAAATGGGCTCCTTTAGTTTCTTGTTAATGGGCATTAGGCCTAAGGATTTGAATTTTGTTCACAGGTGATGATGATGACATAATTTTCAATGTGTAGGGATGAGGGTGTATGAGGTCTTAGATGTGAATAAGTGTATGGTGAGACTTAGGATAGCATTTAGTATAATCAAAGTAGGTAACGTGCAGGCTAGTCAAGTATTTGTAGTAATTAAGATATCACATAAGTAGCAATATTTGTAAGCATATAAGTTATCAAGTAACATATCACATATGGTATCACGTATTGTATCATGCAATGTAATACGTAAGATAACATGTAGGATAATCACACAAGGGTATCCTAAGGTTATAGACTAGGTCATTGGTTTCTAATAACCTAATTCCCTATAACCATGGCTCTGATACCAATCTGTAACACCCCGGCCGAAGGGGGATTATACGCCGGGGCTGACGCGGTTGTTCAAAAGCACATGATCAATTATTAAATGCGTTACAATATTTATTTATCATATTAAATATCCGTTACAAGGAAAATAGAAACATATTGTTCAAATGAAACATAACAATAAACAAAACTTTAATTTATTTTGACTCGGTCCGTAGCCCTAAGTGATCAAGCATGGCCCTCAAACGGGTGTACCTGAAACATGTAAGTAAATGTCAACTACAAGTAGTTGGTGAGTAAAATAGGTTTTGACACCAAACAAAGTTGAATAAAGTTTACAATTCAATATGTTCAAAGTAAGTCTAAGGCATAGATGTGAAAACATACGAGGTTTCAAAGCGTACAATCAAGCCATGTAAATGTGTATGCACAATCCCCCAGACTGTGTGAAGTACCAAAATATATACACAAACCCGCCAAGGTTTATGTTAAGTAATGAATCGGATTCCCATATAAATGATCATAAAAGGTACTACCTTAGGCTTGCCACACAAGTTAATGATTGTACTAAACATGAACACCTGTATCACCAGGTAGTTTAAGACATAAAGCACAAAGACTATTGCATAAGAACGTAGGTAATTGAATTGTGTATGTAAAGCATGTAGACGTGTTCCACCCCGATTATTTGTAAACAAAAGTATGTAAAAGGGGCTATGAAACTCACCTGTAATGAAGCTAATAAGTTGTATGAATTGTAAACGATGGGCAGGCTTCGTGAGGATTCCTCCTAATCAACCTATACAGTTAATTTTTATTCTAGACTCAATGCATGTCTAATGAAAGTAAAGAATTTCTAAGTTTATTTGAGATTCTAGGGATTCTTAGGATTTAGGATCAGATATAGGATTTGTACAAGTTTTCAAGAATATATATGCTTATCACCATCATTAAAATAGAAATGATAAAGTAGTTTATAAAATTAATTAGAATTTCTAATTAATTATGTAGTGTTCATAATAATAGTACGTTGGAATTTATTTAAATAATTATTCTAAAAATAATTAATAAATAAATTATGGACAATAAAAAGGTTTAAGTAATCGTTTTATTTAAATAAAATAACTATTTAAATTATCTAAATAACCTCTTTTACTTAAATGACAATTAAAAGAGATATTAGTTAATTATTAGTAGAAATAAGCTTTAAATGAAATTAAATGAAATTTGTATAATTATTTATCTAAAATAATTATTTAAGTATTTCTATAAGTTTTAAAATGTTTTATGTAATTATTCTTTGCCAAAATAATTATTTATAAGTTTAAAATAAGAGTTAATAATGTTTAAACAATTAATTAAAATTTGTTTGATACGTTACTATTTTATAGATAAAACAACATAATTAGATTTGTTTAAATAAATTATATATATTGTTTATTTAGGAATTTATAATATTTCTAATATGTTTTTAATATATATTAAAATAAAAAAACATTATTTTATGTTTTCTGTTTTTATAAAAATTACTAAACATATTTATTGAATTTATAAAAATTAAATCATGATTAAAAGTATTATTTTATGTATTGAAATAATCAAAAGGTTTAAAACAGAAAAACAAAAGGGGACACCATGACTCAAACCCGGGTCTCCCCTGGAACCACACACGCATCTTACCGCTGGACTGGGCTTAGTGCCTTGACCATGAGCGGGTTCCTTTGAGTTTTAACACTCAGGATCTGAAGACCCTTCTTCCCCAAATCGATTACCGCAAACCCTAACCTCCCAATCGATCGAATTACACAATTATCGAGCTCCAAACTATGGGGCTTTCAATCCATGGATCGAAGCGAGTTCATTGGTACCAATTTTACCTTAAATGGTTACGAGATGGTGGGACTGAATCGGGTACCAGAGGGGCTTTTGAGGTGGATTTGAGTGTACAGGGGTTAAGGGGAAGATGTCGCGATGGTGATAGACCCGTTTCATAGGCTCAATTGCATGTAAAACGTACGAATTGAATCGGGATTGAGTGTAGGATGGTTACGGATCGTTTGGAGATGAAATCATTGAGTTTGCTTGAATTGAGTCATTAAACTGGATTGTAACTGCTATACTAATGCTTTAGTACGATTAAGACAAGTTAAAACACACTGATTCGATGATCTTAGAACTGATTCGACCGTTGTTGAGTTTCGGAAAGTCAAAATTAGGTGGAAATGGGTTCAAGTTCAAGAGAGGGTTCAAATGCAAGGTGAAGGGGTTCAATAGGGTGGTTCATACGAGTGGGGGTTCTTTGGCTTAGGAAGGGTTCAAAAACCTAATTACTTGTCTTAAACTCATTTTAATTATATATATGAATGTTTTTATAAAATCTAAAATATTATTTTTTTTTAATTATCACCTTTATAAAAGAAAGCTTCCCATTTTTTATAAAGTTACAAATTGTATAAGTGGTTGTTTGAATATGATGAAATATATACATATTTATCTATAATTAAATATATATATATATATATATATATATATATATATATATAGAGAGAGAGAGAGAGAGAATGTAAACACACCATTAAAGCTCATAAGTTTTATTTAATATTGAAATTTGTATCACTGATTTATTTAGTATAATAAAATATATATATTTATATGTATATTTACACATAAATATACATATGATGAAAATAAAGATGTAGTTACATTATTAAAGTTTATAAACTTTATTTTTGCTTTAATTTTTATAATAAAGTGTATATATATATATATATATACATATAATTTTTAGGTACATATATTATATATATATATACACTAGGTTAAAATTCCGTGTATTACACGGGTTGAATAAATATAATATTATATATTAGATAATAAAAAATTTATTTTTTAAAAACTCGTGTTTTACACGGGTTGAAAAAACCCTTGGAATACAATATAATCTGTTAACACATACACTCGTCAAAATATGTCAGGATATTTATTAATATAAAAAATAGTATTTTCTTTAAAAATATATTATTATTAAAAGATAGGGTATATTTAATAATAGAGAGAGGCGGAGAAAAAATAATGAGATTGAATTTGAGGGCGACACGTGACATGAAAAACCTTTATTTATTATATATATATATATATATATATATATATATATATATATATATATATATACTATCTATACTATATAAGGGCAGGATGGTCTTTTTATCATAAAGTCTTAACTTTAAGACTTTTATAAGTATTAAAGCTTTGTGTACAACTCTTTAAAGCTAAACAATACAATCATCTATACCATCTACTGAACTGCGCGCGGGGTTAAATCCCTATTTCCTTTTCAAAATTCAAACATTAGGGTTCATCCACCCACTTAGAATTCAAAGGCATCAGGGGAGAGAGAGAGAGCCGTCTATGAGCCCAGTGGTGGAAATGGTGGCGTCGAAGAGAGGGAGAGAGCGACCAAATCCTCTCATACCTGTGGTGTTCCATCGTCACCCACCCACACACATTTCAGACCCCCAAACACAGAGCGATGACTAGGGTTGAGGGGTTGAAGTCGATCTAAGCGATGGCGGCTAGGGTTCCGCTAGGTCGACGAGTGGCGGCGGTAGTAGCCGCAGGTAACAGCGGCAACCTGACCTAGGGTTCAAGTCACACAAAGAAAAGCGGTCTGCTTATGCACCTGAGAAATGAGTACGGTATGATGAACACGACGTGGATTTGAGGAGACGATGGGGTTTTTGAGGGCGGTTTACGCTTTCTTTGATTTTTTCTTTTTGATTCATCTGATTCTCTCTCATCAGGTATGCTTTCTTTGATTTTAGGTTTTCAGTTTGGATGGCATTTGATTATCCATAGTGTTTTGATTTTGGCGGTCTGCTTATGTACCTGAGCAAATTCTTTTTTTAATCCATTTTTAGTTGTCATTTGGTGTCAGGTTGAGTACAACGGTGGATGAAGTTAGTGTTTATCCCATTCCTACAGCACTTTACCTTGTCAAGAATTTGCTCCTGGTTGGTTTTTATTGTTTGTTTAATCCGGCATTATTAAATGTTTTTATTTTAACTGTATCTAAGGCATTCGTGTATTTGGCAGTACTATATCTTTGCGTATGTGGATGCTCCAGGGTATCAGATACTCAAAAACCTGAATATTATCAGCACTTGTGTGTTGTACCGCATAATTCTCAAGAAGAAGTATGTGCTCTTACCTTTAAGTATGAACCTAAATCTCTTACTACCATGTCACACCTTGTTTGTGGTCAGGTAGAATGTTAATGCTGCATTACAATAACTTTGCACAGGTTAAGCGAAATCCAGTTGGCTGCTTTCATTTTACTTTGTGCGTGTAGGTCCCTCGGGTGTGGCGGATCGTCACATGCAAGTGGGTCTACTAGTCGGACCGGGTGCGGAATACCAGTAACTAGGTGGAGAGTCTTACAACAAAAAGTAAACCGACAAGATGATCACTTTAAACGTTCGTCTATTAAAAACACTTGAAGGTTACAGAGTGAAATACTGAGATTACAAATTCTGCGTATTTACTACTATGAATGCGTACTTATCTACTGTCAACCATTCCTATTTATACACGACCTGATGCCTGCGCACTTAGCAAGTGCGTAGGGCAATTTGCTCATGCGTACTTAGCAAGTACGTAAAGGTATTCTTGCGTACTTGCTAAGTACGCATGAACTAATTCATGCGCACATACAAGTGCGCAAAACACTTAGAGAAATTTGCAACAAGCAATATGTAAAAGTAAATACAACTCGATTACTAATACATACAGACACTTACAAATAAAGACAAATACATACATGAAAGTACAAAACTAAGACTCTATCTATCCAGAGTGTTTGTCACAGGAAAGTGCTTCAACAAACTCCCCCTTGACAACAGCTCTGGATCATCTTCGATCTTTAGTCTTCAGTCTTCAGTCTTCACAGCTATGCATCTTTAGCTTCCATCTTCTTCTTATAGTCAAGGCAGAACTTGATCACCTTGTTATATTTATAAGCATGGAATTTCGTCCACTCGTCAGTATGTATGCAATACTTGTCCGCCAGTGCCTCCAGATCTTTCACAGAGAAGTTAATGAAGCGGACTTCATCAAATACTCTGATTAGTTCCCTCGGCACTAAGCTTCCGCTGTCTGACCAAACCTTTCCCATAATCACTGCCTCTCCCGTTTTTGGATCTACGTACCAGTACCACATGTCACCAAGAATATCCTGAGATAACTTGCTCAGGGGAATCTTAGTTTCACATAGCACTGACTTGTATACCAGTTTCTTTAAGTACTTCTTAGTCACAGGATGTCTAGCTTTCTTATCCTTGACTCTTTTGGGCACTTGAGGCTTGAACACTTCGAACTTCCCAGATCTTGCTTCCCGCTGCAGAACCTGCCACAAACCCATCGCCACTGCGTGATTAGAACGACCCAGTAGCTCTTAGTTTGCTAGGTTCACAAGGTCGTATTTGGGTAAGGAGTTGAACGCTTCACTGGTTGGTTTCAAGTATTGAACCCCCCAGATCTTTTGATTGCGAACAACTGCTTATCCTCCTCGAACCTTACAGCCAAGATCATCCCTGTTGCCCCTTGTTTGTCTATGATAGACGTCTTCTGCCAAACAGGAGCTGGACCCTTAGAAGAAGTAGAAGGCATATCTTTTTTCTTTCGGTGCCTCCGGATCCACAGGTGTAGGGTCAACTGGGGAGGCTTCAGTCGAGGCTTCAACATTACTAGCATGCTCGACTGAACCTGTGTCGAGCTGAGCTTCAAAGGATGGAACTTCAAATATCTCTCCATCTTCTAACTCATACTCTCCTTCCCCGTCGCCCTTGGGAACTTCTATCACTACATCCTCATCATCTTCATCCCAATCATCACCAGAGTCGATCTCTCCTTCTTCTAGGTTGTAGAGAGCATCGATCTGTGCTTCCTTGGAATAGTCAGGCCCTAAGTATAAGATCTCATCATCAGATAGATCCTTAAGCACATCAGTCGCTGACTTTCCTTTGTCACCACCACCACCAGAAGTATTTCCACCCTCTTGATGAGTAGACTCCCCCTCAGCCATTGGAATAGCATAAATGGGCACGATTGCCAAAGCTTGGTGCTCACTCCCACTAGGACCGACTTCAGGATCCTTGTCTTTGTCGTCATCCTTTTTCAAATCCACAGGATGACAAGCCTCATCACCAGTAGTTGTCTTTTCTTTCTCCTTTTCCTCCTGAGCATCAAGCTTCTTGGTCAGATCAACAATTAGTTTGACCATCAGCTCATGCTCTTTCTTCTGCATATCAAACCTCAGCTCGAGAGACGACCTGTGCCCCAGAATCATGTTATTTGTCTTGATTAGAAGCTCATTCTGGGCCATTATGTTCTTCAGTCTCTCGTCTGTCCCTATTCTCTGGCTTCGTAGAATTCTAACTTCATCCACCAATGAATTAATCTGTGCTTGTTGAGCATCAGATTCCTCCTTTGACTTCTGAATAGTTTCCAACAGACCAGCAACTTGGGTTTCCAGAATTACTATCCTTTCTTCATTAGGATCAGGATGTCTAGAGGTAGATGCTTCAGCATTGTGAATTGGGGAGGAGAAGATAGTATCAAAGTCAAACCCTTGAGTAAATTCTCCGTAGTTGAAGGGTTGACTTATCGGTTCAATGGTGGTTGTTGGGATTGAGGATGTGATGACGGTTGTAAGTGTTATGGAAGGGGTGATGGTGACTGACTCCATGAGAATTGGAGTAATCACCGCCACCTGGACAGATGTGACAGGGAGGGTCACTATCACAGGAACCTCCTCTGTGATTGAAGTGACTGCCACCTCAGGTTGTACCTGTGGCCTCCTCCTCTGTCTCCAGTATAATTGCTGTGAAGGTGGAGTAGAGGCTGAATCAGTACTTGCAGTTGGAACTTGTACTTGCTGCAGAGTAGTAACCTCCACCTCACTAGGAATAGCAAGTTGCTGCCTATCCCCTCTGTTCTTGTTTACACTTTCACTCCTCAGGACGACTCAGGTAGGGTTACCTTCGTCGTTCTCCTCGGGTAAGCCTGCGATGGTGCATCATCGGAATCAGAAGAATCAGACTCTGTTTCTTTCGAGTCGGATCCCTCAGCACCATCATGACCTTCTTCTTCGTCTCCATTTTCCGACGATCCATCTACACTTTCAACTTCCTCCTCTTGTTATTGTTGTTGTTCATCGGAATGTTCACTCAACTCTGGCTCCGAATTGTGACTATACCATCTCCAGTCAGTCGGTGCCACATATGCTTCGTTTATTAGGTGGCCAAAAAGTGTTGTATGCTCAGGGGTAGGTTCGACACTGCCTGGCTTTAAAAACTGTGCAAACACTCTTTTGTCCACCCTTTTAACATGCAATCTCTCCCCAGTTGCATGTAGGTTTGGCAACGCATCATCATTTAGAAGTTGTACAAACCTTGGGTATAATAAGAACCTGGACCTCTCAGACGTGTTAATATGATCATTGATGGCTTTGAATATGTATCATGAGAAGTTGTAGCCCTTATTGAGAGATAAGACAACAATGGCAGCAGCAAGGTCATGACCCATTGCATCCTTTCCAGCTTTTCTTGAGGAGATGCACATGATCATGATGTGGGCAAAATATCTCCATTGATCAAGCACCCACATTTTGTTGTAAGAAGCGTAGTCTCTCGCACCGACATACCCCATTCGTTGTCTCCAACAGCCATCCACAAAGTAGTCAGGATAGGGTGTCGGGTCGTTGGAAAGATCTCTGAAATGCAAGACCCGTCTAATAGTGTCTTTAGAAAAGGCGATATCATGACCCACAACGGTAGCCCTTATAACATTGGGGGTTACTGTGCAATCATGCTCTGCGGTCTCCCAAAATTGCTCAAGATAAGGTCTTGAAACTATAGGGTCAGCTGAAATAGCATAGCTGATTCTTGAATGGTTCAAGAAATCAACTATCTCTCGGTACTACAGAGCTGCACCCTTCCATTCAGGTTGAGTATGAGCTAGAAGATTGAACTCATTCGTAAACGCAAGAGCCATAATTTGCAAAAACACACAGAAAACATAATCAGAACAACAAGTTTCATTGGAATTGAATAAACATGACTCAGTATAGCAGTTACTCTTTGAACTGAATTTCCAGACTTAGAAATTTTTCCCAAGTGTTGGTCCTGCGTACTTAGCAAGTACGCAGGAATTTCCTCTTGCGTACTTAACAAGTACGCATGAATTGCTTCTTGCGTACTTGTTAAGTACGCAGAAAACGCACTTGTTCAAAATTCCAGAAATATAAGAAATCAATAGATGTTTAAGATTTGATGTGTATTAGGTCACCACTAGGTCGGAATGCATGATTCTAGCCTATGGGACCAACATTCACATCAAATACCTGCTACACTAGTTCAATTTTGACCTAATCGACCACCTAGATGAACCTACGGTCAATCGAGGGTCAAAGGGCAAAATCAAGGATGAAATCGAGTGATTAAGGGATCGATTGATGATTCTTAACAAGTTTTAGTCATAAATTTTTACTAAAATGCCCTAAAATTTGTCTAAAATCAACGGATTAAACCCTAAAATTTTTAACGTCTCAATCGGTCCATAAAATGTGATTTTGTGGATGGATTGGATCTAGATTCTCACCAAATGATTGTAAGAAGATGATGATACTTGAGATGGGAAGAAAAACAGTTTGGAACACTCGGATTTTTGAGGAAAATTTGCGGAGGGAATTGAACAGGCGTTTGAGTTTGAATGTGATAAAAATCTAAAAAATTTTCTAACTCCTGTATATATACCCAACACATAATGGTCTTGCGTACTTGTTAAGTACAGGGCTTACTTCATACGCACTTGTCAAGTACACAGAAACCCTTAAGTGCGCAAAATTTCAACTCAAATTATGAAGGTTTTTCAAGTCAAATAACGAACAAGATAAAAATATTCAATCAGGAGGATTAAAATACAATTCAGGAAGGTTAAACACAAATATTTTTGGCTTTTCTGATTAAGATTGAACTGTTCATAAACTTAAAATCTTTTTGATCTTTTCTAGATAGAAATATACATGTATTTACACAAAATATTTTTTTATCAAAGACACGAGCAGAGGATCATATCAGACTAACTTATAGAAAAAAACGATACAATATAAACATCAAAGAATATGGGATCATGTCATGGATTACTATTTATTCATACGTAATAAGCACATAAACAAATAATTCAAGTTGACAATATTATAAGATTTGAAACTATAAGCATCTTTGTATCACGTTCTTGTGTGTTAAGGTATTGATTATAAGATATACAACGTGTACCCCACTGATATGCTACAGTAATGTAAGTTGCACTATCTCAAGGCATCTAACATTTTCCCAATAATTTTCTAAATTTTCAGAATGAAGCTACATCAATTAGCACAGGAAAAATCAAGCAGAATCCATAAGGATTATCAGGAATCATAAGATTCAGAATCGAGTGATTCATTTGTCTTGGTTTCATTTGATTTCTTCATTGAATATCGGTATGATGATTCAGGATAATGAATATGGTGTTTGAGTATTAAGGTAAAGGAATCCAACTTTATCTGGATTTGATTTCAATGAATCAGGAATGATTCAAGGGTGAATACACGCTCCACGGTTGATGTAGAGACATGTCTTGATTCAATCTCTCATTGCATACTTGTGAATATGGGAAGTGAGATGAACCGCATTAATTGTGCTAAAGACATAACCCGAAACTGATCTCAGAAGAAAATTATTGCCAAAATCTAACATCCTTTATCTGATAATGATCTTTTCTATTCTTTTACGCACACACACTAGCAAACATGGGTTCAAATCACAGTTGTAATTTAGATTTAGTTTCCACACAACTTGTGATTCGGAGACGCATACAGCCTATTGACAATTTAAATTATTTGTAAATAAGCAGATTAAGAACATAATAATTTAAACAATTAAGTAAGCATGACGCAATCATTTCCCATATGAGCAGTCTATGGCGTTTAGATCATTTCTGATGTACTATCATTTCCTCTTTTCCCAAGTTAACTTTGAAATTTTTTCCATTTTCTATTTTGTTTTTGATTTTGTAAAATATTTTGAAAGTTAAAAGAACTATACAGAAAATTTAAAAGGAATAAAATTTAACTTCCATGAATTGAATTATTTAAGAAAAATTAATTTTCACTCAGGATTGAACATTCCTATCAAGTTGACAAGATGCTCAAAACGGGATCGATCAAATGCCTTTGTGAAAAGGTCAGCAAGATTGTCATCCGTGTGAACTTTAACAAGTTCAATTAAATGCTTTTCAACACAATCACGGATGAAATGATGGCGAATTTCTATATGTTTAGTTTCGGAATGTTTCACCGGGTTATTTGTGAAGGACATGGTGGCATTGTTGTCAATGAATAAAGGAGTTCCAGTGAAGTTTAAGTCGTAGTCTCTCAATTGCTGCTGAATCCACAATATCTGAGAACAACCGCTCGCCGCAACAATGTATTCTGCTTCACAAGTTGAGACAGAAACTGTTGACTGCTTCTTACACTGTCAGGAAACCAGTCTGCCTCCTAAGAATTGACATCCACCAGAAGTTGACTTTCTGTCAAGGTTACAACCGCCATAGTCTGAATCAGTGTAGGCTTTGAAGTCGAATGACTGCTGCTTAGAGTACCAAAGACCTAATCGAGGTTTCCCTTTCAAGTATCTGAAAATTCTCTTCACGGCTATCATATGTGACTCCTTCGGTTGAAACTGAAACCTTGAGCACAAGTATACAACAAACATTAAATCGGGTCTTGAAGCTGTGAGATACATAAGTGATTCGATCATCCCACGGTACAATCTGCAATCCACATCCTTTCCATCTTTGTAAGGATGCGGACCATGATTGACTGGGATAGGTGTGCCATAAGTACTGCTATCATTCATCTTGTATTTTGACAAGATGTCCTGCACATACTTAGTTTGATGTAGATAAATGCCATCCTCTCTTTGACTGACTTGCAGACCTAGGAAGAACGACAATTCACCCATGTTACTCATTTCAAACTTGGACTTCATCACCTGCTCGAATTCCCTACACATCCCTTCATTTGTAGATCCAAAAATAATGTCGTCGACATATACTTGTACAAGAAGAATGTCACCTCCTGCTTTCCTAATGAAAAGGGTCGAGTCAATCTGTCCACGGTCGAAACCATTTGACAGTAGATGTTTAGATAATGCCTCATACCATGCCCGCGGTGCTTGATGAAGACCATAAAGTGCTTTGTCGAGCTTATACACTTTATTGATATTATGCGGATCTTCAAAGCCGGGAGGTTGAGTGACATAGACCTCTTCATGGAATTTTCCATATAGGAAAGCACTCTTCACATCAAGTTGATAGACCTTAAAGCCGATATATGTGGCATAAGCCAAGAACAGTCGAATGGCCTCAATTCTAGCAACTGGGGCATATACTTCCGTGTAATCCAAGCCCTCTTGTTGATAAAAACCCTGAACAACCAATCTTGCTTTGTTCTTCACAACCACATGACGATCATTCGTCTTGCATTTGAACACCCATCTAGTTTCAATTGGCTGAAAGCCTTTTGGCAAGTCAACCAAATCCCACACGTGCAACTTTTGGAATTGAGACAATTCATCTTGCATCGCCTCAATCCAGCAGTTGTCCGCGAGAGCCTCCTTCACATTCTTCGGCTCTAACTGGGACACGAATGCAGCATGCAGACATGTTTCCATGACACCAGTGTCAAGTATCTCCGAGTAAAGACTAGTGTTCTCTGTAATGGTTCGATGACGAGTCTGAACACCGGCTTGAGGATCACCAATAATGTTGCCAATTGGATGATTCTTATGCACTCTCGCCTCTGGTACATTCGGTTCCTGAATTTCTGAATCGAGGTTCGTGCTTAACTCCTCCATATCCTGTGTTCCAGAAGAAGAAGATTCAATGTTAATTGGATCAGCTGGAACTTCATTTCCTACAGTTGTGTTAGGATTAGCTTGAGCGTCATCTCCATCAACATGAACATCTTCACTGTTATCACTGTCATGAGTTCTAGATGAAGATGCAGCATTGGAATCAGGAGTTACAATCGGTACAGTAGCACGAGTAGAGAAACTGGAGTCATCGCTGCCACCCAATAATTCATAAACATTTGCGGCGTCAACTGCAGATAGATCAGGAAGATTAAATGACTTGAATAGCGCATCATAATCAAAACCCCAAGCTGGACATGTTGGTTCTGGTGGAATGCTGTGTTTACTGCATTCCACTTCAAACCATTCCTCGACAGTACGAGTTCCTATATTGTACACTCTCTTGCAAGGCGAGTTGGCAACGTGTCCTAAGAAGAAGCCTTCTACCGCTTTTGCATGAAACTTAGACTGGTGGTCTTTGTATTGTAGCAATAAGGAACAGGGACTACCAAAAGGAACTAGGTAATCAAGATTGGAAAGTCGATTGTTGATCAACTCGTAACAAGTCTTGTTGTGCCTCTTCACAACCAGAACTCTGTTTAAGACGTAACAAGCTGTATTGACGGCTTCTGCCCAGAAAGTGACAGGAAGCTTTGCATCCGACAGCATAGTCCTTGCAGTTTCAATCAATGTTCTGTTCTTCCGTTCTGCAACTCCATTCTGCTGAGGTGTGTACGGGGCGCTGAATTCGTGACGGATCCCCTTCTTGAGACAGAAAAGTTCCATCAAATTATTCTTGAACTCAGTTCCGTTGTCACTCCTTATTCTTCTAACCTTCAGCTTGCAAAGAGATTCCAAGCTCAAGATCAGGTATTGAAGAATATCAGCAGTCTCGTCCTTTGTACCTAAAAAATGCACCCAAGAAAAAACGTGAGAAATCATCAGTTACAACCACACAGAATGACTTACCTCCAATACTTCTGATACTTATGGGGCCAAACAGATCCATGTGTAATAGCTCCAAAGGGGTATCAATGGAGTTTTGGAGCTTGGGCTTGTGAGACTTCCGCTGCTGTTTGCCCTTTTTACAAGGCATACAGTCATCTCCAATGGTAAATCTCAGCTTAGGAACCCCGGTTACCAAACCGTTTCAGACAAGATGGTTCATTTTACGATAAGAAATATGTCCGAGTTTCCTATGCTACAAGATAGAGTCAAGCTCTGTCTCTTTGGTAAGCAAACGAGTAGCAACTGATGAGGTGGTTGTTGCCACGCTCATATCAATTTGATAGGTGTCGTTTTTCCTTGGTGCTCTCATCAGAATCCAGTCTTCAGGAACTTCAAAACCAGGCTTGAGAATCAAGCATTCATTCTTATCAAACATCACCGAGTACTCCTTGTCGCACATTTGGGAGACACTCAGTAGGTTATGCTTCAGCTGCTCGCAAAAGTTGACATTGTCAAAACTGACACAACCATTTGATACCACGCCTTGACACGTGATACTGCCGCCTTTCTCTCCAGCAAAGGCTACATAGCCGCCTCTGAATGGTTTCACGTCTTGAAGCAAGGCCATGTTTCCTGTCATGTGCCAGGAGCATCCACTATCAACATACCAGCGGTTAGAGATAGTACCCTTCGGATGTCCCTGCACGAGTCACAAAAAGAATTAGTTAGATTTGGAGACCCAAGCCATAGTGGTCTTGGGTCGTCCATCCTTTTCAAAATAAACTACCTCTTTTAACTCACAGTCGTGATGACTGTTCAAAATGGATGAATCTTTAAAAGAATTAGGACTAGGAGATTGAGAATTTTTAGATTTGACAATCCAGGACCTCTTCTTTTTCTTAACCGGAACAGTAGACTTTGGTTCAACAACAGCAGGTGAACTTGTGGAAGCTTCACCTGATTGAACTAAAGTCAGCTGCTCTAAATTTCTCAACCTCTTATTCCTTCTCCTTCTCCGTGGCTTTGAGAGTTTCACCACAGGTTTCTCACCAGTACGTGTACTACTAGAGGTAGATACACAAGGTACAACAGGTTGCTTTACCTTTCTTGAAACAGATGGTTTGGCCTCAGATTTGATCTTTGGCTTTGCCATCGGTTTAACTGGTGGTTTCACCACATTTTGTTTTGGACATTTGGGAGGTTTCACTGATGGCGACTTAGAGATGACAGACGGTTGTGAAACAATATGCCGTTTCCCTTGGTTCTTTGAAGGACAGTTCACAAAAATATGACCAACCAAGCCACAGTGAAAGCAAGTCCTCTTGTCTGTATAAGTCCTTTTGTAAGGCTCATTAGATCTGGCCTTAGATAACTCAACATTATGAGCACGAGGAGTTGGTTTGTGAACAGGAGTCTGACCCGATACAGATTGGATCTTGGGAGTATAGTATTTTTACAAATTTTCTTTGTAACCAAGCCCATAGTGAGCTGAAAAAGCCTCTTTCTTTACTTGATTAAGATTTTTATACCCCCTATAAAGCATTACCTTTAATTTATCATTAGCTTTAATAATATCGGGTTCAGTTAAAATACAGTTATCACTATTAGTGATAATGTTTTTCTTGACTTTCTGTTCAGTTAACAACTCCTTAGATACTACTCCTTCAGGGCAAGTGTTAACCGACCCATCATCAGAAGCAGTAAAGAACTCCTCATTAGATATGGAGTTAGCCTTACTTGAGGAATCATCCTTTTTAGAGGAATCATCCTTTCCTAAGGACTCATCAAGACAAGTTAGATCAATGTCTACTAAGTTGTTGACAAACTTCCCGCTAACTGGTGGAGGAATGGCATTAGTACCCAGCCCTAAGTCATTCATTTGCCTCACTACAGATTCGTAGTGTTCCACCACAAAACGAGAGTTTTTCAACTTCTCATTAGAACAGTTCAACTGCAAGATTTCATTTTGCAGCTTGTTAATTTTATTGTTCCTTTTCTCCAACCCCCTGTATGCAATATCCAAGTGAAGCTGTTGATCGCTCATTTTTAGTGAATACTCATGTTTTTCCTTTTTCAACGTTTCAATTGAATATTTAAAACGTTTTTCATTTTCTTTATAACTTAGAGCTGCAATGCGAAGGGGTTCGACCTTGTCTTGAAGCTTAGAATTTTCAAGTTTTAAGCCTAGACATTTAGAACAAGAAATAACAGAAAAAGGATTAGAATCTACCTCATTCGATGAACTTGTTACCTCTCCAATAGCCATGAGTGCAACAACAGTAATAGATTCTTCTAGGTCAGCCACAGAAGCTTCCTTTTCTACAGCATTCTTTTCCTTAGCATCCTTTTTCTCAGCTTCCATTATCTCCATGATCTCAGCCATGAGACCAACCTGAGTTTGTGCAATGATGGCATCTTCCAGATGAACACCCCAATCAAAGCTGTCGTCCTGTTGAGCTACCAGTGCATTGGACGAACCACCGTGGCTTTGATTGTGGTTGTTTGTGTTATTGTAGCCATGGCTGTTTCCTTGGCTAGGTCTGGTGAAACCCGAAGCCGGTGCTATGTCTTTCTAACATTCATAAGAAAAGTGTCCAAAGTTTAGACACATATAGCATTTGGCCTTGGATTTTTCAAAACCAACCTTGGCATTAGCATGGCAGCCAATAAACTTTCTTCCTGTTCTGTTCAGAAAACGCTTGGCTCTCCTCAGTATCATGGCCATATTCCATTGAATATCCATGTCCTCCATGTCATCAGGATCCACTTGATTAAAATCTTCTTCAATTGTCTTGGGATCTGTAAGCTTGCCACCTATGAAGTTCTCGTAGGCCAGCATACAAGATGAAAATAGTGCTACATGATATTCAGCTATTTTGGCTATAACTGATTGGTTAGCTGAAGTTGTAGCGGGAGGATTTCTTGAGGTATGTTGTTGATGAGATCCAGAACCTGATCCAGATGCATAGCATGCATGACCACCACAACCATTTGAGTGGTCTTCTTCAGTAGAGTTTCCAAAGAAAAGGGCAATTCCAGAGCCCGAGAATTAGTTGTAGAAGACGTCCCATAATACATAGAAGGGTCTTGTATCTGAGGTCTTCCTGAGCTCTCCTTCTTTCTAAGGTTCATGTTATGAGCTTGAACCTTTCCAATTGCCTCCTCCACTGTCATTTCATAGAATTTTGGATTCTCTCTCATCAGGGTTGTGTACATTTCAAACCTGAGTGGCAAAGCATCCAGAAACATTTCCACCAACTCTTCATCGGGATACTTGAGCTCAAAAGCTTTCAATTCTGTCTGCAGATGATAGAATCTAGAGATGAGGTCATCTAAAGACTCATTCTCCAAAAATCTGAAGCATTCATACTGCTTCCTGGGTAGATCCCGTTTACTCTTCTTGATATCACTATTCCCCTCGAATCTTTTCTGTAGTGCCTTCCAAAGATCCGTAGAGTTGTCATAACCTCTAAAGCTGTGGAACAACTCCCGAGTTAATGCCATAGTGATAGAACCAAGAGCCTTCTTCTCTCCATCATAAACTTTCTTTTCTTCTTCCTCAAGTTTAGAGATAGGCTTGGGCATGACTTCATCAAGATAGATGTGTGTGGGATGCTTATATCCCTCTAGGATTGGTATCCATAACGAAGAATCGGTGTAAGAAATGTAATGCTCAAAGCGTGCCTTCCAGTTAGAATAATCATTTACATTTAGTAGCTTTGGCGGTTTCTGAGGAGTACCGATCTCATTGTCATAGTTTAAAAGGTTTTCAAGGTTCTGAAGATTCGACATTGTGAACACTTAGTCAAATTTTAGAAAAATCAGAGACACTTACGCACTTGATATTGGCCTTGCGCACTTAGAGGAATGGTCTTGCGTATTTAAGATTTGCTCTTGCGTACTTGATAAGTACGCAGGAGTAAATGATAAGTACGCAGGATATAACTTAAGTACGCACAAGATTAGTCTTGCGTATTTAGTAAGTACGCAAGAGATTAGTCTTGCGTATTTAGTAAGTACGCAGCAAGACTGTACTTTTTGCCCGATATGGTAAGTATGCAGAACACCTTTTCACCAACTCTCACCATACTATTCCGGTCACTGGAAACACACCAGAGATGGCAAAAATCGGACGTATGAACAATCAAAATGAGCCAAAGGGTCAGAAACTTGTTTCTAACCAACCTTTGATGCTCAAAACACTCAAAATACACAACAAAAGTCGGTTTTTGAGTGATTTTTGTTTCTAAAATAGTGCTCAAAAGCTACTTTTGCTTGTAAAATCTTTGTAGAAAACTCTCCAAACACACTCACAACACTCTAAATCAAGAGCAAAGCTCTGACACCACTTGTAGGTCCCTCGGGTGTGGCGGATCGTCACATGCAAGTGGGTCTACTAGTCGGACCGGGTGCAGAATACCCGTGACTAGTTGGAGAGTCTTACAACACAAAGTAAACCGACAAGATGACCACTTTAAACGTTCGTCTATTATAAACACTTGAAGGTTACAGAGAGAAATACTGAGATTACAAATTCTGCGTATTTGCTACTATGAATGCGTACTTATCTACTGTCAACCATTCCTATTTATACACGACCTGATGCCTGCGCACTTAGCAAGTGCGCAGGGCAATTTGCTCATGCGTACTTAGCAAGTACGTAAAGGTATTCGTCCGTACTTGCTAAGTACGCAGGAACTAATTCCTGCGCACATACAAGTGCGCAAAACACTTAGAGAAATTTACAACAAGCAATATGTAAAAGTAAATACAACTCGATTACTAATACATACAGACACTTACAAACAAAGACAAATACATACATGAAAGTACAAAACTAAGACTCTATCTATCCAGAGTGCTTGCCACAGGAAAGTGCTTCAACAGTGCGGGTTGCACAAGAGCACAACTTAATCCTTCGTAAGTTCGATTATCTCCATATTACAAGTTTCAACTTGTATTTTTGCTGAATTAGATTGCTGAATTATCCATTGTGTTAAGTTGATTATTTTGTGAATTATTTCTGCTTTTAATGTGTTTCTTGATTACCTAGGTTTCTGTTTTAGTAGAAATTAGAAGGACCAGAAAATTGAACAAGTTACCATTCTGCATGATAGCAGTTGTGAATTTGTCTTTTCAGTTTTTAGTGACATACCATAGTAATTGAAAGATTCCAAATTGGGATTTTTAGTTGTTACTGTGAATGCTTCCATCAATGATTTGTCCTATAATTTCTGAATTTCAGTTATTAATAATTGAAAGATCCCAAATTGGGATTTTTAGTTTAGGGCTTTTAGATGTAATTTATGTCAATTTGAGTCCATTTGTTGCATGTTTTGGATTGTAATTTGGGGTTTTCTTGTGGGTATTAACCTCTTTGACATGAGAACTCTTATGGAACTGGTAAATTAAATGGCCAAAGCGAGAAGCTTCTTGGTAGGTTCATAAACGAATTTCAAGGTAAACTCTCCTTCTTGGTATGGTGCAGGTTTATGGAGAAATTGGGTGTTTTGTTGAATCTATAGGAGAGGCCGATAACTTCGTCATTGCCACAAAGTTGGCTGTGTATGGATGTTGAAAGTGAAGAATGTAATGAAGATAATGACATGATGAAGACATGATAGATTTTTCAACATTACAATAGCAGGTTTTCACAAAGTTGGCTGTGTATGTTTGTTGAATGTTCCTTCAGTCTATGCATCAGCCAGGTTTTCACCTACTTTTGTGTTCTCTTTTTGATTTCATAACAATAACATATATTACGGAAATACCCCTAAATTTATTGTTTCATGATGTGCAGGCAACTTTAGCTTTGTTTGCAGCAAGAAAATGTGCAGGAATTCTTGTCAATGTTGGTTTTAATCAAAATCTGTTGTACCAAGTATGCTATCTCTTGCTCTTTTCATCATCCTAATATCGGCATTAATAAACATAATCATGTTTTAAGTTTTGTAAACTGGTCCCCATATAGTTTTATGTTAGATTAATTGAAAAGAATGTTTTAGTTGCAAGTGTGAAGTCACTTTGAACCCTTTTGTTCTACTAGATGTAAAAACATTCCCACTGTAACTGAACAGTTATATAAATTTAAAAAATCAAATTTAATATAAATTTAAGAAATCAAAATTAATATTAAAACAAATAAAACTCTAAACATTAGAAATTAATTATACATGATGTTTTGGTTTTCCTTATTTTTGTGAATCCAGCGTGATTGCCTTATTTTTTTGCTTCTCCTCACTGGTCGGGCTAGCATTCTTATCCACATGACATAAAAAAAAACATAAAAACCCATTTGAGAAGTCAAGTTCTTTTTCGTGTATGTGCAAATCTAAATTTTAAATATTGTTTGATTTATTTTGCAGGAAAATGATGAAGACTGTGATGATTTGTTGAAAGCAAGAGTTATTTCTGAAATCAGATCATGAAAATGGATCAAATTAAGCTGCTAAGCCTGCTATAGGAGGCATAAGCTCACCAAAACATGCGGCTGATATGGATGACATGATTTTTATGATTCAAGCAATAAGTAAGTTTTTTGATATAAGAATACTTACCTTTGGAAACATAGCAACCCCATTCAACATGGTCTGATCCATTACAAATTCCGAGTACACCACAATTTATGACGTTATGTGCCTATAAATAAGCAAGACTGTAGCTTCAACCAAGCCGTCCAAACCCCCTACCCAACCACATCCCATAAAACACTCGATACATGTAAATATATAACTGCTATTTTTGGCCACACAATTGTATGTAAGAACCAATTTAAAATATTTTAACATGTTTTTAATAAAAAGTTATATTTGTTTATTTATATGCAATGCAACCATTAATGCATTTTTTAAATTTGTAAACATGGCTAATGTTCCTGGTATGCAGGTATTTAATTTTTTTAGTTGATGAACAAAAAAAAATAAAAGACAGTAATATTTGATGGTGGTATCATTGATATGTTTATTATTTTCCAGTAAACTCATGGTATATTCTCTAATTTCACAGATTTATGTTATCTAAGTGATTCGAGTATTGATACATCGATTGTTTTCGGTTTGTGAATTTGCAGGATCATTTTAAACATTTTTGACCTTTGGTCAGGTATGAATCAATACTTTAATCTTAGAGAGCTATTTGAATCTGTCTTTTTTCATTTTCCACTCTATTTTGTGATTCACTTCTGTATATTTGTTAGTTTTAATCCGGCAACAGGGCATGAGCTTTTCGTAGAAAGTGAAAAAAAAAGACTTCAATAAAAATTAACACAGGAAAGTGGGCATAGGAAATGGATTTTGAGGAAAGCAGGTAATGGACTAAAATAAAAATTATTGATCATGTTTCTAATTTGTCATTGACTAATGCATTTTCTTTAAAATCTTACATATGGAAAAAGTGACCACATGAGGAATTGCAATACCCCTAAGACAGTATCTAAGGTATTAACTACTTTATTTCCTTTATTTTAGAGATGATAATTTGACCCATTTAAATGGGTCAAATGAAGTTTTCATTTATCTTTTAACCGGTCAAATAGAATATACCTAAAATAGCTAAGGTCAAATGGGCTAAGCAGGTAGAAACTCACCAAAAAATGTTATCTTATAGTAATTTTGGGAAAAAGTGTTGTGGGTAAACCAGCCGAATCTAACCCTTTTGGCCTTTGCACTTTAGAAATGGGCCAAAGAAGAGACAATGTCAGATGGGCTGAACAATTTTTTTTGTGTTAGTATTTGCATTATTATCTATACAATTTTTTTTTGTGTTAGTATGTGCATTAGTTACAGTAAAAATTCAAGGATAAAATTAACTACCGATCCCACCAACTGTTTTCCGTTTGAGATAAGTTAGATGCAATACCTAACAGTTTTTTTGGTAAGTGTTGGTTGGGTCATTTAGAGTTTCCTCACTCTCACTCTCATTGCTTCGTAAATGTTGAATGTGGCTTTGGATTCTCTCTTAGATTTCATCTTCTTCTTCATTTGGTAACCTCTGCTGACAAAGAACTTCAACAGTACAACTTTCTTGGGCGGTGATTTCCAGAATTAGGGTACAGATTCTAGCACAATAATCACTATCCTTTCTCTGGCGATTTCATCTCTTTCAAACACATCCTGACCAGGCACGTGAGGTTGGAGTAAATCGATTGACGAGTAAGCATTCTAGGGCTTTGAAGCTAATCGATTGACGAGTAAGCATTCAACAGAGACGAATCAGGTTTTAACACTTCTCGCCGGAAATTCTCCTTATCAAACTTCCGATCGGTCGTTGTTCATCAGCAAAACCGATATCTGGTCAGAATCAGACGGTCTCTTCTCCATTAGGTTGAAATATATTCTATTTATATCTTATCTTGAAGCTGAGTAGCCCCTCTTCCTTCCATTTTCCTCTGAATAAATTTAATTTTGAGAAAGGGGATACAGTGATCATTCAATTTCAGTTATTAGCTGTAAGTGTGGTCTGTAAAGTGCATTTTAGTCATCTTTAAACTTCTGTGTTCCATCTGAGGTGTAACCTCGTCTAACCCTAACCTCGTCTCCCATCTTCATCTTCTTTATTAATCCACCAAATCTTTCAAATTGGGAGTCTAAATTACTTAATTTTTCAAGAGAAACACATCCTTGGTGTTTATTTTCAAAGAAGTGCAGAAATTTGTGAGAAATCTGAGATGTAAGTGACGAACCCTAGATTCTCATTTTGGGGGTTTTCACTTTTGGGTTCATTGAAGTAAAGAAGAAACATATCCTAACCATTTTAAGGAGCTGCACCGTCGTCTGAAATCAGCCCCGCCGCACCGCGATTATCGCCACCGCTGCGAGTCCGATTCAAGACTAGGAGGAGACCTGCGGTCTAAAACCCTAGTTCTACTGACGGTGGTACCAAGGTGGAATAGGAAGGAGTACCCTAACTTGGGCGCAATTGGGTTAGTTCGTTCCAACTCCTTTATTTTTGTCCGTTTTACCTTCTTGTTACACGAATTGCATGCTTAGGCATTCTTGGTCTGGGTTAGGAGGACCAGCAATTGTTCTTGATTCACAGGGAGAGACATACCTTGTTTTTTGTTTTGACTGTTGCATATACGTGTTGCATCTGTTTGATTAATGAGCAATTTGTCTATTCTATTTGTCTAACTGTGGTTAAAATAAAAATAAATATTCTATTTGCTTAACTGTGGTTAAAATAAAAATAAATACATCTTGTGTATTATTTCAAACATAGACGGTAGGTGGAATAATGTCTCCTTGAGATCATGTTCAGGGGAGAGGGGTGCATCTAGTGCTAACCATAAGGGGTATAGGTTACGTTTGACATCTTGGAATGTAGGAAGCCTAACTAGTAAGTTGTTAGAGTTAGTAGACGTGCTTAGAAAACATAGGATTCAGGTAGCTTGCCTTCAGGAGACTAGGTGGAAGGGTCAAAGGGGGGGTGAGTGTAATGGCTACAAACTGTTGCATTCTGGTTGCGATGGAACAAAAAATGGGGTAGGTTTTCTAGTTGCTAAAGAACTGCACGGTAATGTGGTGGAAGTGAAAAGATATAATGATAGGATCATGGTGTTGAGAGTAGTACTTGGTGAGGAAGTTGTGGCAATTGTTAGCGCTTATGCACCACATGTAGGTCTAGGAGACCAAGAAAGGAGGGATTTTTGGGGTAGTTTAGACGGAGTAATGAGGTCATTACGTAGACAGGAGAAAATATGCTTAGGAGGTGATTTTAATGGTCACGTTGGTAAGGAGAGTGATGGTTTTCCGATGGTTCATGGAGGTTTTGGTTATGGTGTTAGAAACGATAATGGTAGGGAGCTTCTTGACTTTGCGCTTGCGCATGATCTTGGTATTATAAACACGTTCTTTATAAAGAGGGAATCACATTTGATTACTTTTAGTAGCGGGGGGCGCAACACGCAGATCGACTATTTCCTGATGAGACAAGGGGATCGCAATTGGTGGAAGGATTGCAAGGTAATTCCAGGAGAGTCAGTAGCGACCCAACATCGTCTGTTGGTGGCCGATTTTACCTTGAGAAAAAGGGTGGCGGAGAGGAGAAGAAAAAATAAACCAAGGATCAGATGGGGGAATTTGAAGGACGAAAACATCAATTTGTTTAAAGATAAAGTCATGGCGATGAACACAAATACTAAGGATGGCGACACAAACCAGATGTGGGTAGCTATGGCAACCACTGTTACGCAGGTAGCAAAGGAAACCCTCAGAGTCACATTGGGAGCAACAAGAGGACATCAGGAGTCTTGGTGGTGGAATGAGGAGGTGCGGAGCAAGATAAAGGACAAGCAACAACGCTTTAAAGAGATGTTGCAGTGCAGTAATGGAGAGGAGATAATGACACTACGGGAGAACTATAGACAGGCAAAGAGGGAAGCTAAAAAGGCAGTGAGTGAGGCAAAGAATTTTGCCTATGAAACGATGTATAGAAAACTAGACACCAAGGAAGGGGAGCATCATATGTTTAAGATTGCCAAAAATAGGGAGCGTAGGAGACAAGATCTTGGGGTCGTTGTAACATCCCAAAATGACAAAAAATAAAGTTAACGAGTTCAAGCGGGCCGAAGTCGGGCCGGGTCAGTCGCGAACCGGGCTTGGGGAGTTCTCCCCTATAAATAGTCCAAGGCACTCATTTTCTTCTCTTTACAGTTCTAGAGAGAGAAAACCGTAGAGAGAGAAAGTGTCAGAATCGCACAAGATTGCACCCGCTCGTGTCTCCTGCACTCGTGAAGAGAACCTCCAAAGCGGAATCGTCATCCAGGTAACCATTCGAGCTAAATCTGAGTTTTTAGTTCGTTTTGGGTTTTTCGAGTTTTGGGTGAAAATCGAACGTTTTTGTGGATGAAACTTAAGAATAAGCTTAGGTTTAGTATCTACAATGGAAAACGGTTGTTTGGAACAAAGAAGGTTGAAGATTTGACACAACCGAATGCAAAGTTAGGGTTTTCGCGAAGAACAGGTCGTGCGCACTTGCTAAGTGCGCACGGAGCAGGTCCTGCGCACTTGCTAAGTGCGCAGGAGGAAGGACCTGCGCACTTGCTAAGTGCGCAGGAGAAGTAACCTGCGCACTTGCTAAGTGCGCAGGAGGAGGGACCTGCGCACTTGCTAAGTGCGCAGGAGGCAGAGTCTGCGCACTTGCTAAGTGCGCAGGCAGCAGGGTCTGCGCACTTGCTAAGTGCGCAGACATCAGGCTGTTGAGTAGAGATTAGTATGTTTAGAATGGTTAAACCGTTAGAGTCGGTAATGGTCTGATGTGTATGTAACTACTCAATTCAGATCGGAAGTGACGTGGTTGGACCCTTGATTAGGACAACCGAGACTAGCTTATAAGGTGAGTTCTAGAAACCCTCTTTTAAATGTTTTATATAATGTTTTCGGGCTGGTGTGTACACGTATGAAATGATGTTTTATAAATGATGTTTATGAAACTATGTTTACGAAACGAAATGATTTGGAACGAAGGATTTATGGAAAGAAAGTTTACGAACGAATGTTATAAAGAAATGGTTTAATGAAAAGGTAAAGGGTTTTGAAAGTGAAGGAAAGGTTTTATGAAAAGAAAACAAAAAGGGGCAAATGTTTTAAAGAAGTCATTACAAATCTAATCTGTCGAATGAATGGAATTGACGAATGAAGTCTGGGAATGTGATTCCCAGCCTTGTGGTAGATTATGGACAGCGAGCCATAGTTACCATAAGAACAACAGGGGTAGTGTCTTAGTGGCCTGCCAATGGTTTTGATGTTGTACAACTGGTATGGGAGTAACGACGGTTACTCGGGTGATGACGATCATCCTAATGAACGAGGTAATGGGAAATTAATGACGGCGATACGTAACGGTTAATTTCCAAAGGAAAGATGCGTGTTGGGCAATGACGGCGATACGTAACGGTTGACCCACGTAGTGGTATGGTTGTGGCAATGACGGCGATACGTAACGGTTGCCCACAACATTAAAAGTTCCTACGGGGACATAGAGACGCGTAACGATACAGATTTTAGATAATATTGTATGACTTAAATGAATGTTAATGATTTAAACAAATGATCGTGTTTAAATGTGCGAAGGTTTACGAATGAAAGGCCCTGTTTTCTTATACGAATGTTAAACCCTAATGAATGTTTGAATGATGAACCATTTCTTAAAACGAACGAAAACTAGAACTCACCAGCGTAGCTGACGTTTTTAAGTGTACACATTCAGGTTAAGGCAGGTATGGATGATGGACGGTGATGCTTGGCACGCGAGAAGAGTTACCCGGATAATCATGAAGACTGGCATCCCGTTATGTTTAGTTGTGATGTAATTATGTTTACGCTTCCGCATGTATGAATAACGATTAAGTTATGTTTAAATAAAAAATTTCCGCTGTGTTATTTGATATTCATGTTTAAGAACTGTCTTGTGAATGAGTAATTCCAACAAGTGGGGCCTCCCGGGTTTGGGGCCTCACAAGTTGGTATCAGAGCAATAGTTTGAGAGATTCGGACACTACCAGTGTCTGAACTTAAACTTTGAATGGGACCGAAAGCGGATGCCAGTACGGGTAACTCGAGCCAAAGCATCAGGTATGAAGGTAGTATATGTATTTACGTATATAGTATGCCTTAGAAAGGGTTAAGTAAGGACTTGTGTTCTGATGAAATCACAAAGGTGGTCAAATAGAAATCGAAAGGTAGTGTAATGGTTAATTACAGATGGCCAGTGTATATTAACATCTTACAGTACTTATTGAATTCTATTTGTTAACTAGCGTGATGACATTGGATTTCTTGTCTTATAGAACGTAATGGCAAGGAGAGGAAACAGAAGGCGTGGTGGCCGTACCGGTGGTCGTACCGGCGGTCGAAATGGTGGGCGTGGCAGGATCCCTGCGCGCCAAGAGTATAGTGAAGAAGGAAGTGTTCACACTGAACCGGCGGTTAGTGTGCATGAAGCTGAGCAGACACAGGTTGAAGAACAACCTTTCATTTTTGAACCAGAAGTGAGGGCAGCCATAGCTCGAGAATTTACAGAGTTGATGAAGACTTCCCTGCCAGGTCTGTTGGCAGAAGCATTGAAGCAGGTCAATGCGGTGGGTGGGTCTAGCGCGGCAGTTGGTGCTCAGAACAATGAGACCGACAATGCACCGCCTGCTCGCGGATGTGATTATAAGTCCTTTAAGGCATGTGACCCGCCGGTCCTGACTGGGAAGAAGGACGCGGTGGCTACTTTTGATTGGGTAATACGTATGGAAGCCGCCATCCGTCTGAGCGAGTGTCGAGCTAATCAAGTAGTGAAGTTTGCTGCTAACTCCTTGAGGGAGGAAGCATCCCACTGGTGGGAAGGTGTACGTCAGGCTAAAGGGAGCGAGATTGTGGATGCGATGATGTGGGCGGACTTGAAAACTTTGGTAATCAAGAATTTCTGCCCAAGGAACGAGATTGAAAAGGTAGAGAGGGAATTTCTGGGTTTGAAGGCCGGGAACATGACGCACCGGCAATACACAACCCGATTTAATGAACTGGCACGTCTGGTGCCACACCTTGTCACTACTGAAGAGAGAAAGATTGTCTGCTATGTTCAAGGGTTGCCGGACCAGGTCCGCACCTATGTTAAGGCAAACGCCCCTACTACCTATGATTCGGCAGTAGAGCTAAGCGGCGTGGTATTTGACGATCTGGCACTGAATGTTGTTGCCGTTGAAGAGCAAAAGAAGAGACCGAGCTTCTCAAACAAGCGAATTGGGGGAAAGATGTTTGGGGCTCGTGATAAGAGGGCTCGAGTGGGTGAGCCGATTGTTTGTAAGAAGTGTGGAAGGGAGCATGTAGGTGAATGCAGACTGGGATCTAACTTGTGCTTTAAGTGTGGCAAGACCGGGCACTACTCCCGTGAATGCCCGCAAGGCTACAAATGCTACAACTGTGGGGATTTCGGCCATATGAGCCGAGAATGTACCAAGCCCAGGATGGGGGAAACCGGGAAGGGAAAGGGCCCGGAAAAGAAGGGAGAGGGATCTCGTGCGAAGACGCGAGCGTACGCACTGACGCAGGATCAGGCTAGGAAGGATCCCGATGTGGCGTCAGGTACGTTCGTCCTTGACAACACTCTTGTTTCTGTGTTATTTGATTCGGGTGCCAGTAAGAGTTTTATATCTGCGACTTTTTGTAAAAGAGTAAAGTATGCTGTGAGTAAGCTAGAAAGGGCCTTTAGCGTAGAAACCGCTGAGGGTAGAACTGCGAGAGTAACCGATGTAGTTGACAACTCCACGATAAAGATAGAAGGTCATAGATTCCCCGTCAGATTGTTCGTTATGGTTTTGGGAGGGTTCGATGTGGTGTTGGGTATGGATTGGCTAACTGCCAATGAAGCGCAAATAATATGTAAACGAAAGATAATCCGACTCAAGGCTCCGGATGGTAGCAAAGTCGAAGTCTTTGGAGATCGTGACGCCCCGATGCCAAACGTCATCTCAATGATTAAGGCAACGAATTACTTGAGGCGCGGATGCGAGGCTTATCTGGTATATGTAATTGACAAGTGTAAGGAAGTGAGGGAACTAGACGATGTACCCGTGGTACGCGAGTACCCGGAGGTGTTTCCAGAGGATTTGCCTGGGATACCACGCGATAGAGAAATTGAGTTCCGAATTGACTTAGTACCAGATGCCCAGCCAGTGGCTAAGGCTCCATATCGACTAGCACCAGTGGAAATGAAGGAACTTATGGTCCAACTAGACGAGTTACTTGAGAAAGGATTTATCCAACCGAGCATCTCGCCGTGGGGTGCTCCGGTGTTGTTTGTAAAGAAGAAAGATGGTTCGATGAGAATGTGTATCGATTATCGCGAGTTGAATAAACGAACGGTGAAGAACAAGTACCCTTTACCAAGGATCGATGACCTGTTCGACCAGTTGCAAGGCACAAGTTGGTTTTCGAAAATCGACCTTCGGTCCGGGTACCATCAGTTGAAGGTAAGGGAAGAAGACATACCGAAAACTGCATTTCGCACGCGTTATGGACATTTTGAGTTCCGCGTAATGTCTTTCGGATTGACGAATGCCCCCGCAGCGTTCATGGATTTAATGAATAGGGTGTGTCGACCGATGCTGGATCGATCAGTAATCGTGTTCATCGATGATATCCTTATCTACTCCAAGAATGAGGGTGATCACGCGTGTCACTTGAAAGAAGTATTGGAAGCTCTGAAAAAGGAGAAGTTGTATGCTAAGTTCTCTAAATGCGCGTTCTGGCTTAGGGAAGTCCAATTCCTAGGTCACGTCATTGGCCCGAACGGCATTATGGTTGACCCAGCAAAGATAGTAACGGTAAGTGAATGGGACATTCCTAAGACGCCAACTGAAATCCGCAGTTTCTTGGGATTGGCGGGCTACTATCGGAGATTCATCCAGGATTTCTCGAAAATAGCTTCGCCATTGACAAAGTTGACTCGGAAAGAAGTAAAGTACGAATGGGGTTCGACCCAGGATGAGGCGTTTAAGGAATTGAAAGAGAAGCTAACACAAGCTCCAGTCTTGGCCCTTCCCGAGGGCAGTGAAGACCTGGTGGTATACTCTGACGCGTCGGGTCAGGGATTAGGGTGTGTGTTGATGCAACGCGGTAGAGTAATTGCATATGCGTCGCGGCAGTTGAAAGTTCACGAAGTCAACTATCCGACTCACGATTTGGAACTTGCTGCTGTCGTATTCGCATTAAAAATCTGGAGGCACTACCTGTACGGGGTAAAGTTTACTATTTACTCCGACCACAAAAGTTTGAAGTACTTCTTCGAACAAAAGGAGCTTAATATGAGGCAGAGGAGATGGTTGGAACTCCTGAAGGACTATGACTGTGAAATAATGTACCACCCTGGAAAGGCAAACGTGGTGGCTGACGCTCTAAGCCGAAAGGATGTGCCTACTCCTATTAGCGTGAAAGCTTGCCAGTTGGTGGTAACATCAGATGTGATGAGAGAAATCGAAAGAGCTCAATATGAAGCTTTGAAGGAAGAAAATATAAAGAAAGAAAGGATGGTTGGCCAACAGGACAAGTTGGAATATAACACCCTTGGTGTTAGAACACGTTATGGACGGGTATGGACACCTATGGGTGGCGAGCTTAGAACCAAAATCTTGGATGAGGCTCATAAGTCTCGTTACTCTATCCACCCTGGTACCAACAAGATGTACCAAGACCTGAAGAAAGACTACTGGTGGCCTGGAATGAAATATGATGTGACGAAGTATGTAAGCAAGTGTTTGACTTGCTCGCAAGTAAAGGCTGAACACCAGAAACCGTATGGAAAGATTCAACCACTTGACATACCAGAATGGAAGTGGGAACACATTACCATGGACTTCATAACCAAGCTACCTCGCACAGCTAAAGGTCATGACACCATTTGGGTAATTGTGGACCGATTAACGAAGAGTGCTCATTTCCTACCTATTCGCGAGGCGTTCTCGTCGGAAAGGTTAGCAGAAGTGTTTATCAACGAAGTAGTAGCACGGCATGGGATGCCTTTGACGATCGTATCTGACCGGGACACACGATTCACATCGAGGTTCTGGAAAAGATTTCATGAGGCGATGGGCACGAGGCTTAATATTAGCACGGCATACCACCCGGAAACGGATGGTCAGTCCGAAAGGACCATTCAGACATTGGAAGATATGCTCCGTGCTTGTATTATCGACTTCGGTAGCAGTTGGGACAGCCATCTGCCGTTAGCTGAATTCTCCTACAACAATAGTCATCACACGACGATAGGCATGCCGCCTTACGAAATGTTGTATGGGAGAAGATGTAGGACCCCGGTTTGTTGGGGTGAGATTGGGCAGAAGGAATTGGGAAGTCTTGAAGTCATAAAAGAAACGGCAGAAAGGTTTGATCAGATCAAAGCGCGAATGAAGGCCGCACAAGATCGTCAGAAGTCCTATGCGGATAGACGACGAAGGCCTATCGAGTTTGATGTTGGGGACAGAGTAATGTTGAAAGTGTCGCCCTGGAAGGGAATCATACGATTCAGAAAGAGAGGAAAGTTAAGTCCGAGGTTTGTCGGACCATTCAGGATAATGGCACGGGTTGGTGAAGTCGCTTATCGGTTGGAGTTGCCCGATGAGTTAAGTGGGATTCATCCTACTTTCCATGTATCACACTTACGAAAGTGTTTGGCGGATGAATCGGCTCACGTACCACTTACTGACATCGAGGTCGACAACAACCTTAATTACATCGAAGAACTCGTGGCCATCCTTGATCGGAAGGAGAAACGTTTACGTAATAAAGTTATCCAATTGGTTAAAGTCCAATGGAGGCACCGAAAGGGATCGGAGGCTACATGGGAAACGGAGGCGGAAATGAGGGAGTCGTACCCTCAATTATTTGACTTGTGATAGGTTTCGGGGACGAAACCTATTATAAGGGGGGTAGACTTGTAACATCCCAAAATGACAAAAAATAAAGTTAACGAGTTCAAGCGGGCCGAAGTCGGGCCGGGTCAGTCGCGAACCGGGCTTGGGGAGTTCTCCCCTATAAATAGTCCAAGGCACTCATTTTCTTCTATTTACAGTTCTAGAGAGAGAAAACCGTAGAGAGAGAAAGTGTCAGAATCGCACAAGATTGCACCCGCTCGTGTCTCCTGCACTCGTGAAGAGAACCTCCAAAGCGGAATCGTCATCCAGGTAACCATTCGAGCTAAATCTGAGTTTTTAGTTCGTTTTGGGTTTTTCGGGTTTTGGGTGAAAATCGAACGTTTTTGTGGATGAAACTTAAGAATAAGCTTAGGTTTAGTATCTACAATGGAAAACGGTTGTTTGGAACAAAGAAGGTTGAAGATTTGACACAACCGAATGCAAAGTTAGGGTTTTCGCGAAGAACAGGTCGTGCGCACTTGCTAAGTGCGCACGGAGCAGGTCCTGCGCACTTGCTAAGTGCGCAGGAGGAAGGACCTGCGCACTTGCTAAGTGCGCAGGAGAAGTAACCTGCGCACTTGCTAAGTGCGCAGGAGGAGGGACCTGCGCACTTGCTAAGTGCGCAGGAGGCAGAGTCTGCGCATTTGCTAAGTGCGCAGGCAGCAGGGTCTGCGCACTTGCTAAGTGCGGAGACATCAGGCTGTTGAGTAGAGATTAGTATGTTTATAATGGTTAAACCGTTAGAGTCGGTAATGGTCTGATGTGTATGTACCTACTCAATTCAGATCGGAAGTGACGTGGTTGGACCCTTGATTAGGACAACCGAGACTAGCTTATAAGGTGAGTTCTAGAAGCCCTCTTTTAAATGTTTTATATAATGTTTTCGGGCTGGTGTGTACACGTATTAAATGATGTTTTATAAATGATGTTTATGAAACTATGTTTACGAAACGAAATGATTTGGAACGAAGGATTTATGGAAAGAAAGTTTACGAACGAATGTTATAAAGAAATGGTTTAATGAAAAGGTAAAGGGTTTTGAAAGTGAAGGAAAGGTTTTATGAAAAGAAAACAAAAAGGGGCAAATGTTTTAAAGAAGTCATTACAAATCTAATCTGTCGAATGAATGGAATTGACGAATGAAGTCTGGGAATGTGATTCCCAGCCTTGTGGTAGATTATGGACAGCGAGCCATAGTTACCATAAGAACAACGGGGGTAGTGTCTTAGTGGCCTGCCAATGGTTTTGATGTTGTACAACTGGTATGGGAGTAACGACGGTTACTCGGGTGATGACGATCATCCTAATGAACGAGGTAATGGGAAATTAATGACGGCGATACGTAACGGTTAATTTCTAAAGGAAAGATGCGTGTTGGGCAATGACGGCGATACGTAACGGTTGACCCCACGCATTGAAGGGTTGGGCAATGACGGCGATACGTAACGGTTGACCCACGTAGTGGTATGGTTGTGGCAATGACGGCGATACGTAACGGTTGCCCACAACATTAAAAGTTCCTACGGGGACATAGAGACGCGTAACGATACAGATTTTAGATAATATTGTATGACTTAAATGAATGTTAATGATTTAAACAAATGATCGTGTTTAAATGTGCGAAGGTTTACGAATGAAAGGCCCTGTTTTCTTATACGAATGTTAAACCCTAATGAATGTTTGAATGATGAACCATTTCTTAAAACGAACGAAAACTAGAACTCACCAGCGTAGCTGACGTTTTTAAGTGTACACATTCAGGTTAAGGCAGGTATGGATGATGGACGGTGATGCTTGGCACGCGAGAAGAGTTACCCGGATAATCATGAAGACTGGCATCCCGTTATGTTTAGTTGTGATGTAATTATGTTTACGCTTCCGCATGTATGAATAACGATTAAGTTATGTTTAAATAAAAAATTTCCGCTGCGTTATTTGATATTCATGTTTAAGAACTGTCTTGTGAATGAGTAATTCCAACAAGTGGGGCCTCCCGGGTTTGGGGCCTCACAGTCGTGAAGTTTATCAAGGAAGATGATGGAAGAGTTTTGGTAAAGGGACGACATCAAGCTGAGATGACAAAACTATTTCTACACCCTTTTCAACAGTTGTAGACCAAGTCTAGCCATAACGGAGAATCCCACTACTCAATCCAGTCAACGAAATAATTGTTATTGTCGAAATATCACACAGGAAGAAGTGAGGAGTGCTCTTAAGAAGATGGGAAGAGCTAAGGCAGTCGGTCCAGACAACATACCCATTGAAGCGTGGAAGTGTATGGGAGAGGAAGGCGTTCAGTGGTTGACAAGACTGTTCAACAATATCTTTAAAACCGGGAAGATGCCAGATCAGTGGAGGCGTAGTGTCTTAGTACCCCTATATAAAAACAAAGGAGATGCTCAATGTTGTGCTAACTACAGGGGGATTAAGCTCCTATGTCATACAATGAAATTATGGGAAAGAGTTATAGATACAAGGATTAGACGACAAACCCAGGTTACAGCAAACCAATTTGGGTTCATGCCAGGCCGGTCCACTACGGAGGCGATACACATTTTAAGAAGATTAATGGAAAAGTACAGAGAGAAGAAACATGATTTACATATGGTGTTCATCGATCTTGAAAAGGCGTACGATAGTGTGCCTAGAAGATTGATCTGGGAAAGTCTGGAGGAAAGAGGGATCCCTAGTAAATATATTGAGGCAATTAGGGATATGTATCATGAGGCTAAGACATGCGTCCGAGCTCCCGTGGGGGATACAGACTTTTTTCCGGTGGAAGTGGGAGTTCACCAGGGGTCGGCACTAAGCCCCTTTCTCTTTGCAGTAGTTTTGGATGAGTTGTCAAAGTCGATTCAAGATGCAATTCCATGGTGCATGCTTTTTGCTGATGATATCGTGTTGATTGCAGAAAGTAAAGAGACATTGAACAACAGACTAGAGGAATGGAGAACAGTCTTAGAGCACAAAGGTTTGAAGATAAGCCGATCTAAAACCGAGTACCTTCACTGCAACTTTAGTGGTGCAAACGTCGACAAGGAGACCCAGATTTCTATTGAAGGTGGGGTTGTCCCTAAGACACTGAAGTTCAAGTATCTAGGATCTGTCATCCAGAGTAACGGGGACATCGACAATGATGTAGTCCATCGGGTGCAGGCTGGTTGGTGTAAATGGAGAGCGGCCTCAGGTGTTTTGTGCGACAAGAGGTTCCCAATAGGGTTAAAGGGTAAATTTTATAGGGTAGCAGTTCGCCCAGCGATGCTATATGGAACCGATTGTTGGGCCATCAAGAAGACACAAGCTCGAAAAATGGATGTAGCTGAGATGAGGATGTTGAGGTGGATGTGTGGACACACAAGAAAGGACCGAATAAGAAATGAAGTTGTTCGGAAGAGATTGGGAGTCACATGTATCTCAGATAAGATAAGAGAAGGAAGATTGAGATGGTTTGGACATGTCAAGAGGAGACAGAGCACAGATCCAGTGAGAATGGTGGAAACTCTCGTTGTAGAGGGGAAAAGGAGCAGGGGAGACCGAAATTAACGTGGGATGAGAGGATTAGGCTTGATTTGCTAGATTTACACCTCTCAGATGACATGATCAATGATAGGATTTCATGGAGACGTCGTATTAGGGTTTTAGGATGAGTGACCCGTTGGGTGGGAGAGTAGAGTTGTTTAGCAAAGATTTTGCGTATGTCTTGTTTCTTGTAGGTGTGTTGTGTTTCTTGTGACTAATATACTCTAGTCATACACTGCTAATTGTTAGATTACTGTTAGATTTATTTTACTTTATTACTCATTAATTTTATTTATATTTTTATCTTTTTCTTTCCCATGGAGCCGGGGGTCTAAACGGGAGCAGCCTCTCTATCCCTTGGGATAGGGGTAAGGTTTGCCCTCATCACACCCTCCCCAGACCCTACTAATAGCGTTAGCTATGTGTGGGATTATACTGAGTACGTTTGGTTTGGTTTGGTTTGGTTTGGTTTGGTTTGGTTTGGTTGGGTCATTTAACATTTATCTACATAAATCAAGTATTGTTTCTATATCATTACATTTCAAGTATTATCGGATCCTTTTTTGTCTTGACTTGGTGTTGTTTACGTTTTCGTTTTCAATGTTTTTTTTCCATTTAAATTTGATTCTTTTACTTCTATGTATATAAAAAACCTTTCTAAAATGAAAGCTTATAAGGTCAAACGCTTGGTTAATGTAATTAATTTGGAAATTTGATTTCATTATGAAAATTGGTTTCGCTACATACATTTGACGCCTCTATTCTTTTTCATTAGTTGCTTTCGTTTTAGCAGTTCAATGATCATATCTGTGAATAGCTAAGATTGTCTATTTGTTTTTTTAACCTTCAACACAACATATTGCATCCATTAAATGTGTTGCCTAACAGGTTTTTTTCGGGTCACTTTTACATAAATAAACAGACCTTGTGCGCTGCAAAGCAAGCAGCAGGGGCTGCTATGTAAAATCACTTTATAGCGAGAAAAACTGTTAGGTATTGCAGTCATATGTAACTGCATTTTCAATTTCCTTATCTAATACTTAAAAGAAGCAAATTAACCTCATTAAATGGTCCAATATGGTTTTTGTTGTTTGATTTAAAGACGTAAATTAATAGTTGTTTACACACTTATGAATGTGTCTTTGTTTCTCATTGTGTTTTCCACCTTTATAGGATTATCAAATAATAAACTGGAATTTGGAAGATTTATTTTTACAATGTTATGCCAAATAATAAATTGGAAAACTTTGCTTTTGGTTTGAATATTCTGCACTTGTTAAACTTTGAATAAATATTATTGCGCATATGAATTTAACTGGTAACTATGTTGCAGCCACGTTCTTTGGAAGCATTGAAACATCTAAATCGAATCTTTCTGTGAAGTTAATGCAGGTAACATGCCTAGATTAATTGTTTTGGGTTATTACTTAGTCCTAATTTTAATAAAAGTGCATAAGAATTAAGAACATATAGCTTGGTTGTCTGTTGTTTAGTTCCCTAAAGCCTTTTTAAGAGCTTTAGCCTGATTTTTTTTAAACATAAATAAGTTTCCATTACTTCTTATTTAGAAGCTAAGGTTATTTGTGTCTGTTAATAGGTCACATTTGATTGTGATTGAATTGGTAATAATTGTCTGCTACATATTTTGTGTGGTTATAACTGTCTATTACATGTTTTGTGTTTATCGGTATGTTCCTTTGAATGTATTTACCAATAAAATCAACCATAACCATGCCTAAGATGTTTAAAATTAGATTCCTATCTAATTGGTCTTCTTGTGTGCTTGGTTTATCCAAATGTAGCAGAGGAATTGGGCCTTATAGTTGCGCTAAAGCACAAGAAAATGTTTCCAATTCAAATGTAGCAGAGGAATCTCATCCCTTGATTAAGAAAATTGATGGCTAAGATTGCTTATTAGCCAAATTGCACTTCTTAGTTAAACCTCCCCATATATATATATATATATATATATATATGGGGAGGTTTAACTAAGAAGTGCAATTTGGCTAATAAGCAATCTTAGCCTTCAATTTTCTTAATCAAGGGATGAGATTCAAGTGAGAAAAAAAGGTTGGAGGGTTATCTTTAGAATAGTCATTTTTGTTGACTTTTTTCAAGTTCCTCCACATTTTTTAAACGTTCATAACTTTTTTATACGACATTATTTTAAAAAAAATTACACCATAAAATCGGGCATTTTTTTCTCTTTAATTTGAGTATAATGTTGATATATAAAAACGATGATTTAAAAAAATCAAAATCTGTGTTGATTTTTGATAAAACAACACTAATAATAGAATCTGTGCTATTTTCTAGTAAACAACAGCAAACCAGCACAGGAAAATAGCACAACAACAAAATCAGCACAACAGCAAATTAGTACAACATAAAAAACAACACAATAACAAAAACAACACAGATAATTTTACAAAATCATAAATCTGAAATAAAAGTTGTCCTCTTAAAAGAAGAATGTAAGTAATTAAGTTTTGACCTTCAGCAACATAAAAAGAAGAATGTACCTTATCTTTGCGTCTTCCGGTAACTATTGTTGTAAGGAAAAGAATGTACCATAAAATACAAGAAAGTGAATTAAAAAAAACTTCATGTGAATGCTATGAAACTTAGGCCAGAACCCAAAATCTAATTTGTAAATGTTTTTGTATATAATACAATCTTAAAAGCTTAGTTTTGTTGTGCTGAATTTTGTTCATTTTTGTGCTGGCCTACATGTGCTGGTTTTGCTTGTGCTGGGTTATGTTTGTGTTAGTTTTAGGATTATAACATGTCAATTTCAATTGTGTTCTTTGTTTTGTGCTGATTTGATATACTAGTTTTGTTGTGCTGGTTTTATTTATGTTGGGTTAGCTAAGAAGAGCATGTCACACAATTAACCGTGTTGTTTTGGTGCTATTTTATAGTAAAACATCACAATTAATTGTTATGTTTGGTGTTGTTTTATGATAAAGCAGCACAGTTAGTTGTGTTGTTTTACAATGTAGCAAAGTTAATTGTGATGTTTTAACAGAAACCAGCACATATACGTAAAGTAGCACAATTTCATTAAGTGTCGATTTTGTTTTTACAAAAAAATATAGCAATACTATACTCGAATTAAAGGTAAAAAACGCTTAATTTTATGGTATAATTTTTTTTTAAATAAGGTCGTATGAAAAGTTATGTACGTTTAAAAAAAGTGGGGGGATTTGAAAAAAGTCAACAATTGTGGGTTTTCCAAGAATGCACATCCACCCTTTATTTTTCCTACACTTAAATCTCTACCCTTGATCATCCAATTGAATGAATGAGATTGCTTCTTAGGCTTTTTAGCCAAATTACACTTCTTACCATCCCATATATATATGGGAAGAATCATAAGAAAACTCATTATTCATGAGAAAACCAAAAAACTATTTATTAAAGGTAAAAAAAAAAAAATCATAACTCAAAATATAAATCAAAAACTAAAAAACCGCTTCGGAGATCTTGTTCCACATGTCGTCCTCGTTCAAAAAAAAAATCAGCGCAATACTACATATGTGTAGTAGGGTTAACTTTTCGGTTTAGTTTAGCTTTTAGGTTAGGTTTTTTGGGGGTGGGGGTGAGTGGGGGGTTTAGGTTTTTGGGGGGTGGGTGAGGTGGGTTTAGGTTTTTGGGTGAGGGTTAGGTTTTTGGGTGTACTACACATATGCAGTACCTTTAATGAGGAGTTTTTTGATTTTCTCATGAAAATGAGTTTTCTAGTGAACTCACCCATATATATATATATATATATATATATATATATATATATATATATATATATATATATATATATATATATATATATATATATATATATGGAGGGAGGATCAAATAAGAAGGAGATTTTTCCTAAGTAGCTTAAGAAGGAATCTTGGCTTTTAATTTTTGTAATAAATGGTTGAGATCAAAGGGTAGGTAAAAAGAAGGAAGTGGGGGTATTTTGGAGATAACCACTTTTGTTGACTTTTTTCAAATTTCCCTACTTTTTTTAAACGTCCATAACTTTTTTCATACAACATTATTTTTTATAAAAAGTTGCACCGTAAAATTGAGAATTTTTTTATTTTTAATTTGAGTACCATATTGCTATATAAAAAATAACAACTAATAAAAATGCGAATTGGCAACATATCCTAAGAAGATGTCTTCCAATGCTTTTGCATGAAATTTAGACTTGCGATCTTTGTACTGTAACAATAATGTGCAGGGACTACCAAAAGGAACTAGGTAGTCAAGATTTGGAGGTCGATTGTTGATTAGCTCATAACAAGTTTTGTTGTGCCTCTTAACCACCAGAACTCTATTTAAGACGTTACAAGTTATGTTGACTGCTTCCGCCCAGAACGTTACGGGAAGCTTGGCATCTGACAGCATTGTCGTTGCAGTCTCAATTAGGGTTCTGTTATTACGTTCTGCAACTCCATTCTGCTGGGGTGTATACGGTGCACTAAATTCATGACGAATACCCTTCTTGAGACAGAAAAGCTCCATCATGTTGTTCTTGAACTCTGTGCCGTTGTCACTCCTTATTCTTCTAACCTTCAGCTTGCATAAAGATTCCAGACTCAAGATCAGGTATTAAAGAATTTCAGCAGTCTCATCCTTGCTCGTCGCACAGCGGAAAAACAAATATCTGGTCGTCGATTCGTGTGGGAACAAAGAAACATGACAGAGAAAACCACGAACAACAGACAATAGAATCAACACAAAAAATGATACGTAATACATAACAAATAAGTTATCTCACATTACATACCGAAGAAGTACACATCTCTCGTCTACGCTCACGGTCTAGGGGCGGGAGAGCTCATCCCGCCCGGACACCTCTCAACCTTGTTCCAGAAGTTCCACCTACAAATGAAGATAAGTCTTCTATTTATAGGGGGCAAGAACTATTCATGCGTACTTACTAAGTACGCAAGGCAAAAGCCATGCGTACTTACTAAGTACGCAGGAACACCCTCCTGCGTACTAGACTAGTACACCGATACATAGAATTTCATCTATAGTTACTAAAACATGCTTCTACAGACTCCTTCTTAACTATAGCATCAAATTCTATCTATCACTAACACTGATAAACATCAGTTTACAAAGAATGTCCTAACAGACTCCCTCTAAACTAATGAAATCAAGTGTCTTCTGGCGAGACTTGATCTTCTGGCATTCCACCTGAGATCTTCAAATCTTCAAACTTCAGTCTTCAGTTGCCGAGTGATGACAAACACGAATCCCTCTAAACTGTAGCTTTCATTGTAGACCAAACCAAGTGCTTCACACCTCATTGTAGTTCATCCTCTTAGCAGTAGCTTCCTCCAACCTGACTTAGACTTCCTCCAAATCAGCTGGCATATGATAGAGTGTTTGAATTTCCAATAACCTGCATCAAACTAATCAGCTCCCATAGGAATTCCAATAAGATAAACTTAAGTCTTCAAACCAGATGTGTCCAACTCTATCTTGTATCTTCACGAGTCAACCAAATTCCCGAAGATGTTCATTTCCAATTTCCCTTTTCAATGTAAGCTCCTTCTGACTAGACCAGAAACAAGGGAATGTTTCCTATCCCGTCGGCCAATGATAAAGGTTCCATCTTCAACTAATAATCCAGCGAAGATCCAGCTTCATCTTGAAAACACTCGATAGAATCTAACATAAAATCATGCTCGGCGGTGATCACCCTGTATCCAAAGTCCAACATTCTTCAATTAGATCTTCATTCTTGGTTAACACCTCATAATCTGTATACATTCACCACGGTGAAGTTCCATAAATAGGTTGTCTATTTGGATTCCGCCCAGATCCCAAATGAGAAATCCAATCATAACTAAATCACATCAAATCTTGAACACAGGCTTGACCAAAGAGCACGAAAAAATATAGTTTACACAAGAAATCATAGTTGAGATCCATGTTACTTCAAAGAGGTATATATATCAGAAGTAATCCACCACCCCTTTAACGTCCCATGAATACTCCTTAGCTTTTATCCCCCTCATTTCTCTGTAAACTATGACTAGCTTCATCACCGGTTCACCCGATTCCTCAAAAACCACAACTAGTCAAATCTAGGATTTTTATTCTTTTTATTCCTTTGCAAAGATCCAAAACAACAAAAACCTTGGGTTCAAGTTGTTACAGTATTCATCCCCTATTAAAGAAGTATCATAGATACTCGTAGCCTACATATTCAGGTTTGAATACCTAAACAATATGATTCTTTTTGCAAAGACCCAAAGTAGCAACATCTTCACAAATAAAACGAGACCTTTAGCCGATGACGACCCAGTTGCTCAACTTGATTAAGCAATTATTCCCTATTAAAGAAGTATCCCAGATACTCGTAGCCTACATTTTCAGGTTTGAACACCTCACCAATATATGACAATTGGTATCATCTAACAAAAATCTCGTCCTTGTTTCGCCCAGCCACATAAATACAAATTTCGGTCCCGAAAAACCAAAACTGCTATCATCTCAAAAATGGCCCGAAACAAGCGTACAAACGATCCGTCAATTTTTTTAATCCCAGATGATAGTTCATGTGTACTTAGCAAGTTCGTGCAGCCAAATGTTCATGCGTACTTGATAAGTTCGCAGAGCCAAATACACATGCGTACTTAGTAAGTACGCATGTCAACTCCTCATGCGTACTTAGTAAGTACGCAGGGCAAACCCATGCGTACTTAGTAAGTACGCAGGGCAAACCCATGCGTACATAGTAAGTACGCATGTCAACTCCTCATGCGTACTTAGTAAGTACGCAGGGCAAACCCATGTGTACTTAGTAAGTACGCAGGTCAAACCCATGCGTACTTAGTAAGTACGCAAAAAAGCTGAAATTGCTTACTTATTCAGCACAGCAGTGTTCTTCACTGATCTTGAGGAGAATGCTCGAAAAGTGTTGGATCTAAGAAATTGATGCTTCCAAAATCTTAGAAATCATCATCTAACAAACCCTCAGCCTTCCAAACACCAAATGAAGCGATAACGAACTTGAATTTAAGGATTTTGGTCTGAAAAAAGTAGCGACCTGTATGAACTTAGATCTGCTCAAAACCCTAAAAACTGTTAGGACATAGATGTGTGACAATAGGCCTTGTAATAGATTAGATCTTCTATGTCTTTATGTTTTGTAGTGTTTGTGTAGGTCCCTCGGGTGTGGTGGATCATCACATGTAAGTGGGTCTACTAGTCGAACCGGGTGCGGAATGCCCGTGACTAGGTGGAGAGTCAAACTAAACAAAGTAAACCAACAAGAGAATCACTTTAAATGTTCTTTGTATTATAAACACTTGAAGGTTACAGAGAAAAGCACTGAATTTACAATCTGCGTATTTGCGTTTATGCCTGCGTACTTAACTTCTGTCAACCTATCCTACTTATACTTGACCTGATGCCTGCGTACTTAGCAAGTGCGCAGGGCAAAATGCTCTTGCGTACTTAACAAGTACGCAAAGGTATTCTTGCGTACTTGCTAAGTACGCAGGAGCTTTCTCCTGCGCACATGTAAGTGCGCAAAACACTTAGAAAGAAATGCAACATTCAATATGTAAAAGTAAATACAACTCGATAAACTAATACATAAAGACTCTTACATACAAAGACAATTACAGACATGAAAATACAAACTAAGACTCTATCCAGAGTGTTGTTACAGGAAGGTGTTTCAACAAACTCCCCCTTGACAACAGCTCAGGATCTTCATCGTCTTCAGTCTTCAATCTTCAGTCTTAAATCTTCAGTCCTCACAGCTGTCCATCCTTAGCTTCCATCTTCTTCTTGTATTCAAGGCAGAACTTGATCACCTTGTCATATTTAGAAGCAAGGAGCTTTGTCCATTCGTCCGTGTGGACACAATACCTATCAGCTAGTACCTCCTGATCTTTCACAGAAAAGTTGATGAAGCAGACTTCATCAAATATTCTGATCAATTCTTTTGGTACTATGTTCCCACTCTCGGAACGTCCCTTTCCCATGAACACAGCCTCGCCCGTTTTTGGATCTACGTACCAGTACCACATGTCACCAAGAATATCCTGAGATAACTTGCTCAGGGGAATCTTAGTTTCACATCGCACTAGCTTGTATAGCAATTTCTTTAAGTGCTTCTTAGTCATAGGATGTATAGCGTGCTTATACTTGACTCTCTTGGGCACCCGAGGCTTGAACATATCAAAGTTCCCAGATCTTGCTTCACGCTGCAGAAGCACCCACAAACCCATCGCCACTGCGTGATTGGAATGACCCAGCAACTCTCGGTTTGCTAGGTTCACCAGGTCGTATTTAGGCAAGGAGTTGAACGCTTCACTGGTGGGTTTCAAGTATTGAACCCCGCCAGATCTTTTGATGGCGAACAGCTGCTTGTCCTCCTCGAACCTTACAGCTAAGATCATTCCTGTTGCTCCGTGCTTGTCTATGATAGACGTCTTTTGCCACACAGGAGCTGGACCCTTTGATGAGGTAGAAGGCATGTCTGTATCTTTCGGTGCCTCTGGGTCCACAGGTTCAGGGTCAACTGGGGAGGCTTCAGTCGAGGCTTCTACATTACTAGCCTGCTCGACTGAACCTGTGTCGAGCGGAGCGTCGAAGGATGGAACTTCAAAGGTCTCTCCATCTTCTAGCTCGTACTCTCCTTCCCCGTCACCCTTGGGAATCTCTATCACCACGTCTTCATCATCATCATTCCAGTCATCACCAGAGTCGATCTCTCCTTCTTCTAGATTGAAGAGAGTATCGATCTGTGCTTCTTTAGAATAGTCAGGCTCTAGATATAGGATCTCATCATAAGATAAGTCCTTAAGTACTTCAGCCACTGACTTCCCTTTATCACCACCACCACCAGAGGTATCACCACCCTCTTGCTGAGTAGACTCCCCCTCAGCCATTGGAATAGCAGAGATGGGCACAATTGCCAAAGCTTGGTGCTCACCTCCACTAGGACCTGCTTCAGGATCCTTGTCTTTATCGTCATCCTTAGTCAAGTCGACTGGATGACAAGGCTCAGCACCAGTGGATTTCTTTTCTTTCTCTTTCTCTTTCTCCCCCTGAGCATCAAGCTTCTTGGTCAGTTCTGCAACTAATTTGACCATCGCTTCGTGCTCTTTTCTTTGTAAATCCAGCCTTAGCTCAAGTGACGTTCTGTGGCCTAGAATCATTTCATTTGTCTTCATTAATAGCTCATTCTGTGCCATTACGTTCTTCAGTCGCTCATTAGTCCTCGTTCTCTGGCTATGTAGAATCCTAACTTCATCGGCCAGTGAATTAATCTGTGCTTGTTGAGCATCAGATTCCTCCTTTGACTTCTGAATAGTCTTCAACAGTCCAGCAACTTGGGTTTCTAGCACATCGATCCTTGCCTCATTCGGATCAGGATGCCTAGACGATGATGCTTCGGCATTATGGATAGGGGAGGAGAAGATGGTACCAAAGTCAAACCCTTGTGAGTAATCTTCATAAGTGAAGGGTTGACTTGGAGGATCAATGGGGGGTGTTAGGATTTGGGATGAGATGATGGGAGTGGGTGTTATGGTAGGGGTGATGGTGACAGACTCCGTGACAATTGGAGTAGTCACCGCCACTTGGACTGATGTTGTAGGGAGGGTCACCGTCACAGGAACCTCCGCTGTGACTGTCGTGACTGCCACGTCAGCTTGAACTTGTGGCCTTCTCCTCCTATGGTATAACTGCTGTGAAGGTGGGGTAGAGGCTGAATCTGGACTGGCAGCTGGAACTTGTACTTGCTGCACAGTCGGGACCTCTACTACCCTGGGGATAGCAACCTCTTGCCTATCTCCTCTGTTCTTATGAACACGCTCTCTTCTTTGTCTTTGTAGAGCAGCATCAGAGTCAGATGTTGGCTCATAATCGCTGCTCGAGCTTTGTCGCTTCCTTTTGGAGGACGACTCAGGTAGGGTTACCTGTGCCGATCTCCTGGGGTGTGCCTGTGATGGTGCGTCATCGGAATCAGAAGAATCTGATTCTGTTGCTTCTGAATCGGATTCCTCAGCACCACCATCACCGCCTTCGTCGTCTCCATCCTTAGACGATCCATCATCACTTTCATTCTCCTCATCGTGTTGTTCATGTTGCTCATCGGAGTGTTCACTCATTTCAGGTTCCGAGTCATGGCTGTACCATCTCCAGTCTTCAGGTGCCACATATGCTTCATTTAGAAGGTGGCCAAAGAGTTCTGTGTGCACAGGGGTAGGTTCTACACTGCCTGGCTTCAGAAATTGAGCAAATACTCTTTTGTCCACCCGCTTGACTTGAAGTCTCTCCCCTATAGCAGGAAGGTTTGGCAACGCGTCATTTATCAAAAGTTACACAAACCGAGGGTAGAATAAGAACCGAAACCTCTCCGCTGTGTTTATCTGGTCATTGATGGCCTTAAAGATGTAGCGGGAGAAGTTGTAGCCCTTGTTGAGATAAAGGCCGACCATGGCTGCTGCAAGGTCATGACGCATGGCATCTTTCCCAGCTTTCCTAGACGAGATGCACACGATCATGACGTGGGCGAAATACCGCCGTTGGTCTAATACCCACATCTTTTTATAAGAAGCATAGTCCCTCGCTCCGACGTATCCCATTCTTTGCCTCCAACACCCATCCACAAAGTAGTCTGGATAGGCTGTCGGGTCGGTAGCAAGGTCTCTATACTGCAGGACCCTTCTTATGGTATCTTCAGAAAATGCGATAGCCTGACCTGCAACGGTAGCCCTAATGACATTGGGGAATACCGTGCAGTCGTGCTCCGCCGTCTCCAAGAATTGTTCGAGATAGGGTCTTGACCCGATCGGGTCAGCAGAAATGGTGTAGCTGATTCTTGAACGGTTCAAGAAATCAACTATGTCTCTGTACTGCAACGCTGCACCCTTCCATTCTGGTTCAGTGTTAGCTAACAGGTTGAATTCGTTAGAAAACGCCCGAGCCATAATCTGCAAAGTCACACAGAAAGCACAATCAGAACAACACGTATCAATGGAAATGGATAAACATGACTCAGTATAGCAGTTACTCAATGAAGTGAATTTCAGACTTAGGAATTTTTGCTAAGTGTTGGTCCTGCGTACTTAGCAAGTACGCAAGCGTACTTAACAAGTATGCAGGAATTACTTCTTGCATACTTGTTAAGTGCACAAGACTTGCACTTAGCCAAAATTCCAGAAATCTCAACTTTCAATCAGAAGAGAGGCATTGCTGTGGATTATGGTCACCACAAGGTCGAAATACTTGATTAAGACCTATGGGACCACTATCCACCGCAACTAACGGCTAAACCCGTTAAATTTTTGACCTAGATGACGACCCAGTTGAGCCAACGGGCAATCGAGGGTCAAGGCCAAAATCAAACCAAGTTAAGGATAAATTAGGAGTCAATAGGTTTCGATTGGTGATTATTAACAAGTTTTAGGTCTTAATTTGCATTTAGAACACCAAAATAGGTCAATAATTTCACACTCAAAACCGTCGATGAATCAGTCGAAAACATGGGATTTAGTGGATGATACGGATCGAGATTCTCACCAAGTAAATGTTAGATGATGATTAAACAATGAGCGGGACGAAAAATCCGGTTGGAACACTCGAAATTTTTGAGGAAAATGGTCGGAGGGAATATCACAGGAGAAAAAGGTTTGAAAGTGATAAACTCTAAAAAATTTTCTAAGTCCTGTATTTATACCCAACACATATTGGTCGTGCGTACTTACAAAGTGCGCAGGACTTAACTCCTGCGTACTTACTAAGTACACATGACTTAAGTCTTGCGTACTTGTTAAGTACGCAGGGTTTACCTCATGCGTACTTATCAAGTACACAGAGACCCTTATGTGCGCACACTTTCAACTCAAATTATGAAGATTTCAAGTCAAATAACGAACAAGATAAAAATATTCAATCACGAGGTTTCAAATACAATTCAGGAAGGTTAAACACAAATATTTTTGGCTTTTCTGAATAAAGTTGAACTATGCATAAACTAAAAATATTTTTGATCTTTTCTCATAGAAATATACAAGTATTCACACAAACTATTTTTTGATCAAATACACGAGCAGAGGGTCATATCAAGCTATCTTTTAGCAAAAACAATACAAAATAAACATCAAAGAATATGGGATCATGTCATGGATTACTATTTATTCATACGTAATAAGCATATAGACAATTAATTCAAGTTGATAATATTATAAGATTTGAAACTATAAGCATCTTTGTATCACATTCTTGTGTATTAAGGTATTATTTATAAGATATACAACGTGTACCCCACTGATATGCTATACTAATGTAAATTGCATTATCTCAAGGCATCTAAGATTTTTCCAATGATTTTCTAAATTTTCAGAATGAAGCTACATCTATTAGCACAGGAAAAATCAAGCAGAATCCATAAGGATTATCAAGAATCATAAGATTCAGAATCGAGTGATTCAGTTGTCTTGGTTTCATTTGATTTTCTTCATTGAATATCGGAATGATGATTCAGGATAATATATATGGTGATTGAATAAGGTAAGGTGATCCAACTTTTATCTGGATTTGATTTCAATGAATCAGGAATGATTCAAGGGTGAATACATGCTCAACGGTTAATGTAGAGACATGTCTTGATTCAATCTCTCATTGCATACTTGTGAGTATGGGCAGTGAGATGAACCACATTAATTGTGCTAACGACATAACCCGAAACTGACCTCAAAAGAAAATCATTGCCAAAATCTAACATCCTAATCTGATAATGATCTTTTCTATTCTTTTACACACATACACACACACTTGCAAACATGGGTTCAAATCACAGTTGTAATTTAGATTTAGTTTCCACACTACTAGTGATTCAAAGACGCATACAACCTACTGACAATTTAAATTACTCGTAAATAAGCAGATTAAAAACATAATAACCTAAACAGTTAAGTAAGCATGACGCAATCATTTCCCCTATGAGCAGTCTGTGACGTTTAGATCATTTCTGATGTACTATCATTTCCTCTTTTCTCAAGTTAACTTTGAAATTTTCTCCATTTTCTATTTTTTTTTGTTTTTGTAAATTTTTTTTTTTAAAAACTAAAAGAACTATACAGAAAATTTTAAAGAAATAAAGTTTAACTTCCATGAATTGAATTAAATTAATAAAAATTAATTTTCACTCAGGATTGAACATTCCTATCAAGTTGACAAGATGCTCAAAACGGGATCGATCAAATGCCTTTGTGAAAAGGTCAGCAAGATTGTCATCCGTGTGAACTTTTACAAGTTCAATTAAATGCTTTTCAGCACAATCACGGATGAAATGATGGCGAATTTCTATATGTTTAGTTTTGGAATGTTTCACCGGGTTATTTGTGATGGACATTGTGGCATTGTTGTCAATGAATAGAGGAGTTCCAGTGAAGTTTAAGCCGTAGTCTCTCAACTGCTGCTGAATCCATAGTATCTGAGAACAACTGCTCGCTGCAACAATTTATTCTGCTTCACAAGTTTAGACAGAAACCGTTGACTGCTTCTTACACTGCCAAGAGACCAGTCTGTCTCCTAAGAATTGACATCCACCAGAAGTTGACTTTCTGTCAAGGTTAGAACCGCCATAATCTGAATCAGTGTAGGCTTTGAAGTCGAATGACTACTGCTTAGAGTACCAAAGACCTAATCGGGGTTTCCTTTTCAGGTATCTGAAAATTCTCTTCACGGCTATCATATGTGACTCCTTCGGTTGAGACTGAAACCTTGAGCACAAGCACACATCAAACATTGTATCGGGTCTTGAAGCTGTGAGATACATAAGTGATCCGATCATCTCACGGTATAATCTGTTGTCTACATCCTTTCCATCTTTGTCAGGATGCAGACCATGATTGACTGGGATAGGTGTTCCATAAGTACTGCTATCATTCATCTTGTATTTTGATAAGATGTCCTGCACATACTTAGTTTGATGTAGATAAATGCCATCCTCTCTTTGACTGACTTGCAGACCCAGGAAGAACGACAATTCACCCATATTACTCATTTCAAATTTGGACTTCATCACCTGCTCGAATTCCCTACACATCCCTTCATTGATAGACCCAAAAATGATGTCGTCGACATATAATTGTACAAGAAGAATGTCACCTCCTGCTTTCCTAATGAAGAGAGTCGAGTCAATCTGTCCACGGTCGAAACCATTAGATAGTAAATGCTTAGATAATGTCTCATACCATGCCCGCGGTGCTTGATGAAGACCATAAAGTGCTTTGTCGAGCTTATACACTTTATTGATATTATGCGGATCTTCAAAACCAGGAGGTTGAGTGACATAGACCTCTTCATGAACTTTACCATAAAGGAAAGCACTCTTCACATCAAGTTGATAGACCTTGAAGCCGACATATGTGGCATAAGCCAAGAACAGTCGAATGGCTTCAATTCTAGCAACTGGGGCATATACTTCCGTGTAATCCAAGCCCTCTTGCTGATAAAAACCCTGAACAACCAATCTTGCTTTGTTCTTCAAAACAACATGACGATCATCCGTCTTGCACTTGAACACCCATCTGGTTCCAATTGGCTGAAACCCTTTTGGCAAGTCAACCAAATCCCACATGTGCAGCTTTTGGAATTGAGACAATTCATCTTGCATCACCTCAATCCAGCAGTTGTCAGTGAGAGCCTCCTTCACATTCTTCGGCTCTAACTGGGACACGAATGCAGCTTGCAGACATGTTTCCATGACACCAGTGTCAAGTATCTTGTGTAAAGACTGGTGTTCTCAGTGATGGTTCGATGACGAGTCTGAACGCCGGCATAAGGATCACCAATAATGTTGTCGATTGGATGAACGCCGGCATAAGGTCCCTCGGGTGTGGCGGATCGCCACATGCAAGTGGGTCTACTAGTCGAACCGGGTGCGGAATGCCCGTGACTAGGTGGAGAGTCAAACTAAACAAAGTAAACCAACAAGAGAATCACTTTAAACGTTCTTTGTATTATAAACACTTGAAGGTTACAGAGAAAAGTACTGAATTTACAATCTGCGTATTTGCGTTTATGCCTGTGTACTTAACTTCTGTCAACCTGTCCTACTTATACTTGACCTGATGCCTGCGTACTTAGCAAGTGAGCAGGGCAAAATGCTCTTGCGTACGTAACAAGTACGCAAAGGTATTGTTGCGTACTTGCTAAGTACTCAAGAGCTTTCTCCTGCGCACATGTAAGTGCGTAAAACACTTAGAAAGAAATGCAACATTCAATATGTAAAAGTAAATACAACTCGATAAACTAATACAAAAGACTCTTACATACAAAGACAATTACATACATGAAAATACAAACTAAGACTCTATCCAGAGTGTTGTTACAGGAAGGTGTTTCAACAAACTCCCCCTTGACAACAGCTCAGGATCTTCATCGTCTTCAGTCTTCAATCTTCAGTCTTAAATCTTCAGTCCTCACAGCTGTCCATCCTTAGCTTCCATCTTCTTCTTGTATTCAAGGCAGAACTTGATCACCTTGTCATATTTAGAAGCAAGGAGCTTTGTCCATTCGTCCGTGTGGACACAATACCTATCCAGAGTGTTCAAGATCTGTAAACTCTGAGTTTTGATGGAAATGGAAGGAAATATTATTTACATCTTGTGTTGATGTCACACCCCGACCGATGGCGGAATCATCGGGGCGGGACATGTTGACAGTTCATGAGAACAAGGTTGTCTAAATTGAAATATATTAATCATCAAATTTCATTGCAAACATTCAAACAAAACCAAATCCAAGAAAGAAACAAAATTGCAATACATAAACTTCTTTATTTAAATTAGCTAAGTCCAAAGCCTATGTGTAGCACATCTTGATCAAACTCACACGTTAGAACCTGAAACATGAATAAAATAAGGTTAACTAAAAAGTTGGTGAGTATAACACAGGTTTGTATATAGATAGCATATAGTTTGTAAAAAAAATCCTTACATGTCATGATAAAATAAGGCATTTATGGGGAGCAGCTATTGTGTAACCAAGTACAATCAAACCTTTGTAACTAGCATGCAAAAATTGTGTTGTCGGTAATAATCACCCTACGTGGGTGGGTTTGTCAGACTCAATAGATTTATCATTGTTTACCGTCGGCTTGAATAGTTAATGATTGCACATAATCACATACAAAAGTTAACACAACTAGCACTCGGGCATAAAGCTCAAATTGCACACATGAATGTAAAGAGGATTTGTCCTTGTGTAGTTTGTGTAAGTGTAAGTAATAGTGTTGTATAGCGTTCATGTTCCACCCCAAAAAGTGTAAAAGTGTAAAAGGGGCTATGTAATAGTCACTTGGTTTGAAGGCGTGGCTAACACGAAATACTAGATAGTAATAAAGATCCTTGAAAAACACAAGTTAACCTAAAGTGTAATGTATATTGTATCAATAGCGTACACAAAGTTTTAGTCAAATGTTGAACTTGGATTTGTGTATAAAGCCAGTGATTTGTATTTGAATGTATTGAATACGATATAAAGTTTGAAATAAATATTTTTGGATCATTTTGATTAATGGTTTGAAATTGAATAGGTAAATAAGTAGGTTAAATAATTATTGTTTACGAAAATAGTGTAAGTATTTAATGTAACTAAGTATAAATAAATAATTGTTTTTGTTTAAATATAAATTAAATAAATAATCATTTCCTTATTTATTTATAAAATATGTAACTTAACCATTAAGATACTTTTTAAATAAACGGTTTAACAATAATTGTAAATTTAATTTTTATAAACTTTAAATAAATAATTTTCTATTTATTCCATGATTAACTATTTGATCTTTCTAAATAGACTTAATGCATTTTTATAAAAATCAACTATTTTTATTTTGAAATTTAATCAGAAATATTTATTGTTTGAAAAATATATAAAAATTATAATTCTGCCAAAAATTTAACTCACACACGACCGTGCCTGGGAAGGGCACGATCGTGCTCTAACCATGGGCGTGACCGTGTTGATCAAACAGAGACATAACTAGACAAATCACTAGGCACGACCGTGTCTTGGCTCGGCACGATCGTGTCTTTGATTCTGAGACACGACTGAGATTAGCCAAAGGGCATGACTGGGTCTGAACAGGAGGACACGACCGCGCTGGTAACCAGCACGACCGTGTCTCATGAGGCACGACCGCGCTAGATGATTAGCGCGACCGTGTCTCTTCCAAATCAGGCACGAATTGACTGATTCTTATATTGTTAGTGATGTAAATCATAGGGCTTTTATTTATAGTATTATTACGAGTATGATGGGATGTTTTAATTGTATTAACTGCATGTTCAGGGTCGAAATCGATTAAACCATTTTGAATAAAACGTAGATTCTGATTCGGGATGATTTCTAAAATGGAAGCCCAAATTAATATGGGGCTTTTGATTTATGGACTGAAACGAACGAGGAAAAGGTTTCAATTACCTGGGAGGACGATGGATGAATAGAGTTCGGTAGAAAAGAGTTCCGGCGACGATGCGAACGGCTTCCGGCGTTTTCTGCTGCAATCCCGGCTAAACCAGAGAGTCCAGAAGTTTTAGTGAGGATTGAGTAGCATGAATCTGCTTCTTGGTTGCGATAATTCGGACCAAAAGAAGAATTTGTGTTTTCTTGAAATGTCTAAGCGATTTTTTGAGATTGATTGAATTAATCCGAGATGTTTCGTGTAATTGAACGGTTTATTGCATTCGTTAATGAGAATGAAGTGTAGGACGGTTACGGAACTCAATGATCGAGCGATTAAAATGATATTTACGTTTCAACTGATACTAGGCGCGACCGTGCCCAAACTAGGCGCGACCGTGCTGAAGCACTTGGCGCGACCGTGCCAGGACGAGGCGCGACCGTGCCTATTAGGGTTTCTTGTTACTTTTTCAACGTCAGACCTTGTAACTTTAGTCTTTGACGTATTTGTATAAATAGATACTTATGTAGTGTTTTAATAGAATATAACCGAGTAAAATTTATGGATTTGCATTGAAGTTTAGTATTTAATTGATGATACGAATAGAACAAAACAGTGCACTAGAATTGAGTTTGAAATGCATTACATTGAATTGAAATACGGATACTAAAAATCAGAAATGTTACAGTCTCCCCATGTTGAGAGAATTTCGTCCCGGAATTTAGCTAGAGGAAGCAACGGAATCAGTAAAAAGATGAGGGTATTTGAGTTTCATTTGGTCCTCTCGTTCCCAAGTGAATTCAGGACCACGCTTAGATTCCCAACGAACCTTGACAATAGGAATACGGCTTCGCTTGAGCTGCTTGATTTCACGATCCATGATCTCTACCGGTCTCTCAACGAAGTGCATCGTTTCGTCAATGTGCACGTCGTCAAGAGGTATGTGAAGATTTTCATCAGCAAGGCATTTCTTCAGGTTACACATGAAATGTAGGATGCACGTTACTAAGTGTTGGAGGTAACTCGTGTTTGTAAGCCACTTTCCCAATCCTTTCAAGGATCTTAAATGGACCAACATAGCGAGGTGCTAACTTGCCTTTCTTTCCAAAGCGGATCACACCCTTCCACGGAGACACCTTAAGAAGAACAAGGTCACCAACTTGGAATTCCACGGGTTTTCGACGTTTGTCGGCATAACTCTTTTGCCGACTCCTCGCTACTCGAATGTTGTCACGGATTTGAATGATCTTATCGGATGTTTCTTGAATTAGCTCGGGACCGGTGATTTGTGCTTCACCAATCTCATTCCAACATATAGGAGAACGACATTTGCGACCATAAAGAGCTTCAAATGGAGCCATGTTGATACTCGTGTGATAGCTATTGTTGTAAGAGAACTCAATTAGGGGTAAATGTGAATCCCAATTACCACCAAAATCAAATACATAAGCTCTAAGCATGTCTTCAAGAGTTTGGATAGTCCGCTCGGTTTGACCATCAGTTTGGTGATGGTAAGCCGTGCTCAAATCCAATCGTGTGCCAAGAGCAGATTGAAGAAATTGCCAAAAACGAGAAGTGAACCGGGCATCTCGATCGGATATTATGTTCAAGGGAACACCATGACGGCTCACAATTTCGTCGATGTAAATTCGGGCTAGTTTCTCAACCCGATAGTCTTCACGAATAGGCAAGAAATGAGCAGATTTAGTGAGACGGTCAATGATCACCCAAATGCTATCATAACCACTTGAGGTGCGAGGGAGTTTGGTAATGAAATCCATAGCTAAGTTCTCCCATTTCCACACGGGAATTTCCGGTTGTTCGAGTAACCCAGAAGGACGTTGATGTTTGGCTTTGACTTTGGAGCAAGTTAAACATTTAGCAACATAGAGAGCAATGTCTTTCTTCATACCGGGCCACCAATATTGTTGGCGAAGATCTTGGTACATTTTATCCGCACCAGGATGAATAGAATAACGAGTCTTATGAGCCTCATTCATGAGAATTGCACTGAGATCATCGCGATCGGCAATCCAAATACGGTTCAAATAATAAAGTAAGCCATTGGATTTTGATTCGAGTAGGAGTTCAACACCACATGACATTTCTTCGTACATGTTACCCTCAGTGACTGAGACGTGTTGAGCTTCTAAGATGCGGATTTGAATATCGGTTTGAATTCGGGCACAATGAAGCATAACATGGTCCTTTCGACTCAAAGCGTCGGCTACAACATTCGCTTTGCCGGGATGATAACGAATCTCGCATTCATAGTCGTTAAGGAGTTTAACCCAACGTCGTTGCCTCATATTGAGTTCTTTTTGGTTGAAAATGTGTTGAAGACTTTTGTGGTCGGTGAACACCACACACTTTGTGCCATAGAGGTAATATCTCCAAATCTTCAATGCGAATATGACCGCACCCAACTCGAGGTCGTGCGTCGTATAATTCTTCTCATGAATCTTAAGTTGTCTTAATGCGTAAGCGATTACTTTGCCTCGTTGCATGAGAACACAACCGAGACCTTGGTTGGAAGCATCACAGTAGACAACTAGATCATCACTCCTATCAGGGAGAGTCAAGATAGGAGCATTGCACAACTTTTGCTTGAGAGTTTGGAAAGCTTCTTCTTGCTTTGTTCCCATTCATAAGTTTTACCCTTGTGGGTTAAAGCGGTAAGAGGGACAGCAATCTTAGAGAAGTTTGAAATGAATCGACGATAATATCCCGCAAGACCAAGAAATGAACGAACTTCGGTGGGGGTCTTCGGGGCATTCCAATTTTTAACCGCTTTGATCTTAGCAGGGTCAACATGAATTCCCTTGTCGTTAACGATATGACCAAGAAATTGAACTTCTTTTAGCCAAAATTCACATTTGGAGAATTTGGCATATAGTTGTTCCTTCCGCAAGAGGTCCAAAACCAATCTAAGATGTTGCTCATGGTCAGCTTTAGTCTTGGAATAGATTAAGATATCGTCGATGAAGATGATTGAACTTATCAAGGTACGGTTTGCACACATGATTCATGAGGTCCATGAAAACTACGGGTGCATTGGTTAGTCCAAAAGGCATAGCTATGAACTCGTAATGACCATACCTTGTTCGGAAGGTAGTCTTTGGAATATCATCTTCTTGTACACGGAGTTGGTGATAACCGGATCGAAAATCAATCTTCGAGAAGCAAGTAGAACCTTGAAGTTGATCAAAGAGGTCATCAATTCTAGGTAAATGATAACGGTTTTTGATAGTAAGCTTGTTGAGTTCGCGGTAGTCAATACACATGCGAAATGATCCATCCTTCTTTTTAACGAATAAGACGGGTGCACCCCACGGTGAATGACTTGGACGAATGAAGCCCTTGTCGGAGAGCTCTTGAAGTTAACTTGCAAGTTCTTGCATTTCAGAAGGTGCAAGACGGTATGGATATCTAGCCACGGGGTTAGCTCCGGGCACAAGATCAATGCGAAATTCTACTTGTCGAACGGGTGGAAGACCGGATAGATCTTCGGGAAATACTTCGGGAAAATCCCGAATGATGGGAATGTCTTGTATACTCTTCTTTTTGACATCTTTTTGAACAATATGAGCTAAGAAGGCCACGTATTTCTTTCGTAGGTACTTTTGAACGGTAGTGCATGACATTAATTTAAGTCCTTTACAAGGCTTTTCACCAAAGACTCTTATGGTTTCTCCCGATGGTAGAGGTATTCGGATGCACTTCTCGAAACAGATGACTTCGGCATGATGATTTGATAGCCAATCCATGCCTATGATGATATCAAAACTTCCTAGTGGCATTGGTACAAGATTGATTGGGAATGTATGTTCATTAAGTTCTAGAGAACAGTCATAGATAATAGACTCAATTGTAAGTGAATCACCATTTGCTATTTCGACAGTGAAGGTTTTCTCTAATTGGGATCGTGTCTTTGCAAGTAAAGGTTCAAAATTAAGTGACACAAAACTTTTATCGACACCGGTATCAAATAGATTGGAGGCATATTGACTATTAACAAGGAACGTACCGTTGACCACATCATTGTTGGCTTGAGCATTGGCGTTTATATTGAAAGCACGCCCACGAGCTCCGCCTTGTCTAGCATTGTTCAACCTTGGGCACTGATCCCGGAAGTGATTTCGGTCACCACATTCAAAACATGCACGCCCATTTGCTATAGCAGGAACACCTTGATTAGTCACTTGTTGATTGGTTCTGGTTGGTGGGTTGACTTGGCCCGCAAGAGCTTTGGCCCTACACACATTGACCGTATGACCATATTTCCCACAATAAGTGCAAAGGCGACATGGGATGTTTTGAGGGTGATGGTAGTTGCATGTGGCACAAAGTGGGTAGATTCCAACATATGGCTTTTTGGCTGGTGCTTGAACCATAGGTGCAACTTGATTAACAGGAATGGTAGGAGTGACCACAGCAAAATTTCTAGTCTTCCTCTTCCTATTATGTCGGGAGGGTTCAGTTGTGACCTCTTTGTTGTGGGTGGAAGGAGTTGCAGTGTCGGAGACTTTCTTTGTGCCCTTTTTAGTAAGAGTCCCCGCCTTCACATGGTTATCGGTTTAGGTAGCGGACAAACGGATAGCATCCTCAAGTGTTGCGGGATTCCTTCCTAGGACAGTATCTTGAATTTGCCTAGGTAGTCCCCCAATATACTTTTCAATGCAGTGGGACAAAGGTGTGACCATGTGGGGCACGAGGAGACTCAACTCATGGAACCGAGTTGTATAAGCCAAATTTTCTCCACTATCTTGGGCAAGATCCCAAAACTCAGCTTCAAGTTTCTTCACTTCATTTCGAGGACAGAATTCCTCGGTCATTAGCCTTTTAACCTCATCCCAAGGTAAGGCCATTGCTACCTCTACACCTCTATTTCTTTTCTCCCCATTCCACCACGTGAGTGCCCGTTTTTGTAAGACACTTGTGGCATGACGAACACGAAGGTTGTCGGGACAGTCACTATTGAGAAAGGTATTCTCAATACTTTCGAACCATTGAAGAAGTCACGTGGCTCCTTCAGTACCATAGAACTTGAGGGGATTACATGAGTTGAAATGCTTGAAGGTGCATTGAGATGGGTTGTCACCACCATTTCCACCATTACCACCATTACCACCATTACCACCATGGTTACCATTGGCGGCGCCATTAGCTTGAGTGAGTTGAGTTACGACTTGTGTAAGGATGGTAGCAATGTCAGTGTTGGTGTTGGCCACGAGAGCACGACGAGGAGGCATTCTATAGATTTTCACAAGACAAGAAAATATGTAAGAACTTATGAATGTTACATGGATTTAAAAGGATGAGATAACAAATTAAAATAGTAAATCATAGTTTGGATTGTACTCAAATAGTGATATAATCACTTGAATACTATGACACATTAAGGTTAATTAAACTCATATAATTTTTAAGGAGACATGCTTTAGCCTATAAGTAAACACTCATCCCGGGTATTCCCAGGAAAGCATACGGGTCCCTCGGTTGATTGGGATTTATGCAAAATGTTTTCCTAGATAGAAAACTCAGAATACAGGTGTCACCCTTCCAGATTGCACGTGTCCTCAAATAATTAACAAAGTTTAAAAGCCTTAACGAGGAAATAAAAGATTTTATAGATTTGGATTCATGAAGTTTCCACATGCTAAGAAGATGAAGATAGAGAAGTAGGTAAGAATATTATGAGGTTTTGGGTATAGGTAAGGATATTGTTTATTTACTTATTATTTAGATATATCCTAATAATTCATGAATTTTTAACAAGTAAGGCATCAAAATAATATAACAACTAATCATAGTAAGCATGTAACACATAACATGTAGCACATATCACATACTCATGAAGCATAGCATAAATGGGTGTCCTAAAGTTATAGTCTAGGTCAAGGGTGTCTAATAACCTAATTCCCTATAACCAAGGCTCTGATACCAATCTGTCACACCGCGACCGATGGCGGAATCATCGGGGCGGGACATGTTGACTGTTCATGAGCACAAGGTTGGCTAAATTGAAATATAATTAATCATCAAATTTCATTGCAAACATTCAAACAAAACCAAATCCAAGAAAGAAACATAATTGCAATACATAAACTTCTTTATTTAAAAAAGCTAAGTCCAAAGCCTATGTGTAGCACATCTTGATCAAACTCACACGTTAGTACTTGAAACATGAATAAAATAAGGTCAACTAAAAAGTTGGTGAGTATAACACAGGTTTGTATATAGATAGCATATAGTTTGTTAAAGAAATCCTTACATGTCATGATAAAATAAAGCATTTATGGGGAGCAGCTATTGTGTAACCAAGTACAATCAAACCTTTGTAACTAGCATGTAAAAATTATGTTGTCGGTAACAATCACCCTACGTGGGTGGGTTTGTCAGACTCAATAGATCTATCATTGTTTACCGTCGTCTTGAATAGTTAATGATTGCACATAATCGCATACAAAAGTTAACACAACTAGCACTCGGGCATAAAGCTCAAATTGCACACATGAATGTAAAGAGGATTTGTACTTGTGTAGTTTGTGTAAGTGTAAGTAATAGTGTTGTATAGTGTTCATGTTCCACCCCAAAAAGTGTAAAAGAGTAAAAGGGGCTATGTAATACTCACTTGGTTTGAAGGCGTGGCTAACACGAAATACTAGATAGTAATAAGGATTCTTGAAAAGCACAAGTTAACCTAAAGTGTAATATATATTGTATCAATAGCGTGCACAAAGTTTTAGTCAAATGTTGAACTTGAATTTGTGTATAAAGCCATTGATTTGTATTTGAAAGTATTGAATACGATATAAAGTTTGAAATAAATATTTTTGGAACATTTTGATTAATGGTTTGAAATTGAATAGGTAAATAAGTAGGTTAAATAATTATTATTTATGAAAATAGTGTAAGTATTTGATGTAACTAAGTATAAATAAATAATTGTTTTTGTTTAAATATAAATTAAATAAATAATCATTTCCTTATTTATTTATTTATAAAATATGTAACTTAACCATTAAGATACTTTTTAAATGAACGGTTTAACAATAATTGTAAATTTAATTTTTATAAACTTTAAATAAATAATTTTCTATTTATTCCATGATTAACTATTTGATCTTTCTAAATAGACTTAATGCATTTTTATAAAAATCAACTATTTTTATTTTGAAATTTAATCAGAAATATTTATTGTTTGAAAAATATATAAAAATTATAATTCTGCCAAAAATTTAACTCACACACGACCGTGCCTGGGAAGGGAACGATCGTGCTCTAACCACGGGCTCGACCGTGCTAGTCAGGGCGCGACCGTGTTGATCAAACAGAGACATAACTAGACAAATCACTAGGCACGACCGTGTCTTGGCTCGGCACGATCGTGTCTATGATTCTGAGACACGACTGGGATTAGCCAAAGGGCATGACTGGGTCTGAACAGGAGGACACGACCGCGCTGGTAACCAGCACGACCGCGTCTTATGAGGCACGACCGCGCTAGATGATTAGCGCGACCGTGTCTCTTCCAAATCAGGCACGAATTGACTGATTCTTATATTGTTAGTGATGTAAATCATAGGGCTTTTATTTATAGTATTATTATGAGTATGATGGGATGTTTTAATTGTATTAACAGCATGTTCAGGGTCGAAATCGATTAAACCATTTTGAATAAAACATAGATTCTGATTCGGGATGATTTATTTTGGGCGGATGAACACGTGGTTACCAAGAATCATGTTGATAGCAACTATAAGCTTGCAAAAGATCATCTTTTGTCTAAGGTAATTTATCTTTTATCCATTTTAGTTTATGTTATTATATATACTCTTGGCTAGATACGTTTTTCCTATTTCTGAAGTGGGTTATACATACATGGGAGGCATGAGTGAACTGCCATCCACCTAGACCTAGAACATTCAGGACATTCCATTTCAGAACACTGGACTTGGCCACAGACCAGTTTTTTTACTATGGCCCGGATTCGAACCGACGACCTTTCATTTATGTCATCAAAATACCGTCAGGACGGGGCTTTTGATTTATGGACTGAAACGAACGAGGAAAAGGTTTCAATTACCTGGGAGGATGATGGATGAATAGAGTTCGGTAGAAAAGAGTTTCGGCGACGATGCGAACGGCTTCCGGCGTTTTCTGCTGCAATCCCGGCTAAACCAGAGAGTCCAGAAGTTTTAGTGAGGATTGAGTAGCGTGAATCTGCTGCTTGGTTGCGATAATTCAGACTAAAAGAAGAATTTGTGTTTTCTTGAAATGTCTAAGCGATTTTTTGAGATTGATTGAATTAATCCGAGATGTTTCGTGTAATTGAAAGGTTTATTGCATTCCTTAATGAGAATAAAGTGTAGGACGGTTACGAAACTCAACGATCGGGCGATTAAAACGGTATTTACGTTTAAACTGATACTAGGCGCGACCGTGCCCAAACTAGGCACGACCGTGCCGAAGCACTTGGCGCGACCGTGCCAGGACGAGGCGAGACCGTGCCTATTAGGGTTTCTTGTTACTTTTTCAACGTCAGACCTTGTAACTTTAGTCTTTGACGTATTTGTATAAATAGATACTTATGTAGTGTTTTAATAGAATATAACCGAGTAAAATTTGTGGATTTGCATTGAAGTTTAGTATTTAATTGATGGTACGAATAGAACAAAACAGTGCACTAGAATTGAGTTTGAAATGCATTACATTGAATTGAAATACGGATACTAAAAATCAGAAATGTTACAGTTGATTCTAGTCTACGTGAATGTCTTGTTTACACGGTTTCGCGTACGTTGGATTTCGCACTTCGTATGCTTGATACACGTCACGTCTCGAGTTAGATCCATAGAAGACCCACGTGGACCTACATGTGGTATCAGAGCATCGTGCTCATGATTTGTGATTGATTTGTGACGGTTTGTGTATGATTTGACATTAAAAAAATACTGAATTTTTGATCAACTTTCATTTCCATGGAGTTTTTATGTTCTTGAGAAGATTTTGAGGCTGATTTCATCAATTTGGAGTGGTTTTTGAAGAAATTGATCCGTTCAAAGTGTTCTAATACATATTATATTCAATCCTATGGTTTAATTTCATCAAATTCATTCAAATCAGCAAGTTATGATGATTTTAGAGGTTTCAAGTTTGTATTTTGGTTGAAGATATCATCATCGTGAGGATTTTTAGTTGAAACAGGCGAACTTAGCTCAAATTCAGTTACATGCGAACTTAAGAAGCGAACTTAGTCTAGGTTTTTGTTTAGGCGAACTTATCAAGTTCGCTTGGCACAAGTTCGCTTAAGGAAGAGGTTAGGTGAACTTAGCAAGTTCGCTTGAGGGTAAACTTGTTTCAAATTCTGGTTTCTTGTGATATTTTGCATATTTTTGTCGTTATGGCTAACATGGTTCAGGTTACAAACATGTTCAACTATAGGATCGTGAAAGTACAAGATGGTTCTGTTCATAGTTGAAATTGGCGGAAACAATATCAACTACACAAGTATAATCGATTAAACATAAAGAATACTAATAAGAACACTGTTGTATTAAGCTTTTGCAGATAAACGATTACAATTGAAACTCAATCAAAAAGCACAAAAAAGCACACTTACAATGAAGTGTTTACACAGTATTTATACTCACTTAGAATCAAGACAGACCCTTGATTCTAAGGATCAGATCTAACACAGACCGTTGATCTTTTGTATATAGCTAACTATTACACGTTTAGTCTAAAACTAGTTAACTTTATTGAAACGTCTTCTTTATGCATTATTACTTGCATGCTTGGAGAAGATCATTGTTGTCTGTCATTGGTTGCACCATTGAGGTTCCTTCTGCTTTGAGTGTGTCAGTTGCTTTTGCAGAAAGTTATCAGTGACGCTTGGCATGGATAGTTAGCTGCAACGATTTGTCTTCAAGGCACACGGCTGTCAGCAGCAAAGATGAGGATCAGCAGCAAGAGGTGACCATTCAAAGCTGCTGATGATTTGCCTGTCAGCAGCATCAAGTGTTGATGCTGCTGAAAAGCCGTTCAGCAGCAACTTTGGTCTTCAGCAGATAAGCTTGTCCGCAGCAGTTTGTTGGTCAGCAGCAAACTCTGAGATCAGCATCATTTGTACTTAGAGAATTTTGTAGCCATCAGTCTTTGGTTCTACAAACTCCCCCTAGAGTGATGCTACCAAAATTCTCTTACTGCCTTTGTTGCTGAAGCTTTTGCATGTTTCTGACTATCCTTTCAACCTCATATCCTCTCTGGTCCATGCTGGGATTGTTAAGAGGAAGCTCAGATAGAGTCTTGATGTCTTTGCTTGCCATTTTGAAGATAGCTTTACTTAAACACCTCATCTTCTGTCCTTTAACATCTGTTAGAGTGAACTCATTCTTCTCAGCATTGTAGGACCAGCTGATGAATGGATAGTGGGATTGGAGAGGTTTGACATCAATGACATCATCTTTGCTGGGGTTGAAGTAATGTCTGATTGCCAGCAATAGATGTCTCCCACCTTCATTCTCAAGCTCAGAGGATTCACCCAGCTCCATCATTCTTTTTAGATCAGAATCTGGAAGCTGTAGTACCTCATCAACATATGTATAGATTGATCTTTTAGCTTCTGTCCTCCCCCTGAACACTTCAAACCATTGGTCTTCAGGGCTGTATGACCATCTGATTATTTCTCTTGAGTCTTCAGGTTTGGAAGTGGGTTTATTTTTCTTTTTGGGAGGTTGTTGATGAGTAGGAGCTGGGTGTGTGGATTTGGACTTTGAGGGAGGAGAGGAGGGAGGTCTAGGAAGGAGAGTGGAAGGTTGTTGGATTGAGGAAGTGTTGGGTTTCTTTGATTTCCTTTCTTCTTCTTGAATGTTTACCCTTTTCTTGGAGCCTTTCTTCTCCAATCTTTCTTCCTCATCCTTCTTGACTTTGAAATAGAGGGCTTGCAGGTTCATGAAATTCGTGGGACCTAGCCTCTTTCCACTCTCTCCTCTAACCTTAAGGAAGTCAATCATGACCTTCCTTTCTTCATGGGTCCGTTTATTAAAGGCAATGGTCTTTTTGGACTTTTGTTTGGCTTTTTCTTCTTCTTCAGCCTTTTTATACTAAGCCAATTGACCTTGCTGACCCATGAAGGCTCTGTAGATTTATTTATTTGATAGTTTCTCAAGGTAGTCTGCATCCTCACCTTGAGAAACTAGAGCCTTTATCCACTCCTCTCTCATTTCTTTGGCTAGTTCAGAATCAGTTATTCTGAACTTAGACTCTTCCTTCTTCTTCTTCTCTAGTTCTTCTTCTTCCTTGTCAAATTGTTCCTGCAGTTGAAGAATAAGAGCTTCATCTTCTTTAATCTGATAAACTGCAGGAATCTTTACTTTGAGCTCATCCAGCTATTTTGCATACATCTGGATTTGTTGTTCTCTGAGGAGAATGGCTGTGAGTCTATCTTGAGCTTTCTTTGTTTCAGCCATATCCTCTTCTTCTCTTCTTCTTCTTCTTCTTCTTCTTCTTATTCTTCTTCTTTCTTCTTTCTCTTTCTTTTCTCTTTTCAACCTCTCTTCTTCTTCTTCGGTTATAATTCCCTTTCCCTTATCTTTGTTAGATGCCTCTGCTTCGGCTTCACTGATCACAACAGCAGATGATTGTGCTGCTGTGGGAATCTCAGCCTCAGCTTCATTGGCAATTTGAGAGGTTGATAAGGGAAGGTCATTAGCTTCATCTGTTTTACACTCAGGACTTGTAAATTCTATCAGCATTTCTTTGACAGTGGATCTTGACTCATATGCAGCAGCAAAGATGTCTACTCGAAGGGAAGCTGAGTCAGAATCAGTGTCAGAATTTGACACACATACCGCTTCAGCAATCCTTCCTTCTTGTACAAGATGGGCTCTGACAGTAGCCATCATTGCCTGGCTTTCGAGGGAGTTGACATTGCAGATATTTGTTCTGAGTTGAAAGATCTTCTAAAGAAAGTTTGTAGGCAGTAGCAGGATGTTCCTGGTGTTGATGGTGAGAGAGGAGCCGTTGCTTAGCAGAAAGGTGTGGTCAAGAGACTTAGTGCTTACCCATCCCAGCACATCTAAGTCCTTGACAATGGAGTTGTACATAAATCTTCTTAAGCACAGAACTTCTTTTTCAGTGAGAAGACTGCTCCTTGTTTTTTCAAGTCTTCTAGGAGTCAGTCTTCTTTCTGCTGCTGTTGAAGATTCATGATATGCCACCCTTTTTGCTGCTTGTATTTGTCTTTGAATGTTGGGTAGATTATCCTCCATCAAGTCATAGAACCTGTCAATGGCAAGTTCTGTTGAGAGGTCCGTTGAGTTGTTGATGCATTGTAGATGGTATAGGTGAAGGACTTGGATGATGTTGAGAAAGTCCCAGTTTAGCTTTTCTACTCCGCCAAACTCCCAACCAATCCAGAACCTCTCAGACTTTCCATCATACCCCCAAGCTAGTATTGTATCAAACTCTAGCTGTGTTGAAGTTAGTGAAAATTGGGGGGCAGAGGAGTGACTTATGATGGCTGCTGCTTCAGTGATGATGCTGAAAGATGTATATGTTTGTTCTGTGTCTTCAGCATCATTCATCATCTCATCAACAGCCCTGACGACTAACTTCCAGTCTTCAGATGTCTCTTCTTCTTCGTTATCTGAAGCTGGCAAGTCATGAACCTGTACAAAAGTTGGCTTGAATAATGAGCTTTGAAATGCAGCCTACTCTTGAATCCAGTCGTCAAGACTATCTGAGTCTTCCTCCATTGGGACCATCTCCCCCTTTTTGGTTGCATCAGTGGACAAATAAGCATCAGTTTGGGTGCCCACTGATACAAGGGAGGGAGAAGGTATAGTTGGGCATTTATGGGCTTCATGCATAGAGACTTGGTGTCTTAGTTTGGACACTTCATCCTCTAGCATAGCCACCCTGGCCGTCAATTCCAAGTTATGAAGTTTCAGTTTATCCTCATCCACAGTTGTGGAATCCTTGGATCTAGATGGGGCCTAGGGCCTAGCCTCTTCATCCCCATCACCCATGGTTTCTTGGCACCTGGGATTCCTCTCAGCGAGGGGAGTTTCCAAGGAAGCATACTCACTGTGAGTTTTCGTGGTTGAGGTCTTAGCAATGTTGTCACTATCCTCCTGGTCATTTGATGGACTAGCAGTAGTGATAGCCTCTTCCACATCCACTCTTTCATAACTCCTAGAGTGGACCTTTAGGGTAGAAGAACTTGGGTTGGGTGTGTTGGAAGCAAGATCAATCAGTACCTCCGAGATAGTGGTAGTTGGAGAAGGTACATCATCTTGATCAGGTTCCTCAACACTTAAGTTCAGAAGAGAATGGTAAGCTCAGGGGGCTGTTCTATGGATCCGGGAAGTGATCCTGATCCTAATAGAGAGACATCCAAAGGAGTCTCCCTAATAATGTGGCTATCCCTTATGATATTCTCACCAGAATGTTGTGATTCTGAGTGAGGGCTGTTAGGTTCGGTTTGGGCCTTGGAGGCAAGAGAAGAAGGAGTTCTCTTGCCCCTTTTCCTAGTATATGTCGTTGCAACCGGGGCCCTGTGTTCCGGTTGAACGATGACATCCAACAGAGGTGAAAGTAATTTTTGTGCCTGTGTATCCTTAGTAGTATGCACAGGGGTTCGAATGGTAGAAGCAGACTGTTGTTCAGGATGTGAAGTGGAGGGTGTGGGATCAGTATCAGCTGGGATTGCTGAACTGTCACCCGGGGTACTCTGTATGTTCAGCATTGTAGATAACAATGGAACATTGACCCCTGAGAACTTTTTGGAAACAGTTCTCATGCTTTGAAAAATATTATTTTTATGTCCCAACATGATGTAGATTCTTGCAGGTTTTGAGAGTTCTTTTATTGAAAACTTCCTGCAAGAATCTTGGGTACATAAAAAATTGTTGCTTTGCACCCTCTTGAAGGTTATATCTCAAACCCTCAAAGATGAGGTGTGCAAAGTTGAAGCCTTGGTTAGTGACCATACCATGGAAGGCGGAGGCAAGTGCGGAGCTCATCTGATGCCATCCACTCCTCTTCTGGGATATGCATTGGAGAAGAGTGTGGCAAAGATACTTCCATGGAGGGCCCATCAGCGCCTTGTCGATCGTATACTCGGTCTGATTTCCAGTGTATCCAATGGATACAAAGGTCCTCATGTATTCGTCCTTCGAGTATGAGATGGCTGCTCCCTCATCTTGAAGCTTAAGATGTTTTCTGAGTGTGGCTTCCAAGATGGTGATATCCTTTCCGTCTACTTTGGCTTTAATTTGGGGAATTCCCTGTTCGGTTGAGTAGACGGCGATACTCCAAAAATCCCCCATATGAGGGATATATATGGTAGGGTTGGTTGTGAGGGAAAAGTAGATTTTTGATCGACATAAGAAGTCGATCATATCATTAAATCCTTCGGATTTCTTTCCTTTGGTAAGATATGCTGTAAGGTTGTGGTATGGGGAGAACTTATCATCAGGGTTATTGATGTCTGCCATTGTTGTTTGATTTGGAGGGAAGGTTAGAATATGGGAGGCTTTGAATGTTTTAAAGATGAAGGGCTTGAATATGGTGGGGACTTGAGAGAAAGTGATGTGGGGTTAGGGTGAAAATGAAGGTGAATAGGTGGTAAGGAAATTTGATTTTTTTTTATAACGACAGAGGAGAGAAAAAGCAAAATGACTTGTACCTTACAACCCAATTCACCTTTTACTATTACAGCTGTAATACACTGAGGCAGTCATGGTAAAGACTGACGTTAATTTTTACAGCGGGTAAAAGTTAATTTGGACTTAAATGTACCCATCCGCAGCAAACTTGGTTGCTGTGGATGAATAAGCCTGTCCACTACAACCTTGGTTGCTGCGGAAGGTTAAGTCTGTCAGCAGCAAACTTATCTGTTGCTGATGGATTTAATAATCCGCAGCAAGGATGTTACTACTGATAGTCTTAAAAAAATCCGCAGGAAACCTGTTCCTGCTGATAACTTAAAGCAGTCAGCTGCAAATCTTTTGCTGCTGAAGATTAAACCTGTCAGCAGCTGAAGGACAAAAATGTTGTTGACTTATAACTTTTATTTACAACAAAGGACAGACACATTTACATCAAAGGATAGACGCATTCAACTGAACCAATGATGATGCTTGGTGGTTTCTTTGCCTTCCATTGTTGAGTTGGTGGTTTTCCAGTTCTCTTTGCCTTTTTAACAGCAGAAGCTGCATCTGAGGACTTTGGCTTATCAGCAGCAGATTTTGTTGCTGCTGATGGTTTTACTTGAGCAGCTGCAGACTTTGTTGCAGCTGAAGGCTTTCCTTTTGGTTGCTAGGGCTTTACTCGATCAGCAACAGTTTTGTTGGTTGCTGAAGGTTTAAGAACAGACGTATGCCTATCCTTCTTCACCTTACTGATAGGTTTTTGTATAATTGGGGTTGGAGGAAGAATCTGATTGAAAGGATTAAACATACAATTTGCAGCAAAGTGGTCTGATTCACCACAGATGATGCAAGATTGTTGAGGTTTTGACAACTTCTCCCTTGGTGGAGAAAGAGAGTTTCTGAATTGAGTGGTCTTGGCTTCAAACCTTCTTACCTGTTTGTTCTTCTTTGTCTTCTCAAAAGCATGTTGCTTGAGGTTTCTTTGCTACTGAGGTAGTAGAAGCAGGTGCTGGCAGTGTGGTTGTATTTTCCACAGACAAAGCCTGATTTGGCTAGTTTGTCCCTTGAAAGGTAAACATAGTCCTTTCTTTTGAATAGGTCTTTGAAGTTCCAGGGGTGAGCTTTGTTATGCTCAAAGGTGGCTTCTTCCAATGTCTTTTGAACATATGAAACCCTCTCTCCAGGCTCATGACATATGTCAAACACCTTCCTTGGTTGGATTGGAATTGAGGACTTGCCCTTTTCAATATTTTGCTTCCTACCTTCTGGAGGATAACTAATTTTGATTTGTTTGAATGGTGTAGGAACTGGTACTGAAATGGCTGGTACTAGTGCTGAATGGATAATGGGAACTTCATCTTTAGTCAGAATAACTTGAGGGGCAGGAGGAGATGAAGCTTCACTTGTTTCAGTGGAGTCTGAGCAAGTTGATTCAGACTCTGATGAGATAGTGCATTCTTGCACCAAAGGTTCATCCTTAGAAGGATCAAGATTTCTGTTGGCCATATCAAGATTTGCAAGATTGAAGCCTGGTTCATGGATGGCAACGTAGTCAGCAGTAGGTGCAACAGCTTGATATTGTTCAGCATGATACCCCAGACCAGTTTTTACCTTTTCATGAATTTGAGCATCCAAAAGTCTTTGCAGCTTTTTGGATGCAAATTCATATTTGTCAACATGAACTTTCTGTTCTGCCAATTCTGCTCTGGTAGCTTTTAATCTGGCCAGTAGATCGTCAATCTGAGTTTCAAGATTGGTTTGTTCATGTCTTAATGATGAAATCTCTTTCTTTAGGCAGTTAATTTTTTCTTTGTAACTGTCTTCGACCTTTTTGAATTCAGATTTCATTTGATGAAACTCTTCATTTTGATCTATGAGGTTTTGATTATGCTTTCTGTAGCCTAAAACCTTATCAATATAGGCTTGGGAACATAGATGTTCATATACCTGAGGCGGTATCTCTGTTGTGTCTGCCATAAGAGCTTGGTTATTAGCAGGCAGATCTTCATACTGGAAGCTCCAGTCAAAGTCAGATGTTCCAACAGTTGCACAAGCTGCAGTTTGAGCTGGAGGAGTAGCTTGTTGCTGTTGTTGTCTTGGTTGGGCTTGGTAAGCTGCTGGGTTTGCCCTAGGTGCCTTGCATTCTCTAGCAAAATGACCCAGTTGGTTACAATTGTAACATCTTAGTTTGCTTTTGTCCAAGCCAACTCTAGAGTAGAACCTTTTTGCTCTTATAGATAACATGGCATACGCGTGCTGTATGTCCATTTCTTCTAAGTCATCTGGATGGAAGCATTCCAGATCCTCCTTGACAAAGAACATGTTGCTTGAGTTTTCAGAAACAAAAGCAGCAGAGGTTGAGGATTGAGGAGGGGCTTCAAGAAGAAATGGTGAGGTATTTTATTTAGAGGTAGAAGTTTGAGGATGTGTGACTATGGGAGGATAGTATTTGCTAGTACTAGGACCTAAGTGGTCAGAGTGAAGAGCAGAAGAGGTGGTGGTGGATGTTGAAGCTGTTTGGTAGCTTGAGCTCCTTTCCTTGGCCTGAGTCATCTCTAATTCATAGGTTTTGAGCATACCGAATAGCTTAGTCATCTGAAGAGTCTTCAGATTCTCAGTTTTTCTGATGGACACTGTGTAGAGTGTCCAGCAACTAGGTAGACATCTGATGAATTTCTTAAGAATATCTTCATTCTCCAACTTCACTTTTGAGCACTGCAGCTCACCTACAAGATAGGTAAATCTGTTGTATAAAACAGTTAGAGACTCACCTTCCTTCCAGACGAAGTTTTCATACTGCTGGTTCAGGATGTCTCTTCTGTTTTCTTTGACTTCCTCAGATCTAGCAAACGTCTTCTCAGGAGCCTCCCAGAGCTCTTTAGCAGTTTTGTAACTTCTAAAGTTTTAAAAAACTTCATCTGGAAGGCACATTTGGATAGTTCCTAGTGCCTTGAAGTCCACCTCCATCTTCTTTATGTCCTCTTCTGAGTACTTGGAGGGCTCCTTTGGAACTGGTGGTTCTCCATAGTCAGCAGAGGCCACAATGGGAGTGTAGGGTCCATCCCTGATGGATTTCCACATTCGATACTCCTAATAACAGAAAAAGCTTTCCATACGATTCTTCCACATGTCGTAGTCTTCCCTAGATACCAATCTTGGTGGTCGGTTGATGCTGCCGATGTCTTCAAATCCATTGCTCTATGCCATCTTTGTTTTTGTGATTTTGGGTGACTTGATTGAAAGAGAGAGTTTAGAATAGAACCAGAAGTGATTAAACAAGTGTGAGTTTGTTTAATCTGAGTCAAAGCTCTGATACCACTTGTAGGATCGTGAAAGTACAAGATGGTTCTGTTCTTAGTTGAAATTGGCGGAAACAATATCAACTACACAAGTATAATCGAGTAAACAGAAAGAATACTAATAAGAACACTGTTGTATTAAGCTTTTGTAGATAAACGATTACAATTGAAACTCAATCAAAAAGCATAAAAAAGCACACTTACAATGAAGTGTTTACACAATATTTATACTCACTTAGAATCAAGACAGACCCTTGATTCTAAGGATCAGATCTAACACAGACAGTTGATCTTTTGTATATAGCTAACTATTACACGTTTAGTCTAAAACTAGTTAACTTTATTGAAACGTCTTCTTTATGCATTATTACTTGCATGCTTGGAGAAGAGCATTGTTGTCTGTCATTGGTTGCACCATTGAGGTTCCTTCTGCTTTGAGTGTGTCAGTTGCTTTTACAGAAAGTTGTTAGTGACGCTTGGCATGGATAGTCAGCTGCAACGATTTGTCTTCAAGGCACACGGCTGTCAGCAGCAAAGATGAGGATCATCAGCAAGATGTGACCATCCAAAGCTGCTGATGATTTGCCTATCAGCAGCATCAAGTGTTGATGCTGCTGAAAAGCCTTTCAGCATCAACTTTGGTCTTCAGCAGATAAGGCTATCCGCAGCAGATTTGTTCTTCAGCAGGAGAACAAGTATCCGCAGCAGATAAGCTTGTCCGCAGCAGTTTGTTGGTCAGCAGCAAACTCTGAGATCAGCAGCATTTGTACTTGGAGAATTTTGTAGCCATCAGTCTTTGGTTCTACATCAACTTTGACAATGAAATTGGTACTTCTCAGAAACTGTCAAAGTTGCTAAGTCTTGCTGATTATCCAAACTGGAAGGATCATTTTGATCAATTTGTTTCTTTCACTGATACCAGTTTATGGATTCCTATTCTAGAAGGATATACTCATCCGACTTATTCATGGATGGACAGTGATAATGTTCCAAAGCTTGTATCTGCTTTAACAACTGAAGAAAAGCTGTTATTTGATCATGAAAAGAAGGCAATGGCAAGTATTTCAATGTCACTACCAAAAGAATTTTATCACAGTTTCAAGCAGTTTAAATCTTCTAAACAGTTATGGGAAGCTTTACAGAAGAGATGTGAAGGAAGTTTGGATGTGAAGAAAAGCCGTAAAGAATTATTGAAGAAACAATTTTTAGTATTCAAACACTTTCAGAATGAGAATTTGGATGATCTAGCTATAAGATTTTATCATCTGCTGAGTGAATTAGCAAGTGTAAATGTTGTTTATGAACCTAAAGAGATTAATGACAAGTTTCTGGAAGCCTTACCATCAAAATTTGATGTGTATCCTGTTCTCATCAAAGAAAATGAAAAATATAAGACAATGTCACTTGAAGATGTTCTTGGAAAAATTCAATCTCATGATCTGAACTTACAGAAAAAGGAAACTAATATGGAGCACCTGCAAGATCCATCAATGTATTTTGCCAAAACAGCTGGAAAATCTGGATCAGAAGTTACTTCAGGAATAAAATCTTCTAGGATGAAGTCAAAAGGCACATTAAGACCATCACATCCTTCATACATCAAACTTGTTTTATCTTTGGTAATCTCCACTTCTACTATCTCACCTTCTTCTATTTCTGAGTCATTTTCTTCATCTTCTAAGTCATCAAACAACTCATCTATATCATCTATTTATCAGTTTATGGGATATTATGATGCTCCTTTACCATTGACAGCTCTTTCTAAAATACAAAAGCAGATGTATGATCAAGAGATAAAGACGCGTGCAACTCTACAAATGGCTTTACCAAAAGAAATCATTAATAGTTTCGGGAAGTGTTCAACTTCAAGAGATCTATGGGAAGCATTGAAGAAAAAGGGTGAAGCTAATTCTCAAGCATTTGTGGTCTTGATCAAAGAAGAATTAGTGAAGCAATGTGATTCTGAAAGTGACTCTTCTACAGTTTTAAGTGATAGTGAGGGTGTTTGATCTGGTGAAAGCACTTAGTCTACAGAAAGTGATGGGATGACTGAAGAAAGCTTCCAGACAGTTGAAGATGATTTGACTGAATCAGAAAAGGATATTGCTGCAGAGCCTATCAATGTTGAACAAAAGAGTGAAGCTGATGATGACGTATTCATGGCTACTGGTGCATCTCCTTCACAGGTTAATGGTGAGGTAGTTTCTAACTCTGAGTCTTTTTCTACTAACTGTGTTGCTTTGAAGGATAAAATTATGAGGGTTATGGATGACAACGTCAACCTCATTTGTGATATGAAATCGATGCACACGGTAAATCAAAAATTAAAAGATAATGAGAATGTGTGTGTTGAACGGATTGAATCATTGAAGAGAGACATTAATTCTCTGACCTTGAAGATAAAAGAGCAGGCATATCATCTGGATATGGCTTATGTAGAAATTGAGAAAAGAAATACTGATCTTGTTGAGAAAGATAAGGAACTTGCTAAATCTAAAGCAGAGGTGATCAGACTGCACAGAAAGTTAGAAATCTTTGGAAATTCATCATTCTTAATGGGATATTATAATAATAATACTGAAGAGGGTAAGGGAACTAGTGGTATTGGTTATGTTCCTCCACCATTCAACGAAAATTATTCTGTGGCACCTGAGATTGTAAAAGATGAGGATTTAGATCCGAAGACTGTGTTGAAGGTTAATCCAGTCACAGGTGAAGATATGGTGTATGATGATGAGAGTGATGATGAATTTTTTGATGAAGCTAAGATAGAGGGGATGCCGAAGGAGGTTAAGAAAGAAGAATCAAAAGTTGTGAAGCAGAACCAAGAAGGTGTTGATTCTAAATCATCTAGAAAATATACATTTGGAAGTTCCTTAAACTCAAGGAGAGTTCCATATGTCAGAGATTATAAGGAAAGGCGTACATGTTTTCATTGCAGTGAGATGGGACATATTGTGATTAATTGTCCTTACAAAAATAAAGAGAAGAGGCATGTATTTCCTGAGAAGATGAAGCCTGAATTAAAACCTGTTACAAAATCTTCAGTTCCTGAGAAAATAAGCTCAAAAGAAGTTCATGTAGGCGAATCTTCTTCAAGTGCATCTTGTCATGTGAAGGTTCCTTATATGAGAGAATATCATGAGAAGAGATATTGCTTTTACTGTGGTCTTGTGGGTCACACTAAGATCAATTGTCCTCACAATGCCAAAGGTAACCGACATGTTACTCCAGAAAAGGTAAGAACTTCTGGTAAGCTTTTCATTAAACCAAATGTGGTTAAACCTCGTGATACACCGAAGGGTAATTCAAAATCCGAGGTTAGGCTTTCTAGACCTCAAAGACGGAGAAGAAACAGAAGATTGAGAAAACTTTTAGAACGTCAAGAGCTTTCACAATCAACACAATTTTTAAATGACAAAGAATGTTCAAACACTTCACATTTTTAGCAAAAAGAACTTAATGAACAGAAGTATGTTTGAAAATCTAAAGTTTTTATTTCGGATTTGTCGGAGCAATCACCAAAAATTGATGAGAGATTCGATTGTGAATGGAGTGAAGTCTTTTATTTTGATACAGGTGGACGACCCATGTCTACCATGGCTTGGGTCCCAATTTCAAATTAATGTTTCTTGTTAGATGTGTAAGATTAACCAAGAGGGACTATTAATACCATTTGGGTTGTTAATAGTGGTTTTTCATAGCACATGACAGGGAATGGCATCTGTAACGAGCAAAGAGTTGTTAGATAACTGATAAATCTATTTGATTTAACGACTTGATGCTCAGAGGGAGATTATGTCACACAGAATGTTTGTTTTTGAAATATGTTGACCAAGTCCAAATGACAACCTAAAACTTAAGAAGATGATGGTGAGCATAAAGTCGTTGATGCAACCATTTGACTAGTTGAGGGGGAGTTTACAGGACAGGGAAAGTACAGTATTGTGTTGGTGACAAAGGCAAAGGCATTTGATTACATTCGATTACACTGGTTTGCATTTTTGATTGATTGAAATGCTATATCATGAGTAACCAAGTAAATGTTTTTCTTAAAATGTTTTCATGGAAGTTTTTATTTTCTTTCAAAAATATTTTGAAAAATCCAAACAAATTGAAAATTTTAAAATTGACATCATTTGAGCATGAGAAGAAATGATAGTACATCAGTAGATATTCATTCACACATGACCATAGATTGACTGGTTGGTAGTTTGTGTTTATTCAATATATCTGAATTATATATGTTTTGATCTAAACTTTAGAGACTGCACAAATAGGAGATGATAGTGTTGTGTATGCATATAATTTAGCTTGTCAATAGGCTAAAAGCGTCTTTGAACCATTAGTAGTGTGAAAACATAATTACATATGTTGCAACTGTGATTTGAACCCATTTTATGCCTGGGTGTGTGTTAAAAGATCGTTATCAGATATAGAATATGAGGCTTAAAGTGTTTCATGAGACTAGTATCGAACTATATTGATTAGCACAATTTTTTAGTTCACTTCACTGACCATGCCCCGAAAAACATGCAATGTGATGTTGAACTAAGATATGTTTATGATAACATCTGTTGGAACATATGCTCGCCCTTGGATCATATTGATACATCATCTTTACTGATTGCATTGAATTCATAATCTAGATAATAGTTAGATTCACGTACCTGAATCTTATGATTTTACATATATAAGCCAAGACATTGAATCATTCTGATTCCTTATATTCTTCGGGATCTGTTTCTTTTCCTGTGCTAATTGAGGTAGTTTCATCCTGGAGATTGATATTATCTTTGCATAAGTATCATATAACTTGAAGATAGTGCATTTTACTTTCTTTTGGCATACTAGTGGGGTACACATTGTATTTCATACTTAAATGGTACCTTAATTTACAAGAAAGTGGAATTGAGATGCTTTTAGTTTCAAATCTTATAATATTGACAATCTGAATTTGTGTGTCATAGCCTGATCTTGTTTTCTTGGAATGTTTATTGCATATCATTACATGCAATATATGAAAGTCTGAAAAAGATAGAGGTTGATAATCTTGAAAGATATTGGTTTGATTGGTCAAGACTTGAAAGAATGACATGGGATACCAATTACCTTGATATACGGATTTTATATCCAAAATGTGTGATTGATATGTCATATATACTGATATGATCTTCTTGCTCATGGTGTTCAACAAAAATATGTTCTTTATTGCTTTTCAGTTTACTTCTTTTCAAGTTTGTACATAGAAAAATCAAAAATATGTGTTTTCAAGTTTGTATAGATAAAATTCAAAAAGATTTTCTGTCATGCTTCCGTGAGAATTCCAAATTTTATTAAAAGGTTCTGGATTGGATCGGATACAGGTTCCAGGTGATTGACAAGAAAATTGAAAGAGAGACGTATAGAAGGTTGAAAGTTCAAAAGTTCTCTAAGTGTGGAGAAGAAGCGAACTTATTTTGTTCACCTAGGTTAAGTTCGCCTGGTAAGCGAACTTAGTAAGTTCGCCTGTAAGCGAACTTAAAACTAAAGCTTTTATTGTTTATCTGAAGCGAACTTGTTCATATTCTCACAAACTTTGTCTGAAGCGAACTTATCTCATTTTAAGCGAACTTGTTCTCGGTATTAGTTGTGTGTTTGAATATGTGTTATTGTTTCTATTTTCTGGTTATTCAAGGATTTGTACTTCAAACCAAGGTATAATCAGGTCTTTTTATCTATTGAATCGTTCATATCAAACAAGCTTAGCTTCTAGGTTACAGTTTTTATTGCCTCGGCTGTGTTTAGATCTAATCCTCGATTTCATATGTGTTATGCTTGAAATTGATGTTTGATAAAGGTTTATCGAGTTGTTTCGATCACGTGTTGTTCGGTTTATTCATCGGATTTCATCGTTTAGGAGGTTTTTGATTTCTGTGGGTTGTTATGAGCTTGGGGCGAACTTATAAGTTCGCCTCTTGCAACTCTAAGCGAACTTAATAAGTTCGCCTCAGGGGACAGAAGTAATTTTGACTTAGCATTTTTTTCTAATTTTTTTTTTGTTTTGTGTTTTTTATTTTTTAGTGTTTGTATCGTGTTTTAACATGTTTTGTATGTGGTTTTTGCTATGTCCTTATTACAGATGGATCGTCGAGTTAAATATAAACATAACCAAGTGGCGTTGGTGGATCCAAATTTATCTGAAGCTGTGAATTACCGAGATATCATTAACTTTCTGAATAGATCAAGAATTATTGTTGATGTTTCGGCAAATCCCTACATTAGCTTGAATTACATTCAACAATTCTGGGATACAGCACAACATGACTGTACAGTTGATCTGAATGTTATTAGAGCTACTGTAAAAAACACGGAAGTAGCAATTTCTGTTGATACTATTCGTCAAGCTCTACATATGGGAGGAAATGATGAAGAACCTTTGGGGTTACTGTCTACTTTGATTATGGGTTGTTTTCAAAGGATGGGTTACAAAGGACGAGCTAATGATACTCAAGCAAGGAAAGGTGGTCTAGTAGGACAATGGAGATACTTTATGCACGTCATTATTCAATGTCTTTCTCCTAGGAAAGCTGGAACTGATGGTTTGAAGACATTATTACAATCAGCAATGGTGGCTTTTATTTTAAATAGAGGGTTTAACTTTACTCACTATTTTTATAAGGAGATAGTTGCACAGATTACTCCACCGGCTGGTTAAGGATTTCTTTTATATCCGAGGTTTATACAAATGATTCTGAATCATGTTATACCTAATTTTCCTCAGTTACCACAGCGTCTTACACTCACTCCAATGACTAGAAGGATTTTCACTGATTGTAACTACATCAAGCAGCAAAATCCAGCCTTGCTACCTGTTCCAACTCCTTTGTTTGGACATATTATTAATCCTGATTATATTGCTCCTCCAAATGATAATTGGATACATCCAGAGGAGGTTCAACAACAACAACAACAAGCTCCATAGCAACCTCAACCACAACAAGTTGCACCTGAAGTACAACCAGAACAAGTTAATGTATAAGTTCAAGATGCTGCTCAAGATAATGTGATAGAACCTAATTTGGGGATTCATGATGCGGTTCATGAGGAAGGTCAGAAAGTTGAAAATGAGAATGTGAATGTGAATGAAGGAGCACAAGATAATCAAGAAGGACAAGTTAGTGATACTAGCACAATCTAAAAAAGCTACTGATGCTGATTCTGATTCTGAAGCTACACATGATTTTGATCCAGATCATTATGCTAAACTTGCTACTATTCCGTCGGCAAATGCTGGTAAAAGACTAAAGTCTGTGGCTACTAAACCAAGATGCAAGTCTGTTCGGGGTCTTCCTCCTGGAACAACACTTGGCAAAAGATCGTTAAGAGATGAATCGTCTTCCGATTCTGATTATGTTCCTACTCCAAAGTCACAGAAGTTATTGTCTGCTTCTATGACAACTGCTGCAACTGCTCGAGTAGCTGAGGACTTGGATTTTATGGATTCTTTGTCTCATACTACTTCACCTCATGGTACTCCTGCTCCAGTTCCTCCTCCTACTTCTTCACAAGCTGGTCCGTCTAGTTCCTCGAAGGATGCTAAAATTGCTGCTCTACAAGGAAAGGTATCTTGCCTAGAAGCTCAAGTTGTGGGTCTTCAAGGTCAAGTAGATGTATTAAGAGTGAATGATTTTCAGAGAGAACAAACTCTTCAATCTCAAAGCAAGCAGATCTCTGAGATGCAGATTCTTGTATCACAATTGATAGAGCGTATTGACGCTCAGGGGGAGATGCTTGCAGTGATTAAAGATGCTTGTCATACAGAGGCAGTTCAAAGAAATAACAATGAAGATAATGATCCCAGTGGAAACAAGGGTGATCATCAATACACTGATGTTGCTCTGATATCTCAATTTCAGGGGGAGTCTACTTCAAATCAGGTTGAAACTTCTGGTGAAAAAGATACAGGAGAGAATGAAGAGGTTTTGCTTCTAGAATTCTTTAAAGATGATTCTGATCTTGATGAAGCTAAAAAAATAGACTGCTTAGATGATATAGATGAGTTGTTTGATGACTTATAAGATGAAGAAAATGACTCAGAAATAGAAGAAGGTGAGATAGTAGAAGTGGAGATTACCAAAGATAAAACAAGTTAGATGCATGAAGGATGTGATGGTCTTAATATGCCTTTTGACTTCATCCTAGATGATTTTATTCCTGAAGTAACTTCTGATGGAATGACTGACTCTATGGAATCTACTAAATATGTCACAATGCCTGATCCAAACTCAGATTATGCTCAGTCAAAGACTACTGAAGAACCTGTGATGTATAGGGATACAGGTATGACGAAAGAAAAATGGTTAGAGATGGTAAAAAGCTGGAAGAAAGTGTTACCCAGGTCACCATCACCACCTGTTCTGAAAGAAAAATATGTAAATAAGGAAAGATGTGTTGGTAGAATTATCAGTTGGTTCTTTGATGAAGAAATCAATCTGTTTGCCTTAAAGAGATCTGATGGTGTTCAATATTTGAAACCAAGACTTAGGTATTTTAATACTTTGCCTAGATGGGAGCTGAATGGTTTGGCAACTAAGTCCTTAATCAATAATTCAAAGAATGGTATTGCTGATGCTATAGCAAGGTTGATTAGATTGGAAGGTAGTTCAGGGAAATATGATAAGCTGAAATCACAAAAGGGCAAAAGAGTAACGACTACTGATTCTAAAACTGGTAAAGTGATTTGGAGTTACAAGTTTAAACCAGTCAAAGTTGTAAAGAAGATACCTTTGAAGAAAATACCACAAGATTGTCTGGGAAATATGAAGTGGTGGTATGTGGATGTGAACACTGGAGAGGCTAAGATTGAAGATCAAGACAATAACGTCATAGCTTGTTTCTATGATGCTATGAACCTTATTAACTTCTCAAAGAAAGACCAGCACATGTTAAAGAGGAAAGAGATTATGTTTACAAGTGAATGGCGTGAGCAGGGTTTACAATATAAGAGAGTATTGGATATTTTCATCAAACATGGAGTGTGCGCAGGGAGTAAACTACCAGAGAGTTGAAAGAGCTCAACATGAAGATAAATAATCAAGCTATTGTCAAGGGGAAGTCTGTTAGGACATAGATGTGTGACAATAGGCCTTGTAATAGATTATATCTTCTATGTCTTTATGTTTTGTAATGTTTGCTTAAGTTTTGTTATAGGCGAACTTAACAAGTTCGCCTAGTCCTAGTTTAGGCGAACTTGCTAAGTTCGCCTGCATGACTGTAACTCTATAAATAGGAGTTTACATGTTAGTTTTAAAAAGCTTTTGCAATTTGTGTTCAAGATCTGTAAACTCTGAGTTTTGATGGAAGTAGAAGGAAATATTATTTACATCTTGTGTTGATTCTAGTCTATGTGAATGTTTTGTTTACACGGTCTCGCGTACGTTGGAATCCGCACTTCGTATAATTGATACACGTCACGTCTCGATTAGATCCATAGAAGACCCGCATGGACCTAACAAACTCGAATCTGAAACACAAATCAACGAACACCGAGGCTCTGATACCAATTGTAGGTCCCCGAGTGTCTCGGATCGTCACATCCAAGTGCGTTGGCTAGTCGAACCAGGTGCGGAATGCCCGCGACTAGATGGAGTATCGACAACAACAAGTAAACCGATAACAACAACAAGATACTTCAAACTTCGTATATTGATAATCACAGCCGGTTACAGTTGAGAATGAGTGCATACATAATCACAAACACTAACCAACTATATATACTAGAACTGTTGCCTGCACACTTAGCAAGTTCACAGGGCTTTCTTCCTATGTACTTAGCAAGTACGCATACATTTGTTCTTGCGTACTTGCTAAGTACGCATGTTAAACAACATGCGCACTTGTTAAGTGCGCAAAACACTTTACAAGACAAATACAACGACAAGTACCTACATACATGTTTATAACTTGATAAACCAATACATACAGATACTGAAATACAAAATACAAGTACAGAAAGTAGAGATACAAAAGTAGAGACAACATCCAGAGTGTTTGCCACACAAACGTGCTCCAACACAGAGTAGGCCCGGTGGCTTACAAACTCAAACTACCTCAAGAACTCAGTGGTGTACACAACACGTTCCACGTGTCAAACCTAAAGAAATGTCTATCAGACAAAACCCTTGTTATACCACTCGAGGAGATTCACATTGATGAAAAACTCCACTTTGTGGAACAAACAATTGAAATCATGGATCGAGAGATCAAGAAACTAAAACAGAGTCGCATTCCTATAGTGAAGGTCAGATGGAACTCTAAGCGTGGACCAGAATTCACTTGGGAATGCGAGGACCAAATAAAACTTAAGTATCCCCAGTTGTTCAACAATACACCAGTGGCAGACAACGCTGTAGGATCGGTAAATACAAGATGGTTCTATTCTAGTTGAGATTGGCGGAAACAATCACAACTAAGCAATGTAAACAAGTAAACACAAGAAGTACTGATAAATGCAATTTGTATTAAGCTTCAATGGTTACAAGATTATAGAGAAAACTCTAAGCAAAAGCACTCTTATACAATGACTCTAAGTACTACTTATATAGTAACTTAGAATCAAGACAGACCCTTGATTATAAGGATCAGATCTAACATTAGCCGTTGATCTTGTATTGAAGCTATTCTACATGAAACGACAAAAACAACTATACTAGTTAACTTTACTCAAACGTCTTCTAAGGCATCATTTCTTGCATGCTTGGAGAAGAGCGTTGTGGTTCTTTATTGTCTACACCAGTGACATTCTTTCTGCGTGGAGTGTGTCAGTGTTGCAGCAAAAAGTTGTCAGTGGTAATGGTTGCTTTATCGAAGCCAGTCAGCTGCAACGTTTGATCTTCAGTGGAAATGGCTATCAGCTGCAAAGTTGGAGATCAGCAGCAAGACACAACTTTCCACAGCTGCCGATGATATGCCTATCAGCAGCAACTTTGGTCTTCAGCAGATAAGGCTTATCCGCAGCACATTTATTCTTTAGCAGAAGAACAAGTATCCACTACAGATAAGCTTATCCACAGCAGCTTGTTGGTCAGCAGCAAACTCTGAGGTAAGAAACATTTGTACTTAGAAAGTTTTGTAGCCATCAGTCTTTATTTCTACAAACTCCCCCTAGACTGATGCTACCAAAACTCTATTACTTCTTTTGCTGCTGAAGCTTTTCCATGTTGCTGACTATTATTGCAACCTCATAACCTCTCTGGTCCTTGCTGGGATTGTTAAGAGGAAGCTCAGATAGAGTCTTGATGTCTTTGCTTGCCATTTTGAAGATGGCCTTGCTTGAACACCTCATCTTCTGTCCTTTAACATCTGTTAATGTGAACTCATCCTTTTCAGCATTGTAGGACTAACTAATGAATGGAGAGTGGGATTGGAGAGGTTTGGCATCAATAATTTCATCTTTGCTGGGGTTGAAGTGATGTTTGATCACCATCAACGGATGTCTCCCACCTTCATTCTCAGGCTCATTAGCTTCACCCAGCTCCATCATTCTTCTTAGATCAGAATTTGGAAGCTGCAATACCTCATAAACAGTTGTATAGATTGATATTCTTTCTTTTGTTCTTCCCCTGAAGACTTCAAATCGTTGATCTTAAGTGTTGTAGAACCAGTTGATGATTTCTCTTGAGTCTTCTGGTTTGGTAGTAGGTTTGCTTTTCTTCTTGGGATGTTGTTGATGAGTAGGAGTTGGGTGGGAGGATTTGGACTTTGTGGGTGAAGAGGAGGGAGGTCTAGGATGGAGAGAGGAAGGTTGTTGGATAGAGGAAGTGGTGGATGAGGGAGAAGGCTTGGGTTTCTTTGGTTTCCTTTCTTCTTCTTGATTGATTACCCTCTTCTTTGAGCCTTTCTTCCCTACTCTTTCTTCCTCTTCCTTTTTGACTTTAAAGTAAAGGGCTTCCAGGTTCATGAAACTCATGGGACCCAGCCTTTTTCCACTTTCTCCTCTAGCCCTTAGGAAGTCAATCACGACCTTCCTTTCTTCATGGGATCTTTTGTTGAAGGCAATGGTCTTCTTGGATTTCTATTTGGCTTTTTCTTCTTCTTCTTCAGCCTTTTTCTTATTTGCCAATAGACCTTGTTGACCCATGAAGGCTCTATAGATTTCTTTATTGGATAACTTCTCAAGGTAGTCTGCATCCTCACCTTGAGAAACAAGAGCTTCTATCCACTCCTCTCTCATCTCTTTGGCTAGTTTAGAGTCAGTAATTCTAAACTTAGCCTCTTTTTTTCTTTTCTGCTCTCTTTCTTCTTCTTCATTATTTAGTTGTTCCTCCATCTGAAGAGCTAGAGCTTCATCTTCTTGTATTTGGAAAGCTGCAGGAATCTTGACTTTCAGATCATCCAGCTGCTTAGCATACAGCTGGATCTCTTATTCTCTGAGGAGAATGGCTGTTTTTCTATCTTGAGCTTTTCGTAATTCAGCCATCTCCTCTTCTTCTCTTCTTCTTCTTCTTCTTTCCTCCTTTTCCTTCTTTTCCTTCACTATCCTTTCTTCATCTTCTTTTGTCATAAGTCCCTTCCCCTTGTCTTTGCTGGATGCCTCTGCTTCAGCTTCATGGACTACAACGGCAGATGTTGGAGATGCTGTTGGGATCTCAACTTCAGCTTCATTGGCAGTTTGGGGAATGGACAAGGGAAGGACACTTTCTTCATCTTCTTCCCATTCAAGACCTGTTACTTCTTTCCACCCTTCCTTCACCTTTTCCTCTTCTCTTCTTTTGGATTCTTCTTCTGTGTTCAGTCTGATTATAGGTGAGGAAAGGAAGGATAGGTCCGAGTTAGAGTCAGAGGCATCCATTGCAGGTAGACCTTCCTTTTCAAGCTGAGCTTTGATGGTTTTTATCACTGCCTGACTCTCTAAGGAATTAACGTTGCATATGTGTGTTCTGAGCTCGAAGACCTTGTGCAGGAAGTCCGAATTTAAGAGTAGGAACTCATTGATGTTGATTGAGAGAGATGATCCATTACTCAGGAAGAATGTGAAGTCAGAAGACCCAGTGCTCGACCATCCTATCACTTCCACATCTCTGACCACTTTGTTGTACAGAGATCTTCTCTAGCAGACAACTTCTTCTTCTATTAAAGTGTTGCTCCTGATTAAATCAAGTCTTTTAGGAGCCAGTATTTGTTTTGCTGCTGTTGAAGATTCTACACTGTCTTTAGGATAGGCCACCCTGTTTGCTTCTTCTAATAGTGTTTCAAACCAGGGCAGATTTTCCTCCATTAGGTCTTGGAACCTGCTGATTACAAGTTCTGCTGAGAGATCTGTAGAGGAGTTGATGCAGTTGGATAGGTACAGTTCAAGCACTTGGAGTGGATTTAGTGCATTCCAGTTCAGCTCTTCTACTCCGCTGAACTCTTTCCCAATCCATAATTTCTCAGTTGAATCATTATACCCCCAAGCTAGTATATAGTCAAATTCTAGCTTATTTGCAGACAGTGTGAATTGGGGGGCAGTGGTTTGTTTTATATTGCTGCTGCTTCAGGAACTATGCTGACTGATGGAGGTGTGTCTTCATTTTGACTTTCATCCTTTAACACCTCATCAACAGCTCTGACAACCAACTTCCAGTCCTTAGTGATTTCTTCCTCTTCATCTACTGAGTCTGGCAAGTCATGAACTTGAACAAAGGCAGGCTTGAATAATGAACTTTGAAATGCGGCTTGCTCTTGTATGCATTCTTCTAGGCTGTCAGCATCATCTTCTACTGCAACTATCTGTTAGGACATAGATTTGTAATGACAAAAGCTTGTAATAGTTAGATTTTATGTCTTTATGTTTTTGCTATGTAATTGTATAAAGTTGCTAAGTGTTTTTACAAGTATGCCTAGAGGCGAACTTGTTAAGTTCGCCTGGTCTATCAGAGGCGAACTTAATAAGTTCACTTAGGTCTAACTGAGGCGAACTTGTTAAGTTCGCTTAGTCTGTTTCAGGCGAACTTAACAAGTTCGCTTAAAGCAGGTTAGTTTCTATATATATGACTTTACAGAGTCATTAGACATAACACCGAACAGAGAGAACAGAGAGAACGATTTGTCTGATTGAGTCTATAAACCATTGTGAATCTGAATATATTGGAGAAGTTTATTTACGAGTGTTGTTTGAATTGTCGGTTAGTATACAAACGTTAACACAAAGGATTCCGCACTTCGTGTTATAGAAACGTCATATCACAAGTTCGATCAGTAGTTGAGTTACCTGGACCTACAAGTGGTATCAGAGCTTATGCTCGTGAATTAAGTACGATTCTCGGTGATTAGTGACGGTTTTTGTGTACAATTCGACAAGAAATTCAACATTTTTGAAGTTTCTGCAACAATGGAGTTTTTCAAGTTCTTGAAGATCGTTTCTTTGCTGAATTCGTGATTTTGGAAGTGTTTTTGATGAAATTAGTCCGATAGAACTGTTCTATTTGATAAAACTCATAATCCTACGGTTCAATTTCCTTAAATTCCATCAATTCGCTGAGAAATCATGATTTTTAAAGTTTTCGGTTCGTGTTTGGGTGAAGATTCTTTTGAATCTGTTACAGCAGTTTAAGCGAACTTGCTGAGTTCCTGTGCAGGCGAACTTAGCAAGCGAACTTATTAAGTTCGCTTCTCACATTTCAAGCGAACTTAGCTGTTAAGCGAACTTACCGGATTTTCTCCTTAAGCGAACTTGTCTTGTTCGCCTGATCTCAAGTTCGCTTAGTTCTCACTAAAGCGAACTTATTAAGTTCGCCCGAGGGTAAAACAGCTCAATACTTAGAAATTTTTCAGAAATTTTTTTTAACATGGCAAATATGGTTCAAGTCACAAACATGTTCAATTATGATAATGAGATTGGTACATCTAAAAAACCTCCGAAGTTGCTGAATCTAGCTGATTATTCAAATTGGAAAGATCGGTTTGACCAATTCGTATCTTTTACCGATACTAGTTTGTGGATTCCAATTTTGGAAGGATATACGCATCCTACTTATTCATGGATGGGAAAGGATGATGTTCCGAAACCAGTGTCAGCTTTAACTACTGAAGAGAAGCTGTTATTTGATCGAGAAAAGAAAGCAATGGCTAGCATTTCGATGTCTCTACCAAAGGAAATTTATCACAGTTTTAAACAGTTCAAGTCTTCTCAACAACTGTGGGAAGCACTACAGAAAAGGTGTGAAGGGAGTTTAGATGTGAAGAAAAGTAGAAAAGAGTTACTAAAGAAGCAGTTCCTAGTTTTTAAACATTTTCAAAATGAATCTTTGGATGATCTTGCTACAAGATTCTATCATCTTCTTAGTGAACTGGCTAGTGCATCTGTGGTATATGAGACTGAGGAAATAAATGATAAATTCTTGGAGGCTTTACCATCAAAGTTTGATGTGTATACGATTTTGATCAAAGAAAATGTTAAGTACAAAACCATGTCTCTTGAAGAAGTCCTAGGGAAGATTCAGTCACATGACATGAATATGAAGAAGAAAGAAACTAATATGGAGCATATTCAGGATCCCTCGATGTATTTTGCCAAATCTGTTGGTAAATCTGGTACTAGAGTGGCATTCTTTTCTGGTGATGCTCAAGAGTCTTCAAATGATCAGTGTTCTAGAGTTCCAATTTATTCTGGTCATACAAGCCATTCTGGATTTTCTGCTACTACTGCTTCAACATCATCTGGATCTCATGTGAATCAGAAAGTTGCTGATGATTATCTTGCTATGTTTTCTTCATTCATGGCATCATATGAAAATTTCATTGGAGGTAAAATACATGATCATGAGGTAATAGAAGAAGATTTCAGACAGATTGACCCTGTTGATCTGGAAGAAATGAATATCCAATGGAATATGGCCATGTTAATGCGACAAGCTAAAGATTTCTTGAAGAGAACTGGGAGAAAATATATTGGTTCAAATAGTCGATCGCGTATGGGTTTTGATAAGAGCAAAGTTAGATGTTACAACTTCCAAGAGTATGGTCACTTTGCTAAGGAGTGTGTGAAACCAAAGGTAGAATTTGATTCTCAAAAGAAGCAATCTAACTTTTAGCATAATAGGAATCAGCCACATGGTTCATCTGGTAATCAAAATCATGGTCCTTCTAGTAATACAAATCATGCATCTGCATCATCAGCTTTAGTTGCTCAAAACGATGAAAACTATGATTGGGGTATTCATCTGGAAGATTTGGTGGGTGCTGTGAGTCAGGCTTTTGTTGCAAAAATTCATTCAGAAAAACCAGAAGAGTCTACTGATGATGAAAGTTCTAGTGATGATTCATGTGATGGTGATAGTGTTCCAAGTGTTGATGATGAGGAAGAAAGAGAGCAAAGTATTGATTCTGATGTTGTGACAGGGGTTGCTGAGGAAGAAATTGTTCTTACAGAAAATGCTTCAGTTGGTGAAGATTCAGAAAATATTCCGATTGTCAAAGTATTCATGGCAGACATGTCGGTCCCGACTAAGGTAAAAGACTCTGTTTGTCATATATTTTGTTCTAATTGTATTTCTGTTAAAGATAAACTACAAAAAGTCATGGATGATAACACAAATTTGATTTGAAACATGAAATCAATGCATTCAGTTAACCAGAAACTGAAAGATAATGATAAACTGTGCATTGATAGAATTGAGTCTTTGAAAAGAGACTTAAATTCTCTTGGGTTATAATACAAAGAGCAGGGTTATCATCTAGATATGGCTTATGCTGAAATTGAAAAACGAAATGAAGTAGTTACCCAAAAGAACAAGGAGATTTCTGAAAAAGAATCTGAGGTGATAAAGTTACATAGAAAGCTGGAACAGTTTGAGAATTCATCTGTAGTTTTGGATTATTTCAATGCTAATGCTGATCCCACAAAAAGGGTTGCTGGTATTGGGTTTGTTCCTCCTCCGTTCAATGCAAATTATGTGGTTGAGCCTGAAATCATTCATGAAGAGGAGATTGATCCCAAGACAGTATTAAAGGTGAATCTAGTGACGGGTGAAGACATGGTGTATGATTCTGATACTGAGGATGAAGTGTTTGATGATTCAAAGGTTGAAGGCATTCCGAGAGAAGTGAAAATTGAGTAACCAAAGGTTGTGAAGAATGTTACTAGGGATAGATGCATCTTGACAGAACCTGAAGAGGTGAAAGTGATTCCAACTAAACTTTCTCCAATCTTAGAGTCAAGTGGGTTTGTTGCGGCCGGTTTTCAAAAGGTGAATTCTTCAAAGGTGCCAAAACAGACTTATGTTCCTAAGAAGCCGATAAATTGTTCTAGGCATTCATCTGAAGCTTATTCTTCTGATGGTTCTTCAAATTCAAAGAAAACATCTTATTCCAGAAATTATCAAGAAAGACGAGTGTGTTTTCATTGCAATGAGCCTGGTCATATTTTGATTAATTGTCCATACAAGAACAAGGGTAAAATGAAGACTGTTCCTTCACAACCGAAAGTGGTGAAGATTCTGAAAAGAAAAGATGAGGGAAAATCGTCTTCTAGTTTGGAGAAAGATATGACAGGACGATCTTTTATTAATTCTCCTGGAATTAAACAACAGAATACATTGCATGCTAAATCTTTTGTTTGCAGAGAAAATCTTGAGATTCCAAAAGTTGGGATTTCAAAAGATACTTTTCAGGAGGTTAAATTGTCTAGACCTCAAAGAAGAAGGAGAAACAGAAATTTAAAGAAAATTTTGGAAACATCTGAATCTGACAAAAATATATCAAATAATGTTTTTCAAAATAATAAAAATGTTTCTTCTTTGAAAAGGTCTGATTGTCAAACTTCTGTTCCAAAAGTGAATGATAAAATTGATTGTAAATTACAAGAAGTTGTTTATTTTGATCAATCCGGACGACCCAAGACCACGATGGCTTGGGTTCCACTTTCTAACTGATTCTCGTTGTTTATGTAGGGACAACCAAGGAAGACTATCAACAACACATGGTATGTGGATAGTGGTTGCTCTCGACATATGACAGGGAATGTGAAATTGCTTGAGGATGTGATTAAAATTGATGGTGGTTATGTCGCTTTTGCGGGTAATAAAGGCGGGTACATAACAGGCCAGGGAACGTTAAAGAACGACAAAGTAAAATTTGAAAAGGTGAATTATGTTGAGCAGCTGGAACACAATCTTTTAAGCGTATCACAAGTCTGTGACAAGAAGTTTTCGTTCCATTTCAACGATCATGAATGTTATATTCTGAAACCGGGTTTTGTGATTCCTGATGAATGGATTCTCATGAAGGCTCCAAGGAGAAATGACACATATGTCCTTGACATGAGTGTCGCCACTACAACGGATTCAATTCCAACATGTTTACTCTCCAAGGCGTCGGAATCTGATTCAATATTGTGGCACAGGAAGCTAGCTCACATAAACTACAGAAAGATGAACTACATTGTTAGGAATGATCTTGTGCTTGGTATTCCGAAAATGAAATTCTCAGTTCCTGATGATTATATTCCGTGCAAGAAGGGGAAGCAAAGAAAGAAATCTCACAAATCAAAGTCGACGAATTCTATCGTAACTCCTTTGGAGTTGCTGCATATGGATTTGTTCGGTCCTATCAGTATTAGGAGCATTGGTGGGAAATCGTATTGCTTGGTCGTAACTGATGATTACTCCAGATTTTCATGGGTTAAGATTCTTTCTTCTAAAGCTGAAACTACTGAGTTAGTACAATACTTAATCCTGGGTTTGGAGAATTTATTCAATCTGAAAGTCAGAAGAATCAGGAGTGACAATGGCAGCGAATTTAAGAATAGCAAAATGGGCTTATTCTGTCTACAAAAAGGAATTCATCATGAATTCAGTGTGCCATATGTTCCTCAACAAAACGGTGTTGCTGAACGAAAGAATAGGACGTTGGTCGAAACAGCTCGCACGATGCTTGCCGATTCTAAGCTTCCAGTCACCTTTTGGGCTGAAGCTGTGAATACTGCGTGTCATGTTTTGAACAGGGTCTTGACCGTAAAGCGACATAACAAGACTTGCTATGAATTGCTAAATAATCGAAAGCCGAATCTGGAATATTTACTACCTTTTGGTAATCCGTGTACCCTACTGAAGGTTAGAGATGTCCCAACAAAATTCAGTGCAAAGGCTATTGAAGGGATTTTTCTGGGGTATGTGGCAAATTCAACTACCAAGAGGGTTTATAACAAAGAGACACGCCAAGTTGAAGAATGGTTCCATATTGACTGTTCAAATCGGTCTTTACCACAAATGGCGATTGGTCCGGATTGGGCATTTGATTATGAAAACTTATTCAAGTCTTTTCATTTACCTTCTGACATTTCTGATGAAGATGCTGCTGTTATCTATGATTCTTGTCAAGATGCTCAGCACAATGGATTTCTACCAAATGCGGTTCCCAATTCATCGATTCCATCTACTTCTGCTTCAGATCCAAATGTTGCTTCTTGTTCAGGTCCACAAGATTCAGAGAGTGAGGAGGATAATGCTATTTTGCAAGATTCTTCTGCTGATCCGTTGTTGAGTGATGATCCATTACCTTCGACACAGGCTCAGGGGGAGATTCCAACAAATTTAGACTCGGAAATTCCAATTCCTCAAGATTATTCTTATCAATCTGACTCTACTCAAGTTGATGTGTTGCCGGTTCCTGAGGTCGCATCCATCAAGGAACACAAAGATCATCCAGTAACAAATATAATTGGAAATTTACAGGATGGAGTGAAAACTCGTTCTCTTGTTGACAATACTTGTTTGTATACTTGCATTAAAGATTCTGGTGTTCTTGATGATTGCTCACATTCTTGCTTTATTTCACAGGTTGAACCCAAGAATGTAGAGATGGCTTTAAATGACAATAACTGGATAGAAGCTATGCAGGAAGAACTTGCTCAATTTGATAAACTTAAGGTTTGGAATCTGGTTGCTATTCCGAAAGGTGCGTATCCGATAGGAACAAAATGGGTGTTTAAATGTAAAAAGGACGATCGAGGTGTCGTGGTACGCAATAAGGCAAGATTAGTTGTCCAGGGCTGCAATCAACAAGAAGGAATTGATTACACCGAAGTTTATGCGCCGGTTGCGAGGCTTGAAGCTATAAGGCTGTTTCTAGCTTTTGCTTCCTTTAAAGGTTTTAAGGTGTTTCAATTAGACGTCAAGAGTGCATTTTTATATGGAAAGGTCAAGGAGGAAGTCTATGTGTGTCAGCCGCCGGGGTTTGAAGATCCACTGAATCCGAACATGGTTTTCAAGCTAGATAAGGCCCTCTATGGTCTTCATCAGGCTCCTCGTGCGTGGTATGAGACTTTATCTACACATCCTTTGGCGAATGACTTTGTTCGTGGAAAGATAGACTCGACCTTATTCATAAAGAAATCAGGGGGAGATTACCTACTGGTACAGATTTATGTGGATGATATTATATTTGGCTCGACAAATGAAGGGTTGTGCAAAGACTTTGAGGGTGTTATGAAGTCGAAATTTGAAATGTCTGCTATGGGAGAGTTATCGTTTTTCTTAGGTTTACAAGTAAATCAAAAGGAAGATGGTTTCTTTATTCATCAGTCCAAGTATGTCAAAGACATCTTGAGCCGGTTCAAGATGGAGGACTGTACCCCATACGATACTCCAATTCCGGTCAATCATAAGCTGCATTCTGACTCGGAAGGAAAAGATGTGGACTGTCGACTTTACAGAGCTATGATTGGATCTCTCATGTACTTAACCGCTTCAAGGCCGGATATAATGTTCGCCGTGTGTATCTGTTCCAGATTTCAGACAAAGCCAAAAGAATCTCACTTAATTGCTGTGAAAAGAATCTTTCGGTATTTAAAAGGAAAACAACGTTTAGGGCTATGGTATCCCCATGGTTCTAACTTTGATTTCAATGCTTATACTGATTCTGATTTTGGTGGTTGTTGTCTGGACAGGAAATCTACAACAGGTGGTTGCCAGTTCTTAGGAAATCGACTTGTATCTTGGCAATGCAAAAAGCAAACCACAGTCTCGATTTCTACATGCGAAGCAGAATACATTGCTGCTGCAAGTTGCTGTTCACAAATCCTGTAGATACAACAACAATTGAGAGATTACGGTTTGAATTTCACAGAAACCCCCATGTTTATTGATAATAATGCTACTATGTCCATAACGAATAATCCTGTTAAACATAGTAAAACTAAGCACATCGAAATTCGATATCATTTTATACGTGATTGTGCAGAGAAAAGGTTGATTGAGCTGGTCAAGGTACACACTGAAGATAATTTTGCTGATTTGTTTACTAAGGCATTTGATTGTACCAGGTTTGAATTCCTAATAAAAATGATTGGTATGATCAATCCCGAATAAAAGTTTTTCAAAATCAGAATTTCATGGAAAATTTTCTTTTAAGTTCTTTTATTGCCTTATTACATTTCTGCATTTACATTTTCAGTCAAAAAGTTTAAATTATAAAAAGTCAAAACAAATTGAAAAATATAAAATTTGACATCATTTGAGGTTTTGAGAAGAAATGATAGTACATCAGTGATTAGTTCATTTCACACGACCTTAATAGACCTTGATATATGAATGATTAAAATAAGTTGATCTGATCTAAATTTCAAAGTCTGCATAAATAAGAGATGATAGTGTTGTGAATGCTCTATTCTTGATAATTTGTTTTATAATTTGTGTATAAAATTTGAAACTTGAATTGTCAATAGGCTAAAAGCGTTTTGAAGCTAATAGTAGTGTGAAAATTAAATATAATATGATTACATCTATGATTTAAATCCATTATATGCCTGGGTGTGTGTGTTAAAAGATCACTATCAGATAAAGAATATTAGCTTTTAATAAGGATTTTCCTATGAGATCAGTTTCGGGTTATGTCCTTAGCACTATTCATTCGATTTGCTTCAGTGCCCATGTCCCGAAAAGCATGCAATTTGAAGTATAATCAAGATATGTACTTGACAACATCTGTCAAACATATACTAGCCCTTGGATCATATTGATATATCATCTTTACTGATTCCATTGAATTCATAATCCAGATAACAATTGGATCCACGTACCTGAATCTTATTATTCCACAAATATAAGCCAAAACATTGAATCATTCGATTCTGAATCTCATTGATTCCTATACAATCCAATTTGGATTCTGCTATTCATGTGCTAAGTGATGTCTCCTCATTCTGAATATTTGGATAATCTTTAGTAAAATCTTATATATGTCTTGAAGATAGTGCATTTATTATGTGGCATATATGTGGGGTACACGATGTTTATCATCCAAATGGTACTAAATCACATGAATTTAGAGAATAAACGCTTATAGTTTCAAATAATATAATATTGACAATTTTAAGAATTCAGGCTTTATATTTCAAATTCGGTATAAATAAAAGAGCATTTTATAACCTGATCTTATTTACTTTGAAATTTATCGCGTATCATTTCAAATATTATTCAAATTAAACAAGTTTCAAAAAGAAAAAGATGCAAAATGCACAAAATTGAGTTGCATGGTCTCTTACTATAGGTTACCCTTTGTTATTGATAATATGTGTGATGAATTAATTGAATACTGATATGATCTTCTTGCTCATGATGTACAAATCAAAAATATGTGATTTCAGTTTATTCAGATAAAAACCAAAAATATGTGATTCTGTTTGTACAGAGAAAAATCAAAAATATGTGTTTCCGTCTGTATAGATAAAATTCAAAAAGATTTGGATTTTTACTTTCCATGAAAATTCTAAACTTTTATTAAAATTGTTCGGGATTGGATCAAATATGTGTTACTGACGGAAGTTCAAGATTTGAAAGGTTGAAGTTGGTAAAATTTGTGTTTAAGGCAAAAAGGTTGGAAAAGTAATTAAGTTCGCCTGTGTACAGAATAAGTTCGCTTAAATCAGTGAAGCGAACTTAATTTTTCAGTCTAGGGTGAAGCGAACTTAAGGGTGAAGCAAACTTATCTTGTTCGCCGAAGGATTGTTAAGTGAACTTAACAAGTTCGCTTAATCAAGCGAACTTAATCTGATTAAGTGTTGAATCAGGCGAACTTGTCCTTCTTATCGTCTTCATCAGACTCGAGCGAACTTAACCCAAATTTCTCAAAATTTTAAAACTGTGTTGTGAGTGTTAGTTGCTGTTTGTATCTTGATCGAAATTGCATTGCGAATCTATCAAAGGTATTTTCGTCAATTTTCATCCGCTAAATTGAGTGTATTTGATGGTTTTTCATCTCTGTTTTCGTCGGACAGTTTCAAGGACATTTTTGACCTAAATTTTGACCTAAATATAAAATTGATCATCATTTTTTATTCTAATGTGATATTCGATTGATTTTATATGTGTATTTCACAATTTCTATCGATTTGCCGAAGTTTGAAAAACCAGTGTTTGAATTTGAAACGTCTCAGGTTCAGGCGAACTTGTTCGAAGCGAACTTGTCAGGAGAACTTAATAAGTTCGCCTCTTGCACTACTAAGCGAACTTATTAAGTTCGCCTAGGGGTCAGAAGTGAAAAGGACTTGTGATTTTTTTATATTGGAAATTTTTTTAATTTTTTTTGTTGTTTGAAATTTTTTTTTGTTTGTGTGTATTATTAAATGTGTGTTTCATATATGGTTAAGTACACTAATGTTTGTTGTATTGTCCGATATTTTCACAGATGGCTCGACGTGTCGAATATAAGCATAATCAAGTGGCGTTGTTAGATCCTGATATGCCAGAAGCAGTTCATTTTCAAAGCATCATCAATTTTCTGAATCGATCAAGACTACATGTTGCATTATTTGCGGATCCCTATATTAGCTTGGTGTATATACAACAATTCTGGGATACAGTACATCAAGATATCGATGTGGAACCACATGTACTTCATGTAACAGTAAATAATACCGAGATTGCAATTTCAGAAGAGACGATTCGTGCTGCTCTTGAGTTGGGTGGAAATGCTGAAGATCCAATATCTTATCCTAACACTCTTATTATGGGTTGTTTTCAAAGGATGGGATATTGTGGAAGACAAAATGATACACAAGCTAGGAAAAGTGGATTAGTGGGTGAATGGAGGTACTTTATGCATGTGATTATACAATGCATCTCTCCGCGAAAAGCTGGTACCGATGTCTTGAAGATGGCTCTTCAAACAGCAATGGTGGCCTTAACATTGAATAAAAGATTCAATTTTCCTCTTTATTTTTATCGGGAGATGGTAATGCAGATAAATCCGGCTGAAAGGTCAAGGTTTCTTGATGTATCCCCGATTCATTCATATGATACTCAATCACCTTATTCCAGATCTTCCACAACATGCCATAAGATTGAATTTGACTCCGATGTCAAAACGTATCTTTACTAACTGTACTAAGGTGAAACAGCAAAATGCTGCGTTGATTCCAGTCAATACTCCACTGTTTGGGCACTTAATCAATCCTGATTATGTTGCACCACCTAATGACAACTGGATTCATCCTAATGAACTTGATCAAGTTCAAGGAGTTAACGTTCCAGCACAACAACAACAGCAACAACCACAACAACCTGCACAACAACAACAAATACCAGTTCCACAAATAAAAGTTCAACAGCCACAAATACAAGTTCCTGTACAACCTCAAATTCCTATTCCTAAACAAGTTCCTATTCCACAAGCTGCATTTGATATTCCGATTCAGGAACCAGTTCAAGAAGAGGTCGTTCATGATCCTAATCAAGATCTAGGAATGAATATGGATGATTTTGTTGATGATGCTGTGAACTCACCCATTCATGACCAAGAAGGGAATGTGGTGACAGATGCTGAGTCTAGTTCCAGTTCAAGTGATACAATATCATTTGATGATGACAGCACTGATTCTGATGAATCTAGGGTTTTTTCTCCAGGTCATTATGAACGGTTGGCTGCTATTCCACTGGCTAATGCTGGAAAACGCATTAAATCTCAAGCCAGACGACCACGACGCAAGTCTGTTCGGGATCCTCCTTCCGGATCAGTACTTGGAAAAAGATCTTTGGTCGATGAGAGTTCTGACACTGACAGTGACTTTAATCCAGATCCTACACGTCAAAAGTTAATGTCTGCGTCGATTGCTGCTGCAAAATCTTCTCAAGGAGTTGAGGATGCAAATTTTGTTGCTTCTCTGATCATTACTCCTCCACAATCTAAGGATCCATCTCCAGTTCATACTCCTGTTCCTCCAGTCATTCCTACTACTTCAAGTCCTTCTATTCCACAATCAACAGCTGGTCCGTCAAAGCCTTCTGATTCTGACAGGATTACTTTCCTTGAATCTCAAGTGCTATCTCTACAAACACAAGTTAACTCACTTGTATCTATTGATTCACAACAACAGCTGGTGATTCAGACTCAAGCTCAACAAATTGCTGATCTGCAAGCATTAGTGTCCAAACTCGTTCAGCGTCTTGACGCTCAGGGGGAGTTGAGGATACCTGATACTTGTCACACGGAGTCAATTCAAAGACGTGATGATGAAGACAATGATCCTGCTGGAAATATTGAGGGTGATCGTCAATACACTGACGCTAATCCTATATCTAGAGTTCAGGGGGAGTCGTCATCACAATCTCTTGAAGGAAACAAAGACAAAGATACTTCTGGTACTAATGATGAAGAAATTCTGTTATTAGAATTCTTTCAAGACTCAGAAGAAGAGGAAGCTGAAAAGATTGAATGTCTTGATGACATTGATGATTTATTCAATGACATGGACGAAAATATGTCAGATACTGAGATAGAAGAAGGTGAAATAGTAGAGATTGAAATAGATAAAGATAAAAACAGTGTTACCTATGAAGGGTGTGACGGTCTTAAGGTGCCATATAATTTCATCCAAGAGGATGTTGTTCCTGAGTTCTCTTATGACGGAATAACTGACTCTATGGACTATATTGAAGACGTTACACTGCCTGATGATATAGCTGAGTCAAAGATGGATACTGATGATGACAATCTTCAATTCAATAAGGGTGCTGAAACTGAAACTACTCACACTGAGTCTCCGAAGATTAATGAAGAACCTGTGATGTTCAGAGATACATGAATGACACGAGAACAGTGGAGAGAAGTTATAAACAGTTGGATGAAGGTGCTACCCAAGTCTCCAGCACAACCTGCTCAGAAAGAGAAATATGTGAATAAAGAGCAGTATGTAGGAAGGATCATAAGTTGGTTCTATGATGGTGAATCAAAATTGTTTGTAATCAAACGATCTGATGTTGTTCAATACTTAAAGCCAAGGATCAAATATTTCAATACCTTGCCGAGGTGTGAAATAAATGGTCTAGCTTCAAAGCCACTCATAAATAGATCGAAGAATGGTTTGGCTGATGTGATAGCAAACCTGATAAAGAAAGAAGGTAGTTCGGGTAAGTATGAACGACTGAAACCACAGAAGGGAAAGAGAGTGAAGATTACAGATCCTAAGACTGGGAAAGTAACCTGGAGATACAAGTATAGACCAGTGCGTGCTATTCACAAGATACCATTAAAGAATATTCCTCAAGACTTTCTTGGGAATATGAAATGGTGGTATGTTGATGTTAATACTGGTGAAGCAAGGGTTGAAGATAAAGATAATAAGGTCATTGTGTGTTTCTATGACGCAATGAATCTTATTAATTTTTCAAAGAAAGATCAGAGAACGCTGCGAAAGAATGAGATCATGTATACTGATGAATGGAGAGAACAAGGTCTACAGTACAAAAGAGTTTTGGAGATAGGCAGAAGATATGGTGTGCATGCTGGCAGCAGACTACCAGACAACTGGAAGAGTTCAAGATAAAGACTGAAGACAGAAGATCAAGCTATTGTCAAGGGGGAGTCTGTTAGGACATAGATTTGTAATGACAAAATCTTGTAATAGTTAGATTTTATGTCTTTATGTTTTTGCTATGTAATTGTATAAAGTTGCTAAGAGTTTTTACAAGTATGCCTAGAGGCGAACTTGTTAAGTTCGCCTGGTCTATCAGAGGCGAACTTAATAAGTTCGCTTAGGTCTAACTGAGGCGAACTTGTTAAGTTCGCTTAGTTTGTTTCAGGCGAACTTAACAAGTTCGCTTACAGCAGGTTAGTTTCTATATATATGAGTTTACAGAGTCATTAGACATAACACCGAACAGAGAGAACGATTTGTCTGATTGAGTCTGTAAACCATTGTGAATCTGAATATATTGGAGAAGTTTATTTATGAGTGTTGTTTGAATTGTCGGTTAGTATACAAACGTTAACACGAAGGATTCCGCACTTCGTGTTATAGAAACGTCATATCACGAGTTCGATCAGTAGTTGAGTTACCTGGACCTACACTATCTCCCCCTTTTTGGTTGCATCTGTGTAAAGGGCTGCATCTGTTTGAGTTCCTACGGATACAAGGGAGGGAGTAGGCACAGTTGGGCATTGATGGGCCTCATGCATAGAGACTTGGTGCCTTAGTTTGGACACTTCAACCTCTAGCATAGCTACCCTGGCCATCAATTCCATATTATGAAGTTTCAGTCAGTCCTCATCCATAGTTGTGGAATCCTTGGAGCTAGATGGGGCCTTAGGCCTAGCCTATGCATCCCTATCACCCTGGTTTTCTTGGCACCTAGGATTCCTCTCAGTGAAGAGTGTTTCAAAGGAAACATCCTCACTGTGAGTTGTCGTGGTTAGGGTCTTAGTTATGTTGTCACTGTCCTTCTTGGCAGTTGATGTACCAGGAGTAGTGACATCCCTTTCCACATTCACTCTATCAGTACCACCAGAGTGAACCTTCCTGGGTGATGAACTTGGGTTAGGTGCACCAGCAGCCAAGTCAATCAATACCTCCGAGATAGTGGTTGTTGGAGAAGGTATATCATCTTGACAAGGAGCCTCTGCACTTAAGTTCAGAGAAGAGAAATAAAGGTATGGCTCAGCAGGTTATTCTATGGATCCGGGATGTGATCCTGATCCTAATAGAGAAACTTCCAAGGAGATCTCTCTAATGTTTTGGCTATCCCTTTTGATATTCTCATCAGAATGTTGGGATTCTGAATGAGGGCTTTGAGGTTGGGATTAGGCCTTTGAGACAAGAAGAGAAGTAGTCTTCTTGCTCCTTTTCTAGTGTATGTTGTTGCAACTGTGACCCTTTGTTTCAGTTGAACGATAACATCCAAAACAGATGTAAGTGATTTTTGTACATGTGCATCCTTAGTAGTATGCACAGGGGTTCGAATAGTGGAAGCAGATGGTTGTTTAGGATGTTAGGAGGAGGGTGTGGGATCAGTATCAGCTGGGATTTCTGAACTGTCACCCTGGGTACTTTGTATGTTCACCATTGTAGATAACAATGGAACATTAACCCCTGAGAACTTTTTAGAAATAGTTCTCATGCTTTGAAAAATGTTGCTTTTATGACCCAGCATAAGATAGATTTTTGCAGGTTTTGAAAGTTCTTTTATTTCATTGTTAAACACCTCCTGCAAGAATCTTGGGTACATGAAAAATTACTGCTTTGCACCCTCTTGAAGGTTGTATCTCAAACCTTCAAAGATGAGATGTGCAAAGTTGAATCCTTGGCCAGTAACCATACCGTGAACAACAGAGGCAAGTGCAGAGCTCACTTGATGCCATCCACTTATCTTCTGAGATATGCATTGTAGAAGAGTGTGGCATAGATACTTCCATGAGGGTCCCATCAGTGCCTTCTCTATTGTGTACTCATTCTGATTTCCAATGTGCCCTATGGATACAAAGGTCCTCATGTAGACTTCTTTTGAGTATGAAATGTCGGCCCCCTCGTCTTGAAGCTTGAGGTATTTGCAGAGAGTGGCTTCAAAGATGGTGATGTCCTTGTCATCTACATTGGCTTTAATTTGGGGTATCCCCTGTTCGGTAGAGTAGATGGCAGATTTCCAAAAATCCTCCATGTGAGGAATGTAAATGGGTGGGTTGACAGTGAGTGCATGGTATATTTTGATCGATAGAGAAAGTCGATCATGTCATCAAACCTGTCGGAATTTTTCCCTTTTATTAAGTATGTTGTGAGATTGTGGTATGGGGAAAACCTATCATCTGGATGGTTTATGTCTATCTCTGCCATTGTTTGGTTTGGAGGGAAAGAGGAAGGTTTTGAAGGATGGTTAGGAATGGAAGGTTTTGAATGTTGTGGGGGCTTGAGAGAAAGTGATGGGAGTTAGGGCGAAATTGAATGTGAAGGGATGGTGAGGAAATTTGATTTGTTCTTACAACGGCAGAGGAGGGAAAAGCAAAATGACTTGTACAGTACAACCTCATTCACTTTTTACTGTTACAGCTGTAATGCACTATAGCAGTTATGGTAACGACAGAAAGGAATTTTTACAGTGGGTAAAAGTTAATTTAGACTTATTTTTACCCATCAGCAGCAAACTTGGTTACTGCGGATGGTTAAGCCTATCCCTGAAAGCTTGGTTGCGGTGGATAGTTAAGTTTGTCAGCAGCAAACTCTATTGCTGCTGATGGATGCATTGATCCGCAGCAAGGGTGTTGCTGCTGACTGCCTTAAAGCTATCCGCAGGAAACTTGTTCCTGCTAATAACTTAAAGCAGTCAGTGGCAAAATCTTTGCTGCTGATTATTAAACCTGTCAGCAACAAAAATGGATGCTGCTGACTTGTAACTTTTATTTATAACAAAAGACAAACATATTTACAAAAACAATTTTTTAGAGACATATTTTAATCAAAGTTCATCACACCAATAGATTAAACTAAATATCTAAATCTAGCTTCATCAAACGGTTTTGTAAATAAATCAGCATATTACTCATTGGTATGAACTTTGGTTAAAATAATTCTCTTTTTCTCAGCTTGATCTCTTATGAAGTGATACCTGATGTCAATGTGCTTTGTTTTGGAGTGCTGCACCGGATTGTTTGTGATTGATATAGCACTAATGTTGTCAATGTGAATGGGAGTTGCCATGAAAGTCATCCCATAATCCAGCATTTGATTTTGTATCCAGATGACTTGTGCACAGCAACTTGAAGCTGCAATGTATTTTGCTTCTGCTGTAGAAGTTGAAACACATGTTTGTTTCTTGCACTGCCATGAAATCAGTCTCCCTCCCAGAAACTGACATCCCCCTGAAGTGGACTTTTTGTCCAACTTGCATCCCCCATAATCACTGTCAGTGTATGCATACATATTGAACTTATCATTTTTAGAGTACCATAGCCCAAGTCTTGGGGCTCCCTTTAGGTATCTAAAAATTCTCTTGACAGCTTGAAGATGTGAAATCTTTGGAGCTACATGGAATCTTGCACAGAGACATACTGCAAACATGATATCTGGCCTTGAGGCAGTGAGATACATAAGAGACCCTATCATTGCACGGTACTGATGTTGATCAGTGTCTTGACCATCTTTGTATAGAGTCAGCTGATGATGCACTTGCATAGGGGTTCTTGCAGCAGAGCAGTCAGCCATCTTGAATCTTTCTAGAATGCTTTTGACATATTTGGATTGGCTGATGAAGATTCCATTTGGAACTTGTTTGACTTGAAGACCTAGAAAGAAATTTAGTTCACCCATTGAACTCATTTCAAACTTTGAGTGCATTAGGATCTCAAAGTCTTTACACAACTTCTTCCTTGTTGATCCAAAGATGATATCATCTACATAGATTTGTACCAGTAAGATTTCTCCCCCTTCATCTTTGATGAACAAGGTCTGGTCAATGGCACCTCTTCTAAAGTTGTTGCTTAGTAGATATCCAGACAAAGTTTCATACCAGGATCTTGGGGCTTGATGTAGGCCATACCGAGCTTTGTCTAGTTTGAACACTTGGTTAGGATGCGTAGGATCTACAAAGCCTGGAGGCTGTTTGACATATACTTCTTCACCAATCTTCCCATACAGAAAGGTACTCTTGACATCCATTTGATAGACCATGAAATTCTTGGATGCAACAAATGCCAGGGAGATTCTGATGGCCTCCAGTCTGGCAACAGGAGCAAAGACTTCATCATAGTCAATTCCCTCTTCCTGAGTGTAGCCTAGAGCTACAAGTCTAGCTTTGTTCTTGACTACAATGCCTCTCTCATCTTGCTTGTTCCTGAATACCCATCTTGTGCCAATGGCAAATTGACCAGGTGGAAGATCAACAAGCTTCCAGACATCCTGTCTCTGGAATTGCAGCAACTCTTCCTGCATTGCCTCAATCTAACTGCTGTGTTGCAGAGCTTCATCTATCTTCTTGGGTTCCACCCGAGATAGAAAACATGAAAACAAACATATATTGGCCTCATGAGATTTGCTTCTTGTTAGAACTCCTTGGTGAACTTGGCTAATAATATTTTCCAGAGGATATTCCTTGTTGATCCTTTGTGCTGGTACCACCTCTAGTTGTATCCCTTGCTCAAGATTGCTTTGATTTTGATCAGGGATTTCTTCATTCATGGTTGAAGAGTCTTCAAGATCAACATCTACATCAGTATTATCAGCAATAGAATTTGCAGCATCTACAGCATTTACCGAAGAGTCTTCATTCAAGTATTCATTTTCAGACAGGCTGCTGCTAGTGACATTTGAGAGTGTAGTTTTGGTTGCACTTGCTTCAATGGCTTCCATAACAGATGGAGGATCAATGGATGGTCTTCTCAAACTGATAGAAGATTTTGGAAAATCCAGTCTGTAGTCAGAGGAGAAAGTGGAAGCAGGTGCTTGAGAAGATGAAGACTCCATATTTGAGAAGACGAGAGGCTCAAATATTTGGGTGAAGGAATCTATGTCAAAAAGCCAGTTTGGGCCTTTTCCCTGTTCACAGACAATGTGTTCTCTGCATTCCACATTGGCTGATTCTTCCACAATTCTTGTTATTGAGTTGAATACTCTGTAGGCCTTGGATTGAGAGGAATAACCCACAAAATATCCTTTATCAGATTTGGCACCAAACTTAGGAAGAACCCCATATGTGATCAGAATTGTGCATGGACATCCAAAAGGTTTTAGAAATCCAATGTATGGAACTTTTTTGAACCATAGTTCATAAGGTGTCTTGTTGTGAGGCTTGACTATGAGAACTCTATTTTGCACATAGCATGCTGTGCTTACTGCTTCTGCCCAAAATATGAGAGGCAGTTTTGAGTCAGCCTACATAGATCTTGCTGACTCAATTAAAGTTCTGTTTCTTCTTTCAGCAACTCCATTTTGTTGAGGAGTTCTTGGAGCACTGTATTGCCTTTCGATTCCCTTGCTCTCACAGAAACAGTTCAAAGTGTTGTTCTTGAACTCTGTGCCCTGATCACACCTTATTATCTTTACCTTATGATTGCTTTGATTATCTACCCTAAGGATGTAGGATTTGAGAATTTCAGCAGTTTCATCTTTTGTTCTCAAGAAGTATACCCATGAAAATCTGGTGTAGTCATCAGTTATCACCAGACAGTTTGACTTCTTACCCATTGACATAATATTTGTAGGACCAAAGAGATCCATATGCAGCAGCTATAGTGGTGTATCATTTGTATTCAAAGTCTTGGGCTTGTGAAAACTCATGTGTTGCTTCCCCTTCAAACAAGCAATGTAGTGATCTTTTAGCTGGAATTCTTTGTCAGGAATCCCTCTGACAAGATTATCCTTCACCAATTTGTTGATAGTTTTGATGTTAACGTGGCTTAATCTCCTGTGCCAGAGAGCTGATTCATTAACTGAGGCTTTTGACAGAAAACAGGATACACTGCCAGATGGAGTGACCTCATTCATGTCAAGCACATAAAGATTTTCTTTTCTCTGAGCAGTTAATAAAATCTTTTCTAGAGGAGGTTTGGATAATCCAGGATAGAGTACAAAGCATTCTTTGTCTGTGAAGAGCATCCAATGCTTTTGATCACTGACCTGGGAAACACTCATGAGATTGAAGTCCAATTCTTTGACATAATTTACCTTATCAATACTCATTCTTTCATTTGACACAGTCCCTTGTCCAGTAATAGATCCTCCTTTTGAGTTGCTTCCAAAGGCAACATATCCTCCATTGAAGTGTCTGAAGTTAGAGAGGATGGATCTGTTGCCTGTCATGTGCCTTGAACAACCACTGTCTACCACCCAGGTGTTATTCTTATGACCTGGCTACCCCTGCACATGAGAGAGATCTAGTTGGTGGGAGGAATCCAAGAGCTTGCATCCTTGAAGAAAAGGGTTCTCGGATTATCAGTATCCGCATGTGTGCATTCAACGAAACCAATGATGATTCTTTGAGGAATTTTGGCTTTCCAATGCTGAATTGGTGGTTTTCTAGCTCTCTTTGCTTTGTCAACAACAGATGTTGCTTTGACTGCTGACAGATTTGCTTTATCAGCAGCAGATTTTTCTGCTGATGACTTTAGCTTATCAGTAGCCGATTTTGTTGTTGCAGAGGACTTCGGCTTATCAGTAGTAGATTTTGTTGCTGCTGATGGTTTTGCTTGAGCAGCAGGAGAGTTGGTTGCTGCTGAAGGCTTGTCCTTTGGTTTCTTGGGCTTGGCTTGATTACCAACATTTTTGCTGGCTGCTGATGATTCAACAACCAATGTATGCTTATCCTTCTTTACCTTGTTGACGGAGGGCTTCTCTGTAGAATTTCTCATGTTGATGGGCTTTTGTTTAGGAGGGGCTTGATGAAGGATCTGGTTGAAGGGATTAAATTCACAATTTGCAGCAAAGTGGTCTGATTCACCACAGATGATGCAAGATTGTTGAGGCTTTGGCAGCTGCTTCCTTGGTGGGGAAAGAGAGTTTCTGAAATGAGTTGCCTTGGCTTCAGAACTCCTTACCTTTATGTTCTTGTTTGTCTTCTCAAAAGCATGTTGTTTGAGGTTTCTTTGCTGCTGAAGGTAGTAGAAGCAGGTGATGGCAGTGTGGTTGTATTTGCCACAGATAAATCATGATTTAGCCAGTTTGTCCCTTGAAAGGTAAACATAGTCCTTTCTTTTGAACAAGTCTTTGAAGTTCGAGGGGTGAGCTTTGTTGTGCTCAAAGGTGGCTTCTTCCAATGTCTTTTGAACATATGTGTCACACCCCGCCAGGGCGGAAACACGAGGCGCGACTTTCAATGGTTTCCAAAGCATATGATTACCGCAAACACATACATGTAATTGGATACATAACTGAATTTAAAATATTTACATTACAAAATATCAACTTGAGTTTACAAATGTTTAAGATTTCGCAAATATGACTCAAGACCATGAGTTATACAAGAGAAATCCTCCCAAAATCCGTATCCACGTGCATGCATGTAACCTACATTGCTAACCTGATGACCACGTTCAATTTCCTGAAAACATACTTAAAATTGTCAACACGAGGTTGGTGAGTTCACAAGTTATTATAAAGAGTTATCATAAACCCAATGTTTAAATCTGATCTTTTTGCCGATCAAAACTCTTTGTTAAACCTGATCATTTTAACTTGATCAGTACTCTTTTGTTTAAACCTGATCACTTTAACCTGATCAGAACTCTTTTTATTAAACCTGATCACTTTACCCTGATCAGAACTCTTTACTTTAAAACCTGATCACTTTATCCTGATCAGAACTCTTTTGTTTAAAACCTGATCACTTTATCCTGATCAGAACTCTTTTGATAAACATGATCACTTTACCATGATCAGAACTCTTTTGTTTAAAACATGATCACTTTATCCTGATCAGAACTCTTTTGATAAACCTGATCACTTTACCATGATCAGAACTCTTTTGTTAAACCTGATCACTTTACCATGATCAGAACTCTTTTGTGTAAAACCTGATCATTTTAACCTGATCAGAACTCTTTTGTATGTATTACCAATGAATATGATTACTAATCCGATCTATTGACCCCATTTGTAAGCTTGCAAGGAATACAAAATAGTATGTAATGTACGAGACCGTAACCAAACCCCAACTTTCTGTGCCTCCCCTCGCCTTTCTGCGAGTAAGACAATATGCGGTCATTCGGCCATTTTGACCCCTGGTTAGCGCGACTAACCATGACCGGAGGCGTCACCCCCAATAGTACTATTCATATAATCCCGGGCTAAATCCATAGCTAATGGTTACTAATTTATTACGAGGACTTTAAGCGCTTTATTGTTCCCTCAATACATACATACGGTCAGATCATTAGTTCCATTCATTTATACACAAAAGTCTTTTACAAGTATGTTTCCACCCCAAATCATTTCAAAACTTTAGAAAAAGGGGAATTAGTGAAACTCACCTCGACAGTATGAATGCTAGCAAATATTTGAATGACGGCAGATTCGCCTATCCGTATCCTAATTACACAAGGATAACATACACGTTAAGACTACCCGTCTTAAACGCAAATTGTTCACTCGACTTAGCCGATCTGATTACTTTTGTTTTAATTATCTTTTTAGTTTTTCCAACCTTGTTTTGTTATGAAAATAGTTCTGAGTTACTGCCTTATGGGGCTAATGAACAGGTATCGAAACTTTCTTAGTTTCGATTGAACAGAACAGATGTCGAAACTTCCTAGTTTCGACTGAGCAAAACAGGTATCGAAACTACCTAGTTTCGATTGGCAAGAATAGTATCGAAACTACCTAGTTTCGATTGTACACAGGTATCGAAACTTCCTAGTTTCGATTGAGTAAATAGATATCGAAACTCCTAGTTTCGATAGAACAACCGGTATCGAAACTCCTAGTTTCGATTGAATAACTGGTATCGAAACTCCTAGTTTCGATCAATAGGTATCGAAACTCCCAGTTTCGATTGACCAACAGGTATCGAAACTATAGTTTCGATACCTGCACTTTGATTTACAGAATTCACTCTGTATATTTTTATGTTCAAATCTTGAGTTTGACACAGTTTTCTTGTTATCTTACTTGCGTTTGAACGATTTGTATGTTTAGTTACGGTTTTTAAAGCAAATAAAAGTGATAATAGCGAGTTTTTACCTCAAACAGGGAATGGTTTCTGAGAAACAGAGAAGATAATCTTGAGCTCCTTAGCTCGATTCTTGAGAACACACTGGGAACTCTTCTTATAGCACCGAAATCTGATGAATTTTGCCTTGAACTGGACTTCGATTTGAAAGGGAATTAGGAATTTGCCGTAAGAAAAGAGAAGGTTTGAAAGGAATGGTGAAGTTTCGACTGAAGGGTATGGTTTTCATCTGAATCAAAGTGAATCAGGCAAGTGGGAGCATGGCTCCCCTGACTCTCGGCCAAGAAAGTCAAGAAAATGGATTAGGGGTTAATGATAACCAATTTTTTTAAATATTAATTTATTATGGTATTAGTATCAATTAGAGTTTTAAAGGGGTAATTTAATTCAGTTTCGATTCTTCACAGTATTATGATTTTTAACCATTTTATGGCTCGTTGAAGAAAATATTAGAATCTTGGCTCAATGTAAATTTTGTGTAATATATATATATTTTTCTGGTTATTTTATTTAACCATTTACTTTCGTATTAAGTCGGGTTATCCTGCTTACTTTTTCTAGTAACTCTTTACGGTTTACTAGACTTGGAACAAACTTCTTTGCTAGACTTCTTGACTTTACTTAGTCAAAATAAAATATCAGGAAATAATAATTATGAACGTGCGTTTATGAAATGTGGATATTGACCTGAAATGCTGGGTGTCACATTCTCCCCATGTTACAGAGAATTTCGTCCCGAAATTCAGTTCTTGTCACTCTGACTTGGTGTGTTTGTAAACAATGACGGGTACTTGGATTTCATTTTATCTTCCCGCTCCCACGTATACTCGGGGCCGCGCTTTGAATTCCAACGTACCTTGACCAGCTTAACACGACTGCGCCTTGTTTTCTGAACCTTCCAATCTGTGATTTCCGTAGGTTCCTCAATGAAGTGCAACTTGTCGTCTATGTGAATCTCATCAGGCGGTATAATTAACGTCTCGTCTGATAAACACTTCTTGAGATTTGATACATGAAACGTATCATGTACATTGCTTAGTTCTTGTGGCAACTTGAGCTTGTAAGCTACAGGGCCAACCCTAGCCAATATTTCAAACGGTCCAACGTACCTAGGGTTAAGCTTGCCACGGTTGCCAAATCTTGCAACTCCTTTCCAAGGTGAGACCTTTAACATGACTTTGTCTCCTACTTGGAATTCTAAAGGTCTTCGTCTGTTATCCGCGTAACTCTTTTGTCTGTCACGGGCGGCCTTCAGACGATCCTTGATTTTGAAAATCTTATCTGTGGTCTCTTGAATAACTTCAGGACCGATTAAATGTTTGTCGCCAATCTCCGCCCAACATAGCGGTGAACGACATTTTCGACCATACAAAGCCTCAAACGGAGCGACTTTGATGCTGGTGTGGTAACTATTATTGTATGAAAACTCAGCTAGTGGCAAATGAGTATCCCAATTTCCACCGAAGTCAATTGCACACGCACGGAGCATATCCTCTAAGGTTTGAATGGTTCTTTCACTTTGACCATCTGTTTGTGGGTGATACGCCGTGCTCATGTCAAGACGTGTGCCCATGGCTTCTTGTAATGATTTCCAGATTCTAGACACGAATCTGTTGTCTCTATCAGAGATAATAGAAATTGGTACTCCATGCCTAGCCACAATTTCCTTGATATAAAGTTTTGCAAGTTTATCGGTTTTATCCGTTTCTTTGATGGGTAGAAAATGAGCTGATTTCGTCAAACGATCGACAATTACCCATATAGTGTCGTACCCGCTCGACGTCTTGGGTAACTTTGTAATGAAATCCATGGAAATCTGTTCCCATTTCCATTGAGGTATCTCGGGTTGTTGTAACAATCCCGACGGTTACTGATGTTCTGCTTTTACTTTTGAACATGTCAGGCATTTACCGACATAAATAGCAATTTCTCCTTTCATGTTCGGCCACCAGTAGAATTCTTTCAGATCCTTATACATTTTATCCGAACCTGGGTGAATGGAGTACCTGGACTTGTGGGCTTCGTCCATAACCAACTCCCGTAAGTTACCAAAACATGGCACCCAAATTCTATTCATGAAGTATAAAGTGTCATCTGACTTTGGTTCCAACTGCTTTATCATTCCTCGTAAAGCTTCATTCTGACTGTTTTCTTCTTTGATTGCTTCTTGTTGTGCCATCCGAATTTGAGTCGTGAGACTCGTATGAATTGTCAATTCTAGGGCACGAACACGGAGTGTTTTAACTCGTTCTTTACGACTTAAGGCATCTGCTATGACGTTTGCTTTACCAGGGTGATACTTGATATCACAGTCGTAATCATTCAGTAGTTCTACCCAACGACGTTGTCTCATGTTGAGTTCTTTCTGATTAAAGATGTGCTGGAGACTCTTGTGGTCTGTAAAGATAGTACATTTTGTACCGTATAAGTAATGTCTCCAAATCTTGAGTGCAAACACGACCGCACCCAATTCCAAATCGTGAGTCGTATAATTCTTTTCGTGCACTTTTAGTTGTCTGGATGCATATGCTATGACTTTTTCTTCCTGCATCAATACACATCCCAAACCTTGGTGTGATGCGTCACAGTACACAATGAAATTGTCAGTCCCTTCGGGAAGGGATAGGATTGGTGCACTGCAAAGTTTTTGCTTCAGCAATTGAAAAGCTGATTCTTGTTTAACAGTCCAATCAAACTTTTTGTCCTTCTGGGTTAACGTGGTCAAAGGCAAGGCTATCTTTGAAAAATTCTCGATAAATCGCCTGTAATATCCTGCCAAACCCAGAAATTGGCGCACCTCAGTCGGAGTTCTTAGTGCTTCCCAGTTTTTGATAGCTTCAATCTTGGATGGATCCACATGGATACCCTTCTTATTGATGACATGTCCGAGAAAGTGAACCTCTTGGATCCAAAACTCACACTTAGAGAATTTGGCATAAAGCTTCTCATTCCTGAGTAGTTCCAAGATTAATTTCAAATGATGTTCATGTTCATCCTTGGTTCGTGAATATATCAATATGTCATCGATAAACACAATCATGAATTTATCCAAGTACGGCTTGCACACGCGGTTCATGAGATCCATGAAAACAGCTGGTGCATTAGTCAAGCCAAATGGCATAACTAGGAACTCGTAGTGACCGTAACGAGTCCTAAAAGCCGTTTTTGGTATATCTTCTTCCTGAATTTTCAGTTGATGATACCCTGATCGTAGATCAATTTTAGAATAGAAACTGGAACCTTGAAGTTGATCAAACAAATCGTCTATTCGAGGAAGAGGATACCGGTTTTTTATTGTCAGCTTGTTCAATTCCCGATAATCAATGCACATTCTAAAGGTTCCATCCTTTTTCTTTACAAATAGGACCGGAGCTCCCCATGGTGAGAAACTCGGTCTTATGAAACCTTTGTCAAGTAACTCTTGTAGTTGGCTCGACAGTTCCTGCATCTCGGAAGGGGCTAAACGATACGGAGATCGTGCAACTGGTGCGGCTCCTGGTACTAGGTCGATCCGAAACTCGACTTGTCTTGATGGTGGTATTCCTGGTAAGTCTTCGGGAAATACTTCCGAATAATCTCTGACGATTGGTATATCCTCAAGTCGACGTTCTTCGGGTTTCTTCTCGACGATGTGAGCCAGGAATGCACAATAACCCTTGCTTAGATACTTATAAGTTTTCATGCAGTTTATCGTTTTTAACATCGTTATACACCTTTCGCCTTGAATTGAAAGAATTTCTCCGCTTGGTAGGGGAATACGTACAATCTTCTCGAAGCATACTATCTCGGCACGATTCTTGGTTAACCAATCCATACCAATAACAATATCAAAACTCCCTAATTCGACGGGTAGAAGGTCTATACTGAATGTACGGTTTTCTAAACATAAAGTACAACCCCTAAAGACCTCTCCGGTTTCTATTAATTTCCCATTTGCTAATTCAATTGTATAACGTTGATCTAGTTTGCTGGCCTTAATACCGAGTAAGGATTTAAAATCATTCAACACAAAGCTCATATCCGCACCCGAATCAAAAAGTACAGAGGCATAGTGATTATTTATCGGGAACGTACCAGTGACGATGTTCGGGTCCTGGCGTGCGTCCCTTGCACCCATCACAAATGCCCTCCCTGGTGCCTGAGCGTTGTTCTGATTCTTCCACTTGGGACAGTCCTTCTTGAAGTGTTTTAGATCACCACATACAAAACATCCCGGTTTAATTTTCCCCAATCGGTTGTTAGTTCGACAAGCTTGAGTGGTGTGACCAAACTTGTCGCATTTTCCACACTTGATGCAAACACCGGCATGATGATTTCCACACCTCTTACATCTCGGTAAGCCCCTATCATACTCCTTTCTTTCCACTGTGTTGGCTGCAAAAGCCTTCACAGTTCCTTGTTTCTTAAACTCTTGTTTTCCAGATTTGTTACTTGAATTTCCCATCCATTTCCTTTTCTCTCCAGACCTACCTTCCTCATTCTCCTTCCTCACAAACAATTCATTACGTACTGCATCATCCTTTAGTTTGAATGCTAAAGTTATAGCACTCTTGGCATCTATTGGATTAGATGATGTTACCATGCTTCGAATTTGAGGCGCAAGGCCCCACAGATACCTTTCAACACGCTTATGTTCTGGTGTGACCATATGCGGTACCAGAAGTGCCAATTCATTGAAGCGGTCGGTGTATCCCGCTACATCATCTCCTATCATCTGTAGGTTCCACATCTCAGTTTCAATCTTTTGCAATTCGTTTCGAGGACAGTATTCCTCAATCATCATGTTTTTCAAATCTTCCCAAGACAATTGGTACGCTGTCTCTCTCCCCAAAGTCTTCATTTGAGTATTCCACCAAGTTAAAGCTTTATCAGTGAGTGTGCAGGTAGAATACTTCACTACGCAATCAGCGGTGCATTCACTTATATCAATCACCGACTCCATATGTTCTATCCATCTCATTAGTCCTACTGCACCCTCGGTGCCATTAAAACTGCGGGGTTTGCAGGATAGGAAGGCCTTGTAGGTGCACTTCCTATTTGGAGCATCTACAGGATCACAAGTCATAACGTCATTAATTCGGATCATGACTATGTGTTATGGCTTATTTATTTTTATTACCTCCGGAACCTCCTGCTGTACCACTACCCCCTGCGGTACCGCTACCTCCTGCACCTCCTCCGCTATTTCGGTTTGCTTCATACTGCTCTATGGCGGCAGCTACTCGTTGTGCTATTAGTTGTTCCATGTTTGGGGAAATTGTCTCGTTGTTGTCACCAGTAGTGTTACGGGGTGTCCCACGCTTAGGTGCCATGACGTTCTTTCTAACATGTCAATTAAAAAGAAACAACATCATATATCAATAATGATAGATCATGACATAAGGATACCACAACATCAAACATGAACAACTATCATTACAACATAAACCATTACATACATAGTCAAAACATACATAGTACATTGTTCCCAAAAGATAAGGATACAAAAAGAGATGGGTTCACATGACCTCATCAGTACTAAAGTTTTAAGCTACATAATGTACTATGGGCACAACCCGCCCATAATAGGTTTAAAAGAAGAAGTGGGAGTACAACCCAATCATCATGGCTAGTCCTGCCATAACAAAGCTAGCTCTTGCCACAAATTCTGCAGCCAAAGTCCTCTCCTCCAGCGCCTCCACCATGTCTCGGACCGTGAGAGTGAACTGCCAGTCCATATCAGCTCTCAACTCGAGGTAGTCAGTGGCACTCTGTATGTCTCGAGTGCTATCCTCCAGAGTCTGTACTCGAGATCCGAGCCCTTGACGTAAGCGCATGGCTGCATCCCCCTGTGCCCGAATATCATCTAGGAGATCATCAAGACGCTCTTCGTGTGTATGAACACGAGCTACCAAGGTAGGCACGGTGAGCTCCATGGCTTCCCCAGTGTGGGGTAGGGGTGTTGGAGAGTTGGAAGACTCTCCGAGCTCAAAGGTAGATGGGATGCTCTCCATCTCCCTCCATCGTGCCAGAGTACGAGGCATCCAATGGATAGTTCCCACAGTAGGGTGATAACAGGGTCGTTGCCTCGGTGGTTCCTCATCGGTCTCCAAGTCTTTCGGGTCACGGGCTGCCAGGTTTCTCATGCGCGGAAGTCGAACCTTCTTTCTAGCACTTTGCACTTTAATTGGTCCTCCGCTTTTCTTTTGGTAGAATATAGGCGGTTCTCCCAGGGCAACATTGGGTGGTGTCGAGCTGCGAACTTGTACTCGATTTTTAGGGCGTGAGGCGGAAAGTTCCTCGTTGGATTCAGAGTCAGAGACGGGGTCAGAGTGTGAATGTGACGACATACTTGTGACTACAATATCCACATGACATGATGACTGGTTATGCAATGCTTATGCAATGAAAACATTTTAGTGAGTCATTCAAATTATAGACTAGGTTCCATTTTAGACACCTAGTTCGCTATAATCAATGGCTCTGATACCAAGTTCTGTCACACCCCGCCAGGGCGGAAACACGAGGCGCGACTTTCACTGGTTTCCAAAGCATATGATTACCGCAAACACATACATGTAATTGGATACATAACTGAATTTAAAATATTTACATTACAAAATATCAACTTGAGTTTACAAATGTTTAAGATTTCGCAAATATGACTCAAGACCATGAGTTATACAAGAGAAATCCTCCCAAAAGCCGTATCCACGTGCATGCATGTAACCTACATTGCTAACCTGATGACCACGTTCAATTTCCTGAAAACATACTTAAAATTGTCAACACGAGGTTGGTGAGTTCACAAGTTATTATAAAGAGTTATCATAAACCCAATGTTTAAATCTGATCTTTTTGCCGATCAAAACTCTTTGTTAAACCTGATCATTTTAACTTGATCAGTACTCTTTTGTTTAAACCTGATCACTTTAACCTGATCAGAACTCTTTTTATTAAACCTGATCACTTTACCCTGATCAGAACTCTTTACTTTAAAACCTGATCACTTTATCCTGATCAGAACTCTTTTGTTTAAAACCTGATCACTTTATCCTGATCAGAACTCTTTTGATAAACCTGATCACTTTACCATGATCAGAACTCTTTTGTTTAAAACCTGATCACTTTATCCTGATCAGAACTCTTTTGATAAACCTGATCACTTTACCATGATCAGAACTCTTTTGTTAAACCTGATCACTTTACCATGATAAGAACTCTTTTGTGTAAAACCTGATCTTTTTAACCTGATCAGAACTCTTTTGTATGTATTACCAATGAATATGATTACTAATCCGATCTATTGACCCCATTTGTAAGCTTGCAAGGAATACAAAATAGTATGTAATGTACGAGACCGTAACCAAACCCCAACTTTCTGTGCCTCCCCTCGCCTTTCTGCGAGTAAGACAATATGCGATCATTCGGCCATTTTGACCCCTGGTTAGCGCGACTAACCATGACCGGAGGCGTCACCCCCAATAGTACTATTCATATAATCCCGGGCTAAATCCATAGCTAATGGTTACTAATTTATTACGAGGACTTTAAGCGCTTTATTGTTCCCTCAATACATGCATACGGTCAGATCATTAGTTTCATTCATTTATACACAAAAGTCTTTTACAAGTATGTTTCCACCCCAAATCATTTCAAAACTTTAGAAAAAGGAGAATTAGTGAAACTCACCTCGACAGTATGAATGCTAGCAAATATTTGAATGACGGCAGATTCGCCTATCCGTATCCTAATTACACAAGGATAACATACACGTTAAGACTACCCGTCTTAAACGCAAATTGTTCACTCGACTTAGCCGATCTGATTACTTTTGTTTTAATTATCTTTTTAGTTTTTCCAACCTTGTTTTGTTATGAAAATAGTTCTGAGTTACTGCCTTATGGGGCTAATGAACAGGTATCGAAACTTTCTTAGTTTCGATTGAACAGAACAGATGTCGAAACTTCCTAGTTTCGACTGAGCAAAACAGGTATCGAAACTACCTAGTTTCGATTGGCAAGAATAGTATCGAAACTACCTAGTTTCGATTGTACACAGGTATCGAAACTTCCTAGTTTCGATTGAGTAAATAGATATCGAAACTCCTAGTTTCGATAGAACAACCGGTATCGAAACTCCTAGTTTCGATTGAATAACTGGTATCAAAACTCCTAGTTTCGATCAATAGGTATCGAAACTCCCAGTTTCGATTGACCAACAGGTATTGAAACTATAGTTTCGATACCTGCACTTTGATTTACAGAATTCACTCTGTATATTTTTATGTTCAAATCTTGAGTTTGACACAGTTTTCTTGTTATCTTACTTGCGTTTGAACGATTTGTATGTTTAGTTACGGTTTTTAAAGCAAATAAAAGTGATAATAGCGAGTTTTTACCTCAAACAGGGAATGGTTTCTAAGAAACAGAGAAGATAATCTTGAGCTCCTTAGCTCGATTCTTGAGAACACACTGGGAACTCTTCTTATAGCACCGAAATCTGATGAATTTTGCCTTGAACTGGACTTCGATTTGAAAGGGAATTAGGAATTTGCCGTAAGAAAAGAGAAGGTTTGAAAGGAATGGTGAAGTTTCGACTGAAGGGTATGGCTTTCATCTGAATCAAAGTGAATCAGGCAAGTGGGAGCATGGCTCCCCTGACTCTCGGCCAAGAAAGTCAAGAAAATGGATTAGGGGTTAATGATAACCAATTTTTTTAAATATTAAATTATTATGGTATTAGTATCAATTAGAGTTTTAAAGGGGTAATTTAATTCAGTTTCGATTCTTCACAGTATTATGATTTTTAACCATTTTATGGCTCGTTGAAGAAAATATTAGAATCTTGGCTCAACGTAATTTTGTGTAATATATATATATTTTTCTGGTTATTTTATTTAACCATTTACTTTCGTATTAAGTCGGGTTATCCTGCTTACTTTTTCTAGTAACTCTTTACGGTTTACTAGACTTGGAACAAACTTCTTTGCTAGACTTCTTGACTTTACTTAGTCAAAATAAAATATCAGGAAATAATAATTATGAACGTGCGTTTATGAAATGTGGATATTGACCTGAAATGCTGGGTGTCACAATATGGAACTCTTTCTCCAGGCGCATGACATATGTCAAACACCTTTCTTTGAGGCTTTGAGTTGGTGGAGGTTGAAGACTGTCCCTTTTCAACAGTTAGCTTTCTTCCTTCTGGAGGATAGCTGATTTTGATTTGGTTGAAAGGCATAGGAACCGGAACAGCTGGTAAAGGGACATGAGTACTTGTTTGAATGACTTCAAGAACAGGCGGTGCTGGTACTTGTACTGGTGATGAGGCCTCCTCAGTTTTAGTGGACTCTCAGCAAGTTGACTCAGAATCTGACGAGGTAGTGCATTCTTGCACCAATGGTTCATGCCTTGAAGGATCAAGATCTCAGTTGGCCTTTTCAAGATTTGAGAGATTGAAGCTTGGTTCATGGATGGCAACGTAGTCAGCAGGAGGTGCAACGGCTTGGTATTGTTCAGCATGATACCCCAGGCCAGTTTTTACCTTGTCATGAATTTGAGCATCCAAAAGTCTTTGCAGCTTTTTGGATGCAAATTCATATTTGCAACATGAACTTTCTGTTCTGCCAATTCTACTCTAGTAGCTCTTAATCTAGCCAGTAGATCATCAATATGAGTTTCAAGATTGGTTTGTTCATGTTTTAGTAATGAAATCTCTTTCTTTAGGCAGTTAATTTTTTCTTTATAACTGTTTTTGACTTTTGTGAATTCAGATTTCATTTGATGAAACTCTTCATTTTGATCTATAAGGTTTTGATTATGCTTTATGTAGCCTAACACCTTATCAATACAAGCTTGGGAACAGAGATGTTCATATAGCTGAGGCGGTATCTCAGTTGTGTCTGCCATAAGAGCTTGGTTGTTAGCAGGCAGATCTTCATACTGGAAGCTCTAGTCAAAGTCAGAAGTTTCAACAGCTGCACAAGCTGCAGTTTGAGCTGGAGGAGTAGCTTGTTGCTGTTGTTATCTTGGTTGGGCTTGGTGAGCTTGTCTTGATTGAGGAGCTCCTGGGTTTGCCCTAGGTGCCTTGCATTCTCTAGCAAAATGACGTAGTTAGTTACAGTTGTAACATCGTAATTTGCTTTTATCCAAGCCAACTCTGGTGTTGGAGTTGTTACTTGGAATGGGTCTTCCGGTTCTAGAGTAGAACCTTTTTGCTCTTAAAGAGAGCATGGCATACGAGTGCTGTATGTCCATTTCTTCTAAGTCATCTAGATGGAAGCATTCCAGATCCTCCTTGATAAAGGACATGTTGCTTGAGTTTTCAGAAACAAAAGCAACGGAGGTTGAGGTTTGAGGAGGAGCTTCTAGGAGAAATGGTGATGTGTTTGTTTGAGAGGTTGGAGTTTGGGGATGAGTGACGATGGGAGGATAATAGTTGCTTGAACTAGGACCTGAGTGGTCAGAGTGGAGGGCAGAAGAGGTGGTGGTGGATGTTGAGGCTGTTTGGTAGCTTGAGCTTCTTTCTTTTGCCTGAATCATCTCTAGCTCATAGGTTTTTAGCATTCCGAAGAGCTCAGTCATCTTGAGAGTCTTCAGATTCTCAGTTCTTCTGATGGACACTGTGTAGAGTGTCCAGCAACTCGGTTGAGACCTGATGAACTTCTTAAGAATATCTTCATTCTCCAGCTTCACCTTTGAGCACTGCAGCTCACCTACAAGATAGGTATAACTGTTATATAAAACAGTTAGAGACTCACCTTCCTTCCAGACGAAGTTTTCATATTGCTGCTTCAGGATGTCTCTTCTGTTTTCTTTGACTTCTTCTGAACCAGCAAACATCTTCTCCAGAGCCTCCCATAGCTCCTTTGCAGTTTTATAACCTCTGAAGTAATGAAAAACTTCATTTGGTAAGCACATCTGGATGGCTCCCAAGGCTTTGAAATCTACCTCCATTTTCTTGATGTCTTCATCAGAGTACTTGGAGGATTCTTTGGGAACCAGTGTACCTCCGGAATCAGCTGAGGCCACCATGGGTATGTATGGTCCATTTTTAATGGATTTCCACATCCCATATTCTTGATAGCAGAAGAAGCTTTCCATTATGTTCTTCCACATATCATAGTCTTCTCCAGACACCAGTCTTGGTGGTCTGGAGATGTTTCCAATATCTTCAAATCCATTGTTTTGTGCCATTTTGTTTTGATTTGTGATAATGAGAGACTTTAGCAAAGAGATAGTTTAGAATAGAAGCGGAGAATGATTAAACAAGTGTGAGTTTGTTTAATCTGTGAGCCAAAGCTCTGATACCACTTGTAGGATCGGTAAATACATGATGGTTCTATTCTAGTTGAGATTGGAGAAAATAATCACAACTAAGCAATGTAAAGAAGTAAACACAAGAAGTACTGATAAATGCATATTGTATTAAGCTTCAATGGTTATAAGATTACAGAGAAAACTCTAAGCAAAAGCACACTTATACAATGACTCTAAGTACTACTTATATAGTAACTTAGAATCAAGACAGACCCTTGATTCTAAGGATCAGATCTAACACAAGCCGTTGATCTTGTATTGAATCTATTCTACATGAAACGACAATAACAACTATACTAGTTAACTTTACTCATTCTTAGGCATCATTGCTTGTATGCTTGGAGAAGAGCATTGTGGTTCTTTATTGTCTGCACCAGTGACATTCTTTCTGCGTGGAGTGTGTCAGTGTTGCAGCAGAAAGTTGTCAATGGTAATAGTTGCTTTATCGAAGCCAGTCAGCTGCAACGTTTGATCTTCAGTGGAAATGGCTATCAGCTGCAAAGTTGGAGATCATCAACAAGACACAACTATCCACAGCTGCTGATGATAAGCCTATCAGCAGCAACTTTGGTCTTCAGCAGATAAGGCTCATCCGCAGCAGATTTATTCTTCAGCAGAAGAACAAGTATCCGCTGCAGATAAGCTTATCCGCAGCAGGTTGTTGGTCAGCAGCAAACTCTGAGGTAAGTAACATTTGTACTTAGAAAGATTGAAGATCAAGACAATAACGCCATAGCTTGTTTCTATGATGCTATGAACCTTATTAACTTCTCAAAGAAAGACCAACACATGTTAAAGAGGAAAGATATTATGTTTACAAGTGAATGGCATGAGTAGGGTTTACAGTATAAGAGAGTATTGGAGATTTGCATCAAACATGGAGTGTGCACAGGGAGTAAACTACCAGAGAGTTGAAAGAGCTCAACATGAAGACAAATGATCAAGCTATTGTCAAGGGGAGTCTGTTAGGACATAGATGTGTGACAATAGGCCTTGTAATAGATTATATCTTCTATGTCTTTATGTTTTGTAATGTTTGCTTAAGTTTTGTTATAGGCGAACTTAACAAGTTCGCCTAGGCCTAGTTTAGGCGAACTTGCTAAGTTCGCCTGAATGACAGTAACTCTATAAATAGGAGTTTACATGTTAGTTTTAAAGAGCTTTTGCAATTTGTGTTCAAGATCTGTAAACTCTGAGTTTTGATGGAAATAGAAGGAAATATTATTTACATCTTGTGTTGATTCTAGTCTATGTGAATGTCATGTTTACACGGTCTCGCGTACGTTGGATTCCGCACTTCGTATGCTTGATACACGTCACGTCTCGAGTTAGATCCATAGAAGATCCGCGTGGACCTACAAAAACTCGAATTTGGAACACAAATCAACGAACACCGAGGCTCTAATACCAATTGTAGGTCCCCGGGTGTCTCGGATCGTCACATGCAAGTGCGTTGGCTAGTCGAACCAGGTAGACGGAGTATCGACAACAACAAGTAAACCGATAACAACAACAAGATACTTTAAACTTCGTCTACTGATAATCACAGCCGGTTACAGTTGAGAATGAGTGCGTACATAATCACAAACACAAAACAGCTATATATACTAGACCTGTTGCCTGCACACTTAGCAAGTTCCCAGGGCTTTCTTCCTGTGTACTTAGCAAGTACGCAGACATTTGTTCTTGCGTACTTGCTAAGTACGCAGGTTAAACAACTTGCGTACTTGTTAAGTGCGCAAAACACTTTACAAGACAAATACAACGACAAGTACCTACATACATATTTACAACTTGATAAACTAATACATACAGATACTGAAATACAAAATACAAGTACAGAAAGTAGAGATACAAAAGCAGAGACAAAATCCAGAGTGTTTGCCACACAAACGTGCTCCAACACAGAATAGGCCCGGTGGCTTACAAACTCAAACTACCTCAGGAACTTAGTGGTGTACACGATACGTTCCACGTGTCAAACCTAAAGAAATTTCTATCAGACGAAACCCTTGTTATACCACTCGAGGAGATTCGCATTGATGAAAAACTCTACTTTGGGGAACAAACAGTTGAAATCATGGATCGAGAGATCAAGAAACTAAAACAGAGTCGCATTCCTATAGTGAAGGTCAGATCGAACTCTAAGTGAGGACCAGAATTCACTTGGGAATGTGAGGACCAAATGAAACTTAAGTATCCCCAGTTGTTCAACAATACACAAGTGGAAGACAACGCCAACTCAATTTCGGGATGAAATTCTTCTAACTGAGGGAGGATGTAAAAACTTGTAATTTACCACATAACTATTTAAATATAATTATACAAAAAACTATGCATATTAGACTAATTGTAATTAATTAGGTCTAACCCATTCCAGTAGAGTCCAACCCACACACAATTACGCGGGAAATATTAGATATTTTCAAGACTCACATCGTGTTGGTGATAGACAAAAAATAATTAAAAATGTTCTTTATATATATATATATATATATATATATATATATATATATGTGTGTGTGTATTGTATATATATATATATATATATATATATGGATGAGGTAAACGATACCCGTTTAATTGAAGTTATAAAATTAAACACATGTCGGATACGTATTATACCCAAACCACTAAACTAATATTATTCTAGTCGACTCGAAACCCGACTCAAACCCGACACGTAATAACGAGTGGAGATGACGACACAAGGGTATTATACCGGACTAGACTAGCGGGTATCACACCACTACACTACAGCCTACCCTACCCCCTTTCTTTTTCTCTCTCGTGCGTTTAACCAACCGAACACCCCAATTGGGGGTCCCCAATCCTTAAGATTGACTCCATGCAATGACCACCTGCATAATATATGAAACAAGAAAAGACATCACCTCACCTTCTTCCATTTAAGGCGCCACCCTTCACCACCATACTTTCTTTGCCATGTGCCCTCCATAGGCAACATATCTTGTTCCCTAAACACATACAACCCATGGGTCATTACCCATGGGTGAGGCTATAAAAAGGCAATCATGGCAAGCACCAAATCCACACCCACACCTTGCATACAAGCTTTTGATCTCTTGCACCCTTCTCGGCTCCCTTCACCCAACACCACCTCCACCATCGGACCACCTCCACCACCTTCATTAGCATCACCACCCTCGCAAGCAACAACATCATCACCTCCTCCCTCTTTCCCTCTCTCACCCGTAACCCACCCCATCACCTTCTCGGTTCCACAACAACACCACCCCTCTCACCCTCTCCTCTCGGCTAAACGCTCCACCACCACCACAACTCACCAAGACCACCACCTTACACCTTCTCGACTTCACCAAAATAGCAGCACCATCACCATCCCCGCACCACCATCAAACGCCTCCAACCTCACCACCTTCAATCACCCGCCACCTTCACCCCCTCTCCCCTTCGATTTACACAGCAGCGACACCAATAGTGCTCCCCTCCACCACCCGTTCAAGCCATCACAGCCACTCCCCAGCCCCGTTCCAGCCTTCCTCAGCCCCATCCCAGCCTCCGACAGCCCCAACAACCACTGCGTACACCGCTTTCACCACCACAGTCCACCGCCTTCACTGTCACAGTCCACCGCCGTCACTGTCACAGCCTCCGCGGGTTCTTTCGGGATGAAACCGGTCCATTCGGGACACCGTTACTCGCCTACGATCGCCGGGGTATGATTACGGGGAGCTTACGAGTTGTTTCGGGAGCTTACGAGTTGTTTCTGGAGCTTACAGAGCAATACGGGACGCTACGGGAAGGAACCGGACCTCGCGTCATTACCGTCGCCTTCTCCCGACAATTTCGTGAGTTTTCGACTCGTTTATTTTAACATAATTATAAGTTGGTGATATATTAAATTATAATTGGGATTATAATTTAATTAACAAAATTTAGACGTACCGGAGACTAATCACGCTTTAAAAAAAACGTATAAAAGACGGGTTTTCAAAATATAAAATAACGAGTATAAAATATAGGTTAAAACCCCTACTTTTTATAAAATAAATGATTGATTTATTTTATAAGAAGAAAACACATTTTTATGGCTAATTATTCTTTTCAATACATAAATATACTGTAGGTAATTTAATTGAAAAGAAATATAAAGTAATTTAATTATTTTTGACATATTAAATTACTTTCATAAATATATATATATATATACACATAACACATATTTACTAAAAAATAATTTATCATGGGCATAATGAGTTAGATGACAAAATAATACCATTATTATTTTATGACATTATATATTAGTTAAGAATTTGTCTTAATAAATAAACATATATTACTTATGTTTCTCACAAGAACCAATTTACACAAAGTTTGGATAAACAAAGACTGGGTCACAACATTTATTAAAGAATTTAATAAATATAATAAACATGAACGACAAGTCGTATCACCAACGGTGATCGGGTCGGACCCTTGTAGATTATAACAAGACAGGGGTCGAGACCTTAGGGTATTGGTCAGGTGACCAAACCACACTTAAACAATCTCATAGGACCTAAGGTGTCTTAATGAATTAGGGCACGGATAAGTCAGACGTCCGTTGGACTTACTGCACATCTCATCACTCATCACCTTGGTAGATAAGGTGAGTCTCACGGCCCCACTTTTACTTGTTTTAAATTGATTTTTAAACATACGGGGGAGAATACATAGCTCACAGTTGGATACGAGTACATACACTGATTGTTGCATGAGTTCTCACATTTCACACTGTCATACTAAGTCCCTGGGAATACTATAACCGTTAGCTGGTACAGACGTGGAACGCATAAATAGATCTATTTGGGTTGACACCCCCACCCGTGGTTAGTCGCGCTAACCTTGACTGGAGGTCTAAGCGGGTGCATACTGTCCATTCTCACACTCACAATGTTGCATGACAAAACGTTTGGAGGGGCTCACATTGTTACTCAGTCAAAAGATGGGTACATCACACGTAAACATCAAGTGTCGGTTATGGTAGCTCATGGTAACAATGCACAGACATAAGTGTTGTTTGATCAACAATGCTAATTACACTAGGAAATCTCGTAGTCCAAAAGAATCATATCTTACTGTTTACTTAAACATATGAACTCACCAACTTTATGTTGACATTTTAGCATATATTTCTCAGGTAACTAATCAAGGAAGTAAAGGCATGCATGCACGTAGGATCACCTTTTGAAGTTTTCTGGTTATAACCTAGGGCATCTAGGTCATAGCTAATAAACTTGTTATTTAAAACCGTCTACTTGGCTAAGTACGGTATTTTTGGCATGTATTGTCTTGAAACAATTTATCATTTCATGTAATGGCTTAAACCTTTGATAATGAATGCATTTTGATGTCGTTTGTTGTAATAAAACGCTATGATTAATCACCGACCCCGTCGCACCCTGTGTTTCCACCCTAGGCGGGGTGTGACATAATACAAGCCTGAATAGTTCATTGGTTCACTATGTTTTGGTTTATTGATCAAATGTATAGAATAGTTCGGTACGTAATGTAACACAGGTTGGTTCACATGTAAATCAATTTGGAACGTATATGTAACACAAATGGTACGTATACTTAACATAGTTGTTACGTATATGTAACAAACTTTGACTCGAATTTTATGATTTAGTGTTTTTTTTATGATTGTTACGTAAAACTAAAAAAAAATATTGATCTTTTTGGTTTTGAATTAATTTTTATAGGTTTTGAATTATTAGTTTTGAAATGATAGGAGAGAGAATGTGTGGACTAATTAATGGCTACCTAAATTAAATTGTGTTGGTTTACCCAAAAAAAACCTTTTTGTATTATAAATAACTAATTTTTTTTCTTAATAATTACAGATTTATTAAATGAAATCAACCAATGATCAAACTCAATCAATGGTTGAGATGTGGTTTTGATAGTTTTCACATAAAACTTAGTTATCATTTGAATCACACCCTTTATATATATATAGGGATGTTCATTAAGGAACCACAAAAAATTAAGGAACCAGAGAACCATGTGTTTCACATGTAAAAAACTCATTTTTATATAATATTATTTGGATTTTTTTTGCATAAAAACACATGAAGAAGTCATCCTAACAAAAAACATTACTTTCTCCAAAAAAACTTTTTATGCTTTTTTTATTTTTAATTTTTTTTATTAGAACGACTTCTAAATGTGTTTATATGCAAAAGCTTCAAAAGAAAATTACGTAAAAATGAGTTTTTAACATGTGAAAATGTGTTTTTTTATTAGATATGGTTCCTTGGTTTCTCTATTTTTTTGTGGTTAGGAACCTTACCCTATACACACAGACACAAATATATATATATATATATATATATATATATATATATATATATATAGGGTACGGTTTGAATGATAACCTATTTTTATTTGATAACCATTTTTAAATTTAGTGTTACGCATATGTAATAATTATTATTCTGTTAGTGTTACATATATGTAACACTATGTGTCACATATATGTAATATTTTGTGGTACGTATATGTAAGACTTCTCGTTTCCGTATTTATGTTCAAGATACTTAAATACTCTTTTAACAATTAAAAGAAAAAATAATTTATAAATTATGTGATTGTTTGAGAGTGGTTATCATTTGAATCATTCCATATATGTGTATTACACGGGCTGAGTATAGAAAAAATTAAATAGTAATAGTGATTTAGAAATTATAAAACGATTAAACAATTTACTTGATGATGAACAAAAATTTGAATTAAAAAATTTATAGATAAAGATTGAAAGGAATTATTAATCTAGTTGTCTAAAATAATGAACTTGATTAAAATATAAAAACAATTTGTGACAACCGCGGATTTTCAGGTTCTTACCGTTTCTTGACTTTTATACGTTTATATTTTTTAAAATTATGGTTTTATATATTTTAAGTGTTTCTAGGGATTCTAGGAACTTTACCTTAGATAAACACTAAGAACCGAACTAGAAAACCCGATTAAGTGCATACACTGCATATATTACGAACGCGTTAAATAAATGGTAAAATTTAAATTCTCGAAAATAATTTTTATATTAATATTTTAGTTACGAATGATATTTTATAACATTATATGTCCTAACTTTTGTGACTCTTTATTAAACTAACAATCATAGGTGGTTTTTTCGTTAAATACCCGGTATTTACCCGATATAACATTTTAAAATTTTTTTGAGTTTTTATATTTTAAAATTTTCTAAAAACTTATTATTTTTAATACTAGAAATATTTATTAGGATAAAAATAATTATTTAAGTATTTTAGGGTGTAATTTTTATAAAAGTGGGTATATTTTATTAAAAATTCTTTATAAATTTTTTTTCTAGAAATGTCTACACACCATTTCCTTATAAAACCCATCCCTCACCCCTTTATCTTCCCTTCTTTGTGCCGAACACACCCACACACTACACAAGTTTTTTTTTGCTTCAAGAACTCACCGTCCAACGTTTTATTCTTGTTTCTAGCTCATTTTGATCTTCATTCTAGTGATTTGAAGGTGAAACAACATGTCTTAAAGCTTTAAATTTTCTGTTTTAATTCTTGCATATTCTCAAGAAAACACACACACACTCACTTTGATTTTTAAGTTTTGTTGATTTTAAGAGTTTTAAGCTTGAATCTTGTTATTTTAACTAGGATTTGTGGATGAAAACTAACTGTAATCATCCACAATGAGTTATCTAGTGAAAAGGTTGCAAGATTTGATAATCAAAGTGTATGAACACTTAGGTGTTCATACTTGTATCTTCTTGAATTAAAGAGTACATTTTTGTTGATTTTGAGTCTTTAATCTTGGAATTGAACCACATTGTGATTGTTGGTTATAAATCAAGGAAAACTCAGTAGCTTCACATCAAATTCCACCTCCATTTGCTAAATTGGAATGTATATCCTTGATCAAACTTGTTAAATTAGCTTGAATGGCCAAGAACTGTTCTTGGTGGATTTTTAAAAATGGTCTTAAATTTATTTTTAAACAGTAGGATATGTTTTGAAAGGAAGATCTGGAAATTTTGGTGATTAAACTCTTTATGGATTATTTATTAAAATTCCTACAAGTTTAATACATGAAAATTAGGAAAAATACCTCTGAGTATTGAAAAAATCTAGAATTTGAAAAGTGGTTAGTATATTATAAATGAAGACTCCAATCCAAATTTCGTGAAAATTGGAGTTGTTTAAGTAGGTGTTTAGTATTTATAAAGTTTAAACAAATGATTTGGGTATTTCATACTTCTGGACTTGAAACTTGGAATGGGATCTCATATAGACCTAAAACTAATCTTGTAAAACTTTGGTAAAGTTCTGATAAGTTTAACTATTTTTTTCCGAATTTGTAAAGATTTAACAATATTATATTAATAATAAATATTTTGGATATTGGAAAAATATGAAATTTAGTCAAAAAAAATTATTTATGTATATTATCAATTGGTATAAGTTTCAAGCAGTAACTTTATGTCTAAGTATGATTTTGGAATTATGGTCCATTAAAATTTTTTAAAAAGTTACTAATTTTGGAAATTTTTATATAAAATTGATTTTATAAAAGTTTTAGGGGTTTTTGGACAGAAGTATGATCACATTAAAAATATAATTTTTGACTTTTAAATTGGGTGCTAATATCACACTAAAATCCTAATTTCGGACGAATCGGATATTTAAACCGTAAACCGGACTTTACGCGCGTAATCGCGTTTTTGGACAAAGCAACACCGTGACTTAGGATTTTTTATAATAAACTTTATAATAACTGATATAATTTAATAAGATATTAAATTTAAAGTTTTAAAGTCACAGATTTATATAAAAGTGGGTTTTACAATTTTAAACGGTTCGTACGCGTTTGCACAGGTTTTTGGGTATACATTAGATTGAATTGCCATTTTCACTTGGCTGACTTAGTCACACACTTTAGGAGTCCTAAAATATTAGTTTATGTCCACTTGCTTAGTAGGACCTGGTTAGGACTCGATATTCGTCTGTATTTGTCGACTGCGTCGCAAATCTCACCCGCTTCGTTCAGGTGAGTTTTCGCGGCCCCTCTTTACTTACCGTTTTACTGTTTTTGGGGGAAATCTATTTCATTTTTATTTAGTCACATGTCATAGGATACATAGAATACATGAGTTATTTTATATTTATGCATTAATGTCCCCAATTTTGGGTATTCATTAGCTGAGCGTAGCCGTTGGGAATTTTAAGTAATACTACTTGGGTCGACACCCCCGCATGTGGTTGGTCGCGCCAACAAGACTTGTAGGGTCACTTGGGTGTAGAATTAGCCAATTTTTGGACGGTTGTTTGCATAAGACTTCCGTATGTCGTAGTTTGTTTTATTTGTCAAGGCTTTGATTACGGCTCAGGATATGTGTTGTCTAATACACGTGTACTAAGTTTGGATTTTTATAAACTTTTTATAGAGTCGTAAAACCTGCGATACTCGCCAACTATTTATATAGTTGACCCGTTTTTGAAACATGCTTTCAAGTAAACAGAATTGAAGATAAGGTTCATAGGGGCACGCTTTTGTTTAGAATTTGTGGTTTCATTATGGGATGTTTTGTACTTTGGGCTTTTGTTTGTATGATAGACCCCTCAGTTTTTTGTTTGAATTTGGATATTGTATGACATACTTTAACTTTTGATTTTAGTAATGGTTCTTTATGCATTTTGCAATGTACCCATTAGCATTCTCTTGCGTCTAAGTGTTCGATGCATCGCTCTCGTCTCACCTCTGTGTTTCCGCCTTCGGCCAGGTGTGACAGACTTAGTATCAGAGCACTGGTTATAGAGAATTAGGTTTGCCCGAGACTCGAACCTAGACTATGACCTTAGGAAACATTGCAAAGAACCTTAGGAATTATGTGTCCATTGCATATCATTTTGTATTCTTATTCGTACTAGCTTCACGTTCTTCGGCACAACATATCTTCATCATATTCTTCACATCATCAGCACTTCGCGAACGATGAGGCGGACAGCCTCAACAGTTTCCCTCTAGTGCCTGTCCCTACATCATCAGGTGATTGGAGTGCGCCCGAGCCTAGTCATACGTCATAGGAGGATCCCTCGGTGCACTATGTGCCTGGTGAGTCTAGCTACGCGACCAACTCTGAGGACTTAGGGAGCCATCTTCCTTCACCTACTTTAGTCCTACCCCCTCCCCGGGTAGCACTAATGACTATCATACTTCACCCTGCTGCTCCTGCTATCAGACAACCGTGATTTTCGTGATCGACCTTTGAGGTCGGGGGATCGTCTACTAGGGTTTCCCCTGTCATTATTGAGTTATCATCAGACGAGGAGGAAGAAGAGGATGAGCTCGAGGATACTAGGACTTAGAGGGAGGTACAGATGGATGAGCTGGTGGAGGCTTGCACTGGACATGAGATAAGACTACAACAGTTTCATACTGTGATGGAGGGTTGTCACACCCCAACCGACGGCGAAATACGTCGGGGCGGGACATGGAGACTGTTCATAAGCACATGATCAACTAAAGTTTCATATATCAATTAATTTAAATTCCATGACACTTGTCAAATCAAAACATACAATGAAACAAAATACATCAACAAAGTTTATCTGTTTATTTAACTAGGTCCTCAATTTCTATGTGTAGCATATTGAAACATGAACTCAAAGATTTTGCACCTGAAACATGATAAAAACAAGGTCAACTAAAAATAGTTGGTGAGTATACATAGGATTTTACACCACGAATAGTTTTCCAAATGTTTGTGTACAATTCATATGAACCATGGCAAATAAGGCATTTATGAAGAATCACTATAGTCAAAATAGGTGTACAATCAAACCTTGTGACTGAGGCATAACACGCAGGTTACCCTAATGTAATGTCGGTAACAATCAGCCTACCTGGGTGGGTTTGTCAGACACAATAGATCTATCAATGTTACCGTTGGCATGTACAGAGTTAATGATTGTACGAGTATGTCATGGATATGTAGTTTAAACTCATAGTATTCAAGCACAAATTGCACATATGTTCATAAATGTAGAATTGTAATGTGTATTGCAAATAGTTTTCAATGTATAATGATTCACCCCAAAATATGTAAAAATGTAAAAGATAGGCTATGTAACTCACCTTGAATAGTAGTGGGTTGACCTTGTAGCTTGTAGCAACAAGTATTAAATATGCCCTAAGTTTAATAATATAGGTTACTATAATGTACAACGGTTTAAAGGAACAACAATGGATTGACTTGGGATTTAGGGTTTGGAACGAGCGAACGAACGAGGAAATGAATAAGATTTATAAATGATGTTTTTGTTTACAAAAGGGATTCTAGCATGGATGAGTGACCGGGACATACGACTAAGTTTATAAATGATGTTTTATTTATGAAAGCTAGGTATTAATAATAAGTATTATTTGCAAATATGTTAATATAATAAATATCTTAATACAATATTCACATTATTAAGACAATGACAAAGGTGACCAAAATCACGTTATTAATAAAATAATCATCACTTTTTATTATTTGTAAATCTATTAATAGGACAGAGTCATTAACGAACAAAACTAATTTATTAATAGGTAATAATCACGTTATGAATCTAAATTTGTATGTAAAACATTAACCGATCCCAAGGATTAGGATCGGGTCTTTTTAAATAAAATGTTTAGGTTAAATATATTTAAAACGTTTTAGTTTATTTAGACAAAATTATTTAAGTTTCTTTACCCATAAAATAAAACTTTGATAAACGGATCCTTATATTATATAAATTAACCAAACTATTGAAATTGTTTTAGAAAATCGAATTATTTTTAAAAGTTCCATGATTTAAACAAGTAATATGGTTTCATTGTGTGTGTGTGATGGAGCAAACAAAAGACCAAAAAAAAAGATGTAGCCACAGGTCTAAAACTCACGACCTTGGCTGCACAGGTGAAGTGTTTTAACTGGTTAGTCTAGTTGGTTATGTTGATAAAGAACATGAACAAATCAATTTTAACATGCTGGATTCAGAAGCCTTCTTCCCCAAACATCCCAGTCGCAACACTCAGATACGAAAAAGAAATCGTATCCCTAAATCCCCAACAAGATTTCGAACTCAGTGAAGGAACTAGAGGAAGAGAATATCAGCAAACGTTTACCTTGAGTTGTCTTCGAACTTTAGGCCGGAGAATCGAGCCACTTGGCTCTAATGCCGATCGCGACGGAGGAACAAAACAGGGAATCAAGGAACGATTTCGTGGTCTTCTCATTTGTAATCGGTTAAGGGTACGTGTTTACAACTGTTAATGGAACGAGATTGACGGGATTTGAGCTTCAATCGAGGGTTTTAAAAACATAACTGAAAGTTAATTTTTTTTGTGTTCAATGATTTGTGATTCTAGTAAATCGACGGTTTCTAACTTTCTCAATAATCCTAAATGGGTTGGAAATCAGTTACACATGATTTTAAATCCCGGATTTGAAGGAATTGGAGGGTTTAGATGTGCATTTGACTTTTCGAAGTCAAAATTTAGTTTTTCTTGTTCCAGAGTTCATGATGAGAAGGGAGAGGGTTCAAGTAAGGGTCCAATATCACATTGGGGGTTCAAGTGCAAAACAAATGGGTTCAAACTAATAAAGGGGGTTCAGGAGGTGTTGAGGGGGTTCGAGAGTTATAAATGGGGTTCAAGACAACATTTATTTGATTTAAACCACTTTATTTGTTTATAAAAATTATTTTTATAAGATTTATAGAAAAAAACTAAACATTATTTGTTTTAATTATAATATTTTATAAAGTAAAAGTTCATTTTTTATAAAATTAAAGGTTGCATAAGTTGTTCATTTAATATAATCAAATATATATATATATATATATATATATATATATATTTATTTATATATTTTAACAATTAAATACATATATGCTAAAAATAAAAGATGTAAATACGAGGTTAAAACTCACACGTTTTACTTTGGTAGGTATTTATGATAACGAAACGTTTACTTATATATGTATAAATATACTCAAATGTGTTATATATATATATTAGAGAAAATAATATGTAATGCAAGGTAAAAATGTTTGAATTTATACATGTTAATAATGATAATTAATGTGACATAATGTGTTTGAACAAGTACGAGATTGAAACGGATGTCATTTTTTGTATAGAATAAAATAAAAATAATACTAGGAAATCATGGATGTTACAAGGGTGTTCTAGAGCAGATACCCGAGCTATATCAGTTCGTTACTACCATTCAGGCGTCAGAGCCAACAGAAACCGACATATTGATCGTGTTGAGAAGAGATGAGACTACAGTTGTTTCATACTGTGATTGGTTGTACTAGTGACTTTCTTTGTCACACTCATTGCTGTTGTTCTAGGCTACTATTTCGGTCACTGAGCGACATGTGCTTAGGTCCTTTTTGTTGGGTTACAAACACTTGGTTTCTTTTGGGGTATCTTGGCATAGTTTTCACTGATGCCTAATTTTGTAAAAAAAAAATTATTACTAACTCTTGTAAACCCTAGTTACTTTCTATGCTCGGTGAAGCACTTTTGTAAATTTTTGGATGATGGAAATGAACTATATTTTGGATGAATCCTTATATGCCATAAATTTCATTTGGTTATTATTTGTATATTGTTATCATCCTTATTTGTTACCTTGTGTACATGATTCGGTTAAAATTTTTACTGTCATTCTCAAAAACATGTCTTTTATATATGGCTTGTTTACTATGTTTTGAGTGATTTCTAATCAAGTATCTTCATTTACTCAAACTCTTATCAAATTCCTGTCCGTTTCTGTTTTTTGAAAATGCCACCGAGGAGGGATCCTCAGCATAATGAGTCAGAGAATACTCCGCCGAATTTGACCCAGCTGATAAATCAAGGGATTGATACGGCTATACCAAGAATTGTGGAACAGATCACTGCACTAGTGGTGATGCTTCTGGCAGTGGTGGAGCCGGTGGTGGTGCTGGTGGTGGCACTAATACCAATAACACCAACCGCAGATGTGCTTTTAAAGACTTATCTGTAGGAAAACCCCTGGATTTTTGTGGTAGTGAGTGGGTAGTTGGGATTGTTCGTTAGATAGAAAAGATAGAGTCCGTCATAAAAATCAGTAATTGCTTGGACAATCAGAAGGTTAAGTATGCTGCTTGCTCTCTTCAGGGCGAAGCCCTAACATGGTGGAATTCCCAGATTGATGCATTAGGAGAACAGGTTACTGATAACCTGACCTAGGATGAGTTTAAGAAAAGTCTGATGGGGGAGTACTGTCCTCGGAATGAATTGAAGAAAATTGAAGTTGAATTCTAGAATCTAGAAATGGATGGAGCAGAGATCTTGGATTACACGACTCGATTCCAAGAGTTGTCCCGTGTGGTGCCACATCTGGTCACACCAGAACCCAAGAGGATCGAAAGGTATATCTGGGGATTAGTGCCTCAAATTCGGGGAATGGTTACTTCAGCCAAACCCACTGCTATGCAAAGTGTGATTCAATTGTCATACGAGTTGACTGATGAGATGGTGAGAAATGGTGTGTTGATTAAAACGGGATCCGTGGAGAAGAAATAGGAAGGAAAAGTAGTGAGAAAGAATGTTGGGGTAGCTAATAAGAAAAGAAAAACTACCAAGAATTATGTGGTGGTGGCACCGTAGAAAAAGGGCAAACACTGAAAATCCACCTCTTTGCGCCAAGTGCAATTCTCAACACTTTGGGGCTTGCGAACAGTTAGTGTGTACAAAATGTAAACGAGTGGCGCATACAGCGAACTACTGTAGATTCGACCCTAATGCACCAAGGGGTTGTTAAGAATGTGGGGCGACTGGTCACTTCAGGATTAATTTTCCAAATTGGGCTGAGATGGTGGGAATGCAGCGAGTCAAGCTAAGGGTAGAGCTTTCGTGATTGAGGCTGCAGATGCACGTCAGGGCCCGAATGTGACGATGGGTTCGTTTCTCGTCAATGATCTATATGCATCTATACTTTTTGATACAGGGGCTGATAGAAGTTTTATGTCTACTGAATTAAATCATTGATTAACTTAGAGTCATAAAAATTGAAAGAGGCTTACACTATAGAACTAGCAAATGGTAAATTGATTAAAGCTAGTGACATTATCCGAGGTTGCACTGTGAACTTAAATAATCACCAATTTAATATAGACCTTATCCCGATAAAGCTCGGTAGTTTGGATATTGTTATCAGCATGGATTGGTTATCCGAAAATCGAGCCGAGATAGTTTGCTCAGAAAAGATAGTACGAATTCCGCTCTTAAACGGTGAAGTCCTAATTGTCCAAGGCGATAAGCCCGGAAGGAGTTTGAACATTGTGTCTTGCATGAAGGGATGGAAATACCTTAAGAAGGGAAGTTACGCGTTTCTTGCTAACGTCATTGAGAAGAAATTGAAGGAGGTTAAGATTTAGGATATTCTAGTTGTACGCGAGTACCCGGAAGTCTTTCCCGAAGATTTTCTCGGATTACCCCCTCCACGGCAAGTTAAGTTTAGGATCGATTTGGTACCCGGCGCTGCACCTATTGCAAGATCCCCCTACCGTTTGGCACGGTCTGAATTGCAAGAGTTGTCGAATCAGTTGCAGGAACTTTTAGAGAAAGGATTCATTAGACCGAGTTTCTCACCTTGGGGAGCTCCAGTCTTGTTCGTGAAAAAGAAGGATGGATCATTTCGGATGTGTATCGACTACCGGGAGTTGAATAAATTAACGATTAAGAACCGACATCCATTCCCGAGGATCGAAGACTGTTTGACCAATTGTAGGGATCGACTCATTTTTCTAAGATCGACCTCAGATCCAGTTATCATCAGTTAAGGATGCAAGAGGATGACATACCAAAGACAGTATTTAGGACTCGGTTTGGTCACTATAAGTTTTTGGTTATGCCTTTCGGGCTAACCAATGCTCCGGTAGTGTTTATGGATCTGATGAATATGATATGTAAGCCCTACTTAGACAAATTTGTGATAGTTTTTATCGACGATATCTTGACATACTCTCGAAGTAAGGAGGAGCATGAGCAACACTTGCGGTTGATTTTGGAATTGCTTCGGAACGAGAAATTATTCTCCAAGTTTTCAAAGTGTGAGTTTTGGCTTAGAGAAGTTCACTTTCTTGGCTATGTGATTAACGAGAAAGGCATACATGTGGATCCGGCCAAGATTGAGGCAATAAAGAAGTAGGAAACACCAAAGACCCCAACCGAGATCCGTCAATTTCTTGGTTTGGCGGGTTATTACAGGCAATTTATAGAAAATTTCTCCAAGATAGCTCAATCCTTTACCCTCTTGACTCAGAAAGATAGAAAGTTTGAATGGGGTGACAAACAGGAAGAGGCGTTTCAGTTGTTAAAGCAAAAGTTATGCAACTCTCCGATTTTAACTCTTCCCAAAGGGACGGATGGCTTTGTCGTGTACTGTGACGCATCACACCAAGGTCTTGGTTGTGTTTTGATGCAAAAGGACAAGGTTATCGCATACGCATCCCGACAATTGAAAGTGCATGAAAAGAATTACACAACTCATGACTTGGAGTTGGGTGCCGTTGTCTTTGCACTTAAGATTTTGAGGCACTATCTTTATGGCACCAAGTGCATTATTTTTACCGAGCACAAAAGCCTCCAACATATATTCGAGCAAAATATGTTGAATAGGACACAAAGGAGATGGGTCGAGCTACTCAACGACTATGACTGTGAGATCCGTTATCACCCTGGGAAAGCAAATGTGGTGGTGGATGCTCTGAGTAGAAAGGAAGGAATAAAACCTTTTCGAGTTCGACCTTTGGGGATGACAATCCAAATGAGCTTGAAAGCTCAAATTCTCGAGGCACAAAAGGAAGCACTATAGAGAAATAATTTGAAAGACGAATTATTATGTGGTGCTGAGAGAAAATTCAAAAAGCAAACCGATGAGTTAATTTATTATTTGGATCGAATATGGATTCTGGATTCCCTTAACTTGAGAGAACAGATTTTTGATGAAGCTCACAAGTCGAGATATTCTGTACATCCTGGAGCCGACAAGATAAAGAAAGATTTGAAAGAATTTTATTGGTGGCTGATGTCGCCCAGACGGTCAATATAAAACTCTACTAAACCTAACCTAGACTCTTAAGTAATAAATGGAGTACATTCGACTAAACCGCACTGACAGGCAAGTGGACCTATCGAGTGTAGCACAGCTTAATGGTAAACAGAGTTATCGAACCCTAGAGACACTACTGTAACTATACTAGACTCTGACTCGGACTAAAGATTGATTGATGGGGGGTTTACTACACTACTGATTAGATGAAAAACTAAGGTAATATCAGAGATGGGAAGAATACCACCTAGGTCAGAATCTTACTTGCAAAGCACAACTTCTACCGGTTCTGGAAACTAAGATGGATCTGGGTTTCTAAGGAAACAGCTCTAGACTACCTAGTGGATCCCTAATCACTCTCAGGGTGTCACCAACTAAGGAACCTACAAGATGTAATAAATCACCAGATAGTGGATTACCTTTCGGTCTCTCCAACAATGATAAAGTACCCGAAAGACAGATCACCTTTTAGTCTCACTGTCCACACTACATTCGAATAATACACGGGGTAATCTCAAGATAACAACTATGACTCAGAATAGCAACAATCACTAGACACCTAAACCAACTTCCTCTCAGACAGTTGACACTCGGATCCCTAATGAAGAAGACTAAACGATTATCTCTCACTTCTCGGGTATTGAGACAGGATACACACTCAATCTAATCTATACTCAATCACAACTCCTACGGATCACTATGTCTAGTAAACCACACAAACGACCATAAACCCTAAATTCTATGACCTAGATACGCTAATCAAACTAGAAGACATCCACAATCAACGCACGGAATTAAAATCAAACACAAATCAGAATTAAGCATGCATATTCATCATAATTATTGACATAAGATTGTTTACAAAATCAATATTAGTCGAAACTAAAACCAATAAAAATCAAGACTTTAACAAAGTATTCATCTAATGACCTAGACAGTATCAATGTTTTAGCCTAGGATTATGTTCAAAATACCAAAACAGAAGTAATAAACATAAACCATGGTATCAAATGCAGAAATCAAACACAAAGTTTCAAACTTTAGAACCGAATAAGCTAAACTACAGAAACCCGGATTCTAAAGCTTCGATCTTGCAATCCAATAGCCTTCCTATGCTCCAAAATCGCCCTATTCTCTTTTCTGGACGACCAAATTGCGAACCCTCAACATATTGGCAATCAAATTCTATTTAAATTCAATTTAGGGCTTTTTGCGGATTTCCTAGGTCCTCGCGTACCGCGAGACGTTGGGTTGGGTTCCTCGCGTATCGCGAGGGACAATTTAGTCGTGACCGGTTCTGAAGATCCTCACATACCGCGAGGTATTGAAGCTCCTCCCACGCGTACGCGAGGGACCTATTTTCCAACTTTTTTCACTTTTGAACTTTTGGCTTTCTTCACTTGCTCGGTTTCTTCATGTATTGACTTGTATCTCACACGAGCACCTGTAAATATACAATAGACTCAAATACAGACTTAAACGACTAAAAACGAACACGAAACTATCTAAAAACGAACAAAAACTATAGGAATAAAGATGTGTGCTTTGCACTACATCAACACATCCCCACACTTAACCGTTTTTCGTCCTCGAAATAGCTGCAATGGAATCATAACTGAGATCTGACTTAACATTAATCAATTACCAATTAGCACAAACATACTCACGCTTTAAAAAGAAATATACAATATTTCTGTCCGATTAAACCCAAGCACCAACCATCTAGCCCCCGTGATGTGTTCTAATTCCATTTTATACATTTATCAATCAACCTACGTGACTCACACTTAGAAGTTACAGCTCTACCTAATCCAGTCTCACGGTAATGTCTAGGCACGGATTAAACCATATAGAGTTACCCACCACGTTAAACTAAGATTTATCTGTTTAAGAAATTAGATGAAATATGGAATGAATGGGATGGAAATGAGCTTTAATTCAAGCAAATGAACTTTCGTCTAGAGGCGTTTCAACCAAGTCATTATCCCGGAAGGTAACACATAGATTAAGTCATATTCAATAAGCACATAAGACTTACTTAGGGGTGTTTTCTCCAAGTGGCCATCCCGGAGGGTAACACATAAGCAAACTTATAATTCTAATCAATTAACTCATGAATTATGGACATATGGATGCGGGAGCCACCAAACTCGGATTTATTCTCATAAAAAGAGAATGGTGTGCCAAAAATTTAAAAAACAAATAGATATTATCTTAACGTGGTACCTATCATCCTATGTTGACAGTTTCAGTATTACCGACACCCTAGATGCGTACCCACACGATTTCATGATTTAATTAAGTGATTAATCTTAAGTAACACTCACAGACTATTTTAGCTATTGAAGCTGGCTGGGTCTACCAAAACATCACTAATTAGACGCGTTTTCTATTATTTAAATCGTTTAAAACTCAACAAGTAGATCCAGTTGTACTATCATTTTCCATATTTTGATTGCAAAACTTGTACTTTCAAAGGACATTTTTTTAAATTATTTTAATTTTTTTTATTTTTGAATTTTTATAAACAAGATAAACTAGCTAAACTAGACACTCACATCCGCACACTTGAAAGACACATTGTCCTCAATGTAAAGCAAGACACACTTAAAAAAATAAAAATGCAAAAAAAATAAAATAGGAAGCGACTTAGCTGGATGTATATGCTCTCGAATGTCCAGCTTCGTTCATCCTTCTGTGCACCGTATAACATTTCGGTCGCGATTGCACATCTTTGCCGAGATGCTCAATAAGACCAGGATCAACTCCATCCAAATGGAGATTGAGTACGGACGGAATGATGTACTCCTGCAAAACAAACTCACACAATACCTGCGGCATCAAACTGACTCAAATTAAAATTAAAAGATTCAACTGACTCACTAAGACTCTAGATAGAAGGCAGAGAAACATACCTAATGCGTGGCAAACACATAGACATGAAAGCCACAACAAAGTAGATCACCGGTCACGAACGGTTTCAAGTTTCCCATGGTGATGGTGAATATGACAGATGAAGGAGGATATGGTATTGAAAGGAGGTGATGGATGAGATGTTGTGGATGGTATGATGGTGGTGGTGGATGAGATGTTGTGGATGGTATTAAATGGTGGATGTGGAAAACTATGGAAAAACAAGGAAGAAGGGCAAACCTAGGAGTCCCTGCATACCGCGAAAGACCAGGCCGCACTCCTCGTGTACCACGAGGAGGCAATTTTTAAGCCAGGCTTTTCATTTGTCCGTCGCATACCGCGGGAGGCAATGGAAAATGCCTGGCGTACCATGAGAAACCCCTGGTGACAGAAAGTTTTGAGGGTTTTTATACTTAGAAAATTTTGCACCCCTCAAAATTTTTTCACCCAAATTCTATAAAAACATGCTCCAAGCATAAAAACAAATTAAAAATACCTGGAACTTCGTTCCCGACGATTTCCTCACCGAATCAAGCGTGAATTCCTATAAGACACACACAACCCAAAGCACACATACCGAAAAACACAAAAATGACACGGACTCAAACCAAGGAATGCATACAAACTCTACATCCCGGTCACTTGCCCGAGTCTCAAACAAACCTATCAGGGGGCTTCTCTTTGATCCTAACCGGAACCGCCTTCATCCTACGCGGCCTTCCGGTCCTCCACAACCTTAACAACCCATTACTCCTTACAAACAGTGAATACATATCACATTTAGCACTCAGCTCCTTCCACCATAGCTTAAACTTACCAGGTCCAAAGATCAACTGGTTCAAGTATTTCAGCAAACTGTCACCCCTAAACATCCCCACACTTGGGGTTTTCACTCTCCCTAGATCACAAGACTCACTCAACTCTCTGAGTTTCTTATGGGGCGGCCTAGATTTAGGGGATGACTCGACTTCTATCCTCTCAGCATGAACAACAGTAAAGGTTAAAGGCTCAATGTGTGATATCATTAAAGGTGTGGCCTCTAACCTGTCGCCCAGATCTTCATTAACCTCTAAGCTCTCCAATGTGGATGTGTCACAGATTATCAACCCAACCTATGCTAGTATCTCACTTAAGCCGCAATCATCACTATCAGCACCTAAAAACGAGGACCCTACTAGTTTTTTTTCAAATTCAGCAAGCCAATCTGGAGGGTCCTCTAAATTCAACGCCCAGTCTAACTACTCTCCTAACTCAGGGGCGGATTCAATAACATCACTCTCTCTCCGATCATTGTCCCAATGGTTACCTATGATGGCGTCAATCATGCAAACTGAATCGCTCTGCTCAGCAGACCCCTTCACAGGTTTCATTGCAACGAAAGTAACAGACTCACCCCCCACACGAAGTGTGAGTTTCCCGTCAAAGACATCGAACAATGCCTTGGCGGTACGTAGAAACGGATGTCCTAGGATGAGCGGGACTCTGTCATCCACTTCCATATCTAGAATGATGAAATCCACGGGGAAGATAAATTTTCCTACTTTCACTAGAAGATTCTCCACAATTCCTCGTGGATACTTGACTGAACGGTCAGCCAAGGATATGCTCATGCGCATCGGCTGCGGTTCACCTAGGTCTAGCTGCTTGTAGATAGAGTATGGCATCATATTGATGCTAGCACCTAGGTCAGCCAACACGTGGTTTAGAGGCAAACCGCCAAGCAGACACGGGATCGTGAAACGACCCGAATCCCCCATTTTCTTATGCAGTTTGTTCTGAACCACCGCAGAACATTGCTCACTAAGTGAGACTTTAGAGATCCCCTCTGGCTTCTTCTTGTTGGAAAGAAGATCTTTTAAGAATTTGCCATACTTTGGCATATGCTGGAGGACCTCTATGAACGGGAGATTGACCTTGAGTTGTTTGAACATATCAAGGAAGTGACCGTATTCCCTAGCGTGTTTATGTGGCAGCAAGCTCGCTGGATAGAGAACACGACTCGGGGGTCTTCATCTCCACCCCCTTCTTCTTCTTCTCCTCTACCTTCTTGGCAGGCTTCTCCAAAACTATCTCATCATCCACCAGCTCTTCTTCTTCTTCTACCGGTGGGCTCTCCTTCTCTTCTGCCCTTCTACTCCTCGTCGACACAACATTCACTGAGGTCCCTGGTTCCGTCACCTTAGCTGACTCGGGCTCTGTCACGTCCCAACCGACGGCGGAATACGTTGGAGCGAACGTGTAGACTGTTCATAAGCACATGATCAAGCTAAAATTTCATATATTAATTGCATCAAGATTTCGTTACATAAGTTCAATCAATAACCAAAATCAAATACATCCACATGTTCTAGTTCTTTGTTCACTAAGTCCAAATCCTATATGTTGTATCCTGCATATGATCTCATACACTAGTACCTGAAACACGATGAAAACAAGGTCAACTAAAAATAGTTGGTGAGCATACATAGGTTTTGACACCACAAGTAATATCAAGAGTTTGTGTATAATTCATATGATACATGGATTAATAAGGCAATTATGGAGAATCACTATTGTTTAAACTGGGCGCACAATCAAACCTTGTGACTGATAGGCATAACATGCAGGTTATCCTTAAGTGTTTTTGGCAACAATCACCCTTACCGGGTGGGTTGGTCAGACACAATAGATCTATAATTGTATACCATCGGCTTGTACTGAGTTAATGATTGCACTTGCACTATACACAAAAAGTATGTAAATGTTGTTTATACAAATAGTGTTCAAGCATAATGCACAAATTACACACATGATCATAATGATTGAATTGTAACAATTGCAAATAGTTTGTATGTAATCATGTTTCACCCCAAAGAATGTAAAAGTGAAAAAGGGGCTATGTAAACTCACATGAGTTGTGTACGAGTAGCACTACACCAGGATGCAATGGAAAACACAAGAGTTTAACTGTGAACCGCCTACGTATGCCCTAGAATTATAAGCATAATAATTAGGGACACATGGGATGTTGTGACAACGACACGGAAGAGTGAACGTCCTAAGACGCACTAACGATTAAAGAGTAGACGAACTTGTCCATGGGAATAATGGATTTCTTAATATAATATTTAAGATAAAATACTTTTTGTGTCGAACGTTTCTAATTACGAATAATATTAATAAATAAATATTCGTGTTGTTGTACTATTTAATAATGATCTAAGAAAATAATATAACATATTATATTATCTTAAGTTTGAAGAAAAAATAGTACAATAACTAATTACATGGCAAAAATAATAATATATATATATTATTTTTATTCGAGGTTAATAAACGAGGGTAAATGATATAAATAATTATATTATTTATAAATTTGAAACATTATACAATGTTTATAAACGTGGTAAAAATATATATAATACGGGTTTGAAAAGAATATAAATATATTATTTCGTTTGGAGTCGTGGTCTGTAAATAATATAAACACATTATTTTAAAATGTGAAAAATATTAAATAAAACTTAACCCGAGCCTATGGGTGGTTTACGAGGCTAAAACATCTTAATATATTATTATAATAACATAGGTGCGGGTTTTATATTAAAAATAATCTTTAAAAATATGTTTAAAAAGAAAAGGGGGTTGGAGGACTCGAACCTGGGTCTCCTCTCCCACGCACCAACATCTTAACCAGTCCCGCCCGCTAGGGTTTCGCATTCAAAACCAGTTCCTAAAAGTTTTAATCATGAACACTTATGTGTTCATCCCTCCCACGCGACTCGATCCTAAAATCCCTCCCAATCCATCAATTTCGTTTACCAAATATCGAAACAGTAAAAGGGGGTTTTGTTAAATGAATGATTGCGAACCTGTGTATGTGCTTAATCACAAAAACAACGAGGTTTATTTGGTTTAATTAAGGAAAAACGGGTCAAAACCCTAGGTTATGAACTCATAATCGAATCGAAGGATTCTAATATAAGAACTTGTTAGAATCATAGGGCTTTCAATAAAAATGGAATAGAGAATCTGTTAGTATAAACTAATTTGATTTAAAACGAGTGTGGATTATGATTCGATTAATCAGGAAGCTCATGAACCCTAGATCTTTGATCTTGGTCAATTCGATATTGGCATGAATTAGATTCATAGGGCTTTTATCAAATGGGAAGTTGCGATTCTAAGCATACCATTTAATTGAATTAAGATTGCGTTTAGTTTAGAGTTCGATTAAACCAGTTTATGATGAACCCTAGAATCGGGATTATGATCGAATCGATGTTATAAGCCCCGATAATGATAGGGCTTTCAACCTAAAGACACAAACGAAACTAAGGGTGCAAGAATTTACCAGGTTAGTATTCGAATTGACTGTATTCGACTAGAACTAGTGCCGACTGTGACTGGTTTTCCCTCCGGTGCCCTCTGTTGCGATTCTAATTAAATTGATGCATGCATAAGCTTCTCAGAGTCTCGTTTAAGGTGTGCAGGGTATTGGATTATGAAATGACAAATGAATTGATGTGAATTTGATAGCATGCGACATGGTTTCGACGATTTTGAGTTAAATGAACTTAATTGGGGTTAATTAGCATATAATGATTGTGTTAAATGACTCAATCACGGTCGTTTATGGCATTGAAGTGTATTACAGTTACAATTCCACACATATCTTTGATTATGAATTTAAATTGGGATCAAAGGGTACGGGTTTGACTTTCAAAGTCAACAAAATTGACTTTTGGGTAAATACAGAAAAGTCCCTGTAATTTCATGCATTTGGGTTTACAAAGTTGGCAGAGTCAGTTCCTAGGATTTGAGTTTGGGTTAAGAACTTGACTGTTTGACTTTCTAAAGTCAACCCAAACATAAGAGCATGAGATTTTGACTTTAAAAGTCAATTAAACTAAGTTTTGCCTAATTACACAATTAGTCCTTGTGGTTCGAGTTTGAATATTGGCAGAAGCAATCCTTGAAGTTTGGGATAGGGTTAGATAGGTTAACTTTAACTGGATTTCTCTAACGGAGTTAACCCTAAATTGTCGGATGTCATAGGCTCCTTCGACATCCTAGCATCGATCGCAGCAAATCGAGCCCTCCAATCTATCTTCTTCACCTCTTCAGTCGACGGAATGTGATAGTCAGCGCCGTGGGAGGATTTCTCCTCCTCTCCTCGACTCCTGATCGACACGGCCATCACTGAAGCATTAGGGCCTGAAGATGGACCTCCCTGTCTGTCCTTCAAGATCTTCACAATGTCTCCTACCGTGTGTTGCAAGTCCTGAAATGCTGACTGCTGATTCTTCAATAAAGTGTCATGGGCATCCAATATCTGTCGAGCGTCCCTGTCCTGCTGGACTAAGTGGGCAAGCATCTGTGTCTGATTCTCTATCATCTCTTCAATCTTCCTTGTGTTGACACTGCTTCCCGAACTCGCTCCTGCTTCTGCTCCTCCATACTGAATCTGGCGACCATTAAACCCAGGTGGGTTGTCTCCAGATCTCCATCCCGAGCCATAAGAATTATTGTAGTTGTTGTACCCTCGGTTCTGGTTCTGGTTGGCAGCAAAACTCACCTACTCCTGATGATTGACGGGGCAATCTCTGGTGTCGTGTCCTTCCCTGTACACCTCACACCTTTGAGCACTGAGCATCAGCTCTTTGATCTCATTAGCCATAGCCGCGAGTGCAGCAGCCATGCTAGTATCAGGAGTGACTTGATGCACACCTCTAGGAGAAGAAGTGGATGCTCTAGCGCTAGGAATGGAAGTCCTAGTAGATGGCCACTGCTGTTCAGCGAGAGCAAAGCTCTCAAACATATCCTCACACTCAGCTGGCTCGAGTTTGTCCATGATATGGCCTCCCGCAGCTGTGTTGAACATTTGCTGCTTCTCGAAGGTGAGACCATTATAGAACTTTTCCACAATCGCCCAGTCTGATAGACTATGCTGGGAACATCGGCTCAACAGCATGTTGAACCTCTCCCAGGCCATGTGATAAGGCTCGTCAGGGTCCATCCGGAAGGAGTGGATCTGGTACATAAGGCGAGCGGCCCTGGAAGGTGGATAGTATTTCTTGAAGAATTTGGCTTGAAGGTCCTCCTAATGTGGTGATAGAGTTGTCTGGGAGGGTGTCATGCCAAGTAAATGCATGCCTAGAGAGCGAGAATGGGAAGAGACGCAAATAGATTGCGTCCTTAGACACACCCATGATATTGAAGGTATCACATATGCGCGCGAAACGGGACAGGTGTCTGGGTGCATCCTCATCCTCAAGGCCATGAAACTGAGTGACATGAGTGATCGTGCTCATGACATGTGACGGGATCTACCATGTATTGGTGTTCGAAATAACGGGGCGTGTGATCGAAGATCTCGCCTGGCCCTCTGGTGCACGGTACGCCTCGATGGTGGGTCAGCGTCGCCCATGATAGGAAATGGAATTGGGCTAGTATAATGTACCTTGGATTTGCACAGCTCCTTTAAACGCTCCCAGAATTCATGGGTGCGCTCGTGTAGCTCTCGTTCGGGCTCTGGAAAAGCTGAATAAGGTGGTGACCCCTACGAACGAGTATTGTGCATAAACACAAAGACACTAGTAGGAAAGAGGCAACGACTCAAAGACAGAAAGACTCGGTTCTAAATTAGACACCCAAATAGCACGTAGGACAAGCACACAAACAAGACTCAAAAGAAAAAAAATAAAAAAAAAACAAAAATCATTCAAAGAACTAGTCAAAGTTAATATTGCTATTGCCAAGTGTCCCCAACAACGGCGCCAAAAACTTGATGTCGCCCAGACGGTCTATATAAAACTCTACTAAACCTAACCTAGACTCCTAAGTAATAAATGGAGTACCTTCGACTTAACCGCACTAACAGGCAAGTGGACCTATCGAGTGTAGCACAGCTTAATGGTAAACCGAGTTATCAAACCCTAGAGACACTACTATAACTATACTAGACTCTGACTCAGACTAAAGATTGATTGATAAGGGGTTTACTACACTATTGATTAGAACTAATAATGCAAAAAACAAGGTCGAATCGAGCTATCAAGATGAAGAACTAAGGTAATATCAGAGATGTGAAGAATACCACCTAGGTCGGAATCTTACTTGCAAAGCACAACTTCTACCGATTCTGGAAACTAAGATGGATCTGGGTTTCTAAGGAAATAGCTCTAGACTACCTAGTGGATCCCTAATCACTCTCAGGGTGTCACCAACTAAGGAACCTACAAGATGTAATAAATCACCAGATAGTGGATTACCTTTCGGTCTCTCCAACAATGATAAATTACCCGAAAGACAGATCACCTTTTAGTCTCACTGTCTACAATACATTCGAAGAATGCACGTGGTAATCTCAAGATAACAAATATGAATCAGAATAGAAACAATCACTAGACACCTAAACCAACTTCCTCTCAGACAGTTGACACTTGGATTCCTAATGACGAAGACTAAACGAATATCTCTCACTTCTCGGGTATTGAGACAGGATACACACTCACTCAAACCTATACTCAATCACAATTCCTATGGATCACTATGTCTATAACCCACACAAACGACCAGTAACCCTAAAGTCTATGACCTAGCTACGCTAATCAAACTGAAAAACAACCACAATCAACGCACGAAACTAAAATCAAACACAAATCAGAATTAAGCATGCATATTCATCATAATTATTAACATAAGATTGTGTATAAAATCAATAAACCATCACTCGACTCCAAAACCAATAAAAATCAAGACTTTAACAAAGTATTCATCTAATGACTTAGCTTAGGATCATGTTTAAAACAGCAAAACAGAAGTAATAAACATAAACCATGGTATCAAACATAGAAATCAAACACAAAGTTTCGAACTTTAGAACCGAATAAGCTAAACTACATAAACCTGGATTCCAAAGCTTCGATCTTGCAATCCAATAGCCTTCCTATGTTCCAAAATCGCCCTATTCTCTTTTCTCGACGACCAAATTACGAACCCTCAACCTATTGGCAATCAAATTCTATTTAAATTCAATTTAGGGCTTTTTGCGGATTTCCTAGGCCATTGCGTACCGCGAGAGGTTGGGTTGGGTTCCTCGTGTACCATGAGGAACAATTTAGTCGCGACCGGTTCTGAAGATGCTCGCGTACTGTGATGTATTGAAGCTCCTCCCTCGCGTACCGCGAGGGACGTATTTGCCAGAGTTGATAGACCTGGCAGGAGGCAAATACACAAACAATCAGCTTCGGTTGCGAGCGCTTTAGTAAGACATGAACATAGGCTAGCTACCTATAGATAAGCATATCGAATGTACATAATCTGGCAAACACTCTCTTATTACAAACTTGAAACCTGTGAACTCACCAACCTCGTGTTGACACTTTTTCTTACATGTTTCTCAGGTCGCTTTGGCACAGGTTGCGTACTTAGGACATGCATGGAGTCCTACTGTCATATCATTCATTTCAAATATTTTAAACAGTTTATTTAACTACATTAATTGACGCTCGTTGCGTGTAATTATTTTGATTTCATTTTAACGCTTACGCTTCCGCAATTAAATTCTGAACTTTTACGTTATGACATTTCAAGTCCTATATAGTGTCGTTTGATGTAACTAATGACTGAGATCCTGGTGTGTCACATTCCAAACGGTAAAACTCCGTTAGTGGAATTTGGGGGTGTGACAACATGGACTCAAATGAAAATATCATAACATTCAAAGTTTATTGCGGAAGCGTAAAGAAAGTAAATGCGCAAAAGACATGCGCCCAAAAAGTCCAAACCAAGCATAGTCCAAAGAAAGTCCAAACAATTTAATAAGACATCAATCAAAAAGGAGAATCCCATGCATGTCCTATACGTGCACCTGTGCCTTATCTTAGCGACCTGAGAAAACATGCAAGAAAAGATGTCAACACGAGGTTGGTGAGTTCACAGGTTTCAATATATAAATTAACGTTTACCAGATTATTGATCATTCAATATGTATCTATAGGTAGCTAACCTATGTTCATGTTTAACTTAAGCGCTCGTAACCGAAGCTGACTGTTTGTTTATTTGCCTCCTGCCAGGTCTATCAACCCCGGCGATGTGAATAGGCTAACATTTCACCCGTTCGATCTCCAATCGAGTTAGCGCGACTAACGCGGGTGGGATTTGTCAAACCCGGTAGTACTACTAAACACTACCTCGCTAAGATCCATATTAACGGTTCGTTGTGTGTTGAGGACTTTCAGTGATAGCGTGTTACGCTTAGATTTAACATTGATAACATATGAATTACAAAATAGTTGAATCATGATTTCTCCCCCAAGTTAAAACAGTAAAAAGGGGTCGTGAAAACTCACCTGCGTTGCGTAGTAGGTAGTATCACACAAGTATGAGATTGAAACCACAAGTGTTAGCCTGAAACGGATCACATATCCCCTAGAATATAAACATAACAATTAGGGACACAATGGGATTTGTGACGACGAAACGGAAGGTTAGAACGTCTTAACGCAATCTAAAGATTTAAGAGTGGGCGAACAAGTCTAAGGGAATAAAGATTTTTAATACCAAATTTACGATAGAAGTGGTACGTGTCGTATGTTAATAACGAATAATAATTATACATATACATAAATTCATACGTTCGAGTCGTTTACAAAGATTAGGAAAATAATATAATTTAATATGTTATTCTTAGGTTCGTAGGATTAACCAAATAATTATTTGTATGGAAAAATAATAAATATATTATTTTTAATCGGATATTTAAACGTGGGTAAATAATATAACAGATTATATTATTTAAAATTTTAAAACGTCACACAAATTAATTAAACGAGGCGAAATAATATAAAACTATATATTATTTTATACTAGGAGTCACGGTTTGAAAATAATATAAATATATTATTTTTTATTCGATAATAACATAAATATATTATTTTTAAAAGTGGAAATAATATGAAAATGGGTTATAAAACCAAACCCGAGCCTACGGGTGGTTTCTCGTGCTAAAACACATTAATATAATATTATAATAATATAGGGTTTGATTTTTAATAATTAAATATAATAAAAATGCCTCAAAAAAAATGTGGGAGCCGGCCTCGAACCAAGGTCTCTCCCACACACGCACACAGCTTTAACCAGTCCCGCCCGCTAGGGAATCGCAAACTCAACCGGTTCAAAATTGTTTTAACATCAAGGTTCAGTGGGTTCTTCCCCCATACGCAAATCCGATCGAACCCAGTCCCAATTCCTTTGATTTCGATTACGATAGATCCAAGATTCAAAGGGGTTTTGTTTAATGGCTTCAAGCAAACCTGTGGTGGATTTTAATTGTAAAAACAACAGGTTTAAGATCGATTATTTAAAAAAGTTAACACCGAAACCCTAGACATGAACTCAAAATCACACTGAACGAATTTGATGTTCGAAACAGTTGAAATCATGGGGCTTTTAGTCGTTAAAACATTGCGAATCTAATGGTGTGACTTAATTTGATTGAGGACAGGTTTAATATCAAAAACCCTAAAACAGATTATGAACGAACCCTAGTTATAGGATCTTGATTAATTCGATGATTTGAGATCAAATTGACATGGGGCTATCATTATACAGAGAGTTGCGAATCTAATGATATGAATTAATTGTATTTCAAATGTGTCTAGGTTAGGGTTCGATTAAACCGAATGGGTATGAACCCTAGAATCGATTTGAGTTAAATTCGATAATGAAAGTCCAAATTAACATAGGGCTTCTACTAAACAAGTGATTCTGATTCTAGCCATATGGTTTAATTGAATTATGATCGAGTCCAGAGTCAAAAGCCCCAAATTGGATTTCGTATGAACCCTAGATTCTGGATTTCGATCAATTTGATGTTATGAGCCCCAATACTTATAGGGCTTTCATTTAATAGAATCAAATGAAAGTAAGGATGCAATTAGTTACTAGAAACGTTGACAGATTGATGGTGATCGACTAAACCAGGTGTCGACGGCTTGCGGGTTAGATTCCGACGACTTCTGTTATAATTCCGGTCCAATTGATGCGTGTTACAGCTTCTAATGGATACGAATGAAGTGTGTGAGAGTTCGATTTGTGGAAATAATACGAGCATTTGCCGAATTTGATGAATTCATAGCGGGTTATGAGATTAATGCCCATAATTAGGATTAATTCGAAACAAAGTCTGAGTTTAATGATCTAATGATGATCGATTATGGCTATAAAGTGCATAACGGTTACGGAATTTCAACAGGAACGATTTTGGGATTTGGATTTGAGTCAAATGATTACGGGTTTGACTTTAAAAGTAAACATGGATCAATTTCCTTTGATTTTGACTTTGCAAGTCAACATGTCAAGTTTAGAGACTTGGCAGGATCACTCCTTGAAGTTTGAGATCAGAAAATGGCAGAATTAGACCATGGGTTAGATTTAACTGGGTTTAGTTAACAAGGTTAAGTTTTAGATAGGATATTTAACGGGATTATTAACGGAGTTAATTTGAAAAGTCGGGATTGCCACATCATCCCCTAGTTGAAAGAATTTTCGTCCCAAAAATTAAATAATAATAAAAAAAAATTCCCGGATGTCACATCATCTCCTAGTTGAAAGAATTTTCGTCCCAAAAATTAAATAGTACCTTAAGAATTTGACGAGGAGTGCTTGAATAGATTAGGATATTTGTGCATCATTTGATCCTCGCACTCCCACGTGAATTCCGGTCTGCGTTTCGAGTTCCAATGAACTCTGACAATAGGGATTTTACTATGTTTTAACGTTTTGACCTCCCTATCCATGATTTTGACTGGTTCTTCGATGAAACGTAGCTGTTCATCAATGTGTAGTTCCTCAAGAGGAACCGTGAGTGACTCGTCTGCCAGACATTTCTTCAAGTTTGAGACGTGAAAGACATTGGGTACACCACTAAGTCCTTCATGTAGGTCCAGTTAATACGCTACTTGACAAATTCTCTTCACTATCTTGAATGGTCGAACATAACAAGGATTCAGCTTGCTCCGTTTCCCAAAACGAATGACACCCTTCCAAGGTGATACTTTTAACAAGACCATATCCCCTACTTGAAATTGTAACGGTTTACGACGCTTATCGACATAGCTCTTTTGACGATCACGAGCTGCTACCATACGGTTTCTAATTTGAACGATTTTCTCAGAAGTTTCAAGTACGAGTTCAGGACCTGTAAGTTGACTATCCCCAACCTCGGCCCAACAAATAGGAGAACGACATTTCCATCCATATAATGCTTCAAATGGAGCTGCCTTGATGCTAGTGTGATAACTGTTGTTGTAGGAGAATTCCACCAACGGTAGGTGAGACTCCCAGGTGTTACCGAAGTCAATCACACAAGCTCGTAGCATATCCTCCAGAGTTTGAATTGTACGCTCCGTTTGGCCATCAGTTTGAGGGTGGTATGCTGTGCTCGTATCTAGACGCGTGCCTAAAGCTTTATGTAACGATTGCCAGAAAGGAGAGGTGAATCGTGCATCACGATCCAAAATGATAGAGATTGGCACCCCGTGCCTAGAGACTACTTCTTTTAAGTAAATACGAGTAAGCTTATTCATCTTGTCGGTTTCCTTGATTTCTAAGAAGTGAGCGGACTTTGTTAAACGATCGACTATGACCCAAATGTTATCACATCCGGTAGGAGTTCGTGGCAATTTTGTGATAAAGTCCATGGATATCTGTTCATATTTCCACATGGGAATCTCTGGTTACTGGAGAAGACCAGAAGGCTTTTGATATTCAACTTTGACCTTCGCGCAAGTCAGGCACTTGCTCACATAGGTGGCTATATCGGCCTTCATCTTTGGCCACCAATACAGCACCTTTAGGTCATGATACAACTTGTCGGAACCTGGATGAATAGAGTAACGAGATTTATGAGCTTCATCCATGACCAGTTCCCTTAAATTTCCGAATATTGGAACCCATATTCGCTCAGCGAAGTAGCAAATACCGTCATATTTGACCTCGAGTTATGCTTCCATACCGCGTGTACCTTCCAGCGGTAGGTTTTCCTCTTTCAGAGCTTCAAGTTGAGCACTACGGATTTTGTCAGGTAATTCAGGGTGAATGGTAAGCTGTAATACTCGAACTCATTTGGGCTTGGTTTCCTTTCTACTTAGGGCATCAGCTACAACATTAGCCTTACCCGGATGATACCGGATCGCACAGCCATAATCATTCAAGAACGACGCTGTCTCATGTTCAGCTCTTTCTGCTCGAAGATATGCTGAAGACTCTTATTATCGGCATAGATAGTGCACTTGGTACCGTACACGTAGTGTCTCCATATCTTAAGTGCAAAAACTACGGCTCCCAACTCTAGATCATGAGTGGTGTAGTTTTTCTCGTGAATCTTCAGTTGACGCGAAGCATATGCAATCACCTTTTCTTGTTGCATTAGAACACAACCCAGACCCTGAATGGATGCATCACAATACACCACAAAATCATCCGTCCCCTCCGGAAGAGCTAGGATAGGTGCACTGCAAAGTTTCTGCTTAAGATGTTGAAATGCTGACTCTTGGTTATCGCCCCAGTTATAGGCTTTACCCTTCTGAGTTAAGGTAGTGAGAGGTTGTGCAATCTTTGAAAATCCCCCGATGAATCGACGGTAATATCCAGCCAATCCCAGAAATTGTCGCACCTCAGTCGGAGTCGTCGGTGCTGACCAATTCTTGATGGCTTCAATCTTTGATGGATCGACATGTATTCCCTTCTCGTTAACCACATGTCCTAAGAATTGAACTTCTCGAATCCAGAATTCACACTTGGAAAACTTAGCATATAGCTGCTCCTTTTTAAGTAATTCCAGTATTAAACGTAAATGTTCCTCATGTTCCTCCTTTTTCTTGGAATAAATAAGAATGTCGTCGATGAAAACGATGACAAACTGATCAAGGTATGGTTAACACACACGGTTCATGAGGTCCATGAATAACGCATGTGCGTTGGTTAATCCGAAAGGCATGACCATAAATTCATAGTGGCCATACCTTGTCCTGAAAGCAGTCCTAGAGATATCTTCATCTCGGACTCTCAATTGATGGTAACCAGACCTAAGATCTATCTTGGAATAGAAACTTGATCCTTTGAGTTGATCAAAGAGATCGTCTATACGAGGCAAAGGATAACGATTCTTGATTGTTACTTTATTTAGCTCATGGTAGTCGATACACATACGGAAAGTTCGGTCCTTCTTCTTCACAAACAGGACCAGAGCTCCCCAAGGAGATGAGCTAGGTCGGATGAAACCTTTATCCAACAATTCCTGTAACTGAGTAGATAGCTCTTGCAATTCACTAGGTGCCAGTCTGTAAGGTGCCCGAGCGATCGGTGCCGCTCCGGGTGATAGATCGATTTGAAATTCAACTTGATGGTGTGGTGGCAGACCAGGAAAATCCTTAGGAAATACTTCCAGAAATTCACGAACGATGGGAATATCATCAATCTTCTTCTCTTCTGATGACTGCTCAGCAACGAGGGCCAAAATAGCAGTATGCCCTTTTCGAAGGCATTTCTGTGCTTTCATAAAGGATATGATGTCCATGACTGCACCAACCTTTTCGCCCTGAGCGGAAAGGGTTTCTCCACTCGGGAGAGGAATGCGAACAATTTTCTCATGACAGATGATTTCAGCTTGGTTTTTAGATAACCAATCCATGCCGACTATTACATCAAAACTACCAAGCGTGACCGGCATAAGGTCGATATCAAGTATATGACTAGCCAACTCAAGCTTACAACCCTTAAGAATATGGGTTGCTTCAATTATTTGACCATCAGCTATCTCTATTACATACTTAGCTTCTAACAGAGTTGGAGTTCCTTTTATCATATCACTAAGTTTCTTAGATATAAAACTCCTATCAGCAACAGTGTCAAAAAGGACAGAAGCAAAGTAATTATTTAAGAGAAACTTACCGGTGACCACATTATGATCATAACTAGCTTCTCCAGATCCTAGCACGAAGGCTCGTCCCTTCGCACCATTCCTTCGGTTATTGTCGTTGTTGCCACCATTGTTGTAATTCTGATTAGGGTTGTGGTTTCCATTACCTCCCTTATTTAACTGAGGACAATTCTTCAGAAAATGTCCCTCTTTCCCACACTCAAAACAACCCTTTGTAGACCCGGGTTGTTGAAAAGGCAGCTTGGCTTGCAACTCACCCCTACAATCTTTGGCAGCATGACCTATTTTGCCACACCGCTGACAATGGTTGCAAAACCCGAAGTGATGAAAGTTGCACTTGTTACACTTGGGAGATTTTCCTGCATAACCACCTTGATTTTGACCTGAAGAGGTCGTCTGGTTGAAGTTCTTAGTAGGCTCAAACCTATGCTGCTGTTGCTGTTGCTGAGGTTGGTTGGGCTGGAGTGAGAGTTGGAGTGGTGATCAAACTTGCGTTTATGATTGTCAGTAGCTTTAGAAACCGAACCCCTCGGGGGTAAAGTCCCTTGAGTCACCGCTTGATCAGTTAGCTTTTGGGCAAGTCGGATAGTCTGCTGGATGGTAGTAGGGTTGGATGAAGTAACCATACTTTGAATTTGTACTAGACCTCCAATATACAGCTCAATCCTCTTGTACTTCGGAGTCACCATATGTGGGCACATGGTAGCAAGCTCATGGGAGCGAGTGGTATACAGCTCAATTTCAGAACCTTCCATTTTCAGGTTCTAGAACTCTCCTTCCAATTTCTGAATTTCATCCCGAGGACAGTACTCCTCCTTCATCATTGTCTTAAACTCCTCCCACGAGAGTCCATTTGCCATGACCATCTGGACCTGAGCGTTCCACCACGTAAGAGTCGGGCCCTCCAAAGTTCCAATGGCGAACTTGACCCGATTGGCCACTGCGCAGTTGCACATGGCAATCACCGATTCTACTTTTTTGAACCACCGGAGTAGTCCGACAGCTCCTTCAGCTCCACTAAAGGTGTGGGGCTTACAGTCCATAAATGTTTTGAAGGTGCAGGCTGGCTGCGGATTCTGTTGACCTAGATTTAGAAGCATAATATAGGGTTGGGATTACAGAGCTTAGGAAAGGCGCTTTAAGAGATGGATTGACCTCATTAGTCAATAGCTAAAGTATTTACCTGCAGCATTCTATGCTGTGAGAGCCTCTGCCACACTATCGTTGATTATTGCCGCCAGCTCAGCTGCTGTCATGTTGATGGTACCTCGGCCACCAGCACGACCTCCACGTCCTCTTCCCTACATAATTCTTCACAAAAAAATGAGAAACATATCGCATATTAAACATTATTTATGTACAAGGAAATACAACATCTAATATTCAGAAAATTAAATAAATTGTAAGGCTACAAAATAAATAACTCAAACATTAAACTTCTCATGCTTTTATTGAATGGGAACAACCTTACCCATCTAGGTTAGAAAAGAGAAATAACATAAATGAAGCATGAATGAAAAGGAAAGATAGAATAGAAAGATCATCAAGCATCCTCGTCAGCGAAAGAAACGTATGATTGTGCATTGTCGATCTCCACCGTTTCCTCCTCGGGTGGCCTCCTCTAAGGGCTCATCCTCGAAGGGCTCCTCCTCGAAAGGTTCCTCCTCGTCGTCCGAAAGTGGAATGTCCTCCAGAAATAGGGCTGCTTGTAGTTTGGCTTCTAAGTGAGTTACTCTCTCCCAGAGTCCCTCAGCAGCATGATCTGCTACTTGCAGCTAGGCTTCCAGATTAGTCACTCTCTCCAGAATCCCTCCTACATCCTGGTCCGAGGTGTCCACCCTCGTCTCCAAATGTGTAACCCGATCCACCAAAAGGTTATGGACTTGGTCCGATGCTGCTAGCTTAGCAATCAAAAGCTCAATTCCTACCTTGTTTTCTTCCACTTGTGGCTCTCGCTCTAGAATGCCCGGTATCTCATCAGTGGAATCCTTCATCTCCTTTAACACCTTAGTTATGATAAACACAAAAGCTGCAAAAGCTTGTTCCATGGTACATGGCAAGCTAGGTAAAGTAGCGGATGAGGAAGTAGAACCAAAGTAGGGAGATGGAACATTTCCCATCTCGATCCACCTTTGGATCATCTTCGGATATGTACTCCAATTATGTGTCGTGTTCCTTGATTGTGCATTACTAGGTTCACCATGTTCCACCGAATTGTCACTAGAACTAGCCCGGCGCCTTTTGGGCTCCGGGGACGATACGGTAGGTGCCTTGGTGATGGTGGTGGAGTTGATGACATGATCCTGTAATATAACATATAAGTGCCAAACATCCAAAGTTTATGACATGTAACTAATGTGTGAGGTTATAGTCTAGTATGCAATCCTAGTTCTCTATAAACAATGTCTCTGATACCAATTTGTCACACCCCCAAATTCCACTAACGGAGTTTTATCGTTTGGGAAGTGACAAACCAGGATCTCAGTCATTAGTTACATTGAACGACTCTACATGGGACTCAAATGAAAATATAATAACATTCAGAGTTTAATGCGGAAGCGTAAAGAGAGTAAATGCGCAAAATACACGCGCCCAAAAAGTCCAAAAGTCCAAACCAAACATAGTCCAAAAAAAGTCCAAACAATTTAATAAGGCGTCAATCAAAAAGGAGAATCCCATGCATGTCCTATACGTGCACCTGTGCCTTATCTTAGCGACCTGAGAAAACATGCAAGAAAAGATGTCAACACGAGGTTGGTGAGTTCACAGTTTCAATATATAAATAAACGTTTACCAGATTATTGATCATGCAATATGTATCTATAGGTAGCTAACCTATGTTCATGTTTAACTTAAGCGCTCGCAACCGAAGCTGACTGTTTGTTTATTTGCCTCCTGCCAGGTCTATCAACCCCGGTGATGTGAATAGGCTAACATTTCACCCGTTCGATCTCCAATCGAGTTAGCGCGACTAACGAGGGCGGGATTTGTCAAACCCAGTAGTACTACTAAACATTACCTCGCTAAGATCCATATTAACGGTTCGATGTTTGTTGAGGACTTTCAGTGATAGCGTGTTACACTTAGCTTTAACATTGATAACATATGAATTACAAAAATCTCAAAATAGTTGAATCATGATTTCTCCCCCAAGTTAAAACAGTAAAAAGGGGCCTTGAAAATTCACCTGCGTTGCGCAGTAGGTAGTATCACACAAGTATGAGATTGAAACCACAAGTGTTAGCCTGAAACGGATCACGTATCCCCTATAATATAAACATAACAATTAAGGACACAATGGGATTTGTGACGAAGACACGGAAGGTTAGAACGTCTTAACGCATTCTAAAGATTTAAGAGTGGGCGAACGAGTCTACGGGAATAAATATTTTTAATACCAAATTTACGATCGAAGCGGTACGTGTCGTATGTTAATAACAAATAATAATTAAACAAATACATAAATTCGTACGTTCGAGTCGTTTACAGAGATTAGAAAAATAATATAATTTAATATATTATTCTTAGGTTCGTAGGATTAACCAAATAATTATTTGTATGGTAAAATAATAAATATATTATTTTTAATTGGATATTTAAACGTAGGTAAATAATATAACAGATTATATTATTTAAAATTTTAAAACGTCACACGAATTAATTAAACGAGGAGAAATAATATAAAACTGTATATTATTTTATACTAGGAGTCACGGTTTGAAAATAATATAAATATATTATTTTTTTATTCGATAATAACTTAAATATATTATTTTTAAAAGTGGAAATAATATGAAAATAGGTTATAAAACCAAACCCAAGCCTACGGGTGATTTTCCGGGCTAAAACACATTAATATAATATTATAATAATATAGGGTTTGATTTTGAATAATTAAATATAATAAAAATGCCTCAAAAAATAAAATGTGGGAGCCCGGGGTCGAACCCAGGTCTCTCCCACACACGCACACAGCTTTAACCAGTCCCGCCCGCTAGGGAATCGCAAACTAAACCAGTTCAAAATTGTTTTAACATCAAGGTTCAGTGGGTTCTTCCCCCATACTCAAATCCGATCGAACTCAGTCTCAATTCCTTCGATTTCGTTTACGATAGATCCAAGATTCAAAGGGGTTTTGTTTAATGGCTTCAAGCGAACCTGTGGTCGATTTTAATTGTAAAAACAACAGGTTTAAGATCGATTATTTACAAAAGTTAAAACCGAAATCCTAGACATGAACTCAAAATCACACTGAACGAATTTGATGTTAGAAACAGTTGAAATCATGGGGCTTTTAGTCGTTAAAACATTGCGAATCTAATGGTGTGACTTAATTTGATTGAGGATAGGTTTATGATCAAAAACCCTAAAACAGATTATGAACGAACCCTAGTTATAGGATCTTGATTAATTCGATGATTTGAGATCAAATTGACATGGGGCTATCATTATACAGAGAGTTGCGAATCTACTGATATGAATTAAATGTATTTCAAATGTGTCTTGGTTAGGGTTCGATTAAACCGAATGGGTATGCACCCTATAATCGATTTGAGTTAAATTCGATAGTGAAAGTCCAAATTAACATAGGGCTTCTACTAAACGAGTGATTTCGATTCTAGCCATATGGTTTAATTGAATTATGATTGAGTCCAGAGTCAAAAGCCCCAAATTGGATTTCGTATGAACCCTAGATTCTGGATTTCGATCAATTTAATGTTATGAGCCCCAATACTCATAGGGCTTTCAGTTAATAGACTCAAATGAAACTAAGGATGCAATTAGTTACTAGAAACGTTGACGGATTGATGGTGATCGACTAAACCGAGTGCCGACGACTTGCGGGTTAGATTTCGACGACTTCTGTTACAATTCCGGTCCAATTGATGCGTGTTACAGCTTCTAATGGATGCGAATGAAGTGTGTGAGAGTTCGATTTGTGGAAATAATACGAGCATTTGCTGAATTTGATGAATTCATAGCGGGAGTCGACGGTTATGAGATTAATGCCCATAATTGGGAATAATTCAAATCAATGTCTGAGTTTAATGATCTAATGATGACCGATTATGGCTATAACGTGCATAACGGTTACAGAATTTCAACAGGAACGATTTTGGGATTCGGATTTGAGTCAATTGATTACGGGTTTGACTTTAAAAGTCAACAACGATCAATTTCCTTTGATTTTGACTTTGCAAGTCAAGAGGTCAAGTTTAGAGACTTGGCAGGATTTGTCCCTGAAGTTTGAGATCAGAAAATGGCAAAATTAGACCCTGGGGTTAGATTTAACTAGGTTTATTTAACGGGGTTAAGTTTTAGATAGGATATTTAACGGGATTATTAACGGAGTTAATTTGAAAAGTCAGGATTGTCACAGTTACAGTATAAAAATGTAAACAGAGAGAAGTGGCCTTCACGACTCTCATTGAAATCTAATGTAGAGGTCTTCGACTAATAATCACGAAGTTTTGAAATGAACGTTTATTATACATCTACTTTAACAATCCTTATGTCATATTTATGCATAAGACAAAAGTGAATTATCTATTCTTGTCTTGCACATCTGAAGCTAACCTATCATATACAATATATATCACGCCCACATGCAATCTCGTCGACCCCTCTTACACTTGATTCTTTTCTCTTGATGAAAAGAAGGATGTCTTCGACAACTAATTAGTACAAAGGTTATGAACGGTAATACTGTTTCCACAAATAGTACGCTTCCGAGCCATGACATCCTTTACAAACATCAACTAATCATACTCCACCTCAAAGAGGCAAGCCAGGATTTGCTAAATTTGATAGTGAAAATATTCACACCCTCCACCCTTAATCCTTTGAGCTAAAGTCAGAATCTATTCTAAATTATTGAATATAACTCTTAACTCTTGCAATTAGAATGTCGACCCATTTCGACGCCAAATAATAATTGTAAGAATAAGACTGAAAATCAAGAAATACTCCTTTATAAAAACGCTCAAATTTAACATTTGACACATATATGTGCCATACCTATTGCCTAAATCATCAATGATAAAGGTCGTGACAACGACTGTTATATACAGATACGATATTTTTTTATATATATTGTAAAGTCACAGGTACGTAATTCGTGACCATACATCTTTATAGTCAAATTTCGAAGGATTCACGCCGTGTTTAATCACCCATTACCTGATGATAGTAAAGTGTTAAAGACACTATTGCATATCAAATAAAGGTAGAAATATATATCCGGTGTTCAATACTTGAAAATAAATACCACACTTATCTTCTCGGAAACACCATGCATGTTCACTCTTATTGGTGACCTACACCTAAATACTTGAACTTCTTCCATCTTCAATTTCACTTACCCTGATTTCCTCGCTTGAATTTATTCTCTATCTAGCAAACCTCCGAATCATATTAATCCAACATTATTTACATCGTTTTTTCTTCAATTCGATTCCTATCGTCACCAAACTTATTTTCACACTTCAAAGGGATACCTGGTGATTTTTTTTACTTGATTCGCAATACTCAGTTTTCGTTAAGTTTTGTTTCGTTTAAAAAAAATATATTACTACCGAAATCACCAATAAGACCTATATCTCATCCACTTACATCATTTACCAAAGATTTAGAAAACAAAATTTATCCAATTTTATAAATATTGGTTGGTGAGAATTCTATCCTCTTTACTAACTAATTTCATGTTTTGAAAAATTTAAATCATTTCTACCTTGACAAATCACATAATAAAACACTTTTGAACGTACGAATTTTACTTGCGTAGAAACATTATGTTTCTTTTCTACGTTCTGTCCTTTTTCAAAAGAATTAGTTTCTTTACAATATCAAAATCATATTAGCAGTCTTTAATCATCACCCATGTGTCGTGTCAAATCCATTTTTATAAAATCAATTTCGTTTTTGTTCATACTTTGCCAATTTGTTTATTTTTTTACTACCTCATCCTCCATCCTTTGCTTGGCAAAACATCACTCGTACTTACTAACTCATCCAGTTACATTAAACTGCAATGTTTTAATCCATTTTCAATCAATTATATTTTCGTTGATTCTAAGCTACATCTTCTTTATAACAACACTTGTTACAAAATCTCTACACTTTTTGAACTTTTCATTAGTAGTCTGAGGTTTCATTTCCTACTAAATTCCAGTTATCACAAAACTCATTCTTACACTTTCTATACTTTTAAACACCGCTAATCTAACCACTTTGGCGCAGAAAATCATCATCAAATTTTCTCTTGATTCATATGAATACTAAACTTAGTTTTACACTTATTCTATCTTTATATAATTTTCATCAATTCTAGTGATTTATCCAACATCTCGCCTAACTTGATTTACTCAAGCGATACACCTCTTACTTTGCTCAAATATTCTATTTCCTTTTTAGTATATGCTCGAGTACTTTTGATAGTTCAAATCTTTTCTAAGTTTATGGAGATGAATTAATTTTTTGATAAACACCAAAGCGTTAAATTACATCTAATTGCTTCAAATCCTATTGATTTAGACAATTAAAGTCGTCCAACTCTATTTACATTGTTCTATTTCAACTCATATTCCAGCTTCATGTTTTACTCCTTTCTTGCTTCGTTGCACGCCTATACATCGTTTTTCAAGGAACCCTAAGAGTAGAACAGTTTCACACATAACGGTTCATAAAGTTTTACTTGCTCATCGAAGAATATCCGACATCCATTCCATAAAAACCTAGCTCTAGACCAACTAAGTGACCTCGTAACATTAAAAAAAATAAATATTTTTTTTAAATTAAAAAAAAATAAAAACTTAGCTAACAAACCCACGGGGACTCTCAGGACCCTCCGCATCCAAATGGTTATCATATCAATATGAGCTACTCCATTACCTAGCTAGACAATAATTGTCTGGTTTCCACAAGAAGTTCATAACAAGAAAGATATACACGACAAAAGTTATCTTCTCGACCAGAAATCGGCTAGGTTAGAAACCAAATTTATTTGATAACAAAAGCATTAAGACCTTGACTCCCTACGATTATCATCCAAAACCCAACTTTGGACTAGTCTTTCTTAGAGACTTACTCGATTAACTTATCCCAACCCTTATATCAAGCTTTTTCCATAATTCAACATTTTGTAAACTCATCCCTAATGTACACTCAACGGTTTGCTCGAGAAGTCATCCCATACGATAGCCATAGTATCATCATCTGTCTTTAGCCATAGTGAACAACACAGTTAGCATCGGTCTCATACTTCGTAGTGCGATTTCAAGATATTAAGTCATTAGTAACACTCCCTTTGTTAATCTGACTCAACTCTCAGTTATGCTCACATTATCCATAACACTCAATAGGGTTGAGTGATTTGCCCCTAGGCAAATCCTCTCAATAAAATCCTAATTCTGTCTTCATTGTCAAACCTTCATTTCACGCACATGCCTAGTGTAGCTAATACACTCGATAGGATGGAATAATTTGTCCCTTAAACAAATTAACCCAACAGACATTCTGTATATGTATTCTATAATAAGCATACATCCCACTTAGTCGAAAATGTTGACGTTTAAACTACTGTGAATATCAGTCTTTTCATTGTTTCAGCTATCAACTTCCCTTATCAACTACAACACATATATACCGGCATTCCATACCAATTTATGACATTTCGATGTTTCAACTCTTGAAAAGGAAATTTCCGTTTTCAACATTCCTTACTCTCGTACCACAAAACAATTGATGATTAGTGGAATCGAATCATGCTTAGTCCCTAAGCCTAGTATAAGTTGTCTCATATGAACATTCTTTTCTAAAGGAATGCTCAAACATCCACAATTCTTCAAGGACGAACCTATCAAGGACCCTACCAGTTGAATTTCGGGACGAAATTCTTTAAACTGGGGGAGACTGTAACATTCGTTAAAATTCCAGGTCATACTTTTGATTAATTATATTATTCATATCAAATATATAGATCCATAAATTAAATTCCTATGAACCTACCTGTATTTTTGAGCTACGAGCATTATATGACATCATTATATGAACACGTTGTGATTTACCCTCTCGGATGAACTAATTCAAGACAAATATATATATTGGTAAGTACCCGCAAGCTTCATACATGTATGCATAAATTTTATATATGAACCCGTTTGAATATATATTTAAACACTTAAGATTTATTTATAAACTCTTTAACCTTTTTAAATTAGTTCCATGACTCTCTACACCTACACGTCTAGTTTAAAACATTACATATACATTCGATGGCCACTACATACACATATGAAATTGTTGTCATATTCGCATTTAAATAACTTTAACCACCTTATCATTCATAATTTAATTATGACAAAAGACTACACACCCATAAACATTCAAACTAGTTAAATATACCTTGATTCCATTTTATTTTTTTGTTCCTTCCTGGTCTACGAATTGCACAAGGCCCCATAGCCAAAACCTAAAGTATTTATTCAAATGAAGAAATCCCATACCATTACCCTTTTTCCTTGCATACATGGGACCCCATACACAAATTCTTAAATCCTTAAATTCCAATTTACAAGAATAGCACCATGCATTCTTTTCTTGTTCTCCATACACACATTTAAAACTTTCAAGACTTAAATGCCTATTATCCAATCTTTTCTTTCTTTGTTCACAGCAATAAAGTGGCCCACCCCAAACACATCTCTAAACTTTTAAATCCCAATTAACAAAACCATACTACCACTCAATTCTATTTCTTTTTCTTTCCTGTCAAGGGGGACCCTCCCCTATACACCTTTGAACTTCCAAAATACAAATGTTATCACCACTCCCTTATGCTTCTTGTTTACGGCAACAAAGAGGGTCCCTATGCCCCTAAATTTCTAAAGTCAAAGACATTATGCCATTGTTCATTATCAAGAATCAAAAGCCATACTTCAACACCATTATAAATAGCACTAGATGGAAAAAAAATTCATACTCTTAACACACACTCAAAAAAATTGATTTTGGATCCCTTTGGTGTTTTTTGATTTATGAATTATACAAGACAAGTTTCAAGCTTCAAGTTCACTATCTTTGTTCCTTCTCCTAAGAGGGTATGATGTAACATCCCGAGTTTTAGGGCGCGAGAGAGAATTCACGAGGAATTAAAACTTAAATAAAAGGAAAGGAAGCGGGCTTGGGCCGGGGCGTATGGGCCAAAAGGGGCAAGTTTGGGCCCTTATAAACCTCAAGAGCTGCCCAAAAGCCCCATTTCCATCCAGATTTTTGGATTCTAGAGAGAGAGAGTGAGAGAGAGCCTAGAGAGAGAAAGTCCCGGTTTTCGGATTTAAGCTTCAAGGATCGTTAGCAAGAGTCTCGTGGGTGTTTAGCAACGAAAAGGAAGTGATTACAGGTAACCGATTCTCCTAGATCTGAGTTTTAGTTCGTTTTTGGGTTTTTCGGGTTTTGGGTGAAAAGGTTATGTTTAATCGGATGAAACTGAAGGGTAAGCATAGATTTGAGTTCCTTAATGGAAAACGAACGTTTTGAATGCAACCAGGTTCGGGATCTTGAAGTGATCAGACCCGAATGCGAAAGTTAGGGTTTTTCGCCAAGAACAGGTCGTGCGCACTTGCTAAGTGCGCACAGAGCAGGTCCTGCGCACTTGCTAAGTGCGCAGGAAGCAGTGTCTGTGCACTTGCTAAGTGCGCAGGCATCAGGACTGATTAAGTAAAGTCAGTATGTTAGAGTGGTTAAACCGTTTAGCGTCGAGTTAAGTCTGATAAGTGTCAAATTGTTATGATTGTTCAGATTGTGTGAGATACAGTAGACTATTGCAGCTAAGATACCAGGTGAGTTTTAATCCCCTTTTTGCCTTCTTTAGGGGTGGTGTGCATACTTAGTGTAAAGTGTTTATTATATTTTATATATTATAAACTGAAAGGAAAAGTTATGTTTTAGTGAAAAGTTTAAAAGAGGCAAAAGCATGTTTTGAGGAAAGTATATCTATATTATGGCAAGCGTTTACTATATTTTCATATACATAAACAAAGGCATAATATATATGTTAGTATGTTCAAGTAAAGCAAGATATATATTTTATGGCAAGCGTTTACTATATTTTTATATACATAAACAAAGGCATATTATATATGAAAGTTATGAACAAGATTTACAGAAAAGTTTTATGAACAGTAAAGTGAACAGCTTTCCTTCGGGAATGTGTACCAGTTTGTAAAGGTCCTTGGGACAGATGTTACTTGTACAAGATGTCAGATATGGGTTTTACCCATTAGTAAGAGTCTTGGTGGCTCGTTAACAATTGTACAATTGGGATGAGTGACGGCGGTTGCTCGGGGGACTACGCAATCCCCCATGTACCAGTTAAGAGGTATTGATCACGAGGACAATACCCGGTGTTGATCACGAGGACAACATCGTGTCATGTGGTGTTGCCCGTAAGGACAACATCATTGGGTCACGAGGACCCAGAAGGTATTGATCACGAGGACAATACCAGTATGTAACAGAATTGACGGATAAGCGGTAGTGTCGGTTCATGGTGTAAGCCATGAGGGCATTGACCAGGTACTTGTCGGTTCATGGATGTAAGCCATGAGGGCAGTACAGTGACAAGGAATTGATGGTTAAGTGGTACTGATCACGAGGACAATACCAGTAGTGATAAGAATTAACGGTTAAGCGGTATTGACCACGAGGGCAGTACCAACAGTGACAAGGAATTGACGGATACTTTATGAATGTTTTAAATTTTGTTTTTGAAAAGCGAAGTATGTAAAGTTTTGTAAAGTTTTGCCTTAAGGGCAGTATGTATGTATTAGTAAATCTTTTGTATAAATGATTTAAAGTAAACGTTAGAACTCACTCAGCGTTGCTGATTTTTAGTATGCACATCAGTTAAGTGTAGGTGGCAGTAGATGGAAGTGGATGCTTGGCTTGGCGAGAAGAGTTACCCGAAGATCAGTATCTGGCATCCTGTTTATGTTTTCTTTTGATTATGTTGATTAGGACGAGTTTCAGTTGTATTAGACATGTTATGTTTCCGCTGCGTATGTAGAGATTTAAATCGTTTCCGCTGTGTAATGTATGTCTTATGTTTAAAGTGCTATGTGTTGATGAGTAAGTCCAACAAGTGAGGCCTCCCGGGTTTGGGGCCTCACAAGTTGGTATCAGAGCCATAGTTTGAGAGATTTGGACATCCCCGATGTCCAGACTTAAACTGAGAATGGGACAAGTAGCGGATGCCAGTACGGGTAACTCAAGCCAAAGCATCAGAAGCGTATAGTAAGTAAAGTTTACCTTTAGAGTGTCAAGATAAGAATAGAGGCTTTAGTGGAATCATGAAAGCGAATAAATGGAAAACGAGAAGTGATGTAATGGTTAATTGCAGATGGCCAGTGTATATTAACATCTTACCTTACTTATTGTATTCTACATATTCCCTAGCATGCTGAAATTAAATCCCTTTGTTCTCTATCTTTCAGTTAGAAATGGCAAGACGTGGCGGAACTAGAGGAAGTGGAGGAGGAAGACGTGGTGGACGTACGGGCCGCCGCGGTGGAACTAGCATAAATCAAATGATCGAGGGGAGTGTCCACACTACCCATACTGACACAGAGGTTAGTCAGCACAATGTTGAACATGCGGAAGGAGATGACCAGACATTTGAGTTTGAACCAGTAGTACAAGCAGCTATTAGCCGCGAGTTTACCCGATTGCTGAAAGAAACCTTACCGGCAATACTAGACGAAGCGTTGAGGAAGGCTAAGGAGAACTCCAATGTAATCCCAGCCACTGAAGGGCCAGTAGTGCTACCAGCTGCGGGAGGACCAATCCTGGTGGAGAATGTCGCACCGCCTACTCGCGGATGCGATTACAAGGCATTTCGTGGTTGTGATCCCCCTGAGCTAACTGGGGAGAAAGAAGCAGCATGTACTTTAGATTGGATCAATGGCATGGAATCCACCATCAGCCTCAGTGACTGTCGACCGGATCAAGCGGTCAGGTTCGCAGCTAAGTCACTAAAGGGAGAGGCAGCACACTGGTGGGAGACTGTGAAACAAGCGAAGGGTGACCAAGAGGTCAAACTAATGAGGTGGAATGATCTGAAAGCGTTAGTAATTGAGAAGTTTTGTCCTAAGAACGAAGTCCACAAGGTGGAGAGAGAGTTCCTGACGTTGCAAGCCGGACTAATGACTCACAGACAATATACTTCCAAGTACAACGAACTGGCACGCCTGGTGCCTCATCTTGTAACCACAGAGGAGAGGAGGATTCATTATTATGTTCAAGGGTTGCCTCCAAAGATACGTACCTTTGTAAGGGCCAACACACCGAGTACCTTTGAGTCGGTGGTTGTTTTGAGCGGAGTTGTCTATGATGACATTGCCTCTGAAGTCATTTCTGAAACACCTAAGAAACAAGCGCCTAAGCGGACTGGGGAGGAACTTCAGGGTCCTAGTGATAGGAGGTCAAGGTTAGAAGCAGAGGGTCTGTGTGGAAAATGTGGGAAAAGGCACGGAGGAGAGTGCAGAGCTGGGCAAGCGGGTTGCTTTAAGTGTGGAAAGTTTGGACACAAATCAAATGACTGCACGGCGAAGCCTAAGTGCCACAACTATGGGGAGCCAGGGCATTTGAGCAGAGATTGTACAAAGCGCAAAGAGCCGGAAGCGGGAGGATCCGGAAAGGGTAAGGGTGCAGAGAAGGAACCTTACATCAACAAGGCCACAGCAAGGGCTTACCAGATGACTCAGTAAGGTACGTTGCAAACTCTTATTTGTGATATGCCAAGTTTATGATTTTATTTCCTTAAATGATTAGTTAGCCCCATCAGCTTAGAAGCCTTAGAACTAGATATTACCCGGATTAGATCCTCAGCGGTAGTTAATCACAATGGACTTCATGACCAAGCTGCCTTGCATAGCTACGGTTTATGCCACCCATTCTGTGATTTGCTATCAGTATAGCTTATGGCAGGTTTCGAGGACGAAACCTATTGTAAGGAGGGTAGACTTGTAACATCCCGAGTTTTAGGGCGCGAGAGAGAATTCACGAGGAATTAAAACTTAAATAAAAGGAAACGAAGCGGGCTTGGGCCGGGGCGTATGGGCCGAAAGGGGCAAGTTTGGGCCCTTATAAACCTTAAGACCTGCCCAAAAGCCCCATTTCCATCCAGATTTTTGGATTCTAGAGAGAGAGAGTGAGAGAGAGCCTAGAGAGAGAAAGTCCCGATTTTTGGATTTAAGCTTCAAGGATCGTTAGCAAGAGTCTCGTGGGTGTTTAGCAATGAAAAGGAAGTGATTACAGGTAACCGATTCTCCTAGATCTGAGTTTTAGTTCGTTTTTGGGTTTTTCGGGTTTTGGGTGAAAAGGTTATGTTTAATCGGATGAAACTGAAGGGTAAGCATAGATTTGAGTTCCTTAATGGAAAACGAATGTTTTGAATGCAACCAGGTTCGGGATCTTGAAGTGATCAGACCCGAATGCGAAAGTTAGGGTTTTTCGCCAAGAACAGGTCGTACGCACTTGCTAAGTGCGCACAGAGCAGCTCATGCGCACTTGCTAAGTGCGCAGGAAGAGGAGCCTGCGCACTTGCTAAGTGCGCAGGAAGGGAAGCCTGCGCACTTGCTAAGTGCGCAGGAAGGGAAGCCTGCGCACTTGCTAAGTGCGCAGGCATCAGGACTGATTAAGTAAAGTCAGTATGTTAGAGTGGTTAAACCGTTTAGCATCGAGTTAAGTCTGATAAGTGTCAAATTGTTATGATTGTTCAGATTGTGTGAGATACAGTAGACTATTGCGGCTAAGATACTAGGTGAGTTCTAATCCCCTTTTTGCCTTCTTTAGGGGTGGTGTGCATACTTAGTGTAAAGTGTTTATTATATTTTATATATTATAAACTGAAAGGAAAAGTTATGTTTTAGTGAAAAGTTTAAAAGAGGCAAAAGCATGTTTTGAGGAAAGTATATCTATATTATGGCAAGCGTTTACTATATTTTCATATACATAAACAAAGGCATAATATATATGTTAGTATGTTCAAGTAAAGCAAGATATATATTTTATGGCAAGCGTTTACTATATTTTTATATACATAAACAAAGGCATATTATATATGAAAGTTATGAACAAGATTTATAGAAAAGTTTTATGAACAGTAAAGTGAACAGCTTTCCTTCGGGAATGTGTACCAGTTTGTAAAGGTCCTTGGGACAGATGTTACTTGTACAAGATGTCAGATATGGGTTTTACCCATTAGTAAGAGTCTTGGTGGCTCGTTAACAATTGTACAATTGGGATGAGTGACGGCGGTTGCTCGGGGGACTACGCAATCCCCCATGTACCAGTTAAGAGGTATTGATCACGGGGACAATACCCGGTGTTGATCACGAGGACAACATCGTGTCATGTGGTGTTGCCCGTAAGGACAACATCATTGGGTCACGAGGACCCAGAAGGTATTGATCACGAGGACAATACCAGTATGTAACAGAATTGACGGATAAGCGTAGTGTCGGTTCATGGTGTAAGCCATGAGGGCATTGACCAGGTACTTGTCGGTTCATGGATGTAAGCCATGAGGGCAGTACAGTGACAAGGAATTGACGGTTAAGTGGTACTGATCACGAGGACAATACCAGCAGTGATAAGAATTGACGGTTAAGCGGTATTGACCACGAGGGCAGTACCAACAGTGACAAGGAATTGACGGATACTTTATGAATGTTTTAAATTATGTTTTGAAAAGCGAAGTATGTAAAGTTTTGTAAAGTTTTTCCTTAAGGGCAGTATGTATGTATTAGTAAATCTTTTGTATAAATGATTTGAATGAAATGTTAGAACTCACTCAGCGTTGCTGATTTTTAGTATGCACATCAGTTAAGTGTAGGTGGCAGTAGATGGAAGTGGATGCTTGGCTTGGCGAGAAAAGTTACCCGAAGATCAGCATCTGGCATCCTGTTTATGTTTTCTTTTGATTATGTTGATTAGGACGAGTTTCAGTTGTATTAGACATGTTATGTTTCCGCTGCGTATGTAGAGAATTAAATCGTTTCCGCTGTGTAATGTATGTCTTATGTTTAAAGTGCTATGTGTTGATGAGTAAGTCCAACAAGTGAGGCCTCCCGGGTTTGGGGCCTCACATATGATCATCCTCTTTAAACTCATTTCCATGTCTTCCATACTAAGAGTTATACATATTAAATCTTATATTCATAATTTAGAATTTCATGATATTCATACTCATGATCCACATTTTCAAAAATATATATATAAGCATGCTATAGATTTTTAACTATAAGATGACCTAGACTTATGATTCTTTCACATTTGTATCAAATCCATGTTTTTAGTTTTACAAATTGGTAGAAACCAAAATTTGAATCAAGAACCATGGACTCCAACATTTTAGTGTATGTATATATGTATGATCATTTTAAACATTTAACAAACTTAGACGCCTAATCTTTCCATATTAAAATCATATTCATGTTTATAGTTTTTATGTATAAAAATCAAGCTTTAAATTCAAGACTTATGAAACTAATTATTTAAAATAATGGTTCTAATAAGTTAACTTTTATGACTTATACAAATATTCACTAGAATCATACATGATTTTCCTACCATAGTTATACATATTTACATACATGACTTAAACTAAAATATGGTTTTTGATTTAAATAACTAGTAGATAGTATTTACAAAGTTGAGTAAATAACTTAAAATATAAAACCTCATTTTCAAGTATATATGATTTATCATTGTTAATAAAAGTTATGATCCATATAATAAACCAAGAAATAAATGTTAAGATTTTTTTATGTTAATATAGTCATGACCACATTTATAAAACTATATATATACATCACTTTTACAAAACTATATATATAAATCATTTTCGATTCGAAATAACTAAAACCTTAACTTTTTGCATGAACGGATCATTAGGCCAAATTAGTTCATAAATATTATCAAACATCGCAACATATTTTTATAAAAGGATATATATATATATACATATATATTTTTCATAAAAAGTTGAGGTCTTTGCAAAATCAAGGATATAACTCGACATTCACAATAAACTTAATTCATAAGACATCATTGGCATCCTCATAATTTGGAGGATACGTTTAGGTCAACCACAAGCTTACTCGAAGAAATTATCACTCACCATCGTCGAAAGGTGAGATCTCGTAGCCCCTTTTTATATTTACTTGATTTGGGGGAAAAACATGCTCACTTATACAAACTCATTTTCATATATATGTGCCACCCGAAATGTTAATTGTATGAGTTTCACTATCACATTAAGACCCCGTTACATACAACTATTTAACTCATGGATCGAGCCTTGGTTTAATATAGATAGTACTATCGGGATTGACAATCCCCATTCTCTAGTTTGTTGAACGCGTAAATCAACATACAACTATATTGGATGATTATTACCGAAACAAACAATATGCCTCGTGATAGGGCGTGAATAGTCATTGGGGCAAACTCAGTCAACAAGTTTAGTTGTTGTGGGCTCAAAATTACATTACACTTCCTCTCGCACATACTTCAAACTTATATATTCATAAATTTGATTTTACGCACATTATTTAACAAATTTGTTGTTTACTCATATCATAAACCTACGAACTCACCAACTTTTTAGTTGACACTTTTTAGCATGTTTTTCAGATACCAATTAGTGATTCAAAAAGGCATTAATGAATAGGAGTACTTGACGAGAGTTTTACATATTATCTCTCGTTATTTTAGACTAGATTTTGAGAAATCGCAAATGTTGTACTTAAAACCATATATTAGATGTGCCTTAAGCTTTTGAATGTAATACAAGTTAGTTTCTCTTGCAAGCAATGTGTTCTCGATTACAGTTTCGTTACATTCCTGTGTTTCCGCTTTAGCGGGGGTGTGACACATGCAAAATAATCACATTTGGATTGTTCTCATTTGATAACATAACCATTTGAATACTATGACATATCAAGATTATTTAAACTCATATAACTTTCAAGAAGACATGTTTTAGCCTATAAGTAAACACTCATCCTAGGGATTCCCATGAAAGCATACGGATCACTCGGTTGATTGGATTTATATGAAATGCTTTCCTAGACAGAAAACCCAGAATGCAGGTGTCACCCTTCCAGATTGCACATGTTCTCTAATAATTAACAGGATTTAAAACCTTGACGGGGTTTCAGAATTTTAATAGACTTATGTCTATGAGTTTTACGTTCCACATGCGAAGATGATGATGGCATAGCAAAGGAAAGAAGAATGAGAGTCTTAGGGTAGGATTATTAGTATTATTATATAATTATTTAGTTTATCATTTAGGGTAGGAACTAACAAGTTAAATAGTCTAACTAATAAGGTATCAAGCAATTTAGCACATAGAGTAGCAAGTAGCATGTAACATAGCACAAAATGGGCATCCTAAGGCTATAGTCTAGGTCATTGGTTTCTAATAACCTAATTCCCTATAACCACGGCTCTGATACCAATTTATCATACCCCAACCAATGGCGGAATACGTCGGGGCGGGACATGGAGACTGTTCATAAGCACATGATCAAACTAGATTTAATACATTAATTAAACCAAAATTTCATAACATGAGTTCAAAAAAACATCCAAAAACAAAATACATCAAAAGTTCAATTCTTTATTAAAACTAGGTCCAAATCCTAAGAGGAGCATCTTGCATATGATCTCAAACATTAGCACCTGAAACATGATGAAAACAAGGTCAACTAAAAAGAGTTGGTGAGCATACTTAGGTTTTTACTATACAAATAAGTTCAAAATGTTGTGTACAATTCACATGTAACATAGTATAAATAGGCAATTATGGAGAACCACTAGAGTAAACCAGTGCACAATCAAACCTTGTGACATGTTAGGCATAACACTCATGTTACCCTTGTGTATTGGCGGTAAGCAATTGCCCTACCTGGGTGATTTGTCAAATGCAATAGATCTACCATTGTTACCGTTGGCTTGTACGAAGTTAATGATTGTACTTGTCATGAATATAGTCTAACTCATAGTGTTCAAGCATAAGGCACAAAAGTATACAAATGTACATGATGTTTGGCTTGTATAGATTGCAAATAGTTTGAATGTAATCATGTTTCACCCCAAAAGTGTAAAAATATAAAACGGGGCTATGTAAACTCACATTGAAATAAGTAGCTTGGTAATCATACGAACAAGCTGTTGTTGCACAAGTGTCTAGCTAACCACAAGTCAACCTATGTTTGATGGTATAAATGTGTCAATAGTGTGTTCAATTGATTAAGGAGGTCCTAATGCACAAAAGGGATTGGTGTGCGTGTCCTTGATTAAGTAAGAAAATATTTGTTTGAGTTTCAAAAGATACTTAAGAAATTCTTTGTTAAAAAGGTATAAGTGTATAAATAAATGATTTCATTTGTTGTGACAATTTGTATAAATGTATAAATGAATAGTTAGAGTTCTCTTGTAAATAGTTGCATTAGTAAATAAATAAGTAGTCTTCCGTTTGTTTGTATAGGTTAAATAATGAATAAATGAATAAGGGGATAAATAAATGGTTCAAGTAAATGAATAATTGAATAATAATTAGTCAAGTAAATAAATAGTTTAACGACATAAATAAATAATTAAAACCTTTTGTTTAATAAGTTTGATTTTTAAGAAAATAATTGTTAAAGTAATGATTTAATTGGTTGGTACTTAAATCTAACGTATATGCATAAAATAATGTTCCAATGAATTAATAATTAAACTGAAATTAAGTGTACGGAAATATGTTTTAAAATATATATATAAGATGTATAAGTCTTACCAAATAAATGAGTATTTAAAAGTAATCATGATTATATTCTAATCATAGTTTATAACCCAAAGTTTATAAATAATTTAAATAAGTGAGATTTTTATTAGGTTTTTAACCTAACAATACGAAGTAAATTGTTTCTCCTCGAAAATTTAACAATTAAATTTAATAAAACAATTTTTGGGTTTTATAGGTTTCATAAAATAATTTTTATAAAAGAAAAGGGGTTTAAAAACTTGTTAAAAAAATAAAATGGGGCTGCCCGGGTCGAACCCGGGTCTGCCCGGAAGGAGTCCAACGTGCAAACCATGTGATCTGGGCTAAAAGCCATGCTAGAAACAGATTCGTTAATATTTTAACAAACAAACCCAAACCCCCTTCTTCCCCAATTGCCTCGAATGCAAACCATAGCCCCTCAATGACTCCGATCAGTCATCAATTTGCAATTGAAACCTTAGGGATTTTGTTCTATGGATCGTAACAAGTACACTAGTATAAGAATTACCTGGTATCATTGAGGGATGAGGGAGTACAACTGAATCGCGAAAGTTCGAGTTCCTTGGACTACGATCGGGTTCCAGAGGGGGAATGACGTGCAAATGAGAGTTCCAGGAATGCAAAGAAGGTGTCGCGAGAGTGTAGGACTCGTTTTATAGATTCAATTTCATACCAAAACGTAAAAATTGATGGGGTTTATGATTAGGACGATTACGGGTTTTGATTTATGTTCAATATGATTGATTTCAATTAAATTGGCTCATCATGAGCATTTGAAATCCATCCTAAAACATTTTCGCACGATTCTTAAGCATTAACAACCTTCAATTCGAGGATTTGAAACCGAAATCGACCGGTGTTGACTTTTAAAGTCAAAATCGATGGTGGGGGAGGTTTCAACATCAAGAAAAAGTCCAAATTGAAAATGGAGAGGTTCATTTGGGGGTTCATACTGGAATTTGAGGGTTCAAGGCAATTGAGAGGGTTCAAGACTTGATTTACTTGTTTTAAAACCATTTTAATTACTTATAAATTGTCTTTTTATAAAATTTATAAAAATATCTAATTATTATTTGTTTAATATAAATATTTTATAAAGGGATAAAATCCATTTTTATAAAATTAGCAATTATATAAATTGTTTATTTAATAGTATCAAATATATAATTACCTATATATATTTATGAATAAATACATATATCCATATAATAAGGATGTAGAAACATGATTAAGGATTTATAAGTTTTCATTTTGATTTATTTATTATAACAAGGTAGAAATATGTGTATATACATACATTATATATATAGTAGGAATACAATATGAAATTGTAAGATTGATGACTCTAAATTTAATAAATATTGTAATTTTGGTTGATGTATCACAATGCATTGAACCAGAAGTGAAATTGGAATGTCATTATTGTATAACATAAGTTAAAATCCTACAAAAAAATCATGGATGTTACATTATACCGCTATCTATTATCTCTGATAGAGATAGTCGGTTCGCATCTAGATTCTGGACGAGTTTCCAGAAAGAATTGGGAACTCGAATCAGTATGAGTACAGCATATCACCCTCAAACCGGCGGACAAAGTTAAAGAACAATTCAAACCCTAGAGGATATGATGATGGCTTCTGCAATTGAATTTGGAGGTAGTTAGGATAATCATCTACCGTTGATAGAATTTCCTACAACAACAGCTACCATTCAAGTATAAAAGTGCACCGTTTGAGGCGTTATACAGTTGGAAATGTAGAACTCCAATTTGTTGGACGGAAGTTGGAGATAACCAACTATCTGGACCAGAAATCTTATATGAAACAACTGATAAGATAGTCCAGATTAAACAAAGATTGAAAGCTACACAAGATCGACAAAAGAGTTATGCAGATAGACGTCAACGGTTGTTAGAATTCCATGTAGGTGACTACGTTATGTTGAAAGTATCACCTTGGAAAGGTGGGAAATTTGGGACCCAGCAACCCGTCAAGATCATAGGAACCCAAGATCGAAAGCTGAGAAAGAAAACTATACCAATGGTACTGCTACAGTGGCATGGTCAGAAAGGTGTCGACAAAACTTGGGAATTAACAGAACAAATGAAAATTAAGTATCCTCATTTGTTTGACTGATGCTAAATTTCAAGGACGAAATTCTTTTAAGGAGGGGAGATTTCTAACACCCGGATAATTCCCAAGTATTATAGGGGCTAAAATTATTCAAAGATAAAGCCTAAGGGGTTGAAATGAAAGTTCCTAAAAGTTCAAGGGCCAAATATGAAAAAAAGGAAAAGTTATGACTGAGAAGGGACCGTCACAAGGAGATAACGGTCCGTTATGGTGGTGACGGATCGTCACATGACATAATGGTCAATTAGGGGCTCAACACGACAATGAACCAGGAGATAACACTTGTATGCTGACTAACGGGGCAATCATGACGCGTGTAACCCTATGACGGACCGTCACGGGGCGTAACGGACCGTCACCACAGGTAACGGTCCGTCACGATCCTGATCTTTGCCCTACAAATAGTTGAAAGAGCCCAACCATTTTCTCATACTTTCACACCTTCAAAATCACACACAAGTTGTGGTATTCCATTTCCAAGCTGTGGTTTCCTTTGTGTAAGGTTTCTGAACACCCTTAGGTTTCCTTTTTGTAAACCTAAGATAGGGATATTGATTATGATAATGTCGAATATGACTTAGGGTTCTATCAAAGTGTTTATTATTATATTTGATTAAGAAATAGGTTCTGCTTAAAGTGAGTTCCTCTGAACTGTGCTCTATAAAATGTTTGTAAATGATTTTGATTTGAGATCCCAATCCTATCCGTTCTTATATCCTATAATAAGTACTTATTATGGCCATGATTCGGGGGACTGACGGGCGAGAACGGATCCTCTCGTATTTGGATGGACTTGTATCCGGAAGCCAGGGAGTCGCCCATATATGTATGTTGTAGACTCAGAATCCATGTGAGCTTATTGAGTGATGGATTGGAAAAGGGATGACTATAAGACCCAGTCGGGGCATTCATTCTTGTATAAAGGATACATGTTATAAAAATACGATTTTGTTTATGAACTCACCAGCGTTATGCTGATTCAAAATATTTTAAATGTTTTTGAGCATAGGTTTGTAGTTGGCATTCCAGGAGGTGCACATGTGTTTTTGAGAAAGGGATGACTGAGGGCAGGTTCTTGTGTAACCGTAAGGCCTGAGTGGATGGCATGATTCTTCGTGAGTTATAAGTCCAGAGTTTATGTTGTATTTACCAGTCAGTCCTTATTATAAAACAATGTTATATATGGAATGAAATAGTTATGACTTATAAGTCTTCAGCTGTGTGTTTTTGGTATCAATGTCACAGTAACTAGAAGACAACCTACTAACCAATATGTAGTTATCTGGAAAAACGGAATGTTCTGTCTAGGAAAGAATGGTGTATTCTCATAGACCCGTCGCTCTTTCCTGGGAACATATCTGTTGGAGGTACTACTCTGCTTAGATAACTATCCTGTGTTACGGGTGTGACACTCGTCCCCCTTAGCCTGTCATACACCTTCCCACCAATGAGACACTTCCTCCCTTAAGGATTAGCAACAAACTTCACAATCTGATCCCCTCGGCATTCGCTGAGATGGATGGCGGCCTCCATACAAATTATCCAGTCAAAAGTAGCCACCGTTTCTTTCTTCCTAGTCAGTATCGATGGGTCACAAGCCTTGAAGGACTTATGGTCGCAACTACGAGTAAGCGGCACGTTGACTGCCTCAATAACCTGGGAACGAGTTGTCGGGTTAGACCCTCCCTCCCCGCTAGCCTTCCTCAATGCTTCAGCCAATAAGTCTGGTAAAGAAGCCTTCATTATCTTAGTAAATTCCCGTGCCAGTGCCTCCATCACTTCTGGTTGGAAATAGAACTTTTTCCCTTCCACAAGGGTAAGCATGGTCTCATGCACACTAACTTTTGGGTCTGCATGGGCACTTGCCTCTTCGCTGTACTCTTGGTGTGTAGGTGCCCTACCGTGTCATCCGGTACGACCTCGAGTGCAGCCCCCGCCACACCTTCCGTCTCCTCTTCTCGCCATTTCATTCTATAAGACAAGGATACCAATGCCATCACACTAGTTAATAAATAGAATTCAACAAGTATAGTAAGATGTTAATATACATTGGCCATCTGCAATTAACCATTACACTACCTTTTGACTTCTTTTTTACCATCTTTATGATTTCATCTGAACACAAGTCTTTATCTAATACTTTCTAAGGCATACATTATACATACTACTTTTATACCTGATGCTGTGGCTCGAGTTACCAGTACTGGCATCCGCTCTCGGTCTCATTCACAGTTTAAGTTCAGACACTAGGATTGTCCAAATCTCTCAAACTATTGCTCTGATACCAACTTGTAAGGCCCAAACCCGGGAGGCCTCGCTTGTTGGATTTACTCATAAACATGCAGTTATTAAACTTGAAAATCAAATAACGCAGCGGAAAAACTTTCAATTTAAAACATAACATCACCATGTTCAACATCGTAAACAAAACATTGTCTTAAACCATTCATTACATAATCATAATCATAACTTGTAACAGGATGCCAGTCTTCATAACAGTCAGGTAACTCTTCTCACTCGCCCAGCATCACCGCCCATCATCATAACTTGCCCTTAACCTGAATATGCAAGCTAAAAACTTAGCTACGCTAGTGAGTTTATGTTGTATTTACCAATCAGTCCTTATTATAAAACAATGTTATATATGGAATGAAATAGTTATGACTTGTAAGTCTTCCAAAGTGTGTTTTTCATATCAACGTCACAATAACTTGAAGAGAACCTTCTGACCAGTATGCAGTTATCTGGAAAACGGAATGTTCTGTCTAGTAAAGAATGACATATTCTCCTAGACCCCTCGCTCTTTACTGGGAACATATCTGTTGGAGGTACTACTCTGGTTAGATAACTATCCTGTGACACGGGTGTGACACTCGTCCCCCTTAGCCTGTCATACGCCTGCCACCAATGAGACGCTTCCTTCTTTAAGGATTAGCAACAAACTTCACAATCTGATCCCCTCGGCATTCGCTGATATGGATGGCGGCCTCCATAAGAATTATCTAGTCAAAAGTAGCCACCGTGTCTTTCTTCCTAGTTAGTATCGGTGGGTCACAAGCCTTGAAGGACTTATGGTCGCAACCGTGAGTAAGCGGCGCGTTGATTGGCTCAATGATCTGGGCACGAGTTGCCGGGTTAGACCCTCCTTCCCCGCTAGCCTTCCTCAATGCTTCAGCCAATAAGTCTGGCAAAGAATCCTTCATCATCTCAGTAAATTCCCGTGCCAGTGCCTCCTTTACTTCTAGTTCGAAAGAGAACTTTTCCCTTCCACAGGGGTAAGCACGGTCTCATGCACACTAACTTTTGGGTCTGCATGGACACTCGCCTCTTCGTTGTACTCTTGGTGCGCAGGTGCCCCACCATGTCGTCCGGTATGACCCCTAGTATGTCCCCCACAATGCCTTCCGTCTCCTCTTCTCGCCATTTCGTTCTATAAGACAAGGGATCCAATGTCATCATACTAGTTAACAAATTGAATTCAACAAGTATTGTAAGATAATATACATTGGCCATCTGCAATTAACCATTACACTACCTTTTGACTTCTATTTGACCACCTTTATGATTTCATCAGAACACAAGTCTTTATCTAATACTTTTTAAGGCATACTATATATATACTACTTTCATACATGATGGTGTGGCTCGAGTTACCAGTACTGGTATCCGCTCTCGGTCCCATTCACAGTTTAAGTTCAGACACTAGGAGTGTCCAAATCTCTCAAACTATTGCTCTGATACCAACTTGTAAGGCCCCAAACCCGAGAGGTCTCGCTTCTTGGATTTACTCATAAACATGCAGTTATTAAACTTGAATATCAAATAACGCATCAGAAAAACTTTCAATTTAAAACATAACATTACCATGTTCAACATTGTCTTAAACCATTCATTACATAATCATAATCATAAATCGTAACAGGATGCCAGTCTTCATAACAGTCGGTTAACTCTTCCCGCTAGCCCAGCATCACCGTCCATCATCATAACCTACCCTTAACCTAAATGTGCATATTAAAAAGTCAGCTACACTGGTGAGTTCTAGCTTTAACATAAAATTTTAACTTCAAATATTTGCCAAAAATATAATATTTAACTTCATTAATAAAATCGTACGTAAAGCGTGTGATAACAGAACATAACACATAAGTCAACAAACATATCGAATCTGCGCCTTCTCGTAACCGTCAATTCCGTACTTCAAGTACGGTACCTCATAGGGTACCCGTACCAAAACTTCAAGCACGACATCATAAGGATAGCACGTACCAAACTTCAAGCACGATACTCTGTGGAGTAATACGTACCAAACTTCAAGTACCGTACCCCGCAAGGCACAAATACCAAAACTTCAAGGATCACGATAATCTCCTTGGTGACCGTCATCAGCCCAGTTGTACAACATTTGGACAGCCACAAAGACCCCTATAAAGGTAATGCCCATAACATACATCCCATACCCATAACCTCGATTCGTTCAGGAATCATGGCAGATTCGTTCGTTTGTGACTTTCATAAACATTCACTTATTTTCTTCAAAACTTCAGTTAAAGCATTCATACGTTTTATTAAAAATCATTCATTCGTAAACACTTCGTAAACGTTTTTTGGAAAAACATTTTGTAAACACATTTCATAACTTTACTTCTAAAACATCGTTCGTAAACCTTGTTTCATAAAACATCACATCGTTACGTATACACACCAGCCCAAAAACATTTTTTAAAACATTTAAAAGATGGCTCTAGAACTTACCTGATCAACTAGCTCTAACGTAATACGTCAACTCAACTGAAGACGCTCGAAATCTGAATTGATAATCAAATGTGTTAGTTCTAAACTTCATTCTGATTTGAGGGAAAGTAGGGTTAGTTTCGCTCCTACATGTCAATCGAAACTATTGGTACTTTCGCTTCCTCAATAATAGTGAACCTAGGCATCAGGTGAATCTACTGTCAAGCGAAACTAGATTAGTTTCGCTCCTACATGTCTAGAAAAACTATGGTAGTTTTGCTCCCTTACACATAGCGAACCTACTCAGTTTTGCCATATGAACAGTTTCGCCTGCCTGCTTAGTTTCGCCAGGTCGTCTTCCCCAACAGAAACCTAGTGTTTCTGCATGGGAATGGCGGCCAAGGTCTGATCTAGTCTAGATAGCAAATTTTTTACGTTCAAACTTCGTGTTTCATGTTCGTGATACTATATCTAGGCTTCGTTTTACATTTCAAACGTAAAAATGTCACATTTAGATCAAAATCATACCAAAACCCATAAAAGTTAAAAACTCAGATTTGAGGGAGATCTTTCCTCCAAACGACATGATTCTTCTTCCTTTGCTATCCAGAGACCCGTACCTTTAATCCTTAAAGCCAAAACCGACTTTCTCTGTCACACCCCGCCAAGGCGGAAACGCGAGGCACGACGTTCATGGTTTCCAAAGCATATGATTACCGCAAACACATACATGATAAATGGATACATAAATAAGTTTAATGTTTTACATTCCAAAATGTAATCTGAAGTTACAAAAAGTTAAGATTTCACAAATATGACTCAATTCAATGAGTTATACAAGAGAAATCCCCCCCCCAAAGTTGTATCCATAGTGCATGCATGTAATCTACATTGCTAACCTTGCGATCACGTTCAATTTCATGAAAAACATACTTGAAAGTGTCAACACGAGGTTGGTGAGTTCACAGGTTTAAATCAAATAGATCTTTGTAAAATTCAATTGTTCGTAAATAGTTCCAGTTGCATGTGATAAACAGAATAAGAATTGTTGACCCATTTGTAAACTAGCTAGGAATACAAATAATATGTTCATACATGAGGCGTAACCAAACCATGACAATTGTATACGCCCCTAATTTCGTTATCCGGTTCTATGCGCCCATAAATCCTCCAGATTGTGGTTAGCGCGACTAACCATGACCGGGAGACGTCACTCTCCATAGTACTATTCATAGGACCCTAGGCTACAGTTAATGGTTACTACGTTGTTCCAGGGGACTTTAGCGGCCTCAAATTTTTGTTCTCATCTCATGTAAACATAAAAGTCGTGCCTTATTCTCTTGTTATCCCATAAAATAGTTGTAAGTATGTTTCTCCCCCAAATATTGAAAACAGTAAAAAGGGGCCGTGAAACTCACCTTGAGTTTGTGTATCCTTGTAATGATACTTGTTGTAGTCAAACTTGACTATTCGTACCCTAGATACCTGTAACATCCCAAATAATGACAAGACAAATAGAAAAGGGAAATAAAGTGGGCTTGGCCAAAATTTCGGCCCATGGGCCGAAAAAAAAAAAAAAAGGGGGAAACCCATTACAAAACAGCAGCTCCAACCCAAACCCTCTCTCATTTCACCTTCCTGCGCAAGAACACTAGAGAGAGAGAGAGAGAGCGATCGGCTTGTGAAGAAAACCGCAAGGAGAAGACTCAAGGGCTCGGGAATCATCCGTCTCCACCATTTCAGCGCATAGCAACAGAAATCGGGCCTGTTGAGGTAAGCATCGCCTCTGATTCTGAGTCTTTGCATGTCTCGGGTTTAAATCAAATAAAGATACGATTTTCGCATATGAAACTTGAAACAAATCACGTATTTGAACTCAAGAACGATAAAGGAAGGTGTTTAACGTAAAATGTTCAAAGTTTAATCGATTGGAAATAAGTTGGCTGGAGCAAGGTTCTGGTCAGGGAAGATGCAGACCCATGACTCGAAACTATAGTTTCGATACATGCAGACCCATCGAAACTACTCTAGTTTCGATAGTCATGTTTGACTCGAAACTACCTAGTTTCGATAGCAGCCAATGACTCGAAACTACTATAGTTTCGATAGGAACTCAGGACTCGAAACTACCTAGTTTCGAGTGTCACCTTGAACCTAAACTAAGATTTTCGTAAGTTAATGACTCGAAACTACCTAGTTTCGATAGAAGGATTATGACTCGAAACTACCTAGTTTCGAGTGTAAGACCATAGCTCGAAACTACCATAGTTTCGATGCGACCCACCTCCCGAAACTACTGAGTTCAAGCATAGTAATGTCTAGTGTCATCTAGGAGCACCATCTTATGTGTATGACTTTATTATACAGATCGTGAGTGACATTAGTGAAGCCCAGTGGCCAGCTTAGTGTATTACAGAAACTACTCATCAGGTGAGTTCTATGTGCCCCTTTTTATGTTATGTGCAAATGTTTTCAAATGTTTTGGGGCTGAAGTGTATACACTAAATGAATAAAGTTTATGAATGTTAATGTGATCATATGTGTTATACAAGTATATATATATATACCTATACACGAAAGAGAAATTATGAATAAAGAATGAAAAGCATGATTATAAAGAATGAACGAAAGTATAACACAAAATGAAAGAATGAAATCCTGCTTTATATCCATGTATATATTGCTTGCAAAGAATGAAATGAATGAATGTCATAACATATAAGAATGAAATCTTGCTTTATATCCATGTATATATTGCTTGCAAAGTACAGAAAATGTTATGGACGCTTCGATGATAACGGCTACTTCGGTAGACGGACGACCATGTGACTATTTTACAACCGGGACAAGTGCGTTCCTTCATCAGCTAGGACGTACGGATGCCATTACAGGACGGTCGAAGCAATTGGCATATTATAGTAGAACGGTCGTATAAATAATAGTCGCATGGGAAACGGATACCTTCGGGTAGACGGGCGAATATGACGGACTACGACGGTAGGACGGTTGTAAGTCATGACGGACGGACAAAGATTGCCGGACGGTTGTAAGAATAAAATGACGGACGGCACTAGTTGCCGGACGGTTGTAAGTATAGGTGGGCCATGACGATGGACCACGGCGATTGTCTTTGTGACATTCGTAAGCAAATGACGGGTTGATCACCCTTATATAGTATGACCCAGGAAATTAAAGAAAGAAAGAAAAGAAAAGAAAAAGGGTGAATGCATATATATATATATGGAATCACGAAAATACAGAAAAGAAAATATAGAAAAGAAAGAAGAAAGAAAGGCAAAAGTTATGAATACGTATTTATATGAATGATTATGCAGTAATGCATACTTATACCTATAAAGAAAAGAATGTTTACAGTAAATTGCATTAAACTAGAACTCACCAGCGTTAGCTGACTTTTAGTATACATTTCAGGTAAAGGAAGAAAAGGTCGTGCGATGGCGTGAAGGTTACCCGGCACAAGACTGACATCCCACTTTTGTTTGTTAAGACAATGTTGTGTTTTTAATTGTTAAGACTTCCGCTGTTATGTAATGTAATTGAATGTTTTAAATTTAAGTTCAGTATTTATGGCTATGTTTATGAGTAAATCCAACAAGTGAGGTCACCCGGGAAAGGGGCCTTACAAGTTGGTATCAGAGCAATAGTTTGAGAGATTTAGACATCCCTAAATGTCTAGACTCAAACTGATTATGGGACCAACGCACGGATGTCAGTATGGGTAACCAACGCCAACACTCGCACGGTAAGTAAGTTATAAAGTTAATACTCTTGCATAGGAATAGATACCTTAACTTAGAACAAATAGATGTTAATGCCACGACTGATTTGAAGAGTTTCGAACCCGAAAAGCAATGTAAATTAGTAATCACAAACCGGTCACTGTAATTAAAAATTTACCTTGCTCGTACTGTTCCAAACTATGATCTGAAGAAATGACATTGATGTATTCCCTTTTTAACTATCAGGAAATTAAGAACCTATGGCTGGTGGAGGAAGAACAGGACCTCGAGGCGGTCGCACTGGCCGACGAGGTAGACCTCCGTTGAACCCAAGATTTGAAGAAGAAGAGAGTGTGCACACAGAGCACACCGAAAGTGTGCACGAAACAGAAGTGACCCCAATTATGAACGACAGTCCAGGGCCTATACAGTTGGAACCTGAAGTCAGGGATGCTATTGCCCGTGAAGTTGTGCTCACTTTGAAAAAGGTATTGCCTGATCTACTATCCGAGGCAATAAAGAAAAGTAAGGAGGAGGATGAAGGAGACAATGAAGAGAAAGTATATGACAGTGATGGGGATGAAATAAAGATTGGATCGAGCAATCGTGGGTGCACTTACAAAGGTTTCAAGGACGGAGACCCACCCAAGTTCGATGGGAGCAAAGATTCAGTGGCAACGCTTGAATGGATTGAGAGGATGAGTGCTGTAATCAACATCAGCGAGTGTCGACCAGACCAGGCTGTTAAATATGTTGCTCATTCTTTCACCAACGAAGCCTTAGGTTGGTGGAGGAACATTCAGAGGACAAAGTCCCCAAACGCTCTTGCAAGAATGACATGGGAAGAACTGAAAAAGCTGGTAATTCAAAAGTTCTGTCCCCAGAACGAAATTGATCGAGTGGAAAATGAATTCCTAAACCTTAAAGCTGGCAACAAGACACACCGCCAGTATACTTCTAGATTCAATGAGTTGGCACAGCTGGTACCCCACCTGGTGGAGACAGAAGAGCGAATGATCAAGTATTATGTGAAGGGCCTACCTCAAAGGGTCCGTGTCCACGTGAAAGCCAACCTACCCTCGACCTTCGAGTCGGTAGTGAATCTGAGCGGAATCGTCTACGACGATTATGCCAATGAGGACCCACCAACAGAAACCCAAAAGAGAAAGTGGGAGAACCCGTCTAGAGGCACCGGAAGAGGGAACGTAATAACTGAAAATAAGAAACCAAGGTCGGACAAATATGAAACCTGCAAGAAATGCGGAAGGCAACATTTTGGCGAGTGCCGGGTCGGCTCCACCACATGTTACAGGTGTGGGAAGGCGGGGCACTACTCTCGTGACTGCTTGAGAGACACTAAATGCCAAGTATGTGGACTGTTTGGTCACCTGGCTAAGGATTGCAGAAAAGCCAGACAATCTGGTTCGGGAAAAGAAAAGGAACAGGAACAACCAAAGACTAGGACTCGGGCTTACGCCCTGACTGAGGAGGAAGCAAGGGGAAATCCTGATGTTGTGTCAGGTACGTTCCTAGTTAATGATGAACGTGCGGCTATATTATTTGACTCGGGTGCTAGTAAAAGCTTTATATCAAATGCCTTTAGTCGAAAACTGAATTGCACTATCAACACAGTAGTAAAGGCCTTTAGTGTACAAACTGCCGTTGGTAAAAATTCGGCAGTATTCCAAGTAACAGAGGATTGCATAATAGAAATAGAGGGTCATAAATTTCCTTCTAGATTATTCCTTCTCACCTTAGGAGGATTCGATATAGTATTGGGTATGGATTGGCTAGCTGCCAACGAAGCTCAAATCATATGTAAACGTAAGAGGATACACCTCAAAGGTCCTAGCGGCAGTCCAATTACGGTTTATGGGGATTGGAATTGCACAATGCCGAACGTCATCTCGATGATTAAGGCCGAAAGTTACATGAGGCGCGGCTGCGAAGCTTATCTGGCATATGTTATAGATGATAGAGTGAAAACGAAAGAACTCAAGAATGTACCCGTGGTGTGCAATTTTCCGGAAGTATTCCCTGAGGATCTACCTGGGTTGCCACCCGATCGGGAAATAGAATTTCAGATTGATTTACTGCCAGGAGCTGAGCCCGTTGCCAAAGCCCCCTACCGATTGGCTCCGTCAGAAATGAAGGAATTGATGTCCCAACTAGAGGAACTAACCGAGAAAGGATTTATTAGGCCGAGCATCTCACCATGGGGCGCTCCGGTACTATTTGTAAAGAAGAAGGACGGCAGTATGCGCATGTGTATCGACTACCGCGAATTGAACAAGAGAACAGTAAAGAACAAATACCCACTGCCTAGAATAGACGACCTTTTTGATCAACTGCAAGGCGCGAGTTGGTTCTCAAAGATTGATCTCAGGTCGGGTTACCATCAATTGAAAGTAAGAGAGAAGGATGTACCGAAAACTGCGTTTCGTACGCGTTATGGGCATTATGAATTTCTTGTGATGTCCTTCGGACTAACCAACGCACCAGCAGCATTTATGGATTTAATGAACAGAGTATGCCGACCCATGTTGGATCGATCAGTAATAGTTTTTATAGATGACATCCTCATATATTCAAAGAATGAAGGTGATCACCACTGTCACCTAAGAGAAGTATTGGAGGTGCTAAAGCAGGAAAAGTTGTACGCAAAATTCTCCAAATGCGCGTTCTGGCTTAGGGAAGTCCAATTCCTAGGTCATGTAATAAACCCAAACGGCATCATGGTGGATCCTGCAAAGATCGAGACAGTAAAGGAATGGAACATCCCAAAGACACCAACAGAGATACGAAGCTTTCTAGGGTTGGCAGGCTACTATCGAAGGTTTATCCAAGATTTCTCAAGAATTGCCTCGCCGCTAACCAAACTGACACGGAAGGAAGTAAAGTATGAATGGGGTCCAACCCAAAACAACGCGTTTGAGGAACTTAAGACACGATTAACTCAAGCTCCAGTATTAACACTACCTGAGGGAAATGAAGACTTAGTAGTCTACTCTGACGCTTCAGGGCAAGGTTTAGGGTGCGTACTCATGCAACGAGGAAAGGTAATTGCTTATGCATCGCGGCAACTAAAGGTTCATGAAGTTAACTACCCAACACATGATCTAGAATTAGCAGCAGTAGTTTTCGCGTTGAAAATATGGAGACACTACTTGTATGGAGTTAAATGCACCATCTACTCCGATCACAAAAGCTTGAAATACTTTTTCGAACAAAAGGAACTAAACATGAGGCAAAGAAGATGGTTAGAGCTACTGAAAGACTATGACTGTGAGATATTGTACCATCCAGGCAAGGCAAACGTAGTGGCTGACGCTTTAAGTAGAAAGGAAGAATCGGCACCTATCCGGATCAAAGCGTGTCAGTTAATTATAACGCCAGACTTAATGGGTGAAATATCAAAGGCACAAGATGAAGCATTGTTAGAAAGAAATGTGAAACGGGAAAGAATAGTAGGACAACAAGGGAACTTAGATGCGAATGCATACGGAGTACGAACTAGGTTTGGCCGGATGTGGATACCTAAGATTGGTGAGCTTAGAGCCAAAATACTCGATGAGGCCCATAAGTCTCGCTATTCTATCCACCCCGGGACAAACAAAATGTATCAAGACTTGAAGAAAGAATACTGGTGGCCTGGCATGAAGAATGATGTGACAGAATACGTGAGCAAGTGCCTAACGTGTTCTCTAGTTAAGGCCGAGCACCAGAAACCATGCGGTAAAATGCAACCTTTACCAATACCGGAATGGAAGTGGGAAGAGATCACAATGGACTTCATTACCAAGCTACCGCGAACAGCTAAAGGCAATGATACCATTTGGGTGATCGTCGACCGCTTGACAAAGAGTGCTCACTTCTTGCCAATACGAGAAACTTCTTCTTCTGAAAAACTAGCAGAAGTATTTATCAAGGAAATTGTGAGCAGACATGGTATGCCGCTGTCGATTGTGTCTGACAGGGATACTAGATTCACGTCAAGGTTTTGGAAGAAATTCAATGAAGCAATGGGCACTAGACTGAACATCAGCACCGCTTACCACCCCCAAACCGATGGACAATCGGAAAGGACCATTCAGACCTTGGAGGACATGCTCCGGGCCTGTATCATTGACTTCGGTGGGAGTTGGGACAGCCATCTACCATTGGCAGAATTTTCATATAACAACAGCTATCACTCGACTATTGGCATGCCGCCATTTGAAATGTTATATGGGAGGAAATGTAGGACCCCGGTTTGTTGGGGGGAAATTGGACAGAAGGATTTTGCAAGTCTCGAAGTGGTCAAAGCTACTTCTGAGAAATTTGATCAAATCAAGGCTCGTATGAAAGCCGCAAAAGACAGACAGAAATCATACGCGGATAAGAGAAGGAGGGATTTAGAGTTTCAAGTAGGGGACATGGTACTGTTGAAAGTATCACCGTGGAAAGGAATCATTCGGTTCAGAAAGCGTGGCAAACTAAGTCCAAGGTTTGTCGGACCTTTCAAGATTGTAGCAAGAGTGGGTCAAGTTGCTTACAGACTCGACCTACCCGTCGAGCTTAGTGGAATACACCCTACATTCCACATATCACACTTACGCAAGTGCCTTGCTGACGATACGGCTCACATACCTTATGACGAAATCGAAGTGGATAACAGCTTGAACTATGTAGAAGAACCAATAGCTATTCTTGACAGAGCCGAGAAACGATTACGCAATAAGTCGATCCCTTTAGTCAAAATACAATGGAAACACAGAAAGGGGTCCGAGGCTACTTGGGAGAAAGAAGACGAGATGAAGGAACTGTACCCCCAGTTGTTTAACGTGTAACAGGTTTCGAGGACGAAACCTCATTAAGGAGGGTAGACTTGTAACATCCCAAATAATGACAAGACAAATAGAAAAGGGAAATAAAGTGGGCTTGGCCAAAATTTCGGCCCATGGGCCGAAAAAAAAAAAAAAAGGGGGAAACCCATTACAAAACAGCAGCTCCAACCCAAACCCTCTCTCATTTCACCTTCCTGCGCAAGAACACTAGAGAGAGAGAGAGAGAGCGATCGGCTTGTGAAGAAAACCGCAAGGAGAAGACTCAAGGGCTCGGGAATCATCCGTCTCCACCATTTCAGCGCATAGCAACAGAAATCGGGCCTGTTGAGGTAAGCATCGCCTCTGATTCTGAGTCTTTGCATGTCTCGGGTTTAAATCAAATAAAGATACGATTTTCGCATATGAAACTTGAAACAAATCACGTATTTGAACTCAAGAACGATAAAGGAAGGTGTTTAACGTAAAATGTTCAAAGTTTAATCGATTGGAAATAAGTTGGCTGGAGCAAGGTTCTGGTCAGGGAAGATGCAGACCCATGACTCGAAACTATAGTTTCGATACATGCAGACCCATCGAAACTACTCTAGTTTCGATAGTCATGTTTGACTCGAAACTACCTAGTTTCGATAGCAGCCAATGACTCGAAACTACTATAGTTTCGATAGGAACTCAGGACTCGAAACTACCTAGTTTCGAGTGTCACCTTGAACCTAAACTAAGATTTTCGTAAGTTAATGACTCGAAACTACCTAGTTTCGATAGAAGGATTATGACTCGAAACTACCTAGTTTCGAGTGTAAGACCATAGCTCGAAACTACCATAGTTTCGATGCGACCCACCTCCCGAAACTACTGAGTTCAAGCATAGTAATGTCTAGTGTCATCTAGGAGCACCATCTTATGTGTATGACTTTATTATACAGATCGTGAGTGACATTAGTGAAGCCCAGTGGCCAGCTTAGTGTATTACAGAAACTACTCATCAGGTGAGTTCTATGTGCCCCTTTTTATGTTATGTGCAAATGTTTTCAAATGTTTTGGGGCTGAAGTGTATACACTAAATGAATAAAGTTTATGAATGTTAATGTGATCATATGTGTTATACAAGTATATATATATATACCTATACACGAAAGAGAAATTATGAATAAAGAATGAAAAGCATGATTATAAAGAATGAACGAAAGTATAACACAAAATGAAAGAATGAAATCCTGCTTTATATCCATGTATATATTGCTTGCAAAGAATGAAATGAATGAATGTCATAACATATAAGAATGAAATCTTGCTTTATATCCATGTATATATTGCTTGCAAAGTACAGAAAATGTTATGGACGCTTCGATGATAACGGCTACTTCGGTAGACGGACGACCATGTGACTATTTTACAACCGGGACAAGTGCGTTCCTTCATCAGCTAGGACGTACGGATGCCATTACAGGACGGTCGAAGCAATTGGCATATTATAGTAGAACGGTCGTATAAATAATAGTCGCATGGGAAACGGATACCTTCGGGTAGACGGGCGAATATGACGGACTACGACGGTAGGACGGTTGTAAGTCATGACGGACGGACAAAGATTGCCGGACGGTTGTAAGAATAAAATGACGGACGGCACTAGTTGCCGGACGGTTGTAAGTATAGGTGGGCCATGACGATGGACCACGGCGATTGTCTTTGTGACATTCGTAAGCAAATGACGGGTTGATCACCCTTATATAGTATGACCCAGGAAATTAAAGAAAGAAAGAAAAGAAAAGAAAAAGGGTGAATGCATATATATATATATGGAATCACGAAAATACAGAAAAGAAAATATAGAAAAGAAAGAAGAAAGAAAGGCAAAAGTTATGAATACGTATTTATATGAATGATTATGCAGTAATGCATACTTATACCTATAAAGAAAAGAATGTTTACAGTAAATTGCATTAAACTAGAACTCACCAGCGTTAGCTGACTTTTAGTATACATTTCAGGTAAAGGAAGAAAAGGTCGTGCGATGGCGTGAAGGTTACCCGGCACAAGACTGACATCCCACTTTTGTTTGTTAAGACAATGTTGTGTTTTTAATTGTTAAGACTTCCGCTGTTATGTAATGTAATTGAATGTTTTAAATTTAAGTTCAGTATTTATGGCTATGTTTATGAGTAAATCCAACAAGTGAGGTCACCCGGGAAAGGGGCCTTACAATACCAAAGGGTAAATTGTGTTAAGACCGAACGTCTTATATTGCAAATTGTTCACAGACTTTGTAAATCTGGTTGCTTTTGTTTAAAATATCCTCTTAGTTGTTCAATACTTGTTTTGTTATAAAACAGATCCTAGTTACTGCCCAAAGGGGACTGACACATGTATCGAAACTTCATAGTTTCGATTGGGCAATTGAGTGTCGAAACTTCCTAGTTTTGATTGTGCAATTGAGTGTCGAAACTTCCTAGTTTCGATTGTGTAGTTTGGTGTCGAAACTTCTTAGTTTCGATTGAGTAGTCAGGTATCGAAACAACCTAGTTTCGATTGAGTATTTGAGTGTCGAAACAATCCTAGTTTCGATTGAGTAAAAGGTATCGAAACTACCTAGTTTCGATTGATCAACAGGTATCGAAACTCCTAGTTTCGATTGATCAACAGGTATCGAAACTCTTAGTTTTGATTGAGTTAACTGGTATCGAAACTCCTTGTTTCGATTACTGGACTTCTGTTTGACAGAATCAGTCCTGCATAATTATGTTTTAAAACTTGAATTTGACACACCTTTCTTGTTATCTTACTTGCGATTTGAACATTTTGTATGCTTAGATACGGTTTTAAAGAAAATAAAGTAGATAGTATTGAGTTTTTACCTTAAAACCGAGATGAAGATGATGAAAGAAAATAGAGAATGATCTTGGTTCTTCTGTAAAATATCCTTTAGAAACACTTGAAATCTTCTTAAAACACCGAATGATGTTAGTTTTTGTCTTAAAACTTGGCTTCGATTTGGAGAGAAATGGGAAGATTTTCGTAAGAAAATGAGTGATAATAGAGTTTGTGAAAGTTTTGAGTGAAAGGGTATGGTTTTACCTGAGTTTTCACAAGTGGGAGATATGGGTTTGAAGATAAATAATTTGAATGTGAGTGAAAAATAATCGTGGGAATGGCCTTCTCTGGCTTCGGCCGAGAAAGTCAATAAAAGTGGGTTGGGTAATTTGATTTATCAAACAATTAGTTTTAGGTATTAGTTTAATATTATTTAGAGTTTCAAATGGTAATTAAATTCGGTTTATACTGGTATGTGAACCGGTAACTCCCAGAATTACCAAAAATTTAAAATGAGACCATGTACGGTCTTTGTTAGACCTTAATGTCCTTGTTTGTGAAATTAAATAAATCACAAAATAATTATAACGTAAACTTGTTTAATACATGTACGGATATTGACCTGAAATGTCGGGTGTCACATTCTCCCCATGTTAAAAGAATTTCGTCCCGAAATTCAATTCGTGTCATCTTGAACCGGTGTATCCTTAATCAAGGATGGGTATTTTTTTTTCATTTGGTCCTCTCGTTCCCATGTATACTCAGGACCACGTTTTGAGTTCCAACGTACTTTAACCAGTTTGATCCGACTACGTCTCAACCTTTGAACTTTCCAATCTGTAATCTCAATTGGTTCCTCGATGAAATGAAGTTTATCATCAATATGAATTTCATCTGGTGATATGATCAATGTCTCGTCTGCCAAGCACTTTTTGAGATTTGATACATGAAACGTATCATGTACATTGCTTAGTTCTTGTGGCAACTTGAGCTTGTAAGGTACAGGGCCAACACTAGCCAGTATTTCAAATGGTCCAACGTATCTAGGGTTGAGTTTACCACGGTTACCAAACCTTGCAACGCCTTTCCATGGTGAGACTTTTAACATTACTCGGTCACCAATTTGAAATTCTAATGGTTTCCGTCTGTTATCAGCATAGCTCTTTTGTCTATCTCGGGCCGCTTTCAGACGGTCCTTAATTTTGAAGATCTTATCAGTGGTTTCCTGGACAATCTCAGGGCCTGTCAAATGTTTTTCACCAACTTCCGCCCAACATAGCGGTGAGCGGCATTTGTGACCATATAAAGCTTCAAACGGAGCTGCCTTAATGCTCGTGTGGTAGCTGTTATTATAGGAAAACTCCGCCAACGGTAAATGAGTATCCCAATTTCCTCCAAAATCAATTACACACGCACGGAGCATATCTTCTAATGTTTGGATGGTCCTTTCGCTTTGACCATCTGTTTGTGGGTGATATGTCGTGCTCATGTCAAGACGTGTGCCCATGGCTTCTTGTAATGATTTCCAGATTCTAGACACGAATCTGCTGTCTCTATCAGAGATAATAGAAATTGGCACTCCATGCCTAGCCACAATTTCCTTGATATAAAGCTTTGCAAGTTTCTCGGTTTTATCCGTCTCTTTGATAGGTAGAAAATGAGCAGATTTCGTTAAATGGTCGACAATTACCCATATGGTATCATAACCGCTGGACGTCTTGGGTAATTTCGTGATAAAATCCATAGAAATTTGTTCCCATTTCCATTGGGGAATTTCAGGTTGTTGTAACAAGCCAGACGGTTTCTGATGTTCTGCCTTTACTTTTGAACATGTTAAGCATTTACTGACATATGTGGCAATATCTCCTTTCATATTAGGCCACCAATATAATTCTTTTAGATCCTTATACATCTTATCTGAACCTGGGTGAATGGAGTACCTGGACTTGTGGGCTTCGTCCATAACCAACTCCCGTAAGTTACCAAAATATGGCACCCAAATTCTATTCATGAAGTATAAAGTGTCCTCTGACTTAGACTCCAATTGCTTTAGCATTCCTCGTAAAGCTTCATTCTGAATGTTTTCTTCTTTGATTGCCTCTTGTTGTGCCATCCGGATTTGAGTCATGAGACTCGTATGAACTATCAATTCTAGGGCACGAACACGGAGTGTTTTAACTCGTTCCTTGCGACTTAAGGCGTCTGCTACGACATTGGCTTTCCCGGGATGGTACTTAATATCACAGTCATAGTCGTTTAGTAGTTCTACCCAACGACGTTGTCTCATGTTAAGTTCCTTTTGATCGAAGATATGTTGAAGACTCTTGTGATCGGTAAAAATAGTGCATCTCGTACCATAAAGATAATGTCTCCAGATCTTGAGCGCAAACACAACTGCGCCCAACTCCAAGTCATGGGTCGTGTAATTCTTTTCATGCACTTTTAGTTGTCGCGAGGCTTATGCGATGACTTTGTCTCTTTGCATTAACACACAACCAAGTCCTTGGTGTGATGCATCGCAGTATACGACAAAATTGTCGATTCCCTCAGGAAGGGATAAGATTGGTGCACTACACAGCTTCTGCTTTAGTAATTGAAAAGCTGACTCTTGTTTGTCACTCCAATCATACTTCTTTTCTTTCTGGGTTAATGTGGTTAAGGGCAGGGCTATTTTTGAAAAATTCTCGATGAATCGTCTCTAATAACCGGCCAAACCCAAAAATTGACGTACTTCTGTCGGAGTCTTTGGTGCTTCCCAGTTTTTGATCGCTTCAATTTTTGATGGATCAACGTGGATTCCTTCCTTGTTGATGACATGTCCAAGAAAATGCACTTCTCGGATCCAAAACTCACACTTAGAGAATTTAGCGTAAAGATTCTCGTTTCTTAGTAGTTCTAAGATTAATTTCAGATGATGTTCATGATCCTCCTTGGTTCGTGAATATATTAATATATCGTCGATAAATACTATCACGAATTTATCCAAGTATGGTTTGCACACTCGGTTCATGAGATCCATGAAAATAGCTGGTGCGTTCGTCAAACCAAATGGCATAACTAGGAATTCGTAGTGGCCATAACGAGTCCTAAATGCTGTCTTCGGTACATCTTCTTCTTGGATTCTTAGTTGATGATACCCTGAACGTAGATCGATCTTAGAGTGGAAGCTAGATCCTTGTAGTTGATCGAATAAATCATCTATTCGAGGAAGTGGGTATCGGTTTTTAATTGTAAGCTTGTTTAATTCTCTGTAATCTATACACATCCTAAAGGTTCCATCCTTTTTCTTTACGAATAGGACCGGAGCTCCCCAAGGTGAGAAACTCGATCTTATGAAACCTTTATCAAGCAACTCTTGGAGTTGATTTGACAATTCCTGCATTTCAGAAGGTGCTAATCGATACGTTGATCGCGCAACTGGTGCGGCTCCTGGTACTAAGTCGATTCGGAATTCGACTTGCCTCGGTGGCGGTAATCCAGGTAAGTCTTCAGGAAAAACTTCAGGATAATCCTTAACGATTGGTATATCCTCAAGTCGACGTTCCTCGGGTTTCTTCTCGACGACGTGAGCCAGGAATACGCAATAGACTTTACTTAGGTACTTACGAGCTTTCATGCAGTTTATCATCCTCAATGCCACTCCGCTCTTCTCACCTTGAATCGACAGAACTTCTCCGTTCGGGAGTGGGATTTGGACAATCTTCTCAAAACAAACAATCTCGGCGTGATTCTTCGACAACCAATCCATACCAATAACAACATCAAAACTTCCCAAGTCAACGGGTAACAGGTCTATACTAAATGTGTGGTTCTTAAAACATAAGTTACAACCCTGAATGACTTCTTCGGTTCTAATTAATTTCCCATTTGCTAATTCAATTGTATAATTTTGATCTAGTTTGCTGGGCTTAATACCGAGTAGGGACTTAAAGTCATTTGACACAAAACTCATATCAGCACCCGTATCGAAAAGTATAGAGGCATAGTGATTATTTATCGGGAACGTACCAGTGAAAATGTTCGGATCTTGTCGTGCGTCACCAGCTCCCATCACAAATGCCCTTCCACGGGCCTGATTGTCGTTTCAGTTCTTCAACTTTGGACAGTCTTTCCTAAAGTACTTTGGATCTCCACACTCAAAGCATCCCTGATTCAACCTTCCTGTTCCTGGTTTGACCTTTCCTGCTGCTTGATTAATCTTATTAGGATTTGCAATGCTCCAATAGTTATGGGCTAGATGCCCATACTTTTTACACTTTCCACATTGGATACACTTTTCACCGTGATGATATCCACACTTGTCACACTTTGGTAGTGTTCCAAGATATCCATTTTGTCCTTCAATGTTGGCAGCATAGGCTTTTATAGTTTCGGGTCTCTTGTAAGCTTGATTCTTGTTTTGATTAATTGGTTTTCCAAACCATTTCCTCTTTTCCACAGACCTCCCTTCTTCGGTCTCCTTCTTCTCAAACAACCCATCACGTACAACATTATCCCTCAGCTTGAAAGCTAGAGTTATGGCGCTCTTGGCATCCATAGGGTTCGATGAAGTCACTAGACTTCTGATTTGAGGTGCGAGACCCCACAAATATCTTTCAACCTTCTTGTATTCTGGAGTAACCATGTGTGGAACCAAGCTTGCTAACTCATGGAATCGGTCAGTGTAGCCAGCTACATCATCCCCTATCATTTGTAAATTCCACATTTCAGATTTGATCTTTTGCAACTCATTTCGAGGACAATATTCCTCAGTCATCATGGCTTTCAGCTCCTCCCAATTTAGTTGGTATGCAATCTGCCTTCCCAAGGTTTTCACCTGTGTATTCCATCAAGTTAAAGCCTTATCAGTGAGCGTGCATGTAGAATACTTCACCATGCAATCAGCGGTGCATTCACTGATATCAATCACTGATTCCATCTTCTCTATCCTTCTCATTAGCCCAACTGCACCCTCGGTGCCATTGAAGTTACGGGGTTTGCAAGATAGAAAAGCCTTATAAGAGCACTTTCTATTTGGAGCATCTGTAGAATTACAAGTCATAACGTCATTAATTCGGATCATAACTATGTGTTACGACTTATTTATTCTATTACCTCCGGAACCTCCAGCTGTACCGCTACCTCCTGCACCACCTCCGCCGGTACCGCTGCCGTTTCCTCCTCCACTATTTCGATTCGCCTCATACTGCTCCATAGTAGCAGCTACTCGTTGTGCTATGAGCTGTTCTACATTTGGAGAAATCGTCTCGTTGTTGTCACCAGTAGTGTTACGGGGTATGCTACGTTTTGGTGCCATGACGTTCTTTCTAACATATCAATTAAAAAGAAACAACATTATATAACAATAATGATATCTCATGACATAAGGATCCAACAACATCAAATGTAAATAACCATTATCACAACATAAACCATTACATACATAGTTAAAACATTCATAGTACATTTTTCCAAAAGACAAGGATACAAAAAGGGACGGGTTCACATGACCTCATCAGTACTAAGGTTTTAAACTACATAATGTACTACAGGCACAACCCGCCCGTAATAGGTTTAAAAGAAGAAGTGGGAGTACAATCCAATCATCATGGCAAGTCCCGCCATGACAAGGCTAGCTCTCGCCACGAATTCAGCAGCCAAAGTCCTCTCTTCGAGCGCCTCCACCATGTCTCGGACTGTGACAGTGAACTGCCAGTCCATGTCAGCTCTCAACTCTAGATAGTTAGTGGCACCCTGTATGTCTCGAGTGCTGTCTTCCAGAGTCTGAACTCGAGATCCGAGTCCTTGACGTAAGCGCATGGCTGCATCCCCATGTGCTCGAATATCATCTAGGAGATCATCAAGACGCTCCTCGTGCGTACGAACTCGAGCTACCAAGGTAGGCACTGTGAGCTCCATGGCTTCCCAGTGTGGGGTAGAGGTGTTGGAGAGTTGGAAGACTCTCCGAGCTCAAAAGGTAGATGGGATGCTCTCCATCTCCCTCCATCGTGCCAGAGTACGAGGCATCCAACGGATAGTTCCCACAGTAGGGTGGTAGCATGGTCTTTGCTTAGGTGGTTCTTCACCAGTCTTTAAGTCTTCCGGGTCACAGGCTGCTAGATTCCTCTTGCGCGGAAGTCGAATATTCTTCCTAGCACTATGCACCTTAACTGGTCCTCCGCTTTTCTTTCGGTAGACGATAGGTGGTTCTCCCAAGGCGACATTAGGTGGTGTGGAGTCGCGAACTTGTATTCGATTTTTGGGACGTGAGGCGGAAAGTTCCTCGTTTGATTCAGTGTCAGAGACGGGGTCAGAGTGTGAATGTGACGACATGCTTGTGACTACAATATCCATATGACATGTTGATTGGTTATGCAATACTTATGCAATGAAAACGCTTTAATGAGTCATTTAGATTATAGACTAGGTTCCATTGTAGACTCCTAGTTCGCTATAATCAATGGCTCTGATACCAAGTTCTGTCACACCCCGCCAAGGCGGAAACGCGAGGCACGACGTTCATGGTTTCCAAAACATATGATTACCGCAAACACATACATGATAAATGGATACATAAATAAGTTTAATGTTTTACATTCCAAAATGTAATCTGAAGTTACAAAAAGTTAAGATTTAACAAATATGACTCAATTCAATGAGTTATACAAGAGAAATCCCCCCCCTCCAAAGTTGTATCCATCGTGCATGCATGTAATCTACATTGCTAACCTTGCGATCACGTTCAATTTCCTGAAAAACATACTTGAAAGTGTCAACACGAGGTTGGTGACTTCACAGGTTTAAATCAAATAGATCTTTGTAAAATTCAATTGTTCGTAAATAGTTCCAGTTGCATGTGATAAACAGAATAAGAATTGTTGACCCATTTGTAAACTAGCTAGGAATACAAATAATATGTTCATACATGAGGCGTAACCAAACCATGACAATTGTACACGCCCCTAATTTCGTTATCCGATTCTATGCGGCCATAAATCCTCCAGATTGTGGTTAGCGTGACTAACCATGACCGGGAGACGTCACTCTCCATAGTACTATTCATAGGACCCTAGGCTACAGTTAATGGTTACTACGTTGTTCCAGGGGACTTTAGCGGCCTCAAATTGTTGTTCTCATCTCATGTAAACATAAAAGTCGTGCCTTATTCTCTTGTTATCCCATAAAATAGTTATAAGTATGTTTCTCCCCCAAATATTGAAAACAGTAAAAAGGGGCCGTGAAACTCACCTTGAGTTTGTGTATCATTGTAATGATACTTGTTGTAGTCAAACTTGACTATTCGTACCCTAGATACCAAAGGGTAAATTGTGTTAAGACTGAACGTCTTATACTACAAATTGTTCACAGACTTTGTAAATCTGGTTGCTTTTGTTTAAAATATCCTCTTAGTTGTTCAATACTTGTTTTGTTATAAAACAGATCTTAGTTACTGCCCAAAGGGGACTGACACAAGTATCGAAACTTCATAGTTTTGATTGGGCAATTGAGTGTCGAAACTTCCTAGTTTCGATTGAGCAATTGAGCGTCGAAACTTCCTAGTTTCGATTGCGTAGTTTGGTGTCGAAACTTCTTAGTTTTGATTGAGTAGTCAGGTATCGAAACAACCTAGTTTCGATTGAGTATTTGAGTGTCGAAACAATCCTAGTTTCGATTGAGTAAAAGGTATCGAAACTACCTAGTTTCGATTGATCAAAAGGTATCGAAAGTCCTAGTTTCGATTGATCAACAGGTATCGAAACTCTTAGTTTCGATTGAGATAACTGGTATCGAAACTCCTAGTTTCGATTACTGGACTTCTGTTTGACAGAATCAGTCCTGCATATTTATGTTTTAAAACTTGAATTTGACACACATTTCTTGTTATCTTACTTGCGATTTGAACATTTTGTATGCTTAGATACGGTTTTAAAGAAAATAAAGTAGATAGTATTGAGTTTTTACCTTAAAACCGAGATGAAGATGATGAAAGAAAACAGAGAATGATCTTGGTTCTTTTGTAAAATTTCCTTTAGAAATACTTGAAATCTTCTTAAAACACCGAATGATGGTAGTTTTTGTCTTAAAACATGACTTCGATTTGGAGAGAAATGGGAAGATTTTCGTAAGAAAATGAGTGATAATAGTGTTTGTGAAAGTTTTGAGTGAAAGGGTATGGTTTTACCTGAGTTTTCACAAGTGGGAGATATGAGTTTGATGATAAATAATTTGAATGTGAGTGAAAAATAATCGTGGGAATGGCCTTCTCTGGCTTCGGCCGAGAAAGTCAATAAAAGTGGGTTGGGTAATTTGATTTATCAAACAATTAGTTTTAGGTATTAGTTTAATATTATTTAGAGTTTCAAATGGTAATTAAATTCGGTTTATACTGGTATGTGAACCGGTAACTCCCAGAATTACCAAAAATTTAAAATGAGACCATGTACGGTCTTTGTTAGACCTTAATGTCCTTATTTGTGAAATTAAATAAATCACAAAATAATTATAACGTAAACTTGTTTAATACATGTACGGATATTGACCTGAAATGTCGGGTGTCACATTCTCTCTCTACAGCTTCTCTTTCTAGACCTGGGTGTTTAGGTGAAAAGTGAGGGAGACTAAGGGAGGCCAGGGATTTAAGCCCACCCTCCTCATAGTTTTGCCCTCCTCCCTTCTCATCCGGCCCATCCCTCCCGGCCCAAAACACGGCCCGTGATCCTCGTTCGTTTATTTCGTTCGTTCTATATTTAAATGCCCGAATTATTGGTTGTCGTTATTTTTGGGATATTATATAAATAATAATATTAAAAGAATATATTTTTAAATATTTAATATAAATTTTATTATACATAGTTATTATATCACTAACTATATAAATTTAATATGAAATTAATTATGGATACTTATAATTTCTGACATTCTTTATCAATTTCAAAAAATATATTTTTATTATGGATAGTTGTTATATCATCAATTGTGTCACACCCCGCCCTAGGCGGAAACACAGAGGTGAGACGAGAGTGATGCATCGAATACTTAGGCGCTAGAGAATACTAATTGGTACATTGCAAATTGCATTAAGAACCATTACTAAAACCAAAAGTTAAAGTATGTCATAAAATACCCAAATTCAAACAACAAACTGAGGGGTCTATCATACAATCAAAAGCCCAAAGTACAAAACATCCCATAATGAAACCACAAATTCTAAACAAAAGCGTGCCCCCATGAACCTTATTTTCAATTCTGTTTACCTGAAAGCATGTTTCAAAAATGGGTCAACTATATAAATAATTTGTGAGTATCATAGGTTTTGTGACTCTATATAAATAGTTTGTGCGTATCGCATGTTAGTACACATGTATTAGACAACACATATCCATGAGCCGTAATCAAAGACTTGACAAATAAAACAAAGTATGTCAAACGGAAGTCTTATGCAAACAACTGATGTAGTTCAAAGCACACATCTTTATTCCTTTGTATTCGTGCATTTTTAGATAGTTTTGTATTCGTTTTTACTTGTTTTTGTTTCAAATTGAGTATTTATTGTGTTTACAGGAGCTCGTGAAGAATACAAGTCAAATCCTGAGAAAAACGAGTACGAGATTGAAGCCCAAAATAAATAATGGAAAAATGGTGAAAATCAAGTTCTCGTGGTACGCGAAAGAGGAAGCTCCAGTTCTCACAGTACGTTAGGGAAACCAAATCTGGGCACGACTATTTTGTTCCTCCCGGTACGCGAGGAACCCTACCCAGTCTCTCGTGATACACGGGGACCCTAAATTCCAAGAAAAAACCCTAGTTTGATTTTAAATAGATTTGGATGCCATTATTCAAGGAGTTCGAACTTTTGGCCGTCAGAGCACTGTTTAGGGGCGATTTCTGGAGTTGAGAAGGCAATCGAAGTGAAAAGTTTGAAGCTTTGGATCTCGGGTTCGTTAGTTTAGCTTGTTCGGTTTCCATGTTTGCATCGTTTGTCTTTGAATTGTTTTATTTGATACCATGATTTTGTCTTATACTTCTGTTTTGATATGTTGGACCATGTTTCTTGGCTAAGCACTAGTAGCTATCTAGGTTTATGATGATTACTTGATAAAGTTCTTATCTTTTATCAGTTTTTGGAATCTTTTGAATGGATTAATGATTTTGTAACGATCTTGGTTTGATAATTACGATATTATGCATGCTTTGAACCTGATTTACAATTGATTATTATTCCATATGCTGCTTGTGAATGTCTTTCAGTTTGAGTAGTATATCTAGATCATAGACTGTGTGTTTATGGTTGTTTGATTATTTTCTAGACGTAGTATTCCATAGGAACTGTGATTAAGAGCAGGTTAGATTTGAGTGTTCTTCTTATCTCGATACCCGAAAGGTGAGAGGTAATCGGTTAGTCTTCGTATTAGGATTCCGAGTGTTAACTGTCTAAGGAAGTTGCCTTAGGTTCTTAGTATCCGTTGCTATTTTGTGTCATAGTTGTTATCTTGAGATTACCCCATACATCTTAGATGTATTGTGGATAGTGAGACTGAAAGGTTATCTGTCTTCTGGGTACTTTATCACTGTTGGAGAGACTGAAAGGTAATCTGACCATCTGGTGAGTTTAGTACATCTTTAGGTTCCTTAGTTGGTGACAACTTGAGAATGATTAGGGATCCACTAGGTTGTCTAGAGTTGTCATCCTTAGAAACCCAGATCCATCATTGTTTCCATAATCGGTAGAAGTCGAGCTTTGCAAGTAGGATTCCGACCTCGGCACTTCCCATTCCTGGTATCTCCCTGAGTTCTTTGTCTAGATAGTTGAAGTCATTCATTTTTTGCTTACTTGATTTTAGTTTAATCAGTAGTGTAGTAAACCCCCTAACCAAATCATCTTTAGTCCGAGTCAGAGTCTAGTGTAGTTATTCAGTGTCTCTAAGGTTCGATATTTCGGTTTACCATTAAGTTGTGCTACACTCGATAGGTACACTTTCCTGTCAGTGCGGTTTAATTCGTAGGTACTCCATTTATTACTTAGGAGTCTAGGTTAGGTTTATTTGTTCCTACGTACCGCCAAGGTATTGATCGTGTGGGGGATGAGAAGATCACATTCAATTGGAAGAGCTGTTGAATGCACCGGATGATTACGATGATGATGTGCCTGATGATCTGCTGGAGATGATGGCAGAATTAGATGCAATCATAGGCACAACCCCAAGTGTGGGGATGACTGAGAGGATAGAGAATCCTAAAGATCTAAGTGGGAGCTTAGAGGTAATACCATTAGAAACACCTTTAATGCCCCTAGGTCTAGGCCACACTGAAAGAGAACCCGTACTTTGAGAGATTTATTTAATATAAGGGTAGAACAAACCCCAAGTGTGGGGATGTTTAGGGGTGACAACATGTTGAGGTATTTGAACCGTGTTATCTTTGGACAGGGTAGGTTTAAGTTATGGTGGAAAGACTTGATTGATGAATGTGATCGAAGTCTAATGCTTGCTAGTGGTGTGAGTTAGTTGAAGGATTGGAGAACCGGTAGACCGCTTAGGATGAAGGCGGTACCAGTTAGGATTAAGGAGAAGCTTCCTTATAGGCTTGTTTGAGTCTCAGGCAAGTGCCCCGGATGTATAGTTTCGATATTTCTTGGTTCTATGTCCGTGTCATTTTTGTGTTTTTCGGTATGTGTGTTTTGTTTATGTCGTGTTTTGCAGGGATTCGCGCTTGATTCAGTGAGGAAAATCATCAGGAATGAAGTTCCAGGTATGTTTACATTGGTTTTTATCATTGGAACGGTTTTTAATGGATTTGGGCGAAAAAGTTTTTAGGGGTCAAAATTTTTCTATGTATAAAAAACCCCATTAACTTTCTGTGAAAGACAGCCCTTCGCGGTACGCGTGGCCCAGCCAGGTTCTTCTCGCAGTACCAGATAGAAAATTGGGCCAGGTTAAATCACAACTCCTCACGGTACGTGAGGAATGGCCTATAGTTCCTCGCGGTACGCGAGAGATTCTTGGATTCGCCCACTTCCTTGTTTTCCCATGGTCTCCCGTGCCCGCTAACATCTACCGTTCACCACCAACATTATCCACTTCATCCACCACCATCCATCATTATCATCCATAAAACATCATCATCTAACACCACCATCATCCATAATCACCATTACTATCCTTAATATCCATCGACTACCATTCCCATGGGAGACTTACGAACCGTTCGTTCTTGATTTACCTTGCTTTTGGCGTTCATGTCTATGTGTTTGCCACTCATTGGGTACGTATCCATGCTATCTATCTTGAGTCTTAGTGAGTTAGTTGAGTCTTTTATTTTACTTTGAGTCTGTAACTTGTGTCAGTTTAATACTGCGGGGTGTTTGAGTTTTATTATGCAGGTATTGATCGCTCCGTCCGTACTCAATCTCCATTCGGGCGGGGTCGATCTGATCATATCTATCTTGTAAAGGTAACCCGACAGTCATTTATGCAACCGCGACTGAAATTGTAGGTCCTGATTTTAAACAGAATCACTCAAAATGATTGATTACACACACACACACAGGCGGAATCTGTGTGTATGGTGGTGAAACAGAGGTGAGAAACAGAAATGGTGAAAATAACAGGCTAACCACACTCAGAATCAACACAAATATGATATGAAATTGTAAGAACAACAGATGAAAGAACTCCAAATGTGTATTGATTCATAAAACTGTGAAAGAGAGAACTCCAAATGTGTATTGATCCAAATGTTACAGCCGCTATCCACACCCTAAACATTCTCAAACTAGGCTCTTTATAGTAAGTTGATAGGCATCGAAACTATGCTCACCGAAACTCGTAGTTTCAGTTGAGCATTTTCAAAAGAAAGAACCTCCTTTCGAAACTTACCATCTATCGAAACTACTAGTTTCGATTGAACAAACCTCGATCGAAACTAAGTAGTTTCAATGGCCCAGACTTAGACTAAAAATGGGAAAATACATCAAATGAAATTACAAGTAAATAAACTAAACTAACATTGTTCAAAATACAATGATGACACCAGCTTACAAAAAATACAAGACTCTACAATCTCCCCCTAAGCTGTTGCATAAATGTCTTCAACTTTTCGCTAAGCAGTTGGCTCTTGACTTGGTTTCTGAAAAAGTGGCTTGGCATTCAATGACACCACTCTTTGATAGATCTTAGCATCAGCTTCATCATCTCCATGAAAGATCTTGATAGGGTTGTTGAATAACACTTCAAGATCCTCAGGATAAAATTTTAGTAGCTCCATAGGTTCAAAAATATGAATGTCTTCCTTGCCTTCACACTCAATCACAGCACTTCCAATGGTTGAGTTGTAAAACCATTTAGTTAAATTTTAAAGTTGGACTGGTACAGACCTTGGTAGTTGAATGGATTTGACAGTTTTTGCGGGCTTGTACCTAAGGCTTACCCAAGGCTTCTGTGTTCTGGGATGAATCCTGGTTTTGGAGATAATTATTTTGGGGAGTGTGGTTCTCATTGACCTAAAGTCATTGAGGGATTTTTGTTGCAGGAACAGCTCAAAGTTACGAGCCTCATTGACTTGACTAGGATTCTGAAGGGGTAATTTGGCAAGAGCCCTCAGATCATATCTTGGAAGGGAGCTAAACTCATGTGAACTTTTAAAGTGTTCTACTCCTCCTTTGTATCTCCTTACAATATATAAACCCCTCTCATTATCATACTTCTTTCCCACAGGGGGACTTTTCAGCTCCTGGTATTCAGCGAACCATTCGTAATACTTGGGAGTCTCCTTAGCAGGTAGCTTCCTCATCCACGGCCTTTTAGGATCATGATATTCAGGATTAGGCTTGGCTAGTGAGGATGGTTCTATTGAAGTGGGTTCAGTAGGTGTTGTTGTTTTCTCATCGGGGATAACAGGCTTCACTAGATCAACTTGCACATTCGATTCTTCTTTGTCATCATCAGATAGTGCTTGGATCTCATCTCCTTGATCTGTAAAATACCTTGTCCTTTCTTCAGGCAGGTCTCTGGTGGTCATAATCTCTGGATAATCATCATTGATCCCATAGTTGTCAATTTGATTCAACAATTCATTCAACTCATGGTCTGATCCTATCTCTTCTTCATCAAGAAATGCAACTTCAACATTTGATTCTGTTCCTTTTCCTCTTTCCCTAGTAGCTCTCTTTTCACTAGCTGATGTGAGATCAAATTGTGCGTCTTCAATTTTTAGTTCCACAGCTTCCTTTGATTTGGCAGGAGGGCCAGTAAAGATAGTCATTGCAGACCGAGGATTTGTAACAAAGGCAGGGGAAGAAGGTCCACCAGCAGAAGTGGTCTCCCCCTGAGCTGTGGAAGTAGTCTCTTGATGTGATGACTTAACCAAAGAAGCTTTCAGTTTGTTTACCAAGTCAATTACAGATTTTAGGTCTTGTTGCTGTTGTGAGATTATATTCTGTTGAGTCTCCAGCTGAGTTTGTTGTACCTCTAGTTGGTTTTTAAAAACCACTAACTTCTAGCTTCACATCATTCACTTCTTCCTTGCATTTATTCAGATCAGTCTTTAAGCTTTCTATAACTTCATCTCTTTTTGTTACTTCATTCTGTAGCTTCTTTACCTCCAAGCTTAAGGTCTTGACTCTTGGTACAGAAGGTGATGCTTCATGTACAGATGATATAGGTGGTGTTGGTTGAGGAGTAGGTTGTGGAGATGGTTGGGGAGAAGGTTGTGGTGTGTTGAAAGCATGAATGGGTGAGGGTACGAGAGTTAGGTGTTCTGGAGTCTCAGAAAGTGATTCTGATGAAGAGGTCAAATACTCTAGCCCTGTCTTGATTTTCTTGGCTAGGGGTTCTTCAAATTCGTAGTCGGACTCAGAATCAGCTTGTCTTTTTGATGAAGATGCAGGAGGTTCTGTCTGCTCCTCAGATTCAGACTGAAAATCTGACTGATCATACTTTGTACCATAGATTCCCTCGTCCAAAGTTTCATTAGATTCTTCTTTGCCTTCCCCACTTGCTTCAACTTCAGCATGTGCTTCGACTTCTATGTTTTCAACTGGTTGCTCTTCAATCACAAGCTCAAGATTCTCTAACATTTGATCAATGAAAGAAGCTTCCAAGATAGGCTGTTCAACTTCCGGTTCATGAGGAATTTCAGCATCTATCTCAGCTTCAACCTCTTGTTCTTCTTCAATCATACCTTGTTCTTGCTCAATATCTTCTTCTTCCTCTTCAGATGATTATGATTCAACTTGTAGTTGTGGATCCACATCAGGAACTTCCTCTTACACTTCTCCCAAAATGTGACCAAACAGAGGAATATCGGCAATCACTCTGTTGGTTCTTTTGCTTGAGCTTTTCATAACGCTTAGGGTTTTGGTTGTCATATGATCAAAAACAAACACATGACCATCTTGTTGCAGGTTAGGATGAAGGATATTGATAATTATCTGGAGAAACCTTGGATAGACTAAGAACTTTTCTTTAACCCCTCCAGTCATGTTTTCCTTTAATTGCCCAAAGACCAATCCAGAGAAGGTGTAACCCCTTCCTTTAATCAACCCCAAAACTGTGGATGCCACCATGGCATTAGCTGAATCAAAACCACCTTTTCTGATAGACAAGTAGTGAATAAAAATGTGTACAATGTATCTCTAGTGTAGGGTGTAGGTCCAGATTTAACTTGAAATCACTGATTTGATCGATTACACACACACACAGGCGGAAACTGTGTGTATGGTGGTGAAACAGATGATAGAAACAGTGTTGGTGAAGATAACCGGCTAACCACACTATGAATCAACACGCAAATGGTATGAAAATGTAAGAACACAGTGCATAAACAACTGCAAATTGTATTGATTCAAGAACAATGTGAAAGAGAAGGTTCGGGGTTACAGCCGCTACACACGCCCTAAACATTCTCAAACTAGGCTATTTATAGTAGTGACAGGTATCGAAACTATGTTCAATCGAAACTACTAGTTTTGATTGACCATTTACAAGTAATACACAAACTGTCAAAACTACCATCTATCGAAACTACTAGTTTCGATTGAACAAACTCAATCGAAACTAAGTAGTTTCGATGGCCCAGACTTAGCTAATAAAGCAGTAAATTACAGAAAACTGAAATTACATTTAATGAAATGACATAAAGTAAACTAGTCTAAAACTGTATAAACATACAATAAATGACAACAGCTTATACATAAGATATTACTCTACAATCTCCCCCTAAGCTGTTGCATTACTGTCTTCATCTCTTCATCAAGCAGCTGGTCCTTCAGTTGTCCATGGTATAAAAGGTTTAACATGGAGAGATACAACCCGTTGGTAGGCCTTAGCATCAGCTTCATCTTCATCACTGTATGCCTGAATGTGATTCTGAAAAAGGATCTCCAGATCTTCAGGCTGAAATTTCAACAGCTCCATAGGCTCAAAGATAGTGATGTCTTCCTTGCCCTCACACTCTATTACTGCACTGCCAATGATTGGGTCATAGTACCACTTTCTAAAAGTTTGCAGCTGGACAGGTACAGATTTTGGAATGGTGATGGTCTTGTGAGTTTGGGCAGGCTTGTACCTCAAGAACACATATGGCTTGTTAGTCTTAGGATGAAACCTTGTCTTTGAGATTTTCTTTTGAGTTTTCCTAGGCTTCATTCCCTTGAAATCATTATTGACTTGAGAATGCAGAAATTTCTCAAAGTCATAAGCCATCATGACCTTCCCAGGGTTTTGAAGGGGAAGTTTGGCTAAATCCCTGAGGTCATAGAAAGGAAGGGTCTGGAAGTCAGTCATATTTTTAAAGTGCTGAAATCCCCCTCTATATCTTCTTATAATAAAGAGCTTCCTTTCAGCATCATACTTCCAGCCAATTGGAGGCCTCTTTAGCTCCTGATGCTCAGCTATCCATTCATATGTTTTAGGAGTTTCCTCCTGAATGATTTTACTAAACCAAGACTTTATTGAAATTGGAGGGTTCAGGTGCAACAGAAGGTGGATCTTGTGCTGGACTGGATTCGGAGACTGTAGTGGTTGGTTCAGGAGTGACTGTTTTGATAAGATTAACCTGAACATCTTCTTCGCCTTTTTCTTCATTAGATAAGGTTTGAATTTCCTCTCCTTCTTCTGTAAAGTATCTGGTTCTCTCAGTCTCTTTTTCTTCGGTAGTCAAAATTTCTGGATAAAGATCATTATACCCATAGTTTTCAATTTCATCTAAAAGGGCATTCAGCTCGTCATCAGATGGGATGTCTTCTTCATCCAGAATTACGATTTCTATCTCAGTAGAGGTCCCCTTCCCTCTCTTCCTTGCATATCTTCTCTCACTTACTGAGGGAAGGTCTAGTTCTGGTTCTTCAACCTTGACTTCAAATGCTTCCTTTGTCTTCTCAGCATGGCCAGTAAAGACAGTGAGAGCAGACTCCGGATTAGTGACAATGACAGGAGATGAGGGTTCAACCACAGATGTAGTCTCCCCCTGAGCTGTTGAAGTGGTTGGTTGTTGTTGCACAGGTTTTATCATTGAGGCTTTGAGCTGTTCCACAACTTCAGCTAAAGCCTTGAATTCTTCTTTTTGCTTTGAGATTAGTCTCTGTTGTGTTTCAAGTTGAGTTTGTTGAACCTCAATCTGGGTATGTAAACCCCCAACTTCTAGCTTCAGGTCTTTAACCTCTTCCTGGACATCATGCAAATTAGTTTTTAAGCCTTCAATTTCTTCATCTTTCTTTTGAATCTTATTCTGCATTTTCTTCAGTTCAAGGATTAAAGTTTTAACTCTTGGTACAGGAGAGGTTGAATCATGAGGTGGTGATGTGGGAGTAGTATGAATGGGTGATTGTTGTGGAGATGGTAGCGGAGTGGGTTGTGGAGTGGGTTGTGGAGTGGGCTGTGGAGTGGGCTGTGGAGTGGGCTGTGGAGTAGCTAATAGAGAATCAGACGAGGATGACAAATCTTCTAATCCAGTCTTGATTTTCTTAGCCCTAGGCTCTTCTTCCTCAAAATCAGAACCTGACTCAACTTGCCGTTTGGAGGAGGATGCAAGATGCTTTGTTCTATCATCTGAATCAGACTTGTAGTAGTCAGATCCATAAATTCCTGCATCTAGAGTTCCACTTGATTCTGCAACTTACTCCTCAGCTTCATGCATACCAGCTTCAACATTAACTGCTGGCTCTTGAATTATATGTATTTGTTCAACAAAAGGAGCCTCTATCACAGGCTCAATGATGGGTTGTTCTTCTTCTTGAACATTAGGGACGTTTATCTCAATCTCAGCTTCATCAATAGGTTGATTACCTTGATCTTGTTCAACTTCCATCTCTTCTTCATCAGATGATAAGATCTTTTCATCTAGATCAGGGTCAATATCAGGAATGAATTCTTCTTCTTCACCAATAATATGACCAAACAGGGGAACATCAGCTATAGCCCTGTTGGTTCTCTTGTTGGTACTTCTCATATAGCTGAGAGTCTTGGCAATCATAGGGTCGAACACAAAGGTGTTCCCACCTTGTTGAAGCTCAGGATGAAGATGATTGATGATAATCTGTAGGAATCTTGGATATGCCAGAAATTTCTCCTTCACGGCTCCTGTCAGGTTGTCCTTTAACTGTCTGAAGACGAAGCCAGAAAAATTGTAATCTCTTCCCTTGACTAACCCTAAAATTGCTGAGCCCATAGTGCTGTTTGCTGAATCAAAACCTCCTTTTCTGATTGATTGGCAGTAAATAAACACATGCACTATGTATCTCCAGTGGCTTGGTAAGGAGTTCTTGATTATCTGACCACTTTTGAATTCATCTGGATGACCCAATCTTCTGAAGCATTCTTTAACATAGAAGATTGGAAATTCAATGGGTGCATCTGGATTGTCATTAAATTGCAGCACCTCTCTAACTGTAGCTTCAGAAAATAAGACTTCTTGGCCAAGCACAGTTGCTCTGATGTGCCCCACATTTTCAACTGTGATGATCTCTGTAGTCTCCCAAAATTCTCTTATAGATGTCTCAAACACCGGCAGGTTGTTGCTGATGGCAAAGCTGATGTTGGAGTTTGCCAGGAAGTTTAAGACACGAATGAACTCTGCAGCTTTTGGATCATTGGCATTAAGGAATGCACAGACATTGTGTCTCTCTACGAATAAAAGATCCATTCCTGTAAAATTCATCAATTTTGCACAAGAAGTAAAGTTTCTGAAAATACTTGACCGAAACAAGATATATCAACACTTAGAAAAAATCTGAAATCCTTACTGTCGAAACAACTAGTTTCGATTGATATGAACTTGGTTAATTTAACAAACAACTTTATCGAAACAAGTAGTTTCGATAGAGGCAATAAGCTTTGATCAATACTTAGAAAATTTTGAAATCAATACTGTCGAAACAACTAGTTTCGATGGAGATGAACTTATCGAAACTAACTAGTTTCGATCAGAGATACTAGGGCAAGTTTGGGTGTCGAAACTAGTAGTTTCGATTGAAAACCTTTTGAGAAATTTTGAAAGAGTTGAACCCCTTTATCGAAACTACTTGGTTTTGAAACCCAAACCCCTTTGATTCACGATACTCAGACTAATATAAACAATTTTAATGAAGGGTTTAGAGTGGCCTGTAAGTGACGGAACTTCATCTTACCGAATGTGAGACTGTTATCTGCAAGAATACATATTAATCGTGAGTTCAAAGATGATAGAGATGTATGCAAACACGGATAAGCACAAAAACGACTGTTATTATGAAGATTTAGTCGAACAAATTTTAAACTTTGAAATCCTAGGTCTGCCGATTTGCAAAAATCATCCAAAATGAAGTAGTGAGACGTTACCTGATGATGGAGACGATGGTGACAACGGGGAAAATCAGGTGAATAACGCTGATATCTTGCAACTCAGACCGATGGTTTGAGAGATTTTGCTAATGACAGAGAAGGCGAAGAGGGTTTGAAAAAGACGAGTGAAAATCAGTATGAAGGGAGGGATTGCTTATGAAGGCTTTTAATTTTCGTAAGACAGATGACCAAAGTGCCCCTCTCGAAACAACTAGTTTCGATAGTTTAAAGTAGTTTCGATATGTGCATCTAGTTTCGATAGTTCAAAGAAGTTTCTATATGTACAACTAGTTTCGATAGTTCAAAGTAGTTTCGATATGTACAACTAGTTTCGATAGTTCAAAGTAGTTTCATTATGTACAACTAGTTTCGATAGTTCAAAGTAGTTTCGATATGTACAACTAGTTTCGATAGTTCAAATACCAGAAACAAGACTAACATATATACACTCTTAAAACAAACTTAACTATAGAAATGAAATTATACACAAGATATTTACACTTATCTTCTTGAAAAAGATCCAACATGAGATCAGATCTGGTCAGTCTCTTGAAACACTTCCTTTTGCAATTAACTACTGTGAGTCCCTGAAGATAGCTGGTATTTGTGCAAAGTAAACCCTAACAATTGTTTGTATTGAGATTTCATGTGATTAAAAGGTACCATTTAAGCAATATACAAGGTGTACCACACATATTAAAATAAAATGATTTTGAAAACCTATCAATCCTCAAGAAGTACCCATCTTCATCCTATCATCTCTTTCTGATTAACCAAGGTACCGTCTTAGTAATGTCAAAGTACCACCAAAACAAAATAAGATATCCAAGTAGATTTAGAAAATTTAAAATAAAATATATCCAAGTATATATTAAAAAGGTACGAACATTCTAGATCTTTGCGTAAGCAAAACAGAAGAAGTCGTAAAATTATCCAAGCGGATAGAAAAATGTTGAACACCCGAGATCTTTGCGTAAGCAAAACAGACGGGGTCAAATCATCCAAGTGGATGGGAAAAGGATGAGCACCTGAGATCTTTGTGTAAGCAAAACATACGGGGTCATCGGTGGTAAATATCGTTATTTTGACGGTCACTTGGCGTATGAATAAGAATCCAATACGTAAGCCTGTATCTGATTGAATTGGTTTTCTTAGATATAAAAATGGGTTAGATGTTTCAATAATGGGTTCAAACACACAAGTATGAGATATATATATATTAGGTTTTCACACTACTTACTAGTTTTAACCATATGTCGGGCCTACCAGCTATACCTCAGTAAACACCATCGCTTATGGTCCATTCCATGTCTAAGAGATGAGATCAGACACTATCATTTCTCAAAGGTCAGATTCAATTTTTTTTTTGCAATTCAAAACCACTTGAAGATTATATACACAACAATTCTTTTCAATATTAAAATATTATATTTCTCCCCCAAAAGATTTGCGTGGATACTGTACATAAAAATAAAATCTTTTTGGAATTTTCTTAGATAATTAATCAAAATTTAGAAAATACACTACTATTCACAAAATTTACTAAAAGTTAATCATTCCAAGCATCTCTACTAGTTGGGCAAATCTGGTAGAGTCAAAAGCCTTTGTGAAGATGTCTGTGGTTTGTTTGTTGGTTTTGACTTCAACGATTTGAATATGTTTCTTTTCAACACAGTCACGAATAAAATGATGTTTAATTTCAATGTGTTTTGTTTTGGAATGCTGAACGGGGTTTTTGGTGATATGGGGAACGGCAGTGTTGTCACACAGAATGGGTGTCTCATGGAATGTGATCCCATAGTCAAGCATCTGATGGTGTATCCATCTGACTTGGGAACAACAGAGGGCTGCGGCAATGTATTCGGCTTCGGCGGTGGATTAGGAAACGATGGATTGTTTCTTACATTGCCATGAGACAAGGCGGTTGCCAAGGAATTGATAACCTCCAGAAGTGGATTTTCAGTCTAAGTTGCAACCCCCGTAGTCTGAATCTGAATAAGCCATAAGATCAAACAAGTCAGTTTTAGGATACCACAGACCCAATTTTGGCTTATACCTTAAATATCTTAAAATACGTTTGACAGCAGATAAATGAGAGAGTTTAGGATTAGCCTAAAAACGTGCACACAAGCACACCGCAAACATGATGTCGGGTCTGCTGGCCGTGGGATACATGAGAGATCCTATCATAGAGCGATAGAGATGCTGATCAACGCTTTCACCATCCACATCAGGAGTCAAACAATGTCGAACTTCCACAGGAGTTTTTACTGGATGGGAATCAGCCATTTTGAACTTGGTCAAGATTTCTTTTACGTATTTTTCTTGATGGATAAGGATTCCTGACTCAGACTGATCAACTTGTAGTCCTAAAAAGAACTTCATTTCCCCCATGGAGCTCATTTCAAACTTAGATCGCATCACTTCTTCAAATTCTTTGCAGAGACGAGGATTTGTAGATCCAAAAATGATATCATCCACATAAATTTGCACCATGATTGTATCATTTTCATCCTTCCGTTTAAACAAAGTTTGGTCAAGTGCTCGTCGTGTGAAACCATTCTCAAGCAGATGTTTCGATAAAGTTTCATACCACGCACGAGGTGCTTGGTGAAGACCGTACAATGCTTTATCTAACTTGTAAACACAGTCTGGAAAATTAGGATCAATGAAACGCTGCGGCTGCTTGACATAAACTTCCTCTTGATCTTTGCCATATAAAAATGTGCTTTTTACATCCATTTGATGAACGGTGAAGTCCATGTAGGCTGCATAGGCGAGAAACATTCGGATGGCTTCCAAACGAGCAACTGGTGCAAAGACTTCCTCATAGTCAATCACTTCTTCTTGATAAAAACCTTGAACCACCAGACAAGCTTTATTTCGAATCACAGTGCCGCCTTCATCCTTTTTGTTGCGAAAAACCCAACGAGTGCCGATTGGAACTTTGTTCTTGGGAAGATCTACCAAATTCCACACATGCAGCTTTGAGAATTGCTGTAGCTCTTCCAGCATTGCTTCCACCCAGCTGTTTTCTAGTAGAGCTGCTTTGATGTTCTTTGGTTCAGCTTGAGAAATGAAGTAAGAAAACATGCTGTTTTCAAATGCTTCACAGGCACTTCGGGTACTAACACCCACATTGAGTGGTCCAATGATGTTATTGGTGGGATGAATCTTGTGAATTCGCAGTTGAGGAATTTCATCTTCTTCCACGACTTCTTCCAAATTGGTAAGATTTTCAGTAGGAGGATCGGCAATATCATTAATAGGATCTTCAGCAGGTGATTGTGGTGCAACATCTACTATTGGAATGGAGTTGTCTTCAACAGTTTCACTTGTTGCACCAGAACCGGAAGACTCCATATCAGATTCAGCATTAGCAACCACAGGAATTTCAACCTGAGCAGATGAGGAAGAGCCTTGATCATTTATGTTCCCTCGATTGTTCACAGAGAAGTAAGGATTAGCATGAGTTGATTCAATAGAGAAATCAGGAAGATTAAATGACTTAAAAACTGAATCGACGTCAAAGAGCCAATTGGGACCGTCTCCTGCGTCAGTATGATTGTTTTCATGCCAATTGATATCAATGGACTCCATCACTATCCTTTTCTTCTTATGGTAGACACGAAAAGCACGTTGATTGGATGAGTAACCAACAAAATAACATTCATCAGCTTTGGCTTCAAACTTGTTGAGCTGATCTGAAGTGTTCAGCATTGTGCACACACACCCAAATTTTCTGAAGAAATCAATAACTGGCTTGCGCTTGTACATGATCTTATAATGTGTGTTGTTGCAACTTTTAGTGATAAGAACCCAATTTTGCACAAAACATGCAGTGTTGACCGCCTCAGTCCAGAAAGTTACGGGAAGCTTAGAGTCAACAATCATAGTTCTTGCAGCTTCAATTAAAGTGCGGTTTCTTCTTTCAGCTACACCGTTTTGTTGAGGAGTACGAGGTGCACTAAATTGTCGAGAAATTTCTTTGCTTTCACAGAAGGAATCAAGAGTTGCATTTTTGAATTCTGTTCCATGATCACTACGGATAGTCTTCACACTTAGATTGAAAAGGTTCTCAATTTGAAGCAGATAGGTTTTTAAAATCTCTGGCGTCTCATCTTTCTTAGCTAGGAAAAACACCCAAGTGAATCGAGAAAAATCATCTGTTACCACCAGACATTATGACTTTCATCCAAGACTCATAACACTCACCGGACCAAAAAGATCCATGTGAAGCAATTGGAGAGGAGAGTCAATGGAATTGGTGGTTTTAGGTTTATGTGAAGATTTGTGCTATTTTCCCTTGGAACAAGAGATACAGTGTTCGATAGGAGTGAAATATTTAAGAGGTAATCCAGTGACTAGGTTGCCTCGAACCAGTCGGTTCATTTTTTTGAAATTGACATGTCCCAACCTTTTATGCCACAGGAAAGATTCATCTTCGGAAGCCTTTGAGAGAAAACACGATTCAATGCCCGATGGGTTGTTCATATCCAAGCTATATGTGTTGTATCTTCTTGGAGCACGCATGAGAATAAGTTCTTCTGGAATCACCACTCCCGGCTTCAAGATAAGACATTCTTTTGAATTGAATAAAGCACAAAAGTCCTTGTCACAAATCTGTGAAACACTCATCAGATTGTATTTCAACTGAGGAACAAAGTTGACAAATTCCAGACTATTTACTTCATTTGATACTGTTCTTTGTCCTTCAATCTCTCCTCCTCTTGGGTTTCCAGCAAAAGCAACATACTCTCCATCAATTTGATGATAATCTTGCAGCAAGTTAAAGTGCCCAGTCATATGTCTTGAACATCCACTATCTACATGCCTGATGTTATCGCCGGTTCTTCTTAATTGACCCTATACACAACGAACCATTTATACGATTTGACCAAAATTGTTTCAGTCAAGAGATTTTAGCGCCAGGATATGACCTCTCATTGGAATCAGAATTACAACCATCCTTTGATGAAGCATGGTCATCAAATAGAACATTAATTTTAATTTTCCAAGTTCGTTTTAAATAATTTTTAGCATTTTTAATTCTTTTACGCCTAGATTTCCTACTGTGAGAAGACTTAGGCAACACATATGAAGTTAATGATCTTTTGGAAGGCGATTCTTCATTAGAGTTTGTGGTTGTCAATTTACAACTTTTTGAAACATGATTTGAGGCACCACAACTGAAACAAACGTTTTCACAAGATATCTTAGCCTGATAATAGTCATCACAAGATGAAGATGATTGTGATGTTGAGGAATCTGAACATGAGACGGTTCTCTCATCAATAACTTTGTCTTGAAGTCGATGTGCTTCCTTTAATCTGAAAAAGTCCATGTTGCTCATGGTTTCACGTGGTACATCATTCACAATAATTCATGCACTTTTAAACTTGGTAACACATGGCATAACATTCAAGGATTTAGGAACAAAAGGCAAAGCATTTTAAATTTAGAAACATCACATCCCAAACTCGTATACTCAGCAGGCATAGAATCAAAAAACAAGTTTTCAACGTGTTCACAAATATTTAGTTTAGACACGGACATATTATTACATTCATCCGACTCAAGTTCTTTTAAAATAGTTCTGTCATTGGTACTCTCATCACAATCATCTTCGGAATTTTCACAATTTAATTCTGCACAAGAAGCAAAACTGTCAGAATCAGAGGACGTAATATAATCATCAGGAGATAATGTGCAAACAAAAGGTGTGGAAACATGTGGAGTTGGCATATCAGCAAATCTCCCTGATTTAGAATAAGGAGGAGGATGAGAGTTATACCCAAGACCTTCTGTGCCTTTTCTATTAAATTGTTTATCAATTATTCTAAACAGAATTTTCTGATCCATATCCATGTGGTCAACCTGTAATTTGGCTTTTTTTGCCTTTTGGACTCTTACAGTTAAAATCGTATTGTTAATAGTTTGAGTATTGAGTTGCACAATTAAAGAACGATTTTCACCAGATATGTCACGAATTTTCTTTAAGTAAAGTTTCTCATTTTTGGCAACAGAGTCATACATCACCTTAATGTATTTTTGAATTCATTCAAGCAAGATCTAGAATTACACAGTTTAGAAATAACCTCAGCAGGCACAGCAGTGAGATCCTTAGCAGGTTCAATCATGACACACTTGCCCGTGTCCTCCACATCAGCCATCAAGGCTTTATCAGCAGCTTCCTCGGCTTGTTCTCCCCAATGATAGTGTCCATCAGCTTGACACACAAGAGCTATGGAACTTGAAGATGTGTTTGTCTTTGGAGGATTGGCAGCTTGTTTTCCAGAGGAAATCTTCTTTTCTTGCTGATCCTTGGAGGACGGCTCCTTGCAGTTTCTGGCAAAGTGACCCAGCTGATCACAATTGTAGCATCTCACCTTCTTGATATTAAACCCAAGTGTCTTTCCCTGCTTGAATCTGTCTATGCCAGTCCTTTTGATGAATCTTTTGGCTCTTAAGGTCAACATGGCCATGCACCAATCAATGTCCATTTTCTCCAAATCATCAGGATTAATCTGCTCCAAGTCATCAGGTTAAAAGCTAACCGGTGTTAGATTTCTAGAAATCAGTGCATCATAGCACGACATGAAAGCAGTCATGATTGGGACATAATCATCAGGAATCATGGTGACAGTCTTTTGAGGAGTAGAGGAGCTGGTAGAATTAATTGCAGCAACTGAAGGAGGGAGATCAGTCAGAAAGTATGGGCTACCGGATGAGCTTGATCCAGCAATAAGAGCTATGTTTCCAGACTGATTTGACGGGGTGACTGCTCCCTTCTTAATCTCAATTTCATAAGATTCAAGAATGCTATAGACTTCCTGTTGAGACAGAGCACTCAGATTCTCAATCTTTTTGATCATGATTCAATACATATTCCATTCATCAGGAAAAGAATCTAGGAGTTTCTTGTTTAGATCAAGAGTAGGGTACTCAACTCCCATTACTTTCAACCTTGATACAATGCTTGAGAAACGGTTGATTTTGCCTGGATGTGGCATTCTTCTGAAACATTCCTTGACATAAAAACTTGGAAACTCAATATGTGCTTAAGGATTATCATTAAAGTGCAGTACCTCTCTGATAGTAGCCTCAGACAGTAGTACTTCTTGATTGTGAACTGTAGCCCGAATGTGCTCCACATTGTCAATGACTGTTGTTGTTGCAGTATTCCAGAATTGCCTTATAGTTGTTTCAAATACAGGCAGGTTGTGGCTTATAGCAAATCTGTATTCTTGGGATCAGTAGTATTCAGGACAGCACATACATTGTGCCTCTTAACAAATAAAAGATCCATATCTGCACAGAAACATGTTATCAGAATATCAGAAAATTTGACCCTTAGAAAAATTTCAGAAAAAGCCTGATCGAAACTATAAGTTTCGGGTGAAGAAACCATATCGAAACTATTGGTTTCGGGCAAGATTGGGTATCGAAACAACTAGTTTTGATAGAAACCTGTTTAAATTCAAGAACATTTTAAAATCAAAACACCCTTTTATCGAAACAACTATTTTCGATGCCCAAACCCTGATCAGATGCAAGGACACAGACAAAACGATTAGGACCAAATATTCAAACTCAAAGTTAGATACAAACAGGCAAAAGTTTAGGATAAAAAACAAGGTAAAAACAGCCTGAGTGAATCAAAACTCCTTCTTACCAAGGTATTAACTGTAATATGGAAAATATATACAAAAAGATGTAAGATATCAGCAATGGTGAGTTTATAAACAATATCTAAGCCCTAAAGAATCCTTAAAGTGTGGTGACGGACGTAAAAACCTTTTAAAAAATCAAACCCTAGGTTTGATCATCTGAAATTTCTCGGTAAACAACATAGAAAACGTTACCTGATGATGAACACGACGGGGATCAGGTATGAAATACTAAATAAGTAAACTTAGACCTCTCAGATTCAAGCTTTTGTGTGTGAAAACAAAGGTGAGAAGGGTTTCAAAGAGTGAGAGTGAGAGTGAGAGTGAGATTGAGCATGAGAAGGAGCCTGATTATGAAGTCATTTAATTTGAGCTTGACAAAAGACCAAAATGCCCCTATCGAAACTACTAGTTTCGATAGGGTAAAGTAGTTTCGGGTGGGAGGAAGTTTCGGGTGATTTGAGTAGTTTCGGTGGGGATGTTGTTTCAGGTGACATGAGATACTTGATAAAAAATAACAAAGTAAAACTCTCATATGTATACTATTTAAACAATCTAATAAGGAAGATTAAGAAATTTATATGGAAAAATAAAAGTAAAAACCAGATAAAAGATATGAACACTTAGCTTTGGAAAAGATCCAACGTGAGATCATGTCTGGTTAAAACCCTTGAAACACTACATTTTGCACTCAACTACTGTGAATCCCTGAAGATAGCCGATATGTGTGCAAGATAAACCCGAACATTTGTTTGTACAAAGTTTTCAGGTGATTAAGCGGTGCCATTTAACACGAAAAATGGCGTACCCCACATTTTGAAATAAAATGGTTTTGAAAGCCTATCAATCCTCAAGAAATACCCGCATTCATCTTGTCATCTCTTAAAGATTAACCAGGGTACCATCTTGGTAAGTCAAAATCACCGCCAAAAGTAAAATAAGATCCAACTGGATATCAGAAGTTGTAAAATGAAAAATATCCAAGTGGATATTAAAAAGGTATGAACATTCTAGATCTTTGCATAAGCAAAACAGAAGAAGCCGTAAAATTATCCAAGCGGATAGGAAAAGGTTGAACACCCGAGATCTTTGCGTAAGCAAAACAGACTGGGCCAAATCATCCAAGTGGATAGGAAAAAGATGAACTCCCGAGATCTTTGCGTAAGCAAAACAAATGGGGTCATCGGCGGTAACTTTCGTTACTTTGACGGTCACCTGGTGCATGAATTAGAATCCAACACCTAAGCCTGTATCTGATTGAATCAGTTTTCTTAGCTTAAAATGGGTTAGATGTTTAAAAAATGGGTTCAAACACATGTGTACGATTGAGATTTAGATTTTCACACTACTAAAGAGTTATAACCATATGTCGGGACTACCGGCTATACCTCAGTAAGCACCATCGCTTATGTTCCATTCCATGTTCAAGAAGTGTGATCAGACTCTATCATTTCTCACAAGGTCGGATCCGATTTTCCTGAAACAAAACATGATGCTAACAGTGAGTATGAGGATAAGAGTTTTTCTTAAGCAAACAATAAACAAAGCAAATAGTTTCTTTTCTTTCTAACTATACAAAGCAATTCTTTTCTTTCTATCTTAAAACTCTAATTTCTCCCCCAAAAGATTTGCTATAAAAAAATAATAAAGAAAACAACTATACAGAAGAATAAAAATATTTTTGGAAATCTTCTCGATTAACAAGTTTAAATAGAAAAGACAATATGCACAAGGGTTACTGAAAGTTGATCATGCCGAGCATCTCCACCAATTTCTCAAATCTGGCAGAATCAAAGGCTTTTGTAAAGATGTCGGCGGTTTGCTTGTCGGTTTTGACTTCAACTATTTTGATATGTTTCTTTTCAACACAGTCATGGATGAAGTGATGTTTGATCTCAATATGTTTGGTTTTTGAATGCTGAACGGGATTTTTGGTGATATGGGGAACGGCGGTCTTGTCACAAAGAATGGGGATTTCATGGAAGGTGATCCCGTAATCAAGCATTTGATGGTGAATCCACCTCATATGGGAACAACAAAGGGCTGCGGAAATGTATTCGGCTTCGGCTGTGGATTGGGAAACGGTGGCCTATTTCTTACATTGCTATGACACAAGGCGGTTGCCAAGGAACTGACAACCCCCAGAAGTGGATTTGCGGTTTAAGTTGCATCCCCCGTAGTCAAAATCTGAATATTCCAAAAGATTAAACAAGTTATTTTTGGGATACCAAAGCCCAAGCTTTGGCTTGTACTTCAAATATCTTAAAATACGTTTGACAGCAATTAAATGAGAGAGTTTAGAATTAACCTGAAAGCGTGCACACAAGCACACTGGGAACATGATGTCAGGTCTGCTGGCAGTGAGATACATGAGAGATCCTATCATCGAATGATAGAGGTGCTGATCAATGCTTTCACCATACATGAGAAATCAGGAGACAAATAGTGTCGAACTTCCACGGGATTCTTGTAAGGATGAGACTCAGTCATTTTGAACTTGGTCAGGGTTTCTTTGACATATTTTTCTTGATGGATAAGAATTCCTGACTCATACTGATCTACTTGCAAACCAAGAAAGAACTTCATTTCTCCCGTAGAGCTCATTTCAAACTTAGAACGCATCACTTCCACGAACTCCTTGCACAACCGAGGATTTGTGGATCCAAAAATGATATCGTCAATGTAGATTTGCACAAAAATGGTATCCGCACCATCCTTTCGTTTAAACAAAGTTTGGTCAATTGCCCCTCATGTGAAACCATTATCAAGCAGATGCTTAGATAACGTCTCATACCATGCACGAGGTGCTTGATGGAGACCGTACAATGCCTTGTCTACTTTGTAAACTCGGTCAGGATAGTTTGGATTAATGAAACCAGGTGGCTGCTTGACATAAACTTCCTCTTGAACCTTTCCATACAGAAATGCGCTTTTGACATTCATTTGATGAATTGTGAAATCCATATACGCTGCATAGGCGAGAAACATTCTGATGGCTTCTAAGCGAGCAACTGGTGCAAATACGTCTTCAAATTCAATCCCTTCTTCTTAATAAAATCCCTGAACCACCAAGCGGGCTTTGTTTCGAACCACGATTCCCCCTTCGTCATTATTGTTACGGAAGACCCAACGAGTGCCGATTGGGACTTTGTTCTTTGGAAGGTCCACCAGATTCCACACATGTAACTTGTTGAACTGCTGCAATTCTTCCTGCATGGCCTCCACCCAACTGTGTAGGTCCATGGGTGTCTCGGATCGTTACGAGTGGGTGTGTGACTAGTCTGACCGGGTGCGGAATACCCGTGACTAGGTGGAGAATCAAGTAACAAAAAGTAAACCGACAGCGAAAACACTTTCAAACTTCGTCTATTATAAAACTTGTAGGATACAAAGATGTTACAAATGAGTGCATACATAACTTCTTTCACCACAACCTATTTAAACTAGACCTGATCTCTACGCACTTAACAAGTACGCAGGGCAAATTGTTCTTGCGTACTTATCAAGTACGCAGAGTATTCTTGCGTACTTGTTAAGTACGCATGAAGTAATTCCTGCGCACATGCTAAGTGCGCAAAACACTTAGAGAAAATAGACGACTAGTTCATACATTAGTAATTACAACTCGATATCTAATACATACATACACTAACATACAAAGACTAATACATACAAGACAAGAACAAAAGCTAAGACAATATCCAGAGTGTTTGTCACACAAAAGTGCTTCAACAAACTCCCCCTTGACAACAGCTCTAGATTGTCTTCGGTCTTCACTGCTCCCCAGCTTTAGCTTCCATCTTCTTCTTGTAATCAAGGCAGAACTTGATCACCTTGTCGTATTTTACCTCTCGCTGTAGAACCTGCCACAAACCCATCGCTACTGCGTGATTTGAGTGGCCCAGCAGCTCTCGGTTTGCTAGGTTCACGAGGTCGTATCTTGGCAAGGAGTTGAAAGCTTCGCTGGTTGGTTTTAAGTATTGAACCCCCCTCAGCTCGCTTGATTGCAAACAACTTCTTATCCTCCTCGAACCTCACAGCTAAGATCATCCATGTCGCTCCATGTTTGTCTATGATTGATGTCTTTTGCCAGACAGGAGCCTGATCCTTCGATGAACTTGCAGGCATATGTTTGTCTTTCTGTGCCTCTGGATCCACAGGTGTAGGGTCGGCAGGGGAGGCTTCAGTCGACGCCTCAACAGTACTAGCAGGCTCGACTGAACCTGTGTCAAGATGAGTTTCAAAGGATGGAACTTCGAAGATCTCTCCATCTTAAAACACATACTCTCCTTCCCCGTCGCCTATGGGAACTTTGATTACAACATCTCATCATCCTCCTCATCCCAATCATCACCAGACTCGATCTCTCCCTCTTCCAAATTGCAAAGAGCATCGACCTGTGCTTCCTTGGAATAGTCCGGCTCTAGTAATAAGATCACATCATCCGACACGTCGTCAGATAGATCTTTCAAAACGTCAGCCACCGACTCTCCTTTATTACCACCTAAAGCATCACCTCCACCATCACTCTGAGTAGACTCCCCCTCAGCCATCGACACGACAGAAATGGGAACAATCGCCAAAGCCAACGATTGCTGCTCATTTCCACTCGGTCCGGCTTCAGGATCTTTGTCCTAATCAACACCCTTAGTTAGATCAACTAAGTGACAAGCCTCTTCACTGCTAGGCTTAGGTGGTTGCTTCTCTAACAATTCCTTTAACCTCTCCCCCTGAGCATTAAGCGTCTTAGCCATATCACAAACCAGTTTCACCATAGTGTCATGCTCTAAACGTTGTTTGTCATCAGCCGCCCGCTGTTTCTTTAGTGCGGCTACCTCATCAATCAGAGAGTTAATCTGCCCCTATTGTTTGTCAGATTCTTCTCTCGATTTCCATAGCGTTTCAAGAAGACCAGCGACCTGAGTCTCTAGGGTAGTGATCCGAGAGTCACGAGGATCAGGTCCCCTGGAAGATGATGCTTCGGCTTGATTAGTCGGGAAGGAAAGGAATTCACCAAAATCAAACCTCTGATTGAAGTCAATGTTATGAAAGGGTTCACTGATGTGTGGGAGGGTTGTTGTAGGGATTAAGGTAGGGATGGAGGTTGTTTGGATAGTGGTAGGGGTGATGGTGACAGACTCGGTTAGAATTGGAGTTGTCACCGCCACTTAGACAGATTGCACAGGAAGGGTCACTATCACAAGAACCTCCTTTGTGATAGCAGTGGTAGCCACATCAGGTGTTACACATTGCCTCCTCCGCTGTCGCCTATAAAGCTGTTGTGAAGGTGAGGTAGAAGTGGAATCAGTACTCGCAACCATTACACTTGCTTGCCTCGGAGCACTGACTTTTACCTCACGAAGGATAGCTAGGTGTGGCCTATCCCCCCGATGCTTCTTTATACTTTCTCTTCTGTGTCTCTGTATAGAAGCGTCCGAATCAAAATCGGGCTCATATTCACTGCTAGTCTCTTGTCTCTTTCTCTTGGAAGATGACTCGGGAAGGGTCACCTTCATCAATCTCCATGGGTGTGCCTGGGATTGTGCATCATCAGAATCAGATGAATCTGACTCGGTCGTTTCTGAGTCTGAATCTTCAGCACCCCCACTTCCCTGTTCTTTGCCTCCAGACATATCATCTTCAGATTCAATTTCCTCTTCTTCTTGTTGTTCATCACTGTGTTCACTGAGTTCAGGCTCAAACTCTGCACTATACCATCTGAAGTCAGCAGGGGCCACATATGCTTCATTAATTAGGTGGCCAAAGAGAGGAATGTGCTTAGGGGTAGGTTCTACGTAACCTGGCTTTAGAAATTACACAAACACTCTCTTGTCAACCCGTTTGACTTGTAGTCTCTCTCTAATCTGAGGTAGATTGGGTAGAACATCATTAATCAACAGCTGCACGAACCGTGGGTATAATAGAAATCTAAACCTCTCAGCAGCATTGATCTGATCGGTGATAGACTTGTAGATATACTTTGAAATGTTGTAACCCTTGTTAAATGAGAGGCCAACCATTACAGCTGCCAAGTCATGCCCCATGGCATCCTTTCCCGCCTTCCTAGCAGACAAGCACATGATCATGACCTGCGCGAAGTAACGCCACTGATCAAGTACCCACATCTTCTTATACGAGCAGTAGTCCATGGTACCAACATACCCCGTCCTTTGTCTCCAGCATCCATCAACGAAGTAGTCAGGGTAAGTCACCGGATCAGTTGATAAGTCCCTAAACTGTAGTACTCGTCTGATGGTGTCTTTAGAAATAGCAAGATCATGACATACTACAGTAGCCCTAATAACGTTTGGGGTTACTGTACAGTCATGATCAGCAGATTCGCAGAATTGTTCCAGATATGGTCTTGAGACAATAGGATCAGCAGAGATAGCATAGTTGATCTTCGAGCGGTTCAAGAAATTGACTATTTCCCTGTATTCAAGTGCAACACCCTTCCACTCCGGTTGTGTTAGAGCCAGCAGACTGAATTCGCTGTTAAACGCATGATCCATCACTGCAAAAACATGCAATGAACACAATAAGAACAAGAATAATCATTGGAATTGAACAAACACGACACGGTATAGCACATTCACAAGGAAGCACAATCCAGACTTAGGAATTTTTTTCACTTTGCACTTCCTGCGTACTTAACAAGTACGCAGGGTTTATACCTTGCGTACTTAGTAAGTACGCAAGAGATATTTCTTGCGTACTTGACAAGTGCGCAAGGTCTAACACTTATGCAAAATACAGTCATTCCAAAATCAGCAAATGTGAGAGATTGAAGTAGGTTATGGTCACCACGAGATCAAAGAAAGCACTTAGAAGCTATGGGACCAAAAACTAACATCAATGTCAAGCTAACCCGATCAAATTTTGACCTAAACAGGTATTAACTCCAACCGCGGTCAAACACAGAACAAAATCACAAATCGAGCAATGTTTAGGACGGATTAATGATTATAGAGGTTCGAATAATGATTTGAAACATGTTTTATGTGTTAATTTAGGTCAAGAAACACAAAAAATTGTCAAAAATCCAAACTCCAAACCCTAAACTCATATGATCACAAATTGGTCTAAAATAGTCGATTTAACGGATGTAAGTTGTCAAGATTCTCACCGAATGTTTGTTATATGAAGATGTAACAATGAACGGGACGAAAAAGATGTTTGGAATCACACAACGTTTCGAGGAAATATGAAGCGTGGGTATACAACAGTGTCAAAGATGTTTGAAATGAGATAAACCCGGAAATAATTCTAAGTCGTGTATATATACCCCACACATTTTGGTCTTGCGTACTTAACAAGTGCGCAAGACTTAACTCTTGCGTGCATAGCAAGTACGCATGACTTAAGTCTTGCGTACTTACATGTACGCAAGGTTTAATTCCTGCGCACTTGACAAGTACGCAGAAACCCTTGTGTTGCACAAATTTTAACTCAAATTATGAAGATTGTCAAGTCAAATAACGAAAATGATAAGCATATTCAATCAAGAGGATTCAAATTCAATTCATGAAGGTTAAACACAAATATTTTTGGTTTTTTTCTGATTAGAATTTGAACTATACACAAACTTAAAATCTTTTTGATCTTTTCAGAGTAACGATATACACATATTCACACACATTATTTTTGTTCAAAGACACTAGCAGAGGATCATATAAGGCTAAACTATAGCAAAAACGATACAAGATAAACATCAAAGAATATGGGATCATGTCATGGATTACAATTTATTTATACGTAATAAGCACATAAACAAGTAATTCAAGTTGGCAATATTATAAGATTTTAAACCATAAGCATCTTAGTATCATGTTCTAGTGTGTTAAGGTAATAGTTATTAATATACAACGTGTGCCCTACAGTTATGCTATGAACTTACTTTGCACTTATCTCAAGGCATCTAAGATTTTCCCAATGATTTTCTAAATTTCCAGAATGAGGCGACATCAGTTAGCACAGGAAAAATCAAACAGAATCCATAAGGATTATCAGGAATCATAAGATTCAGAATCGAGTGAGATTCATTTGTCTTGGTTTCATGTGATTTCTTCAATGAATATCGGTATGATGATTCAGGATAATGAATATGGTGTTTGAGTATTTAGGTAAGGGAATCCAACTTTTATTCGGATTTGAATTCAATGAATCAGGAGTGATTCAAGGGTGAATACACGCTCAACGGTTGATGTAAAGACATGTATTGATTCAATCTCTCATTGCATACTTGTGAGTATGGGCAGTGAGATCAACCGCATTAATTGTGCTAACGACCTAGCCCGAAACTAGTCTCAGAAGAAAATAATTGCCAAAATCTAACATCATGTATCTGATAGTTATCTTTTGCTTCTTTTACGCATACACACTAGCAAATATGGGTTCAAATCACAGTTGTAGTATAGATTTAATTTCCATCCTAGTAATGATTTAAAGATGCTTATAGCCTACTGACAATTCAAATTACTTGTAAATAAGTTTATTAAGAACACAACAATTTAAACAATCAAGTAAGCATGACGCAATCATTTCCCATATGAGCAGTCTAAGACGTTTAGATCATTTCTAATGTACTATCATTTCCTCTTTTCTCAAGTGAACTTTGAAATTTTCTGGTTTTCTATTTTGTTTGAATTTTTGTAAAATATTTGAAAATTAACAGAGCTATATAGAAAATTTAAGAGGAATAAAATTTAATTTTCATGGATTGAATTGATTTAAGAAAAGTTTTCACTCCGGATTGAACATTCCTATCATGTTGACAAGATGTTCAAAACGTGATCGATCAAACGCCTTAGTGAAAAGGTCAGCAAAGTTGTTATCCATGTGAACCTTTACAAGTTTAATGAGATGCTTTTCAGCACAATCACGGATGAAATGGTGGCGAATTTCAATATGTTTAGTTTTGGAATGTTTCACCGGGTTATTTATGATGGGCATGGTGGCATTGTTGTCAATGAACAGTGGAGTTCCAGTGAAGTTTAAGCCGTAGTCTCTCAATTGCTGCTGAATCCATAATATCTGAGAATAACCGCTCGCTGCAGCAATGTACTCTGCTTCACATGTTGAGACAGAAACCGTTGACTGCTTCTTACACTGCCAGGAGACCAGCCTGTCTCCCAATAATTGACATCCACCTGAAGTTGATTTTCTATCAAGGTTACAACCGTCATAATATGAATCAGAATAGGATTTGAGGTCAAATGACTGTTGCTTTGAGTGCCAAAGACCCAATCGAGGCTTCCCTTTCAAGTATCTGAATATCCTCTTGACAGCTATCATATGAAACTCCTTTGGTTGTGACTGAAACCTTGAGCACAAAAATACAGCAAACATTATGTCGGGCCTTGAAGCTGTGAGATACATAAGAGAACCGATCATCCCACAGTACAATTTACAATCCACATCCTTTCCATCTTTGTCTGGATGCAAACCGTGATTGACAGGGATAGGTGTGCCATTAGTACTGCTATCATTCATCTTGTATTTTGACAAGATGTCCTGCACATACTTAGTTTGATGTAGATAGATGCAATCCTCTCTTTGACTGACTTGCAGACCCAGGAAGAACGACAATTCACCCATGTTGCTCATCTCAAACTTGGACTTCATCACCTGTTCGAATTCCCTACACATCTCTTCATTTGTAGACCCAAAGATAATGCCGTCGACATACACTTGTACGAGTAGAATATCACCTCCTGATTCCCGAATAAAGAGGGTCGAGTCAATCTGTCCATGGTCGAAACCATTTGACAGTATATGTTTTGATAACGTCTCATACCATGCCAGAGGTGCTTGATGTAGACCATAAAGTGCTTTATCGAGCTTATATACTTTATTGATATTATGCGGATCTTCAAAGCCGGGAGGTTGAGTGACATAGACCTCTTCATGAACTTTTCCATACAGGAAAGTACTCTTCACATCAAGTTGATAAACCTTGAAGCCGACATAGGAGGCATAAGCCAGAAACAGTCGAATGGCCTCAAGTCTAGCAACTAAGGCATATACTTCAGTGTAATCCAAGCCCTCTTATTGATAAAATCCTTGAACAACCAACCTTGCTTTATTCTTCACTACGACATGACGATCATCCGTTTTGCACTTGAACACCCATCTGGTTCCAGTTGGTTGTATGCCTTGGCAGGTCAACTAAATCCCACACATGCAACTTTTGGAATTGAGACAGTTCATCTTGCATCGCCTCAATCCAGAAGTTGTCAGTGAGAGCCTCCTTCACATTCTTCGGCTCCAACTGGGACACAAATGTAGCATGCAAACATGTTTCCATGACACCTCTGTCAAGTATCTCAGCGTACAGACTAGAGTTCTTATTAATGGTTCTATGACGAGTCTGAACACTAGCATGAGGATCACCAATAATGTTGTCAATTGGATGATTCTTATGCACTCTCGTCTCTGCTCTTTGCGGTTATTGAATTTCTGAATCAAGGTTCGTGCTCAACTCCCCCATATCCTGTGATCTAGAAGATGATGATTCAATGTTGATTGGATCAGCTGGAGCTTCATTTCCTACACGAGTGTGAGGATTAGCTTGAGTGTCAATTCTGTCAACATGGATAACTTCAACATCATCACTGTCATGAGTTCCAGATGCAGCATTGGAATCGGGAGTCACAATCGGTACAGTTGCACGGGTTGAGAAACTGGAGTCATCACCGCCACCAAAGAAATTGAACACATTTGTGGCATCATCGGCAGATAGATCAGGAAGGTTGAAAGACTTGAATAGCGCATCATAATCGAAACCCCAAGCTGGACCAGTTGGTTCTGGTGGAATGCTGTGTTTTTTGCAATCCACTTCTAACCATTCCTCGACGGTATGAGTTCCTATATTGTACACTCTCTTTCAAGGCGAATTGGCAACATATCCTAATAAGATGCCTTCCACTTCTTTTGCATGAAACTTAGACTTGCGGTCTTTGTATTGTAGCAATAAGGAACAGGGACTACCAAAAGGAGCTAGGTAGTCAAGATTGGGAGGTCAATTGTTAATCAACTCATAGCAAGTCTTGTTGTGCCTCTTCACAACCAGAAATCTGTTCAAAACATGACAAGCTGTATTTACTGCTTCTGCCCAGAAAGTTACAGGATGCTTTGCATTTGATCACATTGTCCTTGCAGTCTCGATCAAGGTTCTGTTCTTCCTTTCTATAACTCCGTTCTGCTGAGGTGTGTACGGGGCACTAAATTCGTGATGGATCCCTGATGCGTGTAAAATATATATATTTTTATAAGTGTTTTACACAATTAGTTTTAAAAAGGGTTTTCACCAAATACTAATCACACACACCGGGCAGTGTACCCGTCGGATAGCAATATAGTAAAGGTAAGAACCGGATATCAATCCGTGGACACGGTGGGATGCGATAATAAACCGGGACTGAGATTCAATCAAATATGGGTAAAAGATGTTTAAGTTGATTTTTAACTAAACTAATATGTGAGAATATAAAACTAGACTAAAGTCACAAATCAAACAATCAAGGAGAAAATATCACTTCGGTGTCGAATCCATTTAGAATACATTCAATATATTCATAGAAATATGGCAAATACACGATACATAAATTGACTAAATTCTCGTCAAAGACATCTAATCAAATGACTATTCGGAAAGCTAGCATGAATTACACAAACCAACCATCTAAAGTCATACAATGAGGCTCACGTGTTTAATAATCATGTCAATGTTTATAAAGATTGAACTAGCTTTCGATTAAGGTACACTAATCCAACAACTAGTTGGAAAGATAATATGAACAACACACTATCCACCTCAAGTTGATTAATTTAGACAACAATATGCATTTCTTCAACATACAATGTTCATATAAAGATTATATAAATTAGGAGGATGTGTCAACAATTCCTAGATAAACACTATGCTAAACATGACACATCATAACAAATACTTTGTCTTTCCAAACATAAGCATAAGGTTACACATACAAATATAATGATTCATAAACAAGACTTCATTCACCATTCCTAGTCAAATGCCATAAACTAGTATAATTACATACACCAATCCATGAATATAAGCATAAATCATAAGTTTTCCAACATAATATGACATACACGAATACAAGTCTTGTAAACAACTCAAAATACTTGAATACATAATTTCATCAAAGAATAATCATACGGTTGTCATAACATTAACACAATAATTGCCAATAATCCATGAATGTTGTCAAATGTATCTAAACTTCATCTAAACCAAAGTGAACAGGAGTTTTAGCTCATCATGAGCATCAAAATTACAAGTAAGCAGGGAAAAATAGAGAGAAACATGATATGAAAACAAGAATCAAACCACTCCTCCAAGCCTAGATGTTGTTGTTGATGTATGGTGATCCTCTTGGTGTTGTATCCTCTCCAAGAATCTTGAAATATGGTTGGAACAAAGAAAACTCGAGCTGGAACAGTAGGTTTCTCCCCTGGGTTGCTGAATGTCTGAATGAGAATTAAGTTCTGTTTAAGTAGAAAAGGGGAGGCACGACCGTGCCAGGAGAGAAGGCACGACCGTGCCTAAGACATGGACGCGGTCGTGTCTAGGTCTTGGCGCGACCGTGTGACAGAGGTTTGACCGATCCGTAGCTTCCATTGGGTACCACTGATCGAGACGTACGGCTGTTCAGACTCACGAGATGACACGCGACCGTGGGCGGCCAAGGCACGGTTGTGCCTTGGAATTTGGCTTGGCGCGGTCGTGCCAGATGTGGGCGCGACCGTGCCTAGGGTTTTGGAGCTTGGCACGACCGTGCCAAATAAGGGCACGACCGTGCCTCCATCACAGAAACCCTAAAACTTCACTTGTTTATCCTGGAATCTTCTTGTTTATTCACCAAGCTTCACAAAAACCTACAAAACAGGAAATGAAGCAAATAAGTGTCTAAACGTTGAATATAACCAAGAATTGATCATTAAATGAACGAAGTTTTGTGCCAAAAAGATGTGTAAATACTAACACATCAAACAACCCCACACTTGAACATTGCTTGTCCTCAAGCAAGAAATCAAAATGAAACAAAACTTCCAATGACACTATGGATCAAATCGGGAAAACCGTAAGCATTAATAAACTTATAAAGGTTTGAAGAGATTTTCAAGAACTGCAAAATTAACTAAATGAAACCCAATGAGCCCAATGGCGTGATAACCGAATGAGCAAATGAGTATGCCTAGGAAATCATTAGCATGCAACTTTATGCTTCTCACAATGTTCACACACACTCGGGAATATATATGATCATACAAGTAATGGAGTATGTATAGAACACTCAAATGCCAAGACAATGAATCATGCATAAATCATAAGCTTGCTAAAAGATCAAATCTCTACCAACTAACATGAAACAAAGCACAAATCAAGAGGGCTTTAAATGGGTTGTAACTTGGCAATGGTTAAGGGTGAGGAAGTGGAATTTTAAAATGGCTAAATGGCTAAAAACCCGGCGGTTATGCTAACTCAAAAACTAAAACAACTTCTAATATGAAAAATAAACTAACTAATACTTCCGTATAGATAAGAGCTAACAACCGAATTATTTCCATCTTTGCTCACAAAATTGCTCTAATCGGCTATAATTCACCTAATTTTGGTGATTTTTTTTTTTACTATTTCTTTTCTTTCTTTTGAAGGAAACTAAGTCAATATGCATCTTTCCTTAGCTAAAAACTTCTCAAGCATTTAAAAATTACAACAAAATAAAAGCTATAAAATTAACATTAGCCTACCGGATTTCTAACACGGGCGAAAAATAAATGAAAAGGCTAATAAAGGTTTAATGGCGGTGTAATGTGGGTAATTAAAGAAAAGAACAGGATAGTCTCAACGTGGCTAACTAGTGGATGTGTTCGGTTGAGGGAAAATAAAAATAAAAATATAAGGCTAACAAAGTGGTTTATCCTAATGCGTCAATCATTTTTATGCAATATTTATGTTCATGATTTCGAAATGCATACTAAAAGCAAGTTCTAATAAGCATGAAACATCCGGCACACTCAAATCCGCAAAAACGAGAGCAAACAACGTCTAAAGCTATCAAGGCTCAAAAATAAACTCACAGAAACGGAAAGGAATGGGTGTAAGCAAAAGGTTACATGCAATTCATTCGTTCAGCCCAAATAAACTCATGGTTATCACAAAAAAATGGGTTTGACTAGATGGAATTTCTATTTCAATTGCTTTCGAAAAATTAAACCACTATTATTTACTAAAAATTGTGAATGCTAAACGGTTAACTTTTATTATATTTTGGAGTTTTTCAATTTCATAAAACTGATTTAGTGTCAATAAAAATTATGAGGGAAGATTTTGCAAAAAAATTGAAGTGATAGAATGCTCAAAAGGATAAACATCGCGTGAATAAATTCCCACCCTACACTTAGAATCGTGCATTGCCCTCAATGTACAAAAAAAAATGTAAAGCAAAGAATAAACACCCAACCCCACACTTAGAAACATACATTGCCCTCAGTGTATTCAAAAACATGCAATGCAATGGAGTGTGAAGGGAGAACTGAAACTTCCCTCGTGTCGATCATGGCACACGCAAAAAGCCTACCCACAAAAATGACGTTCCACGTAGTTCCACAATTCCAAGATTTAATCAAGACTAACAACATCAAACACAGATCAGTAACATCAAGCCAAAATATCAACAGAAATGTAAATACAAATATATATAACAGTACATGAAAACAAAAGTACAACAAAAGAACAACATAAAACGCCGAAGCGTGATACAAGATTTTGTACAACAAACAAGAAAGTACAACTCACAAAAATGATACCAAAAGGCAATGGGAGGTACTACTCCCACTGCACACCCTCAAGGTCGACGCCGGAGGCCCCGCCTCCCTCGCCTCCTGCTGCTGGTGGTGACTGATGATGCGGTGGTGATGGTGGTGGCTGATGCTGTGGTGATGGTGGTGGCTGATCCGGCTACTGCTCCGGCTGCATAAAGAATGGGAGGGGTACCACGTATGGTGCCCCGCCAGCAGTAGCAGCGGCGCACTGGACCTCATACTGCCAGGCCCAGTAACGCATGAACATGTCATGTGGAATGACAACCGAAGGTGGTGGTGGCGGCGGGGGCGGAGGAGGCGGCTGGTGCTCGTGACCCCTCCTGCTGAGCAGCGTGTGCCTGATGGGCGGCGGCGACGGCCTCGACCTCGGCCTGAACAAGATCTGGATCGGGGCTCGAACGGTCTGGATCCCACGTCCGTCCCCATCTATCTACCAACCTGATCCCTCCTGCGCCTCGACGAGCAACGTGCATGTTCCTCAGTGTCTGCACGGTCATCACAACGGTCTCGGCACATGGGTCAGGTCCCCTATCAAATCATCGGTCAATAGCTGGAAGTGCCTAGCCAGCTTGGTCACGAAGTGACCTCCACATATCGCGCTGGTGACGTCGCGCCCTGAGCTATTTACCAAGTACCCCGCGATAGAATGCCCAAGATTGCAAGTGCACGGGCGTACAAGGCAAAACAAGTAAAGCAGCTCCCTAAGGTTCACTACTGTCTCCCCCTGACCTCTCCCAGAAATAGAATAAACAATGCAAAGATGGAGAACACGGTGCAAGGGATCCCGAAGGCTCGAAGCCTTGGTCAAACTCGGATCATACATCCCGAATCCAAACTCGTGCCAGAACTGGTCCTTGTCCTCCTCTGTCGGGAACTCGGTGATACCATCGGTGAATATCTCAGTATGAAGCTTCTGCCTCGTATACAGGCCCAATAATCTCCCGAACCTAGCAACTGACATCACTCGCCACTCCCCTCCTAGCCTAAACCTAATCGTCTCCGGCTGCTCTAAGTCTACGCAAGGATAATCGAAGTCGTAAGTGGAGAAAAACTCCATCACAAGCTCGACATACTGGATCGCGTGAAGTCTAAACAAGCGGCGCCACGGGGCGGTGACGAGGTCGTTCCACCGGTCCCGCTGACCGATGGCGTCTATGGCGGCAGGCTCTAAACGAAGAGCGGCTAAAATCCAGCCTCTGCGTAGCCATAAAACTTCCAGACGAGCCTCGTACTCGTGCTCGCTCAAGTCGAACTCAAGATACGGGTGGTCCCTGTTGCCTGCCATCTGCACGACAACAAAATTAAAATCAAAACAGTTATGAAGACGCTAAACTGAAGTTCTGAAGTTCTGACCTAATTATGAAGGGGCACGGTCGTGCCTGGGAAGCGGCATAACCGCGCCAAGGCCAATATCCAAGCCCACGGTCGCGTTGTGGCCGACCACGGGCACAATTTCAAGTCAACACGACCACGCCAGGTGCGGGGCACGACCGTGCTAAGGCCAAATTCAAGAGGCACGACCGCGCTCGGCAAAGGCACGGCCGCGCCTGACCAAACCAAGCTTTCCTGGAATTCCAAAAGCCGAGCACAACCGCGCCTGGTCATGAGCGCGACCGTGCTTAACCCATTTTAGGGTTTCCAGAATCAAATTTTTTCCAATTTAGACAAGTCTATGAAGGGGCTTTTGTAACCTAATCATTCCAGGGAGTAACCCGATCGAATTCTACCTATTTACATCTAATATGAAGTTCAAAACAGAAAAATCGCTAAAACCTAGAAAATTAAATCTAAAAAAAACGATCCTAATCCTAAATAAAAAGACGAAAAGATTAGAATAGGGGCGTACCTGAAATCGAAGTAATGGAGATCAACAATCGGGAAATCACGGGAATCGCAGCAGGGAGGTTTCGTTTGGGGAAAAAATGAAAAATTACAAACTTCTGCCGTTTAACATTGATTTAACCCGCCCCAAATTACCGAGGCACGACCGCGCCAAGTGCATAAGCACGACCGCGCCTAGGGTTAGAGGCACGACCGCGCCTATAGCTAGGCACGACCGTGTCTCATGCCCAGCAGACACAGAAACCTGAATTTTTTTATGAGGAGTATTCCAAACCCGACTGCGATTCCTTCCTAATCAAAATTTCTAAAAATTCAGAAGACATACCGGTGACATTCCAAGCATTATCCCAAATCCGCTCGATCCAAAACATGCTCCGATCACCTAAACTCAAAAATAAATGGTAAAATCCTAAAAAAATAAAGAAAATAAAAATAAGAAAATAAACATAGAAACAAGATCTAAAAATTGTTACCACAGATGATACCGGAACAGGCTAAGTTTATTAACGAGTCGTTAGCTAGACTCAAGTCCCCGAGTTCATTTGTCCTTGGGGTGGAGGTCAATTACTTCCAATGCTGGGTCATCCGGTCCGTCAATGTATGGTTTAAGATGATGACCGTTGACCTTGAAGATCCTCCCATCTCCGTGCTCAATCTCGACGGTCCCATAAGGAAACACCTCCCTAACCGTGTAGGGACCCGTCCATCGGGACTTCAACTTCCCGGGAAACAAACGCAACCTAGAGTTATAAAGCAAAACATGACCACCCACTCGGAATTCCTTCCTGTCCTTCAAGCGTCGGTCATGTACACTCTTAGTGCGCTCCTTGTAGATCGTGGAGTTTGCATAGGCTTGATTTCTCAACTCATCAAGCTCATGAATCTGAGTGAACCGGTTCTCACCCGCGCTCACCAAGTCAAGATTCACCGCCTTCAATGCCCAATAGGCCTTATGCTCCAACTCCACCGGAAGATGGCACGCCTTCCCATAGATCAACCTAAATGGTGTGGTACCAATAGGTGTCTTATTGGAAGTCCGGAAGGCCCAAAGCGCATCATTTAATCTATCCGACCAATCCTTACGGTTCTGACCAACCGTCTTCTCTAGAATCCGCTTTATGCCCCGGTTTGTGACCTCTACCTGTCCACTGGTCTGTGGATGGTAGGTTGTGGAGAATCTATGGTTCACACCATATCGTGATAGAGCCTTCTCCAACTGGGCGTTGCATAAGTGGGTCCCACGGTCACTGATAAGGGCTTTGGGGGCACCAAAGCGAGAGAACAGCTTCTTCAGAAATTGAACAACCACCCTAGCATCATTAGTTGGCAAGGCTTGAGCCTCGGCCCACTTAGAAACATAGTCAACAACGACTAGGATATATCGGTTGCCACGAGAAGCTAGGAAAGGTCCCATAAAGTCAATACCCCAGACATCAAAAATCTCACAAATCTGGATGCTGTTCTGGGGCATCTCATTCCTAGATGAAATGTTGCTCGCCCTCTGGCAAGCGTCACAAGCACGGATCATCTCATGAGCATCCCGGAAGATGGTAGGCCAGAAGAAACCGGCGTCAAAGACCTTCTTCACGGTCAATGTAGCTCCATGATGTCCACCTGTCGGGCCCTCGTGGCAGTGTCTAAGCACCTGAAGTGCCTCATCTCCAAACACACACTTGCGCATGATCGAATCAGCTCCGACTCGAAACAAATAGGGATCCTCCCAGAGATAGTGCTTCACATCCGCAAAGAACTTTCGCTTCTGCTGATGCGTTAAGCCCTTAATCACAATCCCACTAGCAAGAAAGTTTGCAAAATCAGCAAACCATGGACACTCCTCATCCTGTGTCTGTATGTGCATGAGAAACTCATGGGGAAAATTGTCATTTATGGATGACCCCACAAGTTCAGATGAAGCTGAGCACTCAAGACGGGACAAGTGGTCCGCCGCAACATTCTCCGCGCCCTTCTTATCGCGGATCTCAATGTCGAACTCCTGAAGCAGCAAAACCCACCGGATTAGCCGGGGTTTGGTATCCTGTTTGCTGAACAGGTGCCGAAGGGCTGCATGATCGGTGAATACAATGGTCTTTGATAGGACGAGATAAGACCGGAATTTATCGAAAGCGAAGACAACGGCTAGGAGCTCCTTCTCTGTCGTGGTGTAATGCTCCTGTGCGTCATTGAGCGTCTTGCTCGCATAATAAATCGGGTGAAACTGCTTCTCTCTCCTCTGTCCTAAGACCGCCCCAACAGCGAAGTCACTCGCGTCACACATGATCTTAAATGGCAGCTTCCAATCAGGAGCCACCATGATAGGGGCATTCACCAACTTCCCCTTTAACAAATCAAATGCACTGAGGCACTCGTCGGAGAACACGAACTGGGCTTCCTTTTCAAGAAGCTGGGTCATCGGTCGGGCAATCTTAGAAAAATCTTTGATAAAACGCCTGTAAAAGCCCGCGTGACCAAGGAAGCTCCGAATAGATTTCACAGAGGTCGGTGGGGACAGCTTAGATATGGTGTCAATCTTAGCTCTATCAACCTCAATCCCTGCACGTGAAACCTTGTGCCCAAGCACAATGCCCTCCTTCACCATGAAGTGGCATTTCTCCCAGTTCAACACCAGATTGGCCTCTTTACACCTAGCCAACATCCTCTCCAGATTCTCGAGGCAATGATCAAAGGAACTCCTAAACACAGAAAAGTCATCCATGAAAACCTCCATGAAGTCCTCAATCATATCATGGAAAATGGCCACCATGCAACGCTGGAAAGTGGCCGGAGCATTGCACAATCCAAAGGGCATCCGCCGATAAGCAAATGTGCCATAGGGACATGTGAATGTCGTCTTCTCCTGATCCTCAGGAGCAATCGGGATCTGGAAGTAGCCTGAGAAACCATCCAGGAAACAATAGAACATCTTTGCCGCTAATCTCTCCAACATCTGATCAATGAACGGGAGAGGAAAATGATCTTTCCGAGTAGCATCATTGAGTTTGCGGTAATCGATGCACACTCTCCAACCGGTGACTGTACGAGTAGGAATCAGCTCATTTCTCTCGTTGGTGATTACAGTTATGCCTCCCTTGTTAGGGACAACCTGAACCGGGCTAACCCAAGGAGAATCGAAGATGGGATAAATCAAACCAGCATCCAATAACTTAATCACCTCCTTCTTCACTACCTCCTGCATGTTCGGGTTCAACCTCCTCTGGTGCTGCACAGCGGGCTTGTAGTCATCCTCTATAAGGATCTTATGGGTACAGAAAGAGGGATTAATTCCCTTAATGTCCATAATCCTCCATGAAATAGCCTGCTTGTGCTGCTTCAGCACCTCCAGTAGCCTCTCCTTCTCATCACTCGTCAAATCAGAGGCGATAATGACGGGTAATCGAGACTCACCATCTAAAAAGGCATACTCAAAATGGCTCGGGAGCTCCTTAAGCTCAACAGGTGGTGGGTCCTCAATAGAAGGCCGCTCAATCGGCTCAGACTCTCTATCAACCATAGCAAAAACCGCTGAACACTGGGGAAACTCATAGCTCACCTGGCTATGCAACTGCTCATCAAACTGATCCTCACCAACTGGATCAAATGTCTCCCCCCTACAATCTGGGTGTCGAGGGACTCCTCCTCAGCTGTGTCCTGGAGATGATCACTCACACAAGAATAAAGAGCCTCAACAAAGTAGAGTGAATCATCCTGATTCTGGGTATGCTGCATGGATCTCCCTACATCAAAGGTCACTTCCTCTTCATCCACCCTCAGTGTAAGCCTCCCCGAATACACATCAATCAGGGCCTTGGCAGTGGCCAGGAACGGTCGACCTAGGATGATAGAGACATTCTTGTCCTCATCCATGTCCAGAATCACAAAGTCTACAGGAAACACAAAACGATCAACCTTAACAAACATATTCTCCACTATCCCTCGCGGATACTTGACCGAGCGATCGGCCAGCTGGATACTCATGCGTGTCGGGGTAGGTTCTCCCAACTCAAGCTTAGCAAAGACCGCATATGGCATGAGGTTAATGCTAGCACCAAGGTCAGCTAAGGCGTTGCTAACCGACAAGCTACCTATCAAGCAGGGGATGGTAAAACTCCCCGAATCTCGTCTCTTCTCCAGTAGCTTGTTCTTAATCACCGCCGAACACTCCTCATTCAGCGTCACCTGAGACAACTCCTCCAATTTCCTCTTATTCGTGAGGATATCCTTCAAGAATCTCGCATACTTAGGCATCTGAGCCAGAGCCTCCACAATGGTAAGTTGATATGCAACTGCTTAAACAACCCTAGAAACTTACCATACTGCTCCTCCATCTTCTGCTAGGCAGGCCACCTGGCGGTCTCTCAGAAAGAAGCTTCGCGATCTGCCCGACTTGGTTCTCTATGGTCTGGATCGAAGCTTTCTGATTCCTCAACTCAGTCTCATGCGTGTGGAAACGCTCCTCCATGTACCGGTTCTGCTTCTCTGCTAACTGATTCTGACTCTTTGAGTTGGCAAGTAGCCGTGCAACCATATCCTCCAAACTGGATTTACCCTCAGGTGCGGGTGGTGGACCGCTGCTAGAACCTTGGCCTTGAAACTGGCCCTGCTGAGGTCGAAACTGGGAACTCTGTCCCTGAGACTGGTGGGACTGATGCTGGAATGGGGGGCGCTGAGTGAATCCGGGTGGTTGCTGGCTATTGTTGCCAGACTTCCAACTGAAATTCGGGTGATTCCTCCACCCCGGATTATATGTGTTGCTGTAGGGATTATTCTGGGGGCGATTCTGGTTGGACATGAAATCAACCTGCTCGTGGGCCCCCTGATCCCCAACCTCACAAGCACTCGTGGGATGCGCCCCACCACAAAACTCACACAAGGACTGGGCCTTGTGGACATGCATCTGATCAATCTTGGTGGAAAGTGCTTCCACCTAGGCAGCTAAAGAGGTAATTCCATCCACTTGATGGACACCCTGCCTCTGAGTTCTCGCTCGGGAAGTATGCTGAGTGTAGCTATTCGCTGGCACCTTTTCTAGCAAGTCATACGCCTCCTGGGGTGTCTTTGTTCCAATATCTCCACCCGCGTATGCATCAATTAGCTGCTTCCCGGTCATCTCCAGACCATTGTAAAAGGTCTCACACTGCTGCCACTTCAACAATCCATGGTGGGGAACCTTTCTCATCAGTTCCTTGAATCTCTCCCATGCCTCATAGATCGTCTCCCCGTCGTCCTGCTGGAAAGAAAGAATCCTAGCCCTCAACTTTGATGTTTTCTCCGGAGGGAAGTACTTTTCTAAGAATTTAGCAGCCATCTGGTCCCAAGTACTAATGGACCTAGGGGGAAGTGACAGTAACCAACCATTGGCTCGATCCCGTAAAGAAAACGGGAACAACCGGAGCCGAATAGTATCGTCGGTAGCGTCATGAATTTTGATAGTGGCGCAAATCTCTAAGAAACCGGCCAAATGAGTATTAGGATCCTCGTGATCCTTGCCATCGAACTGACACATGTTCTGCACCATCTGTATAATGCGGGATTTGATCTCGAACTGATGTGCTCCAACCGTTGGCCTATTGATGCTCGACTCCAAACCCTCAAGTGTCGGTTTGCCAAAATCCAAAAGCGTCCGACCCGCATCCTCGTTCGCCATCTCCTCTACCTCGTCAACAACAACCTCGTCAAACTCGAGTAACCGGGCCACAAATCGGGAACGGGCTCGCAATCTCTGATGAAGATCACGCTCCGGCTCGGAAGACGGCTCAGGAACCTCCTCGACATAAGTTGAGAACATACACGATCTGCACGACAAGTTAGATTTAAATACGCGAACCTAGGACAAAGAAAACACAAGTTAGACAAAAACAAGTATAAAACAAAAATAAAATAAAATAAAATAAAACTAAAATAAATAAAAAAAATTAAAAAATATAAAATTAAAAAATAAAAATAAAAAATAAACTGGGATAAAAAACCAAGATATATATATACAAATGAAGCTAAAAATAACAAGTAAAATGCGAAAAATCTCTATACACACAAAATTGTAAATAACAACAAGAAAAACACGATATTCACAAAAATATATATACTAAATGACTAAAAATTAATTCCAATCGTTCTCGCAAAACCGTCTCCTCGGCAACGGCGCCAAAAACTTGATGCGTGTAAACTATATATATATTTTTATAAGTGTTTTACACAATTAGTTTTAAAAAGGGTTTTCACCAAATACTAATCACACACACCGGGCAGTGTACCCGTCGGAAAGCAATATAGTAAAGGTAAGAACCGGATATCAATCCGTGGACACGGTAGGATGCGATAATAAACCGGGACTAAGATTCAATCAAATATGGGTAAAAGATGTTTAAGTTGATTTTTAACTAAACTAATATGTGAGAATATAAAACTAGACTAAAATCACAAATCAAACAATCAAGGAGAAAATATCACTTCGGTGTCGAATCCATTTAGAATACATTCAATACATTCATAGAAATATGGCAAATACACGATACATAAATTGACTAAATTCTCGTCAAAGACATCTAATCAAATGACTATTTGGAAAGCTAGCATGAATTACACAAACCAACCACCTAAAGTCATACAATGAGGCTCACATGTTTAATAATCATGTCAATGTTTATAAAGATTGAACTAGCTTTCGATTAAGGTACACTAATCCAACAACTAGTTGGAAAGATAATATGAACAACACACTATCCACCTCAAGTTGATTAATTTAGACAACAATATGCATTTCTTCAACATACAATGTTCATATAAAGATTATATAAATTAGGAGGATGTGTCAACAATTCCTAGACAAACACAATGCTAAACATGACACATCATAACAAATACTTTGTCTTTCCAAACATAAGCATAAGGTTACACATACAAATATAATGATTCATAAACAAGACTTCATTCACCATTCCTAGTCAAATGCTATAAACTAGTATAATTACATACACCAATCCATGAATATAAGCATAAATCATAAGTTTTCCAACATAATATGACATACACGAATACAAGTCTTGTAAACAACTCAAAATACTTGAATACATAATTTCATCAAAGAATAATCATACGGTTTTCATAACATTAACATAAGCATAAGGTTACACATACAAATAATAATTTCATCAAAGAAACATGATATGAAAACAAGAATCAAACCACTCCTCCAAGCCTAGATATTGTTGTTGATGTATGGTGATCCTCTTGGTGTTGTATCCTCTCCAAGAATCTTGAAATTTGGCTGGAACAAAGAAAACTCGAGCTGGAACAGTAGGTTTCTTCCCTGGGTTGCTGAATGTCTGAATGAGAATTAAGTTCTGTTTAAGTAGAAAAGGGGAGGCACGACCGTGCCAGGAGAGAAGGCACGACCGTGCCTAAGACATGGACGCGGTTGTGTCTAGGTCTTGGCGCGACCGTGTGACAGACGTTTGACCGATCCGTAGCTTCCATTGGGTACCACTGATCGAGACGTACGGTTGTTCAGACTCACGAGATGACACGCGACCGTGGGCGGCCAAGGCACGGTTGTGCCTTGGAATTTGGCTTGGCGCGGTCGTGCAAGATGTGGGCGCGACCGTGCCTAGGGTTTTGGAGCTTGGCACGACCGTGCCTCCATCACAGAAACCCTAAAACTTCACTTGTTTATCCTGGAATCTTCTTGTTTATTCACCAAGCTTCACAAAAACCTACAAAACAGGAAATGAAGCAAATAAGTGTCTAAACGTTGAATATAACCAAGAATTGATCATTAAATGAATGAAGTTTTGTGCCAAAAAGATGTGTAAATACTAACACATCAATCCCCTTCTTGAGACCGAAAAGCTCCATCAAATTATTCTTGAATTCAGTTCCGTTATCACTCCTTATTCTTCTAACCTTCAACTTGCAAAGAGATTCAAAGCTCAGGATCAGATATTGAAGAATGTCAGCAGTGTCGTCCTTTGTACCTAAAAAATGAACCCAAGAAAAACGTTAGAAATCATCAGTTACAACTAGATAGTATGACTTCCCTCCAATACGCCTGATACTTATGGGGACAAACAGATCCATATGTAATAGCTCCAAAGAGGTATCAATGGAGTTTTGGAACTTGGGCTTGTGAGAGTTCCGTTGCTGTTTTCCCTTTTTACAAGGCATACAGTCATCTGCAACGGCAAATATCAGCCTAGGAACACCGGTTACCAAACCGTTTCGAACAAGATGATTCATTTTTCGATAATAAATGTGTCCGAGATTCCTATGCCACAAGATAGAGTCAAGCTCTGTCGCTTTGGTAAGCAAACAAGTAGCAACTGATGAGGTGGTTGTTGCCACGCTCATATCAATCTGATAAGTGTCGTTTGTCCTTGGTGCTCACATCAGAATCCAGTCTTCAGGAACTTCAAAACCAGGTTTGAGAATCATGCATTCAGATTTGTCAAACATAACAGAGTACTCCTTGTCGCACATCTGAGAAACACTTCACAGGTTATGCTTTATCTGTTGACGTTGTCGAAGCCGACACAACCATTTGAAACCATGCCTTGACAAGTAATACCGCCGCCCTTCTCTCCTGCAAAGGCCACATAGCCGCCTCTGAATGGTTTTACATCTTGAAGTAGGGCCATGTTACCTGTCATGTGCCGGGAGCATCCACTATCTACATACCAACGATTAGAGATAGTACCCTTCGGATGTCCCTGCACAAGTCACAAGAAATTAATTAGATTTGGAGACCCAAGCCATAGTGGTCTTGGGTTGTCCGTCTTTTTCAAAATAAACAACCTCAATTAATTCACAGTCGTGACTGTCAAAAATGGATAATCTTTAGAAGACTTCGGACCAGGAGATTGAGAACTTTTAGATATCTTGTTCCAAGACCTTTTCTTTTTTTTTTACTGGAACAGTCTGCTTGCATTCAGAAGTACCAAATGAACTAGTAGAAGCTTCACCTGGTTGAATTCCAGCCAGCTGTTCCAGCTTCCTCAATCTCTTGTTCCTTCTTCTCCTCTCTGGCTTAGAAAGCTTAACCACAGGTTTCTCACCAGTAGGTGCACTACCAGAGGTAGAAGCACAAGGTTTAGCAGATAGCTTTCCCCTTTTGGAACATATGGTTTAGCCTCAGATGTGATCTTTGGCTTTACCATAGGTTTTACTGGTGGTTTCACCACGTTTTCTTTTGGACTCTTGGAATGCTTCACTGGTGGTGACTTAGAGATAACAGCCGGTTGTGAAATAATTGGCCGTTTCCCTTGGTTCTTAGCAGGGCAGTTCACAAGGATATGACCAACCATACCACAGTGAAAGAAAGTTCTCTTTTCTTTGTAAGTCCTCCTGTAAGGCTCATTAGATCTGGCATTAGACTCAGCATGATGAGCAGGAGAAGTTGTTTGGTGAACAGTAGTTTGACCCGATGATGATTGGTTCTTGGGAATATAATACTTTTGCATATTTTCTTGATAGCCAAGCCCATAATGAGCTGAAAAAGCTTCATTCTTAACTTGATTAAGGTTTTTATATCCCCCCATAAAGCATCACTTTTAATTTTTCATTTGATTCAACGATATCGGGTTCAGTCAAAATACAATTATCACTATCAGTGATAATGTTTTTCTTAACTTTCTGTTCATCGAGCAACTCCTCAGAGACTACTCCTTCAGGGCAAGTGTTCTCAGACCCATCATCAGAAGCAATAAGGAACTCCTCATGAGAGTTCCCTAAGAAAAGGGAAATTCCAGAACCCGATGACTTGGCTGTGGAAGACGTCCCAAAATACATAGAATGGTCTTGTATTTGGGGTCTCCCTGAGCTCTCTTTTCGTTTTAAGTTCATATCATGTGCTTGAACCTTTCCGATTGCTTCATCAATAGTCATCTCATAAAACATTGAGTTCTCTCTCATCAGAGTGGTGTATATCTCAAATTTTGGTGGTAGGTCATCCAGAAATTTCTCAAATAACTCCTCATTCGGATAGATCAGGTCATAAGCTTTCAGCTCAGTTTGCAGATGATAGAATCTAGAGATAAGCTCATCTATAGATTCATTCTCCAGATATCTGAAGCACTCATACTGCTTCCTAAGAAGATCCCTCTTACTCTTCTTGATGTCGTTGTTTCCCTCGAATCTCTTCTACAAAGCCTTCCAGAGATCCTTGGAGTTATCGTATCCTCTAAATCTGTGAAGTAACTCCCTGGTCAAAGCCATAGTAATAGATCCGTGTGCTTTCTTCTCTCTGTCATAAACTTTCTTTTCTTCTTCATCAAGTTTGGAGATACGCTTGGGAACTTCCTCATAAAGATATGTATATGTGGGATGCTTATAACCCTCTAGAATGGGTATCCAAAGTGAGGAATCGGTGTATGAGATATAATGCTCAAAGCGTGCTTTCTAATTTGAGTAATCATTTACGTTAAGAAGCTTTGGTGGTTTCTGTGGGGTTCCATTCTCATTGTCATAATTTAACAGGTTACCAAGATTCTGAAGATTTGCCAAGGTGAAACACTTAGTCAAATTTCAGAAAAGTCAAAGTAATGTGCGCACTTAGGTTCTGACCTTGCACACTTAAGATTTGGTCTTGCGTACTTAACAAGTAGGCAGGAGTAAATGACAAGTATGCAGGAAGGAGTTAAGTACGTAACAAGAAATGGTCTTGCTTATTTGGTAAGTACGCAGGAAGACTGTCCTTTTAGCCAGAAAGGGTAAGTACGCAGGTCACTTTTTCACCAACCCTCACCAACTTTTTCCGGTCACTGGAATCTCACTGGAGATAGAAAAAATGGAAGATATGACTAAACAAAATGAGCCAAAGGGTCAGAGACTCGTTTCTAACCAACCTTTGATGCTCAAAACACTCAAATACACAACAAAAAGTCAGTTTTTGAGTGATTTTTGCTTCTAAAATAGTGCTCAAGAGCTACCCCTATTTTATCACAAAAATCAACAAAAACACACACTTTTTCTTGCAAAAACTCTATAGGATGTGCAGAAGATGCTCCTAACACACTCACAACACTCGAAATCAAGAGCTAAGCTCCGATACCACTTGTAGGTCCCCGGGTGTCTCGGATCGTTACGTGTGGGTGTGTGACTAGTCTGACCGGGTGCGGAATACCAGTGACTACGTGGAGAATCAAGTTACACAAAGTGAACCGACATCGAAAACACTTTCAAACTTCGTCTATTATAAAACTTGTAGGTTACAGAGATGTTACAAATGAGTGAGTACATAACTTCTGTCACCACAACCTATTTATACTAGACCTGATCTCTACGCACTTAACAAGTGTGCAGGGCAAATTATTCCTGCGTACTTATCAAGTACGCAGAGTATTCTTGTGTACTTGTTAAGTACGCAGGAAGTAATTCATACGCACATGCTAAATGCGCAAAACACTTAGAGAAAACAGACGACTAGTTCATACATTAGTAATTACAACTCGATAACTAATACGTACAGACACTAACATACAAAGACTAATACATACAAGACAATAAGAAAATCTAAGACAATATCCAGAGTGTTTGTCACACAAAAGTGCGTCAACAAACTGTTCTCAAGCAGGGCAGCTTTGATATTCTTAGGTTCAACTTGAGATATAAAGCAAGTGAAGAGACCGTCATTCATTGCTTCGATGGCACTGCGAGTCTGGACTCCCACATTGAGTGGACCAATGATGTTGTCTGTAGGATGATCTTTGTGAACCCGTAGTTGTGGAATAATATCCTCTTCAACGTTGTCTTCCAAATTTGTGATGTTGTTGTCAGGAAAAACAGGTTCTTACACAAAATAATCTTCAGTAGAGGATTATGGAGCAACATCCACTATTAGAGGAGTTTCTTCCTCAACAGTTTCACTTGTTGCCACAGAGTCCGAAGAGTCATGAGTGGATTCAACATTAGCTGTTGTAGGAGGAACATCCATATGTTGACTTGACGAAGAAGAGCTTGAAGCAGTAGAGGCACCTAGGATATTCACAGACATAGGAGGATTAGCTGAGTTAGATATGTTAGTGAATTCAGGAAGATTAAATGATTTAAACAAATAATTGACATCAAAAAGCCAACCAGGACCATCCCTAGCGTCCCTATGATTGTTTTCGTGCCAGTTGATATCAATGGACTCCAGCACGATCCTTTGTCTCTTGTTGTAAACACGAAAAGCTCTTTGATTTGAAGAGTAACCCACAAAATAATATTCATCAGCTTTGGCTTCGAACTTGTTCAGCTGATCCGAAGTATTTAGCATTGTGCAAACACACCCAAACTTTCTGAAGAAATCAATAACAAGCTTGTGCTTGTACATAATCTCATATGGAGTCTTGTTGCAGCTTTTGGTGATAAGAACTTGGTTTTGCACAAAACATGCGGTATTAACTGCCTCGGCCCAAAATGTGACAGGAAGCTTAGAATCAACGATCGTAGTCCTTGCTGCTTCTATCAACGTACGGTTTCTTCGTTCAGCTATACCATTTTTTTGTGGAGTACGAGGTGCATTGAATTGCTGAGAGATACCCTTACTTTCACAGAAAGAATCTAGATTGGCATTCTTGAACTCTGTGCCATGATCACTTCGAATAGTCTTTACACTTAGATTGAACAGATTCTTGATTTGTAGAAAATGAATCTTCAGAGTCTCTGGCGTCTCATTTTTCTTTGTCAGGAAGAATACCCAAGTAAATCGAGAGAAGTCATCGGTTACCACCAAGCAGTAGGATTTCCTTCCATGACTCATGACACTTACAGGACCGAAGAGATCCATGTGAAGCAATTGAATGGGAGAGTCAATGGAATTGGTGGTTTTGGGTTTGTGAGAAGATTTGTGTTATTTGCCCTTGGAACAAGAGAGACAATGTTCCACAGGTGAGAAGTCTTTTAGAGGTAAACCGGTGACAAGGTTTCCTCGAACAAGGTGATTCATAGTCTTGAAATTCACGTGTCCTAATCTTTTGTGCCAAAGAAAGGACTCATCTTTCGAAGCTTTTGAGAGAAAGTAGGATTCGATTCCTGATGGGTTATTCATATCTAAACTATATGTATTGAATCTTCGAGGGGCACGCAAAAGGATTAGATCTTCGGGAATAACCACTCCAGGCTTTAGAATCAAACATTCTCTAGAGTTGAAGAGGGCACAAAAATCTTTATCACAAATCTGGGACACACTCATCAGATTATACTTATGTTGTGGAACGAAGTTGACATGCTCCAAGCTATTTACACCGTTGGACACAGTTCCTTGTCCTTCAGTCTTTCCTCCTCTTGGATTGCCTGCAAAGGCGACAAAATCTCCATCTATTGGATGATAATCTTGCAACAAAGAATAATGACCGGTCATATGTCTTGAGCAACCACTGTCGACATGCCATATATTGTCTCCAGTTCTCCTCGACTGCCCCTGTACAAAATGAATCATTTAGACATTGGTACCCAAGCCATTGCTAACTTTGAACTTCTTAATTTTGCAAGATGCATTTCAGAAATCATAGTCATAATCCTCCTTTAATGTATTATCAAAAATATCATTATTCTTAATTTTCCAAATCGTTTTCGACCAATTTTTAGCATTTTTAATTCTTTTACATCGTAGATTTCTACTATGTTGTGATTTAGAGAAAATATTTGAGGCACAGTCAACTGAATTTTGAATAACAGATGGTAAGTTTTCTTCTTTTTGAAACAATATGTGGACAATTTACATGTTTTGAAAACATGATTGGATTCTCCACAACTAAAACAAACTTTATCACATATCGGCTTAGCCTGATACTTGTCATCACAAGATGATGAAGTTGATTGTGATGTTGAGGAATCAGAACTGGAGGCAACTCGTTCTTCAACATTTCTTTCTAGAAGACATTGATCTTCCTTTAATCTGAAAAATTCTAGATTGCACATTGTTTCTTGTGGAATGTCAGTCACAACAACTCCTGCGCTTTTAAAATTTGCAATAAAACTCATAGCATTAACAGATTTAGGAACAAAAGGTAAAGCATTCTTAAACTTAGAAATGTCATTTCTCAAACTGTCATGCTCAAAGGCATGGGACCAAAATACAAATTTTCAACATGTTCACAAATATCTGGTTTTGACACGAACAAATTATTACATTCATCAGACTCAAGTTCATTTAAAACATTTCCTTCACTAGAACTCTCATCACAATCATCTTCAGAACCTACATAATCTGATTCTGCACAGGAAGCAAAACTGTCAGAATCTGAAGTTTTAATATAATCATCAGCAGATAATTTGCAAACATAAGATGTGGGAACATGAGGAGCTGGCATATCAGTGAATCTACCAGATTTGGAATACGGTGGTGGGTGTGAGTTATACCCAATGCCTTCTGTGACCTTTTTATGAATTTGGTTATCAATGATTCCGAATAAAATTTTCTGATCCATACCCATGTGTTCAACTTGAAAATTTGCCTTTTCAGCCTTTTAAAGTCTTTCAGTTAAAATATGATTATTATTCTTTTGTATAGTATGTTGTATAATCAAAGATCGGTTTTCTCCAGAAATATCATGAATTTTCTTTAAGTATAATTTCTCATTTTTAGCCACAGAATCATACATCACCTTTATGTGATCTCGTTTATCGACCAAGGCTTGGTTGATGAATCTATATTTCTGAATTTCATTTAAACAACATTTAGCATTGCAAAGTCTAGACATTACCTCAGCTGGTACGACGGTGACATCCTCAGCTGGTTCAATCATGACATATTTCTTCGTCTCTTCAATGTCTGCCATCAGTGCCTTGTCAGCTGCATCCTCTTCTTCTCCCTAATGATTGTGTCTAGACCATCGCGGAGTTGCATATGATGCTAAAGATTGCAGAGATGAACATACCAACTCTATCTAAGTCTGGTCCAGTGCTGATGATCAAAGAAGGTCGAGTCAAGAAATCTGAAGCCAAGGGAAAAGGCAAGAAAAGCTTCAAAAGCTAGGGAAAAGGCAAAGTTGTTGCCAAGAAACCTCTAAAGGATGTCAAGTGTTTTCATTGTGATGAAGTCGGACGCTGGAGGAACTGCCCGAAGTATCTAGCTGAGTTGAAGCAGAAGAATTCTGCTGGAGGACAGTCCTCACGTATGTTCATTATTGAGATCTTCTCTCTGTCTAGAAAATCATGGGTGTTTGACACTGGATGTGGTTATCACATTTGTAATGATTTTCGGGGACTAAAGAAGGCTAGGAGGCAGAAGCAAGGCGACCTGGAGCTCTATGTGGGAAATGGACGAAAGGTTTCTGTGAAGGCTGTAGGAGAATACACTCTTTTACTTCCTTCTAGTTTAGAACTTGTTTTGAACAATGTTTATTTCATTCCTAATTTGACTAGGAATATTGTTTTAGTATCCGCTTTGCGGGAACAAGGATTTAATTATGCTTTTGACAATGATTTTATTTCTGCATATTTAAATGGTTTGTTTTATTTTTCTACAAATCCTCACAATGGAATATATGAGATAGAAGTCCATGATAATAACGTTCTATTTAATATCTCCACCAAACGTACGAAATTTGATTTCAATGATACGTATCTATGGCATTGTAGACTTGGACACATAAACAAGAATCGCATGAAAACTCCAGACCGCTGGAATTCTGAATTCTACTGGTCAAGAGTCATTTGATAATTGTGAGTCATGTTAAAGTGGAAAGCTAACCAAGGCTCCTTTTACCGATATTGGTCAAAAGGCTAAGGATCTATTAGGACTTGTACATACTAACGTATGTGGTCCATTCAGAACAATGTCTAGAAGTGGAGAGAGATACTTCGTTACATTTACTGATGACTTAAGTAGATATGGATATGTTTATCTTATGAAGCATAAACATGAAACATTTGAAATGTTCAAACAGTACCAGAACGAAGTACAAAATTAGCTTGGTAAGACGATTAAGATGCTTCGATCTAATCGAGGTGGTGAATATCTTAGTCATGAGTTTGACGAACATCTAAAGAAATGTGGGATCATTTCTCAGCTTACTCCACCAGGAACACCTTAGCTTAATGGTGTATCCGAAAGGAGAAATCGAACTCTATTAGATATGGTGCGGTCTATGATGTGTCGTACAAACCTCCCACACTCCTTCTGGATTTTTGCTCTTGAGACTGCCACAAGAATCATAAATCTAGCTCCTACAAAGAAGGTGGACAAGACGCCTTATGAGATATGGCACGTGGAGAAACCCAAAGTGTCCTACCTTAGGGTTTGGGGATGTAACGCATATGTTACAAGTGAATCTACAGACAAGCTAAATCCCCGTGGCGATAAAGTTGCTTTCGTCAGATTCCCGAAAGCAATCGGTTACTACTTCTACATTCCTGCTGAAAATCGAGTTTTCATTAAACGCGAAGCTACTTTCTTGGAGAAAGAACTGCTTACGAGAAGGATTGGAGAAAACCATGTGGATATGGATGAGATCCAAGAACCACAAACTGAACCTGCTGTTCAGTATGAGGCTGCTGAAACCAAATCTAGAAATGTTCAAGATTCAACTGTGACATAAGTTGTTCGCAGAAGTGCTAGGGATTGTCATGAACCAGATCGGTATATCGGGATTCACCAGATTGACGACATCCTTATAGTTGATCAGGCAGAGCCCACTAGTTACAAATCTGCAATCTTAGATTCTGAATCTAAGAAATGGCTTGAAGCCATGGATGTTGAAATCCAATCCATGTACGACCATGTATGCGACTTGGTTGATCTTCCTCCCGAAAGTCGGACCGTAGGAAGCAAGTGGATTTTCAAGAAGAAAATCGACATAGATGGGAATGTGCAAACCTTCAAAGCAAGGCTGGTAGTGAAAGGCTTTACTCAGACTCAAGGAATTGATTATGATGAAACCTTCTCGCCAGTAGCCATGCTTAAGTCTATTAGGATCTTGCTTGCCATTGCCGCGTATTATGATTATGAGATATGGCAAATGGATGTCAAAACCGTGTTCCTTAATGGGCATCTTGCTGAAGATGTCTATATGGTTCAACAGAAAGGTTTTGAAGATCCAAAGAATCCTAATAAGGTATGCAAGTTGAACAAATCCATTTATGGATTAAAATGTAATCCCTAGAAAATTCTGGCATTTACCTTTACTTTTCCGGCACTTGTAATTTCATTATTATGTGGTTTGCATCCGTCCATTTCAATAAATTATCCATTACATTCCATAAGTATTCATACATACATACATTGGGTACAATTATTTCAAATTCAAAAAAATATATATATTTATATTAGGAATTATATAAATAATTGTTATTATCCAATTAAATAAATATATATGTATATGCTAAGTTATTTCTAAACATATATATATATATATATACACACACATATATTTATAAATAAACAATTTACAAAAAGTTAAATATTAAATTCTATAAAAATTAGGGTTTATGTGTTTTAATCAAAATAAAAATTAATTCTATTTAGTAATGTACATTTTTACATTTATAACATTTAATTATAACATAATGATTTATTAGATTATATAAAAGATTAATGATTTTATATTTTATAAAAGTCGAGGGTTCAAATTGTTATTTCTGAAACTCATTTCTAAATTAAAACAAGTTTCATACATAAAATAGTAAAACCTTAAAAGATCAGGGACCTATTTTGCCAAATCCTAAACCCTTCCCTCCCCAAACAGGTCACAGGTTCGAAACCCGCAATCAACGGCTTCGACCCTTTAATCCCAAACTCGTTCATGAAGTGTTTTCGTGCAAATCCATAATCGGCAACACGTTTAGGACAATCAAACGACCCACTCCCTGCGATTAATTGGTTTTTTAGGATAGTTTTGATGTGTAACTCGTAACCGATGAACCCACTCTCAATCATTTACTCGATCGATCAATGCAGTAAATATTGGCTATAAATAGGCACACCACATCGTTAGCGACACTCACTACAAGCTTCCTATGCCCTCCATTACGTCGAATTCCACCTCTGTATCACCCCGATTAGCAGAAGAACACGAGCCGGCTTCGTCAACTCGTTCTCATCCTTTACGTATTCATTTCAGGTAAATTTAGGGTCGTTGGGTTCGTTTTAGTGCAAGGATCAAAAGCCCCATCAATTGGGCTTCGATCGTTAGCTCGATCGAAAGAATTGAGGGCTAGAGTTACGGGTTCAAATGGGGAAAAAAATGACTTGTGAGCTTGGGTTTTTAAATTAAGCAAGCCGGATTAGACCAAGGCATTAGCCTTGGTCTGGTGGTTAGTGTGTGTGTGCAAGTGTAACTCGGTCCTGGCGCGGGTTCGAATCCGGCCAGGCCTTGTTTTGGTTTTCTTTCCTTTTTATTTCTTTTAATACATTATCTAATATCTAAAAATTCTAAATTAATTTTTATAAATTATATAAATATATTCTGTAATATTTATAAAAAACTAAAAATATAAAATAGTATTTCAACTATTTTATTTTATTAAAAATACAATTAAACCTCTTGTAAGTTTCTAAATAAAATAATACAAATGATTTGTTTAGACAAATTTAATTACGTTATTTATCTTTATATTAATAATATTTATTACCCAAATTTTAATTAAATGTGTAGGCATTATTAATCTCTTTCAAACTTATAAATAATTATTTTTATGAGAATAATTATTTAAAACACTTTTAAATTTATAAAATACTTAAATAATTATTTTATACAAAGTTCAATTAATTGTATTCAAAGTCTATTTAGTCTTTTATAATTCAGTTAAAATGAATTAATTAATAGATTAATTAGCTATTTTTATTACATTAACTAATAGTTTAATTAATCATTCTAATTACATAAAATCAATTAATTAAACCTTTACGATTACAAGATTTATTTACAAATTATTTTTAGAATAATTATATAAATAAAACCGAAGTTATTATTTAAACTATTCATTTTCATAACTTTATTTATTAATTACCCTTAGAATAATTATATAGATAAATTACTACGAAATTAATTAGAAGTCTTAATAAACTCAAATTAAATTATAAACTACTTTTATTAACATTTCAATACTTCTATTTTCTTATAAAATATATGTATACAAGTCCATATTCAAACCCAAACCCCATGAAACCCTAAAGTCCCAAAATCTCCTCAATTCCTTTTTGACGTACATTAAATTTATAGTATCATTATACATGTAGGTTTATTGTGAGAAATCCTCACGAGGCCTATCAATCTTTACCAATCCATACCACTTCTAGCCTTATTACAAGTGAGTTTCATAGCCCCCTTTCTCTTTACTATTGTTTATAAATACTCGGGGTGGAACATGTTTACATACATTACATATACAAATTCAATACCATTGTTCTCATGCTATTACCTATGTGCTTTATGTCTTAAACTACTTGGAGACCATACGTGTGTTCATGTTTAGTACAATCATTAACTTGCGAGGCAGGCCTAAGGTAGTACCTAACATGATCATTTATACAGGAAATCGATACCATACTTAGCACAAACCTTGGCGGGTTTTGTGTATACCATATTACTACTTTTTTAAAAACACAATCAGTTGGATTGTACATACCAGTTTTCCATTTACTACGGTTTGATTGTACGCTTTGGAACCTTGTATGTTTTCACATTTATGCCTTAGTTTATGCTTTGAACATATTGAATTTTAAATCCTTTTTCAAATTTTGTTTGGTGTCAAAACCTATGTTACTCACCAACTACTTACAGTTGACATTTACTCACATGTTTCAGGTGCACCTGTTTGAGGACTACTTGATCACATAGGACATGGGCCTAGTTTTAAATTAATTTATGTTATGTTATGTTCTGAACTTTTTATTTCATGTTTACTCTTGTAACGGATGTTTTAACTTCGATGATTAAATATTGCCATCATTAGTAGATGATAATGTGCTTATGAACAACCGCGTCAGCGCCAGCGTATAATCCGTCGCCGGCCGGGGTGTGACAGATTGGTATCAGAGGCATGGTTATAGGGAATTAGGTTATTAGACACACATGACCTAACCTACGAGTCCCAAACATGAGTTTAACTCTTGTCTTTTATTAGGAACTACACTCTATACTAAATCCACTTACCTATACCTATCTGCCTCTATCCATTCTTGTCTACATAGTACAATTGCATACACAACTACATGGATTACTTGAAACATACTCTTAGACCTAAGGGTCTAATCCAAATGAAACTCTCATCAAAGGTATGTAGGTTCTAACTCATGAATGAGAACTTGTGCAATCCGGAAGGGTGGATGCCTGTATTCTGGGAAATTCTGTCTAGGAAAGCATTTTTTATAAATCCAAATTAACCGATGGACCAGTTATGCTTTCCTGGGAATTCTTGGGATGAGTTTCCACCTATAGGCTAAAGCATGACTTCTCAGACATTAGGTGAACTTAAAATACTTTGATAAGTCAACGTATCCATTTATAATTGGTACCACCCATGTTTTATTAAATACCCCATGATTTTATTACAAACTTTTTTACATGATTCCTATCTTATAAACTACTATTCATCCCTTTTGTAGAATGCCTCCTCGCGTGAACGTAGAAACAACCTCACTGACAGGATCATCCAGCAAATGGCTACGATCCTACCAACTATGGTCAACCAGCTGAACCAGAATGCAGCTCCAAGAAACCCCACGTGCACATTCAAACATTTCAATTCCTGTAACCCCACCAAGTACTACGGGAACGAGGGAGCCACTGGACTTCTCCAATGGTTCAAAAGCATTGAGGGAACCTTCATCAATGCCGACTGCCCCAAGAACCTAAAGGTTCGTTATGCTAATAGTGTCTTCCAGAAGAGGGCACTCACCTGGTGGAACGGGGAAAAGTGTGACCGTAGGATTGAAGTTGCACTGGCTCTACCACGGGCTGATGTTAAGACACTCATGACTGATGAGTTTTGCCCCTGTAATGAGATCAAGAAGCTAGAAGCAGAGTTCTTGGATCTCAAACAGGATAGTGGTGAAAGCCTTGCCTACACCACCCGTTTTCATGAGCTTAGCCTTCTGGTGCCTCATATGGTCATTCCCCTCTCCCGATCCATTGAGAAATACATCAATGGCCTACCCATGCAGATTCAAGATAACGTCTTGGGTAGCAATCCTACCACACTCGAGGAAGCAATCCGTCTTGCTGCTACCCTGTCAGACAATCATGTTAAGGCAGGGACTTTATCTAAAAAGGGTGCCAAGAAGACCCTTGAGAAAACCACTACCGAACCCATCAAGGAAGCCAAGGCTGAGTCTTCCTTGAATAATAGGAAGCGGAAGGGCAAGAACTTTGCCATTATCACACCTGCTACCCCTCTAGCCTAAGTAGTGCCTAATGCCTTCAACCCTAACAAGAAGCCATATGTCGGAACCCTACCTCTGTGTAACACATGACAGCTCCATCATACTACCAACATGACATGTCGTCTATGTACCAATTGTGGACGTTCTGGGCATACGGCTAACATTTACCGTTGTGTTCCCCGAGTTAACCAAGCCTATCAACCTGTTATTCCCATTCCTACTGCTATCACCCAGGGTTGTGCTTGTTATGAGTGCGGTGACACAAATCATTTCAGGAACCGTTGCCCTAGGTTAGTCATTGTGAACCAAGCCAACCTAAACCAGGGCAACATAGTTCAGGGAAACATGAACCGAGGAAATGTGAATCAGGGGATTGCAAACCCCGTAGCTCGTGGACGTGCCTTCAACATCAATGCCAATAAGGCCCAAGCCAACAACGACGTGGTGAATGGTATGTATCAAATTAATCACCAATACGCTTCCATCCTGTTTGATACTTGTTCCGATAGAAGTTTCATGTCCTTTGAATTTGAACCACAACTCGCTATGAGTCAGACTAAGTTAGACAGATCCTTTGATATTTTAGTAGCGGATGGATACTCTGTTACTTGTGACGCCATCATTAGGGATTGTACCCTAAACTTGAATGATCATGACTTCTCGATTAATCTTATTCCCATGGCTCTCGGAGGTTTCGACATCATAGTAGGGTTCAAATTTTTAGTTTTCTCTCTTAATCTCTTCTCGTCCACCGTTCCCCATCATAGATCTAAAAGTTCCGACCGTCGATCGGAGGCCGAGCATGTGTATCTCTGAATCTCCGGCAAGAGTTAAGTAAGATGTGGTCCGACCACCTGTTCATGGTTCACGGTTCGACCACTAAACCGCTCGGACCGCCCTTTTTTTTGTAAAACGACTTTATAGTATGCAACCGGACCGCCGGAGACAGCGGTTCTCGATTGGACCGGTCCGACTGGCCGGTCCGTTCTCAAAAACATTGGTAATTAATGGAATTTCTGTGACGAACGACTTCCAACAATCTGAACAAGGTTTGATCTCGCTAAACCAGAACAATTTCTAATTTCAATTTTGGCTAATTGAGAACGTTAATTGAATACCACTATTGCCCAAGATCTTTAATAACACAATGATACAAACACAAACTATAATTGATTTCACAATAATCATACGTATTTCTAGGTTACACACTTTGAAAGTGTTCTACCCTATTTATATCCATTGAATCGGCACCTCCTAGGGTTGCAACGGTTCTAGGCAACTCATACAATCGTCACATAAACTTGGTGGTTACCAAGTTTAGATTTTGACACTCTAGACCATATACTTTACATACATAATTAAATCTATACTATATAATAAATAAAGGTTTTGGTGGTACACTTTTCACTCTCATGTGCATCCTCAACATTTTTTTTCCGCCTCTCTCTCCTATTAATTATACAATTTTTTTTGATTTTTTTATAATTTTTGTTTACCGCCTCTCTCTCCTATTAAATAATAATGATTTCTATAATTATTTTTATAAATTATTTTTTATTTAAAAAAACTGGTTTGTTCATAAAACATTTCTATAATTTGACATTTTTTCATTCTTTTTATAAACATTTAAAAAAATAACTATATAACGTTTATAGAATTTATATTAAAAAACTATGTGATATGTCATAAATATGTAATATGTAAATCTTTATTACTAAGTATGTGTAACATTGCATTTATTCAACCAGTGTAATATACCCGGTTTCTAACCTATATTATAATAAATGAATAACTATACTTGCTACGTGTCGACTTCTGGTAAAGTGTAGATTTTTGTTTCCTGCCTATTTCTCCTATTAAATAATAATGATGTTAAATAATTAAATATCTAAAATTTATTCTAATACTTTATTAAAAATTACAAAATTATAAAAAAAATTTCAATTATATCTTAATTTAAAATATAATTTTATAATTCTTAAATATTTATTATTTGCTATTTATATTTCTTAAATCTTCATTATTTCTTAATTCACTAATGATTGATAACATCCAATATACAAATCTTCATAAAAACTACTGTTTTATAACAAATTGTATTTATTCAACCCATGTAATACATGAGTTTTAACCTAGTACATACTAAACAATGCTCGACTAATTACCAACTTTTTGTTTTCACAGCAACAATGATATTATCAAAAAAAAGCTAGCGGAGAACTAGCAAAAAAATCCCCTACAAGATGCATAAAGTCATCAAGGAAACATACATAAACAGCCCACAAGCGGGCGTTATTGCACCAAAACGGAATTAATCTAACCACTCACTGGATGAACCAGCAATTTCTCCTAATCCATGGACTAATTACCAACTGTCCCCTTAACTTTGACCCACATGGATTAAGGAATTACAATTCATGTAAGGCCCCTTTCCTGGGTAACCTCACTTGTTGGATTTACTCATAAACATAGTCATAAATATTGAATTTAAATTAAAAACATTCATGAGTAGCGGAAGCAAACATCCTTTGAATACATAACATAGCAGCGGAAGTCTCCTGTCGGGTAGCCATCACGTCTTCGTACGACTCTTCTTTTTGTTACCTGAAATGTATACTAAAAGTCAGCTGACGCTGGTGAGTTCTAGTTTAAGGTAATTAAGTATTAACATTATTTCTTTCGTAAGGATATACATAAATACATATATAAATACACATGATCATATCCTTTACTTTCGTTTTTCATTCGTATGAGAGTACATATGAATATGTATTCACCTTTTCTTTCATTTAACATTCATTGGTCGTACACATATGGGTGATCAACCCGTCATAATCGTTGCGTGAGTCACAAAGACAAACGCTATAAGAACTACTGTCGTAGTCCATTATATAAACCGTCCGGCCCTAGAAACCGTCCGTCGAAACATTAATCCATCCGGCAAGCTTTGTCCGTCTGCCTTAACCGTCCTACCGTCGTAGTCCGTCTATTCGCCTGTCTGCCCTAGGGCATCCGTTTCCCACGCGAACTATTATTTATGCAACCGTCCTTCCTTTATAAGGCAATTGCTTCGACCGTCCATTAATGCCTTTCATACGTCCTAGCTGATGAAGGAACGTATTTGTCCCGGTTGCAAAATAGTCGCGTGGTCGTTCGTCTACCGGCGTAGCCGTTATCATCGAAGCATCCATAATGTTTACATACATTCATAACATGCGATATATATAAAAATATAGGGCAAGAATTCATTCATTCATTCGTTCTTTGTAAACATACATTCATTCTTTGTACATCTTTCATTTCATATATATATATATATATATAAATGCATTTATACATCACATATGATCACATTGGCATTCATGACATATATTCAGTTAGTGTATACACTTCAGCCCCAAAATATTTTAAATTGATTTGCACATAACATAGAGGGGGCACATAGAACTCACCTGATGAGTGATTTCCTGAATACACCTAGCTAGTCAAAGAGCGTCACTTAAGGTCACACACAATATGTATAAGCAAGTCATACATGATAAGCTAATGAACCTAAATGGCACTTAACATTTCGATTCTGATGAGCAGGCGAACTTAATAAGTTCGCAAGGTTTGGGTATAGGCGAACATGACAAGTTCGCCCATAGTAAGTTAGTTTTTCTTAAACATAGGTGAACTTAGTGATCAAGTTCACCTCTTTAGGCGAACATGACAAGTTCGCCCATAGTAAGTTGGTAAGTTCGCCTCCATTGAGTTACAGGCGAACATAGACCAGCGAACTTAATAAGTTCGCTATATTGGGTCCAGGAAAACTTGGTAAGAAGTGAGCACTTTTCGTCAAGCGGTCGACAATCACCCAGATGGTATCATTACCTTTAGATGTTCGCGGTAACTTGGTAATGAAGTTCATCGTGATCTCCTCCCACTTCCATTCCGGTATTGGTAATGGTTGCATTTTACCGCATGGTTTTCTGGTGTTCGGCCTTAACTAGTGAACATGTTAAGCACTTGCTCACATATTCAGTCACATCAACCTTCATGCCAGGCCACCATTACTCATTCTTCAAGTCTTGATACATTCTGTTCATCCTGGGATGGATAGAATAGCGATACTTATGGGCCTCATCAAGGATTTTGGCTCTAAGTTTACCAATCTTGGGTATCCACATCCGGCCAAACCGAGTTCGTACACCATATGTGTTAGTATCCAGTTTCCCTTATTGTCCTACTATTCTTTCACGTTTTATATTCCTTTCCAACAGTGCTTCATCTTGTGCCTTTGCTATTTCATTCATCAAATCTGATGTTATAATCAGCTGACACGCTTTGATCCGGATAGGTGCCGACTCTTCCTTTCTGCTTAAGGCGTCAGCCACGACGTTTGCATTGCCTAGATGGTACAATATCTCACAGTCATAGTCCTTTAGTAGTTCCAACTACCTCCTTTGTCTCATGTTTAATTCTTTTTGTTCAAAAAAGTACTTCAGGCTTTTGTGATCGAAGCAAATGGTGCACTTAACTCCATATAAATAGTGCCTCCAAATCTTTAATGTGAAAACTACTGCCGCCAACTCCAGATCGTGAGTGGGGTAGTTAATCTCATGAATTTTTAACTGTCGCGAAGCATAAGCGATCATCTTTCCTCGTTGCATAAGTACACAACCTAATCCCTGACCCGAAGCGTCAGAGTAGACTACCAAGTCTTCTTTTCCCTCAGGTAGGGTCAATACTGTAGCTTGGGTTAATCATGTCTTTAGTTCCTCAAACATGTCATTTTAGGTTGGACCCCATTCATATTTTACTTCCTTCCATGTCAGTTTTGTTAGAGGCGAGGCTATTCTCGAGAAATCCTGAATGAACCTCCGATAGTAGCCTGCTAGTCGTAGAAAACTTCGTATTTCCGTTGGCGTCTTTGGAATGTTCCATTCCTTTACCATTTCGATCTTTACAGGATCTACCATAATTCCGTTTGGATTTATCACATGACCTAGGAATTGGACTTCCCTAAGCCAGAACGCGCACTTGGAAAATTTCGCATACATCTTCTCCTGCTTTTGTAGGTCCCTCGGGTGTGGTGGATCGTCACATGCAAGTGGTCTACTAGTCGGACCGGGTGCGGAATACCCGTGACTAGGTGGAGAGTCTAACTGAACAAAGTAAACCGAACACAAGAGTCACAATAATCGTTCTTTGTATTATAAACACTCGACGGTTACAGAGAGAATACAAGCTGCGTACTTAGCAAAACTGAGTTCGTATGAACAAATGGTTCTGCGTACTTAGCTTCTGTGAACCTATCCTATTTATACTGACCTGATGCCTGCGCACTTAGCAAGTGCGCAGGACCAATTACTACTGCGTACTTAACAAGTACGCATAGGTATTCCTGCGTACTTACTAAGTACGCAGGAGCATTCTCCTGCGCACATACAAGTGCGAAAAACACTTAGAAGAAATCAACAAAACATTAAGTAAAAGTAAATACAACTCGATAAACTTTTACATAATGACTCTTACATACAAAGACAAAATACAGACATTAGACATACAAACCTAGACTCTATCCAGAGTGTTGTCACAGGAAAGTGCATCAACAAACTCCCCCTTGACAACAGCTCGGGATCTTCATCGTCTTCAGTCTTCAATCTTCAGTCTTCACTGCACTGCTTCCTTAGCTTCCATCTTCTTTTTGTAATCAAGACAGAACTTGATTAACTTGTCGTATTTGGCCGAGAGAAGCTTTGTCCATTCGTCAGTGTGGATGCAGAATTTGTCTGCTAGTACCTCCAGATCGTTCACAGAGAAATTGATGAAGCAGACTTCATCAAAAACCCTGATCACTTCCTTTGGCACTGTGTTTCCACTATCTGACTTACCTTTACCCATGATCACAGCCTCGCCCGTTTTTGGATCAACGTACCAGTACCACATGTCACCAAGGATATCCTGAGGTAACTTGCTCAGGGGAATCTTGGTTTCACATCGCACTGGCTTGTATACCAATTTCTTTAACGGCTTCTTAGTCACAGGATGCACAGCGTGCTTATCCTTGACTCTTCTGGGCACCTGAGGCTTGAGATACTCAAACTTTCCCGATCTTGCTTCACGCTGTAGTATACTCCACAAACCCATTGCTACTGCATGATTCGAATGATTCAGCAGGTCGCGGTTTGCAAGGTTAACTAGGTCATACTTGGGCAAAGAGTTGAACGCCTCACTGGTTGGTTTCAAGTATTGAACCCCTCCAGATCTTTTGATGGCGAACAACTGCTTGTCCTCCTCAAACCTGACAGCTAAGATCATACCTGTCGCTCCATACTTGTCATTGATAGACGTCTTTTGCCACACTGGAGCTGGACCTTTTGTAGATGCAGAAGGCATGTCTTTCTCTTTTTGTGCCTCGGGGTCCACAGGTATAGGGTCGACCGGGGGGGCATCAGTTGTAGCTTCAACATTACTTGCTGTATCAACTGAGCCTGTGTCTGTTTCGAGCAGAGATTCGAGCGAAGGTATTTCAAAGATCTCACCATCCTCTAACTCATACTCTAGATCCCCGTCGCCCTTGGGAATCTCGATTATCACATCATCATCATCATCGTTCCAATCATCACCAGAGTCGATCTCTCCTTCTTCCAGATTAAGGAGAGCATCGATCTGTGCTTCTTTAGAATAGTCAGGCTCGAGACATAGAATCTTGTCAGCCACTGACTTCCCTTTATCACCGCCACCACCACCTCCTGAGGTATCACCACCCTCTTGCGTAGTAGACTCCCCCTCAGCCATTGACGTAGTAGAGATGGGCACAATTGCCGAAGCTTGGTGCTCACCTCCACTAGGACCGACTTCAGGATCCTTGTCTTTGTCATCATCCTTAGTCAAATCGACTGGATGACAAACCTCTGCACCGGTGGATTTTTCTTTTTCCTTCTCCCCCTGAGCACCTAGCTTCTCGGTCAGTTCTGCAATCAATTTGACCATAGTAGCGTGCTCCTGCCTTTGAGCATCCATCCTTAGCTCAATTGAAGTTCTGTGGGCCAGAATCATTTCATTCGTCTTCATTAATAGTTCATTCTGCGCCATCACATTCTTCAGCCGTTCATCAGTCCCCGTTCTCTGGTACGCAGAATCCTAACTTCATCTGCCAGAGAGTTTATCTAAGCTTGTTGAGCATCAGACTCCTCCTTTGACGTTTGAATAGTCTTCAACAAGCCAGCAACTTGGGTTTCTAGCACATCGATCCTAGCTTCATTTGGATCCGGATGCCTAGATGATGAGGCTTCGGCGTTGTGGATGGGGGAAGAGAAGATTGTGTCAAAGTCGAACCCCTGTGAGAAATCACCGTAGTTGAAGGCTTGACCTGACGGCTCTTTGGTGGGTGTTGGGGTTGGGGATGGTATGATGTGAGTGGGTGTTATTGTTGGGGTGACTGTAACTGACTCCGTGAGAAGTGGAGCAGTCACCGTCACCTGGACGGTTGGAATAGGGAGGGTCACCGTCACAGGAATCACCTCTGTGACCGCCGTGACCGCCACATCTGCTTGTACCAGTGGCCTTCTCCTCCTACTAAACAGTTGCCGTGCTGGTTGTGTAGATTCTGGAATGGCAACTTCAACTTGTACAGGTTGCACAGTTGGAATCTCTTCAACCCTGGGGATGGCAACCTCTTTCCTATCGCCCCTTTTCTTGTTGGTGCTCTCTTGTCTCTGTCTTTGTAGAGCAGCGTTAGAGTCGGAATCCGGCTCATATTCGCTGCTGGAGCTTTGTCTCTTTCTTTTTGAAGACGACGCAGGCTGGGTTACCTGTGTCAGTCTCCTCGGATGTGCCTGTGATGGTGCATCATCGAAATCTGAAGAATTTGATTCTGTAGCCTCCGAATCGGATTCCTCAGCACCACCAACACCACCTTCAGCATCACCTTCATCATTATCATCATCTTCTTCATCTTGTTCTTCATCAGAGTGATCACTCATCTCTGGTCCCGAGTTGGGACTATACCAGTTCCAGTCCTCCGGAGCGACGTATGCTTCATAAATCAGGTGGCCGAAGAGTTCAGTATGCTCAGGGGTAGGTTCTACACCGCCTGGCTTTAAAAATTGTGCAAAGACTCTCTTGACCACTCTCTTCACTTGCAGTCTCTCCCCGATCGCACGCAGGTTTGGCAACGCATCATCGATCAAAAGTTGCACAAACCTCGGGTATAAAAGGAACCTAAACCTCTCCGCCGTATTTATCTGGTCATTGATTGCTTTGAAAATAAAGCGGGAGAAGTTGTAGCCCCGATTGAGAGACAAGCCCACCATGGCTGCGGCAAGGTCATGACCCATGGCATCCTTCCCTGCTTTCCTTGATGAGATGCACATAATCATGATGTGGGCAAAGTAACGCCATTGATCTAGAACCCACATTTTCTTGTATGAAGCATAGTCCCTTTCTCCGACATATCCCATTCTCTGCCTCCAACACCCATCCACGTAGTAATCTGGATAGGATGTCGGGTCGGTGGGAAGGTCTCCAAACTGCAGTACTCTCCTTATTGTATCCTCAGAGATGGCAATAGCCCGACCGTCAACGGTAGCCCTTATGACATTTGGAGATACCGTGCAGTCGTGCTCTGCTGTCTCCCAGAATTGCTCTAAGTAAGGTCTTGAGACTGTTGGATTAGCCGAGATTGCATAACTTATTTTAGATCTGTTCAGGAAGTCCACAATCTCTCTATATTGTAAGGCTGCCCCTTTCCACTCTGGTTCAGTGTGCGCCAACAGATTGAATTCGTTAGTGAATGCACGAGCCATTATCTGCAAACACACACAGAAAACATAATTAGATCAATTAATAATAATGGAAGTAGACTCACATGACATAGAATAGTAGTTACACTTTGTAAAAAATTTAAGACTTTGAAAAATTTTCGAAGTGTTGGTCCTGCGCACTTAGCAAGTGCGCAGGATTTTACTCTTGCGTACTTAACAAGTACGCAGGAATTACTTCTTGCGTACTTGCTAAGTGCGCAAGAACAACCCTTAGCAAAAATTTCAAAGATTTAAATTCGTTCAAAAAGCGGGTTGATTAGGTAGCCACTAGGTCGGAATCAGGGATTCGAACCTATGGTACCATGATCAACACCATTAACCACTACGACACGATCAAATTTTGACCTAGGTCAGTGATCGACCCACTGACGCTTCGACTTCAACCCGTCGGATCAATCGATGACCAAAGGGAAAATGTATGATCGATTAGGCAATCTAATAGCTTGTTAGTGACATTAGTTACCCAAACAACCCATTTTACCCCAAAAATTCTACGGATTTAACCTAAAAATTCTAAGTCAAAAATCGGTCCAAAATTTCACGAATTTATGGATGAAATCGGTCTAAAATCTCACCAAGGAGATGAAATACGAAGATGATAATGTGGAAGGGATGAAAAACGGGTTTGAACACACTCGATTTTGAGAGAAAATTGCAGGGGGAAAAATTTCGGTTTGAAAGCTTAACCTGGAAATTTTTCTAAGTGTTGAACTTATACCCCACTGATAATGTTCGTGCGTACTTGCTAAGTGCGCACGAATTAACTCTTGCGTACTTAACAAGTACGCAGGAATTAACTCTTGCGTACTTGCTAAGTGCGCAAGTCTTACTTCGTGCGAACTTGACAAGTGCGCAGAAACTTTAAGTGCGCAATTTTCAACTCAGAATTATGAAGATTTTCAAGTCAAATAACGAACAAGATAAAAATATTCAATCGGGAGGATTCAAATACAATTCATGAAGGTTAAAGATAAAATATTTTTGGCCTTTTCTGAATTAAACTTAAACAATGCATAAACTTAAAATCTTTTTGTTCTTTTCAAAATAGATATGTACAAGTATTCACACAAGCTATTTTTGATCAAAGACACGAGCAGAGGATCATATCAGGCTAACTTATAGCAAAAACGATACAATATAAACATCAAAGAATATGGGATCATGTCATGTATTACTCTTTATTCTTACGTAATAAGCAAATAAACAAGTAATTCTAGTTGACAATATTATAAGATTTGAAACTATATGCATCTTTGTATCATGTTCTTGTGTATTAAGTTATTAATTATAAAATATACAACGTGTACCCCACTTAAATGCTATGATATTTTGCACTATCTCAAGGCATCTAAGATTTTTCCAATGATATTCTTAATTTTCAGAATGAAGTTACATCAATTAGCACAGAAAAATCAAGCAGAATCCATGAGGATTATCAAGAATCATAAGATTCAGAATCGAGTGATTCAATTGTCTTGGTTTCATGTGATTTTCTTCTTTGAATATCGGTATGATGATTCGGGATAAGGAACATGGTGTTTGATTATAAGGTAACGGGATCCAACTTTTATCTGGATTTGATTTCAATGAACCAGGAATGATTCAAGGGTGAATACATGCTCAACGGTTGATGTAGAGACATGTCTTGATTCAATCTCTCCTTGCATACTTGTGAGTATGGGCAGTGAGATGAACCGCATTAATTGTGCTAACAACATAACCCGAAACTGATCTCAAAAGAAAATTATTGCCAAAATCTAACATCCTTTATCTGATAATGATCTTTTCTATTCTTTTACACACACACTCTTGCAAATATGGGTTCAAATCACAGTTGTAATTTAGATTTAGTTTCCACACTACTAGTGATTCAAAGACGCATACAGCCTACTGACAATTCAAATTACTTGTAAGTAAACATATTAAAAACATAATAATTTAAACAATTAAGTAAACATGACGCAATCATTTCCCATGAGCAGTCTATGATGGTTAGATCATTTCAGATGTACTATCATTTCCTCGTTTCTCAAGTGAACTTTTGAAATTTTCTCCATTTTCTAATTTTTATTTTTTTTTATTTTTGTAAAGTATTTTAAACTAACAGAACTATACAGAAAAATTTTAAAAGAAATAAAATTTAACTTCCATGAATTGAATTGATTTAAGAAAATTAATTTTTCACTCGGGATTGAACATTCCTATCAAGTTGACAAGATGCTCAAAACGAGACCGATCAAATGCCTTTGTGAAAAGGTCAGCAAGATTGTCATCCGTGTGAACCTTTACAAGTTCAATTAAATGCTTTTCAGCACAATCACGGATGAAATGATGGCGAATTTCAATATGCTTAGTTTTGGAATGTTTCACCGGGTTATTTGTGATGGACATGGTGGCATTGTTGTCAATGAATAAAGGAGTTCCAGTGAAGTTCAAGCCGTAGTCTCGCAATTGCTGCTGAATCCACAATATCTGAGAACAACCGCTAGCTGCAGCAATGTATTCTGCTTCACAAGTTGAGACAGAAACCGTTGACTGCTTCTTGCACTGCCAGGAGACCAGTCTGTCTCCCAAGAATTGACATCCGCCAGAAGTTGACTTTCTGTCAAGGTTACAACCGCCATAATCTGAATCAGTGTAGGCTTTGAAGTGGAATGACTGCTGCTTAGAGTACCAAAGACCCAATCGGGGTTTCCCTTTCAGGTATCTGAAAATCCTCTTCACGGCTATCATATGTGACTCCTTCGGTTGAGACTGAAACCTTGAGCACAAGCATACAGCAAACATAATATCGGGTCTTGAAGCTGTGAGATACATAAGTGATCCGATCATCCCACGGTACAACCTGCTGTCTACATCCTTCCCATCTTTGTCAGGATGCAAACCATGATTGACTGGGATTGGTGTGTCATAAGTAGTGCTATCACTCATCTTATATTTTGACAGGATGTCTTGCACATACTTAGTTTGATGTAGATAAATGCCATCCTCTCTTTGACTGACTTGCAGACCTAGGAAGAACGACAGTTCACCCATATTGCTCATTTCAATCTTGGACTTCATCACCTTCTCGAATTCCCGACACATCCCTTCATTGGTCGACCCAAAGATGATGTCGTCGACATATACTTGCACAAGTAGAATGTCACCTCCTGCTTTCCTTATGAAGAGAGTCGAGTCAATCTGTCCACGGTCGAAACCATTAGACAGTAAATGCTTTGATAGTGTCTCATACCATGCCCGCGGTGCTTGATGAAGACCATAAAGTGCTTTGTCGAGCTTGTACACTTTATTGATATTATGCGGATCTTCAAAACCGGGAGGTTGAGTGACATAGACTTCTTCATGAACTTTACCATAAAGGAAAGCACTCTTCACATCAAGTTGGTAGACCTTGAAGCCGACATATGTGGCATAAGCCAAGAACAGTCGAATGCCTCAATTCTAGCAACTGGGGCATATACTTCCGTGTAATCCAAGCCCTCTTGTTGATAAAAACCCTGAACAACCAATCTTGCCTTGTTCTTCACAACTACATGACGATCATCCGTCTTGCATTTGAACACCCATCTGGTTCCAATTGGCTGAAAGCCTTTTGGCAAGTCAACCAAATCCCATACATGCAACTTTTGGAATTGGGACAATTCATCTTGCATTGCCTCAATCCAGCAGTTGTCAGTGAGAGCCTCCTTCACATTCTTCGTCTCTATCTGGGACACGAATGCAGCATGCAGACATGTTTCCATGACACCAGTGTCAAATATCTCTGTGTAAAGACTGGTGTTCTCAGTGATGGTTCTATGACGAGTCTGAACACCGGCATAAGGATCACCAATAATGTTGTCGATTGGATGATTCCTATGCACTCTCGTCTCCGGTACAATTGGTTCTTGAATTTCTGGATCTAAATTTGTGATCAACTCCCCCATTTCCTGTGTTTCATCAGAAGAAGATTCAATGTTAATTGGATCAGCTGGAGCTTCATTTCCTACAGTTGTGTTAGGATTGGCTTGAGCGTCATCTCCAACAACATGAACACTTTCACTGTTATCACTGTTATGAGTTCCCGATGCAGATGCAGCATTGGAATCAGGAGTTATAATTGGTACAGTAGCACGAGTAGAAAAACTGCCGCCATTCAATAGATTATAAACATTTTCGGCGTCTTCTGCAGATAGCTCAGGAAGATTGAAAGACTTGAATAGCGCATCATAATCAAAACCCCAAGCTGGACCTTTTGGTTCTGGTGGAATGCTGTGTTTACTACAATCCACTTCGAACCATTCCTCGACAGTACGAGTTCCTATGTTGTACACTCTCTTGCAGGGCGAATTGGCAACATATCCTAAGAAGATGCCTTCCACCGCTTTCGCATGAAATTTAGATTGACGATCTTTACACTGTAGCAACAAGGAACAAGGACTACCAAAAGGAACTAGGTAATCAAGATTGGGAAGTCGATTGTTGATCAACTCATAACAAGTCTTGTTGTGTCTTTTCACCACCAAAACTCTGTTTAAGACGTGACAAGCTGTATTTACTGCTTCTGCCCAGAAAGTGACAGGAAGCTTTGCATCTGACAGCATAGTCCTTGCAGTCTCAATCAGTGTTCTGTTCTTCCGTTCTGCAACTCCATTCTGCTGAGGCGTGTACGGCGCGCTGAATTCGTGACGGATCCCTTTCTTGAGACAGAAAAGTTCCATCAAATTATTCTTGAACTCAGTTCCGTTGTCACTCCTTATTCTTCTAACTTTCAGCTTGCAAAGAGATTCCAAGCTCAGGATCAAGTATTGAAGAATATCGGCAGTCTCATCTTTTGTACCTAAAAAATGCACCCAAGAAAAACGTGAGAAGTCATCAGTTACAACTAGACAGAATGACTTACCTCCAATACTCCTGATACTTATGGGGCCAAACAGATCCATGTGTAATAGCTCCAAAGGGGTATCGATAGAGTTTTGGAGCTTGGGCTTGTGAGACTTCCGTTGCTGTTTGCCCTTTTTACAAGGCATACAGTCATCTGCAACGGTAAATCTCAGCTTAGGAACCCCGGTTACCAAACCGTTTCGGACAAGTTGATTCATTTTACGATAAGAAATATGTCCGAGTTTCCTATGCCAAAAGATGGAGTCAAGCTCTGTCGCTTTTGTAAGCAAACAAGTAGCAACTGATGAGGTGGTTTTTGCCACGCTCATATCAATCTGATAAGTGTCGTTTGTTCTTGGTGCTCTCATCAGAATCCAGTCATCAGGAACTTTGAAACCGGGTTTGAGAATCAGACATTCTGACTTGTCAAACATTACTGAGTACTCCTTGTCACACATTTGTGAGACACTCAACAGGTTATGCTTCAGCTGCTCGCAGAAGTTGACATTGTCAAAGCTAACACAACCGTTCGAAACCATGCCTTGACACGTGATACTGCCGCCTTTTTCTCCGGCAAAGGCCACATAGCCGCCTCTAAATGGTTTAACGTCTTGAAGCAAGGCCATGTTTCCTGTCATGTGCCGGGAGCATCCACTATCTACATACCAGCGGTTAGAGATAGTACCCTTCGGACGTCCCTGCACGAGTAACAAAAGAATTAGTTAGATTTGGAGACCCAAGCCATTGTGGTCTTGGGTCGTCCATCCTTCTCAAAATAAACTACTTCTTTCAACTCACAGTCATGATGACTGTCCAAAATTGGTGAATCTTTGGAGGAATTGGGAACAGGATATTGAGAATCTTTAACTTTCTTGTTCCAGGATCTCTTTTGAATCTTAACCATAACAGTAGACTTTGGTTCAATCACAGCCGGTGAACTTTTGGAAGCTTCACCTGATTGAGCTTTAGTCAGCTGTTCCAGCTTTCTCAACCTCTTATTCCTTCTTCTTCTCTGTGGCTTAGAGAGTCTAGCCACAGGTTTCTCACCAGTGCGTGTACTACCAGATGTAGACACACGAGGTACAGTAGGTTGCTTTACGTTTCTTACAACAGATGGCTTGGCCTCAGATTTGATCTTTGGCTTAGCTATCGGTTGCACTGGTGGTTTCACCACATTTAGCTTTGGTCTGATAGGAGCTTTCACTACTGGCGACTTAGGGATAACAGCTGGTCGTGAAACAACATGCCGTTTCCCTGGGTTCTTAGAAGGACAGTTCACAACAATGTGACCAACCAAGCCACAGTGAAAGCAATTCCTCTTGTCAACATAAGTTCTCATGTAAGGCTCTTTAGTTCTGGCCTTAGAAAACTCACCATTGTGAGAAGGAAGAGTTGGTTTATGAACAGAAGTTTGAACTTTTACAGTTTGATGTTTGGGGGTATAATACTTTTGCAAATTTTCTTTGTAACCCAGCCCATAATGAGATGAAAAAGCCTCTTTCTTAGCTTGGTTAATATTTTTAAAACCCCCGTAAAGCATTCCCTTAAGTTTATCATTTGTTTCAATGATATCAGGTTCAGTTAAAATGCAATTATCACCATTAGTGATAATGTTTTTCTGGACTTTCTGTTCAGTCAACAACTCCTTAGATACTACTCCTTCAGGGCAAGTGTTAACCGACCCATCCTCAGAAGCAGTAACATACTCCTCACTAGATGTGGAGTTAGCCATACTTGAGGATTCATCCTTTTTAGGGGAATCATCCTTATCAGAGGGCTCATCTAGACAAGTGAGATCAATGTCTATCAAGCTATTGACAAACTGCCCACTTATTGGTGGAGGAATGGCATTGGTACCAAGTCCTAGGCCATTCATTTTTCTCACCACGGATTCGTAGTGTTCCACCACGAAGCGAGAGTTTTTCAATTTCTCGTTAGTGCATTTGAGCTGCAAGATCTCATTTTGCAGTTTGTTAATTTCATTGTTCTTCTTTTCCAAAGCCCTATACGCAATGTCCAAATGAACCTGTTGGTCGCTTATTTTTAAAGAATAGTCTTGTTTTTCGTTCTGTAGCATTTCAACTGATTCTTTAAAACGTGATTCATTCATTTTGTAATTTTTAGCTGCCAACTTTAGGGGTCCGATTATGTCTTGGAGATCAGAAATTTCATTTTTTAGCCCTAGACATTTAGAACAAGAAACAACAGAGAAAGGGTTAGAATCTACCTCAAATGATGAACTTTGTCCTTCTCCAATTGCCATGAGAGCGACAGTAGTGGTAGACTCCTTTTCATCAGCTACAGAAGCTTCCTCTTCTTCAGATTCAGAAGATTCCTCTCCTACAGATTCAGAAGATTCCTCTTCTTCAGCTTCCTTCCTCTCGGCCTCCATCAGCTCCATGATTTCTGCCATGAGACCAACCTGTGCTTGAGCAATGATGGCGTCTTCTAGATGCACACCCCAATCAAAATTTTCGTCATTCTGTGCGACCAGAGCATTGGACTGATTACTTTGGGTATGATTGTGGTGACTTTGGTTGTTTTGGCCATGGCTGTTTCCCTGGCTAGGTCTGGTAAAACCAGAGGTAGGTGCTCTGTCCTTTTGACATTCACGAGCAAAGTGTCCATAGTTTTGACACTTGTAGCACTTGGCCTTGGATTTGTCAAATCCAACCTTGGCATTAGAATGCCCGCCAATATACTTTCTTCCTGTTCTGTTCAGGAAACGCTTGGCCCTCCTCAGTAACATGGCCATATTCCACTGAATATCCATGTCTTCAATATCATCAGGATCCACTTGATTGAAGTCCTCTTCAATAGTCTCAGGATCCGTTAGCTTTCCACCAATGAAATTCTCATATGCTAGCATGCAAGATGAGAATAGTGCTACATGATCTTCAGCTATCTTGGCAATAGCTGACTGGTTGGCTGAGCACATATTCTGAGGAGTCTTTGAGTTTTGTTGATTTTGTTGATGAGATCCAAACCCTGATCCTGATGCATAACATGCATGACCACCACAACCATTAGAGTGGTCTTCTTCAATGGATTTCCCAGTAAAGAGTGCAATCCCAGAGCCGGAAGACATTGACGTGGAAGTCGTCCCGTGATACAAGGAAAGGTCCTGTATCTGAGGTCTTCCAGAATTCTCCCTTTTTATAAGATTCATGTTATGAGCCTGAATCTTACCGACGGCCTCATCTACTGTCATCTCGTAGAACTTTGAACTTTCCCTCATCAGGGTTGTATACATCTCATATCTCGGTGGCAGAGCATCCAAAAACTTTTCCACCATTTCCTCTTCTGGATATTTAAGCTCAAACGATTTCAACTCCGTTTGTAGGTGATAGAATCTAGAGATAAGATCATCTAAAGATTCATTTTCTATAAATCTGAAGCACTCGTATTGCTTCCGGAGTAGATCCCTCTTGCTTTTCTTGATGTCACTATTTCCTTCAAATCTTTTCTGTAAAGCTTTCCAAAGATCCTTAGAAGATTCATATCCTCGGAAACTGTGGAACAAATCCCGAGTTAATGACATAGTGATTGAACCCAATGCCTTCTTCTCTCGATCATAAATTTTCTTTTCTTCTGCATCCAGCTTAGAGATAGGCTTAGGTACGTTTTCATCAAGATACAAGTGGGTTGGATGCTTATATCCCTCAAGAATAGGTATCCATAATGATGAATCGGTGTATGAAATATAGTGCTCAAAGCGGGCTTTCCAATTGGAATAATCGTTTACATTGAGCAACTTGGGAGGTTTCTGTGGAGTACCGATTTCATTATCATAATTTAACATACTACTAAGGTTCTGAAGGTTTGACATGGTGAACACTTGGTCAAAAATCAGAAAAGTCAGTAGCTATTGCGCACTTAGGATTGGCCTTGCGCACTTATGAATGGTCTTGCGTATTTAATATTTGCCCTTGCGTACTTGTAAGTACGCAGGAGTAAATTGTTAAGTACACAGGATAAGTCTTAAGTTCGCAGTTCAGTCTTGCGCACTTGTAAGTACGCAGGAGATAACTCTTGCGTATTTAGCAAGTTCGCAGAAAACTGTACTTTTTGCCAAAAATGGTAAGTACGCAGGACACCTTTTCAGCAACTCTCACCAAACCTTTCCGGTGACCTGAAACTCGCCGGAGTTGGTAAAAAATGGTCTGATGATCAATGCAATTGAGTCAAAGGGTCAGAAACAAGTTTCTAACCAACCTATGATGCTCAAAACACACAAATACACAACAAAGATCGGTTTCTGAGAGATTTTTGCTTCTAAAAAAGTGCTCAAGAGCTACCCTTTTTTATCCCAAAAATCAACAAAATAACCTCTCTTTGCTTGTAAAACTCAGTAAAAACGTCTCCAAACTCACTTACAACACTCGAATTCAAGAGCAATGCTCTGATACCACTTGTAGGTCCCTCGGGTGTGGTGGATCGTCACATGCAAGTGGTCTACTAGTCGGACCGGGTGCGGAATACCCGTGACTAGGTGGAGAGTCTAACTGAACAAAGTAAACCAAACACAAGAGTCACAATAATCGTTCTTTGTATTATAAACACTCGACGGTTACAGAGAGAATACAAGCTGCGTACTTAGCAAAACTGAGTTCGTCTGAACAAATGGTTCTGCGTACTTAGCTTCTGTGAACCTATCCTATTTATACTGACCTGATGCCTGCGCACTTAGCAAGTGCGCAGGACCAATTACTACTGCGTACTTAACAAGTACGCATAGGTATTCCTACGTACTTACTAAGTACGCAGGAGCATTCTCCTGCGCACATACAAGTGCGCAAAACACTTAGAAGAAATCAACAAAACATTAAGTAAAAGTAAATACAACTCGATAAACTTTTACATAATGACTCTTACATACAAAGACAAAATACAGACATTAGACATACAAACCTAGACTCTATCCAGAGTGTTGTCACAGGAAAGTGCATCAACAGCTTTAGAACCTCCAAAGCCTCCCTTACGTAACAGTGGTGATCACCCTCGTTCATTGAATAGATGAGAATGTCATCTATGAAAACTATCACTGACCGATCCAACATTGGTCGACATACCCTATTCATTAAATCCATGAATGTTGCAGGTGCGTTGGTTAGTCCGAAGGACATCACGAGGAACTCGTAGTGCCCATACCATGTGTGAAATGCGGTTTTTGGTACCTCTTCCTCCCTTACTTTCAACTAATGGTAACCTGACCTAAGATCGATCTTTGAGAACCAACTCGCGCCTTGTAGTTGATCAAAAAGGTCGTCTATTCTAGGCAGGGGGTATTTGTTCTTTACCGTCCTCTTGTTCAATTCACGGTAGTCTATGCACATGTGCATGCTGCCGTCCTTTTTCTTTACAAATAATACCGGAGCGCCTCATGGTGAGATGCTCGGTCTGATAAATCCTTTTCATGTTAATTCTTCCAATTGGGACATTAGTTCTTTCATTTCTGACGAAGCCAATCGGTATGGTGCTTTGGCAACGGGCTCAGCTCCTGGCAGTAAGTCAATCTGAAATTCTAGTTTCCGATCGGGTGGCAAGCCATGTAGGTCCTCAGGAAACACATCTAGAAAATTGCACACCACGGATACATCTTTGAGCTCTTTCATGTTCATTCTAACGTCAATAACATACGCCAGATAAGTTTCGCAACCGCGACTTATGTAACCTTCGGCCTTGATCATCGAGATGACGTCCGGAATCGTGCAATTCCAATCCTCGTAAACCGTAATCGGACTGCCGTCAGTCTATTTGAGGTGTATTTTCTTTCGTTTACATATGATTTAAGCTTCGTTGGCAGCTAACCAATCCATACCTAATACTATAACGAATCCTCCTAAGGTAAGAAGGAATAGTATAGAAGGAAACTTATGGCCCTCTATTTCGATGATGCAATCCTCAGTCACTTGGAATACTGCCGAATTTTTACCAACGGCAGTTTGTACGCTAAAGGCCCTTATTATGGTGTTGATAGTGCAATCTAGTTTACGACTAAAGGCATTTGATATAAATCTTTTACTAGCACTAGAGTCAAATAAAATAGCAGCATGTTCATCATTAACTAGAAACGTACCTGACACAACATCAGGTTTCCTCTTGCTTCTTCCTCAGTTTAGGCGTAGGCCCGAGTCCTAGCCTTTGGCTGTTCATGTTCCTTCTCTTTCCCCGAACCAGATTGCCCGGCTTTCCTGTAATCCTTAGCCAGATGTCCATACTTCCCACAACCTTGGCACTTGATGTCCCTTAAGCCTCCCACACTTATAGCACATGGTGGTGCCAACACGGCACTCGCCGAGATGTTGTCTTCCACATTTCTTGCAAGTTTCATACTCATCTGACCTTGGTTTCTTAATCTCAGTTGGTACATTCCCTTTTCTAGTGTCCCTAGACGGGTTCTCCCACTTCCTCTTTTGCGTCTCAGGTGTCGGGTCGTCATTAGCATAATCGTCGTAGACGATTCCACTTAGATTCACTACTTACTCGAAGGTCGAGGATAGGTTAGCTTTCACATGGACACGGACCCGCTGTGGCAGACCCTTGACATAGTACTTGATCAGTCGGTCCTCAGTTTCTACCAGGTGGGGTACCAGTTGAGCCAGCTCATTAAACCTGTTAGTGTACTGGTGATAAGTCTTGCTGCCAGCCTTGAAGTTCAGGAATTCATTCTCCACATGATCAATCTCGTTTTGTGGATAGAACTTTTGGATTATCAGCTTCTTCAGGTCTTCCCAGGTCATCCTGCTAAGAGAATTTGGTGACTTAGTCCTCTGAATGTTCCTCCACCAACTCAGTGCCTCGTTGGTGAAAGAGTGAGCCACATACGTAACAGCTTGATCGGGTCGACACTCGCTTATGTTAATCACACCGTTCATCCTCTCGATCCATTCGAATGTAGCCACCAAATCCTTGTTCCCGTCAAACTTGGGCGGGTCACCGTCCTTGAACCTTTTCTAAGTACACCCTCGGGTGTTCAGTACCACCTTAACTTCATAACCATCACTGTCATACATTTTCTCCTCGTGGTTCTCTTCCTCCTTGCTTTTCTTCAATGCCTCTGATAGCAGATCAGGCAACACATTTTTCAGAGTTAGTACCACCTCACGGGCAATAGAATCCCTAACTTCGGGTTCCAGACGTAGTGATCTTTCATTGCCATCCTCCGGTGGAGTCTCATTAGTTTCATGCACACTTTCAGTATGTTCCTCGTGCACACTTTCCCCATGTTCAATATACACGCTTTCCTCATCATTACGCCTTCGTTTCAATGGCGGTCTACAGACTCGGCCTGTACGACCGCCTCGAGTTCCAGTTCTTCTTCTACTAGCCATGATTTCTAATTTCCTGATTGGTATAAAATGGAATACATCAATGTCATTCCTCCAGATCATAGTTTGGAACAGTACAAGCAAGGTAAATTCTTAATTACAGTGACCGGTTTGTGATTAATAACTTGCTTTGCTTTTCGGGTTCACAACTATTCACATCAGTAGTGACATTGACATCTAAGCGTTCTAAGTTAAGGCATCTATCCCTAACTACAGGCATGAACTTTATCACTTACTTACTGTGTTGGCGTTGGCATTGGCTACCAAGATTGACATCCGTGCATTGGTCCCATTATCAGTTTGAGTCCAGACATTTAGGGATGTCTGAATCTCTCAAACTATTGCTCTGATACCAACTTGTAAGGCCCCTTTCTCGGGTAACCTCACTTATTTGATTTACTCATAAACATAGTCATAAATATTTAATTTAAATTAAAAACATTCATGAGTAGCGGAAGCAAACATCCTTTGAATAAATAACATAGCAGCGGAAGTCTTAACATTTAAACGTAAAACATTGTCTTAACATAATTTAAAGTGGGATGTCAGTCTCCTGTCGGGTAGCCATCACGCCTTCGTACGACTCTTCTTTTTGTTACCTGAAATGTATACTAAAAGTCAGCTGACGTTGGCGAGTTCTAGTTTAAGGTAATTATGTATTAACATTATTCATACGACTCTTCTCTTCGTCGTTTGATACATTTGGGAAAAACATTACTTGATACATTTGAGAAAACATGAAACATATTTGCTTTATACGTTAGAAACAAGGAATCATGACCGACCATTTATATTTACATGAGACAATCGTGGAAGAGCTCGTAAAGTCCCGTACTTAAACAATTTATTAACCATTAACTCATATAGTTGGGATATTGTGAATAGTATTATTGGGATTGACACTCCCATTCAGGGTTAGTCACGCTAACCGAGGGTCCGTATGGCCCAATGGCTGCAGTTTATCTTAACTCTTGAGCCCGTGGGGAATGGGCAGGGGGCGAAACACCTGTGTTTGGTTTGGTTAACACTCATATAAAATAAACTTCGTATGCCTAGCTAGCTACGATGGATCAACTTGATAGGTCAAACTTGATAAGATTACTTTGTAGGATCATGAAAGTAAAAGATGGTTCTATTCTTAGTTGAAATTGGAGGAAACAATAACAACTACACAAGTATAATCGAGTAAACAGAAAGAATACTTTTAAGAACACTGTTGTATTAAGCTTTTGCAAATAAACGATTACAAATGAAACTCAATCAAAAAGCACACTTACAATGAAGTGTTTACACAGTATTTATACTCACTTAGAGTCAAGACAGACCCTTGATTCTAAGGATCAGATCTAACACAGACCGTTGATCTTTTGTATATAGCTAACTATTACACGTTTAGTCTAAAATTAGTTAACTTTATTGAAGCGTCTTCTTTATACATTATTGCTTGCATGCTTGGAGAAGAGCATTGTTGTCTTTCATTGGTTGTGCTATTGAGGTTCCTTCTGCTTTGAGTGTGTCAGTTACTTTTGCAGAAAGTTGTTAGTGACGCTTGGCATGGATAGTCTGCTGCAACGATTTGTCTTCAAGGCACACGGTTGTCAGCAGCAAAGATGAGGATCAGTAGCAATATGTGACCATCCTAAGCTGCTGATGATTTGCCTGTCAGCAACATCAAGTGTTGATGCTGCTGAGAAGCCTATCCGCAGCAACTTTGGTCTTCAGTAGATAAGGCTATCCACAACAGATTTGTTCTTCAGCAGGAGAACAAGTATCCGCAGCAGTTAAGCTTGTCTGCAGCAGTTTGTTGGTCAGCAGCAAACTCTGAGATCAGCAGCATTTGTACTTAGAGAATTTTGTAGCCATCAGTCTTTATTTCTACAAACTCCCCCTAGACTGATGCTACCAAAATTCTCTTACTGCCTTTATTGCTGAAGCTTTTGCATGTTTCTGACTATCCTTTCAACCTCATATCCTCTCTGGTCCATGCTGGGATTGTTAAGAGGAAGCTCAGATAGAGTCTTGATGTCTTTGCTTGCCATTTTGAAGATAGCTTTGCTTGAACACCTCATCTTCTATCCTTTAACATCTGTCAGAGTGAATTAATTCTTCTCAGCATTGTAGGACCAGCTGATGAATGGAGAGTGGGATTGAAGAGGTTTGGCATCAATGATTTCATTTTTGCTGGGGTTGAAGTAATGTCTGATTGCCAGCAATAGATTTCTCCCACCTTCATTCTAAGGCTTAGAGGATTCACCCAGCTCCATCATTCTTCTTAGATCAGAATCTGGAAGCTGTAGTACCTCATCAAAAGATATATAGATTGATCTTTTAGGTTATGTCCTCCCCCTAAACACTTCAAACCATTGGTCTTGAGGACTGTATGACAATCTGATTATTTCTCTTGAGTCTTCTGGTTTGGAAGTGGGTTTGTTTTTCTTTTTGGGAGGTTGTTGATGAGTAGGAGCTGGGTGTGAGGATTTGGGCTTTGAGGGAGGAGAGGAGGGAGGTCTAGGAAGGAGAGTGGAAGGTTGTTGGATTGAGGAAGTGTTGGGTGAGAGAGAAAGCTTGGGTTTCCTTGATTTCCTTTCTTCTTCTTGAATGTTTACCCTTTTCTTGGAGCCTTTCTTCTCCAATCTTTCTTCCTCATCTTTCTTTACATTAAAATAGAGGGCTTGCAGGTTCATGAAATTCATGGGACCTAGCCTCTTTCCACTCTCTCCTCTAGCCTTAAGGAAGTCAATCATGATCTTCCTTTCTTCATGGGTCCTTTTATTAAAGGCAATGGTCTTTTTAGACTTTTGTTTGGCTTTTTCTTCTTCTTCAGCCTTCTTCTTCTTTGCCAATTGACCCTGCTGACCCATGAAGGCTCTGTAAATCTCTTTGTTTGATAGTTTCTCAAGGTAGTCTGCATCCTCACCTTGAGAAACTAGAGCCTTTACCCACTCCTCTCTCATTTCTTTGGCTAGTTCAGAATCAGTTATTCTGAACTTAGCCTCTTCCTTATTGTTCTTCTCTAGTTCTTCTTCTTCCCTGTCAAATTGTTCCTGCAGTTGAAGAGCAAGAGCTTCATCTTCTTCAATATGATAAACTGCAAGAATCTTTACTTTGAGCTCATCCAGCTGTTTTGCATACAGCTGGATTTGTTGTTCTCTGAGGAGAATGGCTGTGAGTCTATCTTCAGCTTTCTTTGTTTCAGCCATCTCCTCTTCTTCTCTTCTTCTTCATCTTCTTCTTTCTTCTTTCTCTTTCTTTTCTCTTTGCAACCTCTCTTCATCTTCTTCGGTCATAATTCCCTTTCCCTTATCTTTGTTGGATGCCTCTGCTTCGGCTTCACTGATCACAACAGCAGATGATGGTGCTACTGTTAGAATCTCAGCTTCAGCTTCATTGGCAATTTGAGGAATGGATAAGGTAGGGGAACTGACTTCATCTTCTTCCCATTCCATACCTGTCACATCCTTCCATGTCTCTTTCATCTTTTCCTCTTCTCTTCTTTTTTATTCTTCTTCTGTGTTCAGTCTGACTGTTGGAGAAGAGAGAAATGATAGGTCTGAGTCAGATCCAGATTCGTCCTTGTACAAAGAAGCCTTGATGATCTTGATGATTTCTTGACTTTCTAAGGAGTTGACATTGAAGATGAGTGATCTGAGCTCAAAGACCTTGTGCAGGAAGGCTGAAGGTAGGAGCAAGATCTCCTTGATGTTGACTGTTAGAGAAGATCCATTGCTCAGGAAGAAGGTAAATTCATGGGAGTCAGTGTTTGTCCATCCTTGCACTTCGACATCCCTGACCATTCTATTGTACAGGAATCTTCTCCAGCATAGAACTTCTTCTTTTGTGAGAAGACTGCTCCTTATTATTTCAAGTCTTCTAGGAGACAGTCTTCTTTCTACTGCTGTTGAAGATTCAGGATATGCTACCCCTTTTGCTGCTTATATTTGTCTTTGAAAGTTGGGTAGATTATCCTCCATCAAGTCATAGAACCTGCCAATGGCAAGTTCTGCTGAGAGGTCCGTTGAGTTGTTGATGCATTGTAGATGGTATAGGTGAAGGACTTGGATGCTGTTGAGAAAGTCCCAGTTTAGCTCTTCTACTCCGCCAAACTCCCAACCAATCCAGAACCTCTCAGACTTTCCATCATACCCCCAGGCTAGTATTATAACAAACTCTAACTGTGTTGAAGTCAGTGGAAATTGGGGGGCAGTGGATTGACTTATGATGGCTGCTGCTTCAGGGATGATACTGAAAGATGTATATGTTTGTTCTGTGTCATTGGCATCATTCAGCATCTCATCAACCGCCCTGACGACTAACTTCCAGTCTTCAGATGTCTCTTCTTCTTCGTTATCTGAAGCTGGCAAATCATGAACCTGTACAAAAGCTGGTTTGAAAAGTGTACTTTGAAATACAACTTGCTCTTGAATCCAGTCGTCAAGACTGTCTGAGTCTTCCTCCATTGGGACCATCTCCCCCTTTTTGGTTGCATCAGTGGACAAATAAGCATCAGTTTGGGTGCCCACTGATACAAGGGAGGGAGTAGGTACAGTTAGGCATTGATGGGCTTCATGCATAGAGACTTGGTGTCATAGTTTGGACACTTCAGCCTCTAGTATAGCCACCCTGTCCGTCAATTCCAAGTTATGAAGTTTCAGTCTGTCCTCATCCACAGTTGTGGAATCCTTGGATCCAGATGGGGCCTTAGGCCTAGCCTCTTCATCCCCATCACCCATGGTTTCTTGGCACCTAGGATTCCTCTCATTGAGGGGAGTTTCCAAGGAAGCATCCTCACTTTGAGTTTCCGTGGTTGAGGTCTTAGCAATGTTGCCCCTTTTCCTAGTATATGTCGTTGCAACGGGGGCCCTGTGTTCCGATTGAACGATAACATCCAAAAGAGGTGTAAGTAATTTTTGTGCCTGTGCATCCTTAGTAGTATGCACAGGGGTTCGAATGGTAGAAGCAGACTGTTGTTCAGGATGTGAGGTGGAGGGTGTGGGATCAGTATCAGCTGGGATTGCTGAACTGTCACCCGGGGTACTCTGTATGTTCAGCATTGTAGATAACAATGGAATATTGACCCCTGAGAACTTTTTGGAAACAGCACTCATGCTTTGAAAAATATTATTTTTATGTCCCAGCATGATGTAGATTCTTGCAGGTTTTGAAAGTTCTTGATTGAAAACTTCCTGCAAGAATCTTGGGTACATAAAAAATTGTTGCTTTGCACCCTCTTGAAGATTATATCTCAAACCCTCAAAGATGAGGTGTGCAAAGTTAAAGCCTTGGTTAGTGACCATACCATGGAAGGCGGAGGCAAGTGCGGAGCTCACCTGATGCCATCCACTCCTCATCTGGGATATGCATTGGAGAAGAGTGTGGCAAAGATACTTCCATGGAGGGCCCATCAGCGCCTTCTCGATCGTATACTCAGTCTAATTTCCAGTGTATCCAATGGATACAAAGGTCCTTATGTATTCGTCCTTCGAGTATGAGATGGCTGCTCCCTCATCTTGAAGCTTAAGATGTTTTATGAGTGTGGCTTCCAAGATGGTGATATCCTTGCCGTCTACTTTGGCTTTAATTTGGGGAATCCCCTGTTCGGTTGAGTAGACAGCGGTACTCCAAAAATCCTCCATATGAGGGATATATATGGTAGGGTTGGTTGTGAGGGCAAAGTAGAATTTTGATCAACATAAGAAATCGATCATATCATTAAATCCTTCTGATTTCTTTCCCTTGGTTAGGTATGCTGTAAGGTTATGGTAAGGGGAGAACTTATCGTCAGGGTTATTGATGTCAACCATTGTTGTATGATTTGGAGGGAAGGTTTGAAGGTTGGTGGGGACTTTAGAGAAAGTGATGTTGGTTTTGGGAGAAATTGAAGGTGAAGAGGTGGTAAGGAAATTTGATTTGTATTTATAATGACAGAGGAGAGAAAAAACAAAATGACTTGTACAGTACAACCTTATTTACTTTTTATTGTTACAGCTGTAATACACTGAGGCAGTCATGGTAAAGACTGACGTTAATTTTTACAGCGGGTAAAAGTTAATTTGGACTTAAATTTACCCATCAGCAGCAAACTTGGTTGCTGTGGATGAATAAGCCTGTCCGCTACAACCTTGGTTGCTGCGGAAGGTTAAGTCTGTCAGCAGCAAACTTATCTGCTGCTGATGGATTTAATAATCCACAGTAAGGATGTTGCTGCTGACAGTCTTAAAGAAATCCACAGGAAAACTGTTCTTGCTGATAACTTAAAGCAGTCAGATGCAAATCTTTGCTGCTAAAGATCAGACCTGTCAGCAGCCAAAAAGGATGCTGCTGACTTATAACTTTTATTTACATCAAAGGACAAACACATTTACAACAACGGATAGACACATTCAACTGAACCAATGATGATGCTTGGTGGTTTCTTTGCCTTCCATTGTTGAGTTGGTGGTTTTCCAGCTCTCTTTGCCTTTTCAGCAACAGAAGCTGCATCTTAGGACTTTGACTTATCAGCAGCAGATTTTATTGCTGCTGATGGTTTTACTTGAGCAGCTACAGACTTTGTTGCTGCTGAAGGCTTTCCTTTTGGTTGCTTGGGCTTTACTCGATCAACAGCAGTTTCGTTGGCTGCTGAAGGTTTAAGAACAGACGTATGCTTATCCTTCTTCACCTTACTGATAGGCTTTTGTATAGTTGGGGTTGGAAGAAGAATCTGATTGAAAGGATTAAACTTACAATTTGCAGCAAAGTGGTCTGATTCACCACAAATGATGCAAGATTGTTGAGGTTTTGACAACTGCTCCCTTGGTGGAGAAAGAGAGTTTCTGTATTGAGTTGTCTTGGCTTCAAACCTTCTTACCTGTTTGTTCTTCTTTGTCTTCTCAAAAGCATGTTGCTTGAGGTTTCTTTGCTGCTGAAGGTAGTAGAAGCAGGTGCTGGCAGTGTCGTCGTATTTTCCACAGACAAAGCATGATTTGGCTAGTTTGTCCCTTGAAAGGTAAACATAGTCCTTTCTTTTGAATAGGTCTTTAAAGTTCCATGGTTGTTCTTTGTTGTGCTCAAAGGTGGCTTCTTCCAATGTCTTTTGAACATGTTGAACTCTTTCACCAGGCGCATGATATATGTCAAAAACCTTTCTCTAAGGCTTTGAGGTTGACGATTGCCCCTTTTCAACATTTAGCTTTCTTCCTTCTGGATGATAACTAATTTTGATTTGGTTGAAAGACATAGGAATCAAAGCAGCTGGTAAAGGAACAGGAGTACTTGTTTGAATGACTTCAAGAACAGGCGGTTCTGGTACTTGTACTGGTGATGAGACCTCCTCAGTTTTATTGGACTCTGAGGAAGTTGACTTAGATTCTGACGAGGTAGTGTATTCTTGCACCAGTGGTTCATGTCTTGAAGGATCAACATCTTGGTTGGCCTTTTCAAGATTTGAGAGATTGAAGCTTGTTTCATGGATGGTAATATAGTTAGCAGGAGGTGCAACGGCTTGATATTGCTCAGCATGATACCCCAGACCAGTTTTTACCTTTTCATGAATTTGTAAAAGTCTTTGCAGCTTTTTGGATGCAAATTCATATTTGTCAACATGAACTTTCTGTTCTACCAATTCTGCTCTGGTAGCTTTTAATCTGTCCAGTAGATCATCAATCTGAGTTTCAAAATTGGTTTGTTCATGTTTTAGTGATGAAATCTCTTTCTTTAGGCAGTTAATTTTTTCTTTGTAACTGTCTTCGACCTTTTTGAATTCAGATTTCATTTGATGAAACTATTCATTTTGATCTATGAGGTTTTGATTAGGATTTCTATAGCCTAAAACCTTATCAATACAGGCTTGGGAACATAGATGTTCATATACCTGAGGCGGTATCTCAGTTGTGTCTGCTATAAGAGCTTGGTTGTTGGTAGGCAGATCTTCATACTGAAAGCTCCAGTCAAAGTCAGAAGTTCCAACAGCTGCACAAGCTACAGTTTGAGCTGGAGGATTAGCTTGTTGATGTTGTTGTCTAGGTTGGGCTTGGTGAGCTTGTCTTGTTTGATCATCAGCTGGGTTTTCCCTAGGTGCCTTGCATTCTCTAGCAAAATGACTAAGTTGGTTGCAGTTGTAACATCTCAATTTTCTTTTATCCAAGCCAACTCTGGTGTTGGAGTTGTTGCTCGGAATGGGTCTTCCGGTTCTAGAGTAGAACCTTTTTGCTCTTAGAGAGAGCATAGCATACGAGTGCTGTATATCCATTTCTTCTAGATCATCTGGATGGAAACATTCCAGATCCTCCTTGATAAAGGACATGTTGCTTGAGTTTTCAGAGACAAAAGCAGCAGAGGTTGAGGCTTGAGTAGGAGCTTCAAGAAGAAATGGTGAGGTATTTGATTTAGAGGTAGGAGTTTGAGGATGTGTGACTACGGGAGGATAGTAGTTGCTAGTACTAGGACCTGAGTGGTCAGAGTGAAGAGCAGAAGAGGTGGTGGTGGATGTTGAAGCTGTTTGGTAGCTTGAGCTCCTTTCCCATCTCTAATTCATAGGTTTTAAGCATACCGAATAGCTCAGTCATCTGAAGAGTTTTCAGATTCTCAGTTCTTCTGATGGACACTGTGTAGAGTGTCCAGCAACTAGGTAGAGATCTGATGAATTTCTTAAGAATATCTTCATTCTCCAACTTCACTTTTGAGCACTGCAGCTCACCTACAAGACAAGTATATCTGTTATATAAATAGTTAGAGACTCACCTTCCTTCCAGATGAAGTTTTCGTATTGCTGCTTCAAGATGTCTCTTCTATTTTCTTTGACTTCCTCTGAGCCAGCAGACATCTTCTCAAGAGCCTCCCAGAGCTCTTTAGCAGTTTTGTAACTTCTGAAGTTATGAAAAACTTCATTTGGAAGGCACATTTGGATAGCTCCTAGTGCCTTGAAGTCCACCTCCATCTTCTTTATGTCCTCTTCTGAGTACTTGGAGGGCTCCTTTGGAACCGGTGGTCCTCCAGAGTCAGCAGAGGCCACCATGGGAGTGTAGGGTCCATCCCTGATGGATTTCCACATTCCGTACTCCTGATAACAGAAAAAGCTTTCCATGCGATTCTTTCACATGTCGTAGTCTTCCCCAGATACCAATCTTGGTGGTCGGTTGATGCTGCCGATGTCTTCAAATCCATTGCTCTGTGCCATTTTTGTTTTTGTGGTGACTTGATGAAAGAGAGAGTTTAGAATAGAACCAGAAGTGATTAAACAAGTGTGAGTTTGTTTAATCTGAGCCAAAGCTCTGATACCACTTGTAGGATCGTGAAAGTACAAGATGGTTCTGTTCTTAGTTGAAATTGGCGGAAACAATAACAACTACACAAGTATAATCGAGTAAATAGAAAGAATACTTTTAAGAACACTGTTGTATTAAGCTTTTGCAAATAAACGATTACAAATGAAACTCAATCAAAAAGCACACTTACAATGAAGTGTTTACCTAGTATTTATACTCACTTAGAGTCAAGACAGACCCTTGATTCTAAGGCTCAGATCTAACACAGACCGTTGATCTTTTGTATATAGCTAACTATTACACGTTTAGTCTAAAACTAGTTAACCTTATTGAAGCGTCCTCTTTATGCATTATTGCTTGCATGCTTGGAGAAGAGAATTGTTTTCTTTCATTGGTTGTGCCATTGAGGTTCCTTCCGCTTAGAGTGTGTCAGTCACTTTTGTAGAAAGTTGTCAGTGACGCTTGGCATGGATAGTCAGCTGCAACGATTTGTCTTCAAGGCACACGGGTGTCAGCAGCAAAGATGAGGATCAACAGCAAGATGTGACCATCCAAAGCTGCTGATGATTTGCCTGTCAGCAGCATTAAGTGTTGATGCTGCTGAGAAGCCTATCCGCAGCAACTTTGGTCTCCAGCAGATAAGGCTATCCACAGCAGATTTGTTCTTCAGCAGGAGAACAAGTATCCGCAGCAGTTAAGCTTGTCTGTAGCAGTTTGTTGGTCAGCAGCAAACTCTGAGATCAGCAGCATTTGTACTTAGAGAATTTTGTAGCCATCAGTCTTTATTTCTACTTAGAGAATCATGACCGACCATTTATATTTACATGAGACAATCGTGGAAGAGCTCGTAAAGTCCCGTACTTAAACAATTTATTAACCATTAACTCATATAGCTGGGATATTGTGAATAGTATTATTGGGATTGACACTCCCAGTCAGGGTTAGTCACGCTAACCGAGGGTCCGTATGGCCCAATGGTTGCAGTTTATCTTAACTCTTGAGCCAATGGGGAATGGGCAGGGGGCGAAACACCTGTGTTTGGTTTGGTTAACACTCATATAAAATAAACTTTGTATGCCTAGCTAGCTACGATGGGTCAACTTGATAGGTCAAACTTGATAAGATTACATGGTTTCATTTAACGTGTACTTGAAATCGTTTTTATGCACATGCATATACTTGATACTTGAAAATGTTTTTATGCCTTGGAAAACTTGAATACTTGAAACTTGGATACATGAAACTTGAATACTTGAAACTTGAGATCATTTTTATGCAAATTGGTTTCGCCATTCATTCATATGCAAATGTTTTAGTCAATGTTTTCAAGAAAAACTGGTTCATATTATGGCCATATACGCATTTTAAATGTTTTCGAGGAAAAGCGTTTCATATTATGGCCACATGCACTTTATCAATGTTTTCAAGGAATACTACTTTACACTGAGACAATTAAACCTATGAACTCATCAACCTTTGTGTTGACACTTTTAAGAATGTTTTTCAGGTAATTCATAGCCATTTCACGGTTGGAATAGGTTAACCATTCGGATTAAACCCTAGAAGCCGAAGAAGTATGATTGTCAAACCTTAAGACGATTTAATAGCCATGGCACGATTATAATGGTGTTCAACACCTTAGAAGTTAGCAATCGTTGCACCTTAATTTATTTATTTACTTATTAAGTGAATAAATTTAGGGGTGTGATAAAGGTGGTCTGCAAAGTCCCAGCCTTGTTGCAGTGTCCTTAGCTAGAATGTATATGCGTTGGGAGTAATCCACACTCTACTGCATTGAGTAGTACATGTCTAGCATGGACTGAAAAGGAATATCATATTAGGAGGGCTGGTAAGGGTAAGATAATGAAGAAGGTATATCATGGTACTAGGGTGGTGGGGAGTGGTGCCTCGGGGAGTCAGGTGGTGGTGACTGGTGTTACATGGAGTGCCTCAGATCCATGAAAACATTAGCTGGATCTGCCGGGTCCCAAATCTGTCCCTCTCGGTCACGCAATCGTACAACCCCATGGGGTAAGTCGACAACTATCTCCATGCTCCTAAAAACCTCCAAATTTACCAATCTTGGAATGACTCCTGGTGTGAGTGCTCAAACTATGTGCACATGATAGCTCTCATAGACTCGAGCTATCCATCTTCCATCAAATAGGGGAGTCATGTCTGCCGCCTCAGCATTGCTATCTTGGAGCTTACAGAAGAGATAAGTGATGTTACATGGTGTTGCAGTTACCATGCAGTAAAGAACCAACATGTCCTTAAGGTTTACAACTTCTCCACTTTGTCCTTGCTATGTTATGGATGAAGCTAGCAGATGATGAATGTAGCATTGCAATGGGTCCCTGAGTGGGTGCTCTTAGACCGGCTTAGGTTGTAGTTCCCGCTCGCTATCTAGGTCCAAAAGGCGTTCCTAGTTGACCTGTAATCTGGGTCACGTCTGTTGGCTTCGTCCAGGAAGGTGTAGATGTTGTCATACCAAATCAGCTCATACATCTCCTCCTCGGAGTATATCCCCAAATCAATACCAAACCTTGATAGTGATGTTCTCCTCCATTCTCCACCAACCTTGAATCTAATGTAACCCTCCTCCCAGAGATCCATATGGTCAGTTCTGAAGGTGAAGGAAGCCAGACATTCCAAATTGAGTTCCAGGTAGGACATGTGTGCAGCTTCAAAAAGTCGTGTCTATGGAAGAGTCATCAAGGCCTCAAACCTCTCTCTTGGTCCCAACTCATCTAGTGTGTCGTAGCATACTCTCCTTGAAGACTTTTCCTCTCTGTTTATTGAAGTTGCCAATTGTTCACTACACCATCCTTCTCGTACCCCATTGAAACGCAGGATCCGGTGGTTGTATGCCATGTATCTGTATGAGAGACACAAATAAAAAATCAACCAAATTTGAGCAAATAGGAAGTAGAGCATGGGGCGTGCTTGGGTTAAGCACGGGTCATACTTGGGTCAAACACGGGAGGTGCTGAAGTTTGAAACGCCCCATGCCCAAGGAACAACACATGGGCGTGCTTTGGGTTAAGAGCGCGCCCCGTGTTAAACCTTCCAACAGCAGCCTTTTGACTAATTTCTTACCGGGTTGCTTTCAAGCCACGTGTGTGTTTGAGCATCGTTTCCAAACATTGATAAATGGGACCTTAGTCTCTCAAATGCTAAAAGAATTGATTTAACAATGTCTAGGTGTCTTTTACCCAAACCGTTAAATTTCTAGGGAAAAAATCCCCAAAATTTTCAAATGAAACTTATAAAAATTAGCATTAACATGGATTAGTTTGTGAATGAACCAAGATCCTTTGAAAACATCATGATTTACAACTTAACTATCATGATTTTGAAAGGAAACTCTCAAGAACCCCAAAGTACCTTTGAATGAAGAACTAAGGAAATGAAGATGAAATTGATGAAAATCGCGGATTTTTGAAAGAGAAACGGGGCGTATTGATTGAGTGGGTAAAAAGGGTGAAAAGGGGTTTGCCGACAGAGTTTAGCATGGGCATGCTTAGGTTTGGCACGGCCCCGTGTCCAAATTTTTTTTTACAATCAACAAAGATTAAGAAAAACATACCTGAAATGAGAGAATATCACCTGCACTATGTTATAAAAATTTATATACAAATGACAGTTTATTTACGGGTCTTTGGCGGGACCCGATCCTAAGTTTATCCGTCTTTTGGAAAAATAGTTTCCTCCTCTTTTTCTTCGTCCATATTCCCCTTATAAAACTATAATCGGTGTCTATTTACCTTAAATAGTTCCCCATCTGGCTAGCCAATTTCGATGGCCCCATACGGGAAAATCTGGGTTATGGTAAATGGTCCAATCCATCTAGACTTCAACTTTCCAGGGGTTAGACATAACCGAGAATTATACAAAAAGAACCTGATCGACTTTCTGAAATTCCTTGTGACCCTTCAAATGTTGGTCTTCCAACCTTTTTTTTCTTTCTTTGTAAATTTTGGAATTTCCATAAGCTTAATCTCTGAGTTTCTCAAGTTCATTTATCTGGGAGAGACGTCTTTTACTTGCCTCGGTGAGGTTAAGGTTGTTAGGACATAGAATGTATGACAAAAGCTTTGTAATAGTTTAGGTCTTATTGTCTTTATGTTTTTATGTAATTGTATAGATTTTGTCTAAGTGATAGAACAAGTTCTGCTAGAGGCGAACTTGTTAATTTCTCCTAGCCTATTAGAGGCGAACTTGCTAAGTTCGCCTAAGAATCTTTGAGGCGAACTTGTTAAGTTCGCTTATTACAGAGCATGTGTCTATAAATAGGAGTTTACAGATTCAGTGAAAGAGAGCAGAGAGTTGAATGAGTATATTCTGTAAACTCTATGTGTTTGATGATATAAAAAGAGAAGTTTATTTACCTGCTGTTTCTATTGTCAATTGATATACATACGTTAACACGAAGGATTCCGCACTCCATGTTATCAAGACGTTCTGTCACGAGATCGATCTATAGATGAGCCATGTGGACCTACATGTGGTATCAGAGCTTTTGCTCATGATTTGTGTTTGATTCTTGGTGATTAGAGACGTTTTTGTGTACAATTTGACAAGAAATTGATCATTTGTAGAAGTTTTTGTATCCATGGAGTTTTCAAGTTCTTGAAACTGATTTTACTGCTGAATTCATGGATTTGAGGTTGATTTTGATGAAATTAATCCGATAGAAGTGTTCTAATTCATAAAATACTAAATCCTACGGTCCAATTTCTTCAAATTCCTTCTAATCTGTGAGAAATGATGATTCTAGGTGATTTTTGTTCATGTTTGGGTTAAAGTTCTTGTTGTGTTTGTTTCAGCTACAGTAAGCGAACTTGCTGAAATTTGTTGCAGGCGAACTTAGCAAGAGAACTTATTAAGTTCGCTTCTCTTAGTTTAAGCGAACTTAGTTGGCGAACTTAATCAGTAGGCGAACTTACCGGAGTTTCTTGGTTAAGTGAACTTATCAAGTTCGCTAGATATCAAATTTGCTTGTTTGGATTTGAAGCGAACTTATTATCTTCGCCTAAGGGGAGTACTGGTTCAACACATGGAAATTTTTTCTGAAAATGGCAAATATGGTGCAAGTGACTAATATGTTAAATTACGATAACGAGATTGGTACATCTCAAAAACCACCCAAATTGTTAAGTCTTGCAGATTATTCTAATTGGAAAGATCGGTTTGATCAGTTCGTATCTTTTACTAATACAAGTTTGTGGATTCCAATCTTGGAAGGCTATACACATCCGACATATACTTGGATGGGAAAGGATGAAGTTCCTAAATCGGTATCTGCGTTAACCACAGAAGAAATATTATTGTTTGATAGGGAAAAGAAGGCAATGGCTAGTATCTCAATGTCTCTTCCTAAAGAAATTTATCATAGATTTAAACAATTCAAGACTTCTCAACAATTTTGGGAAGCATTACAAAAGCGGTGTGAAGGTAGTTTGGATGTTAAGAAAAGCAGAAAAGAATTACTGAAGAAGCAATTCTTAGTATTCAAGCACTTTCAAAATGAATCTTTAGATGATCTTGCAACGAGATTCTATCATTTGCTGGGTGAGTTGTCAAGTGCTTTAGTGGTTTATGAGACTGAAGAGATAAATGATAAGTTTTTGGAGGCATTACCATCTAAATTTGATGTGTATACAGTTTTGATAAAAGAGAATGTCAAGTATAAAACTATGTCTCTTGAAGAGGTTCTTGGCAAGATTCAATCACATGATTTGAATATGAAGAAGGAAACCAATATGGAGCATATTCAAGATCCTTCAATGTATTTTGCTAAGTCTTCGGGCAAAACAGGTGCAGGGGTTGCATTCTTTTCTGGTGATACTCAAGATGTTTCTAATGATCATTGTTCTGGGGTTCCAATTCATTCTGGTTTCTCTGCAAATACAGCTTCTTCATTATCTGGAACACATAATATGAATCACATAGTTGCTGATGATTATTTAGCGATGTTTTCTTCCTTTATGGCTTCTTATGAAAATTTTATTGGAGGAAAGATTCATGATCCAGATGTTATTGAGGAAGATTTCAGACAGATTGATCGTGTTGATCTGGAAGAGATGAACATTCAATGGAATATGGCTATGCTGATGAGACAAGCAAAGGATTTTTTGAAGAAGACTGGAAGAAAGTATATCGGTTCTAACAGTCGTTCACGTATGGGGTTTGATAAAACCAAAGTTCGTTGCTATAATTGTCAGGAGTATGGTCATTTTGCCAAAGAATTTGTGAAACCAAAAGTTGAATTTGATTCTCAGAAGAAGACTAATAACTTTCAGAACAATCGTAATCAGTCACATCGCTCCTCTGGCTCTGGAAATTCTAATCATGCATCATCTGCTTTGGTTGCTCAGAATGATGAAAATTATGACTGGGGTATTCATCTTGAATATCTGGTTGGTATGGTAAGTCAAGCTTTTGTAGCTGAGATTCATTCTGCAACATCTGAAGAGTCAACTGATGATGATAGCTCAAGTTATGGTGAAAGTTTGCCTAGTGCTGATGAAGAGCATGATCAAGTACATGATGTTGAGTCTGATATTGCATCTGGTGTATCCAAGGATGACATAGTATTAACTCAAAATTCTTCTAATGGTGCTGATTCTGAAAATATTCCGATTGCAAAAGTTTTCATGGCAGATATGTCAGATCTTTCAAAGGTAAAAGATTCTGTCTGTCACATTTATTGTTCTAATTGCATCAGTATAAAAGATAAAATGCAAAAAGTAATGGATGATAACACAAATTTAATTTAATGATTGAGTATGAAATGCATCAGTATATGAAATCGATGCATTCAATTAATCAAAAATTGAAAGATAATGATAAATTGTGTATAGATAGAATTGAGTCTTTGAAAAGAGATTTGAACTCTTTGGGATTGAAATATAAGGAACAAGCATATAATCTGGATATGGCTTATGCTGAGATTGAGAAGTGAAATGAAATTGTCGCTCAGAAGAACAAAGAAATTTCTGATAAAGAATCTGAAGTGATCAAATTACATAGAAAGCTGGAAAATTTTGAAAATTCATCTGTGGTATTGGATTACTTTAATGCTAATGTTGATCATACAAAGAGGGTTGTTGGTATTGGATTTGTTCCACCACCATTCAATGCAAATTATGTGGTTGAACCAGAAATTATTCATGAAGAGGAAATTGATCCAAAGACGGTGTTGAAAGTTAATCCAGTAACTGGTGAAGATATGATATATGATTCTGAGGATGATGTTTTTGATGATAAAAAGATTGAAGGCATTCCTAAGGAAGTGCAACTTGATGAACCAAAGGTAGTGAAAAATGTTACCCGTGATAGATGCATTTTAACAGAACCTGATGAGGTGAAAGTTGATCAACCTAAAATTTCCAAAATGTTACAATCAAGTGGTTTTGTTGCTACTGGTCATCAGAAGAAGAATTTATCAATGGTGACTAAACAAGTTTTTGTTCAAAAGAAGCCAGTCAACTGTTCAGTAAAATCTTCTGAAGATTGTTCATCGGATGGGTCATCAAATTCGAGAAAAACTCCTTATATTAGAAATCATCAAGATAAAAGAGTTTGTTTTCACTGTAATGAGACTGCTCATATTCTGATTCACTGTCCTTATAAGAATCAAGGCAAATTAAAGAGTGATCCCTCACAAAAATGAGTGGTGACGATTTTGAAAAGACAAAATGGGGAAAAGCCTACGTCTAGTGTTGTAAAGAATATGCCTTGTCAATCATTTGCTAAATCTTTGAGATTTAAGCAACATGATAAGCGTATTTCTAAACCAGTTGTTTTTCAAAAGAAGTTTGAGATTCCACATGTTGGAATTCCAAAAGAGTCTCAACCTGAGGTCAAAATTTCTAGACCACAACGAAGAAGACGTAACAGAAAATTAAAGAAATTTTTGGAAATATCTGAATCTGATAATCTTAAATCTAATAATGTTTTTCCAATTAATCATACTATGTCTTCATTGAGAAGGTCTAATTATGAATCTTATGTTCCAAAGGTTGATGACAATGTTAATTGTTAATTGCTTGAAGTTGTTTATTTTGATCCATATGGACGACCCAAGACCACAATGGCTTGGGTTCCAATTTCTAACAAATTTCCTTTGTTTATGTAGGGACAAGCAAGGAGGACTATCAACAATACGTGGTATGTGGATAGTGCTTGTTCTTGACATATGACAGGGAATATTCGTTTGCTGGAAGATGTTATTAATATTGTTGGTGGTTATGTCGCTTTTGCTTGAAATAAAGGCTGGTACATAATTGATTATGGGGTGTTTTCAGAGGATGGGTTACAGAGGAAGACCAAATGATACTCAAGCCCGAAAAGGAGGTTTAGTTGGAGAATGGAGGTATTTTATGCACGTCATCATACAATGTTTGTCTCCAAGAAAGGCTGATACTGATGGTTTGAAGAGTGCATTACAAGCTGCAATGGTTGCTTTGACCCTGAACAAACGGTTTAACTTTGCTTTGTATATATACCGTGAGTTGGTCATGCAAATCAATCCTCTAGAAGGTCAAGGGTTTCTTATGTACCCTAGGTTCGTGCAAATTATTCTGAACCATTTAATTCCAGATTTACCTCAGCATCCAATCCGTTTGACTTTGACTCCTATGTCTAAACGAATCTTTACTGATTGTACTAAGGTTAAACAACAAAATGTTGCTTTGATTCCTGTTCCAACTCCTTTGTTTGGTCACTTAATCAATCCTAATTATGTTGAGCCACCTAATGATAATTGGTTTCATCCTGTGGAGTTAGTTCAAGACCAAGTCCAGAATCAAGTTCAACAACAACAACAACAAGAAGTTCAAGCTCAATAACAACAACAACAAGTTCCTATTCCACAAGAACAGGTTCACATTCCTATTAATGAACCAGTTCAAGAAGATATTGCTCAAGATAATGAACAACATTTGGGTATGAATATGGATGATTTTGACAATGACGCTATTAACTCACCTATTCATGAAGCTGAAGGGAATGTTGTAGATACAAGTTTCGGTGATACTATTTTACCTGATTCTGAAGCTACTGATTCTGATTCATCTAGAGATTTTAGCTCAGATCATTATGAGAGGTTGGCTATGTTACCATTGGCAAATGTGGGGAAACGTATTAAATCTAAAGCAAGAAAACCGAGGCGTAAGTCTGTTCGGAATCCTCCTTCTAGATCAGTACTTGGCAAGAGAACTTTAATTGTTGAGAGTTCTGACTCGGAAAGTGATGTTATTCCAGTTCCAAAAGCTCAGAAGCTTATGTCTACTTCTATTACTACTGCTCATTTATCTCAAGGTGTTGAGGACGCTACTTTTGTTTCTTCTTTACTGGTTACACCTCCTACTTCTACACATCCATCTCCGGTGATTTCTCCACATGTTCCACACACATCTGACGCTGGTCCTTCTAAGCCGTCTGATTCTACAAGGATTACCTTCCTTGAATCACAGGTGCTTGCTTTGTAGACTCAGGTAGATACTCTTGTGTCTACTGATTCTCAGAGACAATTGGTTCTTCAAGCACAAGCTACACAGATTGCTGACATGCAGTTATTAGTGTCCAAACTTGTTGAGCGTCTTGATGCTCAGGGGGAGTTAAGGATACATGATACTTGTCATGCTGAATCAATTCAACGAAAGGATAATGATGACAATGATCCTAGTAGTAATGTTAAGGGTGATCGTCAATACGCTGACGTGAATCCAATATCAAGAGCTCAGGGGGAGTCGACATCACATACTATTGAAGTAACCAAGAATGATTCTGGAGTGAATGAAGATATTTTACTATTGGAATTATTTGCTGATTCTGAAGAAGAAGAAGCTAAGAAGTTAGAATGTCTGGATGATATTGATGAATTATTTGATGATGTTGAAGAGGATGTGATGGATAATTAAGTTGAAGAAGGAGAGATTGTAGAAATTGAGATAGAAAAGAGTAAAGATAAAGTTACATATGAAGGAAGTGATGGTCTGAATGTACCGTATAACTTTATCCAAGATGATGTTATTCCTGAGTTTTCTTATGATGGAGTAACAGATTCTATGGACTCTGTTGAATATATCACTACACCTGATGATACTGCTCAATCCAATATAGATTATAAGGTTGATACTACTCATACTATGTCTCCTAAGCCGAATGAAGAACCTGTGATGTATAGAAATATAGGAATGACTAGAGAAGAGTGGAGTGAAGTAGTTAATAGTTTGATGAAAGTACTACCAAAGTCACCTATACAACCTGCTCAGAAAGAAAGACATGTGAATAAAGAGAGGTGTATTGGAAGAATCATCAGTTGGTTTTATGATGATCACACGAAGTTGTTTGCTCTTAAAAGATCTGATGGTGTTCAATACTTAAAGCCTAGGATCAAGTATTTCAATACCTTGCCAAGGTGTGAGATGAATGGTCTAGCTACGAAACCACTGATTAATAGATCAAAGTGTGGATTAGTCGATGTGCTTGCTAACCTGATTTAAAGAGAAGGTGGATCAGGGAAGTACGAAAGATAAAGCCACATAAAGGAAAAAGAGTGAAGATTGTAGATCAAGAGACTGAGATTCTGACTTGGAAGTATATGTTCAAGCCAGTACGTGCTGTACAGAAGATACCATTGAAGAAAATACCACAATATTTTTTGGGGAATATGAAATGGTGGCACGTAGATGTGAATACTGGTGAAGCTAGGATTGATGATAAAGATAATAAGGTCATTGTTAGTTTCTATGATGCAATAAATCTTATTAACTTCTCAAAGAAAGATCAAAGGACGTTAAGAAAGAATGAGATTATGTTTACTGATGAATGGAGAGAACAAGGATTGTAGTATAAAAGAGTGTTGGAGATCTGTCAAAGATATGGAGTGCATGTAAGAAGCAGATTACCAGATAACTGGAAGTGCTCATAAAGACCGAAGACAGAAGATCAAGTTATTGTCAAGGGGAGTCTGTTAGGACATAGAATGTATGACAAAATCTTTGTAATAGTTTAGGTCTTATTGTCTTTATGTTTTTATGTAGTTGTATAGATTTTGTCTAAGTGATAGAACAAGTTCTACTAGAGGCGAACTTGTTAAGTTCGCCTATCCTATTAGAGGTGAACTTGTTAAGTTCTCCTAAGCATCTTTGAGGCGAACTTGTTAAGTTCGCCTATTACAGAGCATGTGTCTATAAATAGGACTTTACAGATTCAGTGAAAGAGAGCAGAGAGTTGAACAAGTATATTCGGTAAACTCTATGTGTTTGATGATATAAAAAGAGAAGTTTATTTACCTGCTGTTTCTATTGTCAATTGATATACATACATTAACACGAAGGATTCCGCACTCTATGTTATCGAGACGTTCTATCACGAGATCGATTTGTAGATGAGTCATGTGGACCTACAAAGGTTGACTGTTTTCAATGCCCAAAAGGCTCTTTGTTCCAGTTCCACCAGAATATGACACCTTTCTGTAAACCATCTTGAATGGTGTGGCTCCGATAGGTGTCTTGAATGCAGTTCAGAATGCCCACAACGCATCATCTAGCTTATCTGCCCATTCTTTTCGATTCTAACCAACCGTCTTTTCCTATATCCGTTTGAGTCCTCGATTGGTGACTTCCGCTTATCCATTTGTTTGAGGATGATATGAGGTGGAGAAATGATGGTTAACCCCATATCGGGCAAGAGCTTTTTCCAGCTGGTAGTTGTCGAAATGAGTCCCTCAGTCACTAATTAGAGCTTTAGGGGCCCCAAATCGTGAGAACAATTTTTTTAGGAACTTAACAACCACTCTAGCATCGTTGGTTGACAGGGCTTCTGCCTCTACCCATTTGGACACATAGTCAACTGCTACCAGAATGTAGTTGTTGCCTCGAGATGGTGTGAATGGTCCCATGAAATCGAGTCCCCATATGTCAAATATTTCACATGCTAAAATGTCATTTTGAGGCATCACATACGGACAGAGATATTCCTAATCTTTGACATGCGTCACATGCTTTGATTAGTGCTTAGGCATCTTTGTATATTTTTGGCCAATAGAATCTAGAGTCAAACACTTTCTGCCAGTATAACTTGCTCCATGATGTCCTCCGACATGGCCTTCGTGGCAGTGATGAAGAATGCTTGTGGACTCAGTGCTATGTACACATCTCCTGATAACTTGATCTACATAGGCTTTGAGTAGATACGGATCTTCCGATAAGTAATTCTTAACATCAGAGAAGAATTTCCAACATTGTTGATGATTCCAACCTTTTACGAGGATGTCACTTGCGAGGTAGTTTGCAAAGTTGCAAACCATGGCTCCGTTTCTTTAACTTGGACCATTTCAAGGGATGTAAGGTCCGGAAACTCACGTAGGATCTTCAATAATGTGAATTCAGCAACGTGTTGAGTCAGGCAGAATCCAAAACAACACACACACACATAATAATATCAAAGGGGATGAGAGTATAGTCATTGTTAAACGCTTCTTAGTATTAACTAAACACTCATTGCAATTGTATAATCGTTTAATAACTCGTCTAACCCTAATACATGAGATTAAGCTATCTATTTACAGTTAATTACAATGTACTCAATATTAGTGGGCTTGGGCTTTGCGAGAACTACAAAGTTGTCGGTCACAGTTCTCGGGTAGAGAACTTTACCTATGATCATGTTATCGCAAATTCCAGTCTTGGTCAATCTTCTGTCTCTGAACAACAAGGTGATTCTTTGATGTGTCGGTCTATCAGGTTTAGTCCTTACAATCTCCCCCTAGGCTGAGGCACTCGAAGCAAACATAATATTTCAAAACTGACTGAATGATCACCACCTCCCGCATAGAGGCCTTTTGCCAATGACGTTCCCAAAACATTTACAAACGGTTTTATCTCCCTTTCATTTGACTTTGGCACGAACAGTCTCTTCTTCACAAGCTTTAACATATCTTCATTTCCAAACTTTAGCAAATCTATAGGATCAGCAATCAAAAAGTCTCGATCTGTATAGTGAATGTCAACATTCCCAAATAATGGATTATAAGACCAATACTCGAGCTACTTTAATGTGTCATCCAGCTATGCTGCATGCACAGGAACAACCTCCACTATTTTAGACGGAGGATAGATCAAGTTAATCATAGGCTTCTTTGTAATTGAATCGATCACTATCATATCTTTCTTCCTCTTTGGATGTGGTGGCTTCAGATTCTTAAAACCAGTCACACACTCATTATCCAAAAATACATGAAAGTTGTAAGCCATGCCGACTTTATTAGGATTGTAAAATGTCATTTTGTTCAACCTGTATAAGTCGTATATTGGCAAGGATCCAAAATCGTGAGGGTTTCATAGTATTCTATTATGCACTTTCCTCTCTTCACCCAGTACAAGTTTTTCTCGACATTGAACATCCAGCTAAGAATGTTAGAGCGATCATTCCGTTTAGCAAACAAGTCCTATGAACTGGCGGTATAATGAAGTATCGGTGGAAGAATTACTTTAAACCACTTCTTCTTTTCTTCTGCAGATATAACTTGATCAGTCTGAGCAGAAGATGCCTACTCCTCGGAAATACCATATGAGGATTCCATGTGAGGAAGATCCACGCGAGGAGGAGAATTACCTTCGGTGAATAAATCACAACAATACTGGTAACTTCCTTCCTCGAGCATCATGATAAATCACTATCAATACTAGTAATTTCCTTCCTCGAACAGTATTGGTAATTTCAATACTGGATTCAACATTAATATTAGCAAATAGTTTAGCCAACTCCGGGTCCAGCTCTGCAGTAAACAATTCATCATCAATAGCTGAATCATCATCGTCTAAGAATAATAGATTGGCTACGACTTTAGATTCTTCATGTCTCCATCTAATTCTTGTTTAAAATCAAATGATAAATCAACTTCAGACTGTTTTGCTCCTCCAATATCTTCAGTAACAGGATCATATAGAACCATAGCCTTGAACATATCTTTAGGAGCAACTTTGTCTTCACTATGTTCAGCCTAATCATTATCTTTCTTACCACCATGACCATTACCATCATCACCATTTCCACCGTCACTGCTACAACCATCTGTAAGGCCCCAAACCCGGGAGGCCTCACATGTTGGATTTACTCATTCACAAACTGTTCTTAAACTTGAATATCAAATTCCGCAGCAGAAAATTTCATTTCAACATAACGTAACATCGTTCAACATGCGGAAGCGTAACATTGTCTAATACATAAACATAACATAAACAACTCATAACATGATGCCAGTCTTCATGATCAACCGGGTAACTCCTTTCGCTAGCCAAGCATCAACGTTCAACTTCCATACATGTCCTTAACCTGAATGTGCGTACTAAAAGTCAGCTACGCTGGTGAATTCTAGCTTACGTAAAACAATAACATAAATTTTTTTCCAAAAACATAACTTCAAACTTCATTTAATAAAAACGTACATAAATAATGCTATAACATAAACATAAAACATAAGTTAACAATAAACCGAATCTGTGCCTTTTCGTAACCGTCAATTCCCTTCAAGTACGGTGCTCGATTGAGCACACGTACCAACGTAAACCATTCGTAACCATACATAAACGTCAATTCCCTTCAAGCACGGTGTCCCAAAGGATAGCACGTACCAAACTTCAAGAACCGTTCCCTCGCAGAGAACAATACCCACTTCAAGGATCACGGTAATCCCCTTGATGACTGTCGTCACCCCTTTCCCACCCAGTTATACAACCGTTGGCCAGCCACAAAGGCCCCTATAAAGGTAAGGCCTTTACATAACGTACATACTTCGATTCCCAAGGGAACCATGGCAGATTCGTTCATTTTAGTGACTTTCATAAAAACCTTTACTTCTCTTCAGTTAAAGCATCATACGTTTTATTAAATAACATGTCGTTCGTAAACACTTTTTAAACTTCTTTTGACAAAACATTTCGTAACACGTTTCATAAACATCATTCCGTAAACATCATTTCGTAAACATCATTTGTTAAGTATGAACACAAGTCTAAAATTATTTTAAAACATTTAAAAGAGGGCTTCTAGAACTCACCTGGTAAGCTAGTCTCGGCTGTCCTAATCAAAGGTCCAATAACGTCACGTACGATCTGAATTGAGTAGTTAAATACACATCAGATCATATCCCGACTCTAACGGTTTAACCATACTGAACTAGGCGAACATACTGACTTCACTAACCAGCTATTTATCACCATAGACCTGATGCCAGCGCACTTAGCAAGTACGCAGACTTCGTTCTTGCGTACTTGATAAGTACACATGCTTTGCTTCTTGCGTACTTGATAAGTACGCATGCTTTGCTTCTTGCGTACTTGATAAGTACGCAGGCTTTGCTACCTGCGTACAAGATAAGTACGCATAACCTACTTGCGGGCAGCCTTCTTCCCCGCAAAAACCCTAACTTTTTGAATGCAGATCTGACCTCGTCAAGATCCGAACGTTTTACGCTCAAAATGTTTTCTTTTCATTCTATATGCTACATCTATGTTTATATTCAAGTTTCATACGTAAAAATGCCATCTTTTTATCCAAAACCCGAAAACCCCAAAACGAACAAAAAGATCGTTACCTGTATCGAGCTTCTGATTTGGAGGTTTTGCTCACGAGCTATGGAGTAACACACTTCTTCAATCTCGGGTCAATCCGCCAACTTTTTCTCTCTACGGTTTCTCTCTCTAGAACTTGCAAATGAGAGATTATGGAGTGTGCTGGCTATTTAAAGGGAGGAGACTCCTTCCCTCAAGTTCGTTTATTCTGTTATTTTAATCGTCGTTTTATTTTTGGGATGTTACAAGTCTACCCCCTTACAATAGGTTTCGTCCCTGAAACCTATCATAAGTCAAATAGTTGAGGGTACGACTCCCTCATTTCCGTCTCTATTTCCTAAGTACATTCCGATCCCTTTCGGTGCTTCCATTGGACTTTAACCAGTTGAATAACCTTATTACGTAAACGCTTCTCCTTCATGTCTAAGATGGCCATGGGTTCCTTGATATAGTTAAGGCTATTGTGAACCTCGATATCAGTAAGCGGTACGTGAGCTGATTTATCTGCCAAACACTTCCGCAAGTGTGATACATGGAAGGTAGGATGGATCCCACTTAACTCATCAGGTAACTCCAGCCGATAAGTGACCTCACCAACCCGTGCCACTATCCGGAATGGTCCAACAAACCTCGGACATAACTTTCCTATTTTTCTGAATCGTATGATCCCTTTCCAGGGTGACACTTTCAACATTACTCTGTCCCCAAAATCAAACTCAACAGGCCTTCGGCGTTTATCCGCATAGGATTTCTGACGATCTTGTGTAGCCTTCATTCGTGCTTTGATTTGATCAAATTTCCGACGTTTCTCGTACGACTTCAAGAATTCCTAATTCCTTTTATCCAATTTCACCCCAACAAACCGGGGTCCTGCATCTTCTCCCATACAACATCTCGTAAGGCAGCATGCCTATCATCGTGTGATGACTGTTGTTGTAGGAGAATTCGGCTAACGGCAGATGACTGTCCCAACTGCCACCGAAGTCAATAATACAATAACGGAGCATATCCTCCAACGTTTAAATGGTCCTTTCGGACTATCCATCCGTTTGTGGGTGGTACGCCGTGCTGATATTAAGTCTCGTGCCTATCGCCTCGTGGAATATTTTCTAGAACCTCGATGTGAATCGTGTGTCTCGGTCAGATACAATCATCAAAGGCATCCCATGTTCTGCCACTACTTCATTGATAAATACTTCCGCTAACCTTTCTGACGAGAACGTCTCGCGAATAGGTAGGAAATGAGTACTCTTCGTTAAACGGTCCACAATTACCCAAATGGTGTCATGACCTTTAGCTATGCGAGGTAGCTTGGTTATGAAGTCCATTGTAATATGTTCCCACTTTCATTCTGGTATATCTAGCGGTTGAATCTTTCAATACGATTTCTGGTGTTCAGCCTCTACTTGCGAGCAAGTCAAGCACTTGCTTACGTACTTTGTCACATCGTGTTTCATTCCAGGCCACCAGTATTCCTTCCTCAGATCTTGGTACATTTTGTTGGTACCGGGATGGATAGAGTAACGAGACTTATGAGCCTCAACCAAGATTTTGGTCCTAAGCTCGCCACTCATAGGTATCCATACCCGCCCAAAACGTGTTCTAACACCAAGGGTGTTATATTCTAACTTGTGCTGTTGGCCAACCATTCTTTCCTTCTTTATGATTTCTTCCTTAAGTGCCTCATCTTGAGCTCTTTCTATTTCCCTCATCACATATGATGTTACTACCAACTGGCAAGCTTTCACTCTAATAGGAGCAGGCACAACCTTTCGGCTTAGAGTGTTAGCCACCACATTTGCCTTTCAGGATGGTATATGATTTCACAGTCATAGTCTTTCAAAAGTTCCAACCATCGTCTCGGCCTCATATTAAGTTCCTTTTGTTCGAAGAAGTACTTCAAACTTTTGTGGTTGGAGTATATGGTAAACTTCACCCCGTATAGGTAGTGTCTCCATATTTTCAATGCAAACACGACAGCAGCAAGTTCCAGATCATGAGTCGGATAATTGGCTTCGTGACTCTTCAACTGCCGTGACACATATGCGATCACTCTCTCGCGTTGCATTAACACGCACCTCAATCCCTGACCCGAAGCTTCAGAGTATACCACCAAGTCTTCATTGCCCTCGGGAAAGGCCAAGACTGGAGCTTGGTTTAGCTTCTCCTTTAGTTCCTTAAATGCTTCTTCCTACGTCAAACCCCATTCGTACTTCACCTCATTCCGTGTCAATTTTGTCAACGACGAAGCTATTTTTGAGATATCCTAAATGCATCTCCGATAGTAGCCCGCAAACCCCAAGAAACTACGGATTTTAGTTGGCGTCTTAGGAATATCCCAATCTCTTACCATCATTATATTTGCTGGGTCAACCATAATGCCATTCGGGTTGATGACGTGACCTAGGAATTGGACTTCCTTAAGCCAGAACGCACATTTGGAGAACTTAGCATACAGCTTGTCCTTCTTCAAGGCTTCCAACACTTCCTTTAAGTGACATGCGTGATCACCCTCATTCTTGCAGTACATGAGGATATCATCAATGAACACGATTACCGATCGATCCAGCATCGGTCGACACACCCTATTCATCAAATCCTTGAACACTGCGGGGGCGTTTGTCAATCCGAAGGACATCACGCGGAACTTGAAATGTCAATAACGCATGTGAAACGCTGTTTTCGGTATGTCTTCTTCTCTCACCTTCAACTGATGGTACCCGGATCGAAGGTCGATTTTTGAAAACCAACTTGCAACCTGCAATTGATCGAACAGGTCATCGATCCTTGGTAGAGGGTACTTGTTCTTCACGGTACGTTTATTCAACTCATGATAATCAATACATATTCTCAAAGAACCATCCTTCTTCTTCACAAACAACACCGGAGTACCCCAAGGCGAGATGCTCGGTTGGATAAATCCTTTCTCAAGCACTTCGTCTAGTTGTGCCATTAATTCCTTCATCTCTACCGGTGCTAGTTGATATGGAGCCTTAGCCATGGGTTGGGCATCTGGTACTAAGTCAATTCGGAACACAATCTCTCTGTCGGGTGGTATCCCAGGCAAATCCTCTGGAAACACCTCCGGATACTCGCGTACCACGGGTACATCGTCTAGTTCTTTCACTTCGTTACACTTGTCAATCACGTATACCAGATATGCCTCGCATCCGCGCCTCAGGTAATTTGTTGCATTAATCATCGAGATGACATTAGGCATCGGGGCGTCACGATCTCCAAAAACCTCGACTTCGTTACCATCCGGAGCCTTGAGTCGGATTATCTTTCGTTTGCATATAATCTGCGCTTCATTGGCAGTTAGCCAATCCATACCCAAAACTACATCAAACCCACCCAAAACCATAACGAACAACCTGACGGGGAATCTATGGCCTTTTATTTTTATTGTGGAATTGTCAACTACATTAGTTACCCTCGCAGTTCTACCCTCAGAGGTTTCTACACTAAAGGCCCTTTCTAGTTTACTAATAACGTACTTCACTCATTTATAAAAGGTTGCAGATATAAAGCTCTTACTGGCACCAGAATCAAATAACACAGATACAAAAGTGTTGTCAAGGACGAACGTACCTGACACCACGTCGGGGTCCACCCTGGCCTGTTCTTGTGTTAGTGCATACGCTCCAGTCTTCGCTCGGGGCCTCTCTTCTTTCTTCTCCGGGCCTTTCCCTTTCTCGGCTTCACCTATACTGGGCTTAGTGCATTCCCACCATTCTCCCCACAGTTATAGCATTTGAAGCCTTGCGAGCATTCACGGGAGTAGTGCCTGGTCTTGTCACACTTAAAACACAAGTTTGATCCTATTATGCATTCCCCCGTGTGTTCCTTCCCACACTTCCCACAAACTGCCATATCATTCCCTCTGGCTCCCTTATCTGGAGCTCCCAGTAATTTTCCACCTGTTCGCTTGGCAGAGAAAGTCAGCTTCTTCTTAGGCTCCTCAGCGGAGACATCATTCAACGACAGGTCATCGTACACCACAACACTGAGTTCCACCATCGAGTCAAAGGTGCTAGGGGTGTTTGCCTTAACAAACGTGTAGACCTTGTCTGGAAATCCCTGGATATAGCAAGCGATCTTCCTCTATTCAGTGGTGATCAGATGTGGCACCAGATGTGCCAATTCGTTATACCTGGTGGTGTATTGACGGTGAGTCATGTTCCCAGCCTTCAACTTCAGAAAATCCCTCTCCACCTTCTCAATCCCATTCCTTGGACAAAAGTTTTTGATAACCAAGGTTTTCAAATCATTCCATAACATAGAGTCGACGACAGTATCCCCCATAGCCTGTCGCACTCCCTCCCACCAATGGGACGCTTCTTCTCTCAATGAATTATCAGCAAATTTCACCACCTGATCCGTTCGACATTCGTTGAGGCAGATGGCAGCCTCCATGCGAATCACCCAGTCCAAGGTGGCCACCGCGTCTTTCTTCCCCGTAAGTATCAGCGGGTCACTTGCCCTAAAGGACTTATAGTCGCAACCGTGAGCAGGCGGTGCGTTAATGCCTCAATGATCGGGGTATCAATTGTCGTGTTGGACCCACCCATCTCATTAGCCTTCTTTAATGCTTCTGCCAGTAGATCTGGCGGGGTTGCCTTCATCAGTTCAGTAAAATCACGTGCCAGGGCTGCCTTCACTTCCGGTTAAAAAGTGAAGTGTTGTTCTTCCAGGGGAGTCCGTTCAGTCCCATGCATGCTGACTTTTGGTTCCGTGTGGACACTTCCTTCTTAACTGTACTCCTGATGAGGAGGAGTCCTATTACGACCACCGGTAAGACCGCCGGTACGGCCCCCACCACGCCTTCCGCTCTTTCTCCCTGCCATTTCATTCTATAAGACAAAGAATCTAATGTCATCACGCTAGTTAACAAATAGAATTCAACAAGTACTATAAGATGTTAATATACACTGGCCATCTGCAATTAACCATTACATTTCCCCTGACTTCTATTTGACCACCTTTGTGATTTCATCAGAACACATGTCCTAATCTATTACTTTCTAAGGCATACTACATAAACATACTCTACTTCTTCATACCTGATGTTGTGGCTCGAGTTACCCGTACTGACATCCGCTTTTGGTCCCATTCACAGTTTAAGTTCAGACTCTAGGAGTGTCTGAATCTCTTAAACTATTACTCTGATACCAACTTGTAAGGCCCCAAACCCGGGAGGCCACACGTGTTGGATTTACTCATTCACAAACAGTTCTTAAACTTGAATATCAAATACCGCAACGGAAAATTTCATTTCAACATAACATAACATCGTTCAACATGCGGAAGTGTAACATTGTCTAATACATAAACATAACATAAACATAACATAAACAACTAATAACGGGATGCCAGTCTTCATGATCAACAGGGTAACTCCTTTCGCCAGTCAAGCATCACCGTTTAACTTCCATACCTGTCCTTAACCTGAATGTGCATACTAAAAGTCAGCTATGCTGGTGAGTTCTAGCTTTACGTAAAACATTAACATAAACATTTTGCCAAAAACATAACTTTAAACTTCATTTAATAAAAACGTACGTAAAAAATTCTATAACATAAACATAGAACATAAGTCAACAAAAAACCGAATCTGCGCCTTTTCGTAACCGTCAATTCCCTTCAAGTAAGGTGCTCGATTGAGCACACGTACCAACGTAAACCATTCGTAGCCGTACATAAACATCAATTCTCTTCAAGCACGGCGTCCTAAAGGATAGCAAGTACCAAACTTCAAGCACCGTTCCCTCGCAGAGAACAATACCCATTTCAAGGATCACAGTAATCCCCTTGATGACCGTCGTCACCCGTTTCCCACCTAGTTGTACAACCGTTGGCCAGCCACAAAGGCCCCTATAAAGGTAAGGCCTTTACATAACGTACATACTTCGATTCCCAAAGGAACCATGGTAGATTCGTTCATTTTAGTGACTTTCATAAAAACCTTTACTTCTCATCAGTTAAAGCATCATACGTTTTATTAAATAAAATTTCATTCGTAAACACTTCTTAAACTTCTTTTGACAACATATTTCGTAACACGTTTCATAAACATCATTTCGTAAACATCATTTCGTAAGTATGCACACCAGCCAAAAATATTTTTAAAACATTTAAAAGAGGGCTTCTAGAACTCACCTGGTAAGCTAGTCTGGCTGTCCTAATCAAAGGTCCAATAACGTCATGCACGATCTGAATTGAGTAGTAAAATACACATCAGATCCTATCCCGACTCTAACGGTTTAACCATACTGAACTAGGCGAACATACTAACTTCACTTACCAGCTATTTATCCACATAGACCTAATGCCTGCTCACTTAGCAAATGTGCATGGCTTTGTTTTTGCATACTTAATAAGTACGCAGGCTTCGTTCTTGCGTACTTGATAAGTACGCAGGCTTTGCTTCTTGCGTACTTGATAAGTACGCATGCTTTGCTTCTTGCGTACTTGATAAGTACACAGGCTTTGCTTCTTGCGTACTTGATAAGTACACAGGACCTGCTTGCGGACAGCCTTCTTCCCGCAAAAACCCTAACTTTTTGCATGTAGATCCGACCTCGTCAAGATCCGAACTTTTTACGTTCAAAACGTTTACTTTTCATTCTAGATGCTAGATCTATGTTTATATTCTCAAACTTAAAAATGCCATCTTTTTATCCAAAACCCGAAAACCCCAAAACGAACGAAAACTCAGATCTAGATCAGATCGTTACCTGTATCGAGCTTCTGATTTGGAGGTTTTGCTCACGAGCTATGGAGTAACACACTTCTTCAATCTCGGGTCGATCCGCCAACTTTCTCTCTCTAGAACTTGCAAATGAGAGATTATGGAGTGTGTTGGCTATTTAAAGGGAGGAGACTCTTTCCCTCAAGTTCGCCGGCCCATCCGGCCCGGCCCGTCACACGTCGCTCGTTTATTCCGTTATTTTAATCGTCGTTTCATTTTTGGGATGATACACCATCCTTCCTTTTCTTTCTTTTCCCTTTATTTTCCTTTATTTTCTCCAGTTCTTTAAGCACATATACTATATTTTCTTTCATGCTTTTGATTTGACCATGTTGAATTTTTATAATTTTTCTTTGGTCCTCAAACTTCCTGTCTTTGGCACTATATTCATTTGATAATTTTTCAATCTTCAGTTCTTTCATGAAAAAATCTTGTTCTAGCTTGAATACTCGCTGATTAAGGGCATTTACATCAACCGACACATACTGATCTGATGAAGAGTCATCATCTATGGCCTTGCCCCTGTCAATCAGTTGTGTGATGGGTGGTGGTATGATAGGTTCACTTTGTTGTGGGATTTGTTGTTCAGACACTTTCATTTTCTTCCTCTGACTTAGATCAACAGAAGGATCACAGTCTTCATCGAAATTCTCACCAGAATGTCGAGACGAAGAGGTGAGAGGAGGATTCTCGGCCACTTTTGTCTTTATTAGTAAAATTCTATGGTACATGTTAATCGGTACTTCTTCTTTCTCATTCTCTATTTATGAGGAATAAAAAATGTCTCCTTTAATATCGTTTTCCAAATTCTCTGTATCTTCTTGTAAATTCTCAGTTCCTTTTTCAAACATTTAGTTTCAGAATCAAATTGAAGGACTTCTAGACAAATATCACCCATTTCCTCTATACGTGCTTGACTTCCAAAGTCAAAATTGAAATCATCATTATGTTCGTCAGCTACTTGAACCTCAGGAATCACTGGCTCATTAACTTGAACATTTCCTGAATAGGAATTTGAACATTTACAACCGGTTCCTCTACATGAACTAGAGCCTACTGTGGTTTTCACCAACGTTGCCAACGTGGATGTGGTTGTTGAACTTGTTGTGCTCATGCTCGTTGACCCCCGGTCTCGGGAAAAGCATCGAGTTTCTCAAGAGGGGTGAGATTTAGAAATACTCCACCCTTATTCATCACCATATACGAGAAGATGTCTTTACCTATTGCGTTGCTAAATAACCTCCCTGGTGTCGGAACTGGTTCAACATGATTTATGTTGATAATAATCTGTAGGAACCTTGAGTACATCAAAAATACATCTTTCTTTATTCCCATCAAGTTACTCTTCATCTCGTCAAAAATTACTCTCGAAAAGTTGAAATTCTGATTGGTAACTAGGGCATACACTACAGAGGATACATTTGTATTGAGAGTATCATATCCACTCTTCCTTCTAGATAAACACCGGTTAACAACGTGAGCTAGGTATTTCTGGTAAGGATTTAGAAGTCTTTTCCCAATCGAAGGGTAACTTCCCTCATAGCTCATTCTTTATAGTATCGGCATAATTTGCTCTGTATTAAATTCAGAGGGATAAGAAGCGTCATCACCAAAGTCTAGACATTCCCTGATTACGGCTTCCGTAATAACTATCCTCTTGTTTGCTACGGTTCCCGCAGTCCTTTCAACTTGGTTTTCCGTCACTAATTCAGCTGTACTCCATAAACTACTAATAAACCCTTCACAGGTTTTAGGGTGTTCAGATATAGCATATTAAGTCCTTGATGCACATAGTCCGACAATCATAGACGTGAAGATACTGTGCTTCTTCAGTGGGTCCTCCAGATAAGTTGACTAATTGAGATCATTTACAAACTTTAAATACACCATATCTGCACAAAACAGATCAAGTTAGATAGGATTTTAGAAAAATGACAAATTCAAAGTTTTCGCATCAAGTTCTCGCAGGATCCAAGTTTTCGCTTGGACACAAGTTCTCGTGAGAACTTTTAGAAGGCCAAGAAATTTGAAAGTTCTCTGGCCGAGAAACTCATGAATACAGAAAATCAAGTACTTTGAATTTGTGTAATTCTGGGTTTAAAACATATTTATGGTTCAAATTAATGCCAGATCCATTGTCGTCTAGTGTTTGCGACTAGATTTAACCAATCAATTCCAGTCAAGAACATCCATATATGGTCCAATCGAGCAACAACAAGTTTAGCGTCTTTCAGGAGAGTTTTTGGTCCAAAATTCATCCAAAAATCTATGATAAAGGTCCAACATACTACCGTAGTTGTCATCCAAGTCCCTAAAACACGATTCCCACAACAATTTTGAGCAATGGTCAATAATTCAAGTTCTCGGTAAAAATCAACTAGAGAATTTGTAGTTCTCACAAAGTTAAGTTCCACTTACTGAACTTTGAGTTGTTTATATAGCCAGCAAAAGTTCTCGGGCCGAGAACTTCAAGTTCTCGCCCGCACCAAGTTCTTTGGCGAGAAATTCATACTTAATCAAATTTTGAACTTTTTACCCTTTTTCACAAAATCCTTTTCAAAATTACTTTTGGGATTATTAAGTCGAACAAGAACGGTTAATTTTTATGAAAACATAATAAAAACAAAAGGACAAAAAAATAAAATAACTTAAAATAAGCTAAAACACAAAATAATTTTGTACTTTTCAATAATAGCAAGACAAAGACAAACTAATAACTTAAGCTACTGAAACACACTATTTTTTTTAGAGAAATTCTATTATGGGATCATATCATTCTAAAGCAGACTAAAGCACACTTATCAGTCATTCATCTATTCAGACAGGTCTAGGTGATTGTCAATATAGTTTTCTTTCTAAACTCAAACTTTTGTACCTTAGTTGACAATTATGTAGTGAATAAGTTTATCATATTGTAAGTAATATTCTTTATTACTTAGTGGATCCCACACTCATATCATAGAAACCTGTGTAGATTTAGTGTCAAATTAAGGTAAGTTTTTAACTCAACAGGTAAATCTTCCTTTCCTCATGGTCTTTTGAGTCAAGGTGATGAGAGATCCAGGTCTATGTTTCCATAACAAAGAAGTTTAACAGCATCATAAAAGATTGATGAGCATAAGATGAATGAGAGGATGTGCAATGTGTGATGAATGTAATGGATCATGTGATTGAAGTGGATGAAAATGATGTGCATGGATAATGGCAAGACTTAGATAAATCCATTTAAGTATGGTTTATCAACAGTTCATCGACCATTATGTTCAAGTGCTCGATTATTAACAGGAAATAACTATTGCACTAATCTATGAGATGTTCCCCACATAGGACATAACCTTAATGTTCAAGTAAAACACTAGCATGCCATCTTTATAGTTAAAGCTGAGCCTATTAACATATCACACAGATATCATAATCCTTTCAACTATACGTCTCACGTATGATAATCTAACTCTAAAATGATGTACTATCATTTCCCAATAGACATAATTCTCAATTTTTGAATTTTTAAACATAACAAACAATGAAATCTTTTTGTATTTTTTTTAATAAGAGACACAAGACACAAAATAAAATCTTTTTGGTATTTTTCAAATTTTTTCCACATAAACTTTTGCTTTTGGACAAATAATAAACAAAACAAAGTTTAAACCTAAGAAAGAAAAATAAATAAAAATATTTTTGAAGACCGTACTTGTTACTCACTAATCAAAGCAAATCATTGTCAAACATTCAACCAGAAAATTGAATCTGGCCAAATCAAGAGCTTTTGTAAAAACGTCAGCAACGTTATCATCAGTAGAAACCTGTTCAAGATGCATGAGCTTACGTTCAAAATAGTCACAAATGTGATGCACCCTAATGTCTATATGTTTAATTTTAAAATGTTGCACCGGGTTCTTAACAATTTGTAATGCAACCTTTTTATCACAGAAAATAAGAGAGTCATTAAAAATTAAATCATAGTCCAATAATTGGTGTTGCGTCCAAATGACCTAAGTGCAACATGTGGATTAGACGACATATTTAGCTTCAGAAGTTGAGGTAGAAACGGTGGTATGTTTCTTGGACTGCCATGACATTAATCGCTCCCCCAGAAACTGTGACAATCCGACCATTTAGAGTTAACCTCGTTAGTAAATCCAGTTAAAAGTTAACCTAAATAACTTAAATTAAACTCTAGGGACTAGTTCTGCCATTATCTAAACCTAAAACTACAAGGATTAGTAATGCAATTAATCATAACTTGCCTTATTGACTTTAAAAGTCAAAATCATGTTCCTATTGACTTTTGGATAGTTAAACTAACAAGTCTTAACCCAACCCAAACCACAAGGACCTATTCTGCCATTTTTATAAACTTGAAACAGGAACCCTTAAAGACCAATTCTGTATTTATCGAATTATTGATTTGGTTGACTTTCTAAGTCAATTTCGCATGACACAGAAACTTAAATTCGTACTTAAAACTGAAATCCATTCATGATTAAAAATCGTTTTACTTGTTATGATCAGTCAGCGATTCCTTTGAAACTGTTAAACACATCGTTACACGAATTGAAACCCCCCATTATTGTATTGAAACCGTTTTCATCGAACGCATATATATACCATTCGGATGCATGGCTTTAGATCACCACTCTTGAATTTAAGCATCTGCAAACCTTAATCGATTCCCTACGAAGCATTTACAAGTTCTGTATTTGATCGGAAAGCCATCGGAGATGCCGAAGATCACCTCAACGCCGCCGGAACCTGCATTCAAGCGATTACCATCCTCCCGTACTCCATTTTGGTAATTTCTTACACCATTAGACTCGCATTTCCCGGTAGATCAAAAGCCCTAACTTTATTTGAACCTGTAACACCGAATTAAACCCGATCAAACACCTAGGGTTCATATGGGGACGGGTTAATCGATCACTATCTTAGAACCTGTTTAAATCCAATTAATTGATTCCAACAGGTTCGCAAACTCATTTTAATCAAAAGCCCTATGATTCTATCAACTTCTAATATTAGAATCGTTTGATTTGATTTCTTGTTCTTGTTCTAGGGTTTCAGTGTTCATACTGAAATTAAACAATCTTTTACTAAATGATTTTATAATTAAGCACAACCAACAGATTCGTGACACCCCGGATAACAAAACCAATATGCTATTTTGGCCTATCGCGATCGAATCAAAGAGTTTTGGGGTCTTGGCCGATCGCGAATATGAATGGGAGGGGGATTCACTAGAATTTCTGATTAAAACCATTCGGGTCCGGGTTGTGTTGCGAATCATCGAGTAGTTGGACTGGTTAAGTTGTTTGACTGATGGGGGGGAGACCCGGGTTCAAGTCTCTCTGCCCCCATTCTATTTTAAGCCACTTTTGTATATTTTATTTAAATAAAATCAAAACCTATATTATTATATATTAATATATTAACGTGCTTTGAAACCCGGAAACATCCGAAGGCTCGGGATTAATCTTATAAAATATTTTTTGAGAATTTTAGTGATATTAAAAATAATATATTAATTTTATTATCTCACAAAATTATTATCTAATTTATGAAATCATGCAAACAATTGTGTTTATATTAATGTCCGGGTATAGTTTTGTAACCGTTTTAATATTATTTCCCACTATTAAAAATAATATATTTATATATTATTTTCATCGCTTTAACGAGTGTTGTGTAACACTTTGAAGTTATAAATAATATAACTAGTTATATTATTACCCTCGTTTATATATTCTCAATAAAAATAATATAATTATTATTTTTACCATATAAATGATTAACGTATTATTTTCTAGATCACTACTTAATGACGATGTCGCTTGAACATGTTTATTTTATATTATTTTGTCAGTCATCACGTATCGTGTTTATCGTATTTATTAATTAAGAATTCTCATTCCCGTGGACACGTCAGTCTACTTTTAATTATTAGAGCGTTTCTTTAGGACGTTCAATCTTCCGTGTTGTCGTCACATATTCCCATTGTATCCTTAACTATTATGCTTATATTTCTAGGGCATAATTAAGCAGTTCACAGGCAAACACTTGTGTATCAAATCTCATACTTGTGTGATACTATCTACTACGCAACGCAGGTGAGTTTTCACGGCCCCTTTTACTGATTTAAACTGGCGGAGAAAACATGATGCAAACTCTTTTTGATTTTTGTACTTCATATTATATCACTTGTTTTGACTATGCGTACACTCTACAATGAAAGTCCTCACATTGAACCGTTTAAATATGAATATAGCGAGGTATGTTGGGTAATACAACTGGGTTTGACAAACCTCACCCGCGTTAGTCGCGCTTGCTCGATTGGATATCGAACGGGTGCAATATTAACCTAAACGTGCACCATGGTTAATAGACCTGGTGGGAGGCAATACAAAAGTCAGTTTACGGTTGCGAGCGTAATAGCAAACATGAACATGGGTTAGCTACCCGTTGGTATATATATGTTGATTGTACAATAAATCTGGTAAACGTTTATTTATATATTGAAACCTGCGAACTCACCAACCTTGTATTGACACTTTTCTTACATGTTTTCTCAGGACGTTAAGCTAAGGCACATGTGCACGTTTGGGTATGCATGGTGTCAACATGATGTATTCAATAATTGTCAATCTACTGAACACATATTATGTTTCCGTTATTGTTAGACTTGGGCGCGTTGTTGTGCGCATTTACTCTTTCGTTTTACGCATCCGCACTTACTTTGATCATTTATGATATATTTTCATTTTAGTCCCATATAGTGTCGTTCAATGTAACTATTGACTAAGATCCTGGTTTGTCACTTCCCAAACGGTAAAACTCCGTTAGTTGAAATTGGGGGTTTGACAGATTAGTATCAGAGCCATTGGTTATAGAGAACTAGGATTGCATACTAGACTATAACCTCACACGTCAGTTACATGACACAGATACTTCTACCTGATACATATAGCACCTATACATACATTGCAGTGCAGGCATGTTAATACCATTCGTATCACCCTCAGTTGGAAAGGGACACATCATTTGTATTGCATCATCATTCCCAGTGGCAACACTCGGGGGATCATCAGAACAACATCCACTCCCGTCCGAGGTCAGCGAGACGGAGCCTTCGGAGGAGTCACTTACATCACCATCATCTGTTGAGTATGGTGGGCTTTCTTGGGTCCATGTTATGGACGACACTCAACACTAACGCATATCTATTTGGGAGTTGGGATCGTCGGAGGCGAGTCCCTACTGTACCCATTAGCAACAATAGTCGACTGAAGACAGACCGTTGCACGCATTATTGCAGAATCCATTGACACGTAGATGTCATCACTTTCTCGAGCCATGGGCTCACGTCTTTGGTCGATATTCTGTTGAGAATAGATTGACCACAAATTTGAGAACGCATTGTGTTGATGCACCTTCCTGTGACAACACTCTGGATGGAGTCTTAGGTAGTATGTCTAATGTCTGTAATTTGTCTTTGTATTTATGAGTCATTATGTAATGGTTTATCGAGTTGTATTTACTTTTACACAATGTATGTTGTGTTTCTGTTAACTGTTTTGCGCACTTACAAGTGCGCAGGAGAAAGCTCATGCGTACTTAGCAACTACCAAGAACACCTCTGCGTACCTGCGCACTTGCTAAGTGCGCAGGTATCAGGTCTGTATAAATAGGATAGGTTCACAGAAGCTAAGTACGCAGGAACATTTGTTTAGACGAACTCAGTTATGCTAAGTACGCAGCTTGTATTCTCTCTGTAACCGTCGAGTGTTTATAATACAAAGAACGTTTATTGTGACTCTCGTGTTTGGTTTACTTTGTTTAGTAAGACTCTCCACCTAGTCACGGGTATTCCGCAACCCGGTTTGACTAGTAGACCACTTGCATGTGACGATCCGACACACACGAAGGGACCTACAAGTGGTATCAAAGCATTGCTGTTGAATTCGAGTGTTGTAAGTGAGTTTCGAGACGTTTTACTGAGTTTTACAAGCAAAAGGAGGTATTTTTGTTGATTTTTGTGATAAAAAAGGGGTAGCTCTTGAGCACTTTTTTAGAAGCAAAAATCTCCCAAAAACCGATTTTTGTTGTGTATTTTTGTGTTTTTAGCATCAAAGGTTGATTAGAAACTTGTTTCTAATCCTTTGGCTCGATTGCATTGATCATCAGCCTACTTTTCACTATCTCCGGCGATTTTCAGGTGACCGGAAAAGGTTTGTGAGAGTTGCTGAAAAGGTGTCCTGCGTACTTACCATTTTTGGTAAAAAGTACAGTTTTCTGCGTACTTACTAACTACGTAAGAGTTATCTCCTGCGTACTTACAAGTGCGCAAGACTGAACTTGTGCGAACTTAAGATATATCCTGCGTACTTAATATTTCCTCCTGCGTACTTAACAAGTACGCAAGAGTAAGTCTTAACTACGCAAGACCATTTCTCAAGTGCGCAAGGCCAAAACCAAGTGCGCAACAGTGTCTGATTTTTCTGATTTTTGACCAAGTAATTCACTATGTCGAACCTTCAGAATCTTGGAAACATGTTAAATTATGATAATGAGATCGGTACACCTCAGAAACCGCCTAAACTATTAAATGTAAACGATTATTCCAATTGGAAGGCGCGTTTTGAGCACTACATTTCATACACCGACTCATCATTATGGATACCAATCCTTGAGGGATATAAGCATCCCACACACATCTATCTTCATGAAGAGGTGCCAAAGCCCATCTCTAAGCTTGATGAAGACCAAAAGAAAGCTTATGATCGGGAAAAGAAGGCTCTTGGCTCAATCACTATGTCATTAACTCGGGAATTGTTTCACAGTTTCCGAGGCTATGACACCTCCAAGGATCTTTGGAAAGCACTTCAGAAACGATTTGAGGGGAACAGTGACATTAAGAAGAGTAAGCGGGATCTTCTCCGGAAGCAGTATGAATGCTTCAATTTCATGGAAAATGAATCGTTAGATGATCTCATCTCTAGATTCTATCATTTACAAACGGAGTTGAAAGCTTTTGAACTGAAATATCCCGATGAAGAACTGGTGGAAAAATTTCTTGATACTTTGCCACCAAAGTTTGAGATGTATACAACCCTGATGAGGGAAAATCCTAAATTCTATGAGTTAACAGTAGATGAGGCTATTGGTAAGATTCAAGCTCATAACATGAATCTTATGAAGAAGGAGAGCTCGGGAAGACCTCAGATAAAGGATCCTTCCATGTATCATGGGACGACTTCCACTTCAAAATCATCGGGCTCTGGAATTGCCCTCTTTACTGGACACTCCAATGAAGAAGACCACTGAAATGGGTGTGGTGGTCATGCTTGTTATGCATCCGGATCAGGGTTGGGAACTAATCATCAACACACCTCAAGAAATCCTCCAGCTACGTCTTCAGCTAACCATTCTGCAATAGTCAAAATAGCTGAAGATCATGTAGCATTGTTTTCATCAGGTATGCTTACGTATGAGAATTTCATAGGCGGCAAGCTAACGGATACCGAAACTATTGAAGAAGACTTTAACCAAGTGGATCCTGATGATATTGAGGACATGGATATTCAATGGAATATGGCCATGCTTTTGAGGAGGGCCAAGCGTTTCCTGAACAGAACAGGAAGAAAGTTCATTGGTGGACATTCTAATGCAAAGGTTAGATTTGATAAATCCAAGGCCAAATACTACAAGTGTCTGAACTATGGACACTTTGCTCGTGAGTGTCAAAAAGACCGAGCACCGGCCTCTGGTTTCACCAGACCTAGCCAGGGAAACACCCACGACCACAACAACACTAGCCACCACAATCAACATCAAGGTGGTTCGTCAAATGCACTGGTAGCTCAGCATGACGAAAACTTTGATTGGGGTGTTCATCTAGAGGACGCCATCATTGCTCAAACACAGGTTGGTCTCATGGCTGAGATCATGGAGCTGATGGAGGTTGAGAGAAAAGAAGCTGAGGAGAAGGAAGCTTCTGTAGCTGTTGAAAAGGAGTCTACCACTGCCGTTGCTCTCATGGCCATTGGAGAAGCACAGAGTTCATCATCTGAGGTAGATTCTAACCCTTTCTCTGTTATTTCTTGTTCTAAGTGTCTAGAGCTAAAGCATGAAATTTCTAAGCTCCAAGACAAAATCGAACCCCTAACTATGGCAGCTCATAATTACAAAGCAAACAAAAAATGTTTTAAAGAGTCTGTTGAAACGTTGAAAAAAGAAAAATGTGAATATTCTTTACAAATAAGTGAGGAACAGGTTCACTTGGATATTGCGTATAGGGGGTTAGAAAAACGGAACAATGAAATCAACTGCCAAATGAGATCCTGCAGTTAAAATGTACAAATGAGAAGTTGAAAAACTCTCGCTTTGTGGTGGAGCACTACGAATCAGTAGTGAGGAAAATGAAGGGTATAGGTCTTGGTACCAATGCCATTCCTCCACCAATAAGTGGGAAGTTTGTCAATAGCTTGATAGACATTGATCTCACCTGTCTAGATGAGTCCTCTGATAAGGATGATTCCCCTAAAAAGGATGAATCCTCAAGTAAGGCTAACTCCACATCTAGTGAGGAGTATGTTACTGCTTCTGAAGATGGGTCGGTTGACACTTCCCCTGAAGGAGTAGTCTCTGAGGAGTTGTTGACTGAACAGAAAGTCCACAAAAATATTATCACTAATGGTGATAACTGCATTTTAACTGAACCTGATATCATTGAAACAAATGATAAACTTAAGGTAATGCTTTACAGGGGTTATAAAAATATTAGCCAAGTTAAGAAAGAGGCTTTTTCAGCTCATTATGGGCTTGGTTACAAAGAGAATTTGCAAAAGTATTATACCCCCAAAAACCAAACTGAAAAAGGTCAGACTTCTGTTCATAAACCAACTCCTCCTGCTCATAATGGAGAGTTATCTAAGGCCAGATCTAATGAGCCTTACAAGAGAACTTATGTAGACAAGAGGAACTGTTTTCACTGTGGCTTGGTTGGTCACATTGTTGTGAACTGTCCTTCTAAGAACCAAGGGAAACGGCATGTTGTTTCACAGCCTGCTGTTATCCCCAGGTCGCCACCAGTGAAACCATCTCCCAAAAGTCCAAAGCAGAATGTGGTGAAACCACCAGTACAACCTATGTGAAAACCTAAGATTAAATATGAGGGCAAACCAACTGTTGCAAGAAAGGTAAAGCAACCTGCTGTACCTCGTGTGTCTACATCTGGTAGTACACGCACTGGTGCGAAATATGTGGCTAGACTCTCTAAGCCACAAAGAAGAAGAAGGAATAAGAGGTTGAGAAAGCTGGAACAGCTGACTAAGACTCAATCAAGTGAAGCTTCCACAAGTTCACCGGCTGTGGTTGAGCTAAAGTCTACTGTTCTGGTTAAGAATCAAAAGAGATCCTGGAACAAGAAAGTTAAAGGTTCTCAATCTCCTGTTCCAAATTCATCCAAAGATTCACCAATTTTGAACAGTCATCATGACTGTGAGTTGAAAGAAGTAGTTTATTTTGAGAAGGATGGACGACCCAAGACCACTATGGCTTGGGTCTCCAAATCTAACTAATTCTTTTGTTACTCGTGCAGGGAAGTCCGAAGGGTACTATCCCTAACCGTTGGAATGTAGATAGTGGATGCTCCCGGCACATGACAGGAAACATGGCCTTGCTTCAAGACGTTAAACCATTCAGAGGCGGCTATGTGGCCTTTGCCGGAGAAAAAGGCGGCAGTATCACGTGTCAAGGCATGGTTTCGAACGGTTGTGTCAGCTCTGACAATGTCAACTTCTGCGAGCAGCTGAAGCATAACCTGTTGAGTGTCTCCCAAATGTGTGATAAGGAGTACTCGGTAATGTTTGACAAATCAGAATGCCTGATTCTCAAACCCGGTTTTGAGGTTCCCGAAGACTGGATTCTGATGAGAGCACCAAGATCAAACGACACTTATCAGATCGATATGAGCGTGGCAACAACCACCTCATCAGTTGCTACTTGTTTGCTTACAAAAGCGACAGAACTTGACTCCATCTTGTGGCATAGGAAACTCGGACATATTTCTTGTCATAAAATGAATCATCTTGTCCGAAACGGTTTGGTAACCGGGGTTCCTAAGTTGAGGTTTACCGTTGCAGATGACTGTATGCCGTGTAAAAAGGGCAAACAGCAACGGAAGTCTCACAAGCCCAAGCTCCAAAACTCTATCGATATCCCTTTGGAGCTATTACACATGGATCTGTTTGGCCCCATAAGTATCAGGAGTATTGGAGGTAAGTCGTTCTGTCTAGTTGTAACTGGTGATTTCTCACGTTTTTCTTGGGTGCATTTTTTAGGTACAAAAGACGAGACTGCTGATATTCTTCAATACCTGATCCTGAGATTGGAATCTCTTTGCAAGCTGAAAGTTATAAGAATAAGGAGTGACAACGGAACTGAGTTCAAGAATAATTTGATGGAACTTTTCTGTCTCAAGAGAGGGATCCGCCACGAATTCAGCGCGCCGTACACACCTCAGCAGAATGGAGTTGCTGAACGGAAGAACAGAACACTGATCGAGACTGCAAGGTCTATGCTGTCAGATGCAAAGCTTCCTGTCACTTTCTGGGCAGAAGCAGTTAATACAGCTTGTCACGTCTTAAACAGGGTTCTGGTTGTGAAAAGGCACAACAAGACATGTTATGAGTTGATCAACAATCGACTTCCCAATCTTGATTACCTAGTTCCTTTTGGTAGTCCTTGTTCCTTGTTGCTACAGTATAAAGACCGTCTGTCTAAATTTCATGCGAAAGCGGTGGAAGGCATCTTCTTAGGATATGTTTCCAATTCGCCCTGCAAGAGAGTGTACAACATAGGAACTCGTACTGTCGAGGAATGGTTTGAAGTGGACTGTAGTAAACACAGCACTCCACCAGAACCAAAAGGTCCAGCTTGGGGTTTTGATTATGATGCGCTATTCAAGTCTTTCAATCTTCCTGACTTATCTGCAGAAGACGCCGTAAATGTTTATGATTTATTGCGTGGCGACAATGACTCCAGTTTTTCTACTCGTGCTACTACACCAATTATAACTCCTGATTCCAATGCTGCATCTGCATCTGGAACTCATGACAGTGAAGATGTTCTTGTTGATGGAGATAAAGCTCCAGCCAATCCTAACACAACTGTAGGAAATGAAGCTCCAGCTGATCCAATAAACATTGAATCTTCTTCCTCTGGAACACAGGAAATGGGGGAGTTAAGCACGAATCTAGATCCAGAAATTCAAGAACCGATTGTACCGGAGACGAGGGTGCATAGGAATCATCCAATCGACAACATTTTTGGTGATCCTTATGCCGGTGTTCAGACTCGTCATAGAACCATCACTGAGAACACCAGTCTTTACACAGAGATATTTGACACTGGTGTCATGGAAACATGTCTGCATGCTGCATTCGTGTCCCAGTTAGAGCCGAAGAATGTGAAGGAGGCTCTCACTGAAAACTGCTAGATTGAGGCGATGCAAGATGAACTGTCTCAATTCCAAAAGTTGCACGTGTGGGATTTAGTTGACTTGCCAAAAGGCTTTCAGCCAATTGGTACCAGATGGGTGTTCAAATGCAAGACGGATGATCGTCATATAGTTGTGAAGAACAAAGCAAGGTTGGTTGTTCAGGGTTTTTATCAACAAGAGGGCTTGGATTACAATGAAGTATATGCCCCAGTTGCTAGAATTGAGGCCATTCGACTGTTCTTGGCTTATGCCACATATGTCGGCTTCAAGGTCTATCAACTTGATGTGAAGAGTGCTTTCCTTTATGGTAAGGTGCATGAAGAAGTCTATGTCACTCAACCTTCCGGTTTTGAAGATCCGTATAATATCAATAAAGTGTACAAGCTCGACAAAGCACTTTATGGTCTTCATCAAGCACCGCTGGCATGGTATGAGACATTATCTAAGCATTTACTGTCTAATGGTTTCGACCGTGGACAGATTGACTCGACTCTCTTCATGCGGAAAGCAGGAGGTGACATTCTTCTTGTGCAAGTATATGTCGACGACATTATCTTTGGGTCGACCAATGAAGGGATGTGTAGGGAATTTGAGAAGGTGATGAAGTCCAAGTTTGAAATGAGTAATATGGGTGAACTGTCATTCTTTCTAGGTCTGCAAGTCAGTCAAAGAAAGAATGGTATTTATCTACATCAAACTAAGTATGTGCAGGACATCTTGTCAAAATACAAGATGAGTGATAGCACTCCTTATGGCACACCAATCCCAGTAAATCATGGTTTGCATCCCGACAGAGATGGAAAGGACGTGGACAGCAGGTTGTACCATGGGATGATCGGATCACTTATGTATCTCACAGCTTCAAGACCCGATATAATGTTTGCTGTATGTTTATGCTCAAGGTTTCAGTCTCAACCGAAGGAGTCACATATGATAGCTGTGAAGAGAATTTTCAGATATCTGAAAGGGAAACCCCGATTAGGTCTTTGGTACTCTAAGCAGCAGTCATTCGACTTCCAAGCCTACACTGATTTAGATTATGGCGGTTGTAACCTTGACAGAAAGTCAACTTCTGGTGGATGTCAATTCTTAGGAGACAGGCTGGTCTCCTGGCAATGCAAGAAGCAGTCAACGGTTTCTGTCTCAACTTGTGAAGCAGAATACATTGCTGCAGCGAGCGGTTGTTCTCAGATACTGTGGATTCAGCAGCAATTGAGAGACTACTGCTTAAACTTCACTGGAACTCCTCTATTCATTGACAACAATGCCACCATGTCCATCACAAATAACCCGGTGAAACATTCCAGAACTAAACATATAGAGATTCGCCATCATTTCATCTGTGATTGTGCTGAAAAGCATTTAATTGAACTTGTAAAAGTTCACATGGATGACAATCTTGCTGACCTTTTCACAAAGGCATTTGATCGATCCCGTTTTGAGCATCTTGTCAACTTGATAGGAATGTTCAATCCTGAGTGAAAACTAAGTTTTTCTTAACTCAATTCAATTCATGGAAGTTAAATTTTTTTTATTCCTTTAAATTTTCTGTATAGTTCTTTTAGTTTGAAAAAATTTTACAAAAATCAAAAAAAAAAATATAGAAAATGGAGAAAATTTCAAAGTTAACTTGAGAAAAGAGGAAATGATAGTACATCAGAAATGATCTAAACTTCATAAACTGCTCATATGGGAAATGATTGCGTCATGCTTACTTATCTGTTTAAAATTATTATGTTTTTAATCTGTTTATTTACAAGTAATTTGAATTGTCAGTAGGCTGTATGCGTCTTTGAATCACTAGTAGTGTGGAAAATAAATCTAAATTACAACTGTGATTTGAACCCATGTTTGCAAGCGTGTGTGAGTAAAAGATTAGAAAAGATCACTCTCAGATAAAGGATGTTAGATTTTGACAATAATTTTCTTTTGAGATCAGTTTCGGGTTATGTTGTTAGCACAATTAATGCGGTTCATCTCACTGCCCATACTCACAAGTATGCAAGGAGAGATTGAATCAAGACATGTCTCTACATTAACCGTTGAGCATGTATACACCCTTGAATCATTCCTGGTTCATTGAAATCAAATCCAGATAAAAGTTGGATCCCCTTACCTTATAATCAAACACCATGTTCATTATCCCAAATCATCATACCGATATTCAAAGAAGAAAATCACATGAAACCAAGACAAAAGAATCACTCGATTCTGAATCTTATGATTCCTGATAATCCTTATGGATTTTGCTTGATTTTTCTGTGCTAATTGATGTAACTTCATTCTGAAAATTAAGAAAATCATTGGAAAAATCTTAGATGCCTTGAAGATAGTGCAAAATATCATAGCATCTCAGTGGGGTACACGTTGTATATCTTATAATTAATACCTTAATACACAAGAACATGATACAAAGATGCGTATAGTTTCAAATCTTATAATATTGTCAACTTGAATTACTTGTTTATGTGCTTATTACGGATGAATAAAGAGTAATACATGACATGATCCCATATTCTGTGATGTTTATTTTGTATCATTTTTGCTAAAAGATAGCCTGATATGATCCTTTGCTCGTGTCTTTGATCAAAAATAGCTTGTGTAAATGATTGTATATATCTATCTTGAAAAGAACAAAAAGATTTTAAGTTGTTAAGTTTATGCATTGTTCAAGTTTAATCAGAAAAAGGCCAAAAATATTTTATGTTTAATCTTCATTAATTGTATTTGAATCCTCTTGGTTGAATATTTTTATCTTGTTCGTTATTTGACTTAAAATCTTCATAATTTGAGCTGAATGTGTGCGCACATAAGAGTCCCTGCGTACTTGATAAGTGCGCATGAGGTAAACCCTGCGTACTTAACAAGTACGCAAGACTTAAGTCATGCGTACTTAGTAAGTACGTAGGAGTTAAATCCTGCGCACTTAGTAAGTACGCACGACCAATATGTGTTGGGTATAAATACAGGACTTAGACAATTTTTTAGGGTTTATCTCTTTTCAATCGTTTTTCTCCTGTGCTATTCCCTCCGAGCATTTTCCTAAAAAATTTCGAGTGTTCCAACCGGATTTTTCATCCCAATCACATTGTCATCTTCGTATTTCATCTCATTGGTGAGATTATAGACCGATTCCAACCTTAGATTCATGACATTTGGACCGTGTTTCTGACTTAGAAATTTTTTTTTTTGGTTAAATCCGACTAAAAATTGGGATAATCTAGGGTTGTTTGGGTAACTTGTTGACATTAATTTGCTAATACACGCCTAATCGATCCTCTATTCATTCTCTTAGTGATCGTCTGATCCGTCGATTGAAGTTGAACAGTCAGTGGGTCGTTCGACTGACCTAGGTGAAAATTGCTCGTGGTGTAGTGTTTTGTGGTGTTAATAATGGTACCATTCCAACCTAGTGGCTACCTAATCAACACACGCTTTGAACGATTTTAAAATTCTGAATTTTTTGCTAAGGGTTGTTCTTGCGCACTTAGCAAGTACGCAAGAAGTAATTCTTGCGTACTTGTTAAGTACGCAAGAGGAAAAACCTGCGCACTTGCTAAGTGCGCACGACCAACACTTAGAAATTTTTTCTAAGTCTGAAATTTTTTTCAAAGTGTAACTACTATACTGTGTCATGTGTGTCTACTTCCAGTGTTATAAGTTGTTCTGAATATGTTTTCTGTGTGTGTTTGCAGGCTATGGCTCGTGCATTCACTGACGAATTCAACCTAGTGGCTAACACCGAACCAGAATGGAAAGGCGCAGCCTTGCAATACAGGGAGATTGTGGATTTTCTCAACAGATCAAGAATAAGTTATGCAATCTCAGCAAACCCAACAGTCTCAAGACCTTACCTGCAGCAATTCTGGGAGACTGCAGAGCACGATTGCACGGTATCCTCGAATGTCATAAGGGCTACCGTTGACGGTCGGGCTATTGCTATCTCCGAGGATACAATAAGGAGAGTATTACAGTTCGGAGACCTTGCCACCGACCCGACATCCTATCCAGATTACTACGTGGATGGGTGTTGGAGGCACAGAATGGGATATGTCGGGGCAAGGGACTATGCTTCCTACAAGAAGATGTGGGTATTGGATCAATGGCGTTACTTTGCCCACATCATGATCGTGTGCATCTCATCCAGGAAAGCGGGGAAAGATGCCATGGGTCATGACCTAGCAGCAGCCATGGTGGGCCTGTCTCTCAATCGGGGCTACAACTTCTCTCGCTATATTTTCAAAGCAATTAATGACCAGATAAATACATCAGAGAGGTTTAGGTTCCTTTTATACCCGAGGTTTGTGCAACTACTGATCGATGATGCATTGCCAAATCTGCGTGCTATCGGGGAGAGACTGCAGGTAAAAAGGGTGGACAAGAGAGTCTTTACACAGTTTCTAAAGCCAGGCAGGGTAGAACCTACCCCTGAGCATACTGAACTCTTCGGCCACCTGATTAATGAAGCATACGTCGCTCCGGAGGACTGGAACTGGTATAGTCCCAACTCGTGACCAGAGATGAGTGATCACTCTGATGAAGAACAAGATGAAGGTTATGATTGTCACACCCCAACCGGCGGCGGAAACGTCGGGGCGTGAAGCGTGCAACTGGCTCTATATCGACGAATTCGCGAGTCATGATTGTGGTGGGTATGGGATTAAACAAATCTGTAAATTGGAGTGTAATTGATGCGTGTTGCAGGTTGTATTCAGTCAAGTATGGTCTGACGCGCGAAAACCGGCTTTGACCATTCTTTAAATTTTGCGAAATCGTCGAGTATGGCTGTGATCTGACTTCTGCAGAGTCACGTGGTTTCAGCAGCGCGACCGTGCCTGTATTAGGCACGACCGTGCTTAGGTCTGCAGGCGCGACCGTGCTTGCCTAGTTTTGTAGTTTTTGAGTTTTGTCAGTTTTGGTCCTCGGGGCTTGTGAGATAATGGCGTTTTCAGTTGTTATTGTAACATAATGTATTGTATGTGTAATTGCATTTACGGTTGTTGCACACGAATTTGAAATTGAAATACTCGTTTATTGCATCGAAACGTTTACATGGTAAAAAAAACAGAAATGTTACAGTCTCCCCATGTTGAGGGGATTTCGTCCCGAAATTAAACTAGTTGAGACTGCTGAATCGCTGAAGAGGTGAGGATACTTGAGTTTCATTTGTTCTTCACGTTCCCATGTAAACTCAGGACCACGTTTAGAATCCCAACGGACTTTGACTATAGGAATGCGGCTGCGTTTGAGTTGCTTGATCTCACGGTCCATGATTTCCACCGGTTTCTCGACAAAGTGCATCCTTTCATCAATGCGCACGTCGTCAAGAGGTATGTGGAGGTTCTCATCAGCAAGACATTTCTTCAGGTTGGACACGTGGAAGGTTGGATGAACATTGTTGAGTGCTGGAGGTAGCTCAAGTTTGTAAGCCACTTTCCCGATTCTTTCAAGGATCTTGAACGGGCCTACGTAACGAGGTGCTAGCTTGCCTTTCTTTCCAAAGCGGATCACACCCTTCTAAGGGGATACTTTGAGAAGCACAAGGTCACCCACTTGGAATTCCAAGGGTTTTCGTCGCTTGTCGGCATAGCTCTTTTGTCGACTTCTCGCTACTCGGATGTTGTCACGGATTTGAAGGATTTTGTCGGATGTTTCCTGAATTAACTCGGGACCGGTGATTTGTGCTTCACCAATCTCGTTCCAACAGATGGGAGAACGGCATTTGCGACCATATTGAGCTTCGAATGGAGCCATGTTGATGCTGGTGTGGTAGCTGTTATTGTAGGAGAATTCAATAAGTGTCAAGTGTGAATCCCAATTGCCACCAAAGTCTATGACACAGGCTCTCAGCATGTCTTCGAGCGTTTGGATTGTTCGTTCAGTCTGGCCATCAGTTTGGGGATGGTAGGCTGTGCTTAAATCCAATCGTGTGCCAAGTGCCTTTTGCAGAGATTGCCAAAATCTGGAAGTGAAACGAGCATCTCTGTAGGAGATTATGTTCAAAGGTATATCGTGTCGACTCACAATTTCGTCAATATAGATTCGGGCCAATTTCTCAACCCGATAGTCTTCACGGATGGGCAGGAAGTGTGCGGAATTTGTGAGACGGTCGATGATTACCCAAATGCTATCATAGCCGTTTGAAGTACGGGGGAGTTTAGTAATGAAGTCCATGGCTAGATTTTCCCATTTCCACACGGGGATTTCCGGTTGTTCAAGTAAGCCGGAAGGACGTTGATATTCGGATTTGACTTTAGAGCAGGTTAGACATTTTGCAACATAGAGTGCAATGTCTTTCTTCATACCAGGCCACCAATATTGTGGTCGAAGATTGTGATACATTTTATCCGCACCGGGATGGATAGAATACCAAGACTTGTGTGCTTCAGTCATGAGGAATTCCCGGAGATCATTGCGATTGGGAACCCAAATACGATCCAAGAAATAAAGCAAGCCATTGTTTTTAGTCTCTAGTTGGAATTCAGCACCACACGACATTTCCTCATACATATTGCCCTCGGTAATCGAGACGTGTTGAGCTGCTAGAATACGGGTTTGAATGTCGGAATGAATCTTGACACTTTGGAGCATGACACGTTCTTTACGGCTCAGCGCATCGGCTACTACGTTTGCCTTGCCGGGATGATAACGAATCTCGCAATCGTAATCATTGAGGAGTTCAACCCAACGTCGTTGCCTCATGTTGAGTTCTTTTTGGTTGAAGATGTGTTGGAGGCTTTTGTGGTCGGTGAATACCACACATTTTGTGCCATATAGATAATGTCTCCAAATCTTCAAGGCAAATATGACTGCACCCAACTCCAAATCGTGCGTCGTATAGTTTTTCTCGTGGATCTTGAGTTGCCTCGATGCATAAGCGATTACCTTGCCTCGTTGCATGAGAACACAACCAAGGCCTAGGTTAGAGGCATCACAGTAGACGACTAGATCATCGTTTCCTTCGGGAAGAGTCAGAATAGGAGCATCACATAACTTCTGTTTAAGAGTTTGGAAAGCTTCTTCTTGTTTCGGCCCCCATACATAAGGTTTACCTTTATGCGTCAAGGCGGTGAGGGGAACAGCAATCTTGGAGAAGTTAGAAATGAATCTTCGGTAATAACCCGCTAAACCAAGGAACGAACGAACCTCGGTAGGGGTTTGAGGAGCACTCCAATTCTTGACAGCTTCGATCTTGGCAGGGTCGACATGTATTCCCTTTTTATTGACAACATGACCCAAAAATTGAACCTCCTTTAGCCAAAATTCACATTTGGAGAACTTGGCGTATAATTGTTCGGTTCTCAGGAGATCCAAAATCAGTCTAAGGTGCTGTTCATGTTCTTCCTCAGTCTTGGAATAGATCAAGATGTCATCGATGAAAACGATCACGAATTTGTCAAGGTATGGTTTGCACATGCGGTTCATGAGATCCATAAAGACAGCAGGTGCATTGGTCAACCCAAAAGGCATAACCGTGAACTCGTAATGACCATATCTTGTTTGGAAGGCGGTCTTTGGAATATCTTCTTCTCGGACACGCAGTTGGTGATAACCAGATCGAAGATCAATCTTCGAGAAACAAGTAGAACCTTGGAGTTGATCGAAGAGGTCGTCAATCCTAGGTAATGGGTAGCGGTTTTTGATTGTAAGCTTGTTGAGCTCTCGATAGTCAATACACATGCGGAATGAACCATCCTTCTTTTTAACAAACAAGACTGGTGCAACCCACAGTGAATGACTTGGCCGTATGAAACCTTTGTCAGCGAGTTCTAGAAGTTGACTTGCAAGTTCTTGCAATTCGGAAGGTGCAAGCCGGTATGGAGCTTTAGCCACAGGGTTTGCTCCGGGTATAAGATCGATTCGAAACTTTACTTCCCGAACAGGTGGAAGGCCAGGCAAGTCATCGGGAAACTCTCGAATGATGGGAATATCTTCTACTCTTCTTTCCTTGTCTTCTTTTTGGATTACATGAGCTAGGAAAACCATGCACTTCTTTCGTATGTATTTATGGGTGGTGATGCAGGACATCAGTTTGAGTCCTTTGCAAGGTTTCTCGCCAAAGACTTTCAATATGTCTCCCGATGGAAGAGGTATTCGGATGTATTTTTCAAAACACATGACTTCGGCGTGGTTTTAGACAACCAATCCATGCCGATGATGACGTCAAAACTCCCTAATGGCATTGGTATTAGGTTGACTGGAAATGTGTGACCATTGAGTTCTAGTGAGCAGTCATGGACAATGGAGTCAATAGTGATGGAATTTCCATCCGCTACTTCAACGGTGAAGGTTTTCTCTAGTTTGGATCGTGTTTTTGCAAGTAAAGGTTCAAAGTTAAAGGACACAAAACTCTTATCGGCTCCGGTATCAAATAGTATAGAAGCATATTAGTTATTCATAAGAAACGTACCGTTGACCACATGATCGCTGGCCTGAGCCTCATTGGCGTTGATGTTGAAGGCACGCCCACGAGCTCCGCCTTGAGTATTGTTCACAAGTTTTGGACATCGGTCTCGGAAGTGGTTTGGGTCGCCACACTCGAAGCAAGCATGCCCATTACCAATAGCTGGAACTGCTGGATTAGCCCCGTTTCCCCGGTTGACTTGATTACCAGTTGGATTACTTCTGCAGGTGTTAGCTACATGCCCATACCTTCCACAGCTGGCACATAGGCGGCAGGGTACATTTGGGAAATGGTGATAATTGCAGGTGTTGCACAACGGATTGTTTCCCACATATTGTTTCTTGACTCGGTTCTAAGCCATAGGAGCAACTTGGTTGACTGGGGCAGCCGGAGTGATCACGACATAGTTCTTAGCTTTCCTCTTCCTCGTGTTGTGGTTCGGTTTAGCTTTGACCTCCTTGACATGAGCAGGAGGTGTTGTGGTGTCAGAAACTTTCTTGGCCCCCTTTCTGGTAAGAGTACCTGCTTTAACGTGATTATCAGTCAAAGTAGCAGCCAGACGAATAGCATCCTCCAGGCTTGCAGGATTTCTTCCCAAAACAGTGTCCTGGATTTGTCTCGGTAGGCCACCGATATATTTTTCAATACACCTAGACAAAGGCGTAACCATGTGAGGTACCAGCATGCTCAGTTCGTGAAAACGGTTGGTGTATGCTAAGCTTTCACCACTATCTTGGGTAAGATCCCAAAATTCTGCTTCCAGCTTTTTCATTTCGTTCCGAGGACAGAATTCCTCGGTCATGATCCTTTTTAGCTCATCCCATGGCAGAGCCATTGCTACTTCTACTCCCCTTGTTCTCTTCTCCCCATTCCACCAGGTTAGTGCCCGTTTTTGGAAGACACTAGTGGCATGGCGGACTCGCAGATTGTCCGGACAGTCACTATTGAGGAAGGTGCCCTCAATATTTTCGAACCATTGAAGGAGTCCCGTGGCTCCTTCGGTACCATAAAATTTCAGGGGATTGCAAGAGTTGAAATGCTTGAAGGTACATTGTGGCGGGTTGGCACCACCGCCACCACCAGTATTAGCACTACCACTGGCGTTCCCATTGTTGTTGTTATTGGCTTGAGTTAGTTGAGTTACTAGCTGAGTGAGGAGAGCAGCAAGGTCGGTATTATTGTTGTTGTTGGCATTGTCGGTATTGGTGTTGGTGCTATTGTTGGCGTTGTCGGTGTTGTTGCGGTTGATGTTACGACGAGGAGGCATTCTATAAAAAGAGAATGATACAAAAGTGTTGTGAGAATTTAAAAAAAATCCGTTGAAATTTACGATAGGAGGAATAATAACACATTTATTTCATAGTTCGGATTGTTTTCAAGTAATCACATTTCTACTTGAACACAATGACATATTAAGGTTAATTAGACTTATATAATTTTCAAGGAGACGTGATTTAGCCTATAGGTAAACACTCATCCCGGGAATTCCCAGGAAAGCATACGGATCCCTCGGTTGATTGGGATTTATATGAAATGCTTTCCTAGACAGAAAACCCAGAATACAGGTGTCACCCTTCCAGATTGCACATGTCCTTTAATAATTAACAGAGTCTAAAACCTTAACGGGTATATAAAAATATTTTTGATAGACTAGTGTCTACGAGTATGAGTTTTTCCACAAGTTATGGCGATGATGACATAGAAGCAGTTAAGGAGGATACGCGGCTTAGGATACGGGTATGGATACGATTTATTTAATTTATTATTTACGTATGCTTATTAAGTCATGTAGTCTAAACATTTTAAGTATCAAATAACTAACACATAAAGCATGTGACATATAGCAAATAGCACGTATCACATAAAACATGTAGCATGGCATTGTTGGGTGTCCTAAAGTTATAGTCTAGGTCAATGGTGTCTAATAACCTAATTCCCTATAACCAAGGCTCTGATACCAATCTGTCACACCCCAACCGGCGGCGGAAACGACGGGGCGTGAAGCGTGCAACTGGCTCTATATCGACGAATTCGCGAGTCATGATTGTGGTGGGTATGGGATTAAACAAATCTGTAAATTGGAGTGTAATTGATGCGTGTTGCAGGTTGTATTCAGTCAAGTATGGTCTGACGCGCGAAAACCAGCTTTGACCATTCTTTAAATTTTGCGAAATCGTCGAGTATGGCTGTGATCTGACTTCTGCAGAGTCACGTGGTTTCAGCAGCGCGACCGTGCCTGTATTAGGCACGATCGTGCTTAGGTCTGCAGGTGTGACCGTGCCTAGTCTTAGGCGCGACCGTGCTTGCCTAGTTTTGTAGTTTTTGAGTTTTGTCAGTTTTGGTCCTCGGGGCTTGTGAGATAATGGCGTTTTCAGTTGTTATTGTAACATAATGTATTGTATGTGTAATTGCATTTACGGTTGTTGCACACGAATTTGAAATACTCGTTTATTGCATCGAAACGTTTACATGGTAAAAAAAAACAGAAATGTTACAATGATGAACATGAAGGTGATGATGAAGGTGGTGTTGGTGGTGCTGAGGAATCCGATTTGAAGGCAACAGAATCAGATTCTTCTGATTCCGATGACGCACCACCACAGGCACATCCGAGAAGGTCGGCACAGGTAACCCTGCCTGAGTCGTCTTCAAAAAGAAAATGACAAAGCTCGAGCAGCGAATATGAGTCGGCTTCCGACTCTGACGCTGCTCTACAAAGACGAAAGCGAGAGAAAGCCAACATGAAAAGGGGCGATAGGCAAGAGGTTGCTATCCCCAGGGTTGAAGAGATTCCGACTGTGCAGCCAGTACAAGTTGAAGCTGCCCGTCCAGAGTCAGAATCTACCACGCCAGCACGGCAACTGTTTAGAAGGAGGAGAAGGCCACTGGTACAAGCAGATGTGGCGGCACGGCGGTCACAGAGGTGATTCCTGTGACGATAACCCTCCCTACTCCAACCGTCCAGGTGACAGTGACTGCTCCACTTCTCACGGAGTCAGTCACCGTCACCCCAACCATAACTCCCATCATTACATCCCCCATCCCAACACCCACCAAAGAGCCGTCAGGTCAACCCTTTAACTACGGTGATTTCTCACAGGGGTTCGACTTTGACACAATCTTCTCTTCCCCCATCCACAACGTCGAAGCCTCATCATCTAGGCATCCGGATCCAAATGAAGCTAGGATCGATGTGCTAGAAACCCAAGTTGCTGGCTTGTTGAAGACTATTCAAAAGTCAAAAGAGGATTCTGATGCTCAACAAGCACAGATAAACTCTCTGGCGGATGAAGTTAAGATTCTGCGTAGCCAGAGAACGGGGACTGATGAACAGTTGAAGAATGTCATGGCACAGAATGAACTATTAATGAAGACTAACGAAATGATTCTAGGCCACAGAACTTCACTGGAGCTGAGGATGGACTTGCAGAGAAAAGAGCACGCAGCGATGGTCAAATTAGTTAGTGAACTGACCGCGAAGCTAGGTGCTCAGGGGGAGAAGGAGACAGAGAAAGACAAAGAAAAGAAATCCACCGGTGCTGAGTCTTATCATCCAGTCGATCTGACTAAGGATGATGATAAAGACAAGGATCCTGAAGTCGGTCCTAGTGGAGGTGAGCACCTAGCTTTGGCGATTGTGCCCATCTCTTCTGTTCCATTGGCTGAGGGGGAGTCTACTCAGCAAGAGGGTGGTGATACCTCAGTTGGTGGTGGCGGAGATAAAGGGAAGTCAGCGGCTGACGTGCTCAAGGACTTATCTGATGATGAGATCCTCTATTTAGAGCCTGACTATTCCAAAGAGGCACAGATCGATGCTCTCCTTAATCTGGAAGAAGGAGAGATCGACTCTGGTGATGACTGGAATGAGGATGACGATGATGTGGTGATAGAGATTCCCAAGGGCGATGGGGAAGGAGAGTACGAGTTAGAGGATGGAGAGATCTTTGAAGTACCATCGCTCGAATCTCTGCTCGACACAGGCTCAGTTGACATGGTAAGTAATGTTGAAGCCAAACCTGAAGCCTCCCCGGTCGACCCTATACCTGCGGACCCCGAGGCACAAAAAGAGAAAGACATGCCTTCTGCATCTACAAAGGGTCCAGCTCCCATGTGGCAAAAGATGTCTATCACAGACAAGCACGGAGCGACAGGTATGATCTTAGCTGTTAGGTACGAGAAGGACAAGCAGCTGTTCGCCATCAAAAGATCTGGGGGGGTTCAATACTTGAAACCCACCAGTGAGGCGTTCAACTCTTTGCCCAAGTACGACCTAGTTAACCTTGCAAACCACGATATGCTAAGTCACTCGAATAATGCAGTAGAAATGGGTTTGTGGGTAACACTACAGCGGGAAGCAAAATCAGGGAACTTTGAATACCTCAAGCCTCAGGTGCCCAGAAGAGTCAAGGATAAGCACGCTGTGCATCCTGTGACTAAGAAGCCCATAAAGAGATTGGTATACAAGCCAGTGCGATGTGAAACTAAGATTCCCCTGAGCAAGTTACCTCAGGATATTCTTGGTGACATGTGGTACTGGTACGTTGATCCAAAAACAGGCGAGGCTGTGGTAATGAGTAAAGGTAAGTCAGAAAGTGGAAATATGGTGCCAAAGGAAGTGATCAGGATATTTGATGAAGTCTGCTTCATCAACTTTTCTGTGAACGATCTGGAGGTACTAGCCGACAAGTACTGCATCCACACTGACGAATGGACGAAGCTTCTCTCTGCCAAATACGACAAGTTGATCAAGTTCTGTCTTGATTACAAAAAGAACATGGAAGCTAAGGAGCAGATGCTGTGAAGACTGAAGACCGAAGACTGAAGACGATGAAGATCCCGAGCTGTTGTCTAGGGGGAGTTTGTTGATGCACTTTCCTGTGACAACACTCTGGATGGAGTCTTAGGTAGTATGTCTAATGTCTGTAATTTATCTTTGTATTTATGAGTCATTATGTAATGGTTTATCAAGTTGTATTTAATTTTACATAATGTATGTTGTGTTTCTGTTAAGTGTTTTGCGCACTTACAAGTGCGCAGGAGAAAGCTCCTGCGTACTTAGCAAGTACGCAAGAACACCTCTGCGTACTTGTTAAGTATGCAAGAGCAATTGGTCCTGCGCACTTGCTAAGTGCGCAGGCATCAGGTCTGTATAAATAGGATAGGTTCACAGAAGTTAAGTACGCAGGAACATTTGTTTAGACTAACTCAGTTCTGCTAAGTACGCAGCTTGTATTCTCTCTGTAACCGTCGAGTGTTTATAATACAAAGAACGTTTATTGTGACTCTCGTGTTTGGTTTACTTTGTTTAGTAAGACACTCCACCTAGTCACGGGTATTCCGCAACCCGGTTTGACTAGTAGACTACTTGCATGTGACGATCCGACACACACGAAGGGACCTACACATTGCTCAATGCATACTCAAACCTTATTCCGACTCAGTGGGAAGAACAGCTACTTTTCTTCTTCCAGTAACACGTATCCATGAACTAGTTTCACTTCTTGAAGTAGCATTTCATGTACATGTTTGCTTCATGTGCATGTTACCATCTACAATCTGCTGGAGTGGACAATCGTATTGTGTTTCAACTCGAGTGAATACTTGGATCAAACAATTCCCGACAACTCATACTGATATGAGTCCTAGTTGATCAAATTATGGTTGATGACTAAGCTTCTCGATGACTTATCATATCTGACAACACTCTATACTCAGTAGCAAACTAAAGGACATTATGACACAGGACAAGGAAAAAGGGTGAGTATGCAAAGCAAATTATCATTACGGGTGCACACGTATTAGTAATTTGAGATGCATGTAAGTCTTGGCGAAACCTAGTGTGTGGATAAGTGGTCCTAATCTGTGAATTATAGACTTAAGTTTCCACTGTCCGTATAAATTCTTGTAACCCGCTCAACGACTAGTTGGTATCGTTAAACCTATTCAACGGCTGATAGACGCGACTATCAGGTTGAAGACGTTTACAGACACACTGAGTTATCATTAATGGAATCCGTCATGTTATCTTCACTCGTGTAAGAGTCTTAGTGACCATAAGACTCTCATTTAAACTTAATCAAAGAAACAATCTCGATTGAAACTTTGATAGAACCTCATGGTAAACCCACCGACTCCAACTTTGTAAGCTGGAAATTGTGTAATTCTTTCTAAGCTAACACGTTATCCCTTACGCTCCAACAATAAATCTAATTTGACCCTATTGACTTATCCGATGACTAATCCTTAGTCTAATACAAATTATACCCAACATATTCAATCTTGTAAATGAATTTCTTTCTTCATGAAATGATCCAATGACATCAGAAAGCGAGGATTTAATCTAACCAACCCCATCAACAACAACGTAGGTTCAAGTCTGCTAAGACTTTCAACTAGTCGATCTCTTCAGGACAAATCCAGAGTAGTTATACGGGGAAATACCCTAAGTGCAACAAGTGTAAATTTCACCATATCGATGCTTCTGAGAGAACTCGTTGCCAGTGGGTGGCAAGGTGGGTCATGCTGCCAAGGACTGTAGAGGTGAACTACAAGCCTAACAGCCTTTTTCAACAGCCAGCATCTACAAAGGGTTGTTTTGAGTATGGAAAGGAAGGACACTTTTGGAAGGATTTTCTTTGACTGAAGTAGGGGGTAATGGAAACAATAACCATAACCAAAATAACAACAACCACGGTGACAATAATGGCATCAATGGCGGAAACGGTGCGAAAGGACGAGCCTTCGTACTAGGATATGGAGAAGCTCAATATGATCATAATGTGGTTACCGATAAGTTTCTCTTAAACAATTACTTTTCTTCTGTCATTTTTGACACTAGTGCTGATAGGAGTTGTATATCTAAGAAGCTTAGTGATTTGATAAAAGAAACTCCAACCCTGCTAGAAGCTAAGTATTTAATAGAGATAGCTGATGGCCAAATAATTGAAGCAACCCACATTCTTAAGGGTTGTAAGCTTGAGTTGGCTGGTCATAAACTTGATATCGACCTTATGTCGGTCACACTTGGTAGTTTTGATGTAATTGTCGGCATGGATTGGTTATCTAAAAACCAAGCCGAAATCATCTGTCGTGAGGAAATTGTTCGCGTTCCTCTCCTGAGTGGAGAAACCCTTTCTGTTCAGGGCGAAAAGGCTGGTGCAGTCATGGGCATCATATCTTTTATGAAAGCACAGAAATGCCTTCGAAAGGGGTATACTACTATTCTGGCACTCGTTGCTAAGCAGCCCTCAGAAGAGAAAAATATTGATGATATTCCCATCGTTCGTGATTTTATGGAAGTTTTTCCCGAAGTTTTGCCTGGCCTGCCACCACACCGTCAAGTTGAATTTCAAATCGATCTAGCACCCAGAGTGGCACCAATCGCTCGTGCACCTTACAGACTGACACCTAGTGAATTGCAAGAGCTATCTAATCAATTACAGGAATTATTGGATAAAGGTTTCATCCGACCTAGCTCATCGCCACGGGGAGCTCCGGTCCTGTTTGTCAAGAAGAAGGACGGAACTTTCCGTATGTGTATCGACTACCGTGAACTGAATTGGGCAGCACCGATGACTCCGACTGAGGTGCGACAATTTCTAGGATTGGCTGGTTATTACCGTCGATTCATCGAGGGATTCTCTAGGATTGCACAACCCCTCACTGCATTAACTCAAAAGGGTAAAGCCTATAACTGGGGCGATAACCAAGAGTCAGCATTCCAACATATTTAGCAGAAACTTTGCAGTACACCTATTCTAGCTCCTCCGGAGGGAACAGATGATTTTGTGGTGTATTTTGTTGCATCCATTCAGGGTTTGGGTTGTGTTCTAATGCAACGAGAAATGGTGATCGCATATGCTTCGCTTCAACTAAAGATTCACGAGAAAAACTACACCACTCATGATCTAGAGTTGGGAGCTGTAGTTTTCGCACTTAAGATATGGAGACATTACTTGTACGGTACCAAGTGCACTATCTATACCGATTATAAGAGTCTTCAGCATATCTTCGAGCAGAAAGAGCTAAACATGAGACAGCGGCGTTGGGTCGAGCTCTTGAACGATTATGACTGTGCGATCCGGTATCATCCGGGTAAGGCTAATGTTGTAGCTAATGCCCTAAGTCGAAATGAAACCAAGCCCAAACGAGTTCGAGCATTACAGCTTACTATTCACCCTGGATTGCCTGACAAAATCCGAAGTGCTCAACTTGAAGCCCAGACGGAGGAAAATCTACCGCTAGAAGGTACACGCTGTATGGAAGCACAACTCGAGGTCAAATATGACGGTATTCGGTACTTCACCGAGAGAATATGGTTACCCGTATTCAGAAACTTAAGGGAACTAGTCATGGATGAGGCTCATAAATCTCGTTACTCTATTCATCCAGGTTCTGACAAGATGTATAATGACCTAAGGGTGCTGTATTGGTGGCCAAAGATGAATACCGATATAGCCACCTATGTGAGCAAGTGTCTAACTTGCGTCGTCAAAGATGAATATCAAAAGCCTTCTGGTCTTCTCTAACAACCAAAGATTCCCATGTGGAAATGGGAGCAAATATCCATGGACTTTATCACAAAATTGTCACGAACTCCTACCGGATGTGATACTATCTGGGTAATAGTCTAATCGTTTAACAAAATCCGCTCTCTTCTTAGCAATCAAGGAAACCGACAAGATGGAGGAGCTTACTCGCTTATACTTTAAAGAAGTAGTATCTCGGCACTGGGTGCCAATCTCTATCATTTCAGATCATGATGCAGAATTCATCTCTCGTTTTTGGCAATCGCTAAATAGAGCTTTAGGCATGCGTCTAGATATGAGCACAGCATACCATCCTCAAACTGATTGCCAGACGGAGCGTACTATTCAAACCCTGTAGGACATGCTACGAGCTTGTGTGATTGATTTCGGTAACACTTGGGAGTCTCACCTACCGTTGGTGGAGTTCTCCTACAACAACAGTTATCACACTAGCATCAAGGCAGCTCCGTTTGAAGCGTTATATGGACGGAAATGTCGTTCTCCTAATTGCCGGGCCGAAGTTGGGGATAGCCAACTTACAGGTCCTGAACTCGTACTTGAAACTTCTGAGAAAATCATTCAAATTAGAAACCGTAGGGCAGCAGCTCGTGACCGTCAAAAGAACTATGCCGATAAGCATCGTAAATCATTAGAATTTCAAGTAGGGGATATGATCTTGTTAAAAGTCTCACCTTGGAAGAGTGTCATTCGTTTTGGGAAACGAGGCAAGCTGGATCCTCATTATGTTGGACCATTCAAGATAGTAAAGAGAATTGGGCCAGTAGCATATCAACTAGACCTACCTGAAGGACCTAGTGGTGTACACAACATCTTTCACATCTCAAACTTGAAGAAATGTCTGGCAGTTGAGTCACTCGTCGTTCCTCTTCAGGAACTACACATTGATGAACAGGTGCGTTTCATCAAAAAACCCATGGAAAAGATGGATAGGGAAGTCAAAACACTTAAGCATAGTAAAATCACTATTGTCAGAGTTCGTTGGAACCTGAAACGCATACCGGAATTCAAGTGGGAGCGTGAGGATCAGATGATGCGCAAATATCCTAATCTGTTCAAGCACTCCACGTCAATTCTTAGGGTACTATTTTAATTTTTGGGATGAAAATTCTTTCAGCTATGGGATGATGTGATAATCCGACCATTTAGAGTTAACCTCGTTAGTAAATCCAGTTAAAAGTTAACCTAAATAACTTAAATTATACTCCAGGGACTAGTTCTGTCATTATCCAAACCTAAAACTACAAGGATTAGTATTGCAATTAATCATAACTCGCCTTGTTGACTTAAAAGTCATAATCATGTTCCTGTTGACTTTTGGATAGTCAAACTAACAAGTCTTAACCCAACCCAAACCACAATATTCTGCCATTTTTATAAACTTGAAACAGGAAACCTTACGGACCAATTCTGTATTTATCCAATTATTAATTTGGTTGACTTTCTAAGTCAATTTCGCATGAACAGAAACTTCAATTCGTACTTAAAACTGAAATTCATTCATGATTAAAGACCGTTTTACTTGTTATGATCATTCAACGATTCCTTTGAAACTGTTAAACACATCATTACACGAATTGAAACCCCCCATTATTGTATTGAAACCGTTTTCATCGAACGCATATATATACCATTCGGATTCATGGCTTTAGATCACCACTCTTGAATTTAATCATCTGCAAACCTTAATCGATTCCCTACGAAGCTTTTACAAGTTCTGTATTTGAACGGAAATCCACCGGAGACGCCGGAGATCACCTCAACGCCGCCGAAACCTACGTTCAAGCGATTACCATCCTCTCGTACTCCATTTTTGTAATTTCTTACACCATTAGACTCGCATTTCCCTGTAGATCAAAAGCCCTAACTTTATTTGAACCTGTAACACCGAATTAAACCCGATCAAACACCTAGGGTTCATATGGGGACGGGTTAATCGATCACTGTCTTAGAACCTGTTTAAATCCAATTAATTGATTCCAACAGGTTCGCAAACTCATTTTAATCTAAAGCCCTATGATTCTACCAACTTCTAATATTAGAATCGTTCGATTTGATTTCTTGTTGTTGTTCTAGGGTTTCGGTGTTCATACTGAAATTAAACAACCTTTTAATAAACGATTTTACAATTAAGCACAACCAACAGATTCGTGACACCCCGGATAACAAAACCCCTATGCTATTTTGGCCTATCGCGATCAAATCAACGAGTTTTTGGGGTCCTGGCCGATCGTGAATATGAATGGAGGTGGATTCACTAGAACTTCTGATTAAAACCATTCGGGTCCGGGTTGTGTTGCGAATCATCGAGTAGTTGGACTGGTTAAGTTGTTTGACTGACGGGAGGAGACCCGGGTTCAAGTCTCTCTGCCTCCATCTTATTTTAAGCCACTTTTGTATATTTTATTTAAATAAAATCAAAACCTATATTATTATATATTAATATATTAACGTGCTTTGAAACCCGGAAACACCCGAAGGCTCGGGATTAATCTTATAAAACATTTTTTGAGAATTTTAGTGATACTAAAAATAATATATTAATTATATTATCTCACAAAATTATTATGTAATTTATGAAATCATGCAAAAAATTGTGTTTATATTAATGTTCGGGTATAGTTTTGTAACCGTTTTAATATTATTTCCCACTATTAAAAATAATATATTTATATATTATTTTCGTCACTTTAACGAGCATTGTGTAACACTTTGAAGTTATAAATAATATAACTAGTTATATTATTACCCTCGTTTATATATTCTCAATAAAAATAATATAAGTATTATTTTTACCATATAAATGATTACCGTATTATTTTCTAGATTACTACTTAATGACGATGATGCTTGAACATGTTTATTTTATATTATTTTGTCATTCATCACGTATCATGTTTATCGTATTTATAAATTAAGAATTCTCATTCCCGTGGACACGTCAGTCTACTTTTAATTATTAGAGCGTTTCTTTAGAACGTTCAATCTTCCGTGTTGTCGTCACATATTCCCATTGTATCCCTAACTATTATGCTTATAATTCTAGGGCATACTTAAGCAGTTCACAGGCAAACACTTGTGTACCAAATCTCATACTTGTGTGATACTACCTACTACGTAACGCATGTGAGTTTTCACGGCCCCTTTTACTGTTTTAAACTGGGGGACAAAAACATGATGCAAACTTTTTTTAATTTTTGTACTTCATATTATATCACTTGTTATGACTATGCGTACACTCTATCATGAAAGTCCTCACATCGAACCGTTTAAATATGAATATAGCGAGGTATGTTTGGTAGTACTACTGGGTTTGACAAACCTCAACCGCGTTAGTCGCGCTAGCTCGATTGGATATCGAACGGGTGCAATATTGACCTAAACGTGCACCATGGTTGATAGACCCGGTGGGAGGCAATACAAACAGTCAGTTTATAGTTGCGAGTGTAACAACAATCATGAACATGGGTTAGCTACCCGTTGGTATATATATGTTGATTTTACAATAAATTTGGTAAACGTTTATTTATATATTGAAACATGCGAACTCACCAACCTTGTGTTGACACTTTTCTTACATGTTTTCTCAGGACGCTAAGCTAAGGCACAGGTACATGTTAGGGCATGCATGGTGTGAACATGATGCATTCAATAATTGTCAATCTACTGAACACTTATTTTGTTTCCGTTATTTTTAGACTTGGGCGTGTTGTTGTGCGCATTTACTCTTTCGTTTTACGCTTCCGCACTTACTTTGATCATTTATGATATATTTTCATTTTAGTCCCACATAATGTCGTTCAATGTAACTAATGACTGAGATCATGGTTTGTCACTTCCCAAATGGTAAAACTCCGTTAGTTGAAATTGGGGGTGTGACAGAAACTGGCATCCCCAGTTGTAGATTTCTTATCCATATTGCATCATCCATGATCGATGTCTGTAAAAGCAAACAACTTATATTCCGATTTCTTTGGATACCCAAAACGAAGCCGAGGCATGCCCTTCAAATATTTAAAGATTCGTTTAACATCATTAAGATGAAAAAGTTTAAGATTAGCCAGGTATCTTGCACATTGACAAATCACAAACATGATGTCTAGATAACTGATAGACAGGTACATCAACGAGCCAATCATTGATCGATAGAGATGCTGGTCAATCCCTGCTTCACCTAGATCAGGAGTAAGAACGGGTTGAGTCGCCATGGGAGTCAAGGCAATCTTGGAGTCAGCAAAGTTGAACTAGGCTAATATATCTTTAACATACTTCACATGATGGATCATGATACCGTCTTCATCCTGCTTAACTTGCAACCCCATGAAGAAAGATATTTCCCCCATAGATTTCATCTCAAACTTCTTTATTCATAAATTTCTCAAACTCTTTGCACAATTCATCACTTGTAGACCCGAAAATGATGTCGTCTATGTAAATCTGAACAAGTATTAGATTATCATCCTGCTTTCTGAGAAGTAGCGTCTGATCAATAGCTCCACGAGTATAGCTATTTGCAAGTAGGTGCTCCGTCAGTGTAGCATACCATGCACAAGGTGCTTGATGTAAGCCATACATAGCTTTATCCAACTTGTAGACGTGTTCAGGATGATTTTTTTCTTCAAACCCCGGTGGTTGACACACGTAGATTTCCTCATTCACCCTCCCATATAAGAACGTTGTCTTCAAATCCATATGATAAATTTTAAAGTCCATGTAGGATGCGTAGGCCAAAAATATTTGAATTGCCTCAAGACGCGCAACTGATGGAAACACTTCTTCATAGTCTATCCCTTCTTGCCAGTAGAAGTCTTGAACTACTAATCTTGTCTTGTTTTTGATGATAACCCCGCTATCGTCCTTCTTGTTCCGAAACACCTAGCATGTTCCGAAGGGTAATTTTCCTATGGGCAACGACACCAATTCCCAAAGTTTTAACTTCTAGAACTGTATCAATTCCTCTTGCATAGCCTCCACCCAGCTAGCTTCATTCAATGCTATCCCCTTGCATAACGGTCTTACGTGGGACCAAATTCACCCTATAAATAGATGGGTCGACTCTAGCCATTTTGTACACACAAAACACTTCCACTAACACACACTAAGCTTTGTTAGCTCGATTCCCGAGGTTCTGGTCCGCTCTCGAAAGTCCGGTTTCTTGTAATTCGTCTGCAAAATTGTCATAGATAGTGCTGAGGTAAGGTTTCTAAACACCTTGAGGTTCCTTCGTATAAACCTAAGATAGGGATGTTAATTATGATAATGTTGGAAATGGTTTAGGGTTCTGTCAAAGTGTTGATTGGTATATTCGATACAGGAGGAGGTTCTGCTTGAAGTGAGTTCCTCTGAACTGTTCTCTATGAAATATTTTGTGAATTATTTTTATCTGAGATCCCAGTACTATCTATGCATATATCCAATAATAAGTACTTATTATGGCCATGATTGAGGTGGGACCTAGGGACAAGATTGATCCACTTGGTTAGATCTGGTCTAAGGGTGACCAGCGCGCCCGAAAGTTTCCTGAATATATGTATGTTGTAGACTCAGAATATAAGGGCGATTCGGGTGATGTATTGGAGGCGATGGTTGTAAGACCTGTCAGGGCATTCATTCCTATATCAAAGATAATCGTGAAAATGATTTTGTTTATGAATTCACCAGCATGAAGCTGATCCAAATTGTTTTCAAATGTTTTTTAGCACATGTGAACCTAGCTGTTAGTTGGAATTCTAGGAGATGTATAGATGTTGGATATAGGGATGACTGAGGGCAGGTCCAGAGTGACCATAAGGCCTGAGGGAATGGCATGATTCTTCGTGAACTATAAGTCCAGAGTTTGTTAAGTTGTATTTTACCAGTGAGTCCCTATTGTACAAACGTTATGTTATGAAATAAAATAAGTTTATGAGTTTAAGTCTTCCGATGTGTGTTTTTGGTATCAACGTCACAGTAACTAGAAGTCGACCTTCAACTTGTATATAGTTATCTGACGAACGACATGTTCTGTCTAGGAAAGAGTGGTGTATAAATCTCTCCTAGACCCGTCGCTCTTACCTGGGAACATATCTTTTGGATGTACTACTCTGGTAGATGACTGTCCTGTGTTATGGTTGTGACAAGTTGGTATCAGAGCCGCAGTTTATGGGATTTAGTTACTAATAGGAAAGATTAGTATCTAGACTTAAACTAAGAGCTCTGAGAATAGCTGGAATGCCAACGGAATATAAGTTGAGATGTTGATTATCATTATGAATATAAAAGGAGATGTCGAGAAGACATATATTAATTACATTCTTGGCCAGATGTCTTTAATTTCTGATTTTCTGGATCATAACCAGTTATACGAATTCTGATATCATACATCTGTGTGTATAGGTAACAATGGTTGGAAGAGGAAGAGGTAGGGGGACAGGTCGTACTCCGGTTACTAGGAGCCATAGGCACACTAAAAATAACACCGGTACTAACGAACATCATGAAACAAATGAGAACGACAATTATGCAAGTACTCATGCCGAAGAAGTAATTATGTCTGAGGCCTAGTTTCAAGATGCTGTGGCTAGTGAGGTAACAAAAGCTTTACGAACCACACTACCCGGACTATTAGACGAGGTTCTTACAAGAAGGATGGGTACTGGAAATGTTGGAGGAGGAACCAATGGCAAAACCAGAGGTACAAATGGAAGCACCAATACTAGCTCGGCGACGAGAACATAGAATCACGAAGGATGTAATTACAAATCCTTCGAAGGCTACAAACCTAAGCCATTTAATGGCAAGAAAGGAGCTATTGATACCACTCAATGGATCACAAAGATGGAGGCTGTGATCAAGATGAGTGAATGCAGAAGCGATCAGGCAGTTAAGTTTGCTGCCAATTCTTTGGAAACCACAGCACTAGACTGGTAGGAGTCTGTAAAACAAGCCAAAGGGGAGCACGCGGCGGAAAATATGAAATGGAATGAATTCATGGAACTGATTCTGCAACGTTTCTGTCCTCAGAACGAACTTGATAATCTTGAGGAGGAGTTTCAGCATTTGGAGGCTGGAACTATGACGCATCAGGAGTATGCAACAAAGTTTGATAAGATGTTTAAACTGGTGCCACATCTGGTGACACCCGAACCCCGAAGAATTAAACAATTTATTAGAGGTTTGCCACTCAAGGTGCGTACCTTGGTGAAGACCTCTACACATCAAACAATGGATGCAGCTTTAGCATTAAGTGCCACGGTTTACGATGATGTGGCAGCTCTAGAAGCCAAGGAGAAGGCGACATAGATAAAACCAATAGAAACAAAGAGGAAGAGCGAGGAAGTAATGTATAGATTCAAACCAAGAAACTTCAAGTTCCCTAGGAGAGAGGGAAATAGTCCAGCCAGAAATCCCCAAGAAATGAAATGCGGTAGAGGTCAAAAGCCGGGACATGTTGCAATGAATTGTCAAACTTTTAAGTGTTTCAATTGTAATGAGGTGGGACATCTGTCAAGAAATTGTACAAAACCTATTCAGCAGAAGCCCGGAGTAGGAGCTAGAGGTCTGGTGTTTGTGATAGGCGAAGGAAGGAGGAACAACAATGCCAAGGTGGTAGCTGGTACGTTCCTAGTTAATAATGTTTATGCTAAAATCATGTTTGATACATGAGCGACTAGAAGTTTTGTTTCAGATGCCTTTAGTTTGCATTTAGGCATGAAACCAACTCCACTTGAGCGTGCTTACGTAATTGAGACGGCGAGTGGTGAGCAAATTAGGATAACTGAATCGTACGCGAATTGCAAGATGACTATGGGTAACGAAAATTCAATGATTGAATTAATGCCAATGAGTATGAGCGAGTACGATGTTATCATTAGAATTGATTGGTTAAATCAATGCCATGCTCAGATTGATTATGATCGACAAACTGTTAGGATTTGTAGGCATAACAGAGAGTCTATGGTGATACAATGCGATAACGATAAGAATAAGATTGAAACGATTTCTGTAGCCAAGGCTAAGAAGTGTGTGAATACATGGTGTAGTATATTCGTAGTTTATGCTTTAGATTCTAAATCCGAATGGCAGATTACGGACATTCCTGTAGTATGTGATCATCCAGATGTATTTCCGAAAGAATTACCTGGTCTACCACCAGATAGGCAAATCGAATTCCGAATCGAACTCATTCCCGGAGCAAAACCCATGGCTAAAGCACCATATCGTTTAGCACCTTCAGAATTAAGGGAATTGATGAATCAGATTCAAGAACTATTGGACAGAGGTTTTATACATCCAAGTACGTCACCTTGGGGAGCAGCGGTGTTATTTGTAAAGAAGAAGGATGGAAGCATGCAGATGTGTATAGATTATCGAGAATTAAACAAACTCACTATTAAGAACAAATACCCATTACCGAGAATAAATGATTTGTTCGATCAGTTGCAAGGCGCTAAATACTTCTCTAAGATTGATCTTAGATCTGGATATCACCAGTTAAAGGTACAGGAAGAAGACGTACCTAAGACGGCCTTTAGAACCCGATACGGACACTATGAATTCTTAGTTATGTCATTTGGTCTAACTAACGCCCCCGCAGCATTTATGGACCTAATGCACTGAGTTTGTAAACCATTCTTGGACAAATTTGTTATAGTATTCATAGACGATATCCTTATCTATTCTCAAACCCAAAAAGAACATGCCAAACATCTTCAGATAATCCTAGAAACTCTTAGAAAAGAGAAGTTGTATGCTAAGTTTTCCAAATGCAAGTTTTTGAAACAAGAGGTACAATTCTTATGGGATGTTATAAATCATCAGGGAATCCAAATAGATCCAACCAAAATCGAAGATGTTATGAAATGGGAGACTCCAAAGACACCGACTGAGGTCCGAAGCTTTCTTGAACTAGCCGGATACTACCGAAGATTCACGCAAGATTTCTCCAAGATCGCTACTCCACTAACTACTCTAACTCAAAAAGCTGTAAAGTTTGAATGGAGTCAGAAGCAAGAAGAGGCATTCAAAACCCTTAAGCAGAAACTCAGTACCACACCAATCTTAGCACTACCCAAAGGAAATGATGACTTCGTCATCTATTGTGATCCTTCCCGTATTGGTCTAGGTTGTGTCTTGATGCAGCGAGAAAAGGTTATAGCCTATGCATCACGACAGCTGAAGATTCATGAGAAAATCTATACCACACACGATCTCGAACTTGGTGCCATAGTGTTTACTCTAAAGATTTGGAGACACTATCTATATGGTACTAAGTGTGTGATATATACAGACCATAAAAGTCTCTAGCATATATTTAATCAGAAGAAATTGAATATGAGACAAAGAAGATGGATGGAACTCATTAATGATTATGATTGTGAAATTAAATACCATCCCGGGAAAGCTAATATGGTAGCAGATGCCTTAAGTCGAAAAGAGATAATTAATCCTATCCAAATAAAAGCCTTAAGGTTAGAAATCAAGATAGAGTGGATGAATCAGATTAAAGAAACTCAAACCCAAGGAGCGCATGGTTGGTAAGGAGAAGTTACTAACCAAAGGCGATGACGGAATCCTACGATTTGAAAACAGAATTTGGATTCATAGACTTAGGGAAATTCAATCAAAAGTGATGGATGAAGCTCATAAATATAAATACTCAATACATCATAGAGCTGATAAAATGTATAAAGGCATGAAGACTCATTACTGGTGGCCGAATATGAAGAGAACCATAGCCCAGTATATAGAAAAAAAATGTTTAACTTGCCTTCAAGTCAAAATTGAACATCAGAAACCCGCAGGTCAACTACAGCAGTTAGAGATACCTGTGTGGAAATGGGATAGAATTACTATGGATTTTGTTACAAAATTACCAAGAACCTAGAAAGGGCATGATGCTATTTGGGTTGTGGTTGACAGATTAACCAAATCAGCACACTTTATTCCTGTCAATGAGAACTATTCAATGGATAATTTAGCCTGACTCTACATCAATGAGATCATGAGCCGCCATGGTATACCACTATCTATTATCTCTGATAGAGATAGTCGGTTCACTTCCGGATTCTGGACTAGATTCCAGAAAGAGTTGGGAACACGAATCAATTTGAGCACGACATATCACCCGCAAACTGATGGACAAAGTGAAAGAACAATTCAAACTCTAGAAGATATGTTGAGGGCTTGTGTAATAGAATTTGGAGGTAGCTGGGATAATCATCTACCCTTAATAGAATTTTCTTACAACAACAGCTATCATTCAAGTATAAAGGCTGCACCGTTTGAGGCATTATACGGTAGAGAATGCAGAACTCCAATTTGTTGGACGAAAGTTGGAGATAGCCAGCTATGTGGACCAGAAATTTTACAGGAGACAACTGATAAAATAATCCAGATCAAGCAAAGACTGAAAGCAGCACAAGATTGACAGAAGAGTTATGCAGATAAACGTCGAAGACCGTTAGAATTCCAAATTTGTGACTACGTCATGTTGAAAGTATCACCTTGGAAAGGTGTTGTACATTTCAGGAAACGTGGAAAATTAGGGCCAAGGTATATTGGGCCTTATAAGATCATAGAAAGAGTTGGAGCAGTAGCATATAGACTTGTGTTGCCTAAAGCATTGCAAGGCATTCATAACACGTTTCACGTGTCATGTTTATGCAAGTGCTTAGCAGATCCCGATCAGGCAATCTCATTAGATGATATCCATGTTGATGATAAGCTCCATTTCACTGAGCAACCTATCAAGATCTTAGGAAACCAAGATCAAAAGCTCAGAAAGAAGACTATACCAATGGTACTAGTACAATGGCAAGGTCGGAAAGGTGCTGACAAAACTTGGGAATTAACAGAACAGATGAAAGTTAAATATCCCCATCTATTTGAATGATCGTAAATTTTGAGGACGAAATTCTTTTAAGGAGGGGAGATTTGTAACATCCTGATAATTCCCAAGTCAAATAAATGCTAAAAGTATTAAAAAGACAAAGTTTAGGGGTTAAACTGCAAGTTTTCCAAAGATGGAGGATAAAAAGTAAAAATTATGAAAATGAGGCGGATGTCGGACCGACATACGATACATATAGGTCCGATATGTGCTGACGAAGCTTTGAATAAGGTGTTGACACGTGTCCTATGACTCATCGATAAAAATCTGACGCGTCGGACCGATATCTGCAACCATTGCGGTCCGACAGCCGCAAAAGGAAGAACGGACTAATAGGAAGCGGACGCATGTAGGGCTGACACAGGCAGGACGATAGCGGACCGCTATCCCCTTGCATAACGGTCCGATGTGGGACCAAATTCACCCTATAAATAGATGGGTCGACTCCAGCCATTTTGCACACACAAAACACTTCCACTAACACACACTAAGCTCTGTTAGCTCGATTCCAAAGGTTCTGGTTCGCTCCCGAAAGTTCGGTTTCTTGCAGTTCGTTTGCAAAATTGCCGTAGATAGTGCCGAGGTAAGGTTTCTAAACACCTTGAGGTTCCTTCGTATAAACATAAGATATGGATGTTAATTATGATAATGTTGGATATGATTTAGGGTTCTGTCGAAGTGTTGCTTGTTATATTCTATACAGGAGGAGGTTTTGCTTGAAGAGAGTTCCTCTGAATTGTTCTCTATGGAATATTTTGTAAATGATTTTTATCTGAGATCCCAATACTATCCGTGCATATATCCTATAATAAGTACTTATTATGGCCATGATTGAGGTGGGACCTAGGGACAAGATTGATCCTCTTGGTTAGATCTGGTCTAAGGGTGACTAGCGCGCCCGGAAGGTTCCTAAATATATGTATGTTGTAGACTCAGAATCTAAGGGTGATTCAGGTGATGTATCGGAGGCGATGGTTGTAAGACCTATCGGGGCATTCATTCCTATATCGAAGATAATCGTGAAAATTATTTTGTTTATGAACTCACCAGCATGAAGCTGATCCAAATTGTTTTCAAATGTTTTTTAGCACAGGTGAACCCTAGCTGTTAATTGGCATTCCAGGAGATGTACAGATGTTGGATATATGGATGACTGAGGACAGGTCTGAGAGTAACCATAAGGCCTGAGGGAATTGCATGATTGTTCATGAACTATAAGTCCAGAGTTTGTTATGTTGTATTTTACTAGTCAGTCCCTATTGTACAAACGTTATGTTATGAAATAAAATAAGTTTATGATGTTAAGTCTTCCGCTGTGTGTTTTTGGTTTCAACGTCACAGTAACTAAAAGGCGACCTTCAACTGGTATATAGTTATCTGACGAACGTAATGTTCTGTCTAGGAAAGAGCGGTGTATAAATCTCTCCTAGACCCGTCGCTCTTACATGGGAACATATCTGTTGGAGGTACTACTCTGGTAGATGACTGTCCTATGTTACGATTGTGACAAAAAATATATTTAAAATAGTTGGATCAGCATAAAGCTGGTGAGTTCATAAAATAAAACCATATTTTTCCATACTAGGAAACGACCATCCATCCCAATCCCCACCATGTAGTCACACAAGGACTCTGAGCTTTTATTATATATATATATATATATATATATATATAGACACACACACACACTGGTGACTCCCTGGCCACTAGCATCACAAGTAACAGTCAGTAACGAGAGGATCGGTCTCGCCCGTTAGTCCTACCCAACCTCGGTTGTAATATGTGCTATTTATGGGTATATATACATGGAATTCTTATAGGGATCTGACTCATTTCAGTGTACAAAATCATTTGAAAACATTTTATCAAAAGCACAGTTTAGAGGAACTCACCTTACAGTACTTTCTTCTGAATTACTACACAATCAACACTTCGAGTATACCCTCTAGCATATCCATACCATCATAATCAATATCCCTATCTTAGGCTTGCATAAAGGAACCTTTAGGAGATTCAGAAACCTTACCTCGGCACTATCTGCGGCAGTTTGCGGACGATACACTAGAAACCCGAGTCTTGTATGTGAACCGTGGCTCGGAATTGGACTACCAGAAGTTGTGTATGTTTTGAGGTATGTGAGATGGAGTAAATAGGCTGGGATCGTTCAAGTATTTATAGGGAAATATTTGAGGTCGTGATGGACCGTTACCAGGTGTGACGGTCTATCACCCAATTATGGGAGGCCACACTCTTGCGGCCCATGTAACGGACCGTTACACCTCATGACGGTCCGTCATGGATAATTTTGCGGCCTGACGGGCCGTTACCTCCCGTGACGGTCCGTCATAGGGTTTCCACGCGTCTAAATTGGACTGTTAGTCAGAAGACATGTGTCATTCTTATAATCATTATCGTGCCGAGCCCGTAACGGACCGTTATGACCTATGACGGTCCGTCGCCGTCAGTAATGGACCGTTATCTGTTGTGATAGTCCGTCACCTTCCAAAAATCCCAAATTTTCACTTTTGACCCTTGTACTTTGATATATACTCCTGTTGGTCTTTTTACTCTAAATTATTGGTAATTTTTTTCCTTTATTTACTGGGAAATTTTCATGGTGTTATAAATCTCCCCTTCTTAAAAGAATTTCTTCGTCAAAATTCAATATTATTTGAACAAGTGAGGATACTTAGCTTTCATTTGTTCAGTCAATTCCCATGTTTGGTTAGCACCCTTCAGACCTTGCCATTGAACTAATACCATTGAATTATATTCTTTCTCAACTTTCGATCTTATGTTCCTAAGATATTGATAGGTTGTTCCGTGAATTGGAGTTTATCATTAACGTGCACATCATCCAATGTGATTGTCTGAGTAGGATCTGCTAAACATTTGCATAAACAAGATACGTGAAACGTGTTATTAATACCTAGTAATGCTTTAGGAAATTCTAACTTATATGCCACTACTCCAACTCTTTCGGTGATTTTATAAGGTCCACTATATCTTGGACCCAACTTTTTGCGTTTTCTGAACCTTACAACACCTTTCCAAGGTGAGACTTTTAACATCATATAATCACCGACTTGAAATTCTAACGGCCTTCGACTTTATCTGTATATCTTGTGCTGCTTTCAGCCGTTGTTTAATCTGAACTATCTTATCATTTTTTTCTTGTAAGATTTTTGGTCTAGACAACTGGCTATCTTCGAATTCTGTCTAACAGATTGGAGTTTTGCATTTCGTACCATATAAAGCCTCAAAAGGCACGGCTTTTATACTTGAATGGTAGTTGTTATTATAGGAAAACTCTATTAGTGGTAGATGATTATCCCAATTTCCTCCAAAATCAATTGCATAAGCCTTCAACATATCTTCCAAGGTTTAAATTGTTCTTTCACTTTGTCCGTCGGTTTGAGGGTGATACATTGTACTCATGTTGATTCGTGTTCCCAATTCTTTCTGGAAACTAGTCCAGAATCTAGATGTGAACCGACTATCTCTATCAGAGATAATAGATAGATGTATGCCATGGAGGCTCACAATCTCATTGATATATAGTCTGGCTAGCTTATCCATTGAATAGTTTTCATTAATAGGAATAAAATGTGCCGATTGGTTAGTCTATCAACCAAAACCCAAATAGCACCATCCCCTTTTTGAGTTCTCGGTCGGCAATTTTGTGACAAAATCCATTGTAATTCTATCCCATTTTCACACAGGTAAGTCTAACTGTTGCAGTTAACCTGCGGGTTTCTGATGTTCAATCTTAACTTGAAGACAAGTCAAACATTTCTCTATGTACTCGGCTAACGATCTCTTCTTATTTGGCCACTAGTAATGACTTCTTACGCCCTTGTACATTTTATCTGTTCCAAGATATATTGAATACCTTGACATGTGGCTTCGTCCATCACTTTCGTTTGGATATCTCCGAGTTTAGGAATCCATATTCTATGTCGAAACCTCAGGATTCCGTCATCGCCTTTGGTTCGTAGTTCCTCTTTTCCAACCGTGTGTTTTTTCTTAATGTTGCCATTTTTTAGTGCTTGGATCTGAATTTCTTTTATTTGATTCATCCAATTAATCTTGATTTCTAATCTTAAAGTTCTTATCTTAATTGGTTTGACTCTCTCCTTTCGACTTAAAGCATCTGCCATAACATTAGCCTTCCCTGGATGGTATTTGATTTCCCAATCATAATCATTAATAAGTTCCATCCATCTCCTTTGTCTCATATTCAATTCCTTCTTATTGAATATATGTTAGAGACTTTTATGGTCTGTATGTATCACACACTTAGTACCATATAAATAGTGTCTCTAAATCTTTAGAGCAAACACTATGGCACCAAGTTCTAGTTTATGTGTGGTATAGTTCTTCTCATGAACTTTAAGTTGCCGTGAAACATAGGCTATCACCTTATCTCGTTGCATCAACACACAACCCAGACCAATTCGGGAAGCATCACAGTAAATGATGAAGTCATCATTCCCTTTGGGTAATGCTAAGATTGGTGCACTGCTATGTTTGTAATACTCGGATAATTCCCATGTAATATAGGGGCTAAAGATTTCAAAATGAAAAGTCCAGGTGTTGAATTATATGTTCTCCAAAGAGGGAGGGCTAAAATTGAAAAAATCTGAAAGTGGAAGGAATAGCGAACCGCTACCTTATACCTTAGCGGTCTGCTATGTGTAGAGGAAGGGATGAACCTAGTGACGACACGTGTCCTGTGACTCACTGGTTAGAAATCTGACACGTGGTATGATAGCGGACCGACTAGACAGAACATAACGGTCCTCTGGCCGCAAAAATAGGGACGGCCCACAAGAAATACGACGCGTGTAGGGCTGACGCAAGCAGGGTGATAGCGGACCGCTATCCCCCTGTATAACGGTCCGCTTTGGGTTCGTTTTCATCCTATAAATAGATAGTTTGAGCCCAGCCATTTGCACACACAAACACTTCTGATTTCACACACAAGGGCTCTGGTGCACTGTTAGGACATGTTTTGTAACTGTTGATAAAATTCTGTGTAAGTTCTGCTAGAGGCGAACTTAACAAGTTCGCCTAGCCTATCAGAGGCGAACTTATTAAGTTCGCCTAGTATATCAGAGGCGAACTTATTAAGTTTGCCTAGTATATCAGAGGCGAACTTATTAAGTTCGCTTAGCCTATAAGAGGCGAACTTAATAAGTTCGCCTAAGCATCTATGAGGCGAACTTATTAAGTTCGCCTACTGCAGAACAGGTGTTTATAAATAGAGGAACTGAGATAGAATAGAGGAAGTTATGATATAGAATAGACGATATCAGGAGCAATTGATTAGAGACAGAATCTTGTAACCAGATATTGTGGTGGAAATACAAAGCGTTTATTTACACCGTTGTTGTTGATTGAGTTACACGAGCACGTTGATCATGGATTCTGCATTATCACCGTGTCGTACCGCGAGTCTAGAGATCCGTCACACACCGAGTCACGGACCTACATGCACGTGTTCCCAAGCTCCAGTTCGCTCTCGAAAGTCCGGTTTCCCGCAATTCATCCTTAAACTGTCATAGATAGTGCCGATGTATGGTTTCCGAACACCCTGAGGTTCCTTTGTGTAAAAATAAGATAGGGATGTTGATTATGATTATGTCGGATATGATTTAGGGTTATCTAGAGGTATTGATTATTATTGTTGAATTAGAAGGAGGTTTAGCTTGAGGTGAGTTCCTCTGAACTGTGCTCTATAGAATGTTGTTTTTTTGTAAATGATTTTGTCTGAGATCCCAATATCATCTGTATATATATATCCTATAATAAGTACTTATTATGGCCATGCATGGGTGGGACTGATGAGTGAGATTGATTCTCTCGTATTTGGCCGGACTTGTATCCGGAAGGTAGGGAGTCGCTTGTATATATATACATTGTAGACTCAGAACCCGAGAAAAGCTGAGGTTACTAGGTGATGGATTGGGAGGGATGATTATTAGACCCAGACTATGGATGATTATTAGACACAGACCCAAGTAAAGCTGGGGTGATCTGTATCATGGATACATGTTGTGAAAATACGATTTTCTTTATGAACTCACCAGCCTTGTGCTAATCCAAATGTGTTCAAATGTTTTTGAGCACATGTGACCACTAGCTTATAGTTGGCATTCCAGGAGATATACAGGTGTTTTGAGATAGGGATGACTGAGGAAGGTTCTGGTGTAACCCGTAAGGCCTGAGTGGATGGCACGTTCTCCGTGAACTATAAGTACAGAGTCTGTTCTTGATGTAAGACGATATTACGTATGAAATGAAATAGTTACGACTTTTAAGTCTTCCGCTGTATGTTTTTGGTATCAACATCACAGTAACTAGAAGGCGACCTTCTGACCAGTATGTAGTTATCTGACAAACGTAATGTTCTGTGTAAGGAAAGAGCGGTGTATAAATCCATCCTGGACCCGTCGTTCTTTCCTGGGAACATATCTGTTGGAGGTACTACTCTATTTAGATAACTGTCTTGTGTTACGGGTGCAACAAGATGGTATCAGAGCCACAGTTTAAGGGATTTAGATACTAATAGGAATTAGTATCTAGACTTAAACTAAGAGCTCTGAGAATAGCTGGAATGCCAAAGGATGTAGATTAAGATGTTGATAATCATTATGAAAATAACAGGCGATATCGAGAAAGCAGATAATTAATTACATTCTTGGCCAAATGTCTTTAATTTCTGATTTTCTAGATCATAGCAGGTTATACGAATTTTGATGGCATACATTTGTAGGTCCACATGGCTCTTCTACGGATCGTTCTCGTGATAAGACGTATTGTTAACGCGGAGTGCGGAATCCAACCGAATCAACAATTGTATACACAAAAGACAATAGAAACAATCACGTAAATAACATTCAAGCTTGTATTCCAACAATCATAGAGTTTACAGACTCAATCAGACAATTCGTTCACTTCTGTTCTCTTTTTCTGATTCTTCTCAAACTGACTCTGTAACCACTATATATAGACATCTGATAAGTTCGCCTCTAACAGACCAAGCGAGCTTAACAAGTTCGCCTCAGATAGACTAAGTGAACTTAACAAGTTTGCCTCTGTTAGACTAGGCGAACTTGACAAGTTCGCCTATAGCATAACTTGTATAAAACCCTTAGAACATTACATACAAAAACATAAAGACATTAGATCTAAACTATTACAAAGCTTTTGTCATTACAAACTATGTCCTAACAGACTCCCCCTTGACAATAGCTTGATCTTCAGTCTTCAGTCTTTATGATGAGCTTTTCCAATTATCCGGTAATATGCTGCCTGCATGCACTCCATATCTTATACAAATCTCCAATACTCTCTTGTACTGCAATCCTTGTTCTTTCCATTCATCAGTGAACATGATTTCATTCTTTCTAAATGTTCTCTGATCTTTCTTTGAAAAAATGATAAGATTCATTGCATCATAGAAACATACAATGACCTTATTATCTTTGTCTTCAATCCTTGCTTCACCAGTATTAACATCAACATACCACCATTTCATATTCCCAAGAAAATTTTGAAGAATCTTCTTCAACGGTATCTTGTGTACAGCACGTACTGGTTTGAACTTGTACTTCCAGGTCACTTTCCCATTTTTTTGATCTATTATTCTCACTCTCTTTCCTTTCTGAGACTTTAGCCTTTCATACTTTCCCGAACCACCTTCTCTCTTGATTAGATTAGCAATCACATCCGCAAAACCAAACTTGAATCTATTAATAAGTGGTTTTGAAGCAAGACCATTCATTTCACACCTTGGCAAGGTATTTAAATATTTGATCCTTGGCTTTAAGTACTGAACACCATCAGATCTTTTAATAGCAAACTGTAACATTTCTGATATTCATTATCTATATTTCAGTTCAATGTGATACATTTCAAACCAAATTCTAGTACACTGACTTGTTCTATTCGTACCAACAAATAAATACTATGTTTCAATGCAAACCCACAAATTTTACACGAGTATATCCTATTAAACTCTACATAAATTTACATTCATACAAATCTGTCAATACTGAAATTTGCAAGGACTGATTTTATAAATAAAATAACCAGAAACCCTAATAGGCACGGTCGCGCCTCGTTCTAGCACGGTCGCGCCTCGTTCTGGCACGGTCGCGCTAAGTGCCTTGGCACGGTCGCGCGACTTGCTTTGGAACGGTCGCGCCCGGTGCCTTAGCACGGTCGCGCCTCATATGGGCATGGTCGTGCCTCTCGACAGTTGAAACGTAAATGCAACCGTTAATCACAGAGACGTTCAATTTCGTAACCGTTCTACACGTTTCAACTATTAACGAACAAAGTTAAGTCTCTTGATCATAATACTTACAACAAATAAAGTAAGTTACATCAATTCATCTCATAATCGTCCAATTCTTTCACGAGACCATCGAATTCACCACTTTGTTTGCAATTCTCCTAACCAAACGCACTATCGATCCTCTCTGAAGCTCCTGGACACGTTGATTTCAACCGGAGTTGCAACAGAAGAGGCCGGAGGTCAAACCGACGTCGCCGGAACTCGCTCTACCCGTACGCCATCGATTCATCATCCTTCCGGGTAATTGAAACCTTCCACACTTTCGATTTAGTCTATAGATCAAAAGCCCCAAACTAATTTGGGCTTACAATAGCGAAATTAACACGAACCTGAATCTAGGGTTCGTTCTAAAATGGTTTAATCGAACCCTACTTTGAACACGTTTTAAATACAATTAATGTATTCCAATAGACTCGTAATAACCCTACAGATGAAAGCCATATGAATTCCAATATTAACAATATAAGAATTAGTCAAATCGATTCTGTTTTAGAACAGACACGGTCGCGCTAGCATTCTAGCGCGGTCGTGCTTCATGAGACACGTTCGCGACAAGTACCAGCGCGGTCGTGCCTCACACACTCAAACCCGGTCATGCCCTTGGCTAGACTTGGTCGTGCCTCAAAACCCTAGACACGGTCGTGCCTGGCCCAGACACGGTCGTGCCTAGTGAACAGCCTAAATATGCCTTCTGTTTGGCCAACACGGTCGCGACCCTGACTAGCACGGTCGCGCCCGTGGTCCTAGCACGATCGTGCCTTGTCTCAGGCACGGTCGTGTGTGTGAGAAAAGTCTTGGTAGAATAACTATTTTTATATTCTAAAAACAATAAGTATTTCAGATTAATTTTCAAATAAAAAAAATAACTGATTTTATAAAGATTTATATTAACTTATTTAAAAAGATCAAATTCTTTATCCTAAAATAAATAGAACTTATTTATTTAAAGTTACAAAATTAAATTTATAATTATTGTTAAACCCTACACTTAAATATTATTTACACAACTTATTTACACATCTTTATGAAAATAAAGTAAAGAAATTTATATTTAATGTAAAACATCCAATACATTATTTTTTACTAAATGACTAAGTTACATACTTTATAAATAAATAAATAAGGTAACAATTATTTATTTAATTTACATTTAAACATAAATTATTTATTTAGGTTATACTTAATTACCCCTAATACCTACATTATTTTTATAACTAAATTAATAAATAAAAAAAATTTGTTTTATTATTTAGTTATTCCAAACTCAAACCTTAATTTTATACAACACCATCCAAGTACAAACCACTAACACCTACGACTTCAAATTCCTTATACACACATCCAATTTAACCTTAGACTTAGACATAGACTATTGTGCATACTATTGATTTGATACATATTACACTCTAGGTTAACGTTGTGCATTACGAGGACCTCGTATTACTATCTAGTCTCTCGTGTTAGCTACGCCTTTTGAATCAAATGAGTATTACATAACCCCTTTACATTCATTTGTGAAAATGAGTATTACATATCCCCTTTACACTCTAGGTTAACTCTTTTACATTTTTGGGGTGGAACATGAACAATATACAATCTATTGCTTTCATTTACACAAACTACACAAGTACAAATCCTTTTTACATTCATTTGTGCAAATTTGAGCTTTATGTTTGAGTGCTAGTTGTGCTAACTTTTGTGTGCGATTTATGTGTAATCATTAACTATTCAAGCCGACGGTAAACAATGATAGATCTATTGAGTCTGACAAACCCACCCAGATTGGGGTGATTGTTACCGACAACACAATTTTGCATGCTAGTTACAAAGGTTTGATTGTACTTGGTTACACAATAGCTGCTCTCCATAAATGCCTTATTTTATCATGTTATGTAAGGATTTGTTTATTTACAACCTATATGTTATCTATATACAAACCTGTGTATGCTCACCAACTTTTTAGTTGACCTTATTTTATTCATGTTTCAGGTACTAATGTGTGATTTTGATCAAGACTTGCTACACATAAGTTTTGGACCTAGATTATTTTAATAAAGGATTTTGTATTTCATTTTATGTACTTGGTTTGATTTGGTTTGTTTTGAATACTTGAAATGAATTTGGATGATTAATATATTTCAATTTAGTCGACCTTGTGCTCATGAACAGTCTACATGTCCCGCCCCGATGATTCCGCCGTCGGTTGGGGTGTGACAGATTGGTATCAGAGCCTTGGTTATAGGGAACTAGGTTATTAGACACCCTTGACCTAGACTATAACTTTAGGACACTCACTTATGTCATGCTTCATGATTACGTGATATGTGCTACATGCTATGTGTTACATGCTACTATGATTAGTTATTATTTCATTTTTGATGCCCTACTTGTTAAAAATTCATGACTTATTAAGATATACTTAAATAATAATTAAATAAACAATATCCCTACCTATACCCTAAAACCTCATAATATTCTTACCTACTTCTCTATCATCATCTTCTTAGCATGTGGAAACTTCATGGATCTAACACTATAAAAATCTTTTTATACCCTCGTTAAGGTTTTTAAACTTGTTGATTATTTGAGGACACGTGCAATCTGGAAGGGTAACACCTGTATTCTGGGTTTGCTGTCTAGGAAAGCATTTCGCATAAATCCCAATCAACCGAGGGAACCGTATGCTTTCCTGGGAATTCTCGGGATGAGTGTTTACTTATAGGCTAAAGCATGTCTCCTTGAAAATTATATGAGTTTAATTAACCTTAATGTGTCATAGTATTCAAGTGATTTTATCACTATTTGATTACAATCCAAAGTATGATTAACTATTTTATTTGCTATCTCATCCTTTTTAATCCAAATAACTTTCATAAGTTCTTACATCTTTTCTCGTGTTGTACAATTCTGTAGAATGCCTCCCCGTCATGCTACCATGACCAACAACAACACCGATATTGCTACCATCCTTGCACAACTTGTGAATCAACTCACTCAAGCTAATGGGGCCGCCAATGGTAACCATGGAGCTAATGGTGGTGGTGGTGCCAACCCACCACAATGCACCTTCAAACACTTCAACTCATGCAATCCTCTTAAGTTCTATGGTACAGAAGGAGCTACGGGACTTCTTCAATGGTTCAAAAGTATTGAGAATACCTTTCTAAATAGTGACTGCCCCAATAACCTTCGTGTTCGTCATGCCACAAGTGTCTTACAAAAACAGGCACTCACGTGGTGGAATGGGGAAAAGAGGAATAGAGGTGTGGAAGTAGCAATGGCCTTACCTTGGGATGAGGTTAAAAGGCTAATGACCGAAGAATTTTGTCCTCGAAATGAGGTAAAGAAACTAGAAGTCGAGTTTTGGGACCTTGCCCAAGATTGTGGTGAAAGTCTAGCTTATACAACTCGGTTCCATGAGTTGAGTCTCCTTGTGCCACATATGGTCACACCTTTATCCCACTGCATCAAGAAGTATATTGGTGGATTACCAAGGCAAATCCAAGATACTGTCTTAGGGAGAAATCCCGCAACACTTGAAGATGCTATCCGCTTATCTGCTACACTAACCGACAACCATGTGAAAGCGAGAACTCTGACTAGAAAAGGCACCAAGAAAGTTCCCGACACCACAACTCCTCCCGTACACATCAAGGAAGCCACAACTGAACCCTCTAGTAATAATAAGAAAAGAAAGGCTAGAAACTATGCCATGGTCACTCCTGCTATCCCCGTTAACCAAGTCACTCCTATGGTTCAAGCACCAGCCAAAAAGCCATATGTTGGGATTTACCCACTCTGTGCCACATGCAACTATCACCATCTCCAAAACATTCCATGTCGTCTTTGCACTCACTGTGGGAATTATGGCCATACAGTCAATGTTTGTAGAGCCAAAGCACTTGCAGGCCAAGTCAACCCACCAAACCGAACCAACCCCCAAGTGGCTAATCAAGGTGTTCCCGCTATTGCAAATGGGCGTGCTTGTTATGAATGTGGTACCCCAAATCATTTACGTGAGCAGTGCCCAAGGTTAGTCAATGCTACACAAGGCGGAGCTCGTGGGTGTGCTTTCAACATAAACGCCAATGAAGCTCAAGCCAACAATGATGTGGTCAACGGTACGTTCCTTGTCAATAGTCAATATGCCTCCATTTTATTTGATACCGGTGCCAATAAAATTTTTGTGTCACTTAACTTTGAACCCTTACTTTCAAAGACACGATCCCAATTAGAGAAAACCTTCACTGTCGAAGTAGCAAATGGTGATTCACTTACAATTGAATCTATTATCTATGATTGCTCTCTAGATCTTAATGAACATACATTTCCAATCAACCTTGTACCAATGCCACTAGGAAGTTTTGATATCATCATAGGCATGGATTGGCTATCAAATCATCATGCCGAAGTCATCTATTTCGAGAAGTGCATCCGAATACCTCTACCGTCGGGAGAAACGTTAAGAGTCTTTGGAGAAAAGCCTTGCAAAGGACTCAAGTTAATGTCATGCACTACCGGCCAAAAGTACTTACGAAAGAAGTATGTGGCCTTCTTAGCTCATGTTGTTCAAAAGGATGTCAAGGAGAAGAGTATCCAAGACATTCCCATCATTCAGGATTTTCCCGAAGTATTTCCGGAAGATCTATCTGGCCTTCCACCCGTTCGACAAGTAGAATTTCGCATTGACCTTATACCCGGAGCTAACCCCGTGGCTAGAGCTCCTTACCGTCTTGCACCTTCTGAAATGCAAGAACTTGCAAGTCAACTCCAAGAGCTCACCGACAAGGGCTTCATCCGTCCAAGTCATTCACCATTGGGTGCACCCGTCTTATTCGTCAAAAAGAAGGATGGATCATTCCGGATGTGTATTGACTACCGCGAACTCAACAAGCTTACCATCAAGAACCGTTATCCCTTGCCTAGAATTGATGACCTCTTTGACCAACTGCAAGGTTCTACTTGTTCTCGAAGATTGATCTTCAATCTGGTTATCACCAACTCCGTGTACAAGAGGAAGATATTCCAAAGACTGCTTTTCGAACAAGGTATGGTCACTACGAGTTCATAATCATGCCTTTTGGACTAACCAATGCACCCGCGGTCTTCATGGACCTCATGAATCGTGTGTGCAAACCGTACCTTGATAAATTTGTGATGGTCTTCATTGACGATATCTTAATCTACTCCAAGACTAAAGCCGACCATGAGCAACACTGTAGATTGGTTTTGGACCTCTTGCGGAAGGAACAACTATATGCCAAATTCTCCAAATGTGAATTTTGGCTAAAGGAAGTTCAATTTCTTGGTCATATCATTAACGACAAGGGAATTCATGTTGAGCCTGCTAAGATCGAAGCGGTTAAGAATTGGAATGCCCCGAAGACCCCCACTGAAGTTCGTTCATTTCTTGGTCTTGCGGGATATTATCGTTGTTTCATCTCAAATTTCTCTAAGATTGTTGTCCCTCTTACCGCTTTAACCCACAAGGGTAAACCTTATGAATGGGGACCAAAACAAGAAGAAGCTTTCCAAACACTCAAGCAAAAGTTGTGCAATGCTCCTATTTTGACTCTCCCGGATGGGAATGATGATCTAGTTGTCTACTGTGATGCTTCCAACCAAGGTCTCGATTGTGTTCTCATGCAACGAGACAAAGTAATCGCTTATGCATCAAGACAACTCAAGATTCACGAGAAGAATTATACGACGTACGATCTCGAGTTGGGTGCGGTCGTATTCGCATTAAAGATTTGGAGACATTACCTCTATGGTACAAAATGTGTGGTGTTCACCGACCACAAAAGTCTCCAACACATCTTCAACCAAAAAGAACTCAATATGAGGCAACGACATTGGGTTGAACTCCTTAACGACTATGACTGCGAGATTCGTTACCATCCCGTCAAAGTGAATCTTGTAGCCGACGCTTTGAGTTGAAAGGACCATGTCATGCTTCAATGTGTCCGAATTCAAACCGACATTCAAAATCGCATCTTAGAAGCTCAACACGTCTCAGTCACTGAGGGTAACATGTACGAGGAAATGTCGTGTGGTGTTGAACTCCAGCTTGAATCTAAACACAATGGCTTACTTTATTATTTGAACCGTATTTGGATTCCCGATCGCGATGATCTCCGTACATTTCTTATGAACGAGGCGCACAAGACTCGTTATTCTATTCATCCTGGTGCGGATAAAATGTACCAAGATCTATGCCAACAATATTGGTGGCCCAGTATGAAGAAGGACTTTGCTCTCTATGTTGCCAAATGTCTAATGTGCTTCAAAGTCAAAGCCGAACACCAACGTCCTTCCGGATTACTTGAACAGCCGGAAATTCTCATGTGGAAATGGGAGAACTTAGCTATGGATTTCATTACCAAACTTCCTCGCACCTCAAGTGGTTATGATAGCATTTTGGGTGATCATTGACCGTCTCACTAAATCTGCTCATTTCTTGCCTATCCATGAAGACTATCGGGTTGAGAAACTAGCCCGAAATTACATTGATGAAAATGTGAGCCGTCACGGTGTTCCCTTAAACATAATCTCCGATAGGGATGCTCGGTTCACCTCTCATTTTTGGCAATCTCTCCAAACTGCTCTTGATACACGATTGGATTTGAGCACGGCCTACCATCCCCAAACTGATGGTCAGACCGAGCGAACAATCCAAACTCTTAAGGATATGCTTAGAGCTTGTTTAATTGATTTTGTTGGCAATTGGGATTCACATCTATCCCTAATCGAGTTCTCCTACAATAATAGCTACCACACGAGTATCAACATGGCTCCATTTGAAGCTCTCTATGGTCGCAAGTGTCGTTCTCCTATCTGTTGGAACGAGATTGGTGAAGCACAAATCACCGGTCCCGAGCTAATTCAAGAAACATCCGACAAGATTATCCAAATCCGTGACAACATTCGAGCAGCGAGAAGTCGGCAAAAGAGTTATGCCGACAAACGACCAAAACCCTTGGAATTCCAAGTCGACGACCTTGTTCTTCTGAAGGTGTCTCCGTGGAAGGGTGTGATCCGTTTTGGAAAGAAAGGCAAATTAGCACCTCGCTATGTGGGTCCATTCAAGATCCTTGAAAGGATTGGGAAAGTGGCTTACAAACTCGAGTTACCTCCATCACTTGGTAATGTGCATCCTACTTTTCACGTGTCTAATCTGAAGAAATGTCTTGCTGATGAGAATCTTCACATACCTCTTGACGACGTGCATATTGACGAAACGAAGCACTTCATTGAGAGACCAGTGGAAATCATGGATCGTGAAGTCAAACAGCTCAAGCGAAGACGTATTCCTATTGTCAAAGTTCGTTGGGAATCTAAACGTGGTCATGAGTTTACTTGGGAGCGAGAGGACCAAATGAAACTCAAGTACCCACATCTCTTCACTGATGCCGTAGCCTCCACTAGCTAAATTTCGGGACGAAATTCCATCAACATGGGGATACTGTAACATTTCTGATTTTCATTATCTATATTTCAGTTCAATGTGATACATTTCAAACCAAATTCTAGTACACTGACTTGTTCTATTCGTACCAACAAATAAATACTATGTTTCAATGCATATCCACAAATTTTACACGAGTATATCCTATTAAACTCTACATAAATTTACATTCATACAAATCTGTCAATACTGAAATTTGCAAGGACTGATTTTATAAATAAAATAACCAGAAACCCTAGTAGGCACGGTCGCGCCTCGTTCTGGCACGGTTGCGCCAAGTGCCTTGGCACGGTCGCGCGACTTGCTTTGGAACGGTCACGCCCGGTGCCTTGGCACGGTCGCGCCTCATATGGGCACGGTCGTTCCTCTCGACAGTTAAAACGTAAATGCAACCTTTAATCACAGAGACGTTCGATTTCGTAACCGTTCTACACGTTTCAACTATTAACGAACAAAGTTAAGTCTCTTGATCATCATACTTACAACAAATAAACTAAATTACATCAATTCATCTCACAATCGTCCAATTCTTTCACGAGACCATCGAATTCACCACTTTGTTTGCAATTCTCCCAAGCAAACGCACTATCGATCCTCTCTGAAGCTCCTGGACACGTTGATTTTAACCGAAGTTGCAACAGAAGAGGCCGGAGGTCAAACCGACGTCGCCGGAACTCGCTCTACCCGTACGCCATCGATTCATCATCCTTCCGGGTAATTGAAACCTTCCACACTTTCGATTTAGTCTATAGATCAAAAGCCCCAAACTAATTTGGGCTTACAATAGCGAAATTAAACGAACCCGAATCTAGGGTTCGTTCTAAAATGGTTTAATCGAACCCTACTTTGAACACGTTTTAAATACAATTAATGTATTCCAATAGACTCGTAATAACCCTACAGATGAAAGCCCTATGAATTCCAATATTAACAATATAAGAATTAGTCAAATAGATTCTGTTTTAGAACATAAACGGTCGCGCTAGCATTCTAGCGCGGTCGTGCTTCATGAGACATGGTCGCGCCAAATACCAGCGCGGTCGTGCCTCACACACTCAGACCCGGTCATGCCCTTGGCTAGACTTGGTCGTGCCTCAAAACCCTAGACACGGTCGTGCCTGGCCCATACACGGTCATGCCTAGTGAACAGCCTAATTATGCCTTCTGTTTGGTCAACACGGTCGCGTCCCTGACTAGCACGGTCGCGCCCGTGGTCCTAGCACGATCGTGCCTTGTCTCATGCACGGTCGTGTTTGTGAGAAAAGTCTTGGCAGAATAATTATTTTTATATTTTAAAAACAATAAGTATTTCTGATTAATTTTCAAATAAAAAAAAATTGATTTTATAAAGATTTATATTAACTTATTTGAAAAGATCAAATTCTTAATCATAAAATAAATATAAGTTATTTATTTAAAGTTACAAAATTAAATTTATAATTATTGTTAAACCTTACACTTAAATATTATTTACACATCTTTATGAAAATAAAGTAAAGAAATTTATATTTAATGTAAAACATCCAATACATTATTTTTTACTAAATGACTAAGTTACATACTTTATAAATAAATAAATAAGGTAACAATTATTTATTTAATTTACATTTAAACAGAAATTATTTATTTAGGTTATACTTAATTACCCCTAATACCTACATTATTTTTATAACTAAATTAATAAATAAAAAAATTTTGTTTTATTATTTAGTTATTTCAAACTCAAACCTTAATTTTATACAACACCATCCAAGTACAAACCACTAACACCTACGATTTCAAATTCTTTATACAGACATCCAATTTAACGTTAGACTTAGACTTAGACATAGACTATTGTGCATACTATTGATTTGATACATATTACACTCTAGGTTAACGTTGTGCATTACGAGGACCTCGTATTACTATCTAGTCTCTCGTGTTAGCTACGCCTTTTGAATCAAATGAGTATTACATATCCCCTTTTACTCTTTTACATTTTTGGGGTGGAACATGAAAAATATACAATCTATTGCTTTCATTTACACAAACTACACAAGTACAAATCCTCTTTACATTCATTTGTTCAAATTTGAGCTTTATGCCTGAGTGCTAGTTGTGCTAACTTCTGTGTGCGATTTATGTGTAATCACTAACTATTCAAGCTGACGGTAAACAATGATAGATCTATTGAGTCTGACAAACCCACCCAGATTGGGGTGATTGTTACCGACAACACAATTTTGCATGCTAGTTACAAAGGTTTGATTGTACTTGGTTACACAATAGCTGCTCTCCATAAATGCCTTATTTTATCATGTTATGTAAGGATTTGTTTATTTACAACCTATAAGTTATCTATATACAAACCTGTGTATGCTCACCAACTTTTTAGTTGACCTTATTTTATTCATGTTTCAGGTACTAATGTGTGATTTTGATCAAGACTTGCTACACATAAGTTTTGGACCTAGATAATTTTAATAAAGGATTTTGTATTTCATTTTATGTTCTTGGTTTGATTTGGTTTGTTTTGAATACTTGAAATGAATTTGGATGATTAATATATTTCAATTTAGTTGACCTTGTGCTCATGAACAGTCTACATGTACCGCCCCGATGATTCCGTCGTCGGTTGGGGTGTGACACAAACAATTTTTTGTCATTATCATGAAACTAACTTATGATTCGTCCAACCCTCCTCTCTTTATTCACATATTTTTCTTTCTGAGCAGGTTGTGCTTGAGACTTGGGTAGCACATTCATCCAACTATTCACAACTTCTATCTACTGTTCTCTAGTCATCCCTGTATTTCTGTACATCACAGGTTCTTCATTCACCTTAGGAGACACGGTGTGAGTAGTATCAGCTTCAGCATCTATATTGGATTGAACATTCTCATCATCAGTATCCATCTTGGATTCAGCAGTATCTTCAGGCACAGTGATATCTTCAATAGAGTCTATAGAATCTGTTACTCCTTCATAAGAAAACTCAGGAATAACATCATCTTGGATGAAGTTATAAGGAACATTAAGACCATCACTGCCTTCATAAGTAACATTATCTTTATTTTTCTCTATCTCTATCTCCACTATCTCTCCTTCTTCCACGTCATTATCAGACATATCATCTTCAATGTCATTGAATAATTCATCAATGTCATTCAGACATTCTGTCTTCTCAGCTTCTTCCTCTTTAGAATCCGTAAAGAATTCCAATAGCAACACTTCTTCATTTACTCCAGAAGCATCCTTGTTTCTTTCAATTGTTTGAGATGTCGACTCCCCCTGAACTATAGATATAGGATTAACGTCATCGTATTGACGATCATGTAGGATCGTGAAATTACAAGATGGTTCTGTTCTTAGTTGAAATTGGCGGAAACAATAACAACTACACAAGTGTAATCGAGTAAGCAGAAAGAATACTTTTAAGAACACTGTTGTATTAAGCTTTTGCAGATAAACGATTACAATTGAAAAACTCAATCAAAAGACATACAAAGCACAAAAAGCACACTTACAATGAAGTGTTTACATATTATTTATACTCACTTAGAATCAAGACAGCCCCTTGATTCTAAAGATCAGATCTAACACAAACCGTTGATCTATTGTATGTAGCTAACTATTACACGTTTTGTCTATATCTAGTTAACTTTATTGAAGTGTCTTCTTTATGCATCATTACTTGCATGCTTGGAGAAGAGCATTGTTGTCCGTCATTAGTTGTGCCATTGAGGTTCCTTCTGCTTTGAGTGTATCAGTTGCTTTGGCAGAAAGTTGTCAGTGACGCTTGGTATGGATAGTCAGCTGCAACGATTTGTCTTAAAGGCACAAGGCTGTCAGCAACAAAGATGTTGATCAGCAGCAAGATGTAACCATCCAAAGCTGCTGATGATTTGCCTGTCAGCAACATCAAGTGTTAATGCTGCTGAGAAGACTATCAGCAACAACTTTGGTCTTCAGCAGATAAAGCTATCCGCAGCAGATTTGTTCTTCAGCAGGAGAACAACTATCCGCAGCAGATATGCTTGTCCGCAGCAGCAAACTCTGAGATCAGCAGCATTTGTACTTAGAGAATTTTGTATCCATCAGTCTTTGGTTCTACAGATCACCCTCAGTCTTTCCAGTAGGATCATTGTCTTCATCATCCTTTCTTTGAATAGACTCAGTGTGACACGTATCATGGATCCTTAACTCCCCCTGAGCGTCAAGATGCTCAACAAGTTTGGATACCAATGCCTGCATGTCAGCAATCTACTTGGCTTGAGTCTGAATCACCAGCTGTCTTTGAGAATCAGTAGATACAATAATATTCACCTGAGTTTGTAAAGTAAGCACTTGAGATTCAAGGAAAATAATCCTCTCAGAATCAGAAGGCTTTGAAGGACCAGCTGAAGATTGTGGAACCGAAGGACTTGAAGTAATCACTGGAGGAACATGAGTTATAACAGGAGATGAATCTTTAGACATTGGAGGTGTAACTATTAAGGAAGCAACAAAATTAGCATCCTCTACACCCTATGTTGAATGAGCAGCAGCAATTGAAGCAGCCATAAGCTTCTGAGCTTTAGGATCCGGATTAAAATCACTATCCGTATCAGAACTCTCATCCACCAATGTTCTTTTTCCAAGTACTGATCCGGAAGGTGGATCCCGAATAGACTTCCGTCTTGGTCTTCTGGCTTGAGATTTAATACGTTTTCCAGCATTTGCCAATGGTATTTCAGCTAACCTCTCATAATGATCTGAGCAAAAATCTCTAGACGCATCAGAGTCGGTTTCCTCAGACACAGGAAAAATTGTTTCACTTGAGATGGAACTAGAATCATTCTCTGTCACCACATTCCCTTCAGCTTCATGAATGGGTGAGTTCAAAGCATCATCAACAAAATCATCCATATTCATCCCTAGGTCTTGTTCATGTTCTTGAACGACCTCTTCTTGAACAGGTTCATTAACATGTATATCAACCTGAGCTTGTTGAATAGGAACTTGTTCTGGAATAGGAATTGGTTGTTGTACTGGAACTTGTTGTTGTTGAAGAGCTTGTAAAGGTTGTTGTTGAGGTTTTTGTGGTTGTTGTACATTCTGACCATGTCCTTGAACCAACTCTTCAGGATGAAACTAGTTGTCATTTGGTGGTTCAACATAACCAGGATTGATTAAGTGACCAAATAATGGAGTTTGAACAGGAATCAACTGCATTATGTTGTTTTACCTTAGTGCAATCTGAAAAAATTCTCTTTGACATCGGAGTCAATGTTAAACGAATAGGATGCTGTGGGAGATCAGGAATAAGATGATTCAGAATCATTTGGATGAACCGAGGATACATTAGAAATCCTTGACCTTCTGCAGGAGTAATTTGCATAACCAATTCCCGGTAAATATAAAGAGCAAAATTGAATCGCTTGTTCAATGTCAAAGCCACCATAGCATCTTGAAGAGCATTTTTTTAATCGATCTGTACCAGCTTTATGAGGAGATAAGCATTGGATAATCACGTGCATGAAATACCTCCGTTCACCAACTAAACCACCCTTACGAGCTTGTGTATCATTAGGTCTTCCACGGTAACGGATCCTCTGAAAAACATCCCATAAGCAAAGTTCCAAGATATGACATAGGATCATCAGCAGCACCACCTAGAGCTAGAGCAGCACGAATAGTCTCTGACGATATTGCAATCTCCGTATTGTTCACAGTAGCACGAAGAACATGAGGTTCTACGTCTGTATCTTGATGCACTGTCACACCCCGACCAATGGCGGAATCATCGGGGCGGGACATGTTGACTGTTCATAAGCACAAGGTTGACTAAATTGAAATATATTAAACTCCAAATTCCATTACAATCATTCAAACAAAACCAAATCCAAGACAGAAACAATATTTCAAAACATAGACTTCAAATTTAAATTAGCTAAGTCCAACGCCTAAGTGTAGTACATCTTGATCAAACTCACACATTAGTACCTGAAATATGAATAAAATAAAGTCAACTAAAAAGTTGGTGAGTATAACATAGGTTTGTATATAGATAGCATATAGTTGTAAAACAAATCCTTACATAACATGATAAATAAGGCATTTATGGGGAGCAGCTATTGTGTAACCAAGTATAATCAAACCTTTGTAACTAGCATGCAAATTTTGTTGTCGGTATCAATCACCCCAATCTGGGTGGGTTTGTCAGACTCAATAGATCTATCATTGAAAATCGTCGGCTTGAATAGTTAATGATTGCATATAAGTGTTCACAAAAGTTAGCACACATAGCACTCGGGCATAAAGCTCAAATTGCACACATGAATGTAAATAGGATTTGTACTTGTGTTGTTTGTGTAAATGTAAACATGTAATTTGAATAGTGTTCATGTTTCACCCTAAAGATGTAAAAGAGTAAAAGGGGCTATGTATACTCACTTGTATCAAAATGTAGTAGCTAACAAGAGCGTTGGGTAATTCAAGTGATTTGCAACTCACTAAGTTTGACCTAGAGTGAAATAGTATAAATTTGGATTAATAATATGTACAATGTCTAAGGACATTCTAAGGTTTTCAATAGGAATGAGAGCATGGATTTGTACGAAGGATTGGTGTATTCATTTGCGTTGGTATTTGAATGAAAATGTAAGTTCAATTAAATAATGAAAGACTTAAGGTTTAATTTGAATAATTAATTAAAATAATAATTTAATTCTTTTTATTTAGTTGTTCATGAAAATGTGTCAAGAGGCATTTTAAATATATATTAGAATATAAATAGTTTGTGTAGGTTTGAATAAAACAATTATATGTAAAACTTTTATTTTAAATTTATTACTTTTTAATCCATTTGAAACGATTTAATTAATTTGTTTAATATTTCCAAGTTGATAATTTAGTTTATTAAAACAATTCGGGCTTTGGAGTTTTATAAAATGATTTTTTTATAAAAGAAAATGAGTTTATATTAAAATAACAAAAGGAATAGGTTCTGACCCAAGGTGGCACAACCGTGTCAAATGTACGGCGCGACCGCGCTTAGGCACGGGGCGCGACCGTGCTTAGGCATGGGGCGCGACCGTGCTTAGGCATGGGGCACAGCCATGTCTGGACAAGAAGCACGACCGTGTCTGGATTTTCCAGGAACCAATTTTGACGATTTTTTTTGTATTAACAAGGGTTGAATTTATAGGGCTTTCAATTGTTGATTGTTTTCGAATATAACCATGTATTTTAATTGGATGGATATCGTGTCTATAGTGTAGTTTGATTAAACCAAAAACGTAATAACCCTAGATTCTATTCGTGTTTAAATAGATGGTATAAGCCCTAATTAGGTTAGGGCTTTCATTCACGGGATTGAAATGAGTTTGAGGATGTGTTTACTTACCTTAAAAGATATCGAATTGGTAGAGTTCGACTAAACGGAGTTCTGATTTCGGCGCGTTGATCCTTGGCGTGTTCTGCTGGGATTCCGGCACGATTGATGTGGGGAATATGATCACAAAAGCTCGAAGATCATGCGCAGGGGTTTGATTTTGAGGGTGTCACACGATTTGGATGATATTGAGAGAAAGGAATGACTAAGTGACGGTTTTCGGTTTCTAATTGCAATTGTGGTTATTCAGGAGTTTGGCCATTGATGAATTAGTCTGGAAACGGAACAAAAGACGTTACAATCGCGGACTCGAACAGACTTTGTGATTAAGGCAGTGTTTACGTTTCGACTGAGTTTCAGGCGCGACCGTGCCAGTTCTCGGCGCGACCGTGTTTACGGGGCGCGACCGTGCCAAGTGATATTTTGATGATTTTCAAGACTAGTCCTTGTAGTTTGTGAGATAGCGTAGGTTTGTTTCAGTTGTTATTGTAGCAATGTAAAATGTGTGTATGTACTTTTAACATTATGATAATACTCCTTAATTGCACATGAAAATAGTAAATGATGTGACACAACGTTTTGAATGTGAACATTAGATTGAAATTGTCATTTATTGCACAATATGAAATACCAGGAAAAACATTGATGTTACAGTATCCCCTAGTTGAGGGAATTTCGTCCCGAAATTTAACTAGTTGAGGCTACTGAATCAGCAAAGAGATGGGGGTACTTGAGTTTCATTTGGTCCTCTCGTTCCCAAGTGAATTCAGGACCACACTTAGACTCCCAACGAACTTTGACAATAGGAATACAACTTCGCTTGAGTTGTTTGATTTCACGATCCATAATTTCTACCGGTTTCTCAACGAAGTGCATCGTTTCATCAATGCTCATGTCATCAAGTGGTATATGGAGATTCTCCTCAGCGAGACATTTCTTCAGATTAGATACATGAAATGTAGGATGCACATTGCCAAGAGATGGAGGTAACTCGAGTTTGTAAGCCACTTTCCCAATCCTTTTAAGGATTTTGAATGGGCCAACATAGCGAGGTGCTAACTTGCCTTTCTTTCCAAAACGGATAACACCCTTCCACGGAGACACCTTAAGAAGAACAAGGTCACCAACTTGGAATTCCAAGGGTTTTCATCGTTTGTCGGCATAACTCTTTTGCCGACTTCTCGCTGTTCGAATGTTGTCACGGATTTGAATAATCCTGTCGGATGTTTCTTGAATTAGCTCGGGACCGGTGATTTGTGCTTCACCAATCTCGTTCTAACAGATAGGAGAACGACACTTGCGACCATAGAGAGCTTCAAATGGAGCCATGTTGATACTTGTGTGGTAGCTATTGTTGTAAGAGAACTCGATGAGGGGTAAATGTGAATCCCAATTGCCACCAAAATCAATTACACAAGCTCTAAGCATATTCTCCAGAGTTTGGATTGTTCGCTCGGTCTGACCATCAGTTTGAGGATGGTAGGCCGTGCTAAAATCCAATCGTGTACCAAGTGCAGTTTGGAGAGATTACCAAAAGCGAGAGGTGAACCGAGCATCTCTATCGGAGATTATGTTTAAGGGAACACCGTGACGGTTCACAATTTCATCAATGTAAATTCGGGCTAGTTTCTCAACCCGATAGTCTTCACGGATGGGCAAGATATGAGCAGATTTGGTGAGACGATCAATGATCACCCAAATGCTATCATAACCACTCGAGGTGCGAGGGATTTTGGTAATAAAATCCATGGCTAAGTTCTCCCATTTCCACAAGGGAATTTCAGGTTGTTCAAGTAATCTGGAAGGACGTTGATGTTCGGCTTTGACTTTGGAGCAGGTTAAACATTTGGCAACATAAAGGGCAACGTCTTTCTTCATAACGGGCCACCAATATTGCTGGCGGAGATCTTGGTACATTTTATCCGCACCAGGATGAATGGAATAACGAGTCTTATGAGCCTCGTTTAAGAGAAATGCACGGAGATCATCGCGATTGGGAACCCAAATACGGTTCAAGTAATAGAGTAAGCCATTTGTTTTTGGCTCAAGCAGAAGTTCAACACCACACGACATTTCCTCATACATGTTACCCTCGGTGACTGAGACATGTTGAGCTTCTAAGATGCGGTTTTGAATGTTGGTTTGAACACGGACACATTGAAGCATGACATGGTCCTTTCGACTCAAGGCGTCGGATACAACATTCGCTTTGCCGGGATGGTAATGAATCTCGCAGTCATAGTCGTTAAGGAGTTCAATCCAACGTCGTTGCCTCATATTGAGTTCCTTTTGGTTGAAGATGTGTTGAAGACTTTTGTGGTCGGTGAACACCACGCACTTTGTGCCATAGAGGGTAATGTCTCCAAATCTTCAATGCGAATACGACCGCACCCAACTCGAGATCGTGCGTCGTATAATTTTTCTCATGAATCTTGAGTTGTCTTGATGCGTAAGCGATTACTTTGCCTCGTTGCATGAGAACACAACCGAGACCTTGGTTGGAAGCATCATAGTAGACAACTAGATCATCATTCCCATCAGGGAGAGTCAAGATAGGAGCATTGCACAACTTTTGCTTAAGGGTTTGGAAAGCTTCTTCTTGTTTTGGTCCCCATTCATAAGTTTTACCCTTGTGGGTCAAAGCGGTGAGAGGGACAACAATCTTTGAGAAGTTTGAGATGAAACGACGGTAATATCCCGCAAGACCAAGAAATAAACGAACTTTAGTGGGAGTCTTCAGGGCATTCCAATTCTTAACCGTTTCGATCTTAGCAGGGTCAACATGAATACCCTTGTCGTTGACGATGTGACCGAGAAATAGAACTTCCTTTAGCCAAAATTCACATTTGGAGAATTTGGCATATAGTTGTTCTTTCTTCAAGAGGTCCAAAACCAATCTAAGGTGCTGCTCATGATCGGCTTTAGTCTTGGAATAGATTAAGATGTCATCGATGAAAACAATCACGAACTTATCAAGGTACGGTTTGCACACACGATTCAAGAGGTCCATGAAAACTGCGGGTGCATTGGTTAGTCCAAAAGGCATAACCATGACCTCGTAATGACCATACCTTGTTCGGAAGGCAGTCTTTGTAATATCGTCTTCTTGTACACGGAGTTGGTGATAACCAGATCGAAGATAAATCTTCGAGAAACAAGTAGAACCTTGAAGTTGATCAAAGAGGTCATCAATTCTAGGTAAAGGATAATGGTTTTTGATAGTAAGCTTGTTGAGTTCGCGGTAGTCAATACACATGCGAAATGATCAATCCTTCTTTTTGACGAAAAAGACGGGTGCGCCCCACGGTGAATGACTTGGACGAATGAATCCCTTGTCGGAGAGCTCTTGGAGTTGACTTGCAAGTTCTTGCATTTCAGAAGGTGCAAGACGGTAGGGAGCTCTAGCCACGGGGTTAGCTCCGGGCACAAGATCAATGCCAAATTCTACTTGTCGAACGGGTGGAAGACCGGATAAATCTTCGAGGAACACTTCGGGAAAATCTCGGATAATGGGGATGACTTGAATACTCTTCTTTTTGACATCTTTTTGAATGATGTGGGCCAAAAAGGCCACGTACTTCTTTCGTAAGTACTTTTGAGCGGTAGTGCATGACATTAATTTAAGCCCTTTGCAAGGCTTTTCACCAAAGACTCTTAGTGTTTCTCCCGATGGTAGAGGTATTCGAATACACTTCTCAAAACAGATGACTTCGGCATGATGATTTGATAGCCAATCCATGCCTATGATGATATCAAAACTTCCTAATGGCATTGGTACAAGATTGATTGGGAATGTATGTTCATTATGTTCTAGAGAAAAGTCATAGATAATAGACTCAATTGTAAGTGAATCACCATTTGCTATTTCGACAGTGAAGGTTTTCTCTAATTGAGATTGTAGGATCGTAAGATTACAAGGTGATCCTATTCTAGTTGATATTGGCGGAAACAATAACAACCAACAGAGTAAACAAGTAAACATCAAGGATACTGATAAATGCACTGTTGTATTAAACTTCTGAGATTACAAGTTTACAAGTAAAACACTATCAAGAAGCACTATTAGGTATAAGCACAAGCACACTTTGTTTGAAGTGTTTACAAGATATATATAGTAACTTAGAATCAAGACAGACCCTTGATTCTAAGGATCAGATCTAACACAAGCCGTTGATCTTGTTTATTAAACTAAACTACACGCAAAGGCTAATCTAGTTAACTTTATTGAAACGTCTTCTTTGGCATCATTGTTTGCATGCTTGGAGAAGCGCGTTATTGTCCTTTATTGGTTGCACCACTGAGGTTCCTTCTGCTTGGAGTGTGGCAGTTGCTTTTGCAGAAAGGTGTCAGAGGCGCTTCACATGGGTAGTCAGCTGCAACGTTTGATCTTCAGTGAATAAAGCTATCAACAGCAGAGATGAGAATAATGCTGCTGATAAGACTATCAGCAGCAACAAGTGTTGGATACTGCTGATAAGCCTATAAGCAGCAACTTGTGTTGAATGCTGCTGATAAGCCTATCAGCAGTAACAAGTGTTGAATGCTGCTGATAAGACTATCAGCAGCAACAAGAGTTGAATGCTGCTGATAAGCCTATCAGCAGCCATATGTGATGAATGCTGCTGATAAGCCTATCAGCAGCATTTATACTTGGAATAATTTGGTAGCAATCAGTCTTTGGTTCTACAAACTCCCCCTAGACTGATGCAACCAAAATTCTTCTAATCACTTTGCTGCTGAAGCTTTTGCATGTGGCTGACTATCCTTTCAACCTCATAGCCTCTTGGATCCTTGCTGGGATTGTTCAGTGGAAGTTTAGACAGAGTCTTGATGTCTTTGTGTGGCATTTTGTAGATTGCTTTGCTTGAACATCTCATATGCTGCTTCTTTACATCAATCAGAGTGAACCCATCCAGATCAGCATTGTACGACCAAGATACAAATGGAGAGTGGGACTTGAGTGCTTTGATGTTCATGACCACATCTTTGCTAGGGTTGAAGTAGTGTGTGATTGCTAGCATAAGATGTTTCCCACTCTCATTTGCAGGCTCATGAGCTTCGCCCAGCTCCAAAATTCTTCGTAGGTCTGAATCTGGTAGTTGCAGAACCTCATCAACAGACCTGTATGTAGATCTTCTTCTTTCAGTTCTCCCCCTGAAGATCACAAACCTTTGACCCTGTGGATTGTAGACCCATTCAACTATGTCCCTTGAGTCTTCAGGTTCAGATAAGGGTTTGGATTTCTTCAAGGGAGGCTGTTGATGAGTGGGAGCTGGGTGGGATGATTTGGACTTTTTGGGTGGAGGAGTGGAAGGTTTGGGGAGGAGAGTGGAAGGATGATGGACTGAGGAAGAGGTAGGTGAGGGAGAAGGCTTGGGTTTCTTTGTCTTTGGTTTTTCTTCTTCTTTGATAAGTACCTTTTTCTTGGAGCCCTTCTTCCCTAGTCTTTCTTCCTCATCCTTTTTAACTTTGAAGTAGAGGGCTTGCAGGTTCATGAAATTCATAGGACCTAGCCTCTTTCCACTATCTCCTCTGGCCTTAAGGAAGTCAATCATGACCTTCCTCTCTTCATGGGTCCGTTTATTGAAAGCAATGGTCTTTTTGGACTGTTGTTTGGCTTTTTCTTCTTCTTCAGCCTTTTTCTTCTTTGCCAACTGACCTTGCTGACCCATGAAGGCTCTGTAGACTTCTTTAGTTGAGAGTTTCTCAAGGTAGTCTGCATCCTCACCTTGAGAGACTAGAGTCTTTATCCACTCCTCCCTCATTTCTTTAGCTAGTTCAGAATCGGTTATCCTGAACTTAGCTTCTTCTTTCTTCTTTTTCTCCAATTCTTCTTCTTCTTTATTGAATTGTTCCTGCAGTTGAAGAGCAAGAGCTGCATCTTCTTCAATCCGGTCAACTGCAGGAATCTTTCTTTTTAGTTCATCGAGCTGTTTAGCATACAGCTGGATGGTTTGTTCTCTTAGGAGAATGGCTGTTTTTCTTTCTTGAGCATTTTTCAGGTCAGCCATCTCCTCTTCTTCTCTTTTTCTTCTTTTCTCTTATATCTTTCTTTTCTCTTTTTGCAACCTCTCTTCATCTTCATCAGTCATGATTCCCTTTCCTTTGTTTACATTGGATGCCTCTGCTTCAGCTTCATTGACCTCAACAGCAGATGATGATGCTGCTATTGGGATCTCTGCCTCAGCTTCATTGGCAAATTGAGGGATTGACAAGGGATGATCACTTTCTTCATCTAGTTGATACTCAGGACCTTCTATTTCCCTCAGTTGATCCCTAAGAGAAGATCTTGTGCCAGATGCTGCAGATGTGGCTTTAACTTGTGGAGTATCTGAGTTGGAGTCAGCATCAGAGGTTGACATAGACTCTTCCTGAGGAATCAGTCCTTCTTCTTCAAGATGGGCTCTGATAGTAGCCATCATTGCCTGGCTTTCAAGAGAGTTGACATTGCAGATGTTTGCCCTGAGCTGAAAAATCTTTAATAGGAAGTCTGAGGGCAGCTGAAGGAGGTTCCTGGTGTTGATGATGAGAGAGGTGCCGTTGCTGAGCAGAAAGGTGTGGTCAAGGGACTTAGTGCTCACCCAACCTAGCACGTCTAAGTCCTTGACCAGGAAGGCATACAGGAATCTTTGAAGGCCCAGAACTTCTTCTTCAGGGAGAAGACTGCTCCTTGTTATTTCGAGATTGCTAGGAGTCAGTCTCCTTTCTGCGGCCGCCGAGGATTCAGGATAAGCTACCCGATGTGCTGCTTGTAGGAATCTTTGGAACCTGGGTAGATTATCCTCCATCAGGTCATGGAACCTGCCAATGGCAAGTTTTGCTGAGAGATCTGTTGAGGTGTTGATGCAGTTAGTTAAATGCAGATGTAGGACTTGTAGGGCATTGGGAGAGTTCCAGTTCAACTCTTCTACTCCGCTGAACTCCCATCCAATCCAAAACCTCTCAGATGATCCATCATACCCCCAAGCTTGAATGGAGTCAAATTCTAGCTTCTTTGATGATCTGAATAGTTGGGGGGTTGAGGATTGACCAATGATGGCTGCTGCTTCAGGAAGGATGCTGAATGATGTATTTGTTTGTTCTGTGTCTTTAACATCATTCAACATTTCATCGACAGCCCTGACGACCAACTTCCAGTCTTCGGATGTCACTTCGTCTTCATTATCTGGGACTGGCATGTCATGAATTTGGACAAAGGCTGGCTTGAATAGAGAGCTTTGAAGTACAACCTGCTCTTGAATCCAGTCGTCAAGACTGTCTTTATCTTCCTCCATTGAGACCATCTCCCCCTTTTTGGTTGCATCAGTAGACAGGTAGGCATCAGTTTGGGTGCCTACTGATACAAGAGAGGGAGTGGCTAAAGTTGGGCATTGATGGGCTTCATGCATAGAGACTTGGTGTCTTAGTTTGGACACTTCAGCCTCTAGCATAGCCACCCTGGCCGTCAATTCCAAGTTATGAAGTTTTAGGCTGTCCTCATCCACAGTTGTGGAATCCTTGGACCCAGATGGGGCCGTAGGCCTAGCCTCAGCGTCCCCATCACCCGCGGTTTCTTGGCGCCTGGGATTCCTCTCAGTGAGGGGAGTTTCCAAGGAAACACCCTTACCATGAGTTGCCGTGGTTGAGGTCTTAAAGATGTTGTCACTGTCCTCTTGGTCAGTTGATGGACCAGTAGTAGTGACAGCCTCGTCCACATCCACTCTTTCATAACTCCTAGAGTGGACCTTCAGGGGTGAAGAACTTGGGTTGGGTGTTTCGGAAGCAAGACCAATCAGTACCTCCTTTATAGTGGTAGTTGGAGAAGGTACATCACTTTGGTCAGGTTCCTCAACACTTAAGTCCAAAGAAGACAGGAATGGCTCGAAGGGCTGTTCTATGGATCCGGGAAGTTATCCTAATTCTAATAGAGAGACTTCCGAAGGAGTCTCCCTAACAGTGTGGCTTTCCCATATGATATTCTCACTAGAATGTTGTGATTCTGAGTGAGGGATGTTGGCTTGAGTTTGGGCCTTGGAGGCAAGAGAAGAAGGAGTTCTCTTGCCCATTTTCCTTGTATACTTGGCTGCAACCGGGGCCCTGTGTTCCGATTGAGCAATCAAACTGTGGGTGAGTAATGTATGTGCCTGTGCATCCTCAGTAGAATGCACAGGGGTTCGATCAAGGGAAACAGTAGTTTGAGTTTGTGGCAGTGAGGTGGAGGGTGTAGGATCTGTATCAGCTGGGTTTGCTGAACTGTCACCCTGGGCACTTTGTGTGTTCAACATTGTAGACAACAATGGAACATCGGCCCCTGAGAACTTTGATGAAATTGTTCTCATGCTTTGAAAAATATTGTTCTTATGTCCCAGAATTGAGTAGATTCTTGCAGTTTTTGAAAGATCTTGGTGTTCAATATTGAACACTTCTTGCAAGAATCTTAGGTACATAAAGAACTGAGATTTCACCCCTTCTTGAAGGTTGTATCTCAAACCTTCAAGAATGAGGTGGGAAAAATTGAAACCCGCCCCAGATATCATACCGTGAATTGCCGACGCAAGTCCAGAGCTGAGTTGGTTCCAGCCACTTCTCTTCTGGGATATGCATTGGAGAAGAGTGTGGCAGAGATACTTCCATTTGGGACCCATGAGTGCCTTCTCTATCGTATACTCTGTTTGATTCCCAGTGTACCCTATGGATACAAAGGTCCTCATGTATACGTCTCTTGGGTAAGAGGTGGCGTCCCCTTCATCTTGAAGCTTGAGGTGTTGGCGGAGCTTTGCTTCAGTGATGATTATCTCTTTGCCGTCTACTGTTCCTTTGATTTGGGGAGTGCCCTGTTCAGTAGAATACACGGCTGAGCTCCAAAAATCTTCCATATGGGAAGTGTAGATGGTTGGGTTGACTGTTAGGGCATGGAGGATTTTTGACCGACAAAGGAAGTCGATCATATCATCGAAACCTTCGGATTTCTTGCCTTTTGTTAGGTATGCGGTGAGGTTGTGATATGGGGAAAACTTGTCGTTTGGGTTGTTTATGTCTGCGCCTGCCATTGTTATGGATTTGGAGGGAAGAGAGAAGGGTGTTTGAATGGAGGGATTAATTATGGAGGGCTTTGAATGCTGTGGGGACGGGAGAGAAAGTGATGGGTTTAGGGTTTGAAATAGAATATGAAGAGGTTGTGGGAACGTTTGAAATTTTGATATAACGGCAAACGAAGAAAAAGTAACCTTACTTGTACAGTACAACCTGTTTCACTTTTCATTGTTACAGCTGTAAAGTACTCGAACAGTCATGGTAAAGACTGAGAGTAGTTTTTACCGCAGGTAAAAGTTAATGTAGACTTGTTTTACCCATCAGCAGCAAACTTGGTTGCTGCTGATGGTGAGCTATCCGCTGCAAACTTGGTTGCTGCGGATAGTTAAGTCTTTCAGCAGCAGATTTGGTTGCTGCTGACTGTTGTATTCATTCCGCAGCAAAAAGGTTGCTGCTGACCGCCTTAAGGCTGTCCACAGGAAACTTGTTCCTGTTGATAACTTAAAGCGATCAGTGGCAAAGGTTTTGCTGCTGAAGAGTAAGACTGTCAGCAGTGAAAAAGTGCTGCTGACTATAACCTTTTATTAAGAACAAAAACATAGACATATTTACAAGGAAAGATAAACAATTAGAGACATGTTTTATTCAAAGTTCATCATGCCAATTGATTCAACTAGATATCTAAATCTTGCTTCATCAAAAGGTTTAGTGAACAAATCAGCATATTGCTCATTTGTGTGAACCTTGGATAGGACAATTCTCTTTTTCTCAGCTTGATCCCTGATAAAGTGATACCTGATGTCGATGTGCTTAGTCTTGGAATGCTGCACTGGATTATTCGTGATAGAGATAGCACTCATGTTGTCAATGTGAATTGGAGTCTGCATGAAGGTCATTCCATAGTCAAGCATTTGATTTTGGATCCAGATGACCTGTGCACAGCAGCTTGAAGTTGCAATGTATTCTGCTTCAGCTGTTGAAGTAGAGACACATGTTTGCTTTTTGCATTGCCATGAGATGAGCCTTCCTCCAAGAAATTGACATCCCCCAGATGTGGACTTTTTATCCAAGTTACAACCCCCATAGTCACTGTCAGTGTAGGCATAGAGATTGACATTTACATTCTTTGGATACCATAGCCCAAGTTTTGGAGCTCCCTTTAGGTATCTAAGGATCCTTTTGACAGCTTGAAGATGAGACACTTTTGGAGCAGCTTGAAATCTTGCGCAGAGACAAACTGCAAACATGATATCTGGTCTTGAGACAGTGAGATACATGAGAGAACCTATCATTGCTCTGTACTGATGTTGATCAGTGTCTTGTCCTTCTTTATCCGGAGATAATTGATGGTGCACTTGCATAGGAGTTCTTGCAGCAGAGCAGTCAGCCATCTTGAACCTTTCCAAGATGCTTTTGACATACTTGGATTGACTTATGAAGATTCCATTTGGTACTTGTTTGACTTGAAGTCCTAAAAAGAAATTTAGTTCACCCATTGAACTCATTTCAAATTTGGAATGCATCAGAACTTCAAAGTCTTTGCAGAGCTTCTTTCTTGTAGATCCAAAGATAATGTCATCAACATAAATTTGGACCAACAAAATTTCTCCCCCTTCATCTTTGATGAAAAGTGTCTGATCAATGGCCCCCCTTCTGAAGTTGTTGCTAAGTAGATATCCAGATAAGGTTTCATACCAGGCTCTTGGGGCTTGGTGTAAGCCATAGAGAGCTTTGTCCAGTTTTAAGACCTTATTTGGATGTGCAGGATCCACAAAGCCTGGAGGCTGTTTGACATAGACCTCTTCACCAATCTTTCCATACAAGAAGGCACTCTTCACATCCATTTGATAGATCATAAAGTTTTTGGATGCAGCATATGCCAGAAAGATTCTGATGGCTTCCAGACGGGCCACAGGAGCAAAGACTTCATCATAGTCAATGCCTTCTTCTTGAGTGTAGCCTTGAGCTACCAGTCTGGCTTTGTTCTTGATCACGATGCCCCTTTCATCTTGCTTGTTTCTGAAGACCCATCTGTTCCAATGGCTGTTTGACCAGGTAGAAGATCAACAAGCTTCCAAACATCTTGTCTTTTGAATTGCAGCAACTCTTCCTACATTGCTTCAATCCAGCTGTTGTGCTTGAGAGCTTCATCAATCTTCTTGGGTTCCACCTGAGATAGAAAACAAGAGAACAAACAAATGTTGGCTTCATGAGACTTACTTCTTGTCTGGATACCTGTGTGGACTTGGCCAATGATGTTTTCCAGAGGATGCTCTTTGTTTATTCTCTGTGCTGGTATCACATCCATCCGTATTCCCTCTTCAAGATTACTTTGGTTTAGATCAGGATTGTCTTCAGTTGTGAGGAGAGGAGCTTGGAGGTTCTGATCATTGAGTTCCACATTGTCAGCAGTATTAGCATCAGAGGCCTCTTCAGCATGGATTGAGGAGGCTTCATTAAAGATTTCTTGGTCAGAGAGATTGCTGCTTGTGGTGTTGGAAGTACTGGCTTCACCTGTACCGGCTTCAATAGCTTCTGCCACTGATGGAGGATCAATGGATGGCCTTTTCATCCTGATGTAGGGACTGGGAAAATCCAGTCTGTAGTCAGTAGAGGAGGTTGAGGCAGAGGATGTTGATTTTGAAGAAGAACACTCCATATTTGAGAAAATGAGAGGGTCAAATATTTGGGTGAAGGAGTCTATATCAAAGAGCCAATTAGGACCTTTGCCTTGTTCACAGACAACATGTTCCCTGCATTCCACATTAGCAGATTCTTCCACAATCCGAGTCCTAGAATTGAAAACTCGGTAGGCCTTTGATTGAGAGGAGTAACCCACAAAGTAACCTTCATCAGACTTTGCACCGAATTTAGGAAGAATTCCATGTGTGATGAGAATGGTACATGGACATCCAAAGGGCTTCAGGAAGCCAATGTAGGGAACTCTTTTGAGCCATAGTTCATAGGGTGTTTTCTGGAGAGGCTTAACAATAAGGACTCTATTCTGCACATAACAAGCTGTGCTTACTGCTTCCGCCCAGAAAGTAAGGGGCAGCTTTGAGTCAGCCAGCATAGATCTTGCTGATTCAATCAGAGTCCTGTTTCTTCCTTCAGCAACCCCATTTTGTTGAGGGGTTCTTGGAGCACTGTATTGCCTTTCAATGCCCTTGCTCTCACAGAAACTGTTCAGAGTGTGATTTTTGAACTCTGTTCCCTGATCACACCTTATGATCTTTACCTTCAGATTGCTTTGATTCTCTACCCTAAGAATATAGGATTTAAGAATCTCAGCAGTTTCATCTTTTGTTCTTAGGAAGAATACCCATGAGAATCTGGAGAAGTCATCAGTTATCACCAGACAGTATGACTTTTTGCCCATTGACATGACATTTGTAGGACCAAAGAGATCCATATGCAGTAGCTGGAGAGGGGTGTCATTTGTGTTCAATGTCTTGGGCTTGTGGGAACTCTTGTATTGTTTTCCCTTCAAGCAGGCAATGCAGTGATCATCTAGCTGGAATTCTTTGTCAGGAAGCCCTCTGACAAGATTGTCCTTCACTAATTTATTGATTGTTTTGATGTTAACATGGCTTAACCTTCTGTGCCAGAGAGCGGATTCATCAACTGATGCCTTTGACAGAAAACATGAAACACTACCAGAGGGAGTGACTTCATTCATGTCAAGCACATATAAGTTGTCCTTTCTATTAGCAGTTAGGAGAATCTTCTCTGGAGGGGGTTTAGATAGACCAGGAGCTAACACAAAACATTCTTTGTCAGTGAAGAGCATCCAATGCTTTTGATCACATACTTGGGAAACACTCATGAGATTGAAGTCAAGTTCTTTAACATAGTTGACTCTTTCAATACTCATCCTTTAATTGGACACAGTTCCTTGTCCAGTGATAGATCCACCTTTTGAGTCACTCCCAAAGGCAACATATCCTCCATTGAAATGTCTGAAGTTAGAGAGGATGGACCTGTTGCCTGTCATGTGCCTGGAACAGCCGCTATCTACCACCCAAGTATTGTGTTTGTTGCCTGGCTGTCCCTGCACATGGAAGATATCTAATTAGTGGGAGGATCATTGTAGCATGCAGCATTGTAGAATATCGTTGCTAATTTGCCATTTTCAGCATGCTTGCAGTCAATGGAACCAATAGTTATGCTTGGAGATTGTTTGGCCTTCCATTGCTGTGTTGGAGGTTTTCTAGCTTTCTTTGTATTGTCGGTAGAAGATGTTGTTGCTGACAATTTTGACATATCCGCAGCTGATTTTGCTGCTGAGGGCTTTGCTGGAGCAGTAGCAGTTTTTGCTTTGTCAACAGCAGATACTTTTGCTGCTGATGCCGTTGTTTTTGATTTTGCTTTGTCAGCAGCAGAGACTTTTGCTGCTGGAGGCTTTGCCTTTTGTTTCCTGGACTTTACTCTATCAGCAGCGATTTTGTTTGCTGCTGATGGGTTGAGCACAGATGAACGATTTGCAACTTGGTTAAAAGAGTTGAACTTGCATGTTGCAGCAAAGTGGTTTGATTCCCCACATATGATGCAAGTTTGTTGAGGTTTCTGCATCTTCACTCTTTGAGGGGATAGAGATTCTCTGAACTTTGTTGCCTTTGCATCATAGCTTCTCACCTGTTTGTTTCTGTTTGTTTTCTCAAAGGCATGCTGCTTTGAGTTTCTTTGGTGTTCACGGTAGTGAAAGCAGGTGCTGGCAGTGTGATTGTATTTGCCACACACAAAGCATGATACTGCTATCTTGTCCCTGTGAGAGTCCACATAGTTCTTATTTTGAAATAGATCTTTGAAGTTCCAGGGATGAGCTTTGTTATGTTCAAAGGTGGCTTCTTCTAGTGTCCTTTGAACATATGGGCCTTTTTTTCCAGGTGTATGAGAAACATCAAACGCCTTTGACTTTGACTGAGATTTGGGGTTGGTGAAACCTGATGTCTCTCCCTTTTCGATGATTAGCTTTCTTCCACCTGGAGGATAGCTAATCTTGATTTGTTTGAATGGGATGGGAGCTGGAATGGCTGGAATGGTTGGAGTAACAACAGGATAACCGGCTTCAGAGAAAGGAGCAGATGGGACTTCACTAGTTTCACAGTGGTCTGAGCAGATTGACTCAGATTCTGAAGAGGTGGAGCAGTCTTCCACAAAACATGCATCCATTGAAGGATCAAGGTTTCGGTTTGCCATGTCAAGGTTTGCAGTATTGAAGCTTGGTTGGTGAATAGCAATATAATCAGCAGGAGGAGGAACTGTCTGGTACTCGTCACTATGATATCCAAGTCCAGTTTTTACCCTTTCATGGACTTGAATATCTAACAATCTTTGTAACTTTCTGTTCAGCCAGTTCAGCTCTGGTAGCTTTAAGTTTTACTAATAGATCATAAATCTGAGTTTCTAGATTGGTTTGTTCATGTTTTAATGAAGAAATCTCTTTCTTAAGGCAGTTAATTTTTTCTTTGTAAGTATCTTCGACCTTTTTGAATTCAGACTTCATTTGATGAAACTCTTCATTTTGTTCTATTAAGTTTTGGTTATGCTTTCTATAACCTAGAACTTTATCAATGCAAGCTTGAGAGCAAAGATGTTCAAATACCTGAGGTGGTATCTCTGCATTGTCTGCCATAAGTGCTTGGTTGGAGGCAGGAACATCTTCATATTGAAAACTCCAGTCAAAGTCTGAAGTTTCAACATTTGCACAGGCTGCAGTCTGTGCTGGAGTAGTTCCTTGCTGCTGCTGCTGGTGCTGCCTGGGCTGACCTTGGTAACCTTGTCTTTGATGGCATGCACCCTGATTGGCTTTAGGTGACTTGCATTCCCTAGCGAAATGACCCATTTGGTTACAGTTGTAACATCGGATCTTGCTTTTATCAAGCCCAACTCTGGTGTTTGAGTTGTTTCCTGGAACTGATCTCCCGGTTCCAGAATAGAACCTTTTTGCTCTGAGGGAGAGCATGGCATATGAGTGCTGAATATCCATTTCTTCAAGATCATCTGGATGAAAGCATTCCAGATCCTCCTTTATGAAGTACATGCTGCTTGAGTTGTCAGAGACAAAAGCAGTAGAGGTTGACTGTTGAGGAGGTGCCTCAAGAAGAAATGGTGATGGGTTGGATTGTGAAGCAGTTGGTGTTTGAGGATGAGTAACGATGGGAGGATAGTAGTTGCTTGCACTAGGACCAGAATGATCAGAGTGAAGCGCTGATGTGGTGGTGGAGGAGGTGGTAGCTGATTGATAACTGGTGCTCCTCTCTTTAGCTTGAATCATTTCTAATTCATAGGTTTTGAGCATGCCAAAGAGCTCAGTCATCTGAAGAGTCTTCAGATTTTCTGTTCTTCTGATGGACACTGTATATAATGTCCAACAACTGGGAAGAGATCTTATGAACTTCTTGAGAATGTCTTCATTCTCCAGCTTTACCATGGAGCACTGTAGTTCTCCAACCAGGTACGTGTACCTGTTATATAAAACTGTTAGTGACTCACCTTCCTTCCAGACGAAGTTTTCATACTGTTGCTTGAGAATGTCACGTCTGTTCTCCTTGACCTCCTCAGATCCAGCAAACATTTTTTCCAAGGCTCCCCATAACTCCTTTGCAGTTTTGTGAGCATTGAAGTTGTGAAAAACTTCATTTGGAAGGCACATTTGGTTAGCTCCTAATGCCTTGAAGTCCACCTCCATTTTCTTGATGTCTTCTTCATAATACTTGGAGGGTTCCTTCGGACCTAGTGGTCCTCCGGAGTCAGCAGAGGCCACCATGGGAACATAAGGTCCATCCCTTATGGATTTCCACATTCCGTATTCATGGTAGCAGAAGAAGCTTTCCATACGGTTCTTCCACATATCATAGTCCTCCCCAGACACCAACCTCGGTGGTCGGTTGATACTGTCGATGTCTTCAGATCCATGACTTTGTGCCATTTTGTTTGTGTGACTTGATCAAAGATAGAGTTTTGAATAGAATCAGAGAGTGATTAAACAAATGTTAGTTTGTTTAATCTTGAGCCAAAGCTCTGATACCACTTGTAGGATCGTAAGATTACAAGGTGATCCTATTCTAGTTGATATTGGCGGAAACAATAACAACCAACAGAGTAAACAAGTAAACAACAAGGATACTGATAAATGCACTGTTGTATTAAACTTCTGAGATTACAAGTTTACAAGTAAAACACTATCAAGAAGCACTATTAGGTATAAGCACAAGCACACTTTGTTTGAAGTGTTTACAAGATATATATAGTAACTTAGAATCAAGACAGACCCTTGATTCTAAGGATCAGATCTAACACAAGCCGTTGATCTTGTTTATTAAACTAAATTACACGCAAAGGCTAATCTAGTTAACTTTATTGAAACGTCTTCTTTGGCATCATTGTTTGCATGCTTGGAGAAGCGCCTTATTGTCCTTTATTGGTTGCACCACTGAGGTTCCTTCTGCTTGGAGTGTGGCAGTTGCTTTTGCAGAAAGGTGTCAGAGGCGCTTCACATGGGTAGTCAGCTGCAACGTTTGATCTTCAGTGAATAAAGCTATCAGCAGCAAAGATGAGAATAATGCTGCTGATAAGACTATCAGCAGCAACAAGTGTTGGATACTGCTGATAAGCCTATCAGCAGCAACTTGTGTTGAATGCTGCTGATAGGCCTATCAACAGCAACAAGTGTTGAATGCTGCTGATAAGACTATCAGCAGCAACAAGAGTTGAATGCTGCTGATAAGCTTATCAGCAGCCATATGAGATGAATGTTGTTGATAAGCCTATCAGCAGCATTTGTACTTGGAATAATTTGGTAGCAATCAGTCTTTGGTTCTACAGAGATAGTGTCTTGGCAAGTAAAGGATCAAATTTAAGTGACACAAAACTCTTATCGGCACCGGTATCAAATAAAATGGAGGCATATTGACTATTTACAAGGAACGTACCAATGACCACGTCACTGTTGGCTTGAGCTTCGTTGGCGTTTATGTTGAAAGCACGACCACGAGCTCCACCTTGTCTAGCATTGGCAAATCTTGAGCATTGATCACGGAAATGGTTCGGGTTGCCACATTCATAACATGCACGCCCATTTGCAATAGCGGGAGTACCTTGATTAGTCACTTGGGTGTTGGTTTGGTTTGGTGGGTTGACTTGGCCCGCAAGAGCTTTGGCCCTACAAACATTGACCGTATGGCCATATCTCCCACAATGAGTACAAAGGCGACATGGGATACTTTGGGGATGATGATAGTTGCAGGTGGCACAAAGTGGGTAGATTCCAACATATGGCTTTTTGGCCGGTGCTTGAACCATAGGTGCAGTTTGGTTAATAGGAATAGCAGAAGTGACCACAGCAAAATTTCTAGCCTTTCTCTTCTTATTATGCCGGGAGGGTTCGGTTATGGCTTCTTTGTTGTGGGTAGGAGGAGTTGCGGTGTCGGAAACTTTCTTGGTGCCCTTTTTAGTAAGAGTCCCCGCTTTCACATGGTTATCGGTTAAGGTGGCGGATAAGCGGATAGCATCCTCAAGTGTTGCGGGATCCCTTCCTATGACAGTATCTTGAATTTTCCTAGGTAGTCCCCCAATATATACTTTTCAATGCAGCGGGACAAAGGAGTGACCATGTGGGGCACAAGAAGACTCAACTCATGGAACCGAGTTGTATACGCCAAATTTTCACCACTATCTTGGATAAGATCCCAAAATTCGGCTTCCAGTTTCTTCACTTTATTTCGAGGACAGAATTCCTCGGTCATTAGTCTTTTAACTTCATCCCAAGTTAAGGCCATTGCTACATCCACACCTCTATTTCTTTTCTCCCCATTCCACCACGTGAGTGCCCATTTTTGTAGGACACTTGTGGCATGACGAACACGAAGGTTGTCGGGGCAGTCACTATTGAGAAAGGTATTCTCAATGCCTTCGAACCATTGAAGGAGTCCAGTAGCTCCTTCGATACCGTAGAACTTGGGAGGATTACACGAGTTGAAATGTTTGAAAGTTCATTGAGATGGGTTGTTACCACCATTTCCACCATTACCACCATTACCACTATTACTACCATTTCCACCATTGTTGCCATTGGTGGCACTATTAGCTTGAGTGAGTTGTGTCACGAGTTGTGCAAGAATAGCAGCAATGTCGGTATTGGCATTGGCCGCGGGAGCACGACGTGGAGGCATTCTACAGATTTTCACAAGAGAAGAAAAGATGTAAGAACTTATGATAATTGTTTGGATTTAATAGAATAAGATAACAAAATAAATAGATAAACATAGTTTGGATTGTACTCAAATAGTGATAAAATCACTCGAATACTATGACACATTAAGGTTAATTAAACTTATATAATTTTCAAGGAGACATGCTTTAGCCTATAAGTAAACACTCATCTCGGGAATTCCCAGGAAAGCATACGGGTCCCTCAGTTGATTGGGATTTATGCGAAATGCTTTCCTAGACAGAAAACCCAAAATACAGGTGTCACTCTTCCAGATTGCACGTGTCCTCAAATAATTAACAAAGCTTAAAAACCTTAACGAGGAAATAAAGAAATTTTATGGATCTAGCTTCATGAAGTTTCCACATGCTTAGAAAGATAAAGATAGAGAAGAAGATAAAAATATTATGAGGTTTTAGGATATAGGAAAAGATATTGTTTATTTAATTTATCATTTAAGTATATACTAATGAGTCATGCATTTTTAACAATTAAGTCATCAAATAAAATAATAACCAATCATAGTAAGCATGTAGCACATAGCATGTAGCACATAACATATAACATATAGCATGTAGCATATAACATGTAATCATGAAACATAGCATAAGTAGGTGTCCTAAAGTTATAGTCTAGGTCAAGGTGTCTAATAACCTAATTCCCTATAACCAAGGCTCTGATACCAATCTGTCACACCCCGACCGATGGCGGAATCATCGGGGAGGGACATGTTGACTGTTCATAAGCACACGGTTGACTAAATTGAAATATATTAAACTCCAAATTCCATTACAATCATTCAAACAAAACCAAATCCAAGACAGAAACAATATTTCAAAACATAGACTTCTTTATTTAAATTAGCTAAGTCCAATGCCTAAGTGTAGTACATCTTGATCAAACTCACACATTAGTACCTAAAACATGAATAAAATAAAGTCAACTAAAAAGTTGGTGAGTATAACACAGGTTTGTATATAGATAGCATATAGTTGTAAAACAAATCCTTACATAACATGATAAATAAGGCATTTATGGGGAGCACCTATTGTGTAACCAAGTACAATCAAACCTTTGTAACTAGCATGCAAATTGTGTTGTCGGTATCAATCACCCCAATCTGGGTGGGTTTGTCAGACTCAATAGATCTATCATTGAAAACCGTCGGCTTGAATAGTTAATGATTGCACATAAGTGTTCACAAAAGTTAGCACACATAGCACTCGGGCATAAAGCTCAAATTGCACACATGAATGTAAATAGGATTTGTACTTGTGTTGTTTGTGTAAATGTAAACATGTAATTTGAATAGTGTTCATGTTTCACCCCAAAGATGTAAAAGAGTAAAAGGGGCTATGTATACTCACTTGTATCAAAATGTAGTTGCTAACAAGAGCGTTGGGTAATTCAAGTGATTTGAAACTCACTAAGTTTGACCTAGAGTGAAATAGTATAAATTTGGATTAATAATATGTACAATGTCTAAGGACATTCTAAGGTTTTCAATAGGAATGAGAACATGGATTTGTACGAAGGATTGGTGTATTCATTTGCGTTGGTATTTGAATGAAAATGTAAGTTCAATTAAATAATGAAAGACTTAAGGTTTAATTTGAATAATTAACTAAAATAATAATTTAATTCTTTTTATTTAGTTGTTCATGAAAATGTGTCAAGAAGCATTTTAAATATATATTAGAATATAAATAGTTTGTGTAGGTTTGAATAAAACAATTATATGTAAAACTTTTATTTTAAATTTATTACTTTTTAATCCATTTGAAACGATTTAATTAATTTGTTTAATATTTCCAAGTTGATAATTTAGTTTATGAAAACAATTCTGGCTTTGGAGTTTTATAAAATGATTTTTTTATAAAAGAAAATGAGTTTATATTAAAATAACAGAAGGAATAGGTTCTGACCCAAGGTAGCACAACCGTGTCAAATGTACGGCGCGACCGTGCTTAGTCACGGGGCGCGACCGTGCTTAGGCATGGGGCGCGACCGTGCTTAGGCATAGGGCACAGCCATGTCTGGACAATAGGCACGACCGTGCTAAGCGATTAGCACGACCGTGTCTGGATTTTCCAGGAACCAATTTTGACGATTTTTTTGTATTAACAAGGGTTGAATTTATAGGGCTTTCAATTGTTGATTGTTTTCGAATATAACCATGTATTTTAATTGGATGGATATCGTGTCTAGAGTGTAGTTTGATTAAACCAAAAACGTAATAACCCTAGATTCTATTCGTGTTCAAATGGATGGTATAAGCCTTGATTAGGTTAGGGCTTTCATTCACGGGATTGAAATGAGTCTGAGGATGTGTTTACTTACCTTAAACGATATCGAATTGGTAGAGTTCGACTAAACGGAGTTCCGATTTCGGCGCGTTGATCCTTAGCGTCTTCTGCTGGGATTCCGGCACGATTGATGTGGGGAATGTGATCACAAAAGCTCGAAGATCATGCGCAGGGGTTTGATTTCGAGGGTGTCACACGATTTGGACGATATTGAGAGAAAGGAATGACAAAGTGACGTTTTGGGTTTCTAATTGCAATTGTGGTTATTCAGGAGTTTGGTCATTGATGAATTAGTCTGGAAACGGCACAAAAGACGTTACAATCGCGGACTCGAACAGACTTGGTGATTAAGGCAGTTTTTACGTTTCAACTGAGTTTCAGGCGCAACCGTGCCAGTTCTCGGCGCGACCGTGTTTACGGGGCGCGACCGTGCCAGGTCATGGCGCGACCGTGCCAAGTGATATTTTGATGATTTTCAAGACTAGTCCTTGTAGTTTGTGAGATAGAGTAGGTTTGTTTCAGATGTTGATGTAGCAATGTAAAATGTGTGTATGTACTTTTAACATTATGATAATACTCCTTAATTGCACATGAAAATAGTAAATGATGTGACACAACGTTTTGAATGTGAACATTAGATTGAAATTGTCATTTATTGCATAATATGAAATACCAGGAAAAACATGGATGTTACATGTACTGTGTCCCAAAATTGCTGAATATACACCAAGCTGATGTATGGATCTACAGATAAGGCTACACGGAGACGTGAACGATTTAAGAACCCAATAATTCCTTGAAAATTAACGGCCTCCGACATGTTAGGATCTAACAGTGCCACCTGGTTATGTTTGTATTCTACACGACGAGCCATCTGAAAAGTATTTGGACAACAAACACATTAGACAAATAATAAACACACACAACAAGAAGTAAAAAAAATTTTGTAAAAAAATTTCAAACACAAAAAAAAAATTTCACAAGTCCAAAATCCCTCAGAGCCCCTAGGCGAACTTATTAAGTTCGCTTAGTGTTACAAGAGGAGAACTTAATAAGTTCGCTTAGACAAGTTCGCTTGGACAAGTTCGCTTGAACATGTTCGCCTGAGCTTGTCTGCCGTTTCAAATTCTCACACAGAAATCAAAAATCATCAAAATGATGTAGAAACATGATATACCCACTAGAATCACATCGTCAAACAATTACAACATACTATCAAGCTTCAATTTAATGAGATATCACAGATTTAGCATCAAATTAGGTCAAAAATGTCTCGGTTAAAATTTTGACTAAAACCGGAAAGAAAAAGCCTAATTTCTCACGATTCAACGGATGAAAAACAATAAAAATACCTTAGGAAAGATCGCAATTCAAATCCGAACAAGAAGATACTAGGAAAAAATCCAACAACACACTGATTTTGACAAATTTTGAAAATCGCTCAATTACAGACAAGTTCGCTTAAAATGTCTGAGAAGACAAAGTGACTAAGTTCGCCTGGACAAAAATCCTTATACACATTAAGTTCGCTTAATTAGGCGAGCTTGTTAAGTTCGCTTAACAAGCCTCAAGCGAATATATTAAGTTCGCTTCACCAACCTCAGGCGAACATATTAAGTTCGCTTCACCTCAACCAGGCGAACATAACAAGTTCTCCTCAACCTTTTGCCTTGAACAATTTTCCAACTTTCAACACGTCATTTCTTGAACTTCCGTTAGCAGCATGTATCCGATCCAATCCCAAACATTTTAATAAAAGCTTAGAATTTTTCATGGAAAATAAAAAAAAACAAAATCTTTTTGAATTTTATCTATACAAACGGAATCACATATTTTTGGATTTTTATCTGAATAAACTGAAATCACATATTTTTGAATGAACATCATGAGTAAGAAGATCATATCAGTATCCGAGTAGTTAATCACACAGTTTAGCAATAACCAAGGGTAACCTATGATATGAAACAATCCAACTCATTATTGTGCACTTTGCATCTTTTTCATTTTTACATACTCTTTTCAGTATTTATAAATCCAACATATTTATTTCTTTGACATATTTTTCTCAAAGGTCTCTTGTTTATTTTCTTTTCTAACAATTTACTTTTCTTTTCAAACATTTCATTGAATTTGAATAATATTTGAAATGATACGCGATAAATTTCAAAGTAAATAAGATCAGGTTATGAAATGCTCAATTATTCATACCGTATCAAGCATGAAATCTTAAATTTGTCAATATTATATGATTTGAAACTATAAGCGTTTATTCTCCAAATTCATGTGATTTAGTACCATTTAGATGAAAAACATCCCACATATATGCCACACAGAAATATAAATTGCACTATCTTCAAGACATATACAGTTTATTTTAAGATTAGATCAATTTCCAAGATGATATTATCTCTTTTAGCACAAGTATAGAAAAGCAGATCCCAAAGGATATAAGAATCATGATGGTTCAGAATCAGAAGATTCTAACGAATTGACTGTATAATGAGAATCAACAGATTCAGGTATGAGGATCCAATTATTATCTGGATAAGTTTCAATGGAGTCAGACTAGATGATGTATCTAACTGATCCAATGGTAAATATATGTTTCAACAGATGTTGTTTGAAAGCATATCTTAGTTTAACAACACATTGCATGTTTTTCGGGGCATGGGCAGTGAAGTGAACTGAAATAGATTTGTGCTAAAGATATAATTCGATATTGGTCTCATGAAATTATTTAAAACCATATATTATTTATCTAATAATGATCTTTTTCACACACACCCAGGCATATAATGGATTCAAATCATAGATGTAATCATATCATATTTAATTTTCACACTACTATTAGTTTCAAAACGCTTCTAGTCTATTGACAATTCAAGTTTCAAAACTTATACACAAATTTAAAAACATATTATCAAGATTAAAGCATTCAAAACACTATCATTTCTCATTTATGCAGACTTTGAAATTTAGATCAAACCAACTCACTTTAAGCAATCATATATCAAAGGTCTACTAAGGTCGTGTGAAATGAACTAATCCCTGATGTACTATCATTTCTTCTCAAACTTCAAATGATGTTAAATTTTATATTTTTCACTTTGTTTTGACTTTTTATAAATTAAGAACTTTTTGACTGAAATTTAAAATGCAGAAATGTAATAAAGCAATAAAAGAAATTAAAAACAAGATTTTCCATGAAAATCTGATTTTGAAAAACTTTTATTCGGGATTGATCATACATATCTTTTTGATTGGAAATTCAAACCTGGTACGATCAAATGCCTTGCAAAACAGATCAGCAAAATTATCATCAGTGTGAACCTTTACCAGCTCAATCAACCTTTTCTCTGCACAATCACGAATAAAATGATATCTAATCTCAATGTGCTTTGTTTTACTGTGCTTAACATGATTATTAGTTATAGACATTGTAGCATTATTATCAATAAGCATAGGGGTTCCTATAAAATTTAAACCGTAATCTCTTAATTGCTGTTGTATCCACAAAATCTGTGAACAACAACTTACATCAGCGATGTATTCTGCTTCGCATGTAGAAATGGAGACTGTGGTTTGCTTTTTGCATTGACAGGAAACAAGTCGATTACCCAAGAACTGGCAACCACCTGTTGTAGATTTCCTGTCCAAACAACAACCACTAAAATCAGAATCAGTATAAGCATTGAAATCAAAGTTAGAACCATGTGGATACCATAGTCCCAATCTTTGTTTTCCTTTCAAATAACGAAAGATTATTTTTACAGCTATCAAGTGAGATTCTTTTGGTTTTGCCTAGAATCTGGAATAAATACACACAGCGAACATTATATCTGGCCTTGAAGCGGTTAAGTACATGAGAGATCCAACCATTGCCCAGTAAAGTCGATAATCAACATCTTTTCCATCCGGGTCAGAATTCAACTTATGATTGACCGGAATCGGAGTATCATATGGGGTACAGTCCTCCATCTTGAACCGGCTCAAGATGTCTTTGACATACTTAGACTTGTGAATAAAGAAACCATCTTCCTTTTGATTTACTTGTAAACCTAGGAAAAATGATAACTCTCCCATAGCTGACATTTCAAACTTCGACTTCATAACACTCTCAAAATCTTTGCACAACCCTTCATTCGTAGAGCCAAAAATAATATCGTCCACATATATCTGCACCAGTAGGTAATCTCCCCTGATTTATTTATGAATAAGGTCGAGTCAATCTTTCCATGAACAAAATCATTTGCCAAAATATGTGTGGACAACGTTTCATACCACGCATGAGGAGCCTGATGAAGACCATAGAAGGCCTTATCAAGCTTGAAAACCATATTCGGATTAAGTGGATCTTCAAACCCCGGCGGCTGACAAACATAAACTTCTTCCTTGACCTTTCCATATAAAAGAAGCACTTTTCATGTCCAATTGAAACACCTTAAAACCTTTATAAGAAGCAAAAGCCAGAAACAACCGTATAGCTTCAAGCCTCGCAACAGGAGCATAAACCTCGGTGTAATCAATTCCCTCTTGTTGATTGAAACCCTGGACAACTAATCTTGCCTTATTTCTTACTACGACACCTCGATCGTCTTTCTTACATTTAAACACCCATTTTGTACCAATTGGATAGATACCCTTCGGAAGATCTACAAGACTCCAAACCTTGAGTTTGTCAAACTGAGCAAGTTTTTCCTGCATGGCCTCTATCTAATTATTATCAATTAAAGTCATTTCAACATTCTTTGGTTCGACCTGAGAAATAAAACATGAATGTGAGCAATCATCAAGAACACCAGAATCTTTAATACATGTATACAAACAAGTATTGTGAACGATAGAACGTGTTTTCACTCCATCATGCAAATTTCCTATTATATTCATCACCGGATGATCTTTGAGTTCCTTGATTGATGCGACCTCAGGAACCGACAACACTTCAACTTGAGTTGTATTAGATTGATAATAAAAGTCTTGATTAATTGGAATTTCCGAGTCTAAATTTGTAGGAATCCCCCCTGAGCCTGTGTCGAAGGTAATGGATCATCACCAATCAAAGGATCAGCAGAAGATATATCAGAAGGTAAATGAAAGGACTTGAATAAATTTTCATAATCAAATGCCCAATCTGGTCCAATCACCATTTGAGGTAAAGACCGATTTGAACAGTCAATATGGAACCATTCTTCAACTTGGCGCGTCTCTTTGTTATAAACCCTCTTAGTAGTAGAATTTGCAACATACCCCAGAAAAATCCCTTCAATAGCCTTAACATTGAACTTGGTTGGGACATCTCTAACTTTAAATAGGGTGCATGGATTACCAAAAGGTAGTAAATATTCCAGATTCGGCTTTCGATTATTAAGTAACTCGTAGCATGTCTTGTTGTGTCGCTTGACGGTCAAGACCCGTTCAAAACGTGATACGTAGTATTCACAGCCTCAGCCCAAAAAGTAATTAGAAGCTTAGAATCTGCAAGCATCGTGCGTGCCGTTTCAACCAATGTCCTGTTCTTTCGTTCAGTAACACCATTTTGTTGAGGAACATATGGCGCACTGAATTCATGATGAATTCCCTTTTGTAGACAGAATAAGCCCATCTTGCTATTCTAAAACTCGCTGCCATTGTCACTCCTAATTCTTTTGACCTTCAGATTGAACACATTCTCTAAACCCAGGATTAAGTATTGTACCAACTCAATGGTTTCAGCTTAAGAAGAAAGAAACTTAACCCATGAAAATCTAGAGAAATCATCCGTTACTACCAAACAGTACGATTTTCCACCAATGCTCCTGATACTAATTGGACCGAACAAATCCATATGCAGCAGCTCCAAAGGAGTTACGATAGAATTCTTCGATTTAGATTTGTGTGATTTCTTTCATTGTTTCCCCTTCTTGCAAGGAATACAATCATCAGGAACAGAGAATTTCATCTTCGGAATACCAAGAACCAGATCATTCTTAACAATATAGTTCATCTTCCTATAGTTGATGTGAACTTGTTGGTCCCTCGGGTGTGGCGGATCGTCACATGCAAGTGGGTATACTAGTCGGACCGGGTGCGGAATGCCCGTGACTAGGCGAAGAGTCTAGCTAAACAAAGTAAACCGACAAGAGAAAACACTTTAAACATTCTTTGTATTATAAACACTTGAAGGTTACAGAGAAAAGCACTGAGATTACAATCTGCGTATTTGCTATAATGTCTGCGTACTTAACTTCTGTCAACCTATCCTACTTATACCTGACCTGATGCCTGCGCACTTAACAAGTGCGCATGGCAAATTGCTCTTGCGTACTTAACAAGTACGCAAAGGTATTCTTGCGTACTTGCTAAGTACGCAGGAGCATTCTCCTGCGCACATGTAAGTGCGCAAAACACTTAGAAAGAAATGCAACATTCAATATGTAAAAGTAAATATAACTCGATAAACTAATACATAAAGACTCTTACATACAAAGACAATTACAGACATGAAAATACAAACTAAGACTCTATCCAGAGTGTTATCATAGGAAAGTGCTTCAACAAACTCCCCCTTGACAACAGCTCGGGATCTTTATCGTCTTCAGTCTTCAATCTTCAGTCTTCACAGCTTTAATCTTCAGCTTCCATCTTCTTCTTGTAATCAAGGCGGAACTTAATCTCCTTGTCGTATTTAGAAGCAAGGAGCATTGTCCACTCATCCGTGTGGACGTAGTAGCGTTCTGCTAGTACCTCCAGATCTTTCACAGAAAAGTTGATGAAGCAGACTTCATCAAAAATTCTGATCAGTTCCTTTGGCACCATGTTCCCGCTCTCTGAACGTCCTTTTCCCATGATCACAGCCTCGCCCGTTTTTGGATCTACGTACCAGTACCACATGTCACCAAGAATATCCTGAGATAACTTGCTCAGGGGAATCTTAGTTTCACATCGCACTGGCTTGTATACCAATTTCTTTAAGTGCTTCTTAGTCACAGGATGTAAAGCGTGCTTATCCTTGAATCTCTTGGGCACCTGAGGCTTGAATATTTCAAAGTTCCCAGATCTTGCTTCACACTGCAGAACCACCCACAAACCCATCGCCACTGCGTGATTGGAATGACCCAGCAGCTCTCGGTTTGCTAGGTTCACAAGGTCGTATTTGGGCAAGGAGCTGAGTGCTTCACTGGTGGGTTTCAAGTATTGAACCCCCCCCAGATCTTTTGATAGCGAACAGCTGCTTGTCCTCCTAGAACCTTACAGCTAAGATCATTCCTGTTGCTCCGTGTTTGTCTATGATAGACGTCTTTTGCCACACAGGACCTGGACCCTTTGATGAAGTAGAAGGCATGTCTGTATCTTTCGGTGCCTCTGGGTCCACAAGTTCAGGGTGAACTGGGGAGGCTTCAGTCGAGGCTTCTACATTACTGGCCTGCTCGACTGAAGCTGTGTCGAGCGGAGCGTCGAAGGATGGAACTTCAAAGATCTCTCCATCTTCTAGCTCGTACTCTCCTTCCTCGTCACCCTTGGGAATTTCGATCACAACATCTTCGTCATCATCATTCCAGTCATCACCAGAGTCGATCTCTCCTTCTTCCAGAATAAGGAGAGCATTGATCTGTGCTTCATTGGAATAGTCAGGCTCAAGATAAAGGATCTCATCATTAGATAAGTCCTTGAGCACATCGGCAGCTGACTTCCCTTTATCACCACCACCACCAGAGGTATCACCACCCTCTTGCTGAGTAGACTCCCCCTCACCCATTGGAATAGCAGAGATGGGCACAATTGCCAAAGCTTGGTGCTCAACTCCACTAGGACCGGCTTCAGGATCCTTGTCTTTATCGTCATCCTTAGTCAAGTCGACTGGATGACAAGGCTCTGCACCAGTGGACTTCGTTTCTCTCTCTTTCTCTTTCTCTTTCTCCTTCTCCTTCTCCCCCTGAGCATCAAGCTTCTTGGTCAGTTCTGCAACTAATTTAACCATCGCTTCGTTCTCTTTTCTTTGTAAATCCAGCCTTAGCTCAAGTGACGTTCTGTGGCTTAGAATCATTTCATTTGTCTTCATTAACAGCTCATTCTGTGCCATTACGTTCTTCAGTCGCTCATTAGTCCCCATTCTCTGGCTATGTAGAATCCTAACTTCATCGGCCAGTGAATTAATCTGTGCTTGTTGAGCATCACATTCCTCCGTTGACTTCTGAATAGTCTTCAGCAGTCCAGCAACTTAGGTTTCTAGCACATCGATCCTTGCCTCATTTAGATCAGGATGCCTAGACGATGACGCTTCGGCATTATGGATAGGGGAGGAGAAGATGGTACCAAAGTCAAACCCTTGTGAGAAATCATCATAAGTGAAGGGTTGACTTGGAGGATCAATGGTGGGTGTTGGGATTTGGGATGAGATGATGGGAGTGGGTGTTATGGTAGGGGTGATGGTGACAGACTCCGTGACAATTGGAGTAGTCACTGTCACCTGGACGGATGTAGTAGGGAGTGTCACCATCACAGGAACCTCCTCTGTGACTGCCACGTCAGCTTTAACATGTGGTCTTCTCCTCTTATGGTACAATTGTTGTTCTGGTAGGGTAGAGGCTGAATCTGGACTGGCAGCTGAAACCTGTACTTGCTGCATAATCGGGACCTCTACCACACTGGGGATAGCAACCTGTTGCCTATCACCCTTGTTCTTATGAACACTTTCTCTTCTTTGTCTTTGTAGAGCAGCGTCAGAGTCAGATGTTGGCTCATATTCGCTGCTCGAGCTCTGTCGCTTCCTTTTGGAGGATGACTCAGGTAGGGTTACCTGTGCCGATCTCCTGGGGTGTGCCTGTGATGGTGCGTCATCGGAATCAGAAGAATCTGATTCTGTTGTTTCTGAATCAGATTCCTCAGCACCATCATCACCGCCTACGTCGTCTCCATCCTCAGACGAACCATCATCACTATCATTCTCCTCGTCGTGGTGTTCCTGCTGTTCATCGGAATGTTTACTCAGTTCATGTTTCGAGTCGTGGCTGTACCATCTCCAGTCTTCAGGTGCTACATATGCTTCATTCAGAAGGTGGCAAAAGAGTTCTGTGTGCACAGGGGTAGGTTTTACACTGCCTGGCTTCAGGAATTGAGCAAATACTCGTTTGTCCACCCGCTTGACTTGCAGTCTCTCCCCTATAGTAGGAAGGTTTGGCAACGTGTCATCGATCAAGAGTTGCACAAACCTAGGGTACAACAAGAATCTAAACTTCTCCGCTGTGTTGATCTGGTTATTGATTGCTTCGAAGATGTTGCGCGAGAAGTTGTAGCCCCTATTAAGAGACAAGCCCACCATAGCTGCTGCAAGGTCATGACCCATGGCATCTTTACCAGCTTTCCTTGACGGGATGCACACGATCATGACGTGGGCGAAATACCACCATTGGTCTAATACCCACATCTTTTTGTATGAAGCATAGTCCCTTGCTCTGACATATCCCATTCTTTGTCTCCAACAGCCACCCACAAAGTAGTCTGGATAGGTTGTCGAGTCGGTCGCGAGGTCTCTGAACTGCAGGACCCTTCTTATAGTATCTTCAGAGAAGGAAATAGCCTGACCTACAGCGGTAGACCTAATGACATTGGGGGATACTGTGCAGTCGTGCTCCGCTGTCTCCCAGAATTGTTCCAAGTAAGGTCTTGACATGGTCGGGTCAGCTGAGATAGCATAGCTGACTCTTGAGCGGTTCAAGAAGTCAACTATCTCCCTATATTGCAATGCTGCACCTGTAACATTTCTGGTTTTATTTTCTTTAGTTTCAATTCAATGTAAAACATTTCAAACCCTATTCTAGTGCAACGTTTAAATTCAGTGTGCAAACAACTAAACTCTAATATCGGTACGAATCCACAAAGTTCGATTCACGTTTATTCTAAAAATCCCTATATATATAAATAAATATTTAAACATATATATGTATATATACATTAATACATCACACGAATACATACATATGTACAAACACATAAGAGACAAGTGATTCTACACAATGGTTTGAACCTACACCCTTGAAATTGAACCTTTGACTTCCATGTTGACCCCCACTCATGAACACAAATCAATTTTGACTTTTAAAAGTCAAAGCAGGCTAAATACCATGACTGTCCCGACCCAATCCGCATAATTGGTCTTCTATACAAGATGAAATTGATCAAAAACCACCCCCATGCCCAATTGGAACAACAATTCGATGGATTGAGCGATCTAAACCGAATTCAAATGTGTTTGACTCCCTCAGAGTCAAACCCATATTAATTTGCAATCAATTCGTGAAATCAACGCGTCCTAAATCCTGAAAGTCATGCACAAGCCAATCCCTCTTGTATCCAGTCCCTAACATGACCCAATTCATCCCCAATTCAATGGATTATCGCGTAAACAGTCACCGCGACATTTCAGGTCAATTTGAAAATTGAATTAACTTATACGAATGAAATTAATCAAATTAAAACACTCCTCTACTCTCATAATCAACCACACAAACTCTCTAATCCTTCAATCGAACCGCATATCACCGCAGAGAGCCTGTCGAGCACCGAGATCAGCCGAGCATTTGATCCTGTCGTTCTCATTCATCCCTACGCCAAATCAGGTACAAATTATGTCAATCGATTCGTAATCAAACCCTGATCAAAAACCCCTTATCAATTCGAGTTAACAAACACCTATCGAACTCAATTGGAATTAGGGTTCATAACCAGTTCATACGTTTGGGAGGAATTGGTTCGATTAACGGGTTCTATTTAAATAAACAAGATCCTTATTGACCAGCGAAACCACTTGGCTCGACCGGTAAGATCTTGCACCACGAGCCAAGTGGCGTGGGTTCGAAACCCACAGCCCACTCATCCGGCCGGCCTTTTTGCGTATGTCATTAAACCAGATCCGGCTCCTTTGCAGGCATGGGTTTAATCCATTTCGAACCGGATCAATTACAAGGCTTGAACCCCTGGTCCAGTGGTAGTACGCTAGACTCCCACAGAACCCACCCGGGTTCGAGCCGGGTAGCGTTCTTTTATTTTTGAAACCATTTTTAAAAACTCCAAAAATTTTATAAAAATTATTTTTATAAACCCTACCTTATTTTGAACAGAATAAGGCAAAAGTATACAATTATTAACATAAACTCACTTTTATTATGAATTTAGTTGCTAAAATTCATTTTTTTTATTTTAAAATAGTTAAACAAAGAGATTAAATTTCTAATTTTATAAATATTGTGGCAAGTTTTTATACTTTTCTGGAAATAAAGTTATAAGAATTTATAAAAATTTTAAACTATATTTAAAACAAATGAAATTTTATTTAAATATAAATGTGCATTTTTATCATACAATTTTAAATGATAAATAAATAAGTAAATTTATTTGTTATCGACATAAATTACTTTTACCAATACACTTAGAGTTTAAATTATATTTAAAGTTAATCTTATAAATAAGTATTATTTTTCACATCTTTATAAATAAATAGATAGAGAAAAATTATTTATTTAATTTATATTTCAGATTATTTACATTCTACTTTTATAACTAGATAATTAAATGACAATTATTCAATTTATTTAATATTCAAACCCAAAGCCTAATTAAAATAATATTAAACTATTTATTTATACAACACTTTTCCAAAATACAAATCATAATTTTCCTACGCTTCCACACAATCCTTCGTACACGCATTCGATTAAATCCTAGGCTTAGAACTAGACTATCGTACACGTTATTAATTTAATGTATATTACACTATAGGTTAACGTGGTGAATTACAAGGACCATTTTGTTACCTTGTCTCGTGTGCTAGCTACACCTTTGAATCAAGTGAGTATTACATAGCCCCTTTTACTCTTTTACACTTTTGGGGTGAAACATGAACTCTATACACACAACTATTTACACTTACACAAACTACACAAAACACAAATCCTATTTACATTCATGTGTGCAAAAATTTGAGCTTTATGTTTGAGTGCTATACGTGTTAACTATTTGTGTGCAATTTCATGTGCAATCATTAACTAATAAGCCGATGATTAACAATGATAGATCTATTGAGTCTGACAAACCCACCCAGATTGGGGTGATTGTTACCGACAACACGATTTTTGCATGCTAGTTACAAAGGTTTGATTGTACTTTAGTTACACATTAGTTGCTCCCCATAAATGCCTTATTTATTCATGATATGTAAGGATTTGATCTTTCACATTTATATACTATCTATGTACAAACCTGTGTATGCTCACCAACTTTTTAGTTAACATTATTTTATTCATGTTTCAGGTGATAACGTGTGAGTTGATCAAGATATGCTACATGTAGGACATGGACTTAGTTAAAAATTAAATAAAGAATATTATGCATTTCTTTTCGTATTTGTTTGAACTTGATTGTGTTTGGTTATTTGAAATGAAGTTATGATTTAAAATATTTCAATATAGTAAATCTTGTGCTCATGAACAGTCTACATGTCCCTCCCCGACGTTTTCGCCGTCGGTTGGGGTGTGACAGATTGGTATCAGAGCTTTGGTTATAGGGAACTAGGTTATTAGAAACCTTTGACCTAGACTATAACTTTAGGACACCCATTATGCCATGCTGCATGATTATGTGTTATGTGCTATATGCTATGTGTTACATGCTTACTATGTTAATTAGTATTTCATTTTATGCCTTACTTATAAAAAAAAATTATGACTTATTAAACTATACTTAAATAATAAATTAAATAAACAATAACCCTACCCATACCCTAAGCCTCATAACCTTCTTACCTGCTTCTCTGTCATCACCATCATAGCATGTGGAAACTTCATGGACCTAAATCTATAAAATTGCTTTATTTCTTCGTTAAGGTTTTAAACTTTGTTAATTATTAGAGGACACATGCAATCTGAAAGGGTGACACCGGTATTCTGGGTTTTCTGTCTAGGAAAGCATTTCGTATAAATCCTAATCAACCGAGGGACCCGTATGCTTTCCTGGGAATTCTCGGGATGAGTGTTTACTTATTGGCTAAAGCACGTCTCCTTGAAAGTTTTATAAGTTTAATTAACCTTAATGTGTCATAGTATTCAAGTGATTATGTCACTATTTGAGTACAATCCAAACTATGATTAACCATTTTATTTATTATCTTATCCTTTTAAATCCAAGCAACTCTCACAAGTTCTTATATTTTTTTATTGTCTTGTGAAAATCTGTAGAATGCCTCCTCGTCATGCTTCTGTGACCAACAACAACACCGACATTGCTGCTATCCTTGCACAACTTGTAACTCAACTCACCCAAGCTGATGGAGCCACCAGTGTTAACCATGGAACTAATGGTGGTGGTGGTGCCAACCCATCACAATGCACCTTCAAACATTTCAATTCATGCAACCCTCTTACGTTCTACGGTACCGAGGGAGCCACAGGACTCCTGCAATGGTTTGAAAGAATTGAGGGCACCTTCCTCAATAGTGACTGCCCTGATAACCTCCGTGTTCGTCATGCCACAAGTGTCTTTCAAAAAACGGGCACTCACGTGGTAGAATGGGGAAAAGAGGACTAGAGGCATGGAAACAGCAATGGCCTTACCGTGGGATGAGGTTAAGAGACTAATGACCAAAGAGTTCTGTCCTCGGAACGAGATGAAAAAGCTGGAAGCTGAGTTTTGGGATCTTACCGAAGACAGTGGTGAAAGTTTGGCTTATACAACCCGATTCCATGAGCTGAGTCTCCTTGTGCCCCATATGGTCACACTGTTATCCCGCTGCATTGAGAAGTACATTGGTGAATTGCCTAGGCAGATTCAGGATACCGTCTTAGGGAGAATTCCCGCAACACTCGAAGATGCTATCCGACTATCTGCTACATTGACCGACAATCATGTAAAAGCAGGAACTCTTACTAGAAATAGCACCAAGAAAGTTCTCGACACCACAACCCCTCCTACACACAACAAAGAAGCCAAAACTGAACCGTACCACAATAATAAGAAGAGAAAGGCTAAGAATTATGCTGTGGTCACTCCTGCTACCCCTGTTAATCAAGTTGCCCCCATGGCTCAAGCACCAGTCAAGAAGCCATATGTTGGGGTCTACCCACTCTATGCCACCTGCAATTATCACCACCTCCAGAACATACCCTGCCGCCTTTGCACCCATTGTGGAAAATACGGCCATACGGTCAATGTGTGTAGAGCCAAGGCACTTGCAGGTTAAGTCAACCCACCAACCCGAACCAACCAGCAAGTGGCTAATCAAGGTGTTCCCACTATTGCAAATGGGCGTGCCTGTTATGAATGTGGCAACCCGAATCATTTCCGTGATCAGTGCCCAAAGCTTATCAATGCTAGGCAAGGCGGAGCTCGTGCGTGCTTTTAACATAAACGCCAATGAAGCTCAGGCCAACAATGATGTGGTCAACGGTACGTTCCTTGTTAATAGTCAATATGCCTCAATTTTATTTGATACCGGTGCAGATAAGAGTTTTGTGTCACATAACTTTGAACCCTTACTTGCAAAAACACGATCCAAACTAGAGAAAACCTTCACCGTAGAAGTAGCAAATGGTGACTCTCTTACAATTGACTCCATTATCCCTAACTGCTCTCTAGCACTTAATGATCATACGTTTCCAATCAACCTCGTACCAATGCCACTGGGAAGTTTTGACATCATCATAGGCATGGATTGGCTATCGAAGCATCATGCCGAAGTCATCTGTTTTGAGAAGTGCATCCGAATACCTCTACCGTCTGGAGAAATGTTAAGAGTCTTTGGTGAAAAGCCTTGCAAAGGACTCAAGCTGATGTCATGCACTACTGCTCAAAAGTACTTACGAAAGAAGTACGTGGCCTTCTTAGCTCATGTTGTTCAAAAGGATGTCAAAGAGAAGAGTATTCAAGACATCCCCGTCATCCGGGATTTTCCCGAAGTATTCCCCGAAGACTTATCCGGCCTTCCACCCGTCCGACAAGTAGAATTTCGCATTGATCTTGTGCCCAGAGCTAACCCCGTGGCTAGAGCTCCATATCGTCTTGCACCTTCCGAAATGCAAGAACTTGCAAGCCAACTCCAAGAGCTCTTCGACAAGGGCTTCATTCATCCAAGTCATTCACCGTGGGGTGCACATGTCTTATTCGTCAAGAAGAAGGATAGATCATTCCGCATGTGTATTGACTACCGAGAACTCAACAAGCTTACCATCAAGAACCGTTATCCATTGCCTAGAATTGATGACCTCTTTGATCAACTTCAAGGCTCTACTTCTTTTTCGAAGATTGATCTTCGATTTGGTTATCATCAACTCCGTGTGCAAGAGGAAGATATTCCAAAGACTGCCTTCCGAACAAGATTTGGCCACTACGAGTTCATGGTTATGCCTTTTGGGTTAACCAATGCACCCGCGGTTTTCATGGACCTCATGAATCGTGTGTGCAAACCGTATCTTGACAAATTTGTGATCGTCTTCATTGACGATATCTTAATCTACTCCAAGACCAAGGACAATCATGAGCAACACCTTAGGTCAGTTTTGGATCTCTTGAGGAAAGAGCAACTATATGCCAAGTTCTCCAAATGTGAATTTTGGCTAAAGGAGGTTCAATTCTTAGGTCATATCGTCAATGAAAAGGGTATTCATGTTGACCCTGCTAAGATCGAAGCTGTTAAGAATCGGAATACCCCTAAGACCCCAAAAATTTGATCAAAGTCGAAGGTACAACCAAATTAAAACCTAAATACCTTTAGTAAAGGGTAAGTAGGGTATCGATACTCGAGGAGCTCGTGGAAGGTTAACTGTTGCAACTAATTAAACTAGGCGATAAAAGTAAAACCGAATTTTGGATTTGATTAATTTTTAAGAAAAACCGATTATGCACTTACTGAATTTAAAATTAAGAAATCAAAAATAAATGAGAGTAAACTTGAAAACGAATAACAATTGATTAAAAATAGTAACCAACCCTAGACTTCAGACTTGATATGGATTCAAAACCATCTAACTTGATTGAGTGACAATTTGTTACCAATTCAACTAATAACAATTAGATTTCATTCAGTGTGTTAACCCAACGATCTGAGATCGGACAATGGAACACAATCACGAACTAATCTAACAGTTATCACTTTGACAAAAACCTGATTAACAACTCGATATGCTAGCGGCTGTAAAAGTCGAATGACAATCGAATAATTGCAAATTAGATTGATTCAAATCTATTTGTGAATCCGGAAAACAATTATAAACACACGAAAGAAAGACTACTCAATCCCATGTTTACATTCACACAATCAAAACTAGTTAAGAATCCAAATATCAAAGTCTTACATCTAGGGTTGGGTACCGGGTGATTAGCCTGACATCATAATGATTGATTCTTCAAAGTTCTTCAAAGAATCCATGATTAGCTCTTCAATTTTTGGGTGAAAAAGCTTCAATCTTGATGATCCAAATGCCCCCAAAATCGCCTAGATTTCCCTACCTGTTCATCTCTGTCCAAAAAACTGACTTTCCATGGCTTATTTCTCCTCAGAATCGAAGCTCCCGTCTTTATGTTTTCCCGACCACCGTAAGTTACGGTGGTTTGGCCGTAACTTACGGTCAACTTTTTCAAAATTATAACTTACGGCTTGTAGCTTCTGGTTTACGGCCAAACTTTTTGATTTTCTTTCCACCGTAAGTTACGCCCGATGCACCGTAACTTACGGTCAGCCTATCCCAAAACTATCTTACGGCCTGTAGATTCTGGTTTACGGTCTCGAAAATCTGTCCATCGTAAGTTATGGTGGCCTGGCCGTAACTTACGGCCAGCACTTTTTCACTTCTTCGTTTCTTCATTCCGATTCCCGTAACCTGCATTTCCACGTGCTCTAACATCTATGTTTTAACCCCTCTTACCTACAAACACAAAAGCTCGTAGTAATTGCTATCCATGCATATGTAATAAGAGAAAAACATATAAAATCGCGGGGTTAAAGCACTGTATACACACAAAATCCGCATCTCATCACATTCCCACACTTAACCTTTGCTTGTCCCCAAGCAAACCTTTATTTTTCACTTATTTCACCAATAACCCACATCCAAAGCCCTTTTATTTCTCAACAAGTTAAGGTCTAGAATCATACCCGTCCCATAGACTGGCACAGTCGAGATTGACAAACCGACGAGCAAGTGATAAACAGTTTGAACAAAACGCGGTTTGCTTAATCGAACGCAACGTGCTTTTATTTCTATGCAATTGCTACATATCCCTCACAAGATGCACTCCTCTCGGTTTAATTTCTGGACTAGCATAAATAATGTGCTAGTATAAGTATTCACTCCAAAACCGAATGTGAGACCATATAAGCATATGCTTGTAAAGCAATCAAATCTCCACTACTGCTATAGACACTGCACAAATCGAAGGACTTTGGGTTTTTGGCTTAGGCTCGGGTAGGGAATTTAGGCTTTTTGGTGGCTAGTGTGATGAGAAATTCTACAATTTTTTTTTTTTTTTTACTTTTTTTTTTTAACTTACTAAGTCACATTTGACTTGCTTTATTTCTTTCACAACTTTCTCACAACTTGAATCATTGTGATTCACTTCTCATACTCCATGCTATTTTTGTATTTTTCAAAATTTTCAAGAAAATATACACTTTCTACTCGGCTTATGGGGTGGACAAACGACGGGTATAATGATTTTATTCAATGTCATCTATCAGGCTCAACAATGGCTTCTAAGGAATTATAGCAACAAAACGGATTAACGGGGAATATGGGGAATCCTAATGCCTTGTCATATTTGTGCACATGTCTAATATTTAGTCTCGAAATGTATCGACCATACAAGTTCTACCATATCATATCACATTGGTCACTCTCAGCAATTGAAACAAATTTTTCAGTGACCTATCAATCTTATAGCAAGTATGGCTCAAAAACTCACATATGGCGGACAATTGGTTACCGACATGTAGCATTAGCAATCAATTCAAAGCATGTTACACCTAATTAAGCATCCCTTCCCATTTTTCTTAAAACACACATCGGAAATACTCTCCTGAAACTTAAAGGGACAACCATGATTCAAGATCTAGATTAGTCAATCAGAAAGGACCTTTTCCATGAGTTTAAAAATTGGTTTGCTTTGCAAATATTTTTCAATTTTTCAATTTCGACGATTTTTAGCAAAATTCAGCAAAGTTAAGTGTGTTTCTTCCCCCATCCCCACACTTGAGACACATTGTCCCCAATGTGTGGTTTTGTCAATTTCTCATCCTTGGAACTCATGATGAGGGCTGCTAATCCATCCTTATGCACCCGATGACACTAACCTAACTACTACTAACTAACAGAACAACTTAAGCACACAATATCAAATTAAACACACCCTACACAAATGTCCACACCACCAAAACAGAAAATAAAAGAAAATAAAAGAAAATAAAAGTAGTTCTTCCCAATCTAACCACCCACCATCCTTAGTTACAGATCATTGTTCACAAATAATAGAGGAGCCAAGCACATGGACCTGATGTTTATCAGAGAATGCTCAGAAGTACCGCGGCTGTTGTGGTCCAAAAATAGATGTCGTGGTCTCCTCAATTGCACTAAAATCGAACACACTCGGTGTTCCATCACCTCTATCCTGCTGTTGCTGTTGGTCTTGGTAGGGATTAAACCATTCCGAGTGAGGCACCTGTGGTTGCGGGTATCGAACTGAACCATCGTACGGGTCCAACGCAGTGTAATCAATAACCGGTGGATGTTGTACCACCTGTTCACCCCTGTGCCACTCATCGTGCATTCTCCGCTGCTGAGCATCATCAAAATTATGGTTAATCTCACGCTGAGTGTTGTAAGCGTGCAACCTGTTCCAATGATCACTTCTATCGTACAACCGTTGCGTCTCCCTTCTTTGCAGCTCAGAATTTTGGGTGTCCTGATCAAACATCACCCGTGCATAGGGTGGCCAATCCCGCCACCCCGCAGGCCTAGCATCATTTAGGATCCTTCCCATATCATCATCAACCACACCCTAGGGTGTCCCCCTATCCTGGAATGTGTACTGCAGTGGTTGGTGTGATCTCTGACTCGATCCTTCCCCCCTTGACCTTCTAACAATCCGTGCGATTGTTTGATCATCATCGTCGAACTCCTCATTCTCACCCCCCATATGAACATCCTCCATGGCTCCCTCGGAATTAAATACATCTCTCTATCCTCTCCTCAAAGGCCGAGCATCTGCTTTCAATACATCCCAAACTCGGTTTGTCGCCATGTCCACCAACCTATGATATCGCTCGGATTGTTTATAATCCCATTGCAACCTTTTTAACTTTGAAATTTCATAAGCGACTTCTCGCTTGGACGTATACTCCCAATCAAACTCTTCATCAAACAATTCATTCCATCGAAAAAGTGCTTGGATCAACTTGCAATGTGGGATTACCTTTTTCTCCTTATTATTACGAGCCTCCCAAATATTCATCATCGCCAAATGTCTAAAGGAGATCTTTGGCGTTCCCATCAAAAGAGAATACAAAATCGGCACCTCTGAGTGTCTCACACTTGTTTTATCGCCTCGCCTAGGCATCACATTTGTATTCAAAAACATCAAAAGCAGCTTCGCCTCTTTCTTAAGATCATTCCTTGACATCACTGATCCTCTACCTGGTTCAAAAATCGCCTCAACCATGCGATTCCAAGAAGGGTGTTCCATGGGTCTCTCATAAATCAGATCAAAAGCAGGGTAAATATACTGGTTGCTAGCTTTAGTATCAAACCGAGCAACATGCTTCAACGTGTCCCTTGACATGGTTACAGTCACCCCACCGACCGTGCCAACCAGACTCATAGACTTCGGATAGTTATTACCTTTAACCAACTGCAGAGTACCCATCCACTCTTAATTGGGATCCATGTACACCTTGTTTATCTTCATCTCATCAAATCCCATCACTACCTCCCATCCTACATCCTGAAAGTATTTAACGATCCCAAACGGTTCAAAGTCTCTACGGGTGATCACCCGTTCACAGATAAACCCCAGCTGTTTTGATGCCAATTCATTCATCTTATCCTGAAATAACTCCAATTGCCACCTCCTCGGCAAACCTGACAACGGACCACTTCCCCAGATGGGCTTCTGTTCTCTATCAGGTGAGTCCTCTTCAGATGAATCATCTGTCCTTTGGCGTCGCATTGGTGGTTCTTCAGAATGTGAAGAAGAACCATGCTCACCAACCTTTCCCTTTCCTTTGCCAGACACGTGTTTAGTACGAACCATCTGCATAATCACCAACAACAACAAAGGCTAAATCAATGCATGAGGCAAAAACTTCTAAAAACCAAACCAACCTCCCCACACTTGTTTGTCACTACGACTACTTGATTACTGAATGTTTAACTTTCTGAAAACAAAGTTTCCATGTACCAATTAAACTTGAAGCTTGAAGCTTCCGCAACATTCATGCATATACCCATAATTCATCATTTGCTTAGTATCCATATTAGATATTAACATGAAATCAAAATCATACTAAAAACAAACAATATCACAGCCCTAAACAAGTGTGGTTCCTAAATACCTGCTATTCCTAATTATCATCCAAGTATATCCACATAGTCATGAAGGAACAATACCTTAACAATCCATGAACGTTGCATATTAAACACAAAGAACATACCTTTTCAGCTTAAGGATAGTAATTAGAAGGTAGGACTCAAAAAGCCCCAAAATTTTTGAAACTTAGGGTTAACGGGTCGGTTCCAATGTGCCCAAATTAGCTGCGATTCCTTCAAAACTGACACTTGGGTGATGTTCCTCGCTCAAAAACAAGCGGAATAGACTCAAAAATCGTTGGATTTGATTGAGATTTAAGGAAGTTAGGGTTTGAAAGCTTGAGGAAGATGAAGATGAAGATGAAAATGAAAAGAGAGAGATATGGTGTTTAAGTGCAGATGGAAAGGGTAGGTGAGGCATTAAAAACTGAAATTGTGGGCTTTTAATCAATTTGGCTCGGGTAATTCGTACAAAAATCGACCAAAATTTTTTTTTCTGCAGACGCCGTAAGTTACGACGGAGTCACCGTAAGTTACGGCTCCCCTGTTCTTTAGTTTTCTCATTTTTAATCACCGTAAAACATTTTTTTTTGTGACCTGGTTTACACTTAACTTATTTTTAACCAATTTACCCATTTTTATCCTCACCCCCTCTAGAAAGTTGTGTTGCCCCCAACACAATTCTCAAATCAAAACTTACCTGGTGATCGATCTTCCCCTCACTTAGCCTCGTAGGAGAACTCATGACAAACAAACACATCAAACACACAAAAAGAAAACCAACGAAAGAAACAAATGCCAAATGAACAATTTGAATTACAAACTCTACAACCCGAGGTTTCCCTCGAGATTACCTGGACCTCAAACGTCCTCATAAGTTGGTGAGCCTTCGACAAAGCTCACCACTTCCATTGATTCCTTGTTAATATCGGTCGCATCCAATTATGGCTTCAGTCGGTGACCATTAACCACTTGCTTTGTCTGATCTTTCACGCTTTCAATTTCAATGTCACCGTAGTGACCAATCCTCACAATCACAAATGGTCCGGACCACTTGCTCTTAAACTTTCCTGGAAATAACTTCAACCGTGAATTAAACAACCATACCTTTTGACCAACTTCGAAGCTCCTTTTCCTTAGCTTCGCATCATGCACCGCTTTCATCTTTGTCTTGTATGCGGCTGCTGTGTCATACGCCTCTTCACGCAACTCCTCCAATTCACAAAGCTCTAACCGACGTTCTTTCCCTGCATCATCATATTCCAAATTAAGTGTGGCCATCGCCCACAAAGCACGGTGGGCGATTTCCAATGGTAGATGACAACCTTTTCCATAAACCAAACGGTAAGGAGTCGTTCCAATCGGCGTTTTGTACGCCGTCCGATATGCCCATAAAGCATTATCTAAATTCTTAGACCAATCTTTTCGATCAGCTCGGACGGTCTTTTGCAAAATTTCCTTAATTTGCCGATTAGAAACCTCAACTTGACCACTAGTTTGGGGGTGGTAAGGTGTAGCAATGCGATGATCCACGCCATACTTTTTAAGTAATTTCCCAAAATTAAAATTTTTGAAATGGGTTCCCCCATCACTAATGATGACCCGGGGTACCCCAAATCTAGAAAAAATGTGGGTTCTTACAAATTCACAAACAACTGCGTGATCATTCGTCTTAGTGGCAATGGCCTCAACCCTTTTAGACACGTAGTCCACTGCCACTAAGATATATACCTTACCAAACGAAACCGGGAATGGGCCCATGAAGTCAATTCCCCATACATCGAAAATGTTAACAATTAAAATGGGATTCATGGGCATCTCATCCCGTTTTGCAATTCCCCCCAGTTGTTGACACTTAACACAGCATTTAACATAATTCGTAGCATCTTTAAACAAAGTGGGCCAGAAAAGACCACATGATAGAACCCTATATGCCGTTTTCTTCCCACTTAGATGGCCTCCACACGCAAACGAATGTGCATGAGCTAGCACACTCTGCACTTCTTCTTATGGGATGCACCTTCTCAAAATTTGATCTGCACCTACCTTGAACAAATCAGGTGCATCCCACACATAATGTCTAACCTGAACAAGAAAATGGCGTCTTTTCTGTGCTGACCAAAAACTTGGAATTACACCTGCATCCAAATAATTCACCAAATCAGCGAACCATTAATTTCCGAGGGGATCCCATTATTGAGAGTCGGTAGGCGTGACAAATGATCTGCCACCACGTTTTCACTCCCTTTCTTATCTCGGATCTCCAAATTGAATTCTTGAAGAAGCAGTATCCATCGAATCAGCATCGGCTTCGCATCATTCTTTTCCATCAAGTACCTGACAGCAGAATGATCAGTATAAATAATAACTTTGCTGCCCCAAAGATAAGAACGAAATTTGTCTAAGGCATAGACAACTGCTAGGAATTCCTTTTCAGTTGTTGTATAATTCAATTGTGCCTCTGAAAGGGTTTTACTAGCATAATAAATAACTACCGGTTTCTTGTCTATCCTTTGACCTAACACTGCCCCTAATGCCACATCACTCGCATCACACATGATTTCAAACGGTGATGACCAATCGGGTGACTGTAACACTGGGGCTTCAACCAACAACTTTTTCAATGTTTCAAAGGATTTTAAGCATTCGTCATCAAAGGTAAAGGTCGTGTCTTTTAAAAGCAAGTTACATAATGGTTTTGAAATGACGCTAAAGCTTTTGATGAACCGACGATAAAACCCAGCGTGCCCTAAGAATGATCGCACGCCTTTCACATTCGTGGGAGGAGGCAAAGTTGAAATTACATTAACTTTTGCCCTATCAACCTCCATCCCACGTTCAGACACAACATGTCCTAACAGTACCCCTCTCGAACCATGAAGTGGCTCTTTTCCCAATTAGTACCAAATTTTTTTCAACACAACGTTTAAGTACCTTGGTAAGTTGATGTAGACATTTTTCAAATGACATTCTGAAAATAGAAAAATCATCCATGAAGATCTCAAGATTCTCCCCCACCATATCTGAGAAGATACTCATCATGCACCTTTGGAAGGTGGCGGGGGTATTGCACAAACCGAATGGCATTCGCCTGAAAGTGAATGTACCATACGGGCATGTGAATGTAGTCTTGTGCTAATCGTCTGGATGTATGGCAATTTGATTATACCCAGAATATCCATCAAGAAAACAAAAGAATTTCTGACCTGAAAGTCGCTCTATTATCTGATCAATAAAAGGTAATGGAAAGTGGTCTTTCGAGGTAGCTGCGTTCAGCTTCCTGTAATCTATGCACACTCGCCACCCGGTTACTGGGCGGGTAGCAAGTTCCTCACCGATTTCCTTTTTAATTACCTGGATACCTGCTTTTTTCGGAACTGTCTGAGTGGGGATCACCCACGTACTGTCTGAAATGGGGTAGACAATACCTGCATCAAGCCACTTAAGCACCTCTTTCTTCACAACTTCTCTCATGTTCGGATTGAGTCGCCTCTGTGTGTCGCGAGCGGGTTTTGCGTCCGGCTCGGTTATGATCTTGTGCATTACAACAGAGGGACTAATCCCCTTCAAATCTGCTATCGTCCATCCAATTGCTGATTTGTGAGCAACCAACACCTTCAACAATTCTTTCTCCTGATCCTCGGTCAAATCTGATGCAACAATGACCGGTAAGGTTTTCTCCTTTCCTAGAAATGCATACTTCAAATGTGATGGTAATTCTTTCAGCTCCAGCTGCGGTGGCTCAACCAAGGATGGCTTTAACTCCTTGTTCCATTTATCTGGAAGTTTCTCTTGATGAAAGGACCACGGTGGCCTGTTTTCTTGCGCTGCTTTAAGTTCAACTTCCCTTTCCGCCTCAATCAATTCCTGCATATGTTCTCTCTCCACCCTGTCAAACACAGAACAATCGTCTGATATGTTATCCTTGCTCACCAAAGGCTCATAGCAAGGAACACATCGGTCAACAATATCTGCCATAAAACAAGTATCACAAACAGGTGGGTTAGTAACGTTAGTGAATATATTCAACCTCATTTTCCAATTGCCAAATGTCATGTCGATTGTTCCTGAAACACAATCACTTATGGCATGTGCAGTGGCCAAAAATGGCCTCCCCAATATGACATCTGGTTGTCTCCCTTGTATCCCCGACACATAATCCAAAACCAAAAAGTCCACATGGTAATAAAATTCTCCCACCTTAACAAGGACATCAGTTAACACTCCCCTAGGAAGCTTAGGAGTCAAGTCAGCTAACACCACAGTAGTGTCAGCCTTCTTGAGGGGACCAAAATCAAATTGGTCATACAAGCTTCCCGGGAGAATGCTAATGCTAGCTCCCAAATCCAGTAACGCCCGTTCACTTTTAAAATCACCGATTTGAATTGAAATTAAAGGCGTTCCTGGGTCATCAAGCTTTGGTGGAAGTGCACCCGACAAAATAGCACTGACTTGCACATTTACATCTAACTTCTTAGGCAACCTTGGTTGCTTTTCTGTGTGCAAAGGTCCTTCAAATACCGAGCATAAGCAGGTACCTGTTTAATTGCATCTAGAAGAGGCAAATTGATTTTTACTTGTTTAAAAACTTCCCACAACTCATCTTGTTGTGGGCCTCTTTTTGACTTGTTTGATTTGTCTGGTTTGACCAAGGCTGATGGAAATGGAGCCTTGTTAACAACATTTTCACATGGTGAGTTATTATTTAAAACCGGTTTAGATGCAATAACAGGTTCCTCACTATCACTCTCTTCACTCTCATTTACATCATCCACAATCCCTTCGACGAAAGGAGGTGGAGGAGTGACATTATTATTCACTTCTTTACCACTTCTGAGAGTAATTACCTGATTTACTTGAGCATTCTTTTGGCTAGAACTCTGATGAGCTGGATTTACCAATGTATCGCTGGGAAGTGTTCCAGGAGGTCTCTGTGAAAGTTGCTCTGCTATCTATCCCACTTGCTTGTTCAATGCAACAAAAGCCTTGTCCCTTATGTCATTTTCCTTCCTCATCTCTTTCATCATCTCAACGAGTTGATCAATTTTTGAGCCTTCAGAATTGGTGGATGATCCAGCTTGTTGATTTGCAGGCGGAGCTTGTTGCCTGTTGTTCTGACCACCTCCTTGTTGCTGATTCCCATAATAAGGTCTCTGATAATTGGCTTGTTGGTACTGTTGACGATCAAAAGCTTGAGGATAACTTCTGTTGTTTGCAGGTTAGAAATTCGGGTTCATCTGATTTGAAGCATTACCATACCTAAAATTAGGATGGTTTCGAAGCCCTGGATGGTAGGTGTTCGAGTTCATATCTCCATTCACTTGATTAACCTCTTCAGTTAGGCCCCCTTGTTGTCCACCTTGTTGTTGCTGACACTGACTAGATTTGTGCCCAAGATCACCACATACCCCACACACATGATAGAACGAACCCGTTGGAGCTGAAGTGTTCTCCTTACCCAACCCGGCTATCTTTGCCACTTTCTGTGCCATAGCCTCCAATTGCTCATCAGTCATTTGGGTGGCTGCCCCATTCACCGTCTCATGCTTAGATCTTTTGTTCGACTGCTCCAACCGTTTAGAGTTGGCACACATTCTTTCTAGCAAATCCCAATCAACTTGTACATGATTATACAAGAAGGTGCCATTACTCTGTGAATTGATATCCCGGATGTCTTCAGACTACATTCCATCATAAAACGCCACCAATAACTCTCACATGTTAATACCATGATGAGGACACTTCCGTAGCATATCCTTGAATCGAGTAAAAGACTCATGAAACAACTCCCCACCATTCTGCTTGAAATTTCGGATATTTGCTCGGGCCTCATTAGTTTCTTCATAGTGTAAAACTCTTCCAAAAACTTCTGTTGTAAGTCAGCCCATGTGTAAATACTAGCTGATGGTAGAGAATCAAACCATTCCTTCGCACGGTCTTTCAAACTGAAGGAGAACAAAATCAACTTAACCTCATCTGGTGTAAAACCTTGTAGCCCAGTTACCTGACAAAATTGCTCAAAACTCTGCAGATGTGGATAAGGTTCTTCAGTGGCACGCCCATGAAAAGTAGGCATGGAAGTCAATACTGCTGGACGGACTTCAAAGGATCTTCCATTTCTCACAGGTGTTACCACAGGAGAAGCATTCGTGGTCAAAGCTGGTTGGAAGTAATTGTTGGCAGCTTGGGCATGCATCATGCCTTGATTGTAGTTTCTCGGTACTCCCATGTTATGTGGTGGAGGCATAGGAATACCGGGCTCATAATGTGGTCCCTGCATCTGTGGCATCGGAGGCCTATAGAATCCTTGCGGCTGTGGAGGGTATCCTTGTGGTTGTTGCTGTGGGAATCCATATCCACCATAATTTATTTGGTGTTCTTGATTCATGTAATTCGGTGGTGGATTCTCGTACATGTTCTGTGGCTGCCCTTGATAAGGATCATATACATTCCACCCATCATCCCATCGTTGTACCCTTACACCCGTTCCAAGTGTGCCATGCACACTATCATTGTCAAGAGTATGGCGATCGGTATTGGTTGGTGCTCTGCTTGAGGGTGGATTTGGATTTTGAGGGTCATTCAGAGGTGGTTGATTGGGTGGTGGGTTGTTGTAGGGTGGAGGATCGAATTGATCCTCAAAGTTGAGTGGAGGAACATTAGGATTCACCATTTCTGGAGATGGATTTGGTTGGCTTGAAGATGCAAGATTGGTGCGATGAATAATCCTGTTGTGGCGAGCTGTTCGTTCAATTTCTGGATCGAAGTTCAACGGAGAAGATCTACCAGAATATCTTGTATGCATACGATTTGTGATCACCTGCACACAACAAAAACAAATAACCCAAGTAGCACTGCTTGAAACAAATTAATCTAAACAATAAACCTTGCGCACCGGCGCCAAAATTTGATCGAAGTCGAAGGTACAACCAAATTAAAACCTAAATACCTTTAGTAAAGGGTAAGTAGGGTATCGATTCTCGAGGAGCTCGTGGAAGGTTAACTGTTGCAACTAATTAAACTAGGCGATAAAAGTAAAACCGAATTTTGGATTTGATTAATTTTTAAGAAAAACCGATTATGCAGTTACTGAATTTAAAATTAAGAAATCAAAAATAAATGAGAGTAAACTTGAAAACGAATAACAATTGATTAAAAATAGTAACCAACCCTAGACTTCAGACTTGATATGGATTCAAAACCATCTAACTTGATTGAGTGACAATTTGTTACCAATTCAACTAATAACAATTAGATTTCATTCAGTGTGTTAACCCAACGATCTGAGATCGGACAATGGAACACAATCACGAACTAATCTAACAGTTATCACTTTGACAAAAACCTGATTAACAACTCGATATGCTAGCGGCTGTAAAAGTCGAATGACAATCGAATAATTGCAAATTAGATTGATTCAAATCTATTTGTGAATCCGGAAAACAATTATAAACACACGAAAGAAAGACTACTCAATCCCATGTTTACATTCACACAATCAAAACTAGTTAAGAATCCAAACATCAAAGTCTTACATCTAGGGTTGGGTACCGGGTGATTAGCCTGACATCATAACGATTGATTCTTCAAAGTTCTTCAAAGAATCCATGATTAGCTCTTCGATTTTTTGGTGAAAAAGCTTCAATCTTGATGATCCAAATGCCCCAAAATCGCCTAGATTTCCCTACCTGTTTGTCTCTGTCCAAAAAACTGACTTTCCATGGCTTATTTCTCCTCAGAATCGAAGCTCCCATCTTTCTGTTTTCCCGACCACCGTAAGTTACGGTGGTTTGGCCGTAACTTACGGTCAACTTTTTCAAAATTATAACTTACGGCTTGTAGCTTCTGGTTTACGGCCAAACTTTTTGATTTTCTTTCCACCGTAAGTTACGCCCGATGCACCGTAACTTACGGTCAGCCTATCCCAAAACTATCTTACGGCCTGTAGATTCTGGTTTATGGTCTCGAAAATCTGTCCATCGTAAGTTACGGTGGCCTGGCCGTAACTTACGGCCAGCCCTTTTTCACTTCTTCGTTTCTTCGTTCCGATTCCCGTAACCTGCATTTCCACTTGCTCTAACATCTATGTTTTAACCCCTCTTACCTACAAACACAAAAGCTCGTAGTAATTGCTATCCATGCATATGTAATAAGAGAAAAACATATAAAATCGCGGGGTTAAAGCACTGTATACACACAAAATCCGCATCTCATCACTTACCATCAAGAACCGTTATCCATTGCCTAGAATTGATGACCTCTTTGATCAACTTCAAGGCTCTACTTGTTTTTCGAAGATTGATCTTCGATTTGGTTATCATCAACTCCGTGTGCAAGAGGAAGATATTCCCAAGACTGCCTTCCGAACAAGATTTGGCCACTACGAGTTCATGGTTATGCCTATTGGGTTATCCAATGCACCCGCGGTTTTCATGGACCTCATGAATCCTGTGTGCAAACCGTATCTTGAAAAATTTGTGATCGTCTTCATTGACGATATCTTAATCTACTCCAAGACCAAGGACAATCATGAGCAACACCTTAGGTCGGTTTTGGATCTCTTGAGGAAAGAGCAACTATATGCCAAGTTCTCCAAATGTGAATTTTGGCTAAAGGAGGTTCAATTCTTAGGTCATATCGTCAATGAAAAGGGTATTCATGTTGACCCTGCTAAGATCGAAGCTGTTAAGAATTGGAATACCCCTAAGACCCCCACTGAAGTTCGTTTGTTTCTTGGTCTTGCGGGATATTATCGTCGGTTCATCTCAAATTTCTCTAAGATTGTTATCCCCCTCACCGCTTTGACACACAAGGGTAAACCTTATGATTAGGGACCAAAGCAAGAAGAAGCTTTCCAAACTCTCAAGCAAAAGTTGTGCAATGCTCCTATACTGACTCTCCCTGATGGGAATGATGATCTAGTTGTCTACTGTGATGCCTCCAACCAAGGTCTTGGTTGTGTTCTCATGCAACGAGGCAAGGTGATCGCTTATGCATCAAGGCAACTTAAAATTCATGAGAAGAATTATACGACGCACGATCTCGAGTTGGGTGCGGTCGTATTCGCATTGAAGATTTGGAGACATTACCTCTATGGCACAAAATGTGTGGTGTTTACCGACCACAAAAGTCTCCAGCATATCTTCAACCAAAAAGAACTCAATATGAGGCAACGACGTTAGGTTGAACTCCTTAACGACTATGACTGCGAGATTCGTTACCACCCTGGCAAAGCGAATGTTGTAGCCGATGCTTTGAGTCGTAAGGATCATATCATGCTTTATTGTGCCCGAATTCAAAATCGTATCCTAGAAGCTCAACACGTCTCGGTCACGGAGGGTAACATATACAAGGAAATGTTGTGTGGTGTTGAACTTCAGCTTGAATCTAAACCCAATGGCTTGATTTATTATCTGAACCGTATTTGGGTTCCCGATCGTGATGATCTCCGTGCAGTTCTCATGAGCGAGGCTCACAAGACTTGTTATTCCATTCACCCTGGTGCGGTTAAAATGTACCAAGACCTTCGCCCTCAATATTGGTGGCCCGGTATGAAGAAAGAAATTGCACTCTATGTTGCCAAATGCCTAACTTGCTCCAAAGTCAAAGCTGAGCACCAACGTCCTTCCGGTTTGCTTGAACAACCGGAAATTCCAGTGTGGAAATGGGAAAATTTAGCTATGGACTTCATTACTAAACTCCCTCGCACCTCAAGTGGTTATGATAGCATTTGGGTGATCATTGACCGCCTCACCAAATCTGCTCATTTCTTGCCTATCCGTGAAGACTATCGGGTTGAGAAACTGGCCCGAATTTACATTGACGAAATTGTGAGTCGACACGGTGTTCCACTAAACATAATCTCTGATAGAGATGCTCGTTTCACCTCTCGTATCTGGCAATCCCTCCAAACTGCTCTTGGCACCCGACTTGATTTGAGCACGGCTTACCATCCCCAAACTGACGGTCAGACCGAGCGAACAATCCAAACACTTGAAGACAAGCTTAGAGCATGTGTAATTGATTTTGGTGGCAATTGGGATTCACATCTATCCCTAATTGAGTTCTCTTACAACAATGGCTACCACTCAAGTATCGACATGGCTCCATTTGAAGCTCTCTATGGTCATAAGTGTCGTTCTCCTATCTGTTGGAATGAGATTGGTTAAGCACAAATCACTGGTCCTGAGTTAATCCAAGAAACATCCGATAAGATCCTTCAAATCCGTGACAACAATCGAGTAGCGAGGAGTCGGCAAAAGAGTTATGCCGACAAACGTCGAAAACCCTTGGAATTCCAAGTCGGTGACCTTGTTCTTCTAAAGGTATCTCCATGGAAGGGTGTAATCCGTTTTGGAAGGAAAGGCAAGTTAGCACCTCGCTATGTGGGTCCATTCAAGATCCTTGAAAGAATTGGAAAAGTGGCCTACAAGCTCGAGTTACCCCCATCACTTGGTAATGTGCAGCCAACATTTCATGTGTCCAACCTAAAGAAATGTCTTGGTGAAGAGAACCTCCATATACCTCTTGACGATGTGCGCGAAACGATGCACTTCGTTGAGAGACCGGTGGAGATCATGGATCGTGAGATCAAGCAACTCAAGCGAAGTCGTATCCCTATTGTCAAAGTTCGTTAGGAATCTAAATGTGGACCTGAGTTCACTTGGGAACGCGAGGACCAAATGAAGCTCAAGTACCCGCACCTCTTTGCTGATTCAGTCGCCTCAACTAGCTAAATTTCGGGACGAAATTCCCTCAACATGGGGATACTGTAACCTTTCTGGTTTTATTTTCTTTATTTTCAATTCAATGTAAAACATTTCAAACCCAATTCTAGTGCAACGTTTAAATTCAGTGTGCAAACAACTAAACTCTAATATCGGTACGAATCCACAAAGTTCGATTCACGTTTATTCTAAAACTCCCTATATATATAAATAAATATTTAAACATATATATGTATATATACATTAATACATCACATGAATACATACATATGTACAAACACAAAAGAGACAAGTGATTCTACACAATGGTTTGAACCTACACCCTTGAAATTGAACCTTTGACTTCCATGTTGACCCCCACTCATGAACACAAATCAATTTTGACTTTTAAAAGTCAAAGCAGGCTAAATACCATGACTGTCCTGACCCAATCCGCGTAATTGGTCTTCTATACAAGATGAAATTGATCAAAAACCACCCCCAGGCCCAATTGGAACTGCAATTCGATGGATTGAGCGGTTTAAACCGAATTCAAATGTGTTTGACTCCCTCAGAGTCAAACCCGTATTAATTTGCAATCAATTCGTGAAATCAATGCGTCCTCAATCCCGAAAGTCATGCACAAACCAATCCCTCCTGTATCCAGTCCCTAACATGACCTAATTCATCCCCAATTCAATGGATTATCGCGTAAACAGTCACCGCGACATTTCCGGTCATTTTGAAAATCGAATTAACTTATACGAATGAAATTAAAAAAATTAAAACACTCCCCTACTCTCATAATCAACCACACAAACTCTCTCATCCTTCAATCGAACCGCATATCACCGGAGAGAGCCTGTCGAGCACTGAGATCAGCCGAGCATTTGATCCTGTCGTTCTCATTCATCCCTACGCCAAATCAGGTACAAATTATGTCAATCAATTCGTAATCAAACCCTGATAAAAAACCCCTTATCAATTCGAGTTAACAAACACCTATCGAACTCAATTGGAATTAGGGTTCATAACCAGTTCATACATTTGGGAGGAATTGGTTCGATTAACGGTTCTATTTAAATAAACGAGATCCTTAATGACCAGTGAACACCACTTGGCTCGACCGGTAAGATCTTGCACCACGAGCCAAGTGGCGTGGGTTCGAAACCCACAGCCCACTCATCCGGCCGGCCTTTTTGCGTATGTCATTAAACCAGATCTGGCTCCTTTGCAGGCATGGGTTTAATCCATTTCGAACCGGATCAATTACAAGGCTTGAACCCCTGGTCCAGTGGTAGTACGCTAGACTCCCACAGACCCGGGTGGCGTTCTTTTATTTTTAAAACCATTTTTAAAAACATCAAAAATTTTATAAAAAATATTTTTATAAACCCTACCTTATTTTGAACAGAATAAGGCAAAAGTATACAATTATTAACATAAACTCACTTTTATTATGAATTTAGTTGCTAAAATTCATTTTTTTATATTTTAAAATAGTTAAACAAAGAGATTAAATTTCTAATTTTATAAATATTGTGGCAAGTTTTTATACTTTTCTGGAAATAAAGTTATAAGAATTTATAAAAATTTTAAACTATATTTAAAACAAATGAAATTTTATTTAAATATAAATGTGCATTTTTATCATACAATTTTAAATGATAAATAAATAAGTAAATTTATTTGTTATCGATATAAATTACTTTTACCAATACACTTAGAGTTTAAATTATATTTAAAGTTAATCTTATAAATAAGTATTATTTTTCACATCTTTATAAATAAATAGATAGAGAAAAATTATTTATTTAATTTATATTTCAGATTATTTACATTCTACTTTTATAACTAGATAATTAAATGACAATTATTTAATTTATTTAATATTCAAACCCAAAGCCTAATTAAAATAATATTAAACTATTTATTTATACAACACTTTTCCAAAATACAAATCATAATTTTCCTACGCTTCCACACAATCCTTCGTACACGCATTCGATTAAATCGTAGGCTTAGACCTAGACTATCGTACACGTTATTAATTTAATGTATATTACACTCTAGGTTAACGTGGTGAATTACAAGGACCATTTTGTTACCTAGTCTCGTGTGCTAGCTACAAATTTGAATCAATTGAGTTTTACATAGCCCCTTTTACTCTTTTACACTTTTGGGGTGAAACATGAACTCTATACACACAACTATTTACACTTACACAAACTACACAAAACACAAATCCTATTTACATTCATGTGTGCAAAAATTTGAGCTTTATGTTTGAGTGCTATACGTGTTAACTATTTGTGTGCAATTTCATGTGCAGTCATTAACTAATAAACCGACGGTTAACAATGATAGATCTATTGAGTCTGACAAACCCACCCAGATTGGGGTGATTGTTACCGACAACACGATTTTTGCATGCTAGTTACAAAGGGTTGATTGTACTTTAGTTACACATTAGTTGCTCCCCATAAATGCCGTATTTATTCATGATATGTAAGGATTTAATCTTTCACATTTATATACTATCTATGTACAAACCTGTGTATGCTCACCAACTTTTTAGTTGACATTATTTTATTCATGTTTCAGGTGATAACGTGTGAGTTGATCAAGATATGCTACACGTAGGACATGGACTTAGTTAAAAATTAAATAAAGAATATTATGCATTTCTTTACGTATTTGTTTGAACTTGATTGTGTTTGGTTATTTGAAATGAAGTTATGATTTAAAATATTTCAATATAGTAAACCTTGTGCTCATGAACAGTCTACATGTCCCGCCCCGACGTTTCCGCCGTCGGTTGGGGTGTGACAGCACCTTTCCATTCGGGTTGAGTGTTCGCTAACAGGTTGAATTCGTTAGTAAACGCCCAAAGCCATAATCTGCAAAAGCACACAGAAAGCACAATCAGAACAACACGTATCATTGGAAATGAACAAACAAGACACGGTATAGTAGTTACTCTTTGAACATAAATTTCAGACTTAGAAAATTTCCTAAGTGTTGGTGTTGCGCACTTAGCAAGTGCGCAACTTTTTCTTCTTACGTACTTAACAAGTACGCAAGAACTAGTTCTTGCGTACTTGCTAAGTGCGCAAGAACAACACTTGAAAAAATTCCAGAAAGTTTAGAATTTGATTGATCGTTCAAAAGGCGGGTCGAATAGGTCACCACTAGGTCGGAATCAATGATTCTAACCAATGGGACCAGTATCAACACCACAAACTACCTAACCAGGACCAATTTTGACCTAAAACGGCCCCTCGACCCTCTGACGGTTCGACTTCAAACCCAAAGTCAAAAATCGAAGATTAAAAAGGACGTTCAAGGATCGGTTATGTGATCTAATCATGTTTAATGATATTAGGTTACCCAAACAACCCTCAATTTGCCATAAAAATCACAGATTGAACTTAGGTTTTCTTAGTCAAGAATCGGTCCAAAAGTCACGAAATTACGGATGGATTTAGCCTAGAATCTCACCAAGTCGATGAAATGAGATGATGAAACAATAGAAGGGACGAAAAGATGGTTTAGGAACACTTTGATTTTGAGTGAAATTTGCAGAGGGAAAACTTTAGTTTGAATGTTTTCTGAGTGTCCCTTATATACCCAGCCACAATCAGTCGTGCGTACTTGTTAAGTGCGCACGAGTTAACTCTTGCGTACTTACAAGTACGCAAGCTTTAACTCTTGCACATTTATAAGTGCGCAAGACTTACTTCGTGCGAACTTGACAAGTACACACAACGATTAAGTACGCAAACTTTCAACTCAGAATTTATGAAGTCTTTCAAATCAACTAACGAACAAGATAAAATAATTCAATCACGAGGTTTCAAATACAATTCAGGAAGGTTAAACACAAATATTTTTGGCTTTTCTGAATAAAATTGAACTATGCATAAACTTAAAATATTTTTGATCTTTTCTCATAGAAATATACAAGTATTCACACAAACTATTTTTGATCAAAGACACGAGTAGAGGATCATATCAGGCTATCTTTTAGCAAAAACGATACAAAATAAACATCAAAGAATATGGGATCATGTCATGGATTACTCTTTATTAGTACGTAATAAGCACATAAACAAGTAATTCAAGTTGACAATATTATAAGATTTGAAACTATACGCATCTTTGTATCACATTTTTTGTATTAAGGTATTAATTATAAGATGTACCATCTAAGATTTTCCCAATGATTTTCAAAATTTTCAGAATGAAGCTATATCTATTAGCACAGGAAAAATCAAGAAGAATCCATAAGGATTATCAGGAATCATAAGATTCAGAATCGAGTGATTCAGTTGTCTTGGTTTCATTTGATTTTCTTCATTGAATATCGGAATGATGATTCAGGATAATATATATGGTGATTGAATAAGGTAAGGGGATCCAACTTTTATCTAGATTTGATTTCAATGAATCAGGAATGATTCAAGGGTGAATACATGCTCAACGGTTAATGTAGAGACATGTCTTGATTCAATCTCTCATTGCATACTTGTGAGTATGGGCAGTGAGATGAACCGCATTAATTGTGCTAACGACATACCCCGAAACTGACCTCAAAAGAAAATTATTGCCAAAATCTAACATCCTATATCTGATAATGATCTTTTCTATTCTTTTACGCACACACACCTGCAAACATGGGTTCAAATCACAGTTGTAATTTAGATTTAGTTTCCACACTACTAGTGATTCAAAGACGCATACAGCCTACTGGCAATTTAAATTACTTGTAAATAAGCAGATTAAAAACACAATAAGTTAAACAGTTAAGTAAATATGACGCAATCATTTCCCATATGAGCAGTCTATGACGTTTAGATCATTTCTGATGTACTATCATTTCCTTTTTTCTCAAGTTAACTTTGAAATTTTCTCCATTTTCTATTTTTGTTTTTGGAAAATATTTTGAAACTTAAAAGAACTATACAGAAAATTTAAAAAGAAATAAAGTTTAACTTCCATGGATTGAATTGAATTAAGAAAAATTAATTTTTACTCAGGATTGAACATTCCTATCAAGTTGACAAGATGCTCAAAACGGGATCGATCAAATGCCTTTGTGAAAAGGTCAGCAAGATTGTCATCCGTGTGAACTTTTACAAGTTCAATTAAATGCTTTTCAGCACAATCACGGATGAAATGATGGCGAATCTCTATATGTTTAGTTTTGGAATGTTTCACCGGGTTATTTGTGATGGACATTGTGGCATTGTTGTCAATGAATAGAGGAGTTCCAGTGAAGTTTAAGCCGTAGTCTCTCAACTGCTGCTGAATCCACAGTATCTGAGAACAACCGCTCGCTGCAGCAATGTATTCTGCTTCACAAGTTGAGACAGAAACCGTTGACTGCTTCTTACACTGCCAGGAGACCAGTTTGTCTCCTAAGAATTGAGATCCACCAGAAGTTGACTTTCTGTCAAGGTTACAACTGCCATAATCTGAATCAGTGTAGGCTTTGAAGTCGAATGACTGCTGCTTAGAGTACCAAAGACCTAATTGGGGTTTCCCTTTCAGGTATCTGAAAATTCTCTTCACTACTATCATATGTGACTCCTTCGGTTGAGACTGAAACCTTGAGCACAAGCACACAGCAAACATTATATCGGGTGTTGAAGCTGTGAGATACATAAGTGATCCGATCATCCCACGGTACAATCTGCTGTCTACATCCTTTCCATCTTTGTCAGGATGCAGACCATGATTGACTGGGATAGGTGTTCCATAAGTACTGCTATCATTCATCTTGTATTTTGATAATATGTCCTGCACATACTTTGTTTGATGTAGATAAATGCCACCCTCTCTTTGACTGACTTGTAGACCCAGGAAGAACGACAATTCACCCGTATTACTCATTTCAAATTTGGACTTCATCACCTGCTCGAATTCCCTACACATCCCTTCATTGGTAGATCCAAAGATAATGTCGTCGACATATACTTGTACAAGAAGAATGTCACCTCCTGCTTTCCTAATGAAGAGGGTCGAGTCAATCTGTCCACGGTCGAAACCATTAGACAGTAAATGCTTAGATAATGTCTCATACCATGCCCGCGGTGCTTGATGAAGACCATAAAGTGCTTTGTCGAGCTTATACACTTTATTAATATTATGCGGATCTTCAAAACCTGGAGGTTGAGTGACATAGACCTCTTCATGAACTTTACCATAAAGGAAAGCACTCTTCACATCAAGTTGATAGACCTTGAAGCCGACATAGGTGGCATAAGCCAAGAACAGTCGAATGGCCTCACTTCTCTGTAATCCAAGCCCACTTGCTGATAAAAACCCTGAACAACCAATCTTGCTTTGTTCTTCACAACAACATGACGATCATCCGTCTTGCATTTGAACACCCATCTGGTTCCAATTAGCTAAAAGCCCTTTGGCAAGTCAACCAAATCCCACACATGCAACTTTTGGAATTGAGACAGTTCATCTTGCATCGCCTCAATCCAACAGTTGTCAGTGAGAGCCTCCTTCACATTCTTCGGCTCTAACTGGGACACGAATGCAAGATGCAGACATGTTTCCATGACATCAGTGTCAAATATCTCTTTGTAAAGACTGGTGTTCTCAGTGATGGTTTGATGACGAGTCTGAAAACTGGCATAAGGATCACCAATAATGTTGTCGATTGGATGATTCCTATGCACTCTCGTCTCCGGTACAATCGGTTCCTGAATTTCTAGATCAAGATTCGTGCTTAACTCCCCCATTTCCTGTGTTCCAGAGGAAGAAGATTCAATGTTAATTGGATCAGCTGGAGCTTTATTTCCTATAGTTGTGTTAGGATTGGCTTGAGCGTCATCTCCAACAACAAGAACATCCTCACTGTCATCACTGTCATGAGTTCCAGATGCAACATTGGAATAAGGAGTTACAATTGGTACAGTAGCACGAGTAGAGAAGCTGGAGTCATCACCGCCACCCAATAATTCATAAACGTTTGCGGCGTTAACTGCAGATAAATCAGGAAGATTGAATGACTTGAATAGCGCATCATAATCAAAACCCCAAGCTGGACCTGTTGGTTCGGGTGGAATGTTGTGTTTACTACAATCCACTTCAATCCATTCCTCGACAGTACGAGTTCCTATGTTGTACACTCTCTTGCAAGGCGAGTTGGCAACGTATCCTAAGAAGATGCCTTCCACCGCTTTTGCATGAAACTTAGACTGGAGGTCTTTGTATTGTAGCAACAAGGAACAAGGACTACCGAAAGGAACTAGGTAATCAAGATTGGGAAGTCGATTGTTGATCAACTCGTAACAAGACTTGTTGTGCCTCTTCACAACCAGAACTCTGTTTAAGACGTGACAAGCTGTATTAACGGCTTCTGCCCAAAAAGTGACAGGAAGTTTTGCATCCGACAGCATAGTCCTTGCAGTCTCAATCAGTGTTCTGTTCTTTCGTTCAGCAACTCCATTCTGCTGAGGCGTGTACGGCGCGCTGAATTCGTGACGGATCCCTTTCTTGAGACTGAAAAGCTCCATCAAATTATTCTTGAATTCAGTTCTGTTGCCACTCCTAATTCTTCTAACTTTCAGCTTGCAAAGAGATTCCAAGCTCAGGATAAAATATTGAAGAATATCAGCAGTCTCGTCTTTAGTACCTAAGAAATGCACCCAAGAAAAACGTGAGAAATCATCAGTTACTACTAGACAGAACGACTTACCTCCAATACTCCTGATACTTATGGGGCCAAACAGATCCATGTGTAATAGCTCCAAAGGGGTATCAATAGAGTTTTGGAGCTTGGGCTTATGAGATTTCCGTTGCTGTTTGCCCTTTTTACAAGGCATACAGTCATCTGCAATGGTAAACCTCAGCTTACGAACCCCGGTTACCAAACCGTTTCGAACAAGATGATTCATTTTACGATATGGAATATGTCTGAGTTTCCTATGCCACAAGATGGAGTCGAGCTCTGTTGCTTTAGAAAGCAAACATGTAGGAACATATGAGGTGGTTGTTGCCACGCTCATATCGATCTGATAGGTGTCGTTTGTTCTTGGCGCTCTCATCAGGATCCAATCTTCCGGAACTTTAAAACCGGGTTTGAGAATCAGGCATTCTGACTTGTCAAACATCACCGAATACTCCTTATCACACATTTGGGAGACACTCAACAGGTTATGCTTCAGCTGCTCGCAGAAGTTGACATTGTCAAAGCTGACACAACCGTTCGAAACCACGCCTTGACACGTGATGCCGCCACCTTTTTCTCCGGCAAAGGCCACATAGCCGCCTCTGAATGGTTTAACATCTTGAACCATGGCCATGTTTCCTGTCATGTGCCTTGAGCATCCACTATCTACATACCAGCGGTTAGAGATAGTACCCTTCGGACGTCCCTGCACAAGTCACAAAAGAATTAGTTAGATTTGGAGACCCAAGCCATTGTGGTCTTGGGTCGTCCATCCTTTTCAAAATAAACTACTTCCTTTAACTCACAGTCATGATGACTATTCAAAATTGATGAATCTTTAGAAGAAATAGAACTAGGAGATTGATAAGTTTAGGATTTTGCAGTCCAGGATCTCTTCTGTTTCTTAAACGGAACAGGAGACTTTGGTTCAACTACAGCAGATGAACTTGTGGAAGCTTCACCTGATTGAACTGAAGTCAGCTGTTCAAGCTTTCTCAACCTCTTGTTCCGTCTCCTCCTCTGTGGCTTAGAGAGTCTTGCCACATGTTTCTCACTAGTACGTGTACTACCAGAGGTAGATACACGAGGTACAGCAGGTTGCGTTACCTTTCTTGGAACAGATGGTTTAGCTTCAGATATGATCTTGGGCTTTACCATCGGTTTGACTGGTGGTTTCACCACATTTTGCTTTGGAGTTTTGGGAGATGGTTTCACTGGTGGCGACCTAGGGATGACAGCTGGTTGTGAAACAACCGGCCGTTTCCCTTGGTTCTTAGAAGGACAGTTCACAAAAATGTGACCAACCAAACCACAGTAAAACTAGTTCCTCTTGTCTACATAAGTTCTATTGTAAGGTTCATTAGATCTTGCCTTAGATAACTCAGCATTATGAGAATGAGGAGTTGGTTTATGAACATTAGTCTGAACCTTACCAGTTTAGTTTTTGGGAGTATAATATTTTTCCAAATTTTCTTTATATCCAAGCCCATAATAAGCTGAAAAAGCTTCTTTCTTGGCTTGGTTAAGACTTTTATACCCCCCATAAAGCATTACCTTTAGACTATCATTTGTTTCAATGATATCGGGTTCAGTTAAAATGAATATATCACCATTAGTGATAACATTTTTCTTTACCTTTTGTTCAGTCAACAACTCCTCAGATACTACTCCTTCAGTGCAAGAGTTAACCGACCCGTCTTCAGAAGCAGTAACAAACTCCTCACTAGATGTGGAGTTAGCCTTACTTGAGGATTCATCCTTTTTAGGGGAATCATCCTTATCAGAGGACTCATCTAGACAAGTGAGATCAATGTCTATTAAGCTATTGACAAACTTCCCGCTCACTGGTGGAGGAATGGCATTAGTACCCAAACCTAACCCATTCTGTTGTCTCACCACAGACTCGTAGTGTTCCACCACAAAGTGAGAGTTTTTCAACTTCTCATTAGTGCATTTTAACTGCAAGATCTCATTTTGCAGTTTGTTGATTTCATTGTTCCGTTTTTCTAACCCCCTGTATGCAACATCTAAGTGAAGCTGTTGATCACTTATTTTTAAAGAATATTCAGATTTTTCCTTTTTTAACGTTTCAATAGAATCTTTAAAACATTTTTCATTTTCTTTATAGTTTAGAGCTGCCAAACTTAGGGGTTCGATTTTGTCTTGGAGCCTAGAATTTTCCAGTTTTAGCCCTTGACATTTAGAACATGAAATAACAGAGAAAGGGTTAGAATCTACCTCAGACGATGAACTTGTTGCTTCTCCAATGGCCATGAGAGCAACAGTAGTGGTTGAATCCTCTTCCTCAGCTACAGGTGCTTCCATTTCTTCAGCATCCTTCACCTCCTCTTTAGCAGCAGTTGTAGATTCTTCTAGGTCAGCCATAGAAGCTTCCCTTTTCTCTGCTTCCATCATCTCCATGATCTCAGCCATGAGACCAACCTGGGTTTGTGCGATGATGGCATCCTCAAGATGAACACCCCAGTCAAAGCTGTCGTCCTATTGTGCTACCAGTGCATTGGACGTTCCACTTTGGCTTTGATTGTGGTGGTTTGGATTGTTTTGGCCATGGCTGTTTCCTTGGCTGGGTCGGGTGAAACAAGAGGCAGGTGCTCTGTCTTTCTGACACTCACGAGTAAAGTGTCCATAGTTTAGACACTTGTAGCATTTGGCCTTGGATTCGTCAAACCCGACCTTGGCATTAGGATGCCCGCCAATAAACTTTCTTCCTGTTATGTTCAGGAAATGCTTGGCTCTCCTCAAAAGCATGGCCATATTCCATTGAATATCCATGTCCTCCATGTCATCAGGATCCACTAGATTAAAATCTTCTTCAATCGTCTCTGGATCAGTAAGCTTGGCACCTATGAAATTTTCATATGCAAGCATACAAGATGAGAATAGTGCAACATGATCTTCAGCTATTCTGGCTATAGCTGAGTTGTTAGCTGAAGATGTAGTAGGAGGATTTCTTGAGGTATTTTGATGATGAGATCCCAACCCTGATCCTGAATCATAGCAAGCATGACCACCACACCCAGTTGAGTGGTCTTCTTCAGTAGGATTTCTAGTGAAGAGGGCAATTCCAGAGCCCGATGACTTGGATGTAGAAGTCGTCCCATGATACATAGAAGGGTCTTGTATCTGGGGTCTTCCAGAGCTCTCTTTTCTTCTTAGGTTCATGTCATGAGCTTGAACCTTTCCTATTGCCTCCTCTACTGTCAATTCATAGAACTTAGGATTTTCCCTCATCAGGGTTGTGTACATCTCAAATTTGGGTGGTAAAGCATCCAAAAACTTTTCCACCATCTCTTCATCTGGATACCTGAGTTCAAAAGCCTTCAACTCAGTCTGTAAATGATAGAATCTAGAGATGAGGTCATCTAAAGATTCGTTCTCTAAAAATCTAAAGCACTCATACTGCTTCGTGAGAAGATCCCTCTTACTCTTCTTGATGTCACTGTTTCCTTCAAATATCTTCTTTAAAGCTTTCCAGAGATCCTTAGAATTGTCATACCCTCGGAAACTGTGGAACAATTCCCGAGTTAATTCCATAGTGATCGAACCAAGTGCTTTCTTTTCACGATCATAAGCTTTCTTTTCTTCGTTAGAAAGCTTAGAGATAGGTTTGGGCATGGTTTCATCAAGATAGATGTGTGTAGGATGCTTATATCCCTCAAGGATTGGTATCCATAGTGATGAGTCGGTATACGAAATGTAGTTCTCAAAACGTGCTTTCCAATTGGAATAATCGTTCACGTTTAGCAACTTTGGTGGTTTCTGTGGTGTACCGATCTCATTATCATAATTCAGCAGGTTTCCAAGATTCTGAAGATTCGACATAGTGAACACTTAGTCAAATTTCAGAAAAGTCAGACACAATTGCGCACTTGGTTTTGGCCTTGCGCACTTGAGAAATAGTCTTGCGTACTTAGATTTCCTCTTGCGTTACAAGTACGCAGGAGTAACTGTAAGTACGCAGGATATAAGTTAAGTTCGCACAAGTTCAGTCTTGCGCACTTATAAGTACGCAGGAGATAAGTCTTGCGTATTTAGTAAGTACGCACAAAACTGTACTTTTTGCCAGAAATGGTAAGTACGCAGGATACCTTTCCAGCAACTTTCACAAAACTTTTTCGGTCACCTGAAACTCGCCTGAGATGGTAAAAATTCGTCTGATGATCAATGCAAATGAGCCAAAGGGTCAGAAACTTGTTTCTAACCAACCTTTGATGCTCTAAACACTCAAATACACAACAAAAATAAGTTTTTTTGAGTGATTTTTGCTTCTAAAATAGTGCTCAAGAGCTACCCCTATTTTATCACAAAAATCAACAAAGATACCTCTTTTTGCTTGTAAAAACTCTCCAAACTCACTCACAACACTCGAAATCACGAGCCAACGCTCTGATACCACTTGTAGGTCCCTCGGGTGTGGCGGATCGTCACATGCAAGTGGGTATACTAGTCGGACCGGGTGCGGAATGCCCGTGACTAGGCGAAGAGTCTAGCTAAACAAAGTAAACCGACAAGAGAAAACACTTTAAACGTTCTTTGTATTATAAACATTTGAAGGTTACAGAGAAAAGCACTGAGATTACAATCTGCGTATTTGCTATAATGTCTGCGTACTTAACTTCTGTCAACCTATCCTACTTATACCTGACCTGATGCCTGCGCACTTAACAAGTGCGCAGGGAAAATTGCTCTTGCGTACTTAACAAGTACGCAAAGGTATTCTTGCGTACTTGCTAAGTACGCAGGAGCATTCTCCTGCGCACATGTAAGTGCACAAAACACTTAGAAAGAAATGCAACATTCAATATGTAAAAGTAAATACAACTCGATAAACTAATACATAAAGACTCTTACATACAAAGACAATTACAGACATGAAAATACAAACTAAGACTCTATCCAGAGTGTTGTCACAGGAAAGTGCTTCAACAGAACTAGCTTCCTGTACCACAAAATAGAATATGATTCCGACGCCTTGGAGAGTAAACAAGTAGGAATTGAATCCGTTGTAGTAGCGACACTCATGTCAAGGACATACGTGTCATTTCTCCTCGGAGCATTCATCAGAATCCATTCGGCATGAATAACGAAGCCCGGTTTCAAGATATAACACTCAGCATCATTGAAATGGAACAAAAACTTCTTGTCACAAACTTGTGATACACTCAAAAGATTGTGCTCAAGCTGCTCCACATAATTCACCTTCTCAAATTTGAATTTGTCATTCTTTAAAGTACCTTGACCAGTTATGTACCCGCCTTTATTACCCGCAAAATCGACATAACCTCCATCAATATTTTTGACATCTTCAAGCAACCGAATATTCCCTGTCATATGTCGAGAGCAACCACTATCCACATACCACGTATTGTTGATAGTCCTCCTTGGTTGTCCCTACATACACAAAGAAAATCAGTTAGAAATTGGAACCCAAGCCATTGTGGTCTTGGGTCGTACAGATTGATCAAAATAAACAACTTCAAGCAATTCACAATCAATGTTGTCATTAACCTTTGGAACAGAAGTTTCACACTTAGACTTTTTCAGAGAAGACACATTATGCTTAATTGAAAAACATTGTTTGATATATTATTATCAGATTCAGAAGTTTCCAAAAGTTTCTTCCATTTTCTGTTTCGTCTTCTCCTTTGTGGTCAAGACAGTTTAACTTCAGGTGGAGAATCTTTTGAAATTCCAACATGTGGAATCTCAAATTTCTCTTGACAAACAAATGATTTAGAATTCAATTTATCCTGCTGTTTAAATCCAGAATATTTAACAAAAGATCGACAAGGCATATTTTTCTCCACATTAGAAGTCGACTTTCCCTCATCTATTCTTTTCAGAATTTGCACCACTTTTGATTGTGAAGGAGCAGTCTTCAATTTACCTGGTTCTTATAAGTACAATTTATCAGAATATGAACAGCTTCATTGCAGTGCAAACAAACTCTTCTCTCTTAACGAGTTCTAAAGTAAGGGGTTTTTCTTGAGTTTGAGGAACCATCAAATGAGTAGGCTTCAGAAAATTGTAAAGAACACTTTACTTGCTTCTTTGGAACATAAACCTGTGTAGGTACCTTTGATGAAAGCATATTTTGATGACCGGCAACAACAAACCCACTTGACTGTAAAATTGTGGAATGCTTAGGTGTAATAACTTTTACCTCGTCAGGTTCAGTCATAATGCATCTTTCACGAGTAACAGTTTTTACAACAGTTGGTTCATCAAATTTCACCTCTTTTGGAAGAGCTTCAACCTTCTTCTCATCAAACACCTCATCCTCAGAATCAGACTCATAGATCATCTCCTCCTCAGTCACTGGATTGACTTTCAATACTGTCTTTGGATCTATTTCCTCTTCATGAATAATTTCAGGTTCAACCACATAATTTGCATTAAATGGAGGAGGAACAAATCCAATCCCAGCAACTCTCTTAGTAGGATCAACATTAGCATTAAAATAATCCAATACTACAGAAGAATTTCCAAAATTTTTCAGCTTTCGATGAAGTTTGATCACTTTAGATTCTTTGTCAGAAATTTCTTTGTTCTTTTGAGTGACAACTTCATTTAGTTTTTCTATCTCAGCATAAGCCATATCCAAATGATAAGCTTGTTCTTTATATTTTAACCCCAGAGAATTTAAGTCTCTTTTCAAAGACTCAATTCTATCGATGCACAATTTATCATTATCTTTAAGTTTCTGATTAACTGAATGCATCGATTTCATATCAAAAATCAAGTTTGAGTTATCATCCATAACTTTTTGCAATTTATCTTTTACAGTAATGCAGTTAGAACAGTAAATATGACAAACATAGTCTTTTACCTTTGACGGATCAGACATGTCTGCCATGAAAACTTTGGCAATGGGAATACTCTCTGAATCAGTACCGTCTGAAGCATTTTGTGTTACAACAATATCATCTTCAACAACACCTGATGCAATATCAGAATCAATATTCTGCACTTGTTCTATCTATTCATCAACGCTCGGCACACTTTCACCATCACTCGAACTATCATCATCAGTCGACCCTTCGGATTTTTCAGAATGAATCTCTGCTACAAATGCTTGACTTACCGTACCCACCAAATCTTCCAGATGAATACCCTAGTCATAATTTTTATCGTTCTGAGCAACCAAAGCCGATGATGTAGATGCATGATTAGAATTACCAGATGAACCATGTGACTGATTACGATAATTCTGAAAATTATTCGGCTTCTTCTGAGAATCAAACTCAACTTTTGGCTTCACACATTCTTTAGCAAAGTGACCATACTCTTGACAGTTATAGCAATGCACTTTGGTTTTATCAAATCCCATGCGTGATCGACTATTAGACCCAATATACTTTCTGCCAGTCTTTTTCAAGAAATCCTTTGCTTGACGCATCAACATAGCCATATTCCATTGGAAGTTCATTTCTTCCAGATCAACAGGATCAATCTGTCTGAAATCTTCTTCAATAACCTCAGGATCATGAATTTTTCCTCCAATAAAATTTTCATACGACGCCATGAATGAGGAAAACATAGCCAAATAATCATCAGCAACCTTTTGATTCATATTGTGAGTTCCAGACGATGAAGACGCTGTAGTTGCAGAGAAACCAGAATGACCAGAATGAAGAGGAACTCCTGAACACTGATCATTAGAAGTATCTTGAGCATCACCAGAAAAAAATGCAACTCCTGTACTAGTTTTACCAGAAGTCTTGGCAAAATACAATGAAGGATCTTGTATATGTTCCATATTAGTCTCCTTCTTCTTCATATTCATATCATGAGATTGAATCTTTCCAAGAACCTCTTCCAGAGACATTGATTTATACTTGATAATCTCTTTTATTAAAACTGTATACACATCAAACTTAGATGGTAATGCCTCCAAGAATTTATCGTTAATCTCTTCGGTCTCATACACCACAGAAGCACTCGACAATTCACTCAACAGATGATAGAATCTTGTAGCGAGAACATCCAAGGATTCATTTTGAAAGTGCTTGAAAACCAATAATTGCTTCTTCAGTATCTCTTTTCTACTATTCTTTACATCCAAACTACCTTCACATCTTTTCTGTAATGCTTCCCACAGTTGTTGAGAGGACTTGAATTGTTTAAAACTGTGATATATTTCCTTCGGAAGAGACATCGAAATACTCGCCATCGCTTTCTTTTCCCGATCAAACAGCAACTTTTCTTCTGTGGTTAACGCAGACACCGGCTTTGGAATATCATCCTTTCCCATCCACGAGTAAGTCGGATGCGTATAACCTTCTAAGATTGGAATCCATAGACTGGTATCGGTAAAGTATACGAACTGATCAAACTGATCTTTCCAATTAGAATAATCAGCAAGATTTAACAACCTCGGCGGTTTCTGAGATGTACCAATCCCATTATCATAATTGAACATATTAGTTACTTGAACCATATTTTCCATTTTCCAAAAAAAAATTTCAAGTGTTGAACACACACTACCCTTAGGCGAAGATAGTAAGTTCGCTCCAGATACACCCAAGCGAATTTAATATGAAGCGAACTTAATAAGTTCGCTTAAACCAGAATCAAGAAATCTGATTAAGTTCGCCTAATTTGAGAGAAGCAAACTTGACAAGTTCGCCTGCTAAGTTCGCCTGCACACAGATTCAACAAGTTCGCTTGCTTCAGCAGAATCAAACTTAGGAAGAACTCAACTCAAAAACACGAACAAAAATTCACCAAAAATCTTCATATCTCACTGATTTGAAGGAATTAGACCAAATTAAACCGTAGGATTATGTATTTTCTCAATTAAAACCTTTCTATCGGATCAATTTCTTCAAAATCCACTTCAAAAACACCAAATCAGAAGCAAAATAAGCTTGAAAACTCCATGGAAATGAAAATTTCAAAGATGATGAATTTCTTGTCAATTTGCATACAAAAACGTCTAAAATCACCAAGAATCACAAGCATAAGCTTTGATACCACTTGTAGGTCCACATGGCTCTTCTACGGATCGTTCTCATGAAAAGACGTATTGTTAACGCGGAGTGCGGAATCCAACCGAATCAACAATTGTATGCACAAAAGACAATAGAAACAATCACGTAAATAACATTCAAGCTTGTATTCCAACAATCATAGAGTTTATAGACTCAATCAGACAATTCGTTCACTTTTGTTCTCTTTTTCTGATTCTTCTCAAACTAACTCTATAACCTCTATATATAGACATCTGATCTGTATTAGGCGAACTTAACAAGTTCGCCTTAGATAGACTAAGCGAACTTAACAAGTTCGCCTTAGATAGACTAAGCGAACTTAACAAGTTCGCCTCTGTTTTCAAGTTCGCCTCTAGCATAACTTCTATAAAACACTTAGAACATTACATACAAAAACATAAAGACATTAGATCTAAACTATTACAAAGCTTTTGTCATTACAAACTAAGTCCTAACAACATCTGTGTGTATATGTAACAATGTTTGGAAGAGGAAGATGTAAAGGAAGAGGTCAAACTCCAGTCACTAGGTCTCATAGGTATGCTGAAAATACCACCGATACTAACGATCATCGTGAAACGAATGACAACGAAAATAACATGAATTTTCATGCTAAAGAGGTAGTTATGTCTGAGTCCCAATTCCAAGATGTGGTGGCTAGTGAGGTAACAAAAGAACTGAGAACAATGTTACCTGGATTGTTAGATGACGTCCTTACAAGGAGGATGGGTACTGGAACTGCTGGAGAAGGAACCAATAATAATGGAGGCACAAATGGAAACGCCAATACTAGTTTTGCGATGAGAACTGAGAATCATGAAGGATGCAATTACAAATCCTTCGGAGGATGTAAACCCAAACCATTTGATGGCAAGAAGGGAGCCATTGACGCTACCCAATGGATCACAACGATGGAAGGTGTTATCAAAATTAGTGAATGTAGGAGTGATCAGGCAGTCAAGTTTGCTGCCAAGTCTTTAGAAACCACAACATTAGATTGGTGGGATTTAGAAAAACAAGCCAGAGGCGAACAAAATGTTGATAACATGAAATGGAACGAGTTCAAGGAACTAGTTCTACAACATTTTTTTCCTAAGAACAAACTTGACAAGAATGAGGAAGAGTTTCAGTGTCTGGAGGTTGGAACTATGATCCATCAAGAGTATCTGACAAAGTTTGATGAAATGTCAAAATTAGTGCCACATCTAGTAACACCCGAATCCAGAAGAATCAAACACTTCATTTGGGGGTTGCCACTAAAGGTACTAACCTTAGTGAAAACCTCTACGCCTCAAACGATGGATGCGGGTTTGTCTTTTAGTGCCATGATTTATGATGATGTAGAAGCACAAGAAGACAAGGAGAAGGCTGAGAAGGCAGTTGAGGTAAAACAGTTGGAAGCAAAGAGGAAAAATGAGGAGGTGATGTATCGGTTTAAACCGAGAAATTTTAAGTTTCCTAGGAGAGATGGAAACGATTAGGTAAGAAATTCCCAAGGGGTGAAATGCAACAAATGTCAGAAACCAGGACATGTTTCATCAAATTGTCCATCTCTGAAATGTTATAATTGTAATGAGATGGGACATATAGCAAGAAATTGTACTAAACCTATCCAACAGAAGCCCAAAGAAGGGGAAAAAGAACGGGTGTTTGTGATAGGTGATGGAAAGAAAAACGATAATGCCAAAGTGGTAGCTAGTACGCTCCTAGTTAACAATATATTTGATAAAAGCCTGTTTGATACGGGAGCAAATAGAATTTTTGTTTCAGATGCCTTTAGTTTGCATTTAGGCATAAAACCAACTCCACTTGAGTGTGCTTATGTAGTTGAGAAAAAAAGTGGTGAACATATTAGGATAACCGAATTGTATGGGAATTGCAAGATGACTCTAGGCAACGAGAATTTAGTATTGAATTAATGCCAATGAGTATGAGTGAGTATGATGTTATCATTGGAATGGATTGGTTAAACCAATGCCATGCTCCGATCGATTGTGATCAACAGACTGTTAGGATTTCTAGGCTTAACATAAAGCTTATGCTGATACAATGCGATGGTGATTAAAATAAGATTGAAACTGTTTATGTAGCCGAGGCTAAGAAATATATGAATACAGGATGTAGTGTATTCATAGTTTATGCTTTAGATTCTAAGATATATTAGACAGAGGTTTCATACGTCCAAGTACTTCACCATGGGGAGCACCGGTCTTGTTCGTGAAGAAAAATGATGGAAGCATGCGTACATGCATAGATTATCGTGAACTAAACAAGCTCAATATAAAGAACAAATATTCATTGCCAAGAATAGATGATGTGTACGATCAGTTGCAAGGAGCTAAATAATTTTCGAAGAATGATCTTAGATCTGGATATCACCAGTTGAAGGAACAAGAAGAAGATTTACCTAAGACTGCATTTAGAACTCGATATGGACCCTATGAAATTTTGGTTATGTCATTCGATCTAACAAATGCTCCAACAGCATTTATGGACCTAATGAACCGAGTTTGTAAACCATTCCTTGATAAATTCGTTATAGTATTCATAGATGAAATCCTTCTCTATTCCCGAACTCAGGAAGAGCATGCCAAACATCTTAAGATAATCTTGGAAACTCTTAGAAGAGAAAAATTGTAAGCTATGTTTTCCAAATGCGAGTTTTGAAAACAAGAGGTACAGTTTCTTGGGCAAATCATCAAGGGATTCAAGTGGATCCAGCTAAGATTGAAGCCATCACAAAGTGGGAAGTTCCAAAGACACCAACTGAAGTTCGAAGCTTCTTGGTCTAGCCGGATACTACCGAAGGTTTATACAAGACTTCCCCAAAATCACTACTCCATTAACTACCCTAACTCAGAAAGATGTGAAATTTGAATGGAGTCAGAAGCAAGAAGAGGCATTCAAAACCCTTAAGCATAAACTTAGCTCCGCACCAATCATAGCATTACCCGAAGGGAATGATGATTTCATCATCTATTGTGATGCTTCTCATATTGGTCTAGGTTGTGTATTGATGCAGCGAGATAAGGTGATAGCCTACGCATCACGGCAACTGAAAATTCAATAGAAGAACAATACCACACCTGATCTCGAACTTGGTTCCATAGTGTTTGCTCTAAAGATTTGAGGACACTATTTGTATGGTACTAAGGGTGTGATATATACAGACCATAAAAGTCTCCAGCATATATTCAACCAGAAGGAATTGAATATGAGACAGAGGAGATGGATGGAACTCATTAATGACTACGATTGTGAGATCAAATACCATACTGGGAAAGCTAATATTGTAGCAGATGCATTAAGTCGGAAAGAGAGAATCAAGCCTATCAAGATAAGAGCCTTAAGATTAGAAATCAAGATAGACTGGATGGATCAGATCAAGGAAATTCAAACTCAATCATTACAAGAAGATAACATTAAGAAAGAACGCATGGTTGGTATGGAGAAATTACTAACCAAAGGCGATGATGAATCCTACGATTTGGAAGAAAAATTTGGATTCCTAGACTGGGAGAAATCCAAACAAGGGTGATGGATGAAGCTTATAAATCCAAATACTCGATACATCCTGGAGCTGATAAAATGTACAAAGTATTGAAGACTCATTATTGGTGGCCGAACATGAAGAGATCTATAGCTCAGTATATAGAGAAATGTCTGACTTGTCCAAGTCAAGATTGAACACCATAAACCTGCAGGTCAGCTGCAACAGTTGGAAATACCTATGTGGAAATGGGATACGATTACTATGGACATTGTCACGACTGCTGAGAAGCCAGAAAGGGCATGTGCTATTTAGGTTGTGGTTGATAGACTAACCAAATCGGCACACTTTATTCCTATCAGTGAGAGTTATTCAATGGATAAGCTAGCCCGACTCTATATCAATGAGATCGTGAGCCGCCATGGTATACCACTATCTATTATCTCTGATAGAGATAGTCGGTTCACATCTAGATTTTGGACTACTTTCCAAAAATATTTGGGAACTCGAATCAATATGAGTACAGCATATGACCCTCAAACCGACAGACAAAGTGAAAGAACAATTCAAACCCTAGAGGATATGATGAGAGCTTGTGCAATTGAATTTGGAGGTAGTTGGGATAATCATCTACCACTGATAGAATTTACTTACAATAATAGATAACATTCGAGTATAAAGCTGCACCTTTTGAGGCGTTATACGGTAGGAAATGCAGAACTCCAATTTGTTGGACGGAAGTTGGAGATATCGAACTATCTGGACCAGAAATCTCATAGGAAACAACTGATAAGATAGTTCAGATCAAACAACGATTGAAGACTACACAAGATCGACAGAAGAGTTATCAATCACATCAGACGATGTACATGTTGAAGATAAGCTCCAATTCACCAAACAACCCGTTAAGATCTTAGGAACACAAGATCGAAAGCTCAGGAAGAAAACCATACCAATGGTTCTTGTACAATGGAAAGGACGAAAAGGTGCCGATCAAACTTAGGAATTAATAGAACAGATGAAAGCAAAGTATCCTGATTTCTTTAAATGATATTGAATTTCAAGGACCAAATTCTTGTAAGGAAGGGAGATTTCTAACACTCGGATAATTCCCAAGTAATATAGGGGATAAAGATATCAAAATGAAACGTTCAAGGGTTAAATTATATGTTCTCCAAATATGGAGGACAAGAATTGAAATATATGAAAGTGGAAGGGATAGCGGACCGCTACCTTATACCTTAGCGGTCCTCTATGTGTAGAGGAAAGGATGAACCCGGGTGACGACACGGGTCCTGTGACTCACCGGTTAGAAATCTGACACGTGGTATAATGGCGGAGAGACTAGAAAGACCATAACGGTCCGCTAGCCTCAAAAAGAGGGACGGCCCACTATAAATACGACGCGTGTAGGGCTAATGCAAGCAGGGTGATAGCGGACCGTTATCCCCCTGTATAACAGTCCGCTATGGGTCCGTTTTCACCCTATAAATAGATAGCTCGAGCCCAGCCATTTGCACACACAAACACTTCTGATTTCACACACAAGAGCTCTGGTGCACATTTTCCCAAGCTCCGGTCCGCTCTCGAAAGTCCGGTTTCTCGCAATTCGTCCGCAAACGGCCGTAGATAGTGCCGAGGTAAGGTTTCCAAACACCCTGGGGTTTCTTTGTGTAAACCTAAGATAAGGATGTTGATTATGATCATGTTGGAAATGATTTAGGGTTATCTTGAGGTATTGATTATTATAATTGAATCAGAAGGAGGTTCTGCTTGAGGTGAGTTCCTCTGAACTACGCTCTATAAAATGTTGTTTTTTTTGTAAATGATTTTGTCTAAGATCCCACTATCATTCGTATATATACATATATATCCTATAATAAATACTTATTATGGCCATGATTGGGTGGGACTGACAGGCGAGACTGATTCTCTCGTATTTGGCCGGACTTGTATCCGGAAGGTAGGGAGTCGCTTGTATATATATACGTTGTAGACTCATAACCTGAGAAAAGCTGAGGTTACTAGATGATGGATTGGGAGGGATGATTATTAGACCAAGACGATTGATGATTATTAGACCCAGAACCGAGTAAAGCTGAGGTCCTGGGGTGATCTGTATCATGGATGCATGTTGTGAAAATACGATTTTGTTTATGAACTCACCAGCCTTATGCTGATCCAAATGTTTTCAAATGTTTTTTAGCACAGGTGACCACTAGCTTATAGTTGGCATTCCAGGAGATGTACAGGTGTTTTGAGATAGGGATTACTGTGGGCAGGTTCTGGTGGAACCGTAAGGCTTAAGTGGATGTCACGTTCTCCGTGAACTACAAGTCAAGAGCTATAGGTGTTCCTGTTAGGAACAATATGTTGTATTTACCAGTCAGTCTTTATTGTAAAACAATATTTCATATGAAATGAAACAGTTACGACTTTTAAGTCTTCTGTTGTATGTTTTATCGACGTCACAATAACTAGAAGGCGACCTTCTGACCAGTATGTAGTTATCTGACAAACGAAATGTTCTGTCTAAGGAAAGAGCGATGTATAAATCCCTCCTGGACCCATGGTTTTTTCCTCGAAACATATCTGTTGGAGGTACTACGCTGGTTAGATAACTGTCATGTGTTACAGCCGTGACAAAGTTTCTACTTAAGTGTGTTCAATGCTTCTTCCTGTTTCTGACTCCATTCAAACTTTACTGTGTTCTGAGTTAAGATGGTTAATGGAGTAACGATCTTGGAGAAATCTTGTATAAATCTCCGATAGTATCAGCTAGACCAAGAAACTTCGAACCTCAGTCGGTGTTTTCGGTGTTTCCCATTTCATAATAGCTTCAATCTTGGTTTGATCTACCGGATTCCATGCTTGTTAATGACATGCCCTAAGAATTGCACCTCTTGTTTCCAAAACTCGCATTCGAAAAACTTAGCGTATAATTTCTCTTGTTCCAAAACTATTCTTAGATGTTTAGCATGTTCCTCCTAGGCTAGGGAGTAGATAAGGATAACATCGATAAACACCATAATGAATTTGCCAAGGAATGGTTTACAGACTCGATTTATTAGATCCATAAATGTCAAGGGAGCATTTCTTAGACCAAATGACATAACTATGAATTCGTAGTGTCCATATCGAGTTCTAAAGGCAGTCTTAGGTACATCTTCATCTTGTACCTTCAACTGGTGATATCCAGATCTGGGATCAATCTTCGAGAAATAATTAGCTCCTTGTAACTGATCGAACATGTCATCTACTCTTGGCAAAGGATACTTGTTTTTCGCAGTGAGCTTGTTTAGTTCTCGATAATCTATACACATATGCATACTTCCGTTCTTCTTCTTCCCTATGGCGAAGTGCTCGGACGTATAAAGCCTTTGTCCAATAGTTCTTGAATTTTTTTTCATTAGTTCCTTCAACTCTGAATGTGCTAAATGATACGGTGCTCTAGCTATAGGTTTAGCTCGATGTATGAGGTCGATTTGGAATTTGATTTGTCGATCTGGTGGAAGACCAGGTATTCTTCTGGAAAAACATCCGAGTGATCGCACACTATAGGAATGGCCGCAATTTGTCGATCGGGTTTAAAATTTAGAGAATATACTACAAATATACTACATCCTGCTTTCACACATTTCATAGCCTTAGCTACAGAAATAGTTTCAATCTTATTTTTATCATTATCACATTATATCAACATAGACTCTCCATTCGGTCTACATATCCTAACAGTCCGTTGATCACAATCGATCTGAGCATGGCATTGGTTTAACCAATCCATTCCAAGGATAACATCATACTTGATCATACTCATATTCATTAATTCAAATATAGAATTCCCTTTGCCTAGAGTTATCTTGCAATTCGCATATGATTCGGTTATCCTAATCTGCTCCCGATCGCCGTCTCAACTACGTAAGCACGATCGAGTGGCGTAGGATTTAAGCCTAAATGTAAACTAAAGGCATCTGAGACAAAACTCCTATTTGCACCCATGTCAAATAGTATTTTAGCATAAATATTGTTAACTAGAAACGTACCAGCCACTTATTAGGTATTGGCGTTCCTCTTTCCATCACATATCACAAACACTCGGCCTTTAGCCCCTCCTCCGGTCTTTTGCTGAACAGGTTTGGGACAATTCTTCTATAATGTCACATTTCCTTACAATTATAACATTAGATTATTGGGCAATAGGTTGCAATATGCCCTGGCTTCTGGCATCTATGACATTTAATTTCCTGGGAGCCTCTTCCCCAGTTATTTCCCTCTCTCTTAGGGAATTTAAAATTTCTAGGTTTAAACCTGTACATAGTTTCTTCAGGTTTTCGCTTATTTTCTACTGACTTTGTTTCCAATAACTTTTCAGCCTCTGAATTTGCCTCCTGAGCTACCACTTCATCGTATATCGTGGCACTGAATGTCACGGTTGCGTCCATAGTTTGAGGTGCAGAGGGTTTCACCAAAGTGCGTACCTTCAGAGGTAAACCGCACACAAATTGTTTAATTTTTCTACACTCGGGTGTCACCAAATGTGGCACCAGTTTTGATATTTCATTGAACTTTGTCGCATATTCCTGATGTATCATGTTCCCAGCCTCCACATGCTGAAATTCCCCCTCAATCTTGTCAAGCTCGTTTTGAGGACAAAATCGTTGTAGAACCAGTTCTTTAAATTCATTCCACCGCATGTTATCAATGGCTTGCTCTACTTTGGCCTGTTTCTTGGATTCCCACCAATCCAATGGTGTGGTTTCAAAATAATTGGCAGCAAATTTAACTGCTTGGTCAGTCCTGCATTCACTGAGTTTGATAACAGCCTCCATTTTAGTGATCCATTGAGTAGCACCAATAGCTCCTTTCTTGCCGTCAAATGGCTTTGGATTACATCCTCCGAAGGATTTGTAATTGCATCCTTCCTGATTCTCGGTTCTCGGCATGGAACTATGATTAGCATTCTTGTTAGTTCCTCCGGTGTTATTGGTTCCTCCTCCAGTGGTTCCAGCACCCATCCTCCTTGTGAGGACTTCATCTAGCAATCTAGGTAACGTGGTTCGTAGTGCCTTAGTGACCTCACTGGCCACTGCTTCTTGGAATTATGTTTCTGACATGACTACCTCCTCAGCATGAGATTCTGTGTTACTATTAGCATTATCGTTTGTCTCATGGTGGACGTTAGTATCGGTGTCGTCATTCATCTACCAATGAGACCTAGTAACATGAGTTTGACCCCTTCCTCAACCTCTTCCTCTTCCAGCCATTTGATACCTATACCCGTAGATGTTTGACATCAGAATTCATATAACTGGTTATACTCTACAAAATCAGAAATTAAAGACATTTGGCCAAAAATGCAATTAATTATCTGTTTTCTTGATATCACCAGTTATATATTTTACTTATTATCGACATCTCAATTTACGGCTGATGGCTTATCCTGTGTCATTCCAAGTATCCTCAGAGCTCTAGTTTACAGACTCGATTTATTAGATCCATAAATGTCACGGGATCATTTGTTAGACCAAATGACATAACTATGAATTCGTAGTGTCCATATCGAGTTCTAAAGGCAGTCTTAGGTACATCTTCTTCTTGTACCTTCAACTGGTGATATCCAGATCTGGGATCAATCTTCGAGAAATAATTAGCTCCTTGTAACTGATCGAACATGTCATCTATTCTTGGCAATGGATACTTGTTTTTCGCAGTGAGCTTGTTCAGTTCTCGATAATCTATACACATACGCATACTTCCGTTCTTCTTCTTCCCTATGGCGAAATGCTCGGACGTATAAAGCCTTTGTCCAATAGTTCTTGAATTTTTTTCATTAGTTCCTTCAACTCTGAATGTGCTAAATGATACGGTGCTCTAGCTATAGGTTTAGTTCGATGTATGAGGTCGATTTGGAGTTTGATTTGTCGATCTGGTGGAATACCAGGTAATTCTTCTGGAAAAATATCTGAGTGATCGCACACTACAGGAATGGCCGCAATTTGCCGATCGGGTTTCAAATTTAGAGAATATACTACAAATATACTACATCCTGCTTTCACACATTTCATAGCCTTAGCTACAGAAATAGTTTCAATCTTATTTTTATCATTATCACATTATATCAACATAGACTCTCCATTCGGTCTACATATCCTAACAGTCCGTTGATCACAATCGATCTGAGCATGGCATTGGTTTAACCAATCCATTCCAAGGATAACATCATACTTGATCATACTCATATGCATTAATTCAAATATAGAATTCTCTTTGCCTAGAGTTATCTTGCAATTCGCATATGATTCGGTTATCCTAATCTGCTCCATATCGTCGTCTCTACTACGTAAGCACGGTCGAGTGGTGTAGGATTTAAGCCTAAATGTAAACTAAAGGCATCTGAGACAAAACTCCTATTTGCACCCATGTCAAATAGTATTTTAGCATAAATAATGTTAACTAGAAACGTACCAGCCACTTATTTGGTATTGGCGTTCCTCTTTCCATCACATATCACAAACACTCGGCCTTTAGCCCCTCCTCCGGTCTTTTGCTGAACAGGTTTGGGACAATTCTTCTATAATGTCACATTTCCTTACAATTATAACATTAGATTATTGGGCAATAGGTTGCAATATGCCCTAGCTTCTGGCATCTATGACATTTAATTTCCTGGTAGCCTCTTCCCCAGTTATTTCCCTCTCTCTTAGGGAATTTAAAATTTCTAGGTTTAAACCTGAACATAGTTTCTTCAGGTTTTCGCTTATTTTCTACTGACTTTGTTTCCAATAACTTTTCAGCCTTTGAATTTGCCTCCTGAGCTACCACTTCATCGTACATCGTGGCACTGAATATCAAGGTTGCATCCATAGTTTGAGGTGCAGAGGGTTTCACCAAAGTGCGTACCTTCAGAGGTAAACCTCGCACAAATTGTTTAATTTTTCTACACTCGGGTGTCACCAGATGTGGCACCAGTTTCGACATTTCGTTGAACTTTGTCGCATATTCCTGATGTATCATGTTCCCAGCCTCCAGATGCTGAAATTCCCCCTTAATCTTGTCAAACTCGTTTTGAGGACAAAATTGTTGTAGAACCAGTTCTTTAAATTCATTCCACCGCATGTTATCAATGGCTTGCTCTACTTTGGCCTGTTTCACGGATTCCCACCAATCCAATGTTGTGGTTTCAAAATAATTGGCAGCAAATTTAACTGCTTGGTCAGTCCTGCATTCACTGAGTTTGATAACATCCTCCATTTTAGTGATCCATTGAGTAGCACCAATAGCTCCTTTCTTGCCGTCAAATGGCTTTGGATTACATCCTCCGAAGGATTTGTAATTGCATCCATCCTGATTCTCAGTTCTCGGCATGGAACTATGATTAGCATTCTTGTTAGTTCCTCCGGTGTTATTGGTTCCTCCTCCAGTGGTTCCAGCACCCATCCTCCTTGTGAGGACTTCATCTAGCAATCTAGGTAACGTGGTTCGTAGTGCCTTAGTGACCTCACTGGCCACTGCTTCTTGGAATTATGTTTCTGACATGACTACCTCCTCAGCATGAGATTCTGTGTTACTATTAGCGTTATCGTTTGTCTCATGGTGGATGTTAGTATCGGTGTCGTCATTCATCTACCAATGAGACCTAGTAACATGAGTTTGACCCCTTCCTCAACCTCTTCCTCTTCTAGCCATTTGATACCTATACCCGTAGATGTTTGACATCAGAATTCATATAACTGGTTATACTCTACAAAATCAGAAATTAAAGACATTTGGCCAAAAATGCAATTAATTATCTGTTTTCTTGATATCACCAGTTATATATTTTACTTATTATCGACATCTCAATTTACGGCTGATGGCTTATCCTGTGTCATTCCAAGTATCCTCAGAGCTCTAGTTTACAGACTCGATTTATTAGATCCATAAATGTCACGGGTTCATTTGTTAGACCAAATGACATAACTATGAATTCGTAGTGTCCATATCGAGTTCTAAAGGCAGTCTTAGGTACATCTTCTTCTTGTACCTTCAACTGGTGATATCCAGATCTGGGATCAATCTTCGAGAAATAATTAGCTCCTTGAAACTGATCGAACATGTCATCTATTCTTGGCATTGGATACTTGTTTTTCGCAATGAGCTTGTTCAGTTCTCGATAATCTATACACATACGCATACTTCCGTTCTTCTTCTTCCCTATGGCGAAGTGCTCGGACGTATAAAGCCTTTGTCCAATAGTTCTTGAATTTTTTTCATTAGTTCCTTCAACTCTGAATGTGCTAAATGATACGGTGCTCTAGCTATAGGTTTAGCTCGATGTATGAGGTCGATTTGGAATTTGATTTGTCGATCTGGTGGAAGACCAGGTAATTCTTCTGGAAAAACATCCGAGTGATCGCACACTACAGGAATGGCCGCAATTTGCCGATCGGGTTTAAAATTTAGAGAATATACTACAAATATACTACATCCTGCTTTCACACATTTCATAGCCTTAGCTACAGAAATAGTTTCAATCTTATTTTTATCATTATCACATTATATCAACATAGACTCTCCATTCGGTCTACATATCCTAACAGTCCGTTGATCACAATCGATCTGAGCATGGCATTGGTTTAACCAATCCATTCCAAGGATAACATCATACTCGATCATACTCATATGCATTAATTCAAATATAGAATTCTCTTTGCCTAGATTTATCTTGCAATTCGCATATGATTCGGTTATCCTAATCTGCTCCCGATCGCCGTCTCAACTACATAAGCACGGTCGAGTGGTGTAGGATTTAAGCCTAAATGTAAACTAAAGGCATCTGAGACAAAACTCCTATTTGCACCCATGTCAAATAGTATTTTAGCATAAATATTGTTAACTAGAAACGTACCAGCCACTTATTTGGTATTGGCGTTCCTCTTTCCATCACATATCACAAACACTTGGCCTTTAGCCCCTCCTCCGGTCTTTTGCTGAACAGGTTTGGGACAATTCTTCTATAATGTCACATTTCCTTACAATTATAACATTAGATTATTGGGAAATAGGTTGCAATATGCCCTGGCTTCTAGTATCTATGTCATTTAATTTCCTGGGAGCCTCTTCCCCAATTATTTCCCTCTCTCTTTGGGAATTTAAAATTTCTAGGTTTAAACCTGTACATAGTTTCTTCAGGTTTTCGCTTATTTTCTACTGACTTTGTTTAAGTCTAGATACTAAATCTAAATCTCTTAAACTGCGGCTCTCATACAAATTTGTCACACCCCAGTACCTAGATACTGGTTAGACGTTGATACAGAAACACAAATCGAAAGACTAAACCATAATCTTTTTATTATAATAACATTGTTTAAAAACTAAGATTGACTGAATTACAAAACATGGTTCCTAACAAGAGCCCACAATAATGGACTTGTAGTTCCAAGAACATGCCACCAACCCTGGGCCTAGGTCCCACATGAACCTACTCTCAGTCAATCCTAGTCATCAAAACCTTGCCCTATACATCACATGGATTGCCCTAGAATGCCAAACTACATGCCTCTAGCTAGGTCACCTATGCTCAAAAATATTTAAAACGAGTCGGATCATCTCCATTATACGATATGACCATCCATCCCAATACCCACCCAGTAGTCACACAAGGACTCTAAGTTTTTATTATATAGATTGGTGACTTCCTGACCACTAGCATCACAAGTACCGGTCAATAACGAGAGGATCGGTCTCCCCCGTCAGTCCCACCCAACCTCGGCCGTAATAAGCGCTATTTACGGGTATATATACATGGAATTCTTATAGAGATCCGACTTGTTTTAGTATACAAAATCAGTTGAAAACATTTTATCACAAGCACAGTGTTGAAGCACTTTCCTGTGACAAACACTCTCGATAGATAGAGTTTTAGTTTTGTACTTTCATGTATGTATTTGTCTTTGTTTGTAAGTGTCTGTATGTATTAGTAATCGAGTTGTATTTACTTTTACATATTGCTTGTTGCAAATTTCTCTAAGTGTTTTGCGCACTTGTATGTGCACAGGAATTAGTTCCTGCCTACTTAGCAAGTACGCAAGATTCCCTTTGCGTACTTGCTAAGTACGCATGAGCAAATTTCCCTGCGCACTTGCTAAGTGCGCAGGCATCATGTCGTGTATAAATAGGAATAATTGATAGTAGATAAGTACGCATTCATAGTTGCAAATATGCATAATTTGTAATCTTAGTATTTCTCTGTGACCTTCAAGTGTTTATAATAAACGAACGTTTAAAGTGATCATCTTGTTGGTTTACTTTGTGTTGTAAGACTCTCCACCTAGTCACGGTTATTCCGCACCCGGTCCGACTAGTAGACCCACTTGCATGTGACGATCCGCCACACCCGAGGGACCTACAAGTGGTATCAGAGAATTTGCTCTTGATTTCGAGTGTTGTGAGTGAGTTTGGAGAGTTTTATACAGAGTTTTACAACCAAAAGGAGGTGTTTTTGTTGATTTTTGTGATAAAATAGGGGTAGCTCTTGAGCACTATTTTAGAAGCAAAAATCACTTAAAAACTGACTTTTGTTGTGTATTTTGAGCATCAAAGGTTGGTTAGAAACAAGTTTCTGACCCTTTGGCTCATTTTGATTGTTCATCCGTCTGATTTTTGCCATCTCCGGTGTGTTTCCAGTGACCGGAATAGTTTGGTGAGAGTTGGTGAAAAGGTGTTCTGCGTACTTACCATATCTGGCAAGAAGTAAAGTCTTGCTGCGTACTTACTAAATACGCAAGACTAATCTCTTGCGTACTTACTAAATACGCAAGACTAATCTTGTGCATACTTAGGTTATATCCTGCGTACTTATCATTTACTCCTGCATACTTATCAAGTACGCAAGAACAAATCTTAAATATGCAAGACCATTCCTCTAAGTACGCAAGGCCAATATCAAGTGCGCAAGTGTTCACCATGTTGAATCTTCAGAACCTTGGAAACCTTTTAAACTATGACAATGAGTTCGGTACTCCTCAGAAACCGCCAAAGCTGCTAAATGTAAATGATTATTCTAACTGGAAGGCACGCTTTGAGCATTACATTTCTTATACCGATTTTTTGTTATGGTTTCCAATTCTAGAGGGCTATAAGCATCCCACACACATTTATCTTGATGATGAACTGCCTAAGCCTATCTCTAAACTCGATGAAGAAGAAAAGAAAGCTTATGATCGAGAGAAGAAGGCTCACGGTTCTATCACTATGGCATTAACTCGGGAGTTGTTCCACAGCTTCAGAGGTTATGACAACTCTAAGGATCTTTGGAAGGCACGACAGAAAAGATTAGAGGGGAATAGTGATATCAAGAAGAGTAAACGGGTTATACTCAGGAAGCAGTATAAATGCTTCAGATTTTTGGAGAATGAGTCTTTAGATGACTTCATCTCTAGATTCTATCATCTGCAGACAGAATTAAAAGCTTTTGATCTCAAGTATCCCGATGAAGAGTTGGTGGAAAAGATTCTCGATGCTTTGCCTCCCAAGTTTGAAATGTACACAACCCTGATGATAGAGAATCCAAAATTCTATAAATTGACAGTGGAGGAGGCAATTGGAAAGGTTCAAGCTCATAACATGAAACTTAGAAAGAAGGAGAGCTCAGGAAGACCTCAGATACAAGACCCTTCTATGTATCATGGGACGTCTTCTACAACCAAATCTTCGGGCTCTAGAATTGCCCTTTTCTATGGAAACTCTACTGAAGAAGACCACTCAAATGGTTGTGGTGGTCATGCATGCTATGCATCTGGATCTGGTTCTGGATCTCATCAACAACGTACCTCAAGAAATCCACCCGCTACAACTTCAGCTAACCAATCAGCTATAGCCAAAATAGCTGAAGATCATGTAGCACTATTTTCATATTGTATGCTGGCCTACGAGAACTTCATAGGTGGCAAGCTTACAGATCCCGAGACAATTGAAGAAGATTTTAATCAAGTTGATCCCGATGACATGGAGGACATGGATATTCAATGGAATATGGCCATGATACTGAGAAGAGCCAAGCGTTTCCTGAACAGAACAGGAAGAAAGTTCATTGGCGGGCATTCTAATGCCAAGGTTGGTTTTGACAAATCCAAGGCCAAATGCTATAAGTGTCTAAACTTTGGACACTTTGCTCGTGAATGTCAGAAAGACAGAGCACCGGCATCGGTTTTCACCAGACCTAGCCAAGGAAACAGCCATAGCTACAACAACACAAACAACCACAATCAAAGCAATGGTGGTTCGTCCAATGCACTGGTAGCTCAACAGGACGACAACTTGATTGGGGTGTTCATCTGGAAGATGCTATCATTGCACAAACTCAGGTTGTTCTCATGGCTGAGATCATGGAGATAATGGAAGCTGAGAAAAAGGAAGCTAAGGAAAAGGAAGCTTCTATGGCTAACCTAGAAGAATCTACTACTGCTGTTTCACTCATGGCTATTGGAGAGGCAACAAGTTCATCGAATGAGGTAGATTCTAATCCTTTTTCTGTTATTTCTTGTTCTAAATGTCTAGGCTTAAAACTTGAAAATTCTAAGCTTCAAGACAAGGTCGAACCCCTTCGCATTGCTGCTCTAAGTTATAAAGAAAACGAAAAACATTTTAAAGATTCAATTGAAACATTGAAAAAGAAAAACGTGAGTATTCACTAAAAATGAGCGATCAACAGCTTCACTTGGATATTGCATACAAGGGGTTGGAGAAAAGGAACAATGAAATTAACAAGCTGCAAAATGAAATCTTGCAGTTGAAATGTTCTAATGAGAAGTTGAAAAACTCTCGTTTTGTGGTGGAACACTACGAATTTGTAGTGAGGCAAATGAATGGCTTAGGGCTGGGTACTAATGCCATTCCTCCACCAGTTAGCGGGAAGTTTGTCAACAGCTTAGTAGACATTGATCTAACTTGTCTTGATGAGTCCTCAGGAAAGGATGGTTCCTCAAGTAAGGATAACTCCACATCTAATGAGGAGTTCTTTACTGCTTCTGATGATGGGTCGGTTAACACTTGCCCTGAAGGAGTAGTATCTGAGGAGTTGTTATCTGAACAGAAAGTCAAGAAAAACATTATCACTAATAGTGATAACTGTATTTTAACTGAACCCGATATCATTGAATCTAATGATAAATTAAAGGTAATGCTTTATGGGGGGAATAAAAATCTTAATCAAGAAAAGAAAGAGGCTTTTTCAGCTCACTATGGGCTTGGTTACAAAGAAAATTTGCAAAAATACTATACTTCCAAGAACCAATCTGTATCGGCTCAGACTCCTGTTCACAAATCAACTCCACCTGCTAATAATGTTGAGTTATCTAAGGCCAGATCTAATGAGCCTTACAAAAGGACTTATATAGACAAGAGGACATGCTTTCACTGTGGCTTGGTTGGTCACATTTTTGTGAACTGTCCTTCAAAGAACCATGGGAAACGGCCTATTGTTTCACAACCAGCTGTCATCCCTAAGTCACCATCAGTGAAATCTCCCAAATGTCCAAAACAAAATGTGGTGAAACCACCAGTTAAACCGATGGCAAAGCCAAAGATCAAATCTGAAGCCAAACCATTTGTTTCAAGAAAGGTAAAGCAACCTGCTGTACCCTATGTATCTACCTCTGGTAATACACGTACTGGTGAGAAACCTGTGGTGAAACTCTCAAAGCCACAGAGAAGGAATAAGAGGTTGAGAAAGTTAGAGCATCTGACTTCAGTTCAATCAGGCGAAGCTTCCACAAGTTCACCTGTTGTTGTTGAACCAAAGTCTACTGTTCCGGTTAAGAAAAAGAAGAGGTCCTGGATTGCCAAATCTAAAAATTCTCAATATCCTAGTCCTAATTCTTTTAAAGATTCATCCATTTTGAACAGTCATCACGACTGTGAGTTCAAAAAGGTAGTTTATTTTGAAAAGGATGGACGACCCAAGACCACTATGGCTTGGGTCTCCAAAACTAACTAATTCTTTTTGTAACTCGTGCAGGGACATCCGAAGGGTACTATCTCTAACCGCTGGTATGTAGATAGTGGATGCTCCCGGCACATGACAGGAAAATGGCCTTGCTTCAAGACGTGAAACCATTCAGAGGTGGCTATGTGGCCTTTGCTGGAGAGAAAGGCGGCAGTATCACGTGTCAAGGCGTGGTATCAAATGGTTGTGTCAGTTTTGACAATGTCAACTTTTGCGAGCAGCAGTAGCATAACCTGCTGAGTGTCTACCAAATGTGCGACAAGGAGTACTCGGTGATGTTTGATAAGAATGAATGCTTGATTCTCAAGCCTGGTTTTGAAGTTCCTCAAGACTGGATTCTGATGAGAGAGCCAAGGAGAAACGACACCTATCAGATTGATATGAGCGTGGCAACAACCACCTCATCAGTTGCTACTTGTTTTCTTACCAAAGCGACAGAGCTTGACTCTATCTTGTGGCATAGGAAACTCGGACATATTTCTTATCTTAAAATGAACCATCTTGTCCGAAACGGTTTGGTAACCGGTGTTCCTAAGCTGAGATTTACCGTTGCAGATGACTGTATGCCTTGTAAAGAGGGCAAACAGTAGTGGAAGTCTCACAAGCCCAAGCTCCAAAACACCATTGATACCCCTTTGGAGCTATTACACATGGATCTATTTGGCCCCATAAGTATCAGGAGTATTGGAGGTAAGTCGTTCTGTCTGGTTGTAACTGATGATTTCTCACGTTTTTCTTGGGTGCATTTTTTAGGTTCAAAGGACGAGACTGTTGATATTCATCAATACCTGATCCTGAGCTTGGAATCTCTTTGCAAGCTAAAGGTTAGAATAATAAGGAGTGACAACGGAACTGAGTTCAAGAATAATTTGATGGAACTTTTCTGTCTCAAGAAGGGGATACGTCACGAATTCAGCGCCCCGTACACACCTCAGCAGAATGGAGTTACAGAACGGAATAACAGAACATTGATTGAGACTGCAAGGACTATGCTGTCGAATGCAAAACTTCCTGTCACTTTCTGGACAGAAGCTGTTAATACAGCTTGTCACGTCTTAAATAGAGTTCTGGATGTGAAGAGGCACAACAAGACTTGTTACGAGTTGATCAACAATCGACTTCCCAATCTTGATTACCTAGTTCCTTTTGGTAGTCCCTGTTCCTTATTGCTATAATACAAAGACCGCTAGTCTAAGTTTCATGCAAAAGAGGTGGAAGGCATCTTCTTAGGATACGTTGCCAACTAGCCTTGCAATAGAGTGTACAATATAGGAACTCGTACTGTCGAGGAATGGTTTGAAGTGGATTACAGTAAACACAGCATTCCACCAGAACCAACAGGTCCAACTTGGGGTTTTGATTATGATGCGCTATTCAAGTCATTCAATTTTCCTGATCTATCTGTAGTTGACGCCGCAAATGTTTATGAATTACTGGGTGGCGGTGATGACTCCAGTTTCTCAACTCGTGCTACTGTACCGATTGTAACTCCTGATTCCAATGCTGCATCTGCATCTGGAACTCATGACAGTGATAACAGTGAAGATGTTCATGTTGATGGAGATGACGCTCAAGCTAATCCTAACACAACTGTAGGAAATGAAGCTCCAGCTGATCCAATTAACATTGAATCTTCTTCTTCTGGAACACAACAAATGGGGGAGTTACAATTCAGGAACCGAATGTACAAGAGACGAGAGTTCATAAGAATCATCCAATTGACAACATTATTGGTGATCCTCATGCCGGTGTTCAGATTCGTCATCGAACCATTACAGAGAACACTAGCCCTTACTCGGAGATACTTGACACTGGTGTCATGGAAACATGTCTGCATGTTGCATTCGTGTCCCGGTTAGAGTGAAGAATGTGAAGGAGGCTCTCGCGGACAACTGCTGGATTGAGGCGATGCAAGATGAATTATATCAATTCCAAAAGTTGCATGTGTGGTATTTGGTTGACTTGCCAAAAGGCTTTCAGCCAATTGGAACCAGATGGGTGTTCAAATGCAAGACGGATGATCGTCATGTGGTTGTGAAGAACAAAGCAAGATTGTTTGTTTAGGGTTTTTATCAACAAGAGGGCTTGGATTACACAGAAGTATATGCCCCAGTTGCTAGAATTGAGGCCATTCGACTGTTCCTGGCTTATGCCACATATGTCGGCTTTAAGGTCTATCAACTTGATGTGAAGAGTGCTTTCCTATATGGAAAAGTTCATGAAGAGGTCTATGTCACTCAACCTCCCGGCCTTGAAGATCCGCATAATATCAATAAAGTGTATAAGTTCGACAAAGCACTTTATGGTCTTCATCAAGCACCGCGGGTATGGTATGAGACATTATCTAAACATCTACTGTCAAATGGTTTCGACCGTGGACAGATTGACTCGACCATCTTCATTAGGAAAGCAGGAGGTGACATTCTTCTTGTACAAGTATATGTCGATGACATTATTTTTGTATCTACAAATGAAGGGATGTGTAGGGAATTCGAGCAGGTGATGAAGTCCAAGTTTGAAATGAGTAGCATGGGTGAATTGTCGTTCTTCCTGGGTCTGCAAGTCAGTCAAAGAGAGGATGGCATTTATCTACATCAAACTAAGTATGTGCAGGACATTTTGTCAAAATACAAGATGAATGATAGCAGTACTTATGGCACACCTATCCCAGTCAATCATGGTCTGCATCCTGACAAAGATGGAAAGGATGTGGATTGCAGATTGTACCATGGGATAATCGGATCACTTATGTATCTCACAGCTTCAAGACCCGATATAATGTTTGCTGTATGCTTGTGCTCAAGGTTTCAGTCACAACCGAATGAGTCACATATGATAGCCGTGAAGAGAATTTTCAGATACTTGAAAGAGAAACCTCGATTGGGTCTTTGGTACTCTAAGCAGCAATCATTCGACTTCAAAGCCTACACTGATTCACACTATCGCGGTAGTAACCTTGACAGAAAGTCAACATCTGGTGGATGTCAATTCTTAGGAGACAGACTGGTTTCCTGGCAGTGTAAGAAGCAGTTAACGGTTTCTGTTTCAACTTGTGAAGCAGAATACATTGTTGCGGCGAGCGGTTGTTCTCAAATATTGTGGATACAGCAGCAACTGAGACACTACGGCTTGAACTTCACTGGAACTCCTTTATTCATTGAAAACAATGCCACCATGTCCATCACAAATAACCCGGTGAAACATTCCAAAACTAAACATATAGAAATTCGCTATCATTTCATCCGTGATTGTGCTGAAAAGCATGTAATTGAACTTGTTAAAGTTCACACCGATGACAATCTTACTGACCTTTTCACAAAGGCATTTGATCGATCCCGTTTTGAGCATCTTGTCATCTTGATAGGAATGTTCAATCCTGAGTGAAAACTTGTTTTTCTTAAATCAATTCAATTCATGAAAGTCAAATTTTATTTTCTTTTAAGTTTTTTGTATAGTTCTTTAACTTTCAAAAACATTTTACAAAATCAAAAACAAAATAGAAAATGGAGAAAATTTCAAAATTAACTTGAGAAAAGAGGAAATGATAGTACATCAGAAATGATCTAAACGTCACAGACTGCTCATATGGGAAATGATTGCGTCATGCTTACTTAATTGTGTAAATTATTATGGTTTTAATCTGCTCATTTACAAGTAATTTGAATTGTCAGTAGGCTGTATGTGTCTTTGAATCACTAGTAGTGTGGAAACTTAATCTAAAATTACAACTGTGATTTGAACCCATGTTTGCTAGTGTGTGTGCGTAAAAGAATAGAAAAGATCATTATCAGATAAAGGATGTTAGATTTTGGCAATAATTTTCTTCTGAGATCAATTTCGGGTTATGTCTTTAGCACAATTAATGCGGTTCATCTCACTGCCCATACTCACAAGTATGCAATGAGAGATTGAATCTAGACATGTCTCTACATCAACTGTGGAGTGTGTATTCACCCTTGAATCACTCCTGATTCATTGAAATCAAATCCAGATAAAAGTTGGATTCCCTTACCTTAATACTCAAATACCATATTCATTATCCTGAATCATCATACCGATATTCAATAAAGAAATCAAATGAAGCCAAGACAAATGAATCAATCGATTCTGAATCTTATGATTCCTGATAATTCTTATGGATTCTGCTTGATTTTTCCTGTGCTAATTGACGTAGCTTCATTCTGAAAATTTAGAAAATTATTGGGAAAATCTTAGATGCCTTGAGATAGTGCAACTTACATTACTATAGCATATCAGTGGGGTACATGTTGTATATCTTATAATCAATACCTTAACACACAAGAACGTGATACAAAGATGCTTATAGTTTCAAATCTTATAATATTGTCAACTTGAATTACTTGTTTATGATCTTATTACGTTTGAATAAATAGTAATCCATGACATGATCCCATATTCTTTGATGTTTATATTGTATCGTTTTTGCTATAAGTTAGCCTGATATGATCCTCTGCTCGTGTCTTTGATCAAAAATAGTCTGTGTGAATACATGTATATTTCTATCTAGAAAAGATCAAAAAGATTTTAAGTTTGTGTATAGTTCAATCCTAATCAGAAAAACCAAAAGTATTTATGTTTAACCTTCCTGAATTGATTTTTAGTCCTCTTGATTGAATGTTGTTTATCTTGTTCGTTATTTGACTTGAAAAACCTTCATAATTTGAGTTGAAAGTTTGCGCACTTAAGGGTTTCTGCGTACTTGACAAGTGCGCATGAAGTAAGCCCTGCGTACTTAACAAGTACGCAAGAGTTAAGTCTTGCACACTTGTAAGTACGCAGGAGTTAAAGCTTGCGCACTAAGCAAGTACGCAAGACCATTATTGTCACACCCCGACCGATGGCGGAATCATCGGGGCGGGACATGTGGACTGTTCATAGCACATGGTTGACTAAATTGAAATATATTAAAGTCAAATTTCCATTACAAATAATCCAAGTACAACCAAATTCAAACAAAGAAACATAAAACAACTCATAGAATTCTTGATTTAAATTGTTAAGTCCAAATCCTATATTGAGCACGTCTTGAATCATTCTCACATAATAGGGCCTGAAACATGAATAAAATAAAGTCAACTAAAAAGTTGGTGAGTATAACACAGTTGTATATAGAGAGCATATAGTTGAAAACAAATCCTTTACAAGACATGATAAAATAAGGCATTTATGGGGAGCAGCTATTGTGTAATCAAGTACAACCAAACCTTTGTAACTAGTATGAAAATTGTGTTGTCGGTATCAATCACCTCCACTTGGGTGGGTTTGTCAGACTCAATAGATCTATCATTGAAAATCGTCGGCTTGTATAGTTAATGATTGCACATAAGTTTTCACAAAGATTAGCACAACTAGCACTCGGGCACAAAGCTCAAATTTTGCACACATGTATGTAAATAGGATTTTGCACTAGTGTTGTTTGTGTAAATGTAAATGTGTAATGTGTATAAAGTTCATGTTCCACCCCAAAAGTGTAAAAGAGTGAAAAAGGGTTGTGAATACTCACTTGGTATGGAAGTGCAATTAACAAAGAGTATAGATAAAATAAGAATCATTGATACGCACGAGTTAACCTAGATAATATTGTATATTGAATCAAATATGTGCACAAAGTTTAAGTCTAAAAATGAAGGTTGAATTTGTGTATAAAACTATTGATTTGTATTTAAAAGTATTGAATAACATATATAAAGTTTTGAAGTAAATATTTTTGAAACATTTTGATTAAGGTTGGGAATTAAATAGTAAAATAGAATATTTATAAAATCATTGATTATGAAAATAAAGTATGTGTTAAATGTAATTTAATAAATAAATAAATGTTTTTATTTAAAATGAAGAATAAATAAATAATCTTTATTTATTTATTTATAAAGTATGTAACTTACAAATAAAATGTTTAAATGAAAAGTTTAATAACAAATTTAATTTTATAAACTTTTAATTAAATGATTTTCCATTTATTCCAAAATTAATTATTTGATCTTTTCAAATACCTTTTTATAAAACTAACTATTTTTATTTAAAAACTTAATCTGGAATTTTTTACAGATTAAAATAAAACAACAATAATTCTGATCAAAGATTCTGACCTAGACACGACCGTGCCTGGGAAGGACACGACCGCGCTCGAACCACGGGCGCGATCGCACTAGTCGGGACGCGACCGGGTTTGATCAAATAGAGGCCAACTTGGATAATTCACAAGCACGACCGTGCCTTAGCTCGGCACGGTCGTGTCTATGATTCTTAGACACAACAGAGATTAGCCCAGAGGGCATGACTAGGTCTGGACAGGAGGACACGACCGCGCTACATGAGGCACGGCCGCGCTAGATGATTAGCGCGACCGTGTCTCTTCCAAAACAGACACGAATTGGATAAATCTTGTATTTTAAATGATGGAATTGATAGGGGTTTAGATTATTGAGTGATTACGAGTCTTTTCATATAATTTAATTGTATGTAAATCGTGTTTAAGTATGGATTCGATTAAATCATTTTTATTAAAATGAGAAATCCGGTTCAGGATGATTTCTATGATGGAAGCCCCAATTAACAGAGGGCTTTTGTTATGAGGACTAAATCGACTGAGAAAAAGGTGATAATTACCTTGGAGAGTATCAGATTGATAGAAAGCGGTAGAAGAAAGTTCCGGCGTCGGCGATAACGGCTTCCGGCGACTTCGAATGCAATTCCGGCTAGGCCAGAGAGTCCAGAGACTTGACGAGATTCGGGAGATGCGAATTCCTTTCTTGATTGGGAGGAGTTGGGTTCAGAGGAGGATTCGAGTTTTTGCTTGAATTGCTTGAGAGAGATTTCGAGGTTGACAGTATGAAACTGAGACGTTTGTAAAATTTGAAAATGGTGATACACTCGTTAAGGGGAAAAGAAACGTAGGACTTACACGGATTCTCAACGATCGGGTGATTAAACTGCATTTACGTTTCAACTGTTACACAGGCGCGACCGTGCCCAAACATGGCGCGACCGTGCTTAGGCATCGGGCGCGATCGTTCCAGGACCAGTCGCGCGATCGTGCCGATGCACTTGGCGCGACCGTGCTAGGACGAAGCACGACCGTGCTAGACTAGGGATTTTTCAACTTTAGTCCTTGACTTTTCAGGTTTGGTAAGTTTGAATGAAATAATTACTTGTATAGTGTTTAAATGTATATAATCGAGTAAAACTTGCGAATTTGTATTGAATCATTGCATTTTATTTATGGCGAGAAAATAACACAAAACAGTGCACGAGTATTGAGTTCGAAATACATTACATTGAATTGAAATATGAATACTAAAATCAGAAATGTTACAGTCTCCCCATGTTGAGAGAATTTCGTCCCGAAATTTAGTTTGAGGAAGCGACGGCATCGGTAAAAAGATGAGGGTACTTGAGTTTCATTTGGTCTTCTCGTTCCCAAGTGAACTCAGGACCACGCTTAGATTCCCAACGAACTTTGACAATAGGAATGCAGCTTCGCTTGAGTTGTTTGACTTCACGATCCATAATTTCCACCGGCTTTTCAACGAAGTGCATTGTTTCATCAATGCGCACGTCGTCAAGTGGTATATGGAGATTGTCATCAGCGAGACACTTCTTCAGATTAGATACATGAAATGTAGGATGCACATTTCCAAGAGATGGAGGTAACTCGAGCTTGTAAGCCACTTTCCCAATCCTTTCAAGGATTTTGAATGGACCAACATAACGAGGTGCTAACTTGCCTTTCTTTCCAAAACGGATCACGCCCTTCCACGGGGACACCTTAAGAAGAACAAGATCACCGACTTGGAATTCGAAGGGTTTTCGACGTTTGTCAGCATAACTCTTTTGCCGACTCCTCGTACTCGAATATTGTCACGGATTTGAATAATCTTGTCGGATGTTTCTTGAATTAACTCGGGACCAGTGATTTGTGCTTCACCAATCTCGTTCCAACAGATAGGATAACGACACTTGCGACCATAGAGAGCTTCGAATGGAGCCATGTTGATACTTGTGTGGTAACTATTGTTGTAAGAAAACTCAATGAGGGATAGATGTGAATCCCAATTGCCACCAAAATCGATTACACAAGCTCTAAGCATGTCTTCAAGAGTTTGGATTGTTCGCTCGGTTTGACCATCAGTTTGCGGATGGTAAGCCGTGCTCAAATCCAATTGAGTACCAAGAGCCTTTTGGAGAGATTGCCAAAATCAAGAGGTGAACCGAGAGTCTCTATCGGATATTATGTTCACGGGAACACCATGACGGCTCACAATTTCATCAATGTAAATTCGGGCTAGTTTCTCCACTTTGAAGTCTTCGCGGATAGGCAAGAAATGAGCGGATTTAGTGAGACGATCAATGATCACCCAAATACTATCATATCCACTCGAGGTGCGAGGGAGCTTGGTAATGAAATCCATAGTGATATTCTCCCATTTCCACACGGGAATTTCTGGTTGTTCGAGTAAACCGGATGGACGTTGATGTTCGGCTTTGACTTTGGAACAGGTTAAGCATTTGGCCACATAAAGAGCTATGTCTTTCTTTATACCGGGCCACCAATAAAGTTGGCGAAGATCTTGGTACATTTTATCCGCATCAGGATGAATAGAATAACGAGTCTTATGAGCCTCGTTCATGAGAAGCGCACGGAGATCGTCGCTATCGGGAACCCAAATACGGTTCAAGTAATAGAGTAAACCATTGGGTTTTGATTCAAGAAGGAGTTCAACACCACATGACATTTCTTCGTACATGTTACCCTCGTTACCGAGACGTGTTGAGCTTCTAAGATACGGGTTTGAATATTGGTTTGAATACGGGCACAATGAAGCATAACATGGTCCTTTCGACTCAAAGCATCGGCTACAACATTCGCTTTGCCGAGATGGTAACGAATCTCGCAGTCGTAGTCGTTAAGGAGTTCGACCCAACGTCGTTGCCTCATATTGAGTTCTTTTTGGTTGAAAATATGTTGAAGACTTTTGTGGTCGGTGAACACCACACATTTCGTGCCATAAAGGTAATGTCTCCAAATCTTTAATGCGAATACGACCGCACCAAGCTCGAGATCGTGCGTCGTATAGTTCTTCTCATGAACTTTGAGTTGCCTTGATGCATAAGCGATTACTTTGCCTCGTTGCATGAGAACACAACCAAGACCTTGGTTAGAAGCATCATAATAGACAACTAAATCATCAATTCCATCGGGGAGAGTCAATATGGGAGCATTGCACAACTTTTGCTTGAGGGTTTGGAAAGCTTCTTCTTGTTCCGGTCCCCATTCATAAGTCTTACCCTTGTGGGTCAAAGCGGTAAGCGGGACTGCAATCTTTGAGAAGTTTGAGATGAAACGACGATAATAACCCGCAAGACCAAGAAATGAACGAACTTCGATAGGAGTCTTCGGGGCATTCTAATTCTTAACCGTTTCAATCTTAGCAGGATCAACATGAATACCCTTGTCGTTGACGATGTGACCAAGAAATTGAACTTCCTTTAGCCAGAATTCACATTTGGAGAATTTGGCATATAGTTGTTCTTTTCTCAAGAGGTCCAAAACCAATCTAAGGTGTTGTTCATGATCGGCTTTAGTCTTGGAATAGATTAAGATATCGTCAATGAAGACGATCACGAATTTATCAAGGTATGGTTTGCACACACGATTCATGAGATCCATGAAAACTGCGGGTGCATTGGTTAGCCCGAAAGGCATAACCATGAACTCGTAATGACCATACCTTGTTCGGAAGGCAGTCTTAGGAATGTCATCTTCTTGAACACGAAGCTGATGATAACCGGATCGAAGATCAATCTTTGAGAAACAAGTAGAACCTTGAAGTTGATCAAAGAGATCATCGATTCTAGGCAAAGGATAACGGTTCTTGATAGTAAGCTTGTTGAGTTCGCGATAGTCAATACACATGCGAAATGATCCATCTTTCTTCTTAACAAATAAGACGGGTGCACCCCACGGTGATTGACTTGGGCGAATGAAACCTTTGTCGGAGAGCTCTTGAAGTTGACTTGCAAGCTCTTGCATTTCGGAAGGTGCAAGACGATAAGGAGCTCTAGCAACGGGGTTAGCTCCAGGTATAAGATTAATACGGAACTCTACTTGATGAACCGGAGGAAGACCGGATAAATCCTTAGGAAAAACTTCGGGGAAATCCCGAATGATCGGAATGTCTTGGATACTCTTCTCCTTGACATCCTTTTGAACAATATGAGCTAAGAAAGCAATGTACTTCTTTCGTAAGTACTTTTGAGCGGTAGTACACGACATCAACTTAAGTCCCTTGAAAGGCTTTTCACCAAAAACCCTTAAGGTTTCTCCCGATGGTAGCGGAATTCGGATACACTTTTCAAAGCAAATGACTTCGGCATGATGATTTGATAGCCAATCCATACCTATGATAATATCAAAGCTTCCTAGTGGCATTGGAACAAGGTTGATTGGGAATGAATGCTCATTTAGTTCTAAGGAGCAATCATAAATAATGGACTCAATGGTAAGGGAGTCACCATTTGCTATTTCAACGGTGAAGGTTTTTTCTAATTGGGATCGTGTCTTTGCGAGTAAAGGCACAAAATTAAGTGACACAAAACTTTTATCAGCACCGGTATCGAACAAAATGGAGGCATATTGACTATTAACAAGGAACGTACCATTAACCACGTCGTTGTTGGCTTGAGCTTCGTTGGCGTTTATGTTGAACGCACGCCCACGAGCTCCACCTTGTCTAGCATTTGCATGTCTTGGACATTGATCACAAAAATGGTTTGGGTCACCACACTCATAGCAAGCACGCCCATTAGCAATGGCGGGAGCACCTTGATTAGCCACTTGAGGTACGGTTCGGTTTGGAGGGTGGACTTGGCCCGCAAGAGCTTTGGCCCTACAAACATTGATAGTATGACCATATCTCCCACAATGAGTACAAAGGCGACATGGGATAGTTTGAGGATGATGATAATTGCAGGTGGCACAAAGAGGGTAGATCCCAACATATGGCTTTTTAGCCGGCGCTTGAACCATAGGTGCAGCTTGGTTGACGGGAACAGCAGGAGTAACCACAGCAAAATTTCTAACCTTCCTCTTTCTATTATTGCGAGAGGGCTCGGTTGTGGTTTCTTTGCTGTGAGTAGGATGGGTTACGGTTTCAGAAACTTTCTTAGAACCCTTTTTGGTAAGAGTTCCAGCTTTCACATGATTATCAATTAAAGTAGCGGATAGACGAATAGCATCCTCCAGAGTAGCAGGATTTCTACCTAAGACCGTATCTTGGATTTGTCTTGGTAGCCCACCAATATACTTTTCGATACAACGGGACAAAGGAGTGACCATGTGGGGCACGAGAAGACTCAACTCATGGAACCGAGTTGTATATGCTAAGCTTTCCCCACTATCTTGGGTAAGATCCCAAAATTCAGCTTCTAACTTTTTCACTTCATTTCGAGGGCAGAACTCCTCGGTCATAAGCCTTTTGACCTCATCCCAAGGTAAGGCCATAACTACATCAACACCCCTATTCCTTTTCTCCCCATTCCACCATGTAAGTGCCCGTTTTTGTAGGACACTTGTAGCATGACGAACACGGAGATTGTCGGGACAGTCACTATTGAGAAAGGTATTCTCAATGCACGAGTTGAAGTGCTTGAAGGTGCATTGAGATGGATTGTTACCACCATTTCCACCATTATTACCACTATTGCTTCCATTTCCACCATTGTTGCCATTGGTGGCACCATTGGCTTGGGTGAGTTGTGTCACCAATTGAGTAAGAATAGTAGCAATGTCGGTGTTGGCGTTGGTTGCGGGAGCACGACGAGGAGGCATTCTACATATTTTCACAAGACAAGAAAGATTGTAAGAATTTATGAGATTTGATAGGATTTAATAGAATGAGATAATAAAAAAAATAGAAATTCTTAGTTTGGATTGTACTCAAAAGTGACAAAATCACTTGAATACTATGGCACATTAAGGTTAATTAAACCTATATAATTTTTCAAGGAGACATGCTTTAGCCTATAAGTAAACACTCATCTCGGGGATTCCCAAGAAAGCATACGGGTTCCTCGGTTGATTGGGATTTATGCGAAATGCTTTCCTAGACAGAAAAAACAAAATACAGGTGTCACCCTTCCAGATTGCACGTGTCCTTAAATAATTTAACAAGTTTAAAAACCTTAACGAAGAAATAAAAATTTTAGAGATTTTTGCTTCAAGAATTTTTCCACATGCTAAGAAGGATAAAGATAGAAAAGAAAATAGAAATATTATGAGGTTTTAGGATATATGAAAGCATATTATTTATTAAATTATTATTTAGGAAGATCCTACTAAGTCATGAATTTTTAACAAGTAAGGTATCAAATATAATAATAATTAATCATGGTAAGCATGTAGCACATAGCATGTAACACATAGCACAAAAATCATGAAACATAGTATAAGTGGGTGTCCTAAAGTTATTGTCTAGGTCAAGATGTCTAATAACCTAATTCCCTATAACCAAGGCTCTGATACCAATCTGTCACACCCCGACCGATGGCGGAATCATCGGGGCGGGACATGTAGACTGTTCATAGCACATGGTTGACTAAATTGAAATATATTAAAGTCAAATTTCCATTACAAATAATCCAAGTACAACCAAATTCAAACAAAGAAACATAAAACAACTCATAGAATTCTTGATTTAAATTGCTAAGTCCAAATCCTATATTGAGCACGTCTTGAATCATTCTCACATAATAGGGCCTGAAACATGAATAAAATAAAGTCAACTAAAAAGTTGGTGAGTATAACACAGTTGTATATAGATAGCATATAGTTGAAAACAAATCCTTTACAAGACATGATAAAATAAGGCATTTATGGGGAGCAGCTATTGTGTAATCAAGTACAACCAAACCTTTGTAACTAGTATGCAAATTGTGTTGTCGGTATCAATCACCTCCACTTTGGTGGGTTTGTCAGACTCAATAGATCTATCATTGACAATCGTCGGCTTGTATAGTTAATGATTGCACATAAGTTTTCACAAAGATTAGCACAACTAGCACTCGGGTACAAAGCTCAAATTTTGCACACATGTATGTAAATAGGATTTTGCACTTGTGTTGTTTGTGTAAATGTGTAATGTGTATAAAGTTCATGTTCCACCCCAAAAGTGTAAAAGAGTGAAAATGGGTTGTGAATACTCATTTGGTATGGAAGTGCAGCTAACAAAGAGTATAGATAAAATAAGAATCCTTGATACGCACGAGTTAACCTAGATAATAATGTATATTGAATCAAATATGTGCACAAAGTTTAAGTCTAAAAATGAAGGTTGAATTTATGTATAAAACTATTGATTTGTATTTAAAAGTATTGAATAACATATATAAAGTTTTGAAGTAAATATTTTTGAAACATTTGGTTAAGGTTGGGAATTAAATAGTAAAATAGAATATTTATAAAATCATTGATTATGAAAATAAAGTATGTGTTAAATGTAATTTAATAAATAAATAAATGTTTTTATTTAAAATGAAGAATAAATAAATAATCTTTATTTATTTATTTATAAAATATGTAACTTACAAATAAAATGTTTTAAATGAAATGTTTAATAACAAATTTAATTTTATAAACTTTTAAATAAATGATTTTCCATTTATTCCAAGATTAATTATTTGATCTTTTCAAATACCTTTTTATAAAACTAACTATTTTTATTTAAAAACTTAATCTGGAATTTTTTACAGATTAAAATAAAACAACAATAATTCTGATCAAAGATTCTGACCTAGACACGACCGTGCCTGGGAAGGACACGACCGCGCTCGAACCACGGGCGCGACCGCGCTAGTCGGGACGCGACCGGGTTTGATCAAACAGAGGCCAACTTGGACAATTCACGAGGCACGACCGTGCCTTAGCTCGGCACGGTCGTGTCTATGATTCTTAGACACAACAGAGATTAGCCCAGAGGGCATGACTAGGTCTGGACAGGAGGACACGACCGCGCTGCTAGTCGGCACAACCGCGCTACATGAGGCACGGGCGCGCTAGATGATTAGCGCGACCGTGTCTCTTCCAAAACAGACACGAATTGGATAAATCTTGTATTTTAAATGATGGAATTGATAGGGCTTTAGATTATTGAGTTATTACGAGTCTTTTCATATAATTTAATTGTATGTAAATCGTGTTTAAGTATGGATTCGATTAAATCATTTTTATTAAAATGAGAAATCCGGTTCAGGATGATTTCTATGATGGAAGCCCCAATTAACAGAGGGCTTTTGTTATGAGGACTAAATCGACTGAGAAAAAGGTGATAATTACCTTGGAGAGTATCAGATTGATAGAAAGCGGTAGAAGAAAGTTCCGGCGTCGGCGATAACGGCTTCCCGCGACTTCGACTGCAATTCCGGCTAGGCTAGAGAGTCCAGAGACTTGACGAGATTCGGGAGATGCGAATTCCTTTCTTGATTGGGAGGATTTGGGTTCAGAGGAGGATTCGAGTTTTTGCTTCAATTGCTTGAGAGAGATTTCGAGGTTGATAGTATGAAACTGAGACGTTTGTAAAATTTGAAAATGGTGATACACTCGTTAAGGGGAAAAGAAACGTAGGACTGTTACGGATTCTCAACGATCGGGTGATTAAACTGCATTTACGTTTCAACTGTTACACAGGCGCGACCGTGCCCAAATATGGCGCGACCGTGCTTAGGCACCGGGCGCGATCGTCCCAGGACCAGTCGCGCGATCATGTCGATGCACTTGGCGCGACCGTGCCAGGACGAAGCACGACCGTGCTAGACTAGGGATTTTTCAACTTTAGTCCTTGACTTTTCAGGTTTGGTAAGTTTGAATGAAATAATTACTTGTATAGTGTTTAAATGTATATAATCGAGTAAAACTTGCGAATTTGTATTGAATCATTGCATTTAATTTATGGCGAGAAAATAACACAAAACAGTGCATGAGTATTGAGTTCGAAATACATTACATTGAATTGAAATATGAATACTAAAATCAGAAATGTTACAATTATGTGTTGGGTATATATACAGGAGTTAGAAAATTTTTCAGATTTTTATCACATTCAAACTTAAACGCCTGTTCAATTCCCTTCGCAAATTTTCCTCAAAAATCTGAGTGTTCCAAACCATTTTTTCGTCCCATCTCTAGTATCATCATCTTCTTACAATCATTTGGTGAGAATCTAGATCCAATCCATCCACTAAATCACATTTCATGGACCGATTGAGACGTTGATTTTAGACAAATTTTAGGGCATTTTAGTAACAATTTATGACTAAAACTTGTTAAGAATCATCAGTCGATCCCTTAATCACTCGATTTCGTCCTTGATTTTGCCCTTTGACCCTCGATTGACCGTAGGTTCATCTGGGTGGTCGATTGGGTCAAAATTGAACTAGTGTAGCTAGTATTTGATGTGAATGTTGGTCCCATAGGCTAGAATCATGCATTCCGACCTAGTGGTGATCTAATACACATCAAATCTTGAACATCTGTTGATTTCTTCGATTTCTGGAATTTTAAACAAGTGCGTTTCCTGTGTACTTAACAAGTACGCAAGAAGCAATTCATGCGTACTTGTTAAGTACGCAAGAGGAAATTCATACGTACTTGCTAAGTATGCAGGACCAACACATGGGAAAAATTTCTGAGTCTGGAAATTCAGTTCAAAGAGAACTGCTATATACTGAGTCATGCTTATTCAATTCCAATGAAACTTGTCGTTCTGATTATGTTTTCTATGTGTTTTTGCATATTATGGCTCATGCGTTTACGAATGAGTTCAATCTTCTAGCTCATACTCAACCTGAATGGAAGGGTGCAGCTCTGCAGTACCGAGAGATAGTTGATTTCTTGAACCGTTCAAGAATCGGCTATGCTATTTTAGCTGACCCTATAGTTTCAAGACCTTATCTTGAGCAATTTTGGGAGACTGCTGAGCATGATTGCACGGTAACCCCCAATGTTATAAGGGCTACCGTTGCGGGTCATGATATCGCCTTTTCTGAAGACACTATTAGACGGGTCTTGCAATTCAAGGATCTTTCCACTGACCCGACAGCCTATCCTGACTACTTTGTGGATGGCTGTTGGAGGCAACGAATGGGGTATGTCGGTGCGAGAGACTACGCTTCTTACAAGAAAATGTGGGTGCTTGATCAATGGAGATATTTTGCCCACATCATGATCATGTGCATCTCCTCAAGAAAAAGGTGGAAAGGATGCAATGGGTCATGACCTTGTTGCTGCCATTGTTGGCTTATCTCTCAATAAGGGCTACAACTTCTCATGATATATATTCAAAGCCATCAATGATCAGATTAACACGGCTGAGAGGTTCATGTTCTTATTATACCCAAGGTTTGTGCAACTTCTGATTGACGATGCGTTGCCAAACCTACCTGCAACTTGGGAGAGATTGCAAGTTAAAAGGATGGACAAAAGAGTGTTTGCACAGTTTTTAAAGCCAGGCAGTGTAGAACCTACCCCTGAGCATACAACACTTTTTGGCCACCTAGTAAACAAAGCATATGTGGCACCGACTGACTGGAGATGGTATAGTCACGATTCGGAGCCAGAGTTGAGTGAACATTCAGATGAACAACAACAACAACAAGAGGAGGAAGTTGAAAGTGTAGATGGATCGTCGGAAAATGGAGACGAAGAAGAAGGTCATGATGGTGCTGAGGGATCCGACTCAGAAGAGACAGAGTTTGATTCTTCTTATTCCGATGATGCACCATCGCAGGCTCAACCGAGGAGAACGACGAAGGTAACCCTACCTGAGTCGTCCTCAAAGAGAAAGTGACAAGTTTCAAGCAGTAAATATGAGCCAGATTCTGACTCTGACGCTGCTATACAGAGACAGAGACGTGAAAGTGTTAACAAGAACAGAGGGGATAGGTAGCAAATTGCTATTCCCAGTGAGGTGGAGGTTACTACTCTGCAGCAAGTACAAGTTCCAGCTAAAAGTACTAATTCAGCCTCTACCCCACCTTCACAGCAATTATACCGGAGACAGAGGAGGAGGCCACAGGTACAACCTGAGGTGGCAGTCACTTCAATCACAGAGGAGGTTCCTGTGATAGTGACCCTCCCTGTCACATCTGTCCAGGTGGCGGTGATTACTCCAATTCTCACGGAGTCAGACACCATCACCCCTTCCATAACACCTACAACCGTCATCACATCCTCAATCCCAACAACCACCATTGAAGAGATAAGTCAACCCTTCAACTACGGAGAATTTACTCAACGGTTTGACTTCAATACTATCTTCTCCTCCCCAATTCACAATGTTGAAGCATCTACCTCCAGACATCCTGATCCTAATGAAGAAAGGATAGTAATTCTAGAAACCCAAGTTGCTGGTCTGTTGGAAACTATTCAGAAGTCAAAGGAGGAATCTGATGCTCAACAAGCACAGATAAATTCGTTGGTGGACGAATTTAGAATTCTACGAAGCCAGAGAACGAGGACAGACGAGAGACTGAAGAACATAATGGCCCAGAATGAGCTTCTAATCAAGTCAAACAACATGATTTTAGGGCACAGGTCGTCTCTCGAGCTGAGGTTTGATATGCAAAAGAAAGAGCATGAGCTGATGGTCAAACTAATTGATGATCTGACCAAGAAGCTTGATGCTGGGGGGGAGAAAGATAAGGAGAAGAAGAAAGAAAAGACAACTACTGGTGATGAGGCTTGTCATCCTGTGGATTTGACAAAGGATGATGACAAAGACAACGATCCTAAAGTCGGTCCTAGTGGGAGTGAGCACCAAGCTTTGGCAATCGTGCCAATTTCTGCTATTCCAATGGCTGAGGGGGAGTCTACTCATCAAGAGGGTGGAGAAATACTTCTGCTGGTGGTGGTGGTGACAAAGGAAAGTCAGCGGCTGATGTGCTTAAGGATCTATCTGGCGATGAGATCTTATACTTAGAGCCAGACTATTCCAAGGAAGCACAGATCGATGCTTTCTACAACCTAAAAGAAGGAGAGATCGACTCGGGTGATTATTGGGATGAAGATGATGAGGATGTAGTGATAGAAGTTCCCAAGGGCAACGGGGAAGGAGAGTATGAGTTAGAAGATGGAGAGATCTTTAAAGTTCCATCCTTTGAAGCTCAGCTCGACACAGGTTCAGTCGAGCATGCTAGTAATGTTGAAGCCTCGACTGAAGCCTCTCAAGTTGACCCTACACCTGTGGATCCGGAGGCACCAAAAGAAAAAGTTATGCCTTCTACTTCATCTAAGGGTCCAGCTCCTGTTTGGCAGAAGACGTCTATCATAGACAAACACGGGGCAACATGGATGATCTTGGCTGTAAGGTTCGAGTAGGATAAGCAGTTGTTCGCAATCAAAAGATCTGGGGGGTTCAATACTTGAAACCAACCAGTGAAGCGTTCAACTCCTTACCCAAATACGACCTTGTGAACCTAGAAAACCGAGAGCTGCTGGGTCATTCTAATCACGCAGTGGCGATGGGTTTGTGGCAGGTTCTGCAGCGGGAAGCAAGATTTGGGAAGTTCGAAGTGTTCAAGCCTCAAGTGCCCAAAAGAGTCAAGGATAAGAAAGCTAGACATCCTGTGACTAAGAAGTACTTAAAGAAACTGGTATACAAGCTCGTGCTATGTGAAACTAAGATTCCCCTGAGCAAGTTATCTCAGGATATTCTTGGTGACATGTGGTACTGGTACATAGATCCAAAGACGGGCGAGGCTGTGGTGATAGGAAAGGTACGGTCAGAAAGTGGATGCTTAGTGCCGAGGGAACTAATCAGAGTATTTGATGAAGTCTGCTTCATTAACTTCTCTGTGAAAGATCTGGAGGCACTAGCAGTCAGGTATTGCATGCATACAGACGAATGGACAAAATTCCTTACTTCTAAATATGATAAGGTGATCAAGTTCTGCCTTGACTATAAGAAGAAGATGGAAGCTAAAGATGCATAGATGTGAAGACTGAAGACCGAACACAGAAGACTAAAGATCGAAGATGATCCAGAGCTGTTGTCAATGGGGAGTTTGTTGAAGCACTTTCCTGTGACAAACACTCTGGATAGATAGAGTCTTAATTTTGTACTTTCATGTATGTATTTGTCTTTGTTTGTAAGTGTCTGTATGTATTAGTAATCGAGTTGTATTTACTTTTACATATTGCTTGTTGCAAATTTCTCTAAGTGTTTTGCGCACTTGTATGTGCGAAGGAATTAGTTCCTGCGTACTTGCTAAGTACGCATGAGCAAATTGCCCTGCGCACTTAAGTGCGCATGTATCAGGTCATGTATAAAATAGGAATGGTTGACAGTAGATAAGTACGCATTCATAGTTGCAAATACGCAGAATTTGTAATCACAGTATTTCTCTGTAACCTTCAAGTGTTTATAATAGACGAACGTTTAAAGTGATCATCTTGTCGGTTTACTTTGTGTTGTAAGACTCTCCACCTAGTCACGGGTATTCCGCACCCGGTCCGACTAGTAGACCCACTTGCATGTGACAATACGTCACACCCGAGGGACCTACACACAGTTTAGAAGAACACACCTTAGAGTACTTCCTTATGAATTACTACATAATCAACACTTCAAGTATACCCTCGATCATATCCATACCATCATAATCAATATCCCTACCTTATGTTTGTATAAAGAAACCTTTACGGGATTCAGAAACCTTTCCTCGACAATATATACGGTAGTTTGTGGACGATATGCTAGAAACCGGACTCTCGTATGCGAACCGTGGCTTGGAATTGGACTACCAGAAGTTGTGCGTGTTTTGAGGTGTGTGCGATGGAGTAAATAGGCTGGGATGGTTCAAGTATTTATAGGGCAATATTTGAGGTTGTGCCGGACCGTTACTAGGGGTGTCGGTCCGTCACCCAATTCTTGGCGGCCACATTCTTGCGGACCACGTAACGGACCGTTACACCTAGTGATGGTCCGTAATGGATAATTTTGCGGTGTGACGGACCATTACCTCCCGTGATGGTCCGTCATAAGGTTTCCACGGGTCAGAATTGGACCGTTAGTCAGCAGATGTCACACCCCAAGTGACGGCGGAATACGTCGGGGCGGACATGTAGACTGTTCATAAGCACACGATTGACTAAAGTTTCATATATTAAAAATATCCCAATTCCAAAACATAGATTCAAAAAAACAAGATCCAACATAGAAGAAAGTAAAAATACATCAAGAAGTTCAATTTTTTTATGTGACTAGGTCCTCATATCTTATATGAAGCAACTTGAACATAAACTCAAAGATTTGCACCTGAAACATGATAAAAACAATGTCAACTAAAAATAGTTGGTAAGCATACATAGGTTTTGATATCACAAGTAGTTTCCAAGTGTTTTGTACAATTCATATGAAACATCACAAATAAGGCATTTTTGGAGAACCACTATAGTCAAACTGGGTGTACATTCAAACCTTGTAACTGAAGGGCATAACACGCATGTTATCCAAATGTAACGTCGGCAACAATCACCCTAACTGGGTGGGTTTTTCAGACACAATTGATCTTTCAATGTTACCGTTGGCTTGTACAGAGTTAATGATTGCACGTGTATGTCATGTATATGTAGTTTCAACTCATATTATTCAAGCACAAATTGCACATATGTTCATAAATGTAGAATTGTATAATGTATTGTAAATAGTTTTTCAATGTATCATGATTCACCCCAAAATATGTAAAAAGGTAAAAGAGGGGCTATGTAACTCACATGTAATAGTAGTTTGTAGATCACACGAGCAAGGTGTTGCACAAGTGATTATCTAACCACAAGGTTAACGTAAGAGTGAATTGTATAAATGTATCAATGACATGCACAAATGACTAGGGGAAATCCTATTGTACACAGGAATTGGGTGTGGACTTGGTCAAATATGTGTACAGTTGTTTGTGTTTCAAAGGTTGATTATGAAATCTCATGTAAAGTATGTGTGTAAGAATATATGGTTTCATTTGTCTTTGTAAACAATTGAATTTGCGTATCTGAATAACCCAATTACGTGTTTTTTTGTTTATAATGAATAAATGAATGAATAAGTAGTCTGTTCTTGGTATTAAATAAATGAATGAAATAAATGTAAATAATAAGTTTGAAAAGTTTGATAGTTTGATAAATAAATAAATAAATGAATACTTTTTATTTATTTTGGTTATTAAGAACAAAAGCGTTTGGTATAATTATTTAGTAGTATAAATCATAATCCAAAATAATGTCTTATTTAAATAATATTATAAACCTCTAATTAGTTATTAATTAAATTATGTTTTATAAGGTTTACAACCCAAATTTAATAAATAAAATGGTTTCACTGAAAATTTTAATAGTTTAAGTTTATATAAGAATTCTGAGGTTTATAAGTTTTAAAATTTAATTTTTATAAAGCATTTGAGGATTAAAAGTGAAAAAAAAAATGAATGGCGTGAACCAGGCTCAAACCCGGGTGGTTCAGGGGGGCGCAAGCATGCTAACCGCTGGACCAGGGGCCTCACATTGATTCATAGCTGGTTCAAAAGAATATTATGCAATAAGTGGACGTGGACCGTGTTCTAGGCAAGCAAGCGAGAAAAAAGCTGCTGGGTTGTGGCTTTCGAACCCACGCCACCTGGTTCGGCGGTGCAATGACTTACCGGCCGGACCAGGTGGTTTCGCTTGTCATATACTGAAACTATAAACGTATATACGTTTGTTAGATCAAGATATAAATCCATTAAGGTTTGCGTTGAAACGGTCAAGAACCCTAGATTCAAAATAGGTTTGATACCCTCTGTCATCAAGATTTGACAGAGGGCTTTTGATTAGCATCATCCTACGAATCGAAAGACATAACACTTACTTGGTTTGTTGGAGTAACGAGTGCAAACGGCTGGGATTTGGGATCAAATGTTCTTGGTGCTCGATTGAGGTCCAGAGATGATATGGCAATTGTTTGAGGGTTTAGAGAGTTTGAAAGTGGTGTTGCGAGTGTGTGTAAATGAATTGTATACTTCAATTTTAGCCGAATCGTTCAATTTGATTCTAATTTGTTTGAAACGGATACATATGTGATTATAGAGTTAATTCGTTTGATTCCTCATAAATAGGGTAATCATATGAGTTTGAAAACGTTCGTGTAACGTGTACGCATGATTTGAGGTCATTAAACATGATTAAATCCGAGGATTGAAACTGAATCTGGCTAAGTTTGACTCTGGAAAGTCAAACTTGACAGTTTGGGTATTTGATTAATTCATTATAAGCACGATTAAATCTTGTAGTCAGCTTCGATTTCAGACGAATTAATTCATTATAAGCATTTGATTTAGGTCAAGTAATGTTTCTGAGAGATCAAAAGGCTTTAACATTCGTGTATAGTTGATTTGGTAATCGAATTTGGATCCTGTTGACTTTTCTGAGTCAAAATATAGGGGAATGGGTTCTTGTTAACTTCAACAAGTCAACATTCGGGTAAAAGTCCAAATTGAAAAAGCAAGGGTTCAAATTACATGGGGGTTCAAATATAGTAAATGGGGTTCAAAACAAATCTTGTTTTTGATTTAAAACTCAAATCAAACTATATATTTAGATTAGTTGTTACAAACTTTATAAAAAAAACTACCTATATTAGGTTTAATCTAAATAAATTTGTAGTGTTTTATTTAAAGTGCCCATTATAAAAAGATCTTTGTTTGAGACAAATTTTGACTTTACGTATTTATATATGTATGTATAAATATATATTTTAAAATATATATTTATATATATATATATATGTATGTATAAATAGGTTTATATACTTATGTTTATAAATGATAATATTTATATCTTTATGTATGCATATATGTATATATTTATAGGTTACATCTTGAATAAATTGGTCTAATAAGATATGTATATGTATATATGTGTGTGTTTATTGCAACTCTAAAAGGTGTAATTGTATGAATAAATTTTGAAATTGAAACACTTGTAAGCATGGTTTAAGTAACACTTTGTATTGCACTAGAAATGGAATTGAAATAAGGTATAAGAAAAATCATGGATGTTACAGTATCCCCATGTTAAGGGAATTTCGTCCCAAAATTCAACTAGCTGAGGTTACTGAATCAGGAAAAAAGTGTGGATACTTGAGCTTCATTTGGTCCTCACGTTCCAAGTAAACTCGGGGCCACGTTTACACTCTCAGTGAATTTTGAAAATTGGGTTGAGGAGTACGATCGATAACAAGATTCAGTTATGTTTCTCAAAGTCTGGCATGAGTGGATTTAGTTTAAGAGAAGTAAGGAGAAAACTGTCGAAGAATATTTTGGGCTCCAAAGATGAAATGCATCACTTGAAATGAGAACGATGAGAATTTGATGATCAAAACTTGTTTAGGATGTAGTCTGATATGTTCAAGAAATGTCACTAGATAAGAGGTCAAAATAACATAAAACTTCATGTGACATGAGCAACGCTACTTCTGACAATATGAAAGGAACACTTATATATAGGAAGTACTAGCGACGTATCCACCATGCCCTTATCATATCACATTAGCTTCGTTGTTATATATTCACGATAGGTTTCATGTCATAACACAAGACAGAATTTACTATATTTTTCATGTGCTGAATTTTATAATTACGTGTGCACCCATAATTACTCAAATCATCGCATCCCATTGTTTGCGGGTCAAGAGGGGACACAAAATCACTTGAATCATAACAATTGTTTCACGTATGTGTTGCTAATAAATAACTATGTCCATAGATAATAAAATCAATCAAGGAATGAAAGAATAACCATGTGGCACAACCCCATGGTTGTCCTAGATAGATGGCATAATCCTCAATATTATCCATAAAGTTTATAGCTCCCTCGTGTTTGAACAAGAATATGTCAAACCCCGAGTAGTTCAAAGTTTATAGCTTCCTCGTGTTTGAACAAGAATACGTCAAACCCCGAGTAGCTATTATAGCAAACAACTTTCATGGATAAAATGTGTAATCATGCCTCATGTATAATGTAGACAATCAATTGCAACCAATCGAGTTTCATGTATAATGTAGACAATCAATTTTCAAATAATCAAGTTTCGTGTATAATGTAAACAATCGAGTCTTATAGTTAATGCGAACAATCAAATGTAAATAATCGAATCTCATGAGTAATGTAAACTATCAAATTTTGTAGCTGATCGAGCTTTGTGGACAAGCATGTTGCTCGACGTTCATGTACAATGTGGGTAGTCGAGTTTTAAAATTTTTAAATTTGTCGATGTTTATATGAATGGTCAACGCAAATACGAAAAGATTCATCTTCTTGAAATTGTCTAGTAAGCTCTTACATAACCGAGGGTGCACGACGATGAGGAGGTTTGGCTACGGGGCTAGATCTAGGTACAAGTCAATACGGGATTCAAATTGACTAACAAGAGGAGGACATGATAGATCTTTGGGGATCATATCCGGAAAACCTCGTATGGTCATAATGTCTTGATTCCTCCTCCTTTTGTCCCTCTTCTCACTGCATAAATTAAAAGGCTACATAATTCTCGTGTAAGTGTTCTTGGGGTATGGCACAGGATATGGGTTTCAAGCCTACTAGAAAAACGCCTATTCGAGGATCTACAATGTGCTACTCAAAAGAGGGGGGGTTTGGAATGTACTTCTCAAAACTAGCAATCTTGGCGCGATGTTTAGGTATCAAGTCCATGTCTTATTATGATATCAAAGCTCCTAAGTTGCATAGGTTTGAGGTCAAAGGTGAAATTTAACAAGTAATGGCTCAAATTCAAAGAACACGACTCTTGTCGACACCGACGACAAACAGAATAGATGTAAGTGGTTCGAACATAGGTGAAAGCAGACAAACCAGATAACGTAATTGATTTCGAAGGTGGTTCATGTCACCATATTCCAAAGCAAGCACGTCCATTGGTTATGGTTAGTGGAGAAGGAGTAGCAATTAGATGGTTGTCTTGTTGATGGTTTTGGTTGACTTGATTAACTCGGTTTCCTTGGTCGGCCTGGTTAACGGGAGGTCTAGATTGGCAGGTATTGGCCAAATGACCGTGCTTCCCACAACTTGTGTATAAATGGAATGGTACATTTTGGAAATGGTGATACTTGTAAATGTTGCATTGAGGTTTGTAGGAGTTTAAATGTTTGAAAGTACATTGAGGGAGGTTAGCATTACTACTGGGATTACTCACAACGCCTGAATTACTAACACCATCGGGGTTAACAGTTTTGTTTGAGTTGGGTATCTAAACTGGAAAGGACAGCAATAATATGTTGGGCTATAAAAGCAGAAAGTCTATTGGTGTTGGGGTTGTTCACATGACGAGGAGGCATTCTATAAGAAGAGTAACACAATGAAAAAAAAGGATCATGAAACTTAGGTTATGGATGGGGTGATTAAATAGAGAGGTTTAGACTTGTGTTCCAAATTGTAATAAAAGAATGATGTTTAGATTGTATTCATTTGGTAACATAACCAAATGGATACTTTGATATGTCAAAGTGATTTAAATTCATTTACTTTCAATAAGACATGCTTTAGCCTATAGGTGAACACTCACTTCGGGAATTCCCATGAAAGCATATGGATCCTAGACAGAAGACCCAAAATACAGGCATCCACCCTTCCGGATTGCACATGTTCTTTACTAATTATCAAAACTCAAAACTTTGACGGGATTTTCAAAAATTTAATAGGCATTAGGCCTAAGAGTTTGAATCTTCCACAAGTGATGATGTTGATGACATAATTCTCAAGGCGTAAGGATGGGGGAGTATAAAGACTTAGATATGAATAAATGCATGATACGGTAATGCTTAAGATAACATCTAATATAATTAAATAGGTAACGTGTAGGCTAATCAAATATTGTATCAAATAGGGTATCTCATGAGTGGCAATTTATGTAAACATTTAAGATATCAATTTGCATAGCATATAAGATATCAAACAACATGGCTCATAAGTTAACGTATTATAGCATGCAATATAGCACATAAAATTGCATACAGGATAATCACACAAAAGGGGGCATCCTAAGGTTATAGTCTAGGTCATTGGTTTCTAATAACCTAATTCCCTATAACAATGGCTCTGATACCAATCTGTCACACCCCAACCGATGGCGTAATACGTCGGTGCTGACGTGTAGATTGTTCTTAAGCACATGATTGACTAAAGTTTCATATACTAAAAATATCCCAATTCCAAAACATAGTTTCAAACAAAAAAGATCCAACATACAAGAAAGTAAAAATACATCAACAAGTTCAATTCTTTTTATTTGACTAGGTCATCATATCGTATGTTAAGCAACTTGAACATAAACTCAAAGATTTGCACCTGAAACATGATAAAAACAAGGTCAACTAAAAATAGTTGGTGAACATACATATGTTTTGATATCACAAGTATTTTCCAAGTATTTTGTACAATTCATATGAAACATCGCAAATAAGGCATTTATGGAGAACCACTATAGTCAAACTGGGTGTACAATCAAACCTTATGACTGAAGGGCATAACACGCATGTTATCCTAAAGTTATGTCGGCAACAATCACCCTACCTGGGTGGGTTTGTCTGACACAACAGATCTATCAATGTTATTGTTGGCTTGTACAGAGTTAATGATTGTACGTGTATGTCATGTATATGTAGTTTCAACTCATAGTATTCAAGCATAAAGCACAAACTGCACATATGTTCATAAGTGTAGAATTATATAATGTATTGTAAATAGTTTTTCAATGTATCATGATTCACCCCAAAATATGTAAAAAAGTAAAAGAGGGGCTATGTAACTCACATGTAATAGTAGTTTGTAGTTCACACGAGCAAGGTATTGCACAAGTGATTATCTAACCACAAGGTTAACCAAAGATTGAATTGTATAAATGTATCAATGATATGCACAAATTAGTACGGGAAATCCTATTGTACAAAGGAATTGGGTGTGGACTTAGTCAAATATGTTTATACTTGTTTGTGTTTCAAAGGTTGATTATGAAATCTCATGTAAAGTATGTGTGTAAGATTATATGGTTTCATTTGTCTTTGTAAACAATTGAATTTGCGTATATGAATTGTAACATCCCAGAAATCTGGAAGCTTACAATTCAGGTTGGTGGACGACCCGAATCCGTATTTATCAAAGTAATGAGTAGAGTTAGCCGAAGGAGGTACGTTTAATTACCGTAATAGACCCGATGGGTCGTTCATGAGCAGTTCGAGTTAAAATCAAGAAAAAGGGGAAACACGGGGACCCGAATGAAACCTTTTTAACATTTAAAAGGAAAATGTGGTGGAAACCCTAGGCCATTCGACCTAGAGGTGTTGCGCGACGGGAGGGAAGGGAGAACGAGAAGGAGGAGACGACGGAGGGATGATCGGCGCTGGTGTATGACTACATGGCTTCCAAATCACGATCAGGTTTGGGCTCGTGCGTGGAGACGCTGTAGTACTGGTGAGGGATCTTCAAACCAGTGAGTTTCTAATCCCCTCTTTTAAACGTTTTACTGTTTTTGGGGCTATCGTACATACTTACAAGAGATGTTTAACATATTAAATGTATTAAGAGTTTTGGGTTTTAACCCGATGTGTTTATGAACTAAACATTCAGTAATGAGTCGGAGGGTCTACGGGGGTGTTTATGAGATCATGTGATCTAGGCTTATAGGTGGGTATATGGTCGTGGATCGTATAGTGACCTAATAGGGGTGAGTCGGGGGACGAGTCTATGTGTCGTACGGATACGACTAGGTGGTGTTACAAGATGTGCACGTACATAGTATGTGCTTTGATAGTGATACATAGTACTTGAATGTGTGTCACCATAACAGTGGGGTATTGTGTGATGAGTTAGCCAGGGTGAGTCGTGATATAGGCTTAACGCTTATGAATACGTGTAGGATATGTTATCCTAGTGCTATGTGTGTAACATCCCTGAATTTTTCAACCCTATTTTAATTTATTTTACTTAATAAAATAACAACACTACATTAAATCCTAAACGTTTTCAAAACTATGCCTCATTAATTGTTAACTGAACGTATTTTAATTCAAAGTTTTAGAACTCATAATCATGTGGTAACACCTCCTAGAGTTAACTCAGTTAGTAATCCCGTTAGGTGTTCTGTTAAATCTTAACCAAGCTAATTCTGTCATAACTGAAGTTGCAAGGACTGATTTTATAAATAACCAGAAACCCTAATAGGCACGGTCGCGCCTCGTTCTGGTACGGTCGCGCCAAGTGCCTTGGCACGGTCGCGCGCCTTGCTTTGGAACGGTCGCGCCCGGTGCCATGGCATGGTCGTGCCTCGTATAGGCACGGTCGCGCCTCACGTCAGTTGAAACGTAAATGCAGTTTTAAACGCAGAATCGTTTGAATTCCGTAACCGTTCTACACGTCTCGACTATAAACGACCATTATTGAGGTCTTAAACACCCGCATTATCTCGAATTAAACTCCATTATGGGTATTCATTTCAAAACCGTCGACCTCATTATCATACCACTTGAATCCGATCATTTAGAATTGTTAATGTGCAAACAAACTACTCCCACACCTCGTACGAACCTCTGTCAAGCTCTCGCGTAGTCTATTTTTTCCGGAGACGAAGTCGGAGTCGCCGGAACACATCACAGTCGAGAACTATCAATTCGTCATCTATACTGGATTTGAAACCTCCTACACTTTCGTTTCAATCTATAGATCAAAAGCCTCAACCTGATTTGGGCTTACAATAGCTAATTTAACACGAACCCGAATCTATGTTTCATTCAAAAATGGTTTAATCGAATCCGGTTCTGGACATGTTTTAAATACAATCAATCTATACAAATAGACTCGTAATAATCTAATGGATGAAAGCCCTATGATTTCCAACATTAACATTATAAGAATTTGTCAATTCTTTTCTGTTTTGGAACAGACACGGTCGCGCTAATCTCCTAGCGCGGTCGTGCTTCATGAGACACAGTCGTGCTAATACCAGCGCGGTCGTGCCTCATACACTCAGACCCGGTCATGCCCCTTGGCTAGACTTGGTCATGCCTCAGAACCCAAAGACACGATCGTGCCTGGCCCAGACACGGTCATGCCTAGTGAACATCTTAATTATGTCTTATGTTTGATCAACACGGTCGCGCCATGACTAGCACGGTCGCGCCCGTGGTCCTAGTACGATCGTGCCTTGTCCCAAACACGGTCGTGTGTGTGAGAAAATCTTGGCAGAATACTAAGATTTATATTTTAAGATCAATAAGCATTCCAAATAAATTTTCAAATAAAAATAATTAATTCTATAAAGATTTATATTAACCTTATTTAAAGAGATCAAATTCCTATTCTAAAATAAATAGAAGTTATTTATTTAAACCTACAAAATTAAATTTATACTTATTATTAAACCCTACACCTAGATATTATTTATACAACCTATTTACACATATTCATAAAAATAGATTAACAAAAGTTATTTACTAAATTATTTATTTAATCTATATTTAAACAAAGATAGTTTATTTGGGTTATACTTAACAAAACTTAACTCCTACAAACTCCAACCCTTTGAACACACATCCAATTCAACCCTAGACTTAGACATAGACTATTATGCACAATATTAATTCAATACATATTACACTCTAGGTTAACGTTGTGCATTACAAGAATCTCGTTACTATCTAGTCTCTCGTGTTAGCTACGCCTTTTGAATCAGGTGAGTATTACATAGCCCCTTTTACTCTTTTACACTTTTTTGGGGTGGAACATGAACACTATACAAACTATTGCTTACATTTAAACAAACTACACAAATACAAATCCTCTTTACATTCATGTGTGTAATTTGAGCTTTATGTCTGAGTGCTAGTTGTGCTAACTTTTGTGTGCAATTTATGTGCAATCATTAACTATTCAAGCCGACGGTAAACAATGATAGATCTATTGAGTCTGACAAACCCACCCAGATTGGGGTGATTGTTACCGACAACACAATTTTGCATGCTAGTTACAAAGGTTTGATTGTACTTGGTTACACAATAGCTGCTCTCCATAAATGCCTTATTTTATCATGCTATGTAAGGATTTGTTTATTCGTAATCTATATGGTATCTATATACCAACCTGTGTATGCTCACCAACTTTTTAGTTGACCTTATTTTATTCATGTTTCAGGTACTAATGTGTGATTTTGATCAAGACTTGCTACACTTAAGTTTTGGACCTAGATAATTTTAAATAAAGGATTATGTATTTCATTTTATGTACTTGGTTTGATTTGGTTTTATCTTGAATACTTTAAATGAATTTGAATGATTAATATATTTCAATTTAGTCAACCTTGTACTAATGAACAGTCTACATGTCCCGCCCCGATGATTCCGCCGTCGGTTGGGGTGTGACAGATTGGTATCAGAGCCTTGGTTATAGGGAACTAGGTTTTCAGACAATCTTGACCTAGACTATAACCCTAGGACACCCATACTATGCCATGCTATTACATGTTGCGTGATTACTCCTTATGTGAATATTTTACATATTATACTAAGTAATTACATTACATGATACAATACTTAATAGTCTATGTGTCACACTACTCACTAACCTTCATGCTTATGTTCATTGTTACCTACATGCTACCTATTTGATCCATTTAAGTGCTATCCTAAGTTTCAACACACATTTATACACACTTAGTTCTTCATACATCCTTAATCTCACACACATAACGTCACCATCTCTCGTGGTCAAAATCTAGACTATTGGGCCTAATTGGGCCTAATACCCATTAATATTATTCTAAGAATCCACTTACCCTCCAAGAAGAATAAACCTGCTGCAATAAAATAAACCTCACTTTTGGGTCTCAAAGCCCAGTCCACAACAATTCTCATCATGACCATGAGCCCAACAATAGTGTTATTAATACATGATGGCTGGAAGAGTGTGTAGGCCCATGAGGGATTCTGGCTAAGGAAAGATAGGGTACTTAAGTGTGTCTTAGTGACCCACCCCTCTTTCCTGGGATTTCTCCTCAAGGATGCATTGCTTATAGGTCAAGTGTATTTCTAAAATACTATTGTTAAGGTTCGGTGTTATGACTAGTCAAACTCTAAACTTATGTGAACTCCCATGTTTAACACTCAATATTTCATTATCACTTACAACCTTTTCATTGTTTCCTACTAGACATGGATTCCTACTCTCCTTCCTCCCCGGTATACCGTCCCGGAGAAGAGTCTGATTGGGAAGAAGACATCGGGACACCCGTGCATCGGTCACCAACACCCCCAGCTGCTAGACCAAGGGTCGATGTAAGGGCAGATTGGATTAGGAACACCGGCCCAAGACTTCGAACATCTGGATCACCCGCACCCAGAAACCCATATCAGACACCCCATATCCACAATAAGTTACCACCCCCACTAAGAGACCCATATCTAATGCCCGACCCGTACCTTCCCAACCCTTGGGTAAGGCATACCATGGCACCCACTGGTGTTATGGGAATTCCAACCAATGACTTTCACCAATATGTAAGAACCTAAGAATTTGAGAGGCAAAGGATAGAGCAGGGGGTAATGCACGACTTACAAGTACAAAGAATGAATAGCCTAGCAAACCAATTAGGGTACCAAAAGGAGTTAATCTCCATCCTCGAAAAAGAAATACTGGAGCATCACACGGAGACAGCTAGAGCTGAAGCCAAGTCGGCTACCCTAGTGACCATAGGTGTGCTCATCTTGGTGATTATCTTCGTCCTAGTGGAAAGCTACCAGAGACGTTAGGAGAAATTTCTAATTATTGTCTTTAAATTTTTGATTTGAGAACCATTTCCCTATGTTTTGAGTAATGTTTAACATTTCAGCATTTAGTCAATTTTATATATTTCAACTCTAAAGTTATTATTCATTGATTTAACCAGTTGAGTGTAAATCACACCCAACATATTTTCATTAAAATTTCCCAAGTATCACCTTCTTCATTCAATAAGATTTAGTACACTACCAACAATCTCCTTCGTAAACAACCCATCCTATTAGATTTGAACAAACATCGTTATCTTGTTCGAACAAAATGTTTATCAAACTTTTAGATAGTATCAAAAACATAAATTTTCCATAAAACTTTTCACCTGATAAGGAAACTTAATACAATCTATTTTATAAAAATATTATTTCGAATTGATAAATAATTATTATGTTCCTCGTTAAAGTAAATATTTCTAAACCCTGGCTAAATTAGTATACGATTACTTATTTAGCCAATAATTCCGCTTAAAAAAATATTCTCTTATTAATAGCTGAAAATTTAAATTAAAAGATCTTTCCCATAAATTGTCTATTTATTTAAATTATGCGACTCAATGGATTCACTACTTTATATATTTACAACCAAGAACAATTTACCACTTTCTATTTTCAAACAAAGATCAGTATTTGTAAACACATTTCCCCGAATGTTTTTCAGAACCTCCTCGCTACCTTTCGCTTGTCGCTTCAAGGGACGATCCATACCGCGTAGACGTTAACCCTCCCTATCAACCTCAATGAGATTTAAGAGCAAGAACCTAACTACCACATTATACAGGAACGCCAAACAACATGCTTGTCCGCAACACTCGATCACATACAAAACCCGTTAGTATACATCACACACGAAGTTCAATAACTTATGTATGCACGTTCACAATAAAACCAACGCAACCACATGGTACATGAAACTCAATTATTCTAAATATATCTAATGCTACACAAATTACATAATACATGAAACTAGTTTGTCTACAAATCACAATTTACTGGATTGATCACATAACACACGAAACATGTTTATTTTCAATACACATGCTACTGGATTGAGCACATAATACACGAAACTTAGTTGTTTGCAATATACATGATGCATAACAATTGTTTGATTGGTACATAATTCTAGATTGATCACATTAAACATGAATCCCATTTGGTTACAAGGTACATTATACTAAATTATGTGCATTATGCAATATACATGATACTAAATTTTTATATTACACATGAAAGATATTTATTTACAAAATACATGATGCTAAGTTGCCAACACCATACATGAACTTCAATTCCTACAATACACATAATACTATGTTGTTTACATACCACATGAGAGCTTATTGATTTACAAAATACATGATGCTAAGTTGCCAACACCATACATGAACTTCATTTCCTACAATACACATGATACTATGTTGTTTACATACTACATGAGAGCTTATTGATTTACAAAATACACAACACTAAGTTTTCGACACCATACATGAAATTTTCTACAATACACATGATTCTATGTTGTTTACATTCCACATGGAAGCTTAATGATTTACAAAATATATGACGCTAAATTGTTCACGCTACACATGAGACCTATTTGATTATGAGCTACGTGACACTAGATCATACATGAGACTTGTGTGTTTACTTTATACACGAAACAAAATTTGCTTACAATTATTGCAATTGATTGATTTCATTATACACAAGACATGGTCATGCACATTTGTTCACCAAAGTTGAAGACCATAATACATTGAAACGACTCGGGGTTTGACGTATTCTTGTTCAAACACGAGCAAACTAAGAAACTTTAAGTTATACTACTCTTTAGTTGCGAACTAACCTAATTAAGGACATAGTTACTTGCTAGCGACTTTTATGTGAAAACAATGTACTTGAACAGAGTGAAAGTTATGCCCCCATTGACCCGCATACAACGGAAAGATCTATACGGACCATGCGATGATTTGAGTAATTACGGGTGCACACGGAATTATGAAAATCAGCGCATGGAAAGCATAGTGAAATTTTGTCGTGTGTTGTGACCTAAAACTTATCATGTTATGTAACAACAAAACTAATGTGATATGACAAGGGCAAGGTGGATACGCCGATGGTACTTCCTATATATAAGTGTCCTATAATATTATCAGAAGTAGCGTTGCTCATGTCACGCGAAGTTTTGACCCAGACTAATGTTTGTGAAATCTTTTACCCGCTGCCAAACTTAAGTATATTAGACTACATCTTACATAAACCCTAAATATCAAGAACCCATCAAATTCATTCCAAGTAATGCATTCCACCATTAGAATACAAATTATTATTTGACGATCTCCTCCTTAAGTTCATTTCAAAATTAATTCATTATCATCATTCATATCCGACCTTGAGTATCAGGCCTAAGCTATGTCAACAGTTACACTTCCCAAGATCTAACAGTCAAAACTCACCGAGAATCCAAAACTCTCACCTCTTGCCTGATTTAATACTCCATTAGTTAAATTTTGGGACGAAATTCCCTTAACATGGGGAGATTGTAACATCCCGGAATTTTTCGACCCTATTTTAAATTATTTTACTTAATAAAATAAAAACACTACATTAAATCCTATATGTATTCAAACCTATGCCTCATTAATTGTTAACTGAACGTATTTTAATTCAAAGTTTTAGAACTCATAATCACGTGGTAACACCTCCTAGAGTTAACTCAGTTAGTAATCCCGTTAGGTGTTCTGTTAAATCTTAACCAAGCTAATTCTGTCAAAACTGAAGTTGCAAGAACTGATTTATAAATAACCAGAAACCCTAATAGGCACGGTCGCACCTCGTTCTGGCACGGTCGCGCCAAGTGCCTTGGCATGGTCGCGCGCCTTGCTTTGGAACGGTCGCGCCTCGCGTCAGTTGAAACGTAAATGCAGTTTTAAACGCAGAATCGTTTGAATTCCATAACCGTTCTACACGTCTCGACTATAAACGACCATTATTGAGGTCTTAAACACCCGCATTATCTCGAATTAAACTCCATTATGGGTATTCATTTCAAAACCGCCGACCTCCTTATCATACCACTTGAATCCGATCATTTAGAATTGTTTATGTGTAAACAAACTACTCCCACACCTCGTACGAACCTCTGTCAAGCTTTCGCGTATTCTATTTTGTCCGGAGACGAAGTCGGAGTCGCCGGAATTCAAGCCGGAACACATCACAGTCGAGCACTATCAATCCGTCATCTATACTGGTAATTGAAACCTCCTACACTTTCGTTTCAGTCTATAGATCAAAAGCCCCAACCTGATTTGGGCTTACAATAGCTAATTTAACACGAACCCGAATCTATGTTTCATTCAAAAATGGTTTAATCGAATCCGGTTTTGGACATGTTTTAAATACAGTCAATCTATACCAATAGACTCGCAATAATCTAATGGATGAAAGCCCTATGATTTCCAACATTAACATTATACGAATTTGTCAATTCGTTTCTGTTTTGGAACAGACACGGTCGCGCTATTCTCCTAGCGCGGTCGTGTTTCATGAGACACGGTCATGCTAATACCAGCGCGGTAGTGCCTAACACACTCAGACCCGGTCGTGCTCCTTGGCTAGACTTGGTCGTGCCTCAGAACCCTAGACACGGTCGTGCCTGGCCCAGACACGGTCGTGGCTAGTGAACAGCTTAATTATGTCTTCTGTTTGATCAAAACGGTCGCGTCATGACTAGCACGGTCGCGCCCGTGGTCCTAGCACGATCATGCCTTGTCCCAAGCGCGGTCGTGTGTGTGAGAAAATCTTGGGAGAATACTAAGATTTATATTTTAAAATCAATAAGAATTCCAAATGAATTTTCAAATAAAAATAATTGATTCTATAAAGATTTATATTAACCTTATTTAAAGAGATCAAATTCCTATTCTAAAATAAATAGAAGTTATTTATTTAAACCTACAAAATTAAATTTATACTTATTATTAAACCCTACACCTAGATATTATTTATACAACCCATTTACACATATTCATAAAAATAGATTAACAAAAGTTATTTACTATATTATTTATTTAATCTATATTTAAACAAAGATTGTTTATTTGGGTTATACTTAACAAAACTTAAATCCTACAAACTCCAACCCTTTGAACACACATCCAATTCAACCCTAGACTTAGACATAGAGTATTATGCATAATATTAACTCAATACATATTACACTCTAGGTTAACGTTGTGCATTACAAGGATCTCGTTACTATCTAGTCTCTCATGTTAGCTACGCCTTTTGAATCAGGTGAGTATTACATAGCCCCTTTTACGCTTTTACATTTTTTGGGGTGGAACATGAACACTATACAAACTATTGCTTACATTTACACAAACTACACAAATACAAATCCTCTTTACATTCATGTGTGCAATTTGAGCTTTATGCCTGAGTGTTAGCTGTGCTAACTTTTGTGTGCGATTTATGTGCAATCATTAACTATTCAAGCCGACGGTAAACAATGATAGATCTGTTGAGTCTAACAAACCCACCCAGATTGGGGTGATTATTACCGACAACACAATTTTGCATGCTAGTTACAAAGGTTTGATTGTACTTGGTTACACAATAGCTGCTCTCCATAAGTGCCTTATTTTATCATGATATGTAAGGATTTTTTTACTTACAATCTATATGCTATCTATGTACAAACCTGTGTATGCTCACCAACTTTTTAGTTGACCTTATTTTATTCATGTTTCAGGTACTAATGTGTGATTTTGATCAAGACTTGCTACACTTAAGTTTTGGACCTAGATAATTTTAAATAAAGGATTATGTATTTAATTTTATGTACTTGGTTTGATTTGGTTTTATCTTGAATACTTGAAATGAATTTGAATGATTAATATATTTCAATTTAGTCAACCTTGTGCTCATGAACAGTCTACATGTCCTGTCCCGATGATACCGCCGTCGGTTGGGGTGTGACAATGTGTGGGGTGAAGGTACAGTTATGGTGTCATGTAAATAGAGTATGATGTTATGTGTTTTATACATGTGTTGTGTGTATTGTGTCGTTGTCCTTGTGACACGGCGGGTTTTGTGTGTGCATCATTGTCTTTATGACGGAAAATGAGATAACGAAGGACGAAGTCCTTCGGGAGGTCACTAAAGGTGACAATATTGAGCAGGTTAACGATGAGCTCGGGGTGTGTTGAACGCCCTGATGAGGGTGCAGTGATGAGGTATGTATTTGTGTGCATATATATGTGTTAAATTGCATACAAGTGTTGAGTTATATATACTGTGTATGAGATGATATTGACGTGAATAGATGCTATTAATGTGATGTGTAGAGTTATATTGACCATTGTGTTGGGATGAGTACATTGTGTACCACTGTTGCGTCAGTTAATTTGTGAGAGTCTTGGTTAGGGTTGGTTAAGCCGGTGTCTAGATGGTGGTTGAGATAACCAATGTGGGGTTAATTTGTGTGGTAAACTTTGAGTTATCATAGTGGTAAGTTCGATCCATGTCGGAGAAACTTACTAGGTTAAAATGGTGGTGTAAATCTAGGGTGGTGAATCCTTTGGGATATTGTAAGATAACAGGGGTTATCTATCTAGTAATAAATATTACATTGAGACGAGTTGGCTTTTGTTTAAATTAAACCATTAGAACTCACTCAGTGTAGCTGACTTTGTATGTACGTTAGATTGTTTTGCAGATGAGTCTGCTAGACGAGATATCTTGGCTTGGGAGCGGGGCTACTCGGGTTGGTGCGCATGCATTCGTAGGGTAACGTTAAGAATGTCAACGAGTTTAAAAGATAATAGTATTTGAGAAAGACTTTCGTTGTTTACTTAAATGAAAGTTAAGTGTTTTTAATGAGTTTACCTAGTGATGAGAACCAACTATAGGGTGCCCGGTTTGGGGCCTTACAAGTTGGTATCAGAGCCAGGTTTAAGAGAAAACTGGTGTTTTTAAACAAATAAAATTCCTTAACTTAAACTGAAAATGGGACGAGGGTGAAACGAATGCCACCATGAGTAATCGTGAGCCAAGAGGTACATCTTTCGAGTTGAGCTGTAATTATTATTTACCGTTTATGTAGTGTTACACTAGGTGAAGTAATTGGTGTGAGTAAGTGATTTATGGTTCCGTGTGGGATCATGATGTGTACTATGTGCGGTAGTAATATGTAGAACTACGTGACGTTGTGTGGTGTGATTAAATGAGACTATGATGCGAGTTGAGTAATGCGGAGTAGCATTAATTGTAACTATGTGAGATAGTGCGGTGTGTCGATGTGATTTAGTGATTTTATATGTGTGACCTTTAGTGGTGTGAAATTGTGATAGATATGATGACTTGCTAGATTATTGTATGGTGCTATGTGAGTTGTATGGGATGCATGTGCATCCGGTGTGTGTGAAAGGAAGAAGGTTAGTGTGAGTATGATGGGGAAAGGTTTAGAATTTGAGTAGAAATGAGGACCACCAAATTGCATTTGATAACCGTGATTTGGCAGTTCATGATTACTCTCATATTCTGAATTTGATGCCCATAGTAATCACTCCAACGTTCTATCCGGTGCAAGTACTGATGGCCATGACGATTCGGACTAGATGGATTAGGCGAGGAGCTCTCATCAGGCGGTTGACAGAACGGCGAGCTAGACGTGCGGCTGCTCTTCGTACGTGTAACATCCCGAATTCTCTATTTCCTAAAAAACACGAGATTTACGTTTAGAATTAGAGTTGTCAAAAGAACGAAAGCATGGTGTGGTAATTTAACAAATTACCTTAAAAAGGGCCAATAATGCAATTCTACAAAGTAAAGGGGGGTTATTGAAAAATCTTAAAAACCTAAAATGACAACTTAATGTTTTCAGCTACCATAACCCGTGTCACACCCCAACCGACGGCGGAATCATCGGGGCGGGACATGTAGACTGTTCATGAGCACAAGGTTGACTAAATTGAAATATATTAATCATTCAAATTCATTTCAAGTATTCAAAATAAAACCAAACCAAACCAAGTACATCAAATGAGATACATAATCCTTTATTTAAAATTATCTAGGTCCAAAACTTAAGTGTAGCAAGTCTTGATCAAAATCACACATTAGTACCTGAAACATGAATAAAATAAGGTCAACTAAAAAGTTGGTGAGCATACACAGGTTTGTACATAGATAGCATATAGATTGTAAGTAAAAAAATCCTTACATATCATGATAAAATAAGGCACTTATGGAGAGCAGCTATTGTGTAACCAAGTACAATCAAACATTTGTAACTAGCATGCAAAATTGTGTTGTCGGTAACAATCACCCCAATCTGGGTGGGTTTGTCAGACTCAACAGATCTATCATTGTTTACCGTCGGCTTGAATAGTTAATGATTGCACATAAATCGCACACAAAAGTTAGCACAACTAGCACTCAGGCATAAAGCTCAAATTTGCACACATGAATGTAAAGAGGATTTGTACTTGTGTAGTTTGTGTAAATGTAAGCAATAGATTGTATATTGTTCATGTTCCACCCCAAAAAGTGTAAAAGAGTAAAAGGGGCTATGTAATACTCACTTGGTTTGAAGGCGTAGCTAACACGAGAGACTAGATAGTAATACGAAGTCCTTGTAATGCACAACGTTAGCCTAGAGTGTAATATGTATCGAATCAATAGTATGCACAATAGTCTATGTCTAAGTCTAAGGTTAAATTGGATGTGTGTATAAGGAATTTGAAGTTGTAGGTGTTAGTGGTTTGTACTTGAATGGTGTTGTATAAAATTAAGGTTTGAGTTTGGAATAACTAAATAATAAAGCAAAATTATTATTTATTTACTTAGTTATAAAAAAATAATGTAGGTATTGGGGGTAATTAAGTATAACCTAAATAAATGATTTTTGTTTAAGTGTAAATTAAATAAATAATTGTTACCTTATTTATTTATTTATAAAATACGTAACTTAGTCATTTAGTTATAAAAATGTATTAGATGTTTTATATTAAATATAAATTTCTTTACTTTATTTTCATAAAGATGTTAAATTAATTTGTGTAAATAATATTTAAGTGTAGGGTTTAACAATAATTATAAATTTAATTTTTGTAAGTGTTAAATAAATAATTTCTATTTATTATAGAATAGAAATTTGATCTTTTTAAATAACGTCAATATAAATCTTTATAAAATCAATTCTTTTTATAAAAAAATTAATCTAAAATACTTATTGTTTTTAAAATATGGAAATAATTATTCTGTCAAGACTTTTCTCACACACACGACCGTGCGTGGGACAAGACACGATCGTGCTAGGACCACGGGCGTGACCGTGCTAGTCAGGGATGCGACTGTGTTGACCAATACAGAGGATATAGCTAAGTTGTTCACTAGGCACGACCGTGTCTGGGCCAGGCACGACCGTGTCTAGGGTTCTTAGGCACGACCAAGTCTAGCCAAGAGGCATGACCGGGTCTGAGTGTGTGAGGCACGACCGCGCTTGGGATTAGCACGACCGTGTCTCATGAAGCACGACCGCGCTAGAAGACTAGCGCGACCGTGTCTGTTCCAAAACAGATACGAATTGGCTGATTTTTATAATGTTAACGTTGGATTTCATAGGGCTTTCATCTGTAGGGTTATTACGAGTATATTGGAATATATTAATTGTATTTAAAACGTGTTCAAAGCAGGGTTCGATTAAATCCGTTTTGAACAAAAAATAGATTCTGGTTCGTGGTGATTCCCATATTGTAAGCCCAAATTAGATTAGGGCTTTTGATCTATAGACTGAAACGTAGATGTAGGAGGTTTCATTTACCCGAAAAGATGATTAATCGACAGCGTGTGGTAGAGACGATTTCCGGCGGCGACAGGTTTGGTTTCTGGTGTCCTTTGCTGCAGCCCCGGCTAATTAACGTGTTCAGAAGCCTTAGAGAGGATCGAGTAGTGGGTATCGTGTGTTTGCTTGAGAGAATTTGGATCGTAATGCAGGAATTCGTGGTCTTGCGAAAGTGGATTGACGGTTTTGAGATGAATCGGTATAATTGCGTTTATTGGTTGTAAATACGATGATAAAAATTCTTAATTGGATTGTTAATGGTAGAAACGTGCGCAACGGTTACAAAATCAAACGATTCTGCGTTTACAGGCTGCATTTACGTTTCAGTTGACGAGCGGTGCGACCGTTCCCATAAGGGGCGACCATGCCCAAGCACCTGGCGCGACCGTTCTAAAGCAAGGCGCGCGACCATGGCAAGACACTTGGCGCGACCGTGCCAGAACGAGGCGCGACCGTGCCTATTAGGGTTTCTTGTTAATTTATAAAAATCAGTTCTTGCAAGTTTCAGTATTGACAGATTTGTATAAATATGGACTTATGTATAGTTTAATAGGGTGTACTCGTGTAAAATTTGTGGATTTGCATTGGAACAAAGTATTTAGTTGTTGGTACGAATAGAACAAGTCAGTGTACTAAATTTGAATTTGAAACGTGTCACATTTAATTGAAATACATATAACAAAAATCAGAAATGTTAAAATATCCCCATGTTGAGGGAATTTCGTCCCGAAATTTAGCTAGTGGAAGCGTCGGCATCAGTGAAGAGATGGGGGTACTTGAGCTTCATTTGGTCCTCTCGTTCCCAAGTAAACTCAGGACCACGTTTAGATTCCCAACGAACTTTGACAATAGGAATACGGCTTCACTTGAGTTGCTTGATCTTACGATCCATGATTTCCACTGGTCTCTCAATGAAATGCATCGTTTCGTCAATGTGCACGTCGTCAAGAGGTATGTGAAGATTTTCATCAGCAAGGCATTTCTTCATATTAGACACATGAAATGTAGGATGTACATTGCCAAGTGATGGAGGTAATTCGAGTTTGTAAGCCACTTTCCCAATCCTTTCAAGGATCTTAAATGGACCCACATAGCGAGGTGCTAATTTGCCTTTCTTTCCAAAACGGATCACACCCTTCCACGGAGACACCTTTAGAAGAACAAGGTCACCGACTTGGAGTTCCAAGGGTTTTCGTCGTTTGTCGGCATAACTCTTTTGCCGACTTCTTGCTACTCGAATGTTGTCACGGATTTGGATAATCTTGTCGGATGTTTCTTGAATTAGCTCGAGACCGGTGATTTGTGCTTCACCAATCTCGTTCCAACAGATAGGAGAACGACACTTACGACCATAGAGAGCTTCAAATGGAGCCATGTTGATACTCGTGTGGTAGCTATTATTGTAGGAGAACTCGATTAGTGATAGATGTGAATCCCAATTGCCACCAAAATCAATTACGCAAGCTCTAAGCATATCTTCAAGATTTTGGATTGTTCGCTCGGTCTGACCATCAGTTTGGGGATGGTAGGCCGTGCTCAAATCCAATCGTGTACCAAGAGCAGTTTGGAAAGATTGCCAAAATGAGAGGTGAACCGAGCATCTCTATCGGAGATTATGTTTAGGGGAACACCGTGACGGCTCACAATTTCATCAATGTAAATTCGGGCTAGTTTCTCAACCCGATAGTCTTCACGGATAGGCAAGAAATGAGCAGATTTGGTGAGACGGTCAATGATCACCTAAATGCTATCATAACCACTTGAGGTGCGAGGAAGTTTGGTAATGAAATCCATAGCTAAGCTCTCCCATTTCCACACGGGAATTTCCGGTTGTTCAAGTAACCCGGAAGGACGTTGGTGTTCGGCTTTGACTTTGGAGCACGTTAGACATTTGGCAACATAGAGAGCAATGTCCTTCTTCATACCGGGCCACCAATATTGTTGGCGAAGATCTTGGTACATTTTATCCGCACCAGGATGAATAGATTAACGAGTCTTGTGAGCCTCGTTCATAAGAAATGTACGGAGATCATCGTGACCGGGAATCCAAATACGGTTCAAATAATAAAGTAAACCATTGGGTTTAGATTCAAGCTGGAGTTCAACACCACACGACATTTCCTCGTACATGTTACCCTCGGTGACTGAGACGTGTTGAGCTTCTAAGATGCGATTTTGAATGTCGGTTTGAATTCGGACACATTGAAGCATGACATGGTCCTTTCGACTCAAAGCGTCGGCTACAACATTCGCTTTGCAGGGATGATAACGAATCTCACAGTCATAGTCGTTAAGGAGTTCAACCCAACGTCGTTGCCTCATCTTGAGTTCCTTTTGGTTGAAGATGTTTTGGAGACTTTTGTGGTCGGTGAACACCACACATTTTGTGCCATAGAGGTAATGTCTGCAAATCTTTAATGCAAATACGACCGCACCTAACTCGAGATCGTGCGTCGTATAATTCTTCTCATGAATCTTAAGTTGCCTTGATGCATAAGAAATTACTTTGCCTTGTTGCATGAGGACACAACCGAGACCTTTGTTAGAAGCATCAAAGTAAACAACTAGATCATCATTCCCATCAGGGAGAGTCAAAATAGGAGCATTGCATAACTTTTGCTTGAGTGTCTGGAAAGATTCTTCTTGTTTTGGTCCCCATTCATAAGTCTTTCCCTTGTGGGTCAAAGCGGTAAGAGGGACAACAATTTTAGAGAAATTTGAGATGAAACGACGATAATAACCCGCAAGACCAAGAAATGAACGAATTTCGGTGGGGTTCTTCGGGGCATTCCAATTTTTAACCGCTTCGATCTTAGCAGGGTCAACATGAATTCCCTTGTTGTAGACGATATGACCAAGAAATTGAACTTCTTTTAGCCAAAATTCACATTTAGAGAATTTGGCATATAGTTGTTCCTTCCTTAAGTGATCCAAAACTAGTCTAAGGTGTAGTTCATGGTCGGCTTTAGTCTTGGAGTAGATTAAGATATCGTCAATGAAGACGATCACAAATTTATCAAGGTACTGTTTGCACACACGATTCATGAGGTCCATGAAGACCGCGGGTGCATTGGTTAGTCCAAAAGGCATGACCATGAACTCGTAGTGACCATACCTTGTTCGGAAAGCAGTCTTTGGAATATCTTCCTCTTGTACACGGAGTTGGTGATAACCAGATCGAAGATCAATCTCTGAGAAGCAAGTAGAACCTTGAAGTTAATCGAAGAGATCATCAATCCTAGGTAAAGGGTAACGGTTTTTTATGGTAAGCTTGTTGAGTTCGCGGTAGTCAATACACATGCGGAATGATCCTTCCTTCTTTTTGACGAATAAGACGGGTGCACCCCACGGTGAATGACTTGGACGAATGAAGCCCTTGTCGGAGAGCTCTTGGAGTTGACTTGCAAGTTCTTGCATTTCAGAAGGTGCAAGACGGTAAGGAGCTCTAGCCACGGGGTTAGCTCCGGGTATGAGGTCAATGCGAAATTCTACTTGTCGAACGGGTGGAAGGCCGGATATATCTTCGGGAAAATCTCGAATGATGGGAATGTCTTGGATATTCTTCTCTTTGACATCCTTTTGAACAACATGTGCTAAGAAGGCTACGTACTTCTTTCGTAAGTACTTTTGGGCGGTAGTGCATGACATTAACTTGAGTCCTTTGCAAGGCTTTTCACCAAAGACTCTTAACGTTTCTCCCGACGGTAGAGGTATTCGGATGCACTTCTCGAAACAGATGACTTCGGCATGATGATTTGATAGCCAATCCATGCCTATGATGATATCAAAACTCCCTAGTGGTATTGGTACAAGGTTGATTGGGAATGTATGATCATTAAGTTCTAGAGAGCAATCGTGAATAACAGAGTCAATTGTAAGTGAGTCACCATTTGCTACTTCGACGGTGAAGGTTTTCTCTAATTGGGATCGTGTCTTTGCAAGTAAGGGTTCAAAGTTAAGTGACACAAAACTTTTGTCGGCACCAATATCAAATAAAATGGAGGCATATTGACTATTAACAAGGAACGTACCATTGACCACATCATTGTTGGCTTGAGCTTCATTGGCGTTTATGTTGAAAGCACGCCCACGAGCTCCTCCTTGCCTAGCATTGATTAATCTTGGGCACTGATCACAGAAATGATTTGGGTTACCACATTCATAACAAGCTTGCCCATTTGCAATAGCGGGAACACCTTGATTAGCCACTTGGGGGTTGTTTCGGTTTGGTGGGTTGACTTGGCCTGCAAGTGCTTTGGCTCTACAAACATTTACTGTATGGTCATATTTCCCACAGTGAGTGCAAAGGCGACATGGAATGTTTTGGAGATGGTGATAGTTGCATGTGGCACAGAGTGGATAAATCCCAACATATGGCTTTTTGGCTGGTGCTTGAACCATAGGCGCAGCTTGGTTAACAGGGATAGCAGGAGTGACCATAGCATAATTTATAGTCTTTTTTTTCTTATTATTATGGGAGGGTTCAGTTGTGGCTTCTTTGACGTGCGTGGGAGGGGTTGCAGTGTCGGGAACTTTCTTGGTGCCTTTTCTAGTCAGAGTTCCTGCTTTCACATGGTTGTCGGTTAGTGTAGCAGCTAAGCGGATAGCATCTTCAAGTGTTGCGGGATTTCTCCCTAAGACAGTATCTTGGATTTGCCTAGGTAATCAACCAATATACTTCTCAATGCAGCGAGATAAAGGTGTGACCATATGGGGCACAAGAAGACTCAACTCGTGGAACCGAGTTGTATAAGCTAGACTTTCACCACCATCTTGGGCAAGATCCCAAAACTCGGCTTCCAGTTTCTTTACCTCATTTCGAGGACAAAATTCTTCGATCATTAGCCTTTTAACCTCATCCCAAGGTAAGGCCATTGCTACTTCCACACCTCTAGTTCTCTTTTCCCCATTCCACCACGTGAGTGCCCGTTTTTGTAAGACACTTGTGGCATGACGAAAACGAAGGTTATCGTGGCAGTCACTATTGAGAAAGGTATTCTCAATACTTTCGAACCATTGAAGAAGTCCCATAGCACCTTCGGTACAATAGAACTTAAGAGGATTGCATGAATTGAAGTGTTTGAAGGTGCATTGTGGTGGGTTGGCACCACCACCCCTATTAGCTCCATGGTTACCATTGGCGGCCCCATTAGCTTGAGTGAGTTGATTCAGAAGTTGTGCAAGGATGGTATCAATATCGGTGTTGTTGTTGGTCACGGTAGCACGACGGGGAGGCATTCTACAGACCCGACATCATGTTTGCAGTGTGCTTGTGTGCACGTTTTCAGGCTAATCCTAAACTCTCTCATTTATCTGCTATCAAACGTATTTTAAGATATTTAAGGTATAAGCCAAAATTGGGTCTGTGGTATCCTAAAACTGACTTGTTTGATCTTGTGGCTTATTCAGATTTAGACTACGGGGGTTGCAACTTAGACCGAAAATCCACTTCTGGAGGTTGTCAATTCCTTGGCAATCGCCTTGTTTCATGGCAATGTAAGAAACAATGCACCGTTTCCCAATCCACCGCCGAAGCCGAATACATTGCCGCAGCCCTCTGTTGTTCCCAAGTCAGATGGATACACCATCAGATGCTTGACTATGGGATCACATTCCATGAGACACCCATTCTGTGTGACAACACTGCCATTCCCCATATCACCAAAAAACTCGTTCAGCATTCCAAAACAAAACACATTGAAATTAAACATCATTTTATTCGTGACTGTGTTGAAAAGAAACATATTCAAATCGTTGAAGTCAAAACCGACAAACAAACCGCAGACATCTTCACAAAGGCTTTTGACTCTACCAGATTTGCCCAACTGGTGGAGATGCTTGGAATGATTAACTTTCAGTAAATTATGTGAATAGTAGTTTATTTTCTAAATTTTGATTAGTTAACAAAGAAAATTTTAAAAAGATTTTATTTTTATGTACAATTTCTAAGCAAATATTTTGGGGGAGAAATATAATATTTTAATGTTGAAAAGAATTGTTGTGTATATAATCTTCAAGTGGTTTTGAATTGCAAAAAAAAAAAAAAAAATTGAATCTGACCTTTGAGAATTGATAGTGTCTGATCTCATCTCTTGGACATGGAATGGACCAAAAGCGATGGTGTTTACTGAGGTATAGCTGGTAGACCCGACATATGGTTAAAACTTGTAAGTAGTGTGAAAACCTAATATATATCTCATACTTGTGTGTTTAAACCCATTATTGAAACATCTAACCCATTTTTATATCTAAGAAAACCAATTCAATCAGATACAAGCTTACGTATTGGATTCCTATTCATACGCCAAGTGACCGTCAAAATAACGATATTTACCACCGATGACCCCGTATGTTTTGCTTATGCAAAGATCTCGGGTGCTCAACCTTTTTCCATCCACTTGGATGATTTGACCCCGTGTGTTTTGCTTACACAAAGATCTCGGGTGTTCAACATTTTTCTATCCGCTTGGATAATTTTATGACTTCTTTTTTTTTGCTTACGCAAAGATCTAGAATGTTCGTACCTTTTTAATATCCACTTGGATATCTTATTTTGTTTTGGTGGTACTTTGACATTACTAAGACGGTACCTTGGTTAATCAGAAAGATATGATAGGATGAAGATGGGTATTTCTTGAGGATTGATAGGTTTTCAAAATCATTTTATTTCAATATGTGGGATACACCTTGTATATTGCGTAAATGGTACCTTTTAATCACATGAAATCTTTGTACAAACAAATGTTCGGGTTTACTTTGCACAAATACCAGCTATCTTCAGGGACTCACAGTAGTTAATTGCAAAAGGAAGTGTTTCAAGAGACTGACCAGATCTGATCTCATGTTGGATCTTTTTCAAGAAGATAAGTGTAAATATCTTGTGTATAATTTCATTTCTATAGTTAAGTCTGTTTTAACAGTGTATATATGTTAGTCTTATTTCTGTTCTTTGAACTATCGAAACTACTTTGTGCATATCGAAACTACTTTGACATATCGAAACTACTTTGTGCATATCGAAACTACTTTGAACTATCGAAACTAGTTGTTCATATCGAAACTAGTTTGTCCTATCGAAACTAGTTGTTTCGACAGGGGCATTTTTGTCTTTTGTCTTACGAAAATTAAAAGCCTTCATAAGCAATCCCTCCCTTCATACTGATTTTCACTCGTCTTTTTCAAACCCTCTTCGTCTTCTCTGTCATTCGCAAAATCTCTCAAACCATCGGTCTGAGTTGCAAGATATCAGCATTAATCACCTGATTTCCCCGTTGTCACCATCGTCTTCATCATCAGGTATCGTCTCACTACTTCATTTGGATAATTTTTGCAAATCGGCAAACCTAGGATTCCCAAATTTAAAATTTGTTCGACTAAATCTTCATAATAACAGTCGTTTTTTTTGTGCTTATCCGTGTTTGCAAACATCTCTATCATCTTAGAACTCACGATGATTGTGTATTCTTGCAGAAAACAGTCTCACATTTAGTAAGATGAAGTTTCGTCACTTACAGGCCACTCTAAACCCTTCTTTAAATTGTTTATATTAGTCTGAGTATCATGAATCAAATATGTTTGGGTTTCAAAACCAAGTAGTTTCGATAAAGGAGTTCAACACTTTCAAAAAATTTTCAAAAGGTTTTCAATCGAAACTACTAGTTTCGACACCCAAACTTGCCCTAGCATCCCTGATCGAAACTAGATAGTTTCGATAAGTTCATCTACATCGAAACTAGTTGTTTCGACAGGGTTGATTTCAAAAAAAAAAAATTCTAAATGTTGATCCAAGCTTATAGCCTTTATCGAAACTACTTGTTTCGATAAAGTTGTTTGTTAAATTAACCAAGTTCATCTCAAATCGAAACTAGTTGTTTCGACAGTAAGGACTTTAAAATTTTTCTAAGTGTTGGTATATCTTGTTTCGATTAAGTATATTCAGAAACTTTACTTATTGTGCAAAACTGATGAATTTTACAGGTATGGATCTCTTATTCGTAAAAAGACACAATGTCTGTGCATTCCTTAATGCCAATGATCCAAAAGCTGCAGAATTCACTCGTGTCTTAAACTTCCTGGCAAACTCCAACATCAGCTTTGCCATCAGCAACAACCTGCCGGTGTTTGAGACATCCATAAGAGAATTTTGGGAGACTGCAGAGATCATCACAGTTGAAAATATGAAGCACATCAGAGCAACTGTGCTTGGCCAAGAAGTCTTATTTTCTGAAGCTACAGTTAGAGAGGTGCGGCAGTTTAATGACAATCCAGATGCACCCATTGAATTTCCAATCTTCTATGTTAAAGAATGCTTCAGAAGATTGGGTCATCCAGAAGAATTCAAAAGTGGTCAGATAATCAAGAACTCCTTACCAAGCCACTGGAGATACGTAGTGCACGTGTTTATTCACTGCCTATCAATCAGAAAAGGAGGTTTTGATTCAGCAAACAGCACTCTTGGCTCAGCAATTTTGGGGTTAGTCAAGGGAAGAGATTACAATTTTTCTGGCTTCATCTTCAGACAGTTAAAAGACAACCTAACAGGAGCAGTGAAGGAGAAATTTCTGGCATATCCAAGATTTCTACAGATTATCATCAATCATCTTCATCCTGAGCTGCAACAAGTTGGGAACACCTTTGTGTTCGACCATATGATTGCCAAGACTCTCAGCTATATGAGAAGTACAAACAAGATAACCAACAGGGCTATAGCTGACGTTCCCCTGTTTGGTTATATTATTAGTGAAGAAGAAGAATTCATTCCTGATATTGACCCCGATCTAGAAGAAGAGATCTTATCATCTGATGAAGAAGAGATGGAAGTTGAACAAGATCAAGGTAATCAACTTATTGATGAAGCAGAGATTGATATAAACGTCCCTAATGTTCAAGAAGAAGAACAACCCATCATTGAGCCTGTGATAGAGGCTCCTTTTGTTGAACAAATACAGATAATTCAAGAGCCAGCAGTTAATGTTGAAGTTGGTATGCATGAAGCTGAGGAGGAAGTTGCAGAATCAAGTGGAACTCTGGATGGAGGAATCTATGGATCTGACTACTACAAGTCTGATTCAGATGATAGAACAAAACATCTTGCATCTTCCTCCAAACGGCAAGTTGAGTCAGGTTCTAATTTTGAGGAAGAAGAGCCTAGGGCAAAGAAAATCAAGACTGGATTAGAAGATTTGTCATCCTCATCAGATTCTCTATTAGCTACTCCACAACCAACTCCGGAACCATCTCCACAACCCACTCCACTACCATCTCCACAACAATCACCCATCCATACTACTTCCACATCACCACCTCATGATTCAACCTCTCCTGTACCAAGAGTTAAAAGTTTAAGCCTTGAACTGAAGAAAATGCAGGATAAGATTCAAAAGAAAGATGAAGAAATTGAAGGCTTAAAATCTAATTTGCATGATGTCCAGGAAGAGGTTAAAGACCTGAAGCTGGAAGTTGGGGGTTTACATACCCAGATTGAGATTCAACAAACTCAACTTGAAACACAACAGAGACTAATCTCAAAGCAAAAAGAAGAATTCAAGGCTTTAGCTGAAGCGGTGGAACAGCTCAAAGCCTCAATGAAAAAACCTGTGCAACAACAACCAACCACTTCAACAGCTCAGGGGGAGACCACATCTGTAGTTGAACCCTCATCTCCTGCCCTTGTGACTAATCCAGAGTCTGTACTAACTATCTTTACTGGCCTTGCTGAGAAGACAAAGGAGGCAGTTGAAGTCAAGGTTGAAGAACCAGAATTAGACCTTCCCTTAGCAAGTGAGAGAAGAGATGCAAGGAAGAAAGGGAAAGGGACTTCTACTGAAATAGAGACCGTGATTCTGGATGAAGAAGACATCCCATCTGATGATGAGCTGAATGCCCTTTTAGATGAAATTGAAAACTATGGGTATAATGATCTTTATCCAGAAATTCTGACCACCGAGGAAAAAGAGACAGAGAGAACCAGATACTTCACAGAAGAAGGAGAGGAAATTCAAACCTTGTCTGATGAAGAAAAAGGCGAAGAAGATGTTCAGGTTAATCTTATCAAGACAGTCACTCCTGAACCAACCACTACAGTCTCTGAATCCAGTCCAGCACAAGATCCACCTTCTGTTGCACCTGAACCTCCAATTTCAAGAAAGTCTTGGTTTAGGAAAATCATTCAGGAAGAAACTCCTAAAACATATGAATGGATAGCTGAGCATCAGGAACTAAAGAGGCCTCCAATTGGCTGGAAGTATGATGCTGAAAGGAAGCTCTTTATTATCAGAAGATATAGAGGGGGAGTTCAGCACTTTAAAAATATGACTGACTTCCAGACCCTTCCTTTCTATGACCTCGGGGATTTAGCCAAACTTCTCCTTCAAAACCCTGGGAAGGTTATGATGGCTTATGACTTTGAGAAATTTCTGCATTCTCAAGTCAATAATGATTTCAATAGAATGAAGCCTAGGAAAAATCAAATGAAAACTCAAAGACAAGGTTTCATCCTAAGACTAACAAGCCATATGTGTTCTTGAGGTACAAGCCTGCCCAAACTCACAAGACCATCACCATTCCAAAATATGTACCTGTCCAGCTGCAAACTTTCAGAAAGTGGTACTATGACCCAATCATTGGCAGTGCAGTAATAGAGTGTGAGGGCAAGGAAGACATCACTATCTTTGAGCCTATGGAGTTGTTGAAATTTCAACCTGAAGATCTGGAGGTACTATTCCAGAATCACATTCAGGCATACAGTGATGAAGATGAAGCTGATGCCAAGGCCTACCAAAGAGTTGTAACTCTCCACGTTAAACCATTCATCCCAAGGACAACTGAAGGACCAGCTGCTTGATGAAAACAGTAATGCAACAGCTTAGGGGGAGATTGTAGAGTCTTATCTTATGTATAAGTTGTTGTCATTTATTGTATGTTTAAACAGTTTTAGACTAGTTTACTTTATGTCATTTCATTAAATGTAATTTTAGTTTTCTGTAATTTACTGCTTTATTAGCTAAGTCTGGGCTAGTTTCGATTGAGTTTGTTCAATCGAAACTAGTAGTTTCGATAGATGGTAGTTTTGACAGTTCTGTGTATCACTTGTAAATGGTCAATCGAAACTAGTAGTTTCGATTGAACATAGTTTCTATACCTGTCACTACTATAAATAGCCTAGTTTGAGAATGTTTAGGGTGTGAGTAGCGGCTGTAACCCTGAACCTTCTCTTTCACATTGTTATTGAATCAATACATTTTGCAGTTGTTTTTACACTGTGTTCTTACATTTTCATATCATTTTGTGTTGATTCATTGTGAGGTTAGCCTGTTATCTTCACCGATTCTGTTTCTACCATCTGTTTCACCACCATACACACAGTTTCCGCCTGTGTGTGTAATCGATCAAATCAGTGATTTCAAGAGAAATCTGGACCTACAATTCGCACAACACAAGAAAAGATGTAAGAACTTATGAATGTTGTTTGGATTTAAAAGAATAAGATAACAAATAAAATAGTAAATCATAGTTTGGATTGTATTCAAATAGTGATATAATCACTTGAATACTTTGACACATTAAGGTTAATTAAACTCATATAATTTTCAAGGAGACATGTTTTAGCCTATAAGTAAACACTCATCCCGGGAATTCCCAGGAAAGCATACGGGTCCCTCGGTTGATTGGGATTTATGCGAAATGCTTTCCTAGACAGAAAACCCAGAATAAAGGTGTCACCCTTCCAGATTGCACGTGTCCTCAAATAATTAACAAGTTTAAAAACCTTAACGAGTGTATAAAAAGATTTTTATGGTTTTAGATCTATGAAGTTTCCACATGCTAAGAAGATGATGATAGAGAAGTAGGTAAGAATATTATGAGGTTTTAGGGTATAGGTAGGAATATTGTTTATATAATTTATTATTTAAGTATAGTCTAATAAGTCATGAATTTTTAACAAGTAAGGCATAAAAAATGAAATAATAACTAATCATAGTAAGCATGTAACACATAGCATGTACCACATAATCACATAAACATGAAGCATGGCATAAGTGGGTGTCCTAAAGTTATAGTCTAGGTCAAGAGTGTCTAATAACCTAGTTCCCTATAACCAAGGCTCTGATACCAATCTGTCACACCCCAACCGATGGCGAAATCATCGGGGCGGGACATGTAGACTGTTCATGAGCACAAGGTTGACTAAATTGAAATATATTAATCATTCAAATTCATTTCAAGTATTCAAAATAAAACCAAACCAAACCAAGTACATCAAATGAGATACATAATCCTTTATTTAAAATTATCTAGGTCTAAAACTTAAGTGTAGCAAGTCTTGATCAAAATCACACATTAGTACCTGAAACATGAATAAAATAAGGTCAACTAAAAAGTTGGTGAGCATACACAGGTTGTTACATAGATATCATATAGATTGTAAGTAAACAAATCCTTACATATCATGATAAAATAAGGCATTTATGGAGAGCAGCTATTGTGTAACCAAGTACAATCAAACCTTTGTAACTAGCATGCAAAATTGTGTTGTCGGTAACAATCACCCCAATCTGGGTGGGTTTTTCAGACTCAAAAGATCTATCATTGTTTACCGTCGGCTTGAATAGTTAATGATTGCACATAAATCGCACACAAAAGTTAGCACAACTAGCACTCAGGCATAAAGCTCAAATTTGCACACGTGAATGTAAAGAGGATTTGTACTTGTGTAGTTTGTGTAAAAGTAAACAATAGATTGTATATTGTTCATGTTCCACCCCAAAAAGTGTAAAAGAGTAAAAGGGGCTATGTAATACTCACTTGGTTTGAAGGCGTAGCTAACACGAGAGACAAGATAGTAATACGAGGTCCTTGTAATGCACAATGTTAGCCTAGAGTGTAATATGTATCGAATCAATAGTATGCACAATAGTCTATGTCTAAGTCTAAGGTTAAATTGGATGTGTGTATAAGGAATTTGAAGTTGTAGGTGTTAGTGGTTTGTACTTGAATGGTGTTGTATAAAATTAAGGTTTGAGTTTAGAATAACTAAATAATAAAACAAATTTATTATTTATTTACTTAGTTATAAAAAAATAATGTAGGTATTGGGGGTAATTAAGTATAACCTAAATAAATGATTTTTGTTTAAGTGTAAATTAAATAAATAATTGTTACCTTATTTATTTATAAAATATGTAACTTAGTCATTTAGTTATAAAAATGTATTAGATGTTTTATATTAAATATAAATTTCTTTACTTTATTTTCATAAAGATGTTTAATTAATTTGTGTAAATAATATTTAAGTGTAGGGTTAACAATAATTATAAATTTAATTTTTGTAAGTTTTAAATAAATAATTTCTATTTATTTTAGAATAGAAATTTGATCTTTTTAAATAACGTCAATATAAATCTTTATAAAATCAATTCTTTTTATAAAAAAATTAATCTAAAATACTTATTGTTTTTTAAAATATGGAAATAATTATTCTGCCAAGACTTTTCTCACACACACGACCGTGCGTGGGACAAGGCACGATCGTGCTAAAACCACGGGCGCGACCGTGCTAGTCAGGGACGCGACGGTGTTGACCAATACAGAGGATATAGCTAAGCTGTTCACTAGGCACGACCGTGTCTGGGCCAGGCACAACCGTGTCTAGGGTTCTGAGGCACGAACAAGTCTAGCCAAGAGGCATGACCGGGTCTGAGTGTGTGAGGCACAACCACGCTTGGGATTAGCACGACCGTGTCTCATGAAGCACGACCGCGCTAGAAGACTAGCGCGACCGTGTCTGTTCCAAAACATAAACGAATTGGCTGATTTTTATAATGTTAACGTTGGATTTCATAGGGCTTTCATCTGTAGGGTTATTACGAGTCTATTGGAATATATTAATTGTATTTAAAATGTGTTCAAAGCAGGGTTCGATTAAATCCATTTTGAACGAAAAATAGATTCTGGTTCGTGGTGATTCCCATATTGTAAGCCCAAATTAGATTAGGGCTTTTGATCTATAGACTGAAACGTAGATGTAGGAGGTTTCATTTACCCGAAAAGATGATTAATCGATAGCGTGTGGTAGAGACGATTTCCGGCGGCGATGGGTTTGGTTTCCGGTGTCCTTTGCTGCAGCTCCGGCTAATTCACGTGTTCAGAAGCCTTAGAGAGGATCGAGTAGTGGGTATCGTGTGTTTGCTTGAGAGAATTTAGATCATAATGGAGGAATTCGTGGTCTTGCGAAAGTGGATTGACGGTTTTGAGATGAATCGGTATAATTGGGTTTATTGGTTGTAAATACAATGATAAAAATTCTTAATTGGATTGTTAATGGTAGAAACGTGCGCAACGGTTACGAAATCAAACGATTCCGCGTTTACAGGCTGCATTTACGTTTCAGTTGACGAGCGGCGCGACCGTGCCCAAGCACCGGGCACGACCGTTCTAAAGCAAGGCGCGCGACCGTGCCAGAACGAGGCGCGACCGTGCCTATTAGGGTTTCTTGTTAATTTATAAAAATCAGTTCTTGCAAGTTTCAGTATTGACAGATTTGTATAAATATGGACTTATGTATAGTTTAATAGGGTATACTCGTGTAAAATTTATGGATTTGCATTGGAACATAGTATTTAGTTGTTGGTACGAATAGAACAAGTCAGTGTACTAAATTTGAATTTGAAACGTGTCACATTGAATTGAAATACAGATAACAAAAATCAGAAATGTTACAACCCGATTCAGTCATTCTGCTTCCTTTCGTCACTACAACCGAAGCCAAGCACGTCTCGCCGGACCTACAACTCCACGCATACCTCTCCACGTTCGCGAAACCCTAATTCTACCGACCTGTAACTCGGGTTAAGTGGAGAAGCTCACGGGGATGACTATGTACAACCGTTCTTGACGACAAGGAGCGTGTGTGCTGCTGTCATGGCTCCGACAGCAGCATAGGACTCGCATGTTGCAGAATACGAGGATGAGGGGTGGTGCTTGTTAACTGTTACGGTGGTATTCACACCACCCTCTGTTTTGGAGCTCCATTAGATGACGACGGTGATTGTACTAGTTCACGACGGCATGATAACGGTGGTTAACAACAGTGGCGCGAATGGTGGTGATGTTATGGCGTCCTAGTGGTCCTAGCAGTTTCATGGCGGTTCACGACAATGGAGGAGTTATGGTTGGGGATGGTCCGTATGAGCATGACGGTAGTGGTATGGGTCTCACGGCGGAAGTAGGGTGGTTCGTACAAGGTGGTCAGCGGTGGCGAAGGTTGTTATGGCCAGGTGGTGGTGACAATGGTGGTTAGTAGTTATAAGATGGTTCACGGGGGGGGCTTACATGAAGGTAATAGTTGTAGGTCCACACGGGTCTTCTATGGATCTAACTCGAGACGTGACGTGTATCAAGCATACAGAGTGCGGAATCCAACGTACGCGTAACCGTGTAAACAAGACATTCACAAAGACTAGAATTAACACAAGATGTAAATAATATTCTCTTTGATTTCCACCAAACTTTGAGTTTACAGAACTTGAACACAAATTGCAAAAGCTCCTTAAACTAACATGTAAACTCCTATTTATAGACTCACAGCCATGCAGGCGAAGTTCGCCTAAACTAGGCCTAGGCGAACTTGTTAAGTTCGCCTATTACAAAACTTAACTAAAACTTACAAAACATAAAGACATAGAAGATCTAATCTATTACAAGGCCTATTGTCACACAACTATGTCCTAACAGACTCCGCCTTGACAATAGCTTGATCATCTGTGTTCATGTTGATCTCTTCCAATTCTCTGGTAGTTTACTCCCTGCACACACTCCATGTTTGTTGCAAATCTCCAAGACTCTCTTATACTGTAAACCCTGCTCACGCCATTCAATAGTAAACATAATCTCCTTTCTCTTTAACATATGTTGGTCTTTCTTTGAGAAGTTAATAAGGTTCATAGCATCATATAAACAAGCTATGACTTTATTGTCTTAATCTTCAATTTTTTTCCTCTCTAGTGTTCACATCTGCATACCACCATATCATATTGCCCAGACAATCTTGTGGTATTTTCTTCAAATGTATCTTCTTTACTACTTTAACTAGTTTAAACTTGTAGTTCCAAATCAACTTACCAGTTTTAGAATCAGTACTCTTTACTCTCTTGCCCTTTTGTGGTTTCAGCTTATCATATTTCCCCGAACCACCTTCCAATCTAATCAACCTTGTTATAGCCTCAGCAATACCATTCTTTGAATTTTGATAAAGGATTTAGTTGCCAAACCATTCAGCTCGCATCTAGGCAAAGTATTAAAATACCTAAGTCTTGGTATCAGATATTGAACACCATCAGATCTTTTTAAGGCAAACAGATTGATTTCTTCATCAAATAACCAACTGATAATTCTACCAACACACCTATCTTTATTCACATACTTTTCTTTCAGAACAGGTGGTGATGGTGACTTGGGTAACACTTTCTTCCAGCTTTTTACCATCTCTAACCATTTTTCTTTCGTCATACTTGTATGCTTATAGATCACAGGTTCTTCGGTAGTCTTTGACTGAGCATTATCTAGGTTAGAATCAGGCACTGTGACATCTTCAGTAGAGTCCATAGAGTCAGCCATTCCATCAGAAGTTACTTCAGGAATAACATCATCTAGGATGAGGTCAAAAGGCACATATATACCATCACACCCTTCATACATCAAAATTGTTGTATCTTTGGTAATTTCCACTTCTACTATCTTTCCTTCTTCTATCTCTGAGTTAATTTCTTCATCTTCTAAGTCATCAAACAACTCATCTATACCATCTAAGCAGTCTATCTTTTCAGCTTCATCCAAATCGGAATCATCTTTAAAGAATTCTAGAAGCAATACATCTTCATTCTCTCCTATAACTTTATCTCCAGAAGTTTCAACTTTATTTGAAGTAGACTCCCCCTGAAACTGAGATATCGGAGCAACATCAGTGTATTGACGATCACCCTTGTTTCAACTGGGATCATTGTCTTCATTGTCATATCTTTGAACTGCCTCTGTATGACAAGCATCTTTAAATACTACATGCATCTCCCCCTGAGCGTCAATATATTCTATCAATTGTGAGATTAGAATTTGCATCTCAGAGATCTTCTTGCTTTGAGATTGAAGAGTTTGTTCCCTTTGAAAATCATTTGCCATTAATACATCTACTTGACCTTGAAGACCCACAACTTGAGCTTCTAGGCAAAAGACTTTGCCTTATAGAGCATCAATCTTAGCATCCTTCGAGGAACTAGATGGACCAACTTGTGAAAAAGTAGGCGGAAGAACTGGAGCAGGAGTACCTTAGGGTGAAATAGACTGAGACGGATGTGGTGATACAATCAAAGAATCCACAAAAACCAAGTCATCAGCTACTCGAGTATTTGCAGCAGCAGTCATGGAAGCAGACAATAACTTCTGTGACTTTGGAGTAGGAACATAATCAGAATCAGAAGACGATTCATCTCTTAACAATCTTTTGCTAAGTGCTGTTCCAGGAGGAAGACCTCGAACAGACTTACGTCTTTGTTTAGTAGCAACAGACTTTAATCTTTTACCAGCATTTGCCGATGGAATAGTAGCAAGTTTAGCATAATGATCTGGATCAAAGTCCTGTGTAGCTTCAGAATCAGTATCAGATTCAGCATCATTAGCTTTTTCAAAAGAGCTTGTGCTAGTATCACTAACTTGACCTTCTTGATTTGCTTGTGGTGAATGAACTTGTTCTTCATTATCAAATTTCTCATTTTCTGCTTGTTAATAAACATTGACATCAACATGAACCTCTTCATGAACCTCTAAATTAGGTTCTATCACATTATCTTGAGCAGCATCATGAACTTGTACATTAACTTGTTTTGGTTGTACTTCAGGTGCAACTTGTTGTGGTTGAGGTTGCTGTTGAATTTGCGGTTGCGGTTGTTGTTGTTGAACCTCTTCTGGATGAATCCAATTATCATTTGGAGGAACAACATAAACAGGATTAATCAAGTGACCAAACAAAGGAGTTGCAACATGAATCAGGGTTGGATTTTGTTGCTTGATGTTGTTACAATCAGTTAAAATCCTTTTGGTCATTGGAGTGAAAGTAAGACGATGTTGTAACTGAGGTAGATTAGGTATAGGATAATTTAGAATCATTTGTAGAAACCTCGGATACATAAGAAATCCTTGACCAGCCGGTGGAGTAATCTGTGCAACTATCTCCTTATAAAAATAGTGAGCAAAGTTGAACCCTCTGTTCAATGTAAGAGCCACCATTGCAGATTGTAATGAGGTCTTCAAACCATCAGTTCCAGATTTCCTAGGAGAAAGACATTGAATAATGACGTGCATAAAGTATCTCCATTGTCCTACTAGACCACCCTCCCTTGCTTGTGTATCATTAGCTCTTCCTCTGTAACCGATTCTTTGAAAACAACCCATAATCAATGTAGAAGGTAAACCCAAAGGTTCTTCATCATTTCCTCTAAGATGTAGAGCTTGACGAATAGTATCAACAGATATTGCTACTTTCGTGTTGTTAACAGTAGCTCTAATAACATTCGGATCCACAGTACAGTCATGTTGTGCAGTATCCTAGAACTGTTGAACGTAATTCAGGCTGATGTAGGGATTTGCTGAAACAGCAACACTTATCCTTGATCTATTAAGAAAGTTATTGATTTCTCGATAATTCACCGCTTCAGATAAATTTGGATCCTCCAACGCCACTTGGTTATGTTTATATTCAACTCGACGATCCATCTGTAAAAAATGACATACCAAAAATCACACACAAAACACGTTAAAATACGATACAAACAAAAATGAAAAAAAAAACAAAATAAAAAAATGCTAAGTCAAAAACACTTTTGTCCCCTGAGGCGAACTTATTAAGTTCGCTTAGAGTTGCAAGAGGCGAACTTAATAAGTTCGCCTGAGCAAGTTCGCTCCAAGCTCAGAAAACCAACAGAAATCAAAAACCTCCCAATCACTGAAATCCGATGTTAAAATTGAACACCACAGGATTGAAACAACTCCATGAATCTTTATCAATCATCAATTTCAAGCATAACACAAATTAGATTGAGGTTTAGATCTAAAACCAGTCGAGACGAACTAAACCATAACCTAGATCAGAAAACAGCTTGATTTGAACGATTCAATGGATAAAAGAACCTGATTCTACCTTGGTTTGATGCGCAAATCCTTGAATAACCAGAAAATAGAAACCACAACTCAAAATCAAACACTCTGTTAACACCGTGAACAAGTTCGCTTAAAACGAAATAAGTTCGCTTCAGACAAATTTTATGAGAATATGAACAAGTTCGCTTCAGTTAAACAATATAAGCTTCAGTCTTAAGTTCGCTTACCAGGTGAACTTATTAAGTTCACTTACCAAGCGAACACAATAAGTTCGCTTCTTCTCCACACTTAGAGAAAATGTTGAACTGTTGAACTTTCAACCTTCTATGCTTCTCGCTCTCAATTTTCTTTGTCAGATACCTGGAACCAGTATCCGATCCAATCCCGAACCCCTTTAAAAAAAATTTGGAAATCTCACGGAAGCATGAAAGAAAATCTTTTTGAATTTTATCTATACAAACTTGAAAACACATATTTTTTGTTTTTCTCTATACAAACTTGAAAACACATATTTTTGTTGAACACCATGAGTAAGAAGATCATATCAGTATATATGATATATCAATCACACATTTTGGATATAAAATCCGTATAACAAGGTAATTGGTATCCTATGCCATTCTTTCAAGTCTTGGCCAATCAAACCAATATCTTTTAAGATTATCAAACTCTATATTTTTCAGACTTTCATATATTGCATGTAATGATACATGATAAACAATCAATGAAAAACAGGATCAGGCTATGACACACAAATTTAAATTGTCAATATTATAAGATTTGAAACTAAAAGCATCTCATTCCCACTTTCTTGTGAGTTAAGGTACCATTTAAGTATGAAATACAACGTGTACCCCACTAGTATGCCAACAGAAAGTAAATTGCATTATCTTCAAGACATATGAGATTTATGCAAAGATAATATCAATATCCAGGATGAAACTATCACAATTAGCACAGGAAAAGAAACAGATCCCGAAGGATATAAGGAATCAGAATGATTCAATTGCTTGGCTTGGGATGTAATATCATGCTAGATTGTAACAGAAGAACTCTTCAGTGGAATGAATGATTAAAGAATCGATTGATTCAATAATACAGGGTAATGTGATCTAACTGTTATCTGGATATTCAATGGAATCAAGATATTGATCCAAGGGCGAATATATGTTCCAACATATTTTGTCAGAAACATATCTTAGTTCAACATCACATTGCATGTTTTTCGGGGCATGGGCAGTGAAGTGAACTGAAAAATTGTACCAATCAATATAGTTCGATACTAGTCTCATGAATCACTTTAAATCTCATATTCTATATCTGATAATGGTCTTTTGACACACACACCCAAGCATAAAATGGGTTCAAATCACAGTTGCAACATACGCAATTATGTTTTCACACTACTAATGGTTCAAAGACGCTTTTAGCCTATTGACAAACTAAATTATATGCATACACAACACTATCATTTCCTATTTGTGCAGTCTCTGAAGTTTAGATCAAAACATATAAAATTCGGATATATTGAATAAACACAAATCACCAACCAGTCAATCTATGGTCAAGTGTGAATGAATATCTACTGATGTACTATCATTTCTTCTCATGCCCAAATGATGTCAATTTTAAAATTTTCAATTTGTTTGGGCTTTTTATAAATAACAAGTTTTTTAACAGTAAAATGAAATTCAGAAATAAAGACGGTAAAAAATAAAAAATAAACCTCCATGAGAATTATTTTAAGCAAAAAAAATCATTCGGGATTGATCATATCAATCATCTTTATCAGAAATCCAAACCTTGTACGATCAAATGCCTTGGTGAACAAATCTGCAAGATTGTCATCAGTATGAACTTTCACCAGCTCAATCAACTTTTTATCTGCACAATCACGAATAAAATGATATCTAATTTCAATGTGCTTTGTTTTACTATGCTTAACTGGATTGTTTTTTATAGACATTGTGGCATTATTATCAATGAACATGGGAGTGCAAGTGAAATTTAAACCATAGTCTCTTAATTTTTGCTGAATCCACAAAATTTGTGAACACCAACTTGCAGCAGCGATATATTCTGCTTCACATGTTGAAATTGAGACAGTAGTATGCTTTTTACATTGCCATGACACAAGACGATTACCCAGAAATTGGCCACCTTATGTAGTAGATTTCTTGTCCAAACAACAACCTCTAAAATCTGAGTCAGTATATGCATTAAATTCAAAACTAGAACCATGCGAAAACCATAATCCTAATCTCGGTTTCCCTTTCAGGTAGCGAAAAATAAATTTGACTGCAATCAGATGTGATTCTTGTGGTTTTGCTTGAAATCTGGAACAGAGACACACGGCAAACATTATATCTGGCCTTGATATAGTTAAGTACATGAGAGATCCAATCATTGCCCTATACAAGCGGCTGTCAATATCCTTTCCTTCCGGATATGGATTCATTTTATGATTTACAGGAATCGGAGTGTCTATGGGGTACAGTCTTCCATTTTGAACCGGCTCAAAATGTCTTTCACGTATTTGGACTGATGTATAAAGAAACCATCCTTTTTTTGATTAACTTGTAATCCTAAAAAGAACGATAACTCTCCCATAGCAGACATTTCAAACTTCAACTTCATAAAACTCTCAAACTCTTTGCATAACTCTTCATTTGTTGATCCAAATATAATATCATCCTCGTAGATCCGAACCATCAGGTAATCTCCCCCTGCTTTCTTTATGAACAAGGTGGAATCAATTTGACCACGATTGAAACCATTGTCCAAAAGGTGTTGCGACAACGTTTCATACCACGCACGGGGTGCTTGATGAAGACCATAAAGAGCCTTATCTAGCTTGAACACTTTTGAAGGATACAATGTAAACTTCCTCTTTCACCTTGCCATACAAGAAAACACTTTTGACATCCAGTAGATAAACCTTGAAACCTTTGAATGATGCAAAATCTAAAAACAAACAAATTGCTTCCAACCTTGCTACAGATGCGTACACCTCTGTATAATCAATTCCTTCTTGTTGATTAAATCCCTGTACGACCAATCTTGCTTTGTTCCTTACCACGACACCACGATCATCCTTTTTACATTTATAAACCCACTTGGTGCCAATCGGATACATTCCCTTTGTTAGATCAACAAAATTCCACACCTTTAGCTTTTCAAATTGAGCAAGCTCTTCCGTCATTGCTTCTATCCAATTATTGTCTTGTAAAGCCATCTACACATTTTTAGGTTCTACCTGAGAAATAAAACAAGAATGTAAGAAAACATCAATTACTCCAGTATCTCTAAAGAATGAATATAAACAAGTATTTTCAGTTAAAGAACGAGTTTAAACTCCATTTTGCAAATTCCCAATGATATTCGTCACCGGATGATCTTTGAGTTCGTTTATGGAAGCCACCTCCGAAACAGGTAAAATATCAACTTGAGAAGTATCTAATTGAGAAGATTGATCAATAGATATCTCTGAATCTAACTGTGTAGAATTCTCCCCCTGAACATGTGTAGTGTTGGATGTATCCTCAACAATTAATGGATCTGCCAAAGAATCCTAAAAAATTTCTTCATCATCCTCACTATCAGTCTCATGAGTTCCCGAACTAGATACAACATTCGGATCAAGGTGAACAGATGATGATGGAATGGAAAATGGAACCGTTGATTTTGGAATTAACCCACAATCTTGGTCACCATGACATGAATTGTATAGTAAAGCAACTTCTTCATCAGATAAGTCAGGAGCAAAATTAAAAGACTTGAACAAGCTGTCATAATCAAATGCCCACTCTTGACCAACCGCCTTTGGAGGAATAGATCGATTAGAACAATCGATATGAAACCATTCTTTGACCTGTCTTGATTCCTTGTTATACACTCTTTTATTCAACGAATTGGCAACATAGCCCAGAAAAATTCTTTCAATCGCCTTTTCGCTAAACTTGGTAGAAACATCCCGGATCTTCAGAAGAGTACACGGATTTCCAAAAGGAAGAAGATAATTCAAATTAGGCTTTCGACCATTTAACAACTCATAACACGTCTTGTGTGTCGCTTGACGGTCAGAACACGATTCAGGACATGGCATGCCGTATTCACAGCTTCGGCCCAAAAAGTAACCGGTAGCTTAGAATCTGCAAACATTGTTCTAGCTGCCTCAATCAGAGTTCTGTTCTTTCGCTCAGCAACACTGTTTTGTTGAGGAACATATGGAGCGCTAAATTCATGATGTATACCCTTTTGTAAACAAAAGAGTCACATCTTGCTATTCCTGAACTCACTACCATTGTCACTTCTGATACGCCTGAATTTTTGATTTAAAAGATTCTCTAACCCAAGAATTAAGTATTGAACTGTCTTTGTCGTTTTAGACTTTGTTGCCAAACCTTAACCCATGAGAATATTGAGAAGTCATCCGTTACCACCAAACAGTATGATTTACCTCCAATGATTCGAATACTTATCTGTCCGAACAAATCCATATGCAGTAACTCCAAATGAGTAACAATAGAATTTTGTTTCTTGGATTTGTGAGACTTCCTGTGTTGCTTGCCCTTCTTGCAAGGAATGCAGTCATCAGGCCAGCAAATTTCATTTTTGGGATACCAGAAGCCAAATCATTCTTCACCAAATAATTCATTTTTCTGAAGTTGATATGAGCTAGATTCCAATGCTAAAGAATAGAGTCAGATTCAGATGCTTTTGAGTGCAAACATGTAGGAATCGAATCTGTTGTTGTAGCAACACTCATGTCTAAAACATATGTGTCATTTCTTCTCGGAGCCTTCATCAGAATCCATTCTTCAAGTATTTCAAATCCCGGCTTCAGAATATATCATTCAGCATTATTAAAATGAAATGAAAACTTCTTATCACACACTTGAGATACACTGAGTAGATTATGTTCGAGTTGCTCAACATAATTGACTTTCTCAAACATCACCTTTTCATTTTTTAACGTTCCTTGACATGTTATGTACCCGCCTTTGTTACCCGCAAAAGCGGCATAACCTCCATCAATTTTAATAACATCTTCAAGCAAACGAATGTTTCCTGTCATATGTCTGGAGCAACCACTATCCACATACCATTTTGTTGTTGATAGTCTTCCTTGGTTGACCCTACACAAACAAAGGAAATCAATTAGAAACGGGGACCCAAGCCATTGTGGTCTTGAGTCTTCCATTATCATCAACATAAACAACCTCAAGCAATTCAGAATCACTATTATCATCTACCCTTGGTGATTTAGGCAAATCAGAATTAGACATTTTGGATTTTGAAACATTCTTTTTCTTATCAAAAATTGATTGATTTTGAAATTCAGATTCAAATTGATCATTTTCCAAAAGTTTTCTTAACCGTCTGTTCCTTCTTCGCCTTTGAGGTCTTGAAAGTTTGACCTCAGGTTGTGAATTCTTTATGAATCCAACTTTAAGATTCTCAACAAACTTATGAAAAGCACCATTGTTTCTAACACCAGATTGGACAAACTCTGGTTTAGAATCTATCATGAACATGTTGTGTCATCTCTCTTAAACCTAAAAGGTTTAGGAACATGTTGATTAGACACATTTCCCTTGACAGATTGTTTCATCACATTATCAGATGTAGGCTTTCCCACTATCGGTCTTTGCAGAATCTTCACACCTTTTGATTTACCATGAACACCAGCGGGTGTAACTTTTTCTAAAATAAGAAAATTCTTCTTTTTGTTCTTGTAAGGACAATATAATATGATATGTCCCACTTCATTACAATGAAAACAAACTCTCTTATCCTTGTATTCTCTGATGTAAGGAATCCTTATTGAAGTCGTGGAACTTCCTGATGAATACCCTTCAGTCGATTTAGCATCACTACCTCCTTGCTTCTTTGGAACATACATCTTTATGGATGTTTCACCAACATAAGTCTTTGAAACTGATGATTGACTGTCTTTGGTTTTTGCCACATTCACCTTTTGCTTAATGAAATCACTTGTTGATTTATTTTCAACCTTTGAAACCTCCTTCTTGATATCACCAGTACTAATAAAACCACTTTTAGATAAAATTGGTGAAATAGTTGGTTGTTCAGCTTTATTGGGTTCTGTAAGAATACATCGATCTCTTGTGACTTGTTTTACTACTTTTGGTTCATCAAACTTCACATCTTTAGGAACACCATCAATTTTCTGAGCATCAATTTTCTGAGCATCAATTTTCTGAGCATCAATTATCTCATCATCATTATCAGAATCATAAACCATTTCTTCCCCTGTGACTGGATTAATCTTTAAAACTGTCTTTGGATCAATATCCTCTTCAGTAATGATCTCTGGTTCTACAGCATAATTTCCATTAAATGGTGGAGGAGCAAATCCAATTCCAGTTGTTCTCTTAACAGGATCAGCATTTTCATTGAAATAACCCAACAATAGTGATGAATTTCCAAAACATTCCAGTTTTCTATGTAATCTGGTCACCTCTGCTTCTTTGTCTGAAATTTCTTTGTTTTTCTCAGCAACAATTTCATTTCTCTTTTCAATCTCAGCATAAGCCATATCCAACCGATATGCTTGTTCCTTAATCTTCAAAGTTAGAGAATTAATGTCTCTCTTGAGTAATTCAATTCTATCAATACACAACTTATCATTGTCCTTTGATTTCTGATTCACTAAGTGCATCGATTTCATATCATAAATCAAGTTTGTGTTATCATCCATGACTTTCATCATTTTGTCCTTCACCTAAACACAGTTAGAACAATATATATTATAGATAACATCTTTTACCTTTGATGGATCTGACATGTCTGCCATGAAGACTTTAGCAGTTGGAATCTCTTCAGTAATCTCAGGTACTCTTTTAGTCAACAAAATCTCATCCTCATATACACTTGTTGTAGACACATTTTCTTCAGAATGAACTTCATCAGCACTCTCAGTATCAATTTCTTCATAAATTTCTTCTGTAATGACATTCTCAGAAGATTCATCATTCTGATTGTCGACTTCACTCCCTGAACTTTCACTATCACTTGAACTTTCATCTTCGGATGTCTCTTTAGTATGAATTACAGCCACAAACGCTTGACTCACAGCACCAACTAGATCTTCTAAACGAAATTACCCAGTCATAGTTATCATCTCCTTGAGCAACCAAAGCAGATGATGTTGAAACATTTGCTGAATTTCCTGAACCACTTGAACTTTGTTGATTTATGTTACTTTGATAATTGATGTTCTTCTTTTAAGAATCAAACTCAACTTTTGGCTTATTACATTCTTTAGTAAAGTGACCATATTCTTGATAGTTGTAACATCGAACTTTAGTCTTGTCAAAACCCATTCTTGTTATGTTGTTTGATCCAATGTACTTCCTTCCAGTCTTCTTAAGAAAATCCTTTGCTTGTCTCATCAACATTGCCATATTCCACTGAATATACATTTCTTCTAGATCAACCGGATCAATTTGATGATAATCTTCTTCAATTGCTTCTGGATCATGAATCTTTCCTCCAATAAAATTTTCATATGAAGCAATAAAAGGTGAAAACATTGCCATATAATCTTCAGCTACCCTTTGAGTCACATGATGTGAATTCACTGGTTGTGATCCAGGAGAATTTGATGTAGTTGCAGAGAAACCAGATTGATAAGAACATCCAGAACCATTTTCATTAGAGTTATCTTGACCATCTCCTGAAAATAAAGCAACTCATGATCCAGATGTTTTGGCAAAATACATTGACGGATCTTGCATGTGCTCCATATTAGTTTCCTTTTTCTTTAAATTTAGATCATGATATTGAATTTTTCCAAGAACATCTTCAAGTGACATTGTCTTATATTTTTCATTTTCTTTGATGAGAACAGTATACACATCAAATTTTGATGGTAAAGCTTCAAGAAACTTGTCATTAATCTCTTCAGGTTCATAAACAACCTTTGCACTTGCTAATACACTCAGCAGATGATAAAATCTCATAGCCAGATCATCTAAATTCTCATTCTGAAAGTGTTTGAATACTAAAAATTGTTTCTTCAATAATTCTTTACGGCTTTTCTTCACATCCAAACTACCTTCACATCTTTTCTGTAAAGCTTCCCATAACTGTTTGGAAGATTTAAAATGCTTGAAACTGTGATAAATTTCTTTTGGTAGTGACATTGAAATACTCACCATTGCCTTCTTTTCACAATCAAATAACAGTTTTTCTTCAAATGTTAAAGCAGATACAGGCTTTGGAACATTATCACTATCCATCCATGAATAAAGTCGGATGAGTATAATCTTCTAGAATAGGAATCCATAAACTTGTATCAGTGAATGAAACAAATTAATCAAAACGATCCTTCAAGTTTGGATAATCAGCAAGACTTAGCAACTTTGGCGGTTTCTGAGAAGTACCAATTTCATTGTCATAGTTGAAAATGTTTGTAACCTGCACCATATTAGCCATAACAACAAATATATGCAAAATATCACAAGAAAACATAATTGAAACAAATTTACCCACAAGCGAACTAGTTAAGTTCGCCTAAATCAATCCTTAAGCGAACTTGATAAGTTCGCCTGAACAAAAACTTAAAATAAGTTCGCCTCTTAAGTTCGCCTTTAACAGAATTTGAGATAAGTTCGCCTGTTTCAGCTCAAAACTCTCAGGAAGATGAATTCTTTAGCCAAAACACGAACCTAAAACCACAAAAATCATCATAACTTGCTGAATTGATTGAATTTGATGAAATTAAACAGTAGGATTGAATATAATATGAATTAGAACACTTTGAACGGATCAATTCTTACAAAAACCACTCCTAATTGATGAAATCAGCCTCAAAATCTTCTCAAGAACATGAAAACTCCATGGAAATGAAAGATGATCAAAAATTCAGTCTTTTTGGTGTCAAATCATACACAAACCATCACAAATCAATCACAAATCACAAGCACGATGCTGTGATACCACATGTAGGTCCACATGGGTCTTCTATGGATCTAACTCGAGACGTGACATCTATCAAGCATACGGAGTGCGGAATCCAACGTACGTGTAACCGTGTAAACAAGACATTCATAAAGACTAGAATTAACACAAGATGTAAATAATATTCTCTTTGATTTCCACCAAACTTTGAGTTTACAGAACTTAAACATAAATTGCAAAAGCTCCTTAAACTAACATGTAAACTCCTATTTATAGACTCACGGCCATGCAGGTGAACTTAACAAGTTTGCCTAAACTAGGCCTAGGCGAACTTGTTAAGTTCGCCTATAACAAAACTTAACTAAAACTTACAAAACATAAAGAAATAGAAGATTTAATCTATTACAAGGCCTATTGTCACACAACTATGTCCTAACAATAGCGGTGGTCGGAGCTCACACGGTGGTTAACAATTGTTGGTAGTGGTTGATTGTAGTTAGCTTCCGGGTATGAATATGTTTCTATTCTAATCCGATGGATCATTACTTGAGTCAACAATATATATAGGTATGGAGCTCGATTTCAGGTTTTATCTCGGTAAAAATCGTGGAGCCGTGTATGTGTGTAGGTGTTTGATGGTTGGAGCTAGGAGCCGTGAACATTCTTGTTGAAGTGTCCTTGCATTTGAAATTAGGGGGTTAATGGTGGTCGTATGAGTGACATGGTGGTAATATGGTGGCTCACGGTGGGTCTATGGCGGTGGGTGTGGTGTTTTGTATAACGGTAATGGTGAGGATTAATCATGACAAGGATGTAGCTGGGGAGACGAGATGAAACTATGGGCTTTCAAATCGTCCGATTCGGAGTTCGTTTGACCAAGTTGTAAACATAGAAAAAGAAGCGGTTTGTGTCGGGTCTTTGGCACGATACGGACGCCACGTCATGGTGGTACATTCCTTATAACCTGAAAAATAGTAGTTATTATTGGTTCGGGTAATGAATACCATGTTTGAGGATATCGTGTAAAGGATAAATATATATAAATATATATATGACAAATAATAACCGACAAAGATTAATTATTAGTAATAAATGTCATTTGATAGACGTATAGAAAGATGGTTATCAATGCTAGTAGTTAAAACAAGATTGTTATGGATTATTGTTGATTGATCTGGGATGGAAATAGACAACTTGAATTGTCTGGATTAAACCAAAAACAAACGGGACTCTGTCTAATTTTCGTTAGAATTAAAAGAGTGTATCTTACCTAGACGTCCTCATTACGGTTTGGGTTGTTAGGAAAAAGAACCAGTTTAGGCGAACTTAGCATGTTCGCCTAAAGCAAGGTGGCGAACTTAGCATGTTCGCCTAATGCAGAGGGAGGCGAACTTATGATAGCGAACTTATTAAGCTCGCTGGGCATGGATCAAGCGAACTTAGCCTAAGTTCGCCTGTATGTTCGCCAGGTTGGTAAGACGCGAACTTAGCCTTAAGTTCGCCTAAAACAGAACGAGTAAACCGTTAGAGTCAGAATTAGGTCTGATATGTATTTAACTACCTAATTCAGATCGTACGTGAAGTTGTTGGGCCTTCGATTAGGACAACAAAACTAGCTTATCAGGTGAGTTCTAGAGCCCTCTTTTAAATGATTTAATAATGTTTTGGGCTGGTGTGCATACATACAAAAACAAGGTTTATGAAATGATGTTTACAAAACGATGTTTATGAAATAATGTTTACAAAACGAGGTTTATGAAATGAAGTTTACAAAACGAAGTTTATGAATGATGCTTCCGAAAGGGGAAGTTAAAAGGTTTTAATAAAATGATTACAAAATGATGCTTCCGAAAGGGGAAGTTAAATTAAATGATTACGAAACGATGCTTCCTAAAGGGGAAGTTGAAATATGTTAATGAATTGTTTACGAAACGATGCTTCCGAAAGGGGAAGATGAAACGGGGTAATAAAATGTTTTGCCAATAAAGTTTATGAAACATTTATGAATGAAATGTTATTTAATAAATCATACGAATGCTTTAACTAAAACGAGGTAAAGGTTTTTATGAAAGTCATGAAATGAATGAATCTGGCACGTGCACCTACGGGAGCTAAGGTATGTATGTGTGAATGGGCCTTACCCTTATGGAGGGCCTTACCCTTATGGAGGGCCTATGTAGCTGGCTAATAGTTGTACAACTGGTTGAGGATGGGGTGACGACGGTCACCCATGGGATTACCGGGATCCCTTACGGGAGGCACTATTCCCTGCGAGGGAACAGTGCCTAAGACGATGTTTGGTCTGCCTTAAGGTAACTAGCCTTAGGAGACCTGGTTGACGGATGTCCTAGAGGTAACGAGCCTTAGGTTCTTCCATCATAATACGATGTATGGAACTGACGGTTACGAGAAGGCGCAGATTCAGTTCATGTTGACTTATGTTATGATGCTATGTTATGATGTTTTGTTGATGTTAAGTTATTGCATGTTTTACGTATGCTTTTGTTAAATAAATGTATGATATGTTTTTGGCAAAAAAAAATGTTTATGTTAAGGTTTTATGTAAAGGTAGAACTCACCAGCGTAGCTGACTTTTAGTATGCACATTCAGGTTAAGGACATGTACGGGCGATGGACGGTGATGCTTGGCAAGCGAGAAGAGTTACCCGGCTGATAATGAAGTCTGGCATCCCGTTATGTTTTATTTATGTTATGTTTTATGTTTAAGACAATGTTACGCTTCCGCACGTTGAACAATGTTATGTTATGTTTGAAATGAAATTTTCTGCTGCGTTATTTGATATTCAAGTTTAAGAACTGTTTGTGAATGAGTAAATCCAACAAGTGAGGCCTCTCGGGTCTGGGGCCTTACAGTACGGTTATCTTCAATTTTCCGCTGCGTTATTTGATATTCAAGTTGAAGTATGGGTACGACCCTTATGGGTACGACCGAGTAAACTCTAAATGAGTACATAATGACGTGTGGCAAGGGCTACCGTTGTAGTGAGTAAGAGATAAGGTTCAGGAGTTTGTGTGTCTATAAATGACAGGGTCATATTTTATGCACGTAGAATTACTCAGATCTAGCTAGTTGTGTGTGTGCACTTTGTGCGAGTTAGAAGGTTGAGTTACTAGTACATGTGTAGAACACTGTGTGTTATGTAGTTATGTGTGTCGGTGTATGTTCTTGTAGTACACGCTTAGTTGTGCATAGGACGGGAGGTCTGTGTACCCAAGTATGGTGTTTCTATCTTGACGATTTTCTCGACGATGATACATCGAGGTGATGCAAAGAGATTAGATGTCATCTGGACGATCGGTGAAGTGCTCTTATGAGATGCCTATGCTGATATCTCGGGAATTCGGAGCACGAAGCCAATGGGTGGAGCTGTGAGAATTGATGATGAAAGCGTTTCGTGGACGCTTGACTGGAGATAGTTATGACGAGATTGAGATAACGACGCTAAAGACTTCAGCACTAGGTAATCAAGGTGAGGAAAGGGTCTTCATGAGAAACACTCCATATGAAGAATTCTATCAAGGCAAGATACATGCGGAGTGGGAATGTTTTCCCTGAATGAAACAAGGGGTGACTATTACACCCTGAAATTCCACAGCGGGTTACCCGCGGGTTGTGACTGTCAAGGATCATCAGTCCCGGTCATTTCGAACGACCTCTAAATGGTTTTCGAAAAGACATTCCGTTTGAACATCATACAAAATAATTAAGTAATACAGAGTTTGAAAATGTGGAATGTAAAGTGCTGAAGCAAAAGTAATGTAGCAAAATACAGAAGCATAACAAATTAGTTTCCCATAAACCTAGCTTCTAATGAAAAATATGTTGTGAGACTCTTGAAGTGCCCCTAGTCCATGAATGAATGCTTAGCGACCTGAGATAAACATGCTTAAAAGTGTCAACACAGGGTTGGTGAGTTCAAAGGTTTAAGTAACAGAAACAGAAATGAAAACAGTGTAACAGTATGTATGTATAATAGTGATTCGATTGTTGATCAGACAATAAACAATAACTATACAAGCAACACTGAAACCGAAGCTCAATGAAGGAATGCAGAAACTAGCATTTTGCCTCTTACATGCCTAGCACGTAATGGATTAGGTTATTTATGCACCCGTTTGACTCCCAATCAGAGTTAGCGCGACTAACCCGGGTGGGGGTTGTTAAGCCCAATAGTATTATTCATGAATCACCTCGCTTTGGGTAATAATTAACGGTTCGAATATAAGAGGACTTTATGTGCGGGAAATGCACCCACTTATATATATTAAAGCAAAATCAAAGTAATCAGCATACGACTAAGTAAGAAAATGGTTTAGCATGTATCTCCCCCAAATGAAAAAGTAAGTAAAATGGGGCCGTGAAAACTCACCTGGGAATGAGGTGAATGAAGTATGAAAGTAACACGAGAAATCTAGCAACTCCGGATAACAGACCTAACCGAGCCCTAGGAATAGTAAGGCTTTAAGGTCAATGAAAGTAAACATGGTTTATGTAACCACATTCATCCAAACGACTCAACTTTGAAAGGTTACATTGACGTTTTGAAAAGGTTTGACCAAAGTTGACCGAGGTTTAACCAAGGTTTAACCAAAGTTGACCGAGGTTTGACCAAGGTTTGACCATGTTTGACTAATGTTGACCAATGTTGACTAACGTTGACCAATGTTGACCAATGTCGACTAATGCTGACCAATGTTGACCAATGTTGACTAAGGTTGGCCAATGTTTACTAGTGTGACACGACGACCCGTTGGTGACACATGGTGGAAACGTGTACAAGTAGCACATAAGTGACATATGCGTAACACATAAGTACATATAAGTAATACCTAAGCACACATGAGTAACATACAAGTAATACTTAAGTAACACTTGAGTTATACTTTGTGACATAACATACATGTTTCAATTAGTTGCATAAGTAACTAACATGGCATTTGTACATCTTCATGGTATATTTCATACATGTTAACCATTTATATACATAAGTCATGTCATCATATTAATAACCTATTTACATTCTTTCAACCCATTTGCAACAAGTAGCATAACATGTTATTTCTACACCATAGTTCTTAACATAGCAAAGTTTCCCTTTTTAGGCAATTAGATGCACCTTAGGTGTCATGGCTCAACTAAACAAGTTATACATGTTATCATACTAGTAACATATCATAAACATGATTCTACACATACATTTTCTATTTTAAGCAAAAGTGAAGTTCACAAACTAACAAAGTTTCCTTATTTAGTAAGGTTCTCCAAAACGTGTCATAATCCAATTACAAATTACATATTCTTGCATAAGACATCTATTCATGTAGTAACAAAGCTATTCAACCTATTTTAAACATTTATAACATACACATACAAAATATGACCAATTAAAGTTTCCTTTTTAGGAAAGTGGTCCAAACGACCTTTTGCACATGTGTAACTTTAAATAACTCTTTCTACTACTTTAATAGATGTTATAGAACCATATTATCAAGTTTTTATTCATAAGAACCTCATAACACAAAATATGAAAAAATAAAGTTTTCTTATATAGTGAGTCGACCATAGCATAGAGTAAAACAACATTTTAACCATAAAAATTACATTTCCTACTTATTCTACTATTATGAGCATCATTTAAACAATCAAACATATCATACCCACATTTATGCAAAGTATCATCCAACAAAGTTTCTATAAATAGAAACGAGCAAATAACACCCTAAATGAACATTTCAAACAATAAAAAGTGCAAATATGTGTCAACAACTTCATTTTATGAAAACACCTTGATAAAAACATGGATTAAAGACCTTATAACACAAAAACTCGTTTGGATGGATGGGTTTCTCATCTTGGCCGAAATATTTGAAGAAAATATGGATAAATGCTTACCAAACTCAAGTATGATGCTAGAAAGGATGTGTTCTTGCCTTGCTTCACCTTGAATCACCTTGAAATGGACCTAGAATGCTTGGAATGGATGAAGAAAGTTTGAGAGAGATGGAGTCTAGGGTGGAAGTTGGCGGCCAAAAGAATGAAAGGGAGGGAGAGGGAGTGTCTTTAGGTTTAGGGTTGTAAAAATGAAATAAGGGAAGTAAGGGTGGGTTTTAGTGAAGTGGTGTTGGGCGTTTACACTCTTTTAAGGCCTTTTAATGAAAGGGTGGGCTCCTAATTGGATTAATTTAATTAAAAGCTGAATTTTATAAGCCCAAGTGTAAGACCATCATTTTTTACAAAATCTAATTTAATGTTGTTGGCACATATCGCGTATCCGCTTAAAAAGCGTTAATTTAAAAGTTGGTCTAAAAATTCTGGAAAAATTCATATAAGCACGAAATATTAAATCACAGTATTACATATAATTTTTGCACACCAATTATATGTCTAAGTATTATTTCTAAAAATCACCAACGTTCGTGTGATAGGACTCGTGTGTGACAAGGTAATCCGCACGATTACCGATGCATGTAATGAAATGAAACAAATGGACTTGATATATGAAATATGTACTTAAATACTATATAACTAAGTATGATGCAAGTGTAATCATGTGAATTCAAGTAATAGTTGGGTATGGATATTAACCTGAATTTGCCGGGTATCACATTCTCCCCCTGTTAAAAGGAATTTCATCCCGAAATTCAGTTCGCGTCACTGGTGGACGGTGTAGTTTTAAACAAGTGAAGGTATTTACGCCTGAATTGATCCTCGCGCTCCCAAGTGAATTCTGGTCCGCGTCTAGACTTCCAACGAACCTTAACTATGGGAATGCGGCTTTGTTTTAGTTGTTTGACCTCACGGTCCGTGATCTCGACTGGTTCCTCGACGAAGTGAAGCTGATCGTCTATTTTAATCTCCTCCAATGGTATGACTAGTGTCTCATCTGATAAGCACTTCTTCAGATTTGACACGTGAAACACGTCATGAACGCCACTGAGGGTTTCCGGTAGGTTGAGTTTGTAAGCAACGGGACCAATCCTTTTCAGGATCTCGAAAGGTCCAATGTAACGAGGGTTCAGTATTCCACGCTTTCCAAAACGTATCACTCCTTTCCATGGCGAGACTTTCAGTAGTACTTTGTCTCCCACTTGAAATTCTAATGGTTTGCGTCTAACGTCAGCGTAACTCTTCTGACTATCACGCGCGGCTTTGATACGTTCGCGTATCTGTACAATCTTTTCTGTAGTCTCGTGAATAATTTTTGGACCTGTGAGTTGGCTATCTCCCACTTCTGTCCAGCAAATTGGCGATCTACACTTTCTTCCATAAAGTGCTTCGAATGGTGTGTCTTTGATGCTAGTGTGGCAGCTGTTGTTGTATGAAAATTCGACCAACGTTAGGTGGGCATCCCAACCGTTTCCAAATTCAACCACACAAGCACTAAGCATGTCCTCCAGGGTCTAGATGGTCCTCTCGCTCTGACCGTCTGTCTGAGGATGGTATGCAGTACTCATATCTAACCGAGTACCCAAGGCTTTCTGTAAGGATTGCAAGAATCGGGATGAAAATCGACTATCCCTATCTAAAACGATGGATATTGGCACTCCATGTCTCGCGACTACTTCCTTTAAGTAAATTTTGGTTAGTTTCTCCATCTTGTCTGTCTCTTTAATGGGAAGGAGGTGTGCAGATTTTGTTAGCTTGTCGACAATTACCCAGATTGTGTCACAACCGTTAGAGGCCCTGGGTAATTTCGTGATGAAGTCCATTGAAATCTATTCCCACTTCTATTGTGGGATCTCTGGTTGTTGGATTAACCCTGATGGTTTCTGATACTCCACTATAACCTTAGCACAGGTCAATCATTTACTGACGTAGGTAGCAATTTCGGCTTTCATGTTAGGCCACGAATAGTGTTCCTTGAGGTCATGGTACATTTTGTCAGCAACCGTGTGAATCGAGTACCTGGACTTGTGTGCCTCGTCCATCACTAGATCCCTTAGATTCCAAAAGTTCGGTACCTAAATCCGATCCATGAAGTAACGAATGTCATCGGATTTGACCTCAAATTGTTTATCCATACCACGTAAGGACTCATGGCATAGGTTCACCTCCTTGATTGCTTTGAGTTGGGCGTCACGGGTTTGTATGGGTAAATTCGTGAGAATGGTCAACTGTAACGCTCGTACTCGTCGCGGCATGGGTTGATCTTTCCTGCAGGCATCAGCAACGACGTTTGCCTTTCCAGGATGGTAACGGATCGCACAGTCGTAGTCGTTTAGAAATTCGACCCATCGACGCTGCCTCATGTTAAGCTCCTTCGGGTCGAAGATGTGTTGAAGGCTTTTGTGATCGGTGAAAATTGTACATTTTATGTCATATAGGTAGTGTCTCCAGATCTTGAGTGCGAATACTACCGCTCCCAATTCCAAGTAGTGGGTAGTGTAGTTTTTCTCGTGCACTTTCAGTTGTCGAGAAGCGTAAGCAATGACCTTCTCCCTTTGCATTAACGCGCACCCGAGTCCTTGGTGTGACGCATCGTAGTACACCACTAAATCTTCTGTTCCTTCTGGTAACGATAGGATCGGTGCGCTGCATAGTTTCTGTTTGAGTAATTGAAAAGCGGTTTCTGCCTTGTCGTTCCATTCGTATTTCTTATCCTTGTGTGTCAGCATAGAGAGGGGTTGGGCTATCTTAGAGAAGTTTTCGATGAATCGTCGATAATAGACCGCAAGACGTAAGAATTGTCACACCTCAGTAGGGGTCTTAGGTGCCTCCCAATTCTTAATCGCCTCAATTTTGGATGGGTCAACATGTATGCCCTTCTTGTTGACCACGTGTCCAAGGAATTGTACTTCTCGAATCCAAAAATCGCATTTTGAGAACTTGGCGTACAATTTCTCCTCCTTTAGTAACTCCATGATTAACTTCAGATGTTCGGCATGCTCCTCCTTACTCCGTGAGTATATCAGAATATCTTCTATGAACACAATTACAAACTTGTCCAAGTAGGTTTTGCACACTCGGTTCATGAGGTCCATGAATACCGCTGGTGCATTGGTTAACCCAAATGGCATGACCATGAACTCGTAGTGACCGTAACGAGTTTGGAAAGCGGTCTTCGAAATGTCCTCCTCCTGAATCCTTAGCTGATGGTATCCCGACCGCATATCGATCTTAGAGTAATAGCTCGACCCTTGTAATTGGTCAAACAGGTCATCGATCCTTGGTAATGGATATCGGTTCTTGATCGTCACTTTGTTCAGTTCCCGGTAGTCGATGCACATACGAAACGATATGTCTTTCTTCTTAACAAACAATACAGGTGCTTCCCAAGGTGAGAAGCTTGGTCTGATGAAACCCTTGTCTAACAGTTCTTGTAATTGGTTAGACAATTCCTGCATTTCCGATGGGGCAAGTCGGTAAGGTGACATTGTTATCGGAGCAGCTCATGGTGTGAAATCAATCTGAAACTCAACTTGACGTTGTAGTGGAAGTCCTGGCAAATCGTCAGGAAATACTTCTCGGTAGTCTCGGACGATCGGTATGTCTTCAATCCTCCTTTCTTCTGCTTTCTTTTCTATCACATGTGCTAGGATCGCATGGCAACCCTTTCGCAAGTACTTCTAGTCCTTCATCCAGGTGATGATCCTTAATGTGGACCACTTCGTTCTCCTTGGATGGTTAGTGGTTCCCTGTCCGGCAGTGGAATGCGGACTATCTTCTCGTGACAAACTATTTCGGCTCGGTTCTTGGACAACTAGTCCATGCCGACAACTATGTCGAAGCTTCCCAATATTACCGATAATAAGTCTATAGTGAAAGAGTGATCGGCTAACGTTAAGACACAACCGGGAATCACTTGTTCTGTCTCTTTTAGCTTACCATCTGCTAGTTCTACCGTATATAGGTAATCTAGAGCGATCGGAGTAATACCAAGTAATGAACTAAACTCAGTGGATACAAAGCTTTTATCAGCACCCGTGTCAAACAAGATAGAAGCATAATAGTTGTTTATGAGAAACGTACCAGTAACAATGTTGGGGTCTTATCTAGCCTCACTGGCTCCAATGACAAACGCTCTGCCCCGAGCATTTGTATTTCCAGGTCTCCGATTCTTTGGGCAGTCTTTGTCGAAATTCCGGGGTCACCGCACCCGAAACATCCACGGTTTCCCCCGCCAGCCGGGGCTTGTTCAACTAGTCGACAGTTCTGGGCAGTGTGGCCAAAACGCTTGCTTTTCTGACAATGGGAATCTTCACAAGTGTCGTTGTGGTGGAATTGGCAGTTATTGCATTTAGGTAAATTCCCAGTGTATGCGCCCCTTGGCCTCTTTTCTTGCTAATTAGCAATGAATACCCTTGCTGGTTCTTGTCTCTTTGGGTTATTAGGCACATAGGGTTTAGAAGGAGCGTTTTCCCACTTTCGTTTGTTGTCAAAGACTTTTACGAAGTTTTCCTTCTTGTTGAACAGTCCCTGACGAACTGCCTGGTCAGTAAGATTATGGGCCAATCTCACAGCGTTATGAATAGCGGCGGTTTCAGCAGAAGTAACCACGCTTTGTATCTGAGGTGCCAAACCCGAGATGTATCGCTCGATTCGCTTGAATTCGGGTGTAACCATGTGTGGTAATAGTCGTGCCAAGTCGTGGAACCTCGCGGTGTAACCCGCAATATCAGCACCCTCCATTCTTAAGTTCCAGAACTCATGTTCTAGCTTTTGTAGTTCATTGCGGGGACAGTATTCCTCCTTCAGCATGTCCTTGAACTCTTCCTAAGGGATGGCGTTGGCATTGTCCAACCCAAGAGTTGACATGGGAATTCCACCAAGAGAGGGCCTGACCCTCGAAAGTTTCAAATCCATACATAACTCGGTTTTCTGGCGTGCAATGACTCATGCTGAAGACCGACTCGATCTTCTCAATCCATCTGAGCAGTCCCACTGCTCCCTCTGCTCCGGTGAAGGTATGGGGCTTGCAATCCATAAAGGATTTGTAAGTGAAGGCCTTATGCCCATTTTCGGTTCCTGTATGTCAAGATAGAGTGTTGTTAGGCTTAATTTTCCTGGGATTATATTATTCATAGCATGTATGTTGCTTTTGGCATGCACTATACCTCCACTATCGCCGTTACCTCCCGATCCTCCACTGGACCGATTGACTTCGTGGTTGGCGAGCGCGTCTGCCACGCGTTGCGCGATGAGGGCCTCTATCTGAGCAGTGGTCATGGAGTTGGTACATTGTCCTGAGTTGCGGTTTGTCCTTTGTGGCGGCATGTTTCTTTATAGTCATAATGATAACAAAAGTTAGATATTGCGTAATAAAAAACAATCAACACACATGCATAAGATAACACACAACAATCAACAACCAATCAACCATACAATATAATCCAAAGACAAACACTTGATAAATAAGTTGTACAAAATACAAAGTATTTTCAGGAGCAAACACTCCTCCAAAACAAGTAACATCTCAAAATATTGCGTGAGCACATCCCGCTCACGATAGGCTAATCAACTGGAAGGTGGAAAAGTACCACTCTGAAAAGCGGTAAAAAGTAACAGGGCACAAAGAATCATTAGAACCCTGGCGGGCTCTAACTCTTCTCAAACAGTGTTTGCCCTGAGCTCTGCTGCTAGGGCGGTAGAGTCAGCAAGTGAGGCTCTATGCTCTGCTACTGCGGCTCGCTGATGGGCCATCCCTAGCTACTCTTCGGTCTTCTATAGGCGGCTAGACAGGGAAGTGGTCCTAGCCGTCTCTCTCTGAGGATCCTCCATTAAACCCGCTACCTGCCCCTGTAGGGTCTGCAGTGCGGTCTCTATCGCTATGGCTCTCTGTTTCGCCTCTCGAGCTTTCTCCTCAGCAGTCTCGATCCGGTCTTGCACTATCAAGAGGGCCTAGTCTGTCAAGGCAAGCTCGTCCTGAAGGGATGATATGTCAGCATCATGTAACTTGCTGCACGTCGCAAGTATCGGTAGCACCACCCTCGTAGGCCAGAGCCAATAGGGTGGTGGGTAGGATGGTCCAGATGACTCTCCCATAGATGAGGTGTCTGATGGTGCAATCCAGGCCCTTTTGGCCGATGGTCCAGCAATGTCAGATGATTGGACTGGTCGCTTTCCCTTGCGAATGTTCCTCTTCCTAGCGGAAATCTTGGTCTTTGCTCCTACTGGTGCAAGCAATGGTGACGGTGGCGTCGGGTCTGCCTGGTGAGGTGGTGTGGGTAGGATAGAGCCGTCATCGGACGATGAGTACCCATGCAGCACTGAGTAGGGCACTGACTCGCCAGAATCGCTCCACTCACCGGCGTCTCCATTGCCTCCGTGGGCTGGTGCATCATCCGCCTCCTCCTCAGAGTCCTACTCAGGATCCTCCTCGGAGTCCATCTATACAACCTCCTCTGGGTCTTCCATCTGCTCTCCATCACTAGGTGAGTACGGTGATGAGGGTGTGGTAAGTGGCTCTGCAGGTGATGGTGGTGTAGCTGGAGTGTACTCCACCTCGGAGTCCGAGATCACGATAGGGTCCGGTGATGTAGACATCCTGTAACAAGTTAATATCCAGTAATCCAATGTTCTCATGTATGAAAAATGTATGTATGATGTGATGTGAACTATGTGAGCCTACAGTTATAGTCTAAGTACACTAATGTAACTTAGTTCTCTATAACTAGGGCTCTGATACCAATCTGTCACACCCTGAAATTCCATAGCGGGTTACCCGCGAGTTGTGACTGTCAAGGATGATCAGTCCCGGTCATTTTGAACGACCACTAAATGGTTTTCGAAAAGACATTCCGTTTGAACATCATTCAAAATAATTAAGTAATACAGAGTTTGAAAATGCGGAATGTAAAGTGTGGAAGCAAAAGTAATGTAGCAAAATACAGAAGCATAACAAATTAAGTTCCCATAAACCTAGCTTCTAATGAAAAATATGTCGTGAGACTCTTGAAGTGCCCCTAGTCCTTGAATGAATGCTTAGCGACCTGAGATAAACATGCATAAAAGTGTCAACACAGGGTTGGTGAGTTTACAGGTTTAAGTAACAGAAACAGAAATGAAAACAGTGTAACAGTACGTATGTATACTAGTGATTCGATTATTGATCAGACAATAAACAATAACTATATAAGCAACACCGAAATGGAAGCTCAACGAAGGAGTGCAGAAACTACCATTTTGCCTCTTACGTGCCCAGCACGGAAAGGATTAGGTCAATTATGCACCTGTTTGACTCCCAGTCAGAGTTAGCGCGACTAACCCGGGTGGGGGTTGTTAAGCCCAATAGTACTATTCATGAATCACCTCTCTTTGTGTAATAATTAATGGTTTGAATATAAGAGGACTTTATGTGCAGGAAATGCACCCACTTATATATATTAAAGCGAAATCAAAGTAATCAGCATACGACTAAGTAAGAAAATGGTTTAGCATGTGTCTCCCCCAAATGAAAAAGTAAGTAAAATGGGGCCGTGAAAACTCACCTGGGAATGAGGTGAATGAAGAATGAAAGTAACACGAGAAATCTAGCAACTCCGGATAACTGACCTAACCGAGCCCTAGGAATAGTAAGGCTATAAGGTCTATGAAAGTCAACATGGTTTATGTAACCACATTCATCCAAACGACTCAACATTGAAAGGTTACATTGACGTTTTGAAAAGGTTTGACCAAAGTTGACCGAGGTTTGACCAAGGTTTGACCAAAGTTGACCGAGGTTTGACCAAATTTGACCAAGTTTGACTAATGTTGACCAATGTTGACTAACATTGACCAATGTTGACCAATGTCGACTAATGTTGACCAATGTTGACCAATGTTGACTAATGTTGACCAATGTTGACTAATGTGACACGACGACCCGTTTGTGACACATGGTGGAAACGTGTACAAGTAGCACATAAATGACATATGAGTAACACATAAGTACATATAAGTAATACCTAAGCACACATGAGTAACATACAAGTAATACCTAAGTAACACATGAGTTATACTTTGTGACATAACATACATGTTTCAATTAGTTGCATAAGTAACTAACATGGCATTTGTACATCTTCATGGTATATTTCATACATGTTAACCATTTATATACATAAGTCATGTCATCATATTAAAACCTATTTACATTATTTCAACCCATTTGCAACAAGTAGCATAACATGTTATTTCTACATCATAGTTCTTAACATAGCAAAGTTTCCCTTTTTAGACAATTAGGGTTTTAATGCACCTTACGTGTCATGGCTCAACTAAACAAGTTATACATGTTATCATACTAGTAACATATCATAAACATGATTCTACACATACATTTTCTATTTTAAGCAAAAGTGAAGTTCACAAACTAACAAAGTTTCCTTATTTAGTAAGGTTCTCCAAAACGTGTCATAATCCAATTACAAATTACATATTCTTGCATAAGACATCTATTCATGTAGTAACAAAGCTATTCAACCTATTTTAAACATTTATAACAAACACATACAAAATATGACCAATTAAAGTTTCCTTTTTAGGAAAGTGGTCCAAATGACCTTTTGCACATGTGTAACTTCAAATAACTCTTTCTACTACTTTAATAGATGTTATAGAACCATATTATCAATTTTTTATCCATTAGAACCTCATAACACAAAATATGACAAAATAAAGTTTCTTATATAGTAAGTCGACCATAGCATAGAGTAAAACAACATTTTAACCAAAAAAATTACATTTCCTACTTATTCTGCTAGTATGAGCATCATTTAAACTATCAAACATATCATACCCTCATTTATGCAAAATCTCATCCAACAAAGTTTCTATAAATAGAAACGAGCAAATAACCACCTAAATGAACATTTCAAACAATAAAAAGTGCAAATATGTGTCAACAACTTCATTTTATGAAAACACCTTGATAAAAACATGGATTAAAGACCTTATAACAAAAAAACTCATTTGGATGGATGGGTTTCTCATCTTGGCCAAAATATTTGAAGAAAATATAGATAAATGCTTACCAAACTCAAGTATGATGCTAGAAAGGATGTGTTCTTGCCTTGCTTCACCTTGAATCACCTTGAAATGGACCTAGAATTCTTGGAATGGATGAAGAAAGTTTGAGAGAGATGGAGTCTAGGGTGGAGGTTGGCGGCCAAAAGAATGAAAGGGAGGGAGAGGGAGTGTCTTTAGGTTTAGGGTTGTAAAAATGAATTAAGGGAAGTAACGGTGGGTTTTAGTGAAGTGGTGTTGGGCGTTTACACTCTTTTAAGGCCTTTTAATGAAAGGGTGGGCTCCTAATTTGATTAATTTAATTAAAAGCTAAATTTTATAAGCCCAAGTGTAAGACCATCATTTTTTACAAAATCTAATTTAATGTTGTTGGCACATATCGCGTATCCGCTTAAAAAGCGTTAATTTAAAAGTTTGTCTAAAAATTATGGAAAAATTCATATAAGCATGAAATATTAAATCACAGTATTACATATAATTTTTGCACACCAATTATATGTCTAAGTATTATTTCTAAAAATCACCAACGTTCGTGTGACAAGACGCGTGTGTGACCCGGTAATCCGCCAGATTACCGATGCATGTAATGAAATGAAATGAAACGAATGGACTTGATATTGAAATATGTACTTAATTACTCTATAATTAAGTATGATGCAAGTATAATCATGTGAATTCAAGTAATAGTCGGGTATGGATATTAACCTGAATTTGTCGGGTATCACAGTGACTGAGGCTAGTGATAAGACGGATTTCATGTTCGTACTTGATGAGTGAGACGCGGTCGGTAATCGCGTGGTAATGATAGAGCAAAGACGAGGTAGGTTAAATTCTGGAAAGATAAGTGTAGGATTGCACATGAGTGACTGGAAGGAAAATGCCTACGCTGGTAGACATATGACTAATTTAAAGTGAGCTCATGTAGAGCATTCAAGTGTAGCATATGTTTAGTTGTTGAAACATACATGACAAAGGTGAGTGAGCTTTTGGGAAACACCGAGAATTGATGATAGTAACACCAGTGTTGAGAGTTATCTTCTTATTTAAAGGGGTGCATTGAACGTATGGCGATGAAAAGGAAAAGTACCTTGGTAGAGGACGTTGTGGTTGTAGAGACAAGAGGATCTTGGCACAAGCTCCTGGAGTTCATCAGAGAAGGATAAAGGAAGTACCTTCATAAGTAAGGCAGTGATGCTTGAATTTCGAAAATCATCTCATGATGGCGATTAGGGTATGAGGCGAGAAGTATGACTACCTAAACTTGGAAGCACGACAAATGTTTCTAGATGTGAGAGGCAACAAGTATAATAGAGAAGATAACTGTCGGAGTGATGAGATCATCAGGATTATATAAGAGATAAAGGCAATTATGTCGTGAGCTAGTATAGCATATGACAAGGGGGTAGATAACTGGCAGTGTTGTGCTACGTAGTACTACGGATGATCCGTACGATGTTCCTAAGAACAATGAGCGCAACAAAGTATTATCAAGGAAAATGACAATGGAACCTTTGGGAAAAAGGGTTAGTAATCAAGGCGGCTTCTAGCAAGTGCCGGAGTAGCGAGAGTTGGAAATGCAGCTGTCCGACTAATGGCTGGAAAGACAAGAGATGAGGGAATGGGTAGGTGAAACCTATAAGTTTCACAGTTGAAAGCGAGTAATAGAGAGGACTTCTTTGAACACTAAGGATGGTGACTGAGTTGTAGAGTAAAATGACCGTGTTGAGGTGTAAAGTGAATAGATGGCACCAAAATATTTTGGATGTACCAGTTAGAGCAGAAGAATAGGTTGTGTTGGTTTGTACCGACGCAGGATTCGAGGACGAATCCTCTTTTAAGGAGGATAGACTTGTAACATCCCAGAAATCTGGAATGTTACAATTCGGGTTGGTGGACGACCCGAATCCGTATTTATCAAAGTAATGAGTAGAGTTAGCCGAAGGAGGTACGTTTAATTACCGTAATAGACCCGATGAGTCATTGATGAGCAGTTCGAGTTAAAATCGCACAAAAGGGGAAACATGGGGACCCAAATGAAACCTTTTTAACATTTAAAAGCAAAATGTGGTGGAAACCCTAAGCCATTCGATCTAGGGGTGTTGCGCGACGGCAAGGAAGGGAGAACGAGAAGGAGGAGACGACGGAGGGATGATCGGCGGTGGTGTATGACTACGTGGCTTCCAAATCACGAGCAGGTTCGGGCTCGTACGAGGAGATGCTGCAGTACTGGTGAGGGATCTTCAAACCAGTGAGTTTCTACTCCCCTCTTTTAAACGTTTTACTGTTTTTGGGGCTATCGTACATACTTACAAGAGATGTTTAACATATTAAACGTGTTAAGAGTTTTGGGTTTTAACCCGATGTGTTTATGAACTAAAATATTCAGTAATAAGTCGGAGGGTCTACTGGGTGTTTATGAGATCATGTGATCTAGGCTTAAAGGTGGGTATATGGTCGTGGGTCGTATAGTGACCTAATAGGGGTGAGTCGGGGGACGAGTCTATATGTCGTGCGGATACGACTAGGTGGTGTTACAAGAGGTACACGTACATGGTATGTGCTTAGATAGTGATACATAGTACTTGAACGTGTGTCACCATAACAGTGGGGTATTGTGTGATGAGTTAGCCAAGGTGAGTCGGGATATAGGCTTAACCCTTATGAATACATGTAGGATATGTTATCCTAGTGCTATGTGTGGGGTGCAGGTGCAGTTATGCAGTCATGTAAGTAGAGTATGAAGTTATGTGTTTTATACATGTGTTGTGTGTATTGTGTCGTTGTCCTTGTGACACGGTGGGTATTGTGTTTGCATCGTTGTCTTTATGACACGGCAAACGGGATTGCGAAGGACGAAGTCCTTCGGGGGGTCACTAAAGGTGACCATATTAAGCATGTTAACGATGAGCTCGGGGTGTGTCGAATGCCCTGACGAGGGCGCAGTGATGAGGTATGTGTTTGTGTGCATATATATGTGTTAAATTGCATACAAGTGTTTAGTTATATATACTGTGTATGAGATGATATTGACGTGGTGAATAGATGCTATTAATGTGATGTGTAGAGTTATATTGACCATTGTGTCGGGATGAGTACATTGTGTACCACTGTTGCATCAGTTAATTTGTGAGAGTCTTGGTTAGGTCTGGTTAAGCCGGTGTCTAGATGGTGGTTGAGATAACCAGTGTGGGGTTAATTTGTGTGGTAAACTTCCAGTTATCAGAGTGGTAAGTTCGATCCATGTCGGGGAGACTTACTAGGTTAAAATGGTGGTGTGAATCTAGGGTGGTGAATCCTTTTGGATATTGTAAGATAACGGGGGTTATCTATCTATTAATAAATAATACATTGAGACGAGTTGGCTTTTGTTTAAATTAAACCATTAGAACTCACTCAGCGTAGCTGACTTTGTATGTGCGTTGGATTGTTTTGCAGGTGAGTCTGCTAGACGAGATATCTTGGCTTTGGAGCGGGGCTACTCGGGTTGGTGCGCATGCATTCGTAAGGTAACGTTAAGAATGTCAACGAGTTTAAAAGATAATACTATTTGAGAAATACTTTCGTTGTTTACTTAAATGAAAGTTAAGTGTTTTTAATGAGTTTACCTAGTGATGAGAACCAACTATAGGGTGACTGGTTTGGGGTATTACATGAATAACTCAATTATGTGTTTTTTGTTTATAATGAATAAATGAATGAATAAGTAGTCTGTTACTGGTATTAAATAAATGAATGAAATAATTGTAAATAATAAGTTCGAAAAGTTTGATAGTTTGATAAATAAATAAATGAATACTTTTTATTTATTTTGGTTATTAAGAACAAAAGCATTTGGTCTAATTATTTAGTAGTATAAATCATAATCCAAAATAATGTCTTATTTAAATAATATTATAAGTCTCTAATTAGTTATTAATTAAATTAGGTTTTATTAGGTTTATAACCTAAATTTAATAAATAAAATGGTTTCACTGAAAAGTTTAATAGTTTAAGTTTATATAAGAATTTTGAGGGTTTTATAAGTTTTAAAAATTAATTTTTATAAAGCATTTGAGGCTTAAAAGTGGAAAAAAATGAATAGCGTGAACTAGGCTTAAACCCGGGTGGTTCAGGGGGCGCAAGCATGCTAACCGCTGGACCAGGAGTCTCACATTGATTCATAGCCGGTTCAAAAGAATATTATGCAATAAGTGGACGGGGACCGGGTTCTAAGCAAGTATGCGCGCAAAAAGCCGCTGGGTTGTGGGTTTCGAACCCACGCCACCTGGTTCGGCGGTGCAATGACTTACCTGCCGGACCAGGTGGTTTCGCTGGTTATAGACTGAAACTATAAATGTATATACGTTTGTTAGATCAAGACATAAATCCAATAAGGTTTGCGTTGAAACGGTCAAGAACCCTAGATTCAAAACAGGTTCGATACCCTCTGTCATCAAGAATTGACAGAGGGCTTTTGATTAGCACCATCCTACGAATCAAAAGACGTAACACTTACTTGGTTTGGTGGAGTAACGAGTGCAAACGGCTGGGATTTGGGATCAGATGTTCTTGGTGCTCTATTGAGGTCCAGAGATGATATGCCAATTGTTTGAGGGTTTAGAGAGTTTGAAAGTGGTGTCGCGAGGGTGTGTGAATGAATTGTATACCTCAATTTTAGCAGAATCGTTCAATTTGATTCGAATTTGTTTAAAAGGGATATGGATGTGATTATAGAGTTAATTCGTTTGATTCCTCATAAATTGGGTGATCATATGAGTTTGAAAACGTTCGTGTAACGTGTACGCATGATTTTAGGTCATTAAACACGATTAAATCCGAGGATTGAAACTGAATTTGGCTAGGTTTGACTCTGGAAAGTCAAACTTGACAGTTGGGGCTTGATCTTGTACTCAGCTTCGATTTCAGACAAATTAATTCATTACAAGCATTTGATTTAGGTTAAGTAATGTTTCTGAGAGAGCAAAAGGCTTTAACATTCGTGTATAGTTGATTTGGTAATCGAATTTGGATCCTGTTGACTTTTCTGAGTCAAAATACAGGGGAATGGGTTCTTGTTGACTTCAACAAGTCAACATTCGGGTAAAAGTCCAAATTGAAAAAGCAAGTGTTCAAACTACATGGGGGGGGGGGGTTCAAATACAGTAAGTGGGGTTCAAAACAAATCTTGTTTTTGATTTAAAACTCAAATCAAACTATATATTTAGATTAGTTTTTATAAACTTTGTAAAAAAACTACCTATATTAGGTTTAATCTAATTAAATTTGTAGTCTTTTATTTAAAGTGCCCATTATAAAAAGATCGTTGTTTGAAACAAATTTTGACTTATAATTTTAAAATATATATTTATATATATATATATATGTGTGTGTGTGTGTGTATAAATAGGTTTATATACTTATGTTTATAAATGATAACATTTATATCTTTATGTATGCATATATGTATATATTTATAGGTTACATCTTGAATAAATTGGTCTAATAATATATGAATATGTATATATGTGTGTGTTTATTACAACTCTAAAACATGTAATTGTATAAATAAATTTTGAAATTGAAACACTTGTAAGTATGGTTTAAGTGACACTTTGTATTGCACTAGAAATGGAATTGAAATATTATTATTGCACTTAAACAAAGTACAAGAAAAAATCATGGATGTTACGGCAGACACGTGTCATTCTTAGGATCATTATCGTGTCGAGCCCGTAACGGACCGTTATGACCTGTGACGGTCCGTCACCGTCCATAATGGACCGTTATCTGTTGTGACGGTCCGTCACCTTCCAAAAATCCCAAATTTTCAATTTTGGACCTTATACTTTGATCTATACTCCTAATGGTCTTTTAACTCTAAATTATTGGTAATTTTTGTCCTTTATTTACTTGGGAATTTTCGAGGTGCTATAGTACTACCTCGCAATTCTCTTCTTAGCACAGAAGCTGTCAAGTGTTTCCAATGCTCATAACGCTTACAGGACCAAAGAGATCCACGTGAAGCAGTTGTAGAACAGACTCAATTGAATTAAATAGCTTGGGCTTGTGTGGCCTTTTATGTTGTTTGCCTTTTGCACATGGAATACATTTTTCTATTAAACAAAACTCTTTTAAATACAAACCCATGACATGATCTCCTTTTGCAATTATACTTAAATTTTTAAGATTTATGAAACGACGATGCCACAAAATAGAATCATTTTCATATGCTTTTGAAAAGAGACATGTGTTTGTTAAAGCCGATCCACTATTCACGTCAAACAAATAGGAATCTTTACGCCTTGGCGTCCTTATTAAAATCCAACTTTCATGGACCACAAACCCTTGTATTAAATCAAACACTCTTTTTTTAGTAAAATGAGTGGAAAACTTTTTATCACAAATCTGTGACACACTAAGCAAGCTATGATTCAATTCTGAAACGTAATTAACATCCTCAAAATTGAGAATGTCGTTAGTGACAGTACCTTTCATGGTGATTTGACCTCCTTTATCACCTACGAAGGAAACATACCCTCATGTTTAATATCGTGAAATAGAAAGATGTCTCCTGTCATGTGTGTGGAACAACTACTATCAACGTATCAAAGGTTGTTGACAGGCCTCTTTGGCTGTTCCTGTACGAGTTAAATGAATCAGTTAGAGATGGGTACCTAAGCCATTGTGGTCTTGGGTAATCTCAACTCATCTAGATACGAAACCTCCTGCAATTTCATATCCCTTCTATCATTAAAATCAACCGGTGTTGGTTCTGTATGAGGTTTTCGTGTCTAAACAGGTTTTTGCTTTTTAATCTTTGGAACCTCAGTCTTTTCTTTTCCCTTTGTAGATTGTGCAGGTTTCTCAAACTTATTTTGTTTAGTTTTCAACGAAATGTTGTGTTTTAAAGTTTGTTGAGATTTCTACACAGCACTAGTTTTTACATCAAAATGTTTAACATTTGGCTTCTTATGATTCACCGCCTTTGGTTTTTCAACCTTCCTTGGCTTAGAATACATGTTTTGTCATACCCAGTCAAGGCGGAATCGCGAGGCGTAACGTTCTTGGTTTTCAACGCATATGATTATTGCAAACTGTAACATCCCAAAAATAAAACGACGATTAAAATAACGGGTTAAACGCGAGACGAACGGAATAAATGAACGAGGCGTGACGGGCCAGGCCAGATGGGCCGTCGAACTTGAGGGGAGGAGTCCCTTCCCTTTAAATAGCCAACACACACCACCATTCTCTCATTTACAAGTTCTAGAGAGAGAAACCGTAGAGAGAGAAAGTTGGCGGATCGACCCGAGATTGAAGAAGTGTGTTACTCCATAGCTCATGAGCAAAACCTCCGAATCAGAAGCTCGATACAGGTAACGATTTGATCTAGATCTGAGTTTTTGTTCGTTTTGGGGTTTTCGGGTTTTGGGTAAAAAGATGGCATTTTTACGTATGAAACTTGAATATAAACATAGATCTAGCATCTAGAATGAAAGGCAAATGTTTTGAACGTAAAAAGTTCGGATCTTGACGAACTCGGATCTGCATGCAAAAAGTTAGGGTTTTTACGGGGAAGAAGGCTGCCCGCAAGCAGGTCCTGCGTACTTATCAAGTACGCATGAAGCAAAGCCTGCGTACTTATCAAGTACGCAAGAAGCAAAGCATGCGTACTTATCAAGTACGCAAGAAGCAAAGCATGCGTACTTATCAAGTACGCAAGAACGAAGTCTGCGTGCTTATTAAGTACGCAAGAACAAGGCCTTGCGCACTTGCTAAGTGCGCAGGCATCAGGTCTATGGGGATAAATAGCTGGTTAGTGAAGTCAGTATGTTCGCCTAGTTTAGTATGGTTAAACCGTTAGAGTCGGGATAGGATCTGATGTGTATTTAACTACTCAATTCAGATCGTGCGTGACGTTATTGGACCTTTGATTAGGACAGCCGAGACTAGCTGGGTGAGTTCTAGAAACCCTCTTTTAAATGTTTTAATAATATTTTGGGCTGGTGTGCATACTTACGGAATGATGTTTATGAAACGTGTTACGAAATGTTTTGTCAAAAGAAGTTTAAGAAGTGTTTACGAACGAAATGTTATTTAATAAAACGTATGATGTTTTAACTGAAGAGAAGTAAAGGTTTTTATGAAAGTCACAAAAATGAACGAATCTACCATGGTTCCCTTGGGAATCGAAGTATGTATGTTACGTAAAGGCGTTACCTTTATAGGGGCCTTTCTGGCTGGCCAACGGTTGTACAACAGGGTGGGAAAGGGGTGACGACGGTCATCAAGGGGATTACCGTGATCCTTGAAGTAGGTATTGTTCTCTGCGAGGGAACGGTGCTTGGAGTTCGGTACGTGCTATCCTTTGGGACATCGTTCTTGAAGGGAATTGACGTTTATGTATGGTTACGAATGGTAAAAGTTATGAACGTTTTACGTTGGTACGTGTGCTCAATCGAGCGTCGTACTTGAAGGGAATTGACGGTTACGAAAAGGCGCAGATTCGGTTTATTGTTGAGTTATGTTTTATGTTTATGTTATAGCATTATTTACGTACGTTTTTTATTAAATGAAGTTTGAAGTTATGTTTTTGGTAAAATGTTTGTGTTAATGTTTTACGTAAAGCTAGAACTCACCAGCGTAGCTGACTTTTAGTATGCACATTCAGGTTAAGGACAGGTATGGATGATGGACGGTAATGCTTGGCACGTGAGAAGAGTTTCCCGGTCGATCTACGAAGTTTGGCATCCCGCTATGTTTTAGTTGTGTTTTGTTTATGTTATTGACAATGTTTACGCTTCCGTATGTTGAACAATGTTGATGTTATGATTGAATGAAATTTTCCGCTGCGTTATTTGATATTCAAGTTTAAGAACTGTTTGTGAATGAGTAAACCCAACAAGTGAGGCCTCTCGGGTTTGAGGCCTTACAAGTTGGTATCAGAGCAATAGTTTGAGAGATTCGGACACTCCCGGTGTCTGAACTTAAACAGTGAATGGGACCGAAAGCGGATGCCAGTACGGGTAACTCAAGCCACAACATCAGGTATGAAGTAGTATATATATATTTACATATATAGGGTGCCTTACAAGTTTTAGGTTAGGACTTGTGTTCTGATTGAATCACAAAGGTGGTCAAATAGAAATCGAGAGGTAGTGTAATGGTTAGTTGCAGATAGCCAGTGTATATTAACATCTTACCATACTTGTTGAATTATGTTTCTTAACTAGCATGATGAAATTAGATTCCTTGTCTTATAGAAAGAAATGGCGGGACGAAAGAGCGCAAGGCGTGGTGGGGGCCGTACCGGTGGTCATAATAGGACTCCTGCTCGTCAGGAGTACAGTGAAGAAGGAAGTGTCCACACGGATCCGGAAGTCAGCATGCATGGAACTAAATGGACTCCCGTGGAAGAACAACACTTCACTTTCGAACCGGAAGTGAAGGCGGCCCTGGCACGCGAGTTTACTGAACTGATGAAGGCTAACCTGTCAGATCTGCTGGCAAAAGCATTGAAGAAGGCTAATGAGACGGGCGGGTCCAACACGGCAACTGATACCTCAATCATTGAGGCAGTTAACGCACCGCCTACTCGCGGTTGCGACTATAAGTCCTTTAAGGCATGTGACCCGCCGATACTTACGGGGAAGAAAGATGCGGTGGCCACCTTCGACTGGGTGATTCGCATGGAGGCGGCCATCCACCTCAGCAAATGTCGAACGGATCAGGTGGTGAAATTTGCTGCTAATTCATTGAGAGAAGAAGCGTCCCACTGGTGGGAGGGAGTGCGACAGGCTAAGGCGGATACTGCCTTCGACTCTATGTTATGGAACGATTTGAAAACCTTGGTTATCAAAAAATTTTGTCCAAGGAACGAGATTGAGAAGGTGGAGAGGGATTTTCTAAAGTCAAAGGCTGGGAACATGACTCACCGTCAATACACCACCAGGTATAACGAATTGGCACGTCTGGTGCCACATCTGATCACCACTGAAGAGAGGAAGATCGCTTGCTATATCTTGGGATTGCCGGACAAGGTCCGCACATTTGTTAAGGCACACACCCCTAGCACTTTTGACTCGATGGTGGAACTCGGTGGTGTGGTGTACGATGACCTGTCGTTGAATGATGTCGCCGCTGAGGAACCTAAGAAGAAGCTGATACGCCAGCTTGTGGGAAGTGTGGGAAGGAACACACGGGGGAATGCAGAATAGGATCAAACTTGTGTTTTAAGTGTGGCAAGACCGGGCACTACTCCCGTGAATGCCCGCAAGGCTTCAAATGCTACAACTGTGGGGAGAATGGTAATATGAGCCGGGAATGCACTAAGCCCGGGATGGGTGAAGCCGGGAAAGGGAAAGGGCCAAAGAAGAAAGAAGAAAGACCCCGAGCGAAGACTCGAGCGTATGCACTAACACAAGAACAGGCCAGGGTGGACCCCGATGTGGCGTCAAGTACGTTCATCATTGACAACACTTTTGTATCTGTGTTATTTGATTCGGGTGCCAGTAAGAGATTTATATCTCCAACTTTTTGTAGAAGAGTGAAATACACTGTTAGTAAACTAGAAATGGCCTTTAGCGTAGAAACTGCTGAGGGTAGGACTGCGAGAGTAACTGATGTAGTTGACAATTCCACGATAAAAATAGAAGGCCATAGATTCCCCGTCAGGTTGATTGTTATGGTTTTGGGTGGGTTTGATGTAGTGTTAGGTATGGATTAGCTAACTGCCAATGAAGCGCAGATCACATGTAAGCGAAAGATAATCCTACTCAAGGCTCCGGATGGTAGCGAAGTCGAGGTTTTTGGAGATCGTGACCCCTCGATGCCTAACGTCATCTCGATGATTAAGGTAGCAGATTTCTTGAGACGCGGATGCGAGGCTTATCATGTGTACGTGATTGACAAGTGTAAGAAGGCGAAGGAACTAGACGATGTACCCGTGGTACGCGAGTACCCGGAGGTATTTCCAGAGGATTTGCCTGGGATACCACCTGACAGAGAGTTTGAGTTACGAATCGACTTAGTACCAGATGCCCAGCCTATGGCCAAGGCTCCATATCGACTAGCACCAGTGGAGATGAAAGAACTAATGGCAAAACTAGACGAATTACTTGAGAAATGATTTATCCAATCGAGCATCTCGCCTTGGGGTGCTCCTGTGTTGTTTGTGAAGAAGAAGGACGGTTCGATGAGAATGTGTATTGATTATCGTGAGTTGAACAAACGAACGGTGAAGAACAAGTACCCTTTACCAAGGATCGATGACTTGTTTGATCAATTACAAGGCGCAAGTTGGTTCTCAAAAATCAACCTTCGATCCGGGTACCATCAGTTAAAGGTGAGGGAAGAAGACATACCGAAAACCGCGTTTCGCACACGTTATGGACATTTCGAGTTCCGCGTGATGTCCTTCGGATTGACGAACGCCCCCGCAGCGTTCATGGACTTAATGAATAGGGTATGTCGACCGATGCTGGACCGATCGGTAATAGTGTTCATCGATGATATCCTCATCTACTCCAAGAATGAGGGTGATCACGCATGTCCCTTGAAGGAAGTGTTGGAAGCCTTGAAGAAGGAGAAGTTGTATGCTAAGTTCTCTAAATGCGCGTTCTGGCTTAGGGAAGTCCAATTCCTAGGTCACGTCATCAACCCGAACGGCATTATGGTTGACCCAGTAAAGATAATGACGGTAAGAGATTGGGATAATCCTAAGACGCCAACTGAGATACGCAGTTTCTTGGGGTTAGCAGGCTACTATCATAGATTCATTCAGGATTTCTCAAAAATAGCTTCGTCGTTGACAAAATTGACACGGAAGGAGGTAAAGTACGAATGGGGTTCGACCCAGGAAGAAGCATTTAAGGAACTACAAGAGAAGCTAACCCAAGCTCCAGTCTTGGCCCTTCCCGAGGGCAATGAAGACCTGGTGGTATACTCTGACGCTTCGGGTCAGGTATTGGGGTGCGTGTTGATGCAACGCGGGAGAGTGATCGCGTATGCGTCACGACAGTTGAAGAGTCACGAAGCCAATTATCTGACTCATGATCTGGAACTTGTTGTTGTCGTGTTTGCATTGAAATATGGAGACACTACCTATACGAGGTGAAGTTTACCATATACTCCGACCATAAAAGTTTGAAGTACTTCTTCGAACAAAAGGAACTTAATATGAGGCAGAGACGATGGTTGGAACTTTTGAAAGACTATGACTGTGAAATCATATACCATCCTGGAAAGGTAAACTTGGTGGCTGATGCTCTAAGCCGAAAGGATGTGCCTGCTCCTATTAGAGTGAAAGCTTGCCAGTTGATGGTAACATTAGATGTGATGAGAGAAATTGAAAGAGCTTAAGATGAAGCACTTAAGGAAGAAAACATAAAGAAGGAAAGAATGGTTGGCCAACAGGACAAGTTGGAATATAACACCCTTGGTGTTAGGACACGTTTTGGGCGAGTATGGATACCTATGGGTGGCGAGCTTAGGACCAAAATCTTGGATGAGGCTCATAAGTCTCTTTACTCTATCCATCCCGGTACCAACAAAATGTACCAAGATCTGAGGAAGGAATACTGGTGGCCTGGAATGAAACACGAAGTGACAAAGTACGTAAGCAAGTTCTTGACTTGCTCTCAAGTGAAGGCTGAACACCAGAAACCGTATGGAAAGATTCAACCGCTCGATATACCAGAATGAAAGTGGGAACACATTACCATGGACTTCATAACCAAGCTACCTCGCACAGCTAAAGGTCATGAAACCATTTGGGTAATCGTGGACCGTTTAACGAAGAGTGCTCATTTCCTACCTATTCGCGAGACGTTCTCGTCGGAAAGGTTAGCGGAAGTATTTATTAATGAAGTAGTGGCACGACATGGGATGCCTTTGACGATTGTATCTGACCGGGACACACGATTCACATCGAGGTTCTGGAAACAATTCCACAAGGCGATGGGCACGAGACTTAATATCAGCACGGCATACGACCCGCAAACGGATGGTTAGTCTGAAAGGACCCTTCAAACATTGGAGGATATGCTTCGTGCTTGTATTATCGACTTCGGTGGCAGTTAGGACAGTCATCTGCCATTAGCCGAATTCTCCTACAACAACAGTCATCACACGACGATAGGCATGCCGCCTTATGAGATGTTGTATGGGAGAAGATGCAGGACCCCGGTTTGTTGGGGTGAAATTGGACAAAAGGAATTAGGAAGTCTTAAAGTCGTACGAGAAACGTCGAAAAGGTTTGATCAAATCAAAGCACGAATGAAGGCTGCACAAGATCTTCAGAAATCCTACGCGGTAAAATATCGGATATCGGTTATCGCGGTGAGATATCGGTAACCATAAATTTATATAAAAATTATATATTAATCATCAGATTCAATAGTCATAGACTAGAAACATAAAAATTATGTATAAATTTTTTAATTTATAAATATAACATTACTTTTATGCTTTTTATGTATAAATTTATAAGTTTGAGGACCAGATATAAACTAGTAAAAATGTAGAGGGGTTAAAAGCTAAAAATCCAAACTTAAAAAACCCTAAATCCCTCCACCCCGTTCATTATACACCGTTCCCCCTCTGCTCCATCGTTCCCCCTTGCCTCCACGCTCAAGCACACTAGCTCCAAAATCAGATCGATTGGGTTCGAAATCGTGGATTGCTGAATTGATTTCCCACAATGGAGACACAGGTGGTTCGATTATGCTTCGAAATAAGGTAAGAATTCGTTCTACTTGCTCGATTTGGTCCAAACCGAGAATATCGGTGATATAACCGATATTTAACAATCCAAATTTCGGCGATAATATCAGTTATCTCGGTCGAGATTTTCGGGAACGATATTCTAACCGATATTTTAAACCGATATGCTAGCCTATGACCGATAACCGATATATCGGTGATATATCACCGATATATCGGCCGAGTTAACTGCATAGGTTTATTTGTGTAAAAGTGACCCGAAAAAACCTGTTAGGCAACACATTTAATGGATGCAATATGTTGTGTTGAAGGTTAAAAAAACAAATAGACGATCTTAGCTATTCACAGATATGATCAATGAACTGCTAAAACGAAAGCAACTAATGAAAAAGAATAGAGGCGTCAAATGTATGTAGCGAAACCAATTTTCATAATGAAATCAAATTTCCAAATTAATTACATTAACCAAGCGTTTGACCTTATAAGCTTTCATTTTAGAAAGGTTTTTTATATACATAGAAGTAAAAGAATCAAATTTAAATGGAAAAAAAACATTGAAAACGAAAACGTAAACAACACCAAGTCAAGACAAAAAATGATCCGATAATACTTGAAATGTAATGATATAGAAACAATACTTGATTTATGTAGATAAATGTTAAATGACCCAACCAACACTTACCAAAAAAACTGTTAGGTATTGCATCTAACTTATCTCAAACGGAAAACAGTTGGTGGGATCGGTAGTTAATTTTATCCTTGAATTTTTACTGTAACTAATGCACATACTAACACAAAAAAAAAAATTGTATAGATAATAATGCAAATACTAACACAAAAAAAATTGTTCAGCCTATCTGACATTGTCTCTTCTTTGGCCTATTTCTAAAGTGCAAAGGCCAAAAGGGTTAGATTCGGCTGGTTTACCCAAAACACTTTTTCCCAAAATTACTATAAGATAACATTTTTTGGTGAGTTTCTACCTGCTTAGCCCATTTGACCTTAGCTATTTTAGGTATATTCTATTTGACTGGTTAAAAGATGAAAACTTCATTTGACCCATTTAAATGGGTCAAATTACCATCTCTAAAATAAAGGAAATAAAGTAGTTAATACCTTAGATACTGTCTTAGGGGTATTGCAATTCCTCATGTTGTCACTTTTTCCATATGTAAGATTTTAAAGAAAATGCATTAGTCAATGACAAATTAGAAACATGATCAATAATTTTTATTTTAGTCCATTACCTGCTTTCCTCAAAATCCGTTTCCTATGCCCACTTTCCTGTGTTAATTTTTATTGAAGTCTTTTTTTTTCACTTTCTACGAAAAGCTCATGCCCTGTTGCCGGATTAAAACTAACAAATATACAGAAGTGAATCACAAAATAGAGTGGAAAATGAAAAAAGACAGATTCAAATAGCTCTCGAAGATTAAAGTATTGATTCATACCTGACCAAAGGTCAAAAATGTTTAAAATGATCCTGCAAATTCACAAACCGAAAACAATCGATGTATCAATACTCGAATCACTTAGATAACATAAATCTGTGAAATTAGAGAATATACCATGAGTTTACTGGAAAATAATAAACATATCAATGATACCACCATCAAATATTACTGTCTTTTATTTTTTTTTGTTCATCAACTAAAAAAATTAAATACCTGCATACCAGGAACATTAGCCATGTTTACAAATTTAAAAAATGCATTAATGGTTGCATTGCATATAAATAAACAAATATAACTTTTTATTAAAAACATGTTAAAATATTTTAAATTGGTTCTTACATACAATTGTGTGGCCAAAAATAGCAGTTATATATTTACATGTATCGAGTGTTTTATGGGATGTGGTTGGGTAGGGGGTTTGGACGGCTTGGTTGAAGCTACAGTCTTGCTTATTTATAGGCACATAACGTCATAAATTGTGGTGTACTCGGAATTTGTAATGGATCAGACCATGTTGAATGGGGTTGCTATGTTTCCAAAGGTAAGTATTCTTATATCAAAAAACTTACTTATTGCTTGAATCATAAAAATCATGTCATCCATATCAGCCGCATGTTTTGGTGAGCTTATGCCTCCTATAGCAGGCTTAGCAGCTTAATTTGATCCATTTTCATGATCTGATTTCAGAAATAACTCTTGCTTTCAACAAATCATCACAGTCTTCATCATTTTCCTGCAAAATAAATCAAACAATATTTAAAATTTAGATTTGCACATACACGAAAAAGAACTTGACTTCTCAAATGGGTTTTTATGTTTTTTTTTATGTCATGTGGATAAGAATGCTAGCCCGACCAGTGAGGAGAAGCAAAAAAATAAGGCAATCACGCTGGATTCACAAAAATAAGGAAAACCAAAACATCATGTATAATTAATTTCTAATGTTTAGAGTTTTATTTGTTTTAATATTAATTTTGATTTCTTAAATTTATATTAAATTTGATTTTTTAAATTTATATAACTGTTCAGTTACAGTGGGAATGTTTTTACATCTAGTAGAACAAAAGGGTTCAAAGTGACTTCACACTTGCAACTAAAACATTCTTTTCAATTAATCTAACATAAAACTATATGGGGACCAGTTTACAAAACTTAAAACATGATTATGTTTATTAATGCCGATATTAGGATGATGAAAAGAGCAAGAGATAGCATACTTGGTACAACAGATTTTGATTAAAACCAACATTGACAAGAATTCCTGTAGATTTTCTTGCTGCAAACAAAGCTAAAGTTGCCTGCACATCATGAAACAATAAATTTAGGGGTATTTCCGTAATATATGTTATTGTTATGAAATCAAAAAGAGAACACAAAAGTAGGTGAAAACCTGGCTGATGCACAGACTGAAGGAACATTCAACAAACATACACAGCCAACTTTGTGAAAACCTGCTATTGTAATGTTGAAAAAGCTGTCATGTCTTCATCATGTCATTATCTTCATTACATTCTTCACTTTCAACATCCATACACAGCCAACTTTGTGGCAATGACGAAGTTATCGGCCTCTCCTATAGATTCAACAAAACACCCAATTTCTCCATAAACCTGCACCATACCAAGAAAGAGAGTTTACCTTGAAATTCGTTTATGAACCTACCAAGAAGCTTCTCGCTTTGGCCATTTAATTTACCAGTTCCATAAGAGTTCTCATGTCAAAGAGGTTAATACCCACAAGAAAACCCCAAATTACAATCCAAAACATTCAACAAATGGACTCAAATTGACATAAATTACATCTAAAAGCCCTAAACTAAAAATCCCAATTTGGGATCTTTCAATTATTAATAACTGAAATTCAGAAATTATAGGACAAATCATTGATGGAAGCATTCACAGTAACAACTAAAAATCCCAATTTGGAATCTTTCAATTACTATGGTATGTCACTAAAAACTGAAAAGACAAATTCACAACTGCTATCATGCAGAATGGTAACTTGTTCAATTTTCTGGTCCTTCTAATTTCTACTAAAACAGAAACCTAGGTAATCAAGAAACACGTTAAAAGCAGAAATAATTCACAAAATAATCAACTTAACACAATGGATAATTCAGCAATCTAATTCAGCAAAAATACAAGTTGAAACTTGTAATATGGAGATAATCGAACTTACGAAGGATTAAGTTGTGCTCTTGTGCAACCCGCACAAAGTAAAATGAAAGCAGCCAACTGGATTTCGCTTAACCTGTGCAAAGTTATTGTAATGCAGCATTAACATTCTACCTGACCACAAACAAGGTATGACATGGTAGTAAGAGATTTAGGTTCATACTTAAAGGTAAGAGCACATACTTCTTCTTGAGAATTATGCGGTACAACACACCAGTGCTGATAATATTCAGGTTTTTGGGTATCTGATACCCTGGAGCATCCACATACGCAAAGATATAGTATTGACAAATACACGAATGCCTCAGATACAGTTAAAATAAGAGTCCTGACTGAAGATCAAGTTTTATGCTTAAGGAGACATCTGTACAATGAGGTAGTTTGAGGTCTTAAAGTCTACAGATGGTCCAACACTGATCCCTCAAGAATAAAATTCTTCTTGTGTAATTGATCATCCTTTGAAATCAACAACATCCAAGAGATATTAATGCTAAATCCTGACTTTCTTGTTAAAGTCTTGGAGCTAAGATCACAGATTTTTGCCTTTGACTCATCCAGAAGTCGAAAAATGATAGAACTTGTTGAATCTTTCCTTACGAATGGTGGATGGATTGGAGTGGAGTCATCCTCTGAATCATTTGGGTCACCTTCTTCCTCTCCAAAGGTTGTGCTTAATACTGAAACATTATTTGCAAAGACCACTGAAACTGAATATCATAAAGGAATGGAAGTCTATGAATGTTGATGAAGAAGAAGAAGTAGAAGAAAATGCTCCTCCCCTGTCCATTACACAAATTACCAATGAAGCTTATGCTGAGACTCCAATAGCAACCTGCTCATCTGCTTTTGTGGTCTATGAAGCAGAAGCAAAGGCATCCAACAGAGACAAGAGGAAGGGAATCATGACAGAAGAAGAAGAGAAGAGGATTGAAGAAGAAGAAAAGAGAGAAGTCGAAAGAAGAAGAAGGGAAAGAGAAGAAGAAGAAGAGATGGCACAACTTAAAAGAGATCTGGATAGAAAAGCTGTCATGCTCTTCAGAGAACAACAAATCCAAATGCATTCAAGATCTCTAGATGCAAAGAAAGTTCAGGTTCCTGCAGCTTCTCAAATAGAAGAAGATGAAGCTCTAGCTCTCCAGCTGCAGGAACAACTAAATAAAGAAGATGAAGAAAGAGAGAGACAGAAGGCTGAAGAAGCCAAGTTTAGAATTACTGACTCTGAACTTGCAAAGGATATGAGGGAGGAGTGGATAGCAGTTCTCATTTCTCAAGGTGAGGATGCAGACTAACTTGAGAAACTATCAAATAAAGAAATTTACAGGGCCTTTATGGGTCAACCAGGAGAACTGGCAAAGAAGAAAAGAGTTGAAGAAGAAGAAAAGGCAAGACAGAAATCTAGGAGAGCCATTGCCTTTAATAAAAGAACCCATGAAGAAAGGAAGGTAATGATTGAATTCCTAAAGGCAAGAGGTGAGAGTGGGAAGAGACTAGGTCCTAGGAAGTTCATAAATCTACAAGCTCTCTACAGACAAGTACAAAGGGAAGAAGAGGAAAGATTGAAGAAGACAAATCCTTTGAAAAGGGTAGATACCTCAACAGAAGAAAGAACATCAAAGAAGCCCAAAACTATTCCCTTAGTCTCTCCTTCTTCTTTCTAACAAATTCCTACTCTCCCTCCTAGACTTCCCTCCTCCACTCCCAAAGAGACCAAATCCTTCCACCCCAGCTCCCTCTCATCAACACCTCTCATCAACAACCTCCCAAAAAGAAAGTCAAACCTCCTACCATATCTGAAGATTCAAGTATGATTGTGTAGTGGTTTACAGTGATCTAGATCAATGGTTTGAAATGTTCAAAGGAGAGGTAGAAAAGAAGAGATCTGTCTACAAGTCTATTGATGAAGTGATGCAGCTTCCAGATTATGATCTAAAGAAAATTTTGGAGCTGGGTGAATCTCATGAGCCTGACAATGAAAGTGGGAGGCATCTTCTGCTAGTGATCATACATCACTTCATTCCTAGCAGAGATGTTGTTATTGATGCAAAACCACTCCAATCCCACTTTCCTCTTATCAAATGGTCCTACAATGCTGACAAAGATGAATACACACTGGTTGATGTCAAAGGAAACAAGATGAGATGTTCCAGCAAAGCCATCTTCAGCATGCCAAGAAGGGACATCAAATCTTTGTCTGAAATCCCCTTTAACAATCCCAGCAAGGATCCAAGAGGCTATGAGACTGTAAGGATTGTCCTGCACATGCAATAGCTTCAGGAACAAAGGCAGTAAGAGAGTTTTGGTAGCATCAGTCAAGGGGAAGTTTGTAGAGATAAAGACTGATGACTACAAATTCTCTAAGTATATCTGCTGCGGACTTAACAATTTTGATAACTGATGAAGTTGTTGTGGATAAGGTCTATGCTGTGGATAGTTAAGTTCTGCTGCTGATGAACTACTATGCTGCGGATAGCTTTATCTGTTAAAGTCCATAGTTGCTGCTGATAGGCTTCTCAGCAGCATCAAGCATTGATGCTGCTGATAGGCAAATCATCAGCAGCTTTGACTTGTCTACTGACACCCTCTTCTGCAACACTAACACACCTATCAGCAGAAGGAATGTTATTGGTGCAGATGACAAAAGAAAATGCTTCTATTCTGCTTTGTCCTGCAATGATTACTGAGAAGACCCTTATTTTGCTGTTGTCTTTTCATTCAGAAGTCTTTTCACTGCAGTTGTCTTTTTGCTACTTGTCTCTATGTTGTAAACCAATCGTAGTGTAGCTTCTCATCAGTTCAAGATCAACTGCTTGTGTTTGATCTGATCCTTAGAATCAAGGGTCTGTCTTGATTCTAAGTTCCTTTATATGTATTGTTTCTCTTCATTGTAAAAGTATGCTTCCTTAGAGTTTTCTCTGTAATTTGTAAACTTTGAAGATCAATACAATTTGCATTTATCAGTTCCTTCACTGTTTCTTATTACTTTGCATAGTTGTGATTGTTTCCGCTAATCTCAACTAAACAGAACCATCTTGTAAAACATCGATCCTACAATTTCATTGATAGGTATGAAATGGGCTGACTTGGTCAGTCTATCGACCACGACTCATATTGCATTATGCCCTTTCTGAGTTCTGGGTAGTTTGGTAATGAAATCCATCGTAATACGATCCCATTTCTAGACATGTAATTCTATTTGTTGTAACTGACCTGCTGGTTTCTGGTGATCAATCTTAACTTGAAGACAAGTCAAGCATTTGTCTATATACTGGGCAATTGATCTCTTCATGTTAGGCCACCGGTAATGTGTCTTCAGGTCTTTATACATCTTGTTTGCACCAGGATGCATGGAATATCTTGATTTATGTGCTTCATCTAACACCTTCTCTTGAATATCTCCAAGTCTTGGACTCCAGATTCTTTGATCGAATCTCATGATTCCATCATTTCCATTGGATAGCAATATTTGTTTCCCAACCATACGTTCTTTCTTCATATTATCTTCTTCCAAGGCTTTTGGTTGGATTTCTTTGATTTGTTCCACTAAATCTAACCTTAGATCTAATCGTAGTGCTTTTACTTTAATCGGTTGTCTTCGTTCCTTCCGACTCAAAGCATCTGCCACTACATTTTCCTTCCCGTGATGGTATTTGATTTCATAATCATAGTCATTGATAAGTTCCATCCACCTCCTTTGCCTCATATTTAAATCCTTCTGATTAAAAATATGTTGTAGGCTTTTGTGGTCTGAATATATCACGCATTTGGTACCGTACAGAAAGTGTCTCCAAATCTTTAGAGCAAACACTATGGCACCAAGTTCTAAATCATGTGTGGTATAATTTTTCCCATGAACTTTAAGTTGGCATGATGCATAGGCAATAACCTTGTCTCGCTGCATCAACACACAACCCAAACCAGTTCGGGAAGCGTCACAATAAATGACAAAATCATCATTTCCTTCGGGTAGTGCTAAAATCGGTGCATGACTGAATTTATTTTTTAGAGTATTGAATACTTCTTCTTGTTTCGTGCCCCATTCAAACTTTGCTACTTTCTGAATTAAAGCAGTCAAAGGTGTGGAAATTTTGTAAAAGTCCTGAATGAACCTTCTGTAGTAACCGGCTAATCCAAGAAAGCTTTTGATTTCTGTTGGAGTCTTTGGGGCTTCCCATTTCATAACTGCTTCAATCTTACTTGGGTCCACTTGTATTCCATGATCGTTCACAACGTGCCCAAGAAATTGAACTTCTCGTTTCCAAAATTCACATTTGGAAAACTTAGCGTACAATCTTTCTTTTCTTAGGGTTTCCAAAATGATTCTGAGGTGATCAACATGTTCTTCTTGGCTTCAGGAATAGATAAGAATATCATCGATGAAAACAATGACGAATTTGTCAAGGAAAGGCTTACAGACTCGATTCATTAAGTCTATAAATGCGACGGGGGCATTTGTTAGACCGAATGACATGACTAGGAATTCATAGTGACCATATCTGGTCTTGAAAGCAGTCTTAGGTACATCTTCTTCTTGTACCTTCAACTAATGATATCCTGATCTAAGATCGATCTTTGAGAAATACTTGGCTCCTTGTAGTTGATCGAATAGATCATCTATTCTAGGCAATGGATATCTGTTCTTTACAGTCAGTTTATTTAACTCCTGATAATCAATGCACATCCTCATGCTTCCGTCCTTCTTATTAACAAATAGTACCGGTGCTCCCCAAGGTGAAGTACTTAGATGAATGAACCTTTTGTCTAAGAGTTCTTGGATTTGTTTCATAAGTTCTTTTAATTCAAAAGGAGCTAGACGATAAGGGGATCTTGCAACAGGTTTAGCTCCAGGAATGAGTTCGATTCAGAACTCGATCTGACGATCAGGTGGAAGACCAGGTAATTCTTCCAGAAAAACATTCGGGTGATCACAGACTACGGGAATATCCGCAATCTGTCTTTCGGGTTTAACGTTTAACGCATGTAGTATGAATATACCGTTGATATGCCCTAAATTATACATGTTTTGCATGCATAATAATCCCCATATTATGGTACTAATTAAACAAAAGCCTTACAATTGATACTTAAAGCGTTTATATTTCATAATTACAGGTTATTCGGTGTCCGAAAGTAAACAGAGCAAAAAACCAGCTTAAAACATGAAGAAATCAAGGTTTTGGAGGACCAAACTCGAACTTTTACCCCTAGGAAGTCAAACCAGGGCAACAACAAGTCATCCAGCAGCTAAAAGATGAAACACGGAGTTTATATGGCAATGCACGGTCGTGCAATGCCATGCACGGTCGTGCAAATCCAATCTTGCTCCCCAAGGACTTAGTACACTACCACTTGTACCCTATTTTTTTTAGGTGTTTGCATGCCCGTGCAATCCAATGCACGGCCGTGCATTGCTTATTTTGAGGCCTATAAATAGATGGCTTAGGTTCTTCATTCCACACACCATTCCACACCACAACACAACCAAAGATAGAGGGAATAGTTCATTTATAGCAGTACATCTTTATACTCGGTCCCATTTTACACCGCCTCCCGGTGAACAAAGTATAATCACCTATTTACCAATAATATTAAGAATTTAAGTTCGATGTCTCAAACCAACCTGAAGATAACACCAAAGGGTTGAGGGTAAATGTTGTCCCTAGCGGGAGGCTTTACTATTTTAATTTAAAGATTTTAATTCGTGAATCTAATATCGTGAGGACGAGGCTCTAGCGGTGACCCGGGTCACAAGTTTGTAGTAGTTATATCACTAGATTAGTCAACTTAACATTATCACGTACCAAACGGATTCGAAACCCAAAGCAATACTCTTCGTGACCTGATCATTTCCGAGATATTTACTTTCCTACAATTTACTATTCCATTCGTTACATTTCTGTTATACACATCATGCACGTTTTTACTTTTCTGTTATTTACTTTACCATCATTTACTTTTATGTCATTTACTTATCTGCTTCACAAGCACACAAAACTCACTCACTAACTAATCTGGCTAAACAATAAGAAAAGTTGAGTATTGAAACTCGACCGTGTCCATTGGTTCGATACTTGGTTCTTACCTAAACTATATTACGCTGCGATAGGTACACTTGCCTATTGTGTGTGTTTTATGTTGAAGCACTTTCCTGTGACAAACACTCAGGATAGATAGAGTCTTAGTCTTAGGTTGTCTTGTCTTGTCTGTAATTGTCTTTGTATGTAAGAGTCTTTATGTATTAGTTTATCGAGTTGTATTTACTTTTACATATTGAATGTTGCAATATTCTCCAAGTGTTTTGCGCACTTGTAAGTGCGCAGGAGAAAGCTCTGCGTACTTGCTAAGTACGCAAGAGCATTTTGCCCTGCGCACTTGCTAAGTGCGCAGGCATCAGGTCTTGTATAAATAGGATAGGTTGACAGAAGTCAAGTACGCAGGCATTTTAGCAAATACGCAGATTGTAATCTCAGTGCTTTTCTCTGTAACCTTCAAGTGTTTATAATACAAAGAACGTTTAAAGTGTTTTCTCTTGTCGGTTTACTTTGTTTAGCTAGACTCTCTGCCTAGTCACGGGCATTCCGCACCCGGTCTGACTAGTAGACCCACTTGCATGTGACGATCCGCCACACCCGAGGGACCTACAAGTGGTATACATATTTGTATCACGTTCTTGTGTATTAAGGTATTAATTATAAGATATACAACGTGTACCCCACTGATATGCTACACTAATGTAAATTGCATTATCTCAAGGCATCTAAGATTTTCCCAATGATTTTCTAAATTTTCAGAAGGAAGTTACATCTATTAGCACAGGAAAAATCAAGCAGAATCCATAAGGATTATCAGGAATCATAAGATTCAGAATCGAGTGATTCATTTGTCTTGGTTTCATTTGATTTTCTTCATTGAATATCGGTATCTTGATTCAGGATAATATATATGGTGTTTGAGTTTTAAGGTAAGGGGATCCAACTTTTATCTGGGTTTGATTTCAATGAATCAGGAGTGATTCAAGGGTGAATACATGCTCAACGGTTAATGTAGAGACATGTCTTGATTCAATCTCTCCTTGCATACTTGTGAGTATGGGCAGTGAGATGAACCGCATTAATTGTGCTAACGACATAACCCGAAACTAACCTCAAAAGAAAATTATTGCCAAAATCTAACATCCTTTATCTGATAATGATCTTTTCTATTCTTTTACACACACACTTGCAAACATGGGTTTAAATCACAGTTGTAATTTAGATTTAGTTTCCACACTACTAGTGATTCAAAGACGCATACAGCATACTGACAATTCAAATTACTTGTAAATAAGCAGATTAAAAACATAATAATTTAAACAATTAAGTAAGCATGACACAATCATTTCCCATATGAGCAGTCTGTGACGTTTAGATCATTTCTGATGTACTATCATTTCCTCTTTTCTCAAGTTAACTTTGAAATTTTCTCCATTTTCTATTTTGTTTTTGTTTTTGTAAAATATTTTGAAACTTAAAAGAACTATACAGAAAATTTAAAGAAAATAAAATTTAACTTCCATGAATTGAATTGATTTAAGAAAAATTAATTTTCACTCAGGATTGAACATTCCTATCATATTGTCAACTTGAATTACTTGTTTATGTGCTTATTACATATGAATAAATAGTAATTCATGACATGATCCCATATTCTTTGATGTTTATATTGTATCGTTTTTGCTAAAAGATAGCCTGATATGATCCTCTGCTCGTGTCTTTGATCAAAAATAGTTTGTGTGAATACTTGTATATTTTTATTAGAAAAGATCAAAAAGATTTTAAGTTTATGCATAGTTCAATTATATTCAGAAAAGCCAAAAATATTTTGAATCCTCTTGATTGAATATTTTTAACTTGTTCGTTATTTGACTTGAAATCTTCATAAATTTGAGTTGAAAGTTTGCGCACTTAAGGGTTTGTGCGTACTTGTAAGTGCGCATGAAGTAAGCCCTGCGTACTTAATAAGTACGCAAGAGTTACGTCTTGCGCACTTGTAAGTACGCAAGAGTTAAGTCTTGCGCACTTGTAAGTACGCACGAGTTAAAACGTGCGCACTTGATAAGTACGCACGACCTTTTTGCGTGGGGTATATAAACCGGACTTAGAAAATTTTCAGAACCTTATCACTTTCAAACCGGTTCATATTCCCTCCGACTTTCACTCAAAAATTCAAGTGTTCCAATCCGATTTTTCGTCCCATTGCTAGTTTCATCACTTCATTACATCGATTTGGTGAGACTTTAGGCTTAATCCATCCACAAAAATCTTGATTTTGGACCGATTATCTTAGGTTTTTTGTTCGAGATTGTTAGACAATTTTTGGGTTGTTTGGGTAATACCTAATAATTAAAACTTGTTAATAATCATTAATCGATCACTAATCTACCTTTAATCATCCATTCGAGTCTTTGATTTTGACTTTGGGCTCGAATCTGAACCGACTGTTGCTTCGTTCGACTGTCAGAACAAAATAGGTCAAGATTAGCAGGTACTTGGTGTTGATATTGGTCCCATAAGGTAGAATCTTTGATTCCAACCTAGTGGTGACCCTATACACACCAAATTTTGAACATATGTTGAATTTCAAATTCTGGAATTTTTTACCAAGTACGTTTCCTGCGCACTTAACAAGTACGCAAGAAGCACTTCATGCGTACTCGTTAAGTACGCAAGAGGAAACTCCTGCGTACTTGCTAAGTACGCAGGACCAACACTTGGCAAAAATTCCTAAGTCTGAAATTCAGTTCAAAGAGTAACTGCTATACTGAGTCATGTTTATCCATTTCTAATGATACGTGTTGTTCTGATTCTGTTTTCTGTGTGTTTTTGCAGATCTTGGCTCGGGCGTTTACTAACGAATTCAACCTGTTAGCTAACAGTCAACCTGAGTGGAAGGGTGCAGCATTGCAGTACAAAGACATAGTTGATTTCTTGAACCGTTCAAGAATCAGCTACGCCATTTCAGCTGACCCGATCGTGTCAAGACCCTACCTCGAGCAGTTTTGGGAGACTGCTGAGCACGACTTGTGACACCCAGCATTTAAGGTCAATATCCACATTTCATAAACGCACGTTCATAATTATTATTTCCTGATATTTTATTTTGACTAAGTAAAGTCAAGAAATCTAGCAAAGAAGTTTATTCCAAGTCTAGTAAATCTTAAAGAATTACTAGAAAAAGTAAGCAGAATAACCTGACTAAATACAAACGTTAATGGTTAAATTAAATAACCAGAAAAATATATATATATATATATATATATATATATATATATATATTATACAAAATTTACGTTGAACCAAGAGTTTAATAATTTCTTCAACAAGCCATAAAATGGTTAAAATTATAATACCGTGAAGAATCTAAACCGAATTAAATTACCCCTATAAAACTCTAATTGATACTAATACCATTAATAAATTAATGCTTAAAATTGGTTATCATTAACCCCAAACCACTTCCTTGACTTTCTCGGCCGAGAGTCAGGGGAACCATTCTCCCACTTGCTAATTCACTCAAATTCAGATAAAAACCATACCTCCTCAGTCGAAGTCTCACAATCCCTTTCAAGCTTTCTCATTTTCTTACGGCAAATTCCCAATTCTCCTTCAAATCGAAGTCCAGTTTAAGGCAAAAATCCACCATATTACGGTGCGATAAGAAGAGTTCCAAGTGTTGTCTCAAGAATCAAGCTAAGGAGCTCAAGATCATTCTCTGTTTCTCTAGAAATCACCATTCTCTGTTTGAGGTAAAAACTCAATATTATCCATTTCATTTTCTTTAAAACCGTAGCTGAACATACAAATCGTTCAAACGCAAGTAAGATAACAATAAAAGTGTGTCAAATTCAATATTTGAACATAAAAATATACAGGACGAATTCTGTCAATCAAAGTGCAGTAATCGAAACTATAGTTTCGATACCTGTTATTCAATCGAAACTAGGAGTTTCGATACCTGTTCAATCGAAACTAAGTAGTTTCGATACCGATTGCCCAATCGAAACTAGGTAGTTTCGATACTATTCTTGCCAATCGAAACTAGGTAGTTTCGATACCCAGTTTACTCAGTCGAAACTAGGTAGTTTCGACGTCTATTCTGTTTAATCGAAACTAAGAAAGTTTCGATACCTGTTCATCAGCCCCATAGGGCAGTAACTCAAAACTATTTTGATAACAAAACGAAGGTTGGAAAAACTAAAAAGATATTTAAAAAGCAATCAGATTTGCTAAGTCGGTGAACAACTTGCGCTTAAGACGGGTAGTCTTAACGTGTATGTTATCCTTGTATAATTAGGATACGGATAGGCGAATCTGCTGATATTCAAATATTTGCTAGCTTTCATATTGTCGAGGTGAGTTTCACTAATCCCCCTTTTTCTAAAGTTTTGAAATGATTTGGGGTGGAAACATACTTGTAAAAGACTTTTGTGTATAAATGAATTGAACTAATGATCTGACCGTATGTGTGTATTGAGGGAAAAGTAAAGCGCTTAAAGTCCTCGGAATAAATTAGTAACCATTAGCTATGGATTTAGCCCGGGATTATATGAATAGTACTATTGGGGGTGACGCCTCCGGTCATGGTTAGTCGCGCTAACCAGGGGTCAAAATGGCCGAATGACCGCATATTGTCTTACTCGCAGAAAGGCTAGGGGAGGCACAGAGTGTTGGGGTTTGGTTACGGTCTCGTACATTACATACTATTTTGTATTCCTTGCAAGCTTACAAATGGGGTCAATAGATCGGATTAGTATTCTTATTCATTGGTAATACATACAAAAGAGTTCTGATCAGGGTAAAATGATCAGGTTTTGTACAAAAGAGTTCTGATCAGGGTAAAATGATCAGGTTTTATACAAAAGAGTTCTGATCAGGGTAAAATGATCAGGTTTTGTACAAAAGAGTTCTAATCAGAGTAAAGTGATCAGGTTTTAAACAAAAGAGTACTGATCAGGGTAAAGTGATCAGGTTTAACAAAAGGGTTTTGATCAGGTTAAAATGATCAAGTTTAAACAAAAGAGTTCTGATCAGGCTAAAGTGATCAGGTTTTAAAGTAAAGAGTTCTGATCAGGTTAAAGTGATCAGGTTTAAACAAAAGAGTACTGATCAGGTTAAAGTGATCAGGTCTAAGTAAAGAGTTTTGATCGGAAAATGATCAGATTTAAACATTGGGTTTATGATAACTCTTTATAATAACTTGTGAACTCACCAACCTCGTGTTGACAATTTTAAGTATGTTTTCAGGAAATTGAACGTGGTCATCAGGTTAGCAATGTAGGATACATGCATGCACGTGGATACGACTTTTGGAAGGATTTCTCTTGTATAACTCATGGTCTTGAGTCATATTTGCGAAATCTTAAACTTTTGTAAACTCAAGTTGATATTTGTAATGTAAATATTTTAAACTCGATTATGTATCCAATTACATGTATGTGTTTGCGGTAATCATATGCTTTGGAAACCAGTGAACGTCGCGCCTCGCGTTTCCGCCCTGGCGGGGTGTTACAGAACTTGGTATCAAAGCCATTGATTATAGCGAACTAGGTGTCTAAAATGGAACCTATTCTATAATTTGAATGACTCACTAAAATGTTTTCATTGCATAAGCATTGCATAACCTGTCATCATGTCATGTGGATATTGTAGTCACAAATATGTTGTCACATTCACACTCTGACCCCGTCTCTGACCCTGACTCCAACGAGGAACTTTCCGCCACACGTCCCAAAAATCGAGTACAAGTTCGCAGCTCGACACCACCCGATGTTGCCCTGGGAGAACCGCCTATCATCTACCGAAAGAAAAGCGGAGGACCAGTTAAGGTGCAAAGTGCTAGGAAGAAGGTCCGACTTCCACGCAAAAGAACTCTGGCAGCCCGTGACCCGGAAAACTTGGAGAATGATGAGGAACCACCTAGGCAACGACCCTGTTACCACCCTACGGTGGGGACTATCCGTTGGATGCCTCGTACTCTGGCACGATGGAGGGAAATGGAGAGTATTCCCTCTACCTTTGAGCTCGGAGAGTCCTCCAACTCTCCAACACCCCTACCCCACACTGGGGAAGCCATGGAGCTCACAGTGCCTACATTGGTAGCACGTGTTCATACGCACGAAGAGCGTCTTGATGATCTCCTAGATGATATTCGAGCACATGGGGATGCAGCCATGCGCTTACGTCAAGGGCTCGGATCTCGAGTACAGACTCTGGAGAATAGCACCCGAGACATACAGAGTGCCACTGATTACCTCGAGTTGAGAGTTGATATGGACTGGCAGTTCACTCTCACGGTCCGAGACATGGTGGAGGCGCTGGAGGAGAGGACTTTGGCTGCAGAATTTGTGGCAAGAGCTAGCTTTGTCATGGCAGGACTAGCCATGATGATTGGGTTGTACTCCCACTTCTTCTTTTAAACCAATTATGGGCGGGTTGTGCCCATAGTACATTATGTAGTTTAAAACTTTAGTACTGATGAGGTCATGTGAACCCATCTCTTTTGTATCCTTGTCTGTTGGAACAATGTACTATGTATGTTTTAACTATGTATGTGATGGTTTATGTTGTGATGATGGTTGTTTGCATTTGATGTTGTTGTATCCTTATGTCATGATCTATCATTATTGATATATAATGTTGTTTCTTTTTAATTGATATGTTAGAAAGAACGTCATGGCACCTAAGCGTGGGACACCCCGTAACACTACTAGTGACAACAACGAGACAATTTCCCCAAACATGGAACAACTCATAGCACAGCGAGTAGCTGCCGCCATAGAGCAGTATGAAGCAAATCGAAATAGTGGCGGAGGAAACAGCAGCGGTACCGGTGTAGGAGGTGTAGGAGGTGCAGGAGGTAGCGGTACAGCAGGGGGAGCGGTACAGCAGGAGGTTCCGGAGGTTCCGGAGGTAATAAAAATAATTAAGCCATAACACATAGTCATGATCCGAATTAATGACATTATGACTTGTGATCCTGCAGATGCTCCAAATAGGAAGTGCACCTACAAGGCCTTCCTATCCTGCAAACCCTGCAATTTTAATGGCACCGAGGGTGCAGTAGGACTAATGAGATGGATAGAACAGATGGAGTCAGTGATTGATATAAGTGAATGCACAGCTGACTGCATGGTGAAGTATTCTACATGTACGCTCACTGATAAAGCTTTAACTTGGTGGAATACTCAAATGAAGACTTTGGGGAGAGAGACGGCGTACCAATTATCTTGGGAAGATTTAAAAAATATGATGATTGAGGAATACTGTCCTCGAAACGAACTGCAAAAGATTGAAACTGAGATGTGGAACCTACCGATGATAGGAGATGATGTGGCAGGATACACCGACCATTTCAATGAATTGGCGATTCTATTACCGCATATGGTTACACCAGAACATAAGCGTGTTGAGAGGTATCTGTGGGGCCTTGCGCCTCAAATTCGTAGCATGGTAACATCATCTAATCCAATAGATGCCAAGAGTGCTATAACTTTAGCATTCAAGCTAAGGGATGACGCGGTACGTAATGAATTGTTTGTGAGGAAGGAGAACGAGGAAGGTAGATCTGGGGAGAAAAGGAAATGGATGGGAAATTCAAGTAACAAGTCTGAGAAGCAAGGGTTTAAGAAACAAGGAACTATGAAGGCTTTTGCAGTCAATGCAGTGGAAAGAAAGGAGTATGATAGGGGCCTACCGAGATGTAAGAAGTGTGGAAACCATCATGCCGGTGTGTGCATCAAGTGTGCAAGTTTGGTCACACCACACAAGCTTGTCGAAATAACAACCGAATGGGGAAAATTAAACCGGGATGTTTCATATGTGGTGACCTGAAGCACTTCAAGAGGGATTGTCCCAAGTGGAAGAATCAGAACAACACTCAGGCACCAGGGAGGGCATTTGTGATGGGTGCAAGGGACGCACGCCAGGACCCAAACATCGTCACTGGTACGTTCCCAATAAATAATCACTATGCCTCTGTACTTTTTGATTCGGGTGCGGATATGAGCTTTGTGTCGAATGATTTTAAATCCTTACTCGGTATTAAGGCCAGCAAACTAGATCAAAATTTTACAATTGAATTAGCAAATGGGAAATTAATTGAAACCGGAGAGGTCATTAGGGGTTGTACTTTATGTTTAGAAAACCATACCTTCAGTATAGACCTTCTACCCGTCGAACTAGGGAGTTTTGATGTTGTTATTGGCATGGATTGGTTAACAAAGAATCGTGCCGAGATCGTATGCTTCAAAAAGATTGTACATATCCCACTACCAAGCGGAGAAATTCTTTCAATTCAAGGCGAAAGGTGTAGAATGATGTTGAAGACGATAAACTGCATGAAAACTCATAAGTATCTACGCAAGGGTTATTGAGCATTCCTGGCTCACATTGTCGAGAAGAAACCCGAGGAACGTAGAATTGAAGACATACCAATCGTTAGAGATTACTCGGAGGTATTTCCCGAAGACTTACCAGGAATACCACCATCAAGACAAGTCGAGTTTCGGATCGACCTAGTACCAGGAGCCGCACCAGTTGCACGATCGCCGTATCGTCTAGCCCCTTCTGAGATGCAGGAACTGTCGAGTCAACTACAAGAATTACTTGACAAAGGTTTCATAAGACCGAGTTTCTCACCATGGGGAGCTCCGGTCCTGTTTGTAAAGAAAAAGGATGGAACCTTTAGAATGTGCATTGATTATCGAGAGTTGAACAAACTAACAATCAAAAACCGGTATCCTCTTCCTCGAATAGACGATTTGTTTGATCAACTTCAAGGTTCCAGTTTCTATTCTAAAATTGATCTACGATCAGGGTATCATCAACTGAAAATTCAGGAAGAAGATATACAAAAAACGGCTTTTAGGACTCGTTACGGTCACTACGAGTTCCTAGTTATGCCATTTGGCTTGACTAATGCACCAGCCGTCTTCATGGATCTCATGAACCGCGTGTGCAAGCCGTACTTGGATAAATTCGTGATTGTGTTTATCGATGACATATTGATATATTCACGAACCAAGGAGGAACATGAACATCATTTGAAATTAATCTTAGAACTACTCAGGAATGAGAAGCTTTATGCCAAATTCTGTAAGTGCGAGTTTTGGATCCGAGAGGTTCACTTTCTCGGACACGTCATCAATAAGAATGGTATCCATGTGGATCCATCCAAGATTGAAGCTATCAAAAACTGGGAAGCACCAAGAACTCCGACTGAGGTGCGTCAATTTCTGGGTTTGGCAGGATATTACAGGCGATTTATCGAGAATTTTTCAAAGATAGCCTTGCCTTTGACCACGTTAACTCAGAAGGATAAAAAGTTTGATTGGACTGATAAACAAGAATCAGCGTTTCAATTGTTGAAGCAAAAACTTTGCAGTACACCAATCCTATCCCTTCCTGAAGGAACAGACAATTTCATCGTGTACTGCGACGCATCACACCAAGGTCTGGGGTGTGTATTGATGCAGAGAGAAAAAGTCATAGCGTATGCATCCAGACAGCTAAAAGTACATGAGAAAAATTATACGACTCACGATCTGGAATTGGGTGCTGTCGTGTTTGCACTCAAGATTTGGAGACATTACTTATACGGTACAAAATGTACTATCTTTACAGACCACAAGAGTGTCCAGCACATCTTTAATCAGAAAGAACTCAACATGAGGCAACGTCGTTGGGTAGAGCTACTGAATGATTACGACTGTGATATCAAGTATCACCCTAGTAAGGCAAACGTCGTAGCAGATGCCTTGAGTCGTAAAGAACGGATTAAAACACTCCGTGTTCGTGCCCTAGAATTGACAATTCATACGAGCCTCACGACTCAAATCTGCATGGCACAACAAGAGGCAATCAAAGAAGAAAACATTCAGAATGAAGCTTTACGAGGAATGATAAAGCAGTTGGAACCAAAGTCAGATGACACTTTATACTTCATGAATAGAATTTGGGTGCCATGTTTTGGTAACTTACGGGAGTTGGTTATGGACGAAGCCCACAAGTCCAGGTACTCCATTCACCCAGGTTCGGATAAAATGTATAACGATCTGAAAGAACTCTACTGGTGGCCGAACATGAAAGGAGAAATTGCTATTTATGTCGGTAAATGCGTGACATGTTCAAAAGTAAAGGCAGAACATCAGAAACCGTCGGGATTGTTACAACAACCCGAGATACCTCAATGGAAATGGGAACAAATTTCCATGGATTTCATCACAAAGTTACCCAAGACGTCAAGCGGGTATGACACTATATGGGTAATTGTTGATCGTTTGACGAAATCAGCTCATTTTCTACCCATCAAAGAGACGGATAAAACCGAGAAACTTGCAAAGCTTTATATTAAGGAAATTGTGGCTAGGCATGGAGTACCAATTTCTATTATCTCTTCTAGAGACAGCAGATTCATGTCTAGAATCTGGAAATCATTACAAGAAGCCATGGGCACACGTCTTGACTTGAGCACGGCATATCACCCACAAACAGATGGTCAAAGTGAAAGGACCATTCAAACTTTAGAGGATATGCTCCGTGCGTGTGCAATTGACTTCGGTGGAAATTGGGATACTCATTTGCCGCTAGCTGAGTTTTCATACAATAATAGTTACCACACCAGCATCAAAGCCGCTCCGTTTGAGGCTTTGTATGGTCGAAAATGTCGTTCACCGCTATGTTGGGCAGAAGTTGGTGACAAGCATTTAACCGGTCCTGAAGTTATTCAAGAGACCACGGACAAGATTTTCAAAATCAAGGATCGTCTGAAAGCCGCCCGTGACAGACAAAAGAGTTACGCGGATAACAGACGAAGACCTTTAGAATTCCAAGTGGGAGACAAAGTCATGTTAAAGGTCTCACCTTGGAAAGGAGTTGCAAGATTTGGCAACCGTGGCAAGCTTAACCCTAGGTACGTTGGACCATTTGAAATATTGGCTAGGGTTGGCCCTGTAGCTTACAAGCTCAAGTTGCCACAAGAACTAAGCAATGTACATGATACGTTTCATGTATCAAATCTCAAGAAGTGTTTATCAGACGAGACGTTAATTATACCGCCTGATGAGATTCACATAGACGACAAGTTGCACTTCATTGAGGAACCTATGGAAGTCACAGATTGGAAGGTTCAGAGAACAAGGCCCAGCCGTGTTAAGCTGGTCAAGGTACGTTGGAATTCAAAGCGCGGCCCCGAGTATACGTGGGAGCGGGAAGATAAAATGAAATCCAAGTACCCGTCATTGTTTACAAACAATTCAAGCCAGAGTGACAAGAACTGAATTTCGGGACGAAATTCTCTGTAACATGGAGAGAATGTGACACCCAGCATTTAAGGTCAATATCCACATTTCATAAACGCACGTTCATAATTATTATTTCCTGATATTTTATTTTGACTAAGTAAAGTCAAGAAGTCTAGCAAAGAAGTTTATTCCAAGTCTAGAAAATCTTAAAGAATTACTAGAAAAAGTAAGCAGAATAACCCGACTAAATACGAACGTTAATGGTTAAATTAAATAACCAGAAAAATATATATATATATATATATATATATATATATATATATTATACAAAATTTACGTTGAACCAAGAGTTTGATAATTTCTTCAACAAGCCATAAAATGGTTAAAATTATAATACCGTGAAGAATCTAAACCGAATTAAATTACCCCTATAAAACTCTAATTGATACTAATACCATTAATAAATTAATGTTTAAAATTGGTTATCATTAACCCCAAACCACTTCCTTGACTTTCTCGGCCGAGAGTCAGGGGAACCATTCTCCCACTTGCTAATTCACTCAAATTCAGATAAAAACCATACCTCCTCAGTCGAAGTCTCACAATCCCTTTCAAGCTTTCTCATTTTCTTACGGCAAATTCCCAATTCTCCTTCAAATCGAAGTCCAGTTTAAGGCAAAAATCCACCATATTACGGTGCGATAAGAAGAGTTCCAAGTGTTGTCTCAAGAATCAAGCTAAGGAGCTCAAGATCATTCTCTGTTTCTCTAGAAATCACCATTCTCTGTTTGAGGTAAAAACTCAATATTATCCATTTCATTTTCTTTAAAACCGTAGCTGAACATACAAATCGTTCAAACGCAAGTAAGATAACAATAAAAGTGTGTCAAATTCAATATTTGAACATAAAAATATACAGGACGAATTCTGTCAATCAAAGTGCAGTAATCGAAACTACAGTTTCGATACCTGTTATTCAATCGAAACTAGGAATTTCGATACCGGTTGTTCAATCGAAACTAGGAGTTTCGATACCTAATTACTCAATCGAAACTAGGAGTTTCGATACCTGTTCAATCGAAACTAAGTAGTTTCGATACCGATTGCCCAATCGAAACTAGGTAGTTTCGATACTATTCTTGCCAATCGAAACTAGGTAGTTTCGATACCCAGTTTACTCAGTCGAAACTAGGTAGTTTCGACGTCTGTTCTGTTTAATCGAAACTAAGAAAGTTTCGATACCTGTTCATCAGCCCCATAGGGCAGTAACTCAAAACTATTTTGATAACAAAACGAAGGTTGGAAAAACTAAAAAGATATTTAAAAAGCAATCAGATTTGCTAAGTCGGTGAACAACTTGCGCTTAAGACGGGTAGTCTTAACGTGTATGTTATCCTTGTATAATTAGGATACGGATAGGCGAATCTGCTGATATTCAAATATTTGCTAGCTTTCATATTGTCGAGGTGAGTTTCACTAATCCCCCTTTTTCTAAAGTTTTGAAATGATTTGGGGTGGAAACATACTTGTAAAAGACTTTTGTGTATAAATGAATTGAACTAATGATCTGACCGTATGTGTGTATTGAGGGAAAAGTAAAGCGCTTAAAGTCCTCGGAATAAATTAGTAACCATTAGCTATGGATTTAGCCCGGGATTATATGAATAGTACTATTGGGGGTGACGCCTCCGGTCATGGTTAGTCGCGCTAACCAGGGGTCAAAATGGCCGAATGACCGCATATTGTCTTACTCGCAGAAAGGCTAGGGGAGGCACAGAGTGTTGGGGTTTGGTTACGGTCTCGTACATTACATACTATTTTGTATTCCTTGCAAGCTTACAAATGGGGTCAATAGATCGGATTAGTATTCTTATTCATTGGTAATACATACAAAAGAGTTCTGATCAGGGTAAAATGATCAGGTTTTGTACAAAAGAGTTCTGATCAGGGTAAAATGATCAGGTTTTATACAAAAGAGTTCTGATCAGGGTAAAATGATCAGGTTTTGTACAAAAGAGTTCTAATCAGAGTAAAGTGATCAGGTTTTAAACAAAAGAGTACTGATCAGGGTAAAGTGATCAGGTTTAACAAAAGGGTTTTGATCAGGTTAAAATGATCAAGTTTAAACAAAAGAGTTCTGATCAGGCTAAAGTGATCAGGTTTTAAAGTAAAGAGTTCTGATCAGGTTAAAGTGATCAGGTTTAAACAAAAGAGTACTGATCATGTTAAAGTGATCAGGTCTAAGTAAAGAGTTTTGATCGGAAAATGATCAGATTTAAACATTGGGTTTATGATAACTCTTTATAATAACTTGTGAACTCACCAACCTCGTGTTGACAATTTTAAGTATGTTTTCAGGAAATTGAACGTGGTCATCAGGTTAGCAATGTAGGATACATGCATGCACGTGGATACGGCTTTTGGGAGGATTTCTCTTGTATAACTCAAGGTCTTGAGTCATATTTGCGAAATCTTAAACTTTTGTAAACTCAAGTTGATATTTGTAATGTAAATATTTTAAACTCGATTATGTATCCAATTACATGTATGTGTTTGCGGTAATCATATGCTTTGGAAACCAGTGAACGTCGCGCCTCGCGTTTCTGCCCTGGCGGGGTGTGACACGACTGCACGGTAATCCCCAACGTTATAATGGCTACCGTTGCTGGTCATGTTATTTCTTTCTCTGAAGATACTATAAGAAGGGTGCTTCAATTCAAAGATCTCGCGACCGACCCGACAGCCTATCCAGACTACTTTGTGGACGGCTGTTGGAGACAAAGAATGGGCTATGTCGGTGCGAGGGACTATGCTTCATACAAGAAGATGTGGGTGTTAGACCAATTGAGATACTTCGCCCATGTCATGATCATGTGCATCTCATCAAGGAAAGCTGGGAAATATGCCATGGGTCATGACCTTGCAGCAGCCATGGTCGGCCTTTCTCTCAATAAGGGCTACAACTTCTCCCGCTACATCTTTAAGGCCATCAATGACCAGATCAACACAGCAGAGAGGTTTCGGTTCTTGTTATACCCTCGGTTTGTGCAACTTCTGATTAATGACGTGTTTCCAAACCTTCCTGCTATAGAGGAGAGACTGCAAGTAAAGAGGGTGGACAAAAGAGTATTCGCCCAATTCCTAAAGCCAGGCAGTGTAGATCCTACCCCTGTGCAAACAGAACTCTTTGGCCACCTCATCAATGAAGCGTATGTAGCCCCAGGTGACTGGAGATGGTACAGTCACGACTCGAAGCCGGAATTGAGTGAACATTCCGACGAATAACAGGAACAACGAGGGGAGGAAATGGAGAGTGATGATGGATCGTTTGATGATGGAGACGACGAAGGAGGAAATGATGGTGCTGAGGGATCCGACTCGGAAGCGACTGAGTTAGATTTTTTCGATTCCGATGATGCATCGTCGCAGGTACACCCGAGGAGAATGGCTAAGGTAACCCTACCTGAGTCGTCCTCCAAGAGAAAGCGACAATCCTCTAGCAGCGATGATGATGGATCGTCTGATGATGGAGACGACGAAGGAGGAAATGATGGTGCTGGGGGATCCTACTCGGAAGCGACTGAGTCAGATTCTTCCGATTCCGATGATGCACCGTCGCAGGTACACCCGAGGAGAACAGCTAAGGTAACCCTACCTGAGTCATCCTCCAAGAGAAAGCGACAGTCCTCTAGCAGCGAATACGAGCCAGACTCTGACTCTGACGCTGCTATACAAAGACAAAGAAGGGAAAGCATTCACAAGAACAGGGGCGATAGGCAACAGCCCTCTATCCCCAGTGAGGTGGAGGCTCAGCAGCCAGTACAAGTGTCAGCTGCTAGTCCTAATTCAGCCTCCACCCCACCTTCACAGCAGCTTTACCGTAGGAGGAGGAGGCCACAAGTGCAAAGTGAAGTGGCCGTCACTACAATCACAGAAGTGATTCCTGTGTTAGTGACCCTCCCTACCACAACTACTCATGTGGCGGTTACTACTCCAATTCTCACGGAGTCAGTCACCATCACCCCTACCATTACCCCTACAACCCTCGTCACATCTTCCATCCCAACCACCACCATTGAGCCTTTAAGTAAACCCTTCAATTATGGAGATTTCACACAAGGGTTTGACTTTGATACCATATTCTCCTCCCCTATTCACACTGCCGAGGCGTCATCATCCAGACATCCTGATCCGAATGCTGAAAGGATAGATGTTCTGGAAACCCAAGTTGCTGACTTACTGGAGACTATTCGGAAATCAAAGGAGGAGTCTGACGCTCAACAAGTACATATTAACTCTTTGGTAGACGAAGTTAGAATCCTACGTAGCCAGAGAACGGGGACTGATGAAAGACTGAAGAACGTGATGGCCTAGAACGAGCTCCTAATCAAGACGAATGAAATGATTCTGGGTCACAGGACGTCCTTGGAGCTGAGGTTTGATACTCAAAGGAAGGAGCACGAGCTGATGGTCAAACTGATTGCTGATCTGACCAAGAAGCTTGATGCTCAGGGGGAGAAGGAGAAAGAGAAAGAGAAGGAAAAGAGGACTACTAATGATGAGGAGTGTCATCCTGTCAACTTGACAAAGGATGACGACAAAGACAAGGATCCCGAAGCCGGTCCTAGTGGAGGTAAGCACCAAGCTTTAGCAATCGTGCCCATCTCTGCTGTTCCAATGGCTCAGGGGGAGTCTACTCATCAAGAGGGTGGTGATACCTCTGGTGGTGGTGGTGGTGAGAAAGGAAAGTCAGTGGCTGAAGTACTTAAGGACTTATCTGATGATAAGATCCTATATCTAGAGCCTGACTATTCCAAAGAAGCACAGATCGATGCTCTCTTCAATCTAGAAGAAGGAGAGATCGACTCTGGTGACGATTGGGATGATGATGACGAGGATGTTGTGATCGAAATTCCCAAGGGTGACGGGGAAGGAGAGTACGAGCTAGAAGATGGAGAGATCTTTGAATTTCCATCCTTCGACGCTCCGCTCGACACAGGTTCAGTCGAGCAGGCTAGTAATGTAGAAGCCTCGACTGAAGCCTCCCCAGTTGACCCTGCACCTGTGGACCCAGAGGCACCGAAAGAAACAGACATGCCTTCTACTTCATCAAAAGGTCCAGCTCCTGTGTGGCAAAAGATGTCTATAATAGACAAACACGGAGCAACAGGGATAATCTTGGCTGTAAGGTTCGAGGAGGACAAGCAGATGTTCGCTATCAAAAGATCTGGCGGGGTTCATTACTGGAAACCCACCAGTGAAGCGTTCAGCTCCTTGCCCAAATACGACCTTGTGAACCTAGCAAACCGAGAACGGCTGGGTCATTCCAATCACGCAGTGGCTATGGGTTTGTGGGTGGTTCTGCAGCGAGAAGCAAGATCAGGGAAATTCGAGATGTTCAAGCCTCAAGTGCCCAAGAGAGTCAAGGATAAGCACGATGTATATCTATGACTAAGAAGCACTTAAAGAAATTGGTATATAAGCCAGTGCGCTGTGAAACTAAGATTCCCCTGAGCAAGTTATCTCAGGATATTCTTGGTGACATGTGGTACTGGTAAGTAGATCCAAAGACGGGCGAGGCTGTGATCATGGGTAAAGGACGTTCAGAGAGTGGAAACATAGTGCCAAAGGAACTGATCGGAATTTTTGATGAAGTCTGCTTCATCAACTTTTCTGTGAAAGATCTGGAGGTACTAGCATAACGGTATTGCGTCTACACGGATGAGTGGACAAAGCTCATTATTAGAAGATTCAAAGGGGGAGTACAACATTTCAAATCTCCAAATGAATTCAGCTCCCTCCCCAAGTATGACTTAAGGGCTCTTGCCAAGCTACCTTTGCAGAATCCAGAAAATGTGGGCATAGCTAATGATTTTGCAAATTTTCTAAGGAATCAAACTTTTAATGACTTCAGGTCCATGACCACTGCAAAATCAAGAAGGGTTATCTCCAAGACAAGGTTTCATCCAAGAACCCAGAAGCCCTTGGTAAGCCTGAGGTACAAACCAGCAGAAACTGTCAAAGAAATCATACTGCCTAAGTCTGTGCCGGTCCAGCTTCAAAACTTTACAAAATGGTATTACAACCCCATTATTGGAAGTGCTGTGATTGAGAGGGAAGGAATGGAAGATATCAACATATTTGAGCCCATGGAGCTGTTAAAATTTCAACCCGAAGATCTTGAGGTGCTCTTCAAAAATCCAATCAAGCTCCTTAACAATGATGACGAGTCTGATGCTAAGGCATACCAACGGGTAGTGTCTCTTCATGCAAAGTCTCACGTTCAGCAATTCAAACAAGGGCATTTCTGATTTGAAGACATTGATGCAGCAGCTTAGGGGGAGATTGTAGAGTCTAACCTTTTTGTATAAGCTGTTGATCAATGTATTTCTGTTAAACATTGTTTAGATAGTTTATTTTCATGTAATTTCTTTTAAACGAATTTACTGCTTTTTAGTCTAAGTCTGGGCCATCGAAACTATAGTTTCGAGTGAGATTTGTTCACTCGAAACTAGTAGTTTCGATCGATAGTAGTTTCGACAGGCACTTTTTCCACTTGTAAATGTTCACTCGAAACTAGTTGTTTCGAGGAACATAGTTTCGATACCTGTGAAACTACTATAAATAGCCTAGTTAGAGAATTTCTAGGGTGTGAGTTGCGGCTGTAACCCTGAATTCTCTCTTTCAGATTTGTTTTTGAATCAATACAATTTGCATTCGTTTAATGCTTGTTCTTACACTTTCACATATTATTTGCATTGATTCTTAGTGTGTTTGGCTGTCTTCTTCACCAAGTCTGTCTCTAATCCTCTGTTACAACACCATACATACAGATTCCGCCTGTGTGTGTGGGTAATCGATCACTTTCGTGATTTCCGACTGAAATCTGGACCTACAAAGACTAAAGATTATCCAGAGTTGTTGTCAAGGGGGAGTTTGTTGAAGCACTTTCCTATGACAAACACTCAGGATAGATAGAGTCTTAGTCTTAGGTTGTCTTGTCTTGTCTGTAATTGTCTTTGTATGTAAGAGTCTTTATGTATTAGTTTATCAAGTTGTATTTACTTTTACATATTGAATGTTGCAATATTCTCCAAGTGTTTTGCGCACTTGTAAGTGCGCAGGAGAAAGCTCCTGCGTAATTAGCAAGTACGCAAGAACAACTCTGCGTACTTGCTAAGTACGCAAGAGCATTTTGCCCTGCACACTTGCTATGTGCGCAGGCATCAGGTCTTGTATAAATAGGATAGGTTGACAGAAGTCAAGTACGCAGGCATTATAGCAAATACGCAGATTGTAATCTCAGTGCTTTTCTCTGTAACCTTCAAGTGTTTATAATACAAAGAACGTTTTAAGTATTTTCTCTTGTCGGTTTACTTTGTTTAGCTAGACTCTCTGCCTAGTCACAGGCATTCCGCACCCGGTCCGACTAGTAGACCCACTTGCATGTGATGATCCGCCACACCCGAAGGACCTACATTTTAAGTTAAAGTAATTATCATTTTATAAATTTAAAACCTGATCTCGTGAAACCATTTCTAAAATAAATATATATTTTTATATATTTTATATACTTATCTACATGCTCATCAACCGTCTCCCTTAATTAATTCTTTCTTAGCTTTTGCTATGGAAATTATTTCAATCTTATTTTTATTACTATCACCCGGAATCATCAAACTAGTTTCATCTGGTTTCTTAATCTTGACCGTTCTTTGGTCACAATCAATCTGGGCCTGTTATTGGTTTAACCAATCCATCCCTAGGATAACCTCATATTCATTCATGTTCATCGGCATTAGTGTAACTAATACCTTATCGTCACCAAAATTGATGGCACAACCAGGGTATGATTCGGTTATCCTAATGTGTTCGCCACTAGCCGTTTCAATGACATAGGCATGAATAAGAGGAATCGGTCTTACGCATAAATATAAGGTGAATGCACATGAAATGAAATTTCTATTTGCCCCTGTATCAAATAAAACGTTGGTGTAAATATTATTAACTAAGAAAGTACCTGCCACTTCCTTGGTGTTCATGTACGTTTTTGTGACAGGCACTCTGGATCGAGCTCAAGCTTTTGTTTGTTATTTATTCAGTCTTGTATGTATTAGTGCTTGCTGTATTTTGATTATTGAGTTGTAATATGTCATGGTTGTATCTGAACTTGTATGATTTTGATTTGTACTAAACAAATACGCATGGAAGTATTCCTGCGTATTTGTCAAGTACAAATGGTCATGCATACTTAGTCAAGCACGCATGAAGGTTGTTCATGCGTACTTGCTAAGTACGCATGGACCAAGTCTATAAATATCAGGGTTTGTTTCATTTGTAAAGGAGACGTAATCCCACACACAAGTACGCACAAGTCAGCAGCTTTACAGTCCAAAGTCATTCTATTTGTGTCTGTACTTGTTTGAAACACCTTGTTATTAATATATCGTGTATTTATAAGTACAAGCTCGTGTTGATTACTTTGTTTTCATTCATAGATTGTTCCACCTGATTACTAGGCTACATACTCACACATTTTCGATCCGACACATCCACCCGGAGGGACCTACAAGTGGTATCAGAGCCTTTGCTCTTGTTTCCGAGTGTTGTGAGAATGTTAGGAACATCTTTCATCAAAATGTTGATCTGATTACATCTGCATTGGTGATTTCTGAGTCTTGTTTCATATATTTGTTCATCTTGAAAGAATCACACTTTCATCATTTTGTTATTGTTGTTTTATTAATCTATTCTCCAACATATGTTTAAAGTCACAAAACTGAGCTATTTTCTAAATCACATTGTTCATACCTATCAAATTGTTCAGATCACTTTTTGATCAAGACAAAGTGGATACGCTTGTCAAAACTCAGCTTTCTGTCTCCTGCGTACTTGTTACCTGCTTACTTGTTACCCTGCGTACTTGTTACCCTGCATACTTATTCCTTGTGATTGGTTACTCCTGCGTACTTATAAGTACGCAAGACAAGAATTGTTCATACGTACTTAGACAAATACGCAAGACAAAAACTTTGTCTGAAATTCCAAGTGACATTTTAAAACTTACCAATATGGCGAATCTCCAAAATATCAGTAGCATGTTGAACTATGATAACGAAATAGGCACTCCACAGAAACCACCAAAGTTACTAAATGTGAATGACTATTCCAACTGGAAGGCTAGATTCGAGGAATATGTTTCATACATAGATTCAAACATGTGGATACCTATTTTAGAAGGATACAAACATCCGATCCATGAATTTCTTGGTGAAAACCAACCCAAACCAATTTCTAGGCTTGATGTTGAAGAAAAGAAGGCATATGATCTAGAAAAGAAGGCATATGATCTAGAAATGAAGGCACATGGTTCATTAACCATGGCACTAACCCGAGACTTATTTCATAGTTTTTGAGGCTATGATACCTCACTAGATTTGTCGAATGCCTCACAAAAATGGTTTGAGGGAAACAGTGATGTTAAGAAAAGCAAGAGGGAGTTACTAAGGAAACAATATTAATGTATCAGATATCTGGATAATGAATCCATTGATGAACTTATCTCTAGGTTCTATCATCTTAAGACTGAACTTAAGTCTTATTGTAACATCCTTGATTTTTAGGCCATAATTTTTTTTAATCATTCTATTATCTAAGCACTTGAAATCCCGTACTTGCCCAACACCTCATGCCACATTAATTATATTCTTAACGGGTATTAATTTGAAATTTCCAACCTTTCAATGACACATTATTTTCTATTCTAACATGTGTAGGTATAATTAAATAAATATATACATACACTTAATTATAATTATGTACATGTAAACATATATATGGTTATATTTTTATTGTAATTTTATAAAAAATGAAGATCCTATATAAAATGGTTTAAAATAATGTTTTATACTTTATTACAAGTTTTATAAAGACTATTTTTACAACAAAATCTCAATTTATAAAGATTCGAACCTCCTCATCCACCTTTGATCATTTGGAACCCTAATTTGACCTCATTCACCATACTTGACAAATTTTGACTCAAGTTGACCACCAAAAATCAAACCGGCCGAAATATAAGCAAACTGTATACTTAAATCGATCAAACTCGACTGATTCAAGATTGTTTTGAATTCCAGGACAATCATCGATCCTATTCCAGCCCAATTTCCATCTCTATTTGATCCATGAGAGGCAAATTTCAAATTTCAAACGGGTTTGACTCCTCAGAGTCAAACCGAGCCCAAAACCTTTCCTAATCCAGAAATTAACGCGTTTTAGACCCCGCAATTCATCTCGAATTAATCGATTTAACGCAAAATCGTTCACACAGTTGTACCTTCCAAATTCGGGTTTATTCGATCGTGTAAGACGAAATTGAACCACAAAAATCATTCACACGCATTCGCAAACACCCTCACAAACTCTCTAAATTCTAAAGCAAATAAAATTTCATCTCTAGACCCTGATCGAGTAGCAGGAACAGCGCGTCTGTTCTTCCAGCCGTTCGTCCCCCGCACAATTCCATTCCAGGTAATTTTTGCACCCACTGTCTCGTTTTTGTCTAGGGAACAAAAGCCCCATGCTTCTGAGATCTATTGCTGCTCAATATGACAGAATTGGGGGCTAGGGTTTGCGGGTATGGGTAAATCAGGGGAGGGGATGAGTTCAGGATGGATTGTTAAATGATTTTCAAACTAGTTCCTTGTCAAGACTTTCTCCCAGACATACCGGTTAAGACACTTGAATCCTACGCGATTGGTTACGGGTTCGAAACCCATGCCCGCATCCTTTTTGCTTTCTAGTGTTACCCAAACCCGATTACCCTTCTGACCTCACACTAAAATCGCATTAAAACTAAGTTCTATCGCTACTGAGCTTTAGGCCTAGTGGTAAATCGTTTCCAGCATACGGGATCCACCCAGGTTCGAACCGGGTGGTCCTCATTTATTTTTTTTAAGCATTTTTCATATCTTGACTATTTTATAAATATTAGTTTATGAAACCCTACACCAAATAGAACTCATTTGAGTAATAATTTACAATTTTAATCATGAGATGATTATTCTGCAATTTAAATTGTTTAAGCCCCCGTTTTCTAATAAGAAAACTATTTAAAATTTTGTTTTAAAATAAAATCATTAATTTATAAAATTAAAACCTTTGGTTATATAATTGTGTAAGGATTTTAGAGAATACATAAATATTTTTTTATGAAATATTCATAAAACGATATTTCACCTAACCATCAATTTAAGATGTAAAAGTATTTAAACAAATTTTATAAATCATTTTCCATTAAATAACATATATTCGGGTCAAACCCTATTTAAACAAATGAAATTTTTCTAAATATAAATATATACTTATATTCTTCATTTTTAAGAGGAACATATTAAATTTTTATGATAAGTAAATAAATGAATCTATTGAATGTTACAATCCACTTAGAGTTTAAATTATATATAATTTCTTAATTATGTATAATTGTATATATTCACATTGTTTTTCACACATCTTTATAAATAAATAAATAAAGTAAAAATTATTTATTTAATTTATATTTTAATAAATGTAATTCTCACACTATTTTTCTAACTAAATGAATAAATGATAATTATTTAATTTATTTAGTTATCTAAACCCTAAATCTTTTATTTTAAAATCCTATACTTCAACTTTTCATTTCTCGTCTACAAAACACAGTCCAAATACAAAGCACAAACACCTACACAATCCTTTTACACGAATCCGTCGTACAAGTCCCTACACTCAAAACCCAATTGAACCCTAGACATCGCCTTAGAACTCTCTACATGTTTCTAATTCAAATTCATGCATTTCACTCTAGGTTAACGTGTGATTTGAGAATCACTTGTGCTATATATTTGCTCGTGTTATCTACACAATTATTACAGGTGAGTATTACATAGCCCCTTTTCACACTTTTACACTTTTTAGGGTGAAACATGAACACTATACATTCAATGATTTACATTTACACAAACTACACAAATACAAATCCACTTTACATTCATGTGTGCAAATTTGAGCTTTATGTTTGAGTACTAGGTGTGTTAACTGTTTGTGTGCAATTCATGTGCAATCATTAACTATTCAAGCCGATGGTTAACAATGATAGATCTATTGAGTCTGACAAACCCACCCAGATTGGGGTGATTGTTACCGACAACACAATTTGCATGCTAGTTACAAAGGTTTGATTGTACTTTGGTTACACAATAATTGCTCCCCATAAATGCCTCATTTTATCATGTTATGTAAGGATTTGTTTATTTACATCCATATACTATCAATGTACAAACCTGTGTATGCTTACCAACTTTTTAGTTGACCTTATTTTATTCATGTTTCAGGTGCTAATGTGTGATTTTGATCAAGGCTTGCTACACATAGGTTTTGGGACTTAGTTAATTTTAACTTAAGAACAATTGGTATTTCATTTATGTACTTTGGAATTGGTTTATGTTTGTTTGAATTGAATTAAATTTAACATATTACAATTTAGTCAACCTTGAGCTCATGAACAGTCTACATGCCCCGCACCGACGTATTCCGCCGTCGGTTGGGGTGTGACACTTATGAACTAAAATATCCCGATGATGAACTTGTTGAAAAATTCCTTGATGCATTACCTCCAAAGTTTGACATGTACACAACCCTGTTAAGATAAAACCCCAAGTTCTATGAAATGACTGTTGATGAAGCAATATGAAAGGTTCAAGCACATGACATGAACATAAGAAAGAAAGAAACCACTAGCAGACCTCTAGTACAAGAACCATCAATGTACTTTGGAACTTCTTCCACACCAAAAACCATGGGAACGGGAATTGCTTTGTTCTCAGGAAATCCTACACAGAAAGAAGAAAATGGTTGCAATAGTTATACTTGTTTTGCTGTTGCAGGTTCAGAATCATACCAACAAAGGAGCACAACATCTACATATTCAACATCTACATCTTCAACTGCTATTGCCAAAATTGCAGAAGATCATATAGCTTTGTTTTCATCATGCATGTTAGCATACGAAAACTTCATTGGTGGAAAGCTAACTGATCCAGAAACAGTTGAGGAAGACTTCAATCAAATAGATCCAGATGACATGGAGGATATGGACATACAGTGGAATATGACCATGATCCTGAGAAGGGCAAAGCGTTTTCTAAACAGAACCGGTAGGAAGTTTATCGGTGGGCATTCAAATGCTAAAGTTGGGTTTGACAAATCAAAAGCAAAATGTTATAAATGTCTGAATTATGGACATTTTGCACGAGAATGTTAGAAAGACAAGGCACCAGCCTCAGGCTTCACCCGACCCAGTCCAGGAATCAACCAGAATCACAACAATCAGAGCTTCAACAACAACCGCAGTCAAACTCAAGGAGCACCGTCCAATGCATTGGTAGCTCAACAAGACGACGGCTATGACTGGGGAATTCACCTAGAAGATGCAATTACTCACAAACACAGAGGGATTGATGGCAGAAATCATTGAGATGATAAAGAGTGAAGAAAGGGAAGTTGTTGCTGCTGCTGACCAACAGGAATCTGCATATGCTTTAATGTCAATCGGAGAAGCATTCAGCTCATCAACTGAGGTAGATTTTAATTCTTTTGTTGTTATTCCTTGTGCTAATTGTTTAATTCTAAAAACAGAAAATGATAAAATTCATGATCAACTCGAACCTCTACGTAGTGCAGCTCTAAACTATAAAGAAAATGAAAAACGTTTTAAAGATTCTATTGAAAATCTCAGAAAAGATAAACACGGTTTTTCAATAAAAATCAGTGAACAAAAATTTCATTTAGATGTTGCATACAAAGAGTTAGAGAAAAAGAATGTCGAAATAGCCAAACATCATAATGAAATTATGAAATTAAGTGAAAAAATTGAGAAATTGAGAAATTCTCGTTTTGTGGTAGAACATTATGAATCTATAGTACGACAAGTGAATGGTAAAGGTTTAGGTACTAATGCCATTCCACCACCAATTAACAGGACATTTGTCAATGGGCCAATTGACATTGATCTGTCCTTTCTAGATGAATCATCTAGTAAGGATAATTCATCATTTGTTGATGAATTTTATTCTGATGAATGTTCTGAGGACAACAAGGTCGAAGGTGTTATCTCAGAAGAGTTAACTGATGAATCTAAAGTTAACAAAAACATTGTCAGTAATAGTGACAACTGTATTTTAACCAAACCAGACTTGATTGAATTAAATGATAAATTAAAAAAGATGCTTTATGGGGGTTTCAAAACCATAAAGCAAGCTAAGAAAGAATCATTTGCTAACAAATTGGGAAAGAACTTTCAATAAAAAACATTGATAAACACTATACTCCAAAGAATCAATCAACAACAAGTAAAGCACAACTAGCGGTTCATCAAACCAGTCCAAACTTTCATCAGAATAAACCATCAACATCCAAAAACAATGAGCCGTACAAAAGAAATTTTAAAGAAAAAAGAAACGGTTTTCACTGTGGTACATTCGGTCACATTGATGTGAACTGTCCACATAAGAATCAAGAGAAACAGCCAGTTGTCCATCAACATGCTGTATCCCTGAAAACACCATCAGTTAAACAATTCAAAAATCAATTTTCAAAATCATTAACATCACCAGTCCAATATATGGTTAAGTCAAGGCATGTGGCTAAAAAATCTACTGAGAAATGGAAAAAGAAAGTTGTTGTTCCTAGTGTATCTACTCCTTATGATACACAATCTGGTAATAAACAAGTGGTGAAACTATCAATATCACAAAGGAGGAGACAGAATAAGAGATTGAGGAAACTTGGGCAACAGCTATCTGATAATCAACTAGGCAAAACCTTTACTGGTTTACCTGTTGACATTAGCAAGCTTGTTGTTCAAAGAAAACAAATATAGAGAAAGAAACTCGACAGTTCTCAAATCTCCAAATCTCAAACTCGACAGTTACCATCATGATTGCGAGCTTATAGAAGTCGTATATTTTGAGAAAAACGGACGACCCAAGACCACAATGGCTTGGGTCTCCAAATCTAACTAATTTATGTTGACTCGTGCAGGGACATCCCAAGGGATCTATTACAAACGATTGGTATGTTGATAGTGGATGCTCCCGGCACATGACAGGCAACATGGCCCTTCTTCAAGATGTTAAACCATTCAGAGGCGGCTATGTAGCCTTTGCAGGAGAAAAAGGAGGAAGTATAACAAGTCAAAGAGTGGTGTCTAATGGATGTATCTGCTTTGACAACGTCAACTACTGTGAGCAGCTGAAGCATAACCCGCTGAGTGTTTCTCAGATGTGTGATAAAGAGTACTCGATTATGTTTAACAAATCTGAATGCTTGATTCTCAAGCCTGGTTTCTTGGTTCCTGAGGATTGGATTCTTATACGTGCACCAAGAATAAATGACACTTATTAAATTGATATGAGTGTTGCAACCACCACCACATCAGTTGCAATTTGTTTACTTACTAAAGCAACTGAACTTGACTCAATCTTATGGCATAGGATACTTGGAGACATTTCTTATAGAAAAATGAATCATCTTGTCTGAAACGGTTTGGTAACCGGTATTCCTAAGCTGAGATTTGCCGTTGCAGATTATTGTATGCCTTGTAAAAAGGGCAAACAACATTGGAAATCCCACAAGCCAAAGATCCAAATGTCACACCCCGGCCGGCGGCGGATTAAACGCCGGGGCTGACGCGGTTGTTCATAAGCACATGATCATCTATTATTAAATGATAATATTTATTCATCAACTTAAAATCATCCGTTACATAGGGAATGGAAAACGAAACGTTCAAACATCACATAATTTAAATTTAACTAGGTCCAAGTCCTAGATGAGCAGGTAGGGTCCTCAAATGGGTGCACCTGAAACATGCGAGTAATTGTCAACTACAAGTAGTTGGTGAGTAACATAGGTTTTGACACCAAACAAAAGTTGAGTAAAAGTATTTGAAATTCAATATGTTCAAAGCATAACTATGGCATAAATGTGAAAACATACAAGGTTCCAAGCCTACAATTCAATCCGTAGTAAATGGAAAACTGGTAAGTACAATCCCACTGATTGTGTTTTGGAAAAATAGTAATATGGTACACACAAAACCCGCCAAGGTTCGTGTTAACTGGAATCGGATTCCCCTATAAATGATCATGTTAGGTACTACCTTAGGCCTGGGTAGCAGGTTAATGAATGTACTAGCATGAACACATGTAATGGTCACCAAGTAGTTTAAGACATAAAGCACATAGTGAATAGCATGAGAACAAATTGTATTGAATTCGGTAACCATGGTAAGTAAACATATTCCACCCCGAGTATTAGTAAACAATAGTAAAGAGAAATGGGGCTATGAACTCACCTTGTAATGAAGCTAGTAAGTGGTATGAATTGTTAAGGATGGATAGGACTCGTGAGGATCATTCACCACCAACCTACACGGATAAATTTGTATTCTAGACTCAATGAGAATAAGAATTCGAAATCTATTTGAGTCTCTAGAGGTTTTGGAGTTTGGGATCGAATGTGGGGTTTGTACAAGTTTGTAGAAAAATATATATTTATAATAATAAGTTAACACTAATTAGAATTAATTAGAAATTCCAATTAATTATATAGTATTTACAATAATAAGGGTATGATTGAATTTATTCACATAATTATTCTAAAATAATTTAATAAATAAATTATGAAATAGAAAAAGGTTTGAATGATAATACGTTTGGATTTATTTACATAATTAGTAAATAATTTAGGAAAAAAAAAGGATTTCAATTAATTATTTTATGTAAATAAAATAACTAATTAAAATATTTAAATAATCTCTTCTAAATGATAAGTGTTAAAATAAATTGAATTTGTATAATTATTCATCTAAATTAATTATTTAAGCATTTCTATAAGTTTTAAAATGTTTTAAATAAATATATATTTTTTTGTCACAACAATTATTTATAAATTTAAATATGTAGAATAATAATGTTTGAACAATTAGTTAAAATTTGTTAACTACATTACTATCTTATAGATGAAACAATAAAATTAGATTTGTCTACATGAATCATATATATTGTTTATTTAGGAATTTATAATGTTTATAATATGTTTGTTTTTTTTTGTAAAATAAATAAAACATTAGTTTATATTTTCTGTTTTTATAAAAAGGTCCTGATTATTTTTAACATATTTATAAAAAGTAATTCAGAACTTTAAAACTATTGATTTATGTGCTAAAAATGAAAACAAAGGAAAAGACCAAAACGGCCAGGCCGGTATCGAACCCAGGTGGGTTCCGTGTGAGTCAAACGCACAAACCAAATGATCTGGGCTAAACAGCCATGCTATGAACGGATCCGGTAACCATTTAGCACACATTCAAATCAACACTTCTTCCCCAAAAGTAAAACCGGCAAACCCTAGCCCTTAATTCAACTAGAACTCACGGGTATGAGATCCAAACATTGGGGCTTTGATTCCTGGTATAAAAACGAGATGAATGATGTTCGAATTACCTGATTTGGTTATGAGGAGTGTGAGATCGGTGGTGGCCGCAAGTTTGGTGCTTGTCGGAGGTCGACCGGGCTCCAGCGGTGGTGTGAGATGAATTCGAGAGTACAAAGAGTGAACAGGATGTGTCTCGACTCGTTATGGCTCGTTATTATATATCAAATTCATCTGTAACGTAGGAATCGATTCGTGTACACTTGTGACGGTTATGGGAATGGAAATTGAGTTCGAAATCATTGATTTCCATTAAATTGGTTCTTTAAAACAATCATAAATCGACATGGTAACGTTTATGCATGGGTTTTACACGTTATCAGTTTCGAATTTTAATCGTTGGACCGAATTTGCCGACTGTTTGACCTGGAAAAGTCAACATCAGCGAATGGAAGTAATTTGGGTTCAATTTGTGACTTGATCCATCAAAGTGGTGTACTTTACTTGCGAATATGATCCCATGATGCGTAGGCACAATCCAGTAGGGTAAATCTCGCATGATTTGGAACCGGTTAGATGGTTTTCTCTCTTTTTTTTTTTACTTCCTTAAGTCAAATGCTCCAAATCCAAAAGGCTCAAATTGTACTCATGAGAGGGGGGGTTGTTATGGAAGAAAAGAAAATAGAAGGTTCAAATGTAATCAATGAGTTCAAAGCACTGAATGAGGTTCAAATATAATTAATGAGTCTCACATGTTTACTTTACATATATTTATTATCAAGAGATGCTCACTTGTATATACATATGTAATTTTATACTTAAACATATTACATATATATATATATATATACTAATATGGAGTGTGAGGTTGAAAGCTTGAGTTGATATAAAGAAAATGATATAATAATTAATCGTGACATATTGAGTCGAACAAGTATAAAATTTGAATGGAACGCTATCATTGTATAAGATAAACTAAATAATTAATATAAAAAAAATAAGGCCGGAAAAATCAAGGATGTTACAGTATCCCCAGGTTGAGGGAATTTCGTCCCGAAATTCGACTGATGGAGGCTACTGAAACCAAAAAAAAGATGTGGGTTTGGGTTCTCAAAGAGCTTTGATTGTCGGTTGAGGGAGTATAGTTGATGACAAGATTTAGGTCTGTCATTCAAGATTTGGTCAGGTCATTGTGTCAGGCATGGACGTAGTAGTGGATTTTGTTTGAGGGGAATTTAGGAGAAGATTGCCCTACATTTTTTTTTTTTTTTGGACTCGATTGATGGGATACATCACTTTTAATAAGGATGATGAAAATTTTAAGATCTAAACTTGTTTAGAATATAGTCTAAGATGCTCGAGCAATGTCACTGGATAAGGATTTCACATCTATTGGTCAAGGTCAAAGTAATAGGAAACCTTATGTGGTACGGACAACGTTACTTCTGACAATATGACAGAAGCACTTATATATAGGATATACCAACGGTATATCCACTATGTACTTATTATATCCCATTAGTTCCGTTACTGTGTCACCATAGGTTTTATGTCACCACACACGACAAAATTTACTATGATTTCCATGCGCTGACTTTTATAATTCCGTGTGCACCCGTAATTACTCAAATCATCGCATGGTCCGTATAGATCGTTGTGTGAGGGTCAAGGGGGCACAATTTCATTCTGATCACGTCTATTGTTTTCACATAAAAGTCGCTATCAAGTAACTAGATCCTTAATCAGGCCAGTTCACAACTAAAGAGTAGTAAAGTAGTATAACTTAAAGTTTCTTAGTTTGCTCGTATTTGAACAAGAATACATCAAACCCCGAGTCGTTTCAATGTATTATGGTCTTCAACTTTGGTGAACAAAAGTGCATGACCATGTCTTGTGTATAAAGGAATCAATCAATTGCAATAATTGTAAGCAAATTTTGTTTCGTGTATAAAGTAAACACACGAGTCTCATGTATGATCTGGTGTCACGTAGCTCGTAACCAAATGGGTCTCATGTGTAGCGGGAACAATTTAGCGTCATATATTTTGTAAATCATTTAGCTCCCATATGGAATGTAAACAACTTAGTGTCTTGTGTATTGTAGAAAATGAAGTTCATGTATAGTGTTGGCAACTCAGCATCATGTATTTTGTATATCATTAAGCTCTCACGCGTATTGTAAAAATATGGTATCACGTATATTGCACGAAATTAGTTTCACGTATAGCGTCACCAACCTAGTATCATGTATTTTGTAAACAAATATCTTTCATGTGTAACATAAACAATTTGGTATCATGTATATTGCATAATGTGCACAACTTAGTATAAGGTACCTTGTAACCAAATGAGTCTCATGTTTAATGTGGTCAATCTAGAGTTATATATTAATCAACAATTGTTATGCATCATGTATATTGTAAGCAACTAAGTTTCGTGTATTATGTGCTCAATCCAGTAGCATGAACATGCTTCGTGTGTTACGTGATCAATCTAGTAAATTGTGATTTGTAGACAAACTAGTTTCATGTATTATGTAATTTGTGTGGCATTGGGTATATTGAGAAAAATTGAGTTTCTGTACCATGTGATTGCGTTGGGTATATTGTGAACATGCATACGTAAGTTATTGAACTTCGTGTGTGATGTATACTAACGGGTTTTGTATGTGATTGAGTGTTGCGGACAAGTGTGTTGTTTGGCGTTCATGTATAATGTGATAGTTAGATTCTAGTTCTCAAATCTCATTGAGGTTGATGGGGAGAGTTAACGTCTACGCGATACGGATTGTCTCTTGAAGCGACAAGTGAAAGGTAACGAGGAGGTTCTGAAGACATTCGGGAATTGTGTTTACAAATACGGGTCTTTGCCTGAACATAGAAAGTGGTAAATTGTTCTTAGTTGTAGTTATATAAAGTAGTGAAACCATTGGATCACATAATTTAAATGAATAGGCAATTTATGGGAAAAATCTTTTAATTAAAATTTTCAACTATTACTAAGAGAATATTTTTAAGTGGAATCATTGGCTAAACAAGTAGTCGCATATTAATTTAGCCAAAGTTTAGAAATATTTACTTTAATGAAGAAAAATCATAATTATTTATCAATTTGAAATAATATTTTTTATAAAATTTGTTGTACTAACTTTCCTTATCAGATGAAAAGTTTTGTGGAAAATTTACGTTTTTTTTTATACTATCTAAAAGTTGGATAAGCGTTTTGTTTAAACACGATAACGAGGTTTTGTTTAAATCACATAATAGTATGATTTGTTTATGAAGGAGATTATTGGTAGTGTACTAAATTGTATTTGAATGAAGGAGGTGATACTTGAGAAATTTTTAGTAAAAATATGATGGGGAAATTCATGCTCCACGGGTCAAATCAATAATTAATAACCTTAGAGTTGAAACATATGAAATTTATTAAAGGCTGAAATGTTAAACATTATTCAAAACATAGGGAAATGGTCCTCAAATCAAGAATTTAAAGATATTAAATAGAAATCTTCGCTTTACGTCTCTGATAGCTTTCCGCTAGGAAGAAGATGATTGCCAAGGTGAGTACCGCTATGGTCACTCGAGTAGCCGACCTGGCTTCAGCCCTAGCTGTCTCCGTGCGATGTTCAAGTATTTCTTCTTCGAGGATAGAGATTAACTCCTTTTGGTGTCCCAATTGGTTTGCTAGGCTATCCATTCTTTGCCCTTGCAAGTCGTGTATTATCCCCTGCTCTATCCTTTGCCTCTCAAATTCTGAGGTCCTTACGTATTGATGAAAGTCATTGGTCGGAATTCCCATAACACCCGTGGATGCCATGGTGTGCCTTACCCAAGGGTTAGGAAGGTACGGGTCGGGCATTAGATATGGGTCTCTTAGTGGGGGTGGTAACTGATTGTGGAGGTGAGGTGTCTGATACGGGTTTCTGGGTGCGGGTGATCCAGGTGTTCGAAGTCTCGGGCCGGTATTCCTAATCCAGTCCGCCCTTACATCAAACCTGGGCCTAGCAGTTAGGGGTGTTGGTGACCGATATATGGGTGTCTCCGTGTCTTCTTCCCAATCAGATTCTGTTCCGGGATGGTATACCGGGGAGGGAGGAGGGTAGGAGTCCATGTCTAGCAGAAAACAATGAAAAAGTTGTAAGTGATAATGAAATATTGCGGGTTAGGCATAGGAGTACTAATAGGTTTTAGAGTTTGACTAGTCATAACACTGGACCTTCGCGATAGTATTTTAGAAATACACTTGACCTATAAGCAATGTATCCCTGAGGAGAATTCCCAGGAAAGAGGGGTGGGTCACTAAGACACACTTAAGTACCCTATCTTTCCTTAGCCATAATTCCTCATGGGTTTACACACTCTTCCAGTCATCATGTATTAATAATACCATTGTTGGGCTCATGGTTATGATGAGAATTGTTGTGGACTGGGCTTTGAGGCCCAAAAATAAGGTTTATGAAATTCCGTGGGCTTTCTTCTTCTTGGAGGATAGGTGGGCTTCTTAGTTTATTATTCGTGGGCATTAGGCCCAATAGTTTACGTCTTTGTTCATAAGGGTGATGGTATCATGTATGTGAGTCCAAAGGCGTATGAGTAATTTAGTGGGTATGTGTGGGTGTTAAACTTAGGATAGTACTTTAAATAAATTAAATAGGTAGAAATGAATAGGGGAAAAAGTTGGCAGGTGATGTGACACATAGGCTATTAAGTATTGCATCATATGATGTAATTTTATAGTATAGCATGTAAGAATATTCACATAGAAAAGATAATCATATAGCACGTAGATAGTAATGAGTGTAAGCACAAAAGTTGTCAAGTAGTGTGACACATAAGTCATTATATGTTGTATCATGTAGTGTAATTACTTATGATAGCATATAAAAATATTTGCACAAGAATTACAAATGTAACATGTAGTAGCATGGCATTGTATGGGTGTCCTAAGGTTATAATCTAGGTCAAGAGTGTCTAATAACCTAGTTCCCTATAACCATGGCTCTGATACCAATCTGTCACACCCCGGCCAGCGGCGGATTAAACGCCGAGGCTGACGCGGTTGTTCATAAGCACATGATCATCTATTATTAAATGACAATATTTATTCATCAACTTAAAATCATTCGTTACATAGGGAATGGAAAACGAAACGTTCAAACATCACATAATTTAAATTTAACTAGGTCCAAGTCCTAGATGAGCAGGTAGGGTCCTCAAATGGGTGCACCTGAAACATGCGAGTAAATGTCAACTACAAGTAGTTGGTGAGTAACATAGGTTTTGACACCAAACAAAAGTTGAGTAAAAGTATTTGAAATTCAATATGTTCAAAGCATAACTATGGCATAAATGTGAAAACATACAAGGTTCCAAGCGTACAATTCAATCCGTAGTAAATGGAAAACTGGTAAGTACAATCCCACTGATTGTGTTTTGGAAAAATAGTAATATGGTACACACAAAACCCGCCAAGGTTCGTGTTAACTGGAATCGGATTCCCCTATAAATGATCATGTTAGGTACTACCTTAGGCCTGGGTAGCAGGTTAATGAATGTACTAGCATGAACACATGTAATGGTCACCAAGTAGTTTAAGACATAAAGCACATAGTGAATAGCATGAGAACAAATGGTATTGAATTCGGTAAGCATGGTAAGTAAACATGTTCCACCCCGAGTATTTGTAAACAATAGTAAAGAGAAATGGGGCTATGAACTCACCTTGTAATGAAGCTAGTAAGTGGTATGAATTGTTAAGGATGGATAGGACTCGTGAGGATCATTCATCACCAACCTACACGGATAAATTTGTATTCTAGACTCAATGAGAATAAGAATTCGAAATCTATTTGAGTCTCTAGAGGTTTTGGAGTTTGGGATCGAATGTGGGGTTTGTACAAGTTTATAGAAAAATATATATTTATAATAATAAGTTAACACTAATTAGAATTAATTAGAAATTCCAATTAATTATATAGTATTTACAATAATAAGGGTATGATTGAATTTATTCACATAATTATTCTAAAATAATTTAATAAATAAATTATGAAATAGAAAAAGGTTTGAATGATAATACGTTTGGATTTATTTACATAATTAGTAAATAATTTAGGAAAAAAAAGGATTTCAATTAATTATTTTATGTAAATAAAATAACTAATTAAAATATTTAAATAATCTCTTCTAAATGATAAGTGTTAAAATAAATTGAATTTGTATAATTATTCATCTAAATTAATTATTTAAGCATTTCTATAAGTTTTAAAATGTTTTAAATAAATATATATTTTTTTGTCACAACAATTATTTATAAATTTAAATATGTAGAATAATAATGTTTGAACAATTAGTTAAAATTTGTTAACTACATTACTATCTTATAGATGAAACAATAAAATTAGATTTGTCTACATGAATCATATATATTGTTTATTTAGGAATTTATAATGTTTATAATATGTTTATTTTTTTTTATAAAATAAATAAAACATTAGTTTATATTTTCTGTTTTTATAAAAAGGTCCTGATTATTTTTAACATATGTATAAAAAGTAATTCAGAACTTTAAAACTATTGATTTATGTGCTAAAAATGAAAACAAAGGAAAAGACCAAAACGGCCAGGCCGGGATCGAACCCAGGTGGGTTCCGTGTGAGTCAAACGCACAAACCAAGTGATCTGGGCTAAACAGCCATGCTATGAACGGATCCGGTAACCATTTAGCACACATTCAAATCAACACTTCTTCCCCAAAAGTAAAACCGGCAAACCCTAGCCCTTAATTCAACTAGAACTCACGGGTATGAGATCCAAACATTGGGGCTTTGATTCCTGGTATAAAAACGAGATGAATGATGTTCGAATTACCTGATTTGGTTATGAGGAGCGTGAGATCGGTTGTGGCCGCAAGTTTGGTGCTCGTCGGAGCTCGACCGGGCTCCAGCGGTGGTGTGAGATGAATTCGAGAGTACAAAGAGTGAACAGGATGTGTCTCGACTCGTTATGGCTCGTTATTATATATCAAATTCATCTGTAACGTAGGAATCGATTCGTGTACACTTGTAACGGTTATGGGAATGGAAATTGAGTTCGAAATCATTGATTTCCATTAAATTGGTTCTTTAAAACAATCATAAATCGACATGGTAACGTTTATGCATGGGTTTTACACGTTATCAGTTTCGAATTTTAATCGTTGGACCGAATTTGCCGACTGTTTGACCTGGAAAAGTCAACATCAGCGAATGGAAGTAATTTGGGTTCAATTTGTGACTTGATCCATCAAAGTGGTGTACTTTACTTGCGAATATGATCCCATGATGCGTAGGCACAATCCAGTAGGGTAAATCTCGCATGATTTGGAACCGGTTAGATGGTTTTCTCTCTTTTTTTTTTACTTCCTTAAGTCAAATGCTCCAAATCCAAAAGGCTCAAATTGTACTCATGAGAGGGGGGGTTGTTATGGAAGAAAAGAAAATAGAAGGTTCAAATGTAATCAATGAGTTCAAAGCACTGAATGAGGTTCAAATATAATTAATGAGTCTCACATGTTTACTTTACATATATTTATTATCAAGAGATGCTCACTTGTATATACATATGTAATTTTATACTTACACATATTACATATATATATATATATATATATATACTAATATGGAGTGTGAGGTTGAAAGCTTGAGTTGATATAAAGAAAATGTTATAATAATTAACCGTGACATATTGAGTCGAACAAGTATAAAATTTGAATGGAACGTTATCATTGTATAAGATAAACTAAATAATTAATATAAAAAAAAATAAGGCCGGAAAAATCAAGGATGTTACACCAAAACTCCATTGATACCCCTTTGGAGCTCTTACATATAGACTTGTTTGGGCCCATAAGTATCAGGAATATTGTTGGTAAGTCATATTGTTTGGTTGTAACTGATGATTATTCACGTTTTTCTTGGGTACATTTCTTAGGTACAAAAAATGAAACCGCTGAGATTCTTCAATACCTAATTCTGAATCTGGAATCACTATGCAAGCCGAAGGTTAGAAGAATAAGAAATGACAACGGCACAGAGTTCAAAAACAACATGATGGAGCTTTTCTGTCTCAAGAAGGGTATCCATCATGAATTCAGTGCGCCATATACACCTCAGCAGAATGGAGTTGCAGAGAGGAAGAACAGAACATTGATTGAAACTGCAAGGAAAATGCTGTCAGATGCCAAGCTTCCAATAACCTTCTGGGCGGAAGCAGTCAATACAACTTGTCATGTCTTAAATAGAGTTCTGGTGGTGAAAAGACACAACAAAACATGTTATGAATTGATCAATAATCGACCTCCCAACCTTGACTACCTCATTTCTTTCGGTAGTCCATGTTCATTATTGTTACAACACAAAGACCGTAAATCTAAATTTCATGCAAAGGCGGTGGAGGGCATCTTCTTAGGATATGTTGCCAATTCACCGTGCAAAAGAGTGTACAATATTATAAGTAGGACTGTCGAAGAATGGTTCGAAATGGATTGTAGTATACACAGCACTCCACCAGAGCCAACTGGTCCAGCTTGGGGTTTTGATTATGATACACTTTTTAAGTCTTTTAATCTTCCCGATCTATCTGCTAAAGACGCTGCAAATCTGTATCAATACTTTGGTAGCAGCAACAACTCCAACTTCACAACAAGAACAACAGTACCTATACCGACTCCTAATTCCAGTGATGCATCTGCATCTGGAACACATGCAAGTGATACTGAAGAAGATGTTAATGGTGAAAGAAATGAAGTTCAAATTGATCCTAGCATTAGTATAGGAGATGAAGCACCAGTTGATCCAGTCAACATAGAATCTTCTTTGGGTACACAAAATGTGGGGGAGTTAAGCACGAACCTAGACACAGAACTTCAAGAAACCATTATACCAGAAACAAGAATTCATCGAAATCACCTAATTGAAAACATTATTGGTGATCCTAATGTCAGTGTTCAAACACGTCACAAGACTGTTGCTGAGAATACAAGTCTTTATGTAGAAATTCTAAGCACAGGCATTATGGAAACTTGTTTACAAGCTTCTTTCATATCCCAGATAGAGCCGAAAAATGTGAAGGAGGCTCTAGCTGATAACTGCGGCATAGAGGCGATGCAAGATGAGCTGTCTCAATTCCAAAAGTTAAATGTATGGGATCTGGTTGACCTTCCGAAAGGTGTACACCCAATAGGAACCAGATGGGTGTTCAAGTGTAAAACTGATGATCGACACGTCGTGGTGAAGAATAAAGCAAGATTTTTTGTTCAAGGATTTTATCAACAAGAAGGGTTGGATTATACTGAGGTGTACGCCCCAGTAGCTAAATTTGAAGCTATTCGTTTATTTTTGGCTTATGCTTCTTTTGTTGGCTTCAAATTCTACCAACTTGATGTTAAAAGTGCTTTCTTGTACGGAAAGGTAAATGAAGAAGTCTTTGTCACTCAACCACCAGGCTTTGAAGATTCACAGAATCCTCATAAAGTATATAAGCTTGACAAAGCACTTTATGGTCTTCATCAAGCCCCAAGAGCGTGGTATGAAACTCTCTCAAAGCACTTACTGTCCAATGGTTTTGACCGAGGACAAATTGACTCGACTCTCTTCATACGGAAATCAGGAGGTGATCTTCTTTTAGTCCAAGTATACGTTGATGACATAATCTTTGGGTCTACAAGTGAAGATATGTGTAAAGAATTCGAGCAAGTGATGAAGTCCAAGTTTGAAATGAGCAATATGGGTGAATTAACATTCTTTCTGGGACTGCAAGTCAGTCAACAGAAAAATGGGATTTACATGCATCAAACTAAGTATGTGCAGGACATTTTGTCAAAGTACAAAATGAATGATTGTACTACTTATAGCACACCTATCACGGTCAATCATGGTCTGCATCCAGAAAAATATAGAAAGGATGTGGATTGAAAGTTGTACCGTGGGATGATCGGATCTATGATGTATCTTACAGCTTCAAGACCTGCCATAATGTTTGCTGTGAGCTTATGCTCAAGGTTTCAGTCTCAACCAAAGGAATCTCATCTGATTGTTGTAAAGAGGATTTTTAGATACCTAAAAGGGAAACCCCGATTAGGTCTATGGTACTCTAAGCAACAATCATTTGATCTCAAAGCTTATACAGATTCTGATTATGGTGGATGCAACCTAGATAGAAAATCAACTTCTGGTGGCTGTCGATTCTTAGGAGAAAGATTAGTCTCGTGGCAGTGTAAAAAAGCAATCAAGTTTTTCTATATCAACATGTGAAGCAGAATACGTTGCTGCAAGCTGCTGTTCTTAGATCTTATGGATTCAACAACAATTAAGAGACTACGGCTTGAATTACACTGGAACTCCTATGTTCATTGACAACACTGCTACCATGTCCATCACGAACAACCCGGTGAAACATTCCAAAACTAAGCATATTGAAATTCGTCACCATTTCATTTGTGACTATGCTGAAAAGCATTTAATTGAACTTGTAAAAGTTCACACTGTAACATCCATGATTTTTAAGCCATAAATTTTCTTTATTCATTTTATTACATAAACCCTTGAAGTTCCATACTAGTTCAAACACAACATGTCACAACAATTTTTCACGTGTACAAATGTTAATTTTCAATCCTACAATTAAACATTTTTCTCATATTTTGAATATAACATATATATGTATATTCACATAAGTTTGTATATATATATACATACATATATTTAGTTATATTTGTAGGATCGTGAAATTACAAGATGGTTCTGTTCTTAGTTGAGATTGGCGGAAACAATAACAACTACACAAGTATAATAGAGTAAACAGAGTGAATACTAATAAGATCACTGTTGTATTAAGCTTTGTGAATAAACGATTACAAATGAAAAACTCAGTGAAGAAGCACAAGAGCACACATACAATGAAGTGTTTACAGATTATTTATACTCACTTAGAATCAAGACAGCCCCTTGATTCTAAGGATCAGATCTAACACAGACCATTGATCTGTTGTATCTAGCTAACTATTACACGTTTTGTCTATATCTATTTAAATTTATTGAAGCGTCTTCTTTATGCATTATTGCTTGCATGTCTGGAGAAGAGCATTGTCGTCTGTCATTGGTTACACCACTGAGGTTCCTTCTGCTTTGAGTGTGTCAGTCGCTTTTGCAGAAAGTTGTCAGTGATGCTTGGCATGGATAGTCAGCTGCAACGATTTTTCTTCAAGGCACAAGGCTGTCAGCAACAAAGATGTTGATCAGCAGCAAGATGTAACCATCCAAAGCTGCTAATGATTTGCCTGTCAGCAGCATCAAGTGTTGATGCTGCTGAGAAGCCTATCCGCAGTAACTTTGGTCTTCAGCAGATAAGGCTATCCATAGCAGATTTGTTCTTCAGCAGGAGAACAACTATCTGCAGCAGATAAGCTTGTCCGCAGCAGTTTGTTGGTCAGCAGCAAACTCTGAGATCAGCAGCATTTGTACTTAGAGAATTTTGTAGCCATCAGTCTTTGGTTCTACAATATTAAATGAAAATGTATTTATATAGTTGAAGTTAGTAAATAAACCATTTAAACGAATTATATATGAAACTCTATCCCTTATAAAATATATATAAAAAAAATTAGTTAATGTTTAGTTTTGTTTTTATAAATTTTACAAAAACAATTTTTATAAACAAATAAAAAGATTTAGAAACTAAATGGTTTGATCTTGAACCCCCCTCAAACCATAGCCTTAGAACCCTCCATAGCCTTAGAACCCTTACTTGAACCCTTACTTGAACCCCCATATTCTTCTTGTTTTAAACCCTGGAACCAACCAAGCCAATTTTGACTTCAAAAAAAGTCAAACGCGCACAAACTCCATCAATCCCTGCAAATCTGGGATTCAAACCTTCTTTAATCGAATTCTAAACCATTAGCGATCATATGGAAACTAGAAATCATTCAAATTAACTGAGCAATAAATTTTTTGACCCAATCAAGGGGTTTCGGTTATGAGTGTTCAAACCCACAAATCAAGCTTCAAATCCCGTCAATCTTACTCAGTTACGACTGTAAACGCGTTGCTAACACCCTATATTTGTACCCCTATCAATTACAAGCTGCGAGACCTCAAGTCTGACTCCTCCCTCTCTTTTTGTTATCGGCGCAAAGGAAGGGGAAGCAGGACTCGATTTCACGACGACTCTACTCGGTTTGAGTTCTTTCTTGCTCCCGAAATCAGCCTCAGGTAACGATCCCTTGTAAACCCTCTCTTGAATTAGATTAGGGTTGGGTTTGTGGAAGACCCTGGTTTGCGATTTGGGGGTTAGGCAGGGAAGAAGATGAATCTGCACGTATTGTTTACATATTTGATTTTTCTAATCTTTGTCAAGGCTTGAGCCCAGATAAACCGGTTAACATCCTTGGCTCCCTCAGAACTGGTCGTGGGTTCTAAACCTGCAGACCCCTTTTCCTTTTCATTTCCTGTTTGATTTTTTTAAACTAACACATACACACACACACACACCGAATCATATAAATACATTTATAAATTATTACGGTTAAGTTTCGGTTAATAAACAAACCTTTTTTTATAAATTCTTATGGCTAAGTCTGGGTTAATAACCAAACTCTTTTATAAATTCACAAAGGTATATATTAAAGACCCGTGATGAATAAAAAGTAATTATATATATACACATATATATACATATGATTAATTAAGATGTAAACACTTTTAAAAATATTTTATTAACCTAAACGGTTTATCTAAAACGACGCAATCATATCCCTTGGAATCGGTTAGTATGTTACATTCAAACATTATTTTAGAACGTGACTATTACTCATTTATTTATCACTTATTATATAAAAATTGTGACAGGATTTTTTTATAAAATACATTTTCATTTCATAAAACAAATTTTATTAACTTTATATATTAGGGATGACGTTCTATTTAAAACAAATATATTTTTTTCTAAATTATTAACATATATATATATATATATATATATATATATATATACAAGGACATATTATAAATACAAAAAATTTATTTATTTAGATTTGCCACCTTTACATTCATTTAGAATTTAAATTATATTTAAATAAATATAATTTCTAAAATATATATATATATATATATACTAATATATATTTGACACTCTCTCTTTTAAATGACACATAAATAAATAGAAAGAATTTATTTATTTAAAAAATTTTATCTATTTTAAACCCCAAGTCAATTGTCATTTTGCTAAATTCATTTATACTTTAAATTTACATTTAGATTAAACTCTTACAAACACCAACTTATACACATCCATTTCATTAAATTTCACAAAACACCTTTGTACAAATCCCTACACTCAAATCCCATTAAACCCTAATCCTTGCGTTAGACCTTGTGCATGTTATTGATTCAAGTTCATACATTTCCCCTAGGTTAATTTTTGGTGATTTGCAAGAATCATTGTTGCTACCTATTGCTCGTGTTATCTACACCACTATTACAAGGTGAGTATTACATAGCCCCTTTTACACTTTTACACTTTTTGGGGTGAAACATGAACTCTATACACACAATTGTTTACATTTACGTAAACTACACAAACACAAATCCTTTTTACATTCATGTATGCAAAATTTGAGCTTTATGTTTGAGTGCTAGGTGTGTTAACTGTTTGTGTGCAATTTATGTGCAATCATTAACTATTCAAGCCGACGGTTAACAATGATAGATCTATTGAGTCTGACAAACCCACCCAGATTGGGGTGATTGTTACCGACAACACAATTTGCATGCTAGTTACAAAGGTTTGATTGTACTTTGGTTACACAATAGTAGCTCCCCATAAATGCCTTATTTTATCATGTTATGTAAGGATTTGTTTATTCACATCTATACACTATCTATGTACAAACCTGTGTATGCTCACCAACTTTTTAGTTGACCTTATTTTATTCATGTTTCAGGTACTAATGTATGAGTTTGATCAAGACATGCTACACTTAAGTTTGGACTTAGTTAATTTAAATTCAAAGAACAATTTGTACTTTCATTTATGTACTTGTTGAATTATGCTATTTTTGTTTGAATGGAAATGAATTTAATGATTAATATATTACAAGATAGTCAACCTTGAGCTCATGAACAGTCTAAATGTCCCGCCCCGACGTTTCCGCCGTCGGTTGGGGTGTGACACACACGAACGATAATCTTGCCGATTTATTCACCAAAGCTTTTGATCGTACCCGTTTCGAACATCTTGTCAACATGATAGGAATGTTCAATCCTGAGTGAAAAACTTTTTTAAAAAAACCTGTTTCTTGGAAGTTGCATTTATTCTCTTTTTCAAATTTAATTTAATTTAGTTGAAATTTCTATAGAAAAACCAAACAAAATATAAAACTTTCAAAATTTCAATGTCATTTGAAGAAAAGAGGAAATTATTGCACATCAGGAAATGATCTAAATTTCTTAGATTGCACAATTAGGAAATGATTGCACTATGACTACTTAAAATATTTTAAACTGTCATTTAATTTTGATTGTCAGTAGGCTAGAAGCATTCATTAAATCATTAGTAATGTGAAACTTAAATATCTTTCCTACAAATGTGATTTGAACCGATGTTATGTTGTGTGTGTGCGTATAAGATCAACAAAAGATCATTATCAGATAAAGAATGTAAGATTTTGACTAGTATTATCTTTTGAGACCAGTTTCGGGTTACGTCTTTGGCACAATTTTTTGGTACACTTCACTGCCCATACTCACAAGTATGCAATATGAAGTTGTGCCAAGATATGTTTTGACATACAACCGTCAAGCATATACTACCCCTTGGATCACATCTGTTCCATTGAAGACATCCAGATAATAGTTGGATCCCATTACCTGAATCTTCGGATTCCATATCTATTAGCATGAATCATTACAAAATATGCACCAAAGAAAAACCTCACAAACCAAGACAAATGAATCACTCGATTCTGAATCTTATGATTCTTGATAATCCTTATGGATTCTGCTTGATTTTTCATGTGCTAAACGATGTAACTTCAACCTGGAGATCCAGATAATCCTTGAGAAAATCTTAGATATTTTGAAGATAATGCATTTACCTTCTGTTCACATAACCGTGGGGTACACATTGTAGTACTCTAAATGGTACAGTAACTCACATGAATTTGATCCAAGAATGCTTATAGTTTCAAATCATATAATACTGATAATTTGAATTAACATAATGTGTATTTTAAAGTAAGTTATGATATGATCCCAATTTCTTTGAAATTTATTTTGTATCATTTTTGCTACATGTTTTAGCCTGATATGATCCTCTGCTCATGACTTGATCAAAAAGACGTTCACTGTGAGTATTCAATTATTCTGTAATTTGTTTATTCAATTTAAAAACAACAAAAAGATTTTCAGTGTGTTTTAATATAATCTTTCCAAAAGACAAAAAGATTTTCATAACTTCCAGAAAACATGTTTGTAACAAACAAACAATTTTGAACGTATCTATCATGTTCGTCTCCAATTACTTCATAAGCAAAGTGGTTGAGTTAAAATAGATGCAGGTTATAAGTCATGCGCACTTGACCAAGTACGCATAGCTTAACTCATGCGCACTTGTTAAGTACGCATGAGGTAATCCATGCGCACTTAGGCAAGTACGCACGAACTGAATGACGGGGTATATATAATGCCTATACGCATTTACTCCTCATTCAAACACTTCACTTACAGACCTCAACCTGATCATTTTACCTCTCAAAATCTTGTGTTTCCAAACCGTTTTTCTTATCACAAACTCTGTTCCAACATCATCCATAGAACATTTGGTGAGAATCTCATGCTATTTCAACCGTTAAATCTTTCAAAATTGAGTGAAATAATGTTCTTGAGACTAGGGTTTATGATGCTCAAAATTCTAGAGCAATACTATGTTTGCATGTTAAATTAGGCATCAAAACGAGTTTCTAGTCATTAATCTTACTCGTTTAACACCAAATTCTTCTTTCAAATGTGTAAAATTTAGTTTTCGATCTTAAGATTGACCATTGTGTAGCGTCGGCCCCTGTACCATCAATGAGGGTCGAATTTTGGTAATCCTAATGCTCAAGTAGAGTGTCCTTGAGTTGCTATACCTTTTTTGACACCATTCGGACAAGTATTATGGAGATTAGACCTTGAATTGATAAATTCGGACTTGTATAAAAACTGAACTTCACGCCACCCATGCGTACTTACAAGTACGCATGAAGGATTTTATTCATGCGTACTTGATAAGTACGCATGACTACGTTTGTCTGTGCGTATTTAGCTAAGTACGCATGAGGTAGTACTCTAAGATTTTTCTAAGTCCAAAGATTTTCATAACATATCTCCTAAATCTTAACTTGTGATCATTAATCTTGCTTTTGTTTTTTTTGCAGATATGGCTAGACGCGCCTTTACCGAGGAATTCAACATGTTTGCACTAACAAATCCAGAATGGAGAGGTGCTGCTCTAAACTACCAAGAGATAGTCGCATTTTTGAACCGGTCCAAGATTTCTTATGCTATCTTTACCAATCTGGTAGTTTCACGGCTTTATCTGGAGTACTTCTGGGATACCGCGAAGTTGAATTGTAGATCGACACCAAATGTGATCAGGGCTACTGTAGCCAACCAACGTATAGCCATCTCTGAAGACACAATACGCCAGGTGTTGCAGTTCAATGACTTAGCCACTGACCCAACTCATTATCCTAAATATATGATAGACGGGTGTTGGAGGCAACGAATGGGGTACGTTGGAAGGGTAGACTATCCATCCTATAAGAAAATATGGCTCCTAGATCAATGGCGTTATCTTGCCCATGTGATGATCATGTGTATATCAGCCAGAAAGGCGGGCAAAGATGCTATGGGGCATGATCTAGCCTCAGCTATGGTCGTCTTATCTCTAAACAAAGGATACAATTTTTCAAGATATATATACAAAGCGATCCTTGATCAAATTAATGCCGCACCAAGGCTTAGATTCTTATTGTATCATTGCGTCATTCAGCTGCTAATCAATCACTTCCTGCCAAATTTACCACAAAAAGGGCAGCAGCTACAGGTCAAGCATATTGATAAAAGGGTGTTTATGCAATCCATGAATGTTGGAACTGAGGAACCAATTCCTATGCTCACACCTTTATCTGGTCATTTGATCAACGAAGACTATGTTGCACCAGAAGGAGATAGATGTTATAGTGTCGATAGTGAACCCGAGTTAATTGAGCACATGGATGAAGAGGAAGTAGGTCATGATGATGATAATGATAATGATGATGATAATGGTAATGGTAATAATGATGATAGTGATGATGATGATAGTGATGGTGGTGAGGGTGATGTAGCTGATGGTTACGGCCAAGGTCCAGACGATAGTAAATCAGAAAGAACAGTAACCTACTCCTCTGATTCAGAACACACACTAGATCAACATCACCTCAGGAAAGATATTCGGGAATCCCTTCCTGAATCTTCGTCAAGAGACGACAAAGACAAAGTTCAGATTCTGATTTTCAACCTGATAGCTCGAATGAGGAACCTTATATGACTGAAAGGAGAAACAAAACCCGTAGCGATAGCCCGTGGCAAGAAGTAATGGATGAAATCAATGCCAGGGTACAAGCACAAAGAGCTGATGATGTCCCGACACAACTCTATAGCCGAAGGAGACAAAGGACAATCACACCAGTGGTTGTTCCAACATGTGAAGCTACTACTCAATCCATTGTCTCTCTTCCCGCTACCACAGTCCTGCTCACAGCTACAACACTACACCCCATAATGACTAAATCCACACTTATTTCTACCACCACAATCCCTACAGATATTCAAATAACCACCCAACCAGTCACTGTTACAGCTGGTACCTTACCTCCGATGACACACTCAATAGAGTTTGGAGATTTGGGACACCACTTCGACTTCTCTGAGCTTTTTGCAGATGTTTTACATACAACTGGTGAACCCTCTTCAGCAAGAGTGGTGGATCCAAGGGATGAAAGAATAGCAGCCCTAGAATCACAGGTGTCCACTCAACAGACCCAGATTAATTTACTTGTTGATTCTAACACCAGGCTCACCCATCAGTGGCAAACAATGGAAGAACAGATGAGATCGTTCTTTGAACTTCAGAAAATGCAGTATAATCTCAATGACATCTTTTTCGCCACCCGCAAAGCTTTGGAAACTCAATTATTAATTCAACGCGGTGAGCATCAGATAATGGTGGATATGGTATCTAAGTTGACTGGCCAGCTTGTGTCTCAGGGGGAGACAAGCAGAAAGGCTGAAGAAGAAGCCTGCCACCATATTGATCTTACCAAAGAAAAGGATCAAGATGAGGATCCCAATGCCGGCCCCTCAGGTGCTGGTGTAGGTGAGACACAAGTTGTCTTGCTAACACAAGCTACGCCTACGGCTCAGGGGGAGTCTACACAGCAAGGTAGTGGTGGTGGTGCTGAAAAAGGTAAAACACCGGCCGAGGTCCTAGAAGAATTATGTGAAGGCACAAATCTGAATGATGAAGTTATGATTGGGGCCTTGGCGGAGCTAGAAGAAGGAGAGATTGGCAATGGAGATGATTGGGATGAGTAAAGGGATTGATGTGATCATTGAATTACTAAAAGGAGACGGTGAGGGAATTTATGAGTTGGAAGATGGGGAGATCTTTGAAGCCCCAGCAATCAGAGAATAGGCTAAGGCTGAAATTCCTATTGCTGATGTTAATGAAACTACAGCCGACGTTCCTGATCCCAACCCAACACAAGAAGCAGGCACAAGTGGCACCTTCTGGAGGAACATACCTCAGGAGTGGATTAAGAAAATGGTTGAGGCACCGTGGTATAAACCACAATATACAGATAAATATGGTGCAGCTGGACCTTCTTGAGGAACATACCTCAGGAGTGGATTAAGAAAATGGTTGAGGCACCGTGGTATAAACCACAGTATATAGATAAATATGGTGCAGCTGGTATGATATTTTCAGCATGGTTTAAAGACGACAAAGGATTGTTTGCCATCAAAAGATCAGGTGGAGTACAGTATCTGAAACCATTAACTGAAGCATTCAATTCCTTACATAAGTATGATTTAGTTAACCTTGCCATCCATGAATTATGTGGTGAATCTTCACATGCAGTTGCAAATGGTCTGTGTAATGCACTGGAAAGAGAAGGACGATCAGGAAAATTCGAGATCTTTCAGCCTCAGATCCCGAGGCGTGTCAAGGATAAGTCAGTAATACATCCTGTGACATGAAAATTATTGAAACGACTGATCTACGAACCTGTTCGATGTGAGACCCGTATACCATTGAGGAGAATCCCTCAAAATATACTGGGTAACATGTGGTATTGGTATGTGGATCCACTTACCGGGGAGGCTGTAATGATGGAGAAGACAAGCTTGCATGAAATCATCAGAGTGTTTGATGAAATCAATTTCATCAATTTTTCAGTAAAAGATTTGGAGGTTTTGGTAGACAAATACTGTCTACATACAGACGAGTGGACCAAACTTCTTGCCACCAAATACAACAAACTGGTCAAGTTATGCTTTTATTACAAATCGAAGATCAGCGGTGGAAGTCAGGCGGGAAGCTCGTAAAGGACCGAAGATATCCAGAGATGCTGTCAAGGGGGAGTCTGTTGATGCACATTTTTTTGACAGGCACTCTGGATCAAGCTCAAGCTTTTGTTTGTTGTTTATTCGGTCTTGTATGTATTAGTGCTTGTTGTATTTTGATTATTGAGTTGTAATATGTCATGGTTGTAACTGAACTTGTATGATTTTGATTTGTACTAAACAAATACGTATGGAAGTATTCCTGCGTATTTGTTAAGTACAAATGGTCATGCATACTTAGTCAAGCACGCATGAAGGTTGTTCATGCGTACTTGCTAAGTACGCATGGACCAGGTCTATAAATATCAGGGTTTGTTTCATTTGTAAAGGAGACGTAATCCTACACACAAGTACGCACAAGTCAGCAGCTTTACAGTCCAGAAGTCATTCTATTTGTGTCTGTACTTATTTGAAACACCTTGTTATTAATATACCGTGTATTTATAAGTACAAGCTCGTGTTGATTACTTTGTTTTCATTAATAGATTGTTCCACCTAGTAACAGGCATTCCGCACGATTACTAGGCTACATACTCACACGTTTTTGATCCGACACATCCACCCGGAGGGACCTACACTTGGCTTTATTTTTCGTTTCACTTCCGCTGCCTAGGACGAACTGTGCCCTTTTTTTCTGGCCACCCATCACTTGCTTAGGTGGTTTTGGATAGGAAGTCCTATAGTTCCCTATCTCTCCGTAGTTAAAACACTTAACATTCGGGAAATGGATTGCCAAGTGACCAAACTTCTAGAGAGTCTGGCACTTTACTCCCTGGGTGGTTCTATCAGGGTTGGGGTTAAACCCTCCTCTTCTGGGAAATTTACTATTTCCTGGTTTAAATTTATAAAAAACTTCTTCAGGTTTCCTTTTATAATCAACTTTTGGTGGCTCTTGAGTTTCCACTTCATCAAACATCACCGCACTCTTTTCAACGGCTAAATCTATCGTTTCGGGCGCGATAGATTTGTAACATCCCAGTTTTTATAGAACTAACGGGATGAATGTATATATGTGTATATGTTGTAACATAATGGACAGATTTCTACGAGATAGTTACGAGACCTAGAAAAGGTGTAGTGTCGGGTTTCTTTTTGTGTAAATATATCTAGAGGGGTTGGCAAGCAATTAACGTATTTAGTGGGGTTTACTTAAAAACGCGATACGGGCCAAGCCAAGGGAATAGCCGGTCACGCGCAAGGGTCGAGCCCTGTTAAGGAGACACCCTATTAGGGTGTTACGCAAGGGAAGAGACCCATTTTGGGTTGTTTGCGGCTGCCGTGATCCGAAGAGACGAGAGAGACGAGGGTTTGTTGTTCCAATGCGATTCTAAGGTAAAAAGTCTCAATCTTTCATCCCTCGTTTTGTTTAATCATTTGTGGAGCCATTGTTTACGCGTTTGTGGTGTTAGGGTTTTTACGCAAAGACCGAGATCAAGAAGGAGGGGTTCGTTGGTGATTTGATACACACAAGTCACCCGGAATAGAGGTATAAACTTGTAAATCCAACCCGGTGGTTACTATTTTCGTTTTGTGAATGTTTACGAGTCTAAGAGTGTTCGACCGAACCCATAAGGGGTGGTCGACGTGCGTTGCGAGCACGGGTAAGGGCCGGCTAGGGTTAGATGAATCTGACGGAGGCTGTGACGTGGCTGTGGTGACCACAGGGTGGCGGCGACGGGTTGTGGTGGTTACGGGAGGTCGCGGCGGCGATCGTGGATGCCCGACGAAGAGGACGCGGGACCGGATTAGGGCGGGAACGCGTGGGAAGGCACCACGATGGTGCATGGCATGAACTAAGGTGGTGTTTGACGAGTTTGGGGACCCGCAGTGCAACCGAATATAAAGTTTAGACGTCGGGAACGTGGACGGGGGCTTCACGTGGTGCATGAAAGCCATGCATGGTGCCATGCACGTGCATGTGGCCTTATGTGACGTAGGGTTAGTCGTATAGGTGTGAGAGTAAGTCGGGTCATGTTATTGACTCGTGTATTGTGTGCATTATAGGTGCGTAGTCGAAAGGCGAGCACGGGGAGTTAGTGAATTCTAAATATCGTAGTGTGTCGAGCAAAGGTGAGTTTCTATCGCCCACCTTTAAAAGTTTTATTGTTTTGGGCATGAATACATGTGAAATGTGTTTTAATGAATGCATGCATAGACGACGTTTTTGTGATGAAATATATATATTTTCAAATAATCGTTATGCTTGCATGTGTGTATGAGTTTTGTGTCACGTACTTAAACATCGTGGCGGGAGGTCAAGCATAAGCTTGATATTGTGTTGACGTTAGTCAACTGGATATTGAGTCTGGCATTAGTCAGGCGGGAGATCGAGCATAAGCTTGATATTGTGTTGACGTTAGTCAACCGGTTATTGTGTCTGGCGATAGTCAGGCGGGAGATCGTGTTTGCTAGAGCCTTCGGACCAGACAACATGGTATACTTGTATGTCGATAAGTATAACTATTTGAATTCTTGAGAAATTATGATGAGTAAACTTTTGAGATGAAAACCCTTTTCATAACAGTTTTGGGATTATATATTCCCTAATGAACTACTTTAGAACTCACTCAGCGTAGCTGACTTTTAAGAATGTATTTCAGGTAAAGAGAAGGTGTGAGCTGGCGGCTTCTGGATGGCATTTGGTTACCGTGGACGTTCGTGATGACATTATTTATTAGTTGTTTCGTTGAGACATTTTGTTGACTATTAGTACTTGGGTTGAATTATGTTTGGGTCGGGTCATTGACCTTTGTTGACTATTTGATTTCCGCTGCAATGAATTGAGTTTAGTTTGATGTCTATGACTACTTAGCTTATGTTTGAGCCAACAAGTAGGATTCCCGGGTTGGGGGCCTTACAAGATTTCACTAAAGTACGAACCTTAGGAGGTAAGCCTTGAATATAACATTTGACTCTTCGTGATTCAGGAGTAACCAAATGTGGCGCCAGCTTGGCCATCTCATTAAACTTGGTCGTGTACTCCAAACCGCAGAAATTCAGATTCAATCTTATCCATGACATTTTGTGGACAGTACCTCTTCATGATTAAAGTTTTGAGACCTTCCCATGTCATTCTATCAATAACAGCTTCTCCATTCGTCTGTTGTTGAAAGAAGGTTCGGGCTTGTCCGCTTTGGTTGCTTCAGCTGGAGTTGCTTTATCATTGATTTTCTTGGCACCTTTTCTTGTTAACGTGCCCGCCTTCACGTGATTGTCGGTCAACGTGGCGGCTAAGCGTATGGCGTCCTCAAGAGTTGTGGGATTTCTTCCCAACACGGTGTCTTGAATCTTCATAGGTAGACCACCTACATACTTCTCAATACAGCGGGATAGTGGTGTAACCATGTGTGTCACGAGAAGACTCAACTCATGGAAACGAGTTGTGTAAACTAGGTTTTCACCACTATCTTTGGCAAGATTCCAAAACTCAGCTTCCAACTTCTTCATCTTATTCCGAGGGCAAAACTACTCAGTCATCAGCCTTTTCACCTCATCCCACGGCAAGGCCATTGCCACATCAACACCACGAGTCCGTTTTTCACCGTTCCACCAAGTGAGCGCTCGCTTTTGGAAGACGCTCGTAGCATAACGGACCCGAAGATTGTTGGGGAAATCATTATTGAGAAAGGTATTCTCAATGCTTTCAAACCATTGGAGAAGACCGGTAGCACCTTTGGTACCATAGAACTTGGTGGGGTTACAGGAATTGAAGTGCTTAAAGGTGCATTGGGGCGGTTTGGCACCACCACCACCATTGTTGTTTGCTTGATGAGTATTTTTATAAGTATTTTTCACACAATTAGAGTTTTAAAATGGTTTTCACCAAAGACTAGTCACACACACATATGGCAAGTGTACCCGTCAGATGGCAATATAGTAAAGGTAAGAACCGGATATCAATCTGTGGATACGGTGGAATGCAATAGTGAACCAGAACTAAGATTTAATCAAGTGATGGTAAAAATATACTTTGAAGAGTTTGTTTAAATAACTAGCATACAAATATATAAAAATAAACTAAAATCACAAGTCAAACAATCAAGGGAGAAAGATCACTTCGGTGTTGAATCCATCTAGAATACATTCAATACACTCATGGAAATATGGCAATTACACGAAACATAGATTGACTAAATTCTCATCAAAGACATCTAATCAAGTGACTATTCGGAAAGCTAGAATGAATAATACAAACTAACCACCTAAAATCATGCAATGAATCTCACGTGTTGTAATCATGTCAATGTTTATAAAGATTGAACTAGCTTCCGATCAAGGTACACTAATCCAACAACTAGTTGGAAAGATAATATGAGAAACACACTACCCACCTCAAGTTGATTTAATTAGACAACAATATGCACTTCTTCAACATACAATGTTCATACAAAGTTTACATGAATTAGGAAAATGTGTCAGCAAATCCTAGATAAACATATAACTAAGCATGAAACATCATAACAAACACTTTGTCTTTCGAAACATAAGCATAAGGATACACATTCAAGAATAATAAATCACACGCAAGACTTCATTCACCATTCGTAGTCAAAAGCCATAAACTAGCATACTAACATACACCAATTCACGAATATAAGCTTACACAATAAGTTTTCTAACATAATAAATACAAGTCTTACAAACAACTTTATATTCTCAAACATATAATTTCATTGAAGAATAATCATATGATTGTCATAACATTAACACAATGATTGCCAATAATCCATAAATGTTGTCAAATGATTCTAAACTTCATCTAAACCAAAGTGAACAAGAGTTTTAGCTCATCATGAGCTCAAGAATGATAAATAAGCAGGGAAAAATGGCAAGAAACATGATAGAAATACAAGAATCAAACCACTCTTCCAAGCCAAGATGTTGTTGTTGATGTATGGTGATCTTCTTGATGTTATAATCCTCCTTTGAAGCTATAAATGTGGCTGGAACAAAGCTTATTCGAGCACAAAACAGTGGGTTTTTGCTCTGGGTGCTGAATGTCTGAGTGAGAGAAAAGCTTCTGTATTTATAGAACTGGGGAGGCACGACCATGCCTGTCGTTGTGGCGCGACCGTGCCTAAGGTCTAGCACGGTCGTGGGACAGACGGTTGACCGGTCCGGAGCTTCCATTGGGTCCCATTGAATGAGTAAGTACGGCTCTGAGGTCATGGATCAGACTCACGGGATAACACGCGGTCATGGGGTGTTGGAGCACGGTTGTGCTAGAGAGAATGGCTTGGCGTGGTCATTCCAGATGCAGGGCGCGACCATGCCTTGGGTTTGGAAGACTGGAGCGGCCGTGCCAGGTAGGGGGCACAACCGTGCCTCCAACTCAGAAACCCTAAAAACTTCATCTTCATCCTAGAATTCTCTTGATTGTCCATTTAGCCTCACAAAAACCTATAAAACTGGAAATGAAAAAAAATAAGTGTCTAAACGTGGAAAATAACCAAGAATTGATCGTGAAATGAGCGGAGTTTTGTGCCAAATAGATGTGTAAATTCTAACACATCAAACAACCCCACACTTGAACATTGCTTGTCCTCAAGCAAAATCAAAATAAAACAAAATTTCCAATGGCACTATGGATCAATTTAGAAAACCGTAAGCATTTGACAAGCTTTTCAAGAAATGCAAAGTTAACTAAATGAAACCCAAGGAGTCCAATGAAGTAACAATTGAATAAGCAAATGAATATGCTTGGAAATCATTAGCGTGCAACCTTATACTCCTCACAATGTTCACACACACTCGGGTATATATATGATCATACAAGTAATAGTGTATGTATAGAACACTCAAATGCCAAGACAATGAATCATGCGTAAATCATAAGCTTGCTAAAAGATCAAATCTCTACCAACTAACATGAAACAAAGCATAAGTCAAGAGGACTTTGAACGGGTTATAACTTGGCAATGGCTAAGGGTAAGGAAGTGAAATTTGAAAGCGGCTAAGTGGCTAAAAACCCGGCGGCTATGCTAACTCAAAAACTAATTACAACGTTCGACATAAAAATAAACTAAATAATATTTTCCTATAGATAAGAGCTAACAACCGGATTCTTTTCGTCTTTGCTCAAAAAATTGCTCTAATCCGCTATATTTCACCTAGTGAATTTTTTTTACACTATTTCTTTTCTTCAATGTGCATATTTCCTTAGCTAAAAACTTCTTAAGAAATAAATATTACAATGATAATAAAAACTAAAAAGTTAAAACATTAGCCAACCAGATTTCTAACACGGGTAGAAAAATAATAAAAAGGCTAATATGGCTATGTGGTGGTGTAATGTGGGTAATAAAGAAAAACACGGGATAAGCTCAACGTGGCTAACTAGTGGATGTGTTCGGGTGAAGGAAAACAAAAATAAAAGGCTCACAAAGTGGTTTAATCCTAATGCCTCAATCATTTGTATGCAATATTTATGTTCATGATTTCGAAATGTATACTAAAAGCAAGTTCTAATAAGCATGAAACATCCGGCACACTCAAATCCGCAAAAACAAGAGCAAACAATGTCTAAAGCTATCAAGGCTAAAAAATAAACTCACGGAAATGGAAAGGAATGGGTGTAAGCAAAAGGTTACATGCAATTCATTCGTTTAGCCCACTAAAACTCATTGTTATCCCAAAAAATTGGGTTTGACTCGATGGAATTTCTATCTTGATTTCTTTCGAAAAAAAAAAGTCTAATATTTACTAAAAAATGTGAATGCTAAACGGTTAACTTTTATTCTCTTTTTGTGTTTTTAAATTTTATAAAACTGATTTAATGCCAATAAAAATTATGAAGGAAGATTTTACAAAAATGGAGTGATAAAATGCTTAAAAGGACAAACATCGCGTAAACACATTCCACCCTACACTTAGAATCATACATTGCCCTCAATGTATAATAAAAAAAATAATGCAAAGTGAAGAATGAACACCTAACCCCATACTTTAGAAACGTACATTGCCATCAATGTACACAAAAACATGCAATGCATAAGTGGATGCAATGCAATGGAGTGTGAAGGGAGAACTGAAACTTCCCTCATGTCAGTCTCCGTCAAACTCAAGCGACCTACATCGAAGTAAGACTAACAACATCAAAACACAGATCAGTAACATCAAGCCAAAATATATACGGGAAATAACAAGATAAATATCCACATACAACTAAAAAATGAAATAAAAGTACAACAAAAACAACTACAACAACGCCGAAGCGTGATCAAGAGTTTGTACAACATGAACTAAGTACAACTCACAAAAGATGATACCCAAAAGGCAGTGGAAGGTACTACTCCCACTGCATCCCCTCCAAGTCAATGCCGGCGGCACCACCCTCCTCGGCTCCTCCTGCTAGTGGTGGTGATGGTGGTGGTGTAGGCTGGTGCTGCGGTGATGGTGGTGGTGTAGGATGGTGTTGCGGTGATGGTGGTGGTTGTGGATGTTGCCCCGCTGCATGAAGAACGGTAAGGGAACCACATACGAGGCTCCGCCAGCAGTAGCAGCGCCGCACTGGACCTCATACTGCCAAGTCCAGTAGCGCATGAAAAGGTCATATGACGACCGGAGGTGGTGGTGGCGGCGGAGGTGGTGGAGCAAGCGGATCGGCCTCGTGGTGGTGGTGCTCCTGCTCCTGCTGGGCCGCGTGAGCCTGGTGGACGGGGACGATGGCCTCGGCCTCAGCCTGAACAGTGTCGGGGTCTGGACCCGGTCGATCTGGATCCCATACCCGACCCCAATGATCTACTAACCTAATCCCTCCCGGTGCGCGACGAGCCACATGCATGTTTCTAAGTGTCTGCACGGTCATCACCACGGTCTAGGCCACCAGGGTCAAATCTCCAATAAGCTCATCAGTGAGCAGGTGGTAATGTCTAGCAAGCCTGGTCACAAAGTGACCGCCACAAATGGCACTGGTGACCTCTCTCCCTAAGTTGTTCACTTGGTACCCCGCTATAGAGTGCGCAAGATTACAGTTGCGGGCGTACCAAGCAGAACAAGTAGAACAGCTCCCTCAAGTTCACTACCGTCTCTCCCTGTCCTCGACCAGAAATAGAATACATATAGCAGCAGTAGAGAATACGGTGAAGAGGATCTCGAAGGCTCGAAGCCTTAGTCAAACTCAGATCATACATCCTAAATGCAAACTCGTGCCAGAACTGGTCCTTGTCGTCATCTGTCGGAAACTCGGTAATACCATCAGTGAATAACTCTGTCTGGACCTCATCCCGGGTATACAACCCCAACCATCTCCCAAACCTAGCCACTGACATCACCCGCCACTCCCCCACCAACCCTAAATCTAACTGTCTTTCGTTTCAAAATTTTCTATTTTTAAGCACGATTATGAAGGGGCTTCTGTATTAAAACATCCCAGGAAGTCGCAAACAACATTTCTAACCTAAACTAACTACAAACATTGACCAAAAGGGGAAAATTCGAAGCAAACTTAAAAACCAATTAAAACCCTAAGTTTTTATGCACAAATGGAATCCCTACATAGATCTAATCATACACAAAAGAGAAAGGAAGATGAGTCGTACCTTAAATCGTTGAGTTGGAGATCAAAATGCTGAAAGAGAAAGTCAAATCGCAATGGGGAGGGGTCCGGTCTATTTGTAAGTCGTTTGGGAAGAGTTTAAAGAATTTTGGAGTTTAAAATAAATTTACATGAGCTCCCAAACAAAGAGGCACGACCGCGCCAGGTGCTTAGGCACGACCGCGCCAGGTGCTTAGGCACGACCGCGCCTAGGGTTTGAGGCATAACCGTGCCAGGAAGGGACACGACCATGTCTCCTGCCCAGCAGACACAGAACCCTGATTTTTTATACAGCTTGTACCAAACCCGACTACGATTCTTCCAAATTAAAATTTCTAAAAATTTAGAAGACATACCTGAGACATTCCAGTCAATATACCAAATCCGCTCGATCCAAAACACGTCCCGATAACCTAAACTCAAAAATAAATGGTAAAATCCTAGAAAAAAAATAAATAAAACACGAAAATAAATATAGAAGATAAAACCTAAGAAATGTTACCAAAGATGATACCTAAACAGGCTAAGTTAATTAACAAGTCGTTTGCTAGACTCAAGTCCCGAATTAATTAGTCCTTGGGGTGGAGGTCAACTACCTCCAATGCCGAGTCAACCGGTCTGTCAATGTGGGGCTTTAGATGATGACCGTTGACTTTGAAGATCCTCCCATCTTCATGCTCAATATCGACAGTCCCATAAGGAAATACTTCCCTAACCGTGTAGGGACCCGTTCATCCGGACTTCAACTTCCCGGGAAACAACCGCAACCTAGAGTTGTAAACCAACACACGACCACCAACTCAGAATTCCTTCTTGTCCTTCAAGCGTCGGTCATGTAAACTCTTAGTGTGCTACTTTTAAATCATGGAGTTTGCATAGGCTTGATTCCTCAACTCATCAAGCTCATGAATCTGAGTGAACCGGTTCTCACCCGCACTCACCAAGTCAAGATTCACCGCCTTCAATGCCCAATACGCCTTATGCTCTAACTCCACCGGAAGATGGCACGCTTTCCCATAGATCAACCTAAAGGGTGTGCTATCAATAGGCATCTTATATGCAGTCCGGAAAGCCCAAAGTGCATCATCTAACCTCTCCGACAAATCCTTACGGTTCTGACCAACCGTTTTCTCAAGAATCCACTTTATGCCCCGGTTCATGACCTCTACCTGTCCACTGGTCTGTGGATGGTAGGTTGTGGAGAATCTATGGTTTACACCATATCGTGATAGCGCCTTCTCTAACTGGGAGTTGCAGATGTGGTCCCACGGTCACCAATAAGAGCTTTAGGGGCACCAAAGCGGGAGAACAACTTCTTCAAGAATCACACAACCACCCTAGCATCATTAGTAGGCAAGGCTTGAGCCTTGGCCCATTTAGAAACATAATCAACAGCCACTAGCATATAACGGTTGCCATGAGAAGCTAGGAAGGTCCCATAAAGTCTATGCCCTAGACATCAAAAATCTCACAAACCTGGAGGCCATTCTGGGGCATCTCATTCATCGACGAAATGTTGCTCGCCCTCTGGAAAGCGTCACAAGCACCGATCATCACATGAGCGTCCCCGAATATGGTAGGCCAGAAGAATCCGGCATCAAAGACCTTCTTCGCGGTCAAAGTAGCTCCATGGTGTCCACATGTCGGGCCCTCGTGGCAGTGTTTAAGCACCTGACGTGCCTCAACTCCAAACACACACCTACACAAGATCTGATCAGCCCTGACTCGAAACAAATAGGGATCCTCCCAAAGATAGTGCTTCACATCAGCAAAGAACTTTCGCTTCTGCTGATGCATCAAGCCCTTAATCACAATCCCACTCGCAAGGAAGTTTGCAAAATCAGCAAACCAAGGACACTCCTCATTCTGTGTCTGTATGTGCATGAGAAACTCGTCGGGGAAATTGTCATTTATGGATGACCCTACAAGTTCAGATGAAGTTGAGCACTCAAGACGGGACAAGTCGTCTGCAGCGACATTCTCCACGCCCTTCTTATCGCGGATCTCAATGTCGAACTCCTGAAGCAGCAAAACCCACCGGATTAGTTGGGGTTTGGCATCCTGTTTATTGAACAGGTGCCGAAGATCTGCATGGTCAGTGAATACAATGGTCTTTGATAGGACGATATAAGACCAGAATTTATCGAAAGCAAAGACAACTGCGAGGAGCTCTTTCTCTGTCGTGGTGTAGTGCTCCTGTGCGTCATTGAGCGTCTTGATCGCATAATAAATCGGATGAAACTGCTTCTGTCTCCTCTGTCCTAAGACCGCCCCGACAGCGAAGTCACTCGCATCACATATAATCTCAAATGGCAACTCCCAATCAGGAGCCACCATGATAGGGGCATTCACCAACTTCTCCTTCAACAAATTGAATGCTTTGAGGCACTCGTCAGAGAACACAAACGGGGCTTCCTTTTCAAGAAGTTGGGTCATCGGTCGAGCAATCTTAAAAAAGTATCTAATGAAGCGTCTGTAAAAGCCCGCGTGATCAAGAAAACTTCGAATATATTTCACAGAAGTAGGCGGCGGGAGCTTAGATATAGTATCAATCTTGGCTCGATCAACCACAAGCCCCGCGCGTGAAATCTTGTGCCCAAGCACAATGCTCTCCTTCACCATGAAGTGGCATTTCTCCCAATTCAACACCAGATTGTCCTCCTCACATATGGCCAACATCCTCTTCAGATTCCCGAGACAATGATCGAAGGAACTGCCAAACACAGAAAAATCATCCATGAAAACCTCCATGGAGTCCTCAATCATGTCATGAAAAATGGCTACCATACAACACTGGAACGTGGCCGGAGCATTACACAATCCAAAGGGCATCCGCTGATAAGCAAATGTGCCATAGGGACATGTTGTAGGTCCCTGATTCGTTGCATGACGGATCTCTAGACTCGCGGTTAGACACGGTGATAAAGTGCGGAATCCATGATCAACGTGCTCGTGTGACTCAATCAACAACGGTGTAAATAAACGCTCTTTTTATTCCACTACAATATCAGTTTACACAATTTACAGAATTCTCAGTCCCTCCTGATATCGTCCAAGTCTATCTCTGTTTTCTGCTGATAACTGCTATTTATAGACACTGAACAGTATTAGGCGAACTTGTTAAGTTCGCCTCTAATAGGCTAAGCGAACTTAACAAGTTCGCCTCTGATAGACTAAGCGAACTTGTTAAGTTCGCCTCTGATAGCCTAGGCGAACTTAACAAGTTCGCCTCTAGCAGAACTTACACAGAATTTTATCAACAGTTACAAAACATGTCCTAACAGACTCCCCTTTAACTGTTGCTAACAATTCTATCAATTACAAGTCAAAGACTCTAAGACTAAGACATAATATCTTCAAGCTCGTTGTCACCAGAATATGCTCCAACAGACTCCCCCTTGACAACAGCTTCAGAAGATTGTCATCCGTCTTCAAATATCATCAAACACACTGTAGTCTTCGTCTTGTTCATCTGCACATTCTCTTTCTATCTAGAAGAAAACTTGGGAGAAGGACCCCTTGTCAACTTCTGTCTGCAATATTCAGTTTTTGCAAAGGAGAACAACCAAGAATAACCAACAATTAAGATTTCCATTGAAGCTGGAAAAATAAAATATTTTTGGTTTTTCAAACATAAGAAACACAAAATCTTTTTGGTTTTTTTTTTTTTTTTTTTTTCTATACAAACTGAAATATAAAATACAAAATCACATATTTTTGGTCGAACATCACGAGTAAGAAGATCATATCAGTAAAACCAATGCATCAATCACACATTTTGGATAAACAAACCAAAACATTCTAAGGGTATCCTATCAGATAAGATCAAATCTTTTAAGCTTCAACCAAAACATGTAATGATACGCGAAGAACTTTAAAGAAGATGAGATCAGATCATAACATGCTAATTACATACGAATTCGCAACACATAACATGTCAATCTAAGTTGTCAATATTATAAGAATTGAAACCATCAGTATCTTTGTCCCATGTTCTTGTGAATTAAGGTACCATTTATTTTGTAATACAACGTGAATTATACCGATAGAAAAATAAATTTGCACTATCTTCAAGACATATAATATCATTGCAAGATAATATTCAATCTCCAGGATGAATTATACCGATAAACACAGGTAATTATCAAGCAGAGAATCAGAATGATTCAGAATCGAATGATTCAAATGTCTTGGTTTGGATTAAGTATCATGATTCATAGTAACAGAAAGATTGATCAAGGAATCGATTGATTCAATGACATAGGGTAGCGTGATCCAACTGTTATCTGGATATATTCAATGGAATCAGGATATTGATCCAAGGGCTAGTATATGTTCCAACAGATGTTGTCAGAAACATATCTTAGTTCAACAACACATTGCATGTTTTTCAGGGCATGGGCAGTGAAGTGAACTGAAAAGTTATGTTTAACGACATAACCGATACTGGTCTCATGAAGTACTTTAGATCTTATATTCTTTATCTGATAATGATCTTTTACACACACACCCGGCATACCATGGGTTCAAGTCACAGTTGTCACAAAGATCATTATGTTGTCACACTACTAATGGACCAAAGATACTCATAGCCTATTGACAATTCAGACTACATACTAGTATCCAAATTAAAATATAAGCATCAAGAATCTATTATTTTGTTAAGCATAAGCAGTTATGAAGCTATCATTTCTCATACTGTGCAGTCTAAGAAGTTCTGATCAAAACATTTATCACAGATATATTAGATAAGCCTCATAAAGTCCAACTAAGGTCATGTGTGACTGAACATCTACTGATGTACTATCATTTCTCCTTTAACTTCAAGTAATGTCGATTTTATCTTTTTCAATTTGTTTGGCTTTTTCAAAATCTTTTTCAAAGAAAGTAAAAACAAACGAAAATAAAATCTTCCATGAAAACATTTTATGAAAAACATTTTACTTGGTTACTCAGGATTAAGCAAGTCAATCAATTAAAAACTCAAACCAATGTAATGTAATTGACTGTCATTGCCTCTGTCACCAACACAGTTCTGTACTCCCCCTGTCCTGTAGACTCCCCCTCAACTAGTCAAATGGTTGCATCAACGACTTTATGCTCACCATTGTCATCCTAAGTTTCAGGTTATCATTAGGAATTTGTATAACTCTTTCCAAAACATTGTGTGTGACATATTCTCCCCCTTGAGCATCAAGTCGTTGAATCAAATATATTCACAGTTATCAACAACTCTTTACTCATGCAGATGTCATTCCCTGTCATGTGCTAAGAAGAACCACTATCAACAACCAAAATGGTATTAATAGTCCCTCTTGGTAAATCCTGCACAACTAACAAGAAACATTAATTTGAAATTGGGACCCAAGCCATGGTAGTCATGGGTCGTCCATCTGTATCAAAATAATAAACCTCACTCCACTCACAATCGAATCTCTCATCGATTTTCGGAGATTGTTCCGACGAATCCGAAACAGAAACTTTAGATTTCCAAACAAACTTCTTTTCATTAAGTTCTTTTTGCTTAAAATGTGAAGTGTTTGAAAATAATTGTTCATTTGAAAAATGTGTAGATTGTGAAAACTCTTGTTGTTCTAAAAGTTTTCTCAATCTTCTGTTCCTCCTCCGTCTTTGAGGTCTAGAAAGCCTAACCTTAGATTTTGAATTACCCTTTGGTGTATCACGAGGTTTAACCACATTTGGGTTAACATAAGGCTTACCAGGAGTTCTTACATTTTCTGGAGTAACATGTCGGTTACCTTTGACGTTGTGAGGACAAGCAATCCTAAGGTGACCCACAAGACCACAGTAAAAGCAAGATCTCGTCTCACGATATTCTCTCATATAAGGAATCTTCACACGATTAGATGCACTTGAAGAAGATTCTCCTACATGAACTTCTTTTGGAGTTTGAGACGGAACAAACTTTTTCTCAATAGGTCTTGATTCAGACTTCATCTTCTCAGGAACTACATGCTTCTTTCCTTTGTTTTTGTATAGACAGTTCACCACAATGTGTCCCATCTCATTACAATGAAAACATGTACGCCTGTCTTTATAGTCTCTGACAAATGGAACTCTCCTTGAGTTTGAAGAACTTCCAAATGTAGAATTTCCAGATGAATTAGAATCAACCTTTGATTCCTCAACTTTAATATCTTTAGGTATTCCCTCTACCTTAGCTTCATCAAAATATTCATCATCACTCTCATCAGAATACACCATATCTTCACCTGTGACTGGATTCACTTTCAACACAGTCTTAGGATCTAAATCCTCATCTTTTATAATCTCAGGTGTAACAGAATAATTTTCGTTGAATGGTGGAGGAACATAGCCAATACCACTAGTTCCATTCTCCTCTTCAGTATTATCATGATAATATCCTAATAAGAATGATGAATTTCCAAAGCTTTCTAACTTTCTATGTAATCTGATCACCTCTGCTTTAGATTCAGCTAGTTCCTTATCTTTCGCAGCAAGATCAGTATTACGTTTCTCAATTTCTGCAAAGGACATATCCAGGTGATATGCCTGCTCTTTGATCTTCAAAGTCAGAGAATTTATATCCCTCTTTAGAGATTCTATCCTCTCAATACACACATTTTCATTATCCTTTAATTTCTGGTTTACCGTGTGCATGGATTTCATATCACAAATGAGGTTGACGTTGTCATCCATAACCCTCATCATTTTATTCTTAACTGAAACACAGTTAGAACAAAACATCTCAGAGTTAGAAAATACCTCAGGTTTTACTTCTGAACAAGATGCACCAGGAGCCATGAATACGTCATCATCAGCTTTACTCTTTTGATCAACAATGACAGGCTCTGCATCAATTTCTGATTTACTGAGATCATCTTCAACTGTCTGAAAGCTTACTTCAGTATCTACATCACTCACAGTAGACTGAGTACTTTCACCAGAACGAATACTCTCACAATCAGTTAAAACTGCAGAAGAATCACTTTCAGTATCACACTGCTTCACTAAATCTTCTTTGATCAAGACCACAAATGCTTGAGTAGTAGCTTCACCCTTTTTCTTCAAAGTTTCCCATAGATCACGTGAAGTTGGACACTTCCCGAGACTATGAATGATTTCTTTTGGTAAAGACAATTTTAAAGTTTCAAGCGTCTTCATTTCTCGATCAAACTTCTGCTTTTCTGCTTTATTAAGAGCTGTCATTGGTTTAGGAAAATCATAATATCCCATGAAGTTATAAGTAGGATGCACATATCCTTCCAAAATGGATGTCCAAAAGTTTTCATCAGTGACTGATACGAACTGTTCGAACCGGACTTTCCAGTTACGGTAATCTGATATGCAAAAAAGTCTCGGTGGCATAGTTCCAATATCATTAATATCACATAAAATTGACATTTTGAAATTTTCACAAAAATATCCGGAATAAATTTTCCTGCCAAAATACTCTTTTTAAAAAATTTCGAAAATTCAAAATTTCAAAAATGATTCAAAACGACTATAAAAGCGTTCACTAAAAAAATTGAACAAGTTGAATTTTCCCGCCAAAATACTTTTTTTTTTCTTTTTTTTTTTTTTGGATAAGTTCGCTTACAGAATTAAGTTCGCCTGAAACTGACCCGAAGCGAACTTGACCCGGAGCGAACTTGTTAAGTTCGCCTGATTAAGTTCGCTTACCCAAGCGAACTTATTAAGTTCGCCTAAAATTAAGTTCGCTTAAACAGCAAGTTCGCCTGGTTCAACAGATTCAAACTCAGGAACAGATCAGAACCATATTCGCGCGAACCAAAACTTCCGAATTTCATGAATTCTTGCTTAATTGATAGAATTTGATAAAATTGAACCGTAGGAATGTGTAGGAACTGATTTGGAACATTTCTATCGGATCAATTTCATCAAACGAATCCAAAATCAATCCAAATTGAGCAAAATTTCTCCATTTTTATCAAGAACAAGAAGATGCTTAAAAATCTTCAAAATCACAGAACTTTGATGTTGATTGGACACGAAAACACCACGAATCTTCTGCTAATCAAGAGCAATAGCTCTGATACCACTTGTAGGTCCCTAATTCGTTGCGTGACGGATCTCTAGACTCGCGGTTAGACACGGTGATAAAGTGCGGAATCCATGATCAACGTGCTCGTGTGACTCAATCAACAACGGTGTAAATAAACGCTCTTTTTATTCCACTACAATATCAGTTTACACAATTTACAGAATTCTCAGTCCCTCCTGATATCGTCCAAGTCTATCTCTGTTTTCTGCTGATAACTGCTATTTATAGACACTGAACAGTATTAGGCGAACTTGTTAAGTTCGCCTCTAATAGGCTAAGCGAACTTAACAAGTTCGCCTCTGATAGACTAAGCGAACTTGTTAAGTTCGCCTCTGATAGCCTAGGCGAACTTAACAAGTTCGCCTCTAGCAGAACTTACACAGAATTTTATCAACAGTTACAAAACATGTCCTAACACATGTGAATGTCGTCTTCTCCTGGTCCTCAAGAGCAATCGGGATCTGAAAGTAGCCAGAGAAGCCATCTAGGAAACAATAGAACATCTTCCCCGACAATCTCTCCAACATCTAATCAATGAACAAGAGGGGAAAATGGTCCTTCCTAGTAGCATCATTGAGTTTGTGATAATCGATGCAAACTCGCTAACTTGTGACTGTACGAGTAGGAATCAGCTCATTCCTCTCGTTGGTGTTAACATTTTTCAAGAGAAAAATATTAAATGTAACACAACCTATTTTTAAAAAACCGGTCTCTTTTGTATTTTTAAAATGTTATAGAGCCGGGTATTTTTCCTAAAAACTAAGCTCTGTTACATTTAAAAGAAATTCTAAATGTGTAGGACAATGAAGGGTTGTACCTTGGAAACAAGAACGTTAAGGCCAGCATGCTTGTTGTCCCATCCAAACTCAATAATGTTCTCATCAGCTCCAAGTGTTTTACCATTGCTTTGTATGTAATCAAGGTAGTTTGCACCCTTAGAAGCCCTTCTTAACCATGCTGCTCCCCATAACAGTTCATCCTGCCAAATTAGATAAACAAATAATAATTATAACAACCACCAAAAAAAAATATTTTCATTTATTTAAAAATATTTTGGAAAATAATTCTGAGAATATATTGTATATTGCTTGCCTGATATCCATCAAAATCACAGTAAAAGGGAAAACACCACTCCTAATGTTGGTGTTGTCATTGTATTCCCCCCTGTAAGTATCAGCAAATGTGACACTTCTGATTTTCACTACTTGTACTCATTCTAGACTTATCAATGAAAATCCGCATGACATTTCATTTTACTTGAAATCCTATTCAGACGTTGTTACAATACTAGTTCACATGTGAAACATTACGTTTATGCTTGATTTCAAAGACTTATACTTATCTGTGATTGATTCATGGATCGCACGTAGACTTAATTGATCTTTATGACACATTAAATACACATGAACCACCCCATACATCTCAAACATGTTCTTACAACCCATTCAATGTGAATTGATGCTTAAAAGTACTAGTTAGTACTTTCGTGCGATCGTTCGCCTTTTAAACCGTCGTTAACTACGTACCGTCCATGACCGACAAATCGTTTAACATGACATTAATTTATGTTTTAAATGTTTAAAATATTCATTTCTTTAATTAAAACAAAGTTTGTTTGCAAAACTTTCCTTAAATAAATCATGAAATTCGAAAAACGATCAAAAAGTCCGTTTTCTCGCCCACCGATCGCCAACTACTATACGCGAATAACGTAACTTTAACTTAAATGTTTTTAGCTAAACATACTCTTTTTGTTATGACAATCAACTTTAATGTTGAAAACATTTGCCAATTTCGCTTAGAAATGCTTAAAATCGCAATTTTCGAATGCGCGCACTCAACCGGATCCAGCTAGGACCCAACCCACCTACTCTTGGACCTAGCTCATGCAAGAAATCACAAAAAACCCAGCCCCATTGAGGAAAATTTTGCAGATTTGAGGGCCCTAAAACCCTAAATTGCTTTCCAAGACATTCCATATTTACACCCCTTCAACCATTAGTATAAATAGGAGGCTTAGGATCTTGTTTTCTTTGCTAATTCTCCCTCAAACATTCCCAACCCCTCCTAAGTTGTGAAATCCCTTCTCAACCTTGAAGATTTCGAAAATCCCTTAGAGGATTCCAAGAGTTTGAAGATCAAACAAGTAAGTAACCCTCCGAAGTTGAATACCGTCTTTTTATTTTATTCTTTCTTCATCCCCTCAATCTTTTTCTATTTTCTATCCATGATCACTTGATCATGTGAAACCTCAGCCCTAAAAACCCTCTAATAATCTTAATCAAACTAATACATCAAGCTAACATCACCAACTAACAAACAAAGGATCCCGTTTGCAATGGCGGCTATGTCGTCGCAATCTGCGAATCCTCAAGACAACTATTGCAAAAGTGGCTATGCCGATGATTTAGTATGTTCTTGCTAACTTAAAACATGTTATTTATTCTATATTATCACTTATATGAACTCACACGCTAATTAAATATAGAATCTGCTTGCTCGTGTCGGCTATGCCGGTTGCATTCTGTGATTCTCCAAAACGCTTTTGTGAATATCATGGCTAGACCGGTGACACGGGACGTTTTGGCTAACCTAATCTGATTATATTATGTATTATAATAACATTCGTCTAATTTTTATTTGCGCGTTCGGTAATCTTAAAACCCTCAACGGACCACTTAAGTGCAACCATTGATTTTGGACAGAAACTGTGCTGAATTTAACTGAGCGTAACTTGACCATAATTAATCTAAACTGAGCAAAATAAATTTTCAAGACGTAGTTCGTCGAATTTCCTTTCCAACCATAATTGGATCGTTTTCTAATTCAAAAGTATGACTCCGTAGTAGCCAAAACGGGACAGAAACCTTTTTCAGTACCTTCTGTCTTGTTGGACTATTTTGGCTATGATCCGAGTCTCAAATGGAAAAACTTTCTAAACGAAACTTCTTCGGAACGACTTAAACTAATTTCCTGTAAATATTCATAATTTTTAGACATCGTTTGATATTTTTAACAATCCCGTTTCTGTTCAGCTACTTTGCTGTCCAAATCTGAAAATCAACTAAAACTCTATTTTTGCAACTAATTCTTAATCTTATGACCCGAACCGCCTATCTAACACTCGTAACCATCGAACCTACCCTAAAAATGGTTTATTTATTTGTTTAGGGTCTGGTCCATGATTCATCTCGTCTATTCGTTCAATTTTCTTATCTCGTCTAGCTTTCAAGGTGAGACTTCATAGCCCCACTTTATTCAAATCGTTTTGGGGGAAACATGTACGCGTTGGCACGTATTAAAAAACGTTTTCAAAAAATTCTAAAACAAGCGAATCATATATGTATGTGAGTAAATGAACACAACATGATAAACGTTAAACTTGCAAATCCTTAACTTGAAACTTTCAAGCCAACGGTAGTACAGATATGGGCCATAGGATGGAAACCGCATATACTTTATGGACAACTTTTGGTTGGACATCTTATTCGTTATCAGTGCAACTTGCGAGTTGTACCACTTATTCGTTACTCATCATTTTAGGTTGGATTTGCTAATCATGTGTTTGTTTTATTACGTGCTATATGATGATCTTGGAATATGAATTGTCACCTTTGCCAAACTTATACTTTTATTAAACCTGTGATTTCTCACCAACTATTTTTAGTTGACACTTGTTTTTTGTACATGTTTCAGGTGATTAAGCTCGTGATAGGTCAAGTCAATATCACATAGGATTTGCCTAGATATCAATTGAAAAATCTTATTTTAAGTTGTTTGTCTTTTGAACATGTTATCTGTTTGGTTTAATTCGAAACTTATGTAATTGGGATTTTTTTTAATATTATGAAACTTTAATAGTAAATATCTTTATTCCATTGTGTTCTTTTGTCAATTAAGTCGTACCCGTGGTTAAGATGCACGGTTGGGGTGTGACAGATTGGTATCAGAGCCGTGGTTATAGAGAATTAGGCAACCATTTGACCTAGACTATAACCTAAGCTCCCCTTTGAAACTTATATGCTTTTGTGATTCTAACCCACTAACTCTCTTATCTTTAGTATGTCGTCGTACTCTGCTGACATCTCTAGCAATTCAAGCCTTATTTTCGATGATGGGTCCTAAAGCCCAATTAGTTGGAGTAGGCTAATCTCACGACGATCATCTTTCTTTGGAAGCCTGCTACCCTCGAAACATAATGTCAAGCCCGAGTTAATCTCCGATGCGACAAGCCGGCCTGCACCGAAGCCTGAAGTAATCAACATATCAAGTGATTCGAAATCCGAAGACCAAGAGAGCCATGTTGGAACCACTTCTGAGGCCCAACTCCCGTTCAAGAAAAGAAAGCTGACTTGTGAGCTGAATCCAACTCTTGGGCAAGGCCCAATCCATAATGTTCTCATCAAAATCAAAGGCTTGGATAGTGATACTAGAGACACGTGTAATCTGGAAGGGTGAGCGCCTGTACACTGGGGGTTTTTTCAAAGGAAAGTGAGGCACGTTCGTTACGAGTCGCACTTACCTGGGGACCCTTGGAGTGAGTGCTCACTTATAGGCTAAAACACGTCTCACTAGTATCATTCATCCGAATCTTGAATTTTGACTAGTCAGTTTTGTCTTTATATTTCATTTGTAATTCAACATATATGTTTTATTTATCTTGTAAGACATTATTATTAATGAATGAGTGATTTTATTTATAAATATTGTCACTTTTAATTCTTGAATGTCTATCCTAACTACCGACTTATGATTTCTTTTTCGTAGAATGCCTCCTCGTCGTGATCCTGATAACACCGTGGCTAACACCAGTGAAGCCTCCGCCGAAACCACCGCCATAGCCACCCTGCTCACTCAACAACTTGCTACGGTCTTACCCACTATTGTCACTCAAATCAACAACTCCACCGGAGGATCTAGTGGGAGTGTTTGTACTTTCAAGCACTTCAACTCTTGTAACCCACACAAGTACCTTGGATGTGAAGGTGCGACAGGGTTATTGCAATGGTTTGAAGGCATGGAGAACACATTTGAGATGAGTGACTGCCCCGATGAACTTAAGGTAAAATATGCTTAAAGTGCCTTCCAAAGGAGGGCACTGACTTGGTGGAATGCTGAAAAGAAAATTCGGGGTAGGGAAGGAGCTCTTGCTATGACTTGGGATAAGCTCAAGGAAATTATGATCGAGGAGTTCTGTCCTAGCAATGAGATGAAGAAGTTGGAGATTGAGCTGTGGGACCTTACCTAGGATAGTGGGGAGAGTGAGGCGTACACCACACGCTTTTATGAACTCTGCATCCTAGTCCCTCATCTGGTTACACCCTTGACCCGAATGATTGATCGTTATATTGGAGGCCTTCCGCCTCAAATTCGGGGTACTGTCATGGGTAGTAGCCCATCAACACTTGAAGCTGCTATTCGTTTATCTGCGTCCTTAACGGACGATCTAGTTAAGTCTGGAGTTCTATTCAGGAAAGGTGACAAGAGAGTTAAGGAGGAAGTGGCGAAAAAGCCTGAGTATCGCCACAAGAAGCAAAAGACCTCTAAAAGCTTTGTCATGGTTACCCCAGCTGTTCCTGTTGCCCAAGTAGCACCTAGACCTGCACCTGGCAGGAAGCCATATAGTGGACCTCACCCGCTGTGTGCAAGGTGTCAATACCATCACCCTACTACTGTTCAATGTCGTTCGTGCACTAAATGTGGAAGGCTTGGTCATTTTGCTAACGCTTGTCGCGTAGCTGAAAAGGCTGCTACTACCCAAACTGCCACTCCTGCCATCATCAATGGTAGGGCCTGTTATGAATGGGGTGCTCCTGATCGCTACAAAAACCAATGCCCGAAGCTCAACAACAATAACCGAGGTGCACGTGCTCGCACTTTTGCCATAGGAGCAACCGAGGCCAGAAATGACAATGCCATGGTTACTGGTACGTTTCTCATCAATAATCGTTATGCCTCTATCTTATTTGATACCGGAGCGGATAAAAGCTTTGTCCTTAGAATTTGAACCTTTACTTAAAACTTGTCGTACCGCTCTTGATCCTTCTTATACTATAGAAATAGCTGATGGCAAACTAACTGTTGTGCATTCCATTGTCCGAGGTTGTGCTCTAACTCTCAACGATCACACATTCTCTACCTCACTCTTGGGAGTTTTGATATCATCGTGGGAATGGATTGGCTATCCCACAATCATGCGGAAATCAACTGTTCGGAGAAACTCATTCGTATCCCTCTACCATCCGGTGAGACCTTGAAAATCTTTGGAGAGAAACCTTGCAAAGGTTTGAAATTCATCTCCTGCATGAAGGCACGTAGATATTTAAGGAAGCGATACTATGCTTTCTTGGCACATGTGGTCGAGAAATCTGAAGAAAAGAAATTACAAGATATACCGATCATTCGAGATTTTCCGGAAGTATTCCCTGATGACTTGCATGGACTCCCTCCAACTCGACAAGTTGAATTTCGGATTGATCTTTTACCGGGAGCTAACCCCATTTCCAAATCTCCATACCGCCTAGCCCCTTCTGAGATGCAAGAACTATCTAGCCAACTACAAGAGCTGCTAGACAAGGGATTCATTAGACCGAGCTTCTCACCTTGGGGAGCTCCGGTTCTCTTTGTCAAGAAGAAGGATGGGTCCTTCCGCATGTGCATCGAATACCGTGAACTAAACAAGCTTACCATCAAGAATCGTTACCCGCTACCTAGGATCGATGACCTTTTCGATCAACTGCAAGGAGCAACTTGTTTCTCGAAGATTGACCTCCGATCTGGGTATCATCAACTCCGAGTCCATGAAGAGGACATTCCCAAAACTGCTTTTAGAACTCGTTATGGACACTACGAGTTCATGGTTATGCCTTTTGGGTTAACCAATGCGCCCGTGGTGTTCATGGATCTCATGAACCGTGTCTGCAAACCCTACCTAGATCAATTTATCATTGTCTTCATCGATGACATCTTGATCTACTCCCGAACCAAAGAGGATCATACAACCCACCTTAAGCTGATTTTGGAACTCTTGAAGAAGGAACAACTTTATGCTAAATTCTCCAAGTATGAATTCTGGCTTAGAGAAATTCATTTCTTGGGTCACGTGATCAACAACCAGGGTATACACGTCGATCCAGCCAAAGTCACCGCTATCAAGAATTGGAGTACACCATCCACACCCTCTGAGATCCGTTCGTTTCTGGGTTTGGCGGGTTATTATCGAAGATTCATCCCGAACTTTTCGAAGATTGCCCTGCCTCTCACTACATTAACTCAGAAAAATAAGCCTTTCGTCTGGGAACAAAAGCAAGAAGATGCGTTCCAAACTCTTAAGCAGAAATTGTGCAACTCCCCTATTCTAAGTCTTCCCGATAGCAATGATGATTTCGTTGTATACTGTGATGTCTCAAACCAAGGTCTTGGTTGCGTGTTGATGCAACGAGACAAGGTCATAGCCTATGCATCCAGACAACTCAAGGTTCATGAAAAGAACTACACCACTCATGACCTTGAGTTGGGTGCGGTGGTCTTTGCTTTGAAAATCTAGAGACATTATCTCTACGGCACTAAATGTGTGGTTTTTACTGATCACAAGAGCCTTCAACATATTCTGAACCAGAAAGAACTCAACATGAGGCAGCGACGTTGGGTTGAATTACTTAGTGACTACGATTGCGAAATTCATTACCACCCGGGGAAAGCTAATGTGGTGGCTGACGCCCTTAGCCGTAAGGACCGAATCAAACCCACCCGTGTGCGAGCCATGGGAATGTTGGTCCAAACCAGTCTCAAAGATAAGATCCTCCTAGCTCAAAAACAAGTTGTTGCAAATGATGAGTTGAAGAAGGATTTGGATTGTGGTGTCGAAAAGCACTTGGAACCCAAACCCGATGATCTCCTTTACTTCATGGGTCGAATTTGGATCCCCGACTCAAGTGAGCTCCAAACCCTTATCCTTGATGAAGCACATAAATCCCGTTATTCTGTTCATCCCGGTGCTGATAAGATGTATCACGACTTGAAAGAGTTTTATTGGTGGCCAGGAATGAAGAAAGACATCGCCCTCTATGTAGGGAAGTGTCTTACTTGCTCTAAAGTTAAAGCTGAGCACCAGAAACCATTTGGTCTTCTCCAACAACCCGAAATCCCACAATAGAAATGGGAGCAAATTTCCATGGACTTCATCACTAAGCTTCCGCAAACCTCTAGTGGTCATGACTCCATCTGGGTCATTGTTGACCGCTTAACCAAATCCGCTCATTTTCTCCCAATCCGTGAGGACTACAAAATGGAGAAGCTTTCCAGACTCTATATCAATGAGGTCGTGACACGTCACGGTGTCCCTCTATCCATTATCTCCGACCGTGATAGCCGTTTTACCTCCCGATTCTGGCAATCTTTACAGAAAGCTTTGGGAACTTGTTTGAACCTTAGCACGACTTACCATCCCCAGACTGATGGTCAAAGTTAAAGGACCAAACAGACCTTGGAAGACATGCTCCGTTCTTGTGTGATTGACTTTGGAGGAAGTTGGGATCAACACTTGCCACTCATCGAATTCTCTTACAACAATAGTTACCATACGAGCATCAAGTGCGCCCCTTTCGAGGCTCTATATGGTAGGAAGTGTCGATCTCTGGTGTGTTGGACCGAGATCGGAGACGCTCAAATCACCGGTCCCGAACTCATTCAAGAAACCACCGACAAGATACTTCAAATTCAAGAAAGACTCAAGGCCTCTCGCGATCGTCAAAAGAGTTATGCTGACAACCATAGGAAGCCCCTTGAATTTCAAGTCGGTGATAGAGTCTTACTCAAGGTTTCCCCCTGGAAAGGTGTTGTCCGATTTGGGAAGAAGGGAAAGCTAGCCCCTAGGTTCGTTGGGCCATTCGAAATTCTTGAAAGGATTGGCCCAGTAGCCTATAGACTCAAGCTACCAACCGAACTTTGTAACGTTCATGACGTTTTTCATGTATCAAACCTTAAAAGGTGCCTTGCTGATGACACACTTCAAGTTCCTCTGGATGATGTTCGTATCGACAACTCTATGCATTTCGTTGAAAAGCCCGTTGAAATCATGGACCGGGAAGTCAAGCAACTCAAGCGTAGCCGCATCCCTATCGTGAAAGTTCGTTGGGAAGCCAAGCATGGTCCTGAGTTCACCTGGGAACGTGAAGACCAAATGAAACATAAGTACCCTCATCTCTTTCTAGACCCTACAGCCTCTACTAGTTGAATTTCGGGGATGAAATTCTTTTAACTAGGGGAGACTGTGACACTTCTGATTTTCACTACTTGTACTCATTCTAGACTTATCAATGAAAATCCGCATGACATTTCATTTTACTTGAAATCCTATTCAGACGTTGTTACAATACTAGTTCACATGTGAAACATTACGTTTATGCTTGATTTCAAAGACTTATACTTATCTGTGATTGATTCATGGATCGCACGTAGACTTAATTGATCTTTATGACACATTAAATACACATGAACTACCCCCATACATCTCAAACATGTTCTTACAACCCATTCAATGTGAATTGATGCTTAAAAGTACTAGTTAGTACTTTCGTGCGATCGTTCGCCTTTTAAACCGTCGTTAACTACGTACCGTCCACGACCGACAAATCGTTTAACATGACATTAATTTATGTTTTAAATGTTTAAAATATTCATTTCTTTAATTAAAACAAAGTTTGTTTGCAAAACTTTCCTTAAATAAATCCTAAAATTCGAAAAACGATCAAAAAGTCCGTTTTCTCGCCCACCGATCGCCAACTACTATACGCGAATAACGTAACTTTAACTTAAATGTTTTTAGCTAAACATACTCTTTTTTTTAAGACAATCAACTTTAATGTTGAAAACATTTGCCAATTTCGCTTAGAAATGCTTAAAATCGCAATTTTCGAATGCGCGCACTCAACCGGATCAAGCTAGGACCCAACCCACCTACTCTTGGACCTAGCCCAAGCAAGAAATCACAAAAAACCCAGCCCCATTGAGGAAAATTTCGCAGATTTGAGGGCCCTAAAACCCTAAATTGCTTTCCAAGACATTCCATATTTACACCCCTTCAACCATTAATATAAATAGGAGGCTTAGGATTTTGTTTTCTTTGCTAATTCTCCGTCAAACAGTCCCAACCCCTCCTAAGTTGTGAAATCCCTTCTCAACCTTGAAGATTTCGAAAATCCCTTAGAGGATTCCAAGAGTTTGAAGATCAAACAAGTAAGTAACCCTCCGAAGTTGAATACCGTCTTTTTATTTTATTCTTTCTTCATCCCCTCAATCTTTTTCTATTTTCTATCCATGATCACTTGATCATGTGAAACCTCAGCCCTAAAAACCCTCTAATAATCTTAATCAAACTAATAAATCAAACTAACATCACCAACTAACAAACAAAGGATCCCGTTTGCAATGGCGGCTATGCCGTCGCATTCTGCGAATCCTCAAGACAACTATTGCAAAAGTGGCTCTGCCGATGCTTTAGTATGTTCTTGCTAACTTAAAACATGTTATTTATTCTATATTATCACTTATATGAACTCACACGCTAATTAAATATAGAATCTGCTTGCTCGTGTCGGCTATGCCGATTGCATTCTGTGATTCTCCAAAACGCTTATGTGAATATCTTGGCTAGACCGGTGACACGGGACGTTTTGGATAACCTAATCTGATTATATTATGTATTATACTAACATAATAACATTCGTCTAATTTTTATTTGCGCGTTCGGTAATCTTAAAACCCTAAACGGACCACTTAAGTGCAACCATTGATTTTGGACAGAAACTGTGCTGAATTTAACTGAGCGTAACTTGACCATAATTAATCTAAAATGAGAAAACTCAATTTTAACGACATAGTTCGTCGAATTTCCTTTCCAACCATAATTGATCGTTTTCTAATTCAAAAGTATGACTCTGTAGTAGCCAAAACGGGACAGAAACCTTTTTCAGTACCTTCTGTCTTGTTGGACTATTTTGGCTATGATCCGAGTCTCAAATGGAAAAACTTTCTAAACAAAACTTCTTCGGAACGACTTAAACTAATTCCTTGTAAAATTTAATAATTTTTAGACGTCATTTGATATTTTTAACAATCCCGTTTCTGTTCAGCTACTTTGCTGTCCAAATCTGAAAATCAACTAAAACTCTATTTTTGCAACTAATTCCTAATCTTATGACCTGAACCGCCTATCTAACACTCGTAACCATCGAACCTACCCTACAACTGGTTTATTTATTTGTTTAGGGTCTGGTCCGTGATTCATCTCGTCTATTCGTTCAAGTTTCTTATCTCGTCTAGCTTTCAAGGTGAGACTTCATAACCCCACTTTATTCAAATCGTTTTGGGGGAAACATGTACGCGTTGGCACGTATTAAAACACGTTTTCAAACAATTCTAAAACAAGCGAATCATATATGTATGTGAGTAAATGAACACAACATGATAAACGTTAAACTTGCAAATCCTTAACTTGAAACTTTCAAGCCAACGGTAGTACAAATATGGGCCATAGGATGGAAACCGCATATACTTTATGGACAACTTTTGGTTGGACATCTTATTCGTTATCAGTGCAACTTGCGAGTTGTACCACTTATTCGTTACTCATCATTTTAGGTTGGATTTGCTAATCATGTGTTTGTTTTATTACGTGCTATATGATGATCTTGGAATATGAATTGTCACCTTTGCCAAACTTATACTTTTATTCAACTTGTGATTTCTCACCAACTATTTTTAGTTGACACTTGTTTTTCGTACATGTTTCAGGTGATTAAGCTCGTGATAGGTCAAGTCAATATCACATAGGATTTGCCTAGATATCAATTGAAGAATCTTATTTTAAGTTGCTTGTCTTTTGAACATGTTATCTGTTTGGTTTAATTCGAAACTTATGTAATTGGGATTTTTTTTAATATTATGAAACTTTAATAGTAAATGTCTTTATTCCATTGTGTTCTTTTGTCAATTAAGGCGCACCCGTGGTTAAGATGCACGGTTGGGGTGTGACAGCAAATTCAAAGACTCTGGAGGCTGTTGTTAGAAGGGTGTGGGAGTAGGCGGGATCAGAAGAGCGGAATGCCATGGATGAAGCTGCTAAAGATGCTGCTGTCTTCCCAGCCATATCTGAGGCCAGGTTTGGTGCATCCACCGTGTAAACCGTCCGATCAGTGTCCATATCCTCTGCCCTTTCCCAACAGTTATGGTCAATTATTGGATCACCAACCTACAAAACAATGCATTCACTTGATATCCATAGTGGTGGAGCCTAATGGACCAGTGAAATTAATAATTTTATAAATATAAATGAATGAATTATAATTAATAGTTTTATTCTAAAATTTTCATGTCACTACAAAATTATGAAAGGCCCGCCAACCGCAACCTAACTCCATCAATCATTGTTTCTAAACCTCAAGTAGCTAAACATATAAAAGCAACATAAACATTCGACCTCTCATACCAACTAATAGAAGCTTACAGATTTGTTTTTAGTTGCCCGAGAGAAAAGTTTCCAAGAGGTCACCCGTCTCTAGATTGTTCTCACTCAAGCACACTTAAGTATGGAGTTCTGCTCTCATTCACAGCCAATACATCCAAAACGTGTTGATGGTATTTTGAGGCGGACCAATCCTTTTGAACCCAACATATCTCCTGTCCACAGTCATGCGGGATTTTCCTAGGGTGTTGTTGTATGTGGCGTACTCGGACATCACCAACTCTAACATTTTCGCGAACAAAGTGTATGTCCAATTCCGCATGTTTGGTACGTTGATGTTACGTAGGATTTTCAGACATGTAGACTACAAATACATTATCACAGTAGATAACTGTGGACTTACGAGTAAGAACAAATAGTTCAAGAAGTAGGTTGCGGATCCAACTTGTTTCGGCGACAGTGTAAGCTACTCCCAGTACTCGGCTTCGGCACTGGAACTTGAGATTATGCGTTGTCGTTTGGAGGACCAGGGGACAAGATTGTCCCCTAAAAATACACAGTAACTAGATGTTAAACATCTAGAATCAAGGCACCCTCCACAGTCAGCATCAAAATAAGCCACAAAGTTGTTGTGACCATAAGGGTGTAATGTGAAGGCCATGGCTAATAGTCCCTTTGAGATACAAAGAACTCATTAAAAAAAGTTAAAATATGGTTCATGAGGAGAGTGCAGAATAAGAAAATCTGTTGCACATCATAACTAAGATCAGGGCGCATAAAAGTGAGGTATTGAAGTGCACCTGCTAAGCTCCTTTAAAGAGAAGAATTTGGTAATATGGCACCATTAGTGGCGCTTAACTTAGATTCAGTGTCAACTGGAGTGGTGGATGGTTTGCAGTGAGTCATGTTGGCGAGTATGTCAGTTGCGTATGTTGATTGAGTTAAGAATAAACCGTTTTGATGATGGTGGACATTGATGCCCAAAAAACTGATGCAAATTTCCAAGATCCGTCATGGCAAATTCTTGAGAGAGTGAGCTAATAATCTGATGAAGCAGCTTATCATTGGAGGCAGTCAAGATGATATCGTCTACATATAATAGTAAGTAAGCCATTTGGGATCCCTTTTTGTAGACGAATAAGGATGTGTCATTGATGGTGGTTTTGAAACCACATGAAATGACATATTGAGCAAATCTTTGATACCATGCCCTAGGGCTTGCTTGAGGCCATATAAAATTTTTCGCAACCTGCAAACATGATTAGTTTTTGATTTATCATAAAAACCTAGTGGTTGAAACATGTAAAGCGTTTCCTTTAAATCACCGTGTAGGAAAGCATTTTTTACATCCAATTGATGGATAGGCCATCCATGGGAAATTGATAAGCTTAGTAAGGTTCTAATGGTGGTGGGTTTTACCACTACACTAAAGGTGTCATCACAGTCTATGCCCACTCGTTGACTGTTCCCGTTGACAACCAAACGGGCTTTATATCTTTGTAGTTTCCCGTGTTCACTAAATTTGTCCCTGTATAATATTTGCATCGGGAGGCCTTGGTACAAGATCCTAAGTATGATTCTCCATCAAGGCCCGATAGTCGTCGTTCATGGTTGCATGCCAATTCGGATTATTTAATGCTACAAGATGTGATTTGGGAATGGGTGAGAGAGTAGTGTCGATAGTGGTATGGAGATTTAGTTTTTCGGCTTTGGAACGTGTAAGCATAGGGTGGGAAGGAGGTTGCGGTGGGGCGGTTATGGAAGGTGTAGGACGGGCAGGTGGGTTTTCGGTTTCAGGAAGGGGAGGGTTGATCTGGTGATGCAGAGTTTGGGTATGGGCAGGTGGTTGTTGCGGGTTTATAGGGGGTGGTGGTTAGCAGCTTCGACGGGTGTAGATTGGGGGGGGTAGATGATGAGGCTGGTTATGGTTGTTGTTAGGATAATGAATGAGTTTGGGTGTGGGTTTCGATTGAGGGAGCATGGAATGTGGTGGTTATTGATGGTGATGGGCTTGGTTTTAAAAATCGCGCGTTAAGCGTGCTTAGTCGCAACTCGACATGGGGAAACGAGTTCAGCGAGTCTTGTCACACAACTCGAATCCTATACAAAACTCGTGCGAGTTGGTCGCTTTTTGAGGAACCGTGAAGCGAAGGAACATGTGGAAAAATCACAACCAGCCTCATCATCTACCCCCCTTGTAAGCATAGGGTGAATGGTTTGCAGTGAGTCATGTTGGCGCGAGCGAGTATGTCAGTTGCGTATGTTGATTGAGTTAAGAATAAACCGTTTTGATGATGGTGGGCATTGATGCCCGAAAAACTGATGCAAATTTACAAGATCTGTCATGGCAAATTCTTGAGAGAGTGAGCTAATAATCTGATGAAGCAGCTTATCATTGGAGGCAGTCAGGATGATATCGTCTACATATAATAGTAAGTAAGCCATTTGGGATCCCTTTTTGTAGACGAATAAGGATGTGTCATTGATGGTGGTTTTGAAACAACATGAAATGACATATTGAGCAAATCTTTGATACCACGCCCTAGGGGCCTGCTTGAGACCATATAAAGATTTTCGTAACCTGCAAACATGATTAGTTTTTGATTTATCATAAAAACCTAGTGGTTGAAACATGTAAAGTGTTTCCTTTAAATCACCATTTAGGAAAGTATTTTTTACATTCAATTGATGGATAGGCCATCCATGGGAAACTGATAAGCTTAGGACGGTTCTAATGGTGGTGGGTTTTACCACTACACTAAATGTGTCATCACAGTCTATGCCCACTCTTTGACTGTTCCCGTTGACAACCAAACGTGCTTTATATCTTTGTAGTTTCCCGTGTTCACTAAATTTGTCACTGTATAACATTTAAGCGAAGGAACTGACGAGTTCAATGGGTAAGCATAGGGTGGGAAGGAGGTTGCGGTGGGGCGCTTTTTGTACAAGACTCGTGCGACTTGGACTAGTGTGCTGGTGGCTGGTTTAAATAAGTGTGCTTTTGATTTTTTTGGGTAACTAAAGGCCCGATAGAAATCCTGAAGTCAAAGTGTCACACCCCCATATTTTATTTACTTAATAAATAAATACAGGTTGCAACGATTGGTTCATTACACGATAGCGGAAGCGGTAATTGAGATTTCTAGGACTTGATTACATATACAATTACTAAAACTAAGTAATACTATGATCTAAGTTCTTTTAGATCAACGATAGACTTGAGACTTGATATTCTACGTCCTTCCAGCTACTAGGAATTGATCCGACATAGCTAGCTTATTCCAACCGCGCCATGGCTAAAGGTTACCTGAGAAACATACTTGAAAGTGTCAACACAAAGGTTGGTGAGTTCACAGAGTTAGTTATATCCGTGCTTATAGTTTTTCCCGAAAACATGTACATGACTTTACTGTCATAAAACTAAGTAGTTTTTCTTTGAAAACATTATCATGACTTAACCGTCATAAATCCAATGTTTAAACATGATCATTTTAACCTGATCAAAACCCTTTTGTTTAAACCTGATCACTTTAACCTGATCAGAACCCTTTGTTTAAACCTGATCACTTTAACCTGATCAGAATCCTTCGTATAAACCTGATCACTTTAACCTGATCAGAACTCTTTCGTTTAAACCTGATCGCTTTAACCTGATCAGAACTCTTTTGTGTAAAACCTGATCACTTTAACCTGATCAGAACCCTTTTGTGTAAAACCTGATCACTTTAACCTGATCAGAACTCTTTCGTTTAAACCTGATCGCTTTAACCTGATCAGAACTCTTTTGTGTAAAACCTGATCACTTTAAACTGATCAGAACCCTTTTGTGTAAAACCTGATCACTTTAACCTGATCAGAACTCTTTTGTGTAAAACCTGATCACTTTACCCTGATCAGAACTCTTTTGTGTAAAACCTGATCACTTTAACCTGATCAGAACTCTTTTGTGTAAAACCTGATCACTTTACCCTGATCAGAACTCTTTTGTGTAAAACCTGATCACTTTAACCTGATCAGAACTCTTTTGTTTAAATTACCGATGAATATGAATACTAATCCGATCTATTGACCCCATTTGTAAGCTTGCAAGGAATACAAAATAGTATGTAATGTACGAGACCGTAACCAAACCCCTACTTTCTGTGCCTCCCCTCGCCTTTCTGCGAGTAAGACAATATGCGGTCATTCGGCCATTTTGACCCCTGGTTAGCGCGACTAACCATGACCGGAGGCGTCACCCCCAATAGTACTATTCATATAATCCCGGGCTAAATCCATAGCTAATGGTTACTAATTTATTACTAGGACTTTAAGCGCTTTATTGTTCCCTCAATACATACATACGGTCAGATCATTAGTTCCATTCATTTATACACAAAAGTCTTTTACAAGTATGTTTCCACCCCAAATCATTTCAAAAACTTAGAAAAAGGGGATTAGTGAAACTCACAAAGAGTTAAACCAGAGTGTTCATATTGTCAAACGTGTAGGCAATTGTATTTCATGTTTTCAAAACATAACAAGTAAATATGTTTCTCCCCCGATATTTACAAAACAGTAAAGAGTTAAAAAGGGGCCGTGAACTCACCTTGAGTTTGTGTATGCTTGCAATGATAATTGTTCTAGCCGAACTTGACTATTCGTACCCTAGATACCAAAGGGTAAATTGTGTTAAGACCGAACGTCTCATATTGCAAATTGTTCATCGACCTAGTAAATCTAGTTGCTTTTGTTTAAATATCTTCTTAGATTTTCAACACTTGTTTTGCTATAAAAACAGTTCTAAGTTACTGCCCAATGTGACTGATGAACAGATGTCGAAACTTCCTAGTTTCGATTGGGCAATTGAGTATCGAAACTTCATAGTTTCGATTGAGTAGTTAGGTATCGAAACTATCTAGTTTCGATTGGCAAGAAGGGTATCGAAACTATCTAGTTTCGATTGAGCAATATGTATCGAAACTACCTAGTTTCGATTGAACAACTAGTATCGAAACTCCCAGTTTTGATTGAGTAAACTGGTATCGAAACTCCTAGTTTCGATTGAATAGGTATCGAAACTCCTAGTTTCGATTGAATAACAGGTATCGAAACTCCTAGTTTCGATTGAACAGGTATCGAAACTCCTAGTTTCGATTACTGCACTTTGATTGACAGAATTCGTCCTGTATATTTTTATGTTCAAATCTTGAATTTGACACACTTTTCTTGTTATCTTACTTGCGATTGAACCTTTTGTATGCTTAGATACGGTTTTAAAGAAAATAAAGTGGATAATATCGAATTTTTACCTCTGGACAGAGATGACGATTTTTGAGAGAAAAAGAGAATGATCTTGACTTCTCCTGCTAAAACCCTTTGAGAAAACACTTGGAACTCTCCTTATAGCACCGAAATAAAGGATTCGAGTCTTCGATTATGGAAGAACCCCAAAAGAAAGTGGAGATAGGTATTCTTGTTGTTGTCGTAGAAGAAGAGAGAGATGACAGGGGTTGAGGGTTTTTGCTCTTGATGAATTGATAGAAAATGAGGTGGTATGGGAGATTGCTTAAGAAAGTAGAAGATGTTGAAATTTAGGGTGTGGGATGGACCCACATGGCCTTGAGGCCGAGATTTCTGGTCAATGGGAGTGGGTGGGGTTAAATAAATCAAACCATTTGATTTAAGTGCAAATTTAACCACTAGTGTTCGTATTTAGTCGGGTTATCCTGGTACGTGAACCGGTAATCCTAGAATTACCAGAATATGAAATGAGACCCTGTACGGTTTTTGTTAGACCTTAATGTCCTTGTTTGTGAAATTAAGTAGATCACAAAAACAATTATAATGTAAACTTGTTTATAACATGTACGGATATTGACCTGAATTGTCAGGTGTCACATTCTCCCCATGTTAAAAGAATTTCGTCCCGAAATTCAATTTGTGTCCTCTTGAACTGTTGTATCCTTAAACAAGGATGGGTATTTTTGTTTTCATTTGATCCTCTCATTCAAATGGTTCAACGTACCTAGGATTAAGCTTGCCACGGTTGCCAAATTTTGCCACTCTTTTCCAAGGTGAGACCTTCAACGTGACTTTGTCTATCACTTGGAATTCTAATGGTTTTCGTCTGTTGCTAGCTCCACTCTCTTTCGTCTGTCTTAAGTGGCTTTCAGACGATCTTTTATTTCGACGATCTTGTCAGTGGTTTCCTAGCCAATATCAGGACCAGTCAAATGCTTTTCGCTAACCCCCGCCCAACATAGCGATGAGTGACACTTATAACCATACAAAGACTCAACGGAGCGGCTTTAATGCTGGTATGGTAGTTGATATTATATGAAAACTCATCCAACGGCGGTGAGTATCCCTATTTCTTCTGAAATCGATTACGCACACACGGAGCACATCTTTTAAAGTTTGGATAGTCCTTTTACTTTGACCGTTCATCTGGGGATGATATGCAGTGGTCATGTAAAGGCGTGTGCTCAAGGCTTCTTGTACAGACTGTCAGGTTCTTGACATGAATCGACTGTCCCTTTTTGTGAAAATGGAAACTGGCATACCATGCCTAGCCTTAATTCCCTTAATATTTAGCCTTGCACGCGTCTTACTTTTATCTGTCTCCTTTATTGGTAGGGAATGCGCGGATTTCGTCAAACGACTGACGATTATCATATAGTATCATAGTTGCTAGGTGTTCTGGGTAACTTTGAAATGAAATCCATTGAAATTTGTTCCCATTTCCATTGAGGTATCTCGGGTTGTTATAACAATCCCGACGGTTTCTGATGTTCTGCCTTTACCTTTGAACATGCCAGGCATTTACAGTCGTAAATAGCAATTTCTCCTTTCATGTTCAGCCACCAGTAGAGTTCTTTCAGATCCTTATACATTTTATCCGAACCTGGGTGAATGGGGTACCTAGACTTGTGGGCTTCGTCCATAACTAACTCCCGTAAGTCACCAAAACGTGTCACCCAAATTCTATTCATGAAGTATAAAGTGTCATCTGACTTAGACTCCAATTGTTTGATCATTCCACGTAGTGCTTCATTTTGGATGTTCTTTTCTTTAAGTGCTTCTTGTTGTGCCATCCGAATTTGAGTAGTAAGATTCGTATGAATTGTCAATCCTAAGGTACGAACACGAAGAGTTTTAACTCGTTCTTTGCGACTTAAAGCGTCCGCTACAACATTGGCTTTCCCGGGATGGTACTTGATATCACAATCATAATCGTTTAGTAGTTCTACCCAACGATGTTGTCTCATGTTAAGTTCCTTTTGATCAAAGATATGTTGGAGACTCTTGTGATCAGTAAAGATAGTACATCTTGTACCGTAAAGGTAATGTCTCCAAATTTTGAGTGCAAATACAACTGCGCCCAATTCCAAGTCATGGGTCGTATAATTCTTTTCGTGCACTTTTAGTTGTCATGAGGCATATGCGATGACTTTGTCTTTTTGCATTAACACACAACCAAGTCCTTGGTGTGATGCATCGCAGTACACAACAAAATTGTCGATTCCCTCCGGAAGGGATAAGATCGGTGCACTACACAGCTTCTGCTTCAGTAATTGGAAAGCTGACTCCTGCTTGTCACTCCAATCATACTTCTTTTCTTTCTGGGTTAATGTGGTTAAAGGCAAGGCTATTTTCGAAAAATTCTCGATGAATCGTTTGTAATAGCCAGCCAAACCCAAAAATTGACGCACCTCAGTCGGAGTTCTTGGTGCTTCCCAGTTTTTGATAGCTTCAATCTTGGTTGGGATTACGTGAATACCCTTCTTATTGATGACGTGTCCGAGAAAGTGAACCTCTCGAATCCGAAACTCACACTTAGAGAATTTGGCATAACGCTTCTCATTCCGGAGTAGTTCCAAGATTGATTTCAAATGATGTTCATGTTCCTCATTGGTTTGTGAATATATTGATATGTCATCGATAAATACAATCACGAATTTATTCAAGTATGGCTTGCACACGCGGTTCATTAGGTCCATGAAAACGGCCGGTGCATTAGTCAAGCCAAATGGCATAACTAGGAACTCGTAGCGACCGTAACGAGTCCTAAAAGTCGTTTTTGGTATATCTTCTTCCTGAATTTTCAGTTGAGGATATCCTGATTGTAGATCAATTTTAGAATAGAAACTGGACCCTTGAAGTTGATCAAACAAATCGTCTACTCGAGGAAGAGGATACCGGTTTTTGATTGTCAGCTTGTTCAACTCCCGATAATTGATGCACCTTCTAAAGGTTCCATCCTTTTTCTTTACAAACAGGACCGGAACTCCCCATGGTGAGAAACTCGGTCTTATGAAAGAATTACTCGACGAGGTGTCCAAGTTTTTGTTGTATATTGGGTAGAAATGAAAAAGTATGAAAATGAAACTTTATGTTTGTCCCTCTTATGCTTTTCGAAAGCATTTTCCCGGACTAAGACTTTTCTCTTATTTCAGGTTTCATGTTTTCTATGATTTTCCTCTCCATGTGCCTTCATGGAGCTACAAATTGATTTTCCTTGGGAGCTCTTATTTGCGAACTTCAAGTCTAATCACCACTTTACCCCTTTGATCGCACTACCATTCGAGGCAGACTAGCCTTTGGGTTGTAGCGTCCTGATATGTAAACTCATGTCTCGACTACAATACCTTCAAAGTATGTAAGCCATACGAAGTTCGATGTTTGTTTGGGATATTCACATTCCGTCTAGCTGAGGGAATGAATAATAATACTGTGAGAATGGTCTCATCGAATTAGTGTTTTCCCCAAAATGGGCTATGGGTTTGTCAACTCATTAAGTTGGCAGAAAGAGTTGATAGTCAACTATTAGTCATACGGTGTGTATGCACTCCCTTAGTGTTTGAATGGTACTTTGGTGACTTACCATTACGTATTTCACTCATTCGGGTTATAGCCTTAAAATCCTTAGCACAAGGATAAACTTGAGGTAATGAGTGTTGAACGTCGGGACTTTTGTATTCCAACTGAGTCTACTCCGAGAGATCATTTCTTAACAATAGATGCTCTAGAGCTTCCTAATTATAAAAAACTAGGAGTGAAAGATGCAGTCACACCTCTCTTCTAGGCTAAATCTGGGATCCATCCAACCAGATGAACTTTGGGGAAATGCAAGTACAAAAGAGTAACAAATTATTCTTCTCAACTCTTTGTGGACAGTGGCCTGTTGTGAATAGCTCGAGCTTACATCCCTTATGCATATCATGAACTAATGAGATTAGCATGAAATTCCGCATTTGAGACTCCTTTAAGAGTTTTGCATGTCGTTTTGGTTAGTGCGACAATAGTCGTTAGTCCACACTTAGGTTTCTTTGGCATTCGCTTGAGCATCAACCCCGGCTTATCCATTGCAGAGAGAATAGTCAGACTTACATGTATATTGAATGTCAATGGCTGCGAGAGCAATTCTGTTTGACCGACATTCTGAAATGTCCGATTTCCTACTTGTCTCATGTCGAGCTTCCACAGTATCCATAGGTGCCATGTGTATGCTGGTCAGAATAATATCCTGCCCTATTAATGAAGTTAGTGCATAACACTCTTGGCGTAACTTTCAATCAATTGTGAGATTGAACTGTATGATGGATCCTGAGATTATGCTATAATCTCCGACAATAGTTGTGCAATTACTGTAAGTGCTAGTTGTGGTAACGCTCAATTTGAAGCATTCCTGACAAGTAGAATCTCAAAGAATGAATGTGCGAATTTCTTCGTCGTTCAGGATTTACTAAGGATTGGTTGAATTCAATTTGAATTTCTCTCGTTCCTCCAAAACTAGGAGAATGCTTTGTGAGCACCTAATTGAGAAGTCTGATTTGTTGAGATCCAATCCTTAATCAAGTGATTGAGAACATGAGTTGATCATCAGCTTAGACAGCAAGACTCACTAAAGTTCCCATGCACTGCAAATTATGATTACGTGTGCACCCGTAATGATGATTTGCCTTGCCTGATCCCTATAGTGTTTCTTCTATCCCTAGCTTTTAATCAAAAGTGATTTGAAACGATCATTAGATTGCGTTTGCACATTTGTACAGGAGTGTGTATTGTTTTATCAGATTACTGTTAATTATGTGTACCAATACTCATGAATCTGCTGAATATGGTAGTTGTCGGATGAGGTTAAGGGTAGAGAGGCACCACCAGTGTCTCTTAAAAAAAATGTGCATGGTGAAATTCAGGCACTATGTGTTGGGCAGAGATCCTCAAACGAGTGTCGAGCAACTCATGCTCCAAGTCTGTATGTATGTCTGGGTCTCCTGACCCTTGGAGTTCTCTCCCATTTAGTCCTGCTTATTCACCTTGAATTCCCTTCTGTCTGGGCAATCATGCCAGCCATATATCATGGCGAGAGTCTAGGCATCCGTTCCGACAACTTATGAAGGAGAGTATTTATATCGCAAATACGTTAGAAAGATAGTTGCCTCCATGGCTGGAGTAGTTGTGGTGCAGGTATAGGTACAGATTCTGGTACGAGTTCAACCTGTTGTGATACCAAGATCGGTAACTGACGATCGCCGCCGTCATCGTTCAAGCTCAGCTCGTAACTCGATCTTCTAAGGTTGCAGTATGCTGAGTACCCGTTATTCTTGACTCGTAACCCGAACAATAACATGTTGTAAGTATTTATTATTTTCACATCGTTGTATGTGTTTAAGTGTTCATTACATGTGCTATGTAATTGTATTAGTGTAGCTAATGGTACCCTAGTGTAACTCCATACACTAATAGTCTACACAAATTGTTCGGCAACGGTTGGAATTCCTATGCTCAAGTCTTGGGTGTTTTTAGTGTTATGCAAGTCTTAGAAATCTTGGTCCCTAAATGAGTCCGGTTAGAGCCTAGGTATCACTAAGGACACCTAATTCGCTAAAACCATTGCTCTGATACCAATCTGTCACACCCCCATATTTTATTTACTTAATAAATAAATACAGGTTGCAACGATTGGTTCATTACACGATAGCGGAAGCGGTAATTGTGATTTCTAGGACTTGATTACATATACAATTACTAAAACTAAGTAATACTATGATCTAAGTTCTTTTAGATCAACGATAGACTTGAGACTTGATATTCTACGTCCTTCCAGCTACTAGGAATTGATCCGACATAGCTAGCTTATTCCAACCGCGCCATGGCTAAAGGTTACCTGAGAAACATACTTGAAAGTGTCAACACAAAGGTTGGTGAGTTCACAGAGTTAGTTATATCCGTGCTTATAGTTTTTCCCGAAAACATGTACATGACTTTACTGTCATAAAACTAAGTAGTTTTTCTTTGAAAACATTATCATGACTTAACCGTCATAAATCCAATGTTTAAACATGATCATTTTAACCTGATCAAAACCCTTTTGTTTAAACCTGATCACTTTAACCTAATCAGAACCCTTTGTTTAAACCTGATCACTTTAACCTGATCAGAATCCTTCGTATAAACCTGATCACTTTAACCTGATCAGAACTCTTTCGTTTAAACCTGATCGCTTTAACCTGATCAGAACTCTTTTGTGTAAAACCTGATCACTTTAACCTGATCAGAACCCTTTTGTGTAAAACCTGATCACTTTAACCTGATCAGAACTCTTTTGTGTAAAACCTGATCACTTTACCCTGATCAGAACTCTTTTGTGTAAAACCTGATCACTTTAACCTGATCAGAACTCTTTTGTGTAAAACCTGATCACTTTACCCTGATCAGAACTATTTTGTGTAAAACCTGATCACTTTAACCTGATCAGAACTCTTTTGTTTAAATTACCGATGAATATGAATACTAATCAGATCTATTGACCCCATTTGTAAGCTTGCAAGGAATACAAAATAGTATGTAATGTACGAGACCGTAACCAAACCCCTACTTTCTGTGCCTCCCCTCGCCTTTCTGCGAGTAAGACAATATGCGGTCATTCGGCCATTTTGACCCCTGGTTAGCGCGACTAACCATGACCGGAGGCGTCACCCCCAATAGTACTATTCATATAATCCCGGGCTAAATCCATAGCTAATGGTTACTAATTTATTACGAGGACTTTAAGCGCTTTATTGTTCCCTCAATACATACATACGGTCAGATCATTAGTTCCATTCATTTATACACAAAAGTCTTTTACAAGTATGTTTCCACCCCAAATCATTTCAAAAACTTAGAAAAAGGGAGATTAGTGAAACTCACAAAGAGTTAAACCAGAGTGTTCATATTGTCAAACGTGTAGGCAATTGTATTTCATGTTTTCAAAACATAACAAGTAAATATGTTTCTCCCCCGATATTTACAAAACAGTAAAGAGTTAAAAGGGGGCCGTGAACTCACCTTGAGTTTGTGTATGCTTGCAATGATAATTGTTCTAGCCGAACTTGACTATTCATACCCTAGATACCAAAGGGTAAATTGTGTTAAGACCGAACGTCTCATATTGCAAATTGTTCATCGACCTAGTTAATCTAGTTGCTTTTGTTTAAATATCTTCTTAGATTTTCAACACTTGTTTTGCTATAAAAACAGTTCTAAGTTACTGCCCAATGTGACTGATGAACAGATGTCGAAACTTCCTAGTTTCGATTGGGCAATTGAGTATCGAAACTTCATAGTTTCGATTGAGTAGTTAGGTATCGAAACTATCTAGTTTCGATTGGCAAGAAGGGTATCGAAACTATCTAGTTTCGATTGAGCAATATGTATCGAAACTACCTAGTTTCGATTGAACAACTAGTATCGAAACTCCCAGTTTCGATTGAGTAAACTGGTATCGAAACTCCTAGTTTCGATTGAATAGGTATCGAAACTCCTAGTTTCGATTGAATAACAGGTATCGAAACTCCTAGTTTCGATTGAACAGGTATCGAAACTCCTAGTTTCGATTACTGCACTTTGATTGACAGAATTCGTCCTGTATATTTTTATGTTCAAATCTTGAATTTGACACACTTTTCTTGTTATCTTACTTGCGATTGAACCTTTTGTATGCTTAGATACGGTTTTAAAGAAAATAAAGTGGATAATATCGAGTTTTTACCTCTGGACAGAGATGACGATTTTTGAGAGAAAAAGAGAATGATCTTGACTTCTCCTGCTAAAACCCTTTGAGAAAACACTTGGAACTCTCCTTATAGCACCGAAATAAAGGATTCGAGTCTTCGATTATGGAAGAACCCCAAAAGAAAGTGGAGATAGGTATTCTTGTTGTTGTCGTAGAAGAAGAGAGAGATGACAGGGGTTGAGGGTTTTTGCTCTTGATGAATTGATAGAAAATGAGGTGGTATGGGAGATTGCTTAAGAAAGTAGAAGATGTTGAAATTTAGGGTGTGGGATGGACCCACATGGCCTTGAGGCCGAGATTTCTGGTCAATGGGAGTGGGTGGGGTTAAATAAATCAAACCATTTGATTTAAGTGCAAATTTAACCACTAGTGTTCGTATTTAGTCGGGTTATCCTGGTACGTGAACCGGTAATCCTAGAATTACCAGAATATGAAATGAGACCCTGTACGGTTTTTGTTAGACCTTAATGTCCTTGTTTGTGAAATTAAGTAGATCACAAAAACAATTATAATGTAAACTTGTTTATAACATGTACGGATATTGACCTGAATTGTCGGGTGTCACACAAAGGGTGGTAAAATCAGGCAGTAATATCATCCTAATTCTTACCCTAAACTCCTGAAGCGCTAATACTCGTGATTCTCCTAAAGCGATAAAATCAGGTGGTGGTCCAAGCTGCCGATTCTCTCTTCTCCTCCACTCCACAGCCGAATTGCAAGGTAATACTCGTGATTCTCCTTTTCATGTTTTTTTTTCTTGTAGATTCTCTCTTATGATCTTCTCTTGCCAATTCATTTTTTTTTCTTTTGATTTGCATGTAATCTTTACATGTATGTTGTATGTATTATGTATGTATGTATTAATTATGTAATTATGTATGTGAATCAAAGTTTGACCCCAAAAGTCAAACAATAGCTAACAGTAACTAATCTTTTACGTTTGTTAGTTTGACACCAAAAGTCAAACAGTAATTTAAATCAGTAAATGGCTACTGATGAGAACCTGTTCATGTTTGCATTATGTGTTATTGTGTTCAGTTAAATGGCTACTGATGGTGGTGAAGATGTTCAAGCAACTAATACGGGTGACCCGAGTAGAAAATATGGCACACAAGACCCGACAAACAAAAATCGTTGGACTTGCAAGTTTTATGGAAAACCATCATCTGGTGGGGTATATCGGCTGAAGCAACACTTAATTGGTGGATTTAGAGATGTTTTAGCACATGGTAGGTGTCTCGAACACTACTCTGTCACCCATTCCCAAATCACATCTTGTAGAATTAAATGATCCGAATTGGCACGCAACCACGAACGACGACTATCGGGCCTTGATGGAGAATCATACTTAGGATCTTGTACCGAGGACTCCCGATGCAAATATTATACATTGACAAATTTAGTGAACACGGGAAACTACAAAGATATAAAGCACGTTTGGTTGTCAACGGGAACAGTCAACGAGTGGGCATAGACTGTGATGACACCTTTAGTGTAGTGGTAAAACCCACCACCATTAGAACCGTCCTAAGCTTATTAGTTTCCTATGGATAGCCTATCCATCAATTGGATGTAAAAAATGCTTTCCTACACGGTGATTTAAAGGAAACGCTTTACATGTTTCAACCACTAGGTTTTTATGATAAATCAAAAACTAATCATGTTTGCAGGTTGTGAAAATATTTATATGGCCTCAAGCAGGCCCCTAGGGCGCGTGGTATCAAAGATTTTTTCAATATGTCATTTCATGTGGTTTCAAAAAGCTATATGTATCGAACACGTACGGCAAGATATGAAGGACTATATGTTGAAAAAAGCTAAGTCTAAACAAACATATGACCCCATGATGGTTGATGATTATGATTTGGGTGACGAAGAGGAAGAATGTGTGGTAACAAAGGTGAAGAAGTCAAGTGGTTCTAGCCAAGCACCTGCACCAAAAAAGCCAAGGCAAAAAAGGCTTCTAAATATGTATTTTACTCAAGAAGCCATACTAAAAGGTAGGAAAAGTGAGAAAGGAGGAAGACAACAAAGTAACCATAAATAAAATTTTTAAAAAAGAATTGAGGACCAAAGTTAGCAGGGATATAGGTCGGTGGTTCTACGACGCGGGTATTCCATTTAATGCGGCCACCTATGATAGCTTTCAAATTATGTTGGAAGTTGTGGCACAGTTTGGTCTGGGATTTCAAGCACCAACTATGCATGAATTGAGGGTGCCTTTACTTACCAAAGAAGTAGACAACACCACATTGGAGATTGATAATCACAAAAAAGAATGGGTTGCCAAAGGATGTTCTATTTTATCAGATGGATGGCGTGATTCCACAGTTCAAAAAGATATTGTTAACTTTTTAGTCAATTCTCCAAAAGGGTCGGTATTTGTGAAGTCGATGGATGTATCAAAGATTATGAAGGATGCTCAAAGTTTGTTGGCAATGCTTGAAGACATGGTTGATGAAGTTGGGGAGGAGAATGTAGCGCAGGTGGTGACTGATAATGCATCCAATTATAAACCGCGCGGATAAGTAACTTACAACAAAGCATGATGATATTTAATTTATTATAAACTTATGCTTCTATGATGTTAATTTCTACTATTGTTCTTCATAGGTACGTACTTGGAAGCTTCAAGAAAGCATTTGTATTAGACACCATGTGCAGCTTATTGTATTGATCTCATGTTAGAGGATATAGGAAAGATTACAAAGATCAAGGACTGTTTGAAAAATGCAATGTTCGTGAATGGCTATATATACATTCATACTAGACTTGTGAACATGATGAGAAGGTTCACAAATCAAAGAAATTTGCATAGGCCCGCGGTTACATGTTTTGCAACATCATTCATCACCCTTTTACAAATGCACAAGAAAAAGAATAATTTGCGAAGGATGATCGTGTCTGATGAGTGGAAGGATAGCAAGTGGGCAAAGGAAGTGGGTGGGAAGAAAGTAGAATCTACATTTCTTCAAGAAAGATTTTGGAGAAACATTGTATATGCTCTCAAATTGACAGTACCACTTGTTAAAGTCCTTAGGATTGTTGATGGAGATAAGAAGCCAGCCATGGGGTACATATATGAAGCTATGACAAGGGCTAAGGAGGCCATTTCAGCTAGTTTCTTGAACAGAAAAGAGGAGTATGAAAAAGCATTTGAGATTATTGACAAAAGATCAGCTATATAGGCCTTTACATGCTGCGGGATATTTTTTGAATCCTGAAATGTATTATGACAATAAAGAGAAAGCAAAGTCTGGACCAGTTATACGAGGTATGATTGCATGAATTGAAGATTAGTTGCTGATCTAGAAACTCAAGACATAATCAGTAGCCAGTTGGATTTATATCAAGAGGCAGGTGGTCTTTTTGGCGATCCAATGGCTATACGACAAAGAAAAACTAGATCTCTAGGTAAAAACAACTTTATTTTTATGATTTCCAAATTATTTAAGACAACTCATGGATTTTCATCTGTTAATAGCGGATTGGTGGGATAACTTTGGACGCGGTACTCCAGAGTTGCAAAAGTTTGCTATTCGGATTCTTAGTCTCACATGTAGTGCCATAGGGTGTGAGAGAAATTGGAGTGTCTTCCAACAAGTAAGTTGACTTTATTATTTCTAGTTATTATTTAGTTACTTTTTTTCTAGTCTTTATTTAATTAAAATTTATTATTTTTACAGCTTCATACCAAGAGAAGAAACCGACTGGCACAAAAACGATTAAACGACTTGGTGTATGTAAAGTTTAATCATGGATTGAAACACCGATGTGAAAAAAGGAACACCACCGATCCTATACTTCTAAAAGTAATTGATGAAAGTAATGAGTGGGTCATTGGTATTATGGATAGTGATGAGGATGAAGATACTTTGGAGTTTGTGCTTGAAGAGGATGGATTGACATGGCGTGCTGTTGACAAGGCTTCCGGGGCATCTGAACCGATTTATTCAACAAGATCAAATGCGCATCAATCCAAAGGAAAGGGTGTTTCTTCTTCCACCACCCCTACTCCTAGAGTTCCACCACCTAGAAAAACACCATCTAAAATAATACGTGAACTGATTGATGATGTAGGTCCCGGGAGCCTCGTCGCGCAGCGGAGATAACACGGACCTATTCTATGATTTATCTGGGAACCAAGAAACGAGACAGAGAAACACGAACACAAACAAAAGATAATGAAACGATACGTAATCCATAACATAGAAGTCATCCCGTATTACAGACTACATACCGAAGGAGCACACATCTCTTATCTAAGCTCACGGTCCAGGGGTCGGGAGAGCTCGTCCCGACCCGGACACCTCTCAACCTAGTTCCAGAGTTCCACCTACAAATGAAGACAAGTCTTCTATTTATAGGGGCAGGAACACTACCTGCGTACTTGTCTAAGTACGCAGGGTTTGGTCATGCTTACTTGACAAGTACGCAAGGAAAAAGTCTTGCGTACTTACTAAGTACGCAGAACCAAACTGGTGTGCAGGCTAAGTACTCAGGAACACCCTCCTGCGTACTAGCCACGTACACCGATACATAGAATTTTATCTATAGTTACCAAAACATGCTTCTACAAACTCCCTCTTAACTATAGCATCAAATTCTATCTATCTCTAACACTGATAAACATAAATTTACAAAGAATGTCCTAACAGACTCCCTCTAAACTAATGACATCAAGTGTCTTCTGGCGAGACTTGATCTTCTGGCATTCCACTTGAGATCTTCAAATCTTCAAACTTCAGTCTTCAGTTGCCGAGTAATACACACGACTCCCTCTTAACTGTAGCTTTCATTGTAGACCAAACCATGTGCTTCAATAGAAACCAACTAACCCAACACACTTCATTGCAGTTCATCCTCTCAGCAGTAGTTTGCTCCACCCTGACTTGGAACTTTGAGTCTGACAATGTCTTCCTAAACAGGTAACAATAGTAGACTAAGACAACTCCAAATCAGTTGGCATATGATAGAGAGTTTGAATTTCCAATAACCTGCATCAAACTAATCAGCTCCCATAGGAATTCTAGTAAGATAAACTTAAGTCTTCAACCAGTTGTGTCCAACTCTATCCTGTATCTTCATGAGTTAACCAAATTCCCGAAGATGTTCATTTCCAATATCCCCTTTCAGTTTAAGCTCCATCTGACTAGACCAGAAATAAGGGTATGTTTCCTATCCCATCGGCCAATGATAAAAGGTTCCATCTTCAACTAATAATCCAACGGATATCCAGCTTCATCCTGAAAACACTTGATAGAATCAAACACAAAATCATGCTCAGTAGTGATCACCTTATATCCAAAGTCCAACATTCTTCAATTAGATCTTCATTCCTGGTTCACACCTCCTAATCTGTATACATTCACCATGGTGAAGTTCGATAACTAGGTTGTCTATCTGGATTCCGCCCAGATCACATGTGAGAAATCCCATCATAATTGAATCACATCAAATCTTGAACACAGGCTTGACCAATGATCATGAAAAATATAGTTTACACGAGAAATCACGGTTGATGATACATTTATTTTTATCCCCCTCATTTTTCTGTAAACTATGACCAGCTTCATCATCACGTCACTCAAATCCACAAAAAGCACAACTAGCCAACTCCAGGATTTTATTCTTTTATTCCTTTGCAAAGATCCAAAACAGCAAATCATTGGGTTCAAGTTGTTCCAGTATTCATCCCCTATTAAAGAAGTATCTCGGATACTCGTAGCCTACATATTCAGGTTTGAATACCTAAACAAGATGATTCTTTTTCCGAAAGACCCAATGCAGCCACATCTTCACAAATAGAACGAGACCTTTAGCCTATGACGACCCAATTGCTCTCATTAGTTCAGCATTCATACCCTATTAAATAAGTATCCCGGATACTCGTAGCCCACATTTTCAGGTATGAACACTTAAACAATGTATGACAAGTGGTATCATCCAACAAAAATCTCTTCCGTGTTTCGCCAAGCCACATCGTATACAAATTCTGGTCCGGAAAAACCAAAATAACTATCTTCTAAAAAAAAGGCCAGAAACACACGTACAAATGATCCCTAAAAAATTTGGCCAAGGAAAGTTTTCCCGCCAAAAAACTTTTTTTTTGAATCCCAGATGCTAGTTCATGCGTACTTAGTAAATACGCACATAAAGGGTGTTCATGCGTATTTAGTAAATACGCAAAGCCAAGTACCCATGCGTACTTGTTAAGTGCGTAGAGAAATGCTCTTGCGTACTTAGCAAAATGAGCCAAAGGGTCAGAAACTCGTTTCTAACCAACCTTTGATGCTCAAAACACTCAAATACACAACAAAAAGTCGGTTTTTTTAAGTGATTTTTGCTTCTAAAATAGTGCTCAAGAGCTACCCCTATTTTATCACAAAAATCAACAAAAACACACACTTTTGCTTGCAAAAAATCTATAGGATGTGTAGAAGATGCTCCTAACACACTCACAACACTCGAAATCAAGAGCTAAGCTCTGATACCACTTGTAGGTCCCGGGAGCCTCGTCGCGCAGCGGAGATAACACGGACCTGTTCTGTGATTTGTGTGGAAACCAAGAAACGAGACAGAGAAACACGAACACAAACAAAATATAATGAAACGATACGTAATCCATAACATAGAAGTCATCCCGTATTATAGACTACATACCGAAGGAGCACACATCTCTCATCTAAGCTCACGGTCCAGGGGTCGGGAGAGCTCGTCCCGACCCGGACACCTCTCAACCTAGTTCCAGAGTTCCACCTACAAATGAAGACAAGTCTTCTATTTATAGGGGCAGGAACACTACATGCGTACTTGTGTAAGTACGCAGGGTTTGGTCATACGCAGGACCAAACTGGTGTGCAGGCTAAGTACTCAGGAACACCCTCCTGCGTACTAGTCACGTACATCGATACATAGAATTTTATCTATAGTTATCAAAACATGCTTCTACAGATGAAGATGGAAGAGGACATTGGCATGAGTGGAGACGAGGGGGAATATGTGGTACTTGGAATTGATGTTGATGATGGAAATAGTGAAGAAAGAGACTAGTTTAGGCGTTTAGCCATATTGCTATTTACCAAAGTTGCAAGCATTTAAGAAACCTCTTAAAGTTGGCTGGATAGCTGAGAAAAACACATAAGGTTGACCGTTGTGCAAGTTTATGTGGACAGGTAGCAGAAGTGTTGGGATAGCATGCACACCCGAAAGTCCTTAGGTGATCATAGGACGGTTTCTGAAGGTAGAGAACCGAAAGTGGTGCATGGGAGTTTAGGGTTTTGGTGGGTAAGATATTATGCAGGTAGCATGTCGTGTGCATGGACTCTACCCAATATGAAGGGGGTAGATAGGCATGGGTAAGGAGAGCCAACATAATCTCGTTTAAACGTCGTATCATACATTCCGATTTCCTGTTTTGTTAGGATGTATGAGGACACGAGAAGGGAAGTTGTATGCCATAGGTGTTTGAGAATGTGTTAAATTGATTATTATCAAATTCACCCCTAAGTCGCTTTGGAACGACTTGATGGATTTGTGAAATTGTGTTTGGACATAAGAATAGAAATTTTTTAATTTATCAAATGTTTCAGATTTAATTTTCAAGGGGAAGGCCCATGCATAATGTGTGAAGTTATCAAGGAGTACCATTTAGTATTTATAACCGTTTTTGCTTGTGAGTGGTGATGTCCAAAGATCGCAATGCACAATGTCAAATGGAAGTAAAGTGACTGAAGTAGATAAAGTAAATGGTAAACGCTTGTGTTTTGAAAGTTGACAAGACTTGCAAAGAAAAGTACTACTACGTTTATTACAGTAAACAAACTTATTTAAATGAAGATAATCCATAATCGGTTGACCCGGGTGCCCTAGACGGTTATGCCAAAATCATGAGGAGATGAAGCCAATAATGTTGAAGTAGATGCAGGATAGGGTATAGAGGTGGCTTAAGCTATTGTGGCGGGAGAGAATCTTCCCACTCTAGTACTCCTTAACGGAAAAACCATACTGATCAATATCAATCAAAATATTATTGTCAATTGAAAATTTTTGAACAGAGATAAGGTTTTTAATGATGCTTGGTGTATATAGTATGTTTCTAAGGTGAAGAGTGTGAGAAGGGTTAGAAAGTGTAGCGTTACCCGATTCAAGTATTAGTATACGTTGCCCATTCCCTACAACAATCAAGCCATTAGAAGAATATGACAAGGGATTGGTGATTTTACCTGGGTCTCCGGTGAGGTGATAGGATGCACCTGTGTCCATATACCATTGATCATCAGGGTTCAAGCTCATAGCCTGGAGAGCTTCACCTAGGTGTGTGGGATCCAGTGCATCAAATTGGTTGATGTGGGCTTTAGAAGTGGCCTGTCGAGGAGGAGTGGGATTGCGTCTGGAAGAACCTGTAGCAGAATCACGGATGGGCTACCATGGTGCATTTGGGCCAGCCCAAAGAGTGTTCCATGGTTTTTGAGGTAGTGTGGGATATGGGCTAGGCAGTGGTGTCCACCAAACAGGCAAAACGTGGGTTGCTTGGATTGTGTACTTGGGCTTTGCTAATTGCGACTAGAGTTATTGGGCCTGCTTCCACCACTATACTAATTTGGCATGTTGTTGTTGGGCTTGATGGGCGGAGCAGAATCACGGTTAGGCATGCCATGGCGGGTTAGGGCCTGTTGTAGTACGTTCAAGTCAACCACTAGTGCTTTCTGTGACGTGGGAGATGAAAGAAAATCATGAGCAGCTTGTCGCTGATGCTCCAGCTAGAGCATGTTACAAGTAGTCTCCCAAGTTGAAATACTTTGATATATATATATATATATATATATATATATATATATATATATATATATATATATATATATATGAAAATGATCAAATGTAAACCAACTTTAAATGTGTAAACAAAAATACCAATTTATAGCCACATATTTATTATAGTTTATATGATGTTTGACTTTTAAGAAATGAATTAAAATAAGATGAAAATAAATGTGTGTTTAGAATTTTATTTTTTGATTTACGAGTTCAATATGATCCTTATCCTATCTATACCATATATAATATACATATTAAAAGGGCATGATGGTCATTCGATCAAAAGTCTTAAATTTAAGACCTTTACAATGTATTAAGCACGATGTACCAGTGTTTATACGTATACTTTAAAAAAAAACCAAAACCCTAAAGTTTACTTGCCATACATCATCACGCATCCACTTTCAAAATGCTTATCTCAAACCCTAGAAGTTCGCTGGCTCCCGTCGACCCCTCTATCTCCTTCTTCGCCGTTCTCGCAGATCCCTCTCAATGCCGCCATGTAAGTCTACAGATTCCTCCCCTCTTCTAGATTTGCCTTTTTAATGAACCGCTGTAACTGATTTTGGATCGATTTAGTTTAATCCAATCTGAAATTGCAGCGGGAAGTCCGATATATGGAGTGCTAAAAGGACATTTAATTGGTCAGTTTCGTTTCATACTCCTTTGTAGATCATCGATTTCTCTTAGAAGATCTGAGATTGAACTATAGTGATTCTAAGTCGAAATCCGTTATTGATTTTAGGTTTTGGTTTAATTCATCTGAATATAAGTTTTCATCGATAATAAGTTGAAAACTATGAAGATGTAATCTTCGTTATTAATATACCATAATTTTAGATGTAATCTCTGTTCGATTTTACCTTTTTGTGTCGATTAACAGATGTCTGAGTTAGTAGATAAATAGGGGGACTAAATGACCTTTCTGCAATAGATGATTCATATCTGCCATTGTTTTTGCAGTTGTGTACCTACCACTCAAAGGTCTACAATTTAGTTTAATCCATACCTTGCATTGTTCTGTTATTGATTATAACTGCATTGATTTTTCTTTAATCTTGTAATATACTATTTTGAAAACAATGCTCGCAATACGTTGGAGCAGGTAATGATGGAAGCCCTTTCAAAATCAGGAGCAAAGCAATCAAGTCTGAAATCTATTTGTTTAGGTGTATCTGGTGTCAATCATCCAAAGGATCAGGTAAGGATACTAAGATGATTGAGGTTTGTTCTTCAATTCTTTCTATAAGTTTCTTGCAATATGTACAATTTTAATATCTTTATGTTCATAATGACACAGTAGCAGCTTTTGCAAGTGGGTCCATGCAGGGGCGGATGTATGTGGAGGGCAGGGGTATCTGTTGGTACCCCTCAACTTTCGACGCGTAGTGGGAATTTTCGACGCGCAGCGGGAATTTTTTTTTTTTTTACCGTTTTATGTATCCAGATACCCCTGAACGAAATTTTAGATACCCCTGGATTTTTTTCCTAGATCCGCCACTGGGTCCATGGGGAAACTTCATGGGTGAGTTTTGATTTCAGGTACACGGAGCATTGCTTATGGTTTGACTATTTTGCATGGTTGGAAAAATCGCTAGGCGGGCGGTGAGGCCTAGGCCTAGGCGGGATTAATCGGGGCCTAGGCGGGATTAATCGGGGCTTAGGCGGGATTAATCGAATTGGAATTTTTATATGTAATTTTCAGTTTTTTATATATATACACACATTTTTATATGTAATTTTTATAAAATTGTTCATTTTTAAATATTTATACACATATTTGGCTGGAATTTGAAGGGTTTGGCTGGAAAATCCAATGTTTTACCTGAAAATCCAAGGTTTTCGCCGGAATTTGGCCGAAAATTTTAGGTTTTTGCCGGAATTTTCGCTGGAATCTGGCCGCCTAGGACCGATTCCGATTAATTGTCCGCCTAGCTCAAAATTACAAGTTAAATGGCCCCCTACCGCCTAGGCGCTGACTAGGCCCGATTTTTACAACACTGCTATTTTGGTAAGCTTGCGATATACATAAAAATTACATAATGAATGAATGATTGGTATTTTGTTATCTCTTGAATGTGATATCTAGTCAGGCTGTGTTTAATGCAACAAAGTTTATGAGTGTGTTTGCCAGGCAGGCTTGCTGGTGCATATTAGATGGTAAAAAGAATTTTTGTATGGTAATGCTAAGATGTTTATTAGCTATACTAGATGGTTTTTAATCGGATTACAATTCATATGAACTTGCATGAGACATTTTAGAAATGCAACTTTAATTTGTTTCATGTGTTTATTTAGAGTTTCAATTTGTTGATTTAGGGTTTCAGTTTGTTGTCTTATTTATATGTTTGTTTTGGATATGATTCAAAGAAAATTATTCTTTAAAAAAGTTCCCCTGTCGGCAGCCGTGTCTCGGTCGAACTCTCGCCGGCAAAAGACTCGCAATCGTTCTATTTCTTTTTGCCTATACAAATCATATTCATCAATCAATTAGTTTGTGTTGATTTGGTAGTGAATTTGCAACCTACTGTTTTGATTCTTTTTATTTATTAACTTTTTGTAACTTTTGGTACTTAATATATTAGATATTGTGACCGACTGTAGATGAAACAAATGAAGAATATGATGAAATGAAATTGGCGTGCGCGCTATCAATGGATTCTGTGGAGACAATGGAAGGTTGTGAAGGGGGTTTAGAAGACTCGGTCACAATTAAAGAGGACCCGAAAAAAGAGAAGCATAATTATCTGCCAGTTCTTGAAGAACCCAAAGGTGACCGAAGCTTGCTTTGGTAGGGTCGGGCTCCGCCTTCCAGATGGACGAAGGGTTCAAAGGAATTTCTTGCGGTCCGACCCAATTCAGGTAAATAGAAATTTAGTTAGGTGGCAAAAATGGGCTGATTGGGTTACTTTGGGTGAGTCGGTTTAAGAATAATAGTAGACAAATGGGTCACGGTGAATCTGAACCACAATTCAATATGTACAACAAAACATGCATATGATATATATATTTATAACTGCCATGTATTTTGAATTTGTTAGTTATGTTATATATATACTAAATTTTCATTCACAGTTAGTTAACACTTGCAGAAAATTAGTATGTCAAACGAATGGGTTAGAAATCATGCCTAAACTTGATGTTGAATCGACACTGCACAGACCTGGCATATTATATGCCACCCTTGGCAACAGTTACACTGCATTGACGTCGGAGCATTACACTAAAATGATACATCGCCATATATTTCGCATTTGATTCCGTATACAATTTGATATGTATTCACATATTAAACTAACTATTTATTGATTTATTTGGAGCAGAAAGAGCTCAAGTGCCGGGTCGCTTTGGCAACAGGTATGATGTGGAGACATTTATCACACACAGATTTCTCAAATCAGGTGGATGTGTAAGTATGTATTTTTTACCTTCTGAAAGGTTAATTAATATACTTTTTAGGATCAAAGTTTAAAAGGGTTTGTTTCTTTTACATCTTTTTTGACTGATCACTTAGCTATATATACACAAATCATTGAGGATTTTGGATTTTGATGAATCTTTATGGGCTTTTAATTGGATTTTTGTAGCACCCTTTTTGTACACTTTGATCCTTAACCCGTCGCAACGTGCGGTATAATGTATCACGTGAGGATTGATAAACTAAATGAAAACGAGTATCGCATTGTAAATTGTGGTCGCTGTCTCATCGCGCGGGTTTCCGACTTATATATATATATATATATATATATATATATATATATATATATATATATAGAGAGAGAGAGAGGGTTAGGATCAAATAAGAACTCATAAATTCTTGAGAACTCGTCAAAATATCAATTAAAACCATTTTTCTTTGTTTTCACTACCTTTATTATTAAAATACAACATAAAAAATGATTAATCTCTCCAATTAATTCGTCTATTCTTTCTAAATTATTCTTAAGAAAATTTAAACATATGTAAATGGTTAACACTTACACATGTGTAAGTGGTAAACTTACACATGTATAGATTTTTTTTAATAAATAAATACATGTAAATTTATATACATAAATTCATTTTTTTATGTTGTATTCTAATAATAAAGGTAGTAAAAAAAGATAGTTTTGATTGGTTTTTTGACGAGTTCTTAAAATATTTAAGAGTTCTCAAATGACCCATTCCCTATATATATATATATATATATATATATATATTTATATATATAGGGAATGGATCATTTGAGAACTCTTAAATATTTTGAGAACTCGTCAAAAAAACCAATCAAAACTTGAGTTCTCAAAATATTTAAGAGTTCTCAAATGATCCATTCCCTATATATATATATATAGGGTTAGGTTCAAATGAGAACTCATAAATACTGGAGAACTCGCGAGAACTCGTCAAAAAACCAATTAAAACCATTTTTTTTGTTTTCACTACCTTTATTATTAAAATATAACATAAAAAAATGATTTATTTCTTCAATTAATTCATCCATTCTCTCTAAATTATTCTTAAAAAAACTTATACACATGTATAAATGGTGAACACTTACACATGTGTAAGTGGTAAAATTACAAATGTGTATATTTTTTTTAATATATGAAGACATGTAAATTTATATATATAAATTCATTTTTTTATGTTGTATTATAACAATAAAGATAGTAAAAACAAAAAAAAATGGTTTTGATTGGTTTTTTGACGAGTTCTTGCAAGTTCTCAAAATATTAGGAGTTCTCAAATGATCCAATCCCTATATATATATATATATATATATATATATATATATATATATATATATATATATATATATATGAAGCCGCCGTGTAAAATTCAGTTGGTAGGCCAGGAACAAGTTGAAGGACTAACCTTTGATTGGTGATAAGACTGTCAACATCGCTTAACTGTTCATTGAGAGTCTTCAATCGTTGAAAATAGGACTCTAGTGATGGCATGGCTTTGAGGGTCAAGTTGTTGAACTCGTGCTCAAGAGCGGTTGCTCGTGAGCCCTTGTTGTTGAGAAAGATGGTTTGGACATGACACCAACTGTTGATTTGGATTCGAGAACTCGCACCAAGATGTCATCAGACAGTGTTCCAAAGATCCACTGTAACACGATGGTGTCTATTTCCAACCATTCATCGTAGTCGGGGTCGGTGTTGGCCGGTGGCCTGGAGCCATCGATATGGGGGTGCACTCAGTAGCCGGTTACGTGTAACCGAAATAGCTTCACCCAGGTAGAGTATGACACCGTGGTGCCATCAAGAACCCTAATCTTGCGAGTTATGTCTATCACATAATAGGCGTGATAAAGAGATTTAGGGTTAGAGGGTGAACCTTTGTCAGCCATTAAGAGTTGGGATCGAAGGAGGATCGAAAACTGTTGTGATCGGAGGGGGGACCGTGTACAAAGCAGTGGGCTCTGATGCCATGTATGCTTCAATTAATCAATCAATCGATCATATTGATAGACCCAAAAGGGAACATATATACAAAAGAGATGTAACAGACTAGAGCTATTCTAGGAAGGGAAAAAATATAATATATGACACAATAATTTAGGAGATTGACTTTGACTAATGGAACATCTATGAGCTAACGGATGCAGAGGTATAAGAGAGGGGGTGACAAATGCGAAGGATGTGGCCAGGAGAGAGAAGAAGAAAAATTCGTGACTACATTTAGAAGCATGTTTTGTAACTATAGATTAAATTCTATGTATCGGTGTACGTGGCTAGTACACAGGAGGGTGTTCCTGAGTACTTAGCCTGCACACCAGTTTGGTCCTACGCAAGGCTTTTGCCTTGCGTACTTGTCAAGTACGCAGGTAGTGTTCCTTCCCTTATAAATAGAAGACTTGTCTTAATTTGTAGGTGGAACTCTGAAACAAGGTTTAGAGGTGTCCGGGTCGGGAAGAGCTCTACCGACCCCTGGACCGTGAGCTTAGATGAGAGATGTGTGTTCCTTCGGTATGTAGTCTGTAATACGGGATGACTTCTTTGTTATGGATTACGTTTCGTTTCATTATCTTTTATCTTTGTTCGTGTTTTCTCTGTCTCGTTTCTCTGTTCCCACACAAATCACAGAACAGGTCCGTGTTATTTCCGCTGCGCGACGAGGCTCCCGGGACCTACACTACAGATGGCCACAAATGGGGAATGTGAGAGGGAAGGGGAGAGAGATTGAGAAGGAGAGAAGCCCGTCAGGCCGACGTGAGGGAGAGAGGTGGTATACAAGTGACACGATTTTCACTTCTAAACCCTAGTCCCCGAATACAATATCGTCGGAAACCTAGCCAACCCCACATGCTTTTCTAAATCTTAGCCGCCACCACAAGCTACTCACAACCTTCACTCGAAACCCTAGCCAACGCCACAGGTCCCTCATAATAGCCAATAGAAACCGTATCTATCGCTCACCAACGACACCTCACAATAGCCGTTGAAAACCCTAGTTGTTGCTCACAACAACCATTTACAATAGCCCTGAAACTCTAGCCGCAACTGAAAACCTAGTCGCCACCACATGCCATTTACAACAACCGTTTACAAGAGCCATTGGAAACTCTAGTCATTGCTCACTCACCGCTGAAAACTATCCAATGTTGACGCCTTCATAACTTGCCAAAAAGAATTAATAATCATGATAATAATAATAAAAATATTAATAATAATAATAAAAATTTCTTTATGTTCCAAACTACATGTAGATTCACTTTCTTAGCTTGTAAGGAATATCAAATTAGTTACGTAATTATAATAGTCTGAATCAATATGTAATATTAATATCTCTCTATATATTTAATGTAATCATATTATACACATAATTTTATATATAATATACTTCTTGGTTTATCTCTCTTTTTTTACTTAATACAAATTAGATCATATCTTAATAGGTACATGTCAAATCATATGATCCCTCAATATTGGTAGTCAAAGTCACAAGACAGACGCAAATGGCTCACTTGTCGCATAGCCCCGGGTCGTAGAGTGCTTTTGATTACATAGATTTATATGTCACAAGACAGACGCAAATGCCTTCATCACATCCTTTCAAACATATTGTGCACCTTTTTTGCTGAAGGCTAACTTTAATTGCACCTAACATTTTATTCCCATAGTTTCAACAGCTTTTAAATCAATATACGAGGCATCACAAGCATACAAACATACCCAGTATAATTCTACGCATAGCAAAGCTATTGGTAGGGTTTGAAAGAATGTGATGAAGGCAAATCTTACCGGATAGAGAGGTTGCTCCCGCTTAGACCTCAACTAGTAAAACCTCTTTTTTTTCCAGAGTCAAGTATAGTATAGTAATCCAAATAATGAGGCATCACAGTTTTTTTATAATTCACATATTAATAACCATAGTTTAAATATAATTAATTAATAACTTAAATGTTATGGAGAGCTCACTACTTTTTTAATGGCATGCTCACACCCTCTAAACCTACTCTTAAATATACATCAATGTTAATCCTCAATAAAAAAACTCCTTGACTATACACTAAGCCTACTAAGGGACAAGCCCTTTAAATCTTTAATATGAGAGCCCACTACTAATATTTCAGAAGGGAGAAATTCTATGCAACATCTGATTATAAAGTAATAATGGTACAACATTTACTGATTTTAAAAACAAGAACTCCTTTGAATCTTAAAACAGTAATATCAAACAAAAATACCTTCATTCATTTCATCAGTAAATCAGAATTTCCATTTCCATTTCATAGTCAGTTAAGTTACACCTTACTATAGAAACTAGGGGTGTTCATAATCAAGTTCGGCCAGTTTTGACAAAAAATTCTACGCCAAACCGCTAATTACGATATTGGAAAATGGAAAACCAAACGGGTTGGATGAATCGACTGGTTTCGGTTTGATGGTTTAGCGGTATGAACGTATTTTTTTTTAAATTGTTAGTATACATATATATAATCGCCTATCCTAAATGAAAAATAAATATATAAAAAGTATTAAACATGTGGGTTTGGTTTACATGGTTTCAAGTCCAAACCGTTAGCCGATCATACAAACCATCAAAACTGAACCATGATCACACCACATAAATCCCATGGCAGCCGAACCAAACACTTGCTTCAGTTTGGACGGTTGGGTCGTTTTTAACTATTTTTATAAAGACCCGTAGTCGAAAATAAAATTAGGCAAAATTAATGTCCAAGACCATGACATTTAACCTTTCTTTATGCAACTACAAACACCAAAGTTGGAGAAATTTCTATGAACTTTACGCACGGGCATGGATATTGAAGATTTCCTAGTAAAAGCAATTGTAGGCCCTAGTATTAATTAGGTTGCCCTCACGGTTAGAGGTGCACAAAAAAACTGGTTTTTTTTTGACCGGGTCCAAACCGGCAAACCGGTTTGGGATAAACCGGTTTGGAGCAAACCGGTTCGGGTTAGGATAAAACCGTCGGGTTGAAACCGGTTTGAAGCATTTAGGAGTATACCGGGTTGGGGACCGGTTTGTGTGAACCGGTTTGAGCGCTGGCAAAAAACTAGCCGTTGGGGAACGGATTTATAGCCGTTGGGGTCGATTTTGGCCTTTTTTTGGCCGCATTTGCACTCTTAAAACACTATAAATAGATGGGGGTGTTTAGGGTTGATCACACATCTCTTTACACTCTCTAATCTCTAAAACCGCTCTTTAACCGCTCAAAAACGCTCTCTAAACTCTCTCTAAACTCTAAAAAAAAGCATGGCAAATTTTGGTGTTGGTGGTTCCTCAAACGAAGTTACCGTTGTGGAAATTCGAGCAACAACGAGAAATCCGACAATTTGGTGCAATTACGATCTATGTTTGTTGTCAAACGGGAAGAACGTGCTCGGTGCAAGATGTGTGGTGCGTTTTTGGGGAAAGATTCAAACACTAGTTTGAAAACGCATATGGAAAAATCTTGCCTGTCCTTGAAGGGAATTCAAAGTGAAGGTCAAGCCTCGATGACAAGCGAAGGAGGAATTTGGGTTCGAGATCGAATGGCGAGGTTAGTGATTCAAGAAGGATTGCCGTTCAACCACTTTGACAATCCGCGCTTGACAAGGATGATTCAAGAGACACTCCAACCACGTTATCATCAAGTAAGTCGCATAACCCTTAGACGAGATTGTATAAAAATATATATTGTCATTTGTAATGTTTTACAATTTTATAATTTTATCTTTTCATGTTTTTTAATTTCTGAACTTTCCAAATATTAATAAACGTTGAACTTTATGTTTTATATTTGTTATTTTTTTTAATATTAAAAATATAAAATTTATTTGAATTTATATATTTTTTTTAATAAAAACCGGTTTAAACCGGTTTACCACACAAACCGGTTTGTAACCAACCCTAACCGGTTTGACCAGTTAGTCATTCTCCACCTACGAAACCGGTTTAACCTGGACCAGTTTAGGCCCAAACCGGTTTTGACTTTTCGTTGACCAAACCGGTTCGGTTCGGGTTGAAACGGTTTGGGTTAAAAAACCGATTTGTGCACCACTACTCACGGTCACGGGTTCACTTTCAATAGGGCCCAATAAATCCAACACGTACACTACATCCTGACCTTAGGCTCACGTGTTGTTCTCCAAAAAGGACCAAAACCATTCAGCTCCAAGTAGGGGAAAGTTAAAATTCTTGTTTTTCCTTGCAGACATTTTATTCAGATTGTGTTCTCAAAACAAATATTTATCTTCTTGTTTTCGGCGAATTCAGAATAAATGTTTGATAATGATGTCACGAGTGTTGAATAGATACATAATACATAAAAAAAACAACAAGCATCGAAATATACGATACATAACCGTTAGATCAGCCCATGGATGTAACATCTATACGTTTTTAAGAAAATGAACATAAGTAACACTTTTTAAGAGGGCAATTTGTATATAGGGAGAGGATTAAGAGAAAACTCATTGTTCATGAAAAAACCAAAAAACTCTACATTAATGACATTTTTGTGGAAGAGGGTGAGGGGGGTTTAGGTTTTCGGAGAGGGGGGGGGTTAGGTTTTTGGGGTGCATGGGAGAGTTAGGTTTTTGAGAATATATAATGATACTATAATTACAAAAGTGCCATTAATGAAATTTTTTTTTGTTTTCTCATGAAAATGAGTTTTCTCACAAACTCAACCCTTTGTATATATTGGGACATGTTTAAGCTGGCATGGTAAAAAAGAAATATTTAACCATTGAACCATTACCATCTTGAACTTTATTTTATTTATCTTTTTCTAACACCGATGTTGAAAAATAAATAGAAAAAAAAAAACCTATCTCTTGGTTCCCAACCTCCGAGTTTCTCTTCTCTCTCTCTATCCACACCCTTCCTTCCCCAACTGTCGGCAAACTCACTCCCACACCGCCAGTGAACCCCTTCCCACGGTTTTATATTGAAAAATATAACATCGCCCACCACTACTCAAACCATCAAACTCAACCAACCCTACAACTAAATGTACTACCAACTTAATATAATAAACTACAATTTAAATGCATCCCAACTCATCCATCGAAATGTGAATTTGCACCTACCCCTCTCTCTCTTTCTCTACATACATACCTATTTATTTTTATTTTTTTTGAAGGGGAATTTCTTTCCTACCGTAGGACCTGAACCCAAGACCTCCAAACATAAGTTATTGTCTCTGTCACTAGACCACCAACCCTAGTGGTACATACATACCTTATATCCATATATGTAATGAATCATTTGGAGTCTTGTATGATTTAAGCTAAGGGACTGCATTTTCACCTTTGTTATTATTGTTATAAAGATTATCTAATAATATATATGAAACCAAATTAATAAAGAATTCCATAATAATATGTCCAGGTTTTGTGCACTGAATACCCCTAACAGCTTTTCATTGGTGGGTAGTGGATAGCCCATGCGCATGATCACATGCATACATGTCTTGTAAACATGCTCTACGTTATCATCACCTCAATGCTTCATTTTTTTTTTGCCAAATTTAAATTATTAATCATCAAGGTTTTTAAAACATACTATTACAATATTAATTTTCCGTATACAAAAATATTAGTTATTATGAATTTTCTCACCAACCTTATTAATTTACATTTTGGGCATTATTTGTTGTTTGGAGCCATAGAAAGGAGTTATTAGCACAACTAGACTAGTACTATAATTACCAAATTACCCTCACAAATACCAACCTATTACACACCAAACAAAGCAGTTATTAGCACAACTAGACTAGTGTACTATAAGCAGAACAGCTAATCGTATGTTATGAACCCGGACCTAGCCCATATAAGATACAACATCGTACCTGTACAAAAATCCGATTCGGTTGCGCCACCGTCTTCAGCAAACAATCCGTCGACCACCGTATCGCCACCAACGCATTCCTCAACTCCACCGCTGGCATCAAATCTCCGAACTCAATCACACTCCACGCCAGCATCGTCGTCATGAACGCCATTGGAAAAGCAAACTTCACATTGTCTCCCGCGTCATAATAACCGCCGGTGAGGTCGGCAATGACCGTCCAATCGTCTCCAAGTCCCGAATTCGAACGCCAGTTCATCCTCTGGTCGTTTTGGAGGAAACCAGAGCGCTGGCCTTCAAAAAACAAGATTGATTTGGTGAGCGCTTCGCCATAGATTAGGTAACTCGAACCACTAGCAGAGAAGTGAAGAATAAAAACTGAAAATTGGAGAAGAAACGGGACGACAAAATGGGAAGCGACAGGCTTTATACTCTCTTTTTTGGGGCATAATCTGTCGTGGAGGGGCTTTTAAACTCCCACTAAAATTAGGTTAATAAACCACTTATATTAAATCGTAAATAATAAATATTTTGCTGGTAAATAACTATATATATTTTTAACATAACAACTTTAAATGCGGTTGATTATAATGATTTGAATCTAAAGAACTAGTAAAAACCAGGTGTGTCAACAAGTCAAGCAGTTTGTTTGACTTAAGGACCTTGAGCTTAACTTCTGAATGAATAACCTTACAAGCTCAATCTCGGTTAATACTAAGCTAATTAACTTGAGAGACCTTAAGCTTTAACTCGTGAATAATTTTATAGCCTCAATATGGTTTCAAGCTCGGCTCGTGAACAGTTTTACATGCGTAAGTTTTATTCGAGCTCTGTTAATTTAGTAAGTATTAACTATATATTAATTTATTTTTATCTTTGGAACCCAATGTAATAGTTAGGTTTATTTATTTATTTTTATTGTAAATGTAAATATTTTGTAAACAAAACAAGACGAAGACTTGAAGACCGAAGACGGACACGAACGAGACTAGAAAATAGAGATCTTGGACCAAGTGTGAGACGACAAGCACGATTATTTTTTTGTTCTCCCTTAGACCGGTTCGGTTTCCGTTTGATGGCTCGAACGAAACCGAACAACCTTTACTAGCGACTCGATTGTTTGTTTTATATTCTTTTGTGGTTGTTGCAATTATTTAGGATAATAATTTAAACCGCAAATATTTTATAAAACGTTTTGAAACAATCTTATAAAACGACGAGAAAATTAAAAGGTTTAAAGATTTCTCGAAAAGGTGATTAAATAAAAGTGTTTTTATTTAAAAGTATAACGGGTTTTTAAATTTAATTGTTTTATTTAAAAACTAATTTAAATTAATTAAAGAATTAATTAGTTTAAAATATAGTTATCGATTAACGACCAATTTAGATTAAAATAAGGTATTTAAAATTGGATCGTGTCGAGTGTTGAAAGGCGTTTCACGAACTAAAATAGTAAAATTGGTTTACTAAAATTGCACGACTTGGCTCATGCTCCTAGTAGTCCAATATGTTTTGACCCTTACACGGTAATTTAAAAAATTAAAGCAAATCCCATTTTAAATCGATATATTTGCACCACCCTATATTGTGACACTTCAACTGGTCTATCTGAAGCCCTGGTGTTAGTGAATTACCCTGCATCCGGGCCTACGGTTTTGGTTGGAGGTACAGCCGCGATTCCTGAATTGCTTAGGCCGGCTCTACAGTTACAATTGAAGGACAAATATCACTTAAAGTCGTTTCAAGTGGGCGTAGTTGAGGGAAATGTATCCAAAGCTTGACAATTCTCGTCATGCCCCTGAAACAGAGAATTGTGTAGTTGACACAGTTGGTATTCATTACCTACCTACCTAGCCGTGCCAGTGAAGAGTGTTCAGCCATTCACTGAGCTATAGTGAACCGGGTTACCGGGGTCTCATTCCTAATTAAATATAGTTTTGTCCTTTGGTTATAAATCTAAGTAGGATGTTTAAGCATGAAAATACTAAACTTTATTTTGAATTTTGTAGATGTCTCAAACTTCTAACGTGGGCTTGCTAGAGCCTCTTTCGACATTTTGAAAGTCAAACTCGATAGAACGAGTTTCTTATCTTGGTACTATAACTTGAAGAATGTCCTTAGATACAACAAGAAATTGCACGTTCTTAAGTTCCCGTTACCTAAGTAGCCATCTAGGGATGCCAACAAATTTATTCTAGAAGTTTGGAACAAATTTAACGATGATGTGAATACCGTGTCAGACCTTATGCTAGCATCTATGTACCCAGGGATTAGATCCGCGCTTCTGCGTTGGACTGCTTATGACATGGTCCATGACTTGAAAGAGAGATACCATCAAGATTACAACAAGGATCCTTCTTCCTCCTTAGAGGTACACATTAAGGAAGTCGCTATGAAGGATCCAAGGCGTGTCATGATCATGAGGAACAAAGTGGAAGACCTCCAAAAAACATGCATTCCCCTAGACGATCACTTAGTCATTGACATTTTTGTTGAAGACGTCTGTGATGACTATATTAGGGAAAATATCCAACCAAGTCATTATGAAGAGGTGGGGGATTTCATTTCTTGGTATGCCAAGATGAATCCCCAAGATGCTTGGAGCATTACATGCTTTTATTGACCAACTTGAGCGGACCGGGGTTTACCCTAGTGACGACATCATTAGAGCTATATTCAATGATGGTCTTCACTTGTCCTTCACAAGCAAAGAGGTACCGGAAGATACTGTCAAGACCGTGGAATAGGGCAAAGCTATTGGTGAGACCAAGATGCGCCTATCTAAATCAAGATGTCGTGTCAGAGAGATGCCTGAGGTTGCTGATGCTAGAGAATGCTTGATTATTTCCACTAAGCTAGGAACTTATGATTGAGTAATGTTGTAATAACGTAGGACCCTGATCCGAGTCATTGTGCTATTTACGTTAGCAAAGGTTAAAGTTATCCGAATAGGAAGGAAGTTAGAGGTGAGTTCTATGATGCCCCTTTTAAACGTTTTTAAATGTTTTGGGCATGATGCACGTGTTATGAATGTTTTAGATGTATGCCATTGATTTAAATTCGTGAGCCAGTATCCATGATGTTGCAAGAGAAAAGTTTATGTTATAAAATAAAAGGTAACCATCCGACCAGTATGTAGTTTGTCACACCCCAACCGACGGCGGAAAACGTCGGGGCGTGAAGCTGTGCAGACTGTTCATAGCTCATGGTTGCTAAAGTTTGAATAATTTAAACATTCATTTTCATTACACGTAGCAAGTTCATACCATACAAGAACCAAATGTAGAGATTACAAAATACAAATAGTTTAGATTAATTGCTAGGTCCAAATCCTATATGTAGCAGCTTGTAATACTTCAAACATTGTCACCTGAAACATGGTTAAAAACAAAGTCAACTAAAAAGTTGGTGAGAATACATAGGTTTTCGTGTCATGTAATAGAATATAGTGTTGTGTGTATACAATTCATACAAACATGGCAATTAAGGCATTTATGGAGAGTTACCATCGTGTGACCTGGTAGTACAATCAAACCTTTGTAACTAGCATACAAAACAAACGCGTGTTGGCAGTAACAGTCACCCTACCTGGGTGGGTTTGTCAGACTCAATAGATCTATTACTGTTTACTGTAGGCTATAAAATAGTTAATGATTGCACGTGAATAGCAAACTGCGTGTTGGTCTACACACCTAGTACTCAAGCATAAAGCTCAAAATTGTAACACATGATTGTAGGGTGGAATTGTATATTGTGTAGTTTGTAAACATAGTAAATAGAACGCATGTTCCACCCCAAAAGTTTGTAAATAGAGTAAAAGAGGGGATATATAACTCACTTGTGTTGGAGCGTGTAGTTTGCACAGATCAACAAAAATACCAAGCGTGTTGTAGGTCGCTACGTTTGACCTATCGAATGAGGGTATAACACGTGTCACTGTTTGTGTTATTTTGTGTCCAAAGTGGGTTCGTTGGTGGTTTGTGTGTTTAGGGTTGGTTTTGGAATAATAAATTAGTAGCGATATATATTTATTTAAATAAAATTTAAATAAACGATATTTGTTTAAATCAAAATATATATTTGTATAAATAGTTTTATAAAAATGATTATATAAACTCATGATTTCATCGGTTTTGAAACTATCGGGAAATAATCGTTTTAATTTTCTAAATCAGCGATTTGGTATATAAATGATTCCCGGGTTTTGGGATTTTATAACTTAAATTTTTATAAACAAGTTTTGAAATGTTTAAATAAAAACATATTAAATTAAGTTTGAAAATAATAAAATTAAAGTTTCTGGTCAAGGAGCACGACCGTGCTCAAGTAGGGCACGACCGCGCTCGTTGCCGGGCGTGACCGTGGTGGTCTGAGCGCGCCCGTGGTCGAGTCAGAAGGTACTTCCTAGGTTCTGGACATAGAGCACGACCGTGCTCGTATCTGGCACGACCGCGTCTAGTGTTTGTTTTTGGTCAAGACTTGTTTGCTCGGTAAGCACGACCGGGCCACACCTGGGGCACGACTGTGCTTGGTCAGGCACGACCGCGCTCAGGGATGAGCGCGACCGTGTCGGGCCTTTTTCAGACACAATTCGATCGATTCTTATATTAATAGCTTCTAGATTCTTAGGGCTTTCACTTAGTGGATGATTACGAATGTTTCTACATAGTTTAATTGTATTTATATCATGTCTAGAGTGTAGTTCGAGTAAAATTTATGTTTCGGCTTTTTGGTTCAAAATCGGATCGATTTGAGTGTTTCTACAACGAATTGACATAGGGCTTTCGTAGTAGAGGTAGATACAAAGCTGAAGACGTGTTACTTACTTGTTGAAAGTGGGCAATTGAATGCGGTCGGCTACGGGTCGAGCGGCTTCGTTTCTTGGCGATCAATCGGACGACAGAGGTGTTGTGAGCGTCGAGTGAGAGTTCTGAGAGATCGAGTGGGTGTATATGAGAGTGTAGGAAATGTGCAACTGACTCTATATCGACGAATTTGAGAGGCTCGGTTGTGGTGTGAATGGGATTAATTAATTGTGCAAATTGGACGACAATTGATGCGTGTTTTAGACGAATTTCAGTCGAGTATGGTCTGACGCGCGAAGACCGGCTTTTCTTTATTTTAATTTTCACGAATTCAGAAGGTATGGTGTGGTTTGACTTTCTGCAGTCAAGTGGGTTCATCAGCGCGACCGTGTCTACTCTAGGCGCGACCGTGCTTAGGTCGGCAGGCGCGACCGTGCCTAGTCCTAGGCGCGACCGTGCTTGCCTAGTTTTGTAGTTTTTTTTGAGTTTTGTCAGTTTTGGTCCTCGGGGCTTGTGAGATAATTGCGTTTTTGTTTAATTTGTTATTGTAATAGAATAGTTTGTATATGTAACTACATCGTAGTTTGTTTGTACACGAATCTAAACTGAAATGTGTTTGTTTATTGAAATGTTTTTGGTCCTCGGGGCTTGTGCCAAGTGCCTTTTGCAGAGATTGCCAAAATCTGGAAGTGAAACGAGCATCTCTGTCGGAGATTATGTTCAAAGGTATACCGTGTCGACTCACAATTTCGTTAATATAGATTCGGGCCAATTTCTCAACCCGATAGTCTTCACGGATGGGCAGGAAGTGTGCGGACTTTGTGAGACGGTCAATGATTACCCAAATGCTATCATAGCCGTTTGAAGTACGGGGGAGTTTAGTAATGAAGTCCATGGCTAGATTTTCCCATTTCCACACGGGGATTTCCGGTTGTTCAAGTAAACCGGAAGGACGTTGATGTTCGGCTTTGACTTTAGAGCAGGTTAGGCATTTTGCAACATAGAGTGCAATGTCTTTCTTCATACCAGGCCACCAATATTGTGGTCGAAGATTGTGATACATTTTATCCGCACCGGGATGGATAGAATACCGAGACTTGTGTGCTTCAGTCATGAGGAATTCTCGGAGATCATTGCGATTGGGAACCCAAATACGATCCAAGAAATAAAGCAAGCCATTGTTTTTAGTTTCTAGTTGGAATTCAGCACCGCACGACATTTCCTCATACATATTGCCCTCGGTAATCGAGACGTGTTGAGCTGCTAGAATACGGGTTTGAATGTCGGAATGAATCTTGACACTTTGGAGCATGACGCGTTCTTTACGGCTCAGCGCATCGGCTACAACATTAGCCTTACCGGGATGATAACGAATCTCGCAATCGTAGTCATTGAGTAGTTCAACCCAACGTCGTTGTCTCATGTTGAGTTCTTTTTGATTGAAGATGTGTTGGAGGCTTTTGTGGTCGGTAAATACCACACATTTCGTGCCATATAGATAATGTCTCCAAATCTTCAAGGCAAATATGACTGCACCTAGCTCTAGATCGTGCGTCGTATAGTTCTTTTCATGGATCTTGAGTTGCCTTGATGCATAAGCGATTACCTTGCCTCGTTGCATGAGAACACAACCAAGGCCTAGGTTAGAGGCATCGCAGTAGACGACTAGATCATCGTTTCCTTCTGGAAGAGTCAGAATAGGAGCATCACATAATTTCTGTTTAAGAGTTTGGAAAGCTTCTTCTTGTTTTGGCCCCCATTCATAAGGTTTACCTTTATGTGTCAAGGCGGTGAGGGGAACAGCAATCTTGGAGAAATTAGAAATGAACCTTCGGTAATAACCCGCTAAACCAAGAAACGAATGAACCTCGGTAGGGGTTTGAGGAGCACTCCAGTTCTTGACAGCTTCGATCTTGGCAGGGTCGACATGTATTCCCTTTTTATTGACAACATGACCCAAAAATTGAACCTCCTTTAGCCAAAATTCACATTTGGATAACTTGGCGTATAATTGCTCGGTTCTCAGGAGATCCAGAATCAGTCTAAGGTGCTGTTCATGTTCTTCCTCAGTCTTGGAATAGATCAAGATGTCGTCGATGAAAACGATCACGAATTTGTCAAGGTATGGTTTGCACATGCGGTTCATGAGGTCCATAAAGACAGCAGGTGCATTGGTCAACCCAAAAGGCATAACCGTGAACTCGTAATGACCATATCTTGTTCGGAAGGCGGTCTTTGGAATATCTTCTTCTCGGACACGCAGTTGGTGATAACCAGATCGAAGATCAATCTTCGAGAAACAAGTAGAACCTTGGAGTTGATCGAATAGGTCGTCAATCCTAGGTAACGGGTAGCGGTTTTTGATTGTAAGCTTGTTGAGCTCTCGATAGTCAATACACATGCGGAATGAACCATCCTTCTTTTTAACAAACAAGACTGGTGCACCCCACGGTGAATGACTTGGCCGTATGAAACCTTTGTCAGCGAGTTCTTGAAGTTGACTTGCAAGTTCTTGCAATTCAGAAGGTGCAAGCCGGTATGGAGCTTTAGCCACAGGGTTTGCTCCGGGTATAAGATCGATTCGAAACTTTACTTCCCGAACAGGTGGAAGACCGGGTAAGTCGTCGGGAAAGACTTCGGGAAACTCCCGAATGATGGGAATATCTTCTATTCTTCTCTCCTTGTCTTCTTTTTGAATCACATGAGCTAGGAAAACCATGCACTTCTTTCGAATGTATTTCTGGGCAGTTATGCAAGACATTAGTTTGAGTCCTTTGCAAGGTTTCTCGCCAAAGACTTTCAATATGTCTCCCGGTGGAAGAGGTACTCGGATGTACTTTTCAAAGCACATGACCTCGGCATGGTTTTTAGATAACCAATCCATGCCGATGATGACGTCAAAGCTTCCCAATGGCATTGGTATAAGGTTGACTGGAAACGTGTGACCATTGAGTTCTAGTGAGCAGTCATGAATGATGGAGTCAATAGTGATGGAGTTTCCATCCGCTACTTCAACGGTGAAGGTTTTCTCGAGTTTGGATCGTGTTTTTGCAAGTAAAGGTTCAAAGTTAAGTGACACAAAACTCTTATCGGCTCCGGTATCAAATAGTATAGATGCAAATTGTTTATTTACAAGAAACGTACCGTTGACCACATGATCGTTGGCTTGGGCTTCATTGGCGTTGATGTTGAAAGCACGCCCACGAGCTCCGCCCTGATTATTGTTCACAAGCTTTGGACATTGGTTCCGGAAGTGGTTCGGGTTGCCACATTCATAGCATGCCCGTCCATTTGCATTGATTGGAACCACTTGATTAGCTCCGGGTTGATTAACCGGGTTGGCTTGAGTAGTAAGTGCCTTTTGTCGGCAGATATTGGCCGTATGGCCAAGTTTCCCACAATGATTGCAAAGGCGACATGGGAAAGTTTGTGGGTGATGATAGTTGCAGTTGTTGCAGAGTGGGTAGGTACCTCCATAAGCTTTCTTGGCTGGATTTTGAGCCAAGGGTGCAACTTGATTAATTGGGGCGGCTGGAGTGACTATTGCAAAATTCTTCGCCTTTCTCTTCCTGGTGTTTCGATACTGTTCGTTTTGAACTTCTTTGACATGAGTAGGAGGAGTTGTGGTGTCAGAAACTTTCTTGGCCCCCTTTTTGGTAAGAGTACCTGCTTTAACATGATTATCGGTCAGTGTGGCAGCTAGACGAATAGCATCTTCTAGGGTTGCAGGATTTCTTCCCAGAACAGTGTCCTGGATTTGTCTCGGTAGACCACCGATATATTTTTCAATACACCTAGACAAAGGTGTAACCATGTGCGGTACCAGCATGCTGAGTTCGTGGAAACGGTTAGTGTACGCCAAGCTTTCACCGCTATCTTGGGTAAGATCCCAAAATTCCGCTTCCAGTTTCTTCATCTCATTTCGAGGACATAATTCCTCGGTCATGATCCTTTTCAGCTCATCCCATGGCAGAGCCATTGCTACTTCTACTCCCCTTGTTCTCTTTTCCCCATTCCACCAGGTTAGTGCCCGTTTTTGGAAGACACTAGTGGCATGGCGGACACGCAGATTGTCCGGACAGTCACTATTGAGGAAGGTGCCCTCAATACTTTCGAACCATTGAAGGAGTCCCGTGGCTCCTTCGGTACCATAAAACTTCAGGGGATTGCAAGAGTTGAAATGCTTGAAGGTACATTGTGGCGGGTTGGCACCACCGCCACCACCAGTATTAGCACTACCACTGGCGTTCCCATTGTTGTTGTTATTGGCTTGAGTTAGTTGAGTTACCAGCTGAGTGAGGAGAGCAGCAAGGTCGGTATTATTGTTGTTGTTGGCATTGCTGGTATTGGTGTTGGTGCTATCGTTGGCGTTGTCGGTGTTGTTGCGGTTGATGTTACGACGAGGAGGCATTCTATAAAAAGAGAATGATACAAAAGTGTTGTGAGAATTTATAAAAATCCGTTGAAATTTAGGATAGGAGGAAAAATAACACATTTATTTCATAGTTCGGATTGTTTTCAAGTAATCACATTTCTACTTGAACACAATGACATATTAAGGTTAATTAGACTTATATAATTTTCAAGGAGACGTGCTTTAGCCTATAGGTAAACACTCATCCCGGGAATTCCCAGGAAAGCATACGGATCCCTCGGTTGATTGGGATTTATATGAAATGCTTTCCTAGACAGAAAACCCAGAATACAGGTGTCACCCTTCCAGATTGCACGTGTCCTCTAATAATTAACAGAGTCTAAAACCTTAACGGGTATGAAAAATATTTTTGATAGGCATAGGTCCACGAGTATGAGTTTTTCCACAAGTTATGGCGATGATGACATAGAAGCAGTTAAGGAGGATATGCGGCTTAGGATACGGGTATGGATACGATTTATTTTATTATTTACGTATGCTTATTAAGTCTTGTAGTCTAAACAATTTAAGTATCAAATAACTAACACATAAGGCATGTGACATATAGCAAATAGCACATATCACATAAAACATGTAGCATGGCATTGTTGGGTGTCCTAAAGTTATAGTCTAGGTCAATGGTGTCTAATAACCTAATTCCCTATAACCAAGGCTCTGATACCAATCTGTCACACCCCAACCGACGGCGGAAAACGTCGGGGCGTGAAGCTGTGCAGACTGTTCATAGCTCATGGTTGCTAAAGTTTGAATAATTTAAACATTCATTTTCATTACACGTAGCAAGTTCATACCATACAAGAACCAAATGTAGAGATTACAAAATACAAATAGTTTAGATTAATTGCTAGGTCCAAATCCTATATGTAGCAGCTTGTAATACTTCAAACATTGTCACCTGAAACATGGTTAAAAACAAAGTCAACTAAAAAGTTGGTGAGAATACATAGGTTTTCGTGTCATGTAATAGAATATAGTGTTGTGTGTATACAATTCATACAAACATGGCAATTAAGGCATTTATGGAGAGTTACCATCGTGTGACCTGGTAGTACAATCAAACCTTTGTAACTAGCATGCAAAACAAACGCGTGTTGGCAGTAACAGTCACCCTACCTGGGTGGGTTTGTCAGACTCAATAGATCTATTACTGTTTACTGTAGGCTATAAAATAGTTAATGATTGCACGTGAATAGCAAACTGCGTGTTGGTCTACACACCTAGTACTCAAGCATAAAGCTCAAAATTGTAACACATGATTGTAGGGTGGAATTGTATATTGTGTAGTTTGTAAACATAGTAAATAGAACGCATGTTCCACCCCAAAAGTTTGTAAATAGAGTAAAAGAGGGGATATATAACTCACTTGTGTTGGAGCGTGTAGTTTGCACAGATCAACAAAAATACCAAGCGTGTTGTAGGTCGCTACGTTTGACCTATCGAATGAGGGTATAACACGTGTCACTGTTTGTGTTATTTTGTGTCCAAAGTGGGTTCGTTGGTGGTTTGTGTGTTTAGGGTTGGTTTTGGAATAATAAATTAGTAGCGATATATATTTATTTAAATAAAATTTAAATAAACGATATTTGTTTAAATCAAAATATATATTTGTATAAATAGTTTTATAAAAATGATTATATAAACTCATGATTTCATCGGTTTTGAAACTATCGGGAAATAATCGTTTTAAATTTCTAAATCAGCGATTTGGTATATAAATGATTCCCGGGTTTTGGGATTTTATAACTTAAATTTTTATAAACAAGTTTTGAAATGTTTAAATAAAAACATATTAAATTAAGTTTGAAAATAATAAAATTAAAGTTTCTGGTCAAGGAGCACGACCGTGCTCAAGTAGGGCACGACCGCGCTCGTTGCCGGGCGTGACCGTGGTGGTCTGAGCGCGCCCGTGGTCGAGTCAGAAGGTACTTCCTAGGTTCTGGACATAGAGCACGACCGTGCTCGTATCTGGCACGACCGCGTCTAGTGTTTGTTTTTGGTCAAGACTTGTTTGCTCGGTAAGCACGACCGGGCCACACCTGGGGCACGACTGTGCTTGGTCAGGCACGACCGCGCTCAGGGATGAGCGCGACCGTGTCGGGCCTTTTTCAGACACAATTCGATCGATTCTTATATTAATAGCTTCTAGATTCTTAGGGCTTTCACTTAGTGGATGATTACGAATGTTTCTACATAGTTTAATTGTATTTATATCATGTCTAGAGTGTAGTTCGAGTAAAATTTATGTTTCAGCTTTTTGGTTCAAAATCGGATCGATTTGAGTGTTTCTACAACGAATTGACATAGGGCTTTCATAGTAGAGGTAGATACAAAGCTGAAGACATGTTACTTACTTGTTGAAAGTGGGCAATTGAATGCGGTCGGCTACGGGTCGAGCGGCTTCGTTTCTTGGCGATCAATCGGACGATAGAGGTGTTGTGAGCGTCGAGTGAGAGTTCTGAGAGATCGAGTGGGTGTATATGAGAGTGTAGGAAACGTGCAACTGACTCTATATCGACGAATTTGAGAGGCTCGGTTGTGGTGTGAATGGGATTAATTAATTGTGCAAATTGGACGACAATTGATGCGTGTTTTAGACGAATTTCAGTCGAGTATGGTCTGACGCGCGAAGACCGGCTTTTCTTTATTTTAATTTTCACGAATTCAGAAGGTATGGTATGGTTTGACTTTCTGCAGTCAAGTGGGTTCATCAGCGCGACCGTGTCTACTCTAGGCGCGACCGCGCTTAGGTCGGCAGGCGCGACCGTGCCTAGTCCTAGGCGCGACCGTGCTTGCCTAGTTTTGTAGTTTTTTTTTGAGTTTTGTCAGTTTTGGTCCTCGGGGCTTGTGAGATAATTGCGTTTTTGTTTAATTTGTTATTGTAATAGAATAGTTTGTATATGTAACTGCATCGTAGTTTGTTTGTACACGAATCGAAACTGAAATGTGTTTGTTTATTGAAATCAAACGATTACATGATGAAAATCAGAAATGTTACATAGTTATCTGGCAAATGGAATGTTCTGTCTAAGGAAAGAGTGGTGTATAAATCCCTCCTGGACCCATCATTCTTTCCTGGGAACATATCTGTTGGAGGTACTACTCTAGGAAGATAACCACCTTGTAATATTTTAAAAGGAAGATTATGGTTTGACACGTAAAATGTTTTAAAGACTTGTTCTGGTTTACCAAGATAAGTAATGATGAAAGGATGTCATTGGCAATGATTGCATTGGCATGGAATGTTTTCACCATTTTGGTGTGTAAAGGAATGTTTTTGTCAAAACCCACATAATATCTTGCAACTTATGGGCAGTGATTGCTATATCTCCGAAGGGGACGAATTGAATGTGGACCGTTACATTCCTTTGTGTTATGTAATGGGGGACCCTTTATAAAGGTTATGGAAAGTGGTGACGACCACTTAAGAGGTTTACGAACCTCGATAAGATGTAAGTTGTGCAAGAATAAATGTTATGTTTGGGCAAGGGCGTATGTGAAAGGTAAAAGTGATGTTTTCAAACGTGTCATATACAAACCATTTGAATGGATCAAAGATATTTTGATTTAAACTCGGAACTCACCAGCGTAAGATGACATGTTTTTAAGCATGTGTATCAGGTAAAGACGTAGCCTCCTGTAGTAAAGGCATGGGGCTAGAGTAGAGGCATCTGGTGGGCTATCTGGCATTCTCTTACAGGCTAACATTAGAATAGAAGTATTTGTACTTTCTCTAGAATGTACATTAAACAAGTTTTTATGAAATAAATATATTATTTTAAAGTCTTCCGATGTGTATGATCTCTGTTTACTATATGTTCATGAGTAAATCCGACAAGTGGCCAACATCTCGGGTGGCCGGGATGTGGGTGTCACAAGTTGGTATCAGAGCTATAGTTTAAGAGAACTAGATACTTGCCTTAGTATCTAGACTTAAACTAAGGGTTAAGGGACAGTAAGAATGCTAGTAGAGATGCCAGTCAAGATAACCTGATGCTAAGGAAAAAAAAAGTAAAAGGTAGGGATATTTAGTAGGAACATGATAGAAGGATAACTAGAGCACCGAAAGTGGTGTAAATGATTAATTTCGTCTTATCTACATTTATTAATATTTACAATACACTTGTGTTCAGAGCTATCAATCTATCATGCGAATACTAAAACACTCCATATCTTTTGTAGAAAATGGCCGGTAGAGGAAAGGGTAAGAGAGGAGGAAAGGGTAAGAGAGGAGGAAGGGTTAATCCCAATACTCCTAAAAGGCAGACGCAGTCTACCGCAAATGTCGAATCTGATATAGGAAATAGGGAACATGTTGAAGTAAATGAACCGACAGTGGAGCCACAGATGCAGAATGAAATAGATATGGCTGTAGCTATAGCTTTGGATACGACTTTGCCTATCCTATTGGCTGGTTTAGAGGAAAGTAGAAAGAAAGATAAGGCATAAGAAGTTGTTAAGAATGTAGATGACAACGATCTCTACGAAAATGAATCCGACGATTCTTATGAGGCCAGACCAGTGAAGAAAGGGAGGAAGGGGTGCTCCTATAAAGAATTCAAAGACAGCAGACCTCCAAAGTTTGATGGTATAAAGGATACCACAATTACTCATCAGTGGATCTGGGAGATTGAAGCAGTAATCAAGATTAGTGAATGTAGAGACGACCAGAAGGTGAAATACGCCACTCACTCATTCGTATCAGAAGCATTATGTTGGTGGGAGAATCTGGTCATAGCTATTGGTGAGAAGGCTATTGACCGAATGTCATGGGAGGAGTTGAAAAGATTACTGATTGAGGAGTTTTGTCCTGATAACGAAATGGACAAACTCGAGAGGGATTTTCTCAGGCTAGAAGCCAGTAGTATGACTCATCGAGATTATACTACGAAATTCAATAGAATGGCCCGTTTGGTACCCCATTTGGTGACCCCTTAAGCTCTACTAATTAAGAGATACGTACAAGGGTTACCATCTGAGATTTGAAGGTTAGTGAAAACTTCAGAGTTGAAAAAAGTTAGATCCGCCGTACAACTTGCTTCGACTATGTAAGACGAGGTCTATGGTTCCCGCCCAATGGAATCAAAGAGAAAATGGTCCGAAAATTCTCAAGGCCAGAAGAAATAGAATTACGGAGAATGGAAGAAGAAGAAAAGTACAAGTGGTGTCACCACGTGTACCACCTTTGGTAAGAATCATGCCGGAGAATGCAGATTGAAATCCGACACATGTTTCAAATGTGGCAAGGCAGGGCATTTGGCGTATAACTGTCCTATCAAGCCTTAATGCTTTAAGTGTGGAGAGATTGGGCCTAGAATGTTGGAATGCCCAACACTTAAGATTAACAATCCCGATCCTTTGAAGGTGAAGGAAGGAGAAGCCTCCAAAGCTAGGAGTAGGGCTCATACCCTAACAACCGAAGAGGCTAAGGCGTTGCCAGACGTAGTATCCGGTATGTTTCTCATTAACCACGTACCTGCTACTGTATTATTTAATTCCGGTGCTAGCAGAAGTTTCGTATCCCTAGATTTCTATCCTTTATATGAGACCTTTGAAGTTGAAACGGCTATAAGAAATACGATGAAGGTGGCAGAAGTCATTCAAGATTGTTTCATCGATCTTGAAAGGCACATATTTCACTTTAGACTATATCCAATGATCCTCTAGGGATTTAATGTAGTCTTGGGAATGGACTGGTTGGCAGCAAATGATGCCCATATCATTTGCAACAAGAAAGCAGTCCAGATACAGACTCTGGACGGCAATTAGATCTCAATCTATGGTGATAAGATAAGATCAGCCATTAGGATCATTTCTATGATGAAAGCTATGAAGTTTATAAATCGAGGCAGTGAGGCCTACTTGGAATACGCTATTGATTCTAAAATGAAAACGAGTAGTCTGTGACTTTCCTGATGTATTCCCCGAAGAATTACCATGAATACCTCCAGAAAGAGAAGTGGAGTTTTGAATCGACTTAGTGCCTGGTGCTAAGCCTATATCTAAGGCACCTTATCGATTAGCTCCATCAGAAATGAAGGAACTAATGTCACAACTGCAAGAGTTATTAGATAGAGGTTTCATCAGACCGAGTATCTCGTCTTGGAGTGCTCCGGTTCTTTTTGTAAAGAAGAAGGATGGTAGTATGCGTATGTGCATAGACTACCGAGAGTTGAACAAACTTACCATAAAGAACAGATACCCGTTACCAAGGATCGATGACCTATTCGATCAATTATAAAGAGCGAACTGGTTGTCAAAAATCGATCTAAGGTCGGGTTATCATCAGTTAAAAGTTAGAGAAGAAGATATTCCAAAGACAACCTTCCGCACGAGATATGGACATTATGAATTTTTAGTAATGTCATTTGGTTTGACTAATGCCCCCACCGCATTCATGGATCTCATTAATAGGGTTTGTCGACCAATGTTGGACCGATCTGTGATCGTGTTCATTGATGATATTCTAATTTACTCAAAGAATGAAGGATACCATGCACGTCATCTCAAGGAAGTGTTAGAGACACTTAGAAAGGAGAAGCTATATGCCAAATTTTCTAAGTGTGCGTTTTGGCTCAGAGAAGTTCAGTTCTTGGGTCATGTGATAAACACAGAGGGAATTCTTGTAGACCCTTCAAAGATAGAGATGGTGATGAAATGGAACCCGCCAAGAAAACCTACAGAAATTCGTAGTTTCTTAGGTTTGGCTGGTTACTATAGAAGATTTATTCAGGATTTCTCCAAGATTGCAACCCCATTGACAAAACTTACGAAGAAAGAGACAAAGTTTGTATAGGGAGCAGAGCAAGAGAATGCTTTCCAAAAGCTAAAAGAGAAATTGACTCAGGCTCCAGTATTGTCTTTACCAGAAGGAACAGAGGATCTGGTAGTTTACTCTGATGCTTCATATCAAGGCCTAGGGTGTGTACTGATGCAAAGAGGCAAGGTTATAGCCTATGCTTCACGACAAGTCAAACCCCATGAAGCCAACTACCCGACTCATGATTTGGAATTAGATGTTGTAGTATTTGCACTTAAAATATGGAAACACTATCTGTACGGAGTTAAGTGCACAATCTACACAGATCATAAAAGCTTAAAGTATTTCTTTGAACAAAGAGATCTGAACATGAGGCAGCGAAGATGGTTAGAACTGATAAAGGATTATGATTGTGAAATCCTGTATCATCCAGGAAAAGCAAATGTAGTGGCAGATGCTCTAAGACGTAAGGAAGAGCATCCTCCTATCAGGGTGAAGTCATATAAGTTAGTTGTAACTCCTGACTTTATGACTTGGCTCAGGAATGTCCAGTAAGAAGCATTGAAAGCAGAGAATAATAAGAAGGAAAGAATGGCTGGACAAGAGAAATATTTAGAAGAGAATGAGTACGGAGTTAAGGCTCGAACCTCTCGTATGTGGATACCACATAGAGGTGAATTCAGATTTAAAGTTCCGGATCTCATAAATCATGATATTCGATTCATCCGGGGTACTACAAGGATGTACCAAGATCTACGCCAAGATTATTGGTGGCCTGGTATGAAATTCGATATCATGAAATTTGTGGCTAAATGCTTGACTTGTTCTCAACTCAAAGCAGAGCATCAAAAGCCTTATGGCAGATTGAAGCCACTAGATATTCCAGAATGGAAATGGGGCATATCACTATGGATTTCATAACAAAGCTATCGAAGACAGCTAAAGGTTATGATACCATATGGGTGATAGTAGACATATTGACTAAGAGTGCTCACTTCTTACCGAGATGTGAGACATATTTTTCAGAAAGGTTAGCAGAGGCATTTATCAAAGAAATTGTTTCACGACATGGAGTGCCGGTTTCAATTATATCTGATAGAGACACAGGTTTTACGTCGCGTTTTTGGAAAAAGTTCCATAAAAAAATGGGAACTAAATTATTAATTAGCACGGCATATCATCCTCAAACGGATGGTCAAAGTCAAAGAACGATATAAACACTTGAGGATATGTTACGTGCTTGCATTATTGACTTCGGTGGAAGTTGGGATAGTCATCAACCTTTGGTAGAATTCTCGTATAACAACAACTATCATGCAAGTATTGGCATGCCACCATACGAAATGTTGTACGGGGGAAGATGTAGAACTCCCATCTGTTGGGGAGAAGTTGGACAGAGAGAGCTTGGAAGTAAAGAGATTGTCCAAGCTACGAGTATAAAGTTAGAACAAATTAGAGCTCGTTTGAAAGCTGCTCAGGATAGACAAAATTCCTATGCAGAAAAGAGACGAAGGCCGATATAGTTCCAAGTTGGAGATTGCGTTCTGTTGAAAGTATCTCCGTGGAAAGGAATCATAAGATTCAGAAAGAGAGGGAAGTTGAGTCTAAGATTTATTGGACCATTTAAGATTATAGCTCAAGTAGAGAAGGTTGCGTATAGATTGGAATTGCTAGAAGAGTTGAGTGGAATCCACTCAACATTCCATGTATCGCACTTACGAAAGTGTCTGGCAGACGAAACCTCTCATGTACCACTGAATGATATAGAGGTAGACGAAAGATTGAATTATGTCGAGAAGCCAGTGGCTAAACTCGACTGGAAAGAAAAGAGATTACGAAATAAAGTAATCAAGCAAGTGAAAGTTCAGTGGCAACATCAAAGGGATCTGAAGCCACATGGGAGACAGAGAAAGAGATGAGGCAATCCTATCCTTACTTATTCGAGTAAGTAACAAGTTTCGAGGACGAAACCTTTGTAAGGGGGGTAGATTTGTAACACCCCAATTCTTGTAAGGAGTATAAGTAGGACGATTAAAATAATCATTAAATAAAACCCTAAGGGTTAGATTATAATTAAGTTAAAGTCCAAGGGCTGAAAATGAAAAATGGTGAAAATTGGGCGATGTCGGACCGACATCGTAAGGGATAGCGTTCCGCTATGTAGGCCGCAAGGATTCATCCAGGAGATGTCATGTGTCAGCTGACTAATCGTTGAAATCTGACACGTGTATAGTAGATAACGGAACGGCATGAAGACCATAACGGTCCGCTATGCCCATAACGGACCGACATCATGAACATAGCGGTCCTCTATGTGCTCGCCAAGCCAATAAGCCGCCTCATATGGATGTCAGACTGACATCCATATGTATAACGGTCTGCTATGGACCCAGATCATGCCTATAAATAGAAAGGTCGGGAATTTTGAAATGGAACATCAACACACACCACAAACACACTCTAAAACACATAGTTAAGCTCTGACCTCGGTTCCCGTTCCCCGGTTCACGTAGAGAAGTCTGGTTCTCAGCTTTTTGACCCCAATACGCAGTAGATAGTTCTAAGGTAAGGTTCTGAGTAGTTCCTAATGACTTTGTTATTTCCACTAAGCTAGGAAATTATGATTGAGTAATGTTGTAATGACTTAGGACCCTGATCCGAGTCATTGTGAATAGGAAGGAAGTTAGAGGTGTGTTATATGATGCCCCTTTTAAACGTTTTTAAATGTTTTGGGCATGATGCACGTGTTATTAATGTTTTAGATACTGTATGCCAATGATTTAAATCCGTGAGCCAGTATCCATGATGTTGCAAGAGAAAGGTTTATGTTATAAAAAAAGGTAACCATCCGACCAGTATGTAGTTATCTAGCAAACAGAATGTTCTGTCTAAGGAAAGTGTGGTGTATAAATCCCTCCTAGACTCGTCATTCTTTCCTGGGAACATATCTGTTTGAGGTACTACTCTGGGAAGATAACCACCTTGTAATATTTTAAAGGGAAAATTATGGTTTGACACGTAAAATGTTTTAAAGAATTATCCGTTTACCAAGATAATTAATGATGAAAGGATGTGATTGGCAGTGATTGCATTGGCATATAATGTTTTGACCATTTTGGTCTGTAAAGGAATGTTTTTTTTGTCAAATCCCACATAATATCTTGCAACTTATGGGCAGTGATTGCTATATCTCCAAAAGGGGACAAATTGAATGCGGACTGTTACATTCCTTCGTGGTATGTAATGGGGGACCCTTTATAAAGGTTATGGAAAGTGGTGACGACCACTTAAGAGGCTTACGAACCTCGATAAGATGTAAGTTGTGCAAGAATAAATGTTATGTTTAGGCAAGGGCGTATGTGAAAGGTAAAAGTGATGTTTTAAAACAAGTCATATACAAACCATTTGAATGGATCAAAGATATTTTGATTTCAACTCGGAACTCACTAGCGTAAGCTGACATGTTTTTAAGTATGTGTATCTAGTAAAGACGTAGCCTCCTGTAGTAAAGGCAAGGGGCTAGTGTGACAATCCGGACTTTTAGATTAAGTCTGTTAACTATATCCAGTTAAATCCTAACCTTTGTAACCAAAACTCAAACTTCAGGGACTGTTTCTGTCATTCCTTCAAACTCTAACTACAAGGACTAGTTATGTAAATACTCATAAATCAAATCTGTTGACTTTGCAAAGTCAAAATTGTTATTCTGTTGACTTCTGAAAGTCAAACAAACTAGTTCTTAACTCTATACAAACCACAAGGACTAATTCTATCAAACTCTATAACTCCAATTCACATGAAACTACAGGGACTGAATCTGCCAAGTCCTAAAACTCTATCAGTTGACTTTTCAAATCAAACTAATTTAGTTCCTGTTGACTTCTAGGAGTCAAACCCATAATCCTTTGATCCCAATTCGAATCCATAATCGAAGATGTGCGCGAATTTGTAACCGAAATGCACGTTAACAACCTAAATGCCCATCATTAACTCGTTTAAACCCGACATTAATCGAATTAAACCCCAATTATGGGTAATCAAACTATAATCGTCAACACATTAAGACTAATCATCAAATTCGATCATTTTCATCTGTTATCCTCTCAATTGAGCACTCTGCACACCTCATTCGAACTCTATTGAAGCTTTTGCACACAACAATTGGATCTGATTCACAGTAGAGTTCGTCAGAGATCAAGCTATTCATAGTCGGCAACATCATTCACTCGAACCCCATCAATTCGTCCACTATTCTGGTAAATTTCTACACCCTTAGCTTCTGTTTCACCTGTTGATTGAAAGCCCTATCAATTCCAGGGCTTACAACATCGAATTGAATCGATCCAGTAATCTAGGGTTCAAACATTTCCAGTTTGGTCGAACCCTATCAATTCGATGTCTAATTATGAAATTGAACACACCCTTAGAGTCGCCTATATGTCTGAATTGAAAACCCTATGAAATCCATGGCTGACAACATCGAATTGCTGGCGATCCGGAATCTAGGGTTTGTTCATATTTCAATTTGGGGGTTTTAATCTTAACGACTATCTCAATCAAATTAAACCACAGGGTTAGATTCGCAATCCTCTGTTTGTTAAAAACCCTATGGTTTCAAACCATTTCATTATCAGAATCAATCTAATCGATCCAAGATCAAACCTAGAGTTTTCGGCTTCTGAATCTCAAATTAAACAATCCAAATCCAATTGATTTTTGCAATTAACCTTCACCACATGTTCGTCTTTGGCCGATAATCAAAACCCTTAACCTGTTGTTGCTAATCAATATCGAAATCGTGGGTTTGGCTTGGGATTCGATCGTACGTGGGTTTGGAAGGGGATACCACTAGACTTAATTGATAAAACCAAACAGAACCGGGTTCTGTTGCGAATCTCTAGCGGGCAAAGATAGTTAAGGCACTGGCCTTGTAGGCAGGAGACCCGGGTTCGAGTCCGGTCCCCTGCATTTTTTTTGGTTCTTTTTCCACTATATTTAATTTATAAAAATAATTCCCATATTATTATAATAACATATTAAAGTGTTTTATACCCGGAAAACAACCGTAGGCTCGGTTTTCAAATTATAACCCGTTTTATTACTATTCCCACTTTTAAAATAATATATCTATATTGTTTTCAAAGTGTGATTTCGAATAAAATAATATATTTATATTATTTTCAACCTCACGATCTCAATTAAAAATAATATATATTTTTATATTATTTTTGCCACATTTATAAACTTTATGAAACGATTCCAAAATTATAAATAATATAATTTGTTATATTATTTACCCACGTTTATTATATCGATTAAAAATAATATATTTATTGTTTTTGACACATAAAAGATTGTTTGGTTAAACCTACGAACTTAAAAATAATATATATAGTTATATTATTTTCCTAACCATTTTAAATCGCAAGCATACGAATTTAATGATTTACTTAATATTATTCGTTATTAACGTTCGACACGTAACACATTAATCTTAATTATGATATTAAGAAATATATATATTTCCGTAGACACGTTCGTCTACTCTTAAATCCTTAGAATGCGTTAAGACGTTTGAATCTTCCGTGTCGTCGTCACAAATCCTAATGTGTCCCTAATTGTTCTGTTTATAATTCTAGGGCAAACATGAGCCGTTTTAGGCTAACACTTGTGGATTCGATCTCATACTTGTTTGATAGTACCTACTATGCAACGCAGGTGAGTTTCACGGCGTCTTTTTACTTGTTTTCCTATTGGGGGAGAAACATGCATACACACAAACATTATTTTACTTGTTTTCCCGTTGGGGAGAAACATGCATACTCACAAACAGTATTTTTACTTGTTTTTCCGTTGGGGAGAAACATGCATACAAATGAATATCATTTTACTTGTTTTCCTGTTGGGGAGAAACATGCGTACAAACAAACATCATTTTACTTGTTTTCCCGTTAGGGAGAAACATGCATACGAACAGACATCCGTTACTTGTCTTCCAGCCAGGGAGAGACATACACACGGACAAGGATCACATAGTATTTCATTACCACTTGTGTACTTAAGCGTAAACACTATCATGAAAGTCCTCACATCGAACCGTTAATATGGACTTAGCCAGGTAATTTGAGTAGTACTACTGGGTTTGAAAAACCCCACCCAGGCTAGTCACGCTAGCACGATTGGAGGTCGAACGGGTGTAGATTGGCCTAAACATATTAGTCAGGGTTGATAGACCTGGCTGGAGGCAAACAAACAAATAAACAGTCAGCTTCGGTTGCGAGCGCTTAGAGTAACTGGTACATTGTCTAGCTAGCAATAGGTGTGACTTACGTATGTGGATCCAGCAACACTCAAACAGTTTATTTACATACAAACCTGTGAATTCACCAACCTCGTGTTGACACTTTTTCTTACATGTTTCTTAGGTCGCTTTGGCACATGTTGCACACTTAGGACATGCATGGAGTCCTACTGTCATATCATTCATTTCAAACATTTTAAACAATTTTACTTATTTACATTAATTGACACTTGTTGGGTGTAATTACTTTTGATTTCATTCTAACGTTTACGCTTCCGCATGTAACTCTGAACATTTATGTTATGACTTTTTAAGTCTCATATAGTGTCGTTTGATGTTACTAATGACTGAGATCCTGGTGTGTCACCTTCCAAACGGTAAAACTCTGTTAGTGGAATTTGGGGGTGTGACAGCTAGAGTAGAGGCATCTGGTGGGCTATCTGGCATTCTCTAACAGGTTGGCATTAGAATAAAAGTATTTGTACTTTCTCTAGAATGTACATGAAACAAGTTTTTATGAAATAAATATATTATTTTAAAGTCTTTCGTTATGTATGATCTCTGTTTACTATATGTTCATGAATAAATCCGACAAGTGGCCGACATCTCGGGTGAGCCGGGATGTGGGTGTCACAGAATCACCCTTTCAACTGCAGATAACTTCTTATCTTTCTTCCACTAAGAGCTCTTGTCAAGTACATCTTGTTTCTTTGTCGACTCAACATGAGTTACTTCAGGTTCTTTCACTGTCTCTAGTAAATCAAAGTCATTTCCCTCATCGACCAAGTAATCAAACTTCCCGATCATAGACCCATCAGCCGCTACATAACTCTGTTTCTATTCATATTCATATTTCTGATGATCTTTATCTGTAGGACCATCATCGTCTAAGTCTTCTTCATTCGAGCCTTCATTCACATTCCCTGAACCATCTCCACAGTTATCGTCATCAGACGGAGGTTTATCATCCTTTTTTTCTCCAGTAATTATAACCTCTTCCTCCTCTTCCTCGTTCTCTTTCTCTTCGTCTTCTTTTTGTGTCTCAGGATTCTCCATTCCTTCACCTTCTGGATTAAACATGTCATTAAAATCAAAATCATCATGAGAACCTAGAATATTTATAATAAGATCAGGAAAAAATTCATCATTAATAGGTTGTTCACTTGAAGGTCCTTCTTGTACTACTACTGATGTATGTACTTGTTGCTCTGGTGTAGACAATCTCGGTTGATAACGAATGTGCTTGATCAGATCTTGAACTAGCTTTTGTAACGAGTTGATCTGCTCTTGTTAACGAGAATCATTTATCTTCAACTGTAACATCCCGAAAATCCATATGACGAAGGTTCGGACCAGTGAGTGGCTCGACTATCTAGTAACTTACAGGAATTGCAAATCGGTCATGCGACGAGTGTCTATCTTTTAGTTAAGGGCCCGGTTAGTCGTTTATTTCATAGTTCGAGAGGGAAACGATCTAGACGGAATATGAAGGACCCGAAAGAAAACATCGGGAGGTTTATATACCACTTTTACGCAAACCCTAGGGCCATTATTGACCCTAGGTGTGCGATGACAGAGAAAAGCGACGAGGAGAAGGACCGACCGGGGAGGACTAAAGGCGGAAACGCGGCGGCTTGATCCAAGGACTTCCGAACACACAAAGGTAAACCTGTTTTATGCTTAATACGTCGTTTTTATTGTTAGTCCACGAGTACACGGCTAGGGTTCGCGTGGGCGATAGCCGACGGTGGTGGTGACCGTTTTGGTGTACGACGTCACTGGTGGGATGGGTGTTAGCGAACCGAGAACCGGTTGATAGAGGGGGAAGAGATGGCCAATGGTGGTGAAGCAGTGTTAGAGGTGTCACGGTGGAGGTACGTGACGGTGGCCGATGACCGGAAGGAGGGAAAAAGAGAAGGGATAAGCATGGGGGATCAACGGGAAGGAGGAGGTGACCGGTGGCGATTGTGGAGATGTTCACGGCAGTAATCGACGGAGAAGCAAAGATGACTGTGGTGGGGACGTTGGGCAGCAAGCCGAAGGTCGACGGGATGGTTCACGGTAGTGAGATGGTGGACTGTGCATGGTGATGTACGGCCAGAGGTGCACGAGAAAGGGGACGAGGACGACGGTGGTGACGAGTGGCATGGTGGTGCACGACGTGGATATCGGAGTTAGGGTTTACGAGTGCATGGCATGCATGCATGTAAGGAAACCGGCTCGGGTGTATGTAATCTCGCGTGGCTAGGGTTTGCATGGGCATGCACGTGCATGCGTGGAAACCTAGGTCCGGGTATACGGGTTCTAAACGAGTCAAAGACGACCCGTTACGAGTGGACCTGTGAAACTAGGGTTTCAGGGGGCGTGATGACGAGCGGATGAAACTGAACCTCGGGAGTTATTGTGTATTTATACGTGTTCGACATATGTTTTAGACGTATTCTGATCGTGTGATCATACGCTTGATAGGTTTGGGTTTCGAGCAGGAACGACGAGTTGCAGAGCAAGGACTTGGACTTTTCGCAACCTGTGAGTTTCTAATCCCCCTCTTTTAAACGTTTTACTATTTTTGGGGCTATCGTACATACTTACCAGGGATGTTTAATGTATTAAACGTGTTAAGAGTTTTGGGTGTCAACCCGAGGTGTTTATGAACTAAAACATTCAGTAATGAGTCGGAGAGTCTATGGGGGTGTTTATGAGACCATGTGATTTAGGCTTAAAGGTGTGTATATGGTCGTGGGTCATATGGTGACCTAATAGGGATGAGTCAGGATTGTATTTACAGTACGACTAGGAGGTGGCACGGGGAGTGCATGTACGTAGTATGTGCTTCAATAATGAGATATATATTTATATGGGTGTGGCTATATTAGCAGTATATTGTGTTATGAGTTAGTCAGGGTGGGTCGGTATATACGCTAAACGCTTATGATTATGTGTATGATACTTTGTCCTAGTGCTATGTGTGAAGTGCAGGTGCAGTTAATGAGTCGTGTACATAGAGTTTATTGTTACTTGATTATACATGTGTTGTGCGCATTGTGTCGTTGTCCTTGTGACACGACGTGTATTGTGTTTGTATTGTGTGACACCCACATCCCGGCTCACTCGAGATGCCGGCCACTTGTTGGATTTACTCATGAACATATAGTAAACAGAGATCATACACAGCGGAAGACTTTTAAAATACTATATTTATTTCATAAAACTTGTCTATATGTACATTCTAAAGAAAATATAAACATTTCTATTCTAATGCCAGCCTGCCAAAGAATGCCAGATAGCCCACCAGATGCCTCTATTCTAGCCCCTTGCCTTTACTGCAGGAGGCTACGTCTTTACCTGATACACATGCTTAAACATATGTCAGCTTACGCTGGTGAGTTCTAAGTTTTAGTCTAAATATCTTTGACCTCCATCTCATACATAAATGGATTTACATGTCACACATTTAAAACATTACATTAACTTCTTGCCCAAACATAATACTTTAAACTTGCACACTTGTCTTTCCGAGGTCACGTTAACCTCCAAGTGGTCGTCACCACTTATACATACCCTTGTACAAGGTACCATACTATATTCCACAAAGGAATGCAATATATCTCTACGTCTTAAGTTGCAAGATATTATGTGGCATTTGGCCAGACGTGGCAAAACCTTTCCTTTCTTTACAGACCAATATGGTCAAAATGTTTGACATGGCAAAACATGCCAAAACTCTATTCTTTACTCTTTGTTAAGACAATAAATGTCAAGACCTTTACAAGTCAAGGTAAAACCCTGACTCCTCTGTCATTACTTATCTTGGCTTACCATGATAAGTTCTAAAACGTTTTACGTGTTAAAACCATTTTCTTTCTCAAAATCTTTTTAATGTGAAATTATGCTAAAAGGCAAGTTTCCATTCTAACCATTCCTTTCAAAACCAGTCCTTATCCTAAATCCTCGTAAAGGTTTCTCCATGGTATATCAAAAAGACAAGGTGGTTATCCTCCTGGAGTAGTATCTCCAACAGAGATGTTCCCAGGAAAGAATGACGGGTCCAGGAGGGATTTATACACCACTCTTTCCTTAGACAGAACATTCTGTTTGCCAGATAACTACATACCGGTCGGGTGGTTACCCAACGCTTCTTTGATATCTCATGAATACTCCGTTACTTAGTTTTAAGATTTAGACATGTTTTATACATAACCTCTTGCAACATGAATGATATCCCAAATATTTAAATCAAGGTATATAGCATTTATGTAAATCTTTCTAGCATGCATACCAGCCCAAAACATTTAAAAAGGGGCCTTATAGAACTCACCTCTATCTTCCTTTCCCTTCACACAATTCTTTCGTGCTAATGTAAACATCACAACGAGTGGGAACAGGGTCCTAAGTTATTATAACATTACTTAATCATAAGTTCATAGCTTAACCAAGTCATTAGGAACTAGGCAGAACCTTACCTCAGAACTATCTCCTGCGTATTGGGGTCGAAAAACTGGAAACCGGACTTCTCTACGTGAACCAGGGCTCGGGGCACGCTTCCCTAGATTAACTAGGTGTTTTTTGAGTGAGTTTTCAGCTTGAAGTGTTCTAAAAACGAGCTCTAGGTCCATCTATTTATAGGGTGCTCGACAAGCCCGTAGCGGACCTCTAAGACATAGGGTGGCGGTCCGCCACCCGTTGAGGCGGCTTATTCTGGATTGAGGCACACGTAGCGGACCACTATGCTTCATCGTGACGGACTGCTAAGGATTATTGCGGCTGGCGGACCGCAAAGGATCCAATGACGGTCAGCTACCAGCCTTCCACACGTCAGTTTTCAGTGACTAGTCACCTGACACGTGGCATCTCCTGAGTGATCCCTTGCTCCCTACGTAGCAGACCGCTATCCCTTTGGTGGCGGTCCGCCACCTATCCAACTTTCCAAATTTTCATTTTCAGCCCCTGAACTTTGAATCAATTGCATTATAACCCCCTGTACTTTAACATAATGTAATTTTAACCCCCCCTAGGGTTTATCAAATGACCATTTCAACCCTTACACTTGTATTTCTTTGAAAATTGGGGTGTTACACATTGTTGTCATTATGACATGGCAAACGGGATTGTGGAGGACTAAGTCCTTCGGGAGGTCACCAAAGGTTACGATGTCCAACAGGATAGTGATGAGCTCGGGGTGTGTCGAATGTCCTAACGAGGATAACCCTGACGAGGATGCAGTAATGAGGTATGTGTTTGTGTGCTTATATATTTGTGTTAAATTGCATACAAGCGTGGGTTATATTTATTGTGCATGAGATAGTAATAATGTGGTGAGTCGAGTTAGATTGACCAATGTGTCAGGATTGTGATGTGATGCTTACAACTGTTATGTAAGTTGATCTGTAAGAGCCTTGGTCAAGGCCGAGTAAGTTGATGTTTAGGGATTTGTGTGTTAACAAAGTGTCGAGTTAATACGTGTACATGAGCATGAGTTATTAGTGTAGTAAGTTCAACCAATGTCGAGAGACTGCGGGATTATCATTATTATGGGATGAGTCTTGGGTAATGAGCTATTATAGGATATCGGGTGAAAACATGGGTTATCTATTTGTTAATGAATTGTGGACCTATTTTATAAGGACCGGGGTCCTGAGTAAAGTTTAAATAACTTTTGAGACGAGTTGCCTTCTAATTAAACTAAACTATTAGAGCTCACTAAGCGTAGCTGACTTTGTGTGTACGATAGATTGTTTTGCAGGTAAGCGTTGCGTTAACATATCTTGGCTTGGGAGGGGTGCTACTCGGATTGGTGTGCAAACATTCGTGAGGTAACTTAATGACATTAAATACTAATTACTGTTTTTAGAAAGACTTCCGCTGTAGTTTAATATATCTAAAATGATTATTTTTAAGGGAATAACCCGTTATGAGAACCAACTATAGGGTGCCCGGTTTGGGCCCTTACAAGTTGATATCAGAGCCGTGGTTTAAGAGAAAATCGGTGTTTTTAAGCAAATAAAATGCCTTAACTTAAACTAAAAATGGGACAAGGGTGAAACGAATGACACCACGAGTTACCACGAGCCAAGAGGTACGTCTTTTGAGTTATGCATTAATTGTTAGAGTGTTAATTATGTAGAATAACACTATGTGTGAGTTGAGAAATATGGAGTAGCACTAATTGTGACTATGTGAGATAGTTTGGTGTGTCGATATGATTTAGTAATTTTGTGTTTAAACTTTGATGGTGTGAGATTGTGATAAATATGATGACTTGCTAGATTATTGTGTGATACTATATGAGTTGTGTGAGATGCATGTGCATCCGGGGTGTATGAAAGATAGAAAGCTAGTGTGAATATAATGGGGAAGGTTTAGAATCTGAGCAGTAATGTGGACCACCGAATTGCATTTGACCACCATAATTTGGCAGTCTATGATTACTCTCATATTCTGAATTTGACGCCCATAGTAATCACTCCAATGTTCTATCTTGTGCAGGTACTGATGGCCATGACGATTCATACTAGATGGGTCAGGCGAGGAGCCCTTATTAGGAGGTTGACAGAGCGGAAGGCTAGACGTGCGGCTGTTGTTTGCATGGTTATCTTTGGGAGAAGACGGATCTTAGCACATGTTCCATGGATGGTGGTTCCATCGGCGACTGAGGATGAGCAAGAGCTACCAGCACAGGAGGTAATCTTGGTTCTTTCGGCGCCTAATGCTCCCAGTACTACCGGGGCAACTATGCGAGGTGGACTCAGTAGCTCCTTTTACAGGAGAGGTGGTTGGAGAAGAAGACATGCATTTGCGGTCAGGAGTCAGCCTTCGAGACACAACACCGAATCGGGAAACGGATGGCTGGAGGAATTTAATGATGAGGAATAAGTGGGTGATAACCCTGACTTGTTCAGTGTTTAGAGAAGTGGTGGTTACCACGACAGGACTAGAGCATTTTGAGTAGTGGCCGTCAGGCACTTTTGTAACGAAATATCTATTCTTGGTTTTTCAATTACTTGATTTTGACCTTGATAGTGAGTCTTACCTTGGGATAGTTTAAAACGTAGTTAATAATAGATGCATGGGTGATAGCTTGCTATTGGTGGTGTAGTGCGAGTTATATGTGATTATGTGATTACCTTTCGAATAACATGAGTTCATACTAAATGTAATCCTTGATGTGATGCTAGAGCTTGGTTGGTTAGATTGTATGAGTAGACCTGAGTTTTGATTATTTGTGTGTGTCTACGGTCTTAAGATAGTGTCACCTATGTGTTATGCTTAGGTGATATGTGAAGTGTAAGGGGGGTTGTTTAGCCTTACTATGATATTAAATGTCTTTATATCTTAAGGCATAGATCTTCGCGAGGTAAATGTTTTGGTGCTTAAGGGCATGAGAGAGTTTGGTGAATAAACTTGTATGTCGTTAATTGAGTTGCTTATGAGTATGAGTTAATTATGTCACGTACTTAATAGTCATGGCAGGAGATCAAGTGTAAGCTCGATATGGTGTTGACTTTTGTCAATAGGTTATTGTGTCTGACGACAGTCAGGCGGGAGATCGTGTTTGCTGGTGCCTTCGGGCCAAACAATAAGATATACTTGTGTGTCTATGAATGACGAGGTCATATTGTATACGTATAGATTTGCCCCGATCTAGCTAGTTGTGTATGTGCACTTTGTGCGAGTTAGAAGGTTGAGTTATTAGTACATGTGTAGAACAATGTGTGTTCTGTAGTTATGTGTGTCAGTGTGTGTCCTTGTAGTACACGCTTAGTCATGCATAGGACGGATGGTTAGTGTGCTCAAGTATGGTATTTCTATCTTGACGATTTTCTCGACGCTGCTGCGTCGAGGTGATGCAAGGAGTTTTGACGTCTTTCTAGACGACCAGTGAGGTGCTCTTAGGAGATGCCTATGCTTATATCTTGGGAATTCGGAGCACGAAGCCAATGGGCGGAGCTGTGAGGGTAGAGGATGAAGGCGTTTATGTGGACGTTTGACCAGAAATGTTCATGATGAGATCAAGGTGATGACACTGAAGATTTCAGCACGTAGTTAACAAAGTGACGAAGGGCCTTCATGGAACACGTTCCATATGCAGGATTCAGTCGAGGTAAGACCCCAGATGAATAGGGATGTTTTCCCTAGATGAGACGACGAATAGCTGACGCTTGTGAGCAGACGGACTTCGTGTTCGTAAATTATAAATGAGACGCGGTCGGTGATCACATGGCAATGAAGTAAAGAGATACTTTGGTAGGGAATTTTGTGGAGACGTACATACAAGCTCCTGGAGATCATCGGAGAAAGATATTAGTAATGCCGTTATGGGTAGGGCAATGGGCTAGAGTTTGGGAATCATCACAAGATGACGATCGAAGTATGAGGAAGATAGGTACGGGGAGCATATAGTGGTGAAGCCGTGAGTGCTTCTATCGGTAAAAGTAGGAACCTACTTAGGGTGATGGCCGTCGGAATGACAAAATCTTTAGGGTACACAGGAGACAAAGGCAATTGTGCCTGTGAGTCATAATGGAACGTGACAAGTGAATGGATAACTGGCAGTGTTGTACTACGCGGTACTAGAGATGATATGTGTAGTATTGTTAAGGACATTAACAGCGACAAAGTATTGTCACGGAAAATGACAACGAGACCTTCGTGAAAGGATTGATATTCAAGGCAATCACGGAAGGCAACATTTAGCAAGTGCCGGGATAACAAGAGTGGGGAATGAATCCGTTTGGCTAAGGACTGGAGAGACGAGAGGCGAAGGAATGGGTAGGTGAAACCTACAAGTCACAAAGTTGAAAGCGAGCAACGGAGAAGACTTCTTTGAACCCCTAGAAGGGTGGTCTATTTTCTAAACAAGGAAACCGTTTTGTAAGTGCATAAGTTAGTGTTAGTCACCAAATGGATTTGGTGCACGAATGAAAACGGAAGGTTATGTCAGGTTGGTCGTACCAACGCAGGATTCGAGGACGAATCCTCTTTAAGGGGGGTAGACTTGTAACATCCCGAAAATCCATATGACGAAGGTTCGAACTAGTGAGTGGCTCGACTATCTAGTAACTTAGAGGAATTGCAAATCGGTCATGCGAGGGGCGATATCTTTTAATTAAGGGCCCAGTTAGTCGTTTATTTCATAGTTCGAGAGGGAAAGGATCTAGACGGAATAGGAAGGACCCGAAAGAAAACATCGGGAGGTTTATATACCACTTTTGCGCAAAACCTAGGGCCATTATTGACCCTAGGTGCGCGACGATAGAGAAAAGCGAGGAGAAGGATAGGCCGGGGAGGAGCAAAGGCGGAAACGCGGCGGCTTGATCCAAGGACTTTCGAACACACAAAGGTAATCTTGTTTTATGCTTAATACGTCGTTTTTATTGTTAGTCCTCGAGTACACGGCTAGGGTTCGCGTGGGCGATAGCCGGCGGTGGTGGTGACCGTTTTGGTGTACGACAGCGCTGGTGGGATGGGTGTTAGTGAATCGGGAACCGGTAGAAAGAGGGGGAAGAGATGGCCAGTGGTGGTTAAGAAGTGTTAGAGGTGTCACGGTGGAGGTACGGGACGGTGGCCGATGACCGGGAGGAAGGAAAGAGAGAAAGGATAAGCATGGGGGATCAACGGGAAGGAGGAGGTGACCGGTGGCGGCTGTGGAGGTGTTCACAGCAGTAATCGACGGAGAAGAAAAGGTGGCTGTGGTGGTGACGTTGGGAAGCAAGCCGAAGGCCGACGGGATGGTTCACGGTGGTGAGATGGTGGACTGTGCATGGTGATGTACGGCCAGAGGTGCACGAGAAAGGGGACGAGGATGACGGTGGTGACGTGTGGCATGGTGGTGCACAACGTGGATACCAGAGTTGGGGTTTACGAGTGCATGGATGCATGCGTGTAAGGAAACCAGCTTAGGTGTACATAATCTCGCGTGGCTAGGGTTTGCATGGGCACGTACGTGCATGCATGGAAACCTAGGTCTGGGTATACAGGCTCTAAACAAGTCAAGGACGACCCGTTACGAGTGGACCCGTGAAACTAGGGTTTCATGGGGGGCGTGATGACGAGTGGATGAAACTGAACCTCAGAAGTTATTGTGTATTTATACGTGTTCGACATATGTTTTGGACGTATTCTGATCGTGTGATCATACGCTTGACAGGTTTAGGTTTCAAGCTGGAACGACGAGTTGCAGAGCAAGGACTTGGACTCTTCGTAACCTGTGAGTTTCTAATCCCCCTCTTTTAAACGTTTTTCTGTTTTTGGGGCTATCGTACATACTTACCAGGGATGTTTAACGTATTAAACATGTTAAGAGTTTTGGGTGTCAACCCGAATTGTTTATGAACTAAAACATTCAGTAATGAGTCGGAGAGTCTACGGGGGTGTTTATGAGATCATGTGATCTAGGCTTAAAGGTGTGTATATGGTCGTGGGTCGTATGGTGACCTAATAGGGATGAGTCGGGATTGTATTTACAGGTCGTACGGGTACAACTAGGAGGTGCCACAGGGGGTACATGTACGTAGTATGTGCTTTAATAATGAGATATATTTGTATGGGTGTGGCTATATTAGCAGTATATTGTGTTATGAGTTAGTCAGGGTGGGTTGGTATATAAGCTAAACGCTTATGATTATGTGTAGGATACTTTGTCCTAGTGCTACGTGTGATGTGCAGGTGCAGTTAATGAGTCATGTGCATAGAGTTTAATGTTACTTGATTATACATGTGTTGTGCGCATTATGTCATTGTCCTTGTGACACAGTGGGTATTGTGTTTGCATTGTTTTCATTATGACATGGCAACCGGGATTGTGGAGGACTAAGTCCTTCAGGAGGTCACCAAAGGTGACGATGTCCAACAGGACAGTGATGAGCTCGGGGTGTGTCGAAAGCCCTGACGAGGGTAACCCTGACGAGGGTGCAGTAATGAGGTATGTGTTTGTGTGCTTATATATTTGTGTTAAATTTCATACACGTGTGAGTTATATTTATTGTGCATGAGATAGTAATAATGTGGTGAGTTGAGTTAGAATGACCATTGTGTCAGGATTGTGATGTGATGCTTACAACTGTTATGTCAGTTGATCTGTGAGAGCCTTGGTCAAGGCTGAGTAAGTTGATGTTTAGGAATTTGTGTGTGTAACCAAGTGTCAAGTTAATACGTGTACATGAGCATGAGTTATTAGTGTAGTAGGTTCGACCTATGTCGAGGAGACTGTGAGATTATCATTATTATGGGATGAGTCTTGGGTAATGAGCTATTATGGGATATCGGGTGAAAACATGGGTTATCTATTTGTTAATGAATTGTGGACCTATTTTATAAGGACCGGGGGTCCTGAGTAAAGTTTAAGTATCTTTTGAGACGAGTTGCCTTCTAATTAAACTAAACTATTAGAGCTCACTCATCGTAGCTGACTTTGTGTATACGATAGATTGGTTTGCAGGTAAGCGTTGCGTTAACATATCTTGGCTTGGGAGCGGTGCTACTCGGATTGGTGTGCAAGCATTCGTGAGATAACTTAATGACATTAAATACTAATTAATGTTTTTAGAAAGACTTCCTCTGTAGTTTAATATATCTAAAATGAGTATTTTTAAGGGAATAACCCGTTATGAGAACAAACTGTAGGGTGCCCGGTTTGGGGCCTTACATCAACTTCCTAATAACTCTTGAACTTGTTGCTTCATGGCTTTGTAAATTAGCATCTTGAGCCTTTAGTTGGCTTATGGTGTTTGCTGCCTCTTGAGTAGCGAAGTTAGCAAAGTCTTCATCGATAAGCTTCAACTTCTTAGAAGCTTTGGCTGTGTCAGGCATAGCTTTACCTTTGCCCTTTCCAACATAATCTCTCTTAGCCATTGCCTTCATTCCTTTTCTTTCAGGACTTTTAATAACAATACCAAATTTAGACGGAGGAGGTCTAACAGGCAAGGCAAGCTCGGTTCAGTCTCTTTCCTTTTCCTTTTATGGGTTTCAGTTATTGTTGCTTCGGTTGTTTTTTCAGTGACCATCGGTTGTGTCACATTCTCAGTTACTGCCTCGGTTTCCACAGGCTCATTCACTATAACTTCTTCAGTATGAACCTCAGTTTGAACTCTTTTTTCATGTAACATCTAGGGTTTTTCCCATGCTTTAAATTTGTGCACAAACATTATTTACATTTTAGTTCATGATCATTTCAACTTATTATACTACAAGTTGTGCAACTATTATACCACATCACTATGGTTTTATATAATATATCTGCATATACACATATTTATTTTATTTAATTACGGAATTAAATTCCATTATGATTGCATATGATGGTTAGGTATAAATGCATGACAAAGTATATTTTTGGTTAAAACCCTACCCTTTTATAAACACATAATGTATATGTGTGATAGTTATTTTCCAAATAATATATTTATATATATTACATCTTTCATAACAATATATGTATATATTATTAATCACCTATATCAATAAATATCTAGCCTTAAAAATATATATGTTGTACAATTTTATAAAACTTATAGTGTTAATTTCATAGATTTTATATACACAAAAGGTTTAAAGAAAATAAGTTTAGTTTAAACCCCTTTGAACCATTGAACCCCTTGAGTGCATCGAACCCCTCAATTTAAACCCCTTGTGAATTTGAAACTATTTTTGCACAGGTTTGACTTTGGAAAGTCTAACCGAGTTCAATCTCTCCAAATTCAGGCATGAATCCATCAAATACAAGTGTTAAAGTGTAATCAATCTCCTGGAAACCAACATGCGACGCTTAGGACCATTTATATTGAGCTAATTACACTGGTAATCAAAGGAATTGAGCCTAATCGACCCGTAACCGTCCTCAATAAATCGCGAATTCAATTCGGGCATGTAACATGAAATTGGTATATAAAACTAAACCCACACCTTCATAACACTCACCCAAAACTTTCTAAACACTCGTTAGCATCATGTTCCCTCTCTAAAGCCCCGTCGAGTTCGAGAATCCCCGATTCGGACGTCCCTGCCGTTCGACCTCCATACAGAACCATTCGAGGTAAAGCTAGTGTTACTAGACTCGCCTCAGGCCACTGAGCAAAAGCCCTATGGTCTAGGGATTAATCTTTGCGAGATTCGAGCAATTGGGTGGCTAGGGTTTAGGGTTATGATCGGGGAAGAAGATGAGTGGGGATTGGATGTTAAAATGTTTTCGCGTCTGTTATTGACCATGGCATGTGCCCAGGTCCATTGTTTAAAGCGTTCGACTCTTAGGGAAGAGGTCGCGGGTTCGAGCCCAGCCCTGCACCTCATCATCCCTTTTTACGCGCGTGATACCGGATCCACTGCCCCCCCATGTTGTTAAAACCTTTTAATAATCCCAACTACCACTACCGGACCTTTGGTCTAGTGGTTAGGCCGCTTGACTCTCACCAAAGAGACCCTGGTTCTAGTCCCGTTGTCTATAATTTTTTTTAAATCATTTTTAAAAACAAAGTTTTAATCTCATTTTTCCTATAAAAATTATTTTATAAAACTCCCAAGACTCGGGAATATTATGTGAACCAAATTGTTAACCTAACAATTTTAAATAAATATTTAATCGTTTTAGAGGATTAAAAACTAATAAACTTTTAATAAAAACTTATAAGATCATTTTATTTAAAAACCACCACTAACTATTTTATTACCCAATTATTTAGTATAACCTATGTCATTTTTATTATTCATTTAATTTAGTAAAGAACCTATTTAACTAGTTGAAACATAAAATTTATAAATTTAACTACCTATATATTCAAGTATATATTCGTTAAACATTTATCTATTAAATTGTAAACAAATTAATTATTCTTAGATTTATATATATATACATATTCAATTTCTTATCAAACAAACGTACTGTTTAGAACAAATAAATACTAGTCCAATTCCTTTATACATTAGTCTTGTGAGCATGACATTGATACATATACAATATTTAAACATAGGTTAACTTTGTGGCTAGCTAAACAACTTGTGCAACTACCCGTACTTGTGCATTCAAGCTACAAATCCAATGTGAGTTTACATAGCCCCTTTTTTTCACTTTTACATCTTTGGGGTGAAACATGATTACAATCAAACTATTTGCAATTATTACAATTCAAACATTATGATCATGTGTGTAATTTGTGCCTTATGCTTGAACACTATTTATGCAAACAACATTTACATACTTTTTGTGCATAGTGCAAGTGCAATCATTAACCCAGTACAAGTCGACGGTATACAATGATAGATCTATTGTGTCTGACCAACCCACCCGGTTAGGGTGATTGTTGCCGAAAACACTTAAGGGTAACATTTGTGTTATGCCTATCAGTCACAAGGTTTGATTGTGCGCCCCAGTTTAAACTTTTGTGATTCTCCATAATTGCCTTATTAACCCATGCATCATATGAATTGTACACAAACTTTTGATAACACTTCTTGTGTTAAAATCTATGTATTCTCACCAACTATTTAGTTGACTCTGTTTTCATCATGTTTCAGGTGCTAATAATTGAGAGTTATGTTCAAGATTCATCACGTAGGAAATTTCAAGACCTAGTTAAATAATTAAACTTTGTTTGAAGTACCCTGTTTCCTGTTTGCCTTTGTTTTGATGAAACAATTGTTATGAATTTGAGTTTAATGAAATATGCAACTTTAGTATGATCATGTGCTTATGAACAGTCTACATGTCCCGCCCCGACGTATTCCGTCGTCGGTTGGGGTGTTACAGATTGGTATCAGAGCCATGGTTATAGGGAATTAGGTTATTAGAAATCCATAACCTAGACTATAAACATAAGACACCCATTTTATACAATACTACATGCTTTGTGATGCCTTACTTGTTAGATTACTTACTAGTACTTCTATCCTAAGACTCTTATCATTCTTACCCCTACCTATGTCATCATAAAAATCCTTAAACCTTGTCAAGGCTTTAAACTCTAAAATATTTAGTAGGGAACACGTTCAATCTGGAAGGGTGACACCTGTATTCTGGGTTTTCTGTCTAGGAAAGCATTTCGTATAAATCCAAATCAACCGAAGGACCCGTATGCTTTCTTGGGAATTCCTGGGACGAGTGCTCACTTATAGGCTAAAGCACGTCTTCTCGAAAATTTCATGAATTTAAATAACCTTGATAAGTCATAGTATTCAAATGGTTATATTACCAACAGAATACAACCCGAATATAATTATTCTTACCCTTGTGTTGTTTTTTCTATAGCATGCCTCCCCGTCATGACAACGAGACCAACAACAACAACCACAATGACCTTGCTGCCCTCCTTACTCAAATTGTGAACCAACTCACTCAAGCCAACAACAACAGTAATGGAAATGCTACTGGTGGTGGTGGTGGTGGTGCCAACCCGCCCCAATGCACCTTCAAACACTTTAACTCGTGCAACCCATCAAGTTCTATGGTACTGAGGGAGCTACAGGTCTCCTTCAGTGGTTTGAAGTCATTGAAGATACTTTTTTCAACATTGGCTGTCCTGACAATCTCCGAGTCCGTTATGCTACGAGCGTCTTCCAAAAACGGGCGCTCACTTGGTGGAACGGTGAGAAAAGGAAACGAGGTATTGATGTGGCAATGGCCTTGCTGTGGGATGATATGAAGAGGCTGATAACCGAGAAGTTCTGCCCTTGGAATGAAATGAAGAAACTAGAAGCTAAGTTTTGGGATCTTACCCAAAACAGTGGTGAAAACTTGGTCTACACAACTCGTTTCCATGAGTTGAGTCTCCTGGTGCCACACATGATCACACATCTGTCTCGGGGTATTTAGAAGTACATAGGGGGACTACCTATGATTATCCAAGACACGGTGTTGGTAAGAAACCCCGCCACTCTTGAAGACGCTATACGCCTAGCCGCCACGTTAATTGACAACCACGTGAAAGCGGGTACGTTGACAAGAAAGGGTACGAAAAAGGCAGTGACCAAGCAACACCATCTGAAATGACCAAGGTAGACAAGCCCGAAACTTCTTTCAATAATAAGAAGCGCAAGGCTAAGAACTTTGCTGTCATTACCCCTGCTGCACCCATCACCGAAGTTGCTCATGTGGCTCAGAATCCCGACAGAAGGCCATATGTAGGTGTCAATCCCCAATGTAACACCTGCAAGTATCACTACCCGACTGTACGGTTCCGCCTATGCATAAGTTGTGGGAAATAATGACATGTGGCTAACACTTGCCGAGCTGGAGCCCCTGTTGCCCAAGCCAACCCAGGAAACCGAGTCAATCCACCAACTGCCAACCAAGCTGTACTAGCCATTGCTAATGGACGCGCTTTCTACGAGTGTGGTGACCCAAACCACTTTCGAGATCATTACCTAAGGTTGGTTAATGCAAATCAGGGTGGTGCCTGTGGGCGTGCTTTCAACATAAACGCTAATCAAGCCCAAGCTAACAACGATGTTGTTAATGGTACATTTCTCGTCAATAACCAATATGCTTCTATTTTATTTGATACTGGTGCCGATAGGAGTTTTATGTCACATGAATTTGAGCCTTTACTTGCAAAAACACGAACCAAATTAGAGAAAACTTTTATCGTCGAAGTAGCGGATGGAAATCCCATTACAATTGACTCTATTGTCCGTGATTGTTCTCTTGAGCTTAACGAACACACCTTCCCTGTATACCTTATACCAATGCAATTGGGAAGCTTCACTATTGGTTATCCAACCACCATGCAGAAGTCATTTGTTTTGAGAAATGCATTCGAATTCCTCTTCCTTCGGGCGACACGTTGTGAATCTTTGGTGAGAAGCCTAATAGTGGACTCAAACTCATGTCTTGCACCATGACCCAAAAGAATTTACTAAAAAAGTACATAGCCTTCCTGGCACACATTGTAGAAAAGAAGGACAAAGGGAAAGAGATCCAAGACATTCCAATCATTCGAGATTTTCCTGAAGTATTTCCAGAAGATCTATCTGGACTGCCACCCGTACGACAAGTGGAGTTTCGCATCGACCTTGTGCCTAGAGCCAATCCCATAGTGTCACACCCCTAAATTTATTTACTTAATAAATAAATACAGGTTGCAACAATTGTTCATTACACGATAGCGGAAGCTGTAATAGTGATTTCTAAGACTTGAATATACACAAATACTAAGACTAAGTAGTACAATGATCTAAGTTCTTCTAGATCAACGACAGACTTGAGACCGAATAATCTATGTCCTTCCAGCTAGTAGGAATTTATCCAATTATAGCTAGCCTATTCCAACCGCTCCATGGCTAAAGGTTACCTGAGAAACATACTTGAAAGTGTCAACACAAAGGTTGGTGAGTTCACAGAGTTTGTTAATTTAGTACAGTTAGTTTTCCTCGAAAAACTAGACATGACTTAACCGTCATAAAATAAGTAGTTTTCCTTTGAAAACATATACATGACTTAACCATCATCAAATAAGTAGTTTTCCTTTGAAAACATGACCATGACTTTACCGTCATAAAATAAGTGGTTTTCCTTTGAAAACATTCCCATGACTTAACCGTCATAAAATACGTAGTTTCCTTTGAAAACATATACATGACTTAACCGTCATCAAATAAGTAGTTTTCCTTTGAAAACATGCCAATGACTTTACCGTCATAAAATAAGTGGTTTTCCTTTGAAAACATTCTCATGACTTAGCCGTCATAAAATACGTAGTTTTCCTTTGAAAACATATACATGACTTAACCATCATCAATTACGCAGTTTTCCTTTGAAAACATGTCCATGACTTTACCGTCATCAAATAAGTAGTTTTTCTTTGAAAACATGCCCATGACTTAACCGTCATCAAATAAGTAGTTTTCCTTTGAAAACATATACATGATGTCTTTTTAATTCCAACGTTCTCAAAACGTTCAAACATGATCATTTTTCGATCATACAGTTTATATGTATAACCAATGAATTTGAACATTACCCTAACCAATTGAACCCATTTGTAAGCTTGCAAGGAATACAAAATAATATGTAATGCACGAGACCGTAACCAAACCCCAACTTTTTGTGCCTCCCCTCGCCTTTTTGCGAGTAAGATAATATGCGTTCATTCGGTCATTTGGACCCCTGGTTAGCGCGACTAACCATGACTGGAGGCGTCACCCCCAATAGTACTATCCATAGAATCCCGGGCTAAATCCATAGCTAATGGTTACTAAGTTTTTTATTCTGAGGACGTTAAGCGCTTTATTTTTCCCTCAATGCACACATATGGTCTGATCATTTGTTCATTCATTTACATACGAAAATACTTTACAAGTATGTTTCCACCCCAAAACATTTCAAAAACTTATAAAAAGGGGTTAGTGAAACTCACAAAGAGTTAAACCAGAATGTTCATATTGTCAAACGTATAAGCAATTGTATTTCATGTTTTCAAAACATAACAAGTAAGTATGTTTCTCCCCCGATGTTTACAAAACAGTAGAAAAATAAAAGGGGGCCGTGAACTCACCTTGTGTCCGATGAAATCCTAGCAAATAACAGTGCGCTAAGAGTTCCTGTCTATCCGTACCCTAATCACACAAGGGTACTAATGTGTTAAGACTACCCGTCTTATACGTAAGTTTTTCATCCGACTTAACGAATCCCGTTAAGTACGCCTTTGTTTAGTAAAAGTAGTGTTTTTATTTACGACTCATTGGTGATTATTATTCCAGTCTAGATGCTTACATATTTTCTGAGAAAATAATATGTTTCCCTATTGTTGACTTATTAAGTGTACCAAAAATAAATATTATTTTTTTAGCAACTTAAAATATATTCACTTATGTTCCACGATGTCATGTGATTATTTATTTTTAACCGAATCTCTTCATATGTTCCATGTACATATATCAAATGTTCATATTAGGATACTAATCTTTAATTCCTAGAACATTTCCATAATTTAACCAAAACCGTACACCAACACATATAAATCACAAATTTTATCCATAAACATATATTTTTAGTAACACATTTCACGTTCATATGTTGATGATAATCGTTCGTATGTCTTCTTGAATCATAGGACACTACCTCGGGTCTTGCCAGGTAAGTCACACATGATCATATAACTTCACGAACATGTATCCTTCAACATAACACATGAATGGAATGAAGGGTTTATGAAGAACACCATCATCCAAGTGTTATTTTATGTGATTATATATATATGTAGTTTATATTTGATGTGTCCTTATCTTGTCCATGGTCCTTCTAGTTTGGTATTTTATGTATGAACATGTACATGTTTAAATATATGTATTTGAACATGACTTATGAAGAAATAAAGCCAAAACTCATCAAGACTTTTATGTTTTATTTTATTCTTGAAAACTCAGATTTTTAGGCGTACTCCGAGTAGACTTTTAGATGATTTTAGAAGACCAAATGACTTGGGGTTTTCTTCTAAAATCAATTTTATTGAAACCAGAGTAGATGTGAAAAAGAATTACTGGATTTGGAGTTGTGTAGGTACCTCAAAACAGGAAAATGAGAAGAGGTGTCCATATTCGACCTGCACTGAGCGGTCTTCTTGCGCCGGCTATTTGGAGGTCGAATACTCCATGGATTCGAGTGATTCTACTTGGGTTCTCCTCTGTTAACATAGAGCTTCATTCTAGAAAAATAATGGACTTATTTGGCCAAGTAACGAAGGAGATATGGCCTTCCAAAGTTGACCGAAAATCTGGCATGAAGCTGAGTTACGGGAATTGTTTGCATTTTTGGTTTTGGAGAGGGGGATAGAGGGTGATTTCTTCTTGAGGTACTAGGGCTTGGCACTTGAATTTGTTGGTATGTGTGTGTGTTATTTGAGCCGAGAAAGGGAGAAAGGAGCAAGAGTTCTTGCTTTGAATTGGACACTCCCTTTTATACTACATAGATGGAGTGTAATTCCTTCCATCATCATTGCAAATCATATTAGATGAGATTGATAGTGACCCTTGCTTGACATCTTAGGTGAAAGGGTATGGTCTTCCCATGACAACAAGTATGGTGATGAGATGGGGTAAGCAAGGTGGGTGGCCCCACCTTGGGTTCGGCCGAGAATGGGTTAGGGGTGGGGGGTTGGGTGTTGTCCACTCACTAGCTACCTCTCAATTGCTAGTTAGTTTGGTTTAAGGTAGCGTAAACCCGGTAGGTGATCTCGTGATATAACACCCGGTGTAGAAACTTTTACTGATGTAAACTTTATATCTATATACCTAGATATTTTTATATATATACATATATATATATATAATTATTAGATGAAACGGGGGTTGAGTGTAGATCTCAACAAGTCATCATTAACATGATTTGATGTTGGAGTGAAACATAAGCAAAGATATAATGATTGTGATGTGATCTTTGAGGTTGCTTGCCCTCTTGGTCATAATCATGATGATTATGACGCTTGAGTGTTGTGTAAGCAAAGCAATCATGATGAAGATGTGATTGATTTAGACGTGGTATATTACCCGAAATTAATACCCGCCTTAATATCTTTAATTATTAAGATGTCCTACATTTTGTGTAGTTTGAATAGCTTTAATAATCTGCTAGTGAATTCCCGACATAGTTATTACTTTAACTATATCATACATGTATACACATAAAATAACTCAAGGTCATGCAACCAACATTTTTATGTCCATGTTTTAAGGTTTAGTCACCAATATATACGTTTTTATATTAAAACATGTCTCTAGACTTTACTGGAATAAAATCTTATTAATCACCAATGGTGGTACACTACGAGTAATAAATGTTTTTGACCTAGTAATTCTTAAAATTACTAAAGTATGATACGTTTTACTTTTCTAGACTCCTTGACAATACTATGTCAAAGATAATATTCCAGGAATATGGAGTATGAACGTGCTAAAATATTATGGCTTTTGACTTGAAATACTGGGTGTCACACATAGCTAAAGCTCCATACAGACTCGCACCTTCAGAAATGCAAGAACTTGCAAGCCAACTCCAAGAACTTGCTGATAAAGGTTTCATCCGTCCAAGTCATTCACCCCGGGGTGCACCTGTCTTATTCATAAAAAAGAAAGACGATTTATTCTGGATGTGTATTAACTATCGTGAACTTAACAAACTTACCATCAAGAACCGTTACCCATTACCGAGGATTGACGATCTCTTTGACCAACTTCAAGGTTCAACCTGTTTCTCAAAGATTGATCTTAGGTCCGGTTATCACCAACTTCGTGTGCCTAATGAAGATATTTCAAAGACTGCCTTTCGTACAAGTTACAGTCACTACGAGTTCATGGTTATGCCTTTTGGGTTAACCAATGTGCCTGCAGTTTTCATGGACCTTATGAACTGCGTGTGCAAGCCATATTTAGACAAATTCATAATCGTTTTCATTGACGGCATCCTGATCTACTCTAAAACTAAAGCAGATCATGAGCAACAACTTAGGTTGATTTTGGACCTTTTGAAGAAAGAACAGCTGTATGCCAAGTTCTCCAAGTGTGAATTTTGGTTGAATGAGGTTCAATTTTTTGGTCATATTGTCAACGAAAAGGGAATTCATGTAGATCCTGCTAAGATCGAAGCTGTAAAGAATTGGAGTATACCTAAAACCCCTACCGAGGTTCGTTCATTCCTTGGTTTAGTTGGATATTACCGTCGATTCATCTCCAAATTTTCCAACATTTTTGTGCCTCTCACTTCTTTGACACATAAGGGTAAACCTTATGAGTGGGGACCAAAGCAGAAGAAGCGTTTCAAACTCTTAAACATAAGCTGTGCAATGCCCCTATTCTAACTCTTCCCAATGGGAATGACGACCTTTTTGTCTACAGTGATGCATCAAACCAAGGTCTTGGTTGTGTCCTTATGCAACGAGTCAAGGTAATCGCTTACACATCAAGATAGCTTAAGATCTATGAGAAGAATTATACGACGCACGATCTTGAGTTGGGTGCGGTCGTCTTCGCATTGAAGATTTGGAGACATTACCTTTATGGCACAAAATGTGTGGTATTTACCGACCACAAGAGCCTCCAACATATCTTCAATCAAAAGGAACTCAACATGAGACAACGACGTTGCGTCGAACTTCTTAACGACTACGACTGCGAGATTCGTTACCATCACGGTAAGGCGAATGTCGTAGCCGATGCACTAAGTCGTAAAGAGCACATTATGCTTCATAGTGCAAGATTCAAACCAACATCCAAATCCGCATTCTTGAAGCTCAACATGTCTCGGTCACCGAGGGTAACATGTACGATGAAATGTCATGTGGAGTTGAACTTCAGTTGGAAACCAAACCCAATGGTTTACTTTACTTCTTAGATCGTATCTGGGTTCCCGATCATGACGATCTCCGTACGTTCCTTATGAACGAGGCACATAAAACCCGTTATTCCATACATCCCGGTGCAGATAAAATGTACAAAGACCTTCACCTACAATATTGATAGCTCGGTATGAAGAAGGATATTGCCCTGTATGTAGCAAAGTGTCTTACTTGCTCAAAGGTCAAAGCCGAAGATAAACGTCCTTCTGGATTACTTGAACAACCAGAAATCCCCGTGTGGAAATGGGAGAATCTAGCCATTGATTTCATCACCAAACTCCCTCGCACCTCCACTGGTCATGATAGTATATGGGTAATCATTGACCGTCTTAACAAATCAGCTCATTTCTTGCCAATCCATGAAGACTATCGAGTTGAGAAATTAGCTCGAATCTACATTGACGAAATCGTGAGTCGTCACGGTGTTCCTTTGAACATAATTTCTGATCGAGATGCCCGTTTCACCTCCCGATTCTGTCAAATTCCTGCAGACTGCCCTTGGTACACGATTGGATTTAAGTATGACTTACCATCCTCAAACTGATGGTCAAACCGAATGAACAATCCAAACTCTCGAGGATATGCTTAGAGCATGTGTCATTGACTTTGGTGGCAATTAGGATTCTCATCTAGCCTTGTTTGAATTCACAGCTACCATACAAGCATCAACATGGCTCCTTTCGAAGCCCTTTATGGTCACAAATGTCGTTCACCTATCTGTTGGAATGAGATTGGTGAATCACAAATCGCCGGCCCCGAGTTGATACAAGAAACGTCCGACAAGATCATTCAAATATGTGACAACATTCGGGTGGCGAGGAGTCGGCAAAAGTGTTATGCTGAAAAACGATGAAAACCCTTAGAATTTCAAGTCGGGGACCTTGTACTTTTAAAGGTGTCCCTTTGAAGGGCGTGGGCCGTTTTGGGAAAAAGGGTAAAGTAGCACCTCGCTATGTGGGTCCATTCAAAATCCTTGAAAGGATTGGGAAAGTGGCTTACAAACTCGAGTTACCTCAAGAACTCAGCAATGTGCATCCAACATTTCATGTATCCAACATAAAGAAATCCCTAGCTAATGAGAATCTTCACATTCCGCTTGATGATGTGCACATTGATGACACCATGCACTTTGTTGAGAAACCCGTGGAGATTATGGATCGTGAGATTAAACAACTCAAGTGAAGTCGTATCCCTATTGTTAAAGTTCGTTGGGAATCAAAACATGGCCCAGAGTTCACGTGGGAACGTGAGGATCCGATGAAGCTCAAACACCCACACCTCTTTCCTGATTCAGTAGCTTCAACTAGTTGAATTTTGGGACGAAATTCCCTCAACTAGGGGATACTGTAACATCTAGGGTTTTTCCCATGCTTTAAATTTGTGCACTGACATTATTTACATTTTAGTTCATGATCATTTCAACTTATTATACTACAAGTTATGCAACTATTATACCACATCACTATGGTTTTATATAATATATCTACATATACACATATTTATTTTATTTAATTAACGAATTAAATTCCTTTAGGATTGCATATGATGGTAAGGTATAAATGCATGACAAAGTATATTTTAGGTTAAAACCCTACCCTTTTATAAACACATGATGTATATGTGTGATAGTTAGTTTCCAAATAATAGATGTATATATATTACATCTTTCATAACAATATATGTATATAATATTAATCACATATATCAATAAATATCTAGTCTTAAAAATATATATGGTGTACAATTTTATAAAACTTATAGTGTTAATTTCATAGATTTTATATACACAAAAGGTTTAAATTAAATAAGTTTAGTTTAAACCCCTTTGAACCATTGAACCCCTTGAGTGCAACGAACCCCTCAATTTGAACCCCTTGTGATTTTGAAACTATTTTTGCACAGGTTTGACTTTGGAAAGTCAAACCGAGTTCAATCTCTCCAAATTCAGGCATGAATCCATCAAATACAAGCGTTAAAGTGTAATCAATCTCCTGGAAACCAATGTGCGACGGTTTGGACCATTTATATCGAGCTAATTACACCGGCAATCAAAGGAATTGAGCCTAATCGACCTGTAATCGTCCTCAATCAATCGCGAATTCAATTCGGACATTTAACATGACATTGGTTAATAAAACTAAACCCACACCTTCATAACACTCACCCAAAACTTTCTAAACACTCGTTAGCATCGTGGTCCCTCTCCAAAGCCCCGTCGAGCTCGAGAATCCCCGATTCGGACGTCCCTGCCGTTCGACCTCCATACGGAATCATTCGAGGTAAAGCTAGTGTTACTAGACTCGCCTCAGGCCACTGAGCAAAAGCCCTATGGTCTAGGGATTAATCTTTGCGAGATTCAAGCAATTGGGTGGCTAGGGTTTAGGGTTATGATCGGGGAAGAAGATGAGTGGGGGGTTGGATGTTAAACTGTTTTCGTGTCTGTTATTGACCAAGGCATGTGCCCAGGACCACCGGTTAAAGCGTTCAACTCTTAGGGAAGAGGTCGCGGGTTCGAGCCCAGCCCCGCACCTCATCATCCATTTTTACGCGTGTGATACCGGATCCACTGCCCTCCTGTTGTTAAAACCTTTTAATAATTCCTACTACCACTACCGGACCTTTGGTCTAGTGGTTAGGCCGCTTGTCTCTCACCAAAGAGACCCGGGTTCGAGTCCCGTGGTCTGCAATTTTTTTTAAATCATTTTAAAAAAAAATGTTTTAATCTCATTTTTCCTATAAAAATTATTTTATAAAACTCCCAAGACTCGGGAATATTATATGAACCAAATTGTTAACCTAACAATTTTAAATAAATATTTAATCGTTTTAGAGGATTAAAAACTAATAAACTTTTAATAAAAACTTATAAGATCATTTTATTTAAAAACCACTACTAACTATTTTATTACCCAATTATTTAGTACAACCTATGTCCCCTTTATTATTCATTTAATTTAATAAAGAACCTATTTAACTATTTGAAACATATAATTTATAAATTTAACTACCTATATATTCAAGTATATATTCGTTAAACATTTATCTATTAAATTGTAAACAAATTAATTATTCTTAGATTTATATATATACATATTCAATTTCTTATCAAACAAACGTACTGTTTAGAACAAATAAATACTAGTTCAATTCCTTTATACATTAGTCTTGTGAGCATGACATTGATACATATACAACATTTAAACGTAGGTTAACTTTGTGGCTAGCTAAACAACTTGTGCAACTACCCGTACTTGTGCATTCAAGCTACAAATCCAATGTGAGTTTACATAGCCCCCTTTTTTCACTTTTACATCTTTGGGGTGAAACATGATTACAATCAAACTATTTGCAATTATTACAATTCAAACATTATGATCATGTGTGTAATTTGTGCCTTATGCTTGAACACTATTTGTGCAAACAACATTTACATACTTTTGTGCATAGTGCAAGTGCAATCATTAACCCAGTACAAGCCGATGGTATACAATGATAGATCTATTGTGTCTGACCAACCCACCTGGTTAGGGTGATTGTTGCCGAAAACACTTAAGGATAACATTTATGTTATGCCTATCAGTCAAAAGGTTTGATTGTGCACCCCAGTTTAAACTATAGTGATTCTCCATAATTGCCTTATTAACCCATGCATCATATGAATTGTACACAAACTTTTGATAACACTTCTTATGTTAAAATCTATGTATTCTCACCAGCTATTTAGTTGACTCTGTTTTCATCATGTTTCAGGTGCTAATAATTGAGAGTTATGTTCAAGATTCATCACGTAGGAAATTGCAAGACCTAGTTAAATAATTAAACTTTGTTTGAAGTACCCTATTTCCTGTTTGCCTTTGTTTTGATGAAACAATTGTTATGAATTTGAGTTTAATGAAATATGCAACTTTAGTATGATCATGTGCTTATGAACAGTCTACATGTCCCGCCCCGACGTATTCCGTCGTCGGTTAGGGTGTGACAATTCAGTAACTTGTTGTTCCGACTCTTGAACTTTCTTCTTCACAACCCTAGCAGCACCCATATATCCTCCTTCATCATCATTAACACCATCTTCATCATCATCACCATCGTAATCTTCAACCCCACTGCTTAACAAGTCATCAATTTCATCATTAACTCCAAAATCCGCATTAGGGTTCTCCTCAAGCATATTCGGAAACAGTGGTGTTACTTTTTCACTTAAAACATTTTTGTTTCTTTTCGAACTCATGCTTATGAAGATAGATTCTGACATATGATCTAGTATAAGCTCGACTCCATCATTTGGTAAATCAGGTAGCAATGTGTTGATGATCATTTGTACGAACCTCGGATATAGAACAAACTTCTTATTCTGTCATAGACCATAGAAGTGCTTATCAGACGAGAGGTTACTTATATCGCCTGATGAGATTCACATAAACGACAAACTGCACTTCGTTGAGGAACCCATTGAAGTCACAGATTAGAAAGTTCAGAAAACAATGCGTAGCCATGTTAAATTGGTTAAGGTACGTTGGAATTCAAAGCGTGCCCCTGAGTATACATGGGAACGCGAAGATCAAATGAAAGCCAAGTACCCGTCCTTGTTCGCGAACACTCCAAGTCAAGATAATGTCAACTGAATTTCGGGACGAAATTCTCTTTAACATGGGGAGAATGTGACACCCAGCATTTCAGGTCAATATCCATATTCATAATTTTCACGTTCATATTTCATATTTCCTGGATTATTGTTTGACAAAGTATTGTCAAGGAGTCTAGCAAAGAAACACACATTATATTTTTGTAATTTTTAGAATTACTAGGGAATAAACAATTATAACCTGCATTGTACGTTCGTTGATGATTAACAAGATTTTATTCAGGTAAAGTCTAGAGACACATTTTAATATAAAAACATAAATATTGGTGACTAAACTTTTAAAAGTGGACATAAAAATGCTTGTTACATGGTCTTAAGTTATTTTTTTTGTGTAAATATATACAATATATTTAAAGTGATAACTATGTCGGGATTAACTAGTGAACTATTAAAACTAGTCAAGCTACACAAAATATATAAGTTTTTGTTGAAGCACTTTCCTGTGACAAAATATTTCCTGGATAGAGTCTTAGTTTGTATTTTCTTGTTTGTAATTGTCTTTGTACGTAAGAGTCTTTATGTATTAGTGTATCGAGTTGTATTTACTTTTACTTATTGAATGTTGCAATTTTCTCTAAGTGTTTTGCGCACTTGTAAGTGCGCAGGAGAAAGCTCCTGCGTACTTGGCAAGTACGCAAGAGTAACTTTGCGCACTTGCTAAGTACGCAAGAGCATTTTGCCCTGCGCACTTGCTAAGTGCGCAGGCATCATGTCTTGTATAAATAGGATAGGTTGACAGAAGTTAAGTACGCAGGCATAACAACAAATACGCAAATTGTAATCTCAGTGCTTCTCTCTGTAACCCTCAAGTGTTTATAATACAAAGAACGTTTAAAGTGTTTTCTCTTGTCGGTTTACTTTGTTTAGTTTGACTCTCCGCCTAGTCACGGGTATTCCGCACCCGGTCTGACTAGTAGACCCACTTGCATGTGACGATCCGCCACACCCGAGGGACCTATAAGTGGTATCAGAACTTTGCTCCTGAATTCGAGTGTTGCGAGTGAGTTTGGAAAGTTTCTACCTAGTTTTTACAAGCTAAAAGAGGTATTTTTGTTGATTTTTGTGATAAAATAGGGGTAGCTCTTGAGCACTATTTTAGAAGCAAAAATCACTCAAAAACTGATTTTTGTTGTGTATTTGAGTGTTTTGAGCATCAAAGGTTGGTTAGAAACAAGTTTCTGACCCTTTGGCTCATTTGCATTGATCATCAGTTCAATTTTTACCATCTCTGACGATTTTCAGGTGACCGGAATAGTTTGGTGAAAGTTGCTGAAAAGGTGTTGTGCGCACTTACCATTTCTGGCAAAAAGTACAGTTCTGTTGCTTACTTACCAAATACGTAAGACTAACCTCCTGCGTACTTACAAGTGCGCAAGACTGATCTTCTATGAACTTAAGTTATATCCTGCGTACTTATCATTTACTCCTGCGTACTTATCAAGTACGCAAGAGCAAATCTAAATGCGCAAGACCATTTCTCAAGTGTGCAAGGCCAAAATCAAGTGCGCAACTGTGTCTGATTTTTCTGAAATTTGACTAAGTGTTCACTATGTCGAATCTTCAGAATTTAGGAAACCTGTTAAACTATGATAATGAGATCGGTACACCACAGAAACCGCCAAAGTTGCTGAACGTAAACGATTATTCTAATTGGAAAGCACGTTTCGAGCACTACATTTCTTATACCGACTCATCGCTATGGATACCAATACTTGAGGGATATAAGTATCCCACACACATCTATCTTGATGAAACCATGCCCAAACCTATCTCTATGCTTTCTGACGAAGAAAAGAAAGCTTATGATCGTGAAAAGAAGGCACTTGGTTCGATCACTATGGCATTAACTCGGGAATTGTTCCACAGTTTCCGAGGTTATGACAATTCCAAGGATCTTTAGAAAGCTTTACAGAAAAGACTCGAAGGAAATAGTGACATCAAGAAGAGTAAGAGGGATCTTCTCAGGAAGCAGTATGAGTGCTTCAGATTTTTAGAGAACGAATCTTTAGATGACCTCATCTCTAGATTCTATCATCTACAGACTGAGTTGAAGGCTTTTGAACTCAGGTATCCAGATGAAGAGATGGTGGAAAAGTTTTTGGATGCTTTACCACCCAAATTTGAGATGTACACAACCCTGATGAGGGAAAATCCAAAATTCTATGAGTTGACAGTAGAGGAGGCAATATGAAAGGTTCAAGCTCATGACATGAACCTAAAAAAAAGGAGAGCTCAGGAAGACCTCAGATACAAGACTCTTCTATGTATCATGGGACGACTTCTACATCCAAGTCATCGAGCTCTAGAATTGCCCTTGGAAACTCTACAGATGAAGACCACTCAAATTGTTGTGGTGGTCATGCATGCTATGCATCTGGATCAGGGTTGGGGTCTCATCATCAAAATACCTTAAGAAATCCTCCTGCTACGTCTTCAGCTAACCTATCAGCTATAGCCAGAATAGCTGAAGATCATGTAGCACTATTCTCATCTTGTATGCTTGCGTATGAGAATTTCATAGGTGGCAAGCTTACTGATCCCGAGACGATTGAAGAAGATTTTAATCAAGTGGATCCTGATGACATGGAGGACATGGATATTCAATGGAATATGGCCATGCTATTGAGGAGAGCCAAGCGTTTCCTGAACAGAACAGGAAGAAAGTAAGGTCGGGTTTGACAAATCTAAGGCCAAATGCTACAAGTGTCTGAACTATGGACACTTTGCTCGTGAGTGTCAGAAAGACAGAGCACCGGCCTCTGGTTTTACCAGACCTAGCCAAGGAAACAGCCATGGCCACAACAACTCAAACCACCACAATCAAAGTCAAGCTGGAACGTCCAATGCACTGGTAGCCCAACAGGACGAAAGCTTTGTATTGGGGTGTTCATCTTGAGGATGCCATCATCGCACAAATACAGGTTGGTCTCATGGCTGAGATCATGGAGATGATGGAAGCAGAGAAAAGAGAAGCTTCTATGGCTGACCTAGAAGAGTCTACTACTGCTGCTACAGAGGAAGAGAAGGAAGCTTCTGTAGCTGATAAGGAGGAATCGACCACTGCTGTTGCTCTCATGGCCATTGGAGAAGCAACAAGTTCATCTTCTGAGGTAGACTCTAATCCTTTTTCTGTTATTTCATGTTCTAAATGTCTAGGGCTAAAACTTGAACATTCTAGGCTCCAAGACAAAATCGAACCCCTAAGTATGGCGGCTCTAAACTATAAAGAAAATGAAAAACTTTTTAAAGATTCTATTGAAACGTTGAAAAAAGAAAAATGTGAATATTCTTTAAAAATAAGTGATCAACAGCTTCACTTAGATGTTGCATATAGGGGGTTGGAAAAATGGAACAATGAAATCAACAAACTGCAAAATGAGATCTTGCAGTTAAAATGTACTAATGAGAAGTTGAAAAACTCTCGCTTTGTGGTGGAACACTACGAATCTGTAGTGAGACAAATGAATGGGTTAGGGCTGGGTACTAATGCCATTCCTCCACAAGTGAGCAGGAAGTTTGTCAATAGCTCAATAGACATTGATCTCACTTGTCTAGATGAGTCCTCTGATAAGGATGATTCCCCTAAAAAGGATGAATCCTAAAGTAGGGCTAACTCCACATCTAGTGAGGAGTTCGTTACTGCTTCTGAAGACGGGTCGGTTAACTCTTGCCCTGAAGGAGTAGTATCTGAGGAGTTGTTGACTGAACAGAAAGTAAAGAAAAACGTTATCACTAATGGTGATAATTGCATTTTAACTGAACCCGATATCATTGAAACAAATGATAATCTAAAGGTAATGCTTTATGGGGGTTATAAAAGTCTTAACCAAGCAAAGAAAGAAGCTTTTTCAGCTCATTATGGGCTTGGGTATAAAGAAAATTTGGAAAAATATTATACTCCCAAAAACCAAACTGGAAAGGTTCAGACTCCTGTTCATAAACCAACTCCTCCTGCTCATAATGCTGAGTTATCTAAGGCCAGATCTAATGAGCCTTACAAGAGAACTTATATAGACAAGAGGAATTGTTTTCACTGTGGCATGGTTGGTCACATTCTTGTGAACTGTCCTTCTAAGAACCAAGGGAAACGACATGTTGTTCCACAACCAGCTGTTATCCCCAGGTCGCCATCAGTGAAACCTCCCAAACATCCAAAACAAAATGTGGTGAAACCACCAGTCAAACCAATGGTAAAGCCTAAGATTAAATCTAAAACTAAACCATCTGTTTCAAGAAAGGTAACACAACCTGCGGTACCTTGTGTATCTACCTCTGGTTGTACACGTACTGGTGAGAAATCTGTGGCAAGACTCTTAAAACCACGGAGAAGGAGAAGGAACAAGAGGTTGAGAAAGCTTGAACAGCTGACTTCAGTTCAATCAGGTGAAGCTTCCACAAGTTCACCTGCTATTGTTGAACCAAAGCCTCCTTTTCCGGTTAAGAAACAGAAGAGATCCTGGACTGCCAAATCCAAAACTTCTCAATCTCCTAGTTCTAATTCTTCTAAAGATTCATCAATTTTGAACAGTTATCACGACTGTGAGTTAAAGGAAGTAGTTTATTTTGAAAAGGATGGACGACCCAAGACCACAATGGCTTGGGTCTCTAAATCTAACTAATTATTTTTTACTCATGCAGGGACGTCCGAAGGGTACTATCTCTAACCGCTGGTATGTAGATAGTGGATGCTCCCGGCACATGACAGGAAACATAGCCTTGCTTCAAGATGTTAAACCATTCAGAGGCGGCTATGTGGCCTTTGCTAGTGAAAAAGGCGGCAGCATCACGTGTCAAGGCGTGGTTTCGAACGGTTGTGTCAGCTTTGACAATGTCAACTTCTGCGAGCTGCTGAAGCATAACCTGTTGAGTGTCTCCCAAATGTGTGATAAGGAGTACTCGGTGATGTTTGACAAGTCAGAATGCCTGATTCTGAAACCTGGTTTTGAAGTTCCCGAAGATTGGATCCTGATGAGAGCGCCAAGAATAAACGACACCTATCAGATCGATATGAGCGTGGCAACAACCACCTCATCAGTTGCTACATGTTTGTTTACAAAAGCGACAGAGCTCGACTCCATCTTGTGGCATAGGAAACTCGAACATATTTCGTATCGTAAAACGAATCATCTTGTCCGAAACGGTTTGGTAACCGGGGTTCCTAAGCTGAGATTTACCGTTGCATATGACTGTATGCCTTGTAAAAAGGGCAAAAAGCAAAGGACGTCTCACAAGCCCAAGCTCCAAAACTCTATAGATACCCCTTTGGAGCTATTACACATGGATCTGTTTGGCCCCATAAGTATCAGGAGTATTGGAGGTAAGTCGTTCTGTCTAGTAGTAACTGATGATTTCTCACGTTTTTCTTGGGTGCACTTTTTAGGTACTAAAGACGAGACTGCTGATATTCTTCAATACTTGATCCTGAGCTTGGAATCTCTTTGCAAGCTGAAAGTTAGAAGGATAAGGAGTGACAACGGAACTGAGTTCAAGAATAACTTGATGGAGCTTTTCTGTCTCAAGAAAGGGATCCGTCACGAATTCAGCGCGTCGTACACGCCTCAGCAGAATGGAGTTGCTGAACGGAAGAACAGAACACTGATTGAGACTGCAAGGACTATGTTGTCGGATGAAAAGCTTCCTGTCACTTTCTGGGCAGAAGCCGTTAATACAGCTTGTCACGTCTTAAACAGAGTTCTGGTTGTGAAGAGGCACAACAAGACTTGTTACGAGTTGATCAACAATCGACTTCCCAATCTTGATTACCTAGTTCCTTTTGGTAGTCCTTGTTCCATGTTGCTACAATACAAAAACCGCCAGTCTAAGTTTCATGCAAAAGCGGTGGAAGGCATCTTCTTAGGATACGTTGCCAACTCGCCTTGCAAGAGAGTGTACAACATAGGAACTCGTACTGTCGAGGAATGGTTCGAAGTGGATTGTAGTAAACACAGTATTCCACCCGAACCAACATGTCCAGCTTGGGGTTTTGATTATGATGCGCTATTCAAGTCATTCAATCTTCCTGATCTATCTGCAGTTGACGCCGCAAATGTTTATGATTTATTGGGTGGAGACAATGACTCCAGCTTCTCTACTCGTGCTACTGTACCGATTATAACTCCTGATTCCAATGCTGCATCTGCATCTGGAACTCATGACAGTGATAACAGTGAAGATGTTCTTGTCGTTGGAGATGACGCGCAAGCTAATCTTAACACAACTGTAGGAAATGAAGCTCCAGCTGATCCAATTAACATTGAATCTTCTTCCTCTGGAACACAGGAAATGGGGGAGTTAAGCACGAATATCGATTCAGAAATTCAGGAACCGATTGTACCAGAGACGAGAGTGCATAGGAATCATCCAATCGAAAACATTATTGGTGATCCTTATGCCGGTGTTCAGACTCGTCATCGAACCATCACTGAGAACACCAGTCTTTACACAGAGATACTTAACACTGGTGTCATGGAAAGATGTCTGCATGTTGCATTCGTGTCCTAGTTAGAGCTGAAGAATGTGAAGGAGGCTCTCACTGACAACTACTGGATTGAGGCGATGCAAGATGAATTGTCTCAATTCCAAAAGTTGCACGTGTGGGATCTGGTTGACTTGCCAAAAGGCTTTCAGCCAATTGGAACCATATGGGTGTTCAAATGCAAGACGGATGATCGTCATGTTGTTGTGAAGAACAAAGCAAGATTGGTTGTTCAGGGTTTTTATCAGCAAGAGGGCTTGGATTACACGAAAGTATATACCCAGTTGCTAGAATTGAGGCCATTCGACTGTTCTTGGCTTATGCCACATATGTCGGCTTCAAGGTGTTGGATCGGGATCTACCTTGATCCAATGATTCAACACATTAACCGAACCAAATCGTGCGGAATCCGATTTGATTGGCAATCCAATCTATGACACGGATCGGGTCGTAAGAAACGAGCGGATTAGATGTCGAAACGAAGGTTTCTATCGACCCTTTGGTGTAGAGAAGTTGGATACAAGACCTGGAAACTCTCAACGGACAGAGATTCGACAATACAGGTGAAAAGAGTTTGTGTGTTCTGTTGCTTAGTCTGGTTCTGTGTGTATATGTGTTGTATCTTGTGTTGTGTTTTGTGTTGTGTTTGTGCTCATGAAGTGAAAGTTTTATATATAGTGCTGAGGCCATTCGTACGAATGATCCATGTGAATGGACTCATTCGTGCGAATGAATCAGCAGAATGGTTCATTCTTAAGAATGAATCATCAGAATGGTTCATTCGTACGAATGAATCATTCTCATGACTTATTCTAGCGAATGAATCATTCTCATGATCCATTCGTGCGAATGGGCCTTTCATTAGCACGATTGATCAACGTTATCGCTATTTATCAGATCGTTTAATACACAGTCGTTATATATGAGTAAACATTAAGGATAAACATGTAATTTCATTAATACATCAAATAATTACATTAAACATAGATGAAATACATATTACAAGGGATTAGGGAAATATTATGCATCTACATACTCCCCCTTGGACCTAGATCCCTTCAAAATGACCTAACTAACATTAGTTGGTCTTCAACATCTCTTTTGTACGAGTTTTCCAGTTAACTCCGGCGTGTATGTCAAAAGCAAAGCATATACGTATCACTTTCACATACTGCAATGCCTGGTCTATATCTGCAACTTCAAAAAACGGTTGACACTTGTATAAAGTTGTAACATCTTGTTCAGACAATTTGGTCAGCCACAAGGGATCAAAGACCCTGATGGTCTCCCATGACCCTTCTTTACAAAGCACTATAACAGCTTCACCAGTACGCCCATCGTAGTACCACCATTTGAACTGATCTGAGAAGTCCTGGATCATTTTCCTTAAAGGAATCTTCTTCATGATCGTTGGAGGTTTCCACTTTAAGACATTTAGGTGCTTCTTGGTGGTTGGATGAACCTTTTCCTTATGAATGTAACGTGTAGGCATTTGTGGCTTGAAGTTCACCCACTTCTTCCGGTATTCGTATTGTAATTGACGTTCAAACCATTCGGATAGACCGGAAGATTCGCTGTATAGAAGCTTTAGACGTGCCAATTGATTTACTTCAAATGCGGGCAGCGTCTTGAAATCATGAGGGTACCTGAAATATTGTATGCCCTTCTCTCTTTTTATAGCATAGCAACTTAAGTCGTTGAAGTATGCCCAACTGATTATACGACCATCCGACTTGTGTCCTTTGAGTCGATAAACTTTAGTGTACTTGGTTGGAGGAGAGGGCTTTGAGTTCTTCTTTAATTCGGCCATGTATTCCATCCACTGACTTTTACGTTCATTCAGTTCATCAATGTCAATAGTGGAGGGACCGGCTTCATCTCCTTTGTTGTCGATAATGCGGTTGACCTCCTCGTCAGACTGCTGAGTTAATAAGTCTACGAAGGAGGGAAGATCATCACCATCTACTGATGTGTACTTTGGATATTCTTGATCAGTGATGTCTTCGACTTCAACCTCATCAACGTCTTCTAGTTCGTCAGAGGAGGGATAATCAGTTGTAGGAACAGATGCCTCTTCAGTGATGACTTCGTCGGGATTCATTTGAAATAGCTCGGCAATCTATTCTTTTGACAAGCAGTGTATGATTTCCCCTTCCTCTTTGTCATAAATAACTGAATGTTGGATGATCCCTTGCATGTCAAGCACATAAGTTAACTTTGAAGGTTGTTGCTTGAGAGGCATCACATCCAAAACTTCAGTGCCCTTTTGTGTATCTGATGATAGGCCTTCTGATTTGTCTGATTTTTGCTTTGTGCGTGCCTCTGCTTCTGCTGTCTTTGAAGCACTTGATGCAGCACCAGCATTGGCACCATCATCCTTATCTTTGTCATTATTGTCATCATCATCATCACTATCATCATCATCATCGTCATCATCATCATCATCACCATCATCACCATCATCACGAGCACCCTCAATTCTGGGTGTCGGGTCACTTCTGCTTTCTAAGTCTTCCAACAGTCTCTTATTATCCTCCTCAAGCCTTTGTATCCTCTGAGCATGTGCATCAAAAGTTTTAGACAACTGTTGATTCTGGTTTGTAGCAGTGAGAAGGAGGGCTTGTTGATTATTACACCTAGTGGAAAGACTTGTGATGGCTTGGGCTTGTTCAGTATTTTGCAGAGTCAACTGACTGATCTGCGAGCCCTGTTGGTCAATACGCTTTGATTGCTCATCATTCTGAGCCAGTAAACGAAGTACCAAACTGTTTAAAGTACTGATCTGGTCGTGTAGAGAGACAGTCGGCAGTGACATTGAAGATTCAGCTCGAATAGTTGATGGCTGTGATGTAGAAGCAGTCGTGTAGATGGGAAAAGGCACAGTTTGTGTCTGAGGCATAGATGTTGACATTGGAGCCTCAGACCTGGTGGCAGTTGCTATAGTAGCAGAGGTGCTCTCCGTCCTTCTAACAAGTTTAAACTTTTGGCGTTTGGCCATTCTCTTTCCTCTTCCTTTCTTGACTGGGGTAGATTGGGAAGAAGGAGCAGCAGATACTTGTGGACAGTCAGGGACAAAGTCAGCATCCCTGACGTCATCATCAACCCTTGAGCTTCCTTGATCTGCTCCCTTTTTTCGTTTTGTTGCGACCAATCTTGCCCCTTGTTGACTGATTACAAATTCGTCTTCAGTGTCCTCAGAATCAGTAAACAGGACGGTGTCCAGGTTAACGTCTTCTGGGTTAGTTGGAAGGGAAGAATCGATAGCAGCAACAGTGGGGGTGGTGGCAGCGGTAGATGGAACATTAGGAGCATTGCCACCATCTCCTTGACCATCTTGGTCGTCATCATCTTGGTCGTCAGCTGGAGGTACAACAATATCCTCCCTGTCAGAATCACTGTTATCGTGACGCCATTTTCTGTTTGTTGGTGCCACATAATCTGGATTTGCCAGATGTCCAATAATTCGTTTGTGAGGTGGCTTTGTTGGTCTTCCCCTGTAGGTCTGTACCATGTTTAGAGTGACATCCGTCATGTGTTCTAGCTTGATCATGTCGATGTCTGACCTTGGCAGAAGAGGAAGCTGGTCATCTATTATCATTTGTAAGAATCTGGGGTACATAAGATACGCATTGTCCCCCTTAAGATAGATGTTTTCCTTAAGATGCGTGAACACCATCTCGGAAAAGTTGAACGGAATGTTCAACACCAGTGCAACGAATGCGCTTTGAATTGTTTCGCGCATGTCGTCGAAACTGCCACGACGGGAACCGAGGCAATGCAGAAGAACATGTCCTAGATACTTGTACTGCGGACAAAGGTTCGCTTTGTTTAAAACTCCTTCGGCTACATTCCCGTCGTACTTTATTCTCATGAAGCATCCGCGGACCAGATATTTATCCAGTGTCACTGGATCTTCAGGATGATCACCGAATTGACACAATCGGCGAATATGAGCTGCCGATACAACCACATCTTGACCTGCGATCTTCCCTCGTATGACCGGTGGAGATACCTCGCAGTCAATCTCGGCAGAGGCCCAGAACTCCCTTTGATGCGACGTATATGGAGTCCGGTGATGGGATATAGCATGAGCAATCCTTGATCTTGATAAAAACTCGATCACCCCGACAAACGGACGTGCATTCCTTGATGTAGGAATCATGTACGCACATATGTTGCTTTTTATTGAAGCCTTAAGAACAACTGGAGCTCTGTGCGCCATAACGATCAGTCTGCAAACACAAAAACATGAAGCACATCAGATCAGTACATGCAAGATTTTGGAAATATGAACTTTTGGACCATTTTCCCTTTATACGAATGAACCCAAAAAGTTGGTTCATTCGTGCGAATGGATCATTCTGCCTATTCATTCGTGCGAATGAGTTTCATTCATATGAATGAGTATTCATTCGTGCGAATGAACATGAAGAGTGTGTCCATTCGTATGACAGACGGGTCGCGATCCAACTTGTCCAAAAATTCGATCAAGACTTGAAAAGATTTGCCGAAAAAGACACCAACACACTCGACTATGATTTTCAACCAATATTTAGCATTTTAATTGGTTTATTAAGTCACTTTTTACGTTTTTTAGGTTTGGTTTTCGGTTTTGAACCCTAAATCTAGTCGAACATCCACGAATCGGTATACAATCGATGAATACTTGTGGGGTTATACCTGTAAAATGAAAACGAATGATTAGATTACAGATTTGACAAAGTTTTGTTCAAAATCAGAATTTGATGAAACAGACGTGCGAATAAGGATTTCTGATTTGTGCGAATGATGCTGAGAATGCGAATGAATGGCCTTTTTATAGGATGGCCTGGTTCATTCATACGAATGGATCATTCTGGTCAGTCCATTCGTGCGAGTGACCCAGACTTGATTCATTCTGCCACTCATTCGTACGAGTGGACCATTCTGGTCAGTCCATTCGTGTGAATGAGCTATTCTCCTCATCCATTCGTACGAGTGAGCCATTTTGCTCATCCATTCGTACGAATGGGACAATCCCCTTATGCAAATTAAACTTTTCAAGTTAAATGGGGTATCCGACCACATCGGTCTTGACAACAATTTGATTATGAAGTAATTTACATTTAATTATGAAGTGAGGGATCAATTATGAAGTTTTGGAATAGTTTATGAAGTAAAGGAACGATTTGATCAATCAGGAAGTCAAGCGGTTTTCAAATTTTGATTTTCAGACAGTCGTTCGAGTCTTATCAGATAATCTAAAATTCAGGAAAAGTAAAATCTTTTTGGATTTTTGAATATGTAATGCTGAAAATAATATCAACAAGATATATACACGCATGTCTTAGTAAGAATGATCCTTATGAGAAATCATACAGACTTAGTGACCAATGATCTGAGACATTTTGAATTTTGTAGATACAACTATACAATGGTATTTACACATCTTTTTGTGAGAAAGATCCGAACATGGGATCAGTACTAAACTCATAGCAATCAGCAACATTGCAAATTATCTGAGCTTTAAGTACACTTAGTCAAAATGCGATCATTGATATGTTTGTCCATCTTAAACTTATGCAGACCTTTTCTCAACACTTACAAGATGATCTTGAAGGATTGAATCCATTGTCTGTGTGTCCCACACTGGTTAAGAATTGACTTGAATTACTTTTCAAAACATGTTAATGTTTCAAATCAGCACAACTTACTTAACCAGCCATCATAAGTTCATGAGATCTCAGTTATTCCCTATTACTTCTTTACTAATCCCTTTTTTTTTTTAGTATTCACAGTGACAGCCATCAGCTCATGGACGGCTTCAGCCAGGTATTTACAAGGCAATATGGCACGTATTCAGCTAACGGTGTTTGTGTTCATCTTATCCCATGGATGGCTTCAACCAGGCTGCAACCCGGTAATATGGCACATATACGGATTCGGATTCATACTTTTGTTTTATTCTTAATCGCATGGACGGCTTCAGCCAGGTATTTACAAGGCAATATGGCACGTATACGACTTCGGAATCTAATTTTTAATTTTATAACTACTTTCTGATATCTCATTAAACCGATGATAACTGGTGTGCACAGAATGAGAAACACCTTCAGTTTCTATTGTTGATTTTCGTCAATCCTTTCACCATTATGTGACTCACAAGACAATATCTAATATGGTATAGATTGATCATCAATGGTCGAGATTCAGTAAGATAAGCCTATCAATGCATCACATGTCGACTTAGTGTGACTATTCACTATGACATTAAATGCAATGTGCTTCATACATATGGTTAGTGTGCCATCACTTCCCAAAGGTTGGATACGATTTCTCATTTTTGAGTTTTTCAGATGTTTTTGGGTTTTAGACTGTACAAAAATGGAAAATCTTTTCTTTTTTTTTTTAACTGTACACAAATAACTGTACACAATTTAGAAAATCTTTTTGGAGTCTCAGATAACTAGCGTCTGTGTACTATCATTTTTCTCAGCGAGAGATCATTTTCTTACTGACATTTTCTCCCCCTAAAATTTCAAAATGAAAAATCTTTTTGAGTTTTTGAGATTTTTAATAAACGCAAGAAAGAAAATATATACAGGAACGTAATTGATAAAAATGATTATTGACTCGACTCTTGGTCCGGAACAACGTCATCCTTCTTTTTCATGCCGTTTACCTCTAACAAGAATAAAAATCTTGGTTTGTCAAAGGCTTTTGTATAGAGGTCGGCCTTTTGGAAATCAGTGTTAATTTGAACCACATCAATCAGTTTCTTTTCAAAACAATCACGAATGAAGTGATATTTTATGCCGATGTGTTTGGTTTTTGAATGCTGAACCGGATTCTTAGTGATAGCTATGGCAGCAGAATTATCTACATAAATAGGAGTGTTAGAGAATTGCAAACCGTAGTCCCGAAGTTGCTGTTGAATCCAGATAATCTGAGAACAGCAACTGGCAGCAGCGATGTATTCAGCTTCACATGTAGATGTAGCCACTGAAGTCTGCTTTTTGCATTGCCATGTCACAAGACGGTTTCCAAAGAACTGACACCCTGCAGATGTAGACTTGAAGTCTGTTTTGCAACCACCATAATCAGAATCACTATATGCAGTAAGCTCAAAGTTATCATCATTAGAGTACCATAATCCAAGATCAGGAGTACCCTTCAGATAACGAAAAATCCTTTTGACAGTAATTAAGTGGGAGACTTTTGGTTTTGACTGATATCGGGCACAGAGACACGTGGCGAACATGATGTCTGGTCGAGATGCCGTGAGATACATGAGAGATCCGATCATGGCTCGATAGAGAGTAGCATCAATATACTTCCCCTTGTCATCAGGCGAAATCCCGTGATTGATCGCTAATGGAGTACCAGCAGGTTTGGCATCAGTCATACTGAATCGGCTCAGTATGTCTCCAACATAATTTGTTTGATGAAGGAAAATCCCTGTCTCAGATTGATCTACTTGTAGCCCTAGAAAGAACTTCATCTCTCCCATGGAACTCATCTCGAACTTGTCCTGCATAACTCTTTCAAATTCTTTGCACAGAACATCATTCGTCGATCCGAAAAAAATGTCATCCACGTATACCTATACCATTAAAAGTTCTCCACCCTTTTCCCGAATAAACAACGTGCAGTCGATGACACCTCTTCTAAAACCATTGTTCAGAAGATGAGTGGAAAGTGTCTCGTACCACGCTCGCGGAGCTTGGTGCAATCCGTACAGTGCCTTGTCCAATTTGTAGACACGATCACGATGCATAGGATCTTCAAACCCGGGAGGTTGACTGACGTATACGACTTCACTGATTTCTCCATGAAGGAAAGCACTCTTTACATCCATTTGATAGACTTTGAACCTTTTGTAGGATGCATAAGCAAGAAAAATTCGAATTGCTTCCAGACGAGCAACCGGTGCAAACACTTCATTGTAATCTATACCTTTAATTTGCCTAAATCCCTAAACGACCAAACGAGCCTTATTTCTTATGACTATTCCTTGATCATCCCTTTTGCAACGAAGAACCCATCGAGTACCAATCTTCTTAGCTCCTTTTGGTAAATCAACTAACTTCCAAACTCCGAGCTTCTAAAATTGGAGTAGTTCTTCCTGCATTGCATTTACCCAAGATTCTTCTTTTAAAGCATCTGTTATAGACCGTGGTTCGATTTGCGAGACGAAACATGAATGCGCACAATCGTTGACTACACCAGATTCCATGATTTCTGAGTAGACTCCAGAGTTGATCTGACCCCTAGTTTTAACACCAGATGTGGGATCACCAATAATGTTCTGTTGAGGATGAATTCTATCAATCCTACCCACAGGATGAGCAGGAACCTCAACAGTTTGATCAAGGTTTGTGATACTCTGTTCAATTGCCACAGAATGTGAAACATCATCACTCAATTGTACAACATCATGGGAAGGATCTTCAATCACCTGGTCTATTTCTTGTCGAGAACCCTCATACTCTGAAGAAGAAGAAGAGTCATCATCCTGTGTGACTTGTGTGTTATTGGAGGACTCAGGAATGTCAGATGATGAGGGAGTAGGTTGCACATGTTCATCAGGTGCGTTTTGAGCATCATACATCATTTGAACAGCAACCTCCTCGTCTGAACATTCTGGAGGAAGATTAAATGATGCAAAAAGTTCTTCATAATCAAACATCCAAGGAAGACCTTTTCCAGCAGCAGGAGAGGTATACTTTTGAACATCAACATGGTACCATTCTTCTACATTCCCAGAGGCTTTGTTGTAAACTCTTTTATTGGGAGTGCTGTACCCTAAGAAGTAACCTTCCTCTATTTTCTCGTTAAACTTGCCATGAGCATCCTTTTTCAACATGGTACATGGAGCGCCGAACGGTTCAAGATATTGTAAGTTCGGTTTCCGTTGATGCAACAATTCAAAGCAAGTTTTATCGTGACGCTTGATAACTAGAACCCGGTTGAGCGTGTAACACGCATTAGCAATAGCTTCATTCCAGAACTGTACGGGTAAGTTTGAGTCAGCGAGCATAGTCCTTGAAGCTTCTATCAAGGTCCGATTCTTCCTCTCAGCAACACCGTTCATTTGTGGAACATATGGCGCACTGAATTCATGGTGAATACCAAGTTTTTGACAGAAAGTTTCCATAAGATGATTTTTAAATTCAGTACCATTGTCCGAACGGATCCTCCTAACCTTTAACTTATACAAAGACTCCAATTTGGTAATCAGAATCTCCACATATTCAAAAGTTTCATATTTTTCTTTTAAGAACATCACCCAAGAATATCTTGAATACTCATCCGTCACAACCAAACAATATAAGTCTCCAGCAATGCTCTTCCGGTTGATAGGACCAAACAAGTCCATGTGTAAGAGCTCTAGTGGTATAGTGATGGAATGTTGAGATTTGGGTTTATGAGATTTCTTGGTTTGTTTGCCTTTCTTGCAAGAAACACACACGTCAGGAAGATGAAAACTTTTCACAGTGACTCCTTCAACAAGATTTTTGTGCACCAAATGATTCATTTTTCTGAGACTGAGATGTCCCATTCTTTTGTGCCATAAAATAGAATCCTTCTCAGTGGCTTTTGAAACAAAACATGATGCTGTGGACACTGAGGATGATGCTTGTGACATGTCAAGAATATAAAGATCATTCACTCTTGGAGCAGACATAACCACCATGTCTTCTGGAATCATAAACTCCTTTTTCAAGATATAACAATGCTTGTCATCAAAAAGAACCTTGAACTTCTTATCACATATTTGAGAAACAGAAAGTAAGTTGTTATCCAACTGTTTGACAAAGTTGACCTTCTCAAAACTGACAGCTCCATTAGACAGTGTTCCCTGAGCTGAGATAAAACCACCTTTATCGCCTGCAAATGAAACATAGCCCCCTTTGATATTTCTGACGTCGAAAAGGAGAGCTAAGTTCCCAGTCATGTGCCTGGATGCCCCACTATCAATAATCCAATTATTGCTAATAGGATTATAAAGGACAACCTGCACAATAAGGAAAATAATTAGTTTAGGTTAGGAACCCAAGCCTTTACGGTCTTGGGTTTCCCAGTCTCATCTACAATAGTACAATCCATCCACTGTCCTTGTGGACTTTTGGAACAACCATTTGACTTTGAAGTACAGTCGTCAGAAGCATCATCTGATTTTGCTTTCCACACATGTTGTTTGTGCAACGACTGTTTGTGGTAAATAGTGGATTGCTTTACAATTTGTACAGGTGTGGAACTCGAATCAGAGATCAACAAGTCATGCATCTTTTGTTTAACTTTCTTTTGATGCACTTGTTGTGGGGTAAAAGAGTTAGATTTTGACTTTAAAAACTTTTGTTTATTTTCTGGAAAATGATTAACTCTTTTACTTGGCTTCTGAAGATAAGGACAGTTGACAACAATGTGTCCTTTTGTACCGCACTCAAAACAGTATCTCCGTTCAACCAACCTCGGAGATCTGTATTGATTTTCACTTTGGTGAGTTTTTGAACTACCAGCCTTAGCTTCTTTTTGTTCAGCTGAAGAGAGTGACTTGTTTGATTGAACAGACTCTCCAGCTTTAACAAAATTAACCTTTTTGATTGAGGCTTTGGTTACTTGACTCTTCTGATCAGAAGTAGTGGGATAAGATGGACTGCAATTGATTGGTTTAATTTTAAAAACATTTTTAGAAGCAGATTTTGAAATACCAATGCTGTCATTTTGTGGAGCAGACGAGTTTTTGTGTCCCAAACCACGAGTAGGACACTCATCGTCGTCTTCATCCCACTCTTCTACCATTCCATCAACACACTGGGACTTCGAGGTTGAAGCACCATTATCGTTAACCTTTGGTTGAGAAATTTTGTTTTCGGTTGGATCAACGACAAGTGGCGTTTTGACCTTAAAGTCAATGATTGGGTTATCATCCGGTGTGTTTACCATAGTATTCAACACCAGTGGAGGACAATTTTTATACCCAAACCCAGCATTTTTCTTTCCTGGACTCCGTGAAATCATGTAATCAAGAATGTAAGCAGAATTTGAATAACTTTTCAGCTTTTGATTTAAAGTTTCATAATCACACTCGACAAGCGCCAGCTTTTTCTTTGTTTCATCAATCGTGTTTAAATAAAAAGTGATGGCATTTTGTTTGTTGATAACACAGATTTCTAATTCATGAACTTGCCTGTTTAAAAGATCAATTTTGTTTTTGAAGGCAAGTTCGTTTCCCTTTAAAACACGGTTTGCTTCAAGACAATTAGTTAAATCAGCAATTAAGTCTGTGTTGTGACTTTTAAGTGTCTCAACTTTCTTCTCAAGTTCATTACAAATTAAACACGGTTGAGATTCAGACTCACTTTCAAAACTGTCAGAATTTACCTGAATGCCTGTGGATGTTTTTACCATAAAAGCACAGCTACAGGTAGATTCAGAAGAGGAATTGTTATCATCCACATCAGCTGTCGATTGACTTGAAGAGACGACAGATGATTTTTCTTCATTCTCAGCTGTGAAGCCAGAACTGTTTGAAGATGTGTCGTCTGCAGCTGATGAACTTTCTGAAGCAATCTCTCTCTCAGCATCAGAATCTGATTCTTCATTGACTTCTACAGCCTTTGCCATGTAAGCTCTATCCCCTGAACTACCATCAGCTCCAAATTTAAAAGACCAATCAACAGTCTCATCTGTTTGAACAACCATAGCTTTTGTTCCACTTGAAGTGTCCTTATCTTGTGCAAGAGTAACTGGAACAAGGTTTGTTTCTGTATTTTGATTTTGTGGCTTCGGTTGGCTTTGACGGTTGTTGAAAGGGTTGCGGTTTCCAGTCTGTTTAGGCTTTTCACATTGCCTAGCAAAATGCCCTTTCTCACCACAGTTAAAACAAACAACAGCAGACAGATCAAAACCATAAGTAGTGTCTTTGTTCCCTTCGAGAGTTTTTCCTATCCTTTTTACATAATCTCTCGCTCTTCTGACTACACTTTCAAGAGCCCACATTATATCAATTCGATCCATTTCATCCTTATCAATCTGAGCATAGTCTTCTGCTGTCAGATGACTGTTTCCAACCTGTCCAGCAACAAGACTGTCATATGAATTGACAACGGTAGACAACAGTGCCATGTGTTCCTTGGCCACTTCGATAGTAACCTTGTCGAAGTTGTCTGTTTGCAATTTAATGGGGCTTGGTGGAGTAGTACTAGCAGTATTTCCCTGCTGTGGAACCGAGCTTGATGAAACTGAAGCATGAGCTGTTGAAGACTGGCTGGCTGAAACATTTGACATGTTTGATACAAACACAGTCTGCAAAGGAGCATTTTGTTGAGTTGATGTGGAATAGTACAATGAAGGATCCTGAGCTTGTACGCCTCTCTTTAACTTCCACTTATTCATCACCTCTTGTTCTCTCAATTTCTGAAGAAATTCATTGATATCAATGGTTTCAAGAGTATTGTTCTGTTTGAGAACCATCAAGAATGAATCCCATTTTGGTGGTAGCGCATCTGCCATGCATTGAACCTTTTCTTCTTTCGTTGTTTTGATCTCATGGGCATGCAATTCACTCATCAAGTGATAGAATCTCTCAAATAGATCATCTAAGGACTCATTCCCAATATACATGAAATTATCAAATTCCTTCTTAATGGCCTTAGCATTGATAGCTTTCAACGAAGCATTTCCTTCGTGACGTTGTTCTAAGGCAACCCACAGAGATTTTGAAGATGTAAACTGCCTGAATTGATGAAATATTTCTCTTGATATGGCCTGAGATAAGATAGCATATGCCTTCTTTTCTAAGTCATAATCTTTTCTTTGTTGTTCGCTTAAAAGGGAAACCAAAACTGGAGTTCCATCCTCACTCAACACTTTTTGATATCCATTCTCTAGCATCATCCATAAGTTTGTATCAACTCCATTAATGTGTATCTCAAACCTGTTTTTCCAGTGATGATATTCGTCCATTGTCATGAGTTTTGGAGCCTTGTTAGCATTTCCAGCTTCATTATCGATTAATAACAAGTTTTGGATTTTACTGTTCTGACTGGCAACAAAAGCTAAGTCCGACATGGTAAAAAACGAAGTTTTTCGACACAAAAAAAAAATTCAGAAGAGATTTATGCGAATGGGTCTATTCGTGCGAATGGAATTTTCTATTCGTGCAAATGGAATTTTCTATTCGTGCGAATGGAATTTTCTATTCGTGCAAATGGAATTTTCTATTCGTGCAAATGGAATTTTCTATTCGTGCGAATGGAATTTTCTATTAGTGCGAATGGAATTTTCTATTCGTGCGATTGGAAGTTTGAACAAATGAGCGGGAGACTGGATCTATTCGTGCGAATGGTAGGAGCCATTCGTGCGAATGAAGTTCATCATGGTAGCCATTCGTACGACAGAGGGCTGTTTGACTTTTTTGCACCAAAAAGCACCAATGATTGATCCTATTATCAGATCTGGAAACTGAGACGATCAGATCACTCAGAAGCAATAATCACAAGTTTTGAACGTGGCTAAACAACGATCAAGTGATCTTTATAACATTCAAGTATCTAGAAAAAGCAAGATTAAAAGCAAGATTAGATTTTCTATGTTGAATCTAGAGCACAATCAGGCTCTGATACCACTTTGTTGGATCGGGATCTACCTTGATCCAATGATTCAACACATTAACCGAACCAAATCGTGCGGAATCCGATTTGATTGGCAATCCAATCTATGACACGGATCGGGTCGTAAGAAACGAGCGGATTAGATGTCGAAACGAAGGTTTCTATCGACCCTTTGGTGTAGAGAAGTTGGATACAAGACCTGGAAACTCTCAACGGACAGAGATTCGACAATACAGGTGAAAAGAGTTTGTGTGTTCTGTTGCTTAGTCTAGTTCTGTGTGTATATGTGTTGTATCTTGTGTTGTGTTCTGTGTTGTGTTTGTGCTCATGAAGTGAAAGTTTTATATATAGTGCTGAGGCCATTCGTACGAATGATCCATGTGAATGGACTCATTCGTGCGAATGAATCAGCAGAATGGTTCATTCTTAAGAATGAATCATCAGAATGGTTAATTCGTACGAATGAATCATTCTCATGACTTATTCTAGCGAATGAATCATTCTCATGAGCTATGCGAATGGGCCTTTCATTAGCACGATTGATCAACGTTATCGCTATTTATCAGATCGTTTAATACACAGTCGTTATATATGAGTAAACATTAAGGATAAACATGTAATTTCATTAATACATCAAATAATTACATTAAACATAGATGAAATACATATTACAAGGGATTAGGGACATATTATGCATCTACACAAGGTCTATCAACTTGATGTGAAAAGTGCTTTCCTTTATGGTAAAGTTCATGAAGAGGTCTATGTCACTCAACCTCCCGGCTTTGAAGATCCTCATAATATTAATAAAGTGTATAAGCTCGACAAAGCACTTTATGATCTTCATCAGGCACCGCGGGCATGGTATGAGACATTATCTAAACATTTACTGTCTAATGGTTTCGACCGTGGACTGATTGACTAGACTATCTTCATTAGGAAAGCAGGAGGTGACATTCTTCTTGTACAAGTATACGTCGACGACATTATTTTTGGATCTACCAATGAAGGGATGTGTAGGGAATTCGAGCAGGTGATGAAGTCCAAGTTTGAAATGAGTAATATGGGTGAATTATCGTTCTTCCTGGGTCTACAAGTCAGTCAAAGAGAGGATGGAATTTATCTACATCAAACCAAGTACGTGTAGGACATCTTGTCAAAATACAAGATGAATGATGGCAGTACTTATGGCACACCTATCCCAGTCAATCATGGTCTGCATCCTGACAAAGATGGAAATGGTGTAGATAGCAGATTATACCGTGGGATGATCGGATCACTTATGTATCTCACAGCTTCAAGACCCGATATAATGTTTGCTGTGTGCTTGTGCTCAAGGTTTCAGTCACAACCGAAGGAGTCACATATGATAGCCGTGAAGAGAATTTTCAGATACCTGAAAGGGAAACCCCGATTAGGTCTTTGGTACTCTAAGCAGCAGTCATTCGACTTTAAAGCCTACATTGATTCAGATTATGGTGGTTGTAACCTTGACAGAAAGTCAACTTCTGGTGGATGTCAATTCTTAGGAGACAGACTGGTCTCCTGACAGTGCAAGAAGCAGTCAACGGTTTCTGTCTCAACTTTTGAAGCAGAATACATTGCTGCAGCGAGCGGTTGTTCTCAGATATTGTGGATTCAGCGGCAATTGAGAGACTACGGCTTAAACTTCACTGGAACTCCATTATTCATTGACAACAATGCCACCATGTCCATCACAAATAACCCGGTGAAACATTACAAAACTAAACATATAGAAATTCGCCATCATTTCATCCGTGATTGTGCTGAAAAGCATTTAATTGAACTTGTAAAAGTTCACACTGATGACAATCTTGCTGACCTTTTCACAAAGGCATTTGATCGATCCCGTTTTGAGCATTTTGTCAACTTGATAGGAATGTTCAATCCTGAGTGAAAATTAATTTTTCTTACATCAATTCAATTCATGGAAGTTAAACTTTATTTATTTTAAATTTTCTGTATAGTTCTTTTAATTTTCAAAATATTTTACAAAATCAAAAACAAAATAGAAAATGAAGAAAAATTCAAAGTTAACTTGAGAAAAGAGGAAATGATAGTACATCAGAAATGATCTAAACGTCACAGACTGCTCACATGGGAAATGATTGCGTCTTGCTTACTTAATTGTTTAAATTATTGTGTTTTTAATCTGCTTATTTACAAGTAATTTGAATTGTCAGTAGGCTGTATGCGTCTTTGAATCACTAGTAGTGTGGAAACTAAATCTAAATTACAACTGTGATTTGAACCGATGTTTGCAAGTGTGTGTGCGTAAAAGAATAGAAAAGATCATTATCAGATAAAGGATGTTAGATTTTGGTAATAATTTTCTTTTGAGATCAGTTTCGGGTTATGTCGTTAGCACAATTAATGCGGTTCATCTCACTGCCCATACAAGTATGCAAGGAGAGATTGAATCAAGACATGTCTCTACATTAACCGTTGAGCACGTATTCACCCTTGAATCACTCCTGATTCATTGAAATCAAATCCAGATAAAAGTTGGATCCCCTTACCTTATTCAAACACCATATATATTATCCTGAATCATCATACCGATATTCAATGAAGAAAATCAAATGAAACCAAGAAAAATGAATCACTCGATTCTGAATCTTATGATTCCTGATAATCCTTTAGGATTCTGCTTGATTTTTCCTGTGCTAATAGATGTAACTTTATTCTGAAAATTTAGAAAATCATTGGGAAAATCTTAGATGCCTTGAGATAGTGCAATTTACATTATTGTAGCATATCAGTGGGGTACACGTTGTATATCTTATAATTAATACCTTAATACACAAGAACGTGATACAAAGATGCTTATAGTTTCAAATCTTATAATATTGTCAACTTGAATTACTTGTTTATGTGCTTATTACGTATGAATAAATAGTAATCCATGACATGATCTCATATTCTTTGATGTTTATATTGTATCGTTTTTGCTAAAAGATAGCCTGATATGATCATCTGCTCGTGTATTTGATCAAAAAAACAGTTTGTGTGAATACTTGTATATTTTTATTAGAAAATATCAAAAAGATTTAAGTTTATGCATAGTTCAATTTTATTCAGAAAAACCAAAAATATTTGTGTTTAACCTTCCTGAATTGTATTTGAATCCTCCTGGTTGAATATTTTTAACTTGTTTGTTATTTGACTTGAAAAACTTCATAAATTTTGAGTTAAAAGTTTGCGCACTTAAGGGTTTGTGCGTACTTGTAAGTGCGCATGAAGTAAGCCATGCGTACTTAACAAGTACGCAAGAGTTAAGTCTTGCGCACTTGTAAGTACGCAAGAGTTAAGTCTTGCGCACTTGTAAGTACGCACGAGTTAAAACGTGCGCACTTGCTAAGTACGCACGGCCTTTTAGTGTTGAGTATAAAAGGGGGACATAGAAATTTTCTGAGTTTTTCATCACATTCAAACTGACTTTTTCCCTCTGCAAACTTACTCAAAAATTCGTGTGATCCAATCCGATTTTTCGTCCCATTACAAGTTTCATCATCCTATAACATCGATTTGGTGAGAATCTAGGCTCATTCCATCCACAGAAACTCGTGATTTTGGACCGATTCATCTTAGGTTTTTGTTCAAGATTTTTAGACAATTTTTGGGTTGTTTGGGTAAAACCTAATAATTAAAACTTGTTAAGAATCATTAATCGATCACTAATTGACCCTTAATCATCCATTCTAGTCGTTGATTTCGACTTTGGGCTCGAATTTGAACCGTTAGTGGCTTCATTCGACGGTTAGGTCAAAATCGGTCAAGTTTAGCAGGTATTTAGTGTTGTTGTTGGTCCCATAGGCTCGAATCATTGATTCGGACCTAGTGGTGACCCAATACACACCAATTTTTGAACATCAGTTGAATTTCAAGCCTCTGAATTTTTCACCAAGTGCTTTTCCTGCGCACTTAACAAGTACGCAAGAAGCACTTCATGCGTACTTGTTAAGTACGAAAGAGGAAAATCTTGCGTACTTGCTAAGTACGCAGGACCAACACTTGGCAAAAAATTCTAAGTCTGAAATTTCAGTTCAAAGAGTAACTGCTATACTGAGTCGTGTTTATCCACTTCCAATGATACGTGTTGTTCTGATTATGTTTTCTATGTGTTTTTGCAGATCATGGCTCGGGCGTTTACTAACGAATTCAACCTGTTAGCTAACACTGAACCAGAATGGAAGGGTGCAACATTGCAGTACAGAGACATAGTTGATTTCTTGAACCATTCAAGAATCAGCTACGCCATTTCTGCTGACTCGATAGTGTCAAGACCCTATCTCGAGCAGTTTTGGGAGACTGCGGAGCACGATTGCACGGTAACCCCCAACGTTATAAGGGCTACCGTTTCTGGTCATGCTATCGCTTTCTCTGAATATACTATTAGAAGGGTCCTTTGATGTGTTAGTATTTACACATCTTTTTGGCACAAAACTTCGCTCATTTAATGATCAATTCTTGGTTTTATTCAACGTTTAGACACTTATTTGCTTCATTTCTTGTTTTGTAGGTTTTGTGAAGCTTGGTGAATAAACAAGAAGATTCCAGGATAAACAAGTGAAGTTTTAGGGTTTTTGTGATGGAGGCACGGTCGTGCCCCTATTTGGCACGGTCGTGACAAGCTCCAAAACCCTAAGCACGGTCGCGCCCACATCTGGCACGACCGCGCCAAGCCAAATTCCAAGGCACAACCGTGCCTTGGCCGCCCACGGTCGCGTGTCATCTCGTGAGTCTGAACAGCCGTACGTCCTCGATCAGTGGTACCCAATGGAATCTACGGATCAGTCAAACCTCTGTCACACGGTCGTGCCAAGACCTAGACACGACCGCGTCCATGTCCTAGGCACGGTCGTGCCTTCTCTCCTGGCACGGTCGTGCCTCCCCTTTTCTATTTAAACAGAACTTAATTCTCATTCAGATATTCAGCAACCCAGGGCAAAACCTACTGTTCCAGCTCGAGTTTTCTTTGTTCCAGCCATATTTCAAGATTCTTGGAGAGGATACAACATCAAGAGGATCACCATACGTCAACAACAACATCTAGGCTTGGAGGAGTGGTTTGATTCTTGTTTTCATATCATGTTTCTCTCTATTTTCCCCTGCTTATTTGTAATTTTGATGCTCATGATGAGCTAAAACTCCTGTTCACTTTGGTTTAGATGAAGTTTAGATACATTTGACAACATTCATGGATTATTGGCAATTATTGTGTTAATGTTATGACAACCGTATGATTATTCCTTGATGAAATTATGTATTCAAGTATTTTGAGTTGTTTACAAGACTTGTATTTGTGTATGTCATATTATGTTGGAAAACTTATGATTTATGTTTATATTCATGGATTGGTGTATGTAATTATACTAGTTTATGGCATTTGACTAGGAATGGTAAATGAAGACTTGTTTATGAATCATTATATTTGTATGTGTAACCTTATGCTTATGTTTGGAAAGACAAAGTATTTGTTATGATGTGTCATATTTAGTATTGTGTTTATCTAGAAATTGTTGACACATCCTCCTAATTTATATAATCTTTATATGAACATTGTATGTTGAAGAAATGCATATTTTTGTCTAAACTAATCAACTTGAGGTGGATAGTGTGTTGTTCATATTATCTTTCCAACTAGTTGTTGGATTAGTGTACCTTAATCGGAAGCTAGTTCAATCTTTATAAACATTAACATTATTATTAAACACATGAGCCTCATTGTATGACTTTAGGTGGTTGGTTTGTGTAATTCATGCTAGCTTTCTGAATAGTCATTTGATTAGATATCTTTGACGAGAATTTAGTCAATTTATGTATCGTGTATTTGCCATATTTCTATGAATGTATTGAATGTATTCTAAATGGATTCGACATCAAAGTGATATTTTCTCCGTGATTATTTGATTTGTGACTTTAGTCTAGTTTTATATTCTTGCATAGTAGTTTAATTAAAAATCAACTTAAACATCTTTTACCCATACTTGATTGAATCTTAGTCCCGGTTTATTATCGCATCCCACCGTGTCCACGGATTGATATCCGGTTCTTACCTTTACTATATTGCTGTCAAACGGGTACACTGCCCGGTGTGTGTGATTAGTGTTTGGTGAAAACCCATTTTAAAACTAATTGTGTAAAATACTTATAAAAATATATATATAGTTTACACGCATCAAGTTTTTGGCGCCGTTGCCGGGGACACGGTTTTGCGAGAACGATTGGAATTAATTTTTAGTCATTTAGTATATATATTTTTGTGAATATCGTGTTTTTCTTGTTGTTATTTGCAATTTTGTGTGTATAGATATTTTTCTCATTTTACTTGTTATTTTTAGCTTCATTTGTATATATATATATATATATATCTTGGTTTTTATCCCATTTTATTTATTTTATTTTATTTTATTTTTATTTTTGTCTAACTTGTGTTTTCTTTGTCCTAGGTTCGCATATTTAAATCTAACTTGTCGTGCAGATCGTGTATGTTCTCAACTCCCGTCGAGGAGGTTCCTGAGCCGTCTTCCGAGCCGGAGCGTGATCTTCATCGAAGATTGCGAGCCCGTTCACGATTTGTGGCCCGGTTACTCGAATTTGACGAGGTTGTTGTTGACGAGGTTGTTGTTGACGAGGTAGAGGAGATGGCGAACGAGGATGCGGGTCGGACGCTTTCGGATTTTGGCAAACCGACACTTGAGGGTTTGCAGTCAAGCATCAATAGGCCGACGGTTGGAGCACATCAGTTCGAGATCAAATCCAGCATTATATAGATGGTACAGAACATGTGTCAGTTCGATGGCAAGGATCACGAGGATCCTAATACTCATTTGGCCAGTTTCTTTGAAATTTGCGCCACTTTCAAAATTCGTGACGCTACCGACGATGCTATTCGGCTCCGGTTGTTCCCGTTTTCCTTACGGGATCAAGCCAAGGCTTGGTTACTGTCACTTCCCCCTAGGTCCATTAGTACTTGGGACCAGATGGCTGCTAAATTCTTAGAAAAGTACTTCCCTCTGGAGAAAACATCAAAGTTGAGGGCTAGGATTCTTTCTTTCCAGCAGGACGACGGGGAGACGATCTATGAGGCGTGGGAGAGATTCAAGGAACTGATGAGGAAAGTTCCCCACCATGGATTGTTGAAGTGGCAGCAGTGTGAGACCTTTTACAATGGTCTGGAGATGACCGGGAAGCAGCTGATTGATGCATACGCGGGTGGAGATATTGGAACAAAGACACCCCTGGAGGCGTATGACTTGCTAGAGAAGGTGGCAGCGAAGAGCTACACTCAGCATACTTCCCGAGCGAGAACCCAGAGGCAGGCTGTCCATCACGTGGATGGAATTACCTCTTTAGCTGCCTAGGTGGAAGCACTTTCCACCAAGATTGATCAGATGCACGTCCACAAGGCCCAGTCCTTGTGTGAGTTTTGTGGTGGGGAGCATCCCACGAGTGCTTGTCAGGTTGGGGATAAGGGGGCCCACGAGCTGGTTGATTTCATGTCCAACCAGAATCGCCCCTAGAATAATCCCTACAGCAACACATATAATCCGGGGTGGAGGAATCACCCGAATTTCAGTTAGAAATCTGGCAGCAATAGTCAGCAACCACCCGGATTCACTCAGCGCCCCCCATTCCAGCATCAGTCCCACCAGTCTCAGGGACAGAGTTCCCAGTATCGACCTCAGCAGGGCCAGTTTCAAGGCCAAGGTTCTAGCAGCGGTCCACCACCCACACCTGAGGGTAAATCCAGTTTGGAGGACATGGTTGCACGGCTACTTGCCAACTCAGAGAGTCAGAATCAGTTGGCAGATAAGCAGAACCGGTACATGGAGGAGCGTTTCCACACGCATGAGACTGAGTTGAGGAATCAGAAAGCTTCGATCCAGACCATAGAGAACCAGGTCGGGCAGATCGCGAAGCTTCTTTCTGAGAGACAGCCAGGTGGCCTGCCTAGCAACACTGAGCCCAATCCCAATGCTCATGTGAAGGCCATCACTTTGAGGAGCGGTAGAGACACAGGACCGGATCCACAGGTTCCTGTGCACGAGCCATCTGAGGAGGAGGTTGTGATTGAGATTCCTGATGAGACACCGCCGAGGGATAAATCGACGAGCACATCGCGCCCTCGCGAGCCTGTGAGAGATTATACTCCCGCCATTCCATACCTGGGCAGATTGAAGAAGCAGAAGATGGAGGAGCAGTATGGTAAGTTTCTAGGGTTGTTTAAGCAGTTGCATATCAACTTACCATTCGTGGAGGTTCTGGCTCAGATGCCTAAGTATGAGAGATTCTTGAAGGATATCCTCACGAATAAGAGGAAATTGGAGGAGTTATCTCAGGTGACGCTGAATGAGGAGTGTTCGGCGGTGATTCATAACAAGCTACCGGAGAAGAGACGAGATCCGGGGAGTTTTACCATCCCCTGTTTGATAGGTAGCTTGTCGGTTAGCAATGCCTTAGCTGACCTTGGTGCTAGCATTAACCTCATGCCATATGCGGTCTTTGCTAAGCTTGTGTTAGGAGAACCTACACCGACACGCATGAGTATCCAGCTGGCCGATCGCTCGGTCAAGTATCCACGAGGGATAGTGGAGAATATGTTGGTTAAGGTTGATCGTTTTGTGTTTCCTGTAGACTTTGTGATTCTGGACATGGATGAGGACAAGAATGTCCCTATTATCCTAGGTCGACCGTTCCTGGCCACTGCCAAGGCCCTGATTGATGTGTATTCGGGGAGGCTTACACTGAGGGTGGATGAAGAGGAAGTGACCTTTGATGTAGGGAGATCCATGCAGCATACCCAGAATCAGGATGATTCACTCTACTTTGTTAAGGCTATTTATTCTTGTGTGAGTGATCATCTCTAGGACACAGCTAAGGAGGAGTCCCTGGACACCTAGATTGTAGGGGGGGAGACAATTGATCCAGTTGGTGAGGATCAATTTGATGAGCAGTTGCATAGCCAGGTGAGCTATGAGTTTCCCCAGTGTTCAGCGGTTTTTGCTATGGTTGATAGAGAGTCTGAGCCGATTGAGCGGCCTTCTATTGAGGACCCACCACCTGTTGAGCTTAAGGAGCTCCCGAGCCATTTGTAGTATGCCTTTTTAGATGGTGAGTCTCGATTACCCGTCATTATCGCCTCTGATTTGACGAGTGACGAGTGATGCTCTCAGGCTACTTCCAGATCCCGATTGCTCCTGAGGATTAGGAGAAGACGACATTCACATGTCCCTATGGCACATTTGCTTATCGGCGGATGCCCTTTGGATTGTGCAATGCTCCGGCCACTTTCCAGCGTTGCATGGTGGCCATTTTCCATGATATGATTGAGGACTCCATGGAGGTTTTCATGGATGACTTTTCTGTGTTTGGGAGTTCCATGATATGATTGGGCACAAGGTTTCACGTGCGGGGATTGAGGTTGATAGAGCTAAGATTGACACCATATCTAAGCTGCCCCCGCCGACCTCTGTGAAATCTATTCGGAGCTTCCTTGGTCACGCGGGCTTTTACAGGCGTTTTATCAAAGATTTATCTAAGATTTCCCGACCGATGACCAAGCTTCTTGAGAAGGAAGCCCAATTCGTGTTCTCCGACGAGTGCCTCAGTGCATTCGATTTGTTAATGGAGAAGTTGGTGAATACCCCTATCATGGTGGCTCCTGATTGGAAGCTGCCATTTGAGATCATGTGTGACGCGAGTGACTTCGCTGTTGGGGCGGTCTTAGGATAGAGGAGAGAGAAGCAGTTTCACCCGATTTATTATGTGAGCAAGACGCTCAATGACGCACAGGAGCATTACACCACGACAGAGAAGGAGCTCCTAGCCGTTGTCTTCGCTTTCGATAAATTCCGGTCTTATCTCGTCCTATCAAAGACCATTGTATTCACCGATCATGCAGCCCTTCGGCACCTGTTTAGCAAACAGGATGCCAAACCCCGGCTAATCCGGTGGGTTTTGCTGCTTCAGGAGTTCGACATTGAGATCCGCGATAAGAAGGGCGCGGAGAATGTCGCAGCGGACCACTTGTCCCGTCTTGAGTGCTCAGCTTCATCTGAACTTGTGGGGTCATCCATAAATGACAATTTTCCCCACGAGTTTCTCATGCACATACAGACACAGGATGAGGAGTGTCCATGGTTTGCTGATTTTGCAAACTTTCTTGCTAGTGGGATTGTGATTAAGGGCTTAACGCATCAGCAGAAGCGAAAGTTCTTTGCGGATGTGAAGCACTATCTTTGGGAGGATCCCTATTTGTTTCGAGTCGGGGCCGATCAGATCGTGCGTAGGTGTGTCTTTGGAGATGAGGCACGTCAGGTGCTTAGACACTGCCATGCAGGCCCGACAGGTGGACATCATGGAGCTACCTTGACCGCGAAGAAGGTCTTTGACGCCAGTTTCTTCTGGCCTACCATCTTCCGGGACGCTCATGAGATGATCCGAGCTTGTGATGCTTGCCAGAGGGCAACCAACATTTCGTCGAGGAATGAGATGCCCCAGAACAGCATCCAGATTTGTGAAATTTTTTATGTCTGGGGTATTGACTTTATGGGACCTTTCCCAGCTTCTCGTGGCAACCGGTTTATCCTAGTCGTTGTTGACTATGTTTCTAAGTGGGCCGAGGCTCAAGCCTTGCCTACTAATGATGCTAGGGTGGTTGTTCAATTTCTGAAGAAGCTGTTCTCTCGCTTTGGTGCCCCCAAAGCCCTTATCAGTGACCGTGGGACCCACTTCTGCAACGCCCAGTTGGAGAAGGCTCTATCACGATATGGTGTGAACCATAGATTCTCCACAGCCTACCACCCACAGACCAGTGGACAGGTAGTGGTCACAAACCGGGGCATAAAGCGGATTCTAGAGAAGACGGTTGGTCAGAACGGTAAGGATTGGTCGGACAGGTTAGATGATGCACTTTGGGCCTTTCGAACAGCCTATAAGACGCTATTGGTACCACCCCATTTAGGTTGATCTATGGGAAGGCGTGCCATCTTCCGGTGGAGTTGGAGCATAAGGCCTATTGGGCATTAAAGGCGATGAATCTTGACTTGGTGAGCGCGGGTGAGAACCGGTTCACTCAGATTCATGAGCTTGATGAGTTGAGGAATCAAGCCTATGCAAACTCCACGATCTACAAGGAGCGCACTAAGAGTTTACATGACCGACGCTTGAAGGACAAGAAGGAATTCCGAGTAGGTGGTCGTGTGTTGCTTTACAACTCTAGGTTGCGTTTGTTTCCCGGGAAGTTGAAGTCCCGATGGACGGGTCCTTACACGGTTAAGGAGGTGTTTCCTTATGGGACAGTAGAGATTGAAGATGAAGATGGGAGGATCTTCAAGGTCAACGGTCATCGTCTTAAGCCATATATTGATGGACCGGTTGACCCGGCATTAGAGGTAGTTGACCGCCACCCCAAGGACAAATGAATTCGGGGACTTGAGTCTAGCTAACGACTCGTTAATAAACTTACCCTGTTTCGGTAACAATTCTTAGATTTTGTCTGATTTTTATCTTCTTATTTTTATTTTTATTTTTTTTGGATTTTACCAATTATTTTTGAGTTTAGGTGATCGGAACGTGTTTTGGATCGAGCGGATTTGGGATAATGTTTGGAATGTCTCAGGTATGTCTTCTGAATTTTTAGCAATTTTAGTTTGGAAGAATCGTAGTCGGGTTTGGTACAAGCTGCATAAAAAATCAGGGTTTTCTGTCTGCTGGGCAGTAGACACGGTCGTGCCTCCCTATAGGCGCGGTCGTGCCTCTAACCTAGGCGCGGTCGTGCCTCAGTTATTGGGGGCGATTTAAATTACTTTTCAACGGCAGATTATTCCAACCCCCCCTAACCTCCCAGCAGAACGAAACTCCCTCCCCTCGGCGATCTTCTTCCCCGTCTCCACTTCCAGATTCATTGTTTCCGTTTCTTCGATTTCAGGTACGCCCCCGCAATCCTAATCTCTTTGTTTTATGTTTAGGATCATCATTTTATGTTGGAATTTCTAGGGTTTATTAGATTTTCTTGTTTTGAACTTCATTTTAGTTGTAAATAAGTAGAACTTGTGAGTTTTAGTTCCTTTGATAGTTACTTGCAACAGCCCCTTCATAAACGTGTTGGAAATTGTGATTTTTGAATTCTGAAAACCCTAAAATGGGTTGGGCACGGTCGCGTTCATGACCAGGCGCGGTCGTGCTCGGCTTTTGGAATCTCAGGAAAACTTGGTTTGGTCAAGCACGGTCGTGCCTCTTATGAGCGCGACCGTGTTCTCTAGAGTTTGCTTTAGCGCGGTCGTGCCCATTTCAAGGCTCGGCCGTGTCTCCTTTGTTTTGCCTTGGCGCGGTCGTGCCTAGACCAGGCGCAGCCGTGTCTGTCTTGTTTGTGTGCCCGTGGTCGGCCAAGTGCGGTCGTGGGTTTCCCATTTTGACCTAGGCACGGGCGTGCTTATTCTTTAGCACGGTCGTGCCCCTTCATAAATTTTGGGCAGAAACTTCATAATTCCATCCAGCGTCTTCATAACCGTTCTGATTTCATCTTTGTTGTTGTCTTGCAGATGGCAGGCAACAGGGACCACCCGTACCTCGAGTTTGACATGAACGAGCATGAGTACGAGGCTCGTCTGGATGTGTTGTGCCCCGTAGAGGCCGGATTCTAGCTGCTCGTCGTTTGGAGCCAGCTGCTATCGACGCCATCAGTCAGCGGGACCGGTGGAACGATCTTGTCACCGCCCCCTGGCGCCGTTTGTTCAGGTTCCACGCTATCCAGTAAATAGAGCTTGTGATGGAGTTTTTCTCCACATATGAGTTCGATTATCCTTGCGTAGACCTAGAGCAGCCCGAGACGATTAGGTTTAGGCTAGGTGGGGAGTGGCGCGTGATGTCGGTTGCCCGTTTTGGGAGACTTTTAGGTTTATACACAAGGCAGGAGCTCCAGAAAGAGATATTCACCGACGGTATCACTGAGTTTTCGACAAAAGAGGATAAGGACCAGTTTTGGTATGAGTTTGGTTTTGGGATTTACGATCCGAGTCTGACCAAGGCTTCGAGCCTTCGGGACCCTCTGCACCATGTTCTTCATCGCTGCATTGTTTATTCATATCTGGGCGAGGGCAGGGAGAGACGGTAGTGAATTTGAGGGAGTTATTTTATCTGTTTTGCCTTGTACGCCTGCGCACTTGCAATGTTGCGCACTCTATCGCGAGGTACTTGGTAAACAGCTCGGGTCGCGACGTCACCAGCGCGATCTGTGGAGGTCACTTCGTGACCAAGCTGGCGTGACACTTCCAGCTGCTGACAGATGATTTGATAGGGGATCTGACCCTTGTGGCCGAGACCGTCGTGATGAACGTGCAGACATTGCGCAACATGCACGTCGCTCGTCGCGGCGTAGGAGGGATTAGATTGGTTGATCGATGGGGATGGACTTGGGATCCAGACCGTCCGGGCCCCGATCCAGATCGTGTGCAGGCCGAGGCCATCGTCGCCGCCCATCAGGAGCATGCGGCTTAGCAGGATCACGAGCAGCACGGGCAGGACCACGAGCACCATGTTGAGGTTCCGATTGCTCCTCCACCTCCTCCGCCTCCACCACCACCTCCGGTTACCGTCTCCCATGATTTATTCATGCGCTACTGGGCCTGGCAGTATGAGGTCCAGTGCGCCGCTGCTGCCGCTGGCGGGGCACCATACGTGGTTCCCCTTCCATTCTTTATGCAGCCAGGGCAGCAGCCCGATCAGCCACCACCATCACCACCGCAGCATCAGTCACCACCACAGCAGCCCATCCAGCCACCACCATCGCCACCGCAGCATCAGTCACCACCACCATCACCACCCGGAGGACATGGAGCCGAGGGTGATGGCCTGGATCTCGAGGATTTTGAGATGGAGGAGTAGTGCCCTCCACTGTTTTGGTATCACCTTTTGTGAGTTGTACTTTTGTTGTACTGTACAAACTCTTATTACACGCTTCGGCATTTGTTGTTGTTTCCTTGTACTTTTGTTTTCATGTACTATTGTATATATTTGTCTTTACATTTATGTTTATCTTTTGGCTTGATGTTACTGATCCTGTTTGATGTGGTTAGTCTTGATTAGATCTTGGAATCGTGGAACTACGTGGAACGTCATTTTTGTGGGTAGGCTTTTTGCGTGTGCCATGATCGACACGAGGGAAGTTTCAGTTCTCCCTTCACACTCCATTGCATTGCATGTTTTTATATACATTGAGGGCAATGTATGTTTCTAAGTGTGGGGTTGGGTGTCTATTCTTCGCTTTACATTATTTTTTGTTGTACATTGAGGGCAATGCACGATTCTAAGTGTAGGGTGGGAATTTATTCACGCGATGTTTGTCCTTTTGAGCATTTTATCACTTCATTTTTTGCAAAATCTTCCTTCATAATTTTTATTGACACTAAATCAGTTTTATGAAATTGAAAAACACCAAAATAAAATAAAAGTTATCCGTTTAGCATTCACAATTTTTAGTAAATAATAGAGGTTTGATTTTTCGAAAGCAATTGAAATAGAAATTCCATCGAGTCAAACCCAATTTTTTGTGATAACCAAAATCAGGGGAATTATAGCCGATTAGAGCAATTTTGTGAGCAAATATGGAAATAATTCGGTTGTTAGCTCTTATCTATACGGAAGTATTAGTTAGTTTATTTTTCATATTAGAAGTTGTTTTAGTTTTTGAGTTAGCATAACCGCCGGGTTTTTAGCCATTTAGCCACTTTCAAATTCCACTTCCTTTCCCTTAACCATTGCCAAATTACAACCCATTTAAAGCCCTCTTGATTTGTGCTTTGTTTCATGTTAGTTGGTAGAGATTTGATCTTTTAGTAAGCTTATGATTTATGCATGATTCATTGTCTTGGCATTTGAGTGTTCTATACATACTCCATTACTTGTATGATCATATATATTCCCGAGGGTGTGTGAACATTGTGAGAAGTATAAAGTTGCATGCTAATGATTTCCTAGGCATATTCATTTGCTCATTCGGTTATCACGTCATTGGGCTCATTGGGTTTCATTTAGTTAATTTTGCATTTCTTGGAAATCTCTTCAAACCTTTATAAGTTTATTAATGCTTACGGTTTTCCCGATTTGATCCATAGTGTCATTGGAAGTTTTGTTTCATTTTGATTTCTTGCTTGAGGACAAGCAATGTTCAAGTGTGGGGTTGTTTGATGTGTTAGTATTTACAAATCTTTTTGGCACAAAACTTCGCTCATTTAATGATCAATTCTTGGTTTTATTCAACGTTTAGACACTTATTTGCTTCATTTCTTGTTTTGTAGGTTTTGTGAAGCTTGGTGAATAAACAAGAAGATTCCAGGATAAACAAGTGAAGTTTTAGGGTTTCTGTGATGGAGGCACGGTCGTGCCCCTATTTGGCACGGACGTGCCAAGCTCCAAAACCCTAAGCACGGTCGCGCCCACATCTGGCACTACCGGACCAAGCCAAATTCCCAGGCACAACTGTGCCTTGGCCGCCCACGGTCGCGTGTCATCTCGTGAGTCTGAACAGCCGTACGTCATCGATCAGTGGTACCCAATGGAAGCTACGGATCGATCAAACCTCTGTCACACGGTCGTGCCAAGACCTAGACACGACCGCGTCCATGTCCTAGGCACGGTCGTGCCTTCTCTCCTGGCACGGTCGTGCCTCCCCTTTTCTATTTAAACAGAACTTAATTCTCATTCAGACATTCAGCAACCCGGGGGAAAAACCTACTGTTCCAGGTCGAGTTTTCTTTGTTCCAGCCATATTTCAAGATTCTTGGAGAGGATACAACATCAAGAGGATCACCATACATCAACAACAACATCTAGGCTTGGAGGAGTGGTTTGATTCTAGTTTTCATATCATGTTTCTCTCTATTTTCCCCTGCTTATTTGTAATTTTGATGCTCATGATGAGCTAAAACTCCTGTTCACTTTGGTTTAGATGAAGTTTAGATACATTTGACAACATTCATGGATTATTGGCAATTATTGTGTTAATGTTATGACAACCGTATGATTATTCCTTGATGAAATTATGTATTCAAGTATTTTGAGTTGTTTACAAGACTTGTATTTGTGTATGTCATATTATGTTGGAAAACTTATGATTTATGTTTATATTCATGGATTGGTGTATGTAATTATACTAGTTTATGGCATTTGACTAGGAATGGTGAATGAAGTCTTGTTCATGAATCATTATATTTGTATGTGTAACCTTATGCTTATGTTTGGAAAGACAAAGTATTTGTTATGATGTGTCATATTTAGTATTGTGTTTATCTAGGAATTGTTGACACATCCTCCTAATTTATATAATCTTTATATGAACATTGTATGTTGAAGAAATTCATATTGTTGTCTAAATTAATCAACTTGAGGAGGATAGTGTGTTGTTCATATTATCTTTCCAACTAGTTGTTGGATTAGTGTACCTTAATCGGAAGCTAGTTCAATCTTTATAAACATTAACATGATTATTAAACATGTGAGCCTCATTGTATGACTTTAGGTGGTTGGTTTGTGTAATTCATGCTAGTTTTCCGAATAGTCATTTGATTAGATATCTTTGACGAGAATTTAGTCAATTTATGTATCGTGTATTTGCCATATTTCTATGAATGTATTGAATGTATTCTAAATGGATTCGACATCAAAGTGATATTTTCTCCTTGATTGTTTGATTTGTGACTTTAGTCTAGTTTTATATTCTTGCATAGTAGTTTAATTAAAAATCAACTTAAACATCTTTTACCCATACTTGATTGATTATTAGTCCCGGTTTATTATCGCATCCCACCGTGTCCACGGATTGATATCCGGTTCTTATCTTTACTATATTGCTATCAGACGGGTACACTGCCCGGTGTGTGTGATTAGTGTTTGGTGAAAACCCTTTTTAAAACTAATTGTGTAAAATACTTATAAAAAAATATATATAGTCTACACGCATCATCCTTCAATTCAAAGATCTCTCGACCGACCCGACAGCCTATCCAGACTACTTTTTGGCCGGCTGTTGGAGACAAAGAATGGGCTATATCGGTGCGAGGGACTATGCTTCATACAAGAAGATGTGGGTGTTAGACCAATGGAGATACTTCGCCCACATCATGATAATGTGCATCTCATCAAGGAAAGCTGGTAAAGATGCCATGGGTCATGACCTTGCAGCAGCCATGGTTGGCCTTCCTCTCAATAAGGGCTACAACTTCTCCCGCTACATATTCAAAGCCATCAATGACCAGATCAACACAGCGGAGAGGTTTAGATTCTTATTATACCCTCGGTTTGTGCAACTTCTGATTAATGACGCGTTGCCAAACCTACCTGCTATAGGGGAGAGACTGCAAGTAAAGAGGGTGGACAAAAGAGTATTCGCCCAATTCCTGAAGCCAGGCAATGTAGATCCTACCCCTGTGCATACAGAACTCTTTGGCCACCTCATCAATGAAGAATATGTGGCCCCAGGTGACTAGAGATGGTACAGTCATGACTCAGAGCCTGAATTGAGTGAACACTGCGACGAACAACAGAAGGAAATGAAGAGTGATGATGGATCGTCTGATGATGGAGACGACGAAGGAGGAAATGATGGTGTTGGGGGATCCGACTCGGAAGCGACTGAGTCAGATTCTTCTGATTCCGATGACGCACCGTCGCAGGTACACCCGAGGAGAACGGCTAAGGTAACCCTACCTGAGTCATCCTCCAAGAGAAAGCGACAGTCTTCTAGCAGCGAATACGAGCCAGACTCTGACTCTGACGCTGCTATACAAAGACAACGACGAGAAAGCATTCACAAGAACAAGGGCGATAGGCAACAGCCTTCTATCCCCAGTGAGGTGGAGGCTCAGCAGCAAGTACAACTTTCAGCTGCTAGTCCTGATTCAGCCTCCACCCCACCTTCACAGCAACTGTATCGTAGGAGGAGGAGGCCACAAGTGCAACGTGAAGTGGTCGTCACTACAATCACTGAGGTTATTCCTGTGATAGTGACCCTCCCTACCACAACTACTCAGGTGGCGGTGACTACTCCAATTCTCACGGAGTCAGTCACCATCACCCCTACCATTACCCCTACAACACTCATCACGTCCTCAATCCCAACCACCACCACTGAGCCTTTAAGTCAACCCTTCAATTATGGAGATTTCACACAAGGGTTTGACTTTGATACCATATTCTCCTCCCCTATTCACAATGCTGAGGCCTCATCATCCAGACATCCTGATCCGAATGATGCAAGGATAGATGTTCTAGAAACCCAAGTTGCTGAACTACTTGAGACTATTCGGAAATCAAAGGAGGAGTCTGACGCTCAACAAGCACAGATCAATTCTTTGGTAGACGAAGTCAGAATCCTTCGTAGCCAGAGAACGGGGACTGATGAAAGATTGAAGAACGTCATGGCCCAGAACGAGCTCCTAATCAAGATGAATGAAATGATTCTGGGTCACAGGACGTCCTTGGAGCTGAGGTTTGATACTCAAAGGAAGGAGCATGAGCTGATGGTCAAACTAATTGCTGACCTGACCAAGAAGCTTGATGCTCAGGGGGAGAAAGAGAAAGAAAAGAGGACTACTGGTGATGAGGCATGGCATCCTGTCGACTTGACTAAGGATGACGACAAGGACAAGGATCCCGAAGCCGGTCCTAGTGGAGGTGAGCACCAAGCTTTAGCAATCATGCCCATCTCTGCTGTTCAAATGGCTCAGGGGGAGTCTACTCATCAAGAGGGTGGTGATACCTCTGGTGGTGGTGGTGGTGAGAAAGGAAAGTCAGTGGCTGAAGTGCTTAAGGACTTATCTGATGATGAGATCCTATATCTAGAGCCTGACTATTCCAATGAAGCACAGATCGATGCTCTCTTTAATCTAGAAGAAGGAGAGATCGACTCTGGTGATGATTTGGATGATGATGACGAGGACGTTGTAATTGAAATTCCCAAGGGTGACGGGGAAGGAGAGTACGAGTTAGAAGTTGGAGAGATCTTTGAATTTCCATCCTTCGAAGCTCCGCTCGACACAGGTTCAGTCGAGCATGCTGGTAATGTGGAAGCCTCGACTGAAGCCTCCCCAGTTGACCCTGCACCTGTAGACCCAGAGGCACCGAAAGAAACAGATATGCCGTCTACTTCATCAAAGGGTCCAGCTCCTGTGTGGCAAAAGACGTCTATAATAGACAAACATGGAGCAACAGGGATGATCTTGGCTGTAAGGTTCAAGGAGGATACACAGTTGTTTGCAATCAAAAGATCTGGCGGGGTTCAATACTTGAAACCCACCAGTGAAGCGTTCAGCTCCTTACCCAAATACGACCTTGTGAACTTAGCAAACCGAGAGCTGTTGGGTCATTCCAATCATGCAGTGGCGATGGGTTTGTGGGTGGTTCTGCAGCGAGAAGCAAGATCTGGGAAATTCGAGATGTTCAAGCCTCAAGTGCCCAAGAGAGTCAAGGATAAGCACTCTAGACATCCTGTGACTAAGAAGCACTTAAAGAAATTGGTAAACAAGCCAGTGCGATGTGAAACTAAGATTCCCCTAAGCAAGTTATCTTAGGATATTCTTGGTGACATGTGGTACTGGTACGTAGATCCAAAGACGGGAGAGCCTGTGATCATGGGTAAGGGACGTTCAGAGAGTGGGAACATAGTGCCAAAGGAACTGATTAGAATATTTGATGAAGTCTGCTTCATCAACTTTTCTGTGAAAGATCTAGAGGCACTAGCAGACAGGTATTGCGTCTACACTGATGAATGGACAAAGCTCCTTGCTTCTAAATATGACAAGGAGATTAAGTTATGCCTTGACTACAAGAAGAAGATGGAAGCTAAAGATCAAGCGTTGTGAAGACTGAAGACTGAAGATTATCCAGAGCTGTTGTCAATGGGGAGTTTGTTGAAGCACTTTCCTGTGACAAACACTCTGGATAGAGTCTTAGTTTGTATTTTCTTGTTTGTAATTTTCTTTGTATGTAAGAGTCTTTATGTATTAGTGTATCGAGTTGTATTTACTTTTACATATTGAATGTTGCAATTTTCTCTAAGTGTTTTGCGCACTTGTAAGTCCGCAGGAGAAAGCTCCTGCGTACTTGGCAAGTACGCAAGAGTAACTTTGCGCACTTGCTAAGTACGCAAGAGCATTTTGCCCTGCGCACTTGCTAAGTGCGCAGGCATCAGGTCTTGTATAAATAGGATAGGTTGACAGAAGTTAAGTACACAGGCATAACAGCAAATACGCAAATTGTAATCTCAGTGCTTCTCTCTGTAACCCTCAAGTGTTTATAATACAAAGAATGTTTAAAGTGTTTTATCTTGTCGGTTTACTTTGTTTAGTTTGACTCTCCGCCTAGTCACGGGTATTCCGCACCCGGTCCGACTAGTAGACCCACTTGCATGTGACGATCCGCCACACCCGAGGGACCTACAGTTTTTGATCTTAAAAGTTCATACACCGGGTATTATATCACGGGATCACCTACCGGGTTTACACTACCTAAAAATCTACCTAACTAACACTTAGAACTCAACTAGTACTTGGAAAAAGTCCCAACCCCCACCCACTACCTAAAAATCTACCTAACTAACACCGGGTATTATTTCGGCCGAAACTTGTGGGGGCGACCCACAAGTCAGCACCAATCTCATCACCATGTTATGTGTCATGAAAACCCATGCTCTTTCAAGTGTGAAATCCAATCAAGAGTCAATCATCATCTCATATCATGATTAGCAATGATGCTTGTTAAGTTTGACACTCAATCCACTTTTCTTGCCATATATATATCGATCCACACTTGCACACTTTACTCTTTCAAAATCCAAGAACAAACTATAGAGGGTTTTAAGTTAGAGATTTGGAGGTTCAAGGAAGACTTGGAGATTATGAGTCGGTTTTTGATAGCAACACAAGCCTCTAGCATCTTCTACTCAATACTCGTCACCTAGCTTTGTCTAGCAGTATGAAACCGACACCGCACTTTATTTTCATCTTTATTTTTAGTTCAAAGCTCGTTGTTCACCATAAATATAAAGGATTTGAAAGGATTAAAGAGTTTTTATAAAATTTAACTTCATTAGGTTTAAAAACTATGGTTTTGTATAAATATATATAAAGGGCCGAAAATGGTATGTTTATATGCATATTTTGTTGTTTTGATCTTATGATGATAAGTTATAGATTAGTAAAAGTATAACACACACTTAATGAAAAATAAAATGTATAGATAGATACATGAAGGAATCATGATTTGTAGGTATAGATATGTGTAGATATTGTTGTTTGATCATTTGATGGTAAAATGTGGATTTTAAATTGAAAGTATGGTTAATAAAGGATGAAAAATGAAACTCATACATATATATATATATTGATCATGACATATATATATATATATATATATATATATATATATATGTATGCATGTGTTTTTAGTTATCAACTTAGGAAAAGTTATCAAGTGTGAGAATGTGTATAAACATGTAGAGATCAAAAGTAGAAATATATATATAGTTGTTAAGTCGAAAATAATCAAGTACGATATACATGGAGAAATTGTGAATTATATGTGTATATATATGTACGCATATAGAGTAATTGTTAACTTAGAAATTGTTAAAGTGTATGTATACATGTTTAAAGAACCGAAATATTTGTATATATATATATATATATATATGTATGCTTATAGAGTTATAGTTAACTTGGAAATGGTTAAAGTGTGTGTATACATGTTTTAAAGAATCGAAATATACACATATATATAAGCATGTATATAGTGTAGTTGATAACTCGGAGTTATTAAATATATACATGGAAATCAAAAAAAATATATATATATATATATATATATGGATGCATAATTATAATTTTCATCTTGAAAATGAGTTATGGAAAATATTAGATAACATGAAACTTGTATGTTGAAAAGTGGATATACTAGTATGCATGTATTGGTAAAAATAAATGCATGATGAACATAAACAAAGTTAATAAATGTCGTTCGGAACATAAGTATTTGCATGTGGACGTGGTAACGTGGTCTATACGTGCGTGGGATAATTAACATGCATAGAATATATGTAACATTTCTAATTTTCATTATTTATATTCCAGTTCAATGTGATACATTTCAAACCAAATTCTAGTACACTGACTCGTTCTATTCGTACCAACAATTAAATACTATGTTTCAATGCAAATCCACAAATTTTACACGAGTATATCTTATTAAACTCTACATAAATTCATATTTATACAAGTTTGTCAATACTAAAAATTTCAAGGACTGATTTTATAGATAAATAACCAGAAACCCTAATAGGCACGGTCGCGCGCCATATTTTGGAACGGTCGCGCCCGGTGCCTTGGCATACAAGTTTGCCTCATATGGGCACGGTCGCGCCTCTCAGCAGTTGAAACGTAAATGCAGCCTTTAATCACAGGGACGTTCGATTTCATAACCGTTCTACACGTTTTCGTCATTAACAACTAAATTAAACCCTTTAACCATCACCATTACAACAAATGAACTTAATTTCGTCGAATTATCTCATAAACACCTAATTCTCTCACGAAGTCATCGAATTCACCAATTTAATTGCAATTCTTCCAAGCCAACATACTATCGATCCTCTCTAAAGCTTCTGGATACGCTGGTTTAGTCGGAATTGCAGCAGAAGACGCCGGAGATCAAGCCCGTCGTCGCCGGAACTCGTTTCTACCGTACACCATCAACTCTTCATCCTTCCGGGTAATTGAAACCTCATACCCACTCGTTTTAGTCTATAGATCAAAATCCCTAACTTAATTGGGGCTTACAATATGAAAATCATCACGAACCCGAACTTATGTTTCAAATGTTTGAATCGAACTCTACTTTGAACACGTTTTAAATACAATTAATATATTCCAATAGACTCGTAATAACCCTACAGATGAAAGCCCTATGAATTCCAACATTAACAATATAAGTATTAGTCAAATCAATTTTGTTTTAGAACAGACACGGTCGCGCTAGCATTCTAGCGCGGTCGTGCTTCATGAGACACGGCCGCGCCAAATACCGGCGCGGTCGTGCCTCACACACTCAGACGTGGTCATGCCCTTGGCTAGACTTGGTCGTGCCTCAAAACCCTAGACACGGTCGTGACTGGCCCAAGACACGATCGTGCCTAGTGAACAGCCTAATTATGCATTCTGTTTGGTCAACACGGTCGCGTCCCTGACTAGCACGGTCGCGCCCGTGGTCCTAGCACGATCGTGCCTTGTCCAGGCACGGTCGTATGTGAGAAAAATCTTAGCAGAATAATTATTTCTATAATTTAATAACAATAAGTATTTCAAATTAATTTTTAAATAAAAATAATTGATTTTATAAAATAAATAAATAGAAATTAATTATTTAAAACTAACAAAAAAATTAAATTTTTAATTATTGTTAAACCCTACATTTAAATATTATTTACACAACTTAATTACATATCTTTATGAAAATAAAGTAAGAAAAGTTTATATTTAATATAAAACAATCAATAAATTTTTATAACTAAATGAATAAGTTACACATTTTATAAATAAATAAATAAGGTAACAATTATTTATTTAATTTACATTTAAACAAAAATTATTTATTTAGGTTATACTCAATTACCCCTAATACCTACATTATTTTTACAACCAAGTAAATAAATAATAATTATGTAATTTATTTACTTAGTTATTTCAAACTCAAACCCTAATTTTATACAACACCATTCAAGTACAAACCACTAACACTCACAACTCTAATTCCTTATACACACACCCAATCCAACCCTAGAATTAGACATAGACTATTGTACATAATATTGATTCAATACATAATACACTCTAGGTTAACGTTGTGCATTACATGGACCTCGTTACTATCTAGTATCTCGTGTTAGCTACGCCTTCAAACCAAGTGAGTATTACATAGCCCTTTTTACACTTTTACACTTTTTGGGGTGGAACATGAACACTATACAACATTATTGCTTGCATTTACACAAACTACACAAGTACAAATCCTCTTTACATTCATGTGTGTAAATTTGAGCTTTATGCCTGAGTGCTAGGTGTGTTAACTTTTGTATGCGAGTTATGTGCAATCATTAACTATTCAAGCCGACGGTAAACAATGATAGATCTGTTGAGTCTGACAAACCCACCCAGATTGGGGTGATTGATACTGACAACACAATTTTTCATGCTAGTTACAAAGGTTTGATTGTACTTGGTTACACAATAGCTGCTGTCCATAAATGCCTTATTTTATCATGTTTTGTAAGGATTTGTTTATTTACAAACTATATGCTATCTATATACAAACCTGTGTATGCTCACCAACTTTTTAGTTGACCTTATTTTATTCATGTTTCAGGTACTAATGTGTGATTTGATCAAGATATGCTACACATAGGCCTTGGGACTTAGTTAATTTGAATAAAGAATTCTATGTATTTCAATTATGTTCTTTCTTGGATTTGGTTGTGTTTGGATTATTTGAAATGAAATTGATGTTTAATATATTACAATTTAGTCAACCTTGTGCTCATGAACAGTCTACATGTCCCGCCCCGATGATTCCGCCGTCGGTTGGGGTGTGACTGATTGGTATCAGAGCCTTGGTTATAGGGAACTAGGTTATTAGACACCCTTGACCTAGACTATAACTTTAGGACACCCACTTATGCCATGCTTTATGTTTATGTGATTATGTGCTACATTTTATGTGTTACATGCTATGTGTTACATGCTTACTATGATTAGTTATTATTTCATTTTTGATGCCTTACTTATTAAAAATTCATGACTTATTAGACTATACTTAAATAATAAATTAAATAAACAATATCCCTACCTATACCCTAAAACCTCATAATATTCTTATCTACTTCTCTATCATCATCATCTTCTTAGCATGTGGAAACTTCATGGATCAAAAACTATAAAAATCTTTTTATACCCTCGTTAAGGTTTTTAAACTTTGTTAATTATTTGAGGACACGTGCAATCTGGAAAGGTGACACCTGTATTCTGGGTTTTCTGTCTAGGAAAGCATTTCGCATAAATCCCAATCAACCGAGGGACCCGTATGCTTTCCTGGGAATTCCCGGGATGAGTGTTTACTTATAGGCTAAAGCATGTCTCCTTGAAAATTATATGAGTTTAATTAACCTTAATGTGTCATAGTATTCAAGTGATTATATCACTATTTGAGTACAATTCCAACTATGAATTACTATTTTATTTGTTATCTTATTTTTTTAAAACGCAAACAACATTCATAAGTTCTTACATCTTTTCTTGTCTTGTGAAAATCTGTAGAATGCCTCCCCGTCGTGCTCCCGTGGCAAACACCAACACCGACATCGCTACTATCCTTGCACAGCTAGTAACTCAACTCACTCAAGCTAATGGTGCCACCAATGGTAACCATGGGGCAAATGGTGGTAATGGTGGAAATGGTGGTGCCAACCCATCTCAATGCACCTTCAAGCATTTCAACTCATGTAATCCCCTCAAGTTCTATGGTACCGAAGGAGCTACGGGACTTCTTCAATGGTTCGAAAGTATTGAGAATACCTTTCTCAATAGTGATTGTCCCGACAATATTCGTGTTTGACATGCCACAAGTGTCTTACAAAAACGGGCACTCACGTGGTGGAATGGGGAAAAGAGGAATAGAGGTGTGGATGTAGCAATGGACTTACCTTAGGATGAGGTTAAAAGACTAATGACTGAGGAATTCTGTCCTCGAAATGAGGTAAAGAAACTCGAAGCCGAATTTTAGGATCTTGCCCAAGATAGTGGTAAAAGCTTGGCATATACAACTCGGTTCCATGAGTTGAGTCTCCTCGTGCCCCACATGGTCACACCTTTATCCCGCTGCATTGAAAAATATATTGGTGGATTACCTAGGCAAATTCAAGATACTGTCCTAGGGAGAAATCCCGCAACACTTGAAGATGCTATCCGTTTATCCGCTACCTTAACCGATAACCATGTGAAGGCGGGGACTCTTACTAAAAAGGGCACAAAGAAAGTCTCTGACACTGCAACTCCTTCCACCCACAACAAAGAAGCCACAACAGAACCCTCCCGACATAATAAGAAAAGAAAGGCTAGAAACTATGCTATGGTCACTCCTCCTATGCCTGTTAACCAAGTTGCTCCTATTGTTCAAGCACCAACCAAAAAGCCATATGTTGGGATCTACCCACTCTGTGCCACATGCAACTATCATCATCCCCAAAACATCCCATGTCGTCTTTGCACTTATTATGGGAAATATGGCCATACGGTCAATGTGTGTAGAGCCAAAGCTCTTGCAGGCCAAGTCAACCCACCAAACCGAACCAACCCCCAAGTGGCTAATCAAGGTGTACCCGCTATTGCAAATGGGCGTGCTTATTATGAATGTGGTAACCCAAATCATTTCCGTGATCAGTGCCTAAGGTTAGTCAATGCTAGACAAGGCGGAGCTCGTGGGCGTGCTTTCAACATAAATGCCAATGAGGCTCAAGCCAACAATGATGTGGTCAACGGTACGTTCCTTGTTAATAGTCAATATGCCTCCATTTTATTTGATACCGGTGCCGATAAAAGTTTTGTGTCACTTAACTTTGAACCCTTACTTGCAAAGACACGATCCCAATTAGAGAAAACCTTCACTGTCGAAATAGCAAATGGTGATTCACTTACAATTGAGTCTATTATCTATGACTGCTCTCTAGAACTTAATGAACATACATTCCCAATCAACCTTGTACGAATGCCACTAGGAAGCTTTGATATAATCATAGGCATGGATTGGCTATCAAATCATCATGCCGAAGTCATCTGTTTCGAGAAGTGCATCCGAATACCTCTACCGTCGGGAGAAACGTTAAGAGTCTTTGGTGAAAAGCCTTGCAAAGGACTTAAGTTAATGTCATGCACTACCGCCCAAAAGTACCTACGAAAGAAGTACGTGGCCTTCTTAGCTCATATTGTTTAAAAGGATGTCAAAGAGAAGAGTATACAAGAAATTCCCATCATTCACGATTTTCCCAAAGTATTTCCCGAAGATCTATCCGGTCTTCCACCCGTTCGACAAGTAGAATTTCGCATTGATCTTGTGCCCGGAGCTAACCCCGTGGCTAGAGCTCCATACCGTATTGCACCTTCTGAAATGCAAGAACTTGCAAGTCAACTTCAAGAGCTTTCCGACAAGGGATTCATTCGTCCAAGTCATTCACTGTGGGGTGCACCCGTCTTATTCGTCAAAAAGAAGGATAGATCATTCCGCATGTGTATTGACTACCGCGAACTCAACAAGCTTACCATAAAAAACCGTTACCCTTTGCCTACGATTGATGATCTCTTGGATCAACTTCAAGGCTCTACTTGCTTCTCAAAGATCGATCTTCGATCTGGTTATCACCAACTCCGTGTACAAGAGGAAGATATTCCAAAGACTGCTTTCCGAACAAGGTATGGTCACTAAGAGTTCATGGTCATGCCTTTTGGACTAACCAATGCAGCCGCGGTCTTCATGGACCTCATTAATCGTGTGTGCAAACCGTACCTTGATAAATTTGTGATCGTCTTCATTGACGATATCTTAATCTACTCCAAGACTAAAGCCGACCATGAGCAACACCTTAGATTGGTTTTGGACCTCTTGCGGAAGGAACAACTATATGCCAAATTCTCCAAATGTGAATTTTGGCTAAAGGAAGTTCAATTTCTTGGTCATATCGTTAACGATAAGGGAATTCATGTTGACCCTGCTAAGGTCGAAGCTGTTAAGAATTGGAATGCCCCGAAGACCCCCACCGAAGTTCATTCATTTCTTGGTCTTGCGGGATATTATCGTCGATTCATTTCAAATTTCTCTAAGATTGTTGTTCCTCTCACCGCTTTAACCCACAAGGGTAAAACTTATGAATGGGGACCAAAGCAAGAAGAAGCTTTCCAAACTCTCAAGCAAAAGTTGTGCAATGCTCCTATTTTGACTCTCCCTGATGGGAATGGTGATCTAGTTGTCTACTGTGATGCTTCCAACCAAGGTCTCGGTTGTGTTCTCATGCAACGAGGCAAAGTAATCGCTTACGCAACAAGACAACTCAAGATTCACGAGAAGAATTATACGACGCACGATCTCGAGTTGGGTGCGGTCGTATTCGCATTGAAGATTTGGAGACATTACCTTTATGGCACGAAGTGTGTGGTGTTCACCGACCACAAAAGTCTCCAACACATCTTCAACCAAAAGGAACTCAATATGAGGCAACGACGTTGGGTTGAACTCCTTAACGACTAGGACTACGAGATTCGTTACCATCCCGGCAAAGCGAATGTTGTAGCCGACGCTTTGAGCCGAAAGGACCATGTCATGCTTCAATGTGTCCGAATTCAAACCGACATTTAAAACCGCATCTTAGAAGCTCAACACGTCTCAGTCACTAAGGGTAACATGTATGAGGAAATGTCATGTGGTGTTAAACTTCAACTTGTATCAAAACCCAAAGGCTTACTTTATTACTTGAACCGTATTTGGGTTCCCGATCGCGATGATCTCCGTACATTTCTTATGAACGAGGCTCAAAAGACTCGTTATTCTATTCATCCTGGTGCGGATAAAATGTACCAAGATCTTCGCCAACAATATTGGTGGCCCGGTATGAAAAAGGACATTGCTCTCTATGTTGCCAAATGTCTAACGTGCTCCAAAGTCAAAGCCGAACACCAACATCCTTCCGGATTACTTGAACAACCGGAAATTCCCGTGTGGAAATGGGAGGACTTAGCTATGGATTTCATTACCAAACTTCCTCGCACCTCAAGTGGTTATGATAGCATTTGGGTGATCATTGATCGTCTCACCAAATCTGCTCATTTCTTGCCTATCCGTGAAGACTATCGGGTTGAGAAACTAGCCCGAATTTACATTGATGAAATTGTGAGCCGTCACGGTGCTCCCTTAAACATAATCTCCGATAGAGATGCTCGGTTCACCTCTCGCTTTTGGCAATCTCTCCAAACTGCTCTTGGTACACGATTGGATTTGAGCACAGCCTACCATCCCCAAACTGATGGTCAGACCGAGCGAACAATCCAAACTCTTGAAGATATGCTTAGAGCTTGTGTAATTGATTTTGGTGGCAATTGGGATTCACATCTATCCCTAATCGAGTTCTCTTACAATAATAGCTACCACACGACTATCAACATGGCTCCATTTGAAGCTCTCTATGGTCGCAAGTGTCGTTCTCCTATCTGTTGGAACGAGATTGGTGAAGCACAAATCACTGGTCCCGAGCTAATTCAAGAAACATCCAACAAGATTATTCAAATCCGTGATAACATTCGAGTAGCGAGAAGTCGGCAAAAGAGTTATGCCGATAAACGACGAAAACCCTTGGAATTCCAAGTCGGTGACCTTGTCCTTCTAAAGGTGTCCCCGTGGAAGGGTGTGGTCCGTTTTGGAAAGAAAGGCAAATTATCACCTCGCTATGTGGGTCCATTCAAGATCCTTGAAAGGATTGGGAAAGTGGTTTACAAACTCGAGTTACCTCCATCGCTTGGTAACGTGCATCCTACATTTCATGTGTCTAACCTGAATAAATGCCTTGCTGATGAAAATCTGCACATACCTCTTGACGACGTGCACATTGACGAAACGATGCACTTCGTGGAGAGACCAGTGGAAATCATGGATCGTGAAGTCAAGCAGCTCAAGCGAAGCCATATTCCTATAGTCAAAGTTCGTTGGGAATCTAAACGTGGTCCTGAATTCACTTGGGAACGAGAGGACCAAATGAAGCTCAAGTACCCCCATCTCTTCACCGATGCCGTCGCTTCCACTAGCTAAATTTCGGGATGAAATTCCCTCAACATGGGGATACTATAACATTTCTGATTTTCATTATTTATATTTCAGTTCAATGTGATACATTTCAAACCAAATTCTAGTACACTGACTCGTTCTATTCGTACCAACAATTAAATACTATGTTTCAATGCAAATCCACAAATTTTACACGAGTATATCCTATTAAACTCTACATAAATTCATATTTATACAAGTTTGTCAATACTGAAAATTTCAAGGACTGATTTTATAGATAAATAACCAGAAACCCTAATAGGCACGGTCGCGCCTCATTCTGGCACGGTCGCACCAAGTGCCTTGGCAGGGTCGCGCGCCTTGCTTTGGAACGGTCGCGCCTGGTGCCTTAGCACGGTCGCGCCTCATTTGGGCACGGTCGCGCCTCATATGGGCACGGTCGCGCCTCTCAGTAGTTGAAACGTAAATGCAGCCTTTAATCACAGGGACTTTCGATTTCATAACCGTTCTACACGTTTTCGTCATTAACAAACTAAATTAAACCCTTTAACCATCACCATTACAACAAATGAACTTAATTTCGTCGAATTATCTCATAAACACCTAATTCTCTCATGAAATCATCGAATTTACCAATTTAATTGCAATTCTTCCAAGCCAACATACTATCAAGCCTCTCTAAAGCTTCTGGACACGCTGGTTTAGTCGGAATTGCAGCAGAAGACGCCGGAGATCAAGCCCGTCGTCGCCGGAACTCGTTTCTACCATACACCATCAATTCATCGTCCTTCCAGGTAATTGAAACCTCATACCCACCCGTTTTAGTCTATAGATCAAAAGCCCCAACTTAATTGGGGCTTACAATATGAAAATCATCACGAACCCGAACCTATGTTTTCGTTCAAAATGTTTTAATCGAACTCTGCTTTGAACACGTTTTAAATACAATTAATATATTCCAGTAGACTCGTAATAACCCTACAGATGAAAGCCCTATGAATTCTAACATTAACAATATAAGAATTAGTCAAATTGATTCTGTTTTAGAACAGACACGGTCGCGCTAGCATTCTAGCGCGGTCGTGCTTCATGAGACACGGCCGCGCCAAATACCAGCGCGATCGTGCCTCACACACTCAGACGTGGTCATGCCCTTGGCTAGACTTGGTCGTGCCTCAAAACCCTAGACACGGTCGTGCCTGGCCCAAGACACGATCGTGCCTAGTGAACAGCCTAATTATGCATTATGTTTGGTCAACACGGTCGCGTCCCTGACTAGCACGGTCGCGCCCGTGGTCCTAGCACGATCGTGCCTTGTCCAGGCACGGTCGTGTGTGAGAAAAATCTTAGCAGAATAATTATTTCTATAATTTAAAAACAATAAGTATTTCAAATTAATTTTTAAATAAAAATAATTGATTTTATAAAATAAATAAATAGAAATTAATTATTTAAAACTAACAAAAAAAAATTAATTATTGTTAAACCCTACATTTAATTATTATTTACACAACTTAATTACATATCTTTATGAAAATAAAGTAAGAAAAGTTTATATTTAATATAAAATAATCAATAAATTTTTATAACTAAATGAATAAGTTACACATTTTATAAATAAATAAATAAGGTAACAATTATTTATTTAATTTACATTTAAACAAAAATTATTTATTTAGGTTATACTTAATTACCCCTAATACCTACATTATTTTTATAACCAAGTAAATAAATAATAATTATGTAATTTATTTACTTAGTTATTTCAAACTCAAACCCTAATTTTATACAACACCATTCAAGTACAAACCACTAACACTCACAACTCTAATTCCTTAGACACACACCCAATCCAACCCTAGACTTAGACATAGACTATTGTACACACTATTGATTCAATACATAATACACTGTAGGTTAATGTTGTGCATTACGAGGACCTCGTTACTATCTAGTATCTCGTGTTAGCTACGCCTTCAAACCAAGTGAGTATTACATAGCTCCTTTTACTCTTTTACACTTTTTGGGGTGGAACATGAACACTATACAACACTATTGCTTACATTTACACAAACTACACAAGTACAAATCCTCTTTACATTCATGTGTGCAAATTTGAGCTTTATGCCTGAGTGCTAGATGTGTTAACTTTTGTATGCGATTTATGTGCAATCATTAACTATTCAAGCCGACGGTAAACAATGATAGATCTGTTGAGTCTGACAAACCCACCCAGATTGGGGTGATTGTTACCGACAACACAATTTTTCATGCTAGTTACAAAGGTTTGATTGTACTTGGTTACACAATAGCTGCTGTCCATAAATGCCTTATTTTATCATGTTTTGTAAGGATTTGTTTATTTACAAACTATATGCTATCTATATACAAACCTGTGTATGCTCACCAACTTTTTAGTTGACCTTATTTTATTCATGTTTCAGGTACTAATGTGTGATTTGATCAAGATATGCTACACATAGGCCTTGGGACTTAGTTAATTTGAATAAAGAATTCTATGTATTTCAATTATGTTCTTTCTTGGATTTGGTTGTGTTTGGATTATTTGAAATGAAATTGATGTTTAATATATTACAATTTAGTCAACCTTGTGCTCATGAACAGTCTACATGTCCCGCCCCGATGATTCCGCCGTCGGTTGGGGTGTTACAATATACTTGAACGATATTTGAAATTTTATATAATTATTTTTAATAGATAATTATATGTTTATATGTGAATTATAACGTGAATGTTTTATAAGTCGTCACAAAAATAATATTTATTTTTGGTAAGCATAATGAGTCACGATTATGGAAATATAATATTTTCTCGGAAAATATGTAAGCGTCTTGACTGGAATAATAATCACCAACGAGTCGTCACATGAAAACACAGTTTTACTAAACAAAGACGTACTTAACGGGATTCTTTAAGTAGGGTGAACAACTTGCGTTTAAGACGGGTAGTCTTAACATATAAAGTATCCTTGTGTGATTAGGATACGGATAGGCGAGGCCTACATTTATACATATATTTGCTAGCATACACTATTGTCGAGGTGAGTTTCACTGTCCCCTTTTTTCTGGTTTTTTAAATATTTTGGGGAGGAAACATACTTGTACTTATTTTCATATATAAATGAAACGAACAAAGACCAGACCGTTATGTTTGCATGAGGAACAGTAGAGCGCTAAAAGTCCCCTGAACAACATTAACATTTTGTAACCATTAGCTATCGACTTAGCCTACGATTCTATGAATAGTACTATTGGGGGTGACGCCCTCGGTCATGGTAAGTCGTGCTAACCGGGACTTGAATGGTCAAATGGCCGCACATTTTCTTATTCCGTTCTCGTGGTATAGCGAGGGAGGGGCATTCACTAGTTATAGTTTGGTTACGGTCTCGTGTATTACATATTATTTGTATTGCTTGCTAGTTTACAAATGGGGTCAATTGGTCATTCATTGTTCAATTCATTGGTTATACATATGCTTGTGATCTGAAAAAATTATACATTTGAACGTTTGTGAACGTTGGAACTACAAGAACATTTGATCAAAACCTGTGAACTCACCAACCTCGTGTTGACACTCTTTAAGTATGTTTTTCAGGAAATTGAACGTGGTCACAATGGTTAGCAGTGTAGGTTACATGCATGCATGATGGATACGGCTTTTGGAGGATTTCTCTTGTATAACTCGTTATATGGGTCATATTTGCGAATTCTTAACTTTTTTAAACTCAAGTTGATATTTTGAGATGTAAAACTTTAAACTTGATTATGTATCCAATTATCATGTATGTGTTTGCGGTAATCATATGCTTTGGAAACCAGTGGATGTTACGCCTCGCTTTTCTGCCATGGCGGGGTGTGACAGATTGGTATCAGAGCCATTGATTATGGCGAACTAGGAGTCTAAAATTGAACCTACTCTATAATTTAAATGACTCACTAAAACATTTTCATTGCATAAGCATTGCATAACCATTCATCATGTCACATGGATATTGTAGTCACCTCGTGTCACACACTTACCCCACTCTAACTTCAGTCCGCTACACCGAGACGACAGAGCACCATTTAGATTCCGTAGTAGTCCACGAGATGGCTGAGCCTATAGACGTGACCGTACCCAGAGGACATAGGGTGGATGTGTCCTATTAGGATTGGTTTACTCGAGCGATCCGGATGCAGAGGGTGGAGGAGGATCTTCCTATGACTTGCGACCCCACCGGACTATCCTACTTATCACGACCCGTACCGCTCATAGGGGAGTGCGTGGAGTGCACTATTCCCATACTAGTGACCCGTAGAAATACACACGGGGAGAAGATCTGTTATTTGGAGACTAACGTAGGAAACCTTCAGGAAGACATGGCAACTATACAACAACTAAAGTTGCACGTTTTAGGGGTAATGGAGGATTAAGAGTTGTACGACCAGTCCCTTCAGCACGCAGCTAACCGATTTGTGGAGGTCGAGAGGAGACTACAAGAGATGGAGTTAAGGACCACCTCCGCTGAGCAGAGAGCAGAGGCAGCCGAGTAGAGGGCGATTGAGGCTGAGCACCGAGCCAGTTTAGCTGAGGCACGTGTTGAGGCTATTATCACCTCGGCTACTGCTCCACCGAGGGCACCTTCCTACTTCTATACCTATTACGGGCGGGTTGTGCCCGCAACACATTATGTAGTTTGAAACTTTGGTACTGATGTGGTCACATGAACCCATCTATTTTGTATCCTTGTCTTTTGGAACAATATACTATGTATGTTTTAACTATGTATGTGTAATTTGTGATGATGGTTGTTTACGTTTGATGTTGTTGTATCCTTATGTCATGTTGTATCATTATTATTATATAATGTTGTTTCTTTTTAAATCTTATGTTAGAAAGAACACAATGGCACCTAAGCGAAGGACACCCCATGACACCACTGGTGACAACAATGAGACGATTTCTGCAGACGTGGACCAACTCATATCACAACGGGTAGCTGCCTCCATAGAGCAGTACGAAGCCAATCGAAATAATGGAAGAGGGAATGGAAGTGGTACCGGCGGAGGAGGTGCTGGAGGCAGTGGCACAGCCGAGGTTCTGGAGGTAATAGAACGAGTAATCATCTTTGTAACATATAGTCATGATCTAAATAATGACATTATTAAAATAGGGACTTGTGACCCTACAGATGCTTCGAGCACGAAGTGCACCTACAAGGCCTTCCTATCCTGCAACCCTCGCAGCTTCAATGGCACCGAGGGTGCAGTAGGCCTGATGAGGTGGATAGAAAAGATGGAATCGGTAATTGACATTAGTAAGTGTACCACTGACTACATAGTGAAGTATTCTACTTGCACGCTCACTGATAAGGCATTGACCTGGTGGAATACCTAAGTGAAAACTTTGGGAAGGTAGACAGCATATCAGTTATCATGGGAAGATTTGAAAGTCACGATGATCGAGGAATACTGCCCTCGAAATGAATTACAAAAGATAGGCTAAGATGTGGAATTTGCAAATGATCGGAGATGACGTGGCTGGTTACACTGACAGTTTTAATGAACTGGCAATCCTAGTGCCACACATGGTCACACCAGAACATAAGCGTGTGGAGAGGTATTTGTGGGGCCTTGCGCCTCAAATTCGCAGCATGGTAACTTCATCTAATCCGTTGGATGCCAAGAGTGCTATAACTTTAGCATTCAAGTTAAGAGATGATGCAGTGCGTAATGGATTGTTTGGGAAGAAGGAGAATGAGGAAGGTAGATCTGGAGAGAAAAGGAAATGGATGGGAAATCCAAGTAACAAATCTGGAAACAAGGATTCAAGAAGTAGGAAACGGTGAAGGCTTTTGCAGCCAACACTGTGGAGAGAAAAGATTATGATGGGGGCCTACCGAGGTGTAACAAGTGTGGATATCACCATGGGGGTGGGTGCATTAAATGTGGGAAATGTGGTAGGTTTGACATACCACACAAAACTGTCGAGCCAACACCAACCCCGCGGGTAAAGCTAAGCAGGGATGTTTCAAGTGTGGTGATTTGAAGCACTTCAAGAAAGATTATCCCAAGTGGAGGAACCAGAACAATGCTCAGGCACCAGGAAGGGCATTTGTGATGGGTGTCAGGGACGCACGCCAGGACTCGAATATCGTCACTGGTACGTTCCCGATAAATAATCACTATGCCTTTGTACTTTTTGATTCGGGTACTGATATGAGCTTTGTGTCAAATGAGTTTAAATCTTTACTCGGTATTAAGGCCAGCAAACTAGAACAAAGTTATACAATTGAATTAGCGAATGGGAAATTAATAAAAACCGGAGAGGTCATTAAGGGTTGTACTTTATGTCTAGAAAACCATACATTTAGTGTAGACCTTCTACCTGTCGATCTGGGAAGTTTTGACGTTGTTATTGGCATGGATTGGTTATCGAAGATTCATGCCGAGATCGTATGCTTTGAAAATATTGTACGTATTCCACTACCAAGCGGAGAAATTCTTTCAATTCAAGGTGAAAGGAGTGGAACAACGTTAAAGATGATAAACTACATGAAAGCTCATAAGTATCTACGCAAGGGTTATTGTACATTCCTGGCTCACATCGTCGAGAAGAAACCCAAGGAACGTCGACTTGAGGACATACCAATCGTTATAGATTACCCCGTGGTATTTCCCAAAGACTTACCTGGATTACTGCCACCGAGACAAGTCGAGTTCCGGATCGACCTAGTACAAGGAGCCGCACCAGTTGCCCGATCGCCATATCGTCTAACACCTTCTGAGATGAAGGAGTTGTCAAGCCAACTGCAAGAGTTGCTTGACAAAGGTTTCATAAGACCGAGTTTCTCACCCTGGGGAGCTCCGGTCTTGTTTGTGAAGAAAAAGGATGGAACCTTTAAAATGTGTATTGATTACCGGGAGTTGAACAAACTGACAATTAAAAACTGGTATCCGCTTCCTCGAATAGACGATTTATTCGACCAACTTCAAGGTTCTAGATTCTATTCTAAGATTGATCTACGATCAAGGTATCATCAACTAAGAATCCAGGAGGAGGATATACCAAAGACGGCTTTTAGGACTCGTTATGGTCACTATGAGTTTCTAGTTATGCCATATGGTTTGACTAATGCACCGGCAATTTTCATGGATCTCATGAACCGTGTGTGCAAGCCATACTTGGATAAATTCGTGATTGTGTTTATTGATGACATATTGATATATTCACGAACCAAGGAGGAACATGAACATCATTTGAAGTTAATCTTGGAACTACTCAAGAATGAGAAGCTATATTCCAAATTATCTAAGTGTGAGTTTTGGATCCGAGAGGTTCATTTTCTTGGACATATCATCAATAAGAAGGGTATCCACGTGGACCCGTCCAAGATTGAAGCTATCAAAAACTGGGAAGCACCAAGGACTCCGACTGAGGTACGTCAATTTCTGGGTTTGGTAGGCTACTACATGCGATTCATCGAGAATTTTTCAAAAATAGCCCTGCCTTTGACCACGTTGACCAAGAAAGATAAAAAGTTTGATTGGACTGATAAACAAGAATCAGCTTTTCAGTTACTAAAACAAAAGCTTTGCAGTGCACCAATCTTATCACTTCCCGAGGGAACCGACAATTTCATTGTGTACTGCGATGCATCACACCAAGGTCTAGGGTGTCAACTGATGCAGAGAGAAAAAGTCATAGCATATGCATCGAGACAGCGGAAAGTCTATGAGAAAAATTATACGACTCACGATTTAGAATTGGGTGTTGTCGTGTTTGCACTCAAGATTTGGAGACACTACTTATATGGTACAAAATGTACTATCTTTACAGATCACAAGAGTCTCCAGCCCATCTTTAATCAGAAAGAACTCAACATGAGGCAACGTCGTTGGGTAGAACTACTAAATGATTACGACTGCGATATCAAGTACCACCCTGGTAAGGCGAATGTTGTAGCAGACACCTTGAGTCGTAAAGAACGAGTTAAAACTCTTCGTGTCTGTGCCCTAGGATTGGCAATTCATACGAGTCTCACGACTCAAATCCGAATGGCACAGCAAGAGGCACTTAAAGAAGGGAACATTCAAAATGAAGCTTTGCGAGGAATGATCAGACAGTTAGAGCCAAAATCAGATGATACTTTATACTTCATAAATAGAATTTGGGTGCCATGTTTTGGTAACTTACGGGAGTTGGTTATGGACGAAGCCCACAAGTCCAGGTACTCCATTCACCCATGTTCGGATAAAATGTATAAGGATTTGAAAGAACTATATTGGTGGCCAAATATGAAAGGGGAGATTGCTATCTACGTTGGCAAGTGCTTGACGTGTTCAAAAGTAAACGCAGAATATCAGAAACCGTCTGGGTTATTAAAGCAACCCAAGATTCCTCAATGGAAATGGGAACAGATTTCTATGGATTTCATTACAAAATTACCCAAGACGTCGAGCGGGTATGATACTATATGGGTAATCGTCGACCATTTGACGAAGTCAGCTCCTTTTCTGCCCATCAAAGAGACGGATAAAATCAAGAAACTTGCAAGGATATATTTCAAGGAAATTGTGGCTAGGCATGGAGTGCCAATCTCTATTATCTCTAATAGATATAGCCGATTCGTGTCAAGAATCTTGCAATCATTACAAGAAGCCTTGGGCACACGCCTAGACATGAGCATGGCATATCACCCACAAACAGATGGTCAAAGTGAAAGAACCATTCAAACGTTAGAAGATATGCTCCGTGCTTGTGTAATCAATTTCAGAGGAAATTGGGATACTCATTTAACGTTGGCTGAGTTTTTATACAGTAACAGCTATCACACCAGCATCAAAGTCGCTCCGTTTGAGGCTTTATATGGTTGAAAATGTCGTTCACCGCTATGTTGAGCGGAGGTTGGCGACAAACATTTAACTGGTCCTGAGGTTATTCAGGAGACCGCCAACAAGATTTTCAAAATCAAGGATCGTCTAAAGGTTGCCTGTGACAGGCAAAAGAGTTACGCGGATAACAAACGAAGACCATTAGAATTCCAAGTTCGGGACCGGGTCATGTTGAAGGTCTCACCTTGGAAAGGAGTTGCAAGGTTTGGAAACTGTGGCAAGCTTAACCCTAAGTACATTGGACCATTTGAAATATTGGCTAGGGTTGGCCCAGTGGCATACAAGCTCAAGTTGCCATAGGAACTAAGCAATGTACATGATACGTTTCATGTGTCAAATCTCAAGAAGTGCTTATCAGACGATATGTTAATTATACCGCCTGATGAGATTCACATAGACGACAAACTGCACTTCGTTGAGGAACTCATTGAAGTCACAGATTGGAAAGTTCAGAAAACAAGGTGTAGCCGTGTTAAATTGGTTAAGGTACATTGGAATTCAAAGCGTGGCCCTGAGTATACATGGGAACGAGAAGATCAAATGAAAGCCAAGTACCCATCCTTGTTTGCGAACACTCCAAGTCAAGATAACGTCAACTGAATTTCGGGATGAAATTCTCTTTAACATGGGGAGAATGTGACACCCAGCATTTCAGGTCAATATCCATATTCATAATTTTCACGTTCATATTTCATATTTCCTGGGTTATTGTTTGACAAAGTATTGTCAAGGAGTCTGGCAAAGGAACACACATTATATATTAGTAATTTTTAGAATTACTAGGGAATAAACAATTATAACCTGCATTGTACGTTCGTTGATGATTAACAAGATTTTATTCAGGTAAAGTCTAGAGACACATTTTAATATAAAAACATAAATATTGGTGACTAAACTTTTAAAAGTGGACATAAAAATGCTTGTTACATGGTCTTAAGTTATTTTTTTGTCTAAATATATACAATATAGTTAAAGTGATAACTATGTCGGGATTAACTAGTGAACTATTAAAACTAGTCAAGATACACAAAATATATAATTTTTTGATCTTAAAAGTTCATACACCGGGTATTATATAACGGGATCACCTACCGGGTTTACACCACCTAAAAATCTACCTAACTAACACTTAGAACTCAACTAGTACTTGGAAAAAGTCCCAACCCCCCACCCACTCCCCTATTTTGGTCGAAACTTGTGGGGGCCACCCACAAGTCATCACCAATCTCATCACCATGTTATATGTCATGAAAACCCATGCTCTTTCAAGTGTGAAATCTAATCAAGAGTCAATCCATCATCTCATATCATGATTAGCAATGATGCTTGTTAAGTTTGACACTCAATCCACTTTTCTTGCCATATATATATATCGATCCACACTTGCACACTTTACTCTTTCAAAATCCAAGAACAAACTATAGAGGGTTTTAAGTTAGAGATTTGGAGGTTCAAGGAAAACTTGGAGATTAGGAGTCGGTTTTTGATAGCAACACAAGCCTCTAGCATCTTGTACTCGATACTCGTCACCTAGCTTTGTCTAGCGGTATGAAACCGACACCGCACTTTATTTTCGTCTTTATTTTTAGTTCAAAGCTCGCTGTTCACCGTAAAAGTAAAGGATTTGAAAGGATTAAAGATTTTTTTATAAAGTTTAACTTCATTAGGTTTAAAAACTATGGTTTTGTATAAATATATATAAAGGGCCGAACATGGTATGTTTATATGCATATTTTGTTGTTTTGATCTTATGATGATAAGTTATAGATTTGTAAAAGTATAACTCACACTTAATGAAAAATGAAATGTATAGATAGATACATGAAGGAATCGTGATTTGTAGGTATATATATGTGTAGATATTGTTGTTTGATCATTTGATGGTAAAATATAGATTTTAAATTGAATGTATGGTTAATAAAGGATGAAAAATGAAACTAATACATATATATATATGGATCGTGACATATATATATATATATATATATATATATATATATATATATGTATGCATGTGTTTTTAGTTATCAACTTAGGAAAAGTTATCAAGCGTGAGAATGTGTATAAACATGTAGAGATCAAAAGTAGATATATATATATATAGTTGTTAAGTCGAAAATAATCAAGTACGATATACATGGAGAAATTGTGAATTATATGTATATATGTGTATGCATATAGAGTTATAGTTAACTTGGAAATAGTTAAAGTGTATGTATACATGTTTTAAAGAATCAAAATATACACATATATATGAGCATATATATAGTGTATTTGATAACTCGGAGTTATTAAATATATACATGGAAATCTAAATATTTATATATATATATATATGGATGCATAATTATAATTTTCATCTTGAAAATGAGTTATGGAAAATATTAGATAACATGAAACTTGTATGTTGAAAAGTGGATATACTAGTATGCATATATTGGTAAAAATAAATGCATGATGAACATAAACTTAGTTAATAAATGTCGTTCGGAACATAAGTATTTGCATGTGGACGTGGTAACGTGGTCTATACGTGCGTGAGATAATTAACATGCATAGAATATACTTGAACGATATTTGAGATTTTATATAATTATTTTTAATAAATAATTATATGTTTATACGTAAACTATAACGTGAATGTATTATAAGTCGTCACAAAAATAATATTTATTTTTGGTAAACATAATGAGTCACCAATATGGAAATATAATATTTTCTCGGAAAATATGTAAGCGTTTAGACTGGAATAATAATCACCAACGAGTCGTCACATGAAAACACAGTTTTACTAAACAAAGACGTACTTAACGGGATTCGTTAAGTCGGGTGAACAACTTGCGTTTAAGACGAGTAGTCTTAACATATAAAGTATCCTTATGTGATTAGGATACGGATAGGCGGGGCCTACATTTATACATATATTTGCTAGCATACACTATTGTCGAGGTGAGTTTCACTGTCCCCTTTTTCTGGTTTTTTAAATATTTTGGGGAGGAAACATACTTGTACTTATTTTCATATATAAATGAAACGAACAAAGACCAGACCGTTATGTTTGCATGAGGAACAATAGAGCGCTAAAAGTCCCCTGAACAACATTAACATTTTGTAACCATTAGCTATGGACTTAGCCTAGGATTCTATGAATAGTACTATTGGGGGTGACGCCCCCGGTCATGGTTAGTCGCGCTAACCAGGACCTGAAGGGTCAAATGGCTGCATATTGTCTTATTCCGTTCTCGTGGTATAGCGAAGGAGGGGCATTCACCAGTTATAGTTTGGTTATGGTCTCGTGTATTACATATTATTTGTATTCATTGCTAGTTTACAAATGGGGTCAATTGGTCATTCATTGTTCAATTCATTAGTTATACATATGCTTGTGATCTGAAAAACTTATACATTTGAATGTTTGTGAACATTGGAACTACAAGAACATTTGATCAAAACTTGTGAACTCACCAACCTCGTGTTGACACTCTTTAAGTATGTTTTTCAGGAAATTGAACGTGGTCACAATGGTTAGCAGTGTAGGTTACATGCATGCATGATGGATACGTTATATGGGTCATAATTGTGAAATCTTAACTTTTTGTAAACTCAAATTGATATTTTGAGATGTAAAACTTTAAACATGATTATGTATCGAATTTAAATGTATGTGTTTGCGGTAATCATATGCTTTGGAAACCAGTGGATGTTACGCCTCGCGTTTCTGCCATGGCAGGGTGTGACACATATTCACTTGTGTAGATATGGCAGTATAAATCCTTGATTTAGTTAGAAACCGCACGATATCTTCATAATCCTTAGATTTCTTCCCGTTTGTAGTTAGACATGCACATATATTGTGCGTTGAATCGTATTTCAACTGCTCCATAACTGCAAAACAAACCAAAATGAAATTTTCAGAAAATTTTTCTATGTCATGAGATTTCGGTCAAAATCCTAAACTTAAAAAGGCAATTAAAAATCTGTTCAAAATGTGATTTTGTTTGAAATCTTTTTCGGTTGAATTTGTAAGGCCCCAAACTCGGGAACCCTACTTGTTGGCATAATCACAAGCTAAGTAGTCTTAGACATTAAATAGTATCATAATATGCAGCGGAAATTTCCATGTTAACCGATACTCGACGTCCCAACGTCAAAATATGACAATAGTCAAGTACGAAAATTCAAATAAGCACTTAAACACTTAAACACGGGAATGCCATAAAGCCATCACAAGCCAGGTAACCATTCGCCATCCCAAGAGCCGCAAGTTCATTCCTTCTCTTTACCTGAAATACATGCTAAAAAGTCAGCTATGCTGAGTGAGTTCTATAGTGTGTTGTTAACGTTGATTAGTCCCGGAGTATGACAAATACCCTGACGAGGGTAGCTGTGACGAAATCGGTAAAATCCTACGAAGGTAATTGTTGTGTGCATTATGTTGATTTAATTGCATGCTTTAAATTGATCGTTGTGTGTATACGATGTCGTGCTTACAACTGTTGTGTCAGTTTACCTTGTGAGTGTCTTGGTTAAGGCTTGTCAGGGCGGTGTCTAGGGGTCAATTGTGTTAACCATACTTCATGTTGATACGTGTGGTAGGTTACAAATTAGGAGTTTGGTAAGGTCGATCCCTATCTGTGAGACTTACTGGGTTATGGTTATGCGCTGAGTCTAGGATTGTAGGACCCTTATGGGAAATGGTAGGTGACGTGGGTTACCGATATGTGAATAAATGATAAACTGTTTTTATAAAGGACTGGAATGTCTTGAGTCGGAAATAAATAATATTTTTGACGAGAATTTTCTTTTTAAAATAAATTGTTAGAGCTCACTCAGCGTAGCTGACTTTGTATGTACGTTAGATGTTTTTGCATGTGAGTTCACATGATGAGGTATCTTGGCTTGGGAGCGGTGCTACTCGGATTGGTGTGCATGCATTCGTAAGATAAGGTTAAGAACGATAATGATTTAAAAGAAAATTCTTATTTTGAGTAAGACTTCTGATGTATGATTTTATAACGAATTGAGTGTTTTTAAAGAAAACCCTGTGATGTGACCCAACTGTAGGGTGCCCGGTTTGGGCCTTACAAAATCTGTTTTCATTTTTAGGTGAATTTAGGTAATTTAATTAGGTTTAGGATAGATTAGCCAGATGAAACATGTTACACTAACCACATGCTCCTCTGTGGAAACGATACCTTACTTGCCCTAGCTATCTAGGTTTGTCAATTTTTTGCATTACTCGAACGAGGGTCATCATTAGGTTGCATGGACGTGCATCTGTACATGTCAGCATTGTTTAGTGCTGTAATGACGTGTTTTAACACATAATCCCTACCTTATTTGACACTTAAACATGTGGAGTCCATTACCATGCATGTTATTCGAATCCTGAACCCTTGAATCCACCTCATTCATCCTAAACTCAAATTTGAAGTTTTCTCAAACTCTTTCAAATTTCCCTTCTTGCAAATCAACATTCTTGGTTCAAATTGAGCTGCAATCGATTATTGAAGATGAAGTGATGGCGGTTTCCTCTGAATGATTCGATTAACCTTATTAGTGTCTAATTGAGAAATTAAAGCTTGAAGGACGTTAAAGTCATCTTCTCTAACTGCCTAATTCGGGTAGGTGAGTTCAACCATCTTGAATAGTTTAGATTATGGTTTTGATGATAAAATTTGATTAGAACTTCATTAAAATTAGAGTTTTGATGGAATTACATTAACATGCAAGATCAAGCTGATGCTTTTAAGACCAAAAAATGAGTTAGTAACAATTGGAATCAAGTTTTTAAAGCTTTAGCTCGGTTTTATTAAGTTAAAACAATTAGCATGTCAAAAAAATTGATTTCTAGGTTCTACACAGATGAAAGGCACGACCATGCATACTGACAATTTGGTGGTCTGAATTTGTTGTCGAGAACTTAGTAGACTGGGCAGATGATCGAGATCGGCACGGGCGTGCTTGCCTAGGCACGACTGTGCGAGATGGTTAGAACTAGAAAAGATGAGTTTTTGGAATTTAAACGATGTTGACTCAGTTTTGGATCATTAGGGTTAGTTTAACCTACAGATTTGTGGTGAGTCTAGTGTTGGGAACCTGATTAGAATAACTCGTTTATCTTAGGTTTATTGTGGTTATGATTGTAAACTAGTGTTGGGAGCACACACACATATTTATACGCTTTGGTCAAGGTGAGCTCCTCTAAACTATTTCAAAAGTGAGATGTGTGAATTAAATGATAATGATTTATACCATGATGATGTCTTAAAACTAATGTTATCAATGTGTTAGATATAAACTGATGTTAGGCAATTCCGTGATGATTAACATATATATACAAGTGAATACCGCTTACTACGTTCTAAAGTGGACGAGACTTAATGATGGAATTATCCCCCATGATAGTGTGTTCTGATTTCGCTTAGTTGATGTTAAAAGTTGTCGGCTATATATATGTGGGCACTGAATGTTTGGCGTGTGTGTGCTTGCGTCAGAATTTGCGTGATTATTATTTGTATTGATTATGTTTCAAGAAGATATTTTAATTTGGTTTTTGAATGATGTCGGTTTATGAACTCATCAATGTATGTTGACCCAGTTCTCTTTTAAATTTTTGAGCATACATTGGGTGATCAGTAGTCGATTATAGAAGGCTTGTAGCTTATGTCATTCCAAGATGATAGAGGATATGACGAGATGAACTAAAGAATGATATGATGGCTTGTGTGGAGACAATAAGTCTTGTTATGTAGTTATCTCGTCTGATTGTTACGCGTAACTTGCTTCAAGTTTTTAGAACTTTTGTATGTTGATCAATTCTTGAACACGATAATGGAAAACAATAAATAATAGAATACCTGATAAGCTAACCGTAGAGAGGGAAGACGTCATGATCCACAGGAAGATCAGGTTCCCATTTAGGGTGTACGATTAGGATGGCTAAGGTGAGTTCGTAAGAACTCACAGTTTTGGGAGAGAGAGGGACGAGTTTAGTGTTTATGATAATTGAATGATTCATTTGTCAATATCTCTCTATTTATATGTACACCCAAGGGGAAACCCATTAATGGCCCATCACAGTAATTAGGCTCATCAACTAATTACTAGCCATAGATTAATAATAAATAAATAAATCAATCAATCAATCAATTGATCATTTAATAATTAGATAAATGATTATAAGAGTCACATATTAAAATCATGTCTTACATTCTCCCACTTGACTGGGTAATATTATGAGCATTAGTAAGTCTACGTAGATTTAATACTCATTTTAGTTTTAAACCAAAACTCTAGCAGAGAAATACAGTCATTGAATTAGTACCCAACTCAAGACCTCCATTAATCATACTACAATCCAAATTTAAGACTTAAATAAACTTAGGATCAAATTGACAAATAAGCCCTTTAACGTTGATTTGTATAATCAGTGTCTATATGTCATTAGGCATGCATAAACATATTTAGAGACAAACAAATTCAAATAAGTGAGGAAATCTTAATAATTAATCATTCATAGTACGATATGCAATTATGTATGGTCATTAGTAAACATGTCTTAATTATAAGCGCTTACATAAGACTTATGGGTGATAGACCTTTAGTTATTTAGATCCATTAGCATATCATGAATGTATTCGATACAAAGATTTAGTTTCCTCTACTTATTCACAAGCGAACATAAATTTCGTATCGAAATTTAATACAGCTCCGCTCGAACTGTTACTGTTCAAGAAGCAAGGGTAGCTGACTTATCACAATAACTCTTCGATATGATATTTATATGGAGTTACTAAATTATGAGTCTAAATTTTCCAACAACATTTAGTGACAATTATGATGTGATCAGCAACGTATTATGTCATTGAAACCTAGGTTGTTGTTAACAGTTCCTTATGACTCCTCCATGAGATAGGTCCGTCTGTTGACATAAGGATATACCCCGAAATTGACATTTTGTTACCTTTGAATACAACAACATTAGAATTAGAGTAGTCAACTGTTTTAAGTTCTCACTTCTTCTTTAAATTATAGTCTCTCGTTTGTTAAAGATATTGCAACATTTTATTAAATGTTTTACAATAATCTAGACTAGTCTAGTGTTTAGCAATGTGAGAAATATCTAAATCAAGTATAGACTTTAACCTTCATAAGGCTTCAATTAATGAAGCATAAGGAAATAATTTTCATTTATCCTATTAGCCTCTAAAGGAGAACAATTTAAATGTTACATGTGTAAGGATCCGCTTAGTGTAAATCTTATGGGATGAAACTAATGTCCCATTGGGTCTATCTCGGTGTATTTTGATACTTATCACATAAGAGGTATCTCCGAGATCCATCATGTCAAAATATGAGTAATCAATTCTTTGACTCATGTAACATATACTTGTCAAAAGAATGTAATATGTATAAGGACAAGTTTGCATTAGTTGCTCCCGCTCATCATGAGGTAGGTGTACAAATTCAATTAGTTGTTGATGAAGAGAGTTGTATTATTATTTCAATCAATCCATACATGGATTCCATTGACTTATAGAATAAGTGTTCTTAACCTTCAGTTTAAAACTTTCAGGTTATTTTATGAACATGTAGGTCAATGTAAGGGAAAGTTGTTTTAATGTCCATCTAATGTAGCTTTAAGTTATTGTAAGCTACTAGAACAGTAATTATCCTTAAAGAAATCTTTTGTAAAATAGGTAAGAAGGTTCTTTGATAATTTATTCCTTCTTGAGTATAACCTTTAACAATCAAACGTGCGTTTCCATTCGGATTTAGTTTATTATGAACACCCTTTAGGTAATTCAACCAAATCCCAAATGTTATTCTAATTCATGGAGTCAGGCTTGCTAATAATAGCTTTATTCCATTTAGAAGATTGATTGATGTTAATGGCTTAATTAGAAGAAGTAGGATCGGTAAACTTTCCAGCATCCATTTCAGCCAGGTAGGATACATAATCATCAAAGTTAGTAGGCCTTTTAGACCTAGATGACCTCTTGAGTTGATTATTGGGTTTATTAGGAGTTTCAAGTTTATAGATTAGCTCTTAGTTAGGTGCTTTTATTTTCAGGTATATTAGGAGCAACATTAGTTTCTAAGTGTGTAGGAGTTGATGCAGTAAGGTGTACAAGAGGTGTAATCAGAGTTAAATACGGAGTTAAATTTAATGAGTCTCCCCCCCTGCCTCTTGTATTTCTGGAAAGTCATGATAAGGACTTTTACTGCTCCCACTGACCTTAGAAAATTTAAGTAATTCAGCATGCTTAGGGTCAACATTGTATCTAACATTAGAAGGCCAATAGATTCTAATAGAGAAACAACTTAATGATGTTTATGTTAGTTTATCTTGTTGGGGATTACTTTAGTTTTGGTAAGAAATCTAAGTTTGCCCACATATTAGCATCTATGAGACTTTGTTAAGAGTAGCATTAGATTCTAAGGAGACAAGTTGTGATGAAGCGGTGTCATGTACAAGAGGTGTAATTTGAGGTAAGATCAATTTGTCACTCCCCCACCTCTTGCAACTTTCGCAAGCTATCATTAGGGCACTCGGTGCCCTCACTGATCTTTGATGTCTCTAGGAACTACATATGACAAGTTTCAATTATGCGCGTGACGTGGGAACCTCTCGTATATTTTAGACTTGATTTCCTTATCGTCCAAAAATTCGTAAGAAATTTGAGAGACAAATTTAGAAGGAATTCTATCAAGTATATATGAATTGATATCTTTAAAGCTTTGGGACGTAGGAAACATATTAGATACAAGTAAATATTCTTCTAAATGATGAATGAATTATGTCTGAATATTCCATTTGGGATAACTTCTGGTGGACCCTAGTTTAATCCCTTAGCCATTTGATATTTAGGGCGTTTTAACACATGATTTAAAGTCACTGAGAATGAGATTTGATAACAATTTATCCTGCATCGACCTGGTCATTATTTCTCATAAAATTTGGTCTTAATGGATGAAGTGCATAGGTCTCATTTATCTTTTGTTAAATTTTCATTTTCATGATAACAAAAATTGTGAAAGTTTATTGTATCAGCTAGTTTTATGTCATAAAGGTTTCTATCCAGCTAATGATAACCAATAATATGAGAGTTTAAGTTAATGATGACTTTGTTTTGGCCATGCAACCCTCATAACCATCAAAGTGTAGCTTTATTATTGATACTAAATTCCGAGTATTCTCCAAAATATGTAAGGTATCATAAAGCCTAATACAAAGATCAATTATTTCATGGTTCTATGTAGCCTTAACATTTAAATCCACCACTAACTTCTCATCTTAATTATTAGTTGAATTCTAGTAAGGAAACGTATAGAACTAGACTCAATGCATCATGTGTTGATTGGAATATTAATATTAGCGGACTCAAAAATTATTAATTAGTAACTACCTTATCTTAGCCAGATAGTCCCTTGGCTTATGGTTGGTCTCATTGCTTATGCCTAGTATAATGGCATAGTTTTGCAGTGAGACTTCTCCTTGGATAACTTAGAGTTGGAAGCAATACTTGTATTTTGTTTCTAGACCTTAGAACTATCCTCTCTATAGTAATTTTTCTTCCTCTTTTTAGGTTTAGTGATAGTGAGGTGAATAACATCCGGTTTTCCAGTTTTAGGCGTTACTTTTCCTTTACGTATGTTGCTATCAATACACTCATTTTCCTTTGGTACTTCTGAGTGTTATAGTTGATTTTTAAGGCAACTAATCGTACTAGTAGAAAAATTATTATGTACGCACCGGAAAACTTCATTGATTTCCATGTATAACCCCTTAGTTTATGGGTCATGTCAGTGTATATTATGATGTGTTCACGGATGCCACTTAACCTTTATTTAGAATCAGAATGTTTGCATGCGTCTTAGGAATTATTTTGATTCTTTCATTTCCACAGAGAACATATTAGTCTTAGGAATTTCAGAGTCTGGAATAGTACCCCTGATAGCAATCATGAAATGAGTTCTTGATTACCATTAGAGACGTTGTGTTTCACTTATCCTATTTCTTATGCTCTAGTTTTCTTCTGTGGTACTTTTATCAGAAAGAGTAGCAGGAATGTCATGTCTTAAGGGATAATCAAGACTCAATAAGAGCAAATATTTATGGAAACCCTTAATTAAGCAAAACTCATCTTAGAAGCTAGAGTGAAAATAAGGTACAAATTGGTAAATAAGAACTTAGAGTAATCTATGGGGTAATAATCTAAGGCAGACAGAAATAATAAATTAAATAAGGTTCTACTTAAGAATAATTATTTTATGAAGATGTGATAAAATATATTATAACACCAAACTAATAGATTAATTAGGTTCTAATTAAACAACGGGCGTTCACTTTGGTTAATGACCAATTGTTTAAGCATTAGGAACAATTTACGTTTAAATAGTAAGTATGTGCAATAAGAATGTAACACACCACCTTTGGGCAGAAGTGAGACATTTGTTTAGAATTCACATAATTAGGTTCGCGGAACACAAATGTAACACATCATCTTTGAGCAGAAGTAGAAACATTTATGTATTTTAGGCGAAGTAGTGCTTAATTAGAATTAAATAACTTTACGAGCGTGACACATCACCTTTGGGCAGAAGTGAAACTTTAGGTGTTATTTAAGTTAATCGTGTTTTCTAATTTTAGGTTTTGTAAAGCATAAGGATTTAAGGTCTTAACAAAACAATTAGTTAATATTAGGATATGCACTAAGTGAGAATGCTTAATTAGACTTGAATAAATTTATACATGCATCACATCACCTTTGGTCAGAAGTGAAACTTTTAGGTGTTATTCAAGTAAGTTTTAAGGTTGTGTAAAACATTTAAGTTTAAGGTTTTAACAAAACAAAAGCAGTAATTAATAGCAAACATCTCTGTTAGCGCAGATCGAACTAAGGTTCATGGTTTCAAGTATGTTCTCGGGAAAAACTAAGGTTTTCGGGAAAAAGGGAGTTCTCGGGAAAAAATAAGGTTCACGACTCCATTTATGTTATCGGGAAAAATAAGGTCCACGGCTCCATTTATGTTCTCGGGAAAATTTAGGTTCACGGCTCTAGTTATGTTCTCGGGAAAAATAAGGTTCACGGCTCCGGTAAGGTTCACGGAAAAAATAGAGTTCTCGGAAAAATTTAGACTGTGCTTAAACCCGTGAATTCAGACCTCGTAAACTTATACCCGTGAACTTATACTCGTGAATTTATACCGTGATCTTTATACCTGATAAGGTATGTACGAAAATTAAAGGATTTTGAATATATTCTGATTTCGAAATCTTTTAAATGTTTAGTATATCCAAAATTTTATCTGTTCGCAATTTTAAAATAATAAAAATTAATATTTTTAATGCGAAAATTTGAGATAAATTCACACGATTTTAGAAACATAATCAAAGTCCTAGCATATCCCAAAATAAGGGGATTTCATCGAATCTTATGATGAACAGGAATAACAGTTTCATGAACATTAGATAAAACTGTTCTTCAATATTATCAGATTTAAGCCTCGAATCAAAATCTTGAAATATTATTTTTAACAGATTTTGAAAACTTAAGATCTCGAAATTTATGAGATCAAAAACGTGTAATAGTAAACGTGGTTCTAAGACCAGATCCGAAAACATCAAAATAAAATGTTTTCTTAGGGTTTTAACAAAACTTTTGTTCTCCGACTTTAATTCCAGTTTAGGGAATGAAACAAGAACTGATTAATCAACATCCGCTCTGATACCACATGTTGATCAGTTCTTGAACATGATAATGGAAAATAATAATAATTGAATACCTGATAAGCTAACCGCGGAGAGGGAAGACGTCGTGATCCACAGGAAGATCGGGTTACCGTTTAGGGTGTACGATTATGATGGCTTAGGTGAGTTCGTAAGAACTCGCGGTTATGGGAGAGAGAGGGACGAGTTTAGTGTTTGTGATAATTGAATGATTCATTTGTCAATTCCCTCTAATTATCTCTCTATTTATATGTACACCCAAGGGGAAACCTATTAATGGCCCATGAGAGTAATTAGGTCCATCAACTAATTACTAGTCATAGGTTAATAATAAATAAATAAATAAATTAATTGATCATTTAATAATTAAATAAATGATTATAAGAGCCACATATTAAAACCGTGTCTTACATTGTATTGTAAATAGAATACTTTAGTAATGGAAATGGAAGACTTTGTTTTAAGTTTTCGTTGTTGTGTTTCTGATTCAATCGATCATGGTAAACCTGGTTTGGGCGAGGTGTGACACTCACCGAATACACCACTTGACTATCCATCTTGCAAGTATTCCACGCTAGCAAAACCGGGCGTTTCATCGATGAAAAACTATTGTTCGACGAGTCTTCCGCCAAAAACTCTCTTTCCTCGATGCGTACCACGACATCCTCTACTCTAGGATTTCTATTTGCCAACACCATCCTCCGCAAAAGTTGAAATCGTCGTCGCAAGTCACGTGAAATTAGGCATTCTTCATCGATATCATTATGTTCATTACCAAATTAGCCCGTGTGTCTTTTTTTTTTGGCGATGTATGTTGTTGGAAACAAGAACCCATTTTAAGAGATCAAGTCATCATCAACGTGATAAATGGATCTCAGAAATGATACCTTCTTTGTATCCCATACTTGGAATACATATAGGGGCTAGAATGTGAGAAACATTATGCTTTGACATAGTTTAGCTTTGTTTATTAGCGAGACATGAGAGACAAAGTTAAATCATTAAGTATAATACGAGACATGAGAGACATAAGCATATGTAGTCAAGACGATAGTTGTTAATCTTTCTTATATGATAAAGTTAACAAACATCTGTTTAAATGGGAGATTGTAAAAATATTCACATATTTATAGAAAATGAACTCTTATGTCATTACCGATACATACCCAAACACATTACGACACACGATCGTGTACACATTTAGCTTTTCAGTTAATTACCACGAAAGAACGAGTGTTCACTCTTCATTATTAGTAACTTATTCTAGGAAATTGTATATATCAACTCTTTTGCTTTCTAATATGTAGATCTGCTAGTGAATTAGATGTTTTCCGAATGAAATAATTGGAGTTTGCTAGTCTACTCTGTGTCACCTGCTTAGGGTGTTGGGGGCGGTCAACTCGGATGAAACCGAGTAGGGAATTGAGTATTCGGGTAAAGTGGAACACCGCCCCCAATAACTCGAGTAGGGGCGGGTAAAATGGCCGAGTAGTTGGGAACGAGTATATTTACTCGATTGTGAACTTGAGACTAGCCGTTGGTGGGGGTGGGTTGGGTGATTAAATTTTTTTTTATCTATATATATATATATATATATATATATATCTCACTCTCCTCTTTAAACAAATCACTCGCAAATCACTCTCCTCTCTAATTTTTTTAGAACGCATAACAAAATGTCTTCATCCGATTCTAGCATTTTTGGTTTGCCTTCGGGATTATCCGATTCTAGTGTTTTTGATTATCTTCTTTCCGACATTTCCGACTCAAATGGCATTGAATTTTTGGCCAAAGTTGCGGCTAGTGAGCTTGAGGATACGACAATATCAAAGAAAAAATGTGTAAATCGTGATCGTGAAGTTGCTAAAAATGAGAAGACGATTATGTTTAATTTTTTGTTTTTTTTATTTGTAACTTTATTATTGTATTTTGTTATTTTTAGTTGTATTTTGATTTTTTAATTAATAAAAAGTATGTTTTTGATTATTTAAATGTTTAATTATAAAAAAAAAGTTGGTAAGTAAATGAGTAAATGAGTAGGGTGTTTCCAATGAAATCTGAGTAAATGAGTAGTTTTGAGGTGGTAGAATTCTATTGGCCAGTTTTGATGAGTAAATGGGTATTAGGGTTAATGGCCCCCAACACCCTTACAGCTTTAGAAACAAACATGAAAATTCATTGAATGATATGTTATCTCATTTCTCATATTTTACTACATGAACCAAAACAATGGTAAAAAGATTTTTCAACACAAAATATTTGATATACCAACTAAGTTCAAGAACATATGCAAGTTTTGCTCCACCCCAAATTGTTGATATGGTCACAACAAGGTTTAAATAAAGAATCTAAACATCATAATATAACAGCACATGCTATACACTTTTTCTAACGGCATTTTTTTATCCCCAATACCCGATTTCGACTCCTGTGACGAGATTCAACCGTCCCAATTTTTTGACGCTCCAGTGTATCGAACTCAGGACTACCCCTAGGAGGAAACCCGCAACTGGGAAACCCCCTGGCTCAACCCGGAATAATCTAAAATTTCATTTGAAGTTATTGCTTGTAAATGTGATATTACCAAAGGCCAATTGGCCCAGCGGTAGCCCGATGGCTTCCTTTGTGGGAAGTCGTGGGATCGAGTCTCGTTTGGTGCAATTTGTTCCGGGTTGAGCCGGGGGTTTCCCAGTTGTGGATTTCCTCCTAGGGGTGGTCCTGAGTTCGATACACTGGAGCGTCAAAAAATTGGGACGGTTGAAATCTCACATGTTCCTGTAAATCGCAAAGCCAAGAGGCATAAGTCATTGGAATTGTACTTTTGAGAGATCCAGATTTGAGTTGAAGGATCAAAAATATCTATCACAAATACCACTGACTGCTGATACAAAGCCGTCGTTGCCGTTGTTTACTCCTATTGCCGGCATTTGATTCACGCGGTTTAACCACCTTGAACCCTTTGAAGAAAGAGATCAAATGGCACAGAGAGAGAGGCAGTGGTATTGAGAGAAGCACCTGGGAAGAAAGAGGGAGAAGTAAGCGGAGGCAGATAAGGGGGGAAGGCACGCGAAACAGAGGAAGAAAACCCATGTTACTGTGCACCAACATGGTTATTGTAGTTATTAATATTTTGTTTAGTGATCTCATAACCAGTTTGTGGGTTCATTTCATCTCTTTGGTTTTAACAATTTCGTTTCGATTTAGTTTTTAGAGCACATACCTTAGTTTTCATCTTTTTTATTTAGTACTTAAGGTTAAAAAAATGTCGTCCCTCTGTTTGTTTTTGTTTTGAGCCTGGAGACTACATTGGCTCTACATCATCCTTATCATTGTTCTTAATATTTCTTTCTATCAACCCTCTGTTTTTGTTTTGACTTCTTAAACTTCATGTACTTAATAATAATTATGGAGAATTTTAAAAGAGTTTAAGATCTTTTAATATTTTGCTTGAATAAACACCAACAATTCATCCTTATACTATAATATTGTTTAAATAAAATCATTACAAAATGAAATTTATCCAAAACCTTTTACAAAAACATATGAGGTGTCAATAAACATAAACTGACATGCCCCACCAAGATCTTCACACGGTTAAGTCTTTAGCAGTAAATCACACCCACGAAAGAATATGTTTGTCAAGTGTTAGGTGTATGTATATCTAAAACCCAAGTAATCATCTTGATTCCATGCCTAACATAGAAACCACTTCAAGATGGAACTTAAAACCTATGCAAGCTTTAGACTCAAGGGGTTGTGCTAGTCACAAACCCAAGTCAAGCATATGATATGATGGTAGGGAATACAAGATTTCCAATTCCAATCATGAGTGAACAGAAAAATCAGCTTATACAATGAACACCAGTATTATTAGTAGAATTACACCATTAAAAATAATCTCTCGATGCAATTCACCTCATATAATAAAACGCAAGAAAAATAAATATCTGAAGCATTCAAATGTCTTCTGAAAAGAAAAGTTGAGAATACTAAATACGTGAAGAAACTCAAGAGTAGAGTAACGCATGCTGCTGACTTGTCACCATCAGCACCTCCTTGGATAACGATCCGTAAACCTAGCAGAAGGGCATTCAAATGCTAGGTGGCCTCTTCCACCACAGTTATGACAAATAATCAAATCAACACAATCCCGGCTCATATGACCCACTTGCTGGAAGTTCCTGCAGACAATGTCACGAAACCCGCCACGTGGGCCACCTCTATCGTCAATCATCATACTTCCCTTTGGGCAGTCTCTAGCCACATGGCCTGCTATATTGCACGAGTTGCAAACTGGATCATTTACGCAATCTCGAGCAATGTGGCCTGTCTGCCTGCAGTTCTTGCATGCCTTGTCATTGGTGCAATCAGCTGCTATGTGGCCTTGCTTGTAGCAGTTGTTGCATAGCCTCGTGTCGCCAGGTGGCAGGAGGGGAGTGGTGCATTCTCTAGCACGGTGTCCTGTCTTCCCACATGTGCGAGAGATGCCCTCATTCGGACAGTTCCCAGCCATGTGCCCAGGCTCTCTGCAGTTCTACATGGCGTTGCACTCTGATGCAATATGCCTGTTTCACATCACATATGGTAAAAGTTTTCAAGAAACAATTTCGTTTAACAAACTATAATTACATCACCAGTGATTTTGTAAACAAAAAAATCAGAACTAAAACAAATGAACCGCAAAAAAAGATTTTACATACATCCAATTGTCATACAAAAAATCAACAAAAAGAAAGTTCAGAATCAGCTATATTACCCTGGAAGCCCACAGTTACGACAAATGGCCGTGTTAGGGCATTCCCTTGCATAGTGACCCGGTCTTCTGCAGTTCTTACACAGATTGCTTTGGCTGGAAATGAGAGAAACAAACAACAGTTGTTAAGAGATGGAAACATAATTGGGTCTTCAGAGGCCGCATGCTGTTATGACATATTAATAAAATAATGCCAAAATAGCAAGTTAGAGTTTAAGAGGCAGGAGTGAATGTTAATCCCATACCCCACCCCTCCATGAAATAAATGACATAACCCAAATGTATTGACAACATAGAATGCCTTTCTTCAGAAGAATCAAATGCAATGCCATGTCATCACTTGAAAATAAAAGACAACTGTCATTGTCTTGTGAGCATTTTAAACTTACAGATTACAACACACCAAGCATTATGACATCATAGACTTCAGTTACTTTAACAATTGCTTATTAACGATGCATGCATAAATACATTACATATAACACTCAAACATTTTGCTTATAGTTAAAAACCACAAACTAAAAAAGATGATAATAAGAATAGTAGACAGAAAAACCAGAAGCAAAGTTATTTTGAGTTGAGATTTTGAGGTCCTCAGACATTCATACAGAAGCATCAACAGCTCTGATCTAGTACAAGAGCAAACCCATGCATATCTTGATCTCCAAAAAGGCCCAACTTACATGTTTAGTCAAAGAGAAGAATTAACAAAAGTTAAATACAACTGAAACCTGTAACCCCGACAGAAATTCCTCCTGTACGGAGCATCACGATAAGAGATGCGCTCAGTACGGATCTTGCGATCCATGGGGCTCCTGCTCCTACTTCGGCTCCTGCTGTCAGAGCTCATTTCAAATCCCAGTTACAACCAACCAACCACCTCTACAACTGCTGCCTCCACCACCCTGCCCATTGCAACCACACCCTCCGTGAGACAAAATCCAATCATACTTCACCCCAACATGATATCAAACACCCAATATTATTCAACAAGCAAGAAAACCACCACATATCACTTACCAGCACCAACACTTTGCTCACTTACATACCCAACCCAACACACACCACATCATCATTAATCAAAAGCTATATACTCTTTACTATTGTTAAAGAACAGCAAAAGGCAACTCCAGCTTCACACAGTAGACAATAAGGCAACAACCCTCTCATGGGATATGCTAGGAACAAAACATAACCAGATTAAAAAATAATGCAACGCAAAACATAGAGAGGATATATTGTCTTCATAGGTTTCAAGCTTCTCTGGAATAAAAGGTACAGGTATAATGTCAAAAATATACCAATTAAAACCTTATGCACTGAATTGCAAACACACAAAAATGTCAAAAATATAATTGTGTACCTTTATCAGAAGAATGGAATGAGTATAAAAATCATAGCACGAGGGTTTAGGAAGTTAGCATAATTTCACATATTCATTCCAGGAACAAACAAACCCATAAATGCATCATCATAGTACGGATGCTTGTGTAATCCTCAAATCCAGAAGCTTAATTTAGAGTTACAGATATAGTTTAGCTTAATTTTACAGGGAAATTGGATGCACACATCTTAATTACGTGGATGACCTACGAGACGAATAACTCAAAATCCCAGATTCTTATATTCTCTCACAAACATGTATGTGTACAACAACAACAAAAAGGGATCCGCGCCTGAATCAAGAAAACAAATGCTTTGGAAACACACAAAAAAAAACTGTATAAAATGGAAACACCTCTCTGAATCAATAAATTAAAGTTTCTGAACAGAAATAAAAAATTAAGATCCGTTTCGAAAGGGATTAAACGAGATCGACGAAATACCTGAATGAAAGTTCTTCGATACGTTGTTTGATGCGGGCGTACGAGGAGAGAGAAGAATGAAATTTAGGGTTTTTTTCTTCTTGACCTTGAGAGCAGGAGGCATTACGCAATTATACGAATATCGTTAGTCATTTGGTGCAGGCGTCTAACATTTTCTAAAGTACAAGTTTTGGGTTCGAATCCTGACCACAGTAAAAAAAGGTTCCTGGTCAGGTCAGGGGATTTACCCAGTTGGGGGTTCCTCTAAGGGTGGGCTGTCTCGAATGTTCTAGGTGTTGCCCAGAGAAAACTCAATTATTCTAAAATATCTAGGTGATGTCGTTAAAAAAAAATTCATTTATGAATACTAAATTTCGTACAAGGCCCTAAATAAATTTTCACAAACGAAAGATTCACACCTTAATCGTATAATCATCTATTAATCCATCAAGTTCGTCTAACAACGTTATCTTTTTTTTATTTCATTAACTATATTAAAATCTTCTATATTACACGGGCCGAATGAACGTAATATTATATATTTAATAATAAAAATTTTATATTTTTAAAAACTCGTGTATTACATAAGTTGAATAAAGGAAAAACTTTATAAAAATGTAACCAACTTTTCAAACTATTCCAATTAAGTCACTTAAACTTTTTGTCCCGATTTAGTCACTCTGCCAATTAGATATTTTTTACTTGTTTAACAGGTTTCCAAGTTGGTGTGGCATTTAACATGTTGACGTGACATTTTTTTGAAGTTTTTTTTTAATATGTTAGCGTGGAATTAATATATATTTTTTTAAATTTAAAATTAAAAAAAAATCTATGAAGTTCTTTCATACACTTACGACTCACGTGATGTTTAAAAAAATTACAATCAAGAAGATAATAATAATAATGAAATCTTGACATGTTCCAAAGCAACTCTATTCCAAAAATAAATTCCAAACAAGTTTAAAAAAATCCAAACCAGTTCCAAATATTAGTCCTTCAAAATTCTAAAAAAAAATTAAAAAAGCAACATAAAAATTAATATCATTCTACTAGCCAACATTCTCATCGCGTGTGACACTTGTTGAATCGACTTTTTTACGTCTACCTTTTAGCATCACTTCTTTTGGTTGTAGGTCTCTTTTCTCGTTCTTGCAAGACTTGATATTGTGCCAGGTCATTTTTCTTCCAAATCCAACCTTCGAGCTCTTCTTCACTTTCTCTGAAGGGTCTCTTTTCCTCTTTATTGTTGGTCTACCGGGCATTCGTCTTTCTTTTGGAGGTAGGGGTTTGATATCATCAGTTTTAGGCTAATACATACTTCCTTCCAATGGTTTGATAGAGTGTTTATATGCCTCCTTGAACATGTCCTTTTTAATCCAATTACTGATATAAGTTTCTGGGTCCTTATTAATGAAGGCTAAAGCTGCTACTGCATGAACACAAGGTATGTCTGACAATTGCCATGATCTACAAGTACAAGTTTGTTCATCAATGTTCACTACATATGATAGCTTCTTCTAGGACTGTTTGTTCGATTACAGATGCTTCGATGTAACATCCTGAAAATTTATTTAACGAAAGGGTCGAGTTAGTAAGGGATCGGGGTCTCTTTTAAACAACTTGGATTATAAAAGTTTCACGTAAAACGGGGTCATCACAGTTAGAGGACTCGGACTGCCGTTAATTCAAGAATTCAAGGTGGAACTGTGTTAAACGTATTCGGAGGGACCCGAAAAGAAATATCAAAGGGTTTATAAACCTTTTAATCACAAACCCTAGACCATATGAGGCCTAGGAGTGTTCGGCGGCAACAGGAGGATTCAAAGCCGCAAAGGGGCGATCGGAGACGGCGATATCCACGACGGTTTGAGTAGGAACCTCACATCTTGACAAGGTAATCCTCCTTTAGTCCTTATACGCATTTATTTGATTGTGTTTTAGCTTGAAAACCCGATTAGGGTTTCGGTTGGTTTGATTGGCCGTGAGCGTTGGAGAAGAGGAGGGGCTGAGAAGGTGGTGGCCGATGACAGGTGTTAGCCGTGAGCAGAGGTGCGTGGCGGAGCACGGTGGTGAACCGTAGGATGGTGTCTGGGTGGTGTAAAGGTTGATTGCCGAGAGGAAGAAAGAGAGAGAAAGAGGTGGTGACGGGTGAAGGTGGTAGCGGCTACGGGGACAGTCGGGGACGACGAAGAGGGAGCAGTGGTGGTGCCCGGTGGCCACTGCAGTCGGACGTGGTGGTGAACCCCGGCGACGGACGGTGGTTCTGTTGTTCCATCGTGAAAAAGGGAGCAGGCTAGGGTTTCTTATTGCTAGTAGGTGGCGGGAACTCGAGAAGGGCATGAGGTGACAGATCATGACGGTAGAACACAGCGAGAGGTACACGGTGGTGAAAACCGGTGGTGGGGGTTCACGGGTATGACGAGGGAGAGAGTGGAGTCGGGTTTCCACCCGATTAGGGTTTTGCATGCGTATGCATGCACTCGTACGTGCATGCATGGGAACCTGGAGTGGGGCATTCAGTTTCCAGTAGGTCAGGGACGACCCGGATCGCGTACACTTGTATGGAAGAATTTGAGAAGCTGGAGTGGCGAGTAGACAAGTCCAAGTGTTAGGGCTTAGTTATTTACACGTTATACAACATATGTTAAGAACACGTTCTGATCGTGTGATCACGTGTGACATCCGGCAATTTACGGTTAACTCCGTTAACAAAGATCCAGTTAAATCCTAACCTATCTTTAACTCCAGGGACTAAAACTGTCATTTATTAAACTCAAACTACAGAGACTAACCCTGATTATATTCAAACTCAATTACATGAAATTAGATTGACCAATCCTGTAATTAGCCTTTAGTTAATTTTCGTTGACTTTTGGAAGTCAACTAACCGTGTTCTTAACTCAATCCAAACCCTAGGGGCTAATTCTATCATCATTTAAACAAAATTTCAAGGACTAGTTATGTAATTATCCCAAACTCAAATCTATTGACTTTGAAAGTCAAGATTGAAGGGTTGTTGTTTCTGTTGACTTTTAAAAAGTCAAACCCGCGAGTTCTAGGCTCGAATTCAAAGTCATAATCTCAAATTCGTAACTAATTTACCTCTAAATGCCATAAGCGGTCATCATTGAGCAATTTAACCTCATCATTACGCACGAATTAAACCGAATTATGAGTATTAAACTCGTAACCGCCGACCATTAACACATACTAATCAAATTCATTCGTTTCTGTCATCATCCTCGCCAATCGATCATTTTCGAATGCTAGACGAGTCCTCCAGAAGATGTTGAATCATCCAATTCGATCGAAACTGAGACCATAGTCGTCGGAGATCAAACCCGTCGAAGTCGGAACTCCATTTACCCGATCTCCATCAATTCGGTATCCATTCTGGTAATCAAACACATCCTCAGTTTCGTATTCACTCCTAGATTAAAAGCCCTATTCTAGTTCGGGCTTATATCACCGATTTGAACACGATCGAATTCTAGGGTTCATCGTTTGAACGGTTTAATCGAACTAATACCTAAACCCTGTTAAAATAAAATTCAACTACATGGATAGGAACGCAATCCCTCACCCTTTGAAATCCCTATGGTTCCAACAAACAATCTTATCAGATTTAGTCAAATTGATTCGAGTTCATAACCTAGGTTTTCGACGTTTAAAAAAGGAAATAAACGACCTTTAACATAATGATTTTGCAATTAAACTCATACATAGATTCGAAATACCCTAAATAACAAAACCCCTATGTCTTTTTGTTCAATCAAAATTGAATTTAATGGATTAAAGGGGGAGTTTTCCGATCGGTTCATGTGGGAGGGGAAGAACACAGAGACCATCTGTGTTAAAACCAATTGGTTCGGATCTAGTACACGATCGCCCTAGTGGGTCGACCGGTTAAAGCTGTGGTGTGTTGTGGGAGAGACTCGGGTTCGAATCCCACAACCCGCGTTTTGTTTTTTTTAGCAACTTTTTATGTTATATTGTTAAATAAAAACAATTCCTATTTTATTATAAAGATTTATTAATACGATTTGCTTCCAGAAAACGATCGTATGCGCGGAACCGAACTCGTTACTCATTTTAACTATTATTTTTAAATATAAAAATAATGTATTCATTTACAATATCATTTTAACACTTATTTCTCTTACTAAAATAACTCTTTCATTATTTATGTATCGACCGATTTTCTACGTATAGTACGGTTATTACTTATTTCAAAATTTATCTGGAAACATTTATATATATATATATATATATATATATACATATGAGATCATATTAGATTTTCACAATATATTTTCTAGTGATTATACCTTGGTGATGTTTTCATAGTAGCTACTTAACTAGGGATTTACAAATCCTGATGTCAAGATTTCCTACTTGTTAGTCATAAGTGTGTTTTAGAACGTTCGATTTTTCCGTGTCGTCATCACGAAAATCCTATGTGTCTCTAACAGTTGTTAATTGCATTCTAGGGCATTGGTAGATCGACCGCTAGCAAACTATTTGTGGTATTTGTTGCATTCTTGTGTGGTGCTATTTACTACGCTTTATTCGGACTCAGGTGAGTTTCACGGCCCCTTTTTACTTGTTTTCCTATTGGGGGAGAAACATGCATACACACAAACATTATTTTTACTTGTTTTCCCGTTGGGGAGAAACACGCATACACACAATCATCATTTTTACTTGTTTTCCCGTTGGGGAGAAACATGCATACAAATGAATATCATTTTACTTGTTTTCCCGTTGGGGAGAAACATGCATACAAACAAACATCATCTTACTTGTTTTCCCGTTGGGGAGAAACATGCATACGAACAGGCATCCGTTACTTGTCTCCCAGCCAGGGAGAGACATACACACGGACACGGATCACATAGTATTTCATTACCACTTGTGTACCTAAGTGCATACATAACATGCAAATTCCTTACACACTCGGACCGTTAATATATGGAGTATAGCGAGGAAATTTGAGTAGTACTACTGGGTTTGACAAACCCCACCCGGGTTAGTCGCGCTAGTTTGATTAGAGGTCTAACGGGTGTAAATTGTCCTTAACACTTGCCATTTGTTGATGTTAGCAATGGCGGAAGGCACCCAAACATAATCAGTCAGCTTCGGTTGCGAATGCTTAGAGTAACTTGTACATTGCCTAGCTAGCAATAGGTGTGACTTACGTATGTGGATCCAGCAACACGCAAACAGTTTATTTACATACAAACCTGTGAACTCACCAACCTCGTGTTGACACTTTTTCTTACGTGTTTCTCAGGTCGCCTTGGCACAGGTTGCACACTTAGGACATGCATGGAGTCCTACTGTCATATCATTCACCTCAAACATCTTAAACAATTTTACTTAATTACATTAATTGACGCTTGTTGCGTGTAATTACTTTTGATTTCCTATTAACGTTTACGCTTCCGCATTTAACTCTGAACATTTAAGTTATGACTTTTGAAGTCTCATATAGTGTCGTTTGATGTAACTAATGACTGAGATCCTGGTGTGTCACCTTCCAAACGGTAAAACTCCGCTAGTGGAATTTGGGGGTGTGACAGATTGGTATCAGAGCCATTGGTTATAGAGAACTAGGAGTGCATACTAGACTATAACCGCACACATGCATTAGTTACACGACACATACACTCATACATGATACACACAACATCCAGACATGCATTGCATTGCAGTCATGTTGACATCATCCATATCACCCTCTGCTGATGATGGACGCATCATTTACATTGCATCATCATTCCCAGTGGCGACACTCGGGGAATCACCAGAACATCATCCACTCCCGTCCGAGGGCAGCGAGACGGAGCCTTCGGAGGAGTCACTTACATCACCATCACCTGTTAGGTATGGTGGGCTTTCTCAGGTCCATGTTATGGACGACACTCAGCACTAACGCATATCTCTTTGGGAGTTGGGATCCTCGGAGGCGAGTCCCCTACTGTACCCACTAGCAACAATACGTCGAGTGAAGGCAGACCGTTGCACGCATTATTTTAGAATCCATTGACACGTAGATGTCATCACTTTCCCGAGCCATGGGCTCGCGTCTTTGGTCGATATTCTGTTGAGAATAGATTGACCACAAATCTGAGAACGCATTGCTCAATGCATACTCAAACCCTATCTTGACTAAGTTGAAAGACGGCTACTTTGTTGCTTCCTGTAACTTGTATTCATGAATTAGTTTCATTTCTCGAAGTCGCATTTCATGTACATTTTTGTCCATGTTCTCATCTAAAATCCGCTGTATTGGACTCCTGTATTGTGTTTCAACTCGAGTGAATACTCGGATCAAACCATTCTCGACTACTCATCCTGATATGAGTTCTAATTGATCAAAGTATAGTTGATGACTAAGCTTTTCGACGACTTATCATATCTGAAAACACTCTGTACTCAGCAATACATGCTAAAGGACGTTATGACACAGGACAGGGAGAACTAGGGTGAACATGCAAAACAAATTATCATTACGGGTGCACACGTAATAGTAATTTGAGGTGCATGTAAGTCCTGGTGAAACCTAGTGTGTGGATAAATGGTCCTAATCTGTGAATTACAGACTTAAGTTTTCACTGTCCGTAGAAATTCTCGTAGCCCGCTCAACGACTAGTTGGTATCATTAAACCTATTCAACAGTTGATAGGCGCGACTATCAGGTTGAAGATGTTTACGGACACACTGAATAGTCATCAATAGGATCCATCATTATATCTCACTCATGAAAGAGTCTTAGTGAAATTAAGACTCTCATCCAAACGTGATCACATAAACCATCATGATTGAAACTCTAATAGAATCTCATGGCAAACTTATCGACCCCAACTATGTAAGCGGAATTTGTGGAATTCTTCCTAAACTAACACGTTATTCCTTACACTACAACAATGTATTCCATTTGACCTTGTTACCTCATCCTGTGACTAATCCGTGGTCTAATTTGATTTATACCCCCAACATATCCAGTTATTTCAGTGACCTCATGAAGTTCTTACTAGAGCAGTCGTACTCCAACCCTACTAGAAGCTATGTACACCATAGAAATAGCTGATGGACAGATAATTGAAGCAACTCACATTCTTAAGGGTCGTAAACTTGAATTCGTTAGTCATGAACTTGACATTGACCTTATGCCAGTCACACTCGGCAGCTTCGACGTAATTGTCGGTATGGATTGGGTATCTAAGAACCAAGCTGAAATTATTTGTCGTGAGCAAATTTGTTCGCCTACCTCTCCAGAGTGGAGAAACCCTTTCTGTCCAAGGCGAAAAGAGTGATGCTGTCGTGGGCATCATATCTTTCATGAAAGCACAAAAGCATCTACGTAAAGGTCATACTGCCATTTTGGCTCTCGTTGCCGAGCATTCCAAATTGATCTAGCACACGGAGCAACGCCTATTGCTCGGGCACCCTGTAGACTTGCACCTAGTGATCGCATGGGGAGCTCCAGTCCTATCTGTCAAGAAGAAGGACAGGACCTTCCGCATGTGCATCGACTACCGTGAACTTAATAAAGTAACCAACAAGGACCGTTAACCTTTACCCCGCATCGATGATTTGTTTGATTAACTCCATGGATCAAGCTATTATTCCAGGATATATCTTAGACCCAGTTATTATCAGCTGAGATTCCGAGACGAGGGCATCTCAAAGACGGCATTTAGAACTAGGTAAGGTCACTACGAATTCATGGTCATGCCCTTCGGATTGACCAATGCACCCGCGGTATTCATGGACCTCATAAACCGTGTGTGTAAACCGTACCTAGATCAGTTCGTTATCGTCTTCATCGATGACATCCTCATCTACTCCAAGAATAGGGATGAACGTGAGGAACACCTGCGTTTGATTTCAGAATTGCTAAAACAAGAGCAATTGTATGCCAAAATTTCCAAGTGCGAACTCTGAATTCAAGAAGTACAATTCTTAGAACATGTAGTAAACAAGACGAGAATACATGTCAATCCAACTAAAGTAGAAGCAATCAAGAATTGGGCAACACCTACAAAGCCAACTTAGGTGTGACAATTCCTGGGATTGGCAGACTATTACCGTCGTTTCACTGAAGGATTTTCCAAGATTGCCCAACCCCTCACTGCTTTAACTCAAAAGGATAAACCCTATAACTGGGGTGACACCCAGGAGTCATCGTTCCAACTTCTTAAACATAAACTCTGCAGTGCACCCATTCTATCTCTTCCGGAGAGAACAGATGATCTCGTGGTATATGGCGATGCATCCATTCAAGGTCTTGGTTGTGTGTTGATGCAACGCGAGAAAGTGATCGCATACGCTTCTCGTCAATTGAAAATCCACGAGAAAAACTACACGACTCATGACTTAGAGTTGGGAGCCGTGGTATTTGCACTAAAGATCTGGAGACATTACTTGTACGGTACTGTCACACCCCGCCATGGCGGAAACGCGAGGCACGACGTTCATGGTTTCCAAAGCATATGATTACCGCAAACACATACATGATAAATGGATACATAAATAAGTTTAATGTTTTGCATTACAAAAATGTAATCTGAGTTTACAAAAAGTGAAGATTTCACAAATATGACTCTATTACAATGAGTTATACAAGAGAAATCCCCCCAAAAGTTGTATCCATCTTGTATGCATGTAATCTACATTGCTAACCTTGTGATCACGTCAATTTCCTGAAAAACATACTTAAAATTTGTCAACACGAGGTTGGTGAGTTCACAGGTTTAATCAAATAGTTCTTTGTAAACTTCGTTTGTTCATAAATAGTTCAGTTGTATGTGATAAACAGAATAAGAAGTGTTTGACCCATTTGTAAACTAGCTAGGAATACAAATAATATGTTCATACATGAGGCGTAACCAAACCATGACATGTGTGAGCCCCTAATAAGCGTTATCAGGTTCTATGCGGCCATAAATCCTCCAGATTGTGGTTAGCGCGACTAACCATGACCGGGAGACGTCACTCTCCATAGTACTATTCATAGGACCCTAGGCTACAGTTAATGGTTACTATGTTGTTCCAGGGGACTTTAGCGGCCTCCAATGTGTTGTTCTCATCCCATGTAAACATAAAGTCGTGTCTTATTCTCTTGTTATCCCATAAAATAGTTGAAGTATGTTCTTCCCCCAAATATTAGAAAACAGTAAAAAGGGGCCGTGAAACTCACCTTGAGTTTGTGTATCCTTGTAATGATACTTGTTGTAGTCAACCTTGACTATTCGTACCCTAGATACCAAGGGTAAATTGTGTTAAGACCAAACGTCTTATATTGCAAATTGTTCGCCGACCTTGTAAATCTGGTTGCTTTTGTTTAAATGTCTTCTTAGATTTTCAACACTTGTTTTGTTATAAAAATTGATCTTAGTTACTGCCCAAAAGGGGACTGACACAGGTATCGAAACTTCATAGTTTCTATTGGGCAATTGAGTGTCGAAACTTCCTAGTTTCGATTGAGTAGTTGGGTATCGAAACTACCTAGTAGGTAGTTTCGATTGAGTAGGACAGTTGTCGAAACTTCCTAGTTTCGATTGTGCAGATTAGATATCGAAACTTCCTAGTTTCGATTTGAGCAATATGCATCGAAACTACTTAGTTTCGATTGGGCAATAGGTATTGAAACTTCCTAGTTTCGATTGAGTAGACAGGTATCGAAACTATAGTTTCGATTGAGTTAACTGGTATCGAAACTTCTAGTTTCGATTAATGGACTTCTGTTTGACAGAATCAGTCCTGCATATTTATGTTTTAAAACTTGAATTTGACACACTTTTCTTGTTATCTTGCTTGCGATTTGAACATTTTGTATGCTTAGATACGGTTTTAAAGAAAATAAAGTGGATAGTATTGAGTTTTTACCTTAAAACCGAGATGAAAATGATGAAAGAAAACAGAGAAAAGTCTCGAATCTTTTGTTAAACTTTCTTTAGAAACACTTGAAATCTTCTTAAAACACTGGATTGTGGTGGATTTTTGCCTTAAAACTTGGCTTCGATTTTGAAGAGAAATGAGAAGATTTTCGTAAGAAAATGAGAGAGATAAAAGGTTTGTGAGAGTTTTGAGTGAAAGGGTATGGGTTATATATGAAAATATGGTAAAATGGGACTTGAGGATGGGGGAATGGTTTTCTCTGCACTTCGGCGGAATAGTCAAGGGTGGGTGGTTTGGGTCAAAATAAATCAAACAATTTGTTTTTACCACTAATTTATTAATGGTATTAACATCCATTAAAGTTTTAAAGGGGTAAATAAATTCGGTTTATATGACACGTGAACCAGTAACTCCTAGAATTACCAAAATATGAAATGAGACAATGTTCGGTTTTTTTTTGTTAGACCTTCATGTCCTTGTTTGTGAAATTAAGTAAATCACAAGAATAATTATAATGTAAAATTGTTTAATACATGTACGGATATTGACCTGAAATGTCGGGTGTCACATTCTCCCCTTGTTAAAAGAATTTCGTCCCGAAATTCAATTCGTGTCAGCTTGAACTGGTGTATCCTTAAACAAGGACGGGTATTTTGTTTTCATTTGGTCCTCTCGTTCCCATGTATACTCAGGACCACGTTTTGAGTTCCAACGTACTTTAACCAGTTTGATTCGACTACGTCTCAACCTTTGAACTTTCCAATCTGTAATCTCAATTGGTTCCTCCATGAAGTGAAGTTTATCATCAATGTGAATTTCATCAGGCGGTATGATTAAAGTCTCGCTAGATAGACACTTTTTGAGATTCGACACATGAAATGTATCGTGTACGTTGCTTAGTTCTTGTGATAGCTTGAGTTTGTAGGCTACAGGGCCAACCCTAGCCAGTATTTCGAACGGTCCAACGTATCTAGGGTTGAGCTTACCACGGTTACCAAACCTTGCAACGCCTTTCCATGGTGAGACTTTTAACATTACTCGGTCACCAATTTGAAATTCTAATGGTTTCCGTCTGTTATCAGCATAGCTCTTTTGTCTATCTCGGGCCGCTTTCAAACGATCCTTAATTTTGAAGATCTTATCTGTGGTTTCCTGGACAATCTCAGGGCCTGTCAAATGTTTTTCACCAACTTTCGCCCAACATAACGGTGAGCGGCATTTACGACCATATAAAGCTTCAAACGGAGCTGCCTTAATGCTCGTGTGGTAGCTGTTATTGTAGGAAAACTCCGCTAACGGTAAATGAGTATCCCAATTACCTCCGAAATCAATTACACACGCATGGAGCATATCCTCTAAAATTTGAATGGTCCTTTCACTTTGACCATCTGTTTGTGGGTGATATGCCGTGCTCATGTCAATACGTGTGCCCATGGCTTCTTGTAATGATTTCCAGATTCTAGACACAAATCTGCTGTCTCTATCAGCTATAATAGAAATTGGCACTCCATGCCTAGCCACAATTTCTTTGATATAAAGCTTAGCAAGTTTCTCGGTTTTATCTGTCTCTTTGATAGGTAGAAAATGAGCTGATTTTGTTAAACGGTCGACAATTACCCATATGGTATCATAACCACTGGACGTCTTGGGTAATTTCGTGATAAAATCCATAGAAATTTGTTCCCATTTCCATTGAGGAATTTCAGGTTGTTGTAACAAGCCAGACGGTTTCTGATGTTCGGCTTTTACTTTTGAACATGTTAAGCACTTACTGACATATGTGGCAATATCTCCTTTCATATTAGGCCACCAATACAATTCTTTTAGATCCTTATACATCTTATCTGAACCTGGGTGAATGGAGTACCTGGTCTTGTGGGCTTCATCCATAACTAACTCCCGTAAGTTACCAAAACGTGTCACCCAAATTCTATTCATGAAGTATAAAGCGTCATCTGACTTAGACTCCAATTGCTTTATCATTCCTCGCAAAGCTTCATTCTGAATGTTTTCTTCTTTGATTGCCTCTTGTTGTGCCATCCGAATTTGAGTCGTGAGGCTCGTATGAATTGTCAATTCTAGGGCACGAACACGGAGTGTTTTAACCCATTCTTTGCGACTTAAAGCGTCTGCTACGACATTGGCTTTTCCAGGGTGATACTTGATATCACAGTCGTAATCATTCAGTATCTCTACCCAACGACGCTGTCTCATGTTAAGTTCCTTTTGATCGAAGATATGTTGAAGACTCTTGTGATCAGTAAAGATAGTGCATCTTGTACCGTAAAGATAATGTCTCCAAATCATGAGTGCAAACACAACTGCACCCAATTCCAAGTCATGGGTCGTATAATTCTTTTCGTGCACTTTTAGTTGTCGTGAGGCATATGCGATGACTTTGTCTCTTTGCATTAACACACAACCAAGTCCTTGGTGTGATGCATCGCAGTATACGACAAAATTGTCAATTCCCTCAGGAAGGGATAAGATTGGTGCACTACACAGTTTCTGCTTCAGTAATTGAAAAGCTGACTCTTGCTTGTCACTCCAATCATACTTCTTTTCTTTCTGGGTTAATGTGGTCAAAGGCAAGGCTATTTTTGAAAAATTCTCGATGAATCGTCTGTAATAACCGGCCAAACCCAAAAATTGACGTACTTCTGTCGGAGTCTTTGGTGCTTCCCAGTTTTTGATGGCTTCAATCTTGGATGGATCCACATGGATACCATTCTTATTGATAACGTGTCCGAGAAAGTGAACCTCTCGGATCCAAAACTCACACTTAGAGAATTTAGCATAAAGCTTCTCATTCCTGAGTAGTTCCAAGATTAATTTCAAATGATGTTCATGTTCCTCCTTGGTTCGTGAATATATCAATATGTCATCGATAAATACTATCACAAATTTATCCAAGTATGGTTTGCACACTCGGTTCAAGAGATCCATGAAAACAGCCGGTGCGTTCGTCAAACCAAATGGCATAACTAGGAATTCGTAGTGGCCATAACGAGTCCTAAATGCTGTCTTCGGTACATCTTCTTCTTGGATTCTTAGTTGATGATACCCCGAACGTAGATCGATCTTAGAGTAGAAGCTAGAACCTTGTAGTTGATCAAACAAATCATCTATTCGAGGAAGCGGGTATCGGTTTTTGATTGTAAGCTTGTTTAATTCTCGGTAATCAATACACATCCTAAAGGTTCCATCCTTATTCTTTACAAATAGGACCGGAGCTCCCCAAGGTGAGAAACTCGGTCTTATGAAACCTTTATCAAGCAACTCTTGAAGTTGATTTGATAATTCCTGCATTTCAGAAGGTGCTAATCGATACGGTGATCGTGCAACCGGGGCGGCTCCTGGTACCAAGTCGATTTGGAATTCGACTTGCCTCGGTGGTGGTAATCCAGGTAAGTCTTCCGAAAAAACTTCAGGATAACCCTTAACGATTGGTATATCTTCAAGTCGACGTTCCTCGGGTTTCTTCTCGACGACGTGAGCCAGGAATACGCAATAGCCTTTACGTAAATACTTACGAGCTTTCATGCAGTTTATCATCCTTAACGTTACTCCACTCTTCTCACCTAGAATCGAAAGAATTTCTCCGTTTGGGAGTGGGATTTGGACAATCTTCTCAAAACAAACAATCTCGGCATGATTCTTTGACAACCAATCCATGCCAATAACAACGTCAAAGCTTCCTAAATCAACAGGTAACAGATCTATACTAAATGTGTGGTTTTTAAGACATAAGGTACAACCCTGAATGACCTCTCCGGTATAAATAAATTTTCCGTTCGCTAATTCAATTGTATACTTTTGTTCTAGTTTGTTGGGCTTAATACCGAGTAGGGACTTAAAGTCATTTGACACGAAACTCATGTCAGCACTCGTATCGAAAAGTATAGAGGCATAGTGATTATTTATCGGGAACGTACCAGTGACAATGTTTGGATCTAGTCGTGCGTCACCAACCCCCATCACAAATGCTCTTCCACGGGCCTGATTGTCGTTTCGGTTCTTCAACTTTGGACAGTCTTTTCTGAAGTGCTTTGGATCTCCACACTCAAAGCATCCTTGATTCATCCTTTCTATTCCTGGGTTGACTTTTACTACTACTTGATTTATCTTATTAGGGTTCGCATTGCTCCTACAGTTATGGGTTAGATGTCCATACTTTTTACATTTTCCACATTGGGTACACTTTCCACTGTGATGATATCCACACTTGTCACACCTTGGTCGTGCTCCAAGGTATCCATTTTGTTCCACAGTGTTGGCAACAAAGGCTTTTATAGTTTCAGGTCTCTTGTAAATTTGATTCTTGTTTTGATTAATTGGTTTTCCAAACCATTTCCTCTTTTCCCCAGACCTCCCTTCTTCGGTCTCCTTCTTCTCAAACAAACCATCACGTACAGCATTATCCCTCAGCTTGAAAGCTAGAGTTATGGCGCTCTTGGCATCCATAGGGTTCGATGAAGTCACTAGACTTCGGATTTGAGGTGCGATACCCCACAAATATCTTTCAACTTTCTTGTATTCTGGGGTAACCATGTGTGGAACCAAGATTGCTAACTCATTGAATCGGTCAGTGTAACCAGCAACATCATCTCCTATCATTTGTAAATTCCACATTTCAGATTCGATCTTTTGCAACTTATTTCGAGGACAGTATTCCTCGATCATCATGGCATTTAGGTCTTCCCATGACAACTCATATGATGTCTGCCTTCCCAAAGTCTTTACTTGTGAATTCCACCAGGTTAAAGCTTTATCAGTGAGTGAGCATGTAGAATACTTCACCATGCAGTCAGCAGTGCATTCACTGATATCAATCACTGATTCCATCTTCTCTATCCATCTCATTAACCCAACTGCACCCTCGGTGCCATTGAAGTTACGGGGTTTGCAAGATAGAAAAGCCTTATAGGAGCACTTTCTATTTGGAGCATCTGTAGATTTACAAGTCATAACGTCATTAATTCGGATCATGACTATGTGTTACGGCTTATTTATTCTATTACCTCCAGAACCTCCGGCTGTACCGCTACCTCCTGCACCTCCTCCGCCGGTACCGCTGCCGTTTCCCCCTCCACTATTTCGATTTGCCTCATACTGCTCCATGGCAGCAGCTACTCGCTGTGCTATGAGTTGTTCCACGTTTGGAGAAATCGCCTCGTTGTTGTCACCAGTAGTGTTACGGGTTGTTCTACGCTTAGGCGGCATGATGTTCTTTCTAACATATCAATTAAAAAGAAACAACATTATATGACAATAATGATAGCGCATGACATAAGGATACAACAACATCAAACGTAAACAACCATCACTACAATATAAACCATCACATACATAGTTAAAACATCTATAGTACATTGTTCCCAAAAGATATGGATACAAAAAGGATGGGTTCACATGACCTCATCAGTACTAAAGTTTCAAACTACTTAATGTACTACGGGCACAACCCGCCCGTAATAGGTTTAAAAGAAGAAGTGAGAGTACAATCCAATCATCATGGCAAGTCCCGCCATGACAAAGCTAGCTCTCGCCACAAATTCTGCAGCCAACGTCCTTTCTTCCAGTGCCTCCACCATGTCTCGGACCGTAACAGTGAACTGCCAGTCCATGTCAGCTCTCAACTCTAGATAGTTTGTGGCACCCTGTATGTCTCGGGTGTGGTCTTCCAGAGTCTGAACTCGAGATCCGAGCCCTTGACGAAGTCGCGTGGCTGCATCCCCATGTGCCCGGATGTCATCTAGGAGATCATCAAGACGCTCCTCGTGCTACCAAGGTAGGCACTGTGAGCTCCATGGCTTCCCCAGTGTGGGGTAGGGGTGTTGGAGAATTGGAAGACTCTCCGAGCTCAAAGGTAGATGGGATGCTCTCCATCTCCCTCCATCATGCCAGAGTTCGAGGCATCCAACGGATAGTTCCTGCAGTAGGGTGGTAGCAGGTTCGTTTCCTAGATAGTTCCTCATCGGTCTTCAAGTCTTTCGGGTCACGGGCTGCCAGGTTTCTCTTGCGCGGAAGTCGAACCTTCTTCCTAGCACTTTGTACTTTAATTGGTCCTCCGCTTTTCTTTCGGTAGATTATAGGCGGTTCTCCCAGAGCGACATTGGGTGGTGTGGAGCTGCGGGTTTGTACTCGATTTTTGGGACGTGAGGCGGAAAGTTCCTCGTTTGATTCAGTGTCAGAGACGGGATCAGAATGTGAATGTGACGACATGCTTGTGACTACAATATCCATATAACATGTTGATTGGTTATGCAATACTTATGCAATGAAAACGCTTTAGTGAGTCATTTAGATTATAGACTAGGTTCCAATTTAGATTCCTAGTTCACTATAATCAATGGCTCTGATACCAATCTGTCACACCCCGCCATGGCGGAAATGCGAGGCACGACGTTCATGGTTTCCAAAGCATATGATTACCGCAAACACATACATGATAAATGGATACATAAATAAGTTTAATGTTTTGCATTACAAAAATGTAATCTGAGTTTACAAAAAGTGAAGATTTCACAAATATGACTCTATTACAATGAGTTATACAAGAGAAATCCCCCCAAAAGTTGAATCCATCTTGTATGCATGTAATCTACATTGCTAACCTTGTGATCATGTCAATTTCCTGAAAAACATACTTAAAATTTGTCAACACGAGGTTGGTGAGTTCACAGGTTTAATCAAATAGTTCTTTGTAAACTTCGTTTGTTCATAAATAGTTCAGTTGTATGTGATAAACAGAATAAGAAGTGTTTGACCCATTTGTAAACTAGCTAGGAATACAAATAATATGTTCATACATGAGGCGTAACCAAACCATGACATGTGTGAGCCCCTAATAAGCGTTATCAGGTTCTATGCGGCCATAAATCCTCCAGATTGTGGTTAGCGCGACTAACCATGACCGGGAGACGTCACTCTCCATAGTACTATTCATAGGACCCTAGGCTACAGTTAATGGTTACTATGTTGTTCCAGGGGACTTTAGCGGCCTCCAATGTGTTGTTCTCATCCCATGTAAACATAAAGTCGTGTCTTATTCTCTTGTTATCCCATAAAATAGTTGAAGTATGTTCTTCCCCCAAATATTAGAAAACAGTAAAAAGGGGCCGTGAAACTCACCTTGAGTTTGTGTATCCTTGTAATGATACTTGTTGTAGTCAACCTTGACTATTCGTACCCTAGATACCAAGGGTAAATTGTGTTAAGACCAAACGTCTTATATTGCAAATTGTTCACCGACCTTGTAAATCTGGTTGCTTTTGTTTAAATGTCTTCTTAGATTTTCAACACTTGTTTTGTTATAAAAATTGATCTTAGTTACTGCCCAAAAGGGGACTGACACAGGTATCGAAACTTCATAGTTTCGATTGGGCAATTGAGTGTCGAAACTTCCTAGTTTCGATTGAGTAGTTAGGTATCGAAACTACCTAGTTTCGATTGAGTAGGACAGTTGTCGAAACTTCCTAGTTTCGATTGTGCAGATTAGATATCGAAACTTCCTAGTTTCGATTTGAGCAATATGCATCGAAACTACTTAGTTTCGATTGGGCAATAGGTATCGAAACTTCCTAGTTTCGATTGAGTAGACAGGTATCGAAACTATAGTTTCGATTGAGTTAACTGGTATCGAAACTTCTAGTTTCGATTAATGGACTTCTGTTTGACAGAATCAGTCCTGCATATTTATGTTTTAAAACTTGAATTTGACACACTTTTCTTGTTATCTTGCTTGCGATTTGAACATTTTGTATGCTTAGATACGGTTTTAAAGAAAATAAAGTGGATAGTATTGAGTTTTTACCTTAAAAAACGAGATGAAAATGATGAAAGAAAACAGAGAAGAGTCTCGAATCTTTTGTTAAACTTTCTTTAGAAACACTTGAAATCTTCTTAAAACACTGGATTGTGGTGGATTTTTGCCTTAAAACTTGGCTTCGATTTTGAAGAGAAATGAGAAGATTTTCGTAAGAAAATGAGAGAGATAAAAGGTTTGTGAGAGTTTTGAGTGAAAGGGTATGGGTTATATCTGAAAATATGGTAAAATGGGACGTGAGGATGGGGGGAATGGTTTTCTCTGCACTTCGGCGGAATAGTCAAGGGTGGGTGGTTTGGGTCAAAATAAATCAAACAATTTGTTTTTACCACTAATTTATTAATGGTATTAACATCCATTAAAGTTTTAAAGGGGTAAATAAATTCGGTTTATATGACACGTGAACCAGTAACTCCTAGAATTACCAAAATATGAAATGAGACAATGTTCGGTTTTTTTTTGTTAGACCTTCATGTCCTTGTTTGTGAAATTAAGTAAATCACAAGAATAATTATAATGTAAAATTGTTTAATACATGTACGGATATTGACCTGAAATGTCGGGTGTCACAGGTACCAAATGCACTATCTACACCGATCACAAGAGTTTATCAGCATATCTTTGAACATAAAGAGTTGAACACGCGACAACATCGTTGAACCGAACTCTTGAACGACTATGATTGGGCTATCAAGTATCACCCGAACAAGGCTAACGTAGTATCCGATGCCCTTAGCCCGAAAGAAACTAAACCCAGACGAGTCCGAGCATTACAGCTCACCATCCACCATGAACTACCTGATCAGATCCATAGTTCTCAACTCGAAGCCCTGAAGGAGGAAATCCTACCGTTGTAATCCACGCGTGGTATGGAAGAACAACTTGGGGTTATATCAGACAACATTCGCTACCTGGCAGAGAGAATATGGGTTCCAGTGTATGGGAACTTAAGAGAACTGGTTATGGGTGAAGCTCATAAATCTCGTTACTCTATTCATCCAGGTTTCGACAAGATGTACCATGATCTAAAGGTGCTGTATTGGTGGCCAAAGATGAAGGCCGATATAGCCACCTATGTGAGCAAGTACCTGACTTGCGCGAAGGTCAAAGTTGAATATCAAAAGCCTTCCGGTCTTCCCCAGCAACCAGAGATTCCCATGTGGAAATGGGAGCAGATATCCATGGACTTTATCACGATATTGCCACGAAATCCTACCGGATGTGATACCATTTGGGTAATCGTAGATCGTTTAACAAAGTCCGCTCACTTCTTAGCAATCAAGGTAACAGACAAGATGGAAAAACTTACTCGTATATACGTGAAAGAAGTAGTCTCTCGACACGGTGTGCCAATTTCAATCATTTCATATCGAGACGCTCGATTCACCTCTCGGTTTTGGCAATCATTGCAAAAAGCCCTAGGCACACGTCTAGATATGGGTACAACATATCATCCTCAAACTGATGGCCAAACATGACGTACTATTCAAACTCTGGAGGACATGCTACGAGCTTGTGTGATTGACTTCGGTAACACTTGGGAGTCTCACCAACTGTTGGTGGAGTTCTCCTACAACAATAGTTATCGCACTAGCATCAAGGCAGCTCCATTTGAAGCATTATATGGACGGAAATGTCGTTCTCCTATTTGTTGGGCTGAAGTTGGGGATAGTCAGCTTACAGGCCCTGAACTCGTACTTGAAACTTTTGAGAAAATCGTTCAGATTAGAAACCGTATGGCAGCAGCTCATGATCGTCAAAAGAGCTATGCCGATAAGCGTCGTAAACCATTAGAATTTCAAGTAGGGGATATAGTCTTGTTAAAAGTCTCACCTTGGAAGGGTGTCATTCGTTTTGGAAAACGAGGCAAGTTGAATCCTCGTTATGTCGGACCATTCAAGATTTTGAAGAAAATCGGGCCGGTGGCGTATCAACTGGACCTACCTGAAAGACTTAGTGGTGTACACAACGTCTTTCATATCTCGAACTTGAAGAAATGTCTAGCAGACGAGTCACTCACGGTTCCTCTTGAGGAACTTCACATCGATGAACAGTTGCGTTTCATCAAAGAACCGGTAAAAATCATGGATAGGGAAGTCAAAACACTTAAGCGTAGTAAAATCCCTATTGTCAGAGTTCGTTGGAACTCGAAACGCGGACTAGAATTCACGTGGGAGCGTGAGGATCAGGTGATGCGCAAGTATCCTCATCTATTCAAGCACTCCACGTCAAAAACTTAAGGTACTATTCTAATTTTCGGGACGAAAATTCTTTCAACTAGGGGATGATGTGACACCCAGAAAATTTTTCTTATTTTAATTTTCGGGACGAAAATTCTTTCAACTAGGGGATGATGTGACATCCGGCAGTTTAGGGTTAACTCCGTTAACAAAGATCCAGTTAAATCCTAACCTATCTTTAACTCCAGGGACTAAAACTGTCATTTATTAAACTCAAACTACAGAGACTAACCCTGCCTATATTCAAACTCAATTACATGAAATTAGATTGACCAATCCTGTAATTAGCCTTTAGTTAATTTCCATTGACTTTTGGAAGTCAACTAACCGTGTTCTTAACTCAATCCAAACCCTAGGGGCTAATTCTGTCATCATTTAAACAAAATTTCAAGGACTAGTTATGTAATTATCCCAAACTCAAATCTATTGACTTCGAAAGTCAAGATTGAAGGGTTGTTGTTTCTGTTGACTTTTAAAAAGTCAAACCCGCGAGTTCTAGGCTCGAATTCAAAGTCATAATCTCAAATTCGTAACTAATTTACCTCTAAATGTCATAAGCGGTCATCATTGAGCAATTTAACCTCATCATTACGCACGAATTAAACCGAATTATGAGTATTAAACTCGTAACCGCCGACCATTAACACATACTAATCAAATTCGTTCATTTCTGTCATCATCCTCGCCAATCGATCATTTTCGAATGCTAGACGAGTCCTCCAGAAGATGTTGAATCATCCAATTCGATCGAAAATGAGACCATAGTCGCCGGAGATCAAACCCGTCGAAGTCGGAACTCCATTTACCCGATCTCCATCAATTCGGTATCAATTCTGGTAATCAAACACATCCTCAATTTCGTATTCACTCCTAGATTAAAATCCCTATTCTAGTTCGGGCTTATATCACCGATTTGAACACGATCGAATTCTAGGGTTCATCGTTTGAACGGTTTAATCGAACTAATACCTAAACCCTGTTAAAATAAAATTCAACTACATGGATAGGAACGCAATCCCTCACCCTTTGAAATCCCTATGGTTCCAACAAACAATCTTATCAGATTTAGTCAAATTGATTCGAGTTCATAACCTAGGTTTTCGACATTTCAAAACGGAAATAAACGACCTTTAACATAATGATTTTGCAATTAAACTCATACATAGATTCGAAATACCCTAAATAACAAAACCCCTATGTCTTTTTGTTCAATAGAAATCGAATTTAACGGATTAAAGGGGGAGTTTTCCGATCGATTCATGTGGGAGGGGAAGAACACAGAGACCATCTGTGTTAAAACCAATTGGTTCGGATCTAGTACACGATCGCCCTAGTGGGTCGACCGGTTAAAGCTGTGGTGTGTTGTGGGAGAGACTCGGGTTCGAATCCCACAACCCGCGTTTTGTTTTTTTTAGCAACTTTTCATGTTATATTGTTAAATAAAAACAATTCCTATTTTATTATAAAGATTTATTAATACGATTTGCTTCCAGAAAACGATCGTATGCGCGGAAACGAACTCGTTACTCATTTTAACTATTATTTTTAAATATAAAAATAATGTATTCATTTACAATATCATTTTAACACTTATTTCTCTTACTAAAATAACTCTTTCATTATTTATGTATCGACCGATTTTCTACGTATAGTACGGTTATCACTTATTTCAAAATTTATCTGGAAACATTTATATATATATATATATATACATATGAGATCATATTAGATTTTCACAATATATTTTCTAGTGATTATACCTTGGTGATGTTTTCATAGTAGCTACTTAACTAGGGATTTACAAATCCTGATGTCAAGATTTCCTACTTGTTAGTCATAAGTGTGTTTTAGAACGTTCGATTTTTCCGTGTCGTCATCACGAAAATCCTATGTGTCTCTAACAGTTGTTAATTGCATTCTAGGGCATTGGTAGATCGACCGCTAGCAAACTATTTGTGGTATTTGTTGCATTCTTGTGTGGTGCTATTTACTACGCTTTATTCGGACTCAGGTGAGTTTCACGGCTCCTTTTTACTTGTTTTCCTATTGGGGGAGAAACATGCATACACACAAACATTATTTTTACTTGTTTTCCCGTTGGGGAGAAACACGCATACACACAATCATCATTTTTACTTGTTTTCCCGTTGGTGAGAAACATGCATACAAATGAATATCATTTTACTTGTTTTCCCGTTGGGGAGAAACATGCATACAAACAAACATCATCTTACTTGTTTTCCCGTTGGGGAGAAACATGCATACGAACAGGCATCCGTTACTTGTCTCCCAGCCAGGGAGAGACATACACACGGACATGGATCACATAGTATTTCATTACCACTTGTGTAGCTAAGTGCATACATAACATGCAAATTCCTTACACACTCGGACCGTTAATATATGGAGTATAGCGAGGAAATTTGAGTAGTACTACTGGGTTTGACAAACCCCACCCGGGCTAGTCGCGCTAGTTTGATTGGAGGTCTAACGGGTGTAAATTGTCCTTAACACTTGCCATTTGTTGATGTTAGCAATGGCGGAAGGCACCCAAACATAATCAGTCAGCTTCGGTTGCGAACGCTTAGAGTAACTTGTACATTGCCTAGCTAGCAATAGGTGTGACTTACGTATGTGGATCCAGCAACACGCAAACAGTTTATTTACATACAAACCTGTGAACTCACCAACCTCGTGTTGACACTTTTTCTTACGTGTTTCTCAGGTCGCCTTGGCACAGGTTGCACACTTAGGACATGCATGGAGTCCTACTGTCATATCATTCACCTCAAACATCTTAAACAGTTTTACTTAATTAGATTAATTGATGCTTGTTGCGTGTAATTACTTTTGATTTCCTATTAACGTTTACGCTCCGCATTTAACCCTGAACATTTAAGTTATGACTTTTGAAGTCTCATATAGTGTCGTTTGATGTAACTAATGACTGAGATCCTGGTGTGTCACCTTCCAAACGGTAAAACTCCGTTAGTGGAATTTGGGGGTGTGACATCACGTGCTTGACAGGTTTGGAATTCGAGCGTGGATGAGCGAGTTGCAGAGCAGAGACTAAGACTCAACATAACCAGTGAGTTTCTAATCCCATATTTAAACGTTTTACTGTTTTGGGGTTATCGTACATACATGCATGTTTTACTAAAAGAACGTAATACGAGTTATGAGTTAAACTTGAATTGTTTTATGAGATCGTATGTAATAATGAAGTTAAGGGTCGTTATGGGTTCCTCAGGGTGGGTGAACAAGAGTGGTGGCGATCTGTGTATGTCATCTTATGAGTTAGTCGGGATGAGTCGGGAATTTAGTTAAACCTGTGATGGTTATATAAGAAGAGTTAGCAGGGAACTCGTACGTGGTTCATTAACGAGTCAAATAAATGCTAGGATGTTGTTAAGCGTCATGGGTTTTATGTTGTGTGTATTGTGTCGTCCTCGTGACACGGCGGGTATCGTGCTTGCATGGGTCTATGGGGTGTCCATTGTATATACGAGTTAGAACTCAGTATGGTGTTTGTGTGTCGTATAATTAATCATCCGGAAAGAGTTGGGTAATGTGTCTAGACGTTAAAAGGATACATTTAAAATATGTGTTGGTTTACATACGTAAGGGATCCGCGAAAGGGTAGTGAGTCATATTATATGTCCAGGTAGTGTTACGTGTTATATGTGTTGCTTTTTGTGCTTGCATTGTTGTCCATGTGTTGGGTCAACAGTGGTGTGGAGGACGGAGTCCTTCGGGGTCATCATTGTACGTGTGCTCTAGCAGTCACCGTATGGTAGATGATATAGTCACCGTATGGGTGGCTGGGTAGTCATCGTAGATGACGAGTGTGTCGCTATTTTTAGTGGCGGGGCCCTGTAACAAGGGTGGAGCTGAGCTTATGAAGAGTATCCCAACACGAATAACCCTGACGAGGATGCAGTGATGAGGTATGTGTCTGTGTGCATATATATGTGTGTTAATTGCATGCAAGTGATGAGTTATATTAATTGTGCACAAGATGTTATTGATGTGACAAATAGATGATATTAATGTGATGTGTCGATATAGATTGACCATTGTGTCAGGATGAGTACAGTGTGTACAACTGTTGAGTTAGTTGGGTGATGAGAGTCCTGGTTAGGACTGGTAAGTCGGTGTCTAGAGGTTGGTTGAGTTAACCAGGGTATGGTTAATACATATAGTAAAGTATGAGTTATCAGAGTAGTAAGCTCGATCCATGTCGGAGAGACTTACCGAGTCAAAGGATGGATAGAGTCCGGGGTGGTGAATCTTTTAGGATAATATAAAATAACGGGGGTTATTTATATGATGAAAGTCTATAAACTATTTTCTAAGGACCAGAGGGTCTTGAATGGAAATAATTATATGAATGAGACAAGTTGCTTTTTGATAATTTAAACTATTAGAACTCACTCAGCGTAGCTGACTTTGTATGTACGTTAGATTGTTTTGCAGGTGAGTCTGCTAGATGAGGTATCTTGGCTTGGGAGCGGTGCTACTCGGGTTGGTGCGCATGCATTCGTCAGGTAACATTATGAAAGTTTACGAGTGTAAAAGATAAAATTAACAAGAGAAAGACTTTCGATGTTTATGTAAATGAAAGTTAGATGTTTTTAAAGAGTTTAACCAGTTATGAGAACCAACTTTAGGGTGCCTGGTTTGGGGCCTTACAAGTTGGCATCAGAGCCGAGGTTTAAGAGAAAACCGGTGTTTTTAAACAAATAAAATGCCTTAACTTAAACTGAAAATGGGACGAGGATGAAGCGAATGCCACCATGAGTAACCACGAGCCAAGATGTACGTCTTTCGAGTTGAGCAATAATTATTATTACTATCTATGTAGTGTTACAATAGGTGAAGTAATCGATGCCAGTAAATGATTTATGGTTCCGTATGGGATCATGTAGTGTGATATGTGTTGTAGTATTATGTAGAACTACTTGAAGTTGTGTGGTGTGATTGAATTAGACTATAGTGTGAAGTTGTGATAAATATGATGACTTGCTGGATTATTTTGTGGTGCTATGTGAGTTGTGTGGGATGCATGTGCATCCAGGGTGTGTGAAAGATAGAAAGTTGGTGTGAATATAATGGGGAAGGTTTAGAATCCGAGCAGTAATGTGGACCATCAAATTGCATTTGATCACCGTGATTTGGTAGTCTATGATTACTCTCATATTCTGAATTTGACTCTCATAGTAGTCATTCCAACGTTCTATCTTGTGCAGGTACCGATGGTGAGGATGTTAGGACGAGGTGGATCAGGGGAGGAGGTCTTGGCAGAAGACTGGCAGAGCGTCGGGCTAGATGTTTGGCTGATGTTCGCACGGTAGTTATCGGCAGGAGGCGGATCTTAGCACCGGTTCCATTGACGGTGGTTCCATCGACGGCTGAAGATGAATAGGAATTACAAGCACAGGAGGTGATCTTGGCGCTTCTGCCGCCTATTGCACCCGGTACTACCAGGGCATCTATAAGGGATGGACTTAGTAGCTCCTTCTACAGGAGAAGTGGTTGGCGAGGAAGGAACGCGTTTTCGGTTAGACATCAGCCTCCGAGGCAATATTCGAGATCGGGAAACGGATGGCTGGAGGAATCCGACGACGAGGAACAAGTGGGTGATAACTTTGACTTGTTCAGTGACTGGAGTAGTGGTGGTTACCACGAGAGGACTAGAGCATTTTGAGTAGTGGCCGTCAGGCACTTTTGTGATGAATTACTTGTTCTTGGTTTTTTCAATTTCTTGATTTTGACGTTGACAGTGAGTCTTACCATGGGATGGTTTAAAGCGTAGTTAGTGATAGTTGCATGTGTGATAGCTTGCTATTGGTGGTGCAGTTTTGATTATGTGTGATTATGTGATTACCTTTGAACAACGTGAGTTCATGCTAAATGTAATATTTGTTGTGATGCTAGAGCTTGGTTGATTAGACTGAATGTGTAGACCTGAATTTTGATTAAGGGTGTGTCTACGGTCTTAAGATAGTGTCACCTATGTTTTATGTTTAGGTGATGCTTAAAGTGTAAGAGGGTGTGTTACACCTTATGTAGATGCTAAGTACGAGGTCCTGTGGAAATCTTAAACATACATCTTTAGTATGTGTACATGTTCAGGACGAGGTCCTGTGAGAAATTGTAGTTACATACCTTATGTCTAGGTATGCTTGTTCAGGACTAGATCCTGTGGGGAAATAAGATATTTTATATCTTGTGTGTATGAACGTGTAAGGTGACGTTCTGTGTCTAGACTGAGTAGTGTGTCATCTTGAAGTATGGGTACGACCCGTATGGGTACGACCGGGTAGAACTCTGTGTGAGTATATGATGACGTGTGGCAGGGGCTACCGTTGTAGTAAGTAAGAGATAAGGTTCAGTAGTTCGTGTGTCTATAAATGGCGAGGTCATATTGTATGCACGTAGATTTACTCAGATCTAGCTAGTTGTGTATGTGCACTTTGTGCAAGTTAGAAGGTTGAGTTTCTAGTACATGTGTTGAACATTGTATGTTCTGTAGTTATGTGTGTCGGTGTGTGTCCTTGTAGTACACGCTTAGTCGTCATAGGACGGATGGTCAGTGTGATCAAGTATAGTATTTCTATCTTGACGATTTTCTCGACGTTGATACATCGAGGTGATGCGAGGAGTTTTGACGTCTTTCCAGACGATCGGTGAGGTGCTCTTATAAGATGCCTATGATTATATCTCAGGAATTCGGAGCACGAAGACAATGAGCGGAGCTGTAAAGTTAGTGATGAAAGCGGTTACGCGGACGTTAGATTAGAGATATCCATTATGAGACCAAGGTGACGATGCTGAAGATTTCAGCACGGAGTAAACAAGGTGACAAAGGACCTTCATGGAACACGTTCCATATGAAGAATTCAGTCTATGTGAGGGAAAAGAGGAATAGGGATGTTTTCCCTGGACGAGACAACGAAAAGTTGAGGCTTGTGAGAAGACAGACTTCATGTTCGTACATGATAAATGAGGTACGATCGGTGATCGTATAGTAAAAGTAGAGCATCAATGGGAAAGGTGAAACTCAAGAGGGACAAGTGTAGGATTACACATAATGACTGGGAGATAGGTGCCTACGCTTGCAAATGCAAGACTAGCTTAAGGTGAGCTCTGGTGGAGCATTCAAGAGAAGCATGTGTCTGGCTGTCAAGGCAGATGGGACGGAAGTAAGTGAGCTTTTGAGAAACATCGAGAGCTGGTAAAGATGGTCCTAGTGTTGGGTGGATGTGCAAGTTTATGGGACGTATTGAACGTGTGATAATGAAGTATACTATGATAAAGAAATTTAGTGGGGACCAGTGTAGCTTCGCACAGGCTTCTAGAGATCATCAGAAAAGGACAAAAGCAATGCCCTTATGGGTAGGGCAATGGGATTGAGTTTGAGGAAATTGGGTCATAAGAGAGGAGCTTGATGGACGCGCGATAGTGAAGCAACTATTACCCCTATCTGTGAAAGATAAGGATCCTACTTGGTAGAATGATCGTCGGAATGGCGAGTTCATTAGGGTTATACGAGAGACACAGGCAATTTTGCCTGTGATAAGTGAACGGACAATTAGTAGTGTTATGTTACCTAGTACCAAGTATGGTACATACGATGTTGTTAAGAACGGTAAGAGCAACGAGGCAGTGTCAAGGTGGATGTTGGCTCCGAATTAATTAGGTGCACAAGAATATGTCGGGTTGATTTGTACCGACGCATGATTCGAGGACGAATCCTCCTTTAAGAGGGGGTAGACTTGTAACATCCCAAAAATTTATTTAACGAAAGGGTCGAGTTAGTAAGGGATCGGGGTCTCTTTTAAACAACTTGGATTATAAAAGTTTCACGTAAAACGGGGTCATCACAGTTAGAGGACTCGGACTGCCGTTAATTCAAGAATTCGAGGTGGAACTGTGTTAAACGTATTCGGAGGGACCCGAAATGAAATATCAAAGGGTTTATAAACCTTTTAATCGCAAACCCTAGGCTAAATGAGGCCTAGGAGTGTTCGACGGCAACAGGAGGATTCAAAGCCGCAAAGGGGCGATCGGAGACGGTGATATCCACGACGGTTTGAGCAGGATCCTCACATATTGACAATGTAATCCTCCTTTGTTCCTTATACGCGTTTATTTGCTTGTGTTTTAGCTTGAAAACCCGATTAGGGTTTTGGTTGGTTTGATTGGCCATGAGCGTTGGAGAAGAGGAGGGGCTGAGATGGTGATGGCCGATGACAGGGTGTTAGCCGTGAGTGGAGGTGCGTGGCCGAGCACAGTGGTGAACCGTAGGATGGTGCATGGGTGGTGTAAAGGCCAATTGGCAAGAGGAAGAAAGAGAGAGAAAGAGGTGGTGACGGGTGAAGGTAGTAGCGGCTACGGGGACAACCGGGGACAACAAAGAGGGAGCAGTGGTGGTGCCCGGTGGCCACTACAGTCGGACGTGGTGGTGAACCCCGGCGGCGGACGGTGGTTCTGCTGTTCCATCATGAAAAAGGGAGCCGGCTAGGGTTTCTTATTGCTAGTAGGTGGCGGGAACTCGAGAGGGTAGTGAGTCATCAGGAAAGAGTTGGGTAATGTGTCTAGATGTTAAAAGGATACGTTTAAAGTATGTGTTGGTTTACATACGTAAGGGATCTGCGAAAGGGTAGTGAGTCATAGTATATGTCCAGGTAGTGTTACGTGTTATATGTGTTGCTTTATGTGCTTGCATTGTTGTCCATGTGTTGGGTCAACAGTGGTGTGGAGGACGGAGTCCTTCAGGGTCATCATTGTACATGTGCTCTGGCAGTCACCGTATGGGAGATGATATAGTCACCGTGTGGGTGGCTGGGTAGTCATCGTAGATGACGAGTGTGTCACTATTTTTAGTGGCGGGGCCCTGTAACAAGGGTAGAGCTGAGCTTATAAAGAGTATCCCGACAGGGATAACCCTGACGAAGATGCAGTGATGAGGTATGTGTCTGCGTGCATATATATGTGTTTAATTGCATGCAAGTGATTAGTTATATTAATTGTGTATGAGATGTTATTGATGTGACAAATAGATGATATTAATGTGATGTGTAGAGATAGATTGACCGTCGTGTCAGGATGAGTACAATGTGTACAACTGTTAAGTTAGTTGGGTTATGAGATCCTAGTTAGGACTGGTAAGTCGGTGTCTAGAGGTTGGTTGAGTTAACCAGTGTATGGTTAATACATATAGTAAAGTATGAGTTATCAGAGTAGTAAGCTTGATCCATGTCGGAAAGACTTACCGAGTCAAAGGATGGATAGAGTCTGGGGTGGTGAATCTTTTGGGATAATATAAAATAACGGGGGTTATTTATTTGATGAAAGTCTATAAACTATTTTCTAAGAACCAGTGGGTCTTGAATGGAAATAATTATATGAATGAGACAAGTTGGTTTTTGATAATTTAAAAAAATAGAACTCACTTAGCGTAGCTGACTTTGTATGTTCGTTAGATTGTTTTGCAGGTGAGTCTGCTAGATGAGGTAACTTGGCTTGGGAGCGGTGCTACTCGGGTTGGTGCGCATGCATTCGTCAGGTAACGTTATGAAAGTTAACGAGTGTAAAAGATAAAATTAACAAGAGAAAGAATTCCGCTGTTTATGTAAATGAAAGTTAGATGTTTTTAAAGAGTTTAACCAGTTATGAGAACCAACTGTAGGGTGCCTGGTTTGGGGCCTTACATTCGATTACAGTAGGGTTCTTGAGTTTGCGATGGAACAGTAGGGTTCTTGAATGTGGTTGCCGATGGAAGAGTTTGGAATATGATATGTTATATGGCATTATTTTTTAATTAATAAATCTCAGTTTATTAAATTTAATTTCCACATTAGCATCAATTAAAAAAAGAAAAAGAAAAATAGTGTCACGTCAGCATGGAAACCTAGTAAACAGGTAAAAAAATATTTAATTAGTAGGTTACCTGAAAGTTGAGTGACTAAATTGGGACAAAAAAGTTTGAGTTATTTAATTGGAACAGTTTGGAAAGTTTGTTACATTTCTATGAAGTTTTCACTTGAATAAAATATAATGTAATGTGTTAAAACATACACTCGTCAAAATATGTATTTAAAAAATATACTTTGACGTGACAGTTATAAATTCTGTTAAGTTAATTTTTAAAACTTTTTTTTCAACTGTGTATTAATTTTTTTTATGTAATTGATAAATGTTAATTCATATTAAATTTATTTGGTTAATGATATAATAATTATCTATATTTAAATAATAAGTATCCATAATTAGATTTATATTAAATATTTAAAAATATATATCCTTTTTATATCATTATTTAATAGGGGAGCGAGTCGAGAAAAACATGTTAAGAATGCACTAGAAAGTGACACGTGCTCTCATAAGATTTTTATTTATTAGTATAAAGATTTGTTGGTAAGAAGAAAATTTTAGTCAAACTAATTTTATGCAAGTCATGAATTAACAAATTAACAAAATAAGGAGAAATATATTTAAAATATTTGAAATAAGCAAATCAATATTTTAAAGGCAATCCCAAACCCGATTTTTCTACATTATGATGGGGGGTTAAGGATTCATACACTTAAAGTTGTTAAGGATCTATCCCTTAAAAGTGTAGGTTCAAACACTGAAATCTAACGTATTTTTCAGAGAGTATAACACCCTAAAAAATAAGTTTATTTAAGTTTGCTCTAAGAACAGTTTTTATGATGGTTTGTATGTTTTTTTGTTTGAGGTAGTTGCTGAGTTTTGTGAAATAAATGATATGGTCAATTAACGATATCAAATTATTTTCATTCAAATAACTGTTTTCAGCAATTATGTAATCCTTTTTCTCCATTTTAAAGATCATATTGTAAATTTCAGAATGTACCCATTGTAAATTTCACAATGTAACACCCATATTTTGAAAACAAATTTTAAACTTAAAACGCTTGCAGAAAATTGTCCCAATCTGAAATTTTTAACAAATGGAAACGCGACATATCAATCCAAAGTAACAACACTATGTTTATTGTTTACGTTTATTCCAAAACATTAGTTTAAGACCCTCACGAGGAGGTTTAACCAAAACATCCCAAAAACGTGCCAAACTCCAAGTGAGAATCAAATCCATGTGACTTGTAATCCCGAGCTTAGACCGGAGCTTTCCTTATACCAAATACACCCGATTATCAAGTTAGTAATGGTATAAATGTGTCATAAGACCCCCAAGGACATAACCCAAGAAAAACCCAAAAATCTCCAAAGTGGGCGTAAGACAGAACCCCTAGGCGTAGTGTGACACCCGACATTTTCAAAACATCATCCGAACACCACTTAAACGTGTTTACTTTAATATGTTTCCTGAATCACTCAAAATCGTACACTCGAACGATAAAAGTCTAGCGAACATAATGCATCAATCGTTCATATCGTAATAATTATAAGGATTGCCGGTTCATACGAACGTAAAGTCCGTATAACACAAACAATTGCAATTAATTATTACAACAGAAGAATATTTAGAAATTTTCCTAAATAAACGATCATGCTCCGAAGACTAAACCTTTAATATATATAAATATGATAGGATGGCAACTCCGAGAATTTTATATATTAAAGCGGTTATCAATTTCGGGTAGTATACCACGTCTAAATCAATCACATCATCATGATGACTTCCTTGCTTACACTTCACTCAAGTGTCATAATCGTAATGATTATGACCAAGAGTGTAAGCAACCTCAAAGATCACATCATCATTATTATATCTTTGCTTATACTCCACTCCAACACCAAGTCATAGTGATGATGACTTGTTGAGATCTACACTCAACCCCCGTCTCATTTAATAAATATATATATATATATATAAATATATATATAACCCGCAAGGTACAGTCATTGGTGATTACCAAATAATATACAAGTAAAGTCTAGAATCACGTTTTGATGTAAAAACAAATATATTGGTGACCAAACCTTTAAAAATTGACACAAAAATGCTTGTTACATGGTGTTAAGTTATTTTTATGTGTAAATATATACAATATAGTTAAGGTGATAACTATGTCAGGATGCACTAGTAAGCTATTGAAACTAGTTAAATTGCATAAAATACATAAAGATATTTGATCATTAAAAGTTCTACACCGGGTATTATATCACGGGAGCACCTACCGGGTTTACACCACTTTAGATCTACCTAACTAATAATCAAATGACACACTAGTTTATTGGACAAGACCCAACCCCCCCCCCCTTACACCCTCTTACGGCCGTAAGGCTCAAAGTGGGGCCACCCACCTTACCAATCCACCATCATTCTTCATCATTCTTGTCATAGGTTCCATGTTCATTCAACCAAAGAAACAAGCAAGAGTCTAGTCCATCAATTCCATCCATTCATCCATGATTGTAATGATTTTGGATGAGTTAACACTCAACCTCCCCTCTTTCTCTCTTCATATACGGTTACACACACACAAATTCACACATTTTGAAATCAAGAACAAAATCCTCTAGAGGTTTAGCTAGAGCTTTGAAGCTTCAAGGCGTTTCAAGGGTGTTTTAAAGAGTTCAAGCTTCCTACACAATTCCATCCTTCTCCTTGCTTGCTTTAAGTGAGTGTTCATATCCTAAGTCTTGATTTCATTAAGTACACTAGTTGTTTTGTGTGTAAATTCACTCAAGTAGTGTTTATTTCAAAAGAAAAGTCACCATTCAAAACAAAAACGTGCTGGCAGAATTTTTATTCCACTTTGGAGGGTCGTATCCTAGTCAAAACTAAACCAAAATGGACGTTTATTGAGTCTAAAATTAAGTTTAAAGAGTCCTCTATCCATCCGGATTGATTTCGTGATTTTTGGTGAAGTTTTAATACCCCAAAAGGTTGATACAAGAAAACGGGTCAAAGCTGAAATGTTTGGACAGATTCATAGGGTTAACTTGTATGGGTCATAACTCACTCAAAAATGGTCCAAATGATTTGATTCTTTTTCCTAAAACTAGCATTTTGTTTTGGTAATAAAACTCATATGGCCTCTTATGATGAACTCAACATTTTGACCCCTAACTGTCAAGATTCCCGAGACCTATCCGACAAAACCGAAGCTTGTTAACCTATTTGTGTTATGATTTTTGTTTGAAACCCTTAAACCCCTTTATAAATTATGATCCATACATTTCTAGAGTCAATACACTTAGTTGAGTGCGGTAAAAGTTCCATAAATTATTGAGTTCGATAAATTAACTAAAAACACGACACAAGTTGACTTAAAAACCCGAATACATTACTAAAGGCTATTTTGATGTAAAAGTTTTACCTTCCATACTATATATTTATTTTCAACCCCAACCATGATGTGGTTGCGAAACGTAACGACACGTCTTGAAATACACAACTTATTTATATAAGTATATATAAATGTATCTTATTGTCACGACTCGTCACTAACGGTCGTCATGTCAAAACTATCGGAAACATAAACTAGTATTTATGTCGAGTCTAATTGGGTGACCCGTATACACGATCAACTTACACATTAGAAACATTGTTTAGACCTTAAAGTGTCTTATTTTACCATAGGGCACGGTTAGGTCGGGTCACGTGTTCATGGACTTTGCTAGTTGCTACTTATTTTGCTTTGCTTCATTGTTTGCTCATCAGGTGAGTTCACGACCCCCTTTTATTTTTCTACTGTTTTGTAAACATCGGGGGAGAAACATACTTACTTGTTATGTTTTGAAAACATGAAATACAATTGCATACACGTTTGACAATATGAACATTCTGGTTTAACTCTTTGTGAGTTTCACTAACCCCTTTTTCTAAGTTTTTGAAATGTTTTGGGGTGGAAACATACTTGTAAATAATTTTCGTATGTAAATGAATGAACAAATGATCAGACCGTATGTGTGCATTGAGGGAAAAATAAAGCGCTTAAAGTCCTCGGAATAAAAACTTAGTAACCATTAGCTATGGATTTAGCCCGGGATTCTATGGATAGTACTATTAGGGGTGACGCCCCCGGTCATGGTTAGTCGTGCTAACCAGGGGTCCAAATGACCGAATGACCGCATATTATCTTACTCGCAGAAAGGCTAGGGGAGGCACAAAAAGTTGGGGTTTGGTTACGGTCTCGTGCATTACATATTATTTTGTATTCCTTGCAACCTTACAAATGGGGTCAATTGGGCAGGGTAATGTTCAAATTCATTGGTTATACATATAAACTGTTTGATCGGAAAATGATCATGTTTGAACGTTTTGAGAACGTTGGAATTACAAAGACGTCATATATATGTTTTCAAAGGAAAACTACTTATTTTATGACGGTAAAGTCATGGGCATGTTTTCAAAGGAAAACTACTTATTTTATTACGGTAAAGTCATGGGCATGTTTTCAAAGGAAAACTAGTTATTTGATGACGGTTAAGTCATGTATATGTTTTCAAAGGAAAACTACTTATTTGATGACGGTTAAGTCATGGGCATGTTTTCAAAGGAAAACTACTTATTTTATGACGGTTAAGTCATGGGCATGTTTTCAAAGGAAAACTACTTATTTTATGACGGTAAAGTCATGGGCATGTTTTCAAAGGAAAACCACTTATTTTATGACGATAAAATCATGGGCATGTTTTCAAAAGAAAACTACTTATTTTATGACGGTTAAGTCATGTCTAGTTTTTCGGGGAAAACTAACTGTACTAAGTTAACAATCTCTGTGAACTCACCAACCTTTGTGTTGACACTTTCAAGTATGTTTCTCAGGTAACCTTTAGCCATGGAGCGGTTGGAATAGGCTAGCTATAATTGGATAAATTCTTACTAGCTGGAAGGACATAGATTATCCAGTCTCAAGTCTGTCGTTGATCTAGAAGAACTTAGATCATCGTATTACCTAGTCTTAGTATTTGTGTATGTATTCAAGTCTTAGAAATCACTATTACAGCTTCCGCTATCGTGTAATGAACCAATCGTTACAACCTGTATTTATTTATTAAGTAAATAAATTTGGGGGTGTGACACGTAGCCTAAGCCGTACCAGGCGTAGCCTACTCCCCCTACACAGCCCCAACTTTAAACTGATTTCTAGCTTATCAAACCACTTACGCTTGGTTTCCAAACTGTTTTGCACCATGTAATAAGCACATGCACCCCCATATGCTTGTCCCCGTTCACCATAAGCCTTTAATTAACATGAATTCAATACACATGGTGAGATTTATAGATCTCAAGGCATATGATCACCCTGTGAAGTTCAAAGAGTTCAAATTATACACGCTTGTGAAGTTCTAAGACTTCAAGTATACACTTGTGAAGTTCTAAGACTTCAAGTACACCCTTTTGAAGCTCTAAGAGTTCAATTACCAAATGCTCTGTGAGACTTGAAGTCTCAATTGTAACACCCTATGGGATTCAAAGATTCCAATGTGCAAAGCACAACATCCTCGGAAGTTCAAGACTTCAATTCACCATTATAAATCCGCGTTTGTTTGCAAACAAAACACCCGAGCTTTAAGCCCCAAAGAAGTCAAAATTGGCAACAGAAGTCTAACAATCAGCAAAAGACAAAAGGAGGAACAAGGGAACAATCAGCAAAAGACAAAAGGAGGAGGAACAAGGGGAATGCACGGATGTGCAACCCATTGCACGACCGTGAAAAGTCCTTTCGTGTGCCCCGAGATGCTTCGTACCCTGCCATCTGTACCTTAAGTACTTCTGGGCATTTGCACGGCCGTGCATTGCCATTTTTGAAGCCTATAAATAGATGGCTTGGGTTCTTCATTCTATACACCTTAATCTAGAGAAATATCACACTCCTAGAGTTCGTAGCTATAGTATAGAGTAGAGAGGCTCTTCCACTTTGTTCGCAATAGGGGAGCCTACGAAACTTAGCGTTATGCTTGTTCGGATGGCCATTCGTGGCTAAACCCTTTGGGTGAAGATGAAGTTTGGTGTATGTTAATGTTTAACTTATTAGTCTAATGATATGTTTACGTTATTTAATTATTCACTCTTAAAACCATCTTCATGATGGACTTTTTATTATTATCTAAATTAGTCTTTACACTGTGAGTGTTCTTGATTCTAAAGTGTAAGACCGTAAAACCTTTTTAATTAAACTTCTCTTGAAACTTCTAAATCTTTATACAAGCGGATTTTGATAAGCCAATATTTGGTTGATATTGATAAGATCGTACGTCTTTATACGAGCTTTTTATGAAACCAAGAATTGGTGAACTCACGTTGGGAACGATACGTCTTTATACATGGCCCCATTGTTGCATCGCATACCGGTGAACAAAGTCTAATCACTATTTTAATAAAAATAAAGGTGTTTAAGTTTGATGTCTTAAACCAACTTGGAGGTAGATCTTAAGCATACGAATGTATGGATTTACTAAAGAGTTAAGGGTAATGATGTCCCTGACTGGGAGTCTTACTATTTTATTATTAAGGAACATAATTTATGAACCAAATGTTGTGATAATGAGGCTCTAGCGGTGTACCGTTCACACATTTGTATTAGTTATACCATCAGATTAGTTAACATAACATTATCATATACCAAGCGGATTCAAAACCCAAAGCAATACTCGCTGTGATCTAATTATTCTCGAGCTATTTACATTTCTGCTATTTACATTTATGTTATTTACATTTCTGTTACACACTTCACGCACATTTTACATTATCTGTTATTTACTTTACCGTCATTTACATTTCTGTCATTTACTTTTCCGTTTCACAAGCGCACAAACCCACTCAATAATCAAACCGACTAAACGATAAGAAACGTTGAGTATTGAAACTCGACCGTGTCCATTAGTTCGATACTTGATTCTTACTTAATCTATATTACGCTGCGGTATGTATACTTGCCTATTGTGTGTGTTTTTAAGTTTGAATATTTATCATTTTATAAATTTAAAACTTCATCTCGTGAAACCTTTTCCAAAACAAATATATATAAATATATTTTTATATACTTCACACACGACACATCAATCTTCGAATGAACAACCAGCGAAATCTCAAGAACCAACCAAAGACACTCATTCAAAGCTTCTAAAGCTCTGATACCATGTCAAAACATGGATATACAGATCAAGAATACACAAATCTTTAATAAATTTCTCAGAATCTGAAATACAACTCAACCAAATTGAATACAAACAGGCAACTGAATCATCAACACAATGATTCAAACAAAAACTCCACTATAACTAGAAGTAATACTGGTTTAACAACACGATGAACCTGAAACCCTAACAATAGAGAAACGAAAAATCTACTGAGAGAAAAAGAAAGGAGCGTGTGAGTGTACGCAAGAATGAAATGAGAAACCCTAATCTTTTTTTTCAGCCCCCAATCTTAATCTATATATATGCGTGCAACCTTTCCGGATCACTTGAGCCAGATTATTTGAGAAGCCCAAAGCAGTATCAAGCCCAAGCAGCTCCAAATACTCAGCCCAGCTCCAACAAGACCTCAAAAACAAATGACCGTTAAAAACATTTATTAGATATTGAATTGATAGAAGTAAAGAAAAAAATACAATTTTTTTTTAACCGTAATTTGGATCATTGACGGGCCACTAACTCATCCGATTATCTTCACCTCCTTCAGGAGGAAACCCACCATAGGTGAGAAAACCCCTGACCCAACTTGGACCCCACAAGTGAGACTTGAACCCAAGACCTTCCTAATTTAATGAAGTCTTGGGTATACACCTTTACCACTAGACTAAGCTAGTAGTTGTATAAAAGTACAACTTCTCTCTCAATTATTACAATACCCCCCCTCAATAACTAAAAATGTCAGACATGTGAAGTAACTTACACAACATCATGCTGATGTATCAGCCCCTTAGTGAATATATCAGCTACCTTATCTTTTGTACTAATTTTCACTATGTTAATAAAACCCTTTGAAATCTTTTCCTTTAGAAAAAACAGACGATCTTACGATGTGAACAATCAGTACTATGCTTTTTAGGAAAGTAAGTAGTATACGTGTAATTTAACCAAAGCATAGGTGTAATTATCTGAAACAAGTTTTAATTAAAAACCAGATGATCACTGAGCCTTCTGGTTGAGTAGTAACTGCATGACTTTCCAAATATAAGGTCATGGTTCTAGTCTTGCTTGAGACAAAATGTAGGGTTTTCAAGTTGTGGGTTTCTATCGGGTGGTGTGAGACTAGGTAACCATGTTTCTGTTTTTCGTGCGAAAGGAGTGGGATGTTTAGGCCTTTGCTGTTAAAAAAAATTAAAAACCACATGAATATGAATAGAAGGGAACCGGAGCGTCTCTTTGGCGCGTTATCATCATCATCATCTTCCCCTCTTATCCTCCGATGTATTTTCCGGCGGCCACCACCGTACACCCATATTTCCTGTATCACGCCTTCTTTTCTCAAACGCGCCCCTTCTATATCAATCCTAACCCCTCCCCTTCCCATCTCTCGCACCACACTAACTCCTCGATCTCTCTCCACCGAAACTGACGATCTTTCAGAAATCGAAACTGAAAGTAGGTACCCTGCGGACGCTAGAATTTGGTGTGCGCATAAGGAATTATTATCGAAATTGAAATCTATGAGTGTGAAAGAGAAGAAAGAGTTGGGTTCTTATGCCAATAGTTTGGGGAAAAACTTAAGTCTCAACAGGTGGGGAAGTCCGGCGTTACCAATTCGGTCGCCACCGCATTGGTTGAAACCCTAGAAGCCAACGAGCTTCTCAAGGTAAATTTTCAACTTCGTTTTGAGCAGTATATTATCATCCCTTGGATATTTGGAATTTAGGGTTTATCCGTCACTTGTAACTTACTCGTGCATACAAATATGTGTTTGTTTGATATGATAGGCTGCAACAGAACTCCCATCCTATTTTAAATTATGAATGGATGTTTTCAAACAATCAGAATCCATTATTACAACTTCAAGCAAGAGAATAGTGTTCTAACCCAATCTCACATTTGAGTAGAAATAATTCTTTGATTTAGTTATCCAATATCATATTATTAATTTCTAAACGGGATCCTCGGAGTTTTGAGATTACCATCAAACGGATTTTGAAATCTGGAAGTTAACATGATGACATAGGACTAGGCTTCTTATTTAACTTCAAGAACCCATAATTTAACTTGAATTTACGAGTTAATGGCTTTTAGGCTTATGCACTGCTAAAAAGTGTGTTTAACTTGGAAGGTAATCGGCATTTTTGTTACGCAGTTGTACATGACTTGTTTTTTGGGTCATCATATAGGGTTGAAGTTATAAACAATTGCCACAAGTTACTGATTATTATAAGAAAGGTTTCATTTGAATTATATCCAAGTAGGGTTTGTGTGAAAATGCATATCAAAATTTACCAGCTAGCTTTCTACATCGGTGATTTAGAGATGCTGGGCAGTAATTCCAGTTTCTGCTACTTCCTTACTTGTGCTCAGGTTTAAACTTCTGATTTTAGGTTCAAGTCCCTTTTGATGCAATAAGTTCTTTTGAGGGTGACTCTTTATCAACCAAAAGTTCAAATCTACATGGTTCATGTGGAGGGGAAGGTCAATTGCATTAGACACCATCAAAAGTTACCTCCTATTGCTGTAAAAATTTAAAATTAATTATGCCATTTTTTAATTGTGAATTCAGAGTAAGTGGACTATTATGCTCTTTTGGTTCAACTTAAATAAATATCTTTATGTTTTCAATATCGTTGTCCCTTATTAGTATATTTATACGTGGTATGCCTTCATTTGAAGATCTTGATTCTAAGATATGAAACAGCTTAAAATTGATAACAACTGCCCTGGAGAGCTAGATGAGGTGGTGAGTCAATTAGAGGAAGCCACTGGTTCGGTTGTTGTTGGTCGAATTGGTCGAACTGTAATCATTTACAGGCCCAGCCTAACAAAACTGATCGCAGAAGAGAAAAAGAAACAGGCCATGAAGGTTTTCCTCAAAAGAAGAGCAGTATTTAAATCATCTTATCAGGTTTAAACAGCTTTATCTTTCAGGTTCCATATTTGTTTATATCCAAATAGGATCCATATTCGTCTGTGTGTTTTTTGGTATGCAGGGGAGAACGCAGAGTAGAGGACAGTCAGCGACACCATCCAACCGAAGTCGAGATTTTAGAAGGTCTTGAGCTTGCTTTGTCTATGATACATTTGTTCATGCACAATGTAAAACTTGAGCTTGCTTTGTCTTTAAGACTGTTTGTGTCGTGTGGGGTCGGGTTGATACCTCCAACCAGAAAGCTATCACGATCATGTCTTCTGAGAATACATCCTTGAAAAATGGAATTTGGTTGGATAGAGCACGAATATCATTTTTATAAAAGGAGCCACTTAAAATCCTTAATGATGTGTGATGTTGTAAACATTTATACCTAATGAGATCTTCAACTCATTTGTTGTTTCCTAACACTTGATTTTTATCAAGTTTTTTAACTTTATGCAATAAGAATCGAGACCGATTAACTCTCAAGCCTCAAGACTAGAGGTGCTCAAAAGAACCGGATCCGAATCCGATCCGACGGATTATTCGAAATCGGATCCGGCTAGAACCGGTTATTTTGGAACCGGTCCGGATTTTTTAAGAACCGGCGGATCCAGAACCGGTTTAGGTGTTTTTGACGGACTAGATAAAAATCGGACATTTTGGAACCGGTTTTTTTCGGACAAAATAGAACCGGTTCTAGCCGTTGGGTTAAAAAAAACGGCTATATAGCCGTTAATATGACCGTTTTTTTTTGAGACTTGAAACTTAGTATAAATAGGTATTGGGTGTATGGGTTAGTTCACCACAACATTCTAGCTATCAAAACTCAAAAACGCTCTCAAAACGCTCGCTTTACGCAAAAAAAAAAAAACGCTCTCATGGCTTCCGCTTCCACAAGCACTCAAAATTTGGTTGGTGGTTCTACTAGCGATGTCATGGTGGTGACAGTACTTCCTTGCTCCTGAAACTAAGAGATATGAGCTTATTTTGATTTATGTGAAATGTCGAACGGTTCGCAAAAGGCTCGTTGCAAACGTTGTGGTAAAATTTTGGGTGCTGCGGGAAATAGCACTTTGAGGAAATATATTGGTAGTCACACAAAACACACTCAAGGTGAAGATCAAACTCAAATTGGTAGATATAGAGGAGTTTGACAATACAATGTCGAGAGGGTTCGTGAGAGAATGACACATTTCGTCATTCAAGAAAGCTTGCCTTTTGATCATTTTGATAATCCGCACTTGACGAGGATGATACAAGAGACGCTTCAACCGAGTTACACAAATGTAAGTCGTTCTACTTTGAGAAGAGATTGTTTAAAAATGTGAAAAAAGCTAAAAAAGAATTAATTTTAGGTTTTGAAAGTTTAAATACCGGCATTAACTTAACAACGGACGTTTGGTCCGCTCCACATGGTTTACCCGAATCGTACCTTTGCGTTACCGCACATTGGGTTCAACCGGAGTCGTGGCAAATGATGAAGCGTACGATTGCGTTTGATTATTTTGGATATCCACATACCGGTGAAAACTTATTTTATATTTTAGACTCAGTCATTCAAATTTATAAAATTCAACCAAAAATATTTGCAATATCTTTTGATAACGCTTCAAATAACACAAACGCGGTGGAAAAATTAAAAATAAAATATGAACCGCCTTGTAACGGTGTTTTCTTTCATAGTCGATGTGTTGCACACATCATTAACTTGGTTGTGCAAGACGGTCTAAACGTCCAAGAAATAAGAGACGTAAAATAAAATTTTAAAGTGATGTTACGTGAAGTTTTTAGCACAAGCAAAAAAAGATATATAAACTATAGAAACTTGTGCCAACAAACGGATTCCATCTTTTTAGGTCCGAATTGGGACGTACCTACTAGATGGAACTCGACATGAAAAATGTTTGAATCGGCCTTAAGGCAAAGAGTTACTTTAAAACATTTCCATGATGAACTTGTAGAAAAGAAACGTTGTTCACAAAAATTTGATAATATAAGTTGGGATATGATCAAGAAACTAACTAATTTGTTTGAGGTTTTTAAAAATGCAACTACATGTTTATCGGGAGTTTATTATCCCACTTCTTCGCTAATACTTCAACAATTATACTTAATATGTAATAAATTAAAAGAGTTTGAATATCACGGCCCTATTTTTGAAAAAAATGGTAAAACATATGAAAGCTAAATTTAAAAAATATTTTTCGGAAATGCCGGCCGTTGTTACATGTTCGGCCGCCTTAAACCCAACGATTAATGTAACCGGTGTTGAAACATTAATTGGATCAATATCAGATGATTTAAATATGTTCGAGGAAGACCCAAATTTTGAATCAAATGCAATAAGAGATTTCAATTCGGCTTTTAATAATATGTTTGATTATTATTTACGCAAATATGGTGGAAGTGGTGATCCATCAAACATACGTGAATCAATGGGTTCGGGTTCAAGTTCTAGTAGTTCAAGGAACCCGATGCTAAATTTATTTAACACTTTTAGAAACGAAAATACTAAACGAGCTCGTGGAAGCACACCAAGTAGCGAGCTTGGGAGATATCAAGCAACCGACTTTATTTCAACTCTAAGATCCGAAGAGTTTGAAAACTTTGATATCTTGAGTTGGTGGCAAGGAAGGGAATCCCAATATCCCGTGACCTACTAACCATCCAAGCTTCCACGGTAGCTTCGGAATCTGCTTTTTCTCTTAGTGGCAGGGTTTTATCTATTCGAAGAACGAGGCTTACACCGGAATCTATGGAGATGTGTATTTGCTTGAAGGACCATTTGGATGCCGCCGAACGTGTACAACATGTTGCAAAACTAGAAGGCGAGCTTGACATTGAACAAGAAATACATGAATTCGAAGTAGAACAAGGGGCGGCGAATCCACTTTATGACGAAGAACAAGCTTATGATGAAGCCCAACGTATCTCAAACGAAGAAGATTGAAAACCGATGTTACGAAGACTAAAGCGAGTAGACGACGAATAACGAGTCATAATAAATAATATATATTTTGTGATTCAATTATGTTTTTTTGTATGAACTATTGTTAAATCACTTAAAAAAAAGCTAAAAAATAAATAAAACATGTATTTTATAGTGTATCTTTGTTAATTTTAATTTTTTTTTAAAAAAAAAAATCCGGTGGAACCGGTTTTTTTTTGTCCGGTCCGGTCCCAATAGGTTCCAACTCTCCACTCCCTTAACCGGATCCGATCCGGAACCAGTTCCAATGGATCCGACCGTTGACCATCGTTGACCGAACCGGTCCGGATCCGAAAAAAACCGGTTTGTGCACCTCTACTCGACCCTTGAAACACCCCAAGTTCCGAAGATGACGACTAGTATTTAATTTTTTTACAAAATCGATTTATTGTTGCCGGAACATTTAGTCCTCCTGGGTGTGTACTTGTTATCCAAGCATGACGGAATATATACAACACCCTGAATTATTCGTCTCTTGGTCTCGTCAGCTTCATGTTTTTTTTAACGACAAATCTACTCTACTTCTACTCCTAAATTACACCAAATAATTTACGCATGTCTGGGTTCGAACCCAGGATCTCCCATCTTATAGACAAGTCTCTACTAAGTGGTCTAATCCCACATTGGCAAATCAACTTCATGTTTTGTTTTCTCTTTTTCATACACATACCAAGAAAAAAGTTCAAACATATAATAATTTTGTTCGTTCTTTAAAACATTCTTTTCAATGAGACCAATGTAACGAATTGCAAAGTAATTCATGTATGAAATCCCAAGGCCATGTGTTATGGGTTTCACGTATGTGCGGTGATGTTGTGGCCGTTGGGATGTGTGGCAACACCGCCCCCTCCCAGCAGTGCCGCACAAAATGTCAAAGTGCGAGGAATTTTCACAACGCAATACCCCTCCCTCACCGCACTATATCTCTCTTTTTTGTCTCCGTCTCTCTTCTCTCTCTCCCTCTCTTTAATATTTTAAAAGAAAATGGGTGAAAGATGGAGGAGGGCAAAAGATGACCATAACATAATGTTGAAAGATGGGTGAAAGATGGAGTATGGTTATGTGGTACTGAGGTGGTGAAATATGGTGAAAAGTGATAAATAGACCGTAACATATGGTCTAAGGTGGTGCCTACCTAAGTAAGCATTTCTTAACACTTTCTATATCGTATTTATCATGTCATACTCGTATTGCATTATCTTGATGCTGTTTAATCTTAACCTTTTCTTGAAACCACGTAGGGATAGTCTATTCTCAAGAACTCCATATGATTAAAAACATAAATTTTCGGTAGGGGATGCTAAAAACATATGATATATATAAAAAAAATTATTTAAGTTCCTTCGCCTCGCGTACAAAAAAGCGATATGCTCTGCACTTTGTGCCTCGGTGTGCTTCTTGCTTTTAAAACCAAGTTGGTGGCATGTATCGCTCTTAGTGTGCGCTTGTTCACATATAATGCAATAACACCCTGCACCCGTATGTTACATTGGTAACACCTGTAAACCACTTGCAAAAGAATTTTCTAAAATATATTGTGTTATCGACCCGTTATCTTTGGTTATTGTCCTGGAATTTAATAAATTTCTTTCTTCAATAATATTTATTAGTATAGCATGTTGACATATTAAAGATGCATCTTTTGATGATTATAAAAATTATGAGTATGTGTATTAGATGTTCTGTAAATGATCATGTACTGCATATACGATTGTACTTTGTGAAATCACTTTTTTATATCATGCGATATAAATTGTAAGAACCTAGAAAGTTGGCTGGGAGGAAAAAGTTATTTTTAATTTCTTGATCACTTTAACTTGTTTGTAAAAAGAAAAATCTCTTATTAAAACTTAAATATTAAAAAACAACAAGCAAAGAGTTTGAGGTTAGAGAGATTACCGTATAAAAACAAGAATATATAATGGTTTTGATGATGTTAACAAACTCACTTTACATGCATTCGTTGTTCTTGATCACTATAGTTGTTCTTGTTGGACCTAAAATATATATAACACAATAGTGTAAAAGGGGGACTAATTAATCTCAACAAATAACAATCCATATTTAAATGTGTAGAATAAGAGTTTGAAAGCTTAACCAAAAGAGAGATAAAATATCAATCGAGGTGTGTAACTAAATAGGAAAACGTTCAATTTTATGCTGTAATTTGTTTAATATAATTATTATTATTATTATTATTATTATTATGTATTATTAAGATACTTTAGATTTAAAATTGAAACCTTTTTGTTAACTTTTAAAACTATTTTTTTTAGGAATTGGCTTATCAATTGTAGTCATGCTAAAATCTACTTTTAGCTGTAGGCACTAATCATAACCTATGGGTCTAGTGATATGGTGTTTTCCCTTCATAAAATAATATGGGTTCAAATCCTTGCAAATGCAAGGTTAGATGGTATTTAGGTGTAAAAAATTATTGTTCAAACAAAAGTTATAGGCACTAAATTGTAATTAATTGACGATCAAAATTACTTCATATGTTTCTATCTTATCGAACTGCAAAATCAAAATAAGTTGAAGAGTTGTGCAACTCAATTGATGTATTAGCTGATATGGAAGACTATTCAAAGCGAGTAAAGCCTTTGATGCTACAGTCGCTGTTGCTATTCACGACTTGTTACCACCGATTAGGTGCAACTGATCAGTTGATATCCAATATACTCTTGGGTTTGCTGCTAATGAGGAGATACGACTGATGTGAAGGACATTGGAACTAATAACCGGCTGTTGCAACTGAAAAGGTTGCAATTGAAGCATACTGAAGAATGCAACTAATCGACCAACTAATCAATTGCATTTAAAGAAATGAAGAACAAGATTGCAACTGATCGACCAACTGTTCAGTTGAAACAGAAGAACATGTCTGTAACTGCAACTAATCAGTTGTAGATAAAAAAAAATAAGAGTATATAACTGATCATACAAAACTTATCAGTTGTATCTAGTGTGATTGATCGACCGATCATTTGCACCTAAAGAAATGCTATCATAAGAGAAGCAACTGATCGACAAATTGATTAGTTGCTACTGATGATAACATGTCGTTGCCTCTCAATGCAACTGACTTCGCTGTCAAGACGGTTAAAATAATGTTATCCGTCCTTTTAGAGTAACGAAAACTTGATGTCACCTTCTCACAAAATGAGCTTTTGAATGTGCGTAACTTTTTACTGTGTAAAAATGTGTGAGGATCTTATACTGAAGGGGACTGTTCTTGAATTGTAATATGTCATTCTATTAGTGATTAATCTATGCCGATGTATGATTTTCAATTCATGAGTTCTTCAATTTAGTTTGCTCTAATTTGTTTAACTGGTTTCAATTCCACTGCCAATTTGCTTTCTGCTATATTAAATTCAACCAAGCTCAAAACACTCGATCCTAGCAAGACCTAATTGCATTGTGTGAAAAATGATGCGCTATACCCATTTACATACTGGGTTTACCCATTTACACTATGAATATAACAATAGATTGTGCATATAAATGTTCGTTTCTCTATGTAGGTACCCTCTACACAATTACACGATGAGATTTAGCCTACCCGGGCGTGCGACTCACGGTTGGAACCTGTCTCTTATTTTATTATATCAGAGTTTATAAACACAACGGAATGATTTATAAATTTTCATAACTCATTATCTTTTCAAAAGACGGGGAAACTCCAGTTTCATGTCATTTCATAATCAAGGAAAGTACCCTGAAAATTTATACAAACATTTTGTTTATCAAAACCAAGGTTACATGAGCCATTTCTTTCAACATATGTCTAGGGTGGACGTTCCCCTTTGTGACATCTTTATTTCCCTGTCATTCCATGGCTATATCAATATAAAATCATCCTTGGTTACCTGTAAAACGTTTGAAAATATTTTATTAGTATAAACCGATGAATATAAGTATATTTTAAATCATAATCTGACAAGCGTGAATAAATAGAACAATTTGCCCATATTTGAATGGTCAATTTACACATCCAGCGGATCACTTGACCCGAATGTATAACCATTAGCCACACCAGACACTTTCTTGGATCATCATTGTTTTACATTAAATGGGATCCCGCCTTACGCGTCAAGCGATATAGGTCTTACATATTATAAACAACCAAGCCATAGCCCTAGCCCCGTTACAGCGTTTCATCTGTAACACATGTATGCATACGTGACTCTATGGTCTAAATGCTATATAGTAAATCACCTTATGTGACCAATGGTTGTATTAGTTCATTTAAGTCAGATCACAATCAAAACAGTTTTCAGTTTTGAAATCATTTTATAAAAATACAAGTATTCACCTGGGTAGAGTTTCGTCTTAGTGATCTTCTAAAATGAGAGTTCTATTGGGCAGCATCTCTGCTTAAATCGTTTAGCTTGGTTTCCTTGAATGGGCGTATCCTAGCTTCTCGGTTTTCTCTAGAACGTTCCGGCACTTCTGGAACTTAAACGTACAAGTGGGAATGGATTTAGGGGAGTGGAATATCAGATAATAACTCAAAAGTTTGAGTTTTTGTGTTTGGAAATGGCTGGATACGAGTTGCTATTTATACACAATTTTGGCGGCTGTGATGGACTGTTATAGGTGGTGACGGTACGTCACCGTTTGATCATAACGGATCGTTACCGAACGGTGACGGTCCGTCACCGCTCTAGGGTTGCGGAGTCATCAGACACGTGTCAGTGTCCGGTTCAATTGCGGCGTGACGGTCCGTCATAGGGTTTCCATGGGTCAATTTCAGGCCATTAGTCAATGGACACGTGGCGCGTCGTCATGACACCCATGCTTAACCCATAACGGACCGTTATGGACCATGAGGTCCGTTACCGTCCGATTTTCATGTTTTTGACTTTTTGGTCCTTGATCTTTTATGTAATTACATTTCTAGTCCCTTAACTTTTATTTTTATTATATTTGGCATGAAATTTTCAAGAATGTTACATTCTCCCCATATTTTGAAAAATCTCGTCCTCGAGATTATTGGAATAGGTGTGGATATTTCTTCATCATTTCTGATTCTAGTTCCTAAGTATATTCTGGACCGCGTCTAGAATTCCATCTTACTTTGACTAACTTTAGTCTTTTCTTTTCCAATTTCTTTGTCTGGCGATCTTTTATTTGTAGAGATTGTTCAAAAAAGTTCAACTTTTCATTGAACTCTATGTCTTGTAGAGGCATTACCAGAGATTTGTAGGCTAAGCATTTGCGTAGATTAGATACATGAAATACGTCATGTAGTTCACTCATCTCTTCTGGTAATTCTAATTAGTATGCCACTGGTCCAATTCGTTTTATAATTTTGAAGGGTTCAACAAAGCGAGGACTTAGTTTACCCTTCTTTCCGAGTCGGACAATACCTTTCCAAGGTTATACTTTCAATAACACCTTGTCTCCAATTTCAAATTCTAGTGGCTTTCTTCTTTTATCTGCATAGCTCTTTTGTCTATCTCTTGCTGATTTTAATCGTTCTTGTATCTGAGCTACCTTGTCAGTAGTTTCTTGAACCAATTCAAGTCCTAAATTTGACTTTCTCCAATTTCGGACCAACATACAGGAGTTCGACATTTCCTTCCATATAATGCTTCAAAGGATGCCGCCTGAATGCTTGTGTAATAACTATTATTGTATGAGAATTCCATTAGGGGTAGGTGATCATCCCAGCTACAACCTAAGTCTATCACACATGCTCGAAGCATATCTTCTAAAGTTTGAATTGTTCTTTCACTTTGCCCATCTGTTTGTGGATGATAGGCAGTGTTTAATTTCAGACAAGTTCCCAAAGCTTTTTAGAAACTTTTCCAAAATCGAGATGTGAAACGGCTATCTTTATCTGACAATATTGATAATGGCACTCCATGTAAAGATACAACATCATCTACATAAAGACGAGCCAATCTATCCATGTTGAAGGTCTCTTTCATAGGGAGAGAATGAGCATATTTAGTTAATCTGCCAATGATAACCCAGATAGTATCATTTCCCGACTAGTATCATTTCAAAGAGTATTCTTTCCCAAAGATTTTCGGTGATCGGAACCCAGATTCTTTTATTCATTTGAAGTAACGCATCGTCTCCTTTTGCTAACTGTTCAATCATACTCTTCGTTCCTTCTTGCTCTAGATTTTCTTCAGTCTGAGCAGAATGTTGAGCATCTTTTATTTGAGACAAGAGATCTATATGAAGGTTAAGTCTAAGAGCACGAACCAGTTTAGGTTTCTCTCTTTCCTTTCTACTTAAGGCATCTGCAACAACATTTGCCTTACCTTCGTGGTAGCATATTTCATAATCATAGTCACTCAAGATCTCTAGACAACACCTTTGTCTCATATTCAGTTCTTTCTGCCCAAAGATATATTTCAAACTTCTATGGTTAGTGTAAACTGTGAATTTAACTCCATAGAGATAGTGCCTACATAATTTCAGGGCCAAAATTATGGCACCTAACTCTAGATCATGGGTTATATAATTCTTTTCATAAGTCTTTAGCTGACGAGATGCATAGGCAATAACTTTGTTTCATTGTATTAACACACAACCTAGACCGTTGTGTGAAGCATAACAATAGACTATAAAGTCTTCATTGCCATCTGGCAAAGCCAGTATGGGTACATTAGTCAACTTCTGTTTTAGAGTTTGAAAAGCTTCATCTTGCTTTGTTCCCCATTCATACTTTATATTTTTGCGAGTTAAAGTAGTCAGGGAAACTGCAATCTTTGAGAAATCCTGAATAAATCGTCTGTTGTATCCTACTAGATCCTGAAATTACGGACTTCTGTTGGAGACTTTGGGATTTCTCATTTGGATATGGCTTCAATTTTGGATGGGTCTACTTGAATACCTTCTGCATTCACCACATGATCCAGAAGTTGTACTTCTCTAAGCCAAAATTCATATTTAGAGAATTTAGCATATAATTTCTCTCTTCTCAGAAGTTCTATGATTGTTCTGAGATGATTCCTATGATCTTCCGCATTTTTAGAATACATAAGTAGATCGTCATTGAAAACGATAACAAATTTTTCTAGATACGGTTTACATATACAATTCATCATATCTATAAATGCGGCACGAGCATTAGTGATGTGTCATTTTTAATATAAAAATATAGTAACTATATTTTTAGGATGGTTTTACAAGATCAGGCTTTAAATTTATAAAATGATAATTACTTTAACTTAAAAACGCACAATAAATAAGTGTACCTATCGCATCGTAATATAGTTTAGGTAAGAACCAAGTATCGAACCAATGGACACGGTCGAGTTCCAGTACTCAACTTTTGTTATCGTTCAGCCGGATCAATTTGTGAGTGAGTTTTGTGTGCTTGTGAAGCAGAATACTAAATAATAGAAAAGTAAGCAACGGTAAAGTAAATAACAGAAAAGTAAAAACAAGCGTGATGTGTGTAACAGGAATGTAAATAGCAGAATAGTAAATAGCAGGAAAGTAAATATCTTGGAAATGATCAGGTCACGAAGAGTATTGCTTTGGGCTTCGAATCAACTTGGTACGTGATAATGTTAAGTTGACTAATCCAGTGATATGACTACTACAAACTTGTGACCCGGGTCACCGCTAGAGCCTCGTCCTCATGACATTTGATCCACTAATTAAAATCTTTAAATTAAAATGGTAGTGCCTCCCGTTAAGGACAACAGTTACCCTCAACACTTCGAATGGTCATCTCCAGGTTGGTTTGAGACATCGAACGTAAATGCTTTGTATTAAGGTTAAATAGGTGATTATATTTTGCTCACTGGGAGGCGGTGTAACAATGGGATCAAGTATAAATACGTACTGTTCCCAACATGAGTTCACCAATTCATGGTCGCATAAGAAGTTTGTATAAAGACGTACGACCTTAATAATGTTGACCAAGCCTTGGCTTATCAATCTCTGCTTGTATATAGACGTACAAGTTTCAAAAGAAGTTTGATTAAAAAGGTTTTACGATCTTACGCATTAAAATCAAGAACACTCACAAATATAAAGACGGATTTAGACAATAGTAAAAGCCCACCAAGTGGTGGTTTTAAGGACGAATAATTAAAGACATAAACATACCACTAGATTAATACGTCAAATATTAACATGCACCAAACATCTTCTTAACCCTATCAATAGAAGAAGTTTAACCACAAATGTCCATAGTAACTAGCATAACGCTGAGTTTCGTAGGCTCCCCTGTTGTGGAACAAGGAGGAAGAGTCACTCTACTCACTACTACTGCTCTAATACTACTAGAAACGAACTATTCTATCTATCTTGAGGTATGGAATGGTGTATTCAGGTGTGTGGAATGAAGAACCCAAGCCATCTATTTATAGACCTCAAAATGAGCAATGCATGACCGTGTATTGGATTGAACGGGCGTGCAAACACCTCGGGAATCAAACAGGGTACACTGGACAATGTACTGGTCCCTTGGAGAGTAAGTTGGGCCTTGCACGGTCGTGCAATGGGATGCATGACCGTGCATCCCCTCCTTGCCTCCTGCTTTGTCTCTTAGCTGCTTGTGTTGACTTATGTTGACCTGGTTTGACTTCTTGGGGGTCAATGCTCGGGTTTAGTCCTCTGAAAGCTTGATTTATTCATGTTTTAAGTTGGTATTTGCTCTGTTTATCTTGGGACACCGAATAACCTGCAATTGTAAAATATAAATGCTTTAAGTATCAATTGCAAGGTTATTAATCAATTAGTACCATAATATGGGGATTATTATGCATGCAAAACACGTATAATTTAGGGCATATCATAATACCCCACACTTAAACTTTGCTTATCCTCAAGCAAATTCATGCATAATTATACCCATAACTAAAAACTTTACAAAGGGTAATGGAGCCCCAAGTAGATGGAAACTCCACGATAACTCTTGAGTTGCTTATTCTATTTTTGTGTTTTTGTATGATGGAATCCATGACAAGCCTACTAGAGCTTGAATTATGCATAAACCTTCACTCCTTTTAATGTTCACTCAACTTTAGGGTTATATATGTATGGATAATGTAGGTTAAGTGGAACACTCAAGTTCGAATCGAATTATGCAATGGTCATAAGCTTGAATGCAAATCAAGTGTCCACCAACTAACTAAGTAGTATGCATGAATCAAGAGAACTTTAAAAGGGTTGTAATGTGGCTAAAATAAAAATAAAGGGTGAAAATGAAAATCTTTTTGGATTTTTAGGGGGTTTAAAGGGTTTGAAGAGCTGCAGCTATCGTGAAACACATAGCTACGGACTCATGGCTTAAAATGGAAAATACTAGCAAGTCCCTCTATAGTACTCAGATCATGAGGGTATAACTAATTTGAGGGCTCGTTTATGGTCAGATTGCCAAGACCAAGATCTCTTATCATTCTCAACTCTTTCCTCACTTCGTAGTACACATTACTGCCTTTCGTATGGATCTTTCAGCATGTATCCTAACAGCTCCTACTTTGATCAGATGCGTATACTCATGCTGGGAATGAGTTTGATTCTTGCTACACTTTCCATAACGGCTCCAGTTTCCACAATTCACACATTTGTCGTATCTTTTGGCGGCACTTTTTGACAAGCCGCAGAATGGTGACAGTTGTTCTTGCTTGCGCCACCGTTTTATTACATCACTAGTTGCTTTGAAAACTTTCTCTCGGAGTTCGTGTGGTAATTCATTCTTTACGAAATGAATACAAGAAAGCAAATTGAAATCAAAAGAATGCATATCCAGCTCTTTAAGGTCTAACCGGTAAAAGACCAACTTGTCTCTTTCTATTTATTTTTCCTCAATTTCCTTGAAATAATATTTTCATAAATTCCTTGCAGATAGTTCGACTGTTTCTTCCTAATACATCCACCTTCTTGTATACTCCAATTCTTTTGAGTAAAACAGATTCATTCCAAAATTGCCTCAATGGTAATAAACTTGAAATAACGACATACGATAATTTTCCATTTTGAAGACAGTTAGCCAAGAACCGGTGTTTACGAAAAGCTGGTTGGTTGATAAATGTGGGTAGTAGAAAAGAAAAGGATAAGGCTCAAAGGGCTATCTAGGCGGTTATATTTTTGGTATTTTTGGGTTTAAGGATAATATATAGGGGTAATAAAGTCCTAGGTGCCTCAATAAATTTCATACATCTACTAGTTCATGGTCTTGATATGTATCAGTCACACAAGTTCTAATTATGCATAAAATCCGATCGAAAAACACTCAATATATCAAACGAAAGAGCATGCGAAAAATAATGCTAATAATGCTCAGGAAAAAGGCTCAGATTATTCTCACATGGAAACGGATGGAATAGGGTATAGTGATTTTTTATGCATAATATCTATTTGTTTCTACTTGCCGTGTATTCATTTTATTTAATTAGGTGCGAACTTAAAGAGGTTTAGATTTTAGGGTTTAAAATTTTTGAAAATTTTTCGGGTTTTACAAAAGGTAGGGTTTTGTAATGTTTTAGTCAAATGGGTCACGAGTTAAAATTTTACTGCTTTGAGGTTACAAGTAGTCCTGAATCTCTAATTCCCCACCCCACACTTAAAACTGTGCGTTGCCCTCAACGTACAAATGCATGTAATGGAATGCTATGCAGGAATTTAAATGTATGAAGTTTTAAGGGAAAATAAACTGTTACTTCCCCGTTCAATTCGGTATACAACCTAAGGCCAAAACTTATTGCTGCTGTCAGGATGTGCCTATTAGCTGCTTGTCAACACGTTGCTTCAAAGACTTCATCGCATTTCAAAGAAATTTGATGTGGTTTCTGATTTCTCACGTTGCGAAGATGGAGTGTGATTCCTCAAAGAAGTAGAGAGACTATCTGGTGATGCTATTCTACCTGACACATAAAGGAAAACATAAAAGCAGACAAGGAAAATAAAAGGTAGTAGTTAAGCTACTAAGGTCCTAGTATCGAGAAGGCATACCTGGGGGCTGAAGTACTAGAAACTTAAATTTGAAACCAAAACCGAGGTCCATGCTTTCCGCCGTATGCACCAACTTCTCAATTTATTCATGATAATCGGGTTGCCTCCCGGAAGCGCCACGTTTATTTAAGGGTCGTTGGCCAGACCTGTACGTGCTTCATCCGTCTTTCTTCAGGTGGGGGCCATCGACTTCCCCCATATCTCCTGTTCCTTCATTCAAGTCCTTAATTTTTGGTAGCTTATCAAAGTATTCATCGATATAGTTAGTGTTGTCAAAATCCTTGCCAAGATCCAGTTTCTTTCCTTTGTTGAGTTCTTTGGCTTTCTTCAGCTGGTAGTCCAGATTAGTATCGATGAATTGTGCAATTTCAAAGGGATCATTGGATAAGCACTCATTTCCTCCGATGTTGTAGGTCACTAATTGTTTTCCGACACGAAGTGTCAAAATTCCTTCATTCATGTCAATGACGGCTCGGGCAGTAGCTAAAAATGAACGACCCAAAATCAAAGGTACGGAATAGTCGGGTCCCATTTCTAAAACCATGAAATCGGCAGGGAAGACAAACTTGCCGACTTTCACTAGTAAGTTCTCAATGACTCCTATAGGTGATTTGACTGATCCATCCGCGAGTTCAATAGTTGCATTGACAGGTTGTGGATTTCTAATTTTTAGTCTTTTAAACATGACATATGGTATTACATTCACACTTGCTCCTAGATCAGCCAGCGCGAAGGTTATCGGGAGTTGTCCGATAAAACATGGTAGAGAGAACTTTCTAGGATCTGAAAGTTTCTTCAGAAGACATCTCTCAACAAGAGCGACACAATGGTTGGTCCTCTTTACCGTCTCCTCCATGTTTCTTTTGTTTGTAAGGAAATCCTTTAAGAAACGTCCATATTTTGGCATTTGTTGTATGATATCCAGGAAGGGAAGATTGACATGGATTTGACTTAGTAGTTCGATGAATTTCTCATATTTTTCGTAAGTCTTCTGTTTTACTAACCTTCCTTGGTAGGGTATGTGAGAATGGAACGTTATTTTTGTTGGAACTTTTGGAGGAGTATTCACTTGAGCAGGAGGTGGGATTACATTTGATTGCGATCCTTGAGTAGTTGTTTCTGCGATGTGCGGACAAAGTGGTACCCCGGTGAATATTTCTCTCCTTGGTGATTGAACTTCTTCTTCTGGCATGGGTGGTTCTGGATAAACCTTGCTATTTCTAAGAGTGATAGCACTTACGTTTGCTTTTGGATTTGTTTCAGTTTTACTCGGGAGACATCCTGGTTGTCTTTCGTATAGAAGTTTTGCAATTTGTCCTAATTGCGTCTCAATGGATTGAAGAGTTGCTTTCTGTGTCCTAAACTCAGCTTCGTGAAGACTAAACTTCTCCTCATATTGTTTGTGACGGGAATCCGCTAGAAGGGCTTTACTTTTAGTTGTAGAGATTAGCTTAGTTACCGCGTCCTCCAAGCTTAACCCATTACTTGGCTTGTTAGTTCCTTGAATTGTTGACGGGGCTGATATTTTTGAGATGGTCTTTGTTGAAATTGTTGTTGTTGTCCGAAGCCAGACTGTCTTTGATTGTTGTTATCCTTTGAGCTGAAGTTTGGATGGTTCTTCCATCCAGGATTATAGGTGTTGCTGTAGGGGTTGTTCTGCGGGCGGTTTGTTCCGATAAAGTCAACTTGCTCAGTATTGGCAGTGACGCTTTTTACTTGTTTAGTAGTCTCAGTGATCGCTTTGCCTTTGCTAAGCTGATTGAGTCGAGTGGTGAGGGCGTCTACTTGAGCAGAAAGTGAAGTGACAGTATCGACAGAGTGAACACCTTGCGTGGCTCCCCTGTTACTTCTTGGATTGTACCATTGATAGCTGTTCATAGCTATTTCCTCAATTAGGTTGTAAGCTTCTTGTGGCCTCTTGTTTCAAAAAATACCACCTGCAGCAGCGTCCAGTGTCTGACGAGCATGACTGTGCAACCCATTGTAGAATGATTATACTTGTAACCAAACCTCTAGCCCCATGGTGTGTACATTTCCTTAGCATGTCGTTAAAACGTTCCCATTCCTCATATAGTGATTCGCCATCTTCCTGGGTTAAAGTGGTGATATCATTTCTCAGTTTTGCAGTTTTTGCTGGCGGGAAGTATTTTGACAGGAATTTCTGAGCTAGGTCATCCCATGTAGTGATCGACCCGGTAGGAAGAGAGTTTAGCCATGCCTTAACTCGTTCCCTTATGGAGAAGGGAAACATTCGGAGGTGAATCGCGTCATTCGAAACTCCGTTCAGTTTGAAAGTGTCACAAATTTCAAGGAAATTTGCAATGTGGGCATGTGGATCTTCATCGGCTATTCTATGGAAAGTGCATGATGACTGGATCATGTGGATAACATGAGATTTGATCTCAAAGTTATTAGCATCAACCGTTGGCCTTGTGATACTAGACCCTAAAGCCTCTAGTGATGGTCTTGCGAAATTGGAAATAGTGCGGTTTTCTATGGCCATTCTTTTCGTACGGTTTTCTCGTATTCGGTGGTGAAAGAATCTTTCAGGTTCTGCTAAAGGCTGATATAAACTAGTAATGGAGCTATGGATCATACACTGCCTGCAACAAAATGTAAGAGAGAAACAGATGATAAGGCTAATCCGTTAACTTTAATTTTTCTTGAAATCATCGTGTCCCCGACAACGATGCCAAAAACTTGATGTGTCGTTTTTAGTATAAAAATATAATAACTATAATTTTAGGATGGTTTTACGAGATCAAGTTTTAAATTTATAAAATGATAATTACTTTAACTTAAAAATGCACAATAGGCAAGTGTACCTATCGCAGCGTAATATAGTTTAGGTAAGAACTAAGTATCGAACCAATGGACACGGTCGAGTTCCAGTAGTGAGTGAGTTTTGTGTGCTTGTGAAGCAGAATAGTAAATAACAGAAAAATAAATAACGGCAAAGTAAATAACAGAAAAGTAAAAACGTGCGTGATGTGTGTAACAGGAATGTAAATAGCAGAATAGTAAATAGCAGGAAAGTAAATATCTTGGAAATGATCAGGTCACGAAGAGTATTGCTTTGGGCTTTGAATTAACTTGGTACGTGATAATGTTAAGTTGACTAATCCAGTGATATGACTACTACAAACTTATGACCCGGGTCACCGCTAGAGCCTCGTCCTCACGACATTTGATTCACGAATTAAAATCTTTAAATTAAATTGGTAATGCCTCCCGTTAAGGACAACAATTACCCTCAACCCTTCAAATGGTCATCTCCGGGTTGGTTTGAGACATCGAACGTAAATGCTTTGTATTAAGGTTAAATAAGTGATTATATTTTGCTGACCGGGAGGTGGTGTAACAATGGGACCAAGTATAAAGACGTACCATTCCCAACACGAGTTCACAAATTCTTGGTCGCATAAGAAGTTCGTATAAAGACGTACGACCTTAATAATGTTGACCAAACCTTGGCTTATCAATCTCTGCTTGTATAAAGACGTACAAGTTTCAAAAAAAGTTTGATTAAAAAGGTTTTACGATCTTACGCTTTAAAATCAAGAACACTCACAAATATAAAGACGGATTTAGACAATAGTAAAAGGCCAACAAGTGGTGGTTTTACGGACGAATAATTAAAGACATAAATATACCACTAGATTAATACGTCAAACATTAACATGTGTAGAACCAAAGACTGATTGCTACCAAATTATTCTAAGTACAAATGCTGCTGATAGGCTTATCAGCAGCATTCAACACATGTTGCTGCTGATAGGCTTATCAGCAGCATTCATCACTTGTTGCTGCTGATAGGCTTATCAGCAGCATTCATCACTTGTTGCTGCTGATAGGCTTATCAGCAGCATTCATCACAAGTTGCTGCTGATAGGCTTATCAGCAGCATTATTCTCATCTCTGCTGCTGATAGCTTTATTCTCTGAAGACCAAACGTTGCAGCTGACTATCCATGTGAAGCGCCTCTAACACCTTTCTGTAAAAGCAACTGCCACACTCCAAGCAGAAGGAACCTCAATGGTGCAACCAATAAAGGACGATGACGCTCTTCTCCAAGCATGCAAACAATGACGCCTAAGAATACGTTTCAATAAAGTTATCTAGATTAGCCTTTGCGTGTAATTTAGATTAATAAACAAGATCAACGGCTTGTGTTAGATCTGATCCTTAGAATCAAGGGTCTGTCTTGATTCTAAGTTACTATATATATCTTGTAAACACTTCAAACAAAGTGTGGTTACTAGTGCTTGTGCTTATACTAGCTAGTGCTTGTGTGCGTTGATAGTGCTTCTTGATAGTGTTTTACTTGTAAACTTGTAATCTCAGAAGTCTAATACAACAGTGCATTTATCAGTATTCTTGCTGTTTACTTGTTTACTTTGTTGGTTGCTATTGTTTCCGCCAATATCAACTAGAACAGAATCACCTTGTAATCTTACGATCCTACAAGTGGTATCAGAGCTTTGGCTCAAGATTAAACAAACTAACATTTGTTTAATCACTTTTTGATTCTATTCAAAACTCTATTCTTGATCAAGTCACACAAAACAAAATGGCACAAAGCAACGGGCTTGAAGACATCCTGAAGCAGTAATACGAAAACTTTGTCTGCAATGAGGGTGAGTCACTAACCAGTGTGTATAACAGGTACACTTACTTGGTAGGAGAGCTGCAGTGCTCTAAGGTGAAACTGGAGAATGAAGACATTCTCAAAAGGTTCATCAGATCTCTTCCTAGTTGCTGGACACTTTACACAGTGTCAATAAGAAGAACTGAGAATCTGAAGACTCTGCAGATGACCGAGCTCTTTTGTATGCTAAAAGCCTATGAATTAGAAATAATTCAAGCCAAAGAAAGAAGCTCAAGCCATCAATCAGCCTCTTCCACCACCTCTCCCTCGCTTCACTCTGACCACTCAGGTCCTAGTTCAAGCGACTACTATCCTACCAGACAAGCACACCAAGCTCAGCCAAGACACCAACAACAGCAACATGTCAATCCTCCAGCACAAACTGCAGCTTGTGCAAATGTTGGAACTACTGACTTTGACTGGAGCTTCCAGCCTGAGGATCTTTCTGCCAACAATCAAGCTCTCATGGCAGACACATCAGAGGTACCACCAAAGGTATATGAAAATCTATGTACTCAAGAGTGCATTGATAAGGTCCTTGGATATAGGAAACATAACCAGAAGCTCATAGATCAAAATGAAGAATTTCACCAAATGAAATCTGAATTTAAAAAGGTTGAAAATAGTTACAAGGAAAAGAATGATTGTTTAAAGAAAGAAATTTCATCATTAAAACATGAACAAACAAACCTTGAAACTCAAATTGATGATATTCTGGTTAAGTTGAAAGCTGCACGGGCTGAATTGGCAGACCAAAAGGTCCATGTGGAAAAATATGAATTTGCATCCAAAAAGCTGCAAAGACTTTTGGATGTTCAAATCCATGAAAATGTAAAAACTGGGTTGGGATATCATGCTGACCAGTACAAAACCGTCGCACCTCCTGCTGATTACGTTGCCATCCATGAACCAAGCTTCAATCTAGCAAATCTTGACATGGCCAACCAAAATCTTGACCCTGCTGTCAAAGAAACCCCTGTGCAAGAATGCACTACTTCATCAGAGACTGAGTCAACTTGCTCAGACTCCACTGAAACAAGCAATTCCTCATCTCCTCCTGCCCCTCAAGTGATAGTCACTAAAGATGAAGTCCCTATTATCCCTTCAATACCAGTTCCTAAACCCTTCAAACAAATATGAATTAGCTATCCTCCAGCAGGAAGAAAGCTAACTATTGAAAAGGGACAGTCTTCCACCTCCACCAACTCAAAGCCTCCTTCCAATTCAGTCCAGCCAAGGAAGGTGTTTGACACATATCATGCGCCTGAAGAAAGGGTTCCATATGTTCAAAAAACATTGAAAGAAGCTACTTTTGAGCACAACAAAGCTCACCCTTGGAATTTCAAAGACCTTTTCAAAAGAAAGGATTATGTGCATCTTTCAAAAGATAAACTGGCAAAATCATGTTTTGTCTGTGGGAAATATAACCACACTGCCAGCACCTGCTTCTACTACCTACAGTAGCAAAGAAACCTCAAGCAACATGCTTTTGAGAAGACAAAGAAGAACAAACAGGTAAGAAGCTTTGAAGCTAAGACAACTCAATTTAGAAAATCTCTTTCTCCACCAAGGGAGCAGTTATCAAAGCCTCAAAAATCTTGCATCATCTATGGAGAATCAGACCACTTTGCAGCAAACTGTAAGTTTAACCCCTTCAACCAGATTCTTCATCAAACTCCTCAAAGACAAAGGGTAAAGAAAGATCAGCATACACCGGTTGTCAGTCCAGTTCAGCCCAAGAAAACAAAGCAGAAGCCTTCAGCAGCAACCAAGTCTGCTGCTGATAAGCTAAAATCCTCCGCAGCAAAATCTGCTACTGATAAGGCAAAGACATCAGCAGCAAGAGTGCCCACTGCTGATAAGGCAAAATCCAAGGCAAAGCCTACAGTAGCAAAGAATGCTGACACTTCAACAACGCTGTCAGCAGCAGGATCTACTGTCAACAAGCCAGAAACATCAGTAGCAAAATCTGCTGCTGGTAGTGTGAGGAAAACTAGAAAAACAACAGTAATGCAATGGAAAGCCAAATCATCAGATACAACGTCTGCTGATGAAAAGACAAAGAAAGCTGGAAAACCACCAACTCAACAATGGAAGGTAAAGAAAACGCCAAGCATCATCATCGGTTAAGCTGAATGCATCTATCCGTTGATGTAAATATGTCTGTCTTATGCTGTAAATAATAATTATAAGTCAGCAGCATTTTTGCCTCTCAGCTGCTGACAGGTTTAAAGCTTCAGCAGCAAAGCCTTTGCCACTGATCGTTTTAAGTTATCAGCAGGAACAAGTTTCCTGCGGACAGCTTTAAGGCGGTCAGCAGCAACCGTTTTGCTGCAGAATGAATACAACAGTCAGCAGCACCAAAGTCTGCTGCTGAAAGACTTCACTATCCGTAGCAACCAAGTTTGCAACGGATAGCTCACCATCGGCAGCAACCAAGTTTGCTGCTGATGGGTAAAACAAGTCTATATTAACTTTTACCTGCGGTAAAAACTACTCTCAGTCTTTACCATGACTGCTCGAGTGCTTTACAGCTGTAACAATGAAAAGTGAAACAGGTTGTACTGTACAAGTAAGGTTGCTTTTTCTTCGTCTGCCGTTATATCACAATTTCAAACGTTCTCACAACCTCTTCATATTCAATTTCAAACCCTAAACCCATCACTTTCTCTCCCGTCCCCACAGCATTCAAAGCCCTAAATAATTAACCACCATTCAAACACCCTTCTCTCTTCCCTCCAAATCCACAACAATGGCAGGCGCAGACATAAACAACCCCAACGACAAGTTTTCCCCATATCACAACCTCACTGCATGCCTAATAAAGGGCAAGAAATCTGAAGGATTCGATGATATGATCGACTTCCTTTGTCGGTCCAAAATCCACCATGCCCTAACAGTCAACCCAACCATCTATACTTCCCACATGGAAGACTTTTGGAGCTCAGCCGCATATTCTACTGACCAGTGCACTCCCCAAATAAGTGGCACAGTAGACGGCAAGGAGATGATCATCACTGAAGCAAAGCTCCGCCAACACCTCAAGCTTCAAGATGAAGGGGACGCCATCTCTTACCCAAGAGACGTATACATGAGGACCTTTGTATCCATAGGGTACACTGGGAATCAAACAGAGTATACGATAGAGAAGGCACTCATGGGTCCCAAATGGAAGTATCTCTGCCACACTCTTCTCCAATGCATATCCCAGAAGAGGAGTGGCTGGAACCAACTTAGCTCCGGACTTGCGTCGGCAATTCACGGTATGATAACTGGGGCGGGTTTCAATTTTTCCCACCTCATTCTTGAAGGTTTGAGATACAACCTTCAAGAAGGGGTGAAATCACAGTTCTTCATGTACCCAAGATTCTTGCAGGAAGTGTTCAATATTGAGCACCAAGATCTTTCAAAAACTGCAAGAATCTACGTAATGCTGGGACATAAGAACAACATTTTTCAAAGCATGAGAACGGTTTCATCAAAGTTCTCAGGGGCCGATGTTCCATTGTTATCTACAATGCTGAACACACAAAGTGCCAAGGGTGACAGTTCAGCAAACCCAGCTGATACTGATCCCACACCCTCCACCTCACTGCCACAAACTCAAACTGCCGTTTCCCTTGATCGAACCCCTGTGCATTCTACTGAGGATGCACTGGCACATACATTACTCACCCACAGTTTGATTGCTCAACCGGAACACAGGGCCCCGGTTGCAGCCAAATATACAAGGAAGAGGGGCAAGAGAACTCCTTCTTCTCTTGCCTCCAAGGCCCAAACCCAAGCCAACATCCCTCACTCAGAATCACAACTTTCTAGTGAGAATATCATAAGGGAAAGCCACACTGTTAGGGAGATTCCTTCGGAAGTCTCTCTATTAGGATTAGGATCACTTCCCGGATCCATAGAACAGCCCTTTGAGCCATTCCTATCTTCTTTGGACTTAAGTGTTGAGGAACCTGACCAAAGTGATGTACCTTCTCCAACCACCACTATCAAGGAGGTACTGATTGGTCTTGCTTCCGAAACACCCAACCCAAGTTCTTCACCCTTGAAGGTCCACTCCAGGAGTAATGAAGGAGTGGATGTGGAAGAGGCTGTCACTACTGCTCGTCCATCAAATGACCAGGAGGACAGTGACAACATCTTTAAGACCTCAACCACGGCAACTCATGGTGAGGGTGTTTCCTTGGAAACTCCCCTCACTGAGAGGAATCCCAGGCGCCAAGAAACCACGGGTGATGGGGATGCTGAGGCTCGGCCTACGGCCCCATCTGGGTCCAAGGATTCCACAACTGTGGATGAGGACAGACTGAAACTTCATAACTTGGAATTGACGGCCAGGGTGGCTATGCTAGAGGCTGAAGTGTCCAAACTAAGACACCAAGTCTCTATGCATGAAGCCCATCAATGCCCAACTTTATCCACTCCCTCTCTTGTATCAGTAGGCACCCAAACTGATGCCTACCTGTCTACTGATGCAACCAAAAAGGGGGAGATGGTCTCTATGGAAGAAGATAAAGACAGTCTTGACGACTGGATTCAAGAGCAGGTTGTACTTCAAAGCTCACTATTCAAGCCAGCCTTTGTCCAAATTCATGACTTGCCAGTCCCAGATAATGAAGACGAAGAGACATCTGAATACTGGAAGTTGGTCGTCAGGGCTGTCGATGAAATGCTGAATGATGTTGAAGACACAGAACAAACAAATACATCATTCAGCATCCTTCCTGAAGCAGCAGCCATCATTGGTCAATCCTCAACCCCCCAACTATTCAGATCATCAAAGAAGCTAGAATTTGACTCCATTCTAGCTTGGGGGTATGATGGATCAGCTGAGAGGTTTTGGATTAGATGGGAGTTCATCGGAGTAGAAGAGCTGAACTGGAACTCTCTCAATGCCCTCCAAGTCCTACAGCTATACGTATCAAACTGCATCAACAACTCAGCAGATCTCTCAGCAGAACTTGCCATTGGCAGGTTCTATGACCTGATGGAGGATAATCTACCCCACTTCGAAAGACTAATTCAAAAAGCAAAACGAGTAGCTTATCCTGAATCCTCGGCGGCCGCAGAAAGGAGACTGACTCCTAGCAATCTTGAAATAATAAGTAGCAGTCTTCTCAATGAAGAAGAAGTTCTAGGCCTTCGAAGATTCCTGTATGCCTTCCTGGTCAAGGACTTGGACGTGCTAGGTTGGGTGAGCACTAAGTCCCTTGACCACACTCTTCTACTCAGCAACGGCTCCTCTCTCATCATCAACACCAGGAACATCCTTCAGCTGCCCTCAGACTTCCTATTCAAGATTTTTTAGCTCAGAGCCAACATCTACAATATCAACTCATTGGAGAGCCAGGCAATGATGGTCACCATCAAAGCCCATCTTGAAAAAGAAGGACTGATTCCCCAGGAAGAGTCTGTGTCAACTTCTGATACTGACTCCAACTCAGATAATCCACAAGTTGAAGCCACATCTGTAGCAGCTGGCACAAGATCTTCACTTAGGGATCAACTGAGGGAATTAGAAGGTCCTGAGTATCAACTTGATGAAGACAGTGATCGTCCCTTGTCAATTCCTTAATTTGCCAATGAAGCTGAGGCAGAGATCCCATTAGCAGCATCATCATCTGCTGTTGTGATCAGTGAAGCTGAAGCAGAGGCACCCAATGTAAACAAAGGAAAGGGAATCATGACTGATGAAGATGAAGAGAGGTTGCTAAAAGAGAAAAGAGAGAGGGAAGAGAAAAGAAGAAGAAGAGAAGAAGAGGAGATGGCTGACATGAAAAAGGCTCAAGAAAGAAAAACAGCCATTCTCCTAAGAGAACAAACCATCCAGCTGTATGCTAAACAGTTGGATGAACTAAAAAGAAAGATTCCTGCAGTTGACCGGATTGAAGAAGATGCAGCTCTTGCTCTTCAACTGCAGGAACAATTCAATAGAGAAGAAGAAGAGTTGGAGAAGAAGAAGAAAGAAGAAGCTAAGTTCAGAATAACCGATTCTGAACTAGCTAAAGAAATGAGGGAGGAGTGGATAAAGACTCTAGTCTCTCAAGGTGAGGATGCAGACTACCTTGAGAAACTATCAACTAAAGAAGTCTACAGAGCCTTCATGGGTCAGCAAGGTCAGTTGGCAAAGAAGAAAAAGGCTGAAGAAGAAGAAAAAGCCAAACAACAGTCCAAAAAGACCATTGCCTTTAATAAACGGACCCATGAAGAAAGGAAGGTCATGATTGACTTCCTTAAGGCTAGAGGAGATAGTGGAAAGAGGCTAGGTCCCATGAATTTCATGAACCTGCAAGCCCTCTACTTCAAAGTTAAAAAGTATGAGGAAGAAAGACTAGGGAAGAAGGGCTCCATGAAAAGGGTACTTACCAAAGAAGAAGAAAAACCAAAGACAAAGAAACCCAAACCTTCTCCCTCACCTACCTCTTCCTCAGTCCATCATCCTTTCACTCTCCTCCCCAAACCTTCCACTCCTCCACCCAACAAGTCCAAATCATCCCACACAGCTCCCACTCATCAACAGCCTCCCTTAAAGAAATCCAAATCCTCATCTGAACCTGAAGACTCAAGAAACATAGTTGAATGGGTCTACAATCCACAGGATCAAAGATTTGAGATCTTCAGGGGGAGAACTGAAAGAAGAAGATCTACATACAGGTCTGTTGATGAGGTTCTGCAACTACCAGATTCAGACCTAAGAAGAATTTTGGAGCTGGGTGAAGCTCATGAGCCTGCAAATGAGAGAGGGAAACATCTTATGCGAGCAATCAGACATTACTTCAACCCTAGCAAAGATGTGGTCGTGGATGTCAAACCACTCAAGTCCCACTCTCCATTTGTATCTTGGTCCTACAATGCTGATTTGGATGAGTTCACTCTGATTGATGTAAAGAAGCAGCAGATGAGATGTTCAAGCAAAGCAATCTACAAAATGCCACACAAAGACATCAAGACTCTGTCTGAATTTCCACTGAACAATCCCAGCAAGGATCCAAGAGGCTATGAGGTTGAAAGGATAGTCAGCCACATTCAAAAGCTTCAGCAGCAAAGTGATTAGAAGAATTTTGGTTGCATCAGTCTAGGGAGAGTTTGTAGAACCAAAGACTGATTGCTACCAAATTATTCTAAGTACAAATGCTGCTGATAGGCTTATCAGCAGCATTCATCACTTGTTGCTGCTGATAGGCTTATCAGCAGCATTCATCACTTGTTGCTGCTGATAGGCTTATCAGCAGCATTCATCACAAGTTGCTGCTGATAGGCTTATCAGCAGCATTATTCTCATCTCTGCTGCTGATAGCTTTATTCTCTGAAGACCAAACGTTGCAGCTGACTATCCATGTGAAGCGCCTCTGACACCTTTCTGCAAAAGCAACTGCCACACTCCAAGCAGAAGGAACCTCAATGGTGCAACCAATAAAGGACGATGACGCTCTTCTCCAAGCATGCAAACAATGACGCCTAAGAAGACGTTTCAATAAAGTTATCTAGATTAGCCTTTGCGTGTAATTGAGATTAATAAACAAGATCAACGGCTTGTGTTAGATCTGATCCTTAGAATCAAGGGTCTGTCTTGATTCTAAGTTACTATATATATCTTGTAAACACTTCAAACAAAGTGTGGTTACTAGTGCTTGTGCTTATACTTGCTAGTGCTTGTGTGCGTTGATAGTGCTTCTTGATAGTGTTTTACTTGTAAACTTGTAATCTCAGAAGTCTAATACAACAGTGCATTTATCAGTATTCTTGCTGTTTACTTGTTTACTTTGTTGGTTGCTATTGTTTCCGCCAATATCAACTAGAACAGAATCACCTTGTAATCTTACGATCCTACAACATGCACCAAACATCATCTTCAACCTTGCAATACAAGAAGTTTAGCCATGAATGGCTATACTAACTAGCATAACGCTGAGTTTCGTAGGCTCCCCTATTGTGGAACAAGGAGGAAGAGCCCCTCTACTCACTACTACTGCTCTAATACTACTAGAAATGAACTATTCTCTCTATCTTGAGGTATGGAATGGTGTACTCAAGTGTGTGGAATGAAGAACCCAAGCCATCTATTTATTGGCCTCAAAATGAGCAATGCTTGGCCGTGCATTGGATTGCACGGGCGTGAAACACCTCAGGAATCAAACAGGGTACACGGGACAGTGTACTTGTCCCTTGGAGAGCAAGTTGGACCTTGCACGGTCGTGCAATGGGATGCACAGCCGTGCATCCCCTCCTTGCCTCCTGTTTTGTCTTTTAGCTGCTTGTGTTGACTTATGTTGACCTGGTTTGACTTCTTGGGACTTAATGCTCGTGTTTGGTCCTCTGAAAGCTTGAATTCTTCATGTTTTAAGATTGTTTTTGCTCTGTTTATCTTGGGACCAAATAACCTGCAATTGTAAAATATAAACGCTTTAAGTATTAATTGCAAGGTTATTAATCAATTTGTACCGTAATATAGGGATTATCATGCATGCAAAACTTGTATAATTTAGGGCATATCAATTAGTAAGTCCAAACGGCATAAATGTGAACTCATAATGTCCATATCTGGTTCGAAAAGAAGTTTTTGGAATATCTTCCTCCTGAACCTTTAGCTGATGATATCCTGAACGAAGATCTATTTTAGAAAAATGGCATGTGCCTTGTAACTGATTAAATAGATCACCGATTATAGGAAGTGGATAACGATTCTTGATCGTTACTTTGTTTAGCTCTCGATAGTCAATGCACATCCGCATTGTACTGTCTTTCTTTTTAAAGAAAAGAATTGGAGCACCCCAAGGTAATGAACTTGGGCGAATGAATCCTTTCTCCAGTAATTCATCCAGTTGTTTCTTCAATTCTTTCATTTTTGTTAGAGCTAAACGGTATGGGGTTTTGGAAATAGGTGCCGTTCCTGGTACAAGATTGATCTTGAATTCTAGTTTTCTTTCGGGTGGTATACCCGGTAGTTCATCTAGAAATACAGCTGCATAATCAGCTACTACCGGTACATCTTCAATCTTCTTTTCTTTTGTACTAGTAGAAAACTGAATCAAATATGCGATACATCCCTTTTGAAGACATTTAGTTGCTTTTAGCATTGAAATCAATTAGTTTTCTTAAAGAAGCATTCTCCTGCATGCCCCTTCTTGCAGATTTTACATTCAGGGATTGAAGGATAAAATCATCCTTTTGTAGGCTGGTTTCTTTTCTTCCAAGGAGAATTATTTTTCTGATTCTTCGCAGCCTTTTTGACAATCTCTCTTACCTTCCCTTCTTCCTGCTTTCTGATCATGCCGTCAGTTAGGACTCCTCCTAGCTGAACAGCAGATGCTATAGTCTGAGGAATAGTAGCCTTGACCATATCCCTGATATCCTCAACCAGACCCCAGATATATCTCTTGATTAGATTGGAGTCGGGGGTTGAAAGGTGTGGAACTAAACGAGAGTAATCAAACATTTTGGAGACAATCTTGATGTTTCACTCCTTCCATACGAAGAATCAGGAATTTGGTTTCAATCCTTTCTCCCTCATTAATGGAACAGAATCGTTGAATCATTAGTTCTTTGAATTCTTCCCATTCTAACGCATAGGCTTTGTGTCTGCTCCTGGCTTGAACTACGGAGTTCTACCACTCCAATGCTTCATCGTTGAATAAGTTTGATGCATAGAGAACCATATCCTCATTAGCACATTTGCTGATGGCAATAACAAATTCTACTTTTTCCAGCCACCTCAGGGTTGCCACCGCTCCTTCACTACTTGCATACTCCAATGGTTTACATCCTTGAAATGCATGAAATGTGCATCCTTTCTTTCTTTTCCTCTTCTGGCTAATCTCTTCCTCGTCACTTTCAGAATTGTCCTCATTCGAGCTGATATTTTCTTCTCGATTATTTTTAGATTAATCATGTTTCAGTTTTGCTTTCTGTTCTTTCATATTTTTTAAAATTTTAGGAAGAGCTTCTTCAATCCCTTCTGCAACTAGTGTCTTCATTTCAGCTTTTCGTTGTAGTTGTTAAGAAGTTTCATTATTTGTAATTTATTTGTTCTTGCCCCGTGTATTCTGGGATGGTCCTTGTTTTGACATTCTAAAGAAAGAGTTTATTCAGAATATATATTTATTACATAGCCAGAAAAAGAGATTTACATATAACCCTGACTATGGGCATTATCAAGCATTTGTCTTAACGCTCTATTCTGGGCATCTACAGATGCTAATCTATGATTTTCTCTTTCTAATTCTATTACTCGTTCCTGTAATGATCTTATGTGATCATTATTGGGAATTTCCTCATTCTACTGAGAATTTTGTATATTGGTAGGCTTATCATATTCATATGGCTTATTAGAATCTTCTTTTTCTTCTCCTTTAGGAACAAAATTATTTTCATATGGGATCTCAGATAATCCTTGATAGTAATAAGGATTGTAGTATGGATTTTCTCGGTAATCCAAATTTTGACTTGCAGCCGTTAAGGCTGAATGAAAGCTGATCGAAGGTACATAAGGATTTGTAGGAGGTGGTAATTCTCCTAAACTTCTATATGTATTTCCTAAACTTACTCCAGGTTCTAGGTCCGTTTCATTTGTTGGTTGGAATTCGTAACCAGGTGGAGTATACTTCTGAACATAGTGTGGACCTTTTCCTTTGCCAGTCATCTAATAGAAACAAAATACTTTTATTTATATCTTTATTATAAGGAAAATAACAAGTTACAATATTTGATATCATCTTGTCATACTTTGTAAACTAGGGTAATTATCGTTCCAGAGTAGCACCTCCAACTTAAATGTTCCAGGAAAGAATGACGGGTCCAGGAGGGATTTATACACCACTCTTTCCTTAGACAGAACATTCAGTTTGTTAGATAACTACATACCACTCGGATGGTTACCCTTAGGTTACAATGACGTTGATAAACTTTTTAATTATTCTTTCTTTTTGTCTTTCCTTTTGTTCTTCTTTTCTTTTTCCTCTTCTAGTTGACGAACCCGCTCCTTGAGTTGTCTTGATTCCTTTTTCACTTCGTCCGTCTCTCTTAGAGCACGGTTAAGAAATTCAATGCGGGTTCCGAGATGAGGGGAGGGATAATTTTATGGGGGAGGTGGTTCATGGATACCAAATAACATGTCATTATACACGTTATGGTAAGGATCATCAGGTCCATCAGTCGGCTCATTGATATATTCTTCCAGCATCATGGTCTTAGAATATGGATTTTCTTCTCCTACAAGGTAAAGATATGGATCCCTAGTTTCAAGTTGTTGCTCCTCGGGCTCCTCTCCTTCTTGTACTTTTTGATATACTTCCTCTATTTCCTCCGCAGATACGTGCACGCGCTCTGTGGGAGTGCGGACACGCGTCTTCGGTTTGGAGGATCTGATAGGTCCTGCTTCATCAGGTCTATCCTGATGAGTTGGTGGTACTGTTTCGGTACCCCAGTTCTCAAAATCAGATTTTCCCATCATCTAGGAAGTGCTTGAACCATTAAGGTTCTTAGGATTTCTTGTGGTATAGATTCATTGTCGGAGATGATGATTACTTCGTTATTAGGTCCTTCACTGTCAGAAATAACTACAGGTTCTTTTCTAGATCCCGTAGGATGATACTTTTCCTCTCCAGTTTGTCCAAAGATATAGGTATAGTAACTATCTCCTGACATCTGTATTTTTATTACTTAATCGTTATTGAGATCTATCTACTTTTACTTAGCATGCAATCTATACTGGTTTGAGCTTAGATAACTTACCTGAGTATCTTATTTGCTAAAACCAAATAATATCAAATCAAGTTACAGCTTAGATACTAATTCTTAGTATCTTATTTGCTAAAGTAAATGGCTCTGATACCAACCTGTCACACCCCGGATTTAGCCTACCCGGGAGTGCGACTCCCGGTTGGTACCTGTCTCTTATTTTATTATATTAGAGTTTTATAAACATAGCAGAATGATTTATAAATTTTCATAACTCAGGATCTTTTCAAAAGACGGGGAAACTCCCGTTTCATTTCATTTCATAATCAGGGAAAATACCCCGAAAATTTATACAAACGTTTTGTTTATCAAAACCAAGTTTACATGCGCCATTTCTTTCAATAGATGTCTAGGGTGGACGTTCCCGTTCGTGACATCTTTACTTCTCTTTCAATCCATGGCTGTATCAATATAAAATCATCCTTGGTTACCTGTAAAACGTTTGAAAATATTTTATCAGTATAAACTGGGGAATACAAGTATATTTTAAATCATAATCTGACAAGCGTGAATAAATATAACAATTTGCCCATATTTGAATGGTCAATTTACACATCCAGCGGACCACTTGACCCGAATGTATAACCATTAGCCACGCCAGACACTTTCTTGAATCATCATTGTTTTACGTTAAATGGGATTCCGCCTTACGCCTCAAGCGATATAGGTCTTACGTATTATAAACAACCAAGCCATAGCCCTAGCCCCGTTACAGCGTTTCATCTGTAACACGTGTATGCATACTGACTCTATGGTCTGCATGCTAGATAGTAAATCACCTTATGCGACCAATGTTTGTATTAGTTCATTCAAGTCAGATCACAATCAAAACAGTTTTCAATTTTGAAATCATTTTATAAAAATACAAGTATTCACCTCAGTAGAGTTTCATCTTAGTGATCTTCTTAAATGAGAGTCCTATTGGGCAGCGTCTCTGCTTAAATAGTCTAGCTTGGTTTCCTCGAGCGTTTCATAGCTTCTCAGTTTTCTCTAGAACGTTCCGGCACTTCTGGAACTTAAACGTACAAGTGGGAGTGGATTTAGGGGAGTGGAATATCAGATAATAACTCAAAAGTTCGAGTTTTTGTGTTTAGAAATGGATGTATACAAGTTGCTATTTATACACAATTTTGGCAGTTGTGACGGACCGTTATTGGTGTTGACGGTCTGTGACCGTTTGATCATAACGGACCGTTACCGATCGGTGACGGACCGTCACCGCTCTAGGGTTGCGGAGTCATCTGACACGTGTCAGTGTCTGGTTCAATTGCGGCGTGACGGACCGTTACGAGTCCGTGACGGTCCATCATAGGGTTTCCACGCGTCAATTTTAGGCCATTAGTCACTCGACACGTGGGGCGTCATCATGACACCCGTGCTTAACCCGTAACGGACCGTTACAGACCATGACGCTTTGTTACCGTCCGATTTTCATGTTTTTGACTTTTTGGTTCTTGATCTTTTATGTAATTACATTTCTAGTCGCTTAACTTTTATTTTTATTACATTTGGTATGAAATTTTCAAGAATGTTACAGTTTATTCCCTTTTAAACAAGTGTGTTTTTACTCGTAAATATAAGTGGAATTAGTTGGACACAAATATACCTCTCTTTCTTGTACTCGTGTTGCGACCATATTAGTTTTTGTGTTTTCTTTTATTTATGTGGAGTGTGAAAGTGAAATATATGTCCATTTCAAAATTCATGATTGATTAAATTACGTTTGGTTACCTTTAACTATCACTCCTTGAAAAACTAAAAAGTTGAAATACATTAGATATAGGGTAAATTAGCCAATTGGTAGGATGATAAAAAGATCCTGGAAAGCAGGATTGGGGACGGGTAAAAAAAAACAAGATGATTTGCAATATAAAGTCAAAAAAGCATTTGATCATTTTTTTTACTTTTCAGTGTTTTGAAGCAGTGGCAGTAACCTAATAAACGATAGAAAAGAGGCTATGAACGAAATATAATATCCCTCCAAGAGAAAGGAAATAATGACGCGAGTCCACAAGAAACATTCGGTTTGTGATTTACAATCGTTCCAATCACCAGCAGCGCCAATCAAATGGATAGGATTACCTTCATCCAATGTACGCATATGTTCATACATGAATAAGATAATTGTTCTTTTAATAAAAAAACAAAACGTGAACACGTGTCTCATTTATTTATTTATATTCACGAGCATTTGCTTATGCTTGTCCATTAAGGTCTGATCATGTTAGTTTATGTGTTCATATATTTTGATAAAGTTAAAAGAACGAACAAGAATAAAACACTGTTTGTTTGGTTCCTAGAAGAGAGATCAAGTACCATGTAAAGAAGAAAGATAGCAATGACAGTTGCCTCCCAAGAGAAGCTTTATGGGTCTGGTCGTCATGACTACAAGCGGTGCAAGCACTTAGCAAGGCAGCCAACACATGAGTTAGTCTCAACAACAAAATTGCACCGCGGACTGTAAAGTCCAGTTCACCACAAGCACATTCGAGGGACAAGCCCTCACAGGGTGGAACTCGCACGTTCAGACCTTAGATCTAGACGTTGCCAAGGCCATACCATGGGAAGACTTCAAGGAGATGTTGAAGAAGGAATACTGCCCTCGGAACAAGCTGCAAAAGTTGGAACAGGAATTCTGGAACTTGTCAATGGAGGGTGCAGATGTGGAAGGTTACACCACAAGATTTCACGACGTGGCACGGTTGTGTCTGCACATGGTCACACCGGAGTTCAAGAGGATTGAAAGGTATATTTGGGGATTAGCACCTCATATCTAAAGTATGGTGACATATGCTGAACCCGCCGCTATCCAGAATGCAGTGAGACTTGCTCACAACTTGACCGACCAAGAGGTTTGTCAGGGTGTACTGGCCAAAAAAGGATCTTTTGTGAAGCCATATGATAACAAAAGGAAATGGGACAACACTCCCGTGAAAACCTTTGCACCACCAGCTCCGAGGAGACAAGAAACGGTAAGAGCCTTTGTCACAGGCCCACCAGAGAAGAAAGCTAGAGGTGGATACACTGGGAATCTACTGAAATGTAACAAGTGTGGTTTCCACCACACAGGTGCATGCGAAGACTCCAAGTGTAAAAAAATGCAACCGTTTCGGCCACTAACGCTTGAGCAAACTGTGGATGCTTCGAGTGTGGAGACCCTGAGCATTTCTGCAAGGACTGCCCAAAGTTAAGAATTCCGGGTAATAATAATGCACGTGACAGAGCCTTTATCATAGGTGCCGTAGAAGCTCGACAGGATCTGAATATTGTCACGGGTACGTTTCTTGTAAACAACCATTATGTCTCTATTTTATTTGATACAGGTGTCGATAGGAGCTTTGTGTCCAGTAAATTTAGTCCATTACTTGGTATTAAACCAACCGCACTAATTTTAACTACACAATAGAGTTAGCCGATGGCAAACTAACTGAGACTGAATAGATAATCCAAGGGTGCATCTTGGAACTGGCAAACCACCCATTCGATGTAGACTTACTACCGGTAACACTTGGTAGTTTCGACATAGTCATTGATATGGACCGGTTGTCCAAGAATCGAGCGCATATCATGTGTCATGAAAAGATTGTTTGTATCCCACTACCGAACGGAGAGACACTATCGATTCAAGGAGAAAAAGGTGGTACTGCAATAAGAATCATTACATATATGAAGACCCAAAAGTACTTACGAAAGGGCTATCATGCAATCTTAGCGCACGTAACGGAGAAGCAGCAGAGGAAAGGAAAATCAAGGATATACCTATCGTTCGGGACTACCCCAAAGTATTCCCCGAAGATTTGCCTGGACTTCCACTACCGAGGCAAGTCGAGTTCCGGATCAATTTTACACCAGGAGCTGCTCCGATAGCATGGTCACCTTACCTACTAGCGCCATCGGAAATGCAAGAGTTATCTAATCAACTACAAGAGTTGTTAGACAAGGAATTCATATGACTGAGTTTTTCGCCATGGGGAGCCCCGGTCTTGTTTATCAAAAGGAAGGACGGGACTTTCCGCATGTGCATTGACTACAGGAAGTTGAACAAAGTGACAATTAAAAACCGGTATCCTCTACCAAGGATCAACGATCTGTTCGTCTATTACAAAGATCAAGCTACTATCTGAAGATTGATCTGCATTTGGGATACCATCAACTGAGGATTCAAGAGGACGACATTCCAAAGACTGCTTTCTGAAGTTGTTACAGTCATTACGAGTTCATGGTCATGCCATTTGGGTTAACCAATGCACCGGCCGTATTCATGGACCTCATGAATCGGGTGTGCAAGCCCTATTTGGACAAGTTCGTGATTGTATTCATCGACGACATACTGAGATACTCACGAAATCAGGAAGAGCACGCACAACATCTGATAATAATCATGGAATTACTAAAAGATGAAATGTTGTAGACCAAATTCTCAAAGTGCGACTTCTGGATTTGAGAAGTGCAATTCCTTGGACATACGGTCAACGAGAGAGGTATACATGTTGACCCATCCAAAATCAAAGCATAAAGAATTAGGAGACACCTAAGACTCCAACAAAGGTGCGACAATTCTTGGGTCTTGTGGGCTATTACTGACGATTTATCGAGAATTTCTCCAAGATAGTCCAATGATGTAGTGCAAAGTACACATCTTTATTACATTGTTTTCGTGCATTTTTATATAGTTTTGTATTCGTTTTTAATTGTTTTTTGTTTAGTATTGAGTCTATTGTGTGTTTATAGGAGCTCGTGTGAATTATCAAGTCAAATCATGGAGAAACCAAGCACGAGAGTGAAGCCCAAGGGAAAAAGTTAAAAAGTTGGATTTTTGGTCCTTCGCGGTACGAGAAGGAAGAGAGGCCTTGTCTCGTGGTACGCGAGAACTTGGAAATTCGGGCGCGACTAATATGTCCCTCGCGGTACGCGAGGGCTGGCCACAATCTCTCGCAATACGCGGAGGACAGGAAATAAGAGAAAAAGCCCAAATCGATTATATTAGGTTTTCTAATGCCATTCTTTGAGGGGTTATATTGTTTTGCCGTCTGGAGAGAGCTAGGAGGCTATTTTGGAGCTGGAGAAGGTGTTTTAAGTGCAAGATCGAAGCTTTTGATTCCGGGTTTGTTTAATTTAGCTTATTCGGGTTTAAAGTTCGAATCTTTATCTTTGAGTTCTGTGTTTGAAACCATGTTTGTGTTTATTGCTTCTGTTCTGGATGCTTTGAATATGATAGTTGGCTAAAACATTGATTCTGCCTGGGTCATTAGATGAATATTGGTTTTTGGTTTCAATTGATGGATTAATGATTTTGTAGCAATCTTATGTTAATGATTATGATGTTTCAGCATGTTTAGATCTGATGTGTGATTGATTATACGTTCCGTATGTTATTTGTGGATGTCTTCCAGTTTGAATAGCGTATCTAGATCATAGACTGTGTGTTTGTGGTTATTTGATGGTTTGCTAGACGTAGTATTCCATAGGAATTGTGATTGAGAGTAGGTTAGATCTGAGTGTTCTTCTTATCTCGATACCGGAAAGGTGAGAGGTAATCGGTTAGTCTTCGTATTAGGATTCTGAGTGTTAACTATCTGAGAGGAAGTTGCCTTAGGTTCTTAGTGATTGTTGCTATTCCGAGTCATAGTTGTTGATCTGAGATTACCCCGTGCATCTTCGATGTATTATGGATAGTGAGACTGAGAGGTGATCTGTCTGTTGGGTACATTATCATTGTTGGAGAGACTGAAAGGTAATCTGAGCATCTGGTGAGTTTACTACATCTTTAGGTTTCTTAGTTGGTGACACCCTGAGAGTGATTAGGGATCCACTAGGTTGTCTAGATCTGTTATCCTTAGATACCCAGATCCATCATTGTTTCCATAACCGGTAGAAGTTGAGCTTTGCAAGTAGGATTCCGACCTAGGTAGTATTCTTCCCATTCCTGGTATTTCCCTAAGTTCTTTGTCTGATAGTTCGAGTCGATCGTTAGTTCGGCATTGATTAGTATAATCAGTAGTGTAGAAATCCCCCAACCAAATCATCTTTAGTCCGAGTCAGAGTCCATGTTAGCTGTTTAGTGTCTCTAGGGTTCGATAATCCGGTTTACCATTAAGCTGTGCTACACTCGATAGGTACACTTGCCTGTCAATGCGGTTTAGTTCATAGGTACTCCATTTATTACTTAGGAGTCTAGGTTAGGTTTATTTGTTAGTTTTTATAGACCGTCTGAGCTACATCATCCAACCACTGACCACTTTGACTCAGAAGGATAAGAAGTTCGATTGGGATGGTAAGGCAGAAGCAGCATTCTAACTGCTTAAAAATAAACTCTACAATGCATGATCCTATCACTTCTAGAAGGAACAGACGACTTCGTTGTATACTGCGATGCGTCACATCAAGGACTCGGTTGCGTACTGATGCAGAGAGAGAAGGTCATTGCTTACGCTTCCCGACATCTCAAAGTTCATGAAAAGAACTACACCACCCATGACATGGAATTGGGAGCTGTGGTTTTCGCACTTAAGATCTGGAGACACTACTTGTACGGTACGAAATGCATAATCTTCACTGATCACAAAACTCTGCAACATATTTTCTACCAGAAAGATCTAAATATGAAGCAGCGCGAATGGGTCGAATTACTTAACGACTACGACTGTGTAATTCGCTATTATCATGGAAAGGCAAACATTGTTGCTAACGCCTTGAGCAGGAAAGTAATAATCCAAACAGCGTCGAGTGCGAGTGTTACAGTTGATGATTCACACGAATTTACCCACTCAAATCTGTGACGCTCAATTCGAAGCTCTCAATGAAGAAAATTTGAAACATGAGTCCTTACGAGGTATGGACAAGCAACTAGAGGTCAAGTCCGATAACACACACTACTTCATGATTCAGATTTGGGTATCGAGCTATGGGAACCTAAGGGATCTAGTGATGAATGAAGCACACAAGTGCAGATACTAGATTCACCCCGGCTCTGATAAGATGTACTATAACCTCAAGGAACTTTACTGGTGGCCCAACATGAAAGCCGACATCGCCACCTACGTCAGTAAGTGCTTAACCTATTCGAAGGTTAAAGTGGAATACTAGAAACCGTCATGATTACTTCAACAACCAGATATTCCATAGTGGAAGTGGGAGCAGATCTCCATGGACTTCTTTACGAAGTTGCCCAGAATATCCAACGGATATGACACAATCTAGGTGATTATCGACCGCCTAACAAAATCTGCGCACTTCCTCCCGATCAAGGAAATCGGCAAAATGGAGAAACTAACCAGGACCTACCTGAAAGAAGTAGTCTCAAGGCACGGGGTGCAAATCTCTATCATCTTAGATAAGGATAGTCGATTCACTTCCCGATTGTAGCAATCGCTGTAGAAAGAATTGGGTACCCGATTAGACATGAGTACCACGTATCACCTATAGACGGACGGTCAGAGTGAAAGGATCATCTAGACACTCGAGGACATGCTTAGAGCTTGTGTGATCAGAGTTTTTCTACAAAAACAGTTACCACACTAGTATCAAGGCCGCACCATTGGAAGCACTTTATGGAAGAAAGTGTTGATCACCGATCTGTTAGACTGAGGTGAGAGATAGCCAATTCACCGATCCATAAATCATTCACAAGACAACCGAGAAGATCGTTCAGATACGAGACCGAATGAAAGATGCGCGTGATTATCCCAAAAGTTACCCTGACGTGAGACGCAAACCTTTGGAATTTCAAGTTGGAGACAAAGTCTTACTAAAAGTCTCGCCTTGGAAAGGAGTAATTCGTTTTGGAAAACGAGGTAAGCTAAACCCCCGTTACATTGGACCATTTGAAATTCTAAAAAGGATTGGTCCCGTAGCTTACAAGCCCAACCTACCACAAGAGCTTATGACGTGTTTCACAAGTCGAATATGAAGAAAGGCTTGTCAGACGAGACACTAGTCATACCACTTGATGAGATTCAAACTGATAATCAACTTCATTTCATTGAGGAACTCGTCGAAATCATGGACCGAAAGGTCAAGAGATTGAAACAAAGCCGCATTCCTATAGTCAAGGTCCGGTGGAATTCCAGACGCGGAACGGAATTCACTTGGGAATGCGAATCCCAGATGAAGCATAAGTACCCGCAGTTGTTTGAAACTACACCATCTACTAATGACACTACCTGAATTTCAGGACGAAATTCCCTTTAAAAAGGGGAGTATGTGACAACTGGAAATTTCTGGTTAATATCCGTCCCCAACATTTACATGATTACGCGTATGTTCACATGCATCATACTTAATTATAGTTAATTAAGTTCATTCTGTGCATAGCAAATTCCATTCCTTACGTTTCATGCATCGGTAATTTGGTGAATTACTGGATCACACACGCGTCATGTCACATGAACATTGGTGAATTACGAATTTAATACTTTAAAAAATATTTGAAGTATGCAAATTATATGTAATACATAGTCCAGGTTACAATGTGTATAGTCCAGTAACATTGGTGCTATATTATTTCATGCTTAAATTGATTTTTTGAGGATTTTTAGAGCGTGTTTTATTTAAAACATAGTCCAGGTTACAATGTGTATTGTACCGGTATCAACTAACTAAATTATTTTTGTCAAATTATTAGTTAATGTTTAATAATGATTTAATGTCATCTTGTGAATTTATTAAAACACATTTATAAAAATAAAACTGGCAATACTTGGAACTAACAAACTCATCAACACACCCCACCCCCCTCTCTACACCACCCAAAGCCGCCACCACCTATACCACCTCTAATCATTATTTTTTTCAAATTTTAAAAACCAATTTTCCTCCCATATGAGTCCATAAATACCCACATGAACTCACTAACTTAACCTTTGCAAACTTTAGCTAGTTCAAGCAAAAACCAAACCCCCAATCCTCCCCTTGAGCCGTCGGCCCTACCCACACACACCCACACCATATTTTTGTTGACCTTCAAGCAATACAAGAGCATCTAGTGTGATACCGAGGGCGCACGAGGTGATACCAAATTCAAGAAAACTAGCTAACAAATTCAAAATCTTGCTTTCTTACGTAAGGATTCATCTTTATATTTTTACTTATTTATTTTATCATTTATATACAAATGGTTATATTAAACCATTTCACCCAACAAACAAACACACTTGAAAGTCATGACCATGATTTGACATGTGTTTTTGCTATTTGGTTTTGTCAAAATAAACAAGTTAGTACAATACACAAGTGCATTGGGTTATTTGGTTTTATATGAGTCGATTGGTGACAACTTGCTATTTCAGGAAACTTTATCAATTCTAAAACCGGGTTTTTAAGTATAAATGGGTTTTTTTGTGTTGGAAGTCAAAAATAGGTGTTTCTATGGTACTTAAACTTATATGGTTCGTAAGTTGTGAAAATATTGGTTGGATTGTGATTTTGGACTCAAGTATACATTCTAAATAAGGAAACTTTATTGAAACAAAAACCGTGTTTCAAGTTCTAAAATGATGTTGAAGGTTCAAGTGTGTTCATTATGATGCTTATAAACATTTAAAAACTTTTTGTTAGCATATATTACTTGAGTTTGTGTAGTATTTAAATACTTAGTCAATAGTATGTACAAATGTGTTTTCTAGTTTGATTTTTGTTAAGATGTATTTTATATATTTTCCGGGTAATGACCCGAGTTGGAATTCCAAACTTATTTCGAGGATTCATGAACATCTAATGTTACTATTATTACTTATATTTATTTTTAAATAAATACACTTTACAATTCTTTAACGTATCACCAACGGCTCGTCGGGTCAAACTCGGTTGCATAACCCAACCTACACATTTCATAGACTTTATAGCCTTAACGTTTTAGGGCACGGTTAGGTCGGCTACATTTTCGTACTTTTGTTAGTGTTCGTGTCAGGCATTTCAACCACACTTTTACTTATTTTCCTTTTTGGGGGAGATTACATACAAACTTTGCTTTTCATTGGACATAATTACACTTACTTGATTTCACATGTTATATAAGCGGGTACGTATCATACAAAGTCCTCTCACAACTGAACCATTAATTACATTACAAAGCAAGGTAATCATGAATAGTACTATTTGGGTTGACAAGCCCCACCAGCGTTAGCAGCGCTAACTTTGACTGGTGGTCAAAACGGGTGCATCATTAGCCTAATCACCCCATGCTAGGCATGGTAGAGGCACCACATATATTACATTTACAGTTACAGTCAGCTTCGGTTTAGGTTTACTTGTTATAACATTGTAGTATTGTCTGTATAGCAATCAAATCATAGAAAGTTTGTGGTCCATTACAATGCTTTACTTTTACATACAAACCTGTGAACTCACCAACATTATTGTTGACTCATTTAAGCATGTTTTCTCAGGTCGATAAATTGCATTTTGTAGAAACAAAGACTGATGGCTACAAAATTCTCTAAGTACAACTGCTGTGGACCTCATAGTTTACTGCAGATCGACAAACTGCTGCGGATAAGCTTATCTGTAGCGGATACTTGTTCTTCTGCTGAAAAACAAATCTGCTGCGGATTGCCTTATCTGCTGAAGACCAAAGTTGCTACTGATAGGCAAATCATCAGCAGCTGTGGACAGTTGTGTCTTGCTGTTGATCAACAACATTGCTGCTGATAGCCATTCCCTCTGAAGATCAAACGTTACAGCTGACTGGCTTCGATAAAGCAACCATTACCATTGACAACTTTCTGCTATGACACTGACACACTCCACGCAGAAAGAATGTTACTGGTGCAAGAAATTAAAAGACAATGACGCTCTTCTTCCAAGGACTCAAGCAATGATGTCTAAGAAGACGTTTGAGTAAAGATAAATTTTGTAGTTTTTATTGTCATTACATGTAGAATAGCTTCAATACAAGATCAACGGCTTGTGTTAGATCTGATCCTTAGAATCAAGGGTCTGTCTTGATTCTAAGTTACTATATAAGTAGTACTTAGAGTCATTGTATACAGGTGCTTTTCCTTAAGAGTTTTCTCTGTAATCTTTGAAGCTTAATACAAATTGCATTTATTAGTATTCTTCTTGTTTACTTGTTTACATTGCTTAGTTGTGATTGTTTCCACCAATCTCAACTAGAATAGAACCATATTGTATTCACCGATCCTACAAGTATACAAATTGCATTTATCATTATTCTTCTTGTCTACTTGTTTACATTGCTTAGTTGTGATTATTTCCGCCAATCTCAACTAGAATAGAACCATCTTGTATTCACCGATCCTACAAGTGATATCAGAGCTTTGGCTCACAGATTAAACAAACTAACACTTGTTTAATCGTTCTCTGGTTCTATTCTAAACTATCACAAATCAAAAATGGCACAAAACAATGGAGTTGAAGACATTGGAAGCATCAGCAGACCACCAAGACTGGTGTATGGAGAAGACTATGATATGTGGAAGAACAGAATGGAAAGCTTCTTCTGCTATCAAGAATATGGGATGTGGAAATCCATTTAAGATGGACCATACATACTCATGGTGGCCTCCACTGATTCCGGAGGTACACTGGTTCCCAAAGAATCCTCCAAATACTCTAATGAAGACATCAAGAAAATGGAGGTATATTTCAAGGCCTTGGGAGCCATCCAGATGTGCTTACCAAATGAAGTTTTTCACAACTTCAGAGGATACAAAACTGTAAAGGAGCTATGGGAGGCTCTTGAGAAGATGTTTGCTGGTATAGAGGAAGTAAAAGAAAACAGAAGAGACATCCTGAAGCAGCAATAAAAATATTTCGTCTAGAAGGAAGGTGAGTCTCTAACTGTTTTATTTAACAGATATACTTATCTTGTAGGTGAGCTGCAGTGCTCAAAAGTGAAGCTAGAGAATGAAGATATTCTCAAGAAGTTCATTAGGTCTCTACCCAGTTGCTGGACACTCTACACAGTGTCCATCAGAAGAACTGAGAATCTGAAGACTCTATAGATGACTGAGCTTTTCGCTATGCTAAAGACCTATGAATTGGAGATGATTCAGGCCAAGGAAAAAAGCTCAAGCTACCAAACAGGCTCAACATCCACCACCACCTCTTCTGCCCTCCACTCTGACCACTCAGGTCCTAGTTCAAGCAACTATTATCCTCCCATCGTCACTCATCCCCAAACTCCAACCTCTCAATCAAACAACTCACCATTTCTTCTTGAAGCCCCACCTCAAACATCAACCTCTGATGCTTTTGTCTCTGAAAACTCATGCAATATGTCCTTTATCAAGGAAGAACTGGAATGTTTTCATCCAGATGATCTAGAAGAAATGGATATACAGCACTCCAAACCATGCTCTCTCTAAGAGCAAAAAGGTTCTACTCAAGAACATGAAGACCTTTTCCAAGCAACAACTCTAACACCAAGGTTGGCTTGGACAAAAGCAAATTAAGGTGTTACAACTGTAACTAACTTGGTCATTTTGCTAGAGAATGCAAGGCACCAAAGGTAAACCCAGCTGCTGTTCATACCAGACAAGCTCACCAAGCTCAGCCAAGATAGCAACATGCCACTCCTACAAACTGCAGCTTGTGCAACTGTTGGAACTGCTGACTTTGACTGGAGCTTCCAGTATGAGGATATTCCTGCCAACAATCAAGCTCTAATGGCAGACACATCAGAGGTACCACCTCAGGTATATGAAATCTGTGTACTCAAGCTTGTATTGATAAGGTCCTTGGATACAGGAAACATAACCATAATCTCATAGATCAAAATGAAGAATTTCACCAAATGAAATCTGAATTTAAAAAGGTTGAAAACAGTTACAAGGAAAAGATTGATTGTTTAAAGAAAGAAATTTCATCATTAAAACATGAACAAACAAACCTTGAAACTCAAATTGATGACCTTATGGTTAAGTTAAAAGCTACAAGGGCCGAATTAGCAGACCAAAAGGTCTATGTGGAAAAATATAAATTTGCATCCAAAAAGCAGCAAAGACTTTTGTATGCTCAAATTCATGAAAAGGTAACTGATGGTCTTGGATTCCAAGCTGAACAACCCTACAATGTTGTTCCTCCACCCGCTGACTATGTAGCCATTCATGAACCAAGTTTCAATCTTTCCAACCTTGACATGGCCAACCGAAATCTTGACCCTGTTGTCCAAGAAACCCCTGTGCAAGAATGCACTACTTCATCCGAGTCTGAGTCAACATGCTCAGACTCCACTGAAACCAATAAAGTTTCATCACCACCTACCTGTGAAGTTATTAAAGCCAACAATCCAAGCCCTTTCATCCCTTGATAAACAGTACCAGTATCTCAACCAACCAAACAAATCAGAATCAGCCATCCTCCAGAAAGAAGAAAGCTAACTGTTGAAAAGGGACAATCTTCAACCTCCACCAACTCAAAGCCTCAATCTAAATCAATCCAACAAAGGAAGGTGTTTGACATATGTCATGCGCCTGGAGAGAGAGCTCCATATGTTCAAAAGACATTGGAAGAAGCCACATTTGAGCACAACAAATCTCACCCTTGGAACTTCAAAGAATTGTTCAAAAGAAAGGACTATGTGTACTTCCAAAGGGACAAACTGGCGAAATCATGCTTTATATGTGGGAAATACAATCATACTGCCAGCACATGCTTCTATTACCTTCAACAACAAAGAAACCTAAAGCAACACGCTTTTGAGAAAACAAACAAGAACAAAAAGGTAAGAAGCTTTGAAGCCAAAGCAACTCAGTTCAGAAACTCTCTATCCCCACCAAGAAAGCATCTGCCAAAATCTCAACAATCTTGCATCATCTGTGGTGAATCAGATCACTTTGCTGCAAATTGTAAGTTTAATCCTCTCAAACAGGTTCTTCATCAAATTCCCCTTCAACAAAATCCTATCAGTAAGATGAAGAAGGGTAGGCATACTTCGAAGATTAAACCATCAACAGCAAAAAAAACTGTTGTTGATCAAGTAAGACTCAAGCAACCAAAGGAAAAGCCTTCATTAGCAATCAAGATTGCTGCTGCCCAAGTTAAACCATCAGCAGCCAACAAAAATGTTGCTGATCAATTAAAGCCCAAGCGACCCAAAGACAATTCTTCAGCAACAACCAAGATTGCTGCTACTGAAGTAAAACCATCAGCATCAACAAAATCTGCTGCTGATAAGCCAAAGTCCTCAGTTGCAACATCTGCTACTGACAAAGCAAAGAGAGCTGGAAAACCACCAATTCAGCATTGGAAAGCCAAAATTCTTCCAAGAATCATTATTGGTTCCGTTGAATGCACACATGCTGATACTGATAATCTGAGAACCCTTTTTTACAAAGATGCAAGCTCTTGGAATCCTCTCACTAACTAGATCTCTCTCATGTGCAGGGACAGCCAGGTCACAAGAATAACACCTGGGTGGTAGACAGTGGTTGTTCCAGGCTCATGACAGGCAACAGATCCATCCTCTCCAACTTCAGACATTTCAATGGAGGATATGTTGCCTTTGGAAGTGACTCAAAAGGAGGATCTATTACTGGACAAGGAACTGTGTCCAATGAAAGAATGAGTATTGAAAAGGTAAACTATGTCAAAGAATTGGACTTCAATCTCATGAGTGTTTCCCCGGTCTGTGATCAGAAGCATTTGATGCTCTTCACAGATAAAGAATGCTTTGTACTGTCTCCTGGCTTATCCAAACCTCCTCGAGAAAAGATTTTATTAACTGCTCAGAGAAAAGAAAATCTTTATGTGCTTGACATGAATGAAGTCACTCCATCTGGCAGTGTACCTGTTTTCTGTCAAAAGCTTCAGTTGATGAATTACCTCTCTGGCACAGGAGATTAAGCCATGTTGACATCAAAACCATCAACAAATAAGTGAAGGATAATCTGGTCAGAGGGCTTCCTGACAAAGAATTGCAGCTAGAGGATCATTGCATTGCTTGTTTGAAGGGGAAGCAACACAAGAGTTCTCACAAGCCCAAGACTTTGAATAAAAATGACACTCCACTACAGCTGCTGCATATGGATCTCTTTGGTCCTACAACTATTATGTCAATGGGTATGAAGTCATACTGTCTGGTGATAACTGATGACTACACCAGATTCTCATGGGTATACCTCTTGAAAACTAAAGATGAAACGGCTGAGACTCTTAAATCTTACATTCTTAGGATAGAGAATCAATGCAATCAGAAGGTAAAGATCAGGGCACAAAGTTCAAGAACCACACTTTGAACTGTTTATGTGAAAGCAAGGGAATAGAAAGACAATATAGTGCTCCAAGAACTCCTCAACAAAATGGAGTTGCTGAAAGAAGAAACAAAACTCTAATTGAGTCAGCAAGATCTATGTTGGCTGACTCAAAACTACCTCTCACATTCTGGGCAGAGGCAGTAAGCACAGCCTGCTATGTGCAAAATAGAGTTCTCATAGTCAAGCCTCTCAACAAGACACCTTATGAACTAAGGTTCCAAAGAGTTCCCTACATTGGATTTCTAAAACCTTTTGGATGTCCATGCACAATTCTGATCACACATGGGTCTCTTCCTACGTTTGGTGCCAAATCGGATGAAGGATATTTTGTGGGCTATTCCTCTCAATCCAAGGCCTACAGAGTATTCAACTCAAGAACAAGAATTGTGGAAGAATTAGCCAATGTGGAATGTAGAGAACACATTGCTTGTGAACAGGGAAAAGGCCCAAACTGGCTCTTTGACATAGACTCCTTCACCCAAATATTTGAGCCTCTTATCTTCTCAAATATGGAATCTACCTCTTCACAAGCACCAGCTTCCCCTTTCTCCTCTGACTACAGACTGGATTTTCCTAAATCTTCTATCAGTCTGAAAAGACCATCCATTGATCCTCCATCTGTTATGGAAGCCATTGAAGCAAGTGAAGCCGGAACCAGACTCTCCAATGTCACCAGCAACAGCCTGTCTGAAAATGAAAATTTGAATGAAGACTCTTCGGTAAATGTTGTAGATGCTGCAAATATTACTGCTGATAATACTGATGTAGCTGTTGATATTGAAGACTTTTCCACCATGAATGAAGAAATCCCTGATCAAAATCAAAGTAATCTTGAGCAAGGGATACAGTTGGAGGTGATACCAGCACAAAGGATCAACAAGGAACATCCTCTGGAAAATATTATTGGCCAAGTTCACTAAGGAGTTCTAACAAGAAGCAAATCTCATGAGGCCAATATATGTTTTTTTTCATGTTTTCTATCTCAGGTGGAACCCAAGAAGATAGATGAAGCTCTGAAACACAGCAGTTGGATTGAGGCAATGCAGGAAGAGTTGTTGCAATTCAAGAGACAGGATGTCTGAAAACTTGTTGATCTTCCACCTGGTCAATCTGCCATTGGCACAAGATGGGTATTCAGGAACAAGCAAGATGAGAGAGGCATTGTAGTCAAGAACAAAGCCAGACTTGTAGCTCAAGGCTACACTCAGGAAGAGGGAATTAACTATGATGAAGTCTTTGCTCCTGTTGCCAGGCTGGAGGCCATCAGAATCTTCCTACCATATGCTGCATCAAAGAATTTTTTTTTTTGGAAAAGGGCAGTGCCCTGGCCTTTTATTCCTGAACTGAAAAGGAGATTACAAACTAAACGCATCTCTCCCCCCCCTCCAGGGCATTTTACCTAAGAAGGGGGAAGACCGCAGAGCAAAACCAAACATAAGGCATAAAGCCATTCAAACAGAAACATACGTGGACACGCAGGTCCAAAATGAAACAAACTAGGCGCGCAAGCCTAAAGTAACGCAATACATTACAATAGATAATAAACAACTGTACTCAGACTTCTAGTCTTCCATAACCATCATCATGTGGAAAACCAAATCAAGCGCCAAAAATAACAATCCCAACCATAGGTAGATGAACAAGCTCAACTAAGGAGTTTTCTAAGCAAGCCTAAATCCAAAATAGAACCCAAAAAATGGGCCTAAATAACCTAGGAAAAGTCCATCCACTCTGCAGCCCAATTCCGAGCCCAGTAGGAATTCAGGCCCATGTGAAAGATGCCCAATTATGGCCCAGATAAAAGAACCCAAAACAGGCCCAATCATAAAATTTCCAAGCCTAAGATTATTAAAACCAATCGCAAAGCAAGCCCATTAAGACCAAATGCTAATGCGGCATTTTTACTGAAAAAACGAGGTCCCAAAAAAACAATCCAATCAGCAATAGCATTAGCCCAATACTCTTGAGTCCAGTAGGCCAGGCCCAGATCTCAATCAGAAGCATGAAAAGGAATCCAGAAGCCCAACATTGAGCAAGCCCAAATAACAATAAAAACTGGTTCAGAAAAGGAAACCCGGTTCAGTCGTAGCACCCTAATTCCCAAAACCCTAACCGCAAGCCATGAAACATCCCATCAGTCATTAAGCAGCCTTTCCGGCAGACGAAGTTCCTGTTGCCGGAAAAATGAACATCATCGGAAAAACACATCCGAGGTCCAAATCAATCACACAAACCAGATTAAGCCAAACAGACCAAAACCCAGCACTTTAGAAGGTCATTGGACATGGAGCAGGTCACCGGAATAGCCAATCCAACCACTGGAAAATCACAAGAGACTAGAAAAAGATTATGACACTTCCAAAATCATTATAGGAGGCCGATAACGACCAAATAAACAGCAAACAGACCCAAACCTAAGTAAACCAACATCACAAGGAACGAACAACGCCGATCAGGAATAGATTCTGGCCATAAAATTGGAAAAACTAATCTCTGATTAAAACAAACTAGCCTTATCAGTAAGAACAAACCAGCAAACATACTAGGCGAACATAGAGGATAGAACCTGACTAGAAGCTATCGGCAATAAACATGAAGGTTATTCCGGCCATCAAAACTGAACCGAAACCCACAGAGCAGATTTCAAACATCCAGACACAATGACATCCTTCAAATCACCATAAACTTGCTGCTTATCACAACCATATCCGCCAGAAAATCATGAATCCAAGCCACCAGAAGCTAGATCCGGACAGAAAACCAAACGTAATCACCCAAACATCCTTGAACGCCATCCGATTTAGAACAACCAGTCATGAATGAAGGAAACACTGCAGCACATGTGGCTACCGATCTTTAAAATGATATTGCGTACCTTTGCCCCTCCCTAAAACCTTCAAGCCCAGCCACCACAACCCTACTTTTCAGCGAATCCTCAACCCACCAAGACAAACACGCATTTGATTCATCATTTTGGGCAGATATCATGCAATTCAAATAGAAAAACAAGGTGGATTCCGGTGATGAGAAAGGAAGATGAACACCCACACTCTCCACAGCCGCCACCCTAAAACTACCTCTCAACAGCCGCATCACAATCAAATTCCATATAAGTGGAAAGATATCATCCCAAAGAATGATAACCTGCCGGAAACTTGCCGGATCCAGGCCGGAATTTGGCTGAAAAAAGGAGAAAGATGGGCCGGCCATGGAGAGAGGTGGAGAGAAAAATTCTCTCACACCATTAAGTGTGTGTAAGGAAAAGTTACAAATGATTTTCCATTGCATCAAAGAATTTCATGGTCTATCAAATGGATGTCAAGAGTGCCTTTCTGTATGGGAAGATTGGTGAAGAAGTATATGTCAAACAGTCTCCAGGCTTTGTAGATCCCGCACATCCTAACCAAGTGTTCAAACTAGACAAAGCTCTGTATGGATTACATCAAGCCCCAAGAGCCTGCTATGAAACTTTGTCTGGATATCTACTATGCAACAATTTCAGAAGAGGTGCCATTGACCAGACCTTGTTTATCAAAGATGAAGGGGGAGAAATCTTACTAGTACAAATCTACGTTGATGATATCATCTTTGGATCAACAAGGAAGAAGTTGTGTAAAGACTTTGAGATCCTGATGCACTTAAAGTTTGAAATGAGTTCAATGGGTGAACAAAATTTCTTTCTGGGTCTTCAAGTCAAACAAGTTCCAAATGGAATCTTCATCAGCCAATCCAAATATGTCAAGAACATTTTGGAAAGATTCAAGATGGCTGACTGCTCTGCTGCAACCCCCTATGCAAGTGCACCATCAACTGACTCCAGATAAAGATGGTGAAGACACTGATCAACATCAATACTGTGCAATGATAGGGTCTCTCATGTATCTCACTGCCTCAAGGCCAGATATCATGTTTGCAGTATGTCTCTGTGCAAGATTCCAAGCAGCTCCAAAGAATTCAAATCTTAAAGCTGTCAAGAGAATTTTTAGATACCTAAAGGGAGCCCCAAGACTTGGGCTATGGTACTCTAAAAATGATAAGTTCAATCTATATGCATACACTGACAATGATTATGGGGATGCAACATGGACAAAAAGTCCAAATCAGGGGGATGTAAGTTTCTGGGAGGAAGACTGATTTCATGGCAGTGTAAGAAGCAAACATGTGTCTCAACTTCTACAGCAGAAGTAGAATACATTGCAGCTTCAAGTTGCTATGCACAAGTCATCTGGATACAAAACCAAATGCTGGATTATGGGATGACTTTCATGGCAACTCCCATTCACATTGACAACATAAGTGCTATATCAATCACAAACAATCCGGTTCAGCACTCCAAGACAAAGCACATCGACATCAGGTATCACTTCATAAGAGATCAAGCTGAGAAAAAGAGAATTATTTTAACCAAAGTTCATACCAATAAGCAATATGCTGATTTGTTTACAAAACCTTTTGATGAAGCTAGATTTATATATTTAGTTGAATCTATTGGTATGATGAACTTTGATTAAAATCTGTCTCTAAAATTTTGTTTTGTAAATGTGTTTGTCCCTTTTTGTAAATAAAAGTCATAAGTCAGCAGCAATTTCGTTTCTTAGCTGCTGACAATTTTAATCATCAGTAGCAAAGAATTTGCCACTGACTGCTTTAAGTTATCAGCAGGAAAAAGTTTCCTACGGATAGCTTTAAGGCTATCAGCAGCAACATCCTTGCTGCAGATTATTGCATCCATCAGCAGCAAAGAATTTGCCAATGACTGCTTTAAGTTATCAGCATGAACAAGTTTCCCGCGGATAGCTTTAAGGCTGTCAGCAGCAACATCCTTCCTGTAGATCATTGCATCCATCAGCAGCAATTGAGTTTGCTGCTGACAGACTTAACCATCCACAGCGCAGCGGATAGGCTTAACCATCCACAGTAATCAAGTTTGCTGCTGATGGGTAAATCTAAGTCCAAATTAACCTTTACCCGCTGTAAAAAATTACCTTCAGTCTTTACCATGACTGCTTTAGTGTATTACAGCTGTAACAGTAAAACGTGAATAAGGTTGTTCTGTACAAGTCATTTTGCTTTTTCCCTCCTCTGCCATTATAACACAAATCAAATTTCTTCACCACCTCTTCACATTCAATTTCACCCTAACTCCCATATCTTTCTCTTAAGCCTCTACAACATTCAAAGCTTTCCATCCTTAACCACCCTTCAAAAACCTTCGTCTTTCCCTCCAAACCTAACAAAATGGCAGAGGTCGACATAAACCATCCTAATGACAAGTTTTCTACCTACCACAATCTCACTGCATACCTAGTTATAGGAAAGAAGTCCAAAGGGTTCGATGATATGATCGATTTTCTTTGTCGATCAAAGATATATTTTGCACTAACCGTCAACCCTACCATATACATCCCTCATATGGAGGATTTTTGGAACACCGCCGTCTACTCTACCGAACAGGGGATTCCCCAAATCCAAGCCACAGTAGACGGAAAAGATATCATCGTCACTGAAGCTACTCTCAGAAAACACCTCAAGCTTCAAGACGAGGGGGCCGCAATTTCATACTCAAAAGAAGAATACATGAGGACCTTTGTTTCCATAGGGTACACTGGAAATCAGAACGAGTACACAATCAAAAAGGTGCTGATGGGCCCTCCATGGAAGTTTCTGTGCCACACTCTTCTACAATGCATATCACAGAAGAGAAGTGGATGGCATCAAGTGAGCTCTGCACTTGCCTCTGCTGTTCATGGTATGGCTTATGGCCAGGGTTTCAACTTTGCACATCTCATCTTTGGAGGTTTGAGATATAACCTTCAAGAAGGTTCAAAGCAATCATTTTTTATGTACCCAAGAATCTTGCAGGAGGTTTTCAATAACGAATTAAAAGATCTTTCAAAATCTGCAAAAATCTATCTTAGGCTGGGACATAAAAATAACATTTTTCAAAGCATGAGAATTGTTTCCAAAAAGTTCTCAGGGGTCAATGTTCCATTGTTATCTACAATGATGGACATATAAAGCACCCAGGGTGACAGTTCAGCAATCCCAGCTGATACTGATCCCAGACCTTCCTCTTCACATCCTGAACAACAATCTGCTTCCACTGTTCGAACCCCTGTGCATATTACTAAGGATGCACAGGCACATAAATTACTTACACCTGTTTTGGATGTTATCGTTCAAATGGAACAAAGGGCACCAGTTGAGGCAAAATATATTAGAAAAAGGAGCAAGAAGACTCCTTCTCTTCTCGTCTCAAAGGACCAATCCCAACCTAAAAGCCCTCATTCAGAATCCCAAAATTCTGATGAGAATATCAAAAGGGATAGCCACCTCATTAGAGAGACTTCCTTGGAAGCTTCTCTATTAGGATCAGGATCACATCCCGGATCCATAGAACAACCCACTGAGCCATTCCATTATTTTTCTTCTCTGAACTTAAGTGCAGAGGCACCTTGTCAAGATGATATACCTTCTCAAACAACCACTATCTCGGAGGTATTGATTGAATTGGCTGCTAGTGCACCTAACCCAAGTTCATCACCCAAGAAGGTTCACTCTGGGAGTATTGATAGAGTGAATGTGGAAGGGCTGTCACTACTCCTGGTACATCAACTAACCAGGAGGACAATGATAGCATCACTAAGACCCTCACCACGGCAACTCACAATGAGGATGTTTCCTTTGAAACACTCTTCACTGAGAGGAATCCCAGGTGCCATGAAAACTAGGGTGATGGGGATGCAAAGGCTAGGCCTAAGACCCCATCCAGCTCCAAGGATTCCACAACCGTGGATGAGGACAGTCTGAAACTCAAAAATATGGAATTGACGACCAGGGTGGCTATGCTAGAAGCTGAAGTGTCCAAACTAAGGCACCAAGTCTCTATGCATGAAGCCCATCAATGCCCAACTGTGCCTACTCCTTCTCTTGTATCAGTGGGAACTCAAATAGATGCAACCCTTTACACTGATGCAATCAAAAAGGGGGAGATAGTCGCAATAGAAGATGATGCTGACAGCCTCGAAGAATGGATACAAGAGTAGGATGCTTTTCAAAGTCTCTCTTCAAACCTGCTTTTGTTCAAATCCATGACTTGCCAGACTCAGTAGACGAAGAGGAAGATATCACAAAGGATTGGAAGTTAGTTGTCCGAGCTGTTGATGAGGTGTTAAAGAATGAAAGTCAAAATGAAGTCACCTCCATCAGTCAGCATACTTCCTGAAGCCGCGACCATAATAAGTCTAACCACTGCCCCCCAATTCACACTGACTGCAGACAAGCTAGATTTTGACTCCATACTAGCTTGGGGGTATGATGGTCAATCCGAGAGATTCTGGATTGGGAAAGAGTTCAGCGGAGTAGAAGAGCTGAACTGGGATGCACTAAATCCTCTTCAAGTGCTTGAACTATATTTATCCAGCTGCATCAACACCTCTTTAGATCTCTCAGCAAAACTTGCAATTTGCAGGTTCCAAGACTTAATGGAGGAAAATCTGCCCTGGATTGAAGCACTGTTAGAAGAAGCAAACAGGGTAGCATATCCTAAAGACCGCACAGAATCTTCTACAGCAGCAGCACAAAGACTGGCTCTAAGTAGACTTGACCTGATTAGGAGAAGTACTTTAACTGACGAAGAAATTGTTTGCTGGAGAAGCTTCATCCACAATGAGATGGTCAGGGGACTGGCAGTGCTAGGATGGTCATGCACTGGGCCCTCTAGCTTCACCTTCTTTTTGAGTGATGGATCATCTATCTTCTTCAACTTCATCAATGAAATCCTACTCCTCAACTCAGACTTCCTATACAACATTTTTGAGCTCAGACACATATCTGCAATGTCAACTCCTTAGAGAGCCAAGCAATGATCAAGACTATCAAAGATCATCTTGAAAAGGAGGGACGCCTTGCAGAAGATGCCTCCTCTGACTCAGATTTCTCTTTTCTATCCTCACCAACCGCCACTCTGAACACTACAACAGAATCTAGAAGAACAGAGTTGGAGGATGTAAGGAAAAGTTGGAAGGAAGTAACTGAGTGTGAATGGGAAGAAGATGAAGCAAGAAACCTTCCCCTATCCACTCCCCAAACTGCCAATGAACCTGAAGCAGAGATCCCAACAGTATCTAAAACATCTGCTGTTGTGATCCATGAAGCTAAAGCAGAGGCATCAACCAAAGCCAAGGGGAAGGGAATAATGACTGAAGAGGTGGAAGAGAGACTGATGAAAGAGCAAAATGAAAGGTAGGAAAGAAGAAGAAGAAGAGAAGAAGAGGAGATGGCAGAGCTAAGAAAAATTCAAGAGAGAAAAGCTGCCATGCTCCTCAGAGAACAAATAATCCAGCTGTATGCTAAACAACTGGATGAACTCAAAGCCAAATTTCCTGCAGCTTATCAACTAGAAGAAGATGAAGCCCTAGCTCTTCAGCTGAAGGAACAGTTTAATAAAGAAGAAGAAGAAGAAATGGAGAAGAAGAAAAGTGAAGAGGCTAAGTTCAAAATAACTGATTCTGAACTAGCCAAAGAAATAAGAGAAGAATGGATAGCGACTCTGATTTCTCAAGTTGAGGATGCAGACTACCTTGAGAAACTATCAAATAAAGAAATCTACAGAGCCTTCATGGGTCAGCAAGGTCAATTGGCAAATAAGAAAATGGATGAAGTAGAAGAAAAAGCCAAGCAAAAATCCAAGAAGACCATTGCATTCAACATAAGGACCCATGAAGAAAGGAAGGTCATGACTGACTTCCTGAAGGCCAGAGGAGAAAGTGGAAAAAGGCTAGACCCCATGAGTTTCATGATCTTGCAAGCCTTGTACTCCAAAGTCAAAAAGGAAGAGTAAGAAAGATTGGGGAAGACAGGCTCCAAGAAAAGGGTGATAACTCAAACTGCTGAACACAAATCAAAGAAAATCAAGCCTTCTCCCTCATCCACTACTTCCTCCTCCTACCATACTTCCACTCTCCAGCCTAGACCTCATTCATCTCTTCCCACAAAGTCCAAATCCCTCCACCCAGCTCCTCGTCATCAGCAGCCTTCCAAAAAGAAAACAAACCTACCATCACACCAGAAGACTCAAGAGAAATAGTTGTCTGGTTCTACAACACTCAAGACAAATGGTTTGAAGTCTTCAGGGGAAAGGAAGAACTGAAAAGATCTATCTACAAATCTGTTGATGAGGTACTGCAACTCCCAGACTCAGATCTAAGAAGAATATTGGAGTTGTGTGAAGCCCATAAGCTAGAGAATGAAGGTGGGAGACATCTTTTGCTAGCAATCAAACATCACTACAACCCTAGTAAAGATGTAATCATTGATGCCAAACCTCTTCAATCCCATTCTCCATTCACCAATTGGTCCTTCAAGGCTGATACCAACGAGTTTATCTTGATTGATGTTAAAGGACATAAGATGATATGTTCAAGCAATGCCATCTTCAAAATGCCAAGCAAAGACATAAAGACTCTATCTGAGCTTCCTCTAAACAATCCCAGCCAGGACCCAAAAGGCTATGAGGTGGAAATGATAGTCTACAACATGACAAAGCTTCAGCAGCAAAAGCAGTAAGAGAGTTTTGGTAGCATCAGTCTGGGGGGAGTTTGTAGAAATAAAGACTGATGGCTACAAAATTCTCTAAGTACAACTTCTATGGACCTCAGATTTTGCTGTAGATCGACAAACTGCTGCGAAAAAGCTTATCTGCAGCGGATACTTGTTCATCTACTGAAAAACAAATCTGCTGCGGATAGCCTTATCTGCTGAAGACCAAAGTTGCTACTGATAGGCAAATCATCAGCAGCTGTGGACAGTTGTGTCTTGCTGTTGATCAACAACATTGCTGCTGATAGCCATTCCCTCTGAAGATCAAACGTTACAGCTGACTGGCTTCGATAAAGCAACCATTACCATTGACAACTTTCTGCTATGACACTGACACACTCCACGCAGAAAGAATGTTACTGGTGCAAGAAATTAAAAGACAATGACGCTCTTCTTCCAAGGACTCAAGCAATGATGTCTAAGAAGACGTTTGAGTAAAGATAAATTTTGTAGTTTTTATTGTCATTACATGTAGAATAGCTTCAATACAAGATCAACGGCTTGTGTTAGATCTAATCCTTAGAATCAAGGGTCTGTCTTGATTCTAAGTTACTATATAAGTAGTACTTAGAGTCATTGTATACAGGTGCTTTTCCTTAAGAGTTTTCTCTGTAATCTTGTAATCTTTGAAGCTTAATACAAATTGCATTTATCAGTATTCTTCTTGTTTACATTGCTTAGTTGTGATTGTTTCTGCCAATCTCAACTAGAACAGAACCATCTTGTATTCACCGATCCTACACATTTGGATTTAATCTTGCACAACATTCATGGAGTCTCATGTCTTTTCTAGGAACATGATTTTGGAATAACTATCATTGCAATTATTATGTTTTAAGACAATTCTTTTACATTACGCATTCAACTCTGTAAAACTAATTTTTTTTTGAACGATTTGCAATGAATGATTTTTGAAAACCATCTGGTGGTAATTGAAAGTAACCAGTGAAGATGATCCTTGACACTCACACCCCGCGGGAAACCGCTTTGGTCAGGGTGTAACATATTGCTATCAGAGATATTGGTTATAGCGAACTAAGTTGCATTTAGTTGATCCCATCATCGTTTACGCACCGGATGAGGAGTATTCGCCTCGAACCCCACCGCCGTCACCGACAAGGACACCAACCGCTTCACCAACCTCGCCACTTCAGCTGCTTACATCTGACGATGAAACACTTTTGACCAATCCGGAGGATGAGGATCCCGAGGAGGTCAACGAGTCGGATCCGGAGGAGGATCCCGAGGAAGATGACGAGCCTGATCTGGAGGACGAAACAGAGGAACCAACTGATGATGGTACGAGCGAGATGGCCATCGAGAGGGATGACACTGACTGGGGTGAGTCAGTGCCGTACATAGTGATACACATGGATTCTACCTCGAGTGAGGGTACTCTAGCGCCGACATCACCGACCCCCAAGCCGTTGTCACCACCAGCCGTATTTTAATTTAAAACCTATTTAAACCCCACCCACACCCCATTTCTTCATAATCCCGTCCACCCATCCACAGCCTCCAGCCACCATCGATGCAGGCCCTTTCATTACTGCGTTTGAGAGACAAACCCCCCCCCCCCAATTGGACCTCGAATTTCAGCTTCGCGCGTTGGAACTAAAGAAAGGGGCTTTTGCACACAAATCGCAGACAACAAAACAAAACGTTTAGCCCCATAGTTCTTGCTGGCAAGAAAACTGTTCTTAGTGGCCTCATAATCAATTTTCCAAGAATCTTTAACACCCTAGATTGGCTAGCTAGACAAGACACCACACATCAATTGAAACCCCCAAATTTTCTACACTTTTATTTAAAATATCCAATTAGGTCTCATCTGAAAAGCAATCATTGGCTCCATTTAGCTTATTCAAGGAGTCTTATTTGATGTTCTTGCCTATGATTCCACTCTTTTCTCTGTAAACTGCAATCAAATTAAACCCCCAGTTGACCAGTTATTTGACCACAAAGTTTCTAATGTACCCGGTTGATCCGACGACTAGAACATTGATATCTTTGGGGGGTTTGTCTTCGAATGAGGATTTCGGTGGTGATTCAAGAGTTGTGGGGGTTGACGCGGTTACAAGGTTGTATCTTTTTTTATTGAGAACATGGGTTTTGGATAATGAAAATGGAGATGAAGTTAGTTGAATTTGATTTGGGTGGTCTTCGCCGGGTTTTGGTCTAGGGCAAGAAGAAAGAGGGGGTGAGTCATTGTCTTCATTTGCTGGTTTTGGTCTTCGCCGGTGCTCTAGGGCACAAAGAAGAAACACTGATGGGAGATGAAGTAGTCGAAATGAAGAAATACACTTATATCGAGTGCAACACAACCATCAATCCACCACCACTACAATTATAAAGAAGGGTTCGATGATTTCTAGTAATTTTTCATGCTCCGGTGATGGTCTTCATTTGCAGTCGGATCCATGTTCTTCATTAACAGAAAAGGTTTGATGGTCTCCTAAAGCTACTCTTTCGATTGATGGTTTCATTTGTAGTCAGATATCTGGCCGGAGACACATGGTAGTGGTGGTGGTGGCCGGATATTGAATCAAAGAAGCAAGGAAATAGAGAAAGAGTAGAGAGACAACGAGAGAGATTAGGGGAGAGAAGGGTTTAAGTTTGCACAAATAGTAGGTAAAAATACACTAATGCCCCTCATATGAAGGGCACATGACCAGATTTAACACTGTTTTTGGATGGGAGTTAGTGAAAAGGACTCAATGTGTGCAAAGGTTTCAGAAAAGGATATCCGATGTAATTTTTGAAGCTAAAGGACATACCCTACAATTTTCAATAAAGTTAAAGGACATAATTTGTAATTTACTCTTTAATCTATCTTTAAAAGATAAGAATAAGTAATCTTTAAACCAACTTGATAATCTTAAATCTTGTGAGTTAATCAAGCAAGACTTCTTGTTTAGGAAGCTTATTCGAGTTTGTACGGTCTATATACAAATCTTGGTGATACCAAGGGCCCGGTTAGTATAGGGTTAAAATTATGGGTTGATTGGAGGTTTAGGTATTCAACGAGTCATTCGAGTCTTAGCTGGACCTTGTGGTTCGTGTCGGTATATGATGTAGTGCAAAGCACACATCTTTTATCCTATTATTTTTATGTGTTTTTAGGTAGTTTCTTATTCTTTTTGAGTCGTTTAAGTATGTATTTGAGTCTTTGCCATGTTTACAGGTTCTCGTGAAGATTACAAGTCAATACACCAAGAAACCAAGCAAGAGAAGAAATCCCAAAGTTCAAAAGTGAAGTAGTTGGAAAATAGGTCCCTAGCGGTACGCGAGGGAGGAACTACAAAGTCTCGCGGTACGCGAGGTGTCACACCCCAACCGACGGCGGAATACGTCGGGGCGGAACATTTAGATTGTTCATGAGCACAAGGTTGACTAGATTGCAATATATTAATCATCAAATTTCATTTCAAACAAATCAAACACAACCAAGTTCAAAAATACATAAATGAAATACAAATTGTTCTTGAATTAGAATTAACTAAGTCCCAAAACCTATGTGTAGCAAGTCTTGATCAAATCAAACATTAGCACCTGAAACATGAATAAAATAAAGTCAACTAAAAAGTTGGTGAGCATACACATGTTTGTACATATGTAGTATATATAGATGTGAATAAACAAATCCTTACATAACATGATAAAATAAGACATTTATGGGGAGCAACTATTGTGTAACCAAAGTACAATCAAACCTTTGTAACTAGCATGCAAATTGTGTTGTCGGTAACCATCACCCCAATCTGGGTGGGTTTGTCAGACTCAATAGATCTATCATTGTTACCCGTCGGCTTGAATAGTTAATGATTGCACATAAATTGCACACAAACAGTTAACACACCTAGCACTCCAACATAAAGCTCAAAATTTGCATACATGAATGTAAAGAGGATTTGTGTTTGTGTAGTTTGTGTAAATGCAAGCAATTGTGTGTATAGAGTTCATGTTTCACCCCAAAAAGTGTAAAAGAGTAAAAGGGGCTATGTAATACTCACATGATTCAAGGGTGTAGCTAGCACGTGAAACTAGGTAGCAAAATGATCATTTTAACTCACCACGTTAACCTAGTGTGTAATATATATTAAATTAATGACGTGTACGATAGTCTAGGTCTAAGTCTAGTGTTTAATTGGATGTGTGTACAAAGAGTTGTATAGGAGCGTAGGAAATTCTGGTTTGTATTTGAATAAATGTTGTATAAAATGAACGATTTGAAATGAATAGTTTAAAAATACTTTAGTTAGGGTTTGGGTTTGAATAACTAAATAAATTAAATAATTGTTATTTATTTATTTAGTTATAAAAATAATGTGAGAAATATATTTATTCAAATATGATTTAAACAATTATCTTTATTTTATTTATTTATTTATAAAAATGTGTAACTATTATTGATACATAAGATTAATGTTAATTATGCATTTAAATCCTAAGTGAGTTGTAAATGTAAATACATAAATAAATTTATTTATTTATTTATCATTTAAAATAGGTATGTTAGAATAATTAAATTTAATTAAAAATAGACATGTTCTTTTCTTTTAGAAATATGAAAAACTATATATATTTAGGTATAGTTTTATTTGTTTTAACTATATAACTTAAATTTTATAAAACCTTGTAAAAAGTATTTATAAATGTTTGTCACAAAACAAAAAAAAATTTGTAAAGTTATGTAAATAAAGTACCCAAAAAATATATAATTCAATTTGAGTTCTTAACAATTAAATTTCTAAAAATAGTGATTCTGATGCTAAAAATTGTAAACCTTGATGCATTCTATTCTAAATAATGTAGGATTATAAAAATAATTTTTATACAATTTTTAGAGCTTTAAATTGGTGTTTAAAAAAAAACGGCCCACCCGGTTCGAATCCGGGTGGCTGCTGTGTGAGGCACCCGTCCAAACCATCAGACTGAGGGGGCGCATCCCTGCTTAAACCCGGACCAGAAATATCCTTAACATGAATTTTAAAGAAAGCCGGGTCTGGGTTTTAGGCGTGCGAAAAAAGAAAGCAGGGTGGTGGGTTATGGGTTTCGAACCCATGCCACCTGGTCAGATGGTGCAGTGGCCTAACCAGTCAGACCAGGTGGTTTCGCTGGTCATACCGAAATCAAAAATCTTAAATGCGCTCAAATGAATCAACAATATCCCCAATTCTAATTACGATTAAGCGGCCAAGAACCCTAATCCAAATTAATTTTGATAGATAAAGAAAACTCGAATTGATAAGGGGCTATTGACAAGGGCTCATTTACGAATCGAATGACATAAAGCTTACTAGGTTTGGATGAGTATCGAGTGAGAACAACTGCTACGAAATCCCGGCTGCACGTGGTGCTTGACAGAGTCCGAGAGTTGTAATGCAAATTGATTTAGGGTTGAGGGAGTTTGTACGGGTCTGTGTGAAGGTGAGAAAGTGGTTTAATTGGATTGATTTCGTCCCAATTACGCGATTTGATGGTGAATTGACCGTAACATCCTTAGGGGGCGGATTACGCGATAATTTGATAAATTGAGGATGAATTGGGTCAAGTTAAGGTACTAGATACATGTGGGATTGATTTGTGCGTGATTTGCGGGTCCTAATATGCGTTAATTGCAGGAATTGATAACGGATTTGACTTTGTGAAGTCAAATTCGTCTAAATTCAAAATTTTCCGCTTAATTGATCAATTTGGTGTGTTTTTTGGGCCGGGGTGATGTTGATAATCGATCCAGAACACAATGCAGGTCCAATCTAGTTGGGTTTGATCGATTCATTTCGTGAATTTGCAAGATCTTGGCTTGTTTGACTTTCGAAAGTCAAACAAGATTAAATAGAGTCAAAATTGAAGATTTGAAGGGTTAAGATTGGTTGAGTCTTGATGAATGGGTTCAAAACCAATACCAATGGTTCAATTTGTAAGAGTTCAACTAGTTAGGGGTTCAAAACCATGTGTAGATCTTTGTTATTCGTATAAATCCATAGATAATTATATATATATATATATGTGTGTGTGTGTGTGTGTATTTATATAGAGTTCTAAAATGTATGTAAAATGTAGAAATTGGTATCGAAACTTAGGGTTTTTGTGCTTGTAAAATAAAATAAGTCATTGCACTAGAATTGGATCCCAAACATGGGTTATTGCACAAGAAGGAGACATGAAAAAAATCAGAAATGTTACCGTATCCCCATGTTGAGGGAATTTCGTCCCGAAATTCAACTAGTTGAGGCTACTGAATCAGCGAAGAGGTGAATTTGGATTCTCCACGAGTTGTGATTATCGGTTTGGGGAGTATATCTGATAGCAAGATTTAGGTTTTGATACTCATGGTCAGGTATGTATGTTGATGATGGATCAAGTGTTTGCAATGAACTGATGGATGGTATTTTGAATCCTAAAGGTGAAATGTGTTACTTGGAATGGATTTGATGGGAACTTGATAATTAGGGTTTGTTTAAGATGTAGCCTTATATGCCCAAATTTTTTTTTGGATAAGAGATTTCACTACTATTGGTCTAGGTCAAAAATTCACGTGACACGAACAACGCTACTTCGGATAATATGGCAGAGCACTTATATATAGGAAGTACCATCGGCTATCCACCATGCCCTTGTCATATCACATTAGTTTCGTTGCTATATACCACGATAGGTTTTAGGTCATAACATGCGACAAAATTTACTATGTTTTACATGCGCTGATTTTTATAATTACGTGTGCACCCGTAATTACTCGAATCATCGCATGGTCCGCATAGATCCTTCCGTTGTGTGTGGGTCAAAATGGGCACAAATTTACTTAGTTCGTGTCTACTGTTTCCACATATGAGTTGCTAATGAGTAACTATGTCTTTAAATAGGCAGGTCAGTTAGCAACTAAAGAGTAATAAAGTTGTATAACCTAAAGTTCCATAGTTTACTCGTGTTTGAATAAGAATACGTCAAACCCCAAGTAGCTTCAATGTGTTATGGTTTATCAAGTTGGGTGAACAAAGTGTATGACCATGCATCATGTATATTGTGATTAATTAATTGCAATAATTGTAAGCAACTTAATTTCATGTATAATGTAAACACACAAGTCTCATGTATGATCTAGTGTTATGTAGCTTGTAATCAAATAGGTTTCATGTGTAACGTGAACAACTTAGCATCATGTATTTTGTAAATCAATAAGCTTTCATGTGCAATGTAAACAACATAGTATCATGTGCATTGTAAGAAATGAAGTTCATGTATGGTGTTAACAACTTAGCATCATGTATTTTGTAAATCAATAAGTTTTCATGTTCAATGTGGCCAATAAGTATTATGTACCAAACAAACGATTGTTATGCATCATGTGATCAGTTCAGTATCATGTTTATTGCAATCAACTAAGTTTCATGCATTTATGTGATCATCATAGTAGGTTGTGTATTGTTAATAAACAAGTTTCATGTGTTATGTGACCATGTTGTGTATCTTGTGAACGTGCATACGTTAGTTATTGAATTTCATGAGTGACATATACTAATGAGTTTTGTATGTGATCGAGTATTGCGGAGAAGCGTGTTGTTTGGTGTTCATGTATAATGTGGTAGCCAGGTTCTAGCTCTTTAAATCTCATTGAGGTTTGTGGGGATGGTTAACGTATACGCGGTATGGATCGTCCTTTGAAGCGGTAAGTGAAAGGTAACGAGGAGGTTCTGAAAACACTCAGGGAAATGTGTTTACAAATAATTGATCTTTGTTTGAAAATATGAAATTGTAAATTGTTCTTGGTTGTAGATATATAAAGTAATGAAACTATTGGGTTAAATAATCTAAATAAATAGACAATTTATTGGAAAAATCTTTTAATTTAAATTTTCAATTATTAATAAGATAATATTTTTAAGATGAATTATTGGCTTAAACAAGTAGTCGTATATTGATTTATCCACGGTTTAGAAATAATTACTTTAACGAGGAAAATCATAATTATTTATCAATTCGAAATAATATTTTTATAAAATAGGTTGTATTAAGTTCCCTTACACAGTGAAAATGTTTATGGAGAAATTTATATTTCTGATACCCTCTAAAAGTTTGATAAACGTTTGGTTTGAAAATAACGAGGTTGTTTAAATCTAATAGGTTGGGTTGTTTACGAAGAAGATTGTCGGTAGTGTACTAAATCATGTTGAATGAAGAAGGTGATACTTGGAAAATTTTGATGAAAATATGATGGGTGTAATTCACACTCAACGTGTCAAATCAATGAATAATAACTTTAGAGTTGGAATATATAAAATTTATTAAATGCTGAAAGATTAATCATTTCTCAAAACATAGGGAATTGGTTCTCAAACTAAAAATTTAAAGACAATAAATAAAAATTTCTGTTAACGTCTCTGGTAGCTTTCCACTAGAAGGAAGATAATTCCCAAGACGAGCACCGTTATGGTCACTCGGGTAGCCGATCTGGCTTCAGCTTTAGCTGTTTCCGTGCGATTCTCCAGTATTTCTTTTTCGAGGATGGAGATTAACTCCTTTTGATACCCTAATTGGTTTGCTAGGTTATCCATTCTTTGTCCTTGCAAGTCGTGCATTATCTCTTGCTCCATCCTTTGGCTCTCGAACTCTGAGGTCCTCACATATTGGTGAACGTCATCGATTGGAATTCCCATAGCACTAGTGGTGCCATGGTACGCCTCGCCCAAGGGTTAGAATGGTACGGGTCTGGCATTAGATATGGGTCTCTTAGTGGGGGTGGTAACTGAGTGTGTAGATGGGGTGTCTGATACTGGTTTCTAGGTGGGGGTGATCCAGATGCTTGAAGTCTTGGGCCAGTGTTCCTTACGTTAAACCTTGGCCTGACAGTTGGGGGTGTTGGTGACCGATACACGGGTGACCCAATGTCTTCTTCCCAATCAGACTCTGCTTCGGGACGGTATACAGGGGAGGAAGGAGAGTAGGAGTCCATGTCTATCAGAAAACAATGTAAATGTTGTAAGCGATAATAAAATACAGAGTGTTAAATATAGGAGTTCTCATAGGTTTAAAGTTTGACTAGTCATAACACCGAGTCTTCACAATAGTATTGTAGAAATACACTTGACCTATAAGCAATGCATCCAAGAGGAGAATTCCCATGAAAGAGGGGTGGGTCACTAGGACACACTTAAGTACCTTGTCTTTCCTTAGCCAGAATCCGTCATGGGCCTACACACTCTTCCAGCCATCATGTATTAATAACACTATTGTTGGGCTCATGGTCATGATGGGAATTGTTGTGGACCGGGCTTTGAGGCCCGAAAGTAAGGTTTGTTCATTCCAATAGTCTTTTTCTTTTTGGAGGATAAATGGGCTTCTTGTTTATTATTAATGGGCATTAGGCCCAATAGTTTAGATTTTCATAACGAGAGATGGTGACATTATGTGTGTGAGATTAAGGATGTATGAAGAACTAAGTGTGTATAAGTGTGTGTTGAAACATAGGATAGCACTTAAATGAATCAAATAGGTAGCATGTAGACTATTAAGTATTGTATCATGTAGTGTAATTACTTAGTATAACATGTAAAATATTCACATAAGAAGTAATCATGTAACATGTAATAGCATGGCATAGTATGGGTGTCCTAAGGTTATAGTCTAGGTCAAGAGTGTCTAATAACCTAATTCCCTATAACCAAGGCTCTGATACCAATCTGTCACACCCCAACCGACGGCGGAATACGTCGGGGCAGAACATTTAGATTTTTCATGAGCACAAGGTTGACTAGATTGCAATATATTAATCATCAAATTTCATTTCAAACAAATCAAACACAACCAAGTTCAAAAATACATAAACGAAATACAAATTGTTCTTGAATTAGAATTAACTAAGTCCCAAAACCTATGTGTAGCAAGTCTTGATCAAATCACACATTAGCACCTGAAACATGAATAAAATAAGGTCAACTAAAAAGTTGGTGAGCATACACAGGTTTGTACACAGGTAGTATATATAGATGTGAATAAACAAATCCTTACATAACATGATAAAATAAGGCATTTATGGGAGCAACTATTGTGTAACCAAAGTACAATCAAACCTTTGTAACTAGCATGCAAATTGTGTTGTCGGTAACAATCACCCCAATCTGGGTGGGTTTGTCAGACTCAATAGATCTATCATTGTTAACCATCGGCTTGAATAGTTAATGATTGCACAAAAATTGTACACAAACAATTAACACTCCTAGCACTCAAACATAAAGCTCAAAATTTGCATACATGAATGTAAAGAGGATTTGTGTTTGTGTAGTTTGTGTAAATGTAAGCAATTGTGTGTATAGAGTTCATGTTTCACCCCAAAAAGTGTAAAAGAGTAAAAGGGGCTATGTAATACTCACATGATTCAAGGGTGTAGCTAGCACGCGAAACTAGGTAGCAAAATGATCCTTGTAACTCACCACGTTAACCTAGTGTGTAATATATATTAAATTAATAACGTGTACGATAGTATAGGTCTAAGTCTAGGGTTTAATTGGATATGTGTACAAAGAGTTGTATAAGAGCATAGGAAATTGTGGTTTGTACTTGAAAAAGTGTTGTATAAAATAAACGATTTGAAATGAATAGTTTAAAAATATTTTAATTAGGGTTTGGGTTTGAATAACTAAATAAATTAAATAATTGTTATTTATTTATTTAGTTATAAAAATAATGTGAGAAATATATTTATTTAAATATGATTTAAACAATTATCTTTATTTTATTTATTTATTTATAAAAATGTGTAACTAATATTGATACATAAGATTAATGTTAATTATGCATTTAAATCCTAAGTGAGTTGTAAATATAAATACATAAACAATAAATAAATTTATTTATTTATTTTTCATTTAAAATAGGTATGTTAGAATAATTAAATTTAATTAAAAATAGACATGTTCTTTTCTTTTAGAAATTTGAAAAACTATATATATTTTGGTACAGTTTTATTTGTTTTAACAATATAACTTAAATTTTATAAAACCTTGTAAAAAGTATTTATAAATCTTTGTCTCAAAACAAAAAAAAATTATAAAGTTAAGTAAATAAATTACCCAAAAAATATATAATTCAATTTGAGTTCTTAACAATTAAATTTGTAAAAGTAGTTATTCTGATGCTAAAAATTGTAAACCTTGATTCATTCTGTTCTAAATAATGTGGGATTTATAAAAATAATTTTTATACAATTTTTGGAGCTTTAAATTGGTGTTTAAAAAAAAACAGCCCACCCGGTTCGAATCCGGGTGGCTGCTGTGTGAGGCACCCGTCCAAACCATCAGACTGAGGGGTGCATCCTTGCTTAAACCCGGACCAGAAATATCCTTAACATGAATTTTATAGAAAGCCGGGTCTGGTTGTAGGCATGCGAAAAAAAAAGCTGGGCGGTGAGTTATGGGTTTCTAACCCATGCCACCTGGTCTGATGGTGAAGTGGCCTAACCAGTCAGACCAGGTGGTTTCGCTGGTCATACCGAAATAAAAAATCTTAAATGCGCTCAAATGAATCTACAATATCCCCAATTCTAATTACGATTAACCGGCCAAGAACCCTAATCCAAATTGATTTCGATTGTTAAAGATATCTCGAATTGATAAGGCGCTATTAACAAGGGCTAATTTACGAATCAAATGACATAAAGCTTACCTGGTTTGGATGAGTATCGAGTGAGAACGACTGCTACGAAATCCCGGCTGCTCGTGGTGCTCGACAGAGTCCCAGAGTTGTAATCTAGATCGATTTAGTGTTAAGGGAGTTTGTACGGGTCTGTGCGAAGGTGAAAGAGTGGTTTAATTGGATTGATTTCATCCCAATTACGCGATTTGATGGTGAATTGACCGTAACAGCCTTAGGGGGCGGATTACGCGATAATTTGATAAATTGAGGATGAATTGGGCCAAGTTAAGGTACTGGATACATGTGTGATTGATTTGTGCTTGTTTTGCGGGTCCCATTACGTGCTAATTGCAGGAAATGATAACTGTCACACCCCAACCGACGGCGGAAACGTCGGGGCGTGAAGCGTGCAGACTGTTCATAGCTCATGGTTCGCTAAGGTTGAGATAATTAAACATGCAGTTTTCATTGAAATCAAACAACAATCCAACAAGTACACGAAACATAACAAAATACATAACAATGTTTATTTTAGAGCTTTTAACTAGGTCCTCAAACTAGGTGGAAGCAACTTGTAATCATCTCAATTGTTAGCACCTGAAACATGATTTAAAAACAAGGGTCAACTAGAAAGTTGGTGAGCATACATAAGTTTTGACACACAAATAAGAGTTCAAAAATGTTTATACAATTCATTGATTCACATGGTATATAAGACAAATATGGAGAATCTATAGTTATACTAGGTGCACAATCAAACCTTGTGACTGAGGCATAATACGCAGGTTACCCTAATGTAAAGTCGGTAACAAACACCCTACCCGGGTGGGTTTGTCAGACTCAATAGTACTATCCTTGTTTACCGTTGGCTTGTACAGAGTTAATGATTGCACGAGTTGCGTCATGTATGTATAGTAATAACTCATAGCATTCAAGCATATTGCACAAATAATTCATGTAATCAAGTAAGAATTGTACTATGAAAGAGTTGCAATTTGTTTAATGTAAATCATGTCCACCCCAAAGGTGAAAAAGAGTAAAAGTGGGGTTATGTAGACTCACGTGTAATGTAGCGTGTTGATTTGCACAATCGAGTAAAATGCCAAAATGTGTCGTAGGTCACTATGTTCGACCTATTGAATAAGCGTATAACACGTGTCATTGTTTGTGTTATTTTATGTCAAAATGTATTCGTTGGTGGTTTGTGTGTTTAGGGTTGGTTTTGAAATAATAAATTAGTAGCGACATATATATATATTTATTTAAATAAAATTTAAATAAACGATATTTGTTTAAATCAATATATATATTTGTATAAATAGTTTTTATAAAAATGATTATATAAACTCACGATTTCATCGGTTTTGAAACTATCGGAAATTAACCGTTTTAAATTTCTAAATCAAGGATTTGGTTTATAAATGATTCCCGGGTCTTGGGATTTTATAACTTAATTTTTATAATTACATTATGAGATTTTTAGCTAAAATATGTTAAATAGACTTTCAAACAGAAAAATAATTGATTCTGGTCAAGGAGCACGACCGTGCTCGAGTATGGCACGACCGCGCTCGATGCCGGGCGTGACCGTGGGGGTCTGAGCGCGCCCGTGGTCGAGTCAGAAGTCACTACAGAGGGTCTGGACATAGAGCACGACCGTGCTCGTATCTGGCACGACCGCGTCTAGTGTTTGTTTTTGGTCAAGACTTGTTTGCTCGGTAAGCACGACCGGGCCACACCTGGGGCACGACTGTGCTTGGTCAGGCACGACCGCGCTCAGGGATGAGCGCGACCGTGTCGGGCCTTTTTCAGACACAATTCGATCGATTCTTATATTAATAGCTTCTGGATTCTTAGGGCTTTCACTTAGTGGATGATTACGAATGTTTCTACATAGTTTAATTGTATTTATATCTTGTCTAGAGTGTAGTTCGAGTAAAATTTATGTTTCGGCTTTTTGGTTCAAAATCGGATCGATTTGAGTGTTTCTACTACGAATTGATATAGGGCTTTCGTAGTAGAGGTAGATACAAAGCTGAAGACGTGTTACTTACTTGCTGAAAGTGGGCAATCGAATGCGGTCGGCTACGGGTCGAGCGGCTTCGTTTCTTGGCGATCAATCGGACGACAGAGGTGTTGTGAGCGTCGAGTGAGAGTTCTGAGAGATTGAGTGGGTGTATATGAGGGTGTAGGAAGCCTGCAACTTGCTCTCAATTGTTTAATTCGCGAGACTTGGTTGTGGTGGGTATGGGATTAAACAAATGTGCAAATTGGAGAACAATTTAGGCGTGTTGCAGGTTGAATTCAGTTGAGTAAGGTCTGACGCGTGAAAACCGGCTTTTCTCTATTTTAAATTTCGCGAATTCAGAGGGTATGGTATGGTTTGACTTCTGCAGAGTCAAGTGGGTTCATCAGCGCGACCGTGTCTACTTTAGGCGCGACCGTGCTTAGGTTGCAGGCGTGACCGTGCCTAGTCCTAGGCGCGACCGTGCTTGCCTAGTTTTGTAGTTTTTGAGTTTTGTCAGTTTTGGTCCTCGAGGCTTGTGAGATAATGGTGTTTTTGTTTAATTTGTTTATTGTAATAGAATAGTTTGTATATGTAACTGCATCGTAGTTTGTTTGTACACGAATCGAAACTGAAATGTGTTTGTTTATTGAAATCAAACGATTACATGATGAAAATCAGAAATGCTACAGTCTCCCCTTGTTGAGGGGATTTCGTCCCGAAATTCAACTAGTTGAGGCTGCAGAATTGGTGAATAGGTGAGGATACTTGAGTTTCATTTGGTCTTCACGTTCCCAAGTAAACTCAGGACCACGTTTAGAATCCCAACGGACTTTGACTATAGGAATGCGGCTGCGTTTGAGTTGCTTGATCTCACGGTCCATGATTTCCACCGGTTTCTCGACAAAGTGCATCGTTTCATCAATGCGCACATCGTCAAGAGGTATGTGGAGGTTCTCATCAGCAAGACATTTCTTCAGGTTGGACACGTGGAAGGTTGGATGAACATTGTTGAGTGCTGGAGGTAGCTCAAGTTTGTAAGCCACTTTCCCGATTCTTTCAAGGATCTTGAACGGGCCTACGTAACGAGGTGCTAGTTTGCCTTTCTTTCCAAAGCGGATCACACCCTTCCAAGGGGATACTTTGAGAAGCACAAGGTCACCCACTTGGAATTCCAAGGGTTTTCGTCGCTTGTCGGCATAGCTCTTTTGTCGACTTCTCGCTACTCGGATGTTGTCACGGATTTGAAGGATTTTGTTTCCTGAATTAACTCGGGACCGGTGATTTGTGCTTCACCAATCTCGTTCCAACAGATGGGAGAACGACATTTGCGACCATAAAGAGCTTCGAATGGAGCCATGTTGATGCTGGTGTGGTAGCTGTTATTGTAGGAGAATTCAATAAGTGTCAAGTGTGAATCCCAATTGCCACCAAAGTCTATGACACAGGCTCTCAGCATGTCTTCGAGGGTTTGGATTGTTCGTTCTGTCTGACCATCAGTTTGGGGATGGTAGGCTGTGCTTAAATCCAATCGTGTGCCAAGTGCCTTTTGCAGAGATTGCCAAAATCTGGAAGTGAAACGAGCATCTCTGTCGGAGATTATGTTCAAAGGTATACCGTGTCGACTCACAATTTCGTTAATATAGATTCGGGCCAATTTCTCAACCCGATAGTCTTCACGGATGGGCAGGAAGTGTGCGGACTTTGTGAGACGGTCAATGATTACCCAAATGCTATCATAGCCGTTTGAAGTACGGGGGAGTTTAGTAATGAAGTCCATGGCTAGATTTTCCCATTTCCATACGGGGATTTCCGGTTGTTCAAGTAAACCGGAAGGACGTTGATGTTCGGCTTTGACTTTAGAGCAGGTTAGACATTTTGCAACATAGAGTGCAATGTCTTTCTTCATACCAGGCCACCAATATTGTGGTCGAAGATTGTGATACATTTTATCCACACCGGGATGAATAGAATACCGAGACTTGTGTGCTTCAGTCATGAGGAATTCCCGGAGATCATTGCGATTGGGAACCCAAATACGATCCAAGAAATAAAGCAAGCCATTGTTTTTAGTCTCTAGTTGGAATTCAGCACCACACGACATTTCCTCATACATATTGCCCTCGGTAATCGAGACGTGTTGAGCTGCTAGAATACGGGTTTGAATGTCGGAATGAATCTTGACATTTTGAAGCATGACACGTTCTTTACGGCTCAGCGCATCGGCTACAACATTAGCCTTGCCGGGATGATAACGAATCTCGCAATCGTAGTCATTGAGTAGTTCAACCCAACGTCGTTGTCTCATGTTGAGATCTTTTTGATTGAAGATGTGTTGGAGGCTTTTGTGGTCGGTAAATACCACACATTTCGTGCCATATAGATAATGTCTCCAAATCTTCAAGGCAAATATGACTGCACCTAGCTCCAGATCGTGCGTCGTATAGTTCTTTTCATGGATCTTGAGTTGCCTCGATGCATAAGCGATTACCTTGCCTCATTGCATGAGAACACAACCAAGGCCTAGGTTAGAGGCATCACAGTAGACGACTAGGTCATCGTTTCCTTCGGGAAGAGTCAGAATAGGAGCCTCACATAATTTCTGTTTAAGAGTTTGGAAAGCTTCTTATTGTTTTGGCCCCCATTCATAAGGTTTACCTTTATGTGTCAAGGCGGTGAGTGGAACAGCAATCTTGGAGAAATTGGAAATGAATCTTCGGTAATAGCCCGCTAAACCAAGAAACGAACGAACCTCGGTAGGGGTTTTAGGAGCACTTCCAATTCTTGACAGCTTCGATCTTGGCAGGGTCGACATGTATTCCCTTTTTATTGACAACATGACCCAAAAATTGAACCTCCTTTAGCCAAAATTCACATTTGGAGAACTTGGCATATAATTGTTCGGTTCTCAGGAGATCCAAAATCAGTCTAAGGTGCTGTTCATGTTCTTCCTCAGTCTTGGAATAGATCAAGATGTCGTCGATGAAAACGATCACGAATTTGTCAAGGTATGGTTTGCACATGCGGTTCATAAGATCCATAAAGACAGCAGGTGCATTGGTCAACCCAAAAGGCATAACCGTGAACTCGTAATGACCATATATTGTTCGGAAGGCGGTCTTTGGAATATCTTCTTCTCGGACACGCAGTTGATGATAACCAGATCGAAGATCAATCTTCGAGAAACAAGTAGAACCTTGGAGTTGATCGAAGAGGTCGTCAATCCTAGGTAACGGGTAGCGGTTTTTGATTGTAAGCTTGTTGAGCTCTCGATAGTCAATACACATGCGGAATGAACCATCCTTCTTTTTAACAAACAAGACTGGTGCACCCCACGGTGAATGACTTGGCCGTATGAAACCTTTGTCAGCGAGTTCTTGAAGTTGACTTGCAAGTTCTTGCAATTCGGAAGGTGCAAGCCGGTATGGAGCTTTAGCCACAGGGTTTGCTCCGGGTACAAGATCGATTCGAAACTTTACTTCCCGAATAGGTGGAAGGCCGGGTAAGTCGTCGGGAAAGACTTCGGGAAACTCCCGAATGATGGGAATATCTTCTATTCTTTTCTCCTTGTCTTCTTTTTGAATCACATGAGCTAGGAAAACCATGCACTTCTTTCGAATGTATTTCTGGGCAGTTATGCATGACATCAGTTTGAGTCCTTTGCAAGGTTTCTCGCCAAAGACTTTCAATATGTCTCCCGGTGGAAGAGGTACTCGGATGTACTTTTCAAAGCACATGACCTCGGCATGGTTTTTAGATAACCAATCCATGCCGATGATGACGTCAAAGCTTCCCAACGGCATTGGTATAAGGTTGACTGGAAATGTGTGACCATTGAGTTCTAGTGAGCAGTCGTGAACAATGGAGTCAATAGTGATGGAGTTTCCATCTGCTACTTCAACGGTGAAGGTTTTCTCTAGTTTGGATCGTGTTTTTGCAAGTAAAGGTTCAAAGTTAAGGGACACAAAACTCTTATCGGCTCCGGTATCAAATAGTATAGAAGAATATTGATTATTCAAAAGAAACGTACCATTGACTACATGATCGTTGGCCTGAGCCTCGTTGGCGTTGATGTTGAAAGCACTCCCACGAGCTCCGCCTTGAGTATTGTTCACAAGTTTTGGACATCGGTCTCGGAAGTGGTTTGGGTCACCACACTCGAAGCAAACATGCCCATTACCAATAGCTGGAACTGCTGGATTAGCCCCGTTTCCCCGGTTGACTTGATTACCAGTTGGATTACTTCTGCAGGTGTTAGCTACATGCCCATATCTTCCACAGCTGGCACATAGGCGGCAGGGTACATTTGGGAAATGGTGATAATTACAGGTGTTGCACAACGGGTTGTTGCCCACATATTGTTTCTTGACCATGTTCCGGGCCATAGGAGTAACTTGGTTGACTGGGGCAGCCGGAGTGATCACAGCATAGTTCTTAGCTTTCCTCTTCCTCGTGTTGTGGTTCGGTTCGGCTTTGACCTCCTTGACATGAGCAGGAGGTGTTGTGGTGTCAGAAACTTTCTTGGCCCCTTTTCTGGTAAGAGTACCTGCTTTAACGTGATTATCGGTCAGTGTGGCAGCTAGACGAATAGCATCTTCTAGGTTTGCAGGATTTCTTCCCAGAACAGTGTCCTGGATTTGTCTCGGTAGACCACCGATATATTTTTCAATACACCTAGACAAAGGTGTAACCATGTGCGGTACCAGCATGCTGAGTTCGTGGAAACGGTTAGTGTACGCCAAGCTTTCACCGCTATCTTGGGTAAGATCCCAAAATTCCGCTTCCAGTTTCTTTATCTCATTTCGAGGACAGAATTCCTCGGTCATGATCCTTTTCAGCTCGTCCCATGGCAGAGCCATTGCTACTTCTACTCCCCTTGTTCTCTTCTCCCCATTCCACCAGGTTAGTGCCCGTTTTTGGAAGACATTAGTGGCATGGCGAACACGCAGATTGTCCGGACAGTCACTATTGAGGAATGTGCCCTCAATACTTTCGAACCATTGAAGGAGTCCCGTGGCTCCTTCGGTACCATAAAACTTCAGGGGATTGCAAGAGTTGAAATGTTTGAAGGTACATTGTGGCGGGTTGGCACCACCGCTACCACCAGTATTAGCACTACCACTGGCGTTCCCATTGTTGTTGTTATTGGCTTGAGTTAGTTGAGTTACCAATTGGGTGAGTATAGCAGCAAGGTCATTAGTGTTGTTGCTATTGTTGGCGTTGTCGGTGTTGTCGCGGTTGATGTTACGACGAGGAGGCATTCTATAAAAAGAGAATGATACAAAAGAGTTGTGAGGATTTAAAAAAAAATTCGTTGAAATTTAGGATAGGAGGAATAATAACACATTTATTTCATAGTTCGGATTGTTTTCAAGTAATCACATTTCTACTTGAACACAATGACGTATTAAGGTTAATTAGACTTATATAATTTTCAAGGAGACATGCTTTAGCCTATAGGTAAACACTCATCCCGGGAATTCCCAGGAAAGCATACGGATCCCTCGGTTGATTGGGATTTATATGAAATGCTTTCCTAGACAGAAAACCCAGAATACAGGTGTCACCCTTCCAGATTGCACATGTCCTCTAATAATTAACAGAGTCTAAAACCTTAACGGGTATGAAAAATATTTTTGATAGGCAAATGTCCACGAGTATGATTTTTCCACAAGTTATGAAGATGTTGTCATAGGAGCAGACAAGAAGGATACGTGGTTTATGATGCGGGTATGGATACGATTTATTTAATTTATTATTTACGTATGCTTATTAAGTCATGTAGTCTAAACAATTTAAGTATCAAATAACTAACATATAAAGCATGTGACATATAGCAATTAGCACGTATCACATAAAACATGTAGCATGACATTGTTGGGTGTCCTAAAGTTATAGTCTAGGTCAATGGTGTCTAATAACCTAATTCCCTATAACCAAGGCTCTGATACCAATCTGTCACACCCCAACCGACGGCGGAAACGTCGAGGCGTGAAGCGTGCAGACTGTTCATAGCTCATGGTTCGCTAAGGTTGAGATAATTAAACATGCAGTTTTCATTGAAATCAAACAACAATCCAACAAGTACACGAAACATAACAAAATACATAACAATGTTTATTTTAGAGCTTTTAACTAGGTCCTCAAACTAGGTGGAAGCAACTTGTAATCATCTCAATTGTTAGCACCTGAAACATGATTTAAAAACAAGGGTCAACTAGAAAGTTGGTGAGCATACATAAGTTTTGACACACAAATAAGAGTTCAAAAATGTTTATACAATTCATTGATTCACATGGTATATAAGACAAATATGGAGAATCTATAGTTATACTAGGTGCACAATCAAACCTTGTGACTGAGGCATAACACGCAGGTTACCCTAATGTAAAGTCGGTAACAAACACCCTACCCGGGTGGGTTTGTCAGACTCAATAGTACTATCCTTGTTTACCGTTGGCTTGTACAGAGTTAATGATTGCACGAGTTGCGTCATGTATGTATAGTAATAACTCATAGCATTCAAGCATATTGCACAAATAATTCATGTAATCAAGTAAGAATTGTACTATGAAAGAGTTGCAATTTGTTTAATGTAAATCATGTCCACCCCAAAGGTGAAAAAGAGTAAAAGTGGGGTTATGTAGACTCACGTATAATGTAGCGTGTTGATTTGCACAATCGAGTAAAATGCCAAAATGTGTCGTAGGTCACTATGTTCGACCTATTGAATAAGCGTATAACACGTGTCATTGTTTGTGTTATTTTATGTCAAAATGTATTCGTTGGTGGTTTGTGTGTTTAGGGTTGGTTTTGAAATAATAAATTAGTAGCGACATATATATATATTTATTTAAATAAAATTTAAATAAACGATATTTGTTTAAATCAATATATATATTTGTATAAATAGTTTTTATAAAAATGATTATATAAACTCACGATTTCATCGGTTTTGAAACTATCGGAAAGTAACCGTTTTAAATTTCTAAATCAACGATTTGGTTTATAAATGATTCCCGGGTCTTGGGATTTTATAACTTAATTTTTATAATTACATTATGAGATTTTTAGCTAAAATATGTTAAATAGACTTTCAAACAGAAAAATAATTGATTCTGGTCAAGGAGCACGACCGTGCTCGAGTATGGCACGACCGCGCTCGATGCCGGGCGTGACCGTGGGGGTCTGAGCGCGCCCGTGGTCGAGTCAGAAGTCACTACAGAGGGTCTGGACATAGAGCACGACCGTGCTCGTATCTGGCACGACCGCGTCTAGTGTTTGTTTTTGGTCAAGACTTGTTTGCTCGGTAAGCACGACCGGGCCACACCTGGGGCACGACTGTGCTTGGTCAGGCACGACCGCGCTCAGGGATGAGCGCGACCGTGTCGGGCCTTTTTCAGACATAATTCGATCGATTCTTATATTAATAGCTTCTGGATTCTTAGGGCTTTCACTTAGTGGATGATTACGAATGTTTCTACATAGTTTAATTGTATTTATATCTTGTCTAGAGTGTAGTTCGAGTAAAATTTATGTTTCGGCTTTTTGGTTCAAAATCGGATCGATTTGAGTGTTTCTACTACGAATTGATATAGGGCTTTCGTAGTAGAGGTAGATACAAATCTGAAGACGTGTTACTTACTTGCTGAAAGTGGGCAATCGAATGCGGTCGGCTACGGGTCGAGCGGCTTCGTTTCTTGGCGATCAATCGGACGACAGAGGTGTTGTGAGCGTCGAGTGAGAGTTCTGAGAGATTGAGTGGGTGTATATGAGGGTGTAGGAAGCCTGCAACTTGCTCTCAATTGTTTAATTCGCGAGACTTGGTTGTGGTGGGTATGGGATTAAACAAATGTGCAAATTGGAGAACAATTTAGGCGTGTTGCAGGTTGAATTCAGTTGAGTAAGGTCTGACGCGTGAAAACCGGCTTTTCTCTATTTTAAATTTCGCGAATTCAGAGGGTATGGTATGGTTTGACTTCTGCAGAGTCAAGTGGGTTCATCAGCGCGACCGTGTCTACTTTAGGCGCGACCGTGCTTAGGTTGCAGGCGTGACCGTGCCTAGTCCTAGGCGCGACCGTGCTTGCCTAGTTTTGTAGTTTTTGAGTTTTGTCAGTTTTGGTCCTCGAGGCTTGTGAGATAATGGTGTTTTTGTTTAATTTGTTTATTGTAATAGAATAGTTTGTATATGTAACTGCATCGTAGTTTGTTTGTACACGAATCGAAACTGAAATGTGTTTGTTTATTGAAATCAAACGATTACATGATGAAAATCAGAAATGCTACATTAGGTGTCTAGTGATTGTTGCTACTCTGAGTCATAGTTGTTATCTTGATATTACCCCATGCATTCTTCGAATGTATTGTGGACAGTGAGACTGAAAGATGATCTGTCTTTCGGGTACTTTATCATTGTTGGAGAGACCGAAAGGTAATCCACTATCTGGTGAGTTATTACATGTTTAGATTCTTTAATTGGTGACACCCTAAGAATGATTAGGGATCCACTAGGTTGTCTAGAGTTGTTTCCTTAGAAACCCAGATCTATCATAGTTTCTAGAACCGGTAGAAGTTATGCTTTGCAAGTAGGATTCCAACCTAGGTAGTATTCTTCCCATCTCTGATTATTTCCTTAGTACTTTTCCTTGATAGCTTGAGTCGACCTTGTTTGCTGCATTAGTAATTATTCTTTAGTGTAGTCAAACCCCCCATCAATCAATCTTTAGTCCGAGTCAGAGTCTAGTATAGTTATAGTATTGTCTCTAGGGTTCGATAACTCGGTTTACCATTAAGCTGTGCTACACTCGATAGATCCACTTGTCTGTCAGTGCGGTTTAGTCGAAGGTACTCCATTTATTACTTAGGAGTCTAGGTTAGGTTTTGTTATTTTTTATATAGACCGTCTGGGCGACATCAGTATAACTTTTCTTAACTTGTGTTGGTATTCAAGGGCGAACTGACCGCGAGAGTCGAGTATCCAACCTTGAGAAGGAAAGCTATAATTATTTAAAATATATTTACGAGAAAAGACAATTATTTTAAGAACATAAATTGTTAGGTCCGAGCGTTCATAAAGTAGCTTTGGAGGAAGTTGCACATTCCGAATTTCCAAAAGAAGTTACACGACATGGCGTACGCTAGTCGACAGGATAATCTTAGTCCGAATAATAAATCACGGGACAGCTGACGGACTTGAGACCCCACTAGAATCCCGAGAATTTTTAGGAATAGTTAGCCGACTGTATCCACTATTCCGTTACGAAATGCTAACTCCCCCATCGAAAGGGTTAGTATTAGTAACTTTGACCAACCTTATTAAAATATAACATTAATTAACAAACGATAACAACCAGAGTAATACCTTGAATGAGATAACTTTCCTAATTACTTTTATTTTTTCATTTTTTCCTTATTTTAAACAAAACCCCATCCAATTTTCTATCTCGTTCAGACAATAGCAAGGGTTGAGTAAGGAATCCGTGTCCATGGTTCGATACTTGGTTCTTACCTAAACTATATTACAATGTGTTGAAACCTGTGATCAGCTCAGATTCAAGCTTTCACATTAATAAACCAGATGTAGAATGGCGGAAACAAACTACAACAATCTCGAGATCAAACACAGGCTAATCGGATCACTAACAATGTAATAAACGCCATATGAACACGATATGAATATCAAAAAACGCTTCTTGATTGATAAATGCTGATTACAATGATAACTATGTGAAAATACACCACTAATCAGACTAACACTTGAAAAGCTTCAAATGATTACAATGGAAAAATACTAAAGACATGTTCAAACATTACAACTATATATAAGAAAAAGTTTTCGACCGAAATAGTTTTCGACCGAAAACTGTCACACCCCAACCGACGGCAGAATACGTCGGGGCGGGACATGGAGACTGTTCATAAACTCATGATCAAACTAAGTTTCATATAATTGACTAAACCAAGATTTCATTACATAAGTTCAAATAAACAACCAAAAACAAAGTACATCAACATTGTTCAATTAATTATTCAACTAGGTCCTCAATCCTAAGTGACGATCTTGAGTATGATCTAAAACATTAGTACCTGAAACATGATGAAAACAAGGTCAACTAAAAATTGTTGGTGAGCATACATAGGTTTTGACACCACAAATAGTTTTCAAATGATGTGTACAATTCACATGTAACATGGCATAATAAGGCAATTATGGAGAATCACTATAGTAAACCGGCACACAATCAAAACTTGTGACATGAAGGGCATAACACTCAATGTTATCCAAATGTATTGTCGGCAATAATCACCCTACCTGGGTGGATTTGTTAAATGCAATAGATCTATCATTGTTACCGTTGGTTGTATGGAGTTAATGATTGTACTTGTCATGTATGTAGTTTAGCTCATAGTATTCAGGCATAAGGCACAAATTGCACACATGTTCATGATGTTCAAATTTTATAAATTGCAAATAGTTTGAATGAAATCATGTTTCACCCCAAATATATAAAAATGTAAAATGGGGCTATGTAAACTCACATTGTCATAAGTAGCTTGATAGTCACACGAACAAGTTGTTGTTGCATAAATGTCTAGCAAACCACAAGGTCAACCTATGTGTTTTATGGTATAAGTGTATCAATAGTGTGTTCAAATGATTAAAGGAATCCTAATGTGAAAAGGGACGGATGTGGGTTTCAAATAATGTAATTCTTTGATGAGAAATTGTACGAGTGAAAGAATAAGCAAGGGTTTCATTGATAAGTGTATAAGTACATAGTTAGTGTTCTTTTGTTTGTAAACAAATGTATAAGTAAATAGATAAGTAGTTTTTTATTTGTTCGTAATTGAATAGCTTAAACAATGAATAAATAAATAAGGAATAAATGAATAGTTTTGAATAGATAAATGTTTGGATAAAAATTAGTTGAGCAAATAATTAATTACATAAATAAATAAAACCTTTTTATTTATTTAGTTTAATTTTTTATGAAAAGTAAATGTTAAAAGAATGATTTAATTAGTTAGTAATTTAACTAAAATTTTAAAGTATAAAATAATGTTAATAATTAATACCTAAATTAATTATTAGTTTAAGAGTATGAAATTTGATGTAAATATTTTTATATAATAAAAGTAAAATTATATAATAGTTATATAAATCTTTACATGGGCTTATGTATAAAAAATGATCAAAATTATAATCCAATTATAATTTATAAACCAAGGGTCTTAAATAGCGATTTGTTAAAAATAATTATTTAAAATAAATTTAGGTTTATTAGGTTTTTAATCTAATAATAATGAAATAAATCGTTTTTCCTTGAGAATTTAATAATTAAATTTATTAGTCTGATTCTGGGTTTAATAAAATAATTTTTATAAAAGGATAAAATGTTTAAAAACTTTTTTAAAAATAACAGGGGGTTGCCCGGCTCGAACCCGGGTGGGTTCTGGGCGAGTCAAACGCACAAACAACCGGACCAAAGGGCCATTAGTGTAATTAAGCTGGTACAAATATGTATTAACCACAAACTAGGTGGGGACCGTCTTAGGGTATAGGATGCGCAAAAAAAAAAATGTGCGGGGCTTGGTATCGAACCAGCGACATTTTCTGCACGAGTCATGAGTCTTACCAGTGGATCTCACTAATGCCTTAACAAAGCACTGATGGTTTAATTTTTAACAGACAATCCCAACCCGCCTTCTTCCCCAATCACCCAGCTCGTAACCCTAGCCCCAAATTGACTCCGATGACACATAGGTTCATGCTCGAAACATTGGGGCTTTCATTTATGAGGTTGAAATGAGTCTAATGGTGTATGATTTACCTAGAATGTTTGAGAAACGATCGAGGACGACTGGACGAACACGTTCAGTGTTCTTCGGCCGAGATTTGTGTTCCAGAGGTGTTTGAGATGGATTTGAGTGTTCAGAGAGTGTCAAAGGGGTGTTGCGAAGGTGTAGGACTGGATTTTATAGGTTAATTTCACATAAAACGTATGTATTGATTCGGGTATGAGTGTGGGCCGGTTACGGGTTTGAATTTGAAATCAAATCATTGAAACTCGTTTGATTGCGTCATCAAGCTTGTTTGAAACAGTCGTGGTAACGACTATGCACGATTTGGACGAGTTATTACACATGAATTCGTTGATTTGAAACTGATTTTGCTTGATTTTGACTTTGGAAAGTCAAAATCGGTTGGAATTTGGACTTTTAGGGTTCAAGGGTTATGAAAGGTTCAAATCGGTTGAGTGAGGGGGTTTAAACGAATCTAGGGGGTTCAAGGCATGAAATGGGTTCAAAACCAATCTTTGTTTTGTCTTAAATTCATTTTAAATATATAATACCATTGTTTTTTTATAAAATTTATAAAACTAATTTATTTTGTTAAAGTTATGTTATTTTTATAAACGAATAAATTCTATCTTTTTATAACTTATAAATCGTCTAAATGGTTTATCAAAAATATATATATTTACATATATTTTTTATAAATAAATGCATATATTAAAAGATATAAATGTATGATTTAATTTTCATAAGCTTTATTCTTAATATATCAAGGTACAAATGTGTATGAACCTATAATATATATATATATATATATATATATATATATAGTAGAGAAGAAATTGTAAGTTTGATAAGTCTGTAATTAATGCACATTGAAATGATAATTGTCGTGACACAATGTTTTGAACAAGAAATGAAATTGAAATTGTTATTATTGCATAGAACAAGGTATTAGAAAATCATGGATGTTAAAGTATTCCCAAGTTGAGGGAATTTTGTCCCGAAATTCAACTAGTAGAGGCTACTGAATCAGGAAAAAGATGCGGGTACTTGAGCTTCATTTGATCCTCACGTCCCCAAGTAAACTCTGGGCCACGTTTAGATTCCCAACGGACTTTGACTGTCGGTTTAAGGGGTACGATCGATAACAAGATTCAGGTCTGATGCTCAAAGTCAGGTATGATTGATGATAGTGAATTTAGTTTGAAGAGAATTGAGGGAAAAACTGTCAAAAAATATTTCGGACTCCAAAGATGGAATGCTTTTCTTGAAATGAGAACGATGAGAATTTAATGACCAAAACTTGTTTAGGAAGTGGTCTAATATGTTCGAAAACTTTCTCGTCCGAAAACATTTTTGACCGAAATAGTTTTCGGCTGAAAACTATTAACTTGTACAAAATTTAAAGTAAAACATGAATATTTTGGTTTCAATGGACTAGTAGGTTCCAACACGTTGCGATAGGTACACTTGCCTATTTTGTTTGTTTTAAGTCGAAGTATTTATCATTTTAATTTATAAATTTAAAACCTGATTTTGTTTAAGTCTAATCCGAACATTAAAAGTATACATTATATCACTAGGTTAGTTACCCGTGTAGTACACGGGTTGAGCAATGAATAAAGCATGCTTCCATATCCATAATACAATAATTGCTTTTATTTATTTAGTACTGATAAAGATTCATTGTTATATATTTAAGAGTATTTCAGAACATTAAAGAATATTGACAAATCCTTTTACTAAGTGTCAGGTTATAGGTTTCATTTTAGTCTTATGGCACCCTAAGTAATGTATAAAGTAAAACTCATTTGGGATACATTCGAATGAAATAATAAAATAAATAAATGTAATTGTCACCCACTGATTATCAATAGTCTAATGCTTATGAGATTAAGTGAAAAAATATGAATCATGTTGAGTACTAACTTGGTAAAGACTAAAACAATAAAAGTATGCTTTGACATTTTGCTGTCCTTTTCTTTGGTATGTATAGCGATCTTTCACTTCTATAGCTTCACCACTTCTACAAACGATCAGCAAAAAAAATATATTATATTAATATGTTCAAATGAATTTATAAAAAGCTATAAGGTATTCACCCACTTTTGTACAACTTTCAATCTTTCACCCTTCTGAGTATGTAAAAGTCACAAGCCACTTAAATAAGAAAAAAAACCACAATATCATTTTCATTGATCCCTATTTGTTGGTTAGTTCTTGTTTGTCAATATGTAGATCATGGATGTCAAAACCCCTAAAGACCCTTCATTTTCTTTCTTAGAAAGAAAACATCTAAAAGTTTAGGCATCCATATTTATATTTTAATGAACTAAACTCACAAGAAGTGGCTCCCATATTGCATAAGAGTTCAAGGTGTTAAATGCCATATCACATTAACTGCTAACAACCATCTTTTATAGGCCATATTAAACCACCCTTTTCCTCAACCTATGATAAATGGAATTATATGAGCCAATGACAAGTATGCCAAGTAGAAATCATTGGTCCCAATAACTGGGATAACAGTCAGAACATTAGCAGCCGTTGCTACTACATTACCATGGGTCATCATCACCCCCTAGAAAGTCAACACAAAAACACATAAGCATTTAGTTGAAGCACACAAGTTACAGAAGAGGTGTTTGGATGTGTGTTACGAAGTGATTATGATATTGATAAGTAAAATCAAATCAGGGTTATTAAAATGGCAGAAATATGGGTAAACATCACTCAAATCAAGCTAATATTTACTCAAACAGTCAACCAACAAAAACATCTCAAAAGTGGCCATTTATCAATACTCAGACAATATTAACTTTTTAACCTTTATAACTAATTACTAAAAACGGTTATGAAAACTTTGTTGTTAACCATAGCCATAAGGGCTATGTTTATCAAAAACCTTTTGTATAGCCTTAGATTAGCGGTTTCTGTTACAACTGACTATTGAAAAGGCCCGCTTATTATACGATAATCAAAGGCATAATCTATTTATCCAAACATTAAATAGTGATTATTGGCTTATTGTGCATATAAGTAATTTTAAACAAAGATGCAAACAACCCTAAAGATATGATTGCAATGTCTGAAAAATATGAAAATAAGGGCAAGATCAAACCTTTTGGTAAACATGTGCTGCCACTTGTCTACATGAAGACTACAACACCTTGGTTTTGATTTGCTAGTTCATAAGTTGTTTCATAAAACTATATAATTAAGTGAAATGAAAACATTAGTTTAAGTGCATAATTTGTTTCATAAAACTGTATAATTTTCTTGGTTTTGATTTGCTAGTTGAGCCCAAATTTTCCTCCATTAATCACAGTTAATTGAGCGCCTTGACGCTCAGGGGGAGAAGCCTGGCTGAGGTACAAAAGAACAATGATGAAGATGATCCTGCAGATGATCAGGGTGAACGTCAAGACGCTACTGATGCTATTGATGTGAATCTTAAGTCTGTGACTTAGGGGGAGTCTGGATCTGGTGAGAACCTGCAGTCAGGGGAAGTTGAACAAGATAAGGATGTGCAAGCTATTACTGATATGTTAGATGATTCTTTTTATGAAGATTCTGATCTAGAGAATGCCGACAAGCTTGAATGTCTTTCTGTTGTAGATGATCTACTTGATGATGAGGATGTGTTATCTGATATAGAAGAAGGAGAGATAGTTGAAGTGGAAATTGAGAAAGATGTGACTGATGTGACATATGAAGGGTGTGGTGGACTTAATGTTACTTCAGATTTTATTCAAGACAATGTAATCTCCAAAGACAGTTCTAAAGGTATTACTGAATCTTTGGATAAAGAGCCTGAAGTCACCAAACCTAATACCCCGTGTACTACTGGTTTTGATCAAAATAAAGATACGGAAAAGGCAAAGGAAAAGTGGTTAGAGGGGGTGAGAAGGTGGAAAAGAGTATTACCAGTGACTCCGTTGTCACCTATTCAAAGAGAGAGGTATGTGAATAAAGTTCACTGCAGTGGTAGAATACTCAGTCGGTTTTATGAAGATGAGTTTAAGTTGATTGTGATTAAGAGGACTGATGGCGTTCAGTACTTGAAACCAAGATTGAGGTACTTGAGTGTATTACCGAGATGTGAAGTTAATGGCTTGTCAACTAAACCATTAATTAATAGATCGAGGAATGGCATTGCCTATAAATAGTGCTTAGTATGTTTTCAATTGTACTTCTGTGATTTACAAGTTGTAAGCACGTTTATCAGAGCAATACAATGAGCGTTTTGAGAATCTTGTCTTGTGTGTTCTTATCAGTTTGTGACACGCGTATTCGTTTGGATTCCGCACTACGAGTTCTCGTAGTGTGTTATACGTCTGAGATCGATCCGTAGACCCGCTGGGACCTATAAATCATTCACTAATAAGTAATAATTTTATATAAATCGGTCACAAATAAACTTCTTCAGCTTGTTCAAGATTGCATTAATCATTCAATTTGGTTCCTTATATCAACAATTTGTTCAAGATTGTTAATTCTTTACAAAGAATGGTTAGTTTGTCCAAAAAGTTACCTTTGTCTCGCATTCTCCCTAACATTGACCCATTCATCCTCTTCAGCTCCATAACCCGCAAAACGAACAAAAACTTCCTAATATTATTATAATATGACATAACTAAATAATTTCAAAAATATCATGGAAATCAGGTGGATAAACTATAAAGCATTGACATGGTTATATAATTATCGGATCACCCGTCTCAAGCGACCTATGTGATAAAAAGTTAAAACATCAAACCTACAAAAAACATAACCAAGATTTAACGTTGTTAAATAACATAATAAATGTCAATTAAACGTCTCAATCTACTAAGTACTAACATTACGACATATTTTGAAACAGAAAGCTAATGAAAAACAGAGTAATAGATCAAACTTGTTTGTTATAAATGTTAAAGTAGATATTGTAAAGGTACCAACACCCAAACAACGATCCAAGCACTATACACAAATAAAATTAGGTCAAACAACGATGAAGGAAGAATCAATAAAACAAATTTAAAAAACATTTCAAGAAAACCACTTTTCGACCACTTTTTGAAAACATCTCAAGAACACCACTTTTCGATCATCTGCAAATTTCATATTTGTTTTACAAACTGAGATTCAAATAAATTGAACGGAATAAGATATATCAGATGTGTACTGATGCGAACGTGGATTAAGTTATATATATATATATATATATGAAATATATATCTATATTTGATGGTTTGATGAGATCAGGTTTTAAATTTATAAAATGATAAATACTCAAACTTAAAACACAGACAATAGGCAAGTGTACCCATCGCAGCATAATATAGTTTATGTAAGAACCATGTATCGAACCAATGGACACGGTCGAGTTCCAATACTCAACTTTTGTTATCATTTAGCCGGTTTAATTAGTGAGTGGGTGTTGGTTCTTGTGAAGCAGAAAAGTAAATGACAGAAAATTAAATGACGGTAAAGTAAATGACAGAAAAGTAAAAACATGTGTGAAGCGTGTGACGGAAATGTAAATAGCAATATAGTAAATAGCAGGAAAGTAAATATCTCGAGGATGATCAGGTCACAAAGAGTATTGCTTTGGGTTTCAAATCCGCTTGGTATATGATAATGTTAAGTTAACTAATCCGGTGGTATGAATAATACAAATGTGTGAACGGTACACCGCTAGAGCCTCATTCTCACAACATTCGGTTCACGAATTATGTTCTTTAGAATAAAATGGTAGGATTCCCAGCTAGGAACATCGTTCCCCTCAACTCTTTAAATGCTATCTCCAAGTTGATTTAAGACATCGAACTTAAATACCTTTATTATTATTTGAAAGCGTGATTAGACTTTGTTCACCGGGAGGCGGTGCAACAATGGGACCATGTATAAAGACGTACCGTTCCCAACGTGAGTTCACCAATTCTTGGTTTCATAACAAGTGCGTATAAAGACGTACGAACTTATTAATATTAATCAAGCTTTGGCTTATCAAAATCTTCTTGTATAAAGACGTACAAGTTTCAAGAGAAGTTTGATTAAAACATTTTTACGATCTTACACTTTAAAACCAAGAACACTCACAAGTGTAAAGACAAAATCAAGTAGTAATAAAAATCCATCATGAACATGGTTTTAAGAAAGAATGACTAAAGAACATAAACATACCATTATATTAATACATTAAACATTAACATACACCAAACTTCATCTTCACCCTTTACAAAGAGTTTAGCCAGGAATGGCTATACTAACTAGCGTAACGCTGAGTTTCGTAGGCTCCCCTATTACGGATAAAGAGGAGGAGCCTCTCTACTCTATACTCTCTACTCTAAACTACAGAAACGGACTCTCTTGAGCTATGGTAATGTGTATTGAGGTGTGTGGATTGAAGAAGTCAAGCCATCTATTTATAGGCCTCAAAATGAGCAATGCACGGCCGTGCATTGGTTTGCACGGGCGTGCAAACACCTCTGGAATCAAACATAGTACAAATGGTTGTGTACTAAGTCCTTGGGGAGCAAGGCATGCTTTGCACGGCCGTGCAAAGCAATGCACGGCCATGCATTGCCCTTCCTGCTCCCTGTTTCGTCTTTTAGCTGCTTTTTTTACTTCTGTTGACCTTGGTTGACTTCTTGGGGATCAAAGCTCGGGAATGATCCTTCTAGAAGCTTGATTTCTTGGTTTGTTTGACTGGTTTTAGCTTTGTTTATCTCAAGGCACCGAATAACCTGCAATTATAAAGTATTAACGTTTTAAGTATCAGTTATTGTTCAATTAGTACCATAATATGTGGATTATTATGCATGCAAAACATGTAAAATTTAGGGCATATCATAACACCCCATACTTCAACTTTGCTTGTACTCAAGCAAACTCATGCATGATGAAACCCATAACTAAAAACTTTACAAAAGGAAATCCGGGATAACTCACGAGTGGCTTATTCTATTTTTGTGTTTTTTCTATTTTAGGATGATGGAATCAATGACAAGCCTACTAGAACTTTAATTATGCATATCTTTTCATTCCTCACGACGTTCACTCAACACTAAGGCTATATATATGGATAATGTAAGTCAAGCGGAACACTCAAGTTCGAATCGAATTACGCAATGGTCATAAGCTTGTATGCAAGTCAGTTCTCCACCAACTAACTAAGTAATTATGCTTGAATCAAGAAGACTTAAAAAAGGTTGTAATGTGGCTAAAAAGAAAACAAAGGTTGAAAATGAAAATCTTTTTTGGTTTTTAGGGTTTTAAGGGCTGCAACTAACGTGGAACACACGGCTAAGGCTTCGTGGATTAAGATAGAAAACACTAGTGGGTCCCTCTATAGTACTCAGATAACAATGGTATATCTAATCTGAGGGCTCGATTATGGTCAGACTGCCAAGACCGATACTTCTTGTCATGTTCAACTCTTCCCTCACTGTGTAGTACACATTACTGCATTTCCGTATGGTTCTTTTGGATTGTAAGCTAATAGCACCTACTTTGATCAGATGCGTATACTCATGTTAGTAGTAAGTTTGATTCTTGCTGCATTTCCCATCGTGGCTCCAGTCGCCACATTTCACACATTTGCCATATCTTTTGGCTCTTATTTTGGCGGCGCTTTTTGACAAGCCGCAGAATGGTGGTAGTTGTTCTTGCTTGTGCCACCATTTTCTTAAATCACTTGTTGCTTTGAAAACCTTTTATAGGAGTTCGGACTGTAAATCAGGCTTTGCGAAATGAATACAAGAAAGTAAATTGAAATCGAAAGAATGCATGTCCAGCTTTTTTAGGTCTACCCGGTAAAAGACCAACTTCTCTCTTTTTTTTTGAACATCAAGGCTGACTTGTCAATAAATCCTTTTCCTCAATTTTCTTGAAATGTTTTTCATATCTTCCTTGAAGATTGTTCGACTGTTTCTTCCTAATACATCCACTTCCTTCTGTGTATTTCAATTCCTTGAGTGAATCAGATCCTTTCCAAATTGTCTTAATGGTTTCAAACTTGAAATAACAACATAAGATAAACTAATGATTCTCCATCTTGAAGACAGTTAGCCAATAACCGGTGTTTACAAAAAGCTGGTATGGGGATAAATGTGGGTAGAAGAAACGAAAAGGCTAAGGCTCAAAGGGTTATCTAGGCGGACATTGTTTTTGGTATTTTGGGGGTTAAGGGTATTATACAAGGGTAATAAAGTCCTAGGTGCCACAATCTTTTCCATACAACTACTAGTTCATGGTCTTGATATGTATAAGTCACACAAGTTCTAATTTTGCATAAAATCCGATCGAAAAACACCCAATATGCCAAACGAAAGAGCATGCGAAAATATGATGATAATAATGATCATGAAAGGCTCCGATTGATCTTACATGAAAAATGGATGGGATATGATTTAGTGATTCGTTATGCATAATATCCATTTGTTTCTACTTGCCAAGTTTCCCTTTATTCCTTTTTAGTATATTTAAGCGCGAACTCAAAGAGGTTTAGATTTTTAGGGTTTTAAAATTTTCATAATTTTTAGGGTTTTTAGAAAGATAAGTTTTCGGTTAAAGTAAGGTTTTAGTCAAGTGGGTAGAAAATCACGAGTTTAGTTTTACCGCTTTGAGGAAACAAGTTTGTCCTGAATATCTAATTCCCACCCCACACTTAAACCTGTGCATTGCACTCAATGTACACATGCATGTAATGAAATGCTATACAGGAATTTAAATGCATGAAGTTTTAAGGGAAAAGAAACTGGTACTCCCCCGGTCAATTCGGTGTATAACCTATGGCCAATGCTCGAGACTGTCGTCAATGTTACGCCAAAAACTTCTATCAAATCTCTCACAAATTTGATGTGGTTTGCCGGCATCCAAGCTTGTAGAGGTGGAGTGGTACTCCTCAAAGAAATAGAGAAACTACTTGGTGATGCTATGCTAATTTCCACACAAAGAAAAACATAAAAATAAAAAACGGAAATAACAGGTAGTAGTTAAGATACTAAGGTCCTAGCATCGAGAAGGCATACCTGGAGGCTGAAGTATGAGAAACTTAAACTTGGAAAACCAAACCTGAGGTCTATGTGTTCTACCGTATGCACCAACTTCTCAATTTATTCATGATCATCGGGTTGTCTCCCAGAAGCGCCATGTTTATTTAAGGGTCGTTGGCCGAACCCGTATGTGCTTCATCAGTTTTTCTTCAGGCGGGGGCTTTGGATCTCCCCTGTGTCTCCCATTCCTTCCTTCAAGTCCTTTTTCTTAGTCAATTTTGGCTGTTGGTCCCCGTAGTTGTCAATCCAGTTAGTGTTGTTGAGATCTTTGCCTAGATTAGGTTTCTTTCATTTGTTGATTTCTTTAGCTTTCTTTAGTTGGTAGTACAGATTAGTGTCATGAACTGTGCAATTTCAAAGGGGTCATTGGATAAACATTCATTAACCCCGATGTTGTAGGCTACCGATTGTTTTCCAACACGAAGTGTCAGAATACCTTCGTTCATGTCAATGGTTGCTCTAGCAGTGGCTAAGAATGGGTGACCCAAAACTAAAGGAACTGAATAGCCGAGCCCCATTTCTAAGACCATAAAGTCGGCAGGGAAGACAAACTTGCCGACTTTCACCAGTAAATTTTCAATAACTCTCGTAGGTGATTTAATAGTTCCATCTGCAAGCTCGATAGTTGCATTTACAGGTTGCGAATATCCAATCTTTAGTCTTTTGAGTATGTTGTATGGCATTACGTTCACACTTGCTCCTAAATCAGCAAGTATGAAAGTTAAAGGCAGTGGTCCGATGGAACATGGTAAAGAAAATATTTCGGGATCTGATAGTTTATTTGGAAGGCATCGTTCAATGAGAGCGACACATTTGTTAGTCTTTTTGACTGCCTCCTCCATGTTTCTTTTGTTAGTTAGGAAATCCTTCAAGAAACGTCTGTACTTAGGCATTTGTTGAATTATATCCAGGAAAGGTAGGTTGACATGGATTTGGCTTAAAAGCTCAATGAATTTCTCATATTGTTCATCAGTCCTTTGCTTCACTAGCCTTCCTGTGTACGGTATGTGAGATTTGAAGGTTCTCTTTGTCGGTATGTTAGGAGGATTATTCACCGGAGCAGGTTGTGGATTCTCCTTTGGTGGTGATTCTTGAGCAGTTGAGTCTACGACAGGTGACGAACTGGTACTCTAGTGAATATTTCCCTCAACGATGTTTGAACTTCCTCTTCTTCTGGTAATGGAAGTTCTGGATAAACCTTGCTATTTCTGAGAGTGATAACACTAACATTTTCTTTTGGATTGGGTTCAGTGTTGCTTGGAAGACATCTTGGTTTTCTTTCAGATAGAAGTTTTGCAATTTGCCCTAATTGTACCTCACTGGACTGGAGGATTGCTTTCTGTGTCCTGAACTAAGCTTTGTGAAGACTAAACTTTTTGTCATATTGTTTGTCACGAGCATCCGCTAAGAGGGCTTGACTTTCAGTTGCAGAAATCAATTTACTTACCGCGTCCTCCAAGCTTAACCCGTTACTTGGTTTGTTAGCTCCTTGAAATTGTTGACGAGGCTGAAAGTTTTGAGGTTGTCTTTATTGAAACTGTTGTTTTTGTTAAAAAAATAGATGGTCCTTGGTTGTTGTTATCCTTCCAGCTGAAGTTCGGATGGTTCCTCGATCCAGGATTGTAAGTGTTGTTGTAGGGGTTGTTTTGTGGGCGATTTGTTCCGATAAACTCCACTTACTCAACATCAACAGTTGTGCTTTTTGTTTCTCCAACAGTTTTAGCATTTACCTTGTCGTTGCTGATCTGGTTGAGTTGAGTGGTGAGGGCGTCTACTTGAGCAGAAAGTGAAGTGACAGTATCGACAGAGTGAACACCTTGCATGGCTCCCCTATTACTTCTCGGATTGTACCCTTGATAGTTGTTCATAGCTATTTCCTCAATTAGGTTGTAAGCTTCTTGTGGCCTCTTGTTTCCAAAAATACCACCTGCAGTAGTGTCGAGTGTCTGACAAGCTTGATTATGCAACCCATTGTAGAATGATGATACTTGTAACCAAACTTCTAGCCCATGACGAGGGCATTTCCTCAACATATCATTAAAACGTTCCCATGCATCATATAGTGATTCACCATCTTCCTGGGTGAAAGTGGTAATATTGTAACATCCATGATTCTGCATATCTTTTCTTTTTGATTTTGTGACGGCCATATTATTTCAACCAAGTATATCGTATTTATACATTACATTATGTCATCGACACGTAGTTTCGAGATTTTAAACCTCTATTTTATGTTATATATACATACATATCTTAAATAGATTATAAACTTTTAAGTTCTACAAAAAAAATAGGGTTTTATTTTATAAAAGAAATAAAGAATTATATATATATATATAAATACCTATATATATAAATATAATTTTTATCAAAGATATATAACCTTATCTAAATTAGAAATATCATAAGCCTTTTTGAACTCCATAATACTTCCATTTGAACCCTCAATTTTGACCAACTTCATTCAAATTTGAATACTTTGACTTTGGAAACTCAAAACTGCCCAAATCAACGAAATTCAACATGTGGATTCGATAAATCTGTTGTTATGGATTTTCCCAACGCATTAGATCGATAATCGACAATAGTCTGACCCATTTAGTAGCCCAATCGATCAATTGCGCAGATGCTTTCAAATTTTGAACAGTTTGACCTCTTGGAGTCAAACCGCGTTCAAATTGTTTCCAAATCAGAGAATTAAATGCAATTAACACCCGTAAATCATTCCATAACTGTTTTTGCATGCACCCAACCCTGAAACGCGACCTAGTTCATTTCCAAATGGTCGAATTTTTGCGTAATTGGTCTTCAGAGTTGTCACCGCAAAGACCGAATCAAATCTAGTCTTTTAAACAAAATCAATCGAATCAATCCACCCTCACACCATCGCTATCCCCCTCACAAACTCTCTGAACCCTGTATCGATCTCCATCACACCTCTATCTTCCGATCAAGCACCAAGGAAGTCGCTTCTGTCGATCTAGCCATCTGCCTTCTATACTCAACCATTCCAGGTAATATTTACGTCTATAGCTTCGTTTAAACTCAGTGATCGAAAGCCCTCTGTCAATTTCTTATGACAGAGGGCATTGAATCCAATTCTCATTTGAAATCCATGATCTGTTCATATGGATTTATATTGGGATTCCAATTCAATTCGTTTTACGTATTTATGTAAATGGAATCCCTACATAACCAACGAACCCACTTGGTCTGACTGGTTAAGTCATTGATCCATCGGATCAAGTGGTGTGGGTTCGAAACCCACATAGCCGGCCCTTTTTGCGCATGTAACTGAACCAGACCCGGTCTCCCTGTTATGTTCGTGTTAATACTTAAACGGCTCAGGTCTAATGTGTGGGTTTCGCCCTGGTCCAGTGGTTGGAACGTTATGCTTTCAGCGGGTAGACCCGGGCAACCCCAAACATTTTTTTTAAACCGTTTTAATACTTGTTTTTATTTATAAAAAAATATTTTACAAAAATCTAATACCTTTTTGAACTAAGTTTTGCAAATATAATCAAGTTTTAAATTAAAACTAATATTGACAAGGTTTAAATGATTTTAAAATGAAAGAAATTCATTTCAAATTAATATTGCTTATTTTATAGAAATTGTATCTATTAAATTATATATTATGGCTTAACTCCCACTTAAACAAATAAAACCCTTTCTAAATAGGTACTAATATACATATATACCTATATTTACACTTCATATATCTTTTATTAAGAACACGTCATTTTAAATAAATAAAACGAAATTATTTTCCCTTAATGACCTATTTAGGGTTTAAAATCATAATTAGTATAATTTCTTATGTGTGTGTGTATATATATATATATGCCAATATATTTGCCCTATACTTTTGACATGTTTTTCTCAAATAAATAAATAAAATGAATTTATTTATTTAAACTATATTTGAATAAGTATAATCCATACTACTCTTTCTAAATAAATAAATAAAAAGAAATTTATTTATTTAATTGGTTATTCAAACCTAAACCCTAAATCCATTAATATTTCATTTGAATTACATTTCTATACTAAATTCTCATTCAAACACAATTTCCAAATTCACATACAACCCTTTTGTACAAATCCCTACACTCAATCCCGTTGAAACCCTAGACTCTACTTTAGGCATTGTGCACAATATTAATTCAAGTTCTTACATTTCACTCTAGGTTAATCTTGTGAATTGCAAATCACTTGTGCTAGCTTTTGCTCGTGCTTTCTACAAACAACTTCCATGTGAGTTTTACATAGCCCATTTTTCATTTTGCACTCTTGGGGTGAAACATGATTACACTTTAAAACTCTTTGCATTTACTCATATACAATTCAATAATATGATGCTACGTGTTATTTGTGCTTTATGCTTGAATGCTATGAGTTAAGTCTACATATACATGACATTAGTGCAATCATTAACTCAGTACAAGCCAACGGTTAATATTGATAGATCTATTGAGTCTGACAAACCCACCCGGGTAGGGTGTTTGTTACCGACATTACAATAGGGTAACCTGGGTGTTATGCCTCAGGCACAAGTTTTGATTGTACACCTAGCTTAACTATAGTTTCTACATAAATGCCTTATATACTATGTATCGTATGAATTGTATAAAACATTTGAACTTTATTTGTAGTGTCAAAACCTGTGTATGCTCACCAACTTTTTAGTTGACCCCGTTTTCATCATGTTTCAGGTACAAACAAATGAGTTTGATCAAGTTGCTTTCATTTAAGTTTGAGGACCTAGTATTTTAAATTGAACAAGTTTGTTATGTAATTTCTATTATTTTATTGTTGGATTGATGTTTTGAATTATGAAATGAAATTGGTTGTTTAATTATTTCAACTGTAGTAAACCATGAGCTTTTGAACAATCTCCATGTCCCGCCCAGACGTTTCCGCAGTCGGTTGGGGTGTGACAAATATCATTTCTCAATTTTACAGTTTTTGCTAGCAGGAAATACTTCTAAAGGAATTTTTGAGCTAGATCATCCCATGTAGTAATTGACCCAGTAGGAAGAGAGTTTAGCCATGCATTAGCTCTTTCCCTTAAGGAAAAGGGAAAAATTCGGAGTTGAATTGCGTCATTCGAAACTCCGTTCAGTTTGAAAGTATCACAAATTTCGAGGAAATTTGCGATATGGGCATGTGGATCTTCATTGGGTAATCCATGGAAAGTGCATGATGATTGGATCATATGAATAACATGCGATTTGATATCAAAGTTGTTAGCGTCAACCGTCGGCCTTGTGATGCTACACCCCAAAGCTTCAAGAGACGGCCTTTCAAAGTCGGAAATTGTCACACCCTCAAATTTATTTACTTAATAAATAAATAAATTAAGATTGTAACAATTGGTAACATTACACAACAGCGGAAGCTAAAATACAAATTTATAAAGTGTCGAACAACTTTTACAATTACTAACATGTAATAATACATTGATCTAAATCCACCTAGATCAGAATATACTTGAGATTTGATAACTATGCTTCTTCGGCTTCTAGGGTTTAATCCAAATAGCTAGCCTATTCCAACCGTGCCGAATGTATTGCCTGAAAAACATGCTTGAAAATTTCAACGCAATGTTGGTGAGTTCACAGGTTTTAAAGGAATACAATCGGGAAAAACCATATTTACGAAATCGTTTGTCAAAACTATTTATACAAAATCCTTCGGCAAAAACCATTTGCATGAAATTGATTGACAAAACTGTTTGTACGGGTCAACATCCCTTGCTCGAAATTCACTGTCAAGACCATTGATACGTATACCAATGGCAAAACCCGTTTTTCGAAATTGACTAGCAAATCCATTGGTACGTATACCATTGGCGAAATCCTTTGCTCGAAATTTACTTTATGCATATGATAAGCAAAACAAGTTAGCGGTTGATTCATCGAAGTCTAGCTAGCACTTACGAATTATGTGATGCACAAGCCTATAACCAAATCTTTAACGAATTCTCGAATTTTGCCCCAGCCCATTGTACTTTTAAACAATGAGAAACAACAAGACCTAATATGCAATCATTTGACCCTGCTTGTCAGGTTAGCGCGACTAACCATGATTGGGGGTGTCAACTCGAATAGTACTATTCATATCGATCTACGGCTAAGTCCATAGCTAATGGTTATAGTTCGAAATACCGAGGACCTTTTAGTGTTAACTCATGCTCACAAGGGAATCAGATGCTTGTTTCTCGTTTTCTAGTTATCATACCGTTTGAAATTAACATGTTTTTCCCCCAAAATAGAAAACAATAAAAAGGGGTCGTGAAACTCACAAGGAGTTAAACCAAAATGTTCATGTTATTTAGAGTGTAAACAAATATGTTTCATTCTTTCAAATATGTCGTATAAGCTTGTTTCCCCCCCATGTTTACAAAACATTAAAACAACTAAAAGGGGCCGTAAAATCACCTGGTGTCCGACGATACCCTAGCACAGTAATTGGTCAAGAAGTACTCGACTATACAAATCCTAGATACAAAGGTTATATAAGTATTAAGCCCTATCGTCTTAAGTGCAAGATGTTCACCCGCTTTAGTAAGTCCGGTTAAGGACGTGTTTGTTTTGGAAAAGGTGATCTGGATTGACGACTCGTTGGTGATTATTGTTGTTTTATCCAAATGAGCCATTTTATATGAACTTTTTGTTAAAAGTGGATTAAAGCCGACGAGTTATGATGTTCAAATAATTATTCTCGATAATTATTTATATATTGATAGAATTATATTCTATTTTGGTCGTGTCTACATAACACGATGTAATATACGGTAAGACTTGTGATCTACATGCATATATAACCGTCAATGTTTGATCCACACAAACGTCACATAAGTTTTTTTTTAATATCCTCACATTATGCAATTCCAACTTCTAATTTCACCATTTATAAAGTTGACTAGTCGGAATAATACTTTTAGCGAGTATATTAACTAAAATAAATACTCGGGTTTTTATATTGTTCGATTTCGTCGTAATACTTTTTCTAAGTCTTTATTCTTTTTAAAACGTCATTATATCAAAAATACATTTAGAGCTACGAAACCGTTATTTCCATAACAAATCATTTTGTAGTAGTATTTATGTTTCTAGTGTCACATATACGTGTACAAACACCAAATACCGAGTGTTTTGTAAACATATATATTTACATACACATATTTTTACACTCGTTGTTTTATATATTTTAGATCTATAAACTATTATTTCAAGTTTGACGACCACTTAGTAATGACTTTCAAGATCTACACTTTTATGTTCTCATTTTTGTTATCTTTTATTATTTATAAATCTTAAGTCCAAACACATATATACGCACACACACATAGTGCATATACATACACATATATTTATGTCATTATTTTTAGATCTAGTACATATGTTCTAAAGATACACATGTTTAATGATTTTGACATATAATTAACATCCTAAATATGAAATTTTACTAATATTTGTATCCTTCCATAATCTAGTAAACTTTCATGAATCAAAAAATGTATATACACACATACATGTATAGGACACACAACACACACATATTTCACATTTTGAACTCAAATAAGTCTATGTTTTATGCTAGATCCTTTAGTCTTAGGGAGTTTTTATGAAAACATAACATTTTTTTTGGGTGAACCTTTGCACTTTGAACTAAGACCTAAAGAAAGAGAAGAGTTTGTGAAATTTTATACCACTAGAAGTGTAGATGATGATGTTGAGAAGGAAAAGAAGGTGATCTTGAGTCTTTAGCTAGAATTTCTTGAGAAAACCCTTTTATGCTTGGTGTGATTCCTTAAAATGGATGGATCTTGCCTTGAATTTGGATGAATTACAAAACAAAGTAGATAGAGTGTGTGTTTTGTGTGTGCCGTAAGGTGAGAGGAAAAGAAAGAAAATTGGGAAAGTGAATTAGTAGGTGATTCTTGTGGTATATATACCATGAGATTGAGTGTGATCTTTGCTAAAATCATCATCATATTGGTGAAAGAAACAATGATGATGATGTGGTTGTTGGTGGACAAGAAGAAAGAGCAAGACATAATTGATGGCTTGGGTGTTCTAGTTGACGAAGTGGGTATTTCATCAAGAGAGCCGGTATTTAAATTATCTAATGTCTATAAACACACACACACACACACACACATATATATATATATATATATTAGATGAAACGTAGGTTGAGTGTTGTCATAGTGAAACTCCATAATTATGACGTTTAGACATTTGAGTGTGGTGCACTCTTCATCGTAATCATGACGACATGATGTTTAGAGGTTGAGTGCACAATTGTATAAAGTCAAATCCTCATGATTTGAATTTGAGTGGAGTGTGGTACAAGAAATCATGATGATAGAGTTGGAGTGTGGTTTTGTCCATAATCTCAATCATGAGATTTATGATATTGAATGGAGTATAAGTAAAAGAAAAGGTGATGATGGTGATGAGGTTGGTTTAATTGCGGTATACTACCCGTATTTATTACCCACTGTAATAAATAAAATTTGAAGTTGTCAATATATAATTTATATATCTTTATATATATATATTCTTAGTTTAGGCGCGTTAGCGAACTTGAATGAGGGCGTTCAAGTTTACGTATATTTTTAGTTTTAAATGTGTTCGCCCACATTTATACGCATCCTAAGAGAATAATTTAGAACGATAACTCTAAAAATGTTTTTACGAGAATCTTTATATATTATATATTAAAGACTTAGTCTTCGGAACATGATCGTTTATTTATAATATAATTCTAAATATTTTTCCGTTTTAATAATTAATTGCTATCGTTTTTGTTTATAGATTTTACGTCCGCATGAACCGGCAATTCTTATAATTATTTTGGTATGAAATGATCGATGCATTATGTTCGCTAGAATTTTATTTTTCAAGAGCATGATTTCAAGTGTTTTAGGAAACACGTTAACGTAAACACGTTTAAGTCGTGTATGAACGACGTTTTGGAAATGTCGGGTGTCACATTCTCCCCTTGTTAAAGAAGTTTCGTCCTCGAAACTTGATCTAAATTACCCTCTAGGGTTGATTCGCTCTATCTCGATTAGGGCTTTGTGTCCTTAGTTCGTTTCTAGACCATGAGGAGAATTGTTGATTTCTATGTACTTAGTAGTTGGTACTTGAAAGTAAATCGAGTACTTCTCCGACTAACGATATTAGATGTGTAAGGATTTGAGATGTTATAGTATAATATAACAGTGTATCGGTACCGTTGAACATATGTTATCTCAACGTTGGGATTTAGGAAAATTCTTCGAATATCTCGACAATTGAACGACGTTGACTATACCCTGAGAGGATAAAATCATTACCAGAATCCCATGAGAAAAAGGGATTACATTAAGTGAGATCACCTCCGTGTAATGATTGAGTGATTAAGAGGTTCTTCGATCGATGAGAATTAATGAAAATGAGTTTAATTACGTGGTCATTCTGATCATAGAGGAACCGTATGATAATTATCATGGGTAATGAAAAGGAAACGGTGCATTCATGCATGTGAAATTCTGAATGTATGTGGCACATACACTTTATTCGTATACATGTTTTAACACACGAAGATCAAATCATGAGAGAATTTAAAAGAAATTATCGGAAGTCTAGTAAGATATGTCAGACTATTTGATGAGATGTTCAGGCTTTACTTCGAAATCAGATATCTGATTGTTTCTTGCCACTAGGTGATGCCACGATGCATTCAATCTTTTCAGGGCAAAAGATTCTACTTGGCATTTCATCTGTCAAACCAGTATGTAAGTTTAATTGAGTTCCAGGAAATAACATCCTCGTATGCTATCTCTCTTAAATAAGCCGGAATGATTTAGAGGAACCGTTAGTAGTTGTCTAGATAGCGACTTAGACAGCTAAGATATGGAATAAAGTTTTATGAAGATATGATCTTCAAAGGTTGACCTTGGTCTTGTTAAATCTTAATACGGGTAATTCTATCACGAATGTTATTCATAACTTGGTTTATATTGACCTCTTAATGAAATAGATTTCGAATTATGCTTGAAACAACAAAAATGTCACAGTAACAAGGAATCGTCAAGATTTATGTGGTTCATCTATAGATGAGGGTGAATCTAGATGAAGCAGAAAGATAATGTCAAAGTGTTTAGGAACAGTAGAGCTGATTTGGCTTATCAAATACTAGAGATAAATGCATCTTCATAGGGTTCAAATAAAAATGTTTGAGAATAGTCTAGTTTTCGTTGCCGAAGATTGAGTTCTATACTCCATTAACCACCGTTTGCACCGTACCTCTGCTGTAGTCTGGCATTTGGGTTGTGATATCGTGCTTTGTGAATTTATGACTTGATTATCATGTCCACAAGGTATGTAAGCCTTAAGAAGTTCTATGTTCATTTGGAAAATTTACAATTCTACTAGGTGGGGAAATAAACAGTGAGATTGTGAAAATAGTTTCATAGAATTAGTGTCCCCTGAAATTGACTATGGGTCTGTCAAATGTGAGGACGTTGTGTCCTTAGGTGTCTTAAGAATAGTGCATTGACATCCCAAAAGATCTTTGGGGAGGAATAAATATAAAACTTGAAGTGAAATTGAGAAGTCAAAAGAAAATTTATAGGTGTAGACTTCCCGATAAGCAAGTTCAAGTATGATTCATCCTTTGTCCATTTTCCTCTGAGTGTATAGCCTAGAACGGTTAACAATCCATAGAACACTACTATATATCTTTAAGATTGCATTCCTATGATTGTAGGACGCATCTTTCAAATGATAAAGTTGTCAACTTTCAACTTGGTCCTTAATTTCCCCTCAAAGTTGGTTGGAAAGGACCAGGAGTTTTCAGAACTTATCAACAACTTTTATTACAGTGTGTCTGTAACTTCACTGACATCCGAATGGTATTTTAGTAGTTTACCATTACGTATTTCACTCATATCGGTTATAACCTTAAAGTCCTTAACGCAAGGATTTAAGCTATAAAATTGGGGTAATGAGTGTTGAATGTCGAAGTTTTGTATTCTCCCTGAGCATGTGTCAAGAAGTCATTTCCTGACAATAGATGCTCTAGAGCTCTTTTAGTATGGAAGGCTAGGAGTAAGAGGTGTGAACAAGTCTCTCATGTGGTCTGAGATCAGAGACTCAACCAACAAAATAATCCTTAGGGAAATGTAAGTACAAAAGGATGTAAGATTATCCACTTGTCTCAGGTCAGGTTTCCACAATACCTTATAGGTGTCACGTATAGGAGAGTCAAGATAAATTTCCATCCCATTACAGAAGTTAGTGCACAGCAATTCTGCTGTAATTTTCAGTAAGTGTGATACTGAATTGTAAGATAGCCCTGAGGTTACGCCGCGATTTTCAAATAATAGTTGTGCGATTACTGTAAGTGTTGATTGTTGTTAGGATCAACATAAAGTTTAGGTAAAATCTCAGAAGATATGAATCAACAAATAGAAATGGGTAGGCTAGATCCTTCGTTGCTCAGGATCCACCAAAGGTTGGTTAAATGGAATTTGAGTTTCTCTGGTTCCTTCATAACCGTAAGAATGTTTCGTGAACTTCTATTTGAGGAATCTGAATTGTTAAGGTCTGATTCATGCTAGACCAAAAATCGGCCACATACGTTGATTGGTAGGTAGCGAAATCGAAAAGGGGAAATCTATAGTGCAATCTCGAAAGTTGAAGTAGTATTCCATAAGGAATTTCCAAGTTCAGTCTAAATACTGAATTTAAATCACCAAGAATAGATCTCTTCCAAGTTTTTGTTAACAATTGTCGTGCCAATGAAATTTCGATAAGGGTTTTGGATTTATTAGAATTCGAATATAAAGGAGTTGATATACATTTCCACATCACTTGTGGTAGTCTGTCACATCACTTGATGCCCTTTTGGCTCAACCCTTATGGTTATGGTGATTTCGATCATTAGAGTGACTGAGAATTGGGATTAGGGGTACGGATTAATCATGAACTTTGGCTCCGATAGTAAGACTCACTAGAGTTCTCATGCACCGCAAGTTATGATTATGTGTGCACCCGTAATGATAATTTATTTTGCATGGTCCCTTAAGTGTTTCTCATATCCTAAGCCATCCGTCAAATGGATTCTGAAATGTTCATTAGATCGTGTCACCGTGTTACACTCTTAAGTAATAGAGTGTATGTTATATCGGATTACTATTAATCGTGTGTACCAATACTCATGAATTTGCCGACTAAGGCTACTTTTGGATGTAATTAATGGTAGAGAGACACAACCGGTGTCTTCTAATAACAAGGTGTGTATGGTGGAAGTCAGGCACTACGTTTAGGGTAGAGATTCTCAAATTAGTATCGAGCAACTCATGCTCCAAGTTTGTATGTACATGTGGATCCATATGATCCAGATGAATGTCTGGGTCTCTTGACCCATGGAGTTCTCTCCCGTTTAGTCCTGCTTATCCATATTGGGTTCCCTTCTGCCTGGGAAATCCTGTCAGCCATTTCTCATGGTGAAAGTCTAGGCATCTACTCCGGCAATACATGAAGAGGAGTATTTATACCGCACGTATGTTAGAAAGAAAGTTGACTCCATGGCTGGAGTAGTTGTAGGTGTGGTGCAGTTATAGGTACAGATTCGAGTACGGGTTCGGCTTGTTGTGATGCTAAGATCAGTGGCTAGCGATTACTACCGTCGTCGCCCAAGTTCAGCTCGTAACTCGATCTTCTAGGGTTATAGCGTGCTGAGTACCCGTCATCCTTGATTCGTAATCCGATCAATGACACTTTGTTGAGAAACATCGTTGGTGTCTATTTCTACATGTTAAGTGTTTGTTACGTGTGCCTCGTAATTGTATTAAGTATTAGTGTAGCTAATGATACCCTAGTGTAACCACATACACTAATGGTCTACACAAGTTGTTCGGTAACAGTTGGAATTTCTATACTCAGGTCTTGGGTGTTCTTAATGTGATGTAAATCTTAGAAATCTTGGTCCCTAATTGAGTCTGGTTAGAGCCTAGGTGTCACTAAGGAAACCTAATTCGCTAAAACCATTGGCTCTGATACCAATCTGTCACACCCCCAAATTTATTTACTTAATAAATAAATAAATTAAGGTTGTAACGATTGGTAACATTAGACAACAGCGGAAGCTAAAATACAAATTTCTAAAGTGTCGAACAACTTTTACAATTACTAACATGTAATAATACATTGATCTAAATCCACCTAGATCAGAATATACTTGAGATTTGATAACTATGCTTCTTCGGCTTCTAGGTTTTAATCCAAATAGCTAGCATATTCCAACCGTGCCGAATGTATTGCTTGAAAATGTCAACGCAATGTTGGTGAGTTCACAGGTTTTAAAGGAATACAATTGGGAAAAACCATATTTACGAAATCGTTTGTCAAAACTATTTATACGAAATCCTTCGGCAAAAACCATTTGCACGAAATTGATTGACAAAACTGTTTGTACGGGTACTATTGGCAACATCCCTTGCTCGAAATTCACTGTCAAGACCATTGATACGTATACCAATGGCAAAACCCGTTTCTCGAAATTGACTAGCAAATCCATTGGTACGTATACCATTGGCGAAATCCTTTGCCCGAAATTTACTTTATGCATATGATAAGCAAAACAAGTTAGCGGTTGATTCGTCGAAGTCTAGCTAGCACTTACGAATTATGTGATGCACAAGCCTATAACCAAACCTTTAATGAATTCTCGAATTTTGCCCCAGCCTATTGTACCTTTAAACAATGAGAAACAACAAGACCTAATATGCAATCATTTGACCCTGCTTGTCAGGTTAGCGCGACAAACCATGATTGGGGGTGTCAACCCGAATAGTACTATTCATATCGATCTACGGCTACGTCCATAGCTAATGGTTATAGTTCGAAATTCCGAAGACCTTTTAGTGTTAACTCATGCTCACAAGGGAATCAGATGCCTGTTTCTCGTTTTCTAGTTATCATACCGTTTGAAATTAACATGTTTTCCCCCCAAAATAGAAAACAATAAAAAGTGATCGTGAAACTCACAAGGAGTTAAACCAAAATGTTCATGTTATTTAGAGTGTAAACAAATATGTTTCATTCTTTCAAATATGTCGTATAAGCATGTTTCCCCCCCATGTTTACAAAACATTAAAACAACTAAAAGGGGCCGTAAAACTCACCTGGTGTCCGACGATACCCTAGCACAGTAATTGGTTAAGAAGTACTCGACAATACAAATCCTAGACACAAAGGTTATATAAGTGTTAAGCCCTATTGTTTTAAGTGCAAGATGTTTACCCGCTTTAGTAAGTCCGATTAAGGACGTGTTTGTTTTGGAAAAGGTGATCCAGATTGGTGACTCGTTGGTGATTATTGTTGTTTTATCCAAATGAGCCATTTTATATGAACTTTTTGTTAAAAGTGTTTTAAAGCCGACGAGCTATGATGTTCAAATAATTATTCTCGATAATTATTTATATATTGATAGAATTATATTCTATTTTGGTCGTGTCTACATAACACGATGTAATATACGGTAAGACTTGTGATCTACATGCATATATAACCGTCAAGGTTTGATCCACACAAACGTCACATAAGTTTTTTTTTAATATCCTCACATTATGCTATTCCAACTTCTAATTTCACCATTTATAAAGTTGACTAGTCGGAATAATACTTTTAGCGAGTATATTAACTAAAATAAATACTCGGGTTTTTATATTGTTCGATTTCGTCGTAATACTTTTTCTAAGTCTTTATTCTTTTTAAAACGTCATTATATCAAAAATACATTTAGAGCTACGAAACCGTTATTTCCATAACAAATCATTTTGTAGTAGTATTTATGTTTCTAGTGTCACATATACGTGTACAACACCAAATACCGAGTGTTTTGTAAACATATATATTTACATACACATATTTTTACACTCGTTGTTTTATATATTTTAGATCTATAAACTATTATTTCAAGTTTGACGACCACTTAGTAACGACTTTCAAGATCTACACTTTTATCTTCTCATTTTTGTTATCTTTTATTACTTATAAATCTTAAGTCCAAACACATATATACGCACACACACATACGGCATATACATACACATATATTTATGTCATTATTTTTAGATCTAGTACATATGTTCTAAAGATACACATGTTTAATGATTTTGACATATAATTAACATCCTAAATATGAAATTTTACTAATATTTGTATCCTAACATAATCTAGTAAACTTTCATGAATCAAAAAATGTATATACACACATACATGTATTGGACACACAACACACACATATTTCACATTTTGAACTCAAATAAGTCTATGTTTTATGCTAGATCCTTTAGTCTTAGGGAGTTTTTATGAAAACATAACATTTTTTTTGGGTGAACCTTTGCACTTTGAACTAAGATCTAAACAAAGAGAAGAGTTTGTGAAATTTTATACCACTAGAAGTGTAGATGACGATTTTGAGAAGGAAAAGAAGGTGATCTTGAGTCTTTAGCTAGAATTTCTTAAGAAAACCCTATTATGCTTCGTGTGATTCCTTAAAATGGATGGATCTTGCCTTGAATTTGGATGAATATAAAAAGAAAGTAGATAGAGTGTGTGTTTTGTGTATGCCGTAAGGTGAGAGGAAGAGAAAGAAAATTGGGAAAGTGAATTAGTAGGTGATTCTTGTGGTATATATACCAGGAGATTGAGTGTGATCTTTGCTAAAATCATCATCATATTGGTGAAAGAAACAATGATGATGATGTGGTTGTTGGTGGACAAGAAGAAAGAGCAAGACATAATTGATGGCTTGGGTGTTCTAGTTGACGAAGTGGGTATTTCATCAAGAGAGCCGGTATTTAAATTATCTAATGTCTATAAACACACACACACACACACACATATATATATATATATATATATATATATATATTAGATGAAACGTAGGTTGAGTGTTGTCATAGTGAAACTCCATAATTATGACGTTTAGACATTTGAGTGTGGTGCACTCTTCATCGTAATCATGACGACATGATGTTTAGAGGTTGAGTGCACAATTGTATAAAGTCAAATCCTCATGATTTGAATTTGAGTGGAGTGTGGTACAAGAAATCATGATGATAGAGTTGGAGTGTGGTTTTGTCCATAATCTCAATCATGAGATTTATGATATTGAATGGAGTATAAGTAAAAGAAAAGGTGATGATGGTGATGAGGTTGGTTTAATTGCGGTATACTACCCGTATTTATTACCCACTGTAATAAATAAAATTTGAAGTTGTCAATATATAATTTATATATCTTTATATATATATATATATATATATATATTCTTAGTTTAGGCACGTTAGCGAACTTGAATGAGGGCGTTCAAGTTTACGTATATTTTTAGTTGTAAATGTGTTCGCCCACATTTATACGCATCCTAAGAGAATTTACAACGATAACTCTAAAAATGTTTTTACGAGAATCTTTATATATTATATATTAAAGACTTAGTCTTCGGAACATGATCGTTTATTTATAATATAATTCTAAATATTTTTCCGTTTTAATAATTAATTGCTATCATTTGTGTTATATAGATTTTACGTCCGCATGAACAGGCAATTCTTATAATTATTATGGTATGAAATGATCGATGCATTATGTTCGCTAGACTTTTATTTTTCAAGAGCATGATTTCAAGTGTTTTAGGAAACACGTTAACGTAAACACGTTTAAGTCGTGTATGAACGACGTTTTGGAAATGTCGGGTGTCACAGAAATAGTGCGGTTTTCTACGACCATTTTTCTAGCACGGTTTTCTCGTAATCGTCGGTGAAAGAATCTTTTGGGCTCTGCTAAAGGTTGATATAAACCAGAAGTGGAGTTATGGATCATACACTACCTGAAATAAACGTAACAGAAAAACAGATGGAAAATATTAAGGTTAAAAAGGCTAATCCGTTAACTTGAAATCACCGTGTCCCCGACAACGGCACCAAAAACTTGATGCGAACATGAATTAATTATATATATATATATATATATATATATATAATTGTTGGTTTCACGAGGTCAGGTTTTAAATTTATAAAATGATAAATACTCAAACTTAAAACACACACAATAGGCATGTGTACCTATCGCAGCGTAATATAGTTTAGGTAAGAACCAAGTATCGAACCAATGGACACGGTCGAGTTCCAATACTCAACTTTTGTTATCGTTTAGCCGGTTTAATTAGTGAGTGGGTTTTGTGTGCTTGTGAAGCAGAAAAGTAAATGACAGAAAATTAAATGACGGTAAAGTAAATGACAGAAAAGTAAAAGCATGTGTGAAGCGTGTGACGGAAATGTAAATAGAAATATAGTAAATAGCTGGAAAGTAAATATCTCGAGGATGATCAGGTCACAAAGAGTATTGTTTTGGGTTTCGAATCCGCTTGGTATATGATAATGTTAAGTTAACTAATCCGGTGGTATGAATAATACAAATGTGTGAACGGTACACCGCTAGAGCCTCATTCTCACAACATTCGGTTCACGAATTATGTTCTTTAGAATAAAATGGTAGGATTCCCAGCTAGGGACAACGTTCCCCTCAACTCTTTCAATGCTATCTCCAAGTTGGTTTAAGACATCGAACTTAAATACCTTTATTATTATTTGAAAGAGTGATTAGACTTTGTTCACCGGGAGACGGTGCAACAATGGGACTATGTATAAAGACGTACCGTTCCCAACGTGAGTTCACCATTTCTTGGTTTCATAACAAGTGTGTATAAAGACGTACGAACTTATTAATATTAACCAAGCCATGGTTTTTCAAAATCAGCTTGTATAAAGATGTACAAGTTTTAAGGGAAGTTTGATTAAAAAGGTTTTACGATCTTACGCTTTAAAATCAAAAACACTCACAAGTGTAAAGACAAAATCAAGCACTAATAAAAAACCATCATGAAGATGGTTTTAAGAATGAATGACTAAAGAACATAAACATACCATTAGATAAATACGTTAAACATTAACATATACCAAACTTTATCTTCACCCTAGCAATTCAAAGAGTTTAGCCACGAATGGCCATACTAACTAGCGTAACGCTTAGTTTCGTAGGCTCCCCTATTGCGGACAAAGATGAGGACACTCTCTACTCTAAACTACAGAAACAGACTCTCTTGAGCTATGATAATGTGTATTGAGGTGTGTGGAATGAAGAACTCAAGCCATCAATTTATAGGCCTCAAAATGAGCAATGCACGACCATGCATTGATTTGCACGGGCGTGCAAACACCTCAGGAATCAAATAGGGTACAAATGGCAGTGTACTAAGTCCCTGTTAATCCCTTCAATCCGCGAAACAAGATTAATCGCCAAGCATACGATGGTGGTCGCTAGGGTTTGTGAAATTGATTTTGGAAAGACGACTGAAGAATGTGAAGAGTTATGGTTCACGTGTTTAGTCTAAATGGGTTAAAACCCGACCCTATAGAGCCGAAAAAAAAATAAAGGGGTGTAGTTTGAGCGGGAAAACATAAGTAAGAATGGATGAGAGAGTGACAAGTGTCCCTCAACATTTTTATTTATTAGATATAATAGATTCGCGTTTGACATCAAGTGTTTGGTGTCGTTAACATGGATACATATATATATATATATATATGTATATATGTATATATATATATATATGTGTGTGTGTGTATGTGTGTGTCTATATATATAGAGGATGGATCCGGTACAAAACATATTTAACATAAAAAATGTAGGAACTATTGAGGTGGTGACACGTGTACATGATTAGAAATTAATAGAAGGGTAATAGAGGGAATTGACATTATCATTTGACTTTTTTCCGTTAAATACTAGTTTCACCCATTTTTTTAAAACTAAAATAACTTTTGCATACATTATTATTTTTTTAAAGAAAATATACCATAAAATAGAGAATTTTATCCTCTTTAATATGAGTATAGTATTGCTATATTTTTTTTATTTAAATATTTTTTTTCAAAATCCATGTGAAAATGGCACTATGCTGATAACAACACCTTATACATACGATAACAACACGTAACAAGATATATCGGCATACTATAAAATGAGATAACAACATGTGTTGTCCTGTGTTGTTATCTCATCATAATATGTTGTTATATAACTTTACACTATGCGGATATGCGTTATTCCGTGTTGTTATCCCATTACAACGTGTTGTTATATCACTTTACATTGTCCTAATATATTTTGTTCTGTGTTGTTATCTCGTATACACTGTGTTGTTATAAACGAAGTGACATTTTTACACGACTTTTTAAAAAAACTTTATTTAAAAAAATATATCAATAGTATACTCATATTAAAAAGGAAAAAATTCTCGATTTTATGGTATAATTTTTAGAAAAATATAATAAAGTGTATAAAAGTTTTTTGATTTAAAAAAAATGGGTAGAACTATTATTTATTTATAAAAAGTCAAAGATGGTGTCAAATTCTCTCTTTTACCCTTTTAGTGATTTTAAATTCTAATTAATTCCAAAATTAACACCTAATTAATCTTAACCATTAAATTAATATGATCAAAGGCGTATATTGTTTCCTTTATTTTTTATGCTAAATGTATTTTATACATGATCCTACTTCTACATATATATATATATATATATATATATATATATATATATATATATATATATATATATATAGTATGAGATTTCGCTACAAAGTTAAAAAAGTGTAAAAAGTAGTTTAAAACGCTTATAACCGGCTCATACGAACTCCGATTTCACTCATTTTGACGGCGTTGGAACCGTCTCGTCGAACTCTATGATCTTAGCTTGTAGGGTTTAGATAATAGGGTTTAGTTTTTACCTTAGGGTTTAGCTTTTAGTATTTAGGTTTTTTTTTAGGGGGGGGTGGGGGTTAGGTTTTTGGGGGGTTGGGTTGGAGGTTTAGGCTTTTGGGGGGGGTGATGGTGGTGTTTTAGATGACTTATTCGGATTTATAAGGTTTTTTTTGTTAGGATTTAGGTTTTGGGGGGTGGGGGGTGGGGGGGTTTTAGGTTTTTCGGGGTGGGGTGGGGTGGGGGTGGGTGGGGGGGTTTAGGCTTTTGGGGGGTGGTGGTGGGGTTTTTAAATGAATTTTTACACTTTTTTGAATTTGTAGAATAACCCTCCCCTATATATATATATATATGGAGAAAATCATAAAAAAACTCATTTTAATGAGAGAACTAGAGAACTTATCATTAAAGGAAAAAATAATAAAAAATAATAACTCAAAATATAAATAAAAAACTAAAAAAGTGGTTCGAAGACCATGTTTCCCTCGTCGTCCCCGTTAAAAAAAAAATGCAAAAATGCACGGTTTAGATTTACGGTTTAGTTTTTGGGTTTAATTTAGCTTTACATATGCAGTAATTCGTTTTTTTTTAATGAGGAAGATGGGGAACATGGTCTCTGAACCACTTTTTTAGTTTTTGATTTATATTTTGAGTTATGATTTTTTTAATTATTTTTTTGAATTTTTTTTTGAGAAAAAGTGGTTCAAAAACTAAAAAAGTGGTTCGGAGACCATGATTTTTTTTATTATTTTTTTGAATTTTTTTTCCTGTAATCAGAAGTTCTCTTATTAAAGTTAGTTTTCTCCTGAACCCAATTCTATATATATATATATGTGTGTATGTGTGTATATATATATATATATATATATATATATATATATATATATAGGATCGTGAAATTACAAGATGGTTCTGTTCTTAGTTGAAATTGGCGGAAACAATAACAACAACACAAGTGTAATCGAGTAAGCAGAACGAATACTTTTAAGAACACTGTTGTATTAAGCTTTTGCAGATAAACGATTACAATTGAAAAACTCAATCAAAAGACATACAACGCACACTTACAATGAAGTGTTTACAGATTATTTATACTCACTTAGAATCAAGACAACCCCTTGATTCTAAGGATCAGATCTAACACAGACCGTTGATCTGTTGTATCTAGCTAACTATTACACGTTTTGTCTATATCTAGTTAACTTTATTGAAGCGTCTTCTTTATGCATCATTACTTGCATGCTTGGAGAAGAGCATTGTTGTCCGTAATTGGTTGTGCCATTGAGGTTCCTTATGCTTTGAGTGTGTCAGTTGCTTTTGCAGAAAGTTGTCAGTGACGCTTGGTATGGATAGTCAGCTGCAATGATTTGTCTTCAAGGTACAAGGCTGTCAGCAACAAAGATGTCGATCAGCAGCAAGATGTAACCATCCAAAGGTGCTGATGATTTGCCTGTCAGCAACATCAAGTGTTGATGCTGCTGAGAAGCTTATCCGCAGCAACTTTAGTCTTCAGCAGATAAGGCTATCCACAGCAGATTTGTTCTTCAGCAGGAGAACAAGTATCCGCAGCAGATAAGCTTGTCCGCAGCAGTTTGTTGGTCAGCAGCAAACTCTAAGATCAGCAGCATTTGTACTTAGAGAATTTTGTAGCCATCAGTCTTTGGTTCTACAATATATATATACGGAGAAGATCGTAAGAAAACTCAATTTAATGAGAGAACTAAAGAACTCCTCATTAAAGACAAAAAAAATCATAACTCAAAATATAAATCAAAAACTAAAAAAGTGGTTCGGAGACCATGTTTCCCACGTCGTCCTCGTTCAAAAAAAAAAAGAAAAGCAAAAATGCCCGGTTTAGCTTTAAGGTTTAGTTTTTTGTTTTAGTTTAACTTTTAGGGTTAGGTTTTTGAGGGTAGGGGTAGGTGGGTGTAGGTTTTTGGGTGGGGTGGGTGAGATTAGGTTTTTGGGTGTGGGTGGGTGTGGGTTTAGGTTTTTGGGGATGGGTGTGGGGGGTTTAGGTTTTTGGGGCTGGGTGTGGGGGTTTAGGTTTTTTGGTGGTGGAGTAGGTGGGTAGGGGTGGGTGGGGTGGAGTTAGGTTTTTGGGTGGGGGTGGGGTGGGGGGTTTAGGTTTTTGGGGTGGAACTATACATATGCAGTATTGCGTTTTTTTTTGGAACGAGGACGATGTGGGAACATGGTCTCCAAACCATTTTTTTAGTTTTTGATTTATGATTTTTTTTATTATTATTTTGAATTTTTTTCCCCTTCAATGAGGAGTTCTTTAATTCTCTCATGAACCCAATCCTATATATATATTTATGTACATAAAACACCCTGTCAAGTTTTTGGCGCCGATGCCGGGAGCACGGTAATTCTTTGAAAGATCTAAGCCGTTGGACTGACTATTTCTATTTTTTATTTGTTTTCTTTCTACTTTATTTTTCCTTTTATTTTTATTTTCATCTTTATTTTCTCTTTGTTTTGTTTCAACTTTATTTACCCTTTTTTCATTCTTCTCATTTTTATTTTTATTTTGATGCTTGTGCTAATTGATTTATCTTTGTAGGAACTTTAAAGGATCGCGACCGTGAAATATTTATCAAGAGAAATGAATGGATATATTCGAAAGCATTTTCTTTAGACATGCGTAATGCTTTGGAACGGTTTACGTGTTTAATTTTTATATTCTTCTTTATTTTTGATAATGACAAGCTCGATACTTTGAAATTGGATACCAATAAATACGGTAAGTTCGTTAGCGTGAAATTGGAATTTTTAATGGTGTCACCCCGTTTGACCAATTTATTTAAATAATTTTTAAACTATAAGGCCCCAAACCCGGGAGGCCTCACTTGTTGGATTTACTCATTCACAAGCAGTTCTTAAACATAAATATCAAATAACGCAACGGAATCATTCATTTCATACATAATTAAAACTCGTTCATCATTCGTACATCACAATCATTGTCTAAAAACATAACCATTATCCATAAACATAAAGGTAACGGGATGCTAGACTCGTAGATGGACTGGGTAACTCTTCAGCGCTTGCCAAGCATCACGTCCATCCGTACATGTCCTTAACCTGAATGTGCATAACTAAAGTCAGCTACGCTGGTGAGTTCTAGCATTACATAAAACTTTAACATAAACATTTGCCAAAGACATAACATTCATTCATTTAACAAAAGCATACGTAAAACATGCAATAACATAACATTACACATGAGTTAAGCGAACTTGTCAGGAAATAGTACCTTCAATAGGGATCCCGATAATCCCATGGTAACTGTTGTCACCCATTTATCCACCCAGTTGTACAACCGTTTGCTAACCACAAACGGCCCTGTATAGGTATAGCAAATCTTCGTGTCCAGGACGCCTAGTCTCATCTAGATTCCTAACCTAGACACGGTCCCATTCATCGCATTCATTCCCGAAAGAACCGTTGGCATATTCATTCTTTTCGTGACTTTCATAAAAACCTTTACCTCCTTTTAGTTAAAGCATTCGTACGTTTTATTAAATAACATTTCATTCATGAACCTTTCGTAAACTTCATTTTGGCAAAACATTAAATAAACACATTTCAACTTCCATTTCGTAAACATCATTTCATAAACCATCATTTCGTAAGTATGCACACCAGCCCAAAAACATTATTCAAAACATTTAAAAGAGGTCTCTAAAACTCACCTGATAAGATAGTCTCGGTTATCCTAAACAAAGGTCCAACAACGTCATGCACGATCTGAATTGATTAGTTAAATACGCATCAGACCAAATCCCGACTCTAACGGTTTTGTTAGGACATGTTTTGTGACAAGTAGCTTGTAATAGATTAGTTCTTTGTATTGTCTTTATGTTTGTAATGTTTTCTAAGTGACAAGTTTTGTAACAGACGAACTTGTCAAGTTTGCCAAAGCCATGGGTGTGGCGAACTTGATAAGTTTGCCTGCAGGAAGTTGTTGCCTATATATAGTGTTTACTTGCTTGAGTTTTGTAACAGTTGGAGACTTAATCATTTGTAAACACTGATCTTGAGAGCAATATAGAGAAGAGTTTATTACATCTTATGCGTCTATTGTCCTACTTGTTGTTATCATTACGTAAGCATGTATACGTTGGATTCTACACTCCGTGTACGTGTCGTGTCGCTCGTCTAGACAGATCCATAGACCCGCAGGGACCTACAAGTGGTATCAGAGCTTTTACTCTTGATAGAGACCGACGTGCGACATTTACGTGTTGATTTTGACATCAAAAGATCGAGTTTTTAAAGAGATTTCATGTTCATGGAGTTTATTGCTGTTTTGAGTGGGTTTTTGGATTGATTTGATCGTTGTTGAAGTGTTTTTGCTCAATTTAATCAGATAAAAGTGTTCTACATCATCAATTACACATTCCTACGGTCCAAATTTGTCTAATTCCATCAAGATTGCAAGAAATGTTGATTTTTAGAGGTTTTGGTGCGTTTGGTTGTTGATATTTCTCCTCCTTGTTCATCAGCAGTCGTAGGCGAACTTGCTGATTTCGTTACAGGCGAACTTAGTTAGGCGAACTTAGTTAAGAGAATTGTCATCTTCGCTTCTTTTGTGTTAGGCAAACTTGCTAACTTCACTTGAAGCATCTGCGCTTTGTTCTTGTCTCAGGCGAACTTACTAAGTTCGCTAGGTGTGGATTTTGTTCAAATTTGCTAAGTGTTTTCCAAGATTTCAAGGATGTCAAATGCTACTCATGCAAGTGTTAATAACATGACTAATCTGTTGAACTGTGACAATGAGATTGGTACACCTACAAAACCACCAAGGTTTATGAATTTGAAGGATTATTCAAACTAGAAGACTCGATTTGAGAATTATGTGTCTTTCAATGATACAAGTTTGTGGATTCCTATCAGTAAGGGATACAAATATACTACTTATACATATATGGGTGTATCAGATACAGAAAAGCCTCTTTCAGCACTTATTGTGGAAGAAAAGACTATTTATGATCGTGAGAAGAAGGCACTTGCTGCTTTATATATGTGTTTACCATTAGACATATATCACGCATTCAAGAAGTTCAAGACTGTAAGGTCCCAAACCCGGGAGGCCTCACCTGTTGGATTTACTCATTCACACACAGTTCTTAAACTTGAATATCAAATAACGCAGCGGAAAATTTCGTTCAAACATAACGTCAACATAGCCAAACATGCGGAAGCGTAAACATTGTCTAAAACATTCATTACATAACATAAACATAACGTAACGGGGTGCCAGTCATCATATCAGCCGGGTAACTCTTCATCGCTTTCCAAGCATCACCGTCCCTCCGTACCTGTCCTTAACCTGAATGTGCATACTAAAAGTCAGCTACGCTGGTGAGTTCTAGCTTTACATAAAACCTTAACATAAACATTTTGCCAAAAGCATAACATACATTATTTAACAAAAGGGTACGTAAAACATGCAATAACTTAACCTCATCATAACATCGTAACATAGCATCGTAACATAAGTCAACATGAACCGAATCTGCGCCTTCTCGTAACCGTCAATTCCATACATCGTATTCTGACGGAAGAACCTAAGGCTCGTTACCTATAGGCAATCCGTCAACCAGGTCTCCTAAGGCTAGTTACCTTAAGGCAGACCAAACATCATCTCCTGAGGCTAGTTACCTCAAGGCAGACCAAACATCGTCTCATGAGGCTTGTTACCTCAAGGCAGACCAAACATCGTTTTAGGCACTGTTCCCTCGCGAGGAATAATGCCTCCCGTTAAGGGATCCCGGTAATCCCATAGGGGACCGTCATCACCCTTTACTCAACCAGTTATACAACCGTTAGCCAGCCACATATGCCCCCCATAAGGGTAAGGCCAATGCATACATACATACCCTAGCTCTCGTAGGAACTCGTGGCATATTCGTTCATTGTCATGACTTTCATGAAATCCGTTACCTCGTTTTAGTTAAAGCATTCGTACGTTTTATTAAATAATATTTCATCCGTAAATCTTTTGTCAACTTTATTTGGCAAAACACTTCATTAACTCGTTTCGTCTTCCCCTTTCGGAAGCATCATTTCGTAAACAATTCATTAACATATTTCAACTTCCCCTTTCAGAAGCATTGTTTTGTAATCATTTCATTAACACCTTTTAACATCCCCTTTCGGAAGCATCGTTCTTAAACCTCGTTTTGTAAACATCGTTTCATAAACCTCGTTTTGTAAACATCATTTCATAAACCTCGTTTTGTAAACATCGTTTCATAAACCTCGTTTTGTAAACATCATTTCATAAACCTCGTTCTGTATGTATGCACACTAGCCCAAAACATTATTAAAACATTTAAAAGAGGGCTCCAAAACTCACCTGAGATAAACAGGGTCAAAGGTCTATAAAGGATCTTCTAACCTGTACGTACACAACCTAGCCTTAGCTTTACACACAACTATTACATTTTACTTCTACATGTCAAGAAATTAGGGGTACACGGTTTCTTCCCCCCGAAATTAGGGGTTCGTGGTTCAAGGGTAAATTCTCGGCCGTGAAGTTCACCCAAACCGTGAACTTCACCCAAACCGCAAACTTCACTTAACCGTGAACTTCCCAAACCGCAAACTTCCCAACATTGAACTTCCCATACCGTAAACTTCCCAAACCGCAAACTTCCCAAACCATGAACTTCCCAAATCACAAACTTCCCAACCGTAAACTTCCCAAACCGCAAACTTCCTAAACTGCAAAATTCCTAAACCGTGAACTTCCCAAAACGCAAACTTCCCAAACCATGAACTTCCCAAACCGCAAACTTCCCAACCATGAACTTCGTCCCAACAGCAAACTTCACAAACCGTGAACTTCCCAAACCGTGAACTTCTAAACCGTTAACTTCGTCCCAACCGCAAACTTCACAAACCATGAACTTCCCAAACCGCAAAATTCCCAAACCGTGAACTTCCCAAACCGCAAACTTCCCAACCGTGAACTTCGTCCCAACCGCAAACTTCACCAAAACCGTGAACTTCATCCAAAACCTTAGACTCAGATCTGGATCGAAGGATTCATCAAGTTTGGAACTTTTTGCATTCAAAAGGTGCATTTTCCCCTCGTGATTCCAGATCTATAATCCTTTTTCTCATTTGGTTTATAAAAACTCATCCTTTTTACGAAAATACCCGCAAACCCTAAAAGAACAAAAACTTAGATTTGGTTTTCGAGATTCTGAATTGGAGATCTTGCTCACAAGCTCAGTAGTAACACGCTCCTTCAATCTCGGGTCGATCCTTCACGTTCTCTCTCTACGGTTTCTCTCTCTAGATTCTTGCAAATGAGAGCAATGAAGGTGACTTGGGCTATTTATAGGGAGGCTCCTCCCCCTTATGCGCCACCCACAAGCTCGCCGGCCTATCCGGCCCGGCCCGTCACGCCACGTTCATTTATTCTTTTCGTCTCGTGTTCACCCATTATTATAACTCGTCGTCTTATTTTTGTGATGTTACAAGTCTACCCCCTTATAACAGGTTTTGTCCCCGAAACCTTTCATAAGTCAAATAGTTGAGTGTACGACTCCCTTATTTCCGTCTCCGTTTTAAAAGTAGATTCCGATCCCTTTCGATGTTTCCATTGGATAACCTTATTACGTAAACGTTTCTCCTTCCGATCTAGGATGGCCATGGGTTCCTCAATGTTGTTAAGGTTGTTGTCGACCTCGATGTCAGTAAGTGGTACGTGAGCCGATTCATCCGCCAAACACTTTCGCATGTGTGACGCATTGAAAGTAGGATGAATCCCACTTAACTCGTCAGGTAACTCCAACCGATAGGCGACTTCACCGATCCATGCCATTATTCTGAATGGTCCGACAAATCACGGACTTAACTTTCCCCTCTTCCTGAATTGTATGATCCCCTTCCAGGGCGACACTTTCAACATTACTCTGTTCCCAACATTAAACTCAATAGGCCTTCGTCGTTTATCTGCGTAGGATTTCTGACAATCTTGGGCGGTCTTCATTTGTGCCTTAATCTGGCAAACCTTTATGACGTCTCTTTAACGACTTCGAGACTTCCCAATTCCTTCTGACCAATCTCACCCCAACATATCGGGGTTCTGCACCTTCTCCCATACAACATCTCGTAAGGCGGCATGCCTATTGTCTAGTGATAACTGTTGTTGTAGGAGAGTTCGGCTAACGGTAGATGACTGGCCTAACTACCACTGATGTCAATAATACAAGCGCAGAGCATGTCCTCCAATGTTTGAATGGTCCTTTAGGACTGACCATCCGTTTGCAGGTGGTAAGCTGTGCTGATATTAAGTCTCGTACCCATCGCATCGTGAAATATCTTCCAGAACCTCGATGTGAATCGTGTGTCCCGGTCAGATATAATTGTCAAAGGCATCCCATGCCGCGCCACTACTTCATTAATAAATACTTTCGCTAACTTTTCCGATGAGAACGTCTCGCGAATAGGTAGGAAATGAGCACTCTTCATTAAACAGTCCACAATTACCCAGATGGTGTCATGAACTTTAGCTGTGCGAGTGAGCTTGGTTATGAAGTCCATTGTAATGTGTTCCCATTTCCATTCCGGTATATCAAGAGGTTGAATCTTTCCATACGGTTTCTGGTGTTCGGCCTTTACTTGTGAGCAAGTCAGACACTTGTTTACGTATTTCGTCACCTCATATTTCATCCCAGGCCACCAGTATTCCTTCCTCAGATCTTGGTACATTTTGTTGGTACCGGGATGGATAGAGTAGCGAGACTTATGAGCCTCATCTAATATTTTGGTCCTAAGCTCGCCACCCATAGGTATCCATACCCGCCCAAAACGTGTCCTAACACTAAGGGAGTTATATTCTAACTTGTCCTGTTGGCCAACCATCCTTTCCTTCTTTATGTTTTCCTCCTTAAGTGCCTAATCTTGAGCCTTTTCAATTCCCCTCATCACATCCGATGTTACCACCAACTGACAAGCTTTCACTCTAATAGGAGCAGGCACGTCCTTTCGGCTTAGAGCGTTAGCCACCACGTTTGCCTTTCCCAGATGGTATATGATTTCACAGTCATAATCTTTCAGAAGTTCCAACCATCGTCTCTGCCTCATATTAAGCTCCCTGATGTTGCTCCGAATAGCATCAGCTACTTTGCTCTTACGTATCACGGGGGTGGCTCAAGTCGAATCCATTAAACACTTGCGTGGATATGACATGCGGAGCAATCCACGCATTCCTTTCAACACTTGGGGGTGTCTCCTAGGAATTTTAGCGTCTTTCATCTGAACCAACTCTAGACTGTAGACGTTGACCATCCTTTGCTTTTCCATGGCTAGATTCTTGTGTAGTCTTGACTACTCCTCTCTAATTCCTGATGAACGTTATATCTTTCGGAAAGGCATAACCCGAGATGACCTTTTACATCTAGCCGTTAGGGTTCTCAATTCGTCATTCTACCTGAACCGTTTTAGCAAGCTCAGAGTCGTCCATAAAAGACTCTATTGCCATAAATTCATATTCTATATACGGTTGTCTACTCTTTTATCGTCTCTCGACTGTTTGGATCATTGTGTATACCTTATAACTATCCATGGTGCATTCGTCCTCAAAGAACCATACTAGGCCGTCCTCGAATGAATCATACCATCACGTTCCCGAAGGAATCCTACTATCAAGTTTCCGAAGATACCGCACCGTCTCGTTCCCGAAGGAAGCACATTGTTTCATTCCCGAAGGAACCGTATCGCTTCGTTCCCATAGGAACTGTATTGCTTCATCCCCGTAGAAACCGTATCAGGTATCCCCCAACCGTATGAGGTATCCCCCAACCGTATGAGGTATCCCCCATCACACTCAACTTGTCTGGAAGGTATTCATTCAGATGGAACACTAGGTACACGACCTTTACATTCATATTTTTATACACAATCTCCTCCTAGTCTTTCTTTCAAGCATACTTGTTAGGGTTTTACATTTCACATCATCGATTTATTGTACCGATTCTTCTTTCATACCACTGGATGGTCTTAGGGATTGGTATCCCCTCGCGACCTAATAGTGTACATTCTATAACCTCTCGTGACCGTTAGCATTTTCTGTATGCAACTCTTCTAAAGTCACGTATGTTGATTTCATTACGGATAAATGACATGTGCGTTGCAACTTGAACTTTCATTTCCTTTCTAGTTTTAGTGGGTCCCTTAACCGCTTTCCAATTCTAACAACCCTCGCGGTTATTTATTAGAGCCATAGTAGAGCGTTCTCTGATTCCTCTTGAATTTTCTTCTTAGTGCCCATGCCTTACTTCACATCGTTATTCGAAACTAGCCCCTCACATTCATTCCGAACAAAAAAATCCTTGAGTCGGATCTGGTTTCATTAGGTTTAGCCTACACGCCCTAATTAACATCGCGGTTCACGTTGCTTGTTGTTGTTGGTATATCTATCTTCTCGTTTCAAGAGTTACTTATGTTAGTTGTCTAGGATCGTCTTCTACATAAAGAGATACCATTTGTGCATTCGTGCACGCATATATTCCTTGGACATACACTTGTGTGGTTATTTCCTTCATACTCATGCATACTTTGACAGTAGACCGATTTTTATTCGTCATAACATGTTCATGCTAAGCGTAGCACACTCTAGCTCTTTCGCATTCTTCATACGTATGCTCATCCGACTTTGGTAAAACCGAAGTTTCATTCCTCCTCATCGTGCTTGTTGCTCGTACTAGCTTACATCATTCACCTTGTAAGGTACACCATCTTTGACATCGTTACTATTACTAATGATGTTCATCAAACTCTTAAAATCATTACTCGGGTGACTAACATCTCGTATTCATAGTTGAGTAATTGGGTCAACTCTAAAACGTAAGCATTAATCAACACCATAAGATTCGCTATCATGCACGTGCACCCGTAAATTCACAATTTCGCGGATCCAAACGAAATTGCCAATTTACCTTACTCGAGCATTCTAGTTCCTCTTATAATATTTCATAATACTCGCGACTCTTCAAGGTTGAGATTTTGTCTTGGTATTCTTCTCAACACCTCTTACCACTCCCGCGCTAAATCCACACAATAGATGACAACTCGAAACACACTCGTACGGTCTCATGCACACTACCTTCTGGTTCCGTGTGAACACTTGCCTTTTTACTGTAAACTTGGTGGGCGGGCATCCTACCGTGTCGTCCGGTACGACCCCCACCACGCCATCCGCCTATTATACCCTCCATTTCATTCTATTAGAGAAGGGATCTAATGTAATCATGCTAGTTAACAAATAAAGTTCAACAAGTACTGTAAGATGTTAATATACACTGGCCATCTGCAATTAACCATTACACTACCTCTTGATTTCCATTTGACCACCTTTATGATTTCATCAGAATACATGTCCCAATCTATTAGTTTCTAAGGCATACTACATAAACATACTCTACTTTTCATACCTGATGCTGTGGCTCGAGTACCCGTACTGGCATCCGCTTTCGGTCCCATTCACAGTTTAAGTTCAGACACTAGAAGTGTCCGAATCTCTCAAACTATTGCTCTGATACCACCTTCTAAGGCCCCAAACCCGGGAGTCCTCACTTGTTAGATTCACTCATTCACACACAGTTCTTAAATTAAATATCAAATAACGCAGCGAAAAATTTCGTTCAAACATAACATCAACATAGCCAAACATGCGAAAGCGTAAACATTGTCTAAAACATTCATTACATAACATAAACATAATGTAACGGGGTGCGAGTCATCATATCAGCCGGGTAGCTCTTCATCGCTTGCCAAGCATCACTGTCCCTCCATATTTGTCCTTAACCTGAATGTGCATACTAAAAGTCAGCTACGCTGGTGAGTTCTAGCTTTACATAAAATCTTAACATAAAAATTTTGCCAAAAGCATAACATACATTTATTTAACAAAAGCGTATGTAAAACATGCAATAACTTAACCTCATCATAACATCGTAACATAGCATCATAACATAAGTCAACATGAACCGAATCTGCACCTTCTCATAACCGTCAATTCCATACATCGTATTCTTACGGAAGAACCTAAGGCTCGTTACCTCTAGGCCATCCGTCAACCAGGTCTGCTAAGGCTAGTTACCTTAAGGCAGACTAAACATCATCTACTGAGGCTAGTTACCTCAAGGCAGACCAAACATCGTCTCCTGAGGCTAGTTACCTCAAGGTAGACTAAACATCGTTTTAGGCACTGTTCCCTCAAGGGGAATAATGCCTCCTGTTAAGGGATCCTGGTAATCCCATAGGGGACCTTCGTTACCCTTTACTCAACCAGTTGTAAAACCGTTAGCCATCCACATAGGCTCCCGGTAAGGGTAAGGCCAATACATACATACATACCCTAGCTCCCGTAGGAACTCGTGGCAGATTCGTTCATTGTCATGACTTTCATGAAATCCTTTACCTCGTTTTAGTTAAAGCATTCGTACGTTTTATTAAATAACATTTCATTCATAAATCTTTTGTAAACTTTATTTGGCAAAACACTTCATTAACTCGTTTCATCTTCCCCTTTCGGAAGCATCGTATGTATGCACACCAGCCCAAAACATTATTAAAGAATTTAAAAGAGGGCTCTAGAACTCACCTGAGATAAACAAGGTCAAAGGTCTGTAAAGGATCTTCTAACCTGTACGTAGACAACCTAGCCTTAGCTTTACACACAACTATTACATTTTACTTCTACATGTCAAGAACTTAGGGGTACACGGTTTCTTCCCCGCGAAATTAGGGGTTCGTGGTTCAAGGGGAAATTCTCGGCCGTGAACTTCACCCAATCCGTGAACTTCACCCAAACCGCAAACTTCACTTAACAGTGAACTTCCCAAACCCCAAACTTCCCAATCGTGAACTTCCCAAACCGTAAACTTCCCAAACCGAAAACTTCCCAAACCATGAACTTCCCAAACCGCAAACTTCCCAACCGTAAACTTCCCAACTGCAAACTTCCCAAACCGTAAACTTCCTAAACCGCAAACTTCCCAAACCGCAAACTGCAAACTTCCCAAACCGCAAACTTCACAAACCGCGAACTTCCCAAACCGCAAACTTCCCAAACCGTGAATTTCCCAAACCACACACTTCCTAACCTTGAATTTCGTCCCAACCGCAAACTTCACAAACCGTGAACTTCCTAAACTGCAAACTTCCCAAACAGTGAACTTCCCAAACCACAAACTTCCCAACCGTGAACTTCGTCCCAACCGCAAACTTCACCCAAACCGTGAACTTCATCCAAAACCTTAGGCTCAGATCCGGATAAACGGATTCATCAATTTGGAACTTTTTACATTTAAAAGGTGTATTTTCCCCTCGTGATTCCAGATCTATAATCCTTTTTGTCATTTGGTTTATAAAAACTCACCATTTTTACGAAAATACCCGAAAACCCAAAAAGAAAAAAAACTCAGATTTGGTTCGGGTCGTTACCTGTTTTTGAGATTCTGAATCGGAGATCTTGCTCACAAGCTCAGTAGTAACATGCTCATTCAATCTCGGGTCGATGCTTCACTTTCTCTCTCTAGATTCTTGCAAATGAGAGAAATGAAGTTTACGTGGGCTATTTATAGGGAGGCTCCTCCCCCTTATGCGCCACCCACAAGCTCGCTGGCCCATCTGGCACGTCCCGTCACGCCGTGTTTGTTTATTCTTTTAGTCTCGTGTTCACCCATTATTATAACTCGTCGACTTATTTTTGGGATGTTACAAAGACCTTTCGGGATCTTTGGGAAGGATTGAAAAAAAGGTGTGAGGGAAGTATTGACATAAAGAAAAGCAGAAGAATGTTATTGAAGAAACAGTTCAATGTCTTTAAACACTTTGAAGGTGTAGGATCGTGAAAGTACAAGATGGTTCTGTTCTTAGTTGAAATTAGTGGAAACAATAGCAAATACACAAGTTTAATCGAGTAAACAGAAATAATACTAATAAGAACACTGTTGTATTAAGCTTTTGTGAATAAACGATTACAAATGAAAACTCAATCAAAAAGCACACATACAATGAAGTGTTTACACAATATTTATACTAACTTAGAATCAAGACAGACCCTTGATTCTAAGGATCAGAACTAACACAGACCGTTGATCTTTTGTATAAAGCTAACAATTACAAGTTTAGTCTAAACTAGCTAACTTTATTGAAGCGTCTTCTTTATGCATCATTACTTGCATGCTTGCAGAAGAGCATTGTTGTTCGTCATTGGTTGCACCATTGAGGTTCCTTCTGCTTTAAGTGTGTCAGTAGCTTTTGCAGAAGGTTGTCAGTGACGCTTGACATGGATAGTCAGCTGCAACGATTTATCTTTAAGGCACAAGGCTGTCAGCAGCAAGGATGAGGATCAGCAGCAAGATGTGACCATCCAAAGCTGCTAATGATTTTCCTATCAGCAGCATCAAGTGTTGATGCTACTGAGAAGCGTATCCGCAACAACTCTGGTCTTCAGCAGATAAGGCTATCCACAGCAGATTTGTTCTTCAGCAGAAGAACAAGTATCCACTGCAGATAAGCTTGTCCGCAGCAGTTTGTTGGTCAGCAGCAAACTCTGAGATCAGCAGCATTTGTACTTAGAGAATTTTGTAGCCATCAGTCTTTATTTCTACAAACTCCCCCTAGACTGATGCTACCAAAACTCTCTAACTGCTTTTGTTGCTAAAGCTTTTGCATGTTGCTGACTATTCTTTCAACTTCATATCCTCTCTGGTCCATGCTGGGATTGTTAAGAGGAAGCTCAGATAGGGTCTTGATGTCTTTGCTTGCCATTTTGAAGATAGCCTTGCTTGAACACCTCATCTTCTGTCCTTTAACATCTGTCAGTGTGAATTCATCCTTTTCAGCATTTTAGGACCAGCTGATGAATGGAGAGTGGGATTGGAGAGGTTTGACATCAATGATTTCATCTTTGCTGGGGTTGAAGTAATGTTTGATTACCAGCAATAGATGTCTCCCACCTTCATTCTCAGGCTTATTGGCTTCACCCAGCTCCATCATTCTTCTTTGATCAGAATCTGGAAGCTGTAGTGCCTCATCAACAGATGTATAAATTGATCTTTTAAGTTCTGTCCTCCCCCTAAACACTTCAAACCATTGGTCTTCAGGGATGTATGACCATCTGATTATTTCTCTTGAGTCTTCTGGTTTGGATTGTTTTTCTTTTTGGGAGGTTGTTGATGAGTAGAAGCTGGGTGTGAGGATTTGGACTTTGAGGGAGGAGAGGAGGGAGGTCTAGGATTGAGAGTGGAAGGTTTTTGGATTAAGGAAGTGTTGGGTGAGAGAGAAGGCTTGGGTTTCTTTGTTTTCCTTGTTTTCCTTTCTTCTTCTTTAATGATTACCTTTTTCTTGGAGCCTTTCTTCTCCAATCTTTCTTCCTCATCCTTCTTGACTTTAAAATAGAGGGCTTGTAGGTTCATGAAATTCATGGGACCTAGCCTCTTTCCACTCTCTCCTCTAGCCTTAAGGAAGTCAATCATGATCTTCCTTTCTTCATGGGTTCTTTGATTAAAGGCAATGGTCTTTTTGGACTTTTGTTTGGCTTTTTCTTCTTCTTCAGCCTTTTTCTTCTTTGCCAATTGACACTGCTGACCCATGAAGACTCTGTAGATTTCTTTATTGGATAGTTTCTCAAGGTAGTCTACATCCTCACCTTGAGAAATCAGAGCCTTTACCCACTCCTCTCTCATTTCTTTGGCTAGTTCAGAATCAGTTATTCTGAACTTAGCCTCTTTCTTCTTCTTCTTTTGAATCTCTTCTTCTTCTTTATCAAATTGTTCCTGCAGTTGGAGGGCAAGAGCTTCATCTTCTTCAATTTGATAAACTGCAGGAATCTTTACTTTCAGATCATCCAGCTGTTTTGCATACAGCTGGATCTGTTGTTCTCTGAGGAGAATGGTTGTGAGTCTATCTTGAGCTTTCTTTATTTCAGCCATCTCCTCTTCTTCTCTTCTTCTTCTTCTTCTTCTTCTTCTTTCCTTCTCTTTTTTCTCTCTGAGCAACCTATCTTCATCTTCTTTGGTCATAATTCTCTTTCCCTTATCTTTGTTAGATGCCTCTGCTTCTGCTTCACTGATCACAACAGCAGATGATTGTGCTGCTATTGGAATCTCAGCCTCAACTTCATTGGCAATTTGGGGAATGGACAAGGAAGGGGAATTTTCTTCATCTTCTTCCCATTCCATACCTGTCACACCTTTCCATGCCACTTTCATCTTTTCCTCTTCTCTTCTTTTTTATTCTTCTTCTGTGTTCAATCTGACTATTGGAGAAGAGAGAAAGGATAGGTCTGAGTCAGATCCAGATTCCTCCTTATAAAGAGAAGCCTTGATGATTTTGATCAAGTCTTGACTTTCTAAGGAGTTGACATTGAAGATGAGTGATCTGAGCTCAAAGACCTTGTGCAGGAAGGTTGAAGGTAGGAGCAAGATCTCTTTGATGTTGATTAATAGAGAAGATCCATTGCTCAGGAAGAAGGTGAAGTCATGGGAGTCAGTGCTTGTCCATCCTTGCCCTTCTACATCCCTGGCCATTCTGTTGTACAGGAATCTTCTCCAGCACAGAACTTCTTCTTCAGTGAGAAGACTGCTCCTTATTATTTCAAGTCTTCTGGGAGTCAGTCTTCTTTCTGTTGCTGTTGAAGATTCAGGAGAGGCTACCCTGTTTGCTGCTTGTATTTGTCTTTCGAAGTTGGGTAGATTATCCTCCATCAAGTCATAGAACCTGCCAATAGGAAGTTCTGCTGAGAGGTCCGTAGAGTTGTTGATGCATTGTAGATGGTATAGGTGAAGGACTTGGATGTTGTTGAGAAAGTCCCAGTTTAGCTCTTCTACTCCGCCAAACTCCCAACCAATCCAGAACCTCTCAGACTTTCCATCATACCCCCAAGCTAGTATTGTGTCAAACTCTAGCTGTGTTGAAGTCAGTGGAAATTGGGGGGCAGTGGATTGACTTATGATGGCTGCTGCTTCAGGGATGATGCTGAAAGATGTATATGCTTGTTCTGTGTATTCAGCATCAGTCCGCATCTCATCAACAGCCCTGAAGACTAACTTCCAGTCTTCAGATGTGTCTTCTTCTTCGTCATCTGAAGCTGGCAAGTCATGAACCTGTACAAAAGCTGGCTTGAATAGTGTGCTTTGAAATACCGCCTGCTCTTGAATCCAGTCGTCAAGACTGTCTGAGTCTTCTTCCATTGGAACCATCTCCCCCTTTTTGGTTGCATTAGTGGACAAGTAAGCTTCAGTTTGGGTGCCCACTGATACAAGAGAGGGAGTAGGCACAGTTGGGCATTGATGGACTTCATGCATAGAGACTTGGTGTCTTAGTTTGGACACTTCAGCTTCTAGCATAGCCACCTTGACCGTCAATTCCAAGTTATGAAGTTTCAGTCTATCCTCATCCATAGTTGTGGAATCCTTGGATCTAGATGGGGCCTTAGGCCTAGCCTCTGCATCCCCATCACCCATGGTTTCTTGGCGCCTGGGATTCCTCTCAGTGAGGGGAGTTTCCAAGGAAGCATCTTCACTGTGAGTTGCCATGGTTGAGGTCTTAGGTATGTTGTCACTGTCCTCCTGGTCATTTGATGGACCAGTAGTAGTGACAGCCTTTTCCACATCCACTCTGTCATAACTCCTAGAGTGGACCTTCAGGGTAGAAGAACTTGGGTTGGGTGTGTTGGAAGCAAGATCAATCAGTACCTCCGAGATAGTGGTAGTTGGAGAAGGTACATCATCTTGATCAGGTTCCTCAACACTTAAGTTCAGAAGAGAGAGGAGTGGCTCAAGGGGTTGCTCTATGGATCCGGGATGTGATCATAATCCTAATAGAGAGCCTTCCAAGAAAGTCTCTCTAGTGTTGTGGCTATCTCTTTTGATATTCTCATCAGAATGTTGGGATTCTGAATGAGGGCTTAGAGGTTGGGTTTGGGCCTTGGAGGCAAGAGAAGAAGGAGTTCTCTTGCCTCTTTTTCTGGTATATGTCGTTGCAACCGGGGCCCTGTGTTCTGGTTAAACGATAACATCCAAAACAGGTGTAAGTAATTTTTGTACCTGTGCATCCTTAGTAGTATGCACAAGGGTTCGAATGGAGGAGGCAGATTGTTGTTCAGGATGTGAGGTGGAGGGTGTGGGATCAGTATCAGCTGGGATTGCTGAACTGTCACCCGGGGTACTTTGTATGTTTAACTTTATAGATAACAATGGAACATTGACCCCTGAGAACTTTTTGGAAACAGTTCTCATGCTTTGAAAAATATTATTTTTATGTCCCAGCATGATGTAGATTCTTCCAGGTTTTGAAAGTTATTTTAGTTCTTGATTGAAAACCTCCAGCAAGAATCTTGAAGGTTATAACTCAAACCCTCAAAGATGAGGTGTGCAAAGTTGAAGCCTAGGCCAATGATCATACCATGGAAGGCGGAGGCAAGTGCAGAGCTCACCTGATGCCATCCACTTCTCTTCTGAGATATGCATTGGAGAAGAGTGTGGCAGAGATACTTCCATGGAGGGCCCATCAGCGCCTTCTCAATTGTATACTCATTTTGATTTCCAGTGTACCCTATGGATACAAAGGTCCTCATATACTCGTCCTTTGAGTATGAGATAGTTGCTCCCTCATCTTGAAGCTTAAGATGTTTTCTGCGTGTGGCTTCCGAGATGGTGATATCCTTGCCATCTACCTTGGCTTTAATTTAGGGAATCCCCTGTTCGGTAGAGTAGACGGCGGTACGCCAGAAATCCTCTATATGAGGGATATATACGGTAGGGTTGGTTGTGAGGGCAAAATGGATCTTTGATCGACATAAGAAGTCGATCATATCATTGAATCCTTTGGATTTCTTTCCCTTGGTTAGGTATGCTGTAAGGTTATGGTATGGGGAGAACTTATCGTCAGGGTTATTGATGTTTGCCATTGCTGTTTGATTTGGAGGGAAGGTTTGAAGGTTTAGAATATGGAAGGCTTTGAATGTTTTAAGGATGAAGGGCTTTGAATGTGGTGAGGACTTGAGAGAAAGTGATGTGGGTTTAGGGTGAAATTAAAGGTGAAGAGGTGGTAAGGAAATTTGATTTGTTCTTATAACGACAGAGGAGGGAAAAAGCAAAATGACTTGTACAGTACAACCTAATTCACCTTTTACTGTTACAACTGTAATACACCGAGGCAGTCATGGTAAAGACTGACGTTAATTTTTACAGCGGGTAAAAGTTAATTTGTACTTAAATTTACCCATCAGCAGCAAACTTGGTTGCTGTGGATGAATAAGCCTGTCCGCTGCAAATTTGGTTGCTGCGAAAGGTTAAGTCTGTCAGCAGCAAACCCATCTGCTGCTGATGGGTTTAATAATCCACAGCAAGGATGTTGCTGCTTACAGTCTTAAAGATATCCGCAGGAAACCTGTTCATGCTGATAACTTAAAGCAATCAGTTGCAAATCTTTTGCTGCTGAAGATTAAACCTGTCAGCAGCTGACTTATAACTTTTATTTACAACATAAGAAATTTAGAGATAGATTTTAATCAAAGTTCATCATACCAATGGATTCAACTAAATATCTAAATCTAGCTTCATCAAAAGGTTTTGTAAACAAATCAGCATATTGCTCATTCGTATGAACTTTGGTTAAAATAATCCTCTTTTTCTCAGCTTGATCTCTTATGAACTGATACCTGATGTCAATGTGCTTTGTCTTGGAGTGCTGCACCGGATTGTTTGTGATTGATATAGCACTCATGTTGTCAATGTGAATTGGAGTTTCCATGAAACTCATCCCGTAATCCAGTATTTGATTTTGTATCCAGATGACTTGTGCACAGCAACTTGAAGTTGCAATGTATTCTGCTTCAACTGTAGAAGTTGAAACACATGTTTGCTTCTTGCACTGCCATGAAATTTGTCTTCCTCACAGAAACTGACATCCCCCTGTAGTGGACTTTTTGTCCAAGTTGCATCCCCCATAGTCACTGTCGGTGTATTTATACAAATTAAACATGTCATTTTTAGAGTACCATAGCCCAAGTCTTGAGGCTCCCTTTAGGTATCTAAAGATTCTCTTGACGACTTGAAGATGTGAAATTTTTGGAGCTGCTTGAAATCTGGCGCAGATACATACTGCAAACATGATACCTGGCCTTGAGGCAGTGAGATACATGAGAGACTCTATCATTGCATGGTACTGATGTTGATCAGTGTCTTGGCCATCTTTGTCTGGAGTCAGCTGATGATGCACTTGCATAGGGGTTCTTGCAGCAGAGCAGTCAGCCATTTTGAATCTTTCCAAAATGCTCTTTACATATTTGGATTGGCTGATGAAGATTCCATTTGGGACCTGTTTGACTTGTAGACCCAAAAAGAAATTTAGTTCACCCATTGAACTCATTTCAAACTTTGAGTGCATCAGAATCTCAAAGTCTTTGCACAACTGTTTCCTTGTTGATCTAAAGATGATATCATCAACATAGACTTAGTCTCCTGTGCCAGAGAGCTAATTCATCAACTGAGGCTTTTGATAGAAAACAAGAAACACTCCCAGATGGAGTGACTTCATTCATGTCTAGTACATAAAGATTTTCTTTTCTCTGAGCTGTTAATAAAATTCTTTCTAGAGGAGGTATGGATAAGCCTGGAGATAGTACAAAGCATTCTTTATCTGTGAAGAGCATCCAATGCTTTTGGTCACAGACCTGGGAAACACTCATGAGATTGAAGTCCAATTCTTTGACATAGTTGACCTTATCAATGCTCATTCTTTCGTTGGACACAGTTCCTTGTCCAGTAATGGATCCTCCCTTTGAGTCACTTCTAAAGGCAACATATCCTCCATTGAAATGTCTGAAGTTGGAGAGGATGGATCTGTTGCCTGTCATGTGCCTGGAACAACCATTGTCTACCACCCAGGTGTTATTTTTGTGACCTCGCTGTCCCTGCACTTGATAGATTTCTAATTAGTAGGAGGAACCTAAGAGTCTGCAGACTTGAAAAAATGGTTGTTAGTTTATCCTTTTCAGTATGTTTGCAGTCAATGGAACCTATGATAATGCTTGGAGATGGTTTGGCTTTCCATTGCTTTGTTAGTGATTTTCTAGTTTTCCTCACATTGTCAGCAGCGGATTTTGCTACTGATGTTTTTGGCTTGTTAACAGTAGATCCTGCTGCTGATAGCTTTGCTGAAGTGGCAGCATTCTTGGCTGCTGAAGGCTTTGCCTTGGATTTTGCCTTATCAGCAGTGGACACTCTTGCTGCTGATGGCTTTGCCTTATCAGCAGCAGATTTTGCTGTGGAGGATTTTAGCTTATCAGCAGCAGATTTGGTTGATGCTGAAAGCTTCTGCTTTGTTTTCTTAGGCCTCACTTGACTACCAACATTTTTTCTGGCTGCTGATGGTTTAACAACCGATGTATGCTGATCCTTCTTTACCTTTTGTCTTTGAGGGGCTTGATGAAGGATCTGGTTGAAAGGGTTAAATTTACAATTTGCTGCAAAGTGTTCTGATTCACCACAAATGATGCAAGTTTCTTGAGATTTAGGCAGCTTCACTCTTGGGGGAGATAGAGACTCCCTTAACTTAGTTGCTTTGACCTCGTAGCTTCTTACCTTCTTGTTTTTGTTTGTCTTTTCAAAGACATGCTGCTTGGAATTTCTTTGGTATTCCAGATAATGAAAGCAGGTGCTGGCAGTGTGGTTATATCTGCCACATACAAAGCATGATCTCGCCAGTTTGTCTCTTGAAATGTAGACATAGTCCTTTCTTTGGAACAAATCCTTGAAGTTCAGTGGATGAGCTTTGTTATGTTCAAAAGTGGCTTCTTCTGGTCTTTTGAACATACGAAACTTTTTCCCCAGGCATATGACATATATCAAACACCTTCCTCTTTGTGATCGGCTTTGACTAAGGCTTGAGGTTCATGGATCCTGATGTCTCTCCCTTTTCAATGTTTAGCTTTCTTCCATCTGGAGGATAGCTGATCTTGATCTGTTTGAATGGGACAGGGGCTGGAATAGCTAGAATAACAACATGAACTTCAACTCTATTCAGAGTTGCTTCAGATGGGACTGCACTGGTTTCATCATGGTCTGAGCTGATTGACTCAGATTCCGATGAGGTAGTGCAGTCTTCGACGAAAGGTTCATCCGTTGAAGGATCAAGGTTTCGGTTTGCAGTGTCAAGATTTGCAACATTGAAGCTTGGTTCGTAAATGGCAATATAGTCAGTAGGAGGAGGAACAAATTTGTACTGATCATTATTATACCCAAGTCCAGTCTTTACCTTCTCATGGACTTGATTATCTAGAAGTCTTTGTAACTTTTTGGAGGAAAATTCATATTTTTCAACATGAACTTTTTGTTCTACCAGTTCTGCTCTGGTAGCTTTTAGTTTGACCAGTAGATCATCAATCTGAGTTTCAAGATTAGTTTGTTCGCGTTTTAACAATGAAATCTCTTTCTTAAGGCAGTTAATCTTTTCTTTATAAGTATTTTTAAACTTTTTGAACTCAGATTTCATCTGATGAAACTCTTCATTTTGATCTATAAAGTTTTGGTTATGCTTTCTATAACCCAAAACTTTATCAATACAAGCTTGAGAGCAAAGATGTTCAAATACCTAAGGTGGTATCTCTGCAGTGTCTGCCATAAGAGCTTGGTTGGTGGTAGGAACATCTTCATATTGAAAACTCCAGTCAAAGTCTGAGGTTCCAACATTTGCACAAGCTGCAGTTTGAGCTGGAGGAGTTCCTTGCTGTTGCTGCTGCTGTTGCCTGTGCTGAACTTGGTAGCCTTGTCTTTGATGGCTGACACCCGGATTAGCTTTTGGCACCTTGCACTCTCTAGCAAAGTGACCCAATTGGTTACAGTTGTAACACCGGATCTTGCTTTTATCTAATCCCACTCTGGTGTTTGAGATGTTGCTTGGAACAGATCTCCTGGTTCTAGAATAGAACCTTTTTGCTCTAAGGGAAAGCATGGCATATGAGTGCTGAATATCCATTTCTTCAAGATCATCTGGATGAAAGCATTCCAGATCCTCTTTTATGAAGTGCATGCTGCTTGAGTTGTCAGAGACAAAAGCAGTAGAGGTTGAGGTTTGAGGAGGAGCTTCTAGGAGAAATGGTGAGGTGTTTGTTTGAGAGGTTGGAGTTTGTGGATGGGTGACAATGGAAGGATAGTAGTTGCTAGAACTAGGACCTGAGTGGTCGGAGTGAAGCGCAGATGATATGGTGTAGGAAGAAGAGGCTGATTGATGATTGGAGCTCCTTTCCTTGGCTTGAATCATTTCTAATTCATATGTTTTCAGCATGCCAAAGAGCTCTGTCATCTGGAGAGTTTTTAAATTCTCCGTTCATCTTATAGACACTGTATATATAGTGTCCAGCCGCTTGGGAGAGATCTGATAAACTTTTTGAGAATATCTTCATTCTCTAGCTTTACTTTGGAGCACTGCAGTTCTCCCACCAGGTAAGTGTACCTGTTATACAAAACGGCTAGTGACTCACCTTCCTTCCGGACGAAGTTTTCGTATTGCTGTTTCAGGACGTCCCTTCTGTTTTCTTTGACTTCCTCTGAGCCAGCAAACATCTTCTCAAGAGCCTCCCAGAGCTCCTTAGCAGTTTTGTAACATCTGAAGTTATGATAAACTTCATTTGGAAGGCACATTTGGATATCACCTAGTGCCTTGAAGTCCACCTCCATCTTCTTTATGTCCTCTTCTGAGTATTTGGAGGGCTCCTTCGGAACTAGTGGTCCTCCAGAATCAGCGGAGGCTACCATGAGAGTGTAGGGTCCATCCCTGATGGATTTCCACATTCTGTACTCCTGATAACAGAAAAAGCTTTCCATGCGATTCTTCCACATATCGTAGTCTTCCCCAGATACCAATCTTGGTGGTCGGTTGATGCTGCCGATGTCTTCAAATCCATTGCTATGTGCCATCTTTGTCTTTGTGATTTTGGGTGACATGATTAGAGAGAGTTTAGAATAGAAGCAGAGGTGATAAAACAAGTGTGAGTTTGTTTAATCTGAGCAAAAGCTCTGATACCACTTGTAGGATCGTGAAAGTACAAGATGGTTCTGTTCTTAGTTGAAATTGGCAAAAACAATAGCAACTACACAAGTATAATCGAGTAAACAGAAAGAATACTAATAAGAACATTGTTGTATTAAGCTTTTGTGAATAAACGATTACAAATGAAAACTCAATCAAAAAGCACGCATACAATGAAGTGTTTACACAGTATTTATACTAACTTAGAATAAAGACAGACCCTTGATTCTAAGGATCAGATCTAACACAGATCGTTGATCTTTTGTATAAAGCTAACAATTACAAGTTTAGTCTAAACTAGCTAACTTTATTGAAGCGTCTTCTTTATGCATCATTACTTCTATGCTTGCAGAAGAGCATTGTTGTCCGTCATTGGTTGCACCATTGAGGTTCCTTTTGCTTTGAGTGTGTCAGTAGCTTTTGCAGAAAGTTGTCAGTGACGCTTGACATGGATAGTCAGCTGCAACGATTTATCTTCAAGGCACAAGGCTGTCAGCAATAAGGATGAGGATCAGTAGCAAGATGTGACCATCCAAAGCTACTAATGATTTGCCTATCAGCAGCATCAAGTGTTGACGCTGCTGAGAAGCCTATCCGCAACAACTCTGGTTTTCAGCAGATAAGGCTATCCGCAGCATATTTGTTCTTCAGCAGAAGAACAAGTATCCGCTGTAGATAAGCTTGTCCGCAGCAGTTTGTTGGTCAGCAGCAAACTCCGAGATCAGCAGCATTTGTACTTAGAGAATTTTTTAGCCATTAGTCTTTATTTCTACAGAAGGTGAAAGCATTGATGAGTTGATGTCGAGATATTATCATCTGCTTAGTGAGATTGTGAACAATGATATATCCTACAAGAATCGGAAAATACTTGAGATGTTTTTGGATGCGTTACCTCCACATTTTGAAATGTACACTATTGTTATAAAGGAACAAACTGATTTTGATAACATGGGTTTGGAATAGCTAATGGGTAAGATACAGTTTTATAACCTTAATAAGCAAAACAAAGATGCGATTTATCAGACTCAAGATCCTAGTTTGTATTTTGGAAAAGTGGTATCTAACCATCAAAATCAGGAGTTGCATTGTTTTAGGGTGAAACACATGAGTGTCGGTCTTCTTCAAAGGAAAGTTCATGTGGTGGATCTTCGTGTTTTGAAGCTTCTGGTCTGAATGTTCTAAGAATTCCAAAGCTGATTCTCATTCTTGTTCTCCTAGTGTGACATCCGACAATCTCATGTTATTTACCGTATAACCTTAGAACGCGTTTATAATTTAATTATGTGAGTCTTAGACTTAATTTCAGTTAATTAGGTCATTATAAAGTCTAGCAAATCCCTTCGTATGCATAGGTTTGCATTTCGTGAAATTTCAGAAATTTCGGTACCATGTATCGGTAAAATGTCCGTATTTAGCGTTGGTGACGACCCAGTTAACCTTAAAAATATCATTTTTCATGAAAATTATATAAACTGGTTTATATTAGTGGATTATATGTGAAAATTATGTGCTACTTGTTAAATATCGCTTTCAATGATTTTCGTTGCGTTTTACCCGGTACAATCACGTACCGGATGAATTAAAATGAACTGTTAGCAAAAACTATTATTTTTACTAATTATGATAGCAAATAATTAGCGGGTATTTCATATGTTTTTTATTTTGATGAAAAACCATGTGTTGAAGTGGTAAAATTTTATAAAAGTGTTGTAGTTTTTATAAAAAAGTCACATACACTTGTGTGGTGTAGTTTTTTTTAAAATAAATGAGGTTCTAGAAGACCTCTCTCTCTCTCCAAAAATCAGCCATAAAAAGTTGGTCCCACACCCTAATCAAGTATTAAACACACTCATGTTGATTACTTACACACTTAACCCAACTCCACACTCCATAAATGTGATCATATCCTTGGCCAAAATCTCCATCTCTCTCCTCTCTCCCTCTCCTGGCCAAAATCCAACCCCCACCCCCTATAAATACCCCTTCAAACTTCATTTGCAACTCCACACCATTTCTATCATCCTCTCTCTAAGTGTTCTTGCAAGTGTTCTTGAGTTTTGATGTTCTTGAAGCACCTCTTGAAGATTCAAGAGTGTTAGGGGCTGATTATACAAGGGAAAAACATCCATCATCTTTTAATTTCTCTAAGTGTCTCCCTTGATTTAATCAAGTGGTATGAACCCTAACCATTCTCTTACTTTCTTCTTACTAGTTTTGATTCTTGCAAGTGTTGTTCATCACCAACTAAAAGGATCTTTTTGAAACATTTAAAATCAGTAAATAATGGCTTATTATTGAAGATTTTGATAGGTATATATGTATATATATTGGCGTATGTATGTTTATATGTTCATATCTTGCAAAAAGTGATGAATTAGGGCTTGATCTTTACATGCAATCAAATGTTTTGTTATGGTTTGCTTCAAACAGTAAGTAATGGTATATTATTGCATAAAAAATATGTTAGTTTATGCATGGATCATTGAATTGATGATTTAGGTGTTTATTGCTAAAGATTGTTGTCCAAAAGCATGATTTAAGCTAGGATTTTGGCATGGATCATTTAGATTGTTTGAAATCTGGAAGTATGATGATAAAAGTGATCTTTTATGATAAAAATAATAATCTGGTCTAAAAGTGTTATTTAGGTTGTGATGATTTGCTAAGTGTATGACATGTTTATGTTGCTTAAAAAAATTCTAAAAAGGTAGATTTTTATATGAAAATATATAGATTTTGAAAATCTGGAATCATGGCTGTAATATGATGATATTTTATGTTTAAAATATAGATTTTTAGTAATATGTATGATTCTTGGTGTTTGGATGCGTTTCGTTAGGTTTTACGCTAAACTAGTCGATTAAAACCGTAGTTTTCGGCATGAAAAATGTGTATTTGTTAAATCTGATTTTGAGCAGTAAGTTTGAGTATATTTTATGATTAAAATACAGCTCTTAAGGTATATAATGAGTTCATGTTATGAAATATGCGTTTGTACTTGTCGTTGACGTTTCGGTTGTCTCGTATGTGCTTGAAATTTCCATGTTTAGGTACTTTATGTCAACATAATGAAATCTTGTTTTATTTGATGAAATATATTTTATTAGGTATATTTTGATGATATATGATGTTATATGAACTCATGTGTTAGTCGTTTTGCTCGAAAAGTGCTTATATGCAAATATTGTGAGTTAAGTGTTTTCACATGTGATCTAGGACTTATAAGCACATGTACAAGTGTATGTATGTGTTATTAGTTTATATTCACATTTTTGTTGTTGATAAGTAGTAACACGTGAGGTCTTCGTATGTGTGTATGATCCACCGTTTTTCGTTAAAAACATTACCGTGTGTCGAAGTCACCAACGGGTCGCTTAAATAAATATTTTCTTAAAAATATTATAAGTCTAAGTAGGTTGGGTGAATGACTTGCTTGTAAGACTTGAGGTTTAATTAGTAACGTATCCCTCGTGTTTAGGGCACCGTTAGAATCAACCCGTGTTCGTGGACGGGTCTTTGCTAGCACTCGTTTTCCGTCGTTCGTTATAAAGGTGAGTTTTTCACGGCCCGTTTTTAAACTATTTTGTTGTTTTATAAAATATGGGGAAAGAACATGATTTAGTTCGTTTATAATGATACTGTACTTACGATATGTGTTCGTTTGATGGTCTCGAGTAAGGGCTTTCGTTGTATGTTCATGTATGTCATTCATGAATAGCCCCGCCGTTATAATCATTAGCCTCGTGTAGGCCGCAAGGTGTGTTGATAGATCTATTTAGGACTGACTGCCCACTCTCGTGATCAGTAGCGCTGATCGGTCGTTCGTACGAGACAATATATTTTGAAAGGATTCATGGGGACAAGTTGTATTCGTGTCTCGGTTTGATTATAAGCTCTAGGTACTGTCATTTGTCATATTCTTAGCTAGTCTATGACATATCACATGTTTTTCCATGTTACTTGATAGTTCATAAAATTCGTTTATGTTTTTGTTTAAACCCGTGAAACTCGCTCAACTTTATGTTGATATTTTTAAGCATGTTTTTCATGTACTTAGATTCTCTCGCGCGGTTATTAAAACGGGCTTTTGGGCAAACACATACATCGGAATTCAGTTGGGACATTTTAAACTTTATCTTGGATCCTCATGTGTTGGATCATGGAAACTCTTGTTTTAAATTTCAATGCTTTTAATTTTGGATAATCTTAAGAATTATCTTTGTTTTGTTAAACCTTTCCGATGTTTTAATTAAATGTGTTTGCTTATTATCATTGGGCTCCAACTTTTATGACCACCATGCTTACGTCTCGTTTCCGCTGCGAATCATCATTTTCGGGGTGTGACAGATGTTGGTATCAGAGCCCATGGTTATAGCGAACTAGAAAATGTTTTCGTAAATATCTAGACTATAACTTTTAAAAATTGGGTTTTTGGGTTAAAGACGTTTTCATACAGCGTGCATCTTATGTTAAGAGTAAGTGTTAGTACTAGGGTCGTATTAGGATACTTCCTCTATGTGCCTTACGTGCCTTAAGTGTGTTGCATACGTACGTACTTACATTTACGGGCAAATCATTTATATCATATAAATATACCGTGTCACAGATGTCTCTTTCGCCTTCCATCATCTCGATCTCTTCTGATAGTGAGCCAGAGTTCTCACCAGTTTCGTCGATGTCTCCAGATTCGGTTCTTGATTTCGGATTTGACCCGAACATGCCGAATTTTGCTAATCACCCTTATTATGGGAATGGGTGGATTGAAGAATCTGAAGACGAAGAGGTACCATCTGGTGAAGAAGAACTTAAAGATGAAGAAGTACCGACAAGTGAAGAGGAATCTGAAGATGAAGAGGAGTCTAGCGAAGAGAAATCTAAAGATGAAAAGGAGTCTAGTGAGGAAGAGCCAGTTAGGATGAGTCCTTTGGTTAAGAAACCAATCAAGGAAGCTCTAGTTGTTGAGTTAGGCAATAAGGAGACTCCAGCTAATGAAGAGCCTACTCTAGTGATTCCCGTGACTATTAGCCATGTTCATGAGAACGATGAGGTTATGACTGCCATTGAGCTTGTTAGGACAACTACCGGAAATTTACGTCTTCCATCTCATCGATCTTATCGTGAACATCCTAAAGGTCCACTTCTAAAGTTTACTGCTAGGAAGACTGTGTCGCCAGAAAAGAAGAGAAAACTGTCTGATAGAGATGACGCCGATGCGACAACGGGAAAGGAGACCAGGTTCAGGCTCGAGAAGATATGGCTGAACTGAGGAGTAGGTTGGAAGAAAGCGAGAAGAAGGACGAAGAAGCAATAAAGCTGGCCGAGGAGGTTACTGCGAGATCCGCGGAAGCGGAAGTCAGAGAGGGTGAGGCCTTACAGCCCGTAGGTGCACTTGAGGAGCGCCTCGGTGTTCTCTCTCGTCACAACCGCTAGTCATTGTCCTTGACGATGTTGTTTTTGGAGTTCATGTCTCTATCTTGTGTTATATTGGAGAAGCTTGTTAGGGTTGGTCATATGCCACACCCATTATTTGTAAATCATTTGGTTTAATGATGTATTCAAGTTTGAACTCTATTTTTTAACAAAGATGACATGAAGTGGTTGATTTTGGTTTATCGTGGTGCTTGTTAAATTATTTTCGTACATACATGAATGGCATGGACATTGCGTGATATATATTCTCTCATTCGTTGTATTGTTGTATTGGAAAAAGGAATATGCCACCGCGGAGAGAAAACCAAAATGCTAGCCCACTCCCCACTACGGCCAAGGAATTGGCCCAGTTAATTTCACAACACGTCAACATCACCCTCGCTAATCGGACGGCTAACCAGAACATGAACCAGGGGAACCATATTGAAGGGTGCTCTTACAAGACCTTTCAAGCATGTCAGCCCCGACTCTTTTCTGGAACTGAAGGACGAGTCGGCATGGTCCGTTGGATTGATAAAATGGAGTCTGTGATGGTCATAAGTAACTGTACTATAGCTCAGCACGTGAAGTATGCAACAAGTTCATTTCAGGATGAAGCTCTAACCTGGTGGAATACTCAGATTCATTGTCTCGGTGAGGCTAATGCCTACGGTCTGACTTGGGATCAGTTGAAGGAAATGTTGCTATGTAAGTATTGTCCATGCAACAAAATTAAGAAATTAGAAGCGGAATTCTGGAATTTGGCCATGGTAGATGCCGAAGTAAGGGAATATACGACTAAGTTTCATCAATTGGCACGAATTGTACCCCATATCGTAACACCAGAGCACAAAAGAATTGAGAGTTATATCTAGGGTTGGCACCTCAGATTCGTAGTATGGTGATGTCAGCAAACCCTACGACTATTCAGAATGCTGTGCAATTTTCACACTCCCTGACCGATGATGTTGTACGTATGGGGACATTGAAGAAGAGTGGTTCAGGGAAGAAGCCGGTGGAAGTTGTTGATGGAACGACTGAGAAAGGAAAAATGCCAACTGAAGGAAAGCGTAAGTGGTCTGAGGGATATGGGAGTCATGCTGGTAACTATTAGAACAAAAGGAGGAATCAGGGAAGGATGTTTGCAGCCAACACCACTGAAACAAGAACGAATCAGGGTCCTAACTCGAAGTGTAACAAATGTGGTTATTTTCACACTGGTCAGTGCCACGTCTGTGATCGTTGTGGCAACTTTGGACATCAAGCCCAAACCTGTCGTGTGAATTGGGCGTGAATAAAGAAGAATCAAACCATGGATGTTATGAATGTGTAATTGTAGGGCATTTCAAGAAGGATTGCCCAAAACTAAAGAACCAGGGAAACCGTAGTAGAGCATTCGTGATGGAGGCCAAGAAAGCACGAAAGGATCCATCGGTTGTTACCGGTACATTTCTCGTTAATGACCGTTATGCTTACATTTTATTTGATACCGGAGCCGATAAAAGCTTTGTTTCCAAAAACTTTAAACCTTTTCTTAGCTCAAAATCAAGTAAATTAGATGTTAATTATTCTATAGAGTTAGCTAACAGAAAGTTAATAGAAGCCGACGAAGTCTTTCGTGAGTGTACCATGCGTTTGGAAAATCGTACGTATAGTATTAACCTTTTACCAGTAGAACTTGGAAGTTTCGATGTCGTTATTGGCATGGATTGGTTATCAAAGAATCATGCAGAGATTGTGTACGATAGGAAGATAGTTCGTCTTCTACCCCCAATTGGTGAACCATTGGAAATTCAAGGTGACGAGTGTGCCCCTTTGAGAATTGTTAATATGATGAAAGCTCAGAAGTATTTGCGAAAAGGATACCCAGCATACTTAGCCCACGTGGTTGACACTAGGGTTGAGGAGCAAAAGCTTGAATAGATCCCTATAGTTTGTGATTATCCAGAGGTATTTCCTGAAGAGTTACCTGGATTGCCGCCACAAGGCAAGTCGAGTTCAGGATTGACCTAGTGCCCGGAGCAGCGCCGATTGCTCGATCTCCTTATCATTTAGCACCATCTGAAATGCAAGAACTACCCAAGAAATTGCAAGAATTGTTGGATAAAGGTTTTATAAGACCGAGTTTCTCGCCCTAGGGAGCGCCGGTTTTATTCATGAAAAAGTAGGATGGTTCTATGAGGATGTGTATCGGTTATCGAGAATTGAACAAGCTCACCATTAAGAATCGGTATCCATTGCCGAGAATTGATGACTTGTTCGATCAGCTGCAAGGATAGAGTTATTATTCGAAGATCGATTTACGTTTAGGCTACCATCAATTGAGGATCGTTGAAGAACATATTTCGAAGACTATGTTCCAAACCCGGTATGGTCATTATGAGTTTTTGGTCATGCCTTTTGATTTGACAAACGCTCCAGCGGTATTCATGGAATTCATGAATAGAGTGTGCAGACCATACTTGGACAAGTTCGTGATAGTGTTTATCGATGATATACTCATATATTGGCGGACCAAGGAAGAGCACGAGCACCAGCTGAAGCTGATTTTGGAGATGTTAAGGAATGAGAAGCTATGTGCTAAACTTTCCAAAAGCGAGTTCTGGATCCGAGAAGTTCACTTTCTTGGACACGTTATCAATAAGAAGGGTATACACGTGGACCCAGCAAATATTGAGGCAATTAAGAATTGAGAAGAGCCGAAGAGTCCGACCGAGGTACGAAAATTCCTAGGTTTGGCGAGTTATTATCGAAGGTTTATCGAGAATTTTTCCAAGATTGCGCAATTCCTAATGCTATTGACCCAGAAAGACAAGGAGTATATCTGGGGGAAAAGCAAGAGGCAGCATTTCAGTTGTTGAAAAAGAAGTTGAGTAGTGCCCCTATCCTATCTCTTCCTGAGGGGACAAATGGATTCGTGGTGTACTGTGACGCCTCTCACCAAGGTCTTGGTTGTGTCTTAATGCAGAATGGAAAGGACATAGCCTATGCATCTCGTCAACTGAAGGTGCCTGAACAGAATTACGCGACGCATGATTTGGAACTGAGTGCGGTAGTTTTTGCACTCAAAATTTGGAGGCACTACCTTTACGGTACCAAGTGCACAATTTTTACAGAACATAAGAGTCTCCAACACATTTTTGATGAGAAGGAGCTGAATATGAGGCAACGACGTTGGATGGAATTGCTCAATGACTACAATTGTGATATTCGTTATCACGCATGCAAGGCTAATGTCGTGGCCGATGCCTTGAGTAGGAAGGAGCGAGTCAAGCCCTTACGCGTGCGTGTGCTAGGACTGACCATTCACACAACCTCACAACTCAGATTCGTGATGCACAACAAGAAGCTCTAAAGAAAGAGAATTTAAATCATGAGAATCTTCATGGTATGGTTAGAGAACTTATACCCAAGTCTGATGATGCCTTGTACTTCATGGATAGAATATGGGTGCCTTTGGCAGGCAATTTACAAGAATTGGTTTCAGATGAGGCCCATAAATCAAGATATTCGATTCACCCAGGTTCGAAAAAAATGTATATACATATCAAGGAGCATTATTGGTGGCCGAACATGAAGGGTGACATTGCTTCATACATTGGTAAATGTTTGACTTGCGCAAAAGTCGAGACCGAGTACCTAAAGCCATCTGGACTTCTGCAACAACCAGAGATTCCGCAGTGGAAATGGGACTGTATTGCCATGGATTTCATCACCAAGTGACCCCAAACGTCTTGTGGCTATGATTCCATCTGGGTAATTGTGGATCGTTTGACGAAATCGATACATTTCCTGCCCGTGAAGGAATCTTACCAAATGAAGAAATTGGCTAGCATATACCTTAAGGAAGTAGTGTCCCGACATGGGGTGCCCATTTCGATCATCTTCGATAGAGATAGTCGTTTCACATCGAAGTTTTGGCGGTCACTACAAAAAGCCTTGGGTACCTGTTTGGATTTAAGCACGGCGTATCATCAGCAGAGTGATGGTTAAAGTGAAAGGACCATCCAGATTTTGGAAGACATGCTCCGTGCCTGCGTAATCGACTTTGGTGGAAGTTGGGATACTCACCTATCGTCAGCTGAGTTCTCTTATAATAACAGTTACCAAACTATATTGAAAGCCACTCCATTTGAAGCCCTATATGGAAGAAAATGTCGTTCACCGTTTTGTTGGGAAGAAGTTGGTGACAAGCATTTGACTGGACCAGAGCTTGCCCAGGAAACTACGGATAAGGTTTTCAAGATCCGTGATCATTTGAAGGTTGCCCAGGACGGTCAGAAAAAATACGCTGATAGAAGAAGGAAACCATTAGCATTCCAAGTGGGAGACAGAGTTATTGCTGAAGGTCTCTCCCTAGAAGGGGGTAGCTAGGTTTGGCAAGCATGATAAGCTTAGCCCCCTCTACATTGTACCTTACAAGATTATTGCCCGTGTAGGGCCAGTTGCTTACCGTCTACAATTGCCACGAGAACTGAGTGGAGTTCATAACGTATTCCATGTGTCTAATATGAAAAAGTGTTTTTCTGATGAGACACTCGTGATACCTTCAAATGAAGTGTGTGTTAATTACAAGCTTCATTTTCGTGAAGAGCCCGTGGAGGTTTCGGATTGGAAGATTCACAAGTCCAGGCGAAGCCGTATTAAGTTGGTCAAGGTCAGATGCAATTCAAAGCGTGGTCCCGAGTTCACGTGGGAACGCGAAGATGAGATGAAATAGAAGTATCCTCGTTTGATTAAGTCTGTTTGTAACCAGGCTTCGTAGCATAAATTTTCGGGACGAAATTTCTTTAAGGAGGGGAGGCTGTGACATCCCTCAATTTTCATGTTATTTACTATATAACCTTAGAACGCATTTATAATTTAATTATGTGAGTCTAAGACTTAATTTCAGTTAATTGGGTCATTATAACGTGTAGCAAAGCCCTTCGTATGCATAGGTTTACATTTCGTGAAATTTCAGAAATTTCGGTACCGCGTATCGGTAAAATGTTCATATTTAGCATTGGTGACAACCCGGTTAACCTTAAAAATATCAGTTTTGATTAAAATTATATAAAATGGTTTATATTAGTGGATTATATAAGAAAATTATGTGTTATTTGTTAAATATCATTTTCGGTGATTTTCGTTGCGTTTTACCCAGTACAATCGCGTACCGGATGAGTTAAAATGAACTGTTAAGCAAAAATTATTATTTTTACTAATTATGATAGAAAATAATTAGTAGGTATTTTATATATTTTTATTTTGATGAAAAACCTTGTTTAAAGTGATAAAATTTTATAAAAGTGTTGTAGTTTTTATAAAAAGTCACCTACACTTGTGTGGTGTAGTTTTTATAAAACTAAATGAGGTTCTAGAAGACCTCTCTCTCCAAAAATCAGCCATAAAAAATGGGTCTCACACCCTAATCAAGTATTAAACACACTCATGTTGATTAGTTACACATTTAAACCAACTCCACACTCTACAAATATAATCATATCCTTGCATGGTTTTTGTGTGGAGCATGTCAAATCTCCATCTCTCTCCTCTCTCCATCTCTTGGCCAAAATCCAACCCCCACCCCCTATAAATACCCCTTCAAACTTCATTTGCAACTCCACACCATTTCTATCATCCTCTCTCTAAGTGTTCTTGCAAGTGTTCTTGATTTTTGGTGTTTTTGAAGCACCTCTTGAAGATTCAAGAGTGTTAGGGGCTGATTATACAAGGGAAAAACATCCATCATCTTTTAATTTCTCTAAGTGTCTCCCTTGATTTAATCAAGTGGTAGGAACCCTAACCATTCTCTTACTTTCTTCTTACTAGTTTTGATTCTTGCAAGTGTTGTTCATCACCAACTAAAAGGATCTTTTTGGAAACATTTAAAATCAGTAAATAATGGCTTATTATTGAAGATTTTGATAGGTATATATGTATATATATTGGCGTATGTATGTATGTTTATATGTTCATATCTTGCAAAAAGTGATGAATTAGGGCTTGATCTTTACATGCAATCAAATGTTTTGTTATGGTTTGCTTCAAATAGTAAGTAATGGTATATTATTGCATAAAAAATATGTTTGTTTATGCATGGATCATTGAATTGATGATTTAGGTGTTTATTGCTAAAGATTGTTGTCCAAAAGCATGATTTAAGCTAGGATTTTGGCATGGATCATTTAGATTGTTTGAAATCTGGAAGTATGATGATAAAAGTGATCTTTTATGATAATAATAATAATCAGGTCTAAAAGTGTTATTTAGGTTGTGATTATTTGCTAAGTGTATGACATGTTTATGTTGCTTAAAAAAATTCTAAAAAGGTAGATTTTTATATGAAAATATATAGATTTTGAAAATCTGGAATCATGGCTGTAATATGATGATATTTTATGTCTAAAATATAGATTTTTAGTAATATGTATGATTCTTGGTGTTTGGATGCGTTTCGTTAGGTTTTACGCTAAAATAGTCTACTAAAACGATAGTTTTCGGTATGAAAAATGTGTATTTGTTAAATCTGATTTTGAACAGTAAGTTGGAGTATATTTTATTATTAAAATACATATCTTAAGGTATATAATGAGTTCATGTTATGAAATATGCGTTTGTACTTGTCGTTGACGTTTCGGTTGTCACGTTTGTGCTAAAAATTGCCATGCTTAGGTACTTTATGTCAAAATAATGAAAGATTGTTTTGTTTGATTAAATATATTTTATTAGTTATATTTTGATGACATATGATGTTATATGAACTCATGTGTTAGAAATTTGGATGTTTGTTCCTTAAAAATTAGTCGTTTTGCTCGAAAAGTGATTATATGAAAATATTGTGACTTAAGTGTTTTCACATGTGATCTAGGACTTATAAGCATATGTATGAGTGTATATAGTGTTATTAATTTATATTCACATTTTGTTTGTTGATAAGTAATAACACTTGTGGTCTTCGTATGTGTGTATGATCCACCGTTTTTCGTTAAAAACATTACCGCGTGTCGAAGTCACAAACGGGTCGCTTAAATAAACATTTTATTAAAAATATTATAGGTCTAAGTAGTTTGGGTGAACAAATTTCTTGTAAGACTTGAGGTTCAATTAGTAATGCATCCCTCGTGTTTAGGGCACCGTTAGAATCAACCCGTGTTCGTGGGTGTAATTTTGCTAGCACTCGTTTTCCGTCGTTCGTTATCAAGGTGAGTTTTTCACTGCCCGTTTTTAAACTATTTTGTTGTTTTATAAAATATGGGGGAAAAACATGCTTTAGTTCGTTTATCATGATACTGGACTTACTTTATGTGTTCCTTTGATGGTCTCGAGTAAGGGCTTTCGTTGTGTGTTCATGTATGTCGTTCACGAATAGCCCCACCGTTATAATCATTAGCCTCATGTAGGCCGCAGGGTGTGTTGATAGATCAATTTGGGACTGGCTGACCACTTTCGTGATCAGTAGCGCTGATCGGTCTTTTGTACGAGAGAATATATTTTGAAAGGATTCGTGGGGACAAGTTGTATTCGTGTCTCAGTTTGATTAGAAGCTCTAGGTACTGTCATTTGTCATATTCTTTGCTAGTCTATGACATATCATATGTTTTTCCAAGTTACTTGATAGTTTGTAAAATTCGTTTATGTTTTCGTTTAAACCCGTGAAACTCGCTCAACTTTATGTTGATGTTTTTAATCATGTTTTTCAGGTACTTAGATGCTTTCGCGTGGTTATGAAAACAGGCTTTTGGGCAAACACTTACATCGGAATTCAGTTGGGACATTTTAAACTTTATGACCACCATGCTTACGTCTCGTTTCTGTTGCGAATCGTCGTTTTTAGGGTGTGACACCTAGATTGTCTCCTAAAGCTGTTGATGATCTTATGGCCTTGATTGCTTCGTTTCGTACTTCATATAAGAATTTCATTGGCGGGAAGATTACTGATCCCGGTGTGATTGAGGAATATTTTAAGCAAATCGACAAAAATACTCTTGACGAAATGAACGTACAATGGAACATGACATTGTGGATGAGGCAGGGTAAGGAACATCTTAAGAAGACAGGTAAAAATTTTATTGGAGCTTTGAGTAAATCTAGGATGGGTTTGGATTAGTCCAAGGTGTGATGTTATAATTTCCAATAAAATGGACATTTTGCTCGAGAGTGTACCAAGTATAAAGTTTCTTAGAATCAGAATTCTTCTTCAAACAATCAGAACAACCCGAATTCTTCGACTGCTTTGATTTCACGACAGGATGAAAATTATGACTGGGGAATACATCTTGAAGATATTGTTGGATATGTTAGTCAAGCTATCCTTGCTGTGGTTCATGCTGATACTGCTTCTGAAAATGGTTCTTCGGATAGTGATTCAAGTGATCTTGGAAGCGTGACTGAGAATGAAGAATCTAAGAGTCAGAATGCAGAGGCTAGTGTGAATGAAGAAGGGTTGACTAAAGACAAAGCAACTTAAGAGAAAGTGAAAGAGAAAGAAACATAACCAATTGCTGAGGTTGTTTCTCCACTGTGTACTAAATGTGTTTATTCTGATCTTAAAATCCTGAGATTGTGTGATGATAACACAAACCTAATGTGTGACATGAAGGCAATTCATTTAGCAAATCAAATTTTAAAAGAAAATGAAAAGATTTTGAATGAAAGAATTGAATCATTAAAGGATGATATCAAGGTTTTACAAATAAAAGTTAATGAACAAGCTTTTCATATTGATGTTGCTTATTCTGAACATGAGAAAAAGATTAATGAACCTGCCCAGTCACAAAGTGAGGTTACTAAATTGATGTAAAAGCTTGAAGGTTATAAGGATTCTAGTTTTCTTTTGGAATATTATAATGACAAAGCTATGGGTGATAAGGTTGTTAGGGAAGTTGGTTATTGTCCTCCAATCATTGGTAATTATACACCTCGTAGTATTGATGAAGTAAGTGAGGAAGATTTACAACCTAAACGTTCTCAAGGTTAATCATGTAGCTGGTTAGGATATGGTTTATGAAGATTTGAGTGAGGATGAATCTTTTGATCCAGAAAAATTTGAGGTAAAGTGGAAGATTGTAAGGTTGTTGAACCTACCATTGTTAAGAAAGTCACTAGAGACCGGTGCATCTTGACAGAACCTGATGATGTTGAACAACCAAAAACTGAACCGTTAAAACCTTTTCTTAGTGGTGGGTTTGCGTTTCAAGAAATTAATATAATTGAGAAAACAACAACTGTGGATTTTGTTAAAGAGAAAATTAATTGTGATAAACCCAAGGTTGTTCAATCATCTAATGATGTTCCCAAGTGTGAATCATCAGGTTCAAGTGGTATTCAAAAGGAACCTTTTGTTCATGTATACAGGGAAAAGCGTACATGTTTTCACTGTGGTTTAGTTGGCCATATTTGATGAATTGCCCAAATAAGAATGTTGGTAAGAGATTGGAAGATCCAAAGTTGGCTCGACCGTTTGTTGATCCAAAGGCAAAACCATTTGTGAAACCGGGGATGAAACCAGTTAGTGTTAAACCTGTTGACAATGTTTCACCTGTACCATGTAACAAAAGGTTGAGTTGGCTGGCTCATCTGGAGTTAAACCAATTGAATCACCAAGTGTGGATACAAAAGGAGAGGTTAAATTCTCTAGACCTCAGAGGAGCAGAAGAAACAGAAGGCTTCGAAAACTTTCTGAAAAATCAAAATTAAAAGAAACTTGTGAAAATATTTCAACTAAGTTTTCTAAAACAACTGAAAATGTTAAAACAAATTGGAAACCAAAGTCGCCTGTTTCTGACTCTATGAAACAATCTCCTAAAATTGAAGAAATATTTGATTGTGTTTTGAAAAAAGTGTTTATTTTGATGAATCGGGCCGACCCAAGACCATAATGTCTTGGGTCTCCATTACTGACTAAATTTCTCTGTCTGTGTGTAGGGATGTCCAATGAGGATTGTAGGCAACCATTGGTATGTCGACAGTGGATGCTCCTGGAAAATGATAGGCAATCTTAACTTATTGGAGAATGTCAAAGATATCCAGGGAGGTTATATGGCTTTTGTAGGGAAGAAGGGCGGAAATATTTTAGGCCAAGGAACATTTTCAAATAGATGTTTGAGCTTCGAAAAAGTGAATTACGTGGAACAGCTTGAGCATAATCTGTTGAGCGTATCGCAAGTTTGTGCAAAGATTTTTCTTTTCACTTCAACAAATATGAGTGTTTGGTTTTGAAGCGAGGGTTTAAGATTCCTTAAGACTGGATCCTTATGAGAGCTCCAAGAAAGAATGACATGTACATGCTTGATATGAGTACGGTGACATCAGAAGTCGCATAAATCAAAGTTGATTAATTCTATTGTGACACCTTTTGAGCTGTTACACATGGATTTGTTCGGCAGTGTTAAGAGTGAAGGTGGAAAATCGTATTGTTTAGTAGTGACTGATAACGTTTCAAGGTTCTCTTAGGTAAAGTTTGTTGCTTTAAAAGACGGGACTTCTAAAATCCTAAAGTTTTTAATTATGGGATTTGAGAATTTATTCAAACAGAAGGTCAAGAGAATTAGAAGTCATAATGGAACAGAGTTCAAAAATGGTGATATGGGATTATTTTGTCTTCAAACGGGTATTTACCATGAATTCAGTGCACCATACGTTCCTCAGCAGAACGGTGTAGCTGAACGGAAAAATCGCACTTTGATTGAGAAGGCGCGTACTATGTTATCCGACTCGAAGTTGCCTGTAACTTTTTGGGCAGAGGCAGTGAACACTGCGTGTGATGTGCTTAATCATGTATTGATCGTAAAGAAACACAATAAAACATGTTATGAACTGCTGAATAATCGAAAGCCAAATTTGAAGTATCTGTTACCTTTTGGTAATCCATGCACCTTGTTGAAGACTCGGGATGTTCAAACGAAATTCAATGCGAAGGCAATTGAAGGAATTTTCTTAGGATATGTTGCCAATTCTCATAACAAATGAGTGTTTAATAAGGAAACCAGACAAATTGAGGAGTGGTTTCACATTGACTGTGATAATCGCACGGTTCCTCAGGCTACAAACGGACCATCTTGGGCTTTTGATTATGATGCATTGTTCAGATCTTTTAATGTTCCTTCTGAAGTGTCTCCTAATGAAGCAGAGCTTAGGTTTCAGTCTTGCTGTAACAATAATGATTCCATTGTTGAACCGCGATCTGTTATTCCTATTACGGTTCCGCATCCAGTTAATGTGAATGTAGCTTCATCCTCAGGTGTACATAATGATAGTGATAGTGATGATGAAGAAATTATATTTCAGGAGTCTTCTAGTGATATCCAGAATATAGTTGATGATTTGTCAACACCAGCACAAAGTGAGGGGGAGATACCTTCTAACTTTGATGCAGTGATCCTAGAAACAGTAATTCCTCAGACCCGAGTGCATAAGAATGATCCTATTGAGAACATTATTGGTGATTTGAATTCAGGAGTTCAGACTCATTACAGAACAATTGCTGAAAATTCATCTTTGTATGCACAGATTGTTGATATTGGGATTATGGATACTTGCTTGAATGTGTGTTTCATTTCTCAAACTGAGCCGAAGAATGTGGCTGAAGCTCTTGATGACGAATGTTGGATAGACGCTATGCAGGAAGAGCTAGCTCAGTTCGACAAGTTGCATGTTTGAGATTTAGTTGATTTACCTAAAGGTACAAGGTCTATTGGAACTAAATGGGTTTTTAAATGTAAGCGTGATGATCGAGGTGTTGTGGTGCGCTACAAATAAATGTTAGCTGTCCAAGGCTTCAATCAGCAACAAGGAGTGGATTATACGGAAGTTTATGCACCAGTGGCTAGAATCGAGGCTATACTTTATTTCTTGCTTATGCGTCATTCAAAGGGTTCAAAGTATTTCAACTTGACGTAAAGAGTGCTTTTCTTTATGGAAAAGTGAAGGAAGAAGTTTACGTGTCCCAGTTGCCTGGTTTTGAAGACCCGAAGTTTCCAAACAAAGTATTTAAGCTTGTGTCTTGGCAATGCAAGAAGCAGACCTCAGTTGCCATATCTACTTGTGAGGCTGAGTATATTGCTGCTGCCAGCTGTCGTTCTCAAATCCTATGGACTCAGCAACAATTACGGGATTATGGATAGAATTTCAATGAGAATCCGATGTTTATTGATAACACAGCCATGATGTCGATCACCAACAATCTGGTTAAACACTCGAAGACAAAACACATTGAGATCTGTCATCATTTTATTAGAGACTGTGCTAAGAAGAAGCTGATCGAACTTGTGAAAGTGCATAAGGATGACAACTATGCTTATTTGTTCACCAAAGTGTATGATCGCTCACGGTTTGAATTTCTATCAAAAATGATTGGAATGTATAATCCTGCGTGAAAATGGTTTTCAAAAAGGTTTTTCATTGAAGTTTTTATTTTTATTTTTATTTCCTTTTATTAAATTGCTTTAAGAAAACCCAAACAAATTTGAAAAATTTAAAATCGACATCACTTGAAGTTATAGAAGAAATGATAGTATATCAGTAGACGTTCTTTCATACATGACCATAGTTTGACTGACTGGTAACTGTTATATATTGTGTATATGCTTATAAATTTTTATCTAAGTTTCTTAGACTTCACAAACAAGAAATGATAGTTTCATGACAAATTTGATTTGAAAACTGTATAATCTATTTTATTTTGGATATGTGTATGTAATTTAGATTGTCAGTAGGCTAGAAGTGTTTTTGGAACATTAGTAGAGTGAAAACTTAATGACCTATGACAACATATGTGATTTGAACCCATATTATGCCTGGTGTGTGTGTTAAAAGATCATTATCAGATATAGAATATGAGGCTTTAAGAATTTCATGAGACCAGTATCAGATTGTCATTAGCACAAATCTTTCGGTTCACTTCCTGACCATGCCCTGAAAAGCATGTGATTGAAGTTGGATTAAGATATTGTAAGGCCCCAAACCGGGCACCCTACAGTTGGTTCTCATAAATGAGTAACCTCTTTAAAATACTTGTGTTATTAATCAATCTACGGCGGAAGTCTTTCAAAAAGAATAGTTACAATTTAAAAACGTTATCGTCATTAAGTTTACCTCACGAATGCCTTCACACCAATCCGAGTAGCACCGCTCCCAAGCCAAGAAACCTCGTCCAGTTATCTCATCTGCAAAACAGTGTAACGTACATACAAAGTCAGCTACACTGAGTGAGTTCTAATAGTTTAATTTAAACAAAAGCAAAATTGCCTCATTTATTATTTATTTCGGCTTAAGACCCTCTTTTCTTTATAAAATAGTTATCATTTAATAACAGATAGATAACCCTCGTTACCTTACAATTTGCCCAAAGGATTCACCACCCAGACTCAACCAACCATTTTAATCCCGTAAGTCTCTCCGACATGGATCGAACTTACCAGTCTTGATAACTCAAGGTTTACCACACCTATTAACCATACCCTGGTTATCTAAACGACCCTCTAGAACCCGGCTTAACCATCCCTAACCAAGACCCTCACAAAACAACTGACATAACAGTCGTAAACACCACATCACAATCCTGACACAACGGTCAATCTAACTCTACTCACCACATTAATACTATCTCATGCACAATAAATATAACTCAATGCTTGTATGAAATTTAACACAAATATATAAGCACACAAACACATACCTCATTACTGCACCCTCGTAACGGTTACCCTCGTCAGGGCGTTCGACACACCCCATGCTCATCGTTAACCTGCTTAGAAATTGCCACCTTTGGTGACCTCCCGAAGGACTTAGTCCTCCACAATCCCGTTTGCCATGTCACAAAGACAACCATGCAAACACAATACCCGCCGTGTCACAAGGACACTGACACAATACAAACAACACATGTATAAAACACATAACATCATACTCTATTTACCTGACTCATTAACTGCACCTGCACTTCACACATAACACTAGGATAAGATATCCTACACGTATTCATAAGCGTTTAGCTTATATCCCGACTCACCCTGACTAACTCATAACACATTACACTGCTAATATAGCAAAACACATACAAATACTGTTAGGTCACTATACGACCCACGACCTTATACCCACCTTTAACCTACACATCTTAAGGACAACAAATAGTCCCTTAGCCCCATATTTAAATTCTTAAATTCGTGAACTCGTCGGGTTAGACCCCCAAAGCTCGATACATATTTAATGTAATAAAACACGTCTCAAAAGTATGTACGATAGCACAAAACGTTAAAAACATTTAAAAGATGGGGATTAGAAACTCACCGGATATGTTGAGCTTCAGTCCTTGTTCTGCAACTCGTCCGTTCTCGCTCAGAACCCAAACCTGTCAAATGTATGACTACACTTATCAGAATACGTCTTAAACATGCGTCGGACACGCATGAATATAAATACATTCTGACACTTGTCTATTCTGCTCGTCAGTCGTCCTCCACGAAATCCTAATCTCTAAGTTCCCGCGAATCGGGTCACCCTTTACCCGCTTATAACCCGTAGGCCCGGACCTAGGGTTCCATGCATACACGTACGTGATCATGCAACCTTAGTCCCACGAGCACACATGTACTCGGACCAGTTTCATACCCGCATGCACGCCATGCATGGTAAACCCTAACCACGTGAAACGTACACACTTGTGTCGGGTTCCCGTGCATGCACGCCATGCAACAACCCTAGCCGAGCCCGTCATTGCCAACACACACGTCCACCTCATACTCCATCGTCCCCATCATCTTTGTTTTCTTCATCGGCAAAACCCTAGCCAGTCACTCCCAATCACTGCCACCATGTGCAGCCATCGTGCACCACCATGCACCACAATCACCTTTGTGCGTCGTCATCGCGTCACCACGGCTGCCATCACAGCCCCTCATCAACGTCCTCACTGTCAGGTCCGTTATCCCCATCGAGTCACACCCCCATGGCTCCCACCGTGCTTTCCTTCCTTCTCTAATGTTACCGCCACACGTCGTCGTCTTCGTCTTACTCCGGCCACCATCATTCACCTCCACCCCTCTTTCGTCTTCTCCGGGTACCCCGTAACCACCCCTTCGGCCGGTCATCTCTCCATCCGAGTAATAGTCTCCGACCGAGATCAACAACCCAAACCCTAATCGTGTTTCCACAACAAGAACGTGAATAAAACATATATAACCATGAATGGAGATTACCTTGACTACGTTTGAAGTCTCTCGTCTGACACCGCCATGAAGCCTTCGCCGTCGGCGTCCCCTCCTCCTCCTCTTCTGGCTGCCGTCAATGCAATCCTAGCGAAATGGCTTAGGGTTTGCGACCTAGGTGATTTAAATACCACATTCTAGTTATGTTTCAAGTCCCTCATAATCCGTCTAATGCGCTCCTTATCCGAACTTTTTAAGGTAACGACTAATCGGGTCCTCCAACTTTGATAATCCGAGCTTTACGTGAAAACCACATAGCCCGTGCTATTTGAAAGAGGCTCGGTTCAACTAATAACCCGATTCTTTTAGTTCTCGAATTTCTGGGATGTTACAAGTCTACCCCCCTTAAAAGAGGATTCGTCCTTGAATTCTATGTCGGCACAAACCAGCATAACTCCTCCTTTCCATTCCTACTCGTGCACCAAAACCCTTAGGTGCTACCCGTTCTCTTTCATATGTGTATAATCTTGATCCTTACATTTCCACATGGCCACCAACCTTGTTGTTTAAAGAAATCTTCTCCTTTGCTCGCTTTCAACTTTTTGAGTTGTAGGTTTCACCTACCTATTCCTTCACCTCTCATCTCTCCAATCATTAGCCAAACGGTTTCATTTCCCACTCTTGTTATCCCGGCACTTGCTAGAAGTTGCCATCCATGATTGCCTTGAATATCAATCCTTTCATGAAGGTCTTGTTGTCGTTTTCCTTAACAATACCTCGTCGCTCTTAATGTCCTTAATAATACTGCACATATCATCTCTAGTACTGTGTAGTACAACACTGCCAGTTATCCGCTCACTTGTCACAATTCATTCTGAGTTACAGGCACAATTACCCCGTGTCTCTTGTATAATCTAAATGATTTCGTCACTCCGATAATCGTCTCCCCAAACGGGCATCTTGCCTCTCATGTCTAAGGACATTTTTCATTCTTCCCTATTGAAGTCGTCATACTTCTCGCCCACACCTTGATCACTATCCTGCGATGAGTTTTTAAACTCAAGCCCACTTCTTACCCATAAGGGTATTACTTCTGCCCTTCTCTGATGACCTCTAGGAGCTTGTGCAAAGCTGCACCAGTCTCCACTAAATTTCTTTATCATGGTATCTATTCACTTTATTATATCGCATTCAATACGTCCCTTAAGTACGTGCACACACCTAACTCTAGGGTCATCCTCATCAGCTCTCCTTGTTTCTCAAAAGCTCACTTATCAGCGTCTTGTCTGATATGATAGCTAACCACTTGCCTTACTTGAATGCTCCACAGGAGCTCACTTTAAGCTAGTCACATGCTTACCAGCATGAGCATTTCCTTTCTAGTTACTTAGGTGCAATCCTGCACTTGCCCCTCTTGATTTTTACTTTCCTCAATGACGCTCTACTATTACCATATGATCACCGACCGCGTCTCATGTATAATGTATGAATATGAAGCCGTCTGGTCACAAGTCTCAGCTATTCGTCGTCTCGTCCAAGGAAAAAGATTCGTATTTCTCTGGTGCCTCATCTCAACTGAATCCTGCATAAGGAACATGTTCCATGAAGGTCCTTCGTCACTTTGTTAACTCTGTGCTGAGATATTCAGCGTCATCACCTTGATCTCATCATAAACGTTTCTGGTCAAGCGTCCACATAAACGCTTTCATCGTCTTCTCTCACAGATCCGCCCATTGGATTCGTGCACCACATTCCTGAGATATAAGCATAGGCATCTCATAAGAGCACCTCACTGGTTGCCTAGAAGACGTCAAAACTCCTCGCACCACCTCGATGTATCAACGTCGAGAAAATCGCCAAGATAGAAATACTATAATTGAGCATACTGACCACCCATCTTATGCACGACTAAGCGTGTACTACAAGGACACACACCGACACACATATCTACAGAACACATAAAGTTCTACGCTTGTACTAGTATCCCAAACTCTAAACACACATCACGTGCACACACACAACTGCTAGATCAGAGTAAATCGACGTGCATACAATGTGACCTCGTCATTTATGGATACACAAACTCCTAAACCTTATCCCTTACTTGCCATAATGGTGGCCCCTGCCACGCGTCATCACATACTCATACAGAGTTCACACGGTCGTACCCCACACGGGTCATACCAATACTTCATGACAACACACTACTCAGTCTAGACACAAAATATCCCTAAACATTCATACACATAAGGTATAAAATATCTTATTTCCCCATAGGATCTGGTCCTAAACATGCATACTATAATTTCAACAGGACTTCATCCTGAACACTTATACATACTAGAGATGTATATTTAAGTTTTCTCGCAGGACTCCTGAACAGTTACACATGGTCCAACACTCCCCTTACACTTTAAACATCACCTAAACATGACACATAGGTGACACTATCCTAAGACCGTAGGCATACACAAATAATCAAAAATCAGGTCTACTCATACAATCTAATCAACTAAACTCCTGCATCGCATCAAGGTTCACATTTAGTATGAACTCACGTTGTTCAAAAGGTAATCACATAATCACACATAACTGGCACTGCACCACCAATAGCAAGCTATCACACATGCATCTATCATTAACTACGTTTTAAACCATCCCATGGTAAGACTCACTGTCAAGGTCAAAATCAAGTAATTGAAAAACCAAGAACAGATATTGCGTCACAAAAGTGCCTAACGGCCACTACTCAGAATTCTCTAGTCCTCTTGTGGTAACCACCACTGCTCTAATCACTGAATAGGTCAAAGTTATCACCCACTTTGTCACACCCCAACCATGACTCTTAACCAAGGGTGCGACTTAATTGATAAAAGAACACAATGGAATAAAGACATTTACTATTAAAGTTTCATAATATTAAAAACCCAATTACATAAGTTTCGAATTAAACCAAATAGATAACATGTTCAAAAGACAAGCAACTTAAAATAAGATTCTTCAATTGACATCTAGGCAAATTCTATGTGATCTTGACTTGACCTATCATGACCTTAACCACCTGAAACATGTACGAAAAACAAGTGTTAACTAAAAATAGTTGGTGAGTAATCACAGGTTTAATAAAAGTATAAGTTTGGCAAAGGGGACAATTCATATTCCAAGATCATCATATAGCACGCAATAAAACAAACACATTATTAGCAAATCCAACCTAAAATGATGAATAATGAATAAGTGGTAAAACTCGCAAGCTTCACTAATAAAGAATAAGATGTCCAACCAAAAGTTGTCCATAAAGTATATGCGGTTTCCATCCTATGGCCCATATCTGTACTACCTTTGGCTTGAAAGTTTCAAGTTAAGGATTTGCAAGTTTAACGTTTATCATGTTATGTTCATTTACTCACATACATATATTATTCGCTTTTTTAAGAATTGTTTGAAAACGTGTTTTAATGCGTGCCAACGCGTACATGTTTCCCCCAAAACGATTTGAATAAAGCGGGGCTATGAAGTCTCACCTTGAAAGCTAGGCGAGATAGGAGACTTGAATAAATAGACGTGGTGAATCACGGACCAGACCCTAAACAAATAAATAAACTATTTTTAGGGTAGGTTCAATGGTTAAGAGTGTTAGATATGCGGTTTGGGTCATAAGGTTAAGAATTAGTAGCTGAACAGAAATGGGCTTGTTAAAAATATCAAACGATGTCAAAAAATTATGAAATTTTATAGAGAATTAGTTTAAGTCGTCCCGAAGAAGTTTCGTTTAGAAAGTTTTTATGTTTGAGACTTGGATGATAGCCAAAAGAGTCAAAGAATACAAAAGGTACTGAAAAAGGTTTCTGTCGCATTTTGGCTACTACAGAGTCATACTTTTGAATTAGAAAACGAGCCAATTATGAGTGAAAATAAAATTCGACTAAATACGTCGTGGAATTTGAGTTTGCTCAGTTTTGTTTAATTATGATCAAGTTATGCCCAGTTAAAATTGGCACAGTTTCTGCCCAAGATCAACGGTTGCACTTAAGTGGTCCGTTTAGGGTTTTAAGATTACCGAACATGTAAATAAAAACTAGATGAATGTTATTATGTAATTATAATACATAATATAATCAGATTAAGTTAGCCAAAACGTACCGTGTCACCGGTCTAGCCATGATATTCACAGAAGCGTTTTAGGGAATCACAGAATGCAATCGGCATAGCCGACACGAGCAAGTGGATTCTATGTTTAAATTAGCGTGTGAGTTCATATAAATGATAATACATAATTATTAACATGTTTTAAGTTATCAAGAACATACTAAAGCATCGGCAGAGCCAATTTAGCAATAGTTGTCTTGAGGATTCACAGAATGCGACGGCATAGCCGCCATTGCAAACGGGATCCTTTGTTTGGTTGTTGGTGATGTTAGCTTGATTTATTAGTTTGATTAAGATTATTAGAGGGTTTTTAGGGCTGAGGTTTCACATGATCAAGTGATCATGGATAGAAAATAGAAAAAGATTGAGGGGATGAAGAAAGAATGAAATAAAAAGACGGTATTGAACTTCGGAGGGTTACTTACTTGTTTGATCTTCAACTCTTGGAATCCTCTAAGGATTTTCAAAAACATAAAAGGGGAGGGCAGGGATTTTGCAACTTATGAAGATTTTTGGAGTGTTTGAGAGAGAATTAGCAAAGAAAACAAGATCCTAAGATTGAAGCGGTGTAAATATGGAAAGTCTTGGAAAGCAATTTAGGGTTTTAGGGGCCTCAAATCTGCAAAACTTTCCACAATGGGGCTGGGTTTTTTGTGATTTCTTGCTTAGGCTAGGTCCAAGAGTAGGTGGGTTGTGTCCTAGCTTGACCCGGTTGAGTGCGCGCAGTCGAAAATTGAGATTTTAAGCATTTCTAAGGGAAATTGGTAAATGTTTTCAACATGAAAGTTGATTGTCATAAAAAAAAAGAGTATGTTTAGCTAATAACATTTAAGTTAAAGTTACATTATTCGCGTATGGTAGTTGGCGGTCGGTGGGCGAGAAAATGGATTTTTTGATAGTTTTCGAATTTCAGGATTTATTTAAGAAAGGTTTTGCAAACAAACTTTGTTTTAATTAAAGAAATGAATATGTTAAAAATTTAAAACATAAATTAATTTCATGTTAGATGAATTTGTCGGTTATGGACGGTACGTAGTTAACGACGGTTTAAAAGGTGAACGATCGTACGAAAGTATTAACTACTACTTTAAAGCATCAAATCACTTTTAATGAGTTATAAAAACTTGTTTGAGGTGTATGGGGGTGGTTCATGTGTATTTAATGTGTAGTAAAGATCGATTAAGTGTACGTGCGATCCATGAATCACTCACAGATAAGTATAAGTCTTTGAAATCAACCATAAACGTAATGTTTCACATGTGAATTAGTATTGTAACAATATATGAATAGGATTTCAAGTAAAACGAAATGGCATGCGGATTTTCATTGATATGTCTAGAACGAGTACAAGTAGTGAAAATCAGAAAGAGATGAGGGTACTTGAGTTTCATCTGGTCTTCACATTCCCAGGTGAACTCAGGACCACGCTTGGCTTCCCAACGAACTTTAACAATAGGAACGCGGCTACGCTTGAGTTGCTTGACTTCACGGTCCATGATTTCAACGGGCTTTTCAAAGAAATGCATAGAGTTGTCGATACGAACATCATCGAGAGGAACTTCAAGTGTGTCATCAGCAAGGCACCTTTTGAGGTTTGACACATGAAAAACGTCATGAACGTTACATAGTTCGGTTGGCAGCTTGAGTCTATAGGCTACTAGGCCAATCCTTTCAAGAATTTCGAATGGCCCAACGAACCTAGGGGCTACCTTTCCCTTCTTCCCGAATCAAACAACACCTTTCCAGGGGGAAACCTTGAGTGAGACTCTATCACCAACTTGAAATTCAAGGGGCTTCCTACAGTTGTAGGCATAACTCTTTTGACGATCGCGAGAGGCCTTGAGTCTTTCTTGAATTTGAAGTATCTTGTCGGTGGTTTCTTGAATGAGTTCGGGACCAGTTATTTGAGCATCACCGATATCAGTCCAACACACCGGAGATCGACACTTCCTACCATATAGAGCCTCAAAAGGGGCGCACTTGATGCTCGTATGGTAACTATTGTTGTAAGAGAATTCGATGAGTGGCAAGTGTTGATCCCAACTTCCTCCAAAGTTGATCACACAAGAACAGAGCATGTCTTCCAAGGTCTGTATGGTCCTTTCACTTTGACCATCACTCTGGGGATGGTAAGCCGTGCTAAGGTTCAAACGAGTTCCCAAAGCTTTCTATAAAGATTGCCAGAATCGGGAGGTAAAACGGCTATCACGGTCGGAGATAATGGATAGAGGAACACCATGACGTGTCACGACCTCACTGATATAGAGTCTGGAAAGCTTCTCCATTTTGTAGTCCTCACAGATTGGGAGAAAATGAGCGGATTTGGTTAAGCGGTTAACAATGACCCAGATGGAGTCATGACCACTAGAGGTTTGCGGAAGTTTACTGATGAAGTCCATGGAAATATGCTCCCATTTCGGGTTGTTGGAGAAGACCAGATGGTTTCTGGTGCTCAGCATTAACTTTAGAGCAAGTAAGACACTTCCCTACATAGAGGGCGATGTCTTTCTTCATTCCTGGCCACCAATAAAACTCTTTTAAGTCGTGATACATCTTATCAGCACCGGGATGAACAGAATAACATGATTTATGTGCTTCATCAAGGATAAGGGTTCAAAGCTCACTTGAGTCGGGGATCCAAATTCGACCCATGAAGTAAAGGAGATCATCGGGTTTGTGTTCCAAGTGCTTTTCAGAACCACAATCCAAATCCTTCTTCAACTCATCATTTGCAACAACTTGTTTTTGAGCTAGGAGGATCTTATCTTTAAGACTGGTTTGGACCAACATTCCCATGGCTCGCACACGGGTGGGTTTGATTCTGTCCTTGCGGCTAAGGGCGTCAGCCATCACATTAGCTTTCCCCGGGTGGTATCGAATTTCGCAATCGTAGTCACTAAGTAATTCAACCCAACGTCGCTGCCTCATGTTGAGTTCTTTCTAGTTCAGAATATGTTGAAGGCTCTTGTGATTGGTAAAAACCACACATTTAGTGCCGTAGAGATAATGTCTCCAGATTTTCAAAGCAAAGACCACCGCACCCAACTCAAGGTCATGAGTGGTGTAGTTCTTTTCGTGAACCTTGAGTTATCTAGATGCATAGGCTATGACCTTGTCTCGTTGCATCAACACGCAACCAAGACCTTGGTTTGAGGCATCACAATATTGCCGCCGGGAAGACTTAGATTAGGGGAGTTGCACAATTTCTGCTTAAGAGTTTGGAACGCATCTTTTTGCTTTTGTTCTCAGATGAAAGGCTTATTTTTCTGTGTTAATGTAGTGAGAGGCAGGGCGATCTTCAAAAGGTTCGAGATGAATCTTCAATAATAACCCACCAAACCCAGAAACGAACGGATCTCAGAGGGTGTGGATGTGTACTCCAATTCTTGATAGCGGTGACTTTGGCTGGATCGACGTGTATACCCTGGTTGTTGATCACGTGACCCAAGAAATGATCCAGAATTCACACTTGGAGAATTTAGCATAAAGTTGTTCCTTCTTCAAGAGTTCCAAAATCCGCTTAAGGTGGGTTGTATGATCCTCTTTTGTTTGGGAGTAGATCAAGATGTCATCGATGAAGACAATGACAAATTGGTCCAGGTAGGGTTTGCAGACATGATTCATGAGGTCCATGAACACCGCGGGCGTATTGTTTAACCCAAAAGGCATAACCATGAACTCGTAGTGTCCATAACGAGTTCTAAAGGAAGTTTTGGGAATTTCCTCTTCATGGACTCGGAGTTGATGATACCCAGATCGGAGATCAATCTTCGAGAAACAAGTTGCTCCTTGCAGTTGATCGAACAGGTCATCGATCCTAGGTAGCGGGTAACGATTCTTAATGGTAAACTTGTTTAGTTCACGGTAGTCGATGCACATTTGGAAGGACACATCCTTGTTTTTGATGAAGAGAACCGGAGCTCCCCAAGGTGAGAAGCTCGGTCTAATGAATCCCTTGTCTAGCAGCTCTTGTAGTTGGCTAGACAGTTCTTGCATCTCTGAAGGGGCTAAGCGGTATGGAGATTTGGAAATGGGGTTAGCTCCTGGTAAAAGATCAATCCGAAATTCAACTTGTCGAGTTGGATGGAGTCCAGGCAAGTCATCAGGGAATACTTTCAAAAAATTCTGGATGATTGGTATGTCTTGAGTTTCTTTTCTTCAGATTTCTCCACCACATGTTCGAAGAAAGCATATTTTGCTTCCTTAAATAGCTACGTGACTTCATGCAAGAGATGAATTTCAAACCTTTGCAAGGTTTCTCTCCAAATATTTTCAAGGTCTCACCGGGTGGTAAAGGGATACGAATGAGTGTCTCCAAATAGTTGATTTCCGCATGATTGTGGGATAGCCAATCCATTCCCACGATGATATCAAAACTCCCAAGAGTGATGGGAATCAGGTTGATATAGAACGTGTGATCGTTGAGAGTTAGGGCACAACCTCGGACAATGGAATTCACAATAGTTAGTTTGCCATCGGCTATTTCTATAGTATAAGCAGGTTCAAGAATTGTACGTCAAGTTTCAAGTAAAGGTTCAAATTCTATGGAGACAAAGCTTTTATCCGCTCCGGTATCAAATAAGATAAAGGCATAATGATTATTGATGAGAAACGTACCAGTAACAACGACATTGCCATTTCTGGCCTCGATTGCTCCTACGACAAAAGTGCGAGCACGTGCACCTCGGTTATTGTTGTTGAGCTTCGGGCATTGGTTTTTGTAGTGATCAGGAGCACCGGATTCCTAACAGGCCCTACCATTGATGATGGCAGGAGTGGCAGTTTGGGTAGTAGCAGCATTTTTAGCTACGCTACAAGCGTTAGCAAAATGACCAAGCCTTCCACATTTAGTGTACGAACGACATTGAACAGTAGTAGGGTGATGGTATTGGCACTTTGCACACAGCGGGTGAGGTCCGCTATATGGCTTCCGACTAGGTGCAGGTGCAGGTGCCATTTGGGCAACAGGAACAGCTGGGGTAACCATGGCAAAGCTTTTAGAGGTCTTTTGCTTCTTGTGGCGATACTCAACCATTTTCCCCACTTCCTCCTTAACTCTCTTGTCACCTTTCCTGAATAGAACTCCAGACTTGTAGGATCAGTAAATACAAGATGGTTCTATTCCAGTTGAGATTGGCTGAAACAATCACAACTTAATCAAAGTAAACAAGTAAACACAAGAAGTACTGATAAATGCAATTCGTATTAAGCTTCAATTGTTACAAGATGACAGAGAAAATTCTAAGAAAAGCACTGAGATACAATGACTCTAAGTACTACTTATATAGTAACTTAGAATGAAGACAGACCCTTGATTCTAAGGATCAGATCTAACACAAACCGTTGATCTTGTATTGAAGCTATTCTACGTATAATGACAATAAACACTATAAAGGTTAACATTGCTCAAACGTCTTCTTAGGCATCATTGCTTGCATGCTTGGAGAAGAGCGTTGTAGTGCTTTATTGTCTGTACCAGTGACATTCTTTCTGCATGGAGTGTGTCAGTGGTGTAGCCGAAAGTTGTCAGTGGTAATGGTTGCTTTTGCTTTTGCAAGGCTGGTCAGCTGCAACGTTTGATCTTCACTGGATGAATAACTATCAGCAGCAGAGTTGTTGATCAGCAGTAAGATGCAACCATCCAAAGCTGCTGATGATTTGCCTATCATCAGCATCAAGTGTTGATGCTGCTGAGAAGCCTATCCGCAGCAACTCTTGACTTCAGCAGATAAGACTATCCGCTGCAGATTTGTTCTTCAGCAGAATAACAAGTATCCGCTGTAGATGAGCTTATCCGCATCAGTTTGTTGGTCAACAGCAAACTCTGAGATCAGCAGCATTTGTACTTAGAGAATTTTCTATCCACCAGTCTTTATTTCAACAAACTCCCCTAGACTGATGCTACCAAAACTCTCTTACTGCTTTTGTTGCTGAAGCTTTTGCATGTGGCTGACAATTCTTGCAACCTCATAGCCTCTTGGGTACTTGTTGGGATTGTTAAGAGGAAGCTCAGATAGAGTCTTGATATCTTTGCTTGGTATTTTGAAGATAGCCTTGCATAGACACCTCATCTTCTATCCTTTAATGTCTGTCAAGCTGAACTCATTTTCTTTCGCATTGTAGGACCAACTGATGAATGGAGAGTGGGATTTGAGAGGTTTTGCATCAATAATTTCATCTTTGCTGGGGTTGAAGTGATGTTTGATCACCAGCAACAGATGTCTCCCACCTTCATTCTCGGGCTCATGAGCTTCATCCAGCTCCATTATTCTTCTTAGATCTGAATCTAGAAGTTGCAATATCTCATCAACAGTTGCATAGAGTGATCTTCTTTCTTCTGTTCTTCGCCTGAAGACTTCAAACCTTTGATCTTGAGTGCTGTAGGACCAGTTGATAATTTCTCTTGAGTCTTCTGGTTTAGTAGTAGGTTTGCTTTTCTTCTTGGGAGATTGTTGATGAGTAGGAGCTGGGTGGGAGGATTTGGATTTTGTGGGTGGAGAGGAGGGAGGTCTAGGATGGAGAGAGGAAGGTTGTTGGATAGAGGAAGTGGTGGATGAGGGAAGGCTTGGGTTTCTTAGGTTTTTTTCTTCTTCTTGAATGATTACCCTCTTCTTTAAGCCTTTCTTCCCCAGTCTTTCTTCCTCTTCCTTTTTGACTTTAAGGTAAAGGGCTTGCAGGTTCATGAAATTCATGGGACCCAGCCTTTTTCCACTCTCTCCTCTAGGCTTTAGGAAGTCAATAATTACCTTCCTTTCTTCATGGGTTATTTTGTTTAAGGCAATGGTCTTCTTGGATTTCTGTTTGGCTTTTTCTTCTTCTTCAGCCCTTTTCTTGTTTCCCAATTGACCCTGCTGACCCATGAAGGCTCTGTAGATCTCTTTATTCGATAGTTTCTCAAGGTAGTCTGCATCCTCATCTTGAGAAATCAGAGCTTCTATCCACTCCTCTCTCATTTATTTGGCTAGCTCAGAATCAGTTATTCTGAACTTAGCCTCTTCCTTCTTCTTCTCCCTTTCTTCTTCTTCTTTATCAAATTGTTCCTGCAGCTGAAGAGCAAGAGCTTCATCTTCTTGAATTTGATAGACTGCAGGAATCTTGACTTTCAGATCATCCAGTTGTTTGGCATACAGCTGGATCTGTTGTTCTCTGAGGAGAATGGCCGCTTTTCTTTCTTGAGCTTTTCTTAGTTCAGCCATCTCCTCTTCTTCTCTTCTTCTTCTTCTTCTTCTTCTTCTTTCCTTCTTCTCTTTCAATAACTTTTCTTCATCTTCTTCTGTCATAGGTCTTTTCCCCTTATCTTTGCTGGATGCCTCTACTTCAGCTTCATGGACCACAACATCAGATGTAAGAGATGCTGTTGGGATCTCAGCTTCAGCTTCATTGGCATGATGAGGAGTAGACACAGAGGAAGGGACTGCTTCACTCTCTCCCTTTTCCCATTCATTCCCATATATAGCTTTAAAGTCTTCTTTGACATTCTGAGTAGCCACTTTTCTTGACCCTTCTACTACGTTCAGTATGACAGTTGGTGAGGAGGGAAGGGATAGATCTGAGTCAGAGTCATTCATTGCAGGCGATTCCTCCTTATAAAGAGAAGCCTTGATGAGTTTGATCATTTCTTGACTTTCTAAGGAGTTGATGTTGCAAATGAGTGATCTGAGCTCAAAGACCTTGTGTTGGAAGTCTGAAGGTAGAAGTAAGATCTTTTTGATGTTGATTGAGAGAGAAGATCCATTGCTTAGGAAGAAGGTGAAATCAGAGGACTCAGTGCTCACCCATCCTAGCACTTCCAAGTCCCTGACCATGATGCTGTACAGGAATCTTCGCCAGCAGATAACTTCTTCTTCAGTTAAAGCACTGCTCCTAGTTAAGTCAAGTCTTCTTGGAGCCAGTCTTTGTTCTGCTGTTGATGAAGATTCAGGATAAGCCACCCTATTTTCTTCTTTTAGTAGTCTTTCAAACCAGGGCATATTATCCTCCATTAAGTCATAGAACCTGCTGATTGCATGTTCTGCTGAGAGATCTAATGAAGTGTTGATACATCTTGTTAGATACAGATTAAGAACTTGGAGGGCATTAAGAGTGTTCTAGGTTAGCTCTTCTACTCCACTAAACTCCCATCCAATCCAGAATCTCTCAGTTATGCCATCATACCCCCAAGCTAGAATGGAGTCGAATTCTAGCTTGTTTGAAGTTAGTGAGAATTGGGGAGTAGATGTTTGACTTATTATGGCTGCAGCTTCAGGAAGTATGCTGAATGATGGAGGTGTGTCTTCATGGAGAGTTTCATCTTGCAACACCTCATCAACAGCCTGGACAACTAACTTCCAATCCTCAGTGATATCTTCCTCTTCATCTACTGAGTCTGGCAAGTCATGGATTTGAACAAAAGCAGGTTTGTATAGTGAACTTTGAAACACAGTTTGCTCCTGTATCCATTCTTCTAGGCTGTCCGCATCATCTTCCTTGTTAACTACCTCCCACTTTTTGCTTGCATCAGTGCATATCGTGTTATCTGTTTGAGTGCCCAGTGATATAAGGGAGGGAGTAGGCACAGTTGGGCAGTGATGGGCTTCATGCATAGAGACTTGGTGCCTTAGTTTTGACACTTCAGCCTCTAGCATAGCTACCCTGGCCGTCAATTCCGTATTATGAAGTTTCAGTCTGTCCTCATCCACAGTTGTGGAATCCTTGGAGCTAGATGGGGCCTTAGGTCTAGCCTCTACATCCCCATCACCCTGGTTTTCTTGGCAACTGGGATTCCTCTCAGTGAAGAGTGTTTGAAAGGAAAAATCCTCACTATGAGTTGTCGTGGTTAGGGTCTTAGTGATGTTGTCACTGTCCTCCTGGGCAGTTGATCTACCAGGAGTAGTGACAGCCCTTTCCACATTCACTCTGTCAGTACCACTAGAGTGAACCTTCTTGGGTGATGAGCTTGGGTTAGGTGCACCAGCAGCCAAGTCAATCAATACCTCCGAGAGAGTGGTAGTTGGAGAAGGTATATCATCTTGACTAGGAGCCTCTGCACTTAAGTTCAGAGAAGAGAAATGATATGGCTCAGCGGGTTGTTCTATGGATCCGAGATGTGATCCTGATCATAATAGAGAAACTTTCAAGGAAGTCTCTCTAATGGTGTGGCTATCCCTTTTGATATTCTCATCAAAATGTTGGGATTCGGAATGAGGGCTTTTAGGTTGGGATTGGGCCTGTGAGACAAGAAGAGAAGGAGTCTTTTTGTTCCTTTTTCTAGTGTATGTCGTTGCAACTGGGGCCCTTTATTCCAGTTGAACGATAACATCCAAAATAGATGTAAGTTATTTTTGTACCTGTGCATCCTTAGTAGTTTGCACAGGGGTTCGAGCAATGGAAGCAGCTTGTTTTTTAGGATTTGAAGTGGAGGGTGTGGGATCAGTATCAGCTGGGATTGTTGAACTGTCACCCTAGGTACTTTGTATGTTCAGCATTATAGATAACAATGGAACACTGACCCCTGAGAACTTTTTGAAAACAGTTCTCTTACTTTGAAAAATATTAATTTTATGACCCAACATGATGTAGATTCTTGCAGGTTTTGAGAGATCTTTTAGTTCCTGGTTGAAAACCTCCTACAAGAATCTGGGGTACATAAAGAATTGTTGCTTTGCACCCTCTTGAAGGTTATATCTCAAACCCTCAAAGATGAGGTGTGCAAAGTTGAAACCTTGGCAAGTAATCATACCGAGAACAGCAGAGGCAAGTGCAGAGCTCACTTGATGCCATCCACTTCTCTTCTGAGATATGCATTGTAGAAGAGTGTGGCAGAGATACTTCCATGGAGGGCCTATCAGTGCCTTCTCTATTGTGTACTCATTTTGATTTCCAGTGTACCCTATGGATACAAAGGTCCTCATGTATTCTTCCTTTGAGTATGAGATGGCTGCCCCCTCATCTTGAAGCTGAAGATGTTTTCGGAGAATGGCTTCAGAGATGAGGATATCTTTGCCGTCTAACATGGCTTTTATTTAGGGAATCCCCTGTTCGGTAGAGTAGACGGCGGTGTTCCAAAAATCCTCCATATGAGAAATATAAATGGTAGGGTTGACTGTTAGTGCAAAATGTATCTTTGATCGGCACAGAAAATCGATCATATCATCGAATCCCTCGGACTTCTTTCCTTTGGTTAAGTATGCCGTGAGGTTGTGATATGGGGAGAACTTATCATCAGGATTGTTTATGTCTGCCATTTTTGTTGTTTTGGAGGGAAATGGGAAGATTTTGAAGGGTGGTTAGGAATAGAAGGCTTTGAATGTTGTGGGGACTTGAGAGAAAGTGATGGGAGTTAGGGCGAAATTGAATGTGAAGGGGTGGTGAAGGAATTTGATTTTTTCTTATAATGGCAGAGGAGCGAAAAGCAAAATGACTTGTACAGTACAACCTCATTCACATTTTACTGTGACAGCTGTAATGCACTATAGCAGTCATGGTAAAGACTGAAAGGAATTTTTACAGCGGGTAAAAGTTAATTTAGACTTATTTTTACCCATCAGCAGCAAACTTGGTTACTGCGGATGGTTAAGCCTATCCGCTGCAAGCTTGGTTGCAGCGGATAGTTAAGTCTGTCAGCAACAAACTCTATTGCTGCTGATGGATGCAATGATCCGTAGCAAGGGTGTTGCTGCTGACTGCTTTAGAGCTATCCGCAGGAAACTTGTTTCTGCTGATTACTTAAAGCGGTCAGTGGCAAAAACTTTGCTGTTGATTATTAAACCTGTCAGCAGCAAAAATGGATGCTGCTGACTTGTAACTTTTATTTATAACAAAAGACAATCATATTTACAAAGACAAATTTTTAGAGACATATTTTAATCAAAGTTCATTATACCAACAGATTCAACTAAATATCTAAATCTAACTTCATCAAACAGTTTTGTAAACAAATCAGCATATTGCTTATTGGTGTGAACTTTGGTTAAAATAACTCTCTTTTTCTCAGCTTGATCTCTTATGAAGTGATACCTGATGTCAATGTGCTTTGTCTTGGAGTGCTGTGCCGGATTGTTTGTTATTGATATAGCACTCATGTTGTCAATGTGAATGGGAGTTGCCATGAAAGTCATCCCATAATCCAGCATTTGATTTTGTATCCAGATGACTTGTGCACAGCAACTTAAAGCTGCAATGTATTCTGCTTCTGCTGTGGAAGTTGAAACACATGTTTGCTTCTTGCACTGCCATGAAATCAGTCTTCCTCCAAAAAACTGACATCCCCCTGAAGTGGACTTTTTGTCCAAGTTGCATCCCCCATAATCACCGTCAGTGTATGCATACATATTAAACTTATCATTTTTAAAGTACCATAGCCCAAGTATTGGGGCTCCCTTTAGGTATCTAAAAATTCTCTTGACGGCTTGAAGATGTGAAATCTTTGGAGCGGCTTAAAATCTTGCACAGAGACATACTGCAAACATGATATCTGGCCTTGAGGCAGTGAGATACATGAGAGACCCTATCATTGCACGGTACTGATGTTGATCATTGTCTTGACCATCTTTGTCTAGAGTCAGCTGATGGTGCACTTGCATAGGGGTTCGTGCAACAGAGCAGTCAGCCATCTTGAATCTTTCCAGAATGCTCTTGACATATTTGGATTGGCTGATGAAGATTCCATTTGGGACTTGTTTGACTTGAAGACCCAGAAAGAAATTTAGCTCACCCATTGAGCTCATTTCAAACTTTGAGTGCATCAGGATCTCGAAGTCTTTACACAGCTTCTTCCTTGTTGATCCAAAGATGATATCATTTACGTAGATTTGAACCAGTAGGATTTCTCCCCCTTCATCTTTGATAAACAAGGTCTGGTCAATGGCACCTCTTCTGAAGTTATTGCTTAGTAGATATCTAGAAAAAGTTTCATACGAGGCTCTTGGGGCTTGATGTAAGCCATATAGAGCTTTGTCTAGCTTGAACACTTGGTTAGGATGTGCAAGATCTATAAAGCCTGGAGGCTATTTGACATATACTTCTTCACCAATCTTCCCATACAGAAAGGCACTCTTGACATCCATTTGATAGACCATGAAATTCTTGGACGCAACATATGCCAGGAAGATTCTGATGGCCTCTAGTCTGGCAACAGGAGAAAAGACTTCGTCATAGTCAATTCCTTCTTCCTGAGTGTAGCCTTGAGCTACAAGTCTGGCTTTGTTCTTGACTACAATGCCTCTCTCATCTTGCTTGTTCCTAAATACCCATCTTGTGCCAATAGCAGATTGACCGGTGGAAGATCAACAAGGTTCCAGACATCCTGTCTCTTGAATTGCAGCAACTCTTCCTGCATTGCCTCAATCCAGCTGCTGTGTTGCAGAGCTTCATCTATCTTCTTTGGTTCCATCTGAGATAGAAAACATGAAAACAAACATATATTGGCCTCATGAGATTTGCTTTTTGTTAGAACTCCTTGGTGAACTTGGCCAATAATATTTTCCAGAGGTTGTTTGCCGTTGATCCTTTGTGCTGGTACCACCTCCAGCTGTATCCCTTGGTCAAGATTGCTTTGATTTTGATCAGGGATTTCTTCATTCATGGTTGAGGAGTGTTCAAGATCAACAGCTACGTCAATATTATCAGCAATGGTATTTGCAGCATCTACAGCATTTACCGAAGAGTCTTCATTCAAGTTTTCATTTTCAGATAGGCTGCTGCTGGTGACATTAGAGAGTGTGGTTCTGGCTGCACTTGCTTCAATGGCTTCCACAACAGATGGAGGATCAATGTATGGTCTTCTCAGACTGATAGAAGATTTTGGAAAATCCAGTCTGTAGTCAGAGGAGGTAGAAGCAGGAGCTTGAGAGGAGGAAGAATTCATATTTGAGAAGATGAGAGGCTCAAATATTTGGGTGAAGGAGTCTATGTCAAAAAGCCAGTTTGGGCCTTTTCCCTGTTCACAAACAATGTGTTCTCTGCATTCCACATTGGCTGATTCTTCCACGATTCTTTTTCTTGAGTTGAAAGCTCTGTAGGCCTTGGATTGAGAGGAATAGCCCACAAAATATCCTTCATCAGATATGGAACCAAACTTAGGAAGAACCCCATGTGTGATTAGAATTATGCATGGACATCCAAAAGGTTTTAGAAATCCAATGTATGGAACTCTTTGGAACCATAGTTCATAAGGTGTCTTGTTAAGAGGCTTGACTATGAGAACTCTATTTTTCACATAACAGGCTGTGCTTACTGCTTCTGCCCAAAATGTGAGAGGCATTTTTGAGTCAGCCAACATAGATCTTGCTGACTCAATTAGAGTTCTGTTTCTTCTTTCAGCAACTCCATTTTGTTGAGGAGTTCTTGGAGCACTGTATTGCCTTTCGATTCCCTTGCTCTCACAGAAATAGTTCAAAGTGTGATTCTTGAAATCTGTGCCCTAATCACACCTTATTATCTTCACCTTCTGATTTCTTTGATTCTCTATCGTAAGGATGTAGGATTTGAGAATTTCAGCAGTTTCATTTTTAGTTCTTAAGAAGTATAGCCATGAGAATCTGGTGTAGTCATCAGTTATCACCAGAGAATATGACTTCTCACCCATTGACATAATATTTGTAGGACCAAAGAGTTCCATATGCAGCAGCTGTAGTGGAGTATCATTTGTATTCAAAGTCTTGGGCTTCTGAGAACTCTTATGTTGCTTCCCTTTTAAACAAGCAATGCAGTGATCTTCTAGCGGGAATTCTTTATCAGGAACTCCTCTGACAAGATTATCCTTCACCAATTTGTTGATAGTTTTGATGTGAATGTGGCTTAATCTCCTGTGCCAGAGAGCTGATTTATCAACTGAAGCTTCTAAAAGAAAACAGGATACATTGCCAGATAGAGTCACCTCATTCATGTCAAGCACATAAAGATTTTCTTTTCTCTGAGCAGTTAATAAAATCTTTTCTAGAGGAGGTTTGGATAAGACAGGAGATAGTACAAAGCATTCTTTGTTTGTGAAGAGCATCCAATGCTTTTGATCACAGACCTGGGAAACACTCATGAGATTGAAGTCCAATTCTTTTACATAATTTACCTTATCAACGCTCATTCTTTCATTTGACACAGTCCCTTGTCCAGTAATAGATCTTCCTTTTGAGTCACTCCCAAAGGCAACATACCCTCCATTGAAGTGTCTGGAGTTGGAGAGGATTGATCTGTTGCCTGTCATGTGCCTGGAACAACCACTATCAACCACCCAAGTGTTATTCTTGTGACCTGGCTGCCCCTGCACAAGAGAGAGATCTAGTTAGTGGGAGGAATCCAAGAGCTTATATCCTTGAAAAAAAGGGTTCTTGGAATATCAGATTCATCATGTGTGCATACAACAGAACCATTGATGATTCTTGGAGGGATAGAAGTTGGGATCTTTGCTCTCCATTGCTGAGGAGATGGTTTTTCAGTTCTCTTTGCTCTATCAGCAGCTGATGTTGCTTGGCTGCTGATGGATTTGCTTTATCAGCAGCAGATTTTGCTGCTGAAGAATTTTGGCTTATCAGCAGCTGAGGTTGTTGCTGCTGAGGACTTTGGCTTATCAGTAGAGGATTTTGCTGTTGATGACTTTAGCTTATCAGCAGTAGATTTTGTTGCTGCTGATGGTTTTACCTGAGCAGCAGCAGACTTGGTTGCTGTTGAAGGCTTGTCCTTTGGTTTCTTGGGGTTGGCTTGATTACCAATATTTTTGCTGGCTGCTGATGGTTCAACGGCTAATGTATGCTTATCCTTCTTTGCCTTGTTGACGGAGGGATTCTCTGTAGAAGTTCTCATGCTGATGGGCTTTTGTTTAGGAGGGGCTTGATGAAGGATCTGGTTGAAGGGATTAAAATACAATTTGTAGCAAAGTGGTCTGATTCACCACAGATGATGCAAGATTGTTGAAGCTTTGGCAGCTGCTTCCTTGGTGGGGAAAGAGAGTTTCTGAAATGAGTTTCCTTGGCTTCAGAACTCCTTACCTTTCTGTTCTTGTGTGTCTTCTCAAAAGCATATTGTTTGAGGTTTCTTTGCTGCTGAAGGTAGTAGAAGCACATGCTGGCAGTGTGGTTGTATTTTCCACAGACAAAGCATGATTTGGCCAGTTTGTCCCGTGAAAGGTAAACATAGTCCTTTCTTTTGAATAAGTCTTTAAAGTTCTAGGGGTGAGCTTTGTTGTGCTCAAAGGTGGCCTCTTCCAATGTCTTTTGAACATATGAACTTTCTCTAGGCGCATGACATATGTCAAGCACCTTTCTTTGAGGCTTTGAGTTGTTGGAGGTTGAAGACTGCCCCTTTTCAACATTTAGCTTTCTTCCTTCTGGAGGATAGCTGATTTTGATTTTTTTGAAAGGCATAGGAACCGGAACAGCTGGTAAAGGGACAGGAGTACTTGTTTGAATGACTTCAAGAACAGGCGGTGCTGGTACATGTACTGGTGATGAGGCCTCCTCAGTTTTAGTGGACTCTGAGCAAGTTGATTCAGACACAGACTCTGATGAGGTAGTGCATTCTTTTACCAATGGTTCATGCCTTGAAGGATCAAGATCTCGGTTGGCCTTTTCAAGATTTGAGAGATTGAAGCTTGGTTCATGGATGGCAATGTAGTCAGCAGGAGGTGCAACGGCTTGATATTGTTCAGCATGATACCCCAGACCAGTTTTTACCTTGTCATGAATTTGAGCATCCAAAAGTCTTTGTAGCTTTTTGGATGCAAATTCATATTTGTCAACATGAACTTTCTGTTCTGCCAATTCTGCTCTGGTAGCTTTTAATCTAGCCAGTAAATCATCAATCTGAGTTTCAAGATTGGTTTGTTCATGTTTTAGTAATGAAATCTCTTTCTTTAGGCAGTCAATTTTTTCTTTATAACTGTTTTCTACTTTTGTGAATTCAGATTTCATTTGATGAAACTCATCATTTTGATCTATAAGGTTTTGATTGTGCTTTCTGTAGCCTGACACCTTATCAATACAAGCTTGGGAACAGAGATGTTCATATACCTGAGGCGGTATCTCAGTTGTGTCTGCCATAAGAGCTTGGTTGTTAACAGGCCGATCTTCATACTGGAAGATCCAGTCAAAGTCAGAAGTTCCAACAGCTGCACAAGCTGCAGTTTGAGCTGGAGGAGTAGCTTGTTGATGTTGTTGTCTTGATTGGGCTTGGTGAGCTTGGCTTGATTGAGGATATGCTGGGTTTGCCCTTGGTGCCTTGCATTCTCTAGCAAAATGACCTAGTTGGTTACAGTTGTAACATCTTAATTTGCTTTTATCCAAGCCAACTCTGGTGTTGGAGTTGTTACTTGGAATGGGTCTTTCGGTTCTAGAGTAGAACCTTTTTGCTTTTATAGAGAGCATGGCATACGAGTGCTGTATGTCCATTTCTTCTAAGTCATCTGGATGGAATCATTCCAGATCCTCCTTGATAAAGGACATGTTGCTAGAGTTTTCAGAAACAAAAGCAGCAGAGGTTGAGGTTTGAGGAGGAGCTTCTAGGAGAAAGGGTAATGTGTTTGTTTGAGGGGTTGGAGTTTGGGGATGAGTGACGATGGGAGGATAATAGTTGCTTGAACTAGGACCTGAGGGGTCAGAATGGAGGGCAGAGGAGGTGGTGGTGGATGTTGAGGCTGTTTGGTAGCTTGAGCTTCTTTCTTTTGCCTGAATCATTTCTAGCTCATAGGTTTTTAGCATTCCAAAAAGCTCAGTCATCTGGAGAGTCTTCAAATTCTCAGTTCTTCTGATGGACACTGTGTAGAGTGTCCAGCAACTAGGTAGAGACCTGATGAATTTCTTGAGAATATCTTCATTCTCCAGCTTCACCTTTGAGAATCGCAGCTCACCTACAAGATAGGTAAATCTGTTATATAAAACCGTTAGAGACTCACCTTCCTTCCAGACGAAGTTTTCATATTGCTGCTTTAGAATGTCTCTTCTGTTTTCTTTAACTGCTTCTGAACCAACAAACATTTTTTCAAGAGACTCCCATAACTCCTTTGCAGTTTTATAACCTTTGAAGTTATGAAAAACTTCGTTTGGTAAGCACATCTGGATGGCTCCCAAGGCTTTGAAGTCTACCTCCATTTTCTTGATGTCTTCATCAGAGTACTTGGAGGGTTCTTTGGGAACCAGTGTACCTCCGGAATCAGCTGAGGACACCATGGGTATGTATGGTCCATCTTTAATGGATTTCCACATCCCATATTCCTGATAGCTGTAGAAGCTTTCCATTCCGTTCTTCCACATATCGTAGTCTTCCCCAGACACCAGTCTTGGTGGCCTGTTGATGCTTTCGATATCTTCAAATCCATTGTTTTGAGCAATTTGATTTGATTTGTGATAGTGAGAGACTTTAACAAAGAGATAGTTTCGAATATAACCGAAGAATGATTAAACAAGTGTGAGTTTGTTTAATCAGTGAGAAAAAGCTCTGATACCACTTGTAGGATCGGTAAATACAAGATGGTTCTATTCCAGTTGAGATTGGCGTAAACAATCACAACTTAATCAAAGTAAACAAGTAAACACAAGAAGTACTAATAAATGCAATTTGTATTAAGCTTCAATGGTTACAAGATTACAGAGAAAACTCTAAGAAAAGCACCGAGATACAATGACTCTAAGTACTACTTATATAGTAACTTAGAATCAAGACATACCCTTGATTCTAAGGATCAGATCTAACACAAACCGTTGATCTTGTATTGAAGCTATTCTACGTATAATGACAATAAACACTATAAAGGTTAACTTTGCTCAAACGTCTGCTTAGGCATCATTGCTTGCATTCTTGGAGAAGAGCGTTGTAGTGCTTTATTATCTGCACCAGTGACATTCTTTCTGCATGGAGTGTGTTAGTGGTGTAGCCAAAAGTTGTCAGTGGTAATTGTAGCATCCATGTTTTTCTTGATATTTCATATTGTGCAATAAACGACAATTTCAGCCTAATGTTCACATTCAAAACGTTGTGTCACACCATTTACTATTTTCAAGTGCAATTAAGGAGTATTATCATATTGTTAAAAGTACATACACTCATTTTACATTGCTACAATAACAACTGAAACAAACCTACGCTATCTCACAAACTACAAGGACTAGTCTTGAAAATTATCAAAACATCACTTGGCACGGTCGCGCCATGACCTGGCACGGTTGCGCCCCGTAAACACAGTTGCGCCATGAACTGGCACAGTCACGCCCCGTAAACACGGTCGCACCGAGAACTGGCACGGTCGCGCCTGAAACACAGTTGAAACGTAAACATTGCCTTAATCACAAAGTTTGTTCAAGTCCGCAATTGTAACATCTTTTGTTCCGTTTCCAGATTAATTCATCAATGACCAAACTCCTGAATAACAATTGCAATTAGAAACCCAAAACCGTCACTTAGTCATTTCTTTCTCTCAATCTCGTCCAATTCCGTATCACTCTCGAAATCAAACCTCTGCGCATGATCTTCAAGCTTCTGTGATCACATTCCTCACATCAATCGTGCCGGAATCCCAGCAGAAGACGCCAAGGATCAACGCGCCGAAATCGGAACTCCGTTTAGTCAAACTCTACCAATTCGATATCGTTTAAGGTAAGTAAACACATCCTCATACTCATTTCAATCCCGTTAATGAAAGCCCTAACTTATTCGGGGCTTATACAATCGAATTGAACACGAATAAAATCTAGGGTTCGTTATATTTTAGTTTAATCGAACTACACCCTAGACACGATCTCCACTCAATTAAAATACATGGTTAGATTCTAAAACAATCAACAATCGAAAGCCCCATGAATTCACCCGCTATTAATACAGGATTTAGAATAATTAACTTCTGGAACATTCAGACACTGTCGTGCTAATCAATTAGCACAGTCATGCCTCTTGTCCAGGCATGGTCGCGCCCCATGCCTAAGCACGGTCGCGCCCCGTGCCTAAGCGCGGTCGCGCCATACATTTGACACGGTTGTGCTACCTTTGGCCAGAACCTATTTCCCTGTTATTTTAATATAAACTCATTTTCTTTTATAAAAATTATTTTATAAAACTCCAAAGCCAGAATTGTTTTCATAAACTAAGTTACCAACTTGGAAATATTAAACAAATTAATTAAGTGGTTTCTAAGGGATTAAAAAGTAATAAATTTAAAATAAAAGTTTTACATATAATTGTTTTATTCAAACCTACACAAACTATTTATATCCTAATATATATTTAAAATGCCTCTTGACACATTTTCATGAACAACTAAATAAAAAGAATTAAATTATTATTTTAGTTAATTATTCAAATTAAACCTTAAGTCTTTCATTCTTTAATTGAACTTACATTTTCATTTCAAATACCAACGCAAATGAATACACCAACCCTTCGTACAAATCCATTCCTATTGAAAACCTTAGAATGTCCTTAGACATTGTACATATTATTAATCCAAATTTATACTATTTTACTCTAGGTCAAACTTAGTGATTAGCAAATCACTTGGATTATACAACACTCGTGTTAACTACTACATTTTGATACAAGTGAGTATTACATAGCCCCTTTTACTCTTTTACATTTTTGAGGTGAAACATGAACACTATTCAAATTACATGTTTACATTTACACAAACAACACAAGTACAAATCCTATTTACATTCATGTGTGCAATTTGAGCTTTATGCCCGAGTGCTATGTGTGCTAACTTTTGTGAACACTTATGTGCAATCATTAACTATTCAAGCCGACGGTTTTCAATGATAGATCTATTGAGTCTGACAAACCCACCCAGATTGGGGTGATTGATACCGACAACACAATTTGCATGCTAGTTACAAAGGTTTGATTGTACTTGGTTACACAATAGCTGCTCCTCATAAATGCCTTATTTATCATGTTATGTAAGGATTTGTTTTACAACTATATGTTATCTATATACAAACCTGTGTTATACTCACCAACTTTTTAGTTGACTTTATTTTGTTCATGTTTCAGGTTCTAATGTGTGAGATTGGTTAAGATGTGCTACACATAGGCTTGGACTTAGCTAATTTAAATAAAAGAACTCTATGTATTTCAATTTTCTTCTATCTTGGATTTGGTTGTGTTTGGATTACTTGCAATGAAATTTGACGTTTAATATATTCAATTTAGTCAACCTTGTGCTTATGAACAGTCTACATGTCCCGCCCCGATGATTCCGCCATCGGTCGGGGTGTGACAGATTGGTATCAGAGCCTTGGTTATAGGAAATTAGGTTATTAGACACCTTGACCTAGACTATAACTTTAGGACACCCACTTATGCTATGTTTCATGATTACATGTTATATGCTACATGCTAGATGTTATATGTTATGTGTTACATGTTATGTGCTACATGCTTACTATGATTAGTTATTATTTTATTTGATAACTTAATTGTTAAAATCCATGACTTATTAATATATACTTAAATGATAAATTAAATAAACAATATCCTTTCCTATATCCTAAAACCTCATAATATTCTTAACTTCTTCTCTATCTTTATCTTTCTAAGCATGTGGAAACTTCATGAAGCTAAATTCATAAAAATTTATTTATTTCCTCGTTAAGGTTTTTAAACTTTGTTAATTATTTGAGGAAACGTGCAATCTGGAAGAGTGACACCTGTATTTTGGGTTTTCTGTCTAGGAAAACATTTCGCATAAATCCCAATCAACCGAGGGACCCGTATGCTTTCCTGGGAATTCCAGAGATGAGTGTTTACTTATAGGCTAAAGCATGTCTCCTTGAAAATTATATAAGTTTAATTAACCATAATGTGTCATAGTATTCGAGTGATTATATCACTATTTGAGTACAATCCAAACTATGATTATCTATTTATTTTGTTATCGTATTCTATTAAATCCAAACAATTCTCATAAGTTCTTACATCTTTTTCTTGTCTTGTGAAAATCTGTAGAATGCCTCCTCGTCCTGCTCCCGCGGCCAACACCAATACCGACATTGCTGCTATTCTTGCACAACTCGTGACACAACTCACTCAAGCTAATAGTGCCACCAATGGCAACAATGGTGGAAATGGTAGTAATAGTGGTAATGTTGGTAATGGTGGAAATGGTGGTAACAACCCATCTCAATGCACCTTCAAGCATTTCAACTCGTGTAATCCCCTCAAATTCTATGGTACCGAAGGAGCTACCGGACTCCTTCAATGGTTCGAAAGCATTGAGAACAGCTTTCTCAATAGTGACTGCCACAACAACCTTCGTGTTCGTCATGCCACAAGTGTCCTACAAAAACGGGCACTCACGTGGTGGAATGGGGAGAAGAGAAATCGAGGTGTGGATGTGGCAATGGCATTACCTTGGGATGAGGTTAAAAGGCTAATGACCGAGGAATTCCGTCCTCGAAATGAAGTAAAGAAACTTGAAGCCGAATTATGGGATCTTGCCCATGATAGTGGTGAAAGCTTGGCATATACAACTCGGTTCCATGAGTTGAGTCTTCTTGTGCCCCATATGGTCACTCCCTTGTCCCGCTGCATTGAAAAGTATATTGGGGGACTACCTAGGCAAATTCAAGATACTGTCCTAGGAAGGAATCCCGCAGCACTTGAAGATGCCATCCGTTTGTCCGCTACCTTAACCGATAATCATGTGAAGGCGGGGACTCTTACTAAAAAGGGCACCAAGAAAGTTTCTGACACTATAACCCCTCCTACCCACAACAAAGAAACCACAACTGAACCCTCCCTCAATAATAGGAAAAGGAAGACTAGAAACTATGTTGTGGTCACTCCTGCTATTCCTGTTAACCAAGCTGCACCTATGGTTCAAGCACCGGCTAAAAAGCCATATGTTGGGATCTACCCTCTTTGTGCCACATGCAACTATCATCATCCTCAAAACCTCCCACGTCGCCTTTGCACTCATTGTGGGAAATATGGCCATACGGTCAATGTTTGTAGGGCCAAGGCTCTTGCGGGCCAAATCAACCTCCAAGTGGCTAATCAAGGTGTACCTGTTATTGCAAATGGGCGAGCATGTTATGAGTGTGGCAACCAGAACCATTTCCGTGATCAATGCCCAAAGTTAGTCAATGCTAGACAAGGTGGAGCTCATGGGCGTGCTTTCAACATAAACGCCAATGAAGCTCAAGCCAACAATGACATGGTCAATGGTACGTTTCTTGTTAATAGTCAATATGCCTCCATTTTATTCGATACCGGTGCCGATAAAAGTTTTGTGTCACTTAATTTTGAACCTTTACTTGCAAAGACACGATCCCAATTAGAGAAAACCTTCACCGTTGAAGTAGCAAATGGTGACTCCTTTACAATTGAATCCATTATCTATGATTGCTCTTTAGAACTTAATGATCACACATTCCCAATCAACCTTGTTCCAATGCCACTAGGGAGCTTTGATATCATCATAGGCATGGATTGGCTATCGAATCATCATGCCGAAGTCATTTGCTTTGAGAAGTGTATTCGAATACCTCTACCATCGGGAGAAACGTTGAGAGTCTTTGGTGAAAAGCCTTGCAAAGGGCTTAAATTAATGTCATGCACTACTGCTCAAAAGTACTTACGAAAGAAGTACGTGGCCTTTTTGGCCCATATCGTTCAAAAGGATGTTAAAAAGAAGAGTATTCAAGATATCCCCATTATCCGAGATTTTCCTGATGCATTCCCCAAAGACTTATCCGGTCTTCCACCCGTCCGTCAAGTAGAATTTCGCATTGATCTTGTGCCCGGAGCTAACCCCGTGGCTAGAGCTCCTTACCGTCTTGCACCTTCTGAAATGCAAGAACTTGCAAGTCAACTTCAAGAGCTCTCCGATAAGGGATTCATTCATCCAAGTCATTCACCGTGGGGTGCACCCGTCTTATTCGTCAAAAAGAAGGATGGATCGTTTCGCATGTGTATTGACTACCGCGAACTCAACAAGCTTACTATCAAAAACCGTTATCCTTTTCCTAGAATTGATGATCTCTTCGATTAACTTCAAGGTTCTACTTGCTTCTCAAAGATTGATCTTCGATCTGGTTATCACCAACTCCGTGTGCAAGAAGACGATATTCCAAAGACTGCCTTCCGAACAAGGTATGGTCACTACGAGTTCATGGTTATGCCTTTTAGACTAACCAATGCACCCGCAGTTTTCATGGACCTCATGAATCGTGTGTAAAAACCATACCTTGATAAGTTCGTGATCGTCTTCATCGATGACATCTTAATCTATTCCAAGACTAAAGTCGATCATATGCAACATCTTAGATTGGTTTTGGATCTCTTGAAAAAATAACAACTATATGTCAAATTCTCCAAATGTGAATTTTGGTTAAAAGAAGTTCAATTTCTTGGTCATATTATCAATGACAAGGGTATTCATGTTGACCCTGCTAAGATCGAAACGGTTAAGAATTGGAATGCCCCGAAGACTCCCACTGAAGTTCGTTCATTTCTTGGTCTTGCGGGATATTACCGTCGTTTCATCTCAAACTTCTCTAAGATTGCTGTCCCCCTTACCGCTTTGACCCACAAGGGTAAGACTTATGAATGGGGACCAAAACAAGAAGAAGCTTTCCAAACCCTCACACAAAAGTTGTGCAACGCTCCCATTTTGACTCTCCCTGATGGGAATGATGATCTAGTTGTCTACTGTGATGCTTCTAACCAAGGTCTCAGTTGTGTCCTCATGCAATGAGGCAAAGTAATCGCTTATGCATCAAGGCAACTTAAGATTCATGAGAAGAATTATACGACGCACGATCTCGAGTTGGGTGCGGTCGTATTTGCATTGAAGATTTGGAGACATTATCTCTATGGCACAAAATGTGTGGTGTTCACCGACCACAAAAGTCTTCAACATATCTTCAACCAAAAATAACTCAATATGAGGTAACGACGTTAGGTTGAACTCCTTAACGACTATGACTGCGAGATTCGTTACCATCCCGGCAAGGCGAATGTTGTGGCTGACACTTTGAGTCGAAAGGACCATGTTATGCTTCATTGTGCCCGAATTCAAACCGATATTCAAATCCGCATCTTAGAAGCTCAACACGTCTCAGTCACCGAGGGTAACATGTATGAGGAAATGTCGTGTGGTGTTGAACTTCTGCTTGAATCAAAACCCAATGGCGTACTTTATTACTTGAACCGTATTTGGATCCCCGATCGCGATGATCTCCGTACATTTCTCATGAACGAGGCTCACAAGACTCGTTATTCTATTCATCCTGGTGTGGATAAAATGTACCAAGATCTTCGCCAACAATATTGGTGGCCCGGTATGAAAAAGGATATTACTCACTATGTTGCCAAATGTCTAACGTGTTCCAAAGTCAAATCCGAACACCAACGTCCTTCCGGATTACTTGAACAACTGGAAATTCCCGTGTGGAAATGTGAGAACTTAGCCATGGATTTTATTACCAAACTCCATCGCACCTCGAGTGGTTGTGATAGCATTTGGGTAATCATTGATCGTCTCACCAAATCTGCTCATTTCTTGCCTATCCGTGAAGACTATCGGGTTGAGAAACTAACCCGAATTTACATTGATGAAATTGTGAGCCGTCATGGTGTTCCCTTGAACATAATATCCGACCGAGATGCCCGGTTCACTTCTCGTTTTTGGCAATCTCTCCAAACTGCACTTGGCACACGATTAGATTTGAGCACGGCTTACCATCCCCAAACTGATGGTCAAACCGAGCGGACAATCCAAACACTTGAAGACATGCTTATAGCTTGCGTAATCGATTTTGGTGGCAATTGGGATTCACATTTATCCCTCATTGAGTTCTCTTACAATAATAGCTACCACACAAGTATCAACATGGTTCCATTCGAAGCTCTTTATGGTCGCAAGTGTCGTTCTCCTATCTGTTGGAACGAAATTGGTGAAGCACAAATCACCGGTCCCGAGCTAATTCAAGAAACATCCGACAAGATTATTCAAATCCGTGACAACATCCGAACAGCGAGAAGTCAGCAAAAGAGTTATGCCGATAAACGACGAAAACCCTTGGAATTCCAAGTCGGTGACCTTGTTCTTCTTAAGGTGTCCCCGTGGAAGGGTGTGATCCATTTTGGAAAGAAAGGCAAGTTAGCCCCTCGCTATGTTGGTCCATTCAAAATCCTTGAAAGGATTGGGAAAGTGGCTTACAAACTCGAGTTACCTCCATCTCTTGGCAATGTGCATACTACATTTCATGTATCTAATCTGAAGAAATGTCTCGCTGATGAGAATCTCCATATACCACTTGATGACGTGCGCATTGATGAAACGATGCACTTCGTTGAGAAACCGGTAGAAATTATGGATCGTGAAATCAAGCAACTCAAGCGAAGTCGTATCCCTATTGTCAAAGTTCGTTGGGAGTCTAAGCGTGGTCCCGAATTCACTTGGGAACGAGAGGACCAAATGAAGCTCAAGTACCCCCATCTCTTTGCTGATTCAGTAGCCTCAACTAGTTAAATTTCGGGAAGAAATTCCCTCAACTAGGGGATACTGTAACATCCATGTTTTTCTTGATATTTCATATTGTGCAATAAATGACAATTTCAACCTAATGTTCACACTCAAAACGTTGTGTCACACCATTTACTATTTTCATGTGCAATTAAGGAGTATTATCATAATGTTAAAAGTACATACACACATTTTACATTGCTACAATAACAACTGAAACAAACCTACGCTATCTCACAAACTACAAGGACTAGTCTTGAAAATTATCAAAATATCACTTGGCACGGTCGCGCCATGACCTGGCACGGTCGCGCCCCGTAAACACAGTCACGCCATGAACTGGCACGGTCGCGCCGCGTAAACACGGTCGTGCCTGAAACTCAGTTGAAACGTAAACACTGCCTTAATCACAAAGTCTGTTCATGTCCGCGATTGTAACATCTTTTGTGCCGTTTCCAGATTAATTCATCAATGACCAAACTCCTGAATAACCACAATTGCAATTAGAAACCTAAAACCGTCACTTAGTCATTTCTTTCTCTCAATCTCGTCCAAATCCGTATCACTCTCGAAATCAAACCTCTGCGCATGATCTTCAAGCTTCTGTGATCACATTCCTCACATCAATCGTGCCGGAATCCCAGCAGAAGACGCCAAGGATCAACAAGCCGAAATCGGAACTCCGTTTAGTTGAACTCTACCAATTCGATATCGTTTAAGGTAAGTAAACACATCCTCAGACTCATTTCAATCCCGTGAATGAAAGCCCTAACTTATTCAGGGCTTATACAATCGAATTGAACACGAATAAAATCTAGGGTTCATTATATTATAGTTTAATAGAACTACACCCTAGACACGATCTCCACTCAATTAAAATACATGGATAGATTCTAAAACAATCAACAATAAAAAGCCCCATGAATTCACCCGCTATTAATACAGGATTTAGACAAATTAACTTCTGGAACATTCAGACATGGTCGTGCTAATCAATTAGCACGGTCGTACCTCTTGTCCAGGCATGGTCGCGCCCCATGCCTAAGCACGGCGGCACCCCATGCCTAAGCACGGTCGCGCCCCGTGCCTAACCGCGGTCGCGCCATACATTTGACACGGTTGTGCTACCTTTGGCCAGAACCTATTTCTCTGTTATTTTAATATAAACTTATTTTCTTTTATAAAAATTATTTTATAAAACTCCAAAGCCAGAATTGTTTTCATAAACTAAATTACCAACTTGGAAATATTAAACAAATTAATTAAGTGGTTTCTAATGGATTAAAAAGTAATAAATTTAAAATAAAAGTTTTACATATAATTGTTTTATTCAAACCTACACAAACTATTTATATCCTAATATATATTTAAAATGCCTCTTGACACATTTTCATGAACAACTAAATAAATAGAATTAAATTATTATTTTAGTTAATTATTCAAATTAAACCTTAAGTCTTTCATTATTTAATTGAACTTACATTTTCATTTCAAATACCAACGCAAATGAATACACCAACCCTTCGTATAAATCCATTCCTATTGAAAACCTTAGAATGTCCTTAGACATTGTACATATTATTAATCCAAATTTATACTATTTTACTCTAGGTCAAACTTAGTGATTAGCAAATCACTTGGATTATACAACACTCGTGTTAACTACTACATTTTGATACAAGTGAGTATTACATAGCCCCTTTTACTCTTTTACATTTTTGGGGTGAAACATGAACACTATTCAAATTACATGTTTACATTTACACAAACAACACAAGTACAAATCCTATTTACATTCATGTGTGCAATTTGAGCTTTATGCCCGAGTGCTATGTGTGCTAACTTTTGTGAACACTTATGTGCAATCATTAACTATTCAAGCCGACGGTTTTCAATGATAGATCTATTGAGTCTGACAAACCCACCCAGATTGGGGTGATTGATACCGAAAACACAATTTGCATACTAGTTACAAAGGTTTGATTGTACTTGGTTACACAATAGCTGCTCCCCATAAATGCCTTATTTATCATGTTATGTAAGGATTTGTTTTACAACTATATGTTATCTATATACAAACCTGTGTTATACTCACCAACTTTTTAGTTGACTTTATTTTATTCATGTTTCAGGATCTAATGTGTGAGATTGGTCAAGATGTGCTACACATAGGCTTGGACTTAGCTAATATAAATAAAAGAACTCTATGTATTTCAATTTTGTTCTATCTTGGATTTGGTTGTGTTTGGATTACTTGTAATGAAATTTGACGTTTAATATATTCAATTTAGTCAACCTTATGCTTATGAACAGTCTACATGTCCCGCCCCGATGATTCCGCCATCGGTCGGGGTGTGACAGTAATGGTTGTTTTTGCTTTTGCTTTTGCAAGGCTGGTCAGCTGCAACGTATGACCTTCACTGGATGAATAACTATCAGCAGCAGAGTTGTTGATCAGCAGCAAGATGCAACCATCCAAAGCTGCTGATGATTTGCCTATCAGCAGCATCAAGTGTTGATGCTGCTGACAAGCCTATCCGTAGCAACTCTCGACTTCAGCAGATAAGACTATCTGCAACAGATTTGTTCTTCAGCAGAAGAACAAGTATCCACTGCAGATGGGCTTATCCGCAGCAGTTTGTTGGTCAGCAGCAAACTCTGAGAACAACAACATTTGTACTTAGAGAATTTTGTAGCCATCAGTCTTTATTTCTACAAGACTTAACCAGATCGTCTACTAAGGACGCAGATAAACGAATAGCAGCTTCAAGTGTTGTTGTGCTACTACCCATGACAGTACCCCGAATTTGAGGCGGAAGGCCTCTAATATAACGATCAATCATTCGGGTCAATGTTGTAACTAGATGAGGGACTATGATGCAGAGTTCATGAAAGCGTGTGGTGCCCGCCTCACTCTCCCCACTATCCTGGGTAATGTCCCACAACTCAATCTCCAACTTCTTCATCTCATTGCTAGGACATGACTCCTTTCATAATTTCCTTGAGCTTATCCCAAGTCATAGCAAGAGCTCCTTCCCTACCCCGAATTTTCTTTTCAGCATTCCACCAAGTCAGTGCCCTCCTTTGGAAGACACTTGAGCATATTTTACCTTAATTTCATTGGGGTAGTCACTCATCTCAAATGTGTTCTCCATGCCTTCAAACCATTGTAATATCCCTGTTGCACCTTCAAATCCAAGGTACTTGTGTGGGTTACAAGAGTTGAAGTGCTTGAAAGTACAAACACTCCCACTAGATCCTCTGGTGGAGTTGTTGATTTGAGTGACAATAGTGGGTAAGACCGCAGCAAGTTGTTGAGTGAGAAGGGTGGCTATGGCGGTGGTTTCGGTGGATGCTTCACCGGCGTTAGCCATGGTGTTATCAGGATCACGACGAGGAGGCATTCTATGAAAAAGAAAAAATAAGTCGGTAGTTATGATAGACATTCAAGAAATAAAAGTGACAATATTTGTAAATAAAATCACTCTTTCATTAATATTAATGTCTTACAAGATAGATAAAACATATATTTAAAACATATATGTTGAATTACAAATGAAATATAAAGACAAAACTGACTAGTCAAAATTCAACATTCGGAAGAATGATACTAGTGAGACGTGTTTTAGCCTATAAGTGAGCACTCACTCCAAGGGTCCCCAGGTAAGTGTGACTCGTAATAAACGTGCCTCACTTTCCTTTGACAAGACCCCCAGTGTACATGCGCTCACCCATCGAGATTACACGTATCTCTAGTATCACTATCCAAGCATTTGATTTTGATGAGAACATTATGGATTGGGCCTTGCCCAAGAGTTGGATTCAGCTTCACAAGTCATCTTTCTTTTCTTGAACGAGAGTTGGGCCTCAGAAATGGTTCCAACATGGCTCTCTTGGTCTTCGGATTCCAAATCTCTTGATATGTTGATTACTTCAGGCTTCGGTGCGGGCCGGCTTGTCACATCAGAGATTAACTCAGGCTTGACATTATGGTTCGAGGGTAGCAGGCTTCCAAATAAAGATGATCGTGGTGAGATTAGTCTACTCCAACTAATTGGGCTTTGGGACCCATCATGGGAAATAAGGCTTGAATTGCTAAAGATGTCAGTAGAGTATGAGGACATACTAAAGATAAGAGAGTTAGTGGATTCACATAAGCATATAAGTTTCAAAAGGGAGCTTAGGTTATAGTCTAGGTCATATGGTTGCCTAATTTTCTATAACCACGGCTCTGATACCAATCTGTCACACCCCAACCGTGCATCTTAACCATGGGTTCGATCTAATTGTTAAAAAAACACAATGGAATAAAGTCATTTACTATTAAAGTTTCATAATATTAAAAACCCAATTACATAAGTTTCGAATTAAACCAAACAGATAACATGTTCAAAAGACAAGCAACTTAAAATAAGATTCTTCAATTGATATCTAGGAAAATTATGATCTTGACTTGACCTATTACGAGCTTAATCACCTGAAACATGTACAAAAAACAAGTGTCAACTAAAAATAGTTGGTGAGAAATCACAGGTTTAATAAAAGTATAACTTTGGCAAAGGTAACAATTCATATTCCAAGAACATCATATAGCACGTAATAAAACAAACACATGATTTGCAAATCCAACCTAAAATAATGAATAACGAATAAGTGGTACAAAAGTTGCACTAATAACGAATAAGATGTCCAACCAAAAGTTGTCCATAAAGTATATGCGGTTTACATCCTATGGCCCATATCTGTACTACCGTTGGCTTGAAAGTTTGAAGTTAAGGATTTGCAAGTTTAACGTTTATCATGTTGTGTTCATTTACTCACATACATATATGATTCGCTTGTTTTAGAATTGTTTGAAAACGTGTTTTAATGCGTGACAACGCGTACATGTTTCCCCCAAAATGATTTGAATAAAGTGGGGCTAGGAAGTCTCACCTTGAAAGCTAGGCGAGATAGGAGACTTGAATAAATAGACGAGGTGAATCACGGACCAGACCCTAAACAAATAAATAAACTATTTTTAGGGAAGGTTCGATGGTTACGAGTGTTAGATAGGCGGTTTTGGTCATAAGGTTAAGAATTAGTTGTAAAAATAGAGTTTTAGTCGATTATCAGATTTGGACAGCAAAGTAGCTGAACAGAAACGGGCTTGTTAAAAATATCAAACGACGTCCAAAAATTATTAAATTTTATAGGGAATTAGTATAAGTCGGCTCGAAGAAGTTTTGTTTAGAAAGTTTTTATGTTTGAGACTTGGATCATAGCCAAAACAGTCAAACAAGACAGAAGGTACTGAAAAAGGTTTTTGTCCCTTTTTGGCTACTACGGAGTCATACTTTTGATATAGAAAACGAGCCAATTTTGAGTGGAAAGAAAATTCGACGAACTACGTCGTGGAATTTGAGGTTGCTCAGTTTTGTTTAATTATGATCAAGTTATGCCAAGTTAAAGTCAGCATAGTTTCTGCCCAAGATCAAAGGTTGCACTTAAGTGGTCCGTTTAGGGTTTTAAGATTACCAAACGCGCAAATAAAAATTAAACGAATGTTATTATGTTATTTTAATACATAATATAATCAGATTAAGTTAGCCAAAACATCCCGTGTCACCGGTCTAGCCATGATATTCACAGAAGCGTTTTGGAGAATCACAGAATGTAATCGGATTACGAACATGAGTGACAATACATAATTATTAACATGTTTTATGTTTTCAAGAACATACTAAAGCATCGGCAGAGCCACTTTTGCAATAGTTGTCTTGAGGATTCACAGAATGCGACGGCATAGCCGCCATTGCAAACGGGATCCTTTATTTGGTTGTTGGTGATGTTAGCTTGATTTATTAGTTGGATTAAGATTATTAGAGAGTTTTTAGGGCTGAGGTTTCACATGATCAACTGATCATGGATAGAAAATAGAAAAAGATTGAGGGGATGAAGAAAGAATGAAATAAAAAGACGGTATTGAACTTCAGAGGGTTACTTACTTGTTTGATCTTCAACTCTTGGAATCCTCTAATGATTTTCAAAAACTTCAAAGGGGAGGGCAGTGATTTTGCAACTTATGAAGTTTTGGGAGTGTTTGAGGGAGAATTAGCAAAAAAAACAAGATCCTAAGCCTTCTATTTATACTAATTATTGATGGGGTGTAAATATGGAAAGTATTGGAAAGCAATTTAGGGTTTTAGGGGCTTCAAATCTGCAAAAATTTCCTCAATGGGGCTGGTTTTTTGTGATTTCTTGCTTGGGCTAGGTCCAAGAGTAGGTGGGTTGGGTCCTATCTTGACCCGGTTGAGTGCGCATATTCGAAAATTGCGATTTTAAGCATTTCTAAGCGAAATTGACAAATGTTTTCAACATGAAACTTGATTTTCATAACAAAAAGAGTATGTTTCGCTAAAAACATTTAAGTTTAAGTTACGTTATTCGCGTATGGTAGTTGGAGGTCGGTGGGCGAGAAAAAGGATTTTTTGATCGTTTTTAAATTTCAGGATTTATTTAAGGAAAGTTTTGCAAACAAACCTTGTTTTAATTAAAGAAATGAATATGTTAAACATTTAAAATATAAATTAATGTCATGTTAGACGAATTTGTCGGTTGTGAACGGTACATAGTTAACGAAGGTTTAAAAGGCGAACGATCGCACAGAAGTACTAACTAGTACTTTTAAGCATCAAATCACTTTGAATGAGTTATAAAAACATGTTTGAGGAGTATGAGGGTGGTTCATGTGTATTTAATTTCTCGTAAAGATCAATTAAGTGTACTTGCGATCCATGAATCACTCACAGATAAGTATAAGTATTTGAAATCAAGCATAAACGTAATGTTTCACATGTGAACTAGTATTGTAACAATGTATGAATAGGATTTCAAGTAAAATGAAATGTCATGCGGATTTTCATTGATAAGTCTAGAACGAGTAGACGTAGTGAAAATCAGAAGTGTCACACACTTGTTCCTCTTCGTCAGATTCCTCCAGGCATCCACTTCCCGATTCGGTGTTGTGTCTTGAAGGCTGACCCCTGACCACAAGTGCATGTCTTCCTCTCCAACAACCTCTCCTGTAATAGGAGCTACTAAGTCCACCTCGCATAGTTTCCATAGTAGTACTAGGAGCATTAGGCAGCGGAAGTTCCAATATCACCTCCTGTGTTGGTAGCTCTTGCTCATCCTCAGCCGTCGGTGGAACCACCGTGAATGGAATAGGTGCTAAGATCCATCTTCTCTGAAAGATAACCGTGCGAATAGCCGCCGCACGTCTAGCCCGTTGTTCTGTCAACCTCCTGATAAGAGCTCCCCGCCTAATCCATCTAGTCCGAATCGTCATGGCCATCGGTACATGCATAAGATAGAACGTTGTAGTGATTAATATGGGCGTCAAATTCAGAATATGAGAGTAATTATTGACTGCCAAATCACGGTGATCAAATGCAATATGGTGGTCCACATTATTGCTCGGATTCTAAACCTTCCCCATCATATTCACACTAACTTTCTATCTTTCATACACCCGGATGCACATGCATCCCTCACAACCCACATAGCACCACACAATAATCTAGCAAGTCATCAACTTTATCACAATTTCACACCGTCCAAGGTTACACACAAAATTACTAAATCATATCGACACACCAAACTATTTCACACAGTTACAATTAATGCTACTCCACATTACTCAACTCACATCATGGTCTTACTTAATCATACCACACAAATTCACGTAGTTCTACATACTACCACACATATCACTCCACATGATCTCACATGGAACCATAAATCACTTTACCTAATGTAACACTACACAAACGGAAGATAATAATTACTGCTCAACACGAAAGACGTACCTCTTGTCTCGCGGTTACTCGTTGTGGCATTCGTTTCACCCTTGTCCCATTTTCAGTTTAAGTTAAGGCATTTTATTTGTTTAAAAACACCGATTTTCTCTTAAACCACGGCTCTGAAACCAACTTGTAAGGCCCCAAATTGGTCACCCTACAGTTGGTTCTCATAACTGGTTAACCTCTTTAAAATACTTGTGTTATTAATCAATCTACAGCGGAAGTCTTTCAAAAAGAATAGTTACCATTTAAAGACGTTATCGTCATTAAGTTTACCTCACGAATTCATGCACACCAATCCGAGTAGCACCGCTCCCAAGCCAAGAAACCTCGTCCTATTATCTCACCTGCAAAATAGTCTAACGTACATACAAAGTCAGCTACGCTGAGTGAGTTCTAATAGTTTAATTTAAACAAAATCCAACTCGTCTCATTTATTATTAATTTCTGCTCAAGACCCTCTGGTCTTTATAAAATAGTTATCATTTAATAATAGATAGATAACCCTCGTTACCTTACAATTATCCCAAAGGATTCACCAACCAGACTCAACCCACTATTTTAATCCCGTAAGTCTCTCCGACATGGATCAAACTTACCACTCTTGATAACTCAAGGTTTACCACACCTATTAACCATACCATGGTTATCTCAATCACCCTCTAGAACCCAGCTTAACCAACCCTAACCAAGACCCTCACAAACCAACTGACATAACAGTTATAAACACCACATCACAATCCTAACACAATGGTCAATCTTACTCTACTCACCACATTAATACTATCTCATGCACAATAAATATAACTCAATGCTTGTATGTAATTTAACACAAATATATAAGCACACAAACACATACCTCATTACTGCACCCTCTTCAGGGCGTTCGACACACCCCGAGCTCATCGTTAAACTGCTCAAAAATTGCCACCTTTGGTGACTTCCCAAAGGACTTAGTCCTCCACAATCCCGTTTACCATGTCAGAAACACAACCATGCAAACACAATACCAGCCGTGTCACAAGGACAACGACATAATACACACAACACATATATAAAACACATAACATCATACTCTATTTACCTGACTCATTAACTGCACCTGCACTTCACACATAACACTAGGATAAGATATCCTACAAGTATTCATAAGCGTTTAGCTTATATCCCGACTCATTTATAAGATATCCTAAACATAGTGACATGTGTTTGATGTTGTGTGCATTATGTTATTGTCCTCGTGACACGATGAATATCGTGTTTGCATGGGTCTAGGTGGTGTCCATGGTATGTACGGGCTACAAGCCGGTACGATGTTTGTTAGTTGTATAATTACCTATTCAGAAAGAGTTGGGTAATGGGTCTAGATGTTAAGAGGATACGTCTAAAGTAAGTATTGGATTACACACGTAAGTGATCCGTGAAAGGGTGGTGAGTCGTAGTACATGTGCAGGTAGTATCATGTGTATATATGTGTTGCTTTGTGTGCTTGCATTGATGTCCGTGTGCAGGGTCAACAGTGGTGTGGAGGACGGAGTCCTTCGAGGTCATCATCATACGGGTGATGTGTCAGTCACCGTATGGTAGATGATATAGTCACCGTGTGGGTGGCTCGGTAGTCATCGTAGATGACGAGTGTGTCACTATGTTTAGTGGCGGGGCCCTGTAACATCAATTAGCACAGGGTATAGCTGAGCTTAGGATGAGTATCCCAATGGGATAACCCTGACGAGGGTGCGGTGATGAGGTATGTGTTTGTGTGCTTTTATATGTGTTAATTTGCATGCAAGTGGTGAGTTATATTAATTGTGTATGAGATGATATTGACGTGATATATAGATGGAATCAATGTGATGTGTCGAGTTAGATTGACCGTTGTGTCGGGAAGAGTACATTGTGTGCAACTGTTAATCAATCGAGTTATGTGAATCCTGGTTAGGACTGGTAAGTCAGTGTCTAGAGGTTAGTCAAGTTAACCAGCTTATGGTTAATATATATGGTAAACTATGAGTTATCAGTGTAGTAAGCTCGTTCTATGTCGTTGAGACTTACTGACTTAAAATAGTGGGTAGAGTCTGGGGTGGTGAATCCTTTAAGATATTATAAGATAACGGGTGCTATTTATATGATGAAAATCTATACATCTATTTTCTAAGGACCAGAGGGTCTTAAATGGAAATAATTATATAAAGAGATGAGTTGGCTTTTGTTAAATTAAACTATTAGAACTCACTCAGTGTAGCTGAATTTGTATGTATGTTAGATTGCTTTGCATGTGAGTCTGCTAGACGAGGTATCTTGGCTTGGGAGCGTGGCTACTCGGGTTGGTGCGCATGCATTCGTCAGGTAACCTTATAAAAATTAACGAGTTTAAAGATAATACTATTTTGAGAAAGACTTCCGCTTTTTAATTAAATGAAAGTTAATTGTTTTTAATGAGTTTACCTAGTGATGAGATCCAACTGTATGGTGCCCGGTTTGGGGCCTTACACACGCCATGCAACAACCCTAGCCGAGCCCGTCATTTCCAACGCACACGTCCACCTCATACTCCATCGTCCCCATCATCTTTGTTTTTTTCATCGACAAAACCCTAGCCGGTCACTCCCAATCACTGCCACCATGTGCCGCCATCGTGCACCACCATGCACCTTAATCACCTTCGCTCGTCTCCATCGCGTCACCACAGCTGCCCCATGGCTGCCATCACAGCCCCTGATCGACATTCTCATTGTCGGGTCCGTTATCCCCGTCGAGTCACACCCCCATGGCTCCCACCGTGCTTTCCTTCCTTCTCTGATGTTACCGCTACATGTCGCCGTCTTCGCCTCCACTCCGGCCACCATCATTCACCTCAACCCCGCCGCCGTCTTCTCCTGGTACCCCGTAACCACCCCTTCGGCCAATCATCTCTCCCATCCGAGTAATAGTCATGGGCCGGGATCAACAACCCAAACCCTAATCGGGTTTCCACAACAAGAACGTGAATAAAACGTATATAACCATGAATGGAGATTACATTGACTGCGTTTGAAGTCTCCCGTCTGACACCGCCGTGAAGACTTTGCCGCCGGTGTCCCCTCCTCCTCTTGCGGATGCCGTCAACGCAAGCCTAGCTAAATAGGTTAGGGTTTGCGACCTAGGAGATTTAAATACAACATTCTAGTTACGTTTCAGGTCCCTCATAATCCATCTAACGCGCTCCTTATCCGAACCTTTTAAAGTAACGACTAATCGGGTCCTCTAACTTTGATAATCCGAGCTTTACGTGAAAACCACATAGCCCATGCTAATTGAAAGAGGCTCGGTTCAACTAACAACCCGATTCATTTAGTTCTTGAATTTCTGGGATGTTACAGATATGTTTTTGGTCTGTCAAAACATATGCTAACCCTTTGATCATTATCTTGATTCTATTGAATACATCTAAATAAAAGTTGGATCACATTACCCTGAATCATTGAATTAATCGATTCTTTATTCAAATCATATTGTTGAAGATTCCTCTGTTACCATGAATCATGATACTTCATCCAAACCAAGCCATATTAATCATTATGATTCTTTATAATCCCCCGGTATTTGCTTGTTTTTCCTGTGCTAATTGATGTAATTTCATCCTGGTGATTGATCTAATCTTAGCTTGAGTCTTATATGTCTTGAAGATAATGCAGTTTACTTTTGGGGTACACGTTGTTTTCATATAGTTGGTACCTTAACTCACAAGAACGTTGGATAAAAACGCTTGTAGTTTCAAATTCTATAATATTGACAACCTAGATTTACATGTTGTATATTGCAAATTCGGTATGAAAAAATAAGCATGTCCTAATCTGATCTTGTTTTATTTGAAGCTTACCGCGTATCAATTCATGTTTTACTATAATATTGAAATATATAATGGTAGTACTTCATGGAAATTTCAAAGATTGTTTGTTTGATAATCTGAGGAAAGTTGAGAGGTTACCCTTAGAGCTGATATTCATTCTGTGTGATTGATTCATCATATACACTGATATGAACTTCTTACTCGTGATGTTCGACCAAAATTATGTGATTTTAGTATTTGAATTTCAGTTTGTATAGATGAAAACCGAAAATATTTTATTTTGTTACTGCTTTATCTTATTACTAAAAATCAAAAATATTTTTGGTGTGTTTTAGCATAAAAATTTGAAAAATCAAAAATATATTCGTATTCTTGAAGTTCGTTTAATTGAAAATTCCAAAACGATTTTATTTCTTGCTTCCATGAAAATCTCATATTTGTTTAATATTCAGGATTGCATTTCATACAGGTTGAAGAATGGAAGAAAGAATGATCGATTGAAAGTTAGAATTTTGGAAATTCCAAAATTTCCTTAGTGTTGGGGAACTAGCAAACTTGTTATGTTCGCTTGGATATGTTCGTCAAGTTCGCCCGGAGAAGCGAACTTGAGGGAAAGAGTATAAAAGGAATAGTTCACCAAGTTTATTCTTTATTACCCTAATATTGAGCGAACTTAACATAGCGAATTTGCACAGACCTTTTAGCGAACTTGTGATTGTGAAATTTCTGTGTAATTGAAGGTGTTTTAGTTGCTCGTTTCTTACTCAAAACTTCATTGCGAATCTATTTAAGGTAATTTCATGTGTTTCTATCTACTGAATCGTTGTGTACAGGTTATATGGGAAGGTGAGGCTACGAGTTTGATCAAACGGTGTTTATGTGTGGTTTGAAACTGAAATTGAGGATTACTATGTGCTTGTCGGTGCTATTAGAATGTTTTAGGTGTTTTGATTCGACCAGATATCATCAGAATCAAAATTTGATGTTTGAAGTTTGTTGAGCGAACTTGCTCAAGCGAACTTATCAAGTTCGCCTCTATGTACTACTAAGAGAGCTTGATAAATTCGCCTCTAGGGAATGTACTAATTTTGGATTTAGCATTTTTTGTGAATTTTTTTTTAACTTTGATTTTATTTGTTTTGTTTCTTGTTTCTTTTTCATGAAAAGTCTAATATCTTCGTGTGAAGGTTATGGCTCGTCGTGTAGAATATAAGCATAATCAAGTGGTTCTACTGAATGCCGAATTTTCCGAAGCTGTTAACTATCTGGAGATCATCATTTTCTTGAACCGTTCAAGGATAAGAGTTGCTCTTTCTGCAGATCCAGTGATCAGAGTACAATATATTTAAGAGTTCTGGGATTCTGTCGAGCATGATTGTACTGTTGATCTGAATGTGATCCATGCTAGAATCAACAATCAAGATATTGCTATATCAGTGCAGACTATTAAGGAAGCTTTGAGTCTTGGAGGTAAATATACCAACCCGATCATGCTCCCGAACACCTTAATTACTGGGTGTTTCTACCGTATGGGAAATCGAGGCAAAACAAATGAAATTCACTAGATAGGAAGGGTGGATTAGTCGAACAATGGAGATATTTCATGCATGTTGTTATTCAGTGTTTGTCTCCAAGAAAAGCCGGTACAGATGGGTTAAAGGCGTCGTTACAGTTTGCTATGGTATCCTTGACACTGAATAGGGGTTTCAACTTTGCCCTCTACATCTACAACGAATTGGTTGCCCAAATTACACCACCAGAAGGTCAAGGGTTTCTCATGTACCCTAGATTCTTGCAAGTGATCATAAATCATCTTATATCAAACCTACCACCTGTGGGGCAACGTCTTACTTTTACACCGATGCATAAGCATATATTTACTGATTGCCAGAGTATTAAGCAACAAAATCCAGCGTTAATTCTAGTTCCAACAGCTTTGTTTGCGCATATAATCAACCCTAATTATGTTGCACCACCAAATGACCATGGGATTAATGTTGATGAAGAACAACAACAAGCCCCAGCACAATAACTACTACAACAAGCACCTGAACACTGGATTAATGCTGAGGAACAACAACAATAGCCAGAGCAAACTGCTCATGTGATTGAACCAAATGTTGAGAATGTTCAAGAGAATGTAGAGGATGAGAATGTTGAAGTTCCGAATGAACTGGATAATGTGAATGTTCCTTCTCCTCAACCCCAGGCTAGAAATGTTCAAGTTGAAGATACAGAAACAGATAGTACAAGTTCAAGTAGTGAAAGTGATGGTGAGAAAGCTAATGATGGTTAAGAGTCAGAGGAGCCCTGGGACTATGCTCAGTTGGCTTAAACTCATGGAGTTCCTCCACCAAAGGGAAGAAAGAAATCTATTCAAAGGAGAAAGTCAGCTCGAGGTCCTCCTCTCGGTGCTACTTTAGGAAATAGAACATTACGAGATGAATCTTCGGATTCATAATATGTGCCTGAATCACCTATGGCATAGAAGAAAGTTGCTAAGGTTAGAACAGAAGTAGATGATGATGTGGAGTTTGTTGATTCATTGATTATAACTCCTACACCATTTACTACACATACTCCTCAAGCTACACCTTATGTTACTCTCAAGACAAGTGAACCAACATAACCTTCAACTACTGACAAAGATAAGAAGATTAAGGTCTTAGAATCTAAAGTTGTACGTTTAGAAGCCCAGGTGGTCAGGTTACAAAGACAAGTGGATGTCTTACAAGCTAATGACTTCCAGAGGCAACAAGAGATTCAATTTCAGAACAGACAAATTGCTGAGATGCAAATCCTTATTTTTCAATTGGTAGAGCGTGTTGATGCTCAAGGGGAGAAAACTAGTGATGTTGCTTGTTATACTACTGGTCTAAAAAAGGATGATGATGAACCAGATGCAGGTGACAAGGGTGAGCGTCAAAACACTGAAGTAAACCCGACATCACAGGCTCAGGGGGAGTAGACATCAAACATTGAACCAGTGCAATCAAGTGAGAAAGATGTTGAGAAAGACACAACTATGGAAGCATTAGCTATGTTAGAAGATTCATTCTTTGTTGATTCTGATGTTGAAAACGATAACAAGTTAGAGTGCTTACTTGATTTGGATGATGTTTATGAGGACGATATAGTTGAAGATGATCTGTCTGTTCTTGAAGAGGGTGAGATTGTGGAGCTGGAAATTGAAAAGAATACAACTGCACTAACATATGAGGGTTGTGACGGATGGACTATTTATATGGACTTTATACATGATAATGTAGTTCCTGAAGAAAGCTCAAAGGGAATTACAGAGTCATTGGATACTGATCCTGAAGTCACAAAGACTTGTTTCGTGAGTACTACTGCTCCTGAAGTTCAAAATGAAGAACCAGTGTTATACAAGAAAACTGGTATCACAAAAGAGAAGTGGCTGGAGATGGTGAAAAGCTGGAAGAAGGTGTTGCCTATAACTCCACCTGAACCGGTACAACAAGCCAAGTATGTGAACAGAGAATATTGTGTTGGAAGAATTCTGAGTTGGTTTTATGAGAAAGAATTCAAGCTATTTTCTATCAAGAGAATTGATGTTGTGCAATACTTAAAGCCAAGGCTCAAGTACTTCAACTCTCTACCGAGATGTGAAGTTAATGGTCTTGCAACTAAGCCGTTAATTAACAGATCCAGAGATGAAATTACTGATGTAATAGCCAAGCTTATCAGAACTAAAGGATCATCTGGGAAGTATGAGAGGTTAAAGCCTTAGACTGGAAAGAGAGTTATAAGATTTGGTGATATAGATCCCGTTTCAATGAAGCATACTCGAAGATACAAGTATAATCCGATTAAAGCTCTTCAAAATATTCCATTGAGGAAGAATCCACAAGACCTTACTGGAAACAGGAAGTGGTGGTTTGTGGATGTCAATACTGGGGAAGTTGTGATATAAGACAAAGATGGAAAGATTCTAGCTCAATTTTATGATGCTATGAATCTTATCAAATTTTCAAGGAAAGATTAGCTGACATTAAAAAGAAAGGAGATTATGTATACCAGTGAATGGATGGAGCAGGCTATGCAGTACAAACGGATGTTGCATCTGTGTATCAATCAGAGAGTTCATGCCGGAAGCAAAGTGCTAGAGAATCAGAAGAACACTTGAAGACCAAAGATCGATCTATTTTCACGGGGGAGCCTGTTAGGACATGTTTTATGACAAGTAGCTTGTAATAGATTAGGTCTTTGTATTGTCTTTAAGTTTGTAATGTTTTCTATGTGACAAGTTGTGTAACAGGCGAACTTATCAAATTTGCCTAAGCCATGGGTGTGGCGAACTTGATAAGTTTTCCTGTAGGAAGTTATTGCCAATATATAGTGTTTAGTTGTTTGATTTTTGTAACAATTGGAGACTTATACATTTGTAAACACGGATCTTGAGAGCAATATAGAGAAGAGTTTATTACATCTATCTCTAATCAAGTCTACTCTGATATTGTCTCACACCCCCTTAACTCTGTTCTACAGACTCTGTTCTGTATTTATGAGCACCAGTTCTGCACCAGGCGAACTTAACAAGTTCGCTTCACTGTGCTTAGGCGAACTTATTAAGTTCGCCTCTGATAGGCTAAGCGAACTTATTAAGTTCTCCTCAGATAGACTAAGCGAACTTATTAAGTTCGCCTCTGATAGATCAGGCGAACTTATTAAGTTCGCCTCTGATAGGAGCAGAACTTACACAGAATTTTATCAACAGTTACAAAACATGTCCTAACAAACTCCCATATAACTGTTGCTAACAATTCTATCAATTACAAGTCAAAGACCCTAAGACTAAGACATAATATCTTCAAGCTCGTTGTCACCAGAATATGCTCCAACAGACTCCCCCTTGACAACAGCTTCAGAAGATTGTCATCCGTCTTCAAATATCATTAAACACACTGTAGTCTTCGTCTTGTTCATCTGCACACTCTCTCTTTATTTCTAGAATAAAACTTGGGAGAAGGACCCCTTGTCAACTTCTGTCTGCAATATTCAGTTTTTGCAAAGGAGAACAACCAAGAATAAACAACAATTAAAATTTCCATGGAAGCTGAAAAAATAAAATCTTTTTGGTTTTTCAAACATAAGAAACACAAAATCTTTTTGGTTTTTCTCTATATAAACTGAAATGTAAAATACAAAATCACATCTTTTTGGTCGAACATCACGAGTAAGAAGATCATATCAGTATATATGAGATATCAATCACACATCTTGGATATAAAATCCATATAATATCAAATGGTATCCTTTGTCATATTTTCAAGCCTTGACCAATCAAACCAATATCTTTTAAGATTATCACACTCTATCGTTTCAAGACTTTTATATTGCATGTTATGATACGCGATAAACATTCAAAGAAAATAGGATCAAGCTATGACACACAAATTCAAATTGTCAATATTATAAGATTTGAAACTAAAGCATCTCATTCCCACTTTCTTGTGAGTTAAGGTACCATTTAAGTATGAAATACAACATGTACCCCACTAGTATGCCAACAGAAAATAACTGCACTATCTTCAAGACATATAAGATTTTACTAAAGATTATCCGAATTTCCAGAATGAGAAGACATCACTTAGCACATGAATAGCAGAATCCAAATTGGATAGGAATCAATGAGATTCAGAATTGAATGATTCAATGTTTTGGCTTATATATGTGGAATCATAAGATTCAGGTACGTGGATCCAACTATTATCAGGATTATGAATTCAATGGAATCAGTATAGATGATTTATCAATATGATCCAAGGGCTAGTATATGTTTGACAGATGTTGTCAAGTACATATCTTGATTATACTTCAAATTGCATGCTTTTCGGGACATGGGCACTGAAGCAAATCGAATGAATAGTGCTAAGGACATAACCCGAAACTGACCTCATAGGAAAATCTTTATTAAAAGCTAATATTCTTTATCTAATAGTGATCTTTTACTCACATACCCAGGCATAAAATGGGTTAAAATCACAGTTGTAACATATGCAATTATGTTTTCACACTACTAATGGTTCAGTGACGCTTTTTGTCTACTGACAATTCAAATTATATGCATACACAACACTATCATTTCCTATTTGTGTAGCCTCTGAAGTTTAGATCAAAACATATAATTTAGATATACTAACATAAAGCACCAACCAGTCAATCTAAGGTCATGTGTGAAAGAACATCTACTGATGTACTATCATCTCTTCTTTAACTTCAAGTAATGTCGATTTTATCTTTTTCAATTTGTTTGGCTTTTTCAAAATCTTTTTCAATAAAGAAAGTAAAACAAACGAAAATAAACCGTCCATGAAAACATTTTATGAAAAACATTTTACTTAGTTACTCAGGATTAAGCAAGTCAATCAATTAAAAACTCAAACCAATGTAATTAAAAACTCAAACCAATGTAATGTAATTGAATGCCTTTGCCTTTTGTCATCAACACAGTTCTGTACTCCCCCTGTCCTGTAGACTTCTCCTCAACTAGTCAAATGGTTGCATCAACGACTTTATGCTCACCATCGTCAACCTAAGTTTTAGGTTATCATTTGGACTTTGTAAAACTGTTTCCAAAACATTGTGTGTGACATATTCTCCCCCTTGAGCATCAAGTCGTTGAATCAGATATATTCTCAGTTATCAACAACTCTTTACTCATGCAGATGTCATTCCCTGTCATGTGCTAAGAACCACCACTATCAACAACTAAAATGGTATTAATAGTCCCTCTTGGTAAATCCTGCACAACTAACAAGAAACATTAATTTGAAATTGGGACCCAAGCCATGGTAGTCATGGGTCGTCCATCTGTATCAAAATAACAAACCTCACTCCATTCACAATCGAATCTCTCATCTATTTTCGGAGATTGTTCCGACGAGTCAGAAACAGAAACTTTAGATTTCCAAACATACTTCTTTTCATTAAGTTCTTTTTGCTTAAAATGTGAAGTGTTTGAACATTTTCTTTCATTTGAAAATTGATTTGATTGTGAAAACTCTTGTTGTTCTAAAAGTTTTCTCAATCTTCTGTTTCGCCTCCGTCTTTGAGGTCTAGAAAGCCTAACCTCAGATTTTGAATTACCCTTTGGTGTAGCATGAGGTTTAACCACATTTGGGTTAACATAAGGCTTACCATGAGTTCTTACCTTTTCTGGAGTAACATGTCGGTTACCTTTGGCTTTGTGTGGACAAGCAATCCGAATGTGACCAACAAGACCACAAGAAAAGCAAGATCTCGTCTCACGATAATCTCTCATATAAGGAATCTTCACTTGATTAGATGCACTTGATGAAGATTCTCCTACATGAACTTCTTTTTTCTTTATTTTCTCTGGAACTCTAGATTTTACAACAGGTTTTGATTCAGGCTTCATCTTCTTAGGTACCACATGCTTCTTCCCTTTATTTTTGTAAGGACAGTTCACCACAATGTGTCCTATCTCATTATAATGAAAACATGTACGCCTGTCTTTATAATCTCTGACATATGGAACTCTCCTTGAATTTGAAGAACTTCCACATGCATAATTTCCAGATGAATTAGAATCAACCTTTGAGTCTTCTATCTTAACCTCTTTCGGTATCCCCTCTACCTTAGCTTCATCAAAATATTCATCATCACTCTCATCAGAATACACCATATCTTCACCTGTGACTGGATTCACCTTCAACACAGTCTTAGGATCTAAATCCTCATCATTTATAATCTCAGGTGCAACAGAATAATATGGTGGAGGAACATAGCCAATACCACTAGTTCTTTTCCCCTCTTCAGTATTCTCATGATAATATCCTAATAAGAATGATGAATTTCCAAAGCTTTCTAACTTTCTATGCAATCTGATCACCTCTGCTTTAGATTCAGCTAGTTCCTTATCTTTCTCAACAAGATCATTATTTCTTTTCTCAACTTCTGCAAAGGACATATCCAGGTGATATGCCTGCTCTTTGATCTTCAAAGTCAGAGAATTTATATCCCTCTTCAGTGATTCTATTCTCTCAATACACACATTCTCATTATCTTTTAATTTCTGATTTACCGTGTGCATCGATTTCATATCACAAATGAGGTTTACATTGTCATCCATAACCCTCATCAATTTATCCTTAATTGAAATACAGTTAGAACAAAACGTTTCAGAGTTAGAAACTACCTCATGTTTTAGTTCTGAAGAAGATGCACCAGGAGCCATGAATACGTCATCATCAGCTTCACTCTTTTGATCAACAATAACAGGCTCTGCATTAGTTTCTAATTCACTCAGATCATCTTCAACTGTAAGAAAACTTTCTTCACTCATCACATCAGTCTCAGTAGATTGAGTACTTTCACCAGAACGAATACTCTCACTATCAGTTAAATCTACAGAAGAATCACTTTGAGAATCACTCTTCTTCTCTAATACTTCTTTGATCAAGACTACAAACGCTTGAGAAGTTTCTTCACCCTTTTTTCTTCAATGCTTCCCATAGATCTCTTGAAGTTGGACACTTCCCGAGACTATGAATGATATCTTTCGGTAAAGACAACGTTAAAGTTTCACGCGTCTTCATCTCTCGATCAAACTTCTGCTTTTCTAGTTTACTAAGAGCTGTCACTGGTTTAGGAACATCATAATATCCCATATAGTCATAAGTAGGATGCATATATCCTTCAAATATGGATGTCCAAAAGTTTTCATCAGTTTCTGATACGAACTGTTCAAACCGGACTTTCCAGCTACGAAAATCTGATATGCACAAAAGTCTCGGTGGCATAGTTCCAATCTCATTATCATCATATGAAATTGACATTTTGAAATTTTTGCGAAAATATCCGGAAAAAATTTCCCGCTAAAATACTCTTTTTAAAAAATTTCGAAAATTCAAAATTTCAAAAATGATTCGAAACAAGCATATAAACTTTCCCTTTTTTTTTTTTTAAGAAGACTAGATAAGTTCGCCTGCCTGAGCGAACTTAATAAGTTCGCCTGACTGAACCACCCAAGCGAACTTGTTAAGTTCGCCTGATTAAGTTCGCCTATTGATTAAGTTCGCTTAAACTGTGAGAAGCGAACTTAATAAGTTCTCTTGCTAAGTTCGCCTGCACATGAACTAGCAAGTTCGCTTAAACTGCTGTAACAAACTCAGAAACCCAAACACGAACAAACTCGGCTAAAAATCATGATTTCTGATCAAAATGATGGAATTAAGCAATTCTGAACCGTATGATTGTGTAGAAACTGATTAGGAACAATCCTATCGGATCAATTTCTTCAAACCAATCCAAAATCAATCCAAATTGCTCAAAAATCTTCCATTTTTATCAAGAACACGAAAAAGATGAAAAATCCTTCAAATTCTCTGAATTTTGATGTTGATTGGACACGAAAACACCACGAATCTTTTGCTAATCAAGAGCAATAGCTCTGATACCACTTGTAGGTCCCTAATTCGGTGCGTGACGGATCTCTAGACTCGCGGTACAACACGGTGATAACGTGCGGAATCCATGATCAACGTTCTCGTGTAACTCAATCAACAACAACGGTGTAAATAAACGCTTTGTATTCCACCACAATATCAGGTTACAAGATTCTGTCTCTAATCAAGTCTACTCTGATATTGTCTCACACCCCCTTAACTCTGTTCTACAGACTCTGTTCTACAGACTCTGTTCTACAGACTCTGTTCTGTATTTATGAGCACCAGTTCTGCACCAGTTCTGCACCAGGCGAACTTAACAAGTTCGCTTCACTGTGCTTAGGCGAACTTATTAAGTTCGCCTCTGATAGGCTAAGCGAACTTATTAAGTTCGCCTCAGATAGACTAAACGAACTTATTAAGTTCGCCTCTGATAGATCTGGCGAACTTATTAAGTTCGCCTCTGATAGGCTAGGCGAACTTAATAAGTTCGCCTCTAGTAGAACTTACACAGAATTTTATCAACAGTTACAAAACATGTCCTAACACCGGGTCACAAGTTTGTAGTAGTCATATCACTGGATTAGTCAACTTAACACTATCACGTACCAAGCGGATTCGAAGCCCAAAGCAATACTCTTCATGACCTTATCATTTCCAAGATATTTACTTTCATGCTGTTTACTATTCTGTTCGTTACATTTCTGTTACACACTTCACGCACATTTTTACTTTTATGTTATTTACTTTACCATAATTTACTTTTCTTTCATCTACTATTTTGCTTCACAAGCACACAAAACACACTCACTAATTAATCCAGCTAAACGATAACAAAAGTTGAGTATTGAAACTCGATCGTGTCCATTGGTTCAATACTTGGTTTTTACCTAAACTATATTACGCTGCAATAGGTACACTTGTCTGTTGTGTCTGTTTTAAGTTAAAGTAATTATCATTTTATAAATTTAAAACCTGATCTCGTGAAACCAATATCTCTGAATATTAGTATATTAATATATTAATATTTACTTATAAACAACACGCATCAAATATCCTAACTACCACTGAAGTCTATAATACAAGCACGGAGCATGTCATCCAACGTTTGAATGGTCCTCTCAAGCTGACCATCCGTTTGCGCGTGGTATGTCGTGCTGATATTAAGCCTCGTGCCCATCGCTTCGTGAAATAATTTTAGAACCTTGATGTGAATCGTGTGTCCCGGTCATATACAATCTTCAAAGGCATTCCACGGCGTGCTACTACCTTGTTAATAAGTACTTCCGCTAACCTTTTCGACGATAGCGTCTCGTTAATAGGTAGGAAATGAGCACTCTTCGTTAACCGTTCCACAATTACCTAAATGATGGCATGACCTTTAGCTGTGCGAGGTTGGTTGGTTATGAAGTCCATTGTAATGTGTTCCCACTTCTATTCCGGTATATCAAGTGGTTGAATCTTCCCATACGGTTCCTGGTGTTCGACCTTTATTTGTGAGCAAGTCAAGCACTTGCTTACGTATTTCGTCACTTCATGTTTCATTCCGGTCCACCAGTAGTCCTTCTTCAGATCTTGGTACATTTTTTGGTGCTAGTATGGATAGAGTAACGACACTGATGAGCATCATCTAGGATTTTGGTTCTAAGCTCGCCACCCATAGGTATCCACACCCATCCAAAGCGTGTCCTCACACCAAGGGTGTTATATTCCAACTTGTCCTGTTGGCCAACCATTCTCTCTTTCTTTATGTTTTCATCTTTATGTGCCTCATCTTGAGCCTTCTCAATCTCTTTCATCACATCCGGTGTTACCACCAATTGGAAAGCTTTCACTCAAACAGCAGCTAGCACGTCCTTTCGGCTTAGACCGTCGGCCACCACAGTTGCCTTTCAAGGATGGTATATGATTTCACAATCATAATCCTTCAAAAGTTCTAGCCATCGCCTCTGTCTCATGTTTAGTTCCTTTTGTTCGAAGAAGTACTTCAAACTTTTGTGGTCGGAGTAAATGGTAAACTTCACTCCGTAAAGGTAGCGTCTCCAGATTTTTAATGCAAACATGACAACAGCAAGTTCCAAATCATGGGTAGGATAATTGACTTCGTGAACTTTCATCTGGCATGATGCGTACTCGATCACCCTTTCGCGTTGCATCAGTACGCACCCGAATCCCTGACCCGAAGCATCAGAGTTAACTGCAAAGACTAGAGCTTGGGTTAGCTTCTCCTTTAGTTTTTTAAATGCTTTATACTGGATCGGACCCCATTCATACTTCACTTCTTTTCGTGTTAACTTCGTCAACGGCGAAGCTATTTTCGAGAAATCCTAGATGAATCTCCGATATTAGCCCGCCAATCCCAAGAAACTGCGAATCTCGGTTAGCCTCTTAGGGATATCTGTAGAGACATGTTTTGTGACAATATGCTTTGTAATAGACTAGGTATTTGTAATGTCTTTATGTTTTATGTTTGTCTGTTAATGTTTGAATTTGTAAGTAGTAACTATGTTTTGGCATAGGAGAACTTAGTAAGTTCGCTTAGGACAAGTTCTGGCCAACTTGTTAAGTTCCTGCATCAGATACTTAGTCTATAAATAGGTGTTTACTTGTTTGAATTGGAAGCTTCTGTCATTCAGTTCTGTAAACACTCTGAGTTTGAGAGCAATATAAGTGGAGATTATTTACCTACTGTGTTCATTGATATTGTTCTAGTTGTCATCTATACACAAGCATGTATGCGTTGGATTCCGCACTCCACGTGCGTGTCGAGTCGCTCATCTAGACTGATCCATATTGACTTTACCGGGACCTACATGTGGTATCAGAGCTTTTGCTCTCGATTAGCAGCAGATTCATGGTGTTTTCATATACACTCAACATCAAAGTTCATTGCTTTTGAAGAATTTTTCATCATTTTCGTGTTCTTGAAAAAAATGGATTGATTTTGATCATTTTGGATTGATTTTGGATTCGTTTGAAAATTTTTATCCGATAGGATTGTTCCTAATCATTCCTACGATTTAAATTCATCAAATTCGATCATATACATCAGAAATCATGATTTTCCAAGGTTCCTAACTTAGCGTATAACTTCTCCTCCCTCATAGCTTCCTACACCTCTTTCAAGTGATGTGCATGATCGCCCTCATTCTTGGAGTAGATGAGGATATCATTGATGAACACTATTACTGATCAGTCCAGCATCGGTCGACACACCCTATTCTTCAAATCCATGAATGTTGCGGGGGCGTTCGTCAATCCAAAGGGCATCACCCGGAATTTGAAATGTCCATAACTCGTGCGAAAGGCGGTTTTCGGTATGTCTTCGTCTCTTACCTTCAACTGATGGTACCTGGACCGATGGTCAATTTTTGAGAACCAACTTGCGCCCAGTACTTGATCAAACAGGTCATAGATCCTTGGTAAAGGGTACTTTTTCCTCACCGTACGCTTGTTCAACTCCCTGTACTCAATACACATTCTCATAGAGCCGTGTTTCTTCTTCACAAACAACACCGGAGCACCCCATGGTGAGATGCTCAGTCGGATAAATCCTTTCTCAAGTAGCTCATCAAGTTGCATCATAAGTTCTTTCATCTCCACTGGGCAAATCGATATGGAGCTTTAGCCACGGGCTGGGCATCTGGTACAAGGTCGATTCGGAACTCATTCTCTCTGTCAGGTGGTATTCTAGGCAATTCCTCCGGAAACACCTCCGGATACTCGCGTACTACAGACACCTCGTCTAGTTCCTTCACTCCCTAACATTTATCAATCACGTACACGAGATAGGACTCGAATCCGCGCCTAAAGTAATCCATTGCCTTAATAATCAAGATGACATTAGGCATTGGGACGTCGCGATCCCCGAAGACCCCGACTTTACTACCATATGGAGCCTTGAGTCGGATTATCTTTCGTTTGCATATAACTTGTGCTTTGTTGGCAGTTAGTGAATCCATACCCAACACGACATCAAACCCTCCCAAAACCATAACAAACAAGCGGACAGGGAATCTATGGCCTTCTATTTTTATCTTGGAATTGTCAATTACATCAATTACTCTCGTAGTTCTACCCTCACCGGTTTCTACATTAAAAGCTCTTTCTAATTTGCTAACTGCATATTTTACCTTCTTACAGAAAGCAGCAGATATAAAATTCTTACTAGAACCCGAATCAAATAGCACAGAAACAAAAGTGTTGTCAAGGATGAACATTCCTGACGCCACGTTAGGGTCTACCCTGGCTTGATCCTGCGTCAGTGCGTATGCTCAAGTCCTTGCTCGGGGCCTCTCATCCTTTTGTTCAACGTCCTTCTCTTTTCCAGTACCACCCATTTTTGGCTTAGTGTAGTCCCTACTCAAATGCCCATTTTCTCCACAGTTATAGCACTTGTAGATTTCAGAGTAATGACGAGAGTAGTGCCCAGTTTTGCCACACTTAGAGCACATATAAGATCCCAGTCTGCATTCTCCCGCACCCTTCCACATTTAATACACACAGTTAGCTCCTCCACCCGAGCCCTCTTATCACGAGCCCTAGACATATTTCCTCATGTTCGTTTGTTCTAGAAGCACGGTTTCTTCTTTAGTTCCTCAATGCCGACAACATTTAGTGCCATGTCATCATACACTACACCACTGAGTTCCACCACCGAATCATAGGTGCTAGGAGTGTTTGATTTGATGAATGTGTGGACTTTGTCCGACAATCCTTGGATATGTCAAGCAATCTTCCTCTCTTCAGCCATAATCAGATGCGGCACCAGGCGTGCCAGTTCATTGAATCGGTACGTGTACTGCCGATGTGTTTTACTTACAGCTTTAACTACCAAAAACTCCCTTTCCACCTTCTCAATTTCATTTCTAGGGCAGAAGTTCTTAATTACCAACGTCTTTAAATCATTCCACATCATTGAGTCGACAGCCTCGTCCCCCTTAGCTTGTCGTACGCATTCCCACCAATGAGATGCCTCCTCCCTCAAGGAGTAAGCATCAAACTTCACTACTTGATCTACCCAGCACTCGCTGAGGCGAATGGCAGCCTCCATGCGAATTACCCAGTCAAAGGTAGCCACCACGTCCTTTTTCCCAGTCATTATTGGCAGGTCACATGATTTGAAGGACTTATAGTCACACCCGCTAGTAACCGGTTCGTTAACTTTCACATCCGTAACATATGACGGTTATCTAACCAAAGTAATACCTTCAACAGATATGTTCCCAAGAAAGAACGACGGGTCTAGGAGGGATTTATACACCGTTCTCTCCTTAGACAGAACATTCCGTTTGTCAGATAAGTACATACCTGTCAAAAAGTCACCATCTAGTTACTGTGACGTCGATACCAAAAACACACAGCGGGAGACTTAAAAGTCATAACTATTTTATTTTGTACGTAACCCGTAACACATGACAGTTATCTAACCAGAGTAGTACCTCCAACAGATATGTTCCCTGGAAAGAATGACGGGTTTAGGAGGGATTTATACACAGTTCTTTCCTTGGACAGAACATTCCGTTTGTCAGATAACTACATAACAGTCAGAAAGTCACCTTCTAGTTACTGTGACGTCAATACCAAAAACACATAGCGGAAGACTTAAAAGTCGTAACTATTTTATTTCGTATGTAATATTGTTTTACAATAAGTACTGACTGGAAAATACAACATATTGTTCCTAACAGGAACACATATAGCTCTTGACTTATAGTTCATGGAAAACATGCCATCCACTCAGGCCTTATGGTTACACCAGAACCTGCCGTCAGTCATCCCTATCTCAAAACACCTTAACATCTCCTGGAATGCCAACTATAAGCTAGTAGTCACCTGTGCTCAAAAACATTTGGAAACATTTGGATCAGCACAAGGCTGGTGAGTTCATAAACAAAATCGTATTTTGACAACTTGTATCCATAATACAAGATACCCCAAGACATCAGCTTTACTCGGGTCTGGGTCTAATAACCATCCCTCTCAATCCATCACCCAGTTACCTTAGCTTTACCTGGGTTCTGAGTCTCTACATCACTCATGCTATACCAAAGGGTAATTCAAAATATGAGGTTAGGCTTTCTAGACCTCAAAGACGGAGGAGAAACAGAAGATTGAGAAAACTTTTAGAACAACAAGAGTTTTCACAATCAAATCAATTTTTAAATGAAAGAAAATGTTCAAACACTTCACATTTGATGCAAAAAGAACTTAATGAAAAGAAGAATGTTTGGAAATCTAAAGTTTCTGTTTCTGACTCGTCGGAACAATCTCCGAAAATCGATGAGATATTCGATTGTGAATGGAGTGAGGTTTATTATTTTGATACAGATGGACGACCCATGACTACCATGGCTTGGGTCCCAATTTCAAATTAATGTTTCTTGTTAGATGTGCAGGATTTACCAAGAGGGACTATTAATACCATTTTGGTTGTTGATAGTGGTTCTTCTTAGCACATGACAGGGAATGGCATCTGCAAGAGTAACGAGTTGTTGATAACTGTGAATATATTTGATTCAACGACTTGATGCTCAAGGGGGAGAATATGTCACACAATGTTTTGGAAAGAGTTTTACAAAGTCCAAAAGATAACCTGGAACTTAGGATGACGATGGTGAGCATAAAGTCGTTGATGCAACCATTTGACTAGTTGAGGGGGAGTCTACAGGACAGGGGGAGTACAGAACTGTGATGACAGAGGCAATGACATTCAATTACATTACATTGGTTTGAGTTTTTAATTGATTGAATTGCTTAATCCTGAGTAACCAAGTAAAATGTTTTTCTTAAAATGTTTTCATGGAAGTTTTATTTTCGTTTGTTTTACTTTCTTTGAAAAAGATTTTGAAAAAGCCAAACAAATTGAAAAAGATAAAATCGACATTACTTGAAGTTAAAGAAGAAATGATAGTACATCAATAGATGTTCTTTCACACATGACCTTAGATTGACTGGTTGGTACTTTATGTTAATATATCTGAACTATATGTTTTGATCTAAACTTCAGAGACTACACTAATAGGAAATGATAGTGTTGTGTATGCATATAATTTGAATTGTCAGTAGACTAAAAGCGTCACTGAACCATTAGTAGTGTGAAAACATAATTTCATATGTTACAACTGTGATTTAAACCCATTTTATGCCTGGGTGTGTGTGTTAAAAGATCACTATCAGATATAGAATATTAGCTTTTAATAAAGATTTTCCTATGAGATCAGTTTTGGGTTATGTCCTTAGCACTATTCATTCGATTTGCTTCAATGCCCATGTCCCGAAAAGCATGCAATTTGAAGTATAATCAAGATATGTACTTGACAACATCTGTCAAACCAAGAATAACCAACAATTAAGATTTCCATGAAAGCTGGAAAAATAAAATCTTTTTGGTTTTTCAAACATAAGAAACACAAAATCTTTTTGGTTTTTCTTTTTATAAACTGAAATGTAGAATACAAAATCACATCTTTTTGGTCGAACATAACAAGTAAGAAGATCATATCAGTAAAAACAATGTATCAATCACACATCTTGGATAAATAACCCTAAACATTCTAAGGGTATCCTATCCAGATTCATCATTTCTTTATATCAGATAAGATCAAATCTTTTAAGCTTCAACCAAAACATGTAATGATACGCGAAGAACTTTAAAGAAGATGAGATCAGATCATAACATGCTTATTACATACGAATTTGCAACACATAACATGTCAATCTAAGTTGTCAATATTATAAAAATTGAAACCATCAGTATCTTTGTCCCATGTTCTTGTGAATTAAGGTACCATTTATTTTGTAATACAACATGTACCCCACAAATATGCCAACAGAAATTTAAATGTGCACTATCTTCAAGACATATAAGATCATTGCAAGATAATATTCAATCTCCAGGATGAATTATACCGATAAACACAAGTAAATATCAAGCAGAGAATCAGAATGATTCAGAATCGAATGATTCAAATGTCTTGGTTTGGATGAAGTATCATGATTCATTGTAACAGAAAGATTGATCAAGGAATCGATTGATTCAATGACATAGGGTAGCGTGATCCAACTGTTATCTGGATATATTCAATGGAATCAGGATATTGATCCAAGGGCTAGTATATGTTCCAACAGATGTTGTCAGAAACATATCTTAGTTCAACAACACATTGCATGTTTTTCAGGGCATGGGCAGTGAAGTGAACTGAAAAATTTGTGTTTAACGACATAACCGATACTGGTCTCATGAAGTACTTTAGATATTATATTCTTTATCTGATAATGATCTTTTACACACACACCCGGCATACTATGGGTTCAAATCACAGTTGTCACAAAGATCATTATGTTGTCACACTACTAATGGACCAAAGATACTCATAGCCTATTGACAATTCAGACTACATACTAGTATCCAAATTAAAATATAAGCATCAAGCATCAATTTTTGTTAAGCATAAGCAGTTATGAAGCTATCATTTCTCATACCGTGCAGTCTAAGAAGTTCTGATCAAAACATTTATCACAGATATATTAGATAAGCATCATAAAGTCCAACTAAGGTCATGTGTGAAAGAACATCTACTGATGTACTATCATCTCTTCTTTAACTTCAAGTAATGTCGATTTTATCTTTTTCAATTTGTTTGGCTTTTTCTAAATCTTTTTCAAAGAAAGTAAAACAAACGAAAATAAAATCTTCCATGAAAACATTTTAAGAAAAAACATTTTACTTGGTTACTCAGGATTAAGCAAGTCAATAAAAAAACTCAAACCGATGTAATCCAATTGAATGTCATTGCCTCTGTCAACACAGTTCTGTACTCCCCCTGTCCTGTAGACTCCCCCTCAACTAGTCAAATGGTTGCATCAACGACTTTATGCTCACCATCGTCATCCTAAGTTCCAGGTTATCTTTTGGACTTTGTAAAACTCTTTCCAAAACATTATGTGACATATTCTCCCCCTTGAGCATCAAGGCGTTGAATCAAATATATTCACAGTTATCAACAACTCGTTACTCTTGCAGATGCCATTCCCTGTCATGTGCTAAGAAGAACCACTATCAACAACCAAAATGGTATTAATAGTCCCTCTTGGTAAATCCTGCACATCTAACAAGAAACATTAATTTGAAATTGGGACCCAAGCCATGGTAGTCATGGGTCGTCCATATGTATCAAAATAATAAACCTCACTCCATTCACAATCGAATCTCTCATCGATTTTCGGAGATTGTTCCGACGAGTCAGAAACAGAAACTTTAGATTTCCAAACATACTTCTTTTTATTAAGTTCTTTTTGCATAAAATGTGAAGTGTTTGAACATTTTCTTTCATTTGAAAATTGATTTGATTGTGAAAACTCTTGTTGTTCTAAAAGTTTTCTCAATCTTCTGTTTCTCCTCCGTCTTTGAGGTCTAGAAAGCCTAACCTCAGATTTTGAATTACCCTTTGGTATAGCATGAGGTATTTGGGTTAACATAAGGCTTACCATGAGTTCTTACCTTTCCTTGAGTAACATGTCGGTTACCTTTGGCGTTGTGAGGACAAGCAATCCTAATGTGACCAACAATACCACAAGAAAAGCAAAATCTCGTCTCACGATAATCTCTCATATAAGGAATCTTCACGCGATAAGATACATTTGAAGAAGATTCTCCTACATGAACTTCTTTTGGAGTTTGAGACGGAACAAACTTTTTCTCAACATGTATTGATTCAGGCTTCACCTTCTCAGGAACTACATGCTTCTTTCCTTTATTTTTGTAAGGACAGGTCACCACAATGTGTCCCATCTCATTACAATGAAAACATGTACGCCTGTCTTTATAATCTCTGACAAATGGAACTCTCCTTGAATTTGAAGAACTTCCAAATGTATAATTTCCAGATGAATTAGAATCAACCTTTGAGTCTTCTTTCTTAACAGCTTTCGGTATCCCCTCTACCTTAGCTTCATCAAAATATTCATCATCACTCTCATCAGAATACACCGTATCTTCACCTGTGACTGGATTCACCTTCAACACAGTCTTAGGATCTAAATCCTCATCGGTTATAATCTCAGGTGTAACAGAATAGTTTCCATTGAATGGTGGAGGAACATAACCAATACCATTAGTTCCCTTCCCCTCTTCAGTATTATCATGATAATATCCTAATAAGAATGATGAATTTGCAAAGCTTTCTAATTTTCTATGCAATTTGATTACCTCTGCTTTAGATTCAGCTAGTTCTTTATCTTTCTCAACAAGATCATTATTTCTTTTCTCAATTTCTGCAAAGGACATATCCAGGTGATATGCCTGCTCTTTGATCTTCAAAGTCAGAGAACTTATATCTTTCTTCAGTGATTCTATTCTCTCAATGCACACATTCTCAATATCTTTTAATTTCTGGTTTACCGTGTGCATCGATTTCATGTCACAAATGAGGTTAACATTGTCATCCATAACCCTCATCATTTTATCCTTCACTGAAAAACAGTTAGAACAAAACGTTTCAGAGTTAGAAAATACCTCAGGTTTTACTTATGAAGAAGATGCACCAGGAGCCAAGAAAACGTTATCATCAGCTTCATCCTTTTGATCAACAATGACAGGCTCATGATCAGTGTCTGATACACTCAGATCATCTTCAACTGTCTGGAAGCTTACTTCAGTCTCTACATCACTCTCGGTAGACTGAGTACTTTCACCAGATCGAATACTCTCACTATTACTTAACTCGGTAGACGAATCACTTTCAGAAACACTCTGCTTCACTACTTCTTCTTTGATCAAGACCACAAATGCTTGAGCTTCACCCTTTTTCTTCAAAGTTTCCCATAGTTCTTTTGAAGTTGTACACTTCCCGAGACTATGAAAGATTTCTTTTGGTAAAGACATCGTTAAAGTTTCATGCGTCTTCATCTCTCGATCAAACATCTGCTTTTCTACTTTATTAAGAGCTGACAGTGGTTTAGGAATATCATGAAATCCCATATAGTCATAAGTAGGATGCACATATCCTTCAAATATGGATGTCCAAAAGTTTTCATCAGTTTCTGATACGAACTGTTCGAACCGGACTTTCCAGTTACGGTAATCTGATATGCACAAAAGTCTCGGTGGCATAGTTTCAATCTCATTAGCATTAGGAGAAATTGACATTTTGAAATTTTAGCGAAAATACCTGGAAAAAAATTTCCCGCCAAAATACTCTTTTTAAAAAATTTTGAAAATTCAAAATTTCAAAAATGATTCAAAACGATCATATAAACTTTCCCTAAAAAATTTGGACAAGAAGAAATTTCCCGCCAAAATACTCTTTTTAAAAAATTTCGAAAATTCAAAATTTCAAAAATGATTCAAAACGACCATATATATATATATATATATATATATATATATATATATATATATTTAAGAAAACTAAGTTCGCCTGCTTGTTAAGTTCGCCTGATTATTAAGTTCGCCTACTCTGCACCAAGCGAACTTATTAAGTTCGCCTAATATTCACCAAGCGAACTTATTAAGTTCACTTCCTTAAGTTTGCCTGCACAACAGATTCAGCAAGTTCGCTTGCTTCAGCAGATTCAAATTCAAGAACACTTCAGACCAAACTCGCGAACCAGAAACATACTGAAATCATCATTAATCACTGATTTGAATGAATTAATCAAAATCAAACCGTAGGATTGTATAATTTGTCAAACAGAAACTTCTTATCGAATCAATTTCATCAATTTCGTCTTCAAAATCACCAAATCAGAATCAAAACAGTCTTGAAAACTCCATTGAAATGAAAAACTAAAAAATGATGAATTTGATGTTGATTGGACACGAAAACACCATGAATCTTCTGCTAATCAAGAGAAAAGTCTCTGATACCACTTGTAGGTCCCTAATTCGGTGCGTGACGGATCTCTAGACTCGCGGTACGACACGGTGATAACGTGCGGAATCCATGATCAACGTGCTCGTGTGACTCAATCAACAACAATGGTGTAAATAAACTCTTTGTATTCCACCAATATCAGGTTACAAGAATTCTCTCTCGTCTACTCTGATATTGTCTCACCGTTACACTACTGTTTAAACTGACTCTGTTATGTATATATAAGCTACTGTTCTGCACCAGGCGAACTTAACAAGTTCGCTTCACTGTGCTTAGGCGAACTTATTAAGTTCGCCTCTAATAGGCTAAGCGAACTTAATAAGTTCGCCTCTGATAGACTTAAGTGAACTTATTAAGTTCGCCTCTGATAGGCTAGGCGAACTTGTTAAGTTCGCCTCTAGCAGAACTTACACAGAATTTTATCAACAGTTACAAAACATGTCCTAACAATATGCAGGCAACTCCTTGGCTTCCAGATATAATTCTCGCCCGTCAGTCCCCCAAATCATGGCCACAATAAGTACTTATTCATTCGATATATATACGGATGGTATTGGGATCTCAGATAAAAATAATTTATAAAAACAACATTTTATAGAGCATAGTTCAGAGGAACTCACTTCGAGCAGAACCTCCTTCTGAATCAAATATAATAATCAACACCTCGACAAAACCCTAAATCATTTTCGACATTATCATGATTAATAAACCTATCTTAGGTTTGCAAAAGAAAATCAGAAGGCATACGATAGTTTTCAGACATTTTACTAGAAACCGGACCCTCGTGTGCGAACCACGGCTCGGGAATACTTCTCTAGAGTGTAAGTGTGTGTTTTTAAGGTGTAAAGAAGGTGTGGAATGAGCTAGGGTCGACCATCTATTTATAGGGTGAAAACGGATCAAGTCGGACTGACATCTAGGAGCATATCGGTTCGACTTCCTATATGACACCCATATTGGACCGACATACAGGTGCATATCGGTCCGACATCCTTTATGGCGGCTTATTTGGCATAGCGCCACATATCAAAGCGACATATAAAAGCATATCGGTCCGACTTGGGGCCGAGTCATCACACACGCGTCTGAAGACGTGTTATTCTCTCATGATTTCCTTCCTCTCCACATGTCGGACCGACATGGTCTGAGATATCGGTCCGACATCGACCAAATTTCAAAATTCTACATTTTTAACCCTTGATCTTTGGTATATTTACAATTCAACCCTTGGCTTTAATTCCTGATATCTTTAACCGTTATATTACTTGGGAATTATCCGAGTGTTACAAATCTCCCCTCCTTAAAATAATTTCTTCCTCGAAATTCAATATCAGTCAAAGAAATGAGGGTACTTAGTTTTCATTTGTTTTGTTATTTCCTAGGTTTGATCGACGCCTTGTCGACCTTGCCACTGTACCAGCACAATCGGTATCGTTTTCTTTCTTAGCTTACGATCTTGTGTTCCTAAGACCTTAATGGGTTGTTTGGTGAATTGGAGTTTGTCATCCACATGGACATCGTCTAACGAGATTGCCTGATCGAGATCTGCTAAGCACTTGTGTAGACATGACACATGGAATGTGTTATGAATACCTTGCAGTGTTTCAGGCAATTCTAATTTATATGCCTCTGCTCTAACTCTTTCTATGATCTTGGAAGGCCTAATATACCTTGGCCCTAAGTTCCCTCATTTTCTAAAACGTACAACACCTTTCCAAGGTGATACTTTTAACATAACATAGTCACCTACTTGGAATTATAACGGCCGTCGTCATCTATCTGCATAACTCTTCTGTCGATCTTGTGTAGCTTTTAATCTTTGTTTGATCGAGACTATCTTATCAATTGTTTCCTATAAGATTTCTGGTCCAGATAGTTGGCTATCTCCAACTTCTGTTTAACATATTGGAGTTCTGCATTTCCTACTGTATAACGCTTCAAAAGGTGTAGCTTTTTATTCTTGAATGGTAGATGTTGTTGTAGGAAAATTCTATCAATCGTAAATGACTATACCAGCTACCTCCAAATTCAATTGCACAAGCCCTTAGCATATCTTTTAAGGTTTGGATTGTTCTTTCACTTTGTTCGTCACTTTGAGGGTGATATGTTGTACTCATATTGATTCGAGTTCCCAACTCTTTCTAGATACTAGTCTAGAATCTAAATGTGAACTGACTATCTCTATTGGAGATAATAGATGGTGGTATACCATGGCGGCTCACAATCTCATTGATATAGAGTCGGGCAAGTTTATCCATTGAATAGTTTTCACTGATAGGAATAAAGTGTGCCGATTTTGTTAGTTTATCAACCACCACCCAAATCGCATCATACCCTTTCTGGGTTCTAGGCAGTTTCGTGACAAAGTCCATTGTAATCCTATCCCTTTTCCTCACAAGTATTTCTAACTGTTACAGTTGACCTGCAGGCTTCTGATGTTCAATCTTGCTTTAGAGACAAGTCAAAATTTCTCTATATATTGAGCTATAGATCTCTTCATGTTTAGCCACCAATAATGAGTCTTCAGTCCTTTGTACATTTTATCAGCTCCAGGATGTATCGAGTATTTGGATTTGTGAGCTTCATCCATCACCTTTATCAGAATTTCTCCGAGTTTAGGAATCCAAATTCTATTTCCAAATCTTAATATTTCATCATCTCTCTTGGTTAGTAACTTCTCCTTACCAATCATTCGCTCCTTCTTAATGTTGTCTTTTTGTAGTGCTTGAGTTTGAGTTTCCTTGATCTAATCCATCCATTCCATCTTGATTTCTAACCTTAAGGCTCTTGTCTTGATAGGCTTGATTTTCTCCTTTCGGCTTAATGCATCTACTACAATGAGTTCCATTAATGAGTTCCATCCATCTTCTCTGTCTCATATTCAATTCCTTCTGATTGAGTATATGATGGAGACTTTTATGCTCTGTATATATCACACACTTAGTACCATATAGATAGTGTCTCCAAATCGTTAGAGCAAACACTATGGCACCAAGTTCGAGATCATCTGTGGTATAGTTCTTCTCATGAACTTTAAGTTTCCTTGATGCATAGGCTATCACCTTATCTCGCTGCATCAACACGCAACCTAGACCAATTCGGGAAGCATCACAGTAGATGACGAAGTCATCTTTCCATTCGGGTATTGCTAAAATTGGTGTTGAACTAAGTTTCTGCTTAAGGGTTTTGAATGCCTCTTCCTGCTTCTGTCTCCATTCAAACTTCACAACTTTCTGAGTTAGAATAGTTAATGGAGTAGCGATTTTGGAGAAGTCTTATATGAATCTTCTGTAGTATCTGGCTAGACCAAGAAAGATTCGAACTTCAGTTGGTGTCTTTGGGATTTCCCATTTCATGATTGCTTCAATCTTAGCTGGATCCACTTGAATCCCTTGTTGATTTATAAAATGCCCTAGGAATTGTACGCCTTGTTTTCAAAACTCGCATTTGGAAAACTTAGCATACAATTTCTCTTTTCTAAGAGTTTCTAGGATTATCTGAAGATGTTTGGCATGCTCTTCCTGAGTTCGAGAATAGATAAGGGTATCATCTATGAACCCTATAACGAATTTATCAAGGAATGGTTTACATACTTGATTCATTAGGTCCATAAATGTTGCAGGGGCATTCGTTAGACCAAATGACATAACCAAGAATTCGTAGTGTCCATATCGGGTTCTAAAGGTAGTTTTAGGTATATCCTATTATGGTACCTTTAACTGGTGATATCAAGATCTAAGATCAATCTTTGAGAAATATTTAGCTCCTTGCAACAGATCGAAGAAATCATCTAGTAGATATTTCTTCTTCACATTGAGCTTATTCAATTCTCGATAGTCTATGCACATTCGCATGCTTCCGTCTTTCTTTTTCACGAATAGTACCTGTGCTCCCCAACGTTAGGTACTTAGACGTATAATGCCTCTGCCTGTTAATTCTTGAATCTACTTCATTAATTCTTTCAATTCCGAAGGTGCTAGATGATACGGTGCTCTAGCTACGGGTTTGGCTCCAGGTATAAGGTCGATTCAGAATTCGATTTGTCTATCTGGTGGTAGACCAGGTAATTCTTTTGGAAATATATCCGGGTGATCACATACTACAGGAATGTCCGCAATTTGCCGTTTGTGTTTCAAGTCTAAAGCATAAACTACGAATATACTACATCCTGTATTCACACATTTCTTAGCCTTAGCTACATAAATCATTTCAGTCGTATTCTCGTCACCATCACATTGAATCAACATAGACTCTCTGTTAGTGTGACACCCGGCTTTCAGGTTAATATCCATATGCGGCAACACTTAAATTTATAGTGATTAAGTATATTTCACACTTAGCAAGTCAATTCGTTTACACGTGTCGGTAATCTGGAAGATTACCATGTCAAACACGCGTCCTACAACACGACCGTTGGTGATAAATTAAAATAAATACCTAGACATATAATCTGTGCATGTAAATTATATGTAACACTGTGATATAATAAATCATGCCTATATGAATTTTTTGGTGATTTTTAGAGATACTTTTATTTTCAGCACAGTCCGGTAGACAGACAATGTAAACTTGCTAGGTGACTAATTCTAAGCAGACACTTAGACGTATATTTGGTGTGCACAAATTACATGTAATACTGTAAAATATTATTTTAGGTCTCTGTGAATTTTTCAAAAATTTTCGGAGAAACTTTCTGTTTCAACGCAGTCCGACCAGTTCGCAGTATGTACCGACAGTTTCAAATAAAAATCTAAAAATTTTATATGTTAAACATACTCATATTAGTCAATTTTTTTAAATCATCTTGTTCATACTAGTTCGGGAATTCCGTCAATAAATCGGTTATTATTCATTTCCCAACACCAGGTATCAAGAGCCTCTTTAAATACCCCTTCCCCCCATCATTTCACTATCTTCACTCTCTCTCTCTCTCTCTCTCTCTCTCCTTCTTCCCTCTCTTGGCCTTAACCACCACCCACCACCATCTTCATCATTTTTTGTCGTTTTGATCCATTCTTACACCAAATCCAAGCTTCCAAAGGTGATAATCAAGTACTTGCAAGAAGAATCATCCATCAATCCATCCATTTTCAAGTTTGATAAGCATCAAAACCCACTTTTTCTTCATTTGCATCTTCATGTTCATATGAACATGCATCAATGAAAAATATGTTTTTATGAATATTTAACCATGGATTCTTGAAAGAAATGAGTTTTCTAACAAAATGGTACATATTGTTGGTGGTTTATTTGGCTCGGTTTCCTTAAAATGAAACTTTATTGTATGAGCATATGATAGATGATGTATTCTTGATTATTTAATGATGGATTATGTTGTAGTAATGTTTATAGATGGATAATATGTGAAAACTTTGTTGTCAAAATTGTTGGATCATACATGCATGCTCCTTTTTACTATTTATGGAAGATTTAATTTTGGGTTTTGTAGTAGATGCCATGTTTAGGGTGATTTGCTGATTGGAAATGATTGAATATATATAGATAATGGATAAAATAAGTAGTTTTGCTAGTTAGAACTTTTGGTCATATGAAATTTCATGCTCGGTTCTATTTATGGAAACTTTAATTCTTGGATTTTTGTTAGGAGAGATTATGGTGTGATTTTTTGGTGGAAATGATGCATAAACACTAGATATAGACAATAAATGATTCTTTTTCAGTAAAATCACTTGTTCATGATGTTTTTAGGCTCGTTTTCTATTTTTAGAAACTTTATTTCTTGACATGTATGGAAAGTTGATGTTTGGGTGTACTTAAAGCATGAAACTAGTATAGTGAACATTATGGAAGAATGATTGACGGAAATGATGGATTAAAATGCATATGTGTGAGCCCTAGAACTCGGATTTCTAAATAAGGAAACTTTATTATTCCAAAGGTTATGTTTACAAGTTTTGAACATGGATAAAGGTTTTAACACTTGACTAAGTACATTGTATGATAATATATGTTATTGGTTCATAAACTTGACAATTTGACATGGTGTTTCTATAATAGGAAACTTTAATTCTCCGAAAATCTCATACTTGTCCATTTTAAGTAACAAAACATTGGAATATTTTATTTGTGTTATAACATGCCTAAATTCATGTGTGAATGTTAACTTTGCATAGTTGCCATGTTTAGGACTCAAAACTTGACTTTCCAATTAAGGAAACTTTAATGTATCAAAAGTTGTGTTTCAAGTTCTAAATTCCAACCGAATGTGCAAATGTGTTTGTTAGAATGTTATTAGGCTATTTGAAAGTAGGTTTGAATTCTATGTTAGGATTTGAATGTTTTAAGTCCATAACGTGTCACCAATGGGTTTTCGAGTCAAACATCTTCGAAATATCAAAGTCATATTTCAAACAACTTATTTGGATGCATAGAGTTCCATAGTCAAACATTTAAAATACCTAGACCTTAAAGTCCTAAATGTTTCCTAGGGCACGAGTAGGTCATCTCACTTATCAGGATTTGCTAAGACTTTGCATATCATTTCACTGCTTTATCAGGTGAGTTCTCACAGCCCCATTTTACTTGTTTTTCCTTTGGGGGAGATTCATGCTAAAGTATACGTTTTCAATAATCATATTTTCCATGCTTACACAGTTAAATTAATTATATAAGCTGGTACTGTTAAGTTCAAAGTCCTCTCAGAGTCAATCATTAATTATTCCATAGCGAGGTGATCATGAACAGTACTGTTAGGTTTAACAACCCCTACCCAGGTTAGTAGCGCTAACTTAGACCGGAGGTCGAACGGGTATATTATTGACTTAATTCATTCATGTGCAAGGCATAAAGAGGCAAACTACATCCTTTTCCTTTTCAGTGGCTACAGTTAAGCGTCGGTTGATGCACTTATTATAGTTTTCGGTTTTGTCTGATCAACAATGATTGTGTATAGTACATATGACGTTCAATACATTTTACGATATGATTTCAATTACATTAAACCTGAGATCTCACCAACCTTATGCTGACCCGTTTTAGCATGTTTATCTCAGGTCGTTGAATGCATAGGATACGTGGCTAGGATGCACCCACAGGAGTCACACACTCATCATGCATGGGCATTTTGTTTTGACAAACGCTTTTTAAATCGTTGTTCAAGCGTTGTAAACTTTTAAGACATTTCTTCCGCACATTTACTTTGAACTATGTTAAACCTTAATTTGGGCTCGTTTGAGCCTTGTTAAACATGTATTTTTAAAACCATTTAGTGGTCTTTCAATGTAACACAATGGTAAAGATCCTCTCGGGTCACGCCCCATAGGTATTGCCCGAAGTGGAATTTGGGGGTATGACAGTTAGGCCTATAGATCCTAACAGTCCATTGATCACAAACGATCTGAGCATGGCATTGGTTTAATCAATCCATCCCAATGATAACATCGTACTTGCTCATACTCATTGGCGTTAATTCAATCACTGAATTCTCTTTATCCAGAGTTATCTTGCAATTTGCATAAGATTTAGTTATACAAATTTGTTCTCCACTTGCCGTCTCAACTACGTAAGCCCGCTCAAGTGGGGTAGGTTTCATGCCTAAATGCAAACTAAAGGCATTTGAAATGAAACTTCTATTTTCTCCTGTATCAAACAGGATTTTACCGTAAATATTGTTAACTAGGAACGTACCAGCTGCTACTTTGGCATTGTCGTTCCTCTTTCCTTCATCAATTACAAACACCCGACCTTTTGCCCCTTCTTTGGGCTTCTGTTGTACGGGTTTGGTCATGTTCTTGATATGTGTCCCATCTCGTTACAATTATAATATTTCAGAGATGGACAGCAGGATGAAATATGCCCCATTTTCTGTCATCTATTGCATTTCATCTCTTGAGAACCTCTTGGTGAATTATTTCCCTCTCTCCTAGGAAATTTAAAGTTTCTCGGTTTAAATCAATACATCACTTCTTCACTTTTCTTTTTTGTTTCCACACGTTTTACCTCCCCTGCCTTCTAAGCCTTCTTCTTGGCTTCTTGTGCTGCCACATCATCATAAATCGTGGCACTCAATGACAAAGTTACATCCATTGTCTGAGGTGCAGAGGTTTTCAGTAAGGTACACACCTTTAGTGGCAACCCCCTAATGAAGTGTTTGATCCTTCGGGACTCAGGTGTCACCAGATGTGGCACCAGTTTAGATATTTCATCAAATTTTGTCGCATACTACTGATGTGTCATAGTTCCAGCCTCGAGACGTTGAAATTCTTCCCCAATATTATTAAGGTCGTTCTGTGGACAAATTCGTTGTAGAACCAGTTCCTTGAACTCGTTCCATTTCATGTTGTCAACAACCTGCTCCCCTTTGGCTTGCTTTACCGACTCCCACCAATCCAATGTTGTGGTTTCTAGAGAATTGGCAGCAAACAAACTTGACTGCCTGATCGCTCCTGCACTCACTAAGCTTAATAACCGCTTTCATTTTGGTGATCCATTAAGTAGCGTCAATGGCTCCCTTCTTGCCATCAAATGGCTTGGGTTTACATCCTCCAAAGGATTTGTAATTAGAATCTTCATGATTCTCAGTTCTCGTTACAGAACAAGTATTGGCATTTCCATTTGGTCCTTCAACGCTGTTGGTTACTCCTCCGGTAGTTCCAGTACCCATTCTTCTTGTAAGAACTTCATCTAACAGTCCGGATAGTGTTGTTCTCAGAGCCTTTGTTACTTCACTAGCCATAGCTTCCGAGAATTGGGCCTCATACATAATCACTTCTTCTTCATAAGGATTCGTGTTATTGTCATTTTCATATGTTTGGTGATGATCGTTAGTATCGGTGTTATTCTCAATCAGTCTACGAGACCTAGTCACCGGAGTTCGACCTCTTCCTCTACCTTTTCCTCTTCCTGCCACTGATACCTATACACACAGATGTATGACATCAAAATTCATATAACTGGCTATAATCCAAAAAATTAGAAATTAAAAACATTTGGCCAAGAATGTAATTAATTTTCTGTTCTATTGACATCGCCTGTTATATTCATAATGATAATCATAATCTTAACCTACATCCTATGGCATTCCAGCTTTTCTCAGAGCTCTTACTTTAAGTCTAGATACAAATCTTTCCTATTAGTATCTAAATCCCCTAAACCGTGGCTCTGATACCAATTTGTCACACCTATAACACATGACAGTTATTTAATCAGAGTAGTACCTCCAACAGATATGTTCCCAGAAAAGAACGACGGGTCCAGGAGGGATTTATACACCGCTCTTTCTGTAACATTTCTGATTTTCATTATTTATATTTCAGTTCAATGTGATACATTTTAAACCAAATTCTAGTACACTGACTTGTTCAATTCGTACCAACAATTAAATACTATGTTGCAATGCAAATCCACAAATTTTACACGAGTATATCCTATTAAACCCTACATAAATTCATATTTATATAAGTGTGTCAATAATATTTCAAGGACTGATTTTATAAATAAATAACCAGACACCCTAATAGGCACGGTCGCGCCTCGTTCTGGCATGGTCGCGCGCCTTGCTTTGGAACGGTCGCGCCCGGTGCCTTGGCACGGTCGCGCCTGCAGTTGAAACGTAAATGCAGCCTTTAATCACAGGGACGTTCGATTTTATAACCGTTCTACATGTTTTCGTCATTAATTAAACCCTTTAATCATCACCATTACAACAAATGAACTTAATTTCGTCGAATTATCTCATAAACACCTAATTCTCTCACGAAATCATCGAATTCACCAATTTGATTGCAATTCTTCCAAGCCAACATACTATCGATCCTCTCTAAAGTTTCTGGACATGCTGGTTTAGTCGGAATTGCAGTAGAAGACGCCGGAGATCAAGCCCATCGTCACCGAAACTCGTTTCTACCGTACACCATCAATTCATCGTCCTTCCGGGTAATTGAAACCTCATACCCACTCGTTTTAGTCTATAGATCAAAAGCCCCAACTTAATTGGTGCTTACATTATGAAAATCATCACGAACCCGAACCTATGTTTTCGTTCAAAATGTTTTAATCGAACTCTGCTTTGAACACGTTTTAAATACAATTAAAATATTCTAATAGACTCGTAATAACCCTACAGGTGAAAGCCCTATGAATTCCAACATTAACAATATAAGAATTAGTCAAATCGATTCTGTTTTAGAATAGACACGGTCGCGCTAGCATTCTAGAGCGGTCGTGCTTCATGAGACACGGTCGCGCCAAATACCAGCGCGGTCGTGCCTCACACACTCAGACCCGGTCATGCCCTAGTCTAGACTTGGTCGTGACTCAAAACCCTAGACACGGTCGTGCCTGGGCCAAGACACGATCGTGCCTAGTGGACAGCCTAATTATGCATTCTGTTTGGTCAACACGGTCGTGTCCCTGACTAGCACGGTCGCGCCCGTGGTCCTAGCACGATCGTGCCATGTCCCAGGCACGATCGTGTGTGAGAAAAATCTTAACGGAATAGTTATTTCCATAATTTAAAAACAATAAGTATTTCAAATTAATTTTTAAATAAAAACAATTGATTTTATAAAATGAATAAATAGAAATTAATTATTTAAAACTTACAAAAAAATTAAATTTATAATTATTGTTAAACCCTACATTTATATATTATTTACACAACTTAATTACATATCTTTATGAAAATAAAGTAAGAAAAGTTTATATTTAATATAAAACAATCAATACATTTTTATAACTAAATAAATAAGTTACACATTTTATAAATAAATAAATAAGGTAACAATTATTTATTTAATTTACATTTAAACAAAAATTATTTATTTAGGTTATACTTAATTACCCCTAATACCTACCTTATTTTTATAACCAAGTAAATAAATAATAATTATGTAATTTATGTACTTAGTTATTTCAAACTCAAACCCTAATTTTATACAACACCATTCAAGTACAAACCACTAACACTCACAACTCTAATTCCTTATACGCACACCCAATCCAACCCTAGACTTAGACATAGACTATTGTACACACTATTGATTCAATACATAATACACTCTAGGTTAACGTTGTGCATTACGAGGATCTCGTTACTATCTAGTATCTCGTGTTAGCTACGCCTTCAAACCAAGTGAGTATTACATAGCCCCTTTTACTCTTTTACACATTTTGGGGTGGAACATGAACACTATACAACACTATTGCTTACATTTACACAAACTACACAAGTACAAATTCTCTTTACATTCATGTATGCAAATTTGAGCTTTATGCCTGAGTGCTAGGTGTGTTAACTTTTGTATGCGATTTATGTGAAATGATTAACTATTCAAGCCGACGGTAAACAGTGATAGATCATTGAGTCTGACAAACCCACCCAGATTGGGGTGATTATTACCGACAACACAATTTTGCATGCTAGTTACAAAGGTTTGATTGTACTTGGTTACACAATAGATGCTCTCCATAAATACCTTATTTTATCATGTTATGTAAGGATTTGTTTATTTAAAAACTATATGCTATCTATATACAAACCTGTGTATGCTCACCAACTTTTTAGTTGACCTTATTTTATTCATGTTTCAGGTACTAATGTGTGTTGTGATCAAGATATGCTACACATAGGCCTTGGGACTTAGTTAATTTGAATAAAGGATTCTATGTATTTCAATTATGTTCTTTCTTGGATCTGGTTGTGTTTGGATTATTTGAAATGAAATTGATGTTTAATATATTACAATTTAGTCAACATTGTGCTCATGAACAGTCTACATGTCCAGCCCCGATGATTCCGCCGTCGGTTGGGGTGTGACAGATTGGTATCAGAGACTTGGTTATAGGGAACTAGGTTATTAGACACCATTGACCTAGACTATAACTTTAGGACATCCACTTATGCCATGCTTCATGTTTATGTGATTATGTTCTACATGTTATGTGTTACATGCTTACTATGATTAGTTATTATTTCATTTTTTGATGCCTTACTTATTAAAAATTGACTTATTAGACTATACTTAAACAATAAATTAAATAAACAATATCCCTACCTATACCCTAAAACCTCATAATATTCTTATCTACTTCTCTATCATCATCTTCTTAGCATGTGGAAACTTCATGGATCTAAAACTATAAAAAAATTTTATACCCTCGTTAAGGTTTTTAAACTTTGTTAATTATTTGAGGACACGTGCAATCTGGAAGGGTGACACCTGTATTCTGGGTTTTCTGTCTAGGAAAGCATTTCGCATAAATCCCAATCAACCGAGGGACCCGTATGCTTTCCTGGGAATTCCCGGGATGAGTGTTTACTTATAGGCTAAAGCATGTCTCCTTGAAAATTATATGAGTTTAATTAACCTTAATGTGTCATAGTATTCAAGTGATTATATCACTATTTGAGTACAATCCCAACTATGAATTACTATTTTATTTGTTATCTTATTCTTTTAAACCCAAACAACATTCATAAGTTCTTACATCTTTTCTTGTCTTGTGAAAATGTGTAGAATGCCTCCCCGTCGTGCTCCTGTGGCCAACACCAACACCGACATCGCTACTATCCTTGCACAACTCGTAACTCAACTCACTCAAGCTAATGGTGCCACCAATGTTAACGATGGGGAAAATGGTGGAAATGGTGGAAATGGTGGTGCCAACCCATCTCAAAGCACCTTCAAGCATTTCAACTCATGTAATCCCCTCAAGTTCTATGTTACCGAAGGAGCTACGGGACTCCTTCAATGGTTCGAAAGTATTGAGAATACCTTTCTCAATAGTGACTGCCCCGACAATCTCCGTGTTCGACATGCCACAAGTGTCTTATAAAAACGGGCACTCACCTGGTGGAATGGGGAAAAGAGGAATAGGGGTGTGGATGTAGCAATGGCCTTACCTTGGGATGAGATTAAAAGGCTAATGACTGAGGAATTATGTCCTCGAAATGAGGTAAAGAAACTCGAAGCCAAATTTTGGGATCTTGCCCAAGATAGTGGTGAAAACTTGGCATATACAACTCGGTTCCATGAGTTGAGTCTCCTCGTGCCCCACATGGTCACACCTTTATCCCGCTGCATTGAAAAATATATTGGTGGATTACCTAGGCAAATTCAAGATACTGTCCTAGGGAGAAATCCCGCAACACTTGATAATGCTATCCGTTTATCCGCTACCTTAACCGATAACCACGTGAAGGCGGGGACTCTTACTAAAAAGGGCACAAAGAAAGTCTCCGACACTGCAACTCCTTCCACTCACAACAAAGAAGCCACAACTGAACCCTCCCGACATAATAAGAAAAGAAAGGCTAGAAACTATGCTATGGTCACTCTTGCTATGCCTGTTAACCAAGTTGCTCCTATGGTTCAAGCACCAGCCAAAAAGCCATATGTTGGGATCTACCCACTCTGTGCCACATGCAACTATCATCATCCCCAAAACATCCCATGTCGTCTTTGCACTTATTGTGGGAAATATGGCCATACGGTCAATGTGTGTAGAGCCAAAGCTCTTGCAGGCCAAGTCAACCCACCAAACCGAACCAACCCCCAAGTGGCTAATCAAGGTGTACCCGCTATTGTAAATGGGCGTGCTTGTTATGAATGTGGTAACCCAAATCATTTCCGTGATCAGTGCCCAACGTTAGTCAATGCTAGACAAGGCGGAGCTCGTGGGCGTGCTTTCAACATAAACGCCAAAGAGGCTCAAGCCAACAATGATGTGGTCAACGGTACGTTCCTTGTCAATAATCAATATGCCTCCATTTTATTTGATACCGGTGCCGATAAAAGTTTTGTGTTACTTAACTTTGAACCCTTACTTGCAAAGAGACGATCCCAATTAGAGAAAACCTTCACTGTCGAAATAGCAAATGGTAATTCACTTACAATTGAGTCTATTATCTATGACTGCTCTCTAGAATTTAATGAACATACATTCCCAATCAACCTTGTACCAATGCCACTAGGATGTTTTCATATAATCATAGGCATGGATTGGCTATCAAATCATCATGCCGAAGTCAAGTGCATCCGAATACCTCTACCATCGGGAGAAACATTAAGAGTCTTTGGTGAAAAGCCTTGCAAAGGACTTAAGTTGATGTCATGCACTACCGCCCAAAAGTACCTACGAAAGAAGTACGTGGCCTTCTTAGCTCACATTGTTCAAAAGGATGTCAAAGAGAAGAGTATCCAAGACATTCCCATTATTCAGGATTTTCCCGAGGTATTTCCCGAAGATCTATCCAGTCTTCCACCCGTTCGACATGTAGAATTTCACATTGATCTTGTGCCCGGAGCTAACCCCGTGGCTAGAGCTCCATACCGTTCTACACCTTTTGAAATGCAAGAACTTGCAAGTCAACTCCAAGAGCTCTCCGACAAAGGCTTCATTCGTCCAAGTCATTCACTGTGGGGTGCACCCGTCTTATTCGTCAAAAAGAAGGATGGATCATTCCGCATGTGTATTGACTACCGCGAACTCAACAAGCTTACCATAAAAAACCGTTACCCTTTGCCTAGGATTGATGATCTCTTCGATCAACTTCAAGGCTCTACTTGCTTCTCAAAGATCGATGTTCGATCTGGTTGTCACCAACTCCGTTTACAAGAGGAAGATATTCCAAAGACTGCTTTCTGAACAAGGTATGGTCACTACGAGTTCATGGTCATGCCTTTTGGACTAACCAATGCACCCGCGGTCTTCATGGATCTCATGAATCGTGTGTGCAAACTGTACCTTGATAAATTTGTGATCGTCTTCATTGACGATATCTTAATCTACTCTAAGACTAAAGCCGACCATGAGCAACACCTTAGATTGGTTTTGTACCTCTTGCGGAAGGAACAACTATATGCCAAATTCTCCAAATGTGAATTTTGGCTAAAGGAAGTTCAATTTCTTGGTCATATCGTTAACGACAAGGGAATTCATGTTGACCCTTCTAAAATTGAAGCTGTTAAGAATTGGAATGCCCCGAAGACCCCCACCGAAGTTCGTTCATTTCTTGGTCTTGCGGGATATTATCGTCGATTCATTTCAAATTTTTCTAAGGATTGATGTTCCTCTCACCGCTTTAACCCACAAGGGTAAAAGTTATGAATGGGGACAAAGCAAGAAGAAGCTTTCCAAACACTAAAGCAAAAGTTTTGCAATGCTCCTATTTTGACTCTCCCTGATGGGAATGATAATCTAGTTATCTACTGTGATGCTTCTAACCAAGGTTTCGGTTGTGTTCTCATGCAATGAGGCAAAGTAATCGCGTACGCATCAAGACAACTCAAGATTCACGAGAAGAATTATACGACGCACGATCTCGAGTTGGATGCGGTCGTATGCGCATTGAAGATTTGGAGACATTACCTCTATGGCACGAAGTGTGTGGTGTATCCAACACATCTTCAACCAAAAAGAACTCAATATGAGGCAACGACATTGGGTTGAACTCCTTAACGACTATGACTGCAAGATTCGTTACCATCCCGGCAAAGCGAATGTTGTAGCCGACGCTTTGAGTCAAAAGGACCATGTCATGCTCCAATGTGTTCGAATTCAAACCGACATTCAAAACTGCATCTTATAAGCTCAACACGTCTCAGTCACTGAGGGTAACATGTATGAGGAAATGTCGTGTGGTGTTGAACTTCAACTTGAATCAAAACCCAATGGCTTACTTTATTACTTGAACCGTATTTGGGTTCCCGATCGCGATGATCTCCGTACATTTCTTATGAACGAGGCTCACAAGACTCGTTATTCTATTCATCCTGGTGCGGATAAAATGTACCAAGATCTTCGCCAACAATATTGGTGGCCCGGTATTAAAAAGGACATTGCTCTCAATGTTGCCAAATGTATAACGTGCTCCAAAGTCAAAGCCGAACACCAACGTCCTTCCGCGGATTGCTTGAACAACCGGAAATTCCCGTGTGGAAATGGGAGAACTTAGCTATGGATATCATTACCAAACTTCCTCGCACTTCAAGTGGTTATGATAGCATTTGGGTGATCATTAATCGTCTCACCAAATCTGCTCATTTCTTGCCTATCCGTGAAGACTATCGGGTTGAGAAACTAGCCCGAATTTACATTGATGAAATTGTGAGCCGTCACGGTGTTCCTTAAAACATAATCTCCGATAGAGATGCTCGGTTCACCTCTCGCTTTTGGCAATCTCTTCAAACTGCTCTTGGTACACGATTGGAATTGAGCACGGCCTACCATCCCCAAACTGATGGTCAGACCGAGCGAACAATCCAAACTCTTGAAGATATGCTTAGAGCTTGTGTAATTGATTTTGGTGGCAATTGGGATTCACATCTATCCCTAATCGAGTTCTCTTACAATAATAGCTACCACACGAGTATCAACATGGCTCCATTTGAAGCTCTCTATGGTCGGAAGTGTCGTTCTCCTATATGTTGGAACGAGATTGGTGAAGCACAAATCACCGTTCCCGAGCTAATTCAAGAAACATCCGACAAGATTATTCAAATCCGTGACAACATCCGAGTAGCGAGAAGTCGGCAAAAGAGTTATGCCGATAAACGACGAAAACCCTTGGAATTCCAAGTCGGTGACCTTGTACTTCTAAAGGTGTCCCCGTGGAAGGGTGTGATCCGTTTTGGAAAGAAAGGCAAATTATCACCTCGCTATGTGGGTCCATTCAAGATCCTTGAAAGGATTGGGAAAGTGGCTTACAAACTCGAGTTACCTCCATCGCTTGGTAACGTGCATCCTACATTTCATGTGTCTAACCTGAAGAAATGCCTTGCTGATGAAAATCTTCACATACCTCTTGACGACGTGCACATTGACGAAACGATGCACTTCGTGGAGAGACCAGTGGAAATCCTGGATCGTGAAGTCAAACAGCTCAAGCGAAGTCGTATTCCTATGGTCAAAGTTCGTTGAGAATCTAAACGTGGTCCTGAATTCACTTGGGAACGAGAGGACCAAATGAAGCTCAAGTACCCCCATCTCTTCACCGATGCCGTCGCTTCCACTAGCTAAATTTCGGGACGAAATTCCCTCAACATGGGGATACTGTAACATTTCTGATTTTCATTATTTATATTTCAGTTCAATGTGATACATTTCAAACCAAATTCTAGTACACTGACTTGTTCTATTCGTACCAACAATTAAATACTATGTTGCAATGCAAATCCAAAAATTTTACACGAGTACATCCTATTAAACCCTACATAAATTCATATTTATACAAGTGTGTCAATACTGAAAATTTCAAGGACTGATTTTAAAAATAAATAACCACAAACCCTAGTAGGCACGGTCGCGCCTCAATCTGGCACGGTCGCGCCAAGTGCCTTGGCACGGTCGCGCGCCTTGCTTTGGAACGGTCGCGCCCGGTGCCTTGGCACGGTCGCGCCTCATATGGGCACGGTCGCGCCTCTCAGCAGTTGAAACGTAAATGCAGCCTTTAATCACAGGGACGTTCGATTTCATAACCGTTCTACACGTTTTCGTCATTAATTAAACCCTTTAATCATCACCATTACAACAAATGAACTTAATTTCATCGAATTATCTCATAAACACCTAATTCTCTCACGAAATCATCGAATTCACCAATTTGATTGCAATTCTTCCAAGCCAACATACTATCGATCCTCTCTAAAGTTTCTGGACACGCTGGTTTAGTCGGAATTGCAGCAGAAGACGCCGGAGATCAAGCCCATCGTCACCGAAACTCGTTTCTACTGTACACCATCAATTCATCGTCCTTCCGAGTAATTGAAACCTCATACCCACTCGTTTTAGTCTATAGATCAAAAGCCCCAACTTAATTGGGGCTTACATTATGAAAATCATCACGAACCCGAACCTATGTTTTCGTTCAAAATGTTTTAATCAAACTCTGCTTTGAACACGTTTTAAATACAATTAAAATATTCAAATAGACTCGTAATAACCCTACAGGTGAAAGCCCTATGAATTCCAACATTAACAATATAAGAATTAGTCAAATCGATTCTGTTTTAGAACAGACACGGTCGCGCTAGCATTCTAGCGCGGTCGTGCTTCATGAGACATGGTCGCGCCAAATACCAGCGCGGTCGTGCCTCACACACTCAGACCCGGTCATGCCCTTGGCTAGACTTGGTCGTGCCTCAAAACCTTAGACACGGTCGTGCCTGGCCCAAGACACGATCGTGCCTAGTGAACAGCCTAATTATGCATTCTGTTTGGTCAACACGGTCGCGTCCCTGACTAGCACGGTCGCGCCCGTGGTCCTAGCACGATCGTGCCTTGTACCCGGCACGGTCGTGTGTGAGAAAAATCTTAGCGGAATAGTTATTTCCATAATTTAAAAACAATAAGTATTTCAAATTAATTTTTAAATAAAAACATTTGATTTTATAAAATGAATAAATAGAAATTAATTATTTAAAACTTACAAAAAAGTTAAATTTATAATTATTGTTAAACCCTACATTTATATATTATTTACACAACTTAATTACATATCTTTATGAAAATAAAGTAAGAAAAGTTTATATTTAATATAAAACAATCAATACATTTTTATAACTAAATAAATAAGTTACACATTTTATAAATAAATAAATAAGGTAACAATAATTTATTTAATTTACATTTAAACAAAAATTATTTATTTAGGTTATACTTAATTACCCCTAATAGCTACATTATTTTTATAACCAAGTAAATAAATAATAATTATGTAATTTATGTACTTAGTTATTTCAAACTCAAACCCTAATTTTATACAACACCATTCAAGTACAAACCACTAACACACACAACTCTAATTCCTTATACGCACACCCAATCCAACCCTAGACTTAGACATAGACTATTGTACACTCTATTGATTCAATACATAATACACTCTAGGTTAACGTTGTGCATTACGAGGACCTCGTTACTATCTAGTATCTCGTGTTAGCTACGCCTTCAAACCAAGTGAGTATTACATAGCCCCTTTTACTCCTTTACACTTTTTGGGGTGGAACATGAACACTATACAACACTATTGCTTACATTTACACAGACTACACAAGTACAAATCCTCTTTACATTTTGTGTGCAAATTTGAGCTTTATGCCTGAGTGCTAGGTGTGTTAACTTTTGTATGCGATTTATGTGCAATCATTAACTATTCAAGCCGGCGGTAAACAATGATAGATCTATTGAGTCTGACAAACCCACCCAGATTTGGGTGATTGTTACCGACAACACAATTTTGCATGCTAGTTACAAAGGTTTGATTGTACTTGGTTACACAATAGCTGCTCTCCATAAATGCCTTATTTTATCATGTTATGTAAGGATTTGTTTATTTACAAACTATATGCTATCTATATACAAACCTGTGTATGCTCACCAACTTTTTAGTTGACCTTATTTTATTCATGTTTCAGGTACTAATGTGTGATGTGATCAAGATATGCTACACATAGACCTTGGGACTTAGTTAATTTGAATAAAGGATTCTATGTATTTCAATTATGTTCTTTCTTGGATCTGGTTGTGTTTAGATTATTTGAAATGAAATTGATGTTTAATATATTACAATTTAGTCAACCTTGTGCTCATGAACAGTCTACATGTCCGGCCCCGATGATTCCGCCGTCGGTTAGGGTGTGACACTTTCCCTACACAGAACATCCCGTTTGTTAGATAACTACATACCGGTCAGAAAGTCACCTTCTAGTTACTGTGACGTCGATACCAAAAACACACAACGGAAGACTTAAAAGTCATAACTATTTTATTTCTTACGTAACCCGTAACACAGGACAGTTATCTAACCCGAGTAGTACCTCCAACAGATATATTCCTAGGAAAGAACGACGAATCTAGGAGGGATTTATACATCGCTCTTTCCTTAGACAGAACATTCCGTTTGTCAGATAACTACATACCGGTCAGAAAATCTCCTTCTAGTTACTGTGACGTCGATACCAAAAACACACAGTGGAAGACTTAAAAGTCGTAACTATTTTATTTAATACGTAATATTGTTTTACAATAAGGACTGACTGGAAAATACAACATATTGTTCCTAACATGAACACATATATCGCCGGACATATAGTTCACGGAGAAAGTGCCATCCACTTAGGCCATATGGTTACACCAGAACATGCCCTCATTCATCCCTATCTCAAAACACCTGTACATCTCCTTGAATGCCAACTATAAGCTAGTGGCCACCTGTGCTCAAAAGCATTTGAAAACATTTGGATCAGCACCAAGCTGGTGAGTTTATAAACAAAATAGTATTTTCACAACTTGTATTCACGATACAAGATACCCCAGGACCTCAGCTTTACTCGGGTCTAGGTCTTATAATCAACCCTCCCAATCCGTCACCCAGTAACCTCAGCTCTACTCGGGTTCTGAGTCTACAACATCTATATATATCCAGGCACCTCCCTGGTTTCCGGATACAAGTCCGGCCAAATACGAGAGGATCAGTCTCGCCCTTCAGTCCCCCCAATCATGGCCATAATAAGTACTTATTCATGGAATATATATATGGTTGGTATTGGAATCTCGGATAAAAATCATTTATAAAAACAACATTTTATAGAGCACAGTTCAGAGGAACTCACTTCGAGCAAAACCTCCTTCTAAATCAAATATAATAATCAACACCACGACAAAACCCTAAATCAAATTCGATATTATCACAATTAATAAACCTATCTTCGGTTTGCATAAGGAAATCTCAGGGCGTTCGGAAATCTTACCTCGACACTATATACGGTAGTTTACGGATGTTTTGATAGAAACTGGACCCTCGTACGCGAACCACGATTTGGGAATATACGGTCACTTGTCGGATTTACTCATGAACAATAGAAATAAGAGAAAAACATACATAGAGAAAGACTTGAAAACATCTTTTATTTATGAACTTGTCTTAGTACATTCTAAGGAAAGTACATTGTTATACTAATGCCAGCCTCTAAATTTGATGCCAGACAGCCTGCTCAAAATGCCTCCTTTCCTTTACTGCTTGAAACCATACTCTTACCAGACACACATGTTTAAACACGGGCCAGCTTTACGCTGGTGAGTTCTAGGTTTTAGTCAAAATATCTTTGACATATCATCTTTTCGTTTGACGTCAGCTTTATCCAAACATAACATTAATCTTGTACAACATATATCTTATCGAGGTTCGTAAACCTCTCAAGTGTTCGTCACCACTTACCATTCCCTTTATATAAAGGTCATTCCCCCGTTATATACCATAAAGGAATATAACGGTCTGCGTTCCATTCCATAAGTTGCAAGATATTATGTGGGATTTGGCCATACATGGCAAAACATTCCTTTACAGACCTAAATGGTCAAAACCTTTCATGTCAATGCAATCACTGCCAATGACATACTCTCATCATCACTTATCTTGGTAAACCAAGACAAGTCTTAAAACATTTCACATATGAAAATCATGATCCTTTCCTTTACAAAAACAAGGTGGTTATCTTCCCAGAGTAGTACCTCCAACAGATATGTTTCCAGGAAAGAATGACGGGTGCCGGAGGGATTTATACACCATTCTTTCCTTACGCATAATATTCCGTTTGTCAGATAACTACATACTGGTCGGAAGGTTACCTTTTATTTTAGAACATAAAACAATCCTTGCAACATCATGGATACTGGCTCAAAGATGTAAATCAATGGTATACAGTGTCAAACCATTCATAACATGTGCATCATGCCCAAAACATTTAAAAACGTTTAAAAGGGGCATCATAGAACTCACTTCTAACTTCCTGCTTGATTAAATAATCTTTACGTGCTAATATGAGCAGCACAATGACTTTGGATCAAGTCCTAAGTCTTAATAACATTACCTAATCATAAGTTCCTAGCTTATATGGAAATAACCATGTCATTAGGAAATAGTCGGAACCTTACCTCCATACTATCTCTTACGTATTGGGGTCGAAAAGCTGAAAACCGGACTTCCCTACATGAACCGGGGCTCGAGGCACACTTCCCTAGGTTTAGTGTGTGTGTTTGTGAGGTGTTGGGACTGTGTGAGATGTTCTAAACTCGACCAACATGTCCAACTATTTATAGGCTGCCCGACGGGTCCATGTCGGACCGTTATCTATATACATGTTGTTCAGCAATCCAAGTGTGGCGGTGTAATTTGCTTAGCGGGCACATAACGGACCGTTATACTTCTCATATCGGTCCGAAATGGATGAATTGCGGGTAGCGGACCTCAACCGATCCCATATCGGTCCGCTATCGGTCCTCCACGTGTCGGATTTCAGCGATTAGTCACCCAACACGTGTCACCTCCTGAGTGTTTCCTTGCCCCCTACATAGCGGACCGTTATCCCAATGATGTCGGTCCGACATCTTACCTATTTTTTAAATTATCATTTTTAGTCCCTGGACATTGATCTAATTATATTTTATCCCCCTACACTTTAACTTATTGTTACTTTAACCCCTATAATTTAATATAATGTTACCTTAACCCCCTAGGGTTTCATCAATTGACTATTTTAGTCCTTTGACTTGTATTTTCACTAAAACTGGGGTGTTACAAATCTCCCCCCTTACAAAGGTTTCGTCATCGAAACCAGACACTTACTCGATTAAGTAGGGATAAGACTGCCTCATTTCTTACTCTGTTTCCCATGTGGCTTCAGATCCCTTTCGATGTTGCCACTGAAATTTCTCTTGTCTGATTACTTTATTTTGTAATCTCTTTTCTTTCCAGTCGAGTATTTCCACTTGCTTCTCGACATAATTCAATCTTTCTTCTATTTCAATGTCATTCAGTGGTACATGAGAGGTTTTGTCTGCCAAACACTTTCGTAAGCGTGATACATGAAATGTCGAGTAAATTCCACTCAACTCTTCTGGCAATTCCAGTCTATAAGCAATTTTCCCTACTCGAGCTATAATCTTAAAGGGTCCAATAAATCTTGGACCTAACTTTCTTCTCTTCCTGAATCTAATGATTCCATTCCACGGATATACTTTTAGCAGGACGTAATATCCGACTTGGAATTCTATCGGCCTTCGTCTTTTGTCTACATATGACTTTTGTCTGTCCTGGGTAGCTTTTAGACGAGCTTTAATTTTATCTAACTTTACACCTGTTGCTTGGACTATTTCTTTACTTCCAAGTTATTTCGGTGCAACTTCTCCCCAACATATGGGAGTTCTACATCTTCTCTCGTATAACATTTCGTATGGCGGCATGCCAATACTTGCATGATAGTTGTTGTTATACGAGAATTCTACCAAAGGTAAATGACTATCCCAACTTCCACTGAAGTCAATAACGCAAGCACGCAACATATATTCAAGTGTTTGTATCATTCTTTCACTTTGACCATCCGTTTGAGGATGATATGCCGTGCTAATTAATAACTTAGTTCCCATCTCTTCATGAAACTTCTTCCGGAAACGTGACGTAAAACGCGTGTCTCTGTCATATACAATTGAAACTTGCACTCCATGCCTTGTAACAATTTCTAAATGCTTTGTCCAACCTTTAAGTAGAGTAAGTCTCACGTATCGGTAAAAAGTGAGCACTCTTAGTTAGCCTATCTACTATCACCCATATGGTATCATAACCTTTAGCTGTTTTTGGTAGTTTAGTTATGAAGTCCATAGTGATATGTTCCCATTTCCATTCTGGAATATCTAGTGGTTGTAATATGCCATAAGGCTTCTGATGCTCTGCTTTGACTTGAGAACAAGTCAAGCATTTAGCCACATATTTCGTGATATCGAATTTCATACCGGGCCACTAATAATCTTGGCGCAGATCTTGGTACTTTTTTGTAGTACCCGGATGAATTGAATATCATGATTTATGAGCTTCATCCAGAATTTTAACTCCGAATTCACCCATATGTGGTATCCACATATGGCGAATCGAATCTTAACTTCATAGTCATTCTCTTCCAAGTACTTCTCTTGTCCAGCCATTCTCTCTTTCTTAACATTTTCTGCTTTCAATGTGTATCTGGACATTTCTGAGCTGGGTCATAAAGTCAAGAGTTATAACTAACTTATATGACTTTACCCTGATAGAAGGATGCTCTTCCTTACGGCTTAGGGCATCTACCACTACATTGGCTTCCGTGGGTGATATAGGATTTCACAATCATAATCCTTTATCAGCTCTAACCATCTTCGCTGCCTCATGTTTAGATCTTTTTGCTCAAAGAAATACTTCAAGCTTTTATGATCTGTGTAGATAGTGCACTTAACTCCATACAGATAATGTCTCCATATTTTAAGTGCAAATACTACTGCAGCAAATTCATAATCATGAGTTGGATAGTTAGTTTCATTGGGTTTGAGTTGCCGTGAAGCATAGGCTATGACCTTGCCTCTTTGCATTAATACACACCCCAATCCCTGATACGAAGCATCAGAGTAAACTACAAGATCCTATACTCCTTTCGGTAAAGACAAAACCGGAGCTTGAGTTAATTTCTCCTTTAACTTTTGAAAAGCATTATCTTGCTCTATTCCCCATACAAACTTTTTCATCTTATTCGTAAGTTTTGTTAATGGGGTAGCAATTTTAGAGAAATCTTGAATAAACCTTCTATAATAACCAGCCAAATCTAAGAAACTGCGTATCTCTGTAGGTGTCTTTGGTGAGTTCCATTTCATCATTGTTTCTATCTTTGAAGGACCTACAAGAATTCCTTCTGCGTTTATCACATGCCCCAAGAACTGAACTTCTCAGAGCCAAAATGCACACTTAGAGAATTTTGCATATAACTGCTCTTTCCTCAGAGTTTCTAGCATTTCCTTGAGATGACATGCATGATCTCCTTCATTCTTTGAGTAGATTAGAATATCATCAATCAACAAGATCACAGATTGGTCCAATATTGGTTGACAAACCCTATTCATAAGGTCCATGAATGTAGCAGGGGCATTAGTCAAACCAAATGACATTACTAAAAACTCATAGTGTCCATATCTGGTATGGAAGACCGTCTTTGGAATGTCTTCATCTCTAACTGTAGGATCGGTGTTTACAAGATGATTCTGTTCTTAGTTGAGATTGGCGGAAACAATAACAACTAATCAATGTAAACAAGAAAACAAGGATAATACTGATAAATGCAAAGTGTATTAATCTTCAGTGTTTACAAGTTTACAGAGAAAGCTCTAAGGAAGCACACATTGTAAAATGAAAAGATACAATACATATAAAGGAACTTAGAATCAAGACAGACCCTTGATTCTAAGGATCAAATCAAACACAAGCCGTTGATCTTTAACAGTTACAAGTTACACTACAATTGGTAGACAACTAAAAGACAAGTAGCTAAAAGATAACTACTGTGAAAAGACTTCTGCACTGAAAAGACAACAGCAAAACTAAGGTCTTCTAAGAAATCATTACAGGACAGATCAGAATAGGAGCATTGTCTTTTGTCATCTGCAACAATAACATTCCTTCTGCTGATAGGTGTGTCAGTTTTACAGCAGAGGTGTCACTGGCAAAGTCAAAGCTGCTGATGATTTACCTATCAGCAACATCAAATGTTTGATGCTGCAGAGAAGCCTATAAGCAGCAACTTTGGACTTCAGCAGATAATGCTATCAGCAGGAAACTTGTTCATCAGGAGGAGAACACAACTATCTGCAGCACTTAGCCTTATCTACAGCAACTTGTAAGTCAGCCGCAAAATTGTGGAGTCCGCTGCAATCTTACATAGAGAATTTTGTAGCCATCATTCTTTATCTATACAAACTCCCCCTGGACTGATGCTACCAAAAATATCTCATTGCCTTTGTTGCTGAGGCTTTTGCATGTGAGCAACAATCCTTGCTGTCTCATAGCCTTTTGGGTCCATGCTTGGATTGTCAAGAGGGAGTTCAGATAGAGTCTTGATGTCCTTGCTTGACATGCTGAAGATGGTCTTGCTTGCACATCTCATCTTCTGACTTCTGACATCTATCAAAGTGTACTCATCTTAAGCAGCATTGTAGGACCAACTTACAAAAGGATAGTGGGATTGAAGAGGTTTAACATCAACAACCACATCTTTACTGGGGTTGAAGTGATGCTTGATCACCAGCAATAGATGTCTTCCACAACTATCTGCAGCACTTAGCCTTATCTGCAGCAACTTATAAGTCATCAGCAAAATTGTGGAGTTCGCAGCAATCTTACTTAGAGAATTTTGTGACCATCATTCTTTATCTCAATAAACTCCCCCTAGACTAATGCTACCAAAACTTTCTTATTGCCTTTATTGCTGAAGGTTTTGCATGTGAGCAACAATCCTTGCTGTCTCATAGCCTTTTGGTTCCATGCTTGGATTGTCAAGAGGGAGTTCAGATAGAGTCTTGATGTCCTTGCTTGACATGCTGAAGATGGTCTTGCTTGAACATCTCATCTTCTGACCTCTTACATCTATCAAAGTGTACTCATCTTAAGCAACATTGTAGGACCAACTGACAAATAGATAGTGGGATTGAAGATGTTTAACATCAATAACCACATCTTTGCTGGGGTTTAAGTGATGTTTGATCATCAGCAACAGATGTCTTCGACAACTACCTACATCACTTAGCCTTATCTGCAGCAACTTGTAAGTCATCAGCAAAATTTTGGAGTCCGCATCAATCTTACTTTGAGATTTTTGTAGCCATCAATCTTTATCTCTACAAACTCCCCCTAGACTGATGCTACCAAAACTCTCTTGTTGCCTTTGTTGCTGAAGCTTTTGCATGTGAGCAACAATCCTTGCTGTCTCATAGAATTTTGGGTCCATGCTTTGATTGTCAAGAGGGAGTTCAGATAGAGTCTTGACATCCTTGCTTGGCATGCTGAAGATGGTCTTGCTTGAACATCTCATCTTCTGACCTCTGATATCTATCAAAGTGTACTCATCTTAAGTAGCATTATAGGACCAACTTACAAATGGATAGTGGGATTGAAGAGGTTTAAAATCAATAACCACATCTTTGCTAGGGTTGAATTGATGCTTGATCACCAGCAACATATGTCTTCCACAACTACCTGCAGCACTTAGCCTTATCTGCATCAACTTGTAAGTCAGCAGCAAAATTGTGGAGTCTGCAGCAATCTTACTTAGAGAATTTTGTAGCCATCAATCTTTATCTCTATAAACTGCCCCTAGACTGATGCTACCAAAACTCTCTTGTTGCTGAAGCTTTTGCATGTGAGCAACAATCCTTGCTGTCTCATAGCATTTTGGGTCCATGCTTTGATTGTCAAGAGGGTGTTCAGATAGAGTCTTGACATCCTTGCTTGGCATGCTGAAGATGGTCTTGCTTGAACATCTCATCTTCTGACCTCTGACATCTATCAAAGTGTACCCATCTTAAGCAGCATTATAGGACCAACTTACAAATTGATAGTGGGATTGAAGAGGTTTAAAATCAATAACCACATCTTTGCTAGGGTTGAATTGATGCTTGATCACCAGCAACATATGTCTTCCACAACTACCTGCAGCACTTAGCCTTATCTGCATCAACTTGTAAGTCATCAGCAAAATTGTGGAGTCTGCAGCAATCTTACTTAGAGAATTTTGTAGCCATCAATCTTTATCTCTATAAACTGCCCCTAGACTGATGCTACCAAAACTCTCTTATTGCCTTTGTTGCTGAAGCTTTGGCATGTGAGCAACAATCCCTGCTGTCTCATAGCCTTTTGGGTCCATGCTTGGATTGTCAAGAGGGAGTTCAGGTAGAGTCTTGATGTCCTTGCTTGGCATGCTGAAGATGGTCTTGCTTGAACATCTCATCTTCTGACCTCTGACATCTATCAAAGTGTACTCATCTTGTGCAACATTGTAGGACCAACTGACAAATGGATAGTGGGATTGAAGAGGTTTAACATCAATAACCACATCTTTGATGGGGTTGAAGTGATGCTTGATCACCAGCAACAGATCTCCTCCACTATCATTTTCAGGCTCATGAGCTTCACCCAGCTCCATCACTCTCTAAAGATCAGAATCTAGAAGCTGCATCACCTCATCAACCGATCTGTAGATTGATCTTTTTAACTATGCCCTTCCCGTCGCCGCCGGAACTCGTTCCTACCGTACGCTATCGATTCATCGACTTCCGGGTAATTGAAATCTCATACTCAATCGATTTATTCTATAGATCAAAAGCCCCAACTTAATTTGGGCATACAATATGGAAATTAACACGAACCCGAACCTATGTTTCGTTCAAAAACGGTTTAATCGAATCCGGTTCTGGACATATTTTAAATACAATTAATCTATACAAAAAGACTCGTAATAACCTAATGGGTGAAAGCCCTATGATTTTTAACACTGTTATCATAAGAAATAGTCAATCCGTTCCTGTTTTGGAACAGACACGGTCGCGCTAACCATTTAGCGCGGTCGTGCTTCATGAGACACGGTCGTGTCAATACCAGCGCGGTCGTGCCTCACGAACTCAGACCCGGTCGTGCCCCTTGGCTAGACTTGGTCATGCCTCAGAACCCTAGACACGGTCGTGCCTGGCACAGACACGGTCGTGCCTAGTGAACAGCTTAGTTATGTCTTCTGTTTGATCAACACGGTCGCGCCCTGATTAGCACGGTCACGCCCGTGGTCCTAGCACGATCGTGCCTTGTCCCAAGCACGGTCGTGTGTGTGAGAAAATCTTGGCAGAATACTAAATTTTATATTTTAAAAACAATAAGCATTTCAAATGAATTTTCAAATAAAAATAATTGATTTAAAAAGATCAAATTCCTATTCTAAAATAAATAGAAGTTATTTATTTAAACCTACAAAATTAAATTTATACTTATTATTAAACCCTACACTTAGATATTATTTATACAACCCATTTACACATATTTATAAAAGCAGATTAACAAAAGTCATTTACTAAATTTATATTTAATATAAAATGCTCGATACATGTTCATCACTAAGTGACTAAGTACATATTTTTTTATAAATAAATAAAGTATCAATTATTTATTTAAATCTATATTTAAACAAAGATTATTTATTTAGGTTATAATTAACAAATCTTAACGCCTACAAACTCCAACTCTTTGAACACACATCCTATTCAACCTTAGACTTAGACATAGACTATTGTGCACACTATTAATTCAATACATATTACACTCTCGGTTAACGTTGTGCATTACAAGGATCTCGTTACTATCTAGTCTCTCGTGTTAGCTACGCCTTTTGAATCAATTGAGTATTACATAGCCCCTTTTACTCTTTTACACTTTTTGGGGTGGAACATGAACACTACACAAACTATTTCTTACATTTACACAACTACACAAATACAAATCCTCTTTACATTCATGTGTGCAATTTGAGCTTTATGCCTGAGTGCTAGGTGTGCTAACTTTTGTGTGCAATTTATGTGCAATCATTAACTATTCAAGCCGACGGTTAACAATGATAGATCTATTGAGTCTGACAAACCCACCCAGATTGGGGTGATTGTTAGCGAAAACACAATTTTGCATGCTGGTTACAAAGGTTTGATTGTACTTTGGTTACACAATGGCTACTGTCTATAAATGCCTTATTTTATCATGTTATGTAAGGATTTGTTTATTCACAATCTATACGCTATCTATGTACAAACCTGTGTATGCTCACCAACTTTTTAGTTGACCTTAATTTATTCATGTTTCAGGTGCTATCATATGAGTTTGATCAAGACATGATACACATAGGCTTTGGACTTAGAAAATTTTAATTCAAAAATAATTTGTATTTCATTTATTTACTTTGGACTTGATTCATGTTTGTTTGAATGGAAATGAATTTAATATATTACAATTTAGTCGACCTTGAGCTCATGGACAGTCTACATATCTCGCCCCGACGTTTCCGCCGTCGGTTAGGGTGTGACAGATTGGTATCAGAGCCTTGGTTATAGGGAATTAGGTTATTAGACACTCTTGACCTAGACTATAACCTTAGGACACCCATACTATGCCATGTTATTACATGTTACATGATTACTTCTTATGTGAATATTTTACATGTTATACTAATTAATCACACTACATGATACAATACTTAAATAGTCTATGTGTCACACTACTTACTAACTTTTGTGCTTATGTTCATTTCTATCTACACGCTACCTATTTGATTCATTTAAGTGCTATCCTAAGTTTTAACACACACTTATACACACTTAGCTTTTCATGCACCCTTAAACTCACACATATAATGCCAACACCTCTTGTAATCTAAATCTAAACTATTGGGCCTAACGCCCATTAACATTTAACAAGAAGCCCACTTACCTTCCAAGAAGAAGAAGCCTACTACAACATATAAGCCCCACTTTCGGGCCTCAAAGCCTAGTCCACAACAATTCTCATCACGACCATGAGCCCAACAATAGTGTTATTAATACATGATGGATGGAAGAGTGTGTAGGCCCATGAGGGATTCTGGCTAAGGAAAGATAGGGTACTTAAGTGTGTCCTAGTGACCCACCCCTCTTTCCTGGGAATCCTCCTCAGGGATGCATTGCTTATAGGTCAATTGTATTTCTAAAATACTGTTGTGAAGGCTCGGTGTTATGACTAGTCAATCTCTAAACCTATGAGAACTCCTATATTTAACACTTAATATTTTATTATCACTTACAACCTTTTCATTGTTTCCTCCTAGACATGGACTCCTACTCTCCTTCCTCCCCGGTATACCGTCTCAGAGAAGAGTCTGATTGGGAAGAAGACATCGGGACACCCGTGCATCGGTCACCAACACCCCCAGCTGCTAGATCAAGGTTCTATGTAAGGGTAGATTGGATTAGGAACACCGGCCCAATACTTCGAACATCTGGATCACGATCACCCAGAAATCCGTATTAGACACCCCATTTCATCAATCAGTTACCACCCCCACTAAGAGACCCATATCTAATGCCCGACCCGTACCTTCCCAACCCTTGGGTAAGGCATACCATGGCACCCACTGGTGTTATGGGAATTCCAACCAATGACTTTCACCAATATGTAAGAACCTCAGAATTTGAGAGGCAAAGGATAGAGCAGGGGGTAATGCACGACTTACAAGGACAAAGAATGGATAGCCTAGCAAACCAATTAGGGTACCAAAAGGAGTTAATCTCCATCCTCGAAAAAGAAATACTGGAGCATCACACGGAGACAGCTAGAGCTGAAGCCAGGTCGGCTACCCGAGTGACCATAGCGGTGCTCATCTTGGTGATTATGTTCATCCTAGTGGAAAGCAACCAGAGACGTTAGGAGAAATTTCTAATTATTGTCTTTAAATTTTTGATTTGAGAACCATTTACATATGTTTTGAGTAATGTTTAACATTTCAGCATTTAGTCAATTTTATATATTTCAACTCTAAAGTTATTATTCATTGATTTGACCCATTGAGTGTAAATCACACCCAACATATTTTCATTAAAATTTCCCAACTATCACCTTCTTCATTCAATACGATTTAGTACACTACCAACAATCTCCTTCGTAAACAACCCACCCTATTAGATTTGAACAAACCTCGTTATCTTGTTCGAACAAAATGTTTATCAAACTTTTAGATAGTATCAAAAACATAAATTTTCCATAAAACTTTTCACCTGATAAGGAAACTTAATACAATCTATTTTATAAAAATATTATTTCGAATTGATAAATAATTATGATTTTCCTAATTAAAGTAAATATTTCTAAACACTGACTAAATTAGTATACGACTACTTGTTTAGCCAATAATTCCGCTTAAAAATATTCTCTTATTAATAGCTGAAAATTTAAATTAAAAGGTTTTTCCCATAAATTGTCTATTTATTTAAATTATGTGACTCAATGGTTTCACTACTTTATATATCTACAACCAAGAACAATTTACCACTTTCTATTTTCAAACAAAGATCAGTATTTGTAAACACATTTCCCCGAATGTTTTCAGAACCTCCTCGCTACCTTTCGCTTGTCGCTTCAAGAGACGATCCATACCATGTAGATGTTAACCCTCCCCATCAACCTCAATGAGATTTAAGAGCTAGAACCTATCTACCACATTATACGGGAACGCCAAACAACACGCTTGTCCGCAACACTCGATCACATACAAAACCCGTTAGTATACATCACACACGAAGTTCAATAACTTACGTATGCACGTTCATAATAAACCCAACGCAACCACATGGTACATGAAACTCAATTATTCTCAATATATCTAACGCTACACAAATTTCATAATACATGAAACTAGTTTGTCTACAAATCACAATTTACTGGATTGATCACATAACACACGGAACATGTTTATTTGCAATACACATGCTACTGGATTGAGCACATAATACACAAAACTTAGTTGTTTGCAATATACATGATGCATAACAATTGTTTGATTGGTACATAATTCTAGATTGACCACATTAAACATGAAACCCATTTGGTTACAAGGTACATTATACTAAAATTAGGCACATTATGCAATTTACATGATACTAAATTGTTTATATTACACATGAAAGATATTCATTTACAAAATACATGATGCTAAGTTGCCAACACCATACATGAACTTCATTTCCTACAATACACATGATACTATGTTGTTTACATTCCACATGATAGCTTATTGATTTACAAAATACATGACACTAAGTTGTCGACACCATACATGAACTTCATTTTCTACAATACACATGATACTATGTTGTTTACATTCCACATGGGAGCTTAATGATTTACAAAATATATGACGCTAAATTGTTCACGCTACAAAATGAGACCTATTTGATTACAAGCTACGTGACACTAGATCATACACGAGACTTGTGTGTTTACTTTATACATGAAACAAAAATTTGCTTACAAATATTGCAATTGATTGATTTCATTATACACAAGACATGGTCATGCACTTTTGTTCACCAAATTAGAAGACCATAATACATTGAAACGACTCGGGGTTTGACGTATTCTTTTTCAAACACGAGCAAACTAAGAAACTTTAAGTTATACTACCTTTTAGTTACTAACTAACCTGATTAAGGACATAGTTACTTGCTAGCGACTTTTATGTGAAAACAATGGACATGAGCGGAGTGAAAGTTATGCCTCCTTGACCCGCACACAACGGAAAGATCTATACGGACCATGCGATGATTTGAGTAATTACGGGTGCACACAGAATTATGAAAAATCAGCGCATGGAAAGCATAGTGAAATTTTATCATGGGTTGCGACCTAAAACTTATCATGATATGTAACAACGAAACTAATGTGATATGACAAGGGCATGGTGGATACGCCGATGGTACTTCCTATATATAAGTGTCCTATAATATTATCAGAAGTAGCGTTGCTCATGTCACGTGAAGTTTTGACCCAGACTAATATTTGTGAAATCTTTTACCCGCTGCCAAATTAAGTATACTAGACTACATCTTACACAAACCCTAATTATCAAGATCCCATCAAATTCATTCCAAGTAATGCATTCCACCTTTAGAATCCAAATTATTATTTTGAAGATTTCCTCCTTAAGTTCATTTCAAAACTAAATTCATTATCACCATTCATATTCGACCTTGAGTGTCAGGCCTAAGTTATGTCAACGGTTACACTTCCCAAGATCTAACAGTCAAAACTCACCGAGAATCCAAAACTCTCACCTCTTGCCTGATTTAATAGCCCCCATTAGTTAAATTTCGGGACGAAATTCCCGTAACATGGGGAGACTAATAAAATAACAACACTACATTAAATCTTATACTTGTTCAAACCTATGCCTCATTAATTGTTAGCTGAACGTATTTTAATTCAAAGTTTTAGAACTCGTAATCACATGGTAACACCTCCTAGAGTTAACTCAGTTAGTAATCCCGTTAGGTGTTCTGTTAAATCCTAACCAAGCTAATTATGTCAAAGCTGAAGTTGCAAGGGCTGATTTTGTAAATAACCAGAAACCCTAATAGGCACGGTCGCGCCTTGTTTTGGCACGGTCGCACCTAATATGGGCACGGTCGCGCCTCTCGTCAGTTAAAACGTAAATACAGTCTTTAATCAATGTGACGTTCGAATTCGTAACCGTTCCACTCGTCCCTACTATTAGCAAACACAATTAAGTCTTTTAATCATCGTATTTACAACAAATAAACTCAATTGTATCGATTCATCTCATAACCGTCAAATTCTTTCATGAGACCATCGAATTCACCATTCTAATTGCAAATCATCCCTAGCAAACACTCCATCGAACCCCTCTGAAACTCCCGAAAACATTGAAGCAGCCGGAATTGCAGCAGAAGTCGCCGGAAACCAAACCCGTCGCCGCCGGAACTCGTTCCTACATAACTTTGTAGGTTAAAATAAATACTTCTATTTATTTTAGAAATAAGAATTTGATCTTTTTAAATAAATTTAATATAAATCTTTATAAAATCAATTATTTTTATTTGAAAGTTAATTTGAAATACTCATTGTTTTTAAAATATAAAATTAAGCATTCTGTCAAAATTTTCTCACACACACGACCGTGCCTGGGACAAGGCAAGATCATGCTAGGACCACGGGCGCGACCGTGCTAGTCAGGGCGCGACCGTTTTGATCAAACAGAAGACATAACTAAGCTGTTCACTAGACACGACCGTGTCTTAGCCAGGCACGATCTTGTCTAGGGTTCTGAGGCACGACCAAGTCTAGTTAAGAGGCATGATCGGGTCAGAGTGTGTGAGGCACTACCGCGCTGGTATTGGCATGACCGTGTCTCATGAAGCATGACCGCGCTAGGATATTAGCGCGACCGTGTCTGTTCCAAAACAGAAATGAATTGACTAATTTTTATATTGTTAATATTGGAGTTCATAGGGCTTTCACCCATTAGGTTATTATGAATCTTTTTGTATAGTTTAATTGCATTTAAAACATCTCCAAGGTAGTATTCGACTAAACCATTTTGAAATGAACCCTAGATTCGGGTTCGCGTTAGATTAGTTATTGTAAGCCCAAATTAAGTTAGGGCTTTTGATCTATGGACTAAAACGAAGGTGTAGGAGGTTTCAATTACCCGAAAGAACGATGAATTGATAGTGTACGGTAGGGATGAGTTTCGACGATGACGGGTTTGATTTCCGGCGTCTTATGCTGTAATTCCGGGGAGATTGGTGTGCGTAAAACTTCAGAGAGGGTTAGTTACGGTGCGTAGTTGCTTGGTTTGAGAGAGTAACAATAAAAATGAACGAATTTGATGAGTAAAAGATGAAGAGGTCGACGGTTTCTGTTTAAGATACATAATTGGTTTTAATTCAAGTGTAATATCGATGTTTAATTGACTAATGATGGTTGTTAATAGACGAACGTGTATAACGGTTACAAAGTTGAACGAATTTAGGATTTAAGTTCGTTTTTACGTTTCAACTGTCAAGAGGCGCGACCGTGCCAATAAGAGGCGCGACCGTGCCAATGCACCGGGCGCGACCGTTCCAAAGCAAGGCGCGTGACCGTGCCAGAACGAGGCGTGACCGTGCCTATTAGGGTTTCTGGTTATTTACAAAATCAGCCCTTACAACTTAAACTTTGACAGAATTAGCTTGGTTAGGATTTAACAGAACACCTAACGGGATCATTAACTGAGTTATCTATAGGAGGTGTTACCACGTGATTATGAGTTCTAAATCTTGAATTAAAATACATTCAGCTAACAGTTAATGAGGCATAGGTTTGAACAAGTATTTGATTTAATGTAGTGTTGTTATTTTATTAAGTAAAATAAATTAAAATAGGGTCGAAAAATCAGAGATGTTACAGTCTCCCATGTTAAGGGAATTTCGTCCCGAAATTTAACTAATGGAGACTACTAAATTAAGAAAGAGGTGGGAGTTTTGGGTCTTCGGTGAATTTTGACTGTTAGATTCTGGGGAGTGTAACCGTTGACATGGTTTAGGCCTGATACTCGAGGTTGGATATGATTGATGACAATGAATTTAGTTTTGAAATGAACTTAAGGAGAAGATTGTCGAATAATAATTTGATTTCTAAAGGTGAGATGCAGTACTTGGAACGAATTTGAATCAGGGTTTGTGCAAGATGTAGTTTAATATGCTTAAAATTGTCAGTGGGTAAAAGATTTCATAAACATTGGTTTAAGTCAAAACTTCACGTGACATGAGCAACGCTACTTTTGATAATATTATAGGACACTATATATAGGAAGTACCATCGGCGTATCCACCATGCCCTTGTCATATAACATTAGTTTCGTTGTTACATATCATGATAAGTTTTAGGTCACAACACACGACAAAATTTCACTATGCTTTCCATGCGCTGATTTTCATAATTCCGTGTGCACCCGTAATAACTCAAATCATCGCATGGCCCGTATAGATCTTTCCGTTGTGTGCGGGTCAAGGGGGCACAATTTCACTCTGATCACGTCTATTGTTATCACATTACAGTCGCTAACAAGTAACTATGTCCCTAATCAGGTCAGTTCGCAACTAAAGAGTAGTAAAGTAGTATAACTTAAAGTTTCTTAGTTTGCTCGTGTTTGAACAAGAATGCGTCAAACCCCGAGTCGTTTTAGAGTATTATGGTCTTCAACTTTGGTGAACAAAAGTGCATGACCATGTCTTGTGTATAATGAAATCAATCAATTGCAATAATTGTAAGCAAATTTTTCATGTATAAAGTAAACACACAATTCTCATGTATGATCTAGTGTCACGTTGCTCGTAATCAAATAGGTCTCATGTGTAGCGTGAACAATTTAGCGTCATATATTTTATAAATCATTAAGCTTCCATGTGGAATGTAAACAACATAGTATCATGTGTATTGTAGAAAATAAAGTTCATGTATGGTGTTGGCAACTTAGCATCATGTATTTTGTAAATAAACATCTTTCATGTGTAATATAAACAATTTAGTATCATGTATATTGCATAATGTGCATAATTTAGTATAATGTACCTTGTAACCAAATGGGTTTCATGTTTAATGTGATCATTCTAGAATTTTGTACCATTCAAACAATTGTTATGTATCATTTATATTGCAAACAACTAAGTTTCGTGTATTATGTCCTCAATCCAGTAGCATGTGTATTACAAATAAACATGTTCCGTGTGTTATGTGATCAATCCAGTAAATTGTGGTTTGTAGACAAACTAGTTTCAGGTATTATGTAATTTGTGTAGCATTGGATATATTGAGAATAATTGAGTTTCATGTACCATGTGGTTGCGTTGGTTTTATTGTGAACGTGCATACGTAAGTTATTGAACTTCATGTGTGATGTATACTAACGGGTTTTGTATGTGATCGAGTGTTGCGGACAAGCGTGCTGTTTGGCGTTCCTGTTTAATGTGGTAGTTAGGTTCTAGCTCTTAAATCTCATTAAGGTTGATGGGGAGGGTTAACGTGTACACGGTATGGATCGTCTCTTGAAGCGACTAGCGAAAGGTAGCGAGGAGGTTCTGAAATATTCGGGGAAATGTGTTTACAAATACTGATCTTTGTTTGAAAAACAGAAAGTGGTAAATTGTTCTTGTTTGTAGATATATAAAGTAGTGAATCCATTAAGTCACATAATTTAAATAAATAGACAATTTATAGGAAAAATCTTTTAATTTAAATTTTCAGCTATTAATAAGAGAATATATATATATATATATATATATATATATATTTAGCGGAATTATTGGCTAAACAAGTATTCGTATACTAATTTAGCCAGGGTTTAGAAATATTTACTTTAATGAGGAAAATCATAATTATTTATCAATTCGAAATAATATTTTTATAAAATAGATTGTATTAAGTTTCCTTATCAGGTGAAAAGTTTTATGGAAAATTTATATTTTTGATACTATCTAAAAGTTTGATAAACATTTTGTTTGAACAAGATAATGAGGTTTGTTTAAATCAAACAATAGGATGATTTGTTTACGAAGGAGATTGCTGGTAGCGTACTAAATCGTATTGAATGAAGAAGGTGATTGTTGGAACATTTTGAAGAAAATATGATGGGTGTGATTCACACTCAACGGGTCGAACCCATAAATAATAATTTTAGAATTGAAATATATAAAATTGATTAAATGCTGAAATGTTAAACATTATTCAAAACACAGGGAAATAGTTCTCAAACTGAAATAAATAAGAAAAATAATTCTGTTAACGCCTCTTGTAGCTTTCCACTAGAAGGAGAATAATTCCCAATACGAGCCCCGACCCCTGCTCCTTTATTTTGTTGTTTTTTTTCCTGTTTGCTCCTATGCTTTCACACACACGCATGTATATATTTATATATATAAAAAAAAAGAGACTCAAATAATTAAATTGTTGACATCAAGGTATTATAAATTTTATACATTTTTAGACAAATAATATGATAAACAAATCCGTTTATAAATAAACTTTTAAAGCCATAAAATAATCGTGGTAGTAACCTCGTGGCTTTATTAAACTTAAGGGGCTACGTATATACATATTTTACTCAAATCTTCAAAACGAAGTGATCTATAACATATTATAAAACGATTTTATTTGTATTACTAATAACATAAATTTTAGTAATTGTTTTATTATTACATCTTTCATATTATTAATACTTTCACAAATAATATGATTTTAGTAATTATATGATTCGATAGTAACTTGATTTTCATTACTAATAATACTACAATTCTCATAACAAACTTATTTATTTCAAATCACATTCTTATAAATATTCTATTCCCTTATTTCTTTAACCTAATTAATAAGATATCTATTTTATTAAATTTATAAATAATATTTATTGTTGACACCTAAATACTCTTTTATAAGTAAAAACCTATAAAGAATTATTCCACGTAATTCCTTTTAGATATTATCACTATAGTTATCATTAAAATCCGAATCTTTAATTTTCATTCGTTCGTTCATTCGTTCCAAACCCTAAAGTCCCAAATCGTCCCGTTCTTCTTTCTTTTAATTGTTCCTATACATATTAAATAACTTATCTTATTTAACTTAGGACATACTTAATTCCTTTTGCTACAAGTTTCAAGTCCAACACTCTACTTATCAAGGTGAGTTTACATAACCCCTTTTTCATTTTCTACATTTTAGGATGAACATGATTTACATTGAAACTATTTGCAATATTACACAATACAATTCTGCATTATGATTTCATGTGACTATTTGTGCATTATGCTTTAATGCTATGAGTTATTACTACACATACATGACACAACTCATACAAGTACAAGCCAACGGTTAACAAATATAGATCTATTGAGTCTGATAAACTCACCCGGGTAGGGTGTTTGTTACCGACAACACATCAGGATAATACAAGGTCTTATGCCCTACATTAGGATAACATGCGGGTTATGCCCTTCAGTCACAAGGTTTGATTATACACTTAGTATAAGTACAGATTCTCCATAAGTGCCTTATATGCTATGTATCATAGGAATTGTATTAAACATTTTGAAATCATTTTTGTGATGCCAAAACTCATGTATGCTCACCAACTTTCTAGTTGACCCTGTTTTCAAATTATGTTTCAGGTACAAAGAAATGAGTTGAACAAGTTGCTTTCACTTAAGTTTGAGGATCTAGTTAATTAAATTGTGAACTCATTATGTATTTTCAATATCTTGTAATTGTTTGGATTTTGTATGGTTTGAAATGAAATAATTTAAAATATTACAATTTAGTCACCCATGTGCTCATGAATAGTCTACATGTCCCGCCCCGACGTTTCCTCCGTTGGTTGGGGTGTGATAGATTGGTATCAGAGCCCTGGTTATAGGAATTTAGGTTATTAGACACCCTTGACCTAGACTATAACCTTAGGACACCCATCATATGACATGCTATATGTTATATGATACTTGTCACATTGTTAAGTGCTACATGTTTAAAACTTTGTGTGATTATCTTACATGTTACCTTAAGTACTACATCGCATGAAACAATACATGATAGCCTATGTGTTACCTTACTTGATAACTCACATGCTCATAAACTATCTATGTAATACCTTCCTTACCACACTATTTGGCTGCATGCTACCTATTTGCCCCATTAAATGCTATCCTCAGTCTTATCACACACTTACACCTACCTAAGTCTTAATACCCCCTCATTCTTGCACACTAAGTCACCAACATCTTTTGTGAACAAATCTTAAACCCGTGGGCCAAATGCCCACTAGTAATGAAGCTAAGGAGCCCATTTACTCTCCAAGAAGAGGAAACCTATTGGAGCAAATGAACCTCACCTTTGGGCCAAAAAGCCCAACCCATAAAAATTATCATCATCACTAAGAGACCAAACGATAGTATTATTAGTACACGATGGCTGAAAGAGTGTGTGTAAACCTATAAGAGATTCTGGCTAAGGAAGGACCGGGTACTTAAGTGTGTCCCTTGTGACCCACCCCTCTTTCTTGGGAATTATCTTCATGGGTACACTACTTATAGGTCAAGTGTTACTCCTAAAATACTATTGTGAATACTCGGTGTCGTGACTAGTCAAACTCAAAATTCATGAAAGCTCCTATATCTAACACTTAGTATATTTTTCTATACCGCTTACAATCTTTTTCCTTTTTCTGCTAGACATGGACTCCTACTCTCCTCTCCTCCCTCGTATACTATCCCGGAACAGAGTCTGAACAGGAAGAAAACAGTGGATCACCAGACTATCGATCACCAACACTCCCAACTTCTAGAGCAAGGTTTGACATAAGAGCAGACTGGATTAGGAACACTGGCCCAAGACTTTGAACATCTGGATCACCTCCATCAAGAAACTCGTATCAAGCACCCCATCTACACAACCAGTTACCTCCCCCTATGAGAGACCCCTACCTAGCACCCGACCAATATCACCCTGACCCAAGGGCAAGGCAAACCATGGCACCCACTAGTGCTATGGGAGTCCCATTTGATGCCATCCACCAATACGTGAGAACCATAGAGTTTGTGAGACAAGGGATGGAGCACGGGATAAGGCATGACCTGCTAGGTCAAAGAATTGACAGCCTATGGAATCAAGTGTGGTGCCAGGAGGAGAAAATTGCAAGCCTGGAAGAAGAAAGAGAGATACTTGTTGCACGCACGAAAGCAGCAAGAGCTGAGGCCCGGTTTGCTATCCGAGTGACCATAGCAATGTTCATCTTGGTGCTCATCTGCTTTCTCGTTGAGAGCTACCTGCGATGCTAGGAGGATTGTTCTGTTTGAAACCACTACCCTATGTTTGGATCGTATCCAAGTTTTCCTTGCAAACTAATCATTCTATTTACTTAAATAACATCGTTATTTTACTCAAACAAAGCATCTATCAAGCCCTTAGTTTATAAATATTATTTAGAATATAAATTTTCAACAAACCTTTTTACCTTGTAAGAAAATTTAATGTGACTGATTTTATAAAACATTTTCTAAATAAATTATGACTTTGGTCTTGTTAAATAAAACCTTGGCTTAATTACTAAATAGTCTAGCCATTATTTTTCCTTTGAAACATTCCCTGTATGATAATTAAAAGTTAATAAAAAGGTTTTCCTAAAAATTATCCATATATTAGTTTCACCATCTTATTTATCTACAAACAAGAATAAATTACAATTACTTATTTATTTAGCAACAAAATCAGTTATTCGTAAGCACATTACTCAGAATATTTTCAGAACCCCCTCGTTATCTTGCACATTCGGTAATGTATGAGTGTACTTGCCACTTCAAAGAGATGAATCATTTTGCATAGACGTTAACCCTCCCTATAAACCTCAACAAGATCTAAAAAGCTAATACCCAACTACCCACATTATACATGAACACCAAAAACAACACGTTTGTCCGCAACACTAGATCAACTACAATGTTCGTTAGTTTGCGTCACTCATGAGATTCAAAAACTTACGTAGGAACATTTACAAGATACATAATACTGGATTGATCACATAAAAACTTAGCTGTTCACGATACACTTGCTACTCAATTGTTTACATGATACATGAAAACTTGTTTGTTTACAAAATACATAAATACTAAATTGTTCACCTTATACATAAAACCCATTTGTTTACTATATACATGGTACTAAACTATTCACATTATACATGAAACCCATTTGCCCACAATGTGCATAACAATATATCATACATCAAACTTTAGTGTTTACATTATACACGGAACTAAATTGTTGCAATTGACTGATCATATTATACGCAAGGCATGATCATACACTTTATTCACTAAAGTTGAAAGCTATAACACTTTGAAACTACTCGGGGTTTGAAGTATTCTTGTTCAAACATGAGAAAGCTATGGAACTTTAAGTCATACTACATTATTACTCTTTAGTTTCCTAATTGACCTTACTATCTAGGGACATAGTTATTTATTAGCAGCTTATACGTGAAAACAATAGATATGAACTAACAAATTTTAGTGCTCCCTCTTAACCCGCACACAGTGAAAGGATCTATACGGACCATGCGACGATTCGAGTAATTACGGGTGCACACGTAATTATAAAAATCAGCGCATGGAAAGCATAGTGAATTTTGTTGTGTGTTATGGCATAAAAACTATCGTGATATGTTGAAGCACGTTTATGTGACAGACACTCTGCATGTTGTCTTAGCTTATGTAATTGTCTTTATGTTTTTGTATTTGTATTTAAATATCTGTATGTACTGATTATCGAGTTGTAATCACATACGTATGTACTTAGTCTTGTCTATTTCTATTAAGTGGGATGTATATCCTGCGTACTTAGCAAGTACGCAAGAACAAAGTCTTCGTACTTGCTAAGTACGCCTGAGTTAAACCCTGCGCACTTAGCAAGTGCGCAGGCAACAGGTCTAGTATATATAGCTGTTAGTGACCGAATGTATGTACTGTGACGTTTCGGATTTTTCGTTCTCGCACTTGTATTATAATTATCGTGTAATCATTCTCTACTTTAATAAAGTGTAAGAGTTTTATTTGGTTTTATACAAACAGGTATTTTATTTTACGGATTTAAACTAATTAGAATTTTATAAATTTTAAAACTAATATAAAGTTTTATATAAAAATCTAAATTTAAAAAGTTGTATATTTAATAAAATAACCTATTTAAATAAGATAAATAACTTTTATAAAAATTATTTATAATAATAAAAAATAAAATAAGTTTATAAAAACATTTTTAAATTAATTTTATTTAAAAGAAATTAAATTAATTTATTTAAATAAAAGTTCAGGGGTTGTATTGTAATTAAACAAACTAGAAGGATTTAAAACTGAAATCGACTAAGGGCTGTTTCTGGTCAATTTAAACTACAAGGGCCCATCCGTATTAATTTTAAGGGCTAATTCGAGTCAAACCAAACTCCAGGGACTAAATCTGTCAATTCTCGATTCGTTTATCCGGTCACCCCCTCCGATGGTCCGGCGGGTAAAGAACTTTCCGGCGACGCCCGACAAGGCTGTTTCTCTGCACCTCGACAGCCGCTAAAGGCTTCTCTGGCTTCGTCTCTCCCACGCGAACAAGACCCCCCGACCAATTGGTCTCCCCAACATAAGGATCGTCTGATCCTGTTGGTGGTCGAGAAACCCACGTTCGAATTCGCGCCCGACAGACCACCTCCACGCGTGTTGAATGTCTGGTTAGTTTCGTCTCGTCCAGACTAGTGTCGAAACGTGCCCAATTGCACGCTTTGTCATAAGAAACGAACTCGACTATAAATAGCCATAGTCGGACCTTCTAAAGTCTGGGCCATCAAAACTACTTAGTTTCGATTGAGTAAATGGTCAATCGAAACTAGTAGTTTCGATAGATAGTAGTTTCGATAGATGGTAGTTTCGACAGCCTGCATATCACTTATAAATGATCAATCGAAACTAGTAAGTTTCGATAGAGGGTAGTTTCGACAGCCTGTGTATCACTTATAAATGATCAATCGAAACTAGTAAGTTTCGATAGATAGTAGTTTCGACAGTTCTGCGTATCACTTGTAAATGGTCAATCGAAACTAGTAGTTTCGATTGAACACAGTTTCGATACCTGTCACAACTATAAACAGTTTCGATCAAATCAGTAATTTCAAGTAAATTTGGACCTACTTTTATGCAAATAACACTAAGAAATGTTATTATAAACCTATACACAATTAAATACTAATACGCACATGTAAACATACAATAATACCCATTTATCTACATAGGGTTTCAACGTGCTTAGACTTCAACATCTTTATCACCTACACGCGTGGAAAAATACCCGCTTGCAAGGTGAGTTACATAGCCCCTATTTTACATTTTTATACGTTTTGGGGTGAAACATTATGCATGCTACTCACATTGTTTGTACGTGTTATACATGAGACTATATGCTTATTCTTTGGATATACATACATTTAAACACAAGACAACCAACTGTAATATTGATAGATCTATTGTGCCTGACCAGCCCACCCGGTTAGGGTGTTTAGTACTGCATACTCGGATATAACCGCGTGTTATATTCAAACATATCGGATATAGTGGGTAACTATATTGAAACATACCGGACTTAGCTGTTGTGCTCTGTTCAAGCGCGTCAAACTCGGTTTGAATTGTGATTAAATAAATGATACATCATATATACTATGTTTAACAAGATAAACAATGAGTTGCAAAACCTTTTTATCTACTACTCATCGGAACTACAAACCCATGTACTCACCAACTTTTTAGTTGACACTTGATTTAAATAATGTTTCAGGTTTGGATATGTGATTGCTTGCCGAAGATTCCTCCACTTAAGAACTATGGACCTAGTTAAATAAATCAATGTTTTGAACTAGATTAGGTTATTTGAAATGTATTGTATTTGGATCTTTGTTGTCTTTAAATTTAATTAATGAATTATGCAACATTTTAGTTATCATGTGCTTTTGAACAATCATTCCATTGTCGGCCTCGATGATTCCGCCATCGGTCGGGGTGTGACAGATTGGTATCAGAGCCATGGTTATAGGGAATTAGGTTATTAGACACAATGACCTAGACTATAACCCTAGGACTCCCTTTTATGTGTTATGTGCTAAATGATAAATTGCTATGTGAATTATTTGTAGTTAGGTATTATTTGAATTTTCCCGAGTTTGGTACATGAGACTTATACACATACATACAAGACTTTGATACATGATACTTACTTTACATACATGTTTGACAAACAAACTTATGCAAACAAATACACTACCCATCCTTATCCATACTCTTTCCTAATCCGTATTAATTGCAACAATTCCTACACATTTTATACTCATAGACTCTCAAGTCTATCAAAATCTTATCTCGTCAACGACTTAATTTCTTGAGACCAGTAAAGGACACGTGCAATCTGGAAGGGTGACGCCTGTACATTGGGTTTTCTGTCTAGGAAAGCATTTCGTATAAATCCAAATAAACGGACCCGTATGCTTTCCTGGGAATTCCTGAAGTGAGTGTTTACCTATAGGCTAAAGCATGTCTCTTGGAACGTTTCGGGGAATTATTTAACGTTGATAAGTCAATGTATTCGCAAGGATACAATCCAAACTTAAACTCAAAATTTGGGGACATTATATCAAGATAGGAAGAACTAGACAAACATGCAAAGCAAATCATTATTACGGGTGCACACGTAATGACGATTTGTAATGCACGCAAGTCCCGGCAATTCCTATTATGCAAATAATGATCTATAACATCATGTTCTACCCGGAATAGATGACTTAGTTTCCCCCATCAACTTAGAATAAATACACATGCACTGGCACGCGTCATGTTGAATCCCGTTTTTCGGCCTACATTATTTCCCGCTATAACTCATATATATCCATCTTATCTACAATACCATTGTCTTTTCTTATGGTGTTAGAATGTCTCCTTGACGTGCAAACTCTAGCACTTCCAACCCGGATCTTGCTACTCTTCTTGCCCAGCTGGTAGGGCAAATGACCCAAGCAAATAACAACAGTGACGGGTCTCACAACATCCAAGGGAACGGTGGTACCAACCCGCCTCACTTCACGTTTAAGCACTTTAACTCGTTCAATCCTACAAAATTCTTTGGGACTGAAGGTGCTACCGGCCTACTTCAATGGTTTGAAAGCATGGAAAGCACATTCCTAAACAGCGACTGTCCCGATAATCTTCGGGTTCGTTATGCCACAAGTGTACTCCAAAAGAGAGCCCTCACCTGGTGGAACGGTGAGAAAGGCACTCGTGGTGCTGAGGTTGCTACATCCTTATCATGGGATGATCTGAAGAAGGCCATGACTGATGAATTCTGTCCTCGGAATGAAATGAGGAAGCTCGAGGTTGAGTTTTGGGATCTTGCCCAAGATAGCGGGGATAATCTGGCCTACACCACCCGGTTTCAAGAGCTAAGTCTACTGGTGCCTCATATGATCACTCCCCTTGCTCGGGGGATTGAAAAATACATAGGCGACCTGCCTATGCAAATTCAAGATGCTGTGCTAGGAAGCAATCCTCCTACACTTGAAACTGCTATCCGTCTATCTGCTACACTATCCGACAACCATGTCAAAGCCGGAACCTTAACAAGAAAGGGTTCCAAGAAGGTTGTTTCTACTCTTGCGGCCGTCAAAGATGTAAAACCCGAGTCTTCTAACCGCAACAAGAAACGAAAGGGTCGAAACTTCGCAGCCGTAACTCCCGCTGTGCCTGCTATTCAAGCAGCCCCTTTGGGTCAAAACCCGAAAACTTATCAGGGCCCGAATCCCAATGCCAGACCTGCAAGTACCATCATCCTGCCAACCTACCATGCCGATTGTGTTCAAGCTGCGGACGATATGGACACGTGGTCACTACTTGCCGTACTCGTCCTCCCGTCCATCAAGCTGCTCCAGCCAACCTCCTAATCTATCCGGCACCTCTCAATGGTCGGGCATGTTACGAATGTGGAGACCCAAACCATTTCCGTGACCGATGCCCAAAACTTCATCATCAAGGTGGTCCTCAGGGATGAGCGTTTAACATAAACGCTAATGAGGCTCAAGCAAACAACGACGTGATAAACGGTACGTTTCTCGTAAACAATCATTATGTATCCGTTTTATTTGATACCGGTGCCAATAGGAGTTTTGTATCTCTTACCTTTGAATCTCGACTTGCTAAACAAAGAACGAAACTTGACAATTCTTACTCCGTGGAGATAGCAAACGGAAAATCTATTACTATAAATTATGTTATCTGCGACTGCAATCTCGAGCTTAATAATCACAAATTCTATGTTGATCTCCTTCCAATGCAATTAGGAAGTTTCGATATTATAATTGGCATGGACTGGTTATCCAAGCACCATGCCGATGTTATTTGCTAAGAAAAGTGTATTCGTATACCTCACTCTTCGGGCGACACGTTAGTTATGTTTGGTGAAAAACCATGTCGTGGTCTTCAAATCATGTCTTGCACATTGGCACAAAAGTACTTGCGGAAAAAGTACGTTGCCTTCTTGGCCCACATAGTTGACGCGAAAGACAAGGGTAAGAAATTGCAAGACATTCCAATCATTCAAGATTTTCCCGAGGTATTTCCCGAGGATTTACCTGGTCTTCCTCCCCCTAGACAAGTGGAGTTTCGTATCGACCTTGTGCCCGGGGCAACTCCCGTGGCAAAAGCCCCCTATCGTCTTGCACCTTCCGAGATGCAAGAGCTTGCAAGTCAATTACAAGAACTCTCATCCAAAGGATTCATCCGCCCGAGCCATTCACCTTGGGGTGCTCCCGTACTGTTCGTAAAGAAAAAGGATGGATCGTTTCGAATGTGCATCGATTATCGTGAACTCAACAAGCTTACAATTAAGAACCGTTATCCTTTACCCCGTATCGACGATCTTTTCGATCAGCTTCAAGGTTCAACATGTTTCTCCAAGATTGACCTTCGTTCCGGGTACCATCAACTTCGTGTTCTTGATGAAGACATTCCGAAGACTGCCTTTCGGACTAGGTACGGTCACTACGAGTTCATGGTCTTGCCATTCGGTTTGACTAATGCACCTGCGGTCTTCATGGACCTCATGAACCGTGTATGCAAACCTTATTTGGACCAGTTCGTGATCGTTTTCATTGACGACATTCTCATCTATTCTAAAACGAAAGCGGAACATGAACAACATCTTCGTTTGATTTTGGAACTCTTGAAGAAAGAACAACTATACGCCAAGTTCTCCAAGTGTGAATTCTGGCTAAAAGTGGTTCAATTTTTGGGACACATAGTCAACGATAAGGGAATTCATGTGCACCCGGCAAAGATCGAGGCGGTAAAGAATTGGAGTACTCCTAAGACTCCTACCGAGATTTGTTCATTCCTTGGACTAGCAGGTTACTATCGTCGTTTCATCTCAAATTTCTCCAAGATTGCGGTCCCGCTCACTGCCTTGACTCACAAAGGTAAGCACTACGAGTGGGGACCCAAGCAAGAGGAAGCTTTCCAAACTCTAAAGCACAAGCTCTGCAATGCTCCTATTCTAACTCTTCCTAGTGGTAATGACGACTTTGTCGTTTATTGTGATGCATCCAACCAAGGTCTTGGTTGTGTTCTTTTGCAACGAGGTCATGTAATTGCATACGCATCACGTCAACTCAAGGTCCATGAGAAGAACTATACGACCCATGATCTCGAGCTTGGTGCTGTCGTTTTCGCCTTGAAAATTTGGAGACACTATCTATATGGCACCAAATGCGTGGTTTTCACCGACCACAAAAGTCTCCAACATATTTTCAATCAAAAAGAGCTTAATATGAGGCAACGACGATGGGTTGAACTTCTAAACGACTACGACTGCGAGATCCGCTACCACCCCGGCAAAGCAAACGTTGTAGCCGACGCCTTGAGTCGTAAAGAACGTATCATGCTTCATAGTGTTCATATTCATAACGATATCCAAGCCCGTATTCTCAAAGCACAACGCACCTCGGTTACCGGGGGAAACATGTATCAAGAGATGGCATGTGGCGTAGAACTCTTGTTAGAAACCAAAGCTAACGGTCTATTGTATTACTTGGACCGTATCTGGGTTCCCGATCGCGACGATCTTCGTATATTTTTGATGAACGAGTCCCACAAAACTCGATATTCGGTACATCCCGGAGCTGATAAGATGTACATGGGTCTCCGTCAGCAATATTGGTGGCCCGGCATGAAAAAGGATATTGCCCTCTTTGTGGAAAAATGCCTAACTTGTTCTAAAGTGAAGGCCGAACACCAGAAGCCTTCCGGTCTCCTCGAACAACCTGAAATTCCCGTGTGGAAGTGGGAGAACCTTGCTATGGATTTCATCACCAAACTCCCGCGCACTTCTAGTGGGCACGATAGTATCTGGGTTATTATCGATCGACTTACAAAGTCTGCTCATTTCTTGCCTATTCGTGAGGACTATCGAGTCGAGAAATTGGCTCGGATCTACATTGATGAGATCGTAAGTCATCACGGAATCCCTTTGAACATCATCTCCGATCGTGATTCGCGTTTTACTTCCCGATTTTGGCAATCATTGCAATCAGCACTTGGTACTCGTTTGGATTTAAGTACGGCTTACCATCCTCAAACTGATGGATAAACCGAACGAACAATCCAAACTCTTGAGGATATGCTTAGAGCTTGTGTCATTGACTTTGGTGGCAATTGGGATTCTCACCTACCACTGATTGAATTTTCCTACAACAACAGCTACCACTCAAGCATTAAATGGCACCGTTTGAAGCTCTTTATGGACGGAAATGTCGTTCACCGATTTGTTGGAACGAAATTGGTGAAGCACAAATCAACGGTCCCGAGCTTATCCAAGAAACCACCGATAAAGTCTCTCTTATCCGTGACAACATTCGAGTAGCAAGGAGTCGACAAAAGAGCTATGCCGATAGACGACGAAAACCCTTGGAATTTCAAGTTGGAGATATAGTTCTTCTAAAGGTATCACCTTGGAAAGGCGTAGTCCGATTTCGAAAGAGAGGAAAACTTGCACCTCGATATGTGGGTCCATTCAAGATACTCGAAAGGGTAGGAAAAGTGGCCTACAAACTCGATCTTCCTTCAGAACTTAGCAACGTTCATCCAACCTTTCATGTATCAAATTTGAAAAAGTATCTATCCGATGAGAATCTCCACATCTGTCACACCCCCAGATTTATTTACTTAATGAATAAATAAATAAATACAGGTTGCAACGATTGGTTCATTACACGATAGCGAAAGCTGTAATAGTGATTTCTAAGACATGATTACATATACAATTACTAAAATTAAGTAATACTATGATCTAATTTCTTCTAGATCAACGACAGACTTGATACTTGATATTCTACGTCCTTCCAGCTACTAGGAAATGATCCAACATAGCTAGCGTATTCCAACCGTGCCAGAGCTATGAATTACCTGAAAAACATACTTAGAAATGTCAACACTAAGGTTGGTGAGTTCACAGGTTTGATTGTTGCAATGTAAAGTGATTTTCCTTGAAAACGTTGATATTGTGCACATGGCCATGATACGAAACTGTTTTCCTTGAAAACATTAAAAATATGTACACGAGTTTAAAGTAAGGTTGTTTTCCTCGAAAACATGTGATGAATTCATAGTAATAAAACGAGTAGTTTTCCCAATGAAAACATGTGATGACAACATAGTCATAAAACGAGTAGTTTTCCCAATTGAAAACATGTGATGACTTCATAGTCATAAAATAAGTCATTTTTCCTGAATACATTGATACTGTGTACATGGCCATAATATGAAACTGTTTTCCTTGAAAACATTGATAAAAACATTTCCACGTAAACGAATGGCAAAACCATTGGTGTATAAGTGATTGACAGATCCATCTGCACGAAAACGTTTCAATGAATATGATAAACAAAACAAGTAATGTTGACCCATTTGTAGACTAGCTAGGAATACAAATAATATGTACATACATGAGGCATAACCAAACCATGACACAGGTGTTTTGCCCCTCGCTCATACCTCACGAGCAATGTTTGAACACTATGCGGTCATTTGGCCAGAGGGACCCATGGTTAGCGCGACTAACCATGACCGGGGGTGTCAGACCCAATAGTATTATTCATAGAATCTCAGGCTAATCTATAGCTAATGGTTATAAATATGATGGTCAGGGGACTTTACGAGCTCCAAATGTGTTCACTCATGCATACATAAAGGTCGAGTCTTGTTTTCTTGTTATCATATAAAAATAGTTATAAGTATGTTCTTCCCCCAAATAGTACAAAACAGTAAAAAGGGGCCGTGAAACTCACCTTGAGTTTGTATATGTTAGCAACGATAATTGCTCCAGTCAAACTTGACTATTCGTACCCTAATTACAAAAACGGTAATTCGTGTTATGACCGAATGTCTCCTATGTAAATTGTTCACCGATTTAGCAAATCTGATTGCTTTTGTTTAAATATCTTTTTAGTTTTTCAACACTTGTTTCATTATAAAATAGTTCTAAGTTACTACCCCATGGGACTGATGAACAGGTATTGAAACTTTCTTAGTTTCGATTGAACATAACAGATATCGAAACTTCCTAGTTTCGATTGAGCAAAACAGGTATCGAAACTACCTAGTTTCGATTAAGTAATAGGTATCGAAACTACCTAGTTTCGATTGAGTAAACAGGTATCGAAACTACCTAGTTTCGATTGAGTAATAGGTATCGAAACTACCTAGTTTCGATTGAACAAACTGGGTATCGAAACTACCTAGTTTCGATTGGCAAGAATAGTATCGAAACTACCTAGTTTCGATTGAGCAATAGGTATCGAAACTACTTAGTTTCGATTGAACAACAGGTATCGAAACTATAGTTTCGATTACTGAACTTTTGATTGACAGAATCAGTCCTGCATATTTTTATGTTTTAATCTTGAATTTGATACACTTTTCTTGTTATTTTTCTTATGTTCAAGTAAACTGTATGTTTAGCTACGGTTTTAAAGAAAATAATATGGATGGTATCGAGTTTTTACCTCTGGACAGAGATGATGATTTTTGAGAGAAACAGAGAATGATCTTGACTTCTCCTGCTAAAAACCTTTGAGAAAACACTTGGAACTCTCCTTATAATACCAAAATAAAGGATTCGAGTATTCGATTATGGAAGAACACCAAAAGAAAGATGAAAATGGTGGTGGTGTTATTGCCGTATGATAGAAAGAAAATAGATGGAGTGTGGGTTTGAATGGTAAGGTGATAGATATGATGGGAGATGAAAGTCTTTATCTAGCTTGGGAAGGAAAAGGGTATGGTACAAAAACTAAACAATTAGAATGTGGAAAAATGGAATGAGGGGTGGGTCCTCTTTGAGGCTCTCGGCCGAGAAAAGAAAAAGGAAAAGGGTATGGGTTGGTTAATTTATAAATTAAGTAGAATTAGGTGAAGATATTTTAGGTTGTTAGTTGTTTAAATCTCGGTTACGATAATAAACGGTAAATTAATTCGGTATAGGTTCTCAACGATATTAGAATTTTAATTTAATTAGTCAAAGGCTCATTAACGAAAGATATTGAAATCTTGGATTGTATAATTCGTTGAGGTGATTATTTGTAGGTATGAGTACCTAAAGGTGGCGCTACATAGTAACGTCTTCGAAAGGTTCATTATTTTACTTTTACATATATTTTATGATTTAGTCTTAAAAATAAACCATAGTTCAACGTAAATTTTGTGTAATATATATATATATATATATACATATATATATATATATATATATATATATATATTTTCCTGGTTATTTAATTTAACCACTAGTGTTCGTATCCTGGTACGTGAACCGGTAACTCCTAGAATTACCAAATATGAATAACACGTACGGATATTGACCTGAAATGTCGGGTGTCACATTCTCCCCATGTTAAAAGAATTTCGCCCCGAAATTCAATTTGTGTCCTCTTGAACTGGTGTATCCTTAAACAAGGATGGGTATTTTGTTTTCATTTGATTCTCTCGTTCCCATGTATACTCAGGACCACGCTTTGAATTCCAACGTACTTTAAACAGTTTGATTCGACTACGCCTTGTTTTCTGAACCTTCCAATCTGAGACTTCGATGGGTTCTTCAACGAAGTGTAGCTTGTTATCTATGTGAATCTCATCAGGCGGTATAATTAATGTCTCGTCTGATAAGCACTTCTTGAGATTTGATACATGAAACGTATCATGTACATTGCTTAGATCTTGTGGCGACTTGAGCTTGTATGCCACAGGGCCAAACCTAGTCAAAATTTCAAATGGTTCAACGTACCTAGGGTTAAGCTTGCCACGGTTGTCAAATCTTGCAATTCCTTTCCAAGATGAGACCTTTAACACGACTTTGTCTCCCACTTGGAATTTTAATGGCTTTCGTCTGTTGCTAGCACAACTCTCTTTCGTCTGCATTGAGTGGTTTTCAGACGATCTTTGATTTTGACGATCTTATCAATGGTTTCCTAGCCAATATAAGGACCAGTCAAATGCTTTTTGCCAACCTTTACCCAACATAGCGATGAGCGACACTTACAACCATACAAAGCCTTAACGGAGCGGCTTTAATGCTGGTATGGTAGTTGGTATTATATGAAAATTCAGCCAACGGTGGTGAGTATCCCAATTTCCTCCGAAATCGATTACACACGCACGGAGCACATCTTTTAAAGTTGGATGGTCCTTTTTACCTTGACCGTTCTTCTGGGGATGATATGCAGTGCTCATGTCAAGGCGTATGCCCAATGCTTCTTGTACTGACTGCCAGGTTCTTGACATGATTTGACTGTCCCTATTAGAAAAAATGGAAATTGGCATACCATGCCTAGCCTCAATTTCTTTAATATTTAGCCTCGCACGCTTCTTACTTTTATCTGTCTCCTTTATTGGTAGGGAGTGAGCGGATTTCGTCAAACGACTGACGATTACCCATATAGTATCATAGCCGTTAGGTGTTCTGGGTAGATTTGTAATGAAACCTATGGAATTCTCCTCCCATTTCCATGGAGGAATCTGCGGTTTTTTTTTTTTTTTTTTTTTTTTTTTTTTGCGTTCACTCAGGTGATTGCTAACATTTTGCTTTTATTGTCGGTTATCTCCCAACATAGATAGCAATTTCTCCCTTCATGTTTTGCCACATAATGGAGTTCCTCGGGATCCTTATACGTTTTTTTTTTCGATTCTGGATGAATGGAGTACTTGGGCTTATGGACTTCATCCATAACCTTCCACATAGGCTACCGATACCTGGTACCCAAATTCTATCTGTATCATCCAACTTAGGTTTCAATTATTTGATTCCATTTACTTGGTAGTCGGTATTCGAAAGCAAAGCGAATACTTCCCCGACTAACTATATTAAACGTGCAAGAACCACTTTATTTGATTACCCTCAATATGGTAGGGTTATGTGATTCTCATTCCTGGTAATGAAAGGAATGGTGCCTGCGAATCTTGAGCGTATGTTGACACATACCCTCTATTCGTCTACGCACTTTGTCACAAAAGCAGATCTCTATAGATCTTAGGAAAGAATTACTCGACGAGGTGTCTAGGTTTTAGTTGAATACTGGGTAGTAATGACACAGTACGGAAATGAAACTTTATGTTTGTCCCTCTTATTCTTTTCGAAAGCATTTTCTTGGACTAAGACTTTATTCTTAATTCAGGTTTCGTGTTATCTATGATCTTCCTTTAAAATGGGTCATAATTGATTTAATATTTCAAGATTCCTTGTGTGCTCTCACTAGCAAAGTTCGAGTCTAATCACCACTTTACCCGTTGCTTGTACCACCCTTCTGAGGCAGACTAGCCTTTGGGTTGTAGCGTCCTGATCTATAAACTCATGTCTCGACTATCACACCTTCAAAGTATGTAAGCCATACGAAGTTCGATGTTTGTTTGGAATATTCATATTCCGTCTAGCTGAGGGAATGAATAGTAATACTGTGAGAATGGTCTCATCGAATTAGTGCTTTCCCCAAAATGGGCTATGGGTTTGTCAACCCATTAAGTTGGCAGAAAGGGTTGATAGCCAACTATTTGTCATACAGTGTGTATGCACTTCCTTAGTGTTTGAATGGTGCTTTGGTGACTTACTGTTACGTATTCCACTCATATAGGTTATAGCCTCAAAATCCTTAGCACAAGGATAAAATTAAGGTAATGAGTGTTAAACGTTGAGACTTTTGTATTCTAACTGAGTCTACTCCAAGAGATCATTTCTTAACAATAGATGCTCTAGAGCTTCCCAATTATAGAAAACTAGGAGTGAAAGATGCAATCACACCTCTCTTTTAGGCTACATCTGGGATCCATCCATCAAGATGAACCTTTGGGAAGTGCAAGTACAAAAGAGTAATGAATTATCCTTCTCAGCTCTTTGTGAACAGTGGCCTATTGTGAATAGCTCGAGCTTACGCCCCTTATGCATATCATGAGCTAATGAGATTAGCATGAAATTCCGCATTTTGGGACTCCTTTAAGAGTTTTGCATGTCGTTTTCCGGTTAGTGCGACAATAGTCGTTAGTCCACACTTAGGTCTCTTTGGCATTCGCTTGAGCATCAACCCCGGCTTATCCATTGCAGAGAGAATAGTCAGACTTAAAGGTATATTGAATGTCAATGGCTGCGAGAGCAATCCTGTTTGACCGACATTCTGAAATGTCCGATTTCCTACTTGTCTCATGTCGAGCTTTCACAATATCCATAGGTGCCATGTGAATGCGGGTCAGAATAATATCCTACCCTATTACTGAAGTTAGTGCATAACACACTTGGCGTAACTTTCAAGCAATTGTGAGATTGAACTGTATGATGGATCCTGAGATTACGCTATAATCTCCCACAATAGTTGTGCAATTACTGTAAGTGTTAGTTGTGGTAACACTCAATTTGAAGCATTCCTGACAAGTAGAATCTCAAAGAATGAATGTGCGAATTCCTTCGTCGTTCAGGATTTACTAAGGATTGGTTGAATTCAATTTGAATTTCTCTCGTTTCTCCAAAACTAGGAGAATGCTTTGTGAGCACCTAATTGAGAAGTCTGATTTGATAGGATTCAATCCTTAATCAAGTGATTGAGAACGTGGGTTGATCATCAGCTTAGACAGTAAGACTCACTAAAGTTCCCATGCACTGCAAATTATGATTACGTGTGCACCCGTAATGATAATTTGCCTTGCCTGATCCCTATAGGGTTTCTTCTATCCCTAGCTTTTAATCAAAAGGGATTTGAAATAATCATTAGATTGCGTTTGCACATTTGTACATGAGTGTGTATTGTTTTATCGGATTACTCTTAATTATGAGTACCAATGCTCATGACTCTGCCGAATATGGCTGTTGTCAGATGAGGCTAATGGTAGAGAGGCACCACCAGTGCCTCTTAAAATAAAATATGCATGGTGAAATTCAGGCACTATGTGTTGGGCAGAGATCCTCAAATGAGTGTCGAGCAACTCGTGCTCCATGTCTGTATATATGCATGGATCCACATGATCCTGATGTATGTCTGGGTCTCCTGACTCTTGGAGTTCTCTCCCATTTAGTCCTACTTATTCACCTTGAATTCCCTTCTGTCTGGGCAATCATGCCTGCCAGATAACATGGCGAGAGTCTAGGCATCCGATCCGACAACTTATGAAGGAGAGTATTTATACCGCAAATATGTTAGAAAGATAGTTGCCTCCACGGTTAGAATAGTTGTCGGTATGGTGCAGGTATGGGTACAGATTTTGGTACGGGTTCAGTCTGTTGTGATACCAAGATCGGTAACTGACGGTCGTTGTCGTCTTAGTCCAAGCTCAGCTCGTAACTCGATCTTCTAAGGTTGCAGTATACTGAGTACCCGTTATTCTTGACTCGTAATCCGAATAGTAACATATTATATGTGTTTATTATTTTCACATTGTTGTATGTGTTTAAGTGTTCATTACATGTGTTATGTAATTGTATTAGTGTAGCTAATGGTACCCTAGTGTAACTCCATACACTAATAGTCTACACAAATTGTTCGGCAACGGTTGGAATTCCTATACTCAAGTCTCGGGTATTTTTAGTGTGATGCAAGTCTTAGAAATCTTGGTCCCTAAATGAGTCCTGTTAGAGCCTAGGTATCACTAAGGAAACCTAATTCGCTAAAACCATTGCTCTGATACCAATCTGTCACACCCCCAGATTTATTTACTTAATGAATAAATAAATAAATACAGGTTGCAACGATTGGTTCATTACACGATAGCGGAAGCTGTAATAGTGATTTCTAAGACATGATTACATATACAATTACTAAAATTAAGTAATACTATGATCTAATTTCTTCTAGATCAACGACAGACTTGATACTTGATATTCTACGTCCTTCCAGCTACTAGGAAATGATCCAACATAGCTAGCCTATTCCAACCGTGCCAGGGCTATGAATTACCTGAAAAACATACTTAGATATGTCAACACTAAGGTTGGTGAGTTCACAGGTTTGATTGTTGCAATGTAAAGTGATTTTCCTTGAAAACGTTGATATTGTGGACATGGCCATGATACGAAACTGTTTTCCTTGAAAACATTAAAAATATGTACACGAGTTTAATGTAAGGTTGTTTTCCTCGAAAACATGTGATGACTTCATAGTCATAAAACGAGTAGTTTTCCCAATGAAAACATGTGATGACAACATAGTCATAAAACGAGTAGTTTTCCCAATTGAAAACATGTGATGACTTCATAGTCATAAAATAAGTCATTTTTCCTGAATACATTGATACTGTGTACATGGCCATAATATGAAACTGTTTTCCTTGAAAACATTGATAAAAACATTTCCACGTAAACGAATGGCAAAACCATTGGTGTATAAGTGATTGACAGATCCATCTGCACGAAAACGTTTCAATGAATATGATAAACAAAACAAGTAATGTTGACCCATTTGTAGACTAGCTAGGAATACAAATAATATGTACATACATGAGGCATAACCAAACCATGACACAGGTGTTTTGCCCCTCGCTCATACCTCACGAGCAATGTTTGAACACTATGCGGTCATTTGGCCAGAGGGACCCATGGTTAGCGCGACTAACCATGACCGGGGGTGTCAGACCCAATAGTACTATTCATAGAATCTCAGGCTAATCTATAGCTAATGGTTATAAATATGATGGTCAGGGGACTTTACGAGCTCCAAAGGTGTTCACTCATGCATACATAAAGGTCGGGTCTTGTTTTCTTGTTATCATATAAAAATAGTTATAAGTATGTTCTTCCTCCAAATAGTACAAAACAGTAAAAAGGGGCCGTGAAACTCACCTTGAGTTTGTATATGTTAGCAACGATAATTGCTCCAGTCAAACTTGACTATTCGTACCCTAATTACAAAAGGGTAATTCGTGTTATGACCGAATGTCTCCTATGTAAATTGTTCACCGATTTAGCAAATCTGATTGCTTTTGTTTAAATATCTTTTTAGTTTTTCAACACTTGTTTCATTATAAAATAGTTCTAAGTTACTACCCCATGGGACTGATGAACAGGTATCGAAACTTTCTTAGTTTCGATTGAACATAACAGATATCGAAACTTCCTAGTTTCGATTGAGCAAAACAGGTATCGAAACTACCTAGTTTCGATTGAGTAAACAGGTATCGAAACTACCTAGTTTCGATTGAGTAATAGGTATCGAAACTACCTAGTTTCGATTGAACAAACTGGGTATCGAAACTACCTAGTTTCGATTGGCAAGAATAGTATCGAAACTACCTAGTTTCGATTGAGGAATAGGTATCGAAACTACTTAGTTTCGATTGAACAACAGGTATCGAAACTATAGTTTCGATTACTGAACTTTTGATTGACAGAATCAGTCCTGCATATTTTTATGTTTTAATCTTGAATTTGATACACTTTTCTGGTTATTTTTCTTATGTTCAAGTAAACTGTATGTTTAGCTACGGTTTTAAAGAAAATAATATGGATGGTATCGAGTTTTTACCTCTGGACAGAGATGATGATTTTTGAGAGAAACAGAGAATGATCTTGACTTCTCCTGCTAAAAACCTTTGAGAAAACACTTGGAACTCTCCTTATAATACCGAAATAAAGGATTCGAGTATTCGATTATGGAAGAACACCAAAAGAAAGATGAAAATGGTGGTGGTGTTATTGCCGTATGATAGAAAGAAAATAGATGGAGTGTGGGTTTGAATGGTAAGGTGATAGATATGATGGGAGATGAAAGTCTTTATCTAGCTTGGGAAGGAAAAGGGTATGGTACAAAAACTAAACAATTAAAATGTGGAAAAATGGAATGAGGGGTGGGTCCTCTTTGAGGCTCTCGGCCGAGAAAAGAAAAAGGAAAAGGGTATGGGTTGGTTAATTTATAAATTAAGTAGAATTAGGTGAAGATATTTTAGGTTGTTAGTTGTTTAAATCTCGGTTACGATAATAAACGGTAAATTAATTCGGTATAGGTTCTCAACGATATTAGAATTTTAATTTAATTAGTCAAAGGCTCGTTAACGAAAGATATTGAAATCTTGGATTGTATAATTCGTTGAGGTGATTATTTGTAGGTATGAGTACCTAAAGGTGGCGCTACATAGTAACGTCTTAGAAAGGTTCATTATTTTACTTTTACGTATATTTTATAATTTAGTCTTAAAAATAAACCATAGTTCAACGTAAATTTTGTGTAATATATATATATATATATATATACATATATATATATATATATATATTTTTCTTTTTATTTAATTTAACCACTAGTGTTCGTATCCTGGTACGTGAACCGGTAACTCCTAGAATTACCAAATATGAATAACACGTACGGATATTGAACTGAAATGTTGGGTGTCACAACATCCCTCTTGACGAAGTGCGTATTGACGAAAAAATGCACTTTGTTGAAAAACCCGTGGAAATCATGGACCGAGAAGTTAAGAAACTCAAGCGTAGCCGCATCCCCATTGTCAAGGTCCGTTGGGAATCTAAACGTGGACCCGAGTTCATTTGGGAACGTGAAGACCAAATGAAGACCAAGTATCCGCATCTCTTTTCATAGCCTCCACTAGTTGAATTTCGGGGCGAAATTCCTCTAACATGGGGAGACTGTGACGTTTCGGATTTTTCGTTCTCGCACTTGTATTATAATTATCGTGTAATCATTCTCTACTTTAATAAAGTGTAAGAGTTTTATTTGGTTTTATACAAATAGGTATTTTATTTTACGGATTTAAACTAATTAGAATTTTATAAATTTTAAAACTAATATAAAGTTTTATATAAAAATCTAAATTTAAAAAGTTGTATATTTAATAAAATAACCTATTTAAATAAGATAAATAACATTTATAAAAATTATTTATAATAATAAAAAATAAAATAAGTTTATAAAAACATTTTTAAATTAATTTGATTTAAAATAAATTAAATTAATTTATTTAAATAAAAGTTCAGGGGTTGTATTGTAATTAAACAAACTAGAAGGATTTAAAACTGAAATCGTCTAAGGGGCTATTTCTGGTAAATTTAAACTACAAGGGCCCATCCGTATTAATTTTAAGGGCTAATTCGAGTCAAACCAAACTCCAGGGACTAAATCTGTCAATTCTCGATTCGTTTATCCGGTCACCCCCTCCGATGGTCCGGCGGGTAAAGAACTTTCCGGCGACGCCCGACAAGGCTGTTTCTCTGCACCTCGACAACCGCTAAAGGCTTCTCTGGCTTCGTCTCTCCCACGCGAACAAGACCCCCTGACCAATTGGTCTCCCCAACATAAGGATCGGCTGATCCTGTTGGTGGTCGAGAAACCCACGTTCGAATTCGCGCCCGACAGACTAGCTCCACGCGTGTTGAATGTCTGGTTAGTTTCGTCTCGTCCAGACTAGTGTCGGAACGTGCCCAATTGCACGCTTTGTCATAAGAAACAAACTCGACTATAAATAGCCATAGTCGGACCTGCTCGAGCTCGCTACCCCTCTTCCACCCAATCTCACTCCAAATTGTAGGCACCATTACAATCGCCATCTCTGTGTGAAGCTGTGACCAAGGTTGTAGAGGCTAATCCCATCCAGAAGCTCGATTCTCATTCTGGACATCCTCGGATTTGAGACTCTGCCGTCCAGCCCCTTTGCGACCACGTAAGAATCCTCAACTTCGTTTCTTTACCTTCTGTTATCAAAAGGCAAGCTGAACCAATCGAAGTCACGACTCCAAACCATCGATTACCAGACAAACCACTGGTTCTGAAAAATTACGGTTTTATTTTTCTAAAGTCTGGGCCATCGAAACTACTTAGTTTCGATTGAGTAAATGGTCAATCGAAACTAGTAGTTTCGATAGATAGTAGTTTCGATAGATGGTAGTTTCGACAGCCTGCATATCACTTATAAATGATCAATCGAAACTAGTAAGTTTTGATAGAGGGTAGTTTCGACAGCCTGTGTATCACTTATAAATGATCAATCAAAACTAGTAAGTTTCGATAGATAGTAGTTTCGACAGTTCTGCGTATCACTTGTAAATGGTCAATCGAAACTAGTAGTTTCGATTGAACACAGTTTCGATACCTGTCTCAACTATAAACAGTTTCGATCAAATCAGTAATTTCAAGTAAATCTGGACCAACTTTTATGCAAATAACACTAAGAAATGTTATTATAAACCTATACACAATTAAATACTAATACGTACATGTAAACATACAATAATACCCATTTATCTACATAGGGTTTCAACGTGCTTAGACTTCAACAACTTTATCACCTACACGCGTGGAAAAATATCCGCTTGCAAGGTGAGTTACATAGCCCCTATTTTACATTTTTATACGTTTTGAGGTGAAACATTATGCATGCTACTCACATTGTTTGTACGTGTTATACATGAGACAATATGCTTATTCTTTAGATGTACATACATTTAAACACAAGACAACCAACTGTAATATTGATAGATATATTGTGCCTGACCAGCCCACCCGGTTAGGGTGTTTATTACTGCATACTTGGATATAACCGCGTGTTATATTCAAACATATCGGATATAGTGGGTAACTATATTCAAACATACCGGACATAGCTGTTGTGCTCAGTTCAAGCGCGTCAAACTCGGTTTGAATTGTGATTAAATAAATGATACATCATATATACTATGTTTAACAAGATAAACAATGAGTTGCAAAACGTTTTTATCTACTACTTATCGGAACTACAAACCTATGTACTCACCAACTTTTTAGTTGACACTTGATTTAAATAATGTTTCAGGTTTGGATATGTGATTGCTTGCCGAAGATTCCTCCACTTAAGAACTATGGACCTAGTTAAATAAATCAATGTTTTGAACTAGATTAGGTTATTTGAAATGTATTGTATTTGGATCTTTGTTGTCTTTAAATTTAATTAATGAATTATGCAACATTTTAGTTATCATGTGCTTTTGAACAATCATTCCATTGTCGGCCTCGATGATTCCGCCATCCGTCGGGGTGTGACATGTACGCACTCATTCTCTCTGTAGCCGGTTGTGATTATCAATAGACGAAGTTTGAAAGTATCTTGTGTCTTTGTTGTCGGTTTACTTTGTGTTGATTGATACTCCACCTAGTCACGGGCATTCCGCACCCTGTTCGACCAGGAACACACTTGCATGTGACGATCTGAGACACCCAAGGGACCTACAATTGGTATCAGAGCATTTGCTCTTGATTTTGAGTGTTGTGAGTGTGATAGGAGCATTTTTGACACAGTCTACAACCTTTCTACAAGGAAAAGTGACTGATTTTGGTGATTCTTGTGATAAAATAGAGGTAGCTCTTGAGCGCTATTTTAAAAGAAAAAATCCTTCAAAATCTGACATTTTTCTTGTTTGTTTGAGTGTTTTGATCATCAAGGGTTTGTTAGAAACAAGTTTCTAACCTTTTGGCTTGATCAATTTGTTCATATCTTGAAAATTTGAAGATCTGAGGTATTTCCGACGATCGGAAAAAGTTGGTGAGAGCAGGTGAAAAGGTGACATGCGTACTTACGCTTTTTGGCTAAAAGGACAGTCTTCGTGCGTACTTGACAAGTACGCAAGATCATTCTTGTGCGTACTTAAATTTTCCTCGTGCGTACTTAGCATTTACTCCTGCGTACTTACTAAGTACGCAAGAGGAATCTCAAGTACGCAAGAACAGTTTATTAAGTGTGCAAGGCAATTCTTAAGTGCGCAAGTTTTATTGACTTTCTGAATTTTTGACTAAGTTTTACCCTATGGAAAATCTTTAGAATCTTGGTAACTTGCTTAATTATGATAACGTGATTGGAACCCCACAGAAACCACCTAAGCTGCTTAATGTAAATGATTACTCAAACTGGAAAGCACGTTTTGAACAATATATATCTTATATCGATTCTTCATTATGGGGATACCCATTCTTGAGGATTATAAGCATCCCATATATACATATCTTGATGAGGAAGTTCCCAAGCCTATCTCCAAACTTGATGAAGAAGAAAAGAAAGTGTATGATAGAGAGAAGAAGGCACACGGATCTATTACAATGGCCTTGACTAGGGAGTTATTTCATAGCTTTAGAGGATACGATAACTCCAAGGATCTCTGGAAGGCTTTGCAGAAGAGATTTGAGGGAAACAACGACATCAAGAAGAGTAAGAGGGATCTTCTTAGGAAGCAGTATGAGTGCTTCAAATATCTGGAGAATGAATCCATAGATGAGCTCATCTCTAGATTCTATCATCTGCAAACTGAGCTGAAAGCTTTTGACCTCATCTATCCAAATGAGGAGTTAGTTGAGAAGTTTCTAGATGCCCTACCACCAAAATTTGGGATATACACTACCTTGATGAGATAGAACTCAAAGTTTTATGAGATGACTATTGATGAAGCAATAGGAAAGGTTCAAGCACATGATATGAACCTAAAACGAAAAGAGAGCTCTGGGAGACCTCAAATACAAGACCCTTCTATGTATTTTGGGACGTCTTCCACAGCCAAGTCATAGGGTTCTGGAATTGCCCTTTTCTCAGGGAACTCTCATGAGGAGGATAATTCAAACGTTTATGGTGGTCATGCTTGCTATACAGCATCTGTATCTGGTTCTGGTTCTGGATCTCATCATCAGAATTCCTCAAGAAATCTTTCTCCCACATCTTCAGCTAACCAATCTACAATAGCCAAAATAGCTGAAGATCATGTGGCTTTGTTTTCATCCTGCATGCTTGCCTATGAAAACTTCATTGGTGGCAAGCTAACGGATCCTGAAACCATAGAAGAAGACTTTAATCAGGTGGATCCGGACGATATGGAGGACATGGATATTCAGTGGAATATGGCCATGATCTTTAGAAGGGCCAAGCGTTTCCTGAACAGAACAGGAAGAAAGTTCAATGGTGGGTATTCAAATGCCAAGGTTGGTTTTGATAAATCCAAAGCCAAGTGCTATAAGTGTCAGAATTTTGGACACTTTGCTCATGAATGTCAAAAGGACAAAGCACCGACCTCGGGTTTCACCAGACCTAGCCAAGGAAACAGTCAAGGGTAAAACAACTCCAACAACCGTAATCAAAGTCAAGGTGGTACGTCCAACGCTTTGGTAGCTCAACAGAACGATAGCTTTGATTGGGGTGTTCATTTGGAGGATGCCATTATTGCTCAAACACAGGTTGGTCTCATGGCTGAGATCATGGAGATGATGGAAGCAGAGGAACGGGAAGCTTCTGTGGTGGACCATGAAGAGTCTACAACTGCAGTTGCCCTCATGGCTATTAGAGAGGCATCATGTTCATCAAATGAGATAGATTCTAACTCTTTTGCTGTCATTTCTTGTTCAAAATGTGTGAGATTAAAGGATGAAAATTCTAAGCTTCAGGACAAAGTCGAACCCCTTCGTATTGCAGCTTTAAGCTACAAAGAAAATGAAAAACGATACAAAGAGTCAATTGAAACTTTGAAGAAAGATAAACGTGATTATTCACTTAAAATCAGTGATCAACGGTTTCATTTAGATGTTGCGTACAAGGGGTTGGAAAAGAGAAACATTGAGATCACCAAACTGCAAAATGAGATCTTGAAGTTGAAAGGCAATATTGAGAAGTTGAAAAATTCTCGGTTTGCGGTGGAACACTACGAGTCTGTAGTAAAACAAGTGAATGGATTAGGGCTGGGTACTAATGCCATTCCTCCACCAGTAAGCGGGAAATTTGTCAACGGATTAATTGACATTGATTTGTCTTGCCTTGATGAGTCCTCAAGTCAGGATGATTCCTCTAACAAGGAGGATTCCTCAAGTAAGGCTGACTCCGCATCTGATGAAGAGTTTTTCACTGCTTCTGATGATGGGTCTGAGAACACCTGCCCTGAAGGTGTAGTCTCCAAGGAGTTGCTTGGTAAACATAAAGTAAAGAAAAACATTGTCACTAATCGTGATAATTGTATTTTGACTGAACCAGATATCATTAAATCAAATGAAAAATTAAAAATGATGCTTTATGGGGGATATAAAAACATTAATCAAGTTAAAAAAGAAGCTTTTTCAGTTCATTACGGGCTTGGCTACCAAGAAAATATGCAAAAGTATTATATTCCCAAAAACCAATCTCCATCAAGTCAAACTACTGTTCACTAAACAACTTCTCCTGTTCATCATGCTGAGTCATCAAACGTTAAATCAAATGAGCCTTACATGAGGACTTATAAAGAGAGGAGAACATGTTTTCACTGTGGTACGATTAGTCACATCATTGTGAACTGCCCGAATAAGAACCAAGGGAATCAACCAGTTGTTTCACAACCAGTTGCTCTCCCCAAGTCACCACCAGTGAAACAACATAAAATTCCAAAGACGAATGTGGTGAAACCACCGGTGAAACCTATGGTGAAGCCAAAGATCACATATAAGGCTAAGCCATCTGTTCCAATAAAGGAAAAGCAACCTGCTAAACCCTGTGTGTCTACCTCTGGTAGTGCACCAACCGGTGAGAAACTTGTGGATAAGCTTTCTAAGCCGCAGAGGAGAATAAGGAACAAGATATTGAGGAAGTTGGAACAGCTGGCTGGAATTCAATCACGTGAAGCTTCGACTAGTTCACCTGGTGTTACTGAATGCAAGCTGACTGTTCCAGTAAAACAAAAGAAAAGGTACTAGAACAAAACATCTAAAATGTCTCAATCTTCTGGTCCCAAGTCTTCTAAAGATTCATCCACTTTTGAAAGTCATGACTGTGAATTAATTAAAGTAGTTTATTTTGAGAAAGACGGACGACCCAAGACCACCATGGCTTGGGTCTCCAATTCTAATTAATTTCTTATGACTCAAAGGGAACTATCTCTAATCGTTGGTATGTAGATAGTGGATGCTCCCGACACATGACAGGCAACATGGCCCTGCTTCAAGATGTAAAACCATTCAGAGGCGGCTATATGGCCTTTGCAGGCGAGAAGGGCAGCAATATTACTTGTCAAGGCATGGTTTCAAATGGTTGTGTTAGCTTCGACAACGTCAACTACTGCGAGCAGCTAAAGCATAACTTGTTGAGTGTTTCTCAGATGTGTGATAAGGAGTACTCAGTCATGTTTGACAAATCTGAATGCATGATTCTCAAACCGGGTTTGAGGTTCTTGAAGACTGGATTTTGATGTGTGCGTCAAGAACGAATGATACCTATCAGATCGACATGAGCGTGGTGAAAACCACATCTTCAGTTGCTACTTGTTTGCTTACCAAAGCGATAGAGCTTGACTCAATCTTGTGGCATAGGAAACTCGGACACATTTCTTATCAAAATATGAATCATCTTGTCCGAAACTGTTTGATAACCGGTATTCCTAAGCTGAGATTTACCATTGCAGATGACTGTGTGCCTTGTAAAAAGGGCAAATAGCAATGGAACTCTCACAAGCCCAAGCTCCAAAACTCTATCGATATCCCTTTGGAGCTATTACATATGGATCTATTTGGCCGCATAAGTATCAGGAATATTGGAGGGAAGTCATACTGTCTAGTTGTAACTGATGATTTCTCACGTTTTTCTTGGGTGCATTTTTTAGGTACAAAGGACGAGACTGCTGACATTCTTCAATACCTGATCCTGAGCTTGGAATCTCTTTGCAAGTTGAAGGTTAGAAGAATAAGGAGTGATAACGGAACTAAATTCAAGAATAATTTGATGGAGTTTTTCTATCTCGAGAAGGGTATCCATCATGAATTTAGTGCCCCGTACACACCTCAGCAGAACGGAGTTGTAGAAAGGAAGAACGGAACCTTGATTGAGACTGCAAGGACAATGATGTCAGATGCAAATCTTCCTCTAACTTTCTGGGCAGAAGCAGTAAATGCAGCTTGTCATGTTTTGAACAGAGTTCTGGTTGTGAAAAGGCACAACAAGACCTGCTATGATTTGATCAACAATCGACCTCCCAACCTTGACTACCTAGTTTCTTTTGGTAGTCCTTGTTCCTTATTGCTACAATACAAGGATCGAAAATCTAAATTTCATGCAAAAGCAGTGGAAGGCATCTTCTTAGGATATGTTGCCAATTCACCTTGCAAGAGAGTGTACAATATAGGAACTCCTAATGTCAAGGAATGGTTCGAAGTGGATTGCAGCAAACATAACATTCCACCAGAACCAACTGGTCCAGCTTGGGGTTTTGATTATGATGCGCTATTCAAGTCTTTCATCCTTCCTGATTTATCTCCTATTGTTGCATCTACATCTAGAACTCATGATAGTGAAGACGTTGAAGTTGTCCATGTTGGTGGAAATGACGCTCCAGCTAATCCTAACACTCGTCTAGGAAATGAAGCTACAGTTGATCCAATCAACATTGAATCATCGTCCTCTAGATCACATAATATGGGGGAGTTGAGCACGAATCTAGACACAAATCTTCAGGAACAACTCATACCATAGATGAGAGTGCATAAGAATCATCCAATTGACAACATTATTGGTGATCCTCATGCCGGTGTTCAGACTCTTCATAGAACCATTGTTGAGAACACTAGTTTGTACGCTGAGATACTTGACACTGACATCATTGAATCATGTTTGCATGCTGCATTTGTGTCCCAGTTGGAGCCAAAGAATATGAAGGAGGCTCTCGCTGACAACTGCTGGATTGAGGCGATGCAAGATGAACTGTCCCAATTCCAAAAGTTGCATGTGTGGGATTTAGTTGACTTGCCAAGAGGTGTACAACCAATTGGAACCAGATGGGTGTTCAAGTGCAAAATGGATGATCGTCATGTCGTAGTGAATAATAAAGCAAGGTTGGTTGTTCAAGGATTTTATCAACAAGAGGGATTGGATTACACTGAAGTATATGCCCCAGTTGCTAGACTTGAGGCCATTCGACAATTTTGGCTTATGCCTCCTATGTCGGCTTCAAGGTTTATCAACTTGATGTGAAGAGTTCTTTCCTATATGGAAAAGTTCATGAAGAGGTCTATGTCACTCAACCTCCCGACTTTGAATATCCGCATAATATCAATAAAGTGTATAAGCTCGACAAAGCACTTTATGGTCTTCATCAAGCACCTCGGGCATGGTATGAGACGTTATCAAAACATATACTGTCAAATGGTTTCGACGTTGGATAGATTGACTCAACCCTCTTCATTCGGAAAGCAGGAGGTGATATTCTACTCGTAAAGGTGTATGTCGATGACATTATCTTTGGGTCGACAAATGAAGAGATGTGTCGGGAATTCAAATAGGTGATGAAGTCCAAGTTTGAGATGAACAACATGGGTGAATTTTCGTGCTTCCTGGGTCTGCAAGTCAGTCAAAGAGAGGATGGCATCTATCTACATCAAACTAAGTATGTGTAGGACATCTTGTCAAAATACAAGTTGAATGATAGCAGTACTTATGGCACACCTATCCCTGTCAATGATGGTTTGCATCCAGACAAAGATGGAAAGGATGTGGATTGTAAATTGTACCGTGGGATGATTGGTTTTTCAAACATAAGAAACACAAAATCTTTTTGGTTTTTCTTTTTATAAACTGAAATGTAGAATACAAAATCACATCTTTTTGGTCGAACATAACGAGTAAGAAGATCATATCAGTAAAAACAATGTATCAATCACACATCTTGGATAAATAACCCTAAACATTCTAAGGGTATCCTATCCAGATTCATCATTTCTTTATATCAGATAAGATCAAATCTTTTAAGCTTCAACCAAAACATGTAATGATACGCGAAGAACTTTAAAGAAGATGAGATCAGATCATAACATGCTTATTACATACGAATTTGCAACACGTAACATGTCAATCTAAGTTGTCAATATTATAAGAATTGAAACCATCAGTATCTTTGTCCCATGTTCTTGTGAATTAAGGTACCATTTATTTTGTAATACAACATGTACCCCACAAATATGCCAACAGAAATTTAAATGTGCACTATCTTCAAGACATATAAGATCATTGCAAGATAATATTCAATCTCCAGGATGAATTATACCGATAAACAAAAGTAAATATCAAGCAGAGAATCAGAATGATTCAGAATCGAATGATGTTGGTTTGGATGAAGTATCATGATTCATTGTAACAGAAAGATTGATCAAGGAATCGATTGATTCAATGACATAGGGTAGCGTGATCCAACTGTTATCTGGATGTATTCAATGGAATCAGGATATTGATCCAAGGGCTAGTATATGTTCCAACAGATGTTGTCAGAAACATATCTTAGTTCAACAACACATTGCATGTTTTTCAGGGCATGGGCAGTGAAGTGAACTGAAAAATTTGTGTTTAACGACATAACCGATACTGGTCTCATGAAGTACTTTAGATCTTATATTCTTTATCTGATAATGATCTTTTACACACACACCCGGCATACTATGGGTTCAAATCACAGTTGTCACAAAGATCATTATGTTGTCACACTACTAATGGACCAAAGATACTCATAGCCTATTGACAATTCAGACTACATACTAGTATCCAAATTAAAATATAAGCATCAAGCATCAATTTTTGTTAAGCATAAGCAGTTATGACGCTATCATTTCTCATACCGTGCAGTCTAAGAAGTTCTGATCAAAACATTTATCACAGATATATTAGATAAGCATCATAAAGTCCAACTAAGGTCATGTGTGAAAGAACATCTACTGATGTACTATCATCTCTTCTTTAACTTCAAGTAATGTCGATTTTATCTTTTTCAATTTGTTTGGCTTTTTCTAAATCTTTTTCAAAGAAAGTAAAACAAACGAAAATAAAATCTTCCATGAAAACATTTTAAGAAAAACATTTTACTTGGTTACTCAGGATTAAGCAAGTCAATAAAAAAACTCAAACCGATGTAATCCAATTGAATGTCATTGCCTCTGTTAACACAGTTCTGTACTCCCCCTGTCCTGTAGACTCCCCCTCAACTAGTCAAATGGTTGCATCAACAACTTTATGCTCACCATCGTCATCCTAAGTTCCAGGTTATCTTTTGGACTTTGTAAAACTCTTTCCAAAACATTGTGTGACATATTCTCCCCCTTGAGCATCAAGGCGTTGAATCAAATATATTCACAGTTATCAACAACTCGTTACTCTTGCAGATGCCATTCCCTGTCATGTGCTAAGAAGAACCACTATCAACAACCAAAATGGTATTAATAGTCCCTCTTGGTAAATCCTGCACATCTAACAAGAAACATTAATTTGAAATTGGGACCCAAGCCATGGTAGTCATGGGTCGTCCATATGTATCAAAATAATAAACCTCACTCCATTCACAATCGAATCTCTCATCGATTTTCGGAGATTGTTCCGACGAGTCAGAAACAGAAACTTTAGATTTCCAAACATACTTCTTTTCATTAAGTTCTTTTTGCATAAAATGTGAAGTGTTTGAACATTTTCTTTCATTTGAAAATTGATTTGATTGTGAAAACTCTTGTTGTTCTAAAAGTTTTCTCAATCTTCTGTTTCTCCTCCGTCTTTGAGGTCTAGAAAGCCTAACCTCAGATTTTGAATTACCCTTTGGTATAGCATGAGGTATTTGGGTTAACATAAGGCTTACCATGAGTTCTTACCCTTCCTTGAGTAACATGTCGGTTACCTTTGGCGTTGTGAGGACAAGCAATCCTAATGTGACCAACAATACCACAAGAAAAGCAAAATCTCGTCTCACGATAATCTCTCCTATAAGGAATCTTCACGCGATAAGATACATTTGAAGAAGATTCTCCTACATGAACTTCTTTTGGAGTTTGAGACGGAACAAACTTTTTCTCAACATGTATTGATTCAGGCTTCACCTTCTCAGGAACTACATGCTTCTTTCCTTTATTTTTGTAAGGACAGGTCACCACAATGTGTCCCATCTCATTACAATGAAAACATGTACGCCTGTCTTTATAATCTCTGACAAATGGAACTCTCCTTGAATTTGAAGAACTTCCAAATGTATAATTTCCAGATGAATTAGAATCAACCTTTGAGTCTTCTTTCTTAACAGCTTTCGGTATCCCTTCTACCTTAGCTTCATCAAAATATTCATCATCACTCTCATCAGAATACACCGTATCTTCACCTGTGACTGGATTCACCTTCAACACAGTCTTAGGATCTAAATCCTCATCGGTTATAATCTCAGGTGTAACAGAATAGTTTCCATTGAATGGTGGAGGAACATAACCAATACCATTTGTTCCCTTCCCCTCTTCAGTATTATCATGATAATATCCTAATAAGAATGATGAATTTGCAAAGCTTTCTAATTTTCTATGCAATTTGATTACCTCTACTTTAGATTCAGCTAGTTCTTTATCTTTCTCAACAAGATCATTATTTCTTTTCTCAATTTCTGCAAAGGACATATCCAGGTGATATGCCTGCTCTTTGATCTTCAAAGTCAGAGAACTTATATCTTTCTTCAGTGATTCTATTCTCTCAATGCACACATTCTCATTATCTTTTAATTTCTGGTTTACCGTGTGCATCGATTTCATATCACAAATGAGGTTAACATTGTCATCCATAACCCTCATCATTTTATCCTTCACTGAAAAACAGTTAGAACAAAACGTTTCAGAGTTAGAAAATACCTCAGGTTTTACTTCTGAAGAAGATGCACCAGGAGCCAAGAAAACGTTATCATCAGCTTCATCCTTTTGATCAACAATGACAGGCTCATGATCAGTGTCTGATACACTCAGATCATCTTCAACTGTCTGGAAGCTTACTTCAGTCTCTACATCACTCTCGGTAGACTGAGTACTTTCACCAGATCGAATACTCTCACTATCACTTAACTCGGTAGACGAATCACTTTCAGAAACACTCTGCTTCACTACTTCTTCTTTGATCAAGACCACAAATGCTTGAGTAGTAGCTTCACCCTTTTTCTTCAAAGTTTCCCATAGTTCTTTTGAAGTTGTACACTTCCCGAGACTATGAAAGATTTCTTTTGGTAAAGACATCGTTAAAGTTTCACGCGTCTTCATCTCTCGATCAAACATCTGCTTTTCTACTTTATTAAGAGCTGACAGTGGTTTAGGAATATCATGAAATCCCATATAGTCATAAGTAGGATGCACATATCCTTCAAATATGGATGTCTAAAAGTTTTCATCAGTTTCTGATATGAACTGTTCGAACCGGACTTTCCAGTTACGGTAATCTGATATGCACAAAAGTCTCGGTGGCATAGTTTCAATCTCATTAGCATTAGGAGAAATTGACATTTTGAAATTTTAGCGAAAATACCTGGAAAAAAATTTCCCACCAAAATACTCTTTTTAAAATTTTTTGAAAATTCAAAATTTCAAAAATGATTCAAAACGACCATATAAACTTTCCCTAAAAAATTTGGACAAGAAAAAATTTCCCGCCAAAATACTCTTTTTAAAAAATTTCGAAAATTCAAAATTTCAAAAATGATTCAAAACGACCATATATATATATATATATATATATATATATATTTTTAAGAAAACTAAGTTCGCCTGCTTGTTAAGTTCGCCTGATTGTTAAGTTCGCCTACTCTGCACCAAGCGAACTTATTAAGTTCGCCTAATATTCACCAAGCGAATTTATTAAGTTCATTTCCTTAAGTTCGCCTGCACAACAGATTCAGCAAGTTCGCTTGCTTCAGCAGATTCAAATTCAAGAACACTTCAGACCAAACTCGCGAACCAGAAACATACTGAAATCATCATTAATCACTGATTTGAAGGAATTAATCAAAATCAAACCGTAGGATTGTATAATTTGTCAAACAGAAACTTCTTATCGGATCAATTTCATAAATTTCGTCTTCAAAATCACCAAATCAGAATCAAAACAGTCTTGAAAACTCCATTGAAATGAAAAACTAAAAAATGATGAATTTGATGTTGATTGGACACGAAAACACCACGAATCTTCTGCTAATCAAGAGCAAAGTCTCTGATACCACTTGTAGGTCCCTAATTCGGTGCGTGACGGATCTCTAGACTCGCGGTACGACACGGTGATAACGTGCGGAATCCATGATCAACGTGCTCGTGTGACTCAATCAACAACAATGGTGTAAATAAACTCTTTGTATTCCACCAATATCAGGTTACAAGAATTCTCTCTCGTCTACTCTGATATCGTCTCACCGTTACACTACTATTTAAACTGACTCTGTTATGTATATATAAGCTACTGTTCTGCACCAGGCGAACTTAACAAGTTCGCTTCACTGTGCTTAGGCGAACTTATTAAGTTCGCCTCTAATAGGCTAAGCGAACTTAATAAGTTCGCCTCTGATAGACTTAAGTGAACTTATTAAGTTCGCCTCTGATAGGCTAGGCGAACTTGTTAAGTTCGCCTCTAGCAGAACTTACACAGAATTTTATCAACAGTTACAAAACATGTCCTAACAATATGCAGGCAACTCCTTGGCTTCCAGATATAATTCTCGCCCGTCAGTCCCCCAAATCATGGCCACAATAAGTACTTATTCATGCGATATATATACGGATGGTATTGGGATCTCAGATAAAAATAATTTATAAAAACAACATTTTATAGAGCATAGTTCAGAGGAACTCACTTCGAGCAGAACCTCCTTCTGAATCAAATATAATAATCAACACCTCGACAAAACCATAAAATATTTTCGACATTATCATGATTAATAAACCTATCTTAGGTTTGCAAAAGAAAATCAGAAGGCATACGATAGTTTTCAGACATTTTACTAGAAACCGGACCCTCGTGTGCGAACCACGGCTCGGGAATACTTCTCTAGAGTGTAAGTGTGTGTTTTTAAGGTGTAAAGAAGGTGTGGAATGAGCTAGGGTCGACCATCTATTTATAGGGTGAAAACGGATCAAGTCGGACCGACATCTAGGAGCATATCGGTTCGACTTCCTATATGACACCCATATTGGACCGACATACAGGTGCATATCGGTCCGACATCCTTTATGGCGGCTTATTTGGCATAGCGCCACATATCAAAGCGACATATAAAAGCATATCGGTCCGACTTGGGGCTGAGTCATCACACACGCGTCTGAAGACGTGTTATTCTCTCATGATTTCCTTCCTCTCCACATGTCGGACCAACATGGTCTGAGATATCGGTCCGACATCGACCAAATTTCAAAATTCTACATTTTTAACCCTTGATCTTTGGTATATTTACAATTCAACCCTTGGCTTTAATTCCTGATATCTTTAACCGTTATATTACTTGGGAATTATCCGAGTGTTACAAATCTCCCCTCCTTAAAATAATTTCTTCCTCGAAATTCAATATCAGTCAAACAAATGAGGGTACTTAGTTTTCATTTGTTTTGTTATTTCCTAGGTTTGATCGACGCCTTGTCGACCTTGCCACTGTACCAGCACAATCGGTATCGTTTTCTTTCTTAGCTTACGATCTTGTGTTCTTAAGATCTTAATGGGTTGTTTGGTGAATTGGAGTTTGTCATCCACATGGACATCGTCTAACGAGATTGCCTGATCGGGATCTGCTAAGCACTTGTGTAGACATGACACATGGAATGTGTTATGAATACCTTGCAGTGTTTCAGGCAATTCTAATTTATATGCCTCTGCTCTAACTCTTTCTATGATCTTGGAAGGCCTAATATACCTTGGCCCTAAGTTCCCTTGTTTTCTAAAACGTACAACACCTTTCCAAGGTGATACTTTTAACATAACATAGTCACCTACTTGGAATTATAACGGCCGTCGTCATCTATCTGCATAACTCTTCTGTCGATCTTGTGTAGCTTTTAATCTTTGTTTGATCGGGACTATCTTATCAATTGTTTCCTATAAGATTTCTGGTCCAGATAGTTGGCTATCTCCAACTTCTGTCTAACATATTGGAGTTCTGCATTTCCTACTGTATAACGCTTCAAAAGGTGTAGCTTTTTATTCTTGAATGGTAGATGTTGTTGTAGGAAAATTCTATCAATGGTAAATGACTATACCAGCTACCTCCAAATTCAATTGCACAAGCCCTTAGCATATCTTTTAAGGTTTGGATTGTTCTTTCACTTTGTTCGTCACTTTGAGGGTGATATGTTGTACTCATATTGATTCGAGTTCCCAACTCTTTCTAGATACTAGTCTAGAATCTAAATGTGAACTGACTATCTCTATTGGAGATAATAGATGGTGGTATACCATGGCGGCTCACAATCTCATTGATATAGAGTCGGGCAAGTTTATCCATTGAATAGTTTTCACTGATAGGAATAAAGTGTGCCGATTTTGTTAGTTTATCAACCACCACCCAAATCGCATCATACCCTTTCTGGGTTCTAGGCAGTTTCGTGACAAAGTCCATTGTAATCCTATCCCTTTTCCTCACAAGTATTTCTAACTGTTACAGTTGACCTGCAGGCTTCTGATGTTCAATCTTGCTTTAGAGACAAGTCAAAATTTCTCTATATATTGAGCTATAGATCTCTTCATGTTTAGCCACCAATAATGAGTCTTCAGTCCTTTGTACATTTTATCAGCTCCAGGATGTATCGAGTATTTGGATTTGTGAGCTTCATCCATCACCTTTATCAGAATTTCTCCGAGTTTAGGAATCCAAATTCTATTTCCAAATCTTAATATTTCATCATCTCCCTTGGTTAGTAACTTCTCCTTACCAATCATTCGCTCCTTCTTAATGTTGTCTTTTTGTAGTGCTTGAGTTTGAGTTTCCTTGATCTAATCCATCGAGTCCATCTTGATTTCTAACCTTAAGGCTCTTGTCTTGATAGGCTTGATTTTCTCCTTTCGGCTTAATGCATCTACTACAATGAGTTCCATTAATGAGTTCCATCCATCTTCTCTGTCTCATATTCAATTCCTTCTGATTGAGTATATGATGGAGACTTTTATGCTCTGTATATATCACACACTTAGTACCATATAGATAGTGTCTCCAAATCGTTAGAGCAAACACTATGGCACCAAGTTCGAGATCATCTGTGGTATAGTTCTTCTCATGAACTTTAAGTTTCCTTGATGCATAGGCTATCTCCTTATCTCGCTGCATCAACACGCAACCTAGACCAATTCGGGAAGCATCACAGTAGATGACGAAGTCATCTTTCCCTTCGGGTATTTCTAAAATTGGTGTTGAACTAAGTTTCTGCTTAAGGGTTTTGAATGCCTCTTCCTGCTTCTGTCTCCATTCAAACTTCACAACTTTCTGAGTTAGAATAGTTAATGGAGTAGCGATTTTGGAGAAGTCTTATATGAATCTTCTGTAGTATCTGGCTAGACCAAGAAAGATTCGAACTTCAGTTGGTGTCTTTGGGATTTCCCATTTCATGATTGCTTCAATCTTATCTGGATCCACTTGAATCCCTTGTTGATTTATAAAATGCCCTAGGAATTGTACGCCTTGTTTTCAAAACTCGCATTTGGAAAACTTAGCATACAATTTCTCTTTTCTAAGAGTTTCTAGGATTATCTGAAGATGTTTGGCATGCTCTTCCTGAGTTCGAGAATAGATAAGGGTATCATCTATGAACCCTATAACGAATTTATCAAGGAATGGTTTACATACTTGATTCATTAGGTCCATAAATGTTGTAGGGGCATTCGTTAGACCAAATGACATAACCAAGAATTCGTAGTGTCTATATCGGGTTCTAAAGGTAGTTTTAGGTATACCCTATTATGGTACCTTTAACTGGTGATATCAAGATCTAAGATCAATCTTTGAGAAATATTTAGCTCCTTGCAACAGATCGAAGAAATCATCTAGTGGATATTTCTTCTTCACATTGAGCTTATTCAATTCTCGATAGTCTATGCACATTCGCATGCTTCCGTCTTTCTTTTTCACGAATAGTACCTGTGCTCCCCAACGTGAGGTACTTAGACGTATAATGCCTCTGCCTGTTAATTCTTGAATCTACTTCATTAATTCTTTCAATTCCGAAGGTGCTAGATGATACGGTGCTCTAGCTACGGGTTTGGCTCCAGGTATAAGGTCGATTCAGAATTCGATTTGTCTATCTGGTGGTAGACCAGGTAATTCTTTTGGAAATATATCCGGGTGATCACATACTACAGGAATGTCCGCAATTTGCCGTTTGTGTTTCAAGTCTAAAGCATAAACTACGAATATACTACATCCTGTATTCACACATTTCTTAGCCTTAGCTACATAAATCATTTCAGTCGTATTTTCGTCACCATCACATTGAATCAACATAGACTCTCTGTTAGTGTGACACCCGGCTTTCAGGTTAATATCCATACGCGGCAACACTTAAATTTATAGTGATTAAGTATATTTCACACTTAGCAAGTCAATTCGTTTACACGTGTCGGTAATCCGGAAGATTACCATGTCAAACATGCGTCCTACAACACGACCGTTGGTGATAAATTAAAATAAATACCTAGACATATAATATGTGCATGTAAATTATATGTAACACTGTGATATAATAAATCATGCCTATATGAATTTTTTGGTGATTTTTAGAGATACTTTTATTTTCAGCACAGTCCGGTAGACAGACAATGTAAACTTGCTAGGTGACTAATTCTAAGCAGACACTTAGACGTATATTTGGTGTGCACAAATTACATGTAATACTGTAAAATATTATTTTAGGTCTCTGTGAATTTTTCGAAAATTTTCGGAGAAACTTTCTGTTTCAACGCAGTCCGACCAGTTCGCAGTATGTACCGACAGTTTCAAATAAAAATCTGAAAATTTTATATGTTAAACATACTCATATTAGTCAATTTTTTTAAATCATCTTGTTCATACTAGTTCGGGAATTCCGTCAATAAATCGGTTATTATTCATTTCCTAACACCAGGTATCAAGAGCCTCTATAAATACCCCTTCCCCCCCTCATTTCACCATCTTCACTCTCTCTCTCTCTCTCTCTCTCTCCTTCTTCCCTCTCTTGGCCTAAACCACCACCCACCACCATCTTCATCATTTTTTGTCGTTTTGATCCATTCTTACACCAAATCCAAGCTTCCAAAGGTGATAATCAAGTACTTGCAAGAAGAATCATCCATCAATCCATCCATTTTCAAGTTTGATAAGCATCAAAACCCACTTTTGTTAGGACATGTTTTGTAACTGTTGATAAAATTCTGTATAAGTTCTGCTAGAGGCGAACTTGTTAAGTTCGCCTAGGCTATCAGAGGCGAACTTAACAAGTTCGCCTAGGCTATCAGAGGCGAACTTAACAAGTTCGCTTAGTCTATCAGAGGCGAACTTGTTAAGTTCGCTTATACTGTTTCAGGCGAACTTAGCTAAGTTCGCTTACAGCAGTGTTGGGTCTATATATTGTTGTTACAGCAGTGTTGGGTCTATATAATCCATTTTGGAAGGATATGTGCATCCTACTTATAACTTCATGGGATATTATGATGTTCCTAAACCAATGGCAGCTCTTGATAAAGGAGAAAAGCAGAAGTTTGATCGAGAAATGAAGACGCTTGAAACTTTAAAATTGTCTTTACCAAAAGAAATCATTCATAGTCTCGGGAAGTGTCCAACTTCACGTGATCTATGGGAAACTTTGAAGAAAAAGGGTGAAGCTACTACTCAAGCATTTGTGGTCTTGATCAAAGAAGATTTAGTGAAGCAGTGTGATACTGAAAGTGATTCTTCTGCAGTTTTAACTGATTGTGAGAGTATTCGTTCTGGTGAAAGTACTCAGTCTACTGTGAGTTATGTAGATACTGAAGTAAGCTTTCAGACAGTTGAAGATGATCTCAGTAAATCAGAAATTGATGCAGAGCCTGTCATTGTTGATCAAAAGAGTAAAGCTGATGATGACGTATTCATGACTCCTGGTGCATCTTGTTCAGAAGTAAAACCTGAGGTATTTTCTAACTCTGAGACGTTTTGTTCTAACTATGTTTCAGTTAAGGATAAAATGATGAGGGTTATGGATGACAACGTCAACCTCATTTGTGATATGAAATCCGTGCACACGGTAAACCAGAAATTAAAGGATAATGAAAATGTGTGTATTGAGAGGATAGAATCACTGAAGAGGGATATAAATTCTCTGACTTTAAAGATCAAAGAGCAGGCATATCACCTGGATATGTCCTTTGTAGAAATTGAGAAACGAAATAATGATCTTACTGAGAAAGATAAAGAGCTAGCTGAAGTAATCAGATTGTATAGAAAATTAGAAAGCTTTGCAAATTCATCATTCTTATTAGAACATTATCATAATAATACTGAAGAGGGGAAGGGAACTAGTGGTATTGGCTATGTTCCTCCACCATTCAATGGCAATTATTCTGTTTCACCTGAGATTATAAATGATGAGGATTTAGATCCTAAGACTGTGTTGAAGGTGAATCCAGTCACAGGTGAAGATATGGTGTATTCTGATGAGAGTGATGATGAATATTTTGATGAAGCTAAGGTAGAGGGGATACCCAAAGAGATTAAGAAAGATGACTCAAAGATTGATTCTATTTCATCTAGAAATTATACATTTGGAAGTTCTTCTAACTCAAGGAGAGTTCCATATGTCAGAGATTATCAAGACATGCGTACATGTTTTCATTGTAATGAGATGGGACACATTGTGGTGACCTGTCCTTACAAAAATAAAGGGAAGAAGCATGTATTTCCTGAGAAGATGAAGCTTGAATCAAAACCTGTTGCAAAATCTGGCGTTCCAGAGAAAATAAAGCAAAAAGAAGTTCATGTAGGAGAATCTTCTTCAAATGCATCTAATCGTGTGAAGATTCCTTATATGAGAGATTATCGTGAGACGAGATCTTGCTTTTCTTGTGGTTTTGTGGGTCATATTCAGATTGCTTGTCCTCACAATGCCAAAGGTAACCGACATGTTACTCCAGGAAAGGAAAGACCTTATGGTAAGCCTTATGATAACCCAAATGTGGTTAAACCTCATGTTACATCAAAGGGTAATTCAAAATATGAGGTTAGGCTTTCTAGACCTCAAAGACGGAGGAGAAACAGAAGATTGAGAAAACTTTTAGATCAACAAGAGTTTTCACAATCAAATCAATTTTTAAATGAAAGGAAATGTTCAAACACTTCACATTTTAAGCAAAAAGAACTTAATGAAAAGAAGTATGTTTGGAAATCTAAAGTTTCTGTTTCTGACTCGTCGGAACAATCTCCTAAAATTGATGAGAGATTCGATTGTGAGTGGAGTGAGGTTTATTATTTTGATACAGATGGACGACCCATGACTACCATGGCTTGGGTCCCAATATCAAATTAATGTTTCTTGTTAGTTGTGCAGGATTTACCAAGAGGGACTATTAATACCATTTTGGTTGTTGATAGTGGTTCTTCTTAGCACATGACAGGGAATGGCATCTGCAAGAGTAAAGAGTTGTTGATAAATGAGAATATATTTGTTTCAACGACTTGATGCTCAAGGGGGAGAATATGTCACACACAATGTTTTGGAAAGAGTTTTACAAAGTCCAAATGATAACCTGAAACTTTGGATGACGATGGTGAGCATAAAGTCGTTGATGCAACCATTTGACTAGTTGAGGGGGAGTCTACAGGACAGGGGGAGTACAGAACTGTGTTGATGACAAAAGGCAAAGACATTCAATTACATTACATTGGTTTGAGTTTTTAATTGATTGACTTGCTTAATCCTGAGTAACCAAGTAAAATGTTTTTATTAAAATGTTTTCATGGAAGATTTTATTTTTGTTTGTTTTACTTTCTTTGAAAAAGATTTTGAAAAAGCCAAACAAATTGAAAAAGATAAAATCGACATTACTTGAAGTTAAAGGAGAGATGATAGTACATTAGTAGATGTTCAGTCACACATGACCTTAGTTGGACTTTATGATGCTTATCTAATATATCTGTGATAAATGTTTTGATCAGAACTTCTTAGACTGCACAGTATGAGAAATGATAGCTTCATAACTGCTCTTGCTTAACAAAAATTGATGCTTGATGCTTATATTTTAATTTGGATACTAGTATGTAGTCTGAATTGTCAATAGGCTATGAGTATCTTTGGTCCATTAGTAGTGTGACAACATAATGATCTTTGTGACAACTGTGATTTGAACCCATAGTATGCCGGGTGTGTGTGTAAAAGATCATTATCAGATAAAGAATATAAGATCTAAAGTACTTCATGAGACCAGTATCGGTTATGTCGTTAAACACAAATTTTTCAGTTCACTTCACTGCCCATGCCCTGAAAAACATGCAATGTGGTGTTGAACTAAGATATCTTTCTGACAACATCTGTTGGAACATATACTAGCCCTTGGATCAATATCCTGATTCCATTGAATATATCCAGATAACAGTTGGATCACGCTACCCTATGTCATTGAATCAATCGATTCCTTGATCAATCTTTCTATTACTATGAATCATGATACTTCATCCAAACCAAGACATTTGAATCATTCGATTCTGAATCATTCTGATTCTCTGCTTGATATTATCCTGTGTTTATCGGTATAATTCATCCTGGAGATTGAATATTATCTTGCATTGATCTTATATGTCTTGAAGATAGTGCACATTTAAATTTCTGTTGGCATATTTGTGGGGTACACGTTGTATTACAAAATAAATGGTACCTTAATTCACAAGAACATGGGACAAAGATACTGATGGTTTCAATTCTTATAATATTGACAACTTAGATTGACATGTTATGTGTTGCAAATTCGTATGTAATAAGCATGTTATGATCTGATCTCATCTTCTTTAAAGTTCTTCGCGTATCATTACATGTTTTGGTTGAAGCTTAAAAGATTTGATCTTATCTGATATAAAGAAATGATGAATCTGGATAGGATACCCATAGAATGTTTAGGTATGTTTATCCAAAATGTGTGATTGATACATTGTTTTTACTGATATGATTTTCTTACTCGTGATGTTCGACCAAAAAGATGTGATTTTGTATTTTACATTTCAGTTTGTACAGAAAAAAAAAAACAAAAAGATTTTGTGTTTCTTATGTTTGAAAAACCAAAAAGATTTTATTTTTCCAGCTTCCATGGAAATCTTAATTGTTGGTTATTCTTGGTTGTTCTCCTTTACATAAATGAATATTGCAGACAGAAGTTGACAAGGGGTCCTTCTCCCAAGTTTTCGTCTAGAAAGAGAGAGAGTGTGCAGATGAACAAGACGAAGACTTCAACTTGTTTGATGATATATGAAAACGGATGACAATATTCTGAAGCTGTTGTCAAGGGGGAGTCTGTTGGAGCATATTCTGGTGACAACGAGCTTGAAGATATTATGTCTTAGTCTTAGAGTCTTTGACTTGTAATTGATAGAATTGTTAGCAACAGTTAAAGGGGAGTCTGTTAGGACATGTTTTGTAACTGTTGATAAAATTCTGTGTAAGTTCTGCTAGAGGCGAACTTAATCAGAGGCGAACTTAACAAGTTCGCCTAGGCTATCAGAGGCGAACTTAACAAGTTCGCTTAGTCTATCAGAGGCGAACTTGTTAAGTTCGCTTAGCCTATTAGAGGCGAACTTAACAAGTTCGCCTAATACTGTTCAGTGTCTATAAATAGCAGTTATCAGTAGAAAACAGAGAGAGCTTAGACTAGAACAGAAATAGACTTGGACGATATCAGGAGGGACTGAGAATTCTGTAAATTGTGTAAACTGATATTGTAGTGGAATAAAAAGAGCGTTTATTTACACCGTTGTTGATTGAGTCACACGAGCACGTTGATCATGGATTCCGCACGTTATCACCGTGTCTAACCGCGAGTCTAGAGATCCGTCACGCAACGAATTAGGGACCTACAACTTTTTCTTCATTTCCATCTTCATGTTCATATGAACATGCATCAATGAAAATATGTTTTTATGAATATTTAACCATGGATTCTTGAAAGAAATAAGTTTTCTAACAAAATGGTACATATTGTTGGTGGTTTTGTACTCGGATTTTTTTATTTGGCTCGGTTTCCTTAAAATGAAACTTTATTGTATGAGCATATGATAGATGATGTATTCTTGATTATTTAATGATGGATTATGTTGTAGTAATGTTTGTAGATGGATAATATGTGAAAACTTTGTTGTCAAAATTGTTGGATCATACATGCATGCTCCTTTTTACTATTTATGGAAGATTTAATTTTGGGTTTTGCAGTAGATGCCATGTTTAGGGTGATTTGCTGATTGGAAATGATTGAATATATATAGATAATGGATAAAATAAGTAGTTTTGCTAGTTAGAACTTTTGGTCATATGAAATTTCATGCTCGGTTCTATTTATGGAAACTTTAATTCTTGGATTTTTATTAGGAAAGATTATGGTGTGATTTTTTGGTGGAAATGATGCATAAACACTAGATATAGACAATAAATGATTCTTTTTCAGTAAAATCACTTGTTCATGATGTTTTTAGGCTCGTTTTCTATTTTTAGAAACTTTATTTCTTGACATGTATGGAAAGTTGATGTTTGGGTGTACTTAAAGCATGAAACTAGTATAGTGAACATTATGGAAGAATGACTGACGGAAATGATGGATTAAAATGCATATGTGTGAGCCCTAGAACTCGGATTTCTAAATAAGGAAACTTTATTATTCCAAAGGTTATGTTTACAAGTTTTGAACATGGATAAAGGTTTTAACACTTGACTAAGTACATTGTATGATAATATATGTTATTGGTTCATAAACTTGACAATTTGACATGGTGTTTCTATAATAGGAAACTTTAATTCTCCGAAAATCTCATACTTGTCCATTTTAAGTAACAAAACATTGGAATATTTTATTTGTGTTATAACATGCCTAAATTCATGTGTGAATGTTAACTTTGCATAGTTGCCATGTTTAGGACTCAAAACTTGACTTTCCAATTAATGAAACTTTAATGTATCAAAAGTTGTGTTTCAAGTTCTAAATTCCAACCGAATGTGCAAATGTGTTTGTTAGAATGTTATTAGGCTATTTGAAAGTAGGTTTGAATTCTATGTTAGGATTTGAATGTTTTAAGTCCATAACGTGTCACCAATGGGTTTTCGAGTCAAACATCTTCGAAATATCAAAGTCATATTTCAAACAACTTATTTGGATGCATAGAGTTCCATAGTCAAACATTTAAAATACCTAGACCTTAAAGTCCTAAATGTTTCCTAGGGCACGAGTAGGTCATCTCACTTATCAGGATTTGCTAAGACTTTGCATATCATTTCACTGCTTTATCAGGTGAGTTCTCACAGCCCCATTTTACTTGTTTTTCCTTTGGGGGAGATTCATGCTAAAGTATACGTTTTCAATAATCATATTTTCCATGCTTACACAGTTACATTAATTATATAAGCTGGTACTGTTAAGTTCAAAGTCCTCTCAGAGTCAATCATTAATTATTCCATAGCGAGGTGATCATGAACAGTACTATTAGGTTTAACAACCCCTACCCAGGTTAGTAGCGCTAACTTAGACTGGAGGTCGAACGGGTATATTATTGACTTAATTCATTCATGTGCAAGGCATAAAGAGGCAAACTACATCCTTTTCCTTTTCAGTGGCTACAGTTAAGCGTCGGTTGATGGACTTATTATAGTTTTCGGTTTTGTCTGATCAACAATGATTGTGTATAGTACATATGACTTTCAATACATTTTACGATATGATTTCAATTACATTAAACCTGAGATCTCACCAACCTTATGCTGACCCGTTTTAGCATGTTTATCTCAGGTCGTTGAATGCATAGGATACGTGGCTAGGATGCACCCACAGGAGTCACACACTCATCATGCATGGGCATTTTGTTTTGACAAACGCTTTTTAAATCGTTGTTCAAGCGTTGTAAACTTTTAAGACATTTCTTTCGCACATTTACTTTGAACTATGTTAAACCTTAATTTGGGCTCGTTTGAGCCTTGTTAAACATGTATTTTTAAAACCATTTAGTGGTCTTTCAATGTAACACAATGGTAAAGATCCTCTCGGGTCACGCCCCATAGGTATTGCCCGAAGTGGAATTTGGGGGTATGACAATTAGGCCTATAGATCCTAACAGTCCATTGATCACAAACGATCTGAGCATGGCATTGGTTTAATCAATCCATCCCAATGATAACATCGTACTTGCTCATACTCATTGGTGTTAATTCAATCACTGAATTCTCTTTATCCAGAGTTATCTTGCAATTTGCATAAGATTTAGTTATACAAATTTGTTCTCCACTTGCCGTCTCAACTACGTAAGCCCGCTCAAGTGGGGTAGGTTTCATGCCTAAATGCAAACTAAAGGCATCTGAAATGAAACTTCTATTTTCTCCTGTATCAAACAGGATTTTACCGTAAATATTGTTAACTAGGAACGTACCAGCTGCTACTTTGGCATTGTCGTTCCTCTTTCCTTCATCAATTACAAACACCCGACCTTTTGCCCCTTCTTTGGGCTTCTGTTGTACGGGTTTGGTCATGTTCTTGATATGTGTCCCATCTCGTTACAATTATAATATTTCAGAGATGGACAGCAGGATGAAATATGCCCCGTTTTCTGTCATCTATTGCATTTCATCTCTTGAGAACCTCTTGGTGAATTATTTCCCTCTCTCCTAGGAAATTTAAAGTTTCTCGGTTTAAATCAATACATCACTTCTTCACTTTTCTTTTTTGTTTCCACACGTTTTACCTCCCCTGCCTTCTAAGCCTTCTTCTTGGCTTCTTGTGCTGCCACATCATCATAAATCGTGGCACTCAATGACAAAGTTACATCCATTGTCTAAGGTGCAGAGGTTTTCAGTAAGGTACACACCTTTAGTGGCAACCCCCTAATGAAGTGTTTGATCCTTCGGGACTCAGGTGTCACCAGATGGGGCACCAGTTTAGATATTTCATCAAATTTTGTCGCATACTACTGATGTGTCATAGTTCCAGCCTCGAGACGTTGAAATTCTTCCCCAATATTGTTAAGGTCGTTCTGTGGATAAATTCGTTGTAGAACCAGTTCCTTGAACTCGTTCCATTTCATGTTGTCAACAACCTGCTCCCCTTTGGCTTGCTTTACCGACTCCCACCAATCCAATGTTGTGGTTTCTAGAGAATTGGCAGCAAACAAACTTGACTGCCTGATCGCTCCTGCACTCACTAAGCTTAATAACCGCTTTCATTTTGGTGATCCATTAAGTAGCGTCAATGGCTCCCTTCTTGCCATCAAATGGCTTGGGTTTACCTCCTCCAAAGGATTTGTAATTAGAATCTTCATGATTCTCAGTTCTCGTTATAGAACAAGTATTGGCATTTCCATTTGGTCCTTCAACGCTGTTGGTTACTCCTCCGGTAGTTCCAGTACCCATTCTTCTTGTAAGAACTTCATCTAACAGTCCGGATAGTGTTGTTCTCAGAGCCTTTGTTACTTCACTAGCCATAGCTTCCGAGAATTGGGCCTCATACATAATCACTTCTTCTTCATAAGGATTCGTGTTATTATCATTTTCATATGTTTGGTGATGATCGTTAGTATCGGTGTTATTCTCAATCAGTCTACGAGACCTAGTCACCGGAGTTCGACCTCTTCCTCTTCCTGCCACTGATACCTATACACACAGATGTATGACATCAAAATTCATATAACTAGCTATAATCCAAAAAATTAGAAATTAAAAACATTTGGCCAAGAATGTAATTAATTTTCTGTTCTATTGACATCGCCTGTTATATTCATAATGATAATCATAATCTTAACCTACATCCTATGGCATTCCAGCTTTTCTCAGAGCTCTTACTTTAAGTCTAGATACAAATCTTTCCTATTAGTATCTAAATCCCCTAAACCGCGGCTCTGATACCAATTTGTCACACCTGTAACACATGACAGTTATTTAATCAGAGTAGTACCTCCAACAGATATGTTCCCAGAAAAGAACGACGGGTCCAGGAGGGATTTATACACCGCTCTTTCTGTAACATTTCTGATTTTCATTATTTATATTTCAGTTCAATGTGATACATTTTAAACCAAATTCTAGTACACTGACTTGTTCAATTCGTACCAACAATTAAATACTATGTTGCAATGCAAATCCACAAATTTTACACGAGTATATCCTATTAAACCCTACATAAATTCATATTTATACAAGTGTGTCAATACTGAATATTTCAAGGACTGATTTTATAAATAAATAACCAGACACCCTAATAGGCACGGTCGCGCCTCGTTCTGGCACGGTCGCGCCTCGTTCTGGCACGGTAGCGCGCCATGCTTTGGAACGGTCGCGCCCGGTGCCTTGGCACGGTCGCGCCTCATATGGGCACGGTCGCGCCTCTCAGCAGTTGAAACGTATATGCAGCCTTTAATCACAGGGACGTTCGATTTCATAACCGTTCTACATGTTTTCGTCATTAATTAAACCCTTTAATCATCACCATTACAACAAATAAACTTAATTTCGTCGAATTATCTCATAAACACCTAATTCTCTCACGAAATCATCGAATTCACCAATTTGATTGCAATTCTTCCAAGCCAACATACTATCGATCCTCTCTAAAGTTTCTGGACATGCTGGTTTAGTCGGAATTGCAGCAGAAGACGCCGGAGATCAAGCCCATCGTCACCGAAACTCGTTTCTACCGTACACCATCAGTTCATCGTCCTTCCGGGTAATTGAAACCTCATACCCACTCGTTTTAGTGTATAGATCAAAAGCCCCAACTTAATTGGGGCTTACATTATGAAAATCATCACGAACCCGAACCTATGTTTTCGTTCAAAATGTTTTAATCGAACTCTGCTTTGAACACGTTTTAAATACAATTAAAATATTCCAATAGACTCGTAATAACCCTACAGGTGAAAGCCCTATGAATTACAACATTAACAATATAAGAATTAGTCAAATCGATTCTGTTTTAGAACAGACACGGTCGCGCTAGCATTCTAGAGCGGTCGTGCTTCATGAGACACGGTCGCGCCAAATACCAGCGCGGTCGTGCCTCACACACTCAGACCCGGTTATGCCCTAGGCTAGACTTGGTCGTGACTCAAAACCCTAGACACGGTCGCGCCTGGGCCAAGACACGATCGTGCCTAGTGGACAGCCTAATTATGCATTCTGTTTGGTCAACACGGTCGTGTCCCTGACTAGCACGGTCGCGCCCGTGGTCCTAGCACGATCGTGCCTTGTCCCAGGCACGATCGTGTGTGAGAAAAATCTTAACAGAATAGTTATTTCCATAATTTAAAAACAATAAGTATTTCAAATTAATTTTTAAATAAAAACAATTGATTTTATAAAATGAATAAATAGAAATTAATTATTTAAAACTTACAAAAAAATTAAATTTATAATTATTGTTAAACCCTACATTTATATATTATTTACACAACTTAATTACATATCTTTATGAAAATAAAGTAAGAAAAGTTTATATTTAATATAAAACAATCAATACATTTTTATAACTAAATAAATAAGTTACACATTTTATAAATAAATAAATAAGGTAACAATTATTTATTTAATTTACATTTAAACAAAAATTATTTATTTAGGTTATACTTAATTACCCCTAATACCTACCTTATTTTTATAACCAAGTAAATAAATAATAATTATGTAATTTATGTACTTAGTTATTTCAAACTCAAACCCTAATTTTATACAACACCATTCAAGTACAAACCACTAACACTCACAACTCTAATTCCTTATACGCACACCCAATCCAACCCTAGACTTAGACATAGACTATTGTACAAACTATTGATTCAATACATAATACACTCTAGGTTAACGTTGTGCATTACGAGGATCTCGTTACTATCTAGTATCTCGTGTTAGCTACGCCTTCAAACCAAGTGAGTATTACATAGCCCCTTTTACTCTTTTACACATTTTGGGGTGGAACATGAACACTATACAACACTATTGCTTACATTTACACAAACTACACAAGTACAAATCCTCTTTACATTCATGTATGCAAATTTGAGCTTTATGCCTGAGTGCTAGGTGTGTTAACTTTTGTATGCGATTTATGTGAAATCATTAACTATTCAAGCCGACGGTAAACAGTGATAGATCTATTGAGTCTGACAAACCCACCCAGATTGGGGTGATTGTTACCGACAACACAATTTTGCATGCTAGTTACAAAGGTTTGATTGTACTTGGTTACACAATAGCTGCTCTCCATAAATGCCTTATTTTATCATGTTATGTAAGGATTTGTTTATTTAAAAACTATATGCTATCTATATACAAACCTGTGTATGCTCACCAACTTTTTAGTTGACCTTATTTTATTCATGTTTCAGGTACTAATGTGTGTTGTGATCAAGATATGCTACACATAGGCCTTGGGACTTAGTTAATTTGAATAAAGGATTCTATGTATTTCAATTATGTTCTTTCTTGGATCTGGTTGTGTTTGGATTATTTGAAATGAAATTGATGTTTAATATATTACAATTTAGTCAACATTGTGCTCATGAACAGTCTACATGTCCAACCCCGATGATTCCGCCGTCGGTTGGGGTGTGACAGATTGGTATCAGAGACTTGGTTATAGGGAACTAGGTTATTAGACACCCTTGACCTAGACTATAACTTTAGGACATCCACTTATGCCATGCTTCATGTTTATGTGATTATGTTCTACATGTTATGTGTTACATGCTTACTATGATTAGTTATTATTTCATTTTTGATGCCTTACTTATTAAAAATTGACTTATTAGACTATACTTAAACAATAAATTAAATAAACAATATCCCTACCTATACCCTAAAACCTCATAATATTCTTATCTACTTCTGTATCATCATCTTCTTAGCATGTGGAAACTTCATGGATCTAAAACTATAAAAATCTTTTTATACCCTCGTTAAGGTTTTTAAACTTTGTTAATTATTTGAGGACACGTGCAATCTGGAAGGGTGACACCTGTATTCTAGGTTTTCTGTCTAGGAAAGCATTTCGCATAAATCCCAATCAACCGAGGGACCCGTATGCTTTCCTGGGAATTCCCGGGATGAGTGTTTACTTATAGGCTAAAGCATGTCTCCTTGAAAATTATATGAGTTTAATTAACCTTAATGTGTCATAGTATTCAAGTGATTATATCACTATTTGAGTACAATCCCAACTATGAATTACTATTTTATTTGTTATCTTATTCTTTTAAACCCAAACAACATTCATAAGTTCTTACATCTTTTCTTGTCTTGTGAAAATGTGTAGAATGCCTCCCCGTCGTGCTCCTGTGGCCAACACCAACACCGACATCGCTACTATCCTTGCACAACTCGTAACTCAACTCACTCAAGCTAATGGTGCCACCAATGGTAACGATGGGGAAAATGGTGGAAATGGTGGAAATGGTGGTGCCAACCCATCTCAAAGCACCTTCAAGCATTTCAACTCATGTAATCCCCTCAAGTTCTATGGTACCGAAGGAGCTACGGGACTCCTTCAAGGGTTCGAAAGTATTGAGAATACCTTTCTCAATAGTGACTGCCCCGACAATCTCCGTGTTCGACATGCCACAAGTGTCTTATAAAAACGGGCACTCACCTGGTGGAATGGGGAAAAGAGTAATAGGGGTGTGGATGTAGCAATGGCCTTACCTTGGGATGAGATTAAAAGGCTAATAACTGAGGAATTATGTCCTCGAAATGAGGTAAAGAAACTCGAAGCCGAATTTTGGGATCTTGCCCAAGATAGTGGTGAAAACTTGGCATATACAACTCGGTTCCATGAGTTGAGTCTCCTCGTGCCCCACATGGTCACACCTTTATCCCGCTGCATTGAAAAATATATTGGTGGATTACCTAGGCAAATTCAAGATACTGTCCTAGGGAGAAATCCCGCAACACTTGAAGATGCTATCCGTTTATCCGCTACCTTAACCGATAACCACGTGAAGGCGGGGACTCTTACTAAAAAGGGCACAAAGAAAGTCTCCGACACTGCAACTCCTTCCACTCACAACAAAGAAGCCACAACTGAACCCTCCCGACATAATAAGAAAAGAAAGACTAGAAACTATGCTATGCCTGTTAACCAAGTTGCTCCTATGGTTCAAGCACCAGCCAAAAAGCCATATGTTGGGATCTACCCACTCTGTGCCACATGCAACTATCATCATCCCCAAAACATCCCATGTCGTCTTTGCACTTATTGTGGGAAATATGGCCATACGGTCAATGTGTGTAGAGCCAAAGCTCTTGCAGGCCAAGTCAACCCACCAAACCGAACCAACCCCCAAGTGGCTAATCAAGGTGTACCCGCTATTGTAAATGGGCGTGCTTGTTATGAATGTGGTAACCCAAATCATTTCCGTGATCAGTGCCCAACGTTAGTCAATGCTAGACAAGGCGGAGCTCGTGGGCGTGCATTCAACATAAACGCCAAAGAGGCTCAAGCCAACAATGATGTGGTCAACGGTACGTTCCTTGTCAATAATCTATATGCCTCCATTTTATTTGATACCGGTGCCGATAAAAGTTTTGTGTCACTTAACTTTGAACCCTTACTTGCAAAGACACGATCCCAATTAGAGAAAACCTTCACTGTCGAAATAGCAAATGGTGATTCACTTACAATTGAGTCTATTATCTATGACTGCTCTCTAGAACTTAATGAACATACATTCCCAATTAACCTTGTACCAATGCCACTAGGATGTTTTCATATAATCATAGGCATGGATTGGCTATCAAATCATCATGCCGAAGTCAAGTGCATCCGAATACCTCTACCATCGGGAGAAACGTTAAGAGTCTTTGGTGAAAAGCCTTGCAAAGGACTTAAGTTGATGTCATGCACTACCGCCCAAAAGTACCTACGAAAGAAGTACGTGGCCTTCTTAGCTCACATTGTTCAAAAGGATGTCAATGAGAAGAGTATCCAAGACATTCCCATTATTCAGGATTTTCCCGAGGTATTTCCCGAAGATCTATCCAGTCTTCCACCCGTTCGACATGTAGAATTTCACATTGATCTTGTGCCCGGAGCTAACCCTGTGGCTAGAGCTCCATACCGTTCTACACCTTCTGAAATGCAAGAACTTGCAAGTCAACTCCAAGAGCTCTCCGACAAAGGCTTCATTCGTCCAAGTCATTCACCGTGGGGTGCACCCGTCTTATTCGTCAAAAAGAAGGATGGATCATTCCGCATGTGTATTGACTACCGCGAACTCAACAAGCTTACCATAAAAAACCGTTACCCTTTGCCTAGGATTGATGATCTCTTCGATCAACTTCAAGGCTCTACTTGCTTCTCAAAGATCGATGTTCGATCTGGTTGTCACCAACTCCGTTTACAAGAGGAGGATATTCCAAAGACTGCTTTCCGAACAAGGTATGGTCACTACGAGTTCATGGTCATGCCTTTTGGACTAACCAATGCACCCGCGGTCTTCATGGACCTCATGAATCGTGTGTGCAAACTGTACCTTGATAAATTTGTGATCGTCTTCATTGACGATATCTTAATCTACTCTAAGACTAAAGCCGACCATGAGCAACACCTTAGATTGGTTTTGGACCTCTTGCGGAAGGAACAACTATATGCCAAATTCTCCAAATGTGAATTTTGGCTAAAGGAAGTTCAATTTCTTGGTCATATCGTTAACGACAAGGGAATTCATGTTGACCCTTCCAAGATCAAAGCTGTTATGAATTGGAATGTCCCGAAGACCCCCACCGAAGTTCGTTCATTTCTTGGTCTTGCGGGATATTATCGTCGATTCATTTCAAATTTTTCTAAGGATTGATGTTCCTCTCACCGCTTTAACCCAAAAGGGTAAAAGTTATGAATGGGGACAAAGCAAGAAGAAGCTTTCCAAAATCTAAAGCAAAAGTTGTGCAATGCTCCTATTTTGACTCTCCCTGATGGGAATGATGATCTAGTTATCTACTGTGATGCTTCTAACCAAGGTCTCGGTTGTGTTCTCATGCAATGAAGCAAAGTAATCGCGTACGCATCAAGACAACTCAAGATTCACGAGAAGAATTATACGACGCACGATCTCGAGTTGGATGCGGTCTGTTGGATCGGGATCTACCTTGATCCAATGATTCAACACATTAACCGAACCAAATCGTGCTGAATCCGATTTGATTGGCAATCCAATCTATGACACGGATCGGGTCGTAAGAAACGAGCAGATTAGACGACGAATCGAAGGTTTCTATCGACCCTTTGGTGTAGAGAAGTTGGATACAAGACCTAGAAACTCTCAACGGACAGATATTAGACAGTACAGGAGAAGAGAGTTTTTGTGTGTTATGTTCTTAGTCTTGTTCTACTCTGGACAGTATGTGTATATGTGTTGTATATCTTCTCCGTGCTCATGAAGTGAAACTTCTATATATAGTGCAGAGGCCATTCGTACGAATGAGCCATGTGAATGGACTCATTCGTGCGAATAGATCATGAGAATGGTTAATTCGTAAGAATGAATCATCAGAATGGTTCATTCGTACGAATGAATCATTCTCATGACTTATTCTAGTGAATGAATCATTCTCATGATCTATTCGTGCGAATGGATCATTCTCATGATCCATTCGTGCGAATGGGCCTTTCAATAGCACGATTGATCAACGTTATCGATATTTATCAGATCATTTAATACACAGTCGTTATATATGAGTAAACATTAAGGATAAACATGTAATTTCATTAATACATCAAATAGTTACATTAAACATAGATGAAATACATATTACAAGGGATTAGGGACATAATATGCATCTACATACTCCCCCTTGGACCTAGATCCCTTCAAAATGACCTAACTAACATTAGTTGGTCTTCAACATCTCTTTTGTACGAGTTTTCCAGTTGACCCTGGCGTGTATGTCAAAAGCAAAGCATATACGTATCACTTTCACATACTGCAACGCCTGGTCTATATCTGCAACTTCAAAAAACGGCTGACACTTGTATAAAGTTGTAACATCTTGTTCAGACAAGTTGGTCAGCCATAAGGGATCAAAGACCCTGATGGTCTCCCATGACCCTTCTTTACAAAGCACTATAACAGCTTCACCAGTACGCCCATCATAGTACCACCATTTGAACTGACCTGAGAAGTCCTGGATCATTTTCCTTAAAGGAATCTTCTTCATGATCGTTGGAGGCTTCCACTTTAAGACAATTAGGGGCTTCTTGGTGATTGGATGAACCTTTTCCTTATGAATGTAACGTGTAGGCATTTGTGGCTTGAAATTCACCCACTTCTTCCGGTATTCGTACTGTAATTGACGTTCAAACCATTCGGATAGACCGGAAGATTCGCTGTATAGAAGCTTTAGACGCGCCAATTGATTTACTTCAAATGCGGGCAGCGTCTTGAAATCATGAGGGTACCTGAAATATTGTATGCCCTTCTCTCTTTTTATAGCATAGCAGCTTAAGTCGTTGAAGTATGCCCAACTGATTATACGACCATCAGACTTGTGTCCTTTGAGTCGATAAACTTTAGTGTACTTGGTTGGAGGAGAGGGCTTTGAGTTCTTCTTTAATTCGGCCATGTATTCCATCCACTGACTTTTACGTTCATTCAGCTCGTCAATGTCAATAGTGGAGGGACCGGCTTCATCCTGTTTGTTGTCGATAATGCGGTTGACCTCCTCGTCGGACTGCTGAGTGAATAAGTCCGCGAAGGAGGGAAGATCATCACCATCTACTGATGTGTACTTTGGATATTATTGATCAGTGATGTCTTCGACTTCAACGTCTTCTTGTTCGTCAGAGGAGGGATAATCAGTTGTAGGAACAGATGCCTCTTCAGTAATGACTTCGTCGGGATTCATTTGAAATAGCTCGGCAATCTGTTCTTTTGACAAGCAGTCTACGATTTCCCCTTCCTCTTTATCATAAATCACTGAATGTTGGATGATCCCTTGCATGTCAAGCACATAAGTTAACTTTGAAGGTTGTTGCTTGAGAGGCATCACATCCAAAACTATTTTCACAAACAAACAAAGAATAAACATGTGAGAATTTGAAATTTCATTGATTTAATCAAAATAAAACTGAAATTATTTACATAATAATCTAATATTTACAATAAGACAACTTAAAACACTTAAAACAAAAACTATCAACCTTCAGTTCCCTTTTGTGTATCTGATGATGGGCCTACTGGTTTGTCTAATTTTTGCTTCGTGCGTGCCTCTGCTTCTGCTGTCTTTGAAGCACTTGATGCAGCACCAGCATTGGCACCAACATCCTTATCTTCGTCATTCTTGTCATCATCATCATCATCACTATCATCATCATCATCGTCACCATCATCATCACTATCATCATCATCATCATCGTCACCATCATCATTATCATCACCATCATCACCATCATTTCGAGCACCCTCAATTCTAGGTGTCGTGTCCCTTCTGCTTTCTAAGTCTTCCAACAGTCTCTTATTTTCCTCCTCTATCCTTTGTATTCTCTGAGCATGTGCATCAACAGTTTTAGACAACTGTTGATTCTGGTTTGTAGCAGTGAGAAGGAGGGCTTGTTGATCATTACACCTAGTTGAAAGACTTGTGATGGCTTGGGCTTGTTCAGTATTTTGCAGAGTCAACTGACTGATCTGCGAGCCCTGTTGGTCAAGACGCTTTGATTGCTCTTCATTCTGAGCCAGTAATCGAAGTACCAAACTGTTTAAAGTACTGATCTGGTCGTGCATAGAAACAGTCGGCAGTGACATTGAAGATTCAGCTCGAATAGTTGATGGCTGTGATGTAGGAGCAGTCATGTAGATGGGAGGAGGCACAGTTTGTGTCTGAGGCATAGATGTTGACATTGGAGCCTCAGATCTGGTGGCAGTTGCTGTAGTAGCAGAGGTGCTCTCCGTCCTTCTAACAAGTTTAAACTTTTGGCGTTTGGCCATTCTCTTTATTCTTCCTTTCTTGACTGGGGTAGATTGGGAAGAAGGAGCAGCAGATACTTGTGGACAGTCAGGGATAAAGTCAGCATCCCTGATGTCATCATCATCAACCCTTGAGCTTCCTTGATCTGCTCCCCTCTTTCGTTATGTGGCGACCAATCTTGCCCCTTGTTGACTGATTTTGAATTCATCTTCAGTTTCCTCAGAATCAGTAAACAGGACGGTGTCCAGGTTAACGTCTTCTGGGTTAGTTGGAAAGGATGAATCGATAGCAGTAACAGTAGGAGTGGTGGTAGCGGTAGATGGAACATTAGGAGCATTGCCACCACCTCCCTGACCATCTTGGTCGTCGTCATCTTGGTCGTCAGCTGGAGGCACAACAATATCCTCCCTGTCATAATCACTATTATCGTGACGCCAATTTCTGTTTGCAGGTGCCACATAATCAGAATTTGCCAGATGTCCAATAAGGCGTTTATGTGGAGGCTTTGTTGGTCTTCCCCTATAAGTCTGTACCCGGTTTAGTGTGACATCAGTCATATGCTCCAGCCTTATCATGTCAATATCGGATCGTGGCAGTAGAGGAAGTTGGTCATCGATTATCATCTGTAAGAATCAGGGGTACATGAGATACGCATTGTCCCCTTTTAGCGAGATGTTTTCCTTTAGGTGTGTGAACACCATCTCTGAAAAGTTGAACGGTATGTTCAACACCAGTGCCACAAATGCGCTCTGTATTGTTTCGCGCATATCATCAAATCCGCCACGACGGGAACCGAGGCAGTGAAGAAGAACGTGTCCTAGATATTTATACTGGGGACAGAGGTTCGCCTTGTTGAGAACGCCTTCGGCGACATTCCCGTCGTACTTTATTCTCATGAAGCATCCACGGACCAGATATTTATCCAGTGTCACTGGATCTTCAGGATGATCACCGAATTGACATAATCGGCGAATGTGAGAGGCAGATACAATAACCTCCCCTGCAATCTTTCCCCGTATCACAGTTGGAGAAACTTCACAGTCTATTTCAGCTGTGGCCCAGAATTCCCGTTGATGAGAAGCATAGGGAGTGCAGATATAAGATATAGCATGGGCTATCCTGGATCGAGACAAGAACTCGATCATTCCAATGAACGGTCTTGCATTCTTTGAAGTTGGGATCATGTAAGCACAAATGTTTCTTTTTGTTGAAGCTTTAAGAACAACTGGAGCTCTGTGCGCCATAACGATCAGTCTGCAAACACAAAAACATGAAGCACATCAGATCAGTACATGCAAGATTTTGGAAATATGAACTTTTGGACCATTTTCCCTCTGTACGAATGAACCCTAAAAGTTGGTTCATTCGTGTGAATGGATCATTCTGCCTATTCATTCGTGCGAATGAGTTTCATTCATATGAATGAGTATTCATTCGTGCGAATTAGTTTCATTCGTGTGAATGAGCGTTCATTCGTGTGAATGAGCGTTCATTCGTGTGAATGAATGTTGTTCTCATTCGTACGAATGAACATGAAGAGTGTGTCCATTCGTATGACAGACGGGTCGCGATCCAATTTGTCCAAAAATCAACCAACACTTGAAAAGATTTGCCGAAAAAGACACCAAAACACTCGACTATGGTTTTCAACCAGTATTTAGCATTTTAATCGGTTTATTAAGTCATTTTTTACGTTTTTAAGTTTGGTTTTCGGTTTTGAGCCCTAAATCTAATCGAACATCCTCAAATCATTATACAATTGATGAATACTTGTGGGGTTATACCTGTAAAATGAAATCAAATGATTAGATCGGTGATTGGACGGAGTTTTGTTCAAAATCAGAATTTCAATCAAACAGACGTGCGAATGCTTTCTGAAATGTGCGAATGAGACTGCACATGCGAATGAATGGCATATTTATAAGATGGCCTGGTTCATTCATACGAATGGACCATTCTGGTCAGTCCATTCGTGCGAGTGGACCAGACTTGATTCATTCTGCCACTCATTCGTACGAATGGACCATTCTGGTCAGTCCATTCGTGTGAATGATCTATTCTCCTCATCCATGCGTACGAGTGAGCCATTCTGCTCATCCATTCGTACGAGTGAGCCATTTTTCTCATCCATTCGTACGAGTGAGCCATTCTGCTCATCCATTCGTACGAATGGGACAATCCCCTTATGCAAATTAAACTTTTCAGGTTAAATGGGATATCCGACCACATTGGTCTTGACAACAATTTGATTATGAAGTAATTTACATTTAATTATGAAGTGAGGGATCAATTATGAAGTTTTGGAATAGGTTATGAAGTAAAGGAACGATTTGATCAATCAGGAAGTCAAGCGGATTTCAAATTTGGTTGATAACAGTCGTTCGAGTCTTATCGAATAATCTAAAATTCAGAAAAATTAAAATCTTTTTGGATTTTTTGAATATGTAATACTGAAAATAATATCAACAAGATATATACACACATGTCTTAGTAAGAATGATCCTTATGAGAAATCATACAGACTTAATGACTAATGATCTGAGACATTTTGAATTTTGTAGATACAACTATACAATGGTATTTACACATCTTTTTGTGAGAAAGATCCGAACATGGGATCAGTACTAGACTCATAGCAATCATCAACATTGCAAATTATCTGAGCTTTAAGTACACTTAGTCAAAATGCGATCATTGATATGTTTGTCCATCTTAAACTTATGCATACCTTTTCTCAACACTTACAAGATGATCTTGAAGGATTAAGTCCATTATCTGTGTGTCCCACACTAGTTAAGAATTGACTTGAATTACTTTTCAAAACATGTTAATGTTTCAAATCAGCACAACTTACTTAACCAGTCATCATAAGTTCATGAGATCTCAGTTATTCCCTGTTACTTCTTTACTACACCAATTTTTTTTTTTTTTTTTTAGTATTCACAGTGACAGCCATCAGCTCATGGACGGCTTCAGCCAGGTATTTACAAGGCAATATGGCACGTATTCAGCTAACGGTGTTTGTGTTCATCTTATCCCATGGATGGCTTCAACCAGGCTGCAACCCGGTAATATGGCACATATACGGATTCGGATTCATACTTTTATTTTATTCTTAATCGCATGGACGGCTTCAGCCAGGTATTTACAAGGCAATATGGCACGTATACGACTTCGAAATCTAATTTTTTTTAATTTTATAACTACTTTCTGATATCTCATTAAACCGATGATAACTGGTGTGCACAGAATGAGAAACACCTTCAGTTTCTATTGTTGATTTTCGTCAATCCTTTCACCATTATGTGACTCACAAGACAATATCTAATATGGTATAGATCAATCATCAATGGTCGAGATTCAGTAAGATAAGTCTATCAATGCATCACATGTCGACTTAGTGTGACTATTCACTATGACATTAAATGCAATGTGTTTCATACATATGGTTAGTGTGCCATCACTTCCCAAAGGTTGGATACGATTTCTCATTTTTGAGTTTTTCAGATGTTTTTGGGTTTTAGACTGTACAAAAATTTTTTTTTTTTTTTTTTTTAAACAAACTGTACACAATTAGTAAATCTTTTTTATTGTCTCAGATAACTAGCATCTGTGTACTATCATTTTTCTCAGCGAGAGATCATTTTCTTACTGACATTTTCTCCCCCTAAAATTTTAAAATGAAAAATCTTTTTGAGTTTTTTTTTTTTTTTTTTTTAAATTTTTAAGAAACGCAAGAAAGAAAAATATATACAGGAATGTAATTGATAAAAATGATTATTGACTCGACTCTTGGTCCGGAACAACGTCATCCTTCTTTTTCATGCCGTTTACCTCTAACAAGAATAAAAATCTTGGTTTGTCAAAGGCTTTTGTATAGAGGTCGGCCTTTTGGAAATCAGTGTTAATTTGAACCATATCAATAAGTTTCTTTTCAAAACAATCACGAATGAAGTGATATTTTATACCGATGTGTTTGGTTTTTGAATGCTGAACCGGATTCTTAGTGATAGCTATGGCAGCAGAATTATCTACATAAATAGGAGTGTTAGAGAATTGCAAACCGTAGTCCCGAAGTTGCTGTTGAATCCAGATAATTTGAGAACAGCAACTGGCAGCAGCGATGTATTCAGCTTCACATGTAGATGTAGCCACTGAAGTCTGCTTTTTGCATTGCCATGTCACGAGACGGTTTCCAAAGAACTGAGACCCTGCAGATGTAGACTTGAAGTCTGTTTTGCAACCACCATAATCAAAATCACTATATGCAGTAAGCTCAAAGTTATCATCATTAGAGTACCATAATCCAAGATTAGGAGTACCCTTCAGATAACGAAAAATCCTTTTGACAACAATTAAGTGGGAGACTTTTGGTTTTGACTGATATCGGGCACAGAGACACGTGGCGAACATGATGTCTGGTCGAGATGCGGTGAGATACATGAGAGATCCGATCATGGCTCGATAGAGAGTAGCATCAATATACTCCCCATTGTCATCAGGCGAAATCCCGTGATTGATCGCCAATGGAGTACCAGCAGGTTTGGCATCAGTCATACTGAATCGGCTCAGTATGTCTCCAACATAATTGGTTTGATGAAGGAAAATCCCTGCCTCAGATTGATCTACTTGTAGCCCTAGAAAGAACTTCATCTCTCCCATGGAACTCATTTCGAACTTATCCTGCATAACTCTTTCAAATTCTTTGCACAGAACATCATTCGTCGATCCGAAAATAATGTCATCCACGTATACCTGTACCATTAAAAGTTCTCCACCCTTTTCTCGAATAAACAACGTGCAGTCGATGACACCTCTTCTAAATCCGTTGTTCAGAAGATGAGTGGAAAGTTTCTCGTACCACGCTCGCGGAGCTTGGTGCAATCCGTACAGTGCCTTGTCCAATTTGTAGACACGGTCACGATGCATAGGATCTTCAAACCCGGGAGGTTGATTGACGTATACGACTTCACTGATTTCTCCATGAAGGAATGCACTCTTTACATCCATTTGATAGACTTTGAACCTTTTGTAGGATGCATAAGCAAGAAAAATTCGAATTGCTTCCAGACGAGCAACCGGTGCAAACACTTCATTGTAATCTATACCTTCAATTTGCCTAAATCCCTGAACGACCAAACGAGCCTTATTTCTTATGACTATTCCTTGATCATCCCTTTTGCAACGAAGAACCCATCGAGTACCAATCTTCTTAGCTCCTTTTGGTAAATCAACTAACTTCCAAACTCCGAGCTTCTGAAATTGGAGCAGTTCTTCCTGCATTGCATTTACCCAAGATTCTTCTTTTAAAGCATCTGTTATAGACCGTGGTTCAATTTGCGAGACGAAACATGAATGCGCACAATCGTTGACCACACCAGATTCCATGATTTCTGAGTAGACTCCAGAGTTGATCTGACCCCTAGTTTTGACACCAGATGTGGGATCACCAATAATGTTCTGTTGAGGATGAATTCTATCAATCCTACCCACAGGATGAGCAGGAACCTCAACAGTTTGATCAAGGTTTGTGATACTCTGTTCAATTGCCACAGAATGTGAAACATCATCACTCAATTGTACAACATCATGGGAATGATCTTCAATCACCTGGTCTATTTCTGGTCGAGAATCCTCATACTCTGAAGAAGAAGAAGAGTCATCATCCTGTGTGACTTGTGTGTTATTGGATGACTCAGGAATGTCAGATGATGAGGGAGTAGGTTGCACATGTTCATCAGATGCGTTTTGAGCATCATACAACATTTGAACAGCAACCTCCTCATCTGAATATTCTGGAGGAAGATTAAACGAGGAAAAAAGTTCTTCATAATCAAACATCCAAGGAAGACCTTTTCCAGCAGCAGGAGAGGTATACTTTTGAACATCAACATGGTACCATTCTTCTACATTCCCAGAAGCTTTGTTATAAACTCGTTTATTGGGAGTGCTGTACCCTAAGAAGTAACCTTCCTCTAATTTCTCGTTAAACTTGCCATGAGCATCCTTTTTTAACATGGTACATGGAGCGCCGAACGGTTCAAGATACTGTAAGTTCGGTTTCCGTCGATGCAACAATTCAAAGCAAGTTTTATTGTGACGCTTGACAAGTAGAACCCGGTTGAGCGTGTAACACGCATTAGCAATAGCTTCATTCCAGAACTGCACGGGTAAGTTTGAGTCAGCGAGCATAGTCCTTGCAGCTTCTATCAAGGTCCGATTCTTCCTCTCAGCAACACCATTCATTTGTGGAACATATGGTGCACTGAATTCATGGTGAATACCAAGTTTTTGACAGAAAGTTTCCATAAGGTGATTTTTAAATTCAGTACCATTGTCCGAACGGATCCTCCTAACCTTTAACTTATACAGAGACTCCAATTTGGTAATCAGAATCTCCACATATTCAAAAGTCTCAGATTTTTCTTTCAAGAACATCACCCAAGAATATCTCGAATACTCATCCGTCACAACCAAACAATATAAGTCTCCAGCAATGCTCTTCCGGTTGATAGGACCAAACAAGTCCATGTGTAAGAGCTCTAGTGGTATAGTGATGGAATGTTGAGATTTGGGTTTATGAGATTTCTTGGTCTGTTTGCCTTTCTTGCAAGAAACACACGAGTCAGGAAGATGAAAACTTTTCACAGTGATTCCTTCAACAAGATTTTTGTGCACCAAATGATTCATTTTTCTGAGACTGAGATGTCCCATTCTTTTGTGCCATAAAATAGAATCCTTCTCAGTGGCTTTTGAAACAAAACATGATGCTGTGGACACTGATGATGATGCTTGTGACATGTCAAGAATATAAAGATCATTCACTCTTGGAGCAGACATAATCACCATGTCTTCTAGAATCATAAACTCCTTTTTCAAGATATAACAGTGCTTGTCATCAAAAAGAACCTTGAACTCCTTATCACAGATTTGAGAAACAGAAAGCAAGTTGTTATCCAACTGTTTGACAAAGTTGACCTTCTCAAAACTGACAGCTCCATTAGACAGTGTTCCCTGAGCTGAGATAAAACCACCTTTATCGCCTGCAAATGAAACATAGCCCCCTTTGATATTTCTGACGTCGAAAAGGAGAGCTAAGTTTCCAGTCATGTGCCTGGATGCCCCACTATCAACAATCCAATTATTGCTAATAGGATTGTAAAGGACAACCTGCACAAGGAAAATAATTAGTTTAGGTTAGGAACCCAAGCCTTTACGGTCTTGGGTTTTCCAGTCTCATCTACCACAGTACAATCCATCCACTGTCCTTGTGGATTTTTGGAACAACCATTTGACTTTGTAGTACAGTCTTCAGAAACATCATCTGATTTTGCTTTCCACACATGTTCTTTGTGCAACGACTGTTTATGGTAAACAATGGATTGCCTAACGATTTGTGCAGGTGTGGAACTCGAATCAGAGACCAACAAGTCATGCATCTTTTGTTTAACTTTCTTTTGATGCACTTGTTGTTGGGTAAAAGAGTTAGATTTTGACTTTAAAAGCTTTTGTTTATTTTCTGGAAAGTGGTTAACTCTTTTACTTGGCTTCTGAAGATAAGGACAGTTGACAACAATGTGTCCTTTTGTACCGCACTCAAAACAGTATCTCCACTCAACCAACCTCTGAGATCTGTATTGATTTTCACTTTGGTGAGTTTTTGAACCACCAGCCTTAGCTTCTTTTTGTTCAGCTGAAGAGAGTGACTTGTTTGATTGAACAGACTCTCCAGCTTTAACAAAATTAACCTTTTTGATTGAGGCTTTGGTTACTTGACTCTTCTGATCAGAAGTAGTGGGATAAGATGGACGGCAATTGGTTTGTTTAATTTTAAAAACATTTTTAGAAACAGATTTTGAAATACCAATGCTGTCATTCTGTGGAGCAGACGAATTTTTGTGTCCCAAACAACGAGTAGGGCACTCATCGTCATCTTCATCCCACTCTTCTACCATTCCATCAACACACTGGGACTTCGAGGTCGAAGCACCATTATCGTTAACCTTTGGTTGAGGAATTTTGTTTTCGGTTGGATCAACGACAAGTGGCGTTTTGACCTTAAAGTCAATGATTGGGTTATCATCCGGTGTGTTTACCATAGTATTCAACACCGGTGGAGGACAATTTTTATACCCCATCCCAGCATTTTTCTTTTCTGGACGACGTGAAATCATGTAATCAAGAAGGTAAGAAGCATTTGAATAACTTTTCAGCTTTTGATTTAAAGTTTCATAATCACATTCGACAAGCGCCAGCTTTTTCTTTGTTTCATCAATCGTGTTTAAATAAAAAGTGATGGCATTTTGTTTTTTGATAACACAGATTTCTAATTCATGAACTTGCCTATTTAAAAGATCAATTTTGTTTTTGAAGGCAAGTTCGTTTCCCTTTAAAACACGGTTTCTTCAAGACAAGCAGTTAAATCAGTAATTAAGTCTGTGTTGTGACTTTTAAGTGTCTCAACTTTCTTCTCAAGTTCATCACAAATTAAACACGGTTGAGATTCAGACTCACTTTCAAAACTGTCAGAATTTACCTGAATGCCTGTGGATGTTTTTACCATAAAAGCACAGCTACAGGTAGATTCAGAAGAGGAATTGTTATCATCCACATCAGCTGTTGATTGACTTGAAGAGACAACAGATGATTTATCTTCATTCTCAGCTGTGAAGCCAGAACTATTTGAAGATGTGTCGTCTGCAGCTGATGAACTTTCTGAAGCAATCTCTCTCTCAGCATCAGAATCTGATTCTTCATTGACTTCTACAGCCTTTGCCATGTAAGCTCTATCCCCTGAACTGCCATCAGTTCCAAATTTAAAAGACCAATCAACAGTCTCATCTGTTTGAACAACCATAGCTTTTGTTCCACTTGAAGTGCCCTTATCTTGTGCAAGAGTAACTGGAACAATGTTTGTTTCTGTATTTTGAGTTTGTGGCTTCGGTTGGCTTTGACGGTTGTTGAAAGGGTTGCGGTTTCCAGTCTGTTTAGGCTTTTCACATTGCCTAGCAAAATGCCCTTTCTCACCACAGTTAAAACAAACAACAGCAGACAGATCAAAACCATAAGTAGTGTCTTTGTTCCCTTCGAGAGTTTTTCCTGTCCTTTTTACATAATCTCTCGCTCTTCTGACTGCACTTGCAAGAGCCCACATTATATCAATTCGATCCATTTCATCCTTATCAATCTGAGCATAGTCTTCTGCTGTCAGATAACTGTTTCCAACCTGTCCAGCAACAAGACTGTCATATGAATTGACAACGGTAGACAACAGTGCCATGTGTTCCTTGGCCACTTCGATAGTAACCTTGTCGAAGTTGTCTGTTTGCAATTTAATGGGGCTTGGTGGAGGAGTACTAGCAGTATTTCCCTGCTTTGGAACCGAGCTTGATGGAACTGAAGCATGAGCTGTTGAAGACTGGCTGGCTGAAACATTAGACTTGTTTGATACAAACGCAGTCTGCAAAGGAGCATTTTGTTGAGTTGATGTAGAATAGTACAATGAAGGATCCTGAGCTTGTACACCTCTCTTTAACTTCCACTTATTCATCACCTCTTGTTCTCTCAATTTCTGAAGAAATTCATTGATATCAATGGTTTCAAGAGTATTGTTCTGTTTGAGAACCATCAAGAATGAATCCCATTTTGGTGGTAGTGCATCTGCCATGCATTGAACCTTTTCTTCTTTTGTTGTTTTGACCCCATGGGCATGTAATTCACTCATCAAGTGATAGAATCTCTCAAATAGATCATCTAAGGACTCATTTCCAATATACATAAAATTATCAAATTCCTTCTTAATGGCCTTAGCATTGATAGCTTTCAACGAAGCATTTCCTTCGTGACGTTGTTCTAAGGCATCCCACAGAGATTTTGAAGATGTAAACTGCCTGAATTGATGAAATATTTCTCTTGATATGGCCTGAGATAGGATAGCATATGCCTTCTTTTCTAAGTCATAATCTTTTCTTTGTTGTTCGCTTAAAAGGGAAAGCAAAACAGGAGTTCCATTCTCACTCAACACTTTCTGATATCCATTCTCTAGCATCATCCATAAGTTTGTATCAACTCCATTAATGTGTATCTCAAACCTGTTTTTCCAGTGATGATATTCGTCCATTGTCATGAGTTTTGGAGCCTTGTTAGCATTTCCAGCTTCATTATCGATTAATAACAAGTTTTGGATTTTGCTGTTCTGACTGGCAACAAAAGCTAAGTCCGACATGGTAAAAAACGAAGTTTTTCGACACTTAAAAAAAATTCAGAAGAGATTTGTGCGAATGGGTTCTATTCGTGCGAATGGGTTCTATTCGTGCGAATGGAATTTTCTATTCGTGCGATTGGAATTTTCTATTTGTGCGAATGGAATTCTCTATTTGTGCGAATGGAATTTTCTATTCGTGCGCATGGAATTTCTATTCGTGCGATTGGAAGTTTGAACAAACGAGCGGGAGACTTGATCTATTCGTGCGAATGGTAGGAGCCATTCGTGCGAATGAAGTTCATCATAGTAGCCATTTGTACGACAGAGAGCTGTTTGACTTTTTTGCACCAAAAAGCACCAATGATTGATCCTTTTATCAGATCTGAAAATTGAGACGATCAGATCACTCAGAAGCAATAATCACAAGTTTTGAACGTGGCTAAACAATGATCAAGTGATCTTTATAACATTCAAGAAGCTAGAAAAAGCAAGATTAAAAGCAAGATTAGATTTTCTATGTTGAATCTAGAGCACAATCAGGCTCTGATACCACTTTGTTGGATCGGGATCTACCTTGATCCAATGATTCAACACATTAACCGAACCAAATCGTGCGGAATCCGATTTGATTGGCAATCCAATCTATGACACGGATCGGGTCGTAAGAAACGAGCGGATTAGACGACGAATCAAAGGTTTCTATCGACCCTTTGGTGTAGAGAAGTTGGATACAAGACCTAGAAACTCTCAACGGACAGATATTAGACAGTACAGGTGAAGAGAGTTTTTGTGTGTTCTGTTCTTAGTCTTGTTCTACTCTGGACAGTATGTGTATATGTGTTGTATATCTTCTCCGTGCTCATGAAGTGAAACTTCTATATATAGTGCAGAGGCCATTCGTACGAATGAGCCATGTGAATGGACTCATTCGTGCGAATAGATCATGAGAATGGTTAATTCGTAAGAATGAATCATCAGAATGGTTCATTCGTACGAATGAATCATTCTCATGACTTATTCTAGTGAATGAATCATTCTCATGATCTATTCGTGCGAATGGATCATTCTCATGATCCATTCGTGCGAATGGGCCTTTCAATAGCACGATTGATCAACGTTATCGATATTTATCAGATCATTTAATACACAGTCGTTATATATGAGTAAACATTAAGGATAAACATGTAATTTCATTAATACATCAAATAGTTACATTAAACATAGATGAAATACATATTACAAGGGATTAGGGACATAATATGCATCTACACGGTCGTATGCGCATTGAAGATTTGGAGACATTACCTCTATGGCACGAAGTGTGTGGTGTATCCAACACATCTTCAACCAAAAAGAACTCAATATGAGGCAACGACGTTGGGTTGAACTCCTTAACGACTATGACTGCGAGATTCGTTACCATCCCGGCAAAGCGAATGTTGTAGCCGACGCTTTGAGTCAAAAGGACCATGTCATGCTCCAATGTGTTCGAATTCAAACCGACATTCAAAACTGCATCTTATAAGCTCAACACGTCTCAGTCACTGAGGGTAACATGTATGAGGAAATGTCGTGTGGTGTTGAACTACAACTTGAATCAAAACCCAATGGCTTACTTTATTACTTGAACCGTATTTGGGTTCCCGATCACGATGATCTCCGTACATTTCTAATGAACGAGGCTCACAACACTCGTTATTCTATTCATCCTGGTGCGGATAAAATGTACCAAGATCTTCGCCAACAATATTGGTGGCCCGGTATTAAAAAGGACATTGCTCTCAATGTTGCCAAATGTATAACATGCTCCAAAGTCAAAGTCGAACACCAACGTCCTTCCGCGGATTACTTGAACAACCGGAAATTCCCGTGTGGAAATGGGAGAACTTAGCTATGGATTTCATTACCAAACTTCCTCGCACTTCAAGTGGTTATGATAACATTTGGGTGATCATTAATCGTCACCAAATTTGCTCATTTCTTGCCTATCCGTGAAGACTATCGGGTTGAGAAACTAGCTCGAATTTACATTGATGAAATTGTGAGCCATCACGGTGTTCCTTAAAACATAATCTCCGATAGATATGCTCGGTTCACCTCTCGCTTTTGGCAATCTCTTCAAACTGCTCTTGGTACACGATTGGAATTGAGCACGGCCTACCATCCCCAAACTGATGGTCAGACCGAGCGAACAATCCAAACTCTTGAAGATATGCTTAGAGCTTGTGTAATTGATTTTGGTGGCAATTGGGATTCACATCTATCCCTAATCGAGTTCTCTTACAATAATAGCTACCACACGAGTATCAACATGGCTCCATTTGAAGCTCTCTATGGTCGGAAGTGTCGTTCTCCTATATGTTGGAACGAGATTGGTGAAGCACAAATCACCGTTCCCGAGCTAATTCAAGAAACATCCGACAAGATTATTCAAATCCGTGACAACATCCGAGTAGCGAGAAGTCGGCAAAAGAGTTATGCCGATAAACGACGAAAACCCTTGGAATTCCAAGTCGGTGACCTTGTACTTCTAAAGGTGTCCCCGTGGAAGGGTGTGATCCGTTTTGGAAAGAAAGGCAAATTATCACCTCGCTATGTGGGTCCATTCAAGATCCTTGAAAGGATTGGGAAAGTGGCTTACAAACTCGAGTTACCTCCATCGCTTGGTAACGTGCATCATACATTTCATGTGTCTAACCTGAAGAAATGCCTTGCTGATGAAAATCTTCACATACCTCTTGACGACGTGCACATTGACGAAACGATGCACTTCGTGGAGAGACCAGTGGAAATCCTGGATCGTGAAGTCAAACAGCTCAAGCGAAGCCGTATTCCTATGGTCAAAGTTCGTTGAGAATCTAAACGTGGTCCTGAATTCACTTGGGAACGAGAGGACCAAATGAAGCTCAAGTACCCCCATCTCTTCACCGATGCCGTCGCTTCCACTAGCTAAATATCGGGACGAAATTCCCTCAACATGGGGATACTGTAACATTTCTGATTTTCATTATTTATATTTCAGTTCAATGTGATACATTTCAAATCAAATTCTAGTACACTGACTTGTTCTATTCGTACCAACAATTAAATACTATGTTGCAATGCAAATCCAAAAATTTTACACGAGTATATCCTATTAAACCCTACATAAATTCATATTTATACAAGTGTGTCAATACTAAAAATTTCAAGGACTGATTTTATAAATAAATAACCACAAACCCTAGTAGGCACGGTCGCGCCTCAATCTGGCACGATCGCGCCAAGTGCCATGGCACGGTCGCGCGCCTTGCTTTGGAACGGTCGCGCCCGGTGCCTTGGCACGGTCGCGCCTCATATGGGCACGGTCGCACCTCTCAGCAGTTGAAACGTAAATGCAGCCTTTAATCACAGGGACGTTCGATTTCATAACCGTTCTACACGTTTTCGTCATTAATTAAACCCTTTAATCATCACCATTACAACAAATGAACTTAATTTCATCGAATTATCTCATAAACACCTAATTCTCTCACGAAATCATCGAATTCACCAATTTGATTGCAATTCTTCTAAGCCAACATACTATCGATCCTCTCTAAAGTTTCTGGACACGCTGGTTTAGTCGGAATTGCAGCAGAAGACGCCGGAGATCAAGCCCATCGTCACCGAAACTCGTTTCTACCATACACCATCAATTCATCGTCCTTCCGGGTAATTGAAACCTCATACCCACTCGTTTTAGTCTATAGATCAAATGCCCCAACTTAATTGGGGCTTACATTATGAAAATCATCACGAACCCGAACCTATGTTTTCGTTCAAAATGTTTTAATCGAACTCTGCTTTGAACACGTTTTAAATACAATTAAAATATTCAAATAGACTCGTAATAACCCTACAGGTGAAAGCCCTATGAATTCCAACATTAACAATATAAGAATTAGTCAAATCGATTCTGTTTTAGAACAGACACGGTCGCGCTAGCATTCTAGCGCGGTCGTGCTTCATGAGACATGGTCGCGCCAAATACCAGCGCGGTCGTGCCTCACACACTCAGACCCGGTCATGCCCTTGGCTAGACTTGGTCGTGCCTCAAAACCTTAGACACGGTCGTGCCTGGCCCAAGACACGATCGTGCCTAGTGAACAGCCTAATTATGCATTCTGTTTGGTCAACACGGTCGCGTCCCTGACTAGCACGGTCGCGCCCGTGGTCCTAGCACGATCGTGCCTTGTCCCCGGCACGGTCGTGTGTGAGAAAAATCTTAGCGGAATAGTTATTTCCATAATTTAAAAACAATAAGTATTTCAAATTAATTTTTAAATAAAAACAATTGATTTTATAACATGAATAAATAGAAATTAATTATTTAAAACTTACAAAAAAATTAAATTTATAATTATTGTTAAACCCTACATTTATATATTATTTACACAACTTAATTACATATCTTTATGAAAATAAAGTAAGAAAAGTTTATATTTAATATAAAACAATCAATACATTTTTATAACTAAATAAATAAGTTACACATTTTATAAATAAATAAATAAGGTAACAATAATTTATTTAATTTACATTTAAACAAAAATTATTTATTTAGGTTATACTTAATTACCCCTAATACCTACATTATTTTTATAACCAAGTAAATAAATAATAATTATGTAATTTATGTACTTAGTTATTTCAAACTCAAACCCTAATTTTATACAACACCATTCAAGTACAAACCACTAACACTCACAACTCTAATTCCTTATACGCACACCCAATCCAACCCTAGACTTAGACATAGACTATTGTACACTCTATTGATTCAATACATAATACACTCTAGGTTAACGTTGTGCATTACGAGGACCTCGTTACTATCTAGTATCTCGTGTTAGCTACGCCTTCAAACCAAGTGAGTATTACATAGCCCCTTTTACTCCTTTACACTTTTTGGGGTGGAACATGAACACTATACAACACTATTGCTTACATTTACACAGACTACACAAGTACAAATCCTCTTTACATTTTGTGTGCAAATTTGAGCTTTATGCCTGAGTGCTAGGTGTGTTAACTTTTGTATGCGATTTATGTGCAATCATTAACTATTCAAGCCGACGGTAAACAATGATAGATCTATTGAGTCTGACAAACCCACCCAGATTTGGGTGATTGTTACCGACAACACAATTTTGCATGCTAGTTACAAAGGTTTGATTGTACTTGGTTACACAATAGCTGCTCTCCATAAATGCCTTATTTTATCATGTTATGTAAGGATTTGTTTATTTACAAACTATATTCTATCTATATACAAACCTGTGTATGCTCACCAAGTTTTTAGTTGACCTTATTTTATTCATGTTTCAGGTACTAATGTGTGATGTGATCAAGATATGCTACACATAGACCTTGGGACTTAGTTAATTTGAATAAAGGATTCTATGTATTTCAATTATGTTCTTTCTTGGATCTGGTTGTGTTTAGATTATTTGAAATGAAATTGATGTTTAATATATTACAATTTAGTCAACCTTGTGCTCATGAACAGTCTACATGTCCGGCCCCGATGATTCCGCCGTCGGTTAGGGTGTGACACTTTCCCTACACAGAACATCCCGTTTGTTAGATAACTACATACCGGTCAGAAAGTCACCTTCTAGTTACTGTGACGTCGATACCAAAAACACACAACGGAAGACTTAAAAGTCATAACTATTTTATTTCTTACGTAACCCGTAACACAGGACAGTTATCTAACCCGAGTAGTACCTCCAACAGATATATTCCTAGGAAAGAACGACGAATCTAGGAGGGATTTATACATCGCTCTTTCCTTAGACAGAACATTCCGTTTGTCAGATAACTACATACCGGTCAGAAAATCACCTTCTAGTTACTGTGACGTCGATACCAAAAACACACGGTGGAAGACTTAAATGTCATAACTATTTTATTTAATACGTAATATTGTTTTACAATAAGGACTGACTGGAAAATACAACATATTGTTCCTAACATGAACACATATATCGCCGGACATATAGTTCACAGAGAAAGTGCCATCCACTTAGGCCATATGGTTACACCAGAACATGCCCTCATTCATCCCTATCTCAAAACACCTGTACATCTCCTTGAATGCCAACTATAAGCTAGTGGCCACCTGTGCTCAAAAGCATTTGAAAACATTTGGATCAACACCAAGCTGGTGAGTTTATAAACAAAATAGTATTTTCACAACTTGTATTCACGATACAAGATACCCCAGGACCTCAGCTTTACTCGGGTCTAGGTTTTATAATCAACCCTCCCAATCCGTCACCCAGTAACCTCAGCTCTACTCGGGTTCTGAGTCTACAACATCTATATATATCCAGTCACCTCCCTGGTTTCCGGATACAAGTCCGGCCAAATACGAGAGGATCAGTCTCGCCCTTCAGTCCCCCCAATCATGTCCATAATAAGTACTTATTCATGGAATATATATATGGATGGTATTGGAATCTCGGATAAAAATCATTTATAAAAACAACATTTTATAGAGCACAGTTCAGAGGAACTCACTTTGAGCAAAACCTCCTTCTAAATCAAATATAATAATCAACACCACGACAAAACCCTAAATCAAATTCGATATTATCACAATTAATAAACCTATCTTCGGTTTGCATAAGGAAATCTCAGGGTGTTCGGAAATCTTACCTCGACACTATATACGGTAGTTTACGGATGTTTTGCTAGAAACTGGACCCTCGAACGCGAACCACGATTTGGGAATATACGGTCACTTGTCGGATTTACTCATGAACAATAGAAATCAGAGAAAAACATACATAGCGAAAGACTTGAAAGCATCTTTTATTTATGAACTTGTCTTAGTACATTCTAAGGAAAGTACATTGTTATACTAATGCCAGCCTCTAAATTTGATGCCAGACAGCCTGCTCAAAATGCCTCCTTTCCTTTACTGCTTGAAACCATACTCTTACCAGACACACATGCTTAAACACGGGCCAGCTTTACGCTGGTGAGTTCTAGGTTTTAGTCAAAATATCTTTGACATATCATCTTTTCGTTTGACGTCAGCTTTATCCAAACATAGCATTAATCTTGTACAACATATATCTTATCGAGGTTCGTAAACCTCTCAAGTGTTCGTCACCACTTACCATTCCCTTTATATAAAGGTCATTCCCCCGTTATATACCATAAAGGAATATAACGGTCTGCGTTCCATTCCATAAGTTGCAAGATATTATGTGGGATTTGGCCATACATGGCAAAACATTCCTTTACAGACCTAAATGGTCAAAACCTTTCATGTCAATGCAATCACTGCCAATGACATACTCTCATCATCACTTATCTTGGTAAACCAAGACAAGTCTTAAAACATTTCACATATGAAAATCATGATCCTTTCCTTTACAAAAACAAGGTGGTTATCTTCCCAGAGTAGTACCTCCAACAGATATGTTCCCAGGAAAGAATGACGGGTGCCGGAGGGATTTATACACCATTCTTTCCTTAGGCATAATATTCCGTTTGTCAGATAACTACATACTGGTCGGAAGGTTACCTTTTATTTTAGAACATAAAACAATCCTTGCAACATCATGGATACTGGCTCAAAGATGTATATCAATGGTATACAGTGTCAAAACATTCATAACATGTGCATCATGCCCAAAACATTTAAAAACGTTTAAAAGGGGCATCATAGAACTCACTTCTAACTTCCTGCTTGATTAAATAATCTTTACGTGCTAATATGAGCAGCACAATGACTTTGGATCAAGTCCTAAGTCTTAATAACATTACCTAATCATAAGTTCCTAGCTTATATGGAAATAACCATGTCATTAGGAAATAGTCGGAACCTTACCTCCATACTATCTCTTACGTATTGCGGTCGAAAAGCTGAAAAACCGGACTTCCCTACATGAACCGGGGCTCGAGGCACACTTCCCTAGGTTTAGTGTGTGTGTTTGTGAGGTGTTGGGACTGTGTGAGATGTTCTAAACTCGACCAACATGTCCAACTATTTATAGGCTGCCCGACGGGTCCATGTCGGACCGTTATCTATATACATGTTGTTCAGCAATCCAAGTGTGGCGGTGTAATTTGCTTAGCGGGCACATAACGGACCGTTATACTTCTCATATCGGTCCGAAATGGATGAATTGCGGGTAGCGGACCTCAACCGATCCCATATCGGTCCGCTATCGGTCCTCCACGTGTCGGATTTCAGCGATTAGTCACCCAACACGTGTCACCTCCTGAGTGTTTCCTTGCCCCCTACATAGCGGACCGTTATCCCAATGATGTCGGTCCGACATCTTACCTATTTTTTAAATTTTCATTTTTAGTCCCTGGACATTGATCTAATTATATTTTATCCCCCTACATTTTAACTTATTGTTACTTTAACCCCTATAATTTAATATAATGTTACCTTAACCCCCTAGGGTTTCATCAATTGACTATTTTAGTCCTTTGACTTGTATTTTCACTAAAACTGGGGTGTTACAAATCTCCCCCCTTACAAAGGTTTCGTCCTCGAAACCAGACACTTACTCGATTAAGTAGGGATAAGACTGCCTCATTTCTTACTCTGTTTCCCATGTGGCTTCAGATCCCTTTCGATGTTGCCACTGAAATTTCTCTTGTCTGATTACTTTATTTTGTAATCTCTTTTCTTTCCAGTCGAGTATTTCCACTTGCTTCTCGACATAATTCAATCTTTCATCTATTTCAATGTCATTCAGTGGTACATGAGAGGTTTTGTCTGCCAAACACTTTCGTAAGCGTGATACATGAAATGTCGAGTAAATTCCACTCAACTCTTCTGGCAATTCCAGTCTATAAGCAATTTTCCCTACTCGAGCTATAATCTTAAAGGGTCCAATAAATCTTGGACCTAACTTTCTTCTCTTCCTGAATCTAATGATTCCATTCCACGGATATACTTTTAGCAGGACGTAATATCCGACTTGGAATTCTATCGGCCTTCGTCTTTTGTCTACATATGACTTTTGTCTGTCCTGGGTAGCTTTTAGACGAGCTTTAATTTTATCTAACTTTACACCTGTTGCTTGGACTATTTCTTTACTTCCAAGTTATTTCGGTGCAACTTCTCCCCAACATATGGGAGTTCTACGTCTTCTCTCGTATAACATTTCGTATGGCGGCATGCCAATACTTGCATGATAGTTGTTATACGAGAATTCTACCAAAGGTAAATGACTATCCCAACTTCCACTGAAGTCAATAACGCAAGCACGCAACATATATTCAAGTGTTTGTATCATTCTTTCACTTTGACCATCCGTTTGAGGATGATATGCCATGCTAATTAATAACTTAGTTCCCATCTCTTCATGAAACTTCTTCCGGAAACGTGACGTAAAACGCGTGTCTCTGTCATATACAATTGAAACTTGCACTCCATTCCTTGTAACAATTTCTAAATGCTTTGTCCAACCTTTAAGTAGAGTAAGTCTCACGTATCGGTAAAAAGTGAGCACTCTTAGTTAGCCTATCTACTATCACCCATATGGTATCATAACCTTTAGCTGTTTTCGGTAGTTTAGTTATGAAGTCCATAGTGATATGTTCCCATTTCCATTCTGGAATATCTAGTGGTTGTAATATGCCATAAGGCTTCTGATGCTCTGCTTTGACTTGAGAACAAGTCAAGCATTTAGCCACATATTTCGTGATATCGAATTTCATACCGGGCCACTAATAATCTTGGCGCAAGTCTTGGTACATTTTTGTAGTACCCGGATGAATTGAATATCGTGATTTATGAGCTTCATCCAGAATTTTAACTCTGAATTCACCCATATGTGGTATCCACATATGGCGAATCGAATCTTAACTTCATAGTCATTCTCTTCCAAGTACTTCTCTTGTCCAGCCATTCTCTCTTTCTTAACATTTTCTGCTTTCAATGTGTATCTGGACATTTCTGAGCTGGGTCATAAAGTCAAGAGTTATAACTAACTTATATGACTTTACCCTGATAGAAGGATGCTCTTCCTTACGGCTTAGGGCATCTACCACTACATTGGCTTCCGTGGGTGATATAGGATTTCACAATCATAATCCTTTATCAGCTCTAACCATCTTCGCTGCCTCATGTTTAGATCTTTTTGCTCAAAGAAATACTTCAAGCTTTTATGATCTGTGTAGATAGTGCACTTAACTCCATACAGATAATGTCTCCATATTTTAAGTGCAAATACTACTGCAGCAAATTCATAATCATGAGTTGGATAGTTAGTTTCATTGGGTTTGAGTTGCCGTGAAGCATAGGCTATGACCTTGCCTCTTTGCATTAATACACACCCCAATCCCTGATACGAAGCATCAGAGTAAACTACAAGATCCTCTACTCCTTTCGGTAAAGACAAAACCGAAGCTTGAGTTAATTTCTCCTTTAACTTTTGAAAAGCATTATCTTGCTCTATTCCCCATACAAACTTTTTCATCTTATTCGTAAGTTTTGTTAATGGGGTAGCAACTTTAGAGAAATCTTGAATAAACCTTCTATAATAACCAGCCAAATCTAAGAAACTGCGTATCTCTGTAGGTGTCTTTGGTGAGTTCCATTTCATCATTTTTTCTATCTTTGAAGGACCTACAAGAATTCCTTCTGCGTTTATCACATGCCCCAAGAACTGAACTTCTCAGAGCCAAAATGCACACTTAGAGAATTTTGCATATAACTGCTCTTTCCTCAGAGTTTCTAGCATTTCCTTGAGATGACATGCATGATCTCCTTCATTCTTTGAGTAGATTAGAATATCATCAATCAACAAGATCACAGATCGGTCCAATATTGGTCGACAAAACCTATTCATAAGGTCCATGAATGTAGCAGGGGCATTAGTCAAACCAAATGACATTACTAAAAACTCATAGTGTCCATATCTGGTATGGAAGACCGTCTTTGGAATGTCTTCATCTCTAACTGTAGGATCGGTGTTTACAAGATGATTCTGTTCTTAGTTGAGATTGGCGGAAACAATAACAACTAATCAATGTAAACAAGAAAACAAGGATAATACTGATAAATGCAAAGTGTATTAATCTTCAGTGTTTACAAGTTTACAGAGAAAGATCTAAGGAAGCACACATTGTAAAATGAAAAGATACAATACATATAAAGGAACTTAGAATCAAGACAGACCCTTGATTCTAAGGATCAGATCAAGCACAAGCCGTTGATCTTTAACAGTAACAAGTTACACTACAATTGGTAGACAACTAAAAGACAAGTAGCTAAAAGATAACTACTGTGAAAAGACATCTGCACTGAAAAGACAACAGCAAAACTAAGGTCTTCTAAGAAATCATTACAGGACAGATCAGAATAGGAGCATTGTCTTTTGTCATCTGCACCAATAACATTCCTTTTGCTGATAGGTGTGTCAGTTTTACAGCTGAGGTGTCACTGGCAAAGTCAAAGCTGCTGATGATTTACCTATCAGCAACATCAAATGTTTGATGCTGCAGAGAAGCCTATAAGCAGCAACTTTGGACTTCAGCAGATAATGCTATCAGCAGGAAACTTGTTCATCAGGAGGAGAACACAACTATTTGCAGCACTTAGCCTTATCTGCAGCAACTTGTAAGTCAGCCGCAAAATTGTGGAGTCCGCTGCAATCTTACTTAGAGAATTTTGTAGCCATCATTCTTTATCTATACAAACTCCCCCTGGACTGATGCTACCAAAACTCTCTTATTGCCTTTGTTGCTGAAGGTTTTGCATGTAAGCAACAATCCTTGCTGTCTCATAGCCTTTTGGGTCCATGCTTGGATTGTCAAGAGGGAGTTCAGATAGTGTCTTGATGTCCTTGCTTGACATGCTGAAGATGGTCTTGCTTGAACATCTCATCTTCTGACCTCTTACATCTATCAAAGTGTACTCATCTTAAGCAACATTGTAGGACCAACTGACAAATAGATAGTGGGATTGAAGATGTTTAACATCAATAACCACATCTTTGCTGGGGTTTAAGTGATGTTTGATTATCAGCAACAGATGTCTTCGACAACTACCTACATCACTTAGCCTTATCTGCAGCAACTTGTAAGTCATCAGCAAAATTTTGGAGTCCGCATCAATCTTACTTTGAGATTTTTGTAGCCATCAATCTTTATCTCTACAAACTCCCCCTAGACTGATGCTACCAAAACTCTCTTGTTGCCTTTGTTGCTGAAGCTTTTGCATGTGAGCAACAATCCTTGCTGTCTCATAGAATTTTGGGTCCATGCTTTGATTGTCAAGAGGGAGTTCAGATAGAGTCTTGACATCCTTGCTTGGCATGCTGAAGATGGTCTTGCTTGAACATCCCATCTTCTGACCTCTGATATCTATCAAAGTGTACTCATCTTAAGCAGCATTATAGGACCAACTTACAAATGGATAGTGGGATTGAAGAGGTTTAAAATCAATAACCACATCTTTGCTAGGGTTGAATTGATGCTTGATCACCAGCAACATATGTCTTCCACAACTACCTGCATCACTTAGCCTTATCTGCATCAACTTGTAAGTCAGCAGCAAAATTGTGGAGTCTGCAGCAATCTTACTTAGAGAATTTTGTAGCCATCAATCTTTATCTCTATAAACTGCCCCTAGACTGATGCTACCAAAACTCTCTTGTTGCCTTTGTTGCTGAAGCTTTTGCATGTGAGCAACAATCCTTGCTGTCTCATAGCATTTTGGGTCCATGCTTTGATTGTCAAGAGGGAGTTCAGATAGAGTCTTGACATCCTTGCATGGCATGCTGAAGATGGTCTTGCTTGAACATCTCATCTTCTGACCTCTGACATCTATCAAAGTGTACTCATCTTAAGCAGCATTATAGGACCAACTTACAAATTGATAGTGGGATTGAAGAGGTTTAAAATCAATAACCACATCTTTGCTAGGGTTGAATTGATGCTTGATCACCAGCAACATATGTCTTCCACAACTACCTGCAGCACTTAGCCTTATCTGCATCAACTTGTAAGTCATCAGCAAAATTGTGGAGTCTGCAGCAATCTTACTTAGAGAATTTTGTAGCCATCAATCTTTATCTCTATAAACTGCCCCTAGACTGATGCTACCAAAACTCTCTTATTGCCTTTGTTGCTGAAGCTTTGGCATGTGAGCAACAATCCCTGCTGTCTCATAGCCTTTTGGGTCCATGCTTGGATTGTCAAGAGGGAGTTCAGATAGAGTCTTGATGTCCTTGCTTGGCATGCTGAAGATGGTCTTGCTTGAACATCTCATCTTCTGACCTCTGACATCTATCAAAGTGTACTCATCTTGTGCAACATTGTAGGACCAACTGACAAATGGATAGTGGGATTGAAGAGGTTTAACATCAATAACCACATCTTTGATGGGGTTGAAGTGATGCTTGATCACCAGCAACAGATCTCCTCCACTATCATTTTCAGGCTCATGAGCTTCACCCAGCTCCATCACTCTCTAAAGATCAGAATCTAGAAGCTGCATCACCTCATCAACCGATCTGTAGATTGATCTTTTTAACTCTGCCCTTCCCCGGAAAACTTCAAACCATTGGTCTTGATTGCTGTAGAACCATACTACAATTTCTCTTGAATCTTCTAGTGTGGTAGTAGGTTTGGTTTTCTTCTTGGGAGGCTGTGGATGAGGAGGAGCTGGGTGAGAAGATTTGGACTCTTTTGGAGGAGAGGAGAGAGGTCTAGGAGGGAGAGTGGAAGGTTGTTGGACGGAGGAAGGAGTGGATGAGAGAGTAGGCTTGGGTTTCTTTTGTCTTCTTGTAACATCTCTGATCTTTTGACCCTATTTTAATTTATTCTACTTAATAAAATAACAACACTACATTAAATCCTATACTTGTTCAAACCTATGCCTCATTAATTGTTAGCTGAACGTATTTTAATTCAAAGTTTTAGAACTCGTAATCACGTGGTAACACCTCCTAGAGTTAACTCAGTTAGTAATCCCGTTAGGTGTTCTGTTAAATCCTAACCAAGCTAATTCTGTCAAAGTTGAAGTTGCAAGGGCTGATTTTGTAAATAACCAGAAACCCTAATAGGCACGGTCGCGCCTTGTTTTGGCACGGTCGCGCCAACTGCCTTGGCACGGTCACGCCTCTTATGGGCACGGTCGCGCCTCTCGTCAGTTAAAACGTAAATACAGTCTTTAATCACAGTGACGTTCGAATTCGTAACCGTTCCACTTGTCCCTACTATTAGCAAACACAATTAAGTCTTTTAATCATCGTATTTACAACAAATAAACTCAATTGTATCGATTCATCTCATAACCGTCAAATTCTTTCATGAGACTATCGAATCCACCATTCTGATTGCAAATCCTCCCAAGCAAACACTCCATCGAACCCCTCTGAAACTCCCGAAAACATTAAAGCAGCCGGAATTGCAGAAGAAGACGCCGAAAACCAAACCCGTCGCCGCCGAAACTCGTTCCTACCGTACGCTATCGATTCATCGACTTCTGGGTAATTGAAATCTCATACTCAATCGATTTAGTCTATAGATCAAAAGCCCCAACTTAATTTGGGCATACAATATGGAAATTAACACGAACCCGAACCTATGTTTCGTTTAAAAACGGTTTAATCGAATCCGGTTCTGGACATATTTTAAATACAATTAATCTATACAAAAAGACTCGTAATAACCTAATGGGTGAAAGCCCTATGATTTCTAACACTGTTATCATAAGAAATAGTCAATCCGTTCCTGTTTTGGAACAGACACGGTCGCGCTAACCATTTAGCGCGGTCGTGCTTCATGAGACACGGTCGTGTCAATACCAGCGCGGTCGTGCCTCACGAACTCAGACCCGGTCGTGCCCCTTGGCTAGACTTGGTCGTGCCTCAGAACCCTAGACACGGTCGTGCCTGGCACAGACACGGTCGTGCCTAGTGAACAGCTTAGTTCTGTCTTCTGTTTGATCAACACGGTCGCGCCCTGATTAGCACGGTCACGCCCGTGGTCCTAGCACGATCGTGCCTTGTCCCAAGCACGGTCGTGTGTGTGAGAAAATCTTGGCAGAATACTAAATTTTATATTTTAAAAACAATAAGCATTTCAAATGAATTTTCAAATAAAAATAATTGATTTAAAAAGATCAAATTCCTATTCTAAAATAAATAGAAGTTATTTATTTAAACCTACAAAATTAAATTTATACTTATTATTAAACCCTACACTTAGATATTATTTATACAACCCATTTACACATATTTATAAAAGCAGATTAACAAAAGTCATTTACTAAATTTATATTTAATATAAAATGCTCGATATATGTTTATCACTAAGTGACTAAGTACATATTTTTTTATAAATAAATAAATAAATAAAGTATCAATTATTTATTTAAATCTATATTTAAACAAAGATTGTTTATTTAGGTTATAATTAACAAATCTTAACGCCTACAAACTCCAACTCTTTGAACACACATCCTATTCAACCTTAGACGTAGACATAGACTATTGTGCACACTATTAATTCAATACATATTACACTCTAGGTTAACGTTGTGCATTACAAGGATCTCGTTACTATCTAGTATCTCGTGTTAGCTACGCCTTTTGAATCAAGTGAGTATTACATAGCCCCTTTTACTCTTTTACACTTTTTGGGGTGGAACATGAACACTACACAAACTATTGCTTACATTTACACAACTACACAAATACAAATCCTCTTTACATTCATGTGTGCAATTTGAGCTTTATGCCTGAGTGCTAGGTGTGCTAACTTTTGTGTGCAATTTATGTGCAATCATTAACTATTCAAGCCGACGGTTAACAATGATAGATCTATTGAGTCTGACAAACCCACCCAGATTGGGGTGATTGTTAGCGAAAACACAATTTTGCATGCTGGTTACAAAGGTTTGATTGTACTTTGGTTACACAATGGCTACTGTCCATAAATGCCTTATTTTATCATGTTATGTAAGGATTTGTTTATTCACAATCTATACGCTATCTATATACAAACATGTGTATGCTCACCAACTTTTTAGTTGACCTTATTTTATTCATGTTTCAGGTGCTATCATATGAGTTTGATCAAGACATGATACACATAGGCTTTGGACTTAGATAATTTTAATTCAAAAATAATTTGTATTTCATTTATTTACTTTGGAATTGATTCATGTTTGTTTGAATGGAAATGAATTTAATATATTACAATTTAGTCGACCTTGAGCTCATGGACAGTCTACATATCTCGCCCCGACGTTTTCGCCGTCGGTTAGGGTGTGACAGATTGGTATCAGAGTCTTGGTTATAGGGAATTAGGTTATTAGACACTCTTGACCTAGACTATAACCTTAGGACACCCATACTATGCCATGTTATTACATGTTACATGATTACTTCTTATGTGAATATTTTACATGTTATACTAATTAATCACACTACCTGATACAATACTTAAATAGTCTATGTGTCACACTACTTACTAACTTTTGTGCTTATGTTCATTTCTATCTACACGCTACCTATTTGATTCATTTAAGTGCTATCCTAAGTTTTAACACACACTTATACACACTTAGCTCTTCATGCACCCTTAAACTCACACATATAATGCCAACACCTCTTGTAATCTAAATCTAAACTATTGGGCCTAACGCCCATTAACATTTAACAAGAAGCCCACTTACCTTCCAAGAAGAAGAAGCCTACTACAACATATAAGCCTCACTTTCGGGCCTCAAAGCCTAGTCCACAACAATTCTCATCACGACCATGAGCCCAACAATAGTGTTATTAATACATGATGGCTGGAAGAGTGTGTAGGCCCATGAGGGATTCTGGCTAAGGAAAGATAGGGTACTTAAGTGTGTCCTAGTGACCCACCCCTCTTTCCTGGGAATCCTCCTCAGGGATGCATTGCTTATAGGTCAATTGTATTTCTAAAATACTGTTGTGAAGGCTCGGTGTTATGACTAGTCAAACTCTAAACCTATGAGAACTCCTATATTTAACAGTCAATATTTTATTATCACTTACAACCTTTTCATTGTTTCCTCCTAGACATGGACTCCTACTCTCCTTCCTCCCCGGTATACCGTCTCAGAGAAGAGTCTGATTGGGAAGAAGACATCGGGACACCCGTGCATCGGTCACCAACACCCCCAGCTGCTAGATCAAGGTTCTATGTAAGGGTAGATTGGATTAGGAACACCGGCCCAAGACTTCGAACATCTGGATCACGATCACCCAGAAATCCGTATTAGACACCCCATTTCATCAATCAGTTACCACCCCCACTAAGAGACCCATATCTAATGCCCGACCCGTACCTTCCCAACCCTTGGGTAATGCATACCATGGCACCCACTGGTGTTATGGGAATTCCAACCAATGACTTTCACCAATATGTAAGAACCTCAGAATTTGAGAGGCAAAGGATAGAGCAGGGGGTAATGCACGACTTACAAGGACAAAGAATGGATAGCCTAGCAAACCAATTAGGGTACCAAAAGGAGTTAATCTCCATCCTCGAAAAAGAAATACTGGAGCATCACACGGAGACAGCTAGAGCTGAAGCCAGGTCGGCTACCCAAGTGACCATAGCGGTGCTCATCTTGGTGATTATGTTCATCCTAGTGGAAAGCAACCAGAGACGTTAGGAGAAATTTCTAATTATTGTCTTTAAATTTTCGATTTGAGAACCATTTCCATATGTTTTGAGTAATGTTTAACATTTCAGCATTTAGTCAATTTTATATATTTCAACTCTAAAGTTATTATTCATTGATTTGACCCATTGAGTGTAAATCACACCCAACATATTTTCATTAAAATTTCCCAAGTATCACCTTCTTCATTCAATACGATTTAGTACACTACCAACAATCTCCTTCGTAAACAACCCACCCTATTAGATTTGAACAAACCTCGTTATCTTGTTCGAACAAAATGTTTATCAAACTTTTAGATAGTATCAAAAACATAAATTTTCCATAAAACTTTTCACCTGATAAGGAAACTTAATACAATCTATTTTATAAAAATATTATTTCGAATTGATAAATAATTATGATTTTCCTAATTAAAGTAAATATTTCTAAACACTGACTAAATTAGTATACGACTACTTGTTTAGCCAATAATTCCGCTTAAAAAATATTCTCTTATTAATAGCTGAAAATTTAAATTAAAAGATTTTTCCCATAAATTGTCTATTTATTTAAATTATGTGACTCAATGGTTTCACTACTTTATATATCTACAACCAAGAACAATTTACCACTTTCTATTTTCAAACAAAGATCAGTATTTGTAAACACATTTCCCCGAATGTTTTCAGAACCTCCTCGCTACCTTTCGTTTGTCGCTTCAAGAGACGATCCATACCACGTAGATGTTAACCCTCCCCATCAACCTCAATGAGATTTAAGAGCTAGAACCTATCTACCACATTATACGGGAACGCCAAACAACACGCTTGTCCGCAACACTCGATCACATACAAAACCCGTTAGTATACATCACACACGAAGTTCAATAACTTACGTATGCACGTTCACAATAAACCCAACGCAACCACATGGTACATGAAACTCAATTATTCTCAATATATCTAACGCTACACAAATTTCATAATACATGAAACTAGTTTGTCTACAAATCACAATTTACTGGATTGATCACATAACACACGGAACATGTTTATTTGCAATACACATGCTACTGGATTGAGCACATAATACACAAAACTTAGTTGTTTGCAATATACATGATGCATAACAATTGTTTGATTGGTACATAATTCTAGATTGACCACATTAAACATGAAACCCATTTGGTTACAAGATACATTATACTAAAATTAGGCACATTATGCAATATACATGATACTAAATTGTTTATATTACACATGAAAGATATTGATTTACAAAATACATGATGCTAAGTTGCCAACACCATACATGAACTTCATTTCCTACAATACACATGATACTATGTTGTTTACATTCCACATGATAGCTTATTGATTTACAAAATACATGACACTAAGTTGTCGACACCATACATGAACTTCATTTTCTACAATACACATGATACTATGTTGTTTACATTCCACATGGGAGCTTAATGAATACAAAATATATGACGCTAAATTGTTCACGCTACAAAATGAGACCTATTTGATTACAAGCTACGTGACACTAGATCATACACGAGACTTGTGTGTTTACTTTATACATGAAACAAAAATTTGCTTACAAATATTGCAATTGATTGATTTCATTATACACAAGACATGGTCATGCACTTTTGTTCACCAAATTCGAAGACCATAATACATTGAAACGACTCGGGGTTTGACGTATTCTTTTTCAAACACGAGCAAACTAAGAAACTTTAAGTTATACTACCTTTTAGTTGCGAACTAACCTGATTAAGGACATAGTTACTTGCTAGCGAATTTTATGTGAAAACAATGGACATGAGCGGAGTGAAAGTTATGCCCCCTTGACCCGCACACAACGGAAAGATCTATACGGACCATGCGATGATTTGAGTAATTACGGGTGCACACGGAATTATGAAAAATCAGCGCATGGAAAGCATAGTGAAATTTTATCGTGGGTTGCGACCTAAAACTTATCATGATATGTAACAACGAAACTAATGTGATATGACAAGGGCATGGTGGATACGCCGATGGTACTTCCTATATATAAGTGTCCTACAATATTATCAGAAGTAGCGTTGCTCATGTCACGTGAAGTTTTGACCCAGACTAATATTTGTGAAATCTTTTACCCGCTACCAAATTAAGTATACTAGACTACATCTTACACAAACCCTAATTATCAAGATCCCATCAAATTCATTCCAAGTAATGCATTCCACCTTTAGAATCCAAATTATTATTTTGAAGATTTCCTCCTTAAGTTCATTTCAAAACTAAATTCATTATCACCATTCATATTCGACCTTGAGTGTCAGGCCTAAGTTATGTCAACGGTTACACTTCCCAAGATCTAACAGTCAAAACTCACCGAGAATCCAAAACTCTCACCTCTTGCTTGATTTAATAGCCCCCATTAGTTAAATTTCGGGACGAAATTCCCGTAACATGGGGAGACTAATAAAATAACAACACTACATTAAATCTTATACTTGTTCAAACCTATGCCTCATTAATTGTTAGCTGAACGTATTTTAATTCAAAGTTTTAGAACTCGTAATCACATGGTAACACCTCCTAGAGTTAACTCAGTTAGTAATCCCGTTAGGTGTTCTGTTAAATCCTAACCAAGCTAATTCTGTCAAAGCTGAAGTTGCAAGGGCTGATTTTGTAAATAACCAGAAACCCTAATAGGCACGGTCGCGCCTTGTTTTGGCACGGTCGCGCCTCATATGGGCACGGTCGCGCCTCTCGTCAGTTAAAACGTAAATACAGTCTTTAATCAATGTGACGTTCGAATTCGTAACCGTTCCACTCGTCCCTACTATTAGCAAACACAATTAAGTCTTTTAATCATCGTATTTACAACAAATAAACTCAATTGTATCGATTCATCTCATAATCGTCAAATTCTTTCATGAGACCATCGAATTCAACATTCTGATTGCAAATCATCCCTAGCAAACACTCCATCGAACCCCTCTGAAACTCCCGAAAACATTGAAGCAGCCGGAATTGCAGCAGAAGTCGCCGGAAACCAAACCCGTCGCCGCCGGAACTCGTTCCTACATAACTTTGTAGGTTAAAATAAATACTTCTATTTATTTTAGAAATAAGAATTTGATCTTTTTAAATAAATTTAATATAAATCTTTATAAAATCAATTATTTTTATTTGAAAGTTAATTTGAAATACTCATTGTATTTAAAATATAAAATTAAGCATTCTGTCAAAATTTTCTCACACACACGATCGTGCCTGGGACAAGGCAAGATCGTGCTAGGACCACGGGCGCGACCGTGCTAGTCAGGGCGCGACCGTTTTGATCAAACAGAAGACATAACTAAGCTGTTCACTAGACACGACCGTGTCTTAGCCAGGCACGATCGTGTCTAGGGTTCTGAGGCACGACCAAGTCTAGTTAAGAGGCATGATCGGGTCTGAGTGTGTGAGGCACTACCGCGCTGGTATTGGCACGACCGTGTCTCATGAAGCACGACCGCGCTAGGATATTAGCGTGACCGTGTCTGTTCCAAAACATAAATGAATTGACTGATTTTTATATTGTTAATATTGGAGTTCATAGGGCTTTCACCCATTAGGTTATTACGAATCTTTTTGTATAGTTTAATTGCATTTAAAACATCTCCAAGGTAGTATTCGACTAAACCATTTTGAAATGAACCCTAGATTCGGGTTCGCGTTAGATTAGTTATTGTAAGCCCAAATTAAGTTGGGGCTTTTGATCTATGGACTAAAACGAAGGTGTAGGAGGTTTCAATTACCCGAAAGAACGATGAATTGATAGTGTACGGTAGGGATGAGTTCCGACGATGACGGGTTTGATCTCTGGCGTCTTATGCTGTAATTCCGGGGAGATTGGTGTGCGTAAAACTTCAGAGAGGGTTAGTTACGGTGCGTAGTTGCTTGGTTTGAGAGAGTAACAATAAAAATGAACGAATTTGATGAGTAAAAGATGAAGAGGTCGACGGTTTCAGTTTAAGATACATAATTGGTTTTAATTCAAGTGTAATATCGATGTTTAATTGACTAATGATGGTTGTTAATAGACGAACGTGTATAACGGTTACAAAGTTGAACGAATTTAGGATTTAAGTTCGTTTTTACGTTTCAACTGTCAAGAGGCGCGACCGTGCCAATAAGAGGCGCGACCGTGCCAATGCACCGGACGCGACCGTTCCAAAGCAAGGCGCGTGACCGTGCCAGAACGAGGCGTGACCGTGCCTATTAGGGTTTCTGGTTATTTACAAAATCAGCCCTTGCAACTTCAACTTTGACAGAATTAGCTTGGTTAGGATTTAACAGAACACCTAACGGGATCATTAACTGAGTTATCTGTAGGAGGTGTTACCACGTGATTATGAGTTCTAAATCTTGAATTAAAATACATTCAGCTAACAGTTAATGAGGCATAGGTTTGAACAAGTATATGATTTAATGTAGTGTTGTTATTTTATTAAGTAAAATAAATTAAAATAGGGTCGAAAAATCAGAGATGTTACAGTCTCCCATGTTAAGGGAATTTCGTCCCGAAATTTAACTAATGGAGACTACTAAATTAAGAAAGAGGTGGGAGTTTTGGGTCTTCGGTGAATTTTGACTGTTAGATTCTGGGGAGTGTAACCGTTGACATGGTTTAGGCCTGATACTCGAGGTTGGATATGATTGATGACAATGAATTTAGTTTTGAAATGAACTTAAGGAGAAGATTGTCGAATAATAATTTGATTTCTAAAGGTGAGATGCATTACTTGGAACGAATTTGAATCAGGGTTTGTGCAAGATGTAGTTTAATATGCTTAAAATTGTCAGTGGGTAAAAGATTTCATAAACATTGGTTTAAGTCAAAACTTCACGTGACATGAGCAACGCTACTTTTGATAATATTATAGGACACTATATATAGGAAGTACCATCGGCGTATCCACCATGCCCTTGTCATATAACATTAGTTTCGTTGTTACATATCATGATAAGTTTTAGGTCACAACACACGACAAAATTTCACTATGCTTTCCATGCGCTGATTTTCATAATTCCGTGTGCACCCGTAATAACTCAAATCATCGCATGGTCCGTATAGATCTTTCCGTTGTGTGCGGGTCAAGGGGGCACAATTTCACTCTGATCACGTCTATTGTTATCACATTACAGTCGCTAACAAGTAACTATGTCCCTAATCAGGTCAGTTCGCAACTAAAGAGTAGTAAAGTAGTATAACTTAAAGTTTCTTAGTTTGCTCGTATTTGAACAAGAATGCGTCAAACCCCGAGTCGTTTTAGAGTATTATGGTCTTCAAATTTGGTGAACAAAAGTGCATGACCATGTCTTGTGTATAATGAAATCAATCAATTGCAATAATTTTAAGCAAATTTTGTTTCATGTATAAAGTAAACACACAAGTCTCATGTATGATCTAGTGTCACGTTGCTCGTAATCAAATAGGTCATGTGTAGCGTGAACAATTTAGCGTCATATATTTTATAAATCATTAAGCTTCCATGTGGAATGTAAACAACATAGTATTATGTGTATTGTAGAAAATAAAGTTCATGTATGGTGTTGGCAACTTAGCATCATGTATTTTGTAAATAAACATCTTTCATGTGTAATATAAACAATTTAGTATCATGTATATTGCATAATGTGCATAATTTAGTATAATGTACCTTGTAACAAAATGGGTTTCATGTTTAATGTGATCAATCTAGAATTTTGTACCATTCAAACAATTGTTATGTATCATGTATGTTGCAAACAACTAAGTTTCGTGTATTATGTCCTCAATCCAGTAGCATGTGTATTACAAATAAACATGTTTCGTGTGTTATGTGATCAATCCAGTAAATTGTGGTTTGTAGACAAACTAGTTTCAGGTATTATGTAATTTGTGTAGCATTGGATATATTGAGAATAATTGAGTTTCATGTACCATGTGGTTGCGTTGGTTTTATTGTGAACGTGCATACGTAAGTTATTGAACTTCATGTGTGATGTATACTAACGGGTTTTGTATGTGATCGAGTGTTGCGGACAAGCGTGCTGTTTGGCGTTCCTGTTTAATGTGGTAGTTAGGTTCTAGCTCTTAAATCTCATTAAGGTTGATGGGGAGGGTTAACGTGTACACGGTATGGATCGTCTCTTGAAGCGACTAGCGAAAGGTAGCGAGGAGGTTCTGAAATATTCGGGGAAATGTGTTTACAAATACTGATCTTTGTTTGAAAAACAGAAAGTGGTAAATTGTTCTTGGTTGTAGATATATAAAGTAGTGAATCCATTAAGTCACATAATTTAAATAAATAGACAATTTATGGGAAAAATCTTTTAATTTAAATTTTCAGCTATTAATAAGAGAATATATATATATATATATATATATTTTTAGCGGAATTATTGGCTAAACAAGTATTCGTATACTAATTTAGCCAGGGTTTAGAAATATTTACTTTAATGAGGAAAATCATAATTATTTATCAATTCGAAATAATATTTTTATAAAATAGATTGTATTAAGTTTCCTTATTAGGTGAAAAGTTTTATGGAAAATTTATATTTTTGATACTATCTAAAAGTTTGATAAACATTTTGTTTGAACAAGATAATGAGGTTTGTTTAAATCAAACAATAGGATGATTTGTTTACGAAGGAGATTGCTGGTAGCGTACTAAATCGTATTGAATGAAGAAGGTGATTCTTGGAACATTTTGAAGAAAATATGATGGGTGTGATTCACACTCAACGGGTCGAACCCATAAATAATAATTTTAGAATTGAAATATATAAAATTGATTAAATGCTGAAATGTTAAACATTATTCAAAACACAGGGAAATGGTTCTCAAACTGAAATAAATAAGAAAAATAATTCTGTTAACGCCTTTTGTAGCTTTCCACTAGAAGGAGAATAATTCCCAATACGAGCCCCGACCCCTGCTCCTTTATTTTGTTGTTTTTTTTCCTGTTTGCTCCTATGCTTTCACACACACGCATGTATATATTTATATATATAAAAAAAGAGACTCAAATAATTAAATTGTTGACATCAAGGTATTATAAATTTTATACATTTTTAGACAAATAATATGATAAACGAATCCGTTTATAAATAAACTTTTAAAGCCATAAAATAATCGTGGTAGTAACCTCGTGGCTTTATTAAACTTAAGGGGCTACGTATATACATATTTTACTCAAATCTTCAAAACGAAGTGATCTATAACATATTATAAAACGATTTTATTTGTATTACTAATAACATAAATTTTAGTAATTGTTTTATTATTACATCTTTCATATTATTAATACTTTCACAAATAATATGATTTTAGTAATTATATGATTCGATAGTAACTTGATTTTCATAACTAATAATACTACAATTCTCATAACAAACTTATTTATTTCAAATCACATTCTTATAAATATTCTATTCCCTTATTTCTTTAACCTAATTAATAAGATATCTATTTTATTAAATTTATAAATAATATTTATTGTTGACACCTAAATACTCTTTTATAAGTAAAAACCTATAAAGAATTATTCCATGTAATTCCTTTTAGATATTATCACTATAGTTATCATTAAAATCCGAATCTTTAATTTTCATTCGTTCGTTCATTCGTTCCAAACCCTAAAGTCCCAAATCGTCCCGTTCTTCTTTCTTTTAATTGTTCATATACATATTAAATAACTTATCTTATTTAACTTAGGACATACTTAATTCCTTTTGCTACAAGTTTCAAGTCCAACACTGTACTTATCAAGGTGAGTTTACATAACCCCTTTTTCATTTTCTACATTTTAGGATGAACATGATTTACATTGAAACTATTTGCAATATTACACAATACAATTCTACATTATGATTTCATGTGACTATTTGTGCATTATGCTTTAATGCTATGAGTTATTACTACACATACATGACACAACTCATACAATCATTAACTCCGTACAAGCCAACGGTTAACAAATATAGATCTATTGAGTCTGATAAACTCACCCGGGTAGGGTGTTTGTTACCGACAACACATCAGGATAATACAAGGTCTTATGCCCTACATTAGGATAACATGCGGGTTATGCCCTTCAGTCACAAGGTTTGATTATACACTTAGTATAACTACAGATTCTCCATAAGTGCCTTATATGCTATGTATCATAGGAATTGTATTAAACATTTTGAAATCATTTTTGTGATGCCAAAACTCATGTATGCTCACCAACTTTCTAGTTGACCCTGTTTTCAAATTATGTTTCAGGTACAAAGAAATGAGTTGAACAAGTTGCTTTCACTTAAGTTTGAGGATCTAGTTAATTAAATTGTGAACTCATTATGTATTTTCAATATCTTGTAATTGTTTGGATTTTGTATGGTTTGAAATGAAATAATTTAAAATATTACAATTTAGTCACCCATGTGCTTATGAATAGTCTACATGTCCCGCCCCGACGTTTCCTCCGTTGGTTGGGGTGTGATAGATTGGTATCAGAGCCCTGGTTATAGGAATTTAGGTTATTAGACACCCTTGACCTAGACTATAACCTTAGGACACCCATTATATGACATGCTATATGTTATATGATACTTGTCACATTGTTAAGTGCTACATGTTTAAAACTTTGTGTGATTATCTTACATGTTACCTTAAGTACTACATCGCATGAAACAATACATGATAGCCTATGTGTTACCTTACTTGATAACTCACATGCTCATAAACTATTTATGTAATACCTTCCTTACCACACTATTTGGCTGCATGCTACCTATTTGCCCCATTAAATGCTATCCTCAGTCTTATCACACACTTACACCTACCTAAGTCTTAATACCCCCTCATTCTTGCACACTAAGTTACCAACATCTTTTGTGAACAAATCTTAAACCCGTGGGCCAAATGCCCACTAGTAATGAAGCTAAGGAGCCCATTTACTCTCCAAGAAGAGGAAACCTATTGGAGCAAATGAACCTCACCTTTGGGCCAAAAAGCCCAACCCATAAAAATTATCATCATCACTAAGAGACCAAACGATAGTATTATTAGTACACGATGGCTGAAAGAGTGTGTGTAAACCTATAAGAGATTCTGGCTAAGGAAGGACCGGGTACTTAAGTGTGTCCCTTGTGACCCACCCCTCTTTCTTGGAAATTATCTTCATGGGTACACTACTTATAGGTCAAGTGTTACTCCTAAAATACTATTGTGAATACTCGGTGTCGTGACTAGTCAAACTCTGAATTCATGAAAGCTCCTATATCTAACACTTAGTATATTTTTCTATACCGCTTACAATCTTTTTCCTTTTTCTGCTAGACATGGACTCCTACTCTCCTCTCCTCCCTCGTATACTATCCCGAAATAGAGTCTGAACAGGAAGAAAACAGTGGATCACCAGACTATCGATCACCAACACCCCCAACTTCTAGAGCAAGGTTTGACATAAGAGCAGACTGGATTAGGAACACTGGCCCAAGACTTTGAACATCTGGATCACCTCCATCAAGAAACTCGTATCAAGCACCCCATCTACACAACCAGTTACCACCCCCTATGAGAGACCCCTACCTAGCACCCGACCAATATCACCCTGACCCAAGGGCAAGGCAAACCATGGCACCCACTAGTGCTATGGGAGTCCCATTTGATGCCATCCACCAATACGTGAGAACCATAGAGTTTGTGAGACAAGGGATGGAGCAAGGGATAAGGCATGACCTGCTAGGTCAAAGAATTGACAGCCTAGGGAATCAAGTGTGGTGCCAGGAGGAGAAAATTGCAAGCCTGGAAGAAGAAAGAGAGATACTTGTTGCACGCACGAAAGCAGCAAGAGCTGAGGCCCGGTTTGCTATCCAAGTGACCATAGCAATGTTCATCTTGGTGCTCATCTGCTTTCTCGTTGAGAGCTACCTGAGATGCTAGGAGGATTGTTCTGTTTGAAACCACTACCCTATGTTTGGATCGTATCCAAGTTTTCCTTGCAAACTAATCATTCTATTTACTTAAATAACATCGTTATTTTACTCAAACAAAGCATCTATCAAGCCCTTAGTTTACAAATATTATTTAGAATATAAATTTTCAACAAACCTTTTTACCTTGTAAGAAAATTTAATGTGACTCATTTTATAAAACATTTTCTAAATAAATTATGACTTTGGTCTTGTTAAATAAAACCTTGGCTTAATTACTAAATAGTCTAGCCATTATTTTTCCTTTGAAACATTCCCTGTATGATAATTAAAAGTTAATAAAAAGGTTTTCCTAAAAATTATCCATATATTAGTTTCACCATCTTATTTATCTACAAACAAGAATAAATTACAATTACTTATTTATTTAGCAACAAAATCAGTTATTCGTAAGCACATTACTTAGAAAATTTTCAGAACCCCCTCGTTATCTTGCACATTCGGTAATGTATGAGTGTACTTGCCACTTCAAAGAGATGAATCATTTTGCATAGACGTTAACCCTCCCTATAAACCTCAACAAGATCTAAAAAGCTAATACCCAACTACCCACATTATACATGAACACCAAAAACAACACGTTTGTCCGCAACACTCGATCAACTACAATGTTCGTTAGTTTCTGTCACTCATGAGATTCAAAAACTTACGTAGGAACATTTACAAGATACATAATACTGGATTGATCACATAAAAACTTAGTTGTTCACGATACACTTGCTACTCAATTGTTTACATGATACATGAAAACTTGTTTGTTTACAAAATACATAAATACTAAATTGTTCACCTTATACATAAAACCCATTTGTTTACTATATACATGGTACTAAACTATTCACATTATACATGAAACCCATTTGCCCACAATGTGCATAACAGTAGATCATACATCAAACTTTAGTGTTTACATTATACACGGAACTAAATTGTTGCAATTGACTGATCATATTATACGCAAGGCATGATCATACACTTTATTCACTAAAGTTGAAAGCTATAACACTTTGAAACTACTCGGGGTTTGAAGTATTCTTGTTCAAACATGAGAAAGCTATGGAACTTTAAGTCATACTACATTATTACTCTTTAGTTTCCTAATTGACCTTACTATCTAGGGACATAGTTATTTATTAGCAGCTTATACGTGAAAACAATAGATATGAACTAACAAATTTTAGTGCTCCCTCTTAACCCGCACACAGCGAAAGGATCTATACGGACCATGCGACGATTCGAGTAATTACGGGTGCACACGTAATTATAAAAATCAGCGCATGGAAAGCATAGTGAATTTTGTTGTGTGTTATGACATAAAAACTATCGTGATATGTTGAAGCACGTTTATGTGACAGACACTCTGCATGTTGTCTTAGCTTATGTAATTGTCTTTATGTTTTTGTATTTGTATTTAAGTATCTGTATGTACTGATTATCGAGTTGTAATCACATACGTATGTACTTAGTCTTGTATGTTTCTGTTAAGTGGGATGTATATCCTGCGTACTTAGCAAGTACGCAAGAACAAAGTCTTCGTACTTGCTAAGTACGCCTGAGTTAAAGTGCGCAGGCAACAGGTCTAGTATATATAGCTGTTAGTGACCGAATGTATGTACTGTGACGTTTCGGATTTTTCGTTCTCGCACTTGTATTATAATTATCGTGTAATCATTCTCTACTTTAATAAAGTGTAAGAGTTTTATTTGGTTTTATACAAACAGGTATTTTATTTTACGGAATTAAACTAATTAGAATTTTATAAATTTTAAAACTAATATAAAGTTTTATATAAAAATCTAAATTTAAAAAGTTGTATATTTAATAAAATAACCTATTTAAATAAGATAAATAACTTTTATAAAAATTATTTATAATAATAAAAAATAAAATAAGTTTATAAAAACATTTTTAAATTAATTTTATTTAAAAGAAATTAAATTAATTTATTTAAATAAAAGTCCAGGGGTTGTATTGTAATTAAACAAACTAGAAGGATTTAAAACTGAAATCGACTAAGGGGCTGTTTCTGGTCAATTTAAACTACAAGGGCCCATCCGTATTAATTTTAAGGGCTAATTCGAGTCAAACCAAACTCCAGGGACTAAATCTGTCAATTCTTGATTCGTTTATCCGGTCACCCCCTCCGATGGTCCGGCGGGTAAAGAACTTTCCGGCGACGCCCGACAAGGCTGTTTCTCTGCACCTCGACAGCCGCTAAAGGCTTCTCTGGCTTCGTCTCTCCCACGCGAACAAGACCCCCCGACCAATTGGTCTCCCCAACATAAGGATCGTCTGATCCTGTTGGTGGTCGAGAAACCCACGTTTGAATTCGCGCCCGACAGACCACCTCCACGCGTGTTGAATGTCTGGTTAGTTTCGTCTCGTCCAGACTAGTGTCGGAACGTGCCCAATTGCACGCTTTGTCATAAGAAACGAACTCGACTATAAATAGCCATAGTCGGACCTTCTAAAGTCTGGGCCATCGAAACTACTTAGTTTCGATTGAGTAAATGGTCAATCGAAACTAGTAGTTTCGATAGATAGTAGTTTCGATAGATGGTAGTTTCGACAGCCTGCATATCACTTATAAATGATCAATCGAAACTAGTAAGTTTCGATAGAGGGTAGTTTCGACAGCCTGTGTATCACTTATAAATGATCAATCGAAACTAGTAAGTTTCGATAGATAGTAGTTTCGACAGTTCTGCGTATAACTTGTAAATGGTCAATCGAAACTAGTAGTTTCGATTGAACACAGTTTCGATACCTGTCACAACTATAAACAGTTTTGATCAAATCAGTAATTTCAAGTAAATTTGGACCAACTTTTATGCAAATAACACTAAGAAATGTTATTATAAACCTATACACAATTAAATACTAATACGCACATGTAAACATACAATAATACCCATTTATCTACATAGGGTTTCAACGTGCTTAGACTTCAACATCTTTATCACCTACACGCGTGGAAAAATACCCGCTTTTAAGGTGAGTTACATAGCCCCTATTTTACATTTTTATACGTTTTGGGGTGAAACATTATGCATGCTACTCACATTGTTTGTACGTGTTATACATGAGACTATGTGCTTATTCTTTGGATATACATACATTTAAACACAAGACAACCAACTGTAATATTGATAGATCTATTGTGCCTGACCAGCCCACCCGGTTAGGGTGTTTAGTACTGCATACTCGGATATAACCGCGTGTTATATTCAAACATATCGGATATAGTGGGTAACTATATTGAAACATACCGGACTTAGCTGTTGTGCTCTGTTCAAGCGCGTCAAACTCGGTTTGAATTGTGATTAAATAAATGATACATCATATATACTATGTTTAACAAGATAAACAATGAGTTGCAAAACCTTTTTATCTACTACTTATCGGAACTACAAACCCATGTACTCACCAACTTTTTAGTTGACACTTGATTTAAATAATGTTTCAGGTTTGGATATGTGATTGCTTGCCGAAGATTCCTCCACTTAAGAACTATGGACCTAGTTAAATAAATCAATGTTTTGAACTAGATTAGGTTATTTGAAATGTATTGTATTTGGATCTTTGTTGTCTTTAAATTTAATTAATGAATTATGCAACATTTTAGTTATCATGTGCTTTTGAACAATCATTCCATTGTCGGCCTCGATGATTCCGCCATCGGTCGGGGTGTGACAGATTGGTATCAGAGCCATGGTTATAGGGAATTAGGTTATTAGACACAATGACCTAGACTATAACCCTAGGACTCCCTTTTATGTGTTATGTGCTAAATGATAAATTGCTATGTGAATTATTTGTAGTTAGGTATTATTTGAATTTTCCCGAGTTTGGTACATGAGACTTATACACATACATACAAGACTTTGATACATGATACATACTTTACATACATGTTTGACAAACAAACTTATGCAAACAAATACACTACCCATCCTTATCCATACTCTTTCCTAATCCGTATTAATTGCAACAATTCCTACACATTTTATACTCATAGACTCTCAAGTCTATCAAAATCTTATCTCGTCAACGACTTAATTTCTTGAGACCAGTAAAGGACACGTGCAATCTGGAAGGGTGACACCTGTACATTGGGTTTTCTGTCTAGGAAAGCATTTCGTATAAATCCAAATAAACGGACCCGTATGCTTTCCTGGGAATTCCTGAAGTGAGTGTTTACCTATAGGCTAAAGCATGTCTCTTGGAAAGTTTCGGGGAATTATTTAACGTTGATAAGTCAATGTATTCACAAGGATACAATCCAAACTTAAACTCAAAATTTGGGGACATTATAGCAAGATAGGAAGAACTAGACAAACATGCAAAGCAAATCATTATTACGGGTGCACACGTAATGACGATTTGTAATGCACGCAAGTCCCGGCAATTCCTATTATGCAAATAATGATCTATAACATCATGTTCTACCCGGAATAGATGACTTAGTTTCCCCCATCAACTTAGAATAAATACACATGCACTGGCATGCGTCATGTTGAATCCCGTTTTTCTGCCTACATTATTTCCCGCTATAACTCATATATATCCATCTTATCTAAAATATCATTGTCTTTTCTTATGGTGTTAGAATGTCTCCTTGACGTGCAAACTCTAGCACTTCCAACCCGGATCTTGCTACTCTTCTTGCCCAGCTGGTAGGGCAAATGACCAAAGCAAATAACAACAGTGACGGGTCTCACAACATCCAAGGGAACGGTGGTACCAACCCGCCTCACTTCACGTTTAAGCACTTTAACTCGTTCAATCCTACAAAATTCTTTGGGACTGAAGGTGCTACCGACCTACTTCAATGGTTTGAAAGCATGGAAAGCACATTCCTAACACAGCGACTGTCCCGATAATCTTCGGGTTCGTTATGCCACAAGTGTACTCCAAAAGAGAGCCCTCACCTGGTGGAACGGTGAGAAAGGCACTCGTGGTGCTGAGGTTGCTACATCCTTATCATGGGATGATCTGAAGAAGGCCATGACTGATGAATTCTGTCCTCGGAATGAAATGAGGAAGCTCGAGGTTGAGTTTTGGGATCTTGCCCAAGACAGCGGGGATAATCTGGCCTACACCACCCGGTTTCAAGAGCTAAGTCTGCTGGTTCCTCATATGATCACTCCCCTTGCTCGGGGGATTGAAAAATACATAGGCGGCCTGCCTATGCAAATTCAAGATGCTGTGCTAGGAAGCAATCCTCCTACACTTGAAGCTGCTATCCGTCTATCTGCTACACTATCCGACAACCATGTCAAAGCCGGAACCTTAACAAGAAAGGGTTCCAAGAAGGTTGTTTCTACTCTTGCGGCCGTCAAAGATGTAAAACCCGAGTCTTCTAACCGCAACAAGAAACGAAAGGGTCGAAACTTCGCAGCCGTAACTCCCGTTGTGCCTGCTATTCAAGCAGCCCCTTTGGGTCAAAACCCGAAAACTTATCAGGGCCCGAATCCCCAATGCCAGACCTGCAAGTACCATCATTCTGCCAACCTACCATGCCGATTGTGTTCAAGCTGCGGACGATATGGACACGTGGTCACTACTTGCCGTACTCGTCCTCCCGTCCATCAAGCTGCTCCAGCCAACCGCCTAATCTATCCGGCACCTCTCAATGGTCGGGCATGTTACGAATGTGGAGACCCAAACCATTTCCGTGACCGATGCCCAAAACTTCATCATCAAGGTGGTCCTCAGGGATGAGCGTTTAACATAAACGCTAATGAGGCTCAAGCAAACAACGACGTGATAAATGGTACGTTTCTCGTAAACAATCATTATGCATCCGTTTTATTTGATACCGGTGCCAATAGGAGTTTTGTATCTCTTACCTTTGAATCTCGACTTGCTAAACAAAGAACGAAACTTGACAATTCTTACTCCGTGGAGATAGCAAACGGAAAATCTATTACTATAAATTATGTTATCTGCGACTGCAATCTCGAGCTTAATAATCACAAATTCTATGTTGATCTCCTTCCAATGCAATTGGGAAGTTTCGATATTATAATTGGCATGGACTGGTTATCCAAGCACCATGCCGAGGTTATTTGCTAAGAAAAGTGTATTCGTATACCTCACTCTTCGGGCGACACGTTAGTTATGTTTGGTGAAAAACCATGTCGTGGTCTTCAAATCATGTCTTGCACATTGGCACAAAAGTACTTGCGGAAAAAGTACGTTGCCTTCTTGGCCCACATAGTTGACGCGAAAGACAAGGGTAAGAAATTGCAAGACATTCCAATCATTCAAGATTTTCCCGAGGTATTCCCCGAGGATTTACCTGGTCTTCCTCCCCCTAGACAAGTGGAGTTTCGTATCGACCTTGTGCCCGGGGCAACTCCCGTGGCAAAAGCCCCCTATCGTCTTGCACCTTCCGAGATGCAAGAGCTTGCAAGTCAATTACAAGAACTCTCATCCAAAGGATTCATCCGCCCGAGCCATTCACCTTGGGGTGCTCCCGTACTGTTCGTAAAGAAAAAGGATGGATCGTTTCGAATGTGCATCGATTATCGTGAACTCAACAAGCTTACAATTAAGAACCGTTATCCTTTACCCCGTATCGACGATCTTTTCGATCAGCTTCAAGGTTCAACATGTTTCTCCAAGATTGACCTTCGTTCCGGGTACCATCAACTTCGTGTTCTCGATGAAGACATTCCGAAGACTGCCTTTCGGACTAGGTACGGTCACTACGAGTTCATGGTCATGCCATTCGGTTTGACTAATGCACCTGCGGTCTTCATGGACCTCATGAACCGTGTATGCAAACCTTATTTGGACCAGTTCGTGATCGTTTTCATTGACGACATTCTCATCTATTCTAAAACGAAAGCGGAACATGAACAACATCTTCGTTTGATTTTGGAACTCTTGAAGAAAGAACAACTATACGTCAAGTTCTCCAAGTGTGAATTCTGGCTAAAAGAGGTTCAATTTTTGGGACACATAGTCAACGATAAGGGAATTCATGTGCACCCGGCAAAGATCGAGGCGGTAAAGAATTGGAGTACTCCTAAGACTCCTACCGAGATTCGTTCATTCCTTGGACTAGCAGGTTACTATCGTCGTTTCATCTCAAATTTCTCCAAGATTGCGGTCCCGCTCACTGCCTTGACTCACAAAGGTAAGCACTACGAGTGGGGACCCAAGCAAGAGGAAGCTTTCCAAACTCTAAAGCACAAGCTCTGCAATGCTCCTATTCTAACTCTTCCTAGTGGTAATGACGACTTTGTCGTTTATTGTGATGCATCCAACCAAGGTCTTGGTTGTGTTCTTTTGCAACGAGGTCAAGTAATTGCATACGCATCACGTCAACTCAAGGTCCATGAGAAGAACTATACGATCCATGATCTCGAGCTTGGTGCTGTCGTTTTCGCCTTGAAAATTTGGAGACACTATCTATATGGCACCAAATGCGTGGTTTTCACCGACCACAAAAGTCTCCAACATATTTTCAATCAAAAAGAGCTTAATATGAGGTAGCGACGATGGGTTGAACTTCTAAACGACTACGACTGCGAGATCCGCTACCACCCCGGCAAAGCAAACGTTGTAGCCGACGCCTTGAGTCGTAAAGAACGTATCATGCTTCATAGTGTTCATATTCATAACGATATCTAAGCCCGTATTCTCAAAGCACAACACACCTCGGTTACCGGGGGAAACATGTATCAAGAGATGGCATGTGGCGTAGAACTCTTGCTAGAAACCAAAGCTAACGGTCTATTGTATTACTTGGACCGTATCTGGGTTCCCGATCACGACGATCTTCGTATATTTTTGATGAACGAGTCCCACAAAACTCGATATTCGGTACATCCCGGAGCTGATAAGATGTACATGGGTCTCCGTCAGCAATATTGGTGGCCCGGCATGAAAAAGGATATTGCCCTCTTTGTGGCAAAATGCCTAACTTGTTCTAAAGTGAAGGCCGAACACCAGAAGCCTTCCGGTCTCCTCGAACAACCTGAAATTCCCGTGTGGAAGTGGGAGAACCTTGCTATGGATTTCATCACCAAACTCCCGCGCACTTCTAGTGGGCACGATAGTATCTGGGTTATTATCGATCGACTTACAAAGTCTGCTCATTTCTTGCCTATTCGTGAGGACTATCGAGTCGAGAAATTGGCTCGGATCTACATTGATGAGATCGTAAGTCGTCACGGAATCCCTTTGAACATCATCTCCGATCGTGATTCGCGTTTTACTTCCCGATTTTGGCAATCATTGCAATCAGCACTTGGTACTCGTTTGGATTTAAGTACGGCTTACCATCCTCAAACTGATGGACAAACCGAACGAACAATCCAAACTCTTGAGGATATGCTTAGAGCTTGTGTCATTGACTTTGGTGGCAATTGGGATTCTCACCTACCACTGATTTAATTTTCCTACAACAACAGCTACCACTCAAGCATTAACATGGCACCGTTTGAAGCTCTTTATGGACGGAAATGTCGTTCACCGATTTGTTGGAACGAAATTGGTGAAGCACAAATCACCGGTCCCGAGCTTATCCAAGAAACCACCGATAAAGTCTCTCTTATCCGTGACAACATTCGAGTAGCAAGGAGTCGACAAAAGAGCTATGCCGATAGACGATGAAAACCCTTGGAATTTCAAGTTGGAGATATAGTTCTTCTAAAGGTATCACCTTGGAAAGGCGTAGTCCGATTTGGAAAGAGAGGAAAACTTGCACCTCGATATGTGGGTCCATTCAAGATACTCGAAAGGGTAGGAAAAGTGGCCTACAAACTTGATCTTCCTTCAGAACTTAGCAACGTTCATCCAACCTTTCAAGTATCAAATTTGAAAAAGTGTCTATCCGATGAGAATCTCCACATCTGTCACACCCCCAGATTTATTTACTTAATGAATAAATAAATAAATACAGGTTGCAACGATTGGTTCATTACACGATAGCGGAAGCTGTAATGGTGATTTCTAAGACATGATTACATATACAATTACTAAAATTAAGTAATACTATGATCTAATTTCTTCTAGATCAACGACAGACTTGATACTTGATATTCTACGTCCTTCCAGCTACTAGGAAATGATCCAACATAGCTAGCCTATTCCAACCGTGCCAGGGCTATGAATTACCTGAAAAACATACTTAGAAATGTCAACACTAAGGTTGGTGAGTTCACAGGTTTGATTGTTGCAATGTAAAGTGATTTTCCTTGAAAACGTTGATATTGTGCACATGGCCATGATACGAAACTGTTTTCCTTGAAAACATTAAAAATATGTACACGAGTTTAATGTAAGGTTGTTTTCCTCGAAAACATGTGATGACTTCATAGTCATAAAACGAGTAGTTTTCCTAATGAAAACATGTGATGACAACATAGTCATAAAACGAGTAGTTTTCCCAATTGAAAACATGTGATGACTTCATAGTCATAAAATAAGTCATTTTTCTTGAATACATTGATACTGTGTACATGGCCATAATATGAAACTGTTTTCCTTGAAAACATTGATAAAAACATTTCCACGTAAACGAATGGAAAAACCATTGGTGTATAAGTGATTGACAGATCCATCTGCACGAAAACGTTTCAATGAATATGATAAACAAAACAAGTAATGTTGACCCATTTGTAGACTAGCTAGGAATACAAATAATATGTACATACATGAGGCATAACCAAACCATGACACAGGTGTTTTGCCCCTCGCTCATACCTCACGAGCAATGTTTGAACACTATGCGGTCATTTGGCCAGAGGGACCCATGGTTAGCGCGACTAACCATGACCGGGAGTGTCAGACCCAATAGTACTATTCATAGAATCTCAGGCTAATCTATAGCTAATGGTTATAAATATGATGGTCAGGGGACTTTACGAGCTCCAAATGTGTTCACTCATGCATACATAAAGGTCGGGTCTTGTTTTCTTGTTATCATATAAAAATAGTTATAAGTATGTTCTTCCCCCAAATAGTACAAAACAGTAAAAAGGGGCCGTGAAACTCACCTTGAGTTTGTATATGTTAGCAACGATAATTGCTCCAGTCAAACTTGACTATTCGTACCCTAATTACAAAAAGGGTAATTCGTGTTATGACCGAATGTCTCCTATGTAAATTGTTCACCGATTTAGCAAATCTGATTGCTTTTGTTTAAATATCTTTTTAGTTTTTCAACACTTGTTTCATTATAAAATAGTTCTAAGTTACTACCCCATGGGACTGATGAACAGGTATCGAAACTTTCTTAGTTTTGATTGAACATAACAGATATCGAAACTTCCTAGTTTCGATTGAGCAAAACAGGTATCGAAACTACCTAGTTTCGATTAAGTAATAGGTATCGAAACTACCTAGTTTCGATTGAGTAAACAGGTATCGAAACTACCTAGTTTCGATTGAGTAATAGGTATCGAAACTACCTAGTTTCGATTGAACAAACTGGGTATCGAAACTACCTAGTTTCGATTGGCAAGAATAGTATCGAAACTACCTAGTTTCGATTGAGCAATAGGTATCGAAACTACTTAGTTTCGATTGAACAACAGGTATCGAAACTATAGTTTCGATTACTGAACTTTTGATTGACAGAATCAGTCCTGCATATTTTTATGTTTTAATCTTGAATTTGATACACTTTTCTGGTTATTTTTCTTATGTTCAAGTAAACTGTATGTTTAGCTACGGTTTTAAAGAAAATAATATGGATGGTATCGAGTTTTTACCTCTGGACAGAGATGATGATTTTTGAGAGAAACAGAGAATGATCTTGACTTCTCCTGCTAAAAACCTTTGAGAAAACACTTGGAACTCTCCTTATAATACCGAAATAAAGGATTCGAGTATTCGATTATGGAAGAACACCAAAAGAAAGATGAAAATGGTGGTGGTGTTATTGCCGTATGATAGAAAGAAAATAGATGGAGTGTGGGTTTGAATGGTAAGGTGATAGATATGATGGGAGATGAAAGTCTTTATCTAGCTTGGGAAGGAAAAGGGTATGGTACAAAAACTAAACAATTAGAATGTGGAAAAATGGAATGAGGGGTGGGTCCTCTTTGAGGCTCTCGGCCGAGAAAAGAAAAAGGAAAAGGGTATGGGTTGGTTAATTTATAAATTAAGTAGAATTAGGTGAAGATATTTTAGGTTGTTAGTTGTTTAAATCTCGGTTACGATAATAAACGGTAAATTAATTCGGTATAGGTTCTCAACGATATTAGAATTTTAATTTAATTAGTCAAAGGCTCGTTAACGAAAGATATTGAAATCTTGGATTGTATAATTCGTTGAGGTGATTATTTGTAGGTATGAGTACCTAAAGGTGGCGCTACATAGTAACGTCTTCGAAAGGTTCATTATTTTACTTTTACGTATATTTTATGATTTAGTCTTAAAAATAAACCATAGTTCAACGTAAATTTTGTGTAATATATATATATATATATACATATATATATATATATATATATATATATATATATATTTTCTGGTTATTTAATTTAACCACTAGTGTTCGTATCCTGGTACGTGAACCGGTAACTCCTAGAATTACCAAATATGAATAACACGTACGGATATTGACCTGAAATGTCGGGTGTCACATTCTCCCCATGTTAAAAGAATTTCGTCCCGAAATTCAATTTGTGTCCTCTTGAACTGGTGTATCCTTAAACAAGGATGGGTATTTTGTTTTCATTTGATTCTCTCGTTCCCATGTATACTCAGGACCACGCTTTGAATTCCAACGTACTTTAAACAGTTTGATTCGACTACGCCTTGTTTTCTGAACCTTCCAATCTGAGACTTCGATGGGTTCTTCAACGAAGTGTAGCTTGTTATCTATGTGAATCTCATCAGGCGGTATAGTTAATGTCTCGTCTGATAAGCACTTCTTGAGATTTGATACATGAAACGTATCATGTACATTGCTTAGATCTTGTGGCGACTTGAGCTTGTATGCCACAGGGCCAACCCTAGTCAAAATTTCAAATGCTTCAACGTACCTAGGGTTAAGCTTGCCACGGTTGTCAAATCTTGCAATTCCTTTCCAAGATGAGACCTTTAACATGACTTTGTCTCCCACTTGGAATTTTAATGGCTTTCGTCTGTTGCTAGCACAACTCTCTTTCGTCTGCATTGAGTGGTTTTCAGACGATCTTTGATTTTGACGATCTTATCAACGGTTTCCTAGCCAATATCAGGACCAGTCAAATGCTTTTTGCCAACCTTTACCCAACATAGCGATGAGCGACACTTACAACCATACAAAGCCTCAACTGAGCGGCTTTAATGCTGGTATGGTAGTTGGTATTATATGAAAATTCAGCCAACGGTGGTGCGTATCCCAATTTCCTCCGAAATCGATTACGCACGCACGGAGCACATCTTTTAAAGTTGGATGGTCCTTTTTACCTTGACCGTTCTTCTGGGGATGATATGCAGTGCTCATGTCAAGGCGTGTGCCCAATGCTTCTTGTACTGACTGCCAGGTTCTTGACATGATTTGGCTGTCCCTATTAGAGAAAATGGAAATTGGCATACCATGCCTAGCCTCAATTTCTTTAATATTTAGCCTCGCACGCTTCTTACTTTTATCTGTCTCCTTTATTGGTAGGGAGTGAGCGGATTTCGTCAAACGACTGACGATTACCCATATAGTATCATAGCCGTTAGGTGTTCTGGGTAGATTTGTAATGAAACCTATGGAATTCTCCTCCCATTTCCATGGAGGAATCTGCGGGTTTTTTTTTTTTTTTTTTTTTTTTTTGCGTTCACTCAGGTGATTCCTAACATTCTGCTTTTATTGTCGGTTATCTCCCAACATAGATAGCAATTTCTCCCTTCATGTTTTGCCACATAATGGAGTTCCTCGGGATCCTTATACGTTTTTTTTTTTTCGATTCTGGATGAATGGAGTACTTGGGCTTATGGACTTCATCCATAACCTTCCACATAGGCTACCGATACCTGGTACCCAAATTCTATCTGTATCATCCAACTTAGGTTTCAATTATTTGATTCCATTTACTTGGTAGTCGGTATTCGAAAGCAAAGCGAATACTTCCCCGACTAACTATATTAAACGTGCAAGAACCACTTTATTTGATTACCCTCAATATGGTAGGGTTATGTGATTCTCATTCCTGGTAATGAAAGGAATGGTGCCTGCGAATCTTGAGCGTATGTTGACACATACCCTCTATTCGTCTACGCACTTTGTCACAAAAGCAGATCTCTATAGATCTTAGGAAAGAATTACTCGACGAGGTGTCTAGGTTTTAGTTGAATACTGGGTAGTAATGACACAGTACGGAAATGAAACTTTATGTTTGTCCCTCTTATGCTTTTCGAAAGCATTTTCTCGGACTAAGACTTTATTCTTAATTCAGGTTTCGTGTTATCTATGATCTTCCTTTAAAATGGGTTATAATTGATTTAATATTTCAAGATTCCTTGTGTGCTCTCACTAGCAAAGTTCGAGTCTAATCACCACTTTACCCGTTGCTTGTACCACCCTTCTGAGGCAGACTAGCCTTTGGGTTGTAGCGTCCTGATCTGTAAACTCATGTCTCGACTATCACACCTTCAAAGTATGTAAGCCATACGAAGTTCGATGTTTGTTTGGAATATTCATATTCCGTCTAGCTGAGGGAATGAATAGTAATACTGTGAGAATGGTCTCATCGAATTAGTGCTTTCCCCAAAATGGGCTATGGGTTTGTCAACCCATTAAGTTGGCAGAAAGGGTTGATAGCCAACTATTTGTCATACAGTGTGTATGCACTTCCTTAGTGTTTGAATGGTGCTTTGGTGACTTACTGTTACGTATTCCACTCATATAGGTTATAGCCTCAAAATCCTTAGCACAAGGATAAAATTAAGGTAATGAGTGTTAAACGTTGAGACTTTTGTATTCTAACTGAGTCTACTCCAAGAGATCATTTCTTAACAATAGATGCTCTAGAGCTTCCCAATTATAGAAAACTAGGAGTGAAAGATGCAATCACACCTCTCTTTTAGGCTACATCTGGGATCCATCCATCAAGATGAACCTTTGGGAAGTGCAAGTACAAAAGAGTAATGAATTATCCTTCTCAGCTCTTTGTGAACAGTGGCCTATTGTGAATAGCTCGAGCTTACGCCCCTTATGCATATCATGAGCTAATGAGATTAGCATGAAATTCCGCATTTTGGGACTCCTTTAAGAGTTTTGCATGTCGTTTTCCGGTTAGTGCGACAATAGTCGTTAGTCCACACTTAGGTTTCTTTGGCATTCGCTTGAGCATCAACCCCGGCTTATCCATTGCAGAGAGAATAGTCAGACTTAAAGGTATATTGAATGTCAATGGCTGCGAGAGCAATCCTGTTTGACCGACATTCTGAAATGTCCGATTTCCTACTTGTCTCATGTCGAGCTTTCACAATATCCATAGGTGCCATGTGAATGCGGGTCAGAATAATATCCTGCCCTATTACTGAAGTTAGTGCATAACACACTTGGCGTAACTTTCAAGCAATTGTGAGATTGAACTGTATGATGGATCCTGAGATTACGCTATAATCTCCCACAATAGTTGTGCAATTACTGTAAGTGTTAGTTGTGGTAACGCTCAATTTGAAGCATTCCTGACAAGTAGAATCTCAAAGAATGAATGTGCGAATTCCTTCGTCGTTCAGGATTTACTAAGGATTGGTTGAATTCAATTTGAATTTCTCTCGTTTCTCCAAAACTAGGAGAATGCTTTGTGAGCATCTAATTGAGAAGTCTGATTTGATAGGATTCAATCCTTAATTAAGTGATTGAGAACATGGGTTGATCATCAGCTTAGACAGTAAGACTCACTAAAGTTCCCATGCACTGCAAATTATGATTACGTGTGCACCCGTAATGATAATTTGCCTTGCCTGATCCCTATAGGGTTTCTTCTATCCCTAGCTTTTAATCAAAAGGGATTTGAAATAATCATTAGATTGCGTTTGCACATTTGTACATGAGTGTGTATTGTTTTATCGGATTACTCTTAATTATGAGTACCAATGCTCATGACTCTGCCGAATATGGCTGTTGTCAGATGAGGCTAATGGTAGAGAGGCACCACCAGTGCCTCTTAAAATAAAATATGCATGGTGAAATTCAGGCACTATGTGTTGGGCAGAGATCCTCAAATGAGTGTCGAGCAACTCGTGCTCCATGTCTGTATATATGCATGGATCCACATGATCCTGATGTATGTCTGGGTCTCCTGACTCTTGGAGTTCTCTCCCATTTAGTCCTGCTTATTCACCTTGAATTCCCTTCTGTCTGGGCAATCATGCCTGCCAGATAACATGGCGAGAGTCTAGGCATCCGATCCGACAACTTATGAAGGAGAGTATTTATACCGCAAATACGTTAGAAAGATAGTTGCCTCCACGGTTAGAATAGTTGTCGGTATGGTGCAGGTATGGGTACATATTTTGGTACGGGTTCAGTCTGTTGTGATACTAAGATCGGTAACTGACGGTCGTTGTCGTCTTAGTCCAAGCTCAGCTCGTAACTCGATCTTCTAAGGTTGCAGTATACTGAGTACCCATTATTCTTGACTCGTAATCCGAATAGTAACATATTATATGTGTTTATTATTTTCACATTGTTGTATGTGTTTAAGTGTTCATTACATGTGTTATGTAATTGTATTAGTGTAGCTAATGGTACCCTAGTGTAACTCCATACACTAATAGTCTACACAAATTGTTCGGCAACGGTTGGAATTCCTATACTCAAGTCTTGGGTATTTTTAGTGTGATGCAAGTCTTAGAAATCTTGGTCCCTAAATGAGTCCGGTTAGAGCCTAGGTATCACTAAGGAAACCTATTTCGCTAAAACCATTGCTCTGATACCAATCTGTCACACCCCCAGATTTATTTTCTTAATGAATAAATAAATAAATACAGGTTGCAACGATTGGTTCATTACACGATAGCGGAAGCTGTAATAGTGATTTCTAAGACATGATTACATATACAATTACTAAAATTAAGTAATACTATGATCTAATTTCTTCTAGATCAACGACAGACTTGATACTTGATATTCTACGTCCTTCCAGCTACTAGGAAATGATCCAACATAGCTAGCCTATTCCAACCGTGCCAGGGCTATGAATTACCTGAAAAACATACTTAGAAATGTCAACACTAAGGTTGGTGAGTTCACAGGTTTGATTGTTGCAATGTAAAGTGATTTTCCTTGAAAACGTTGATATTGTGCACATGGCCATGATACGAAACTGTTTTCCTTGAAAACATTAAAAATATGTACACGAGTTTAATGTAAGGTTGTTTTCCTCGAAAACATGTGATGACTTCATAGTCATAAAACGAGTAGTTTTCCTAATGAAAACATGTGATGACAACATAGTCATAAAACGAGTAGTTTTCCCAATTGAAAACATGTGATGACTTCATAGTCATAAAATAAGTCATTTTTCTTGAATACATTGATACTGTGTACATGGCCATAATATGAAACTGTTTTCCTTGAAAACATTGATAAAAACATTTCCACGTAAACGAATGGAAAAACCATTGGTGTATAAGTGATTGACAGATCCATCTGCACGAAAACGTTTCAATGAATATGATAAACAAAACAAGTAATGTTGACCCATTTGTAGACTAGCTAGGAATACAAATAATATGTACATACATGAGGCATAACCAAACCATGACACATGTGTTTTGTCCCTCGCTCATACCTCACGAGCAATGTTTGAACACTATGCGGTCATTTGGCCAGAGGGACCCATGGTTAGCGCGACTAACCATGACCGGGGGTGTCAGACCCAATAGTACTATTCATAGAATCTCAGGCTAATCTATAGCTAATGGTTATAAATATGATGGTCAGGGGACTTTACGAGCTCCAAATGTGTTCACTCATGCATACATAAAGGTCGGGTCTTGTTTTCTTGTTATCATATAAAAATAGTTATAAGTATGTTCTTCCCCCAAATAGTACAAAACAGTAAAAAGGGGCCGTGAAACTCACCTTGAGTTTGTATATGTTAGCAACGATAATTGCTCCAGTCAAACTTGACTATTCGTACCCTAATTACAAAAAGGGTAATTCGTGTTATGACCGAATGTCTCCTATGTAAATTGTTCACCGATTTAGCAAATCTGATTGCTTTTGTTTAAATATCTTTTTTGTTTTTCAACACTTGTTTCATTATAAAATAGTTCTAAGTTACTACCCCATGGGACTGATGAACAGGTATCGAAACTTTCTTAGTTTCGATTGAACATAACAGATATCGAAACTTCCTAGTTTCAATTGAGCAAAACAGGTATCGAAACTACCTAGTTTCGATTAAGTAATAGGTATCGAAACTACCTAGTTTCGATTGAGTAAACAGGTATCGAAACTACCTAGTTTCGATTGAGTAATAGGTATCGAAACTGCCTAGTTTCGATTGAACAAACTGGGTATCGAAACTACCTAGTTTCGATTGGCAAGAATAGTATCGAAACTACCTTGTTTCGATTGAGCAATAGGTATCGAAACTACTTAGTTTCGATTGAACAACAGGTATCGAAACTATAGTTTCGATTACTGAACTTTTGATTGACAGAATCAGTCCTGCATATTTTTATGTTTTAATCTTGAATTTGATACACTTTTCTGGTTATTTTTCTTATGTTCAAGTAAACTGTATGTTTAGCTACGGTTTTAAAGAAAATAATATGGATGGTATCGAGTTTTTACCTCTGGACAGAGATGATGATTTTTGAGAGAAACAGAGAATGATCTTGACTTCTCCTGCTAAAAACCTTTGAGAAAACACTTGGAACTCTCCTTATAATACCGAAATAAAGGATTCGAGTATTCGATTATGGAAGAACACCAAAAGAAAGATGAAAATGGTGGTGGTGTTATTGCCGTATGATAGAAAGAAAATAGATGGAGTGTGGGTTTGAATGGTAAGGTGATAGATATGATGGGAGATGAAAGTCTTTATCTAGCTTGGGAAGGAAAAGGGTATGGTACAAAAACTAAACAATTAGAATGTGGAAAAATGGAATGAGGGGTGGGTCCTCTTTGAGGCTCTCGGCCGAGAAAAGAAAAAGGAAAAGGGTATGGGTTGGTTAATTTATAAATTAAGTAGAATTAGGTGAAGATATTTTAGGTTGTTAGTTGTTTAAATCTCGGTTACGATAATAAACGGTAAATTAATTCGGTATAGGTTCTCAACGATATTAGAATTTTAATTTAATTAGTCAAAGGCTCGTTAACGAAAGATATTGAAATCTTGGATTGTATAATTCGTTGAGGTGATTATTTGTAGGTATGAGTACCTAAAGGTGGCGCTACATAGTAACGTCTTAGAAAGGTTCATTATTTTACTTTTACGTATATTTTATGATTTAGTCTTAAAAATAAACCATAGTTCAACGTAAATTTTGTGTAATATATATATATATATATATACATATATATATATATATATATTTTTCTGGTTATTTAATTTAACCACTAGTGTTCGTATCCTGGTACGTGAACCGGTAACTCCTAGAATTACCAAATATGAATAACACGTACGGATATTGACCTAAAATGTCGGGTGTCACAACATCCCTCTTGACGAAGTGCGTATTGACGAAAAAATGCACTTTGTTGAAAAACCCGTGGAAATCATGGACCGAGAAGTTAAGAAACTCAAGCGTAGCCGCATCCCCATTGTCAAGGTCCGTTGGGAATCTAAACGTGGACCCGAGTTCACTTGGGAACGTGAAGGCCAAATGAAGACCAAGTATCCGCATCTCTTTTCATAGCCTCCACTAGTTGAATTTCGAGGCGAAATTCCTCTAACATGGGGAGACTGTGACGTTTCGGATTTTTCGTTCTCGCACTTGTATTATAATTATCGTGTAATCATTCTCTACTTTAATAAAGTGTAAGAGTTTTATTTGGTTTTATACAAATAGGTATTTTATTTTACGGATTTAAACTAATTAGAATTTTATAAATTTTAAAACTAATATAAAGTTTTATATAAAAATCTAAATTTAAAAAGTTGTATATTTAATAAAATAACCTATTTAAATAAGATAAATAACATTTATAAAAATTATTTATAATAATAAAAAATAAAATAAGTTTATAAAAACATTTTTAAATTAATTTGATTTAAAATAAATTAAATTAATTTATTTAAATAAAAGTTCAGGGGTTGTATTGTAATTAAACAAACTAGAAGGATTTAAAACTGAAATCGTCTAAGGGGCTATTTCTGGTCAATTTAAACTACAAGGGCCCATCCGTATTAATTTTAAGGGCTAATTCGAGTCAAACCAAACTCCAGGGACTAAATCTGTCAATTCTCGATTCGTTTATCCGGTCACCCCCTCCGATGGTCCGGCGGGTAAAGAACTTTCCGGCGACGCCCGACAAGGCTGTTTCTCTGCACCTCGACAGCCGCTAAAAGCTTCTCTGGCTTCGTCTCTCCCAGACGAACAAGACCCACCGACCAATTGGTCTCCCCAACATAAGGATCGTCTGATCCTGTTGGTGGTCGAGAAACCCACGTTCGAATTCGCGCCCGACAGACCACCTCCACGCGTGTTGAATGTCTGGTTAGTTTCGTCTCGTCCAGACTAGTGTCGGAACGTGCCCAATTGCACGCTTTGTCATAAGAAACAAACTCGACTATAAATAGCCATAGTCGGACCTGCTCGAGCTCGCTACCCCTCTTCCACCCAATCTCACTCCAAATTGAAGGCACCATTACAATCGCCATCTCTGTGTGAAGCTGTGACCAAGGTTGTAGAGGCTAATCCCATCCAGAAGCTCGATTCTCATTCTGTACATCCTCGGATTTGAGACTCTGTCGTCCAGCCCCTTTGCGACCACGTAAGAATCCTCAACTTCGTTTCTTTACCTTCTGTTATCATAAGGTAAACTGAACCAATCGAAGTCACGACTCCAAACCATCGATTACCAGACAAACCATTGTTCTGAAAAATTACGGTTTTATTTTTCTAAAGTCTGGGCCATCGAAACTACTTAGTTTCGATTGAGTAAATGGTCAATCGAAACTAGTAGTTTCGATAGATAGTAGTTTCGATAGATGGTAGTTTCGACAGCCTGCATATCACTTATAAATGATCAATCGAAACTAGTAAGTTTTGATAGAGGGTAGTTTCGACAGCCTGTGTATCACTTATAAATGATCAATCGAAACTAGTAAGTTTCGATAGATAGTAGTTTCGACAATTCTGCGTATCACTTGTAAATGGTCAGTCGAAACTAGTAGTTTCGATTGAACACAGTTTCGATACCTGTCACAACTATAAACAGTTTCGATCAAATCAGTAATTTCAAGTAAATCTGGACCAACTTTTATGCAAATAACACTAAGAAATGTTATTATAAACCTATACACAATTAAATACTAATACGCACATGTAAACATACAATAATACCCATTTATCTACATAGGGTTTCAACGTGCTTAGACTTCAACAACTTTATCACCTACACGCGTGGAAAAATATCCGCTTGCAAGGTGAGTTACATAGCCCCTATTTTACATTTTTATACGTTTTGAGGTGAAACATTATGCATGCTACTCACATTGTTTGTACGTGTTATACATGAGACAATATGCTTATTCTTTGGATGTACATACATTTAAACACAAGACAACCAACTATAATATTGATAGATATATTGTGCCTGACCAGCCCACCCGGTTAGGGTGTTTATTACTGCATACTCGGATATAACTGCGTGTTATATTCAAACATATCGGATATAGTGGGTAACTATATTCAAACATACCGGACATAGCTGTTGTGCTCAGTTCAAGCGCGTAAAACTCGGTTTGAATTGTGATTAAATAAATGATACATCATATATACTATGTTTAACAAGATAAACAATGAGTTGCAAAACGTTTTTATCTACTACTTATCGGAACTACAAACCTATGTACTCACCAACTTTTTAGTTGACACTTGATTTAAATAATGTTTCAGGCTTCGATATGTGATTGCTTGCCGAAGATTCCTCCACTTAAGAACTATGGACCTAGTTAAATAAATCAATGTTTTGAACTAGATTAGGTTATTTGAAATGTATTGTATTTGGATCTTTGTTGTCTTTAAATTTAATTAATGAATTATGCAACATTTTAGTTATCATGTGCTTTTGAACAATCATTCCATTGTCGGCCTCGATGATTCCGCCATCCGTCGGGGTGTGACATGTACGCACTCATTCTCTCTGTAGCCGGTTGTGATTATCAATAGACGAAGTTTGAAAGTATCTTGTGTCTTTGTTGTCGGTTTACTTTGTGTTGATTGATACTCCACCTAGTCACGGGCATTCTGCAGCCTGTTCGACCAGGAACACACTTGCATGTGACGATCTGAGACACCCAAGGGACCTACAATTGGTATCAGAGCATTTGCTCTTGATTTTGAGTGTTGTGAGTGTGATAGGAGCATTTTTGACACAGTCTACAACCTTTCTACAAGGAAAAGTGACTGATTTTGGTGATTCTTGTGATAAAATAGAGGTAGCTCTTGAGCGCTATTTTAAAAGAAAAAATCCTTCAAAATCTGACATTTTTCTTGTTTGTTTGAGTGTTTTGATCATCAAGGGTTTGTTAGAAACACGTTTCTAACCTTTTGGATTGATCAATTTGTTCATATCTTGAAAATTTGAAGATCTGAGGTATTTCCGACGATCGGAAAAAGTTGGTGAGAGCAGGTGAAAAGGTGACATGCGTACTTACCCTTTTTGGCTAAAAGGACAGTCTTCGTGCGTACTTGACAAGTACGCAAGATCATTCTTGTGCGTACTTAAATTTTCCTCGTGCGTACTTAGCATTTACTCCTGCGTACTTACTAAGTACGCAAGAGGAATCTCAAGTACGCAAGAACAGTTTATTAAGTGTGCAAGGCAATTCTTAAGTGCGCAAGTTTTATTGACTTTCTGAATTTTTGACTAAGTTTTACCTTATGGAAAATCTTTAGAATCTTGGTAACTTGCTTAATTATGATAACGAGATTGGAACCCCACAGAAACCACCTAAGCTGCTTAATGTAAATGATTACTCAAACTGGAAAGCACGTTTTGAACAGTATATATCTTATATCGATTCTTCATTATGGATACCCATTCTTGAGGGTTATAAGCATCCCACATATACATATCTTGATGAGGAAGTTCCCAAGCCTATCTCCAAACTTGATGAAGAAGAAAAGAAAGTGTATGATAGAGAGAAGAAGGCACACAGATCTATTACAATGGCCTTGACTAGGGAGTTATTTCATAGCTTTAGAGGATACGATAACTCCAAGGATCTCTGGAAGGCTTTGCAGAAGAGATTCGAGGGAAACAACGACATCAAGAAGAGTAAGAGGGATCTTCTTAGGAAGCAGTATGAGTGCTTCAAATATCTGGAGAATGAATCCATAGATGAGCTCATCTCTAGATTCTATCATCTGCAAACTGAGCTGAAAGCTTTTGACCTCATCTATCCAAATGAGGAGTTAGTTGAGAAGTTTCTAGATGCCCTACCACCAAAATTTGGGATATACACTACCTTGATGAGATAGAACTCAAAGTTTTATGAGATGACTATTGATGAAGCAATAGGAAAGGTTCAAGCACATGATATGAACCTAAAACGAAAAGAGAGCTCAGGGAGACCTCAAATACAAGACCCTTTTATGTATTTTGGGACGTCTTCCACAGCCAAGTCATAGGGTTCTGGAATTGCCCTTTTCTCAGGGAACTCTCACGAGGAGGATAATTCAAACGTTTATGGTGGTCATGCTTGCTATACAGCATCTGGATCTGGTTCTGGTTCTGGATCTCATCATCAGAATTCCTCAAGAAATCTTTCTCCCACATCTTCAGCTAACCAATCTACAATAGCCAAGATAGCTGAAGATCATGTGGCTTTGTTTTCATCCTGCATGCTTGCCTATGAAAACTTCATTGGTGGCAAGCTAACGGATCCTGAAACCATAGAAGAAGACTTTAATCAGGTGGATCCGGACGATATGGAGGACATGGATATTCAGTGGAATATGGCCATGATCTTTAGAAGGGCCAAGCGTTTCCTGAACAGAACAGGAAGAAAGTTCAATGGTGGGTATTCAAATACCAAGGTTGGTTTTGATAAATCCAAAGCCAAGTGCTATAAGTGTCAGAATTTTGGACACTTTGCTCATGAATGTCAAAAGGACAAAGCACCGACCTCGGGTTTCACCAGACCTAGCCAAGGAAACAGTCAAGGGTAAAACAACTCCAACAACCGTAATCAAAGTCAAGGTGGTACGTCTAACGCTTTGGTAGCTCAACAGAACGATAGCTTTGATTGGGGTGTTCATTTGGAGGATGCCATTATTGCTCAAACACAGGTTGGTCTCATGGCTGAGATCATGGAGATGATGGAAGCAGAGGCACGGGAAGCTTCTGTGGTGGACCATGAAGAGTCTACAACTGCAGTTGCCCTCATGGCTATTAGAGAGGCATCATGTTCATCAAATGAGATAGATTCTAACTCTTTTGCTGTCATTTCTTGTTCAAAATGTGTGAGCTTAAAGGATGAAAATTCTAAGCTTCAGGACAAAGTCGAACCCCTTCGTATTGCAGCTTTAAGCTACAAAGAAAATGAAAAACGATACAAAGAGTCAATTGAAACTTTGAAGAAAGATAAACGTGATTATTCACTTAAAATCAGTGATCAACGGTTTCATTTAGATGTTGCGTACAAGGGGTTGGAAAAGAGAAACATTGAGATCACCAAACTGCAAAATGAGATCTTGAAGTTGAAAGGCAATATTGAGAAGTTGAAAAATTCTCGGTTTGCGGTGGAACACTACGAGTCTGTAGTAAGACAAGTGAATGGATTAGGGCTGGGTACTAATGCCATTCCTCCACCAGTAAGCGGGAAATTTGTCAACGGATTAATTGACATTGATTTGTCTTGCCTTGATGAGTCCTCAAGTCAGGATGATTCCTCTAACAAGGAGGATTCCTCAAGTAAGGCTGACTCCGCATCTGATGAAGAGTTTTTCACTGCTTCTGATGATGGGTCTGAGAACACCTGCCCTGAAGGTGTAGTCTCCAAGGAGTTGCTTGGTAAACATAAAGTAAAGAAAAACATTGTCACTAATCGTGATAATTGTATTTTGACTGAACCATATATCATTAAATCAAATGAAAAATTAAAAATGATGCTTTATGGGGGATATAAAAACATTAATCAAGTTAAAAAAGAAGCTTTTTCAGTTCATTACGGGCTTGGCTACCAAGAAAATATGCAAAAGTATTATATTCCCAAAAACCAATCTCCATCAAGTCAAACTACTGTTCACTAAACAACTTCTCCTGTTCATCATGCTGAGTCATCAAACGTTAAATCAAATGAGCCTTACATGAGGACTTATAAAGAGAGGAGAACATGTTTTCACTGTGGTACGATTAGTCACATCATTGTGAACTGCCCGAATAAGAACCAAGGGAATCAACCAGTTGTTTCACAACCAGTTGCTCTCCCCAAGTCACCACCAGTGAAACAGCATAAAATTCCAAAGAAGAATGTGGTGAAACCACCGGTGAAACCTATGGTGAAGCCAAAGATCACATATAAGGCTAAGCCATCTGTTCCAATAAAGGAAAAGCAACCTGCTAAACCCTGTGTGTCTACCTCTGGTAGTGCACCGACCGGTGAGAAACTTGTGGATAAGCTTTCTAAGCCACAGAGGAGAATAAGGAACAAGATATTGAGGAAGTTGGAACAGCTGGCTGGAATTCAATCACGTGAAGCTTCGACTAGTTCACCTGGTGTTACTGAATGCAAGCTGACTGTTCCAGTAAAACAAAAGAAAAGGTACTAGAACAAAACATCTAAAATTTCTCAATCTTCTGGTCCCAAGTCTTCTAAAGATTCATCCACTTTTGAAAGTCATGACTGTGAATTAATTAAAGTAGTTTATTTTGAGAAAGACGGACGACCCAAGACCACCATGGCTTGGGTCTCCAATTCTAATTAATTTCTTATGACTCAAAGGGAACTATCTCTAATCGTTAGTATGTAGATAGTGGATGCTCCCGACACATGACAGGCAACATGGCCCTGCTTCAAGATGTAAAACCATTCAGAGGCGGCTATATGGCCTTTGCAGGCGAGAAGGGCAGCAATATTACTTGTCAAGGCATGGTTTCAAATGGTTGTGTTAGCTTCGACAACGTCAACTACTGCGAGCAGCTAAAGCATAACTTGTTGAGTGTTTCTCAGATGTGTGATAAGGAGTACTCAGTCATGTTTGACAAATCTGAATGCATGATTCTCAAACCTGGGTTTGAGGTTCTTGAAGACTGGATTTTGATGTGTGCGTCAAGAACGAATGATACCTATCAGATCGACATGAGCGTGGTGAAAACCACATCTTCAGTTGCTACTTGTTTGCTTACCAAAGTGATAGAGCTTGACTCAATCTTGTGGCATAGGAAACTCGGACACATTTCTTATCAAAATATGAATCATCTTGTCCGAAACTGTTTGGTAACCGGTATTCCTAAAATGAATGGGAAGATGCTGAGTTGCAAGAAAGACGAAATAACCCAAGGCCAAGAAAAGGGTCAAGAAGACACAAAAATTGGGGAACTTTGGGACAGCCATCAGGAAAATATGATTATTATGTGGATTACAGTTACAAAGCTGTAAGTCCCATAGAGGAAATCATAGCAACCGGTTAAGCTGAGATTTGCCATTGCAGATGACAGTGTGCCTTGTAAAAAGGGCAAATAGCAATGGAACTCTCACAAGCCCAAGCTCCAAAACTCTATCGATATCCCTTTGGAGCTATTACATATGGATCTATTTGACCGCATAAGTATCAGGAATAATGGAGGGAAGTCATACTGTCTAGTTGTAACTGAAGATTTCTCACGTTTTTCTTGGGTGCATTTTTTAGGTACAAAGGACGAGACTGCTGACATTCTTCAATACCTGATCCTGAGCTTGGAATCTCTTTGCAAGTTGAAGGTTAGAAGAATAAGGAGTGATAACGGAACTAAATTCAAAAATAATTTGATGGAGTTTTTCTATCTCGAGAAGGGTATCCATCATGAATTTAGTGCCCCGTACACACCTCAGCAGAACGGAGTTGTAGAAAGGAAGAACGGAACCTTGATTGAGACTGCAAGGACAATGATGTCAGATGCAAAGCTTCCTCTAACTTTCTGGGCAGAAGCAGTAAATGCATCTTGTCACGTTTTGAACAGAGTTCAGGTTGTGAAAAGGCACAACAAGACCTGCTATGATTTGATCAACAATCGACCTCCCAACCTTGACTACCTAGTTTCTTTTGGTAGTCCTTGTTCCTTATTGCTACAATACAAGGATCGAAAATCTAAATTTCATGCAAAAGCAGTGGAAGGCATCTTCTTAGGATATGTTGCCAATTCACCTTGCAAGAGAGTGTACAATATAGGAACTCCTAATGTCAAGGAATGGTTCGAAGTGGATTGCAGCAAACATAACATTCCACCAGAACCAACTGGTCCAGCTTGGGGTTTTGATTATGATGTGCTATTCAAGTCTTTCATCCTTCCTGATTTATCTCCTATTGTTGCATCTACATCTAGAACTCATGATAGTGAAGACGTTGAAGTTGTCCATGTTGGTGGAAATGACGCTCCAGCTAATCCTAACACTCGTCTAGGAAATGAAGCTACAGTTGATCCAATCAACATTGAATCATCGTCCTCTAGATCACATAATATGGGGGAGTTGAGCACGAATCTAGACACAAATCTCCAGGAACAACTCATACCATAGATGAGAGTGCATAAGAATCATCCAATTGACAACATTATTGGTGATCCTCATGCCGGTGTTCAGACTCTTCATAGAACCATTGTTGAGAACACTAGTTTGTACGCTGAGATACTTGACACTGACATCATTGAATCATGTTTGCATGCTGCATTTGTGTCCCAGTTGGAGCCGAAGAATATGAAGGAGGCTCTCGCTGACAACTGCTGGATTGAGGCGATGCAAGATGAACTGTCCCAATTCCAAAAGTTGCATGTGTGGGATTTAGTTGACTTGCCAAGAGGTGTACAACCAATTGGAACCAGATGGGTGTTCAAGTGCAAAATGGATGATCGTCATGTCGTAGTGAATAATAAAGCAAGGTTGGTTGTTCCAGGATTTTATCAACAAGAGGGATTGGATTACACTAAAGTATATGCCCCAGTTGCTAGACTTGAGGCCATTCGAAAATTTTGGCTTATGCCTCCTATGTTGGCTTCAAGGTTTATCAACTTGATGTGAAGAGTTCTTTCCTATATGGAAAAGTTCATGAAGAGGTCTATGTCACTCAACCTCCCGACTTTGAATATCCGCATAATATCAATAAAGTGTATAAGCTCGACAAAGCACTTTATGGTCTTCATCAAGCACCTCGGGCATGGTATGAGACGTTATCAAAACATATACTGTCAAATGGTTTCGACGTTGGATAGATTGACTCAACCCTCTTCATTCGGAAAGCAGGAGGTGATATTCTACTCGTAAAGGTGTATGTCGATGACATTATCTTTGGGTCGACAAATGAAGAGATGTGTCGGGAATTCAAATAGGTGATGAAGTCCAAGTTTGAGATGAACAACATGGGTGAATTTTCGTGCTTCCTGGGTCTGCAAGTCAGTCAAAGAGAGGATGGCATCTATCTACATCAAACTAAGTATGTGTAGGACATCTTGTCAAAATACAAGTTGAATGATAGCAGTACTTATGGCACACCTATCCCTGTCAATCATGGTTTGCATCCAGACAAAGATGGAAAGGATGTGGATTGTAAATTGTACCGTGGGATGATTGGTTCTCTCATGTATCTCACAGCTTCAAGGCCTGACATAATGTTTGTTGTATGTTTGTGCTCAAGGTTTCAGTCACAACCAAAGGAGTCTCATATGATAGCTGTCAAGAGGATTTTCAGATACTTGAAAGGGAAACCCCGATTGGGTCTTTGGTACTCAAAGCAGCAGTCATTTGACCTCAAAGCCTATACTGATTCAGATTATGGCGGTTGTAACCTTGATAGAAAATCAACTTCAAGTGGATGTCAATTCTTGGGAGACAGGCTGGTTTCCAGGCAGTGTAAGAAGCAGTCAACGGTTTCTGTCTCAACATGTGAAGCAGAGTACATTGCTGCAGCGAGCGCTTGTTCTCAGATATTGTGGATTCAGCAGCAATTGAGAGACTACGGCTTAAACTTCACTGGAACTCCATAGTTCATTGACAACAATGCCACCATGTCCATCACAAACAACCCGGTGAAACATTCCAAAACTAAACATATTGAAATTCGCCACCATTTCATCCGTGATTGTGCTGACAAGCATCTCATTGAACTTGCAAAGGTTAACACGGATGACAACTTTGCTGAACTTTTCACTAAGGCGTTTGATCGAACACGTTTTGAACATCTTGTCAACATGATAGGAATGCTTAATCTTTAGTGAAAATGTCAGTTTTCTAAATCAATTCAATTCATGGAGGTTAATCTTTATTTCTTTTAAATGATTTCTGTATAGTTCTTTTTTATTTTCAAATATTTTACAAAAATCTAAACAAAATAGAAAATGGAGAAAATTTCAAAGTCATTTGAAGAAAAGGGGAAATGATAGTACATCAACAATGATCTAAACGTCTTAGACTGCACATATGGGAAATGATTGCGTCATGATTACTTGTATGTTTAAGTTGTTTCAGTCTTAATTTGAATATTTGCAAGTAATTTGAATTGTCAATAGGCTATAAGCATTTTTGAATCATTAGTAGTGTGGAAACTAAATCTAGACTATAACTGTGATTTGAACCCATGTATGCATGTGTGTGTGTGTGTAAAAGAATACAAAAAGATCATTATCAGATAAAGGATGTATGTTTTTAGCAAATATTTTCTTAAGAGACCAGTTTCGGGTTATGTCTTTAGCATAATTTTTCGGTTCACTTCACTGCCCATACTCACAAGTATGCAATGGGAAAGTGGGCCAAGACATGTCTTTACATCAACTGTTGAGCATGTATTCACCCTTGAATCACTCCTGATTCATTGAATTAAAATCCAGATAAAAGTTGGATCCCCTTACTTAAATCCTTAAACCCTATATTCATTATCTTGAATCATCATATGATATTCACAGAAGAAAAACCAATCAAACCAAGACAACTAAATCACTCAATTCTGAATCTTATGAGTCTTGATAATCCTTATGGATTCTGCTTAATTTTTTCTGTGCTAAACGATGTAACTTCATTCTGGAGATTTGGAAATCTTTGGGAAAATCTTAGATGCCTTGAGATAGTGCAATTTAAATTTCTGTAGCATAACTATGGGGTACACGTTGTATATCTTATAATTAAGTACCTTAACACACAAGAACATGATGCAAAGATGCTTATGGTTTCAAATCTTATAATATTGACAACTTGAATTTACTTGTTTATATTGCATATTACGTATGAATAAGTAGTAATCCATGATATGATCCCATATTCTTTGATGTTTATTGTGTATCATTTTTGCTTACAATAGCCTGATATGATCCTCCGCTCATGACTTTGACCAAAAAATAGCTTGTGTGTATATTCTTGTGCATATTATCTTCATTCAGGACAGCTCAAAAAGATTTAAGTACAGTTTATAAAGAGTTAAAAAAAAACCAAAAATATTTGTGTTTAACTTCCTTAAATTGTATTTGAAACCTCTTGATTGAATGTTCTAATCAGGTTCATTATTTGACATGACATTCTTCATAATTTGAGTTGAAAATGAATTTCACAAGGTTTCTGCGTACTTGTTAAGTGCACAAGAATTAAACCTTGCATACTTGTAAGTACGCAAGACTTAAACCTTGCATACTTGATAAGTACGCAAGAGTTAAGCCTTGCGCACTTGTTAAGTATGCAAGACTCGAGTGTGTGGGTATATTTAGTGGACTTAGAAAAATTTCTCAAACTTTATCTCATTTCAAACTACTGCTATTCCCTTGTATTTCCTAAAACATTTGTGTTATTCCAAATGATTTTTTATCACATTCATTGTTTCATCTTCGCTTAACAATCATTCGGTGAGAATATTAGCCGGTTTCATCATCAAATCATCATGTTTCGGGCCGATTCTTGACTGTTCTTAGACCTAGGATTGGATGTCAAATTTAAGACAAGTTTTGGACGTTCTTTACTGAAATTAAGACCTGAATCCTGTTTATTAACTTTAATTGAACCCTAATTACTCAAATATCGTCCTTTACATCGTTTGATTTTGACTCTGGACTTGGTCCGGCCGTCGGATGAGGTCAGGTTAAGTTTAGTTCAAACTTTTGACCAAGTTTTAGCCCGATTTTGGTGTTGGACCTGGTCCCATGAGTTCTAAATGCATTTTTTTGAAGTTGTGGTGACCATGAACAACATCAAATTCGTCCATTCGTTGATTTGGAAAAGTCTACTTTTTGTTCAAGTGTTTGACCTTGCGCACTTAGTAAGTACGCAAGATATAACTCTTGCGTACTTGCTAAGTACGCAAGGTATAAACCATGCGTACTTGCTAAGTACGCAAGGTATAAACCATGCGTACTTGCTAAGTACGTAGGAAGGCAACTTGCAAATTTTTCCTAAGTCTGGAAATTTCTTCCTTGAGAATGTGCTATACCATGTCATGTTTGTTCAATTCCAGTGACTATTCTTGTTCTTATTGTGTTCATTGTATGTTTTTGCAGTGATGGCTCGTGCTTTTACCAGCGAATTCAATCTGCTGGCTTTAACACAACCTGAGTGGAAGGGCGCTGCACTTGAATACAGGGATATAGTCGATTTCCTGAACCGCTTAAAGATCAGCTACGCTATCTCAGCAGGCCTGTCGTATCAAGACCGTACTTGGAGCAGTTCTGGGATACGGCAGAACATGACTGCACAGTAACTCCCAATGTCATTTGGGCTACTGTGGCCGGTCATGACATTGCCATTTCTGAGGACAATATCTGAAGAGTTTTACAGTTTCGGGATCGTGCAACTGACCCAACTTCCTATCCTGATTACTTTGTGGGTGTGTGTTGGAGGCAACGAATAGGATACGTAGGTGTGCAAGACTATGCATCATACAAGAAGATGTGTGTGCTAGATCAGTGGAGGTACTTTGCCCACATAATGATCATCTAGCAGCTGCTATGGTTGGGCTGGCTCTAAACAAGGATTATAACTTCTCCAGATACACCTACAAAGCCTTAACTGATCAGATCAATACAGCGGAGAGGTTTAGGTTCTTGTTATACCCCAGATTTGTGCAACTTTTGATCAATGATGCGTTTCCAAATCTACCAGAATTTAGGGAAATATTACAAGTGAAACGAGTGGACAAGAGAGTATTCGCTCAATTCTTAAAGCCAGGCAGTGTAGAACCTACCCGTGTGCATACTCCTCTCTTCGAACACTTAATCAACAAAGCATATGTGGCCCAAGATAATTTTAGATGGTATAGTCCCGAGTCAGAGCCTGAACTAAGTGAACACTCTAACGAGCAAGAAGAGGAGGAAGTTGAAGGTGGTAATGAATCTGAAGATGAAGGAGACGAAGAAGACGGAAGTGCTGGTGCTGAAGAATCTGACTCCGAAGCAATAGAATCTGATTCATCTGATTCGGATGATGCACCAGACCAATCACACCCGATAATAACGACAGCGGTGAACCTTCCCGAGTCGTGTTCTAAGAGAAAGAGACAAGAAAGTACAAGAAGTGAGTATGAACCCGAATATGATTCAGATGCTGCTATACAAAGACAGAGATGAGAAAGTATTAACAAGCGTCGGGCGGATAGGCCATCTGCAGGTATCCCTAGAGAAGTAGAAGTTAGTGTTGCACGCGTCAAGTCACTAAGGTCGTGAGCACTGCTTCAACCTCTACGTTAACTACCACCCAACTATATCAAAGGACGGGGAGGCGGCCACTTCTAACAAGTAAAGTAAGTGTTGCTACTGTTACATAGGAGGTTCCTGTGATAGTATCCATCCCACTACAACCTGTCCAGGTGACGGTGAAGACTCCAATCCTCACTGAGTCAGTCACTATCACCCCAACCACCATTGCAACATCTACCATACCAACTTCTATCCCAACCACTATTCCAACTACCACCCTTCAACCAATCAGTGAACCCTTTCATATGGTGATTTCACCCATGGATTCGACTTTGATGACATCTTCACTTTTCCCACTCATACAGTCGGAGCCTCACATCTAGTGATCTAGATCCACGGGATGCAAGGATTGCTACCCTGGAGTCTCAAGTTGCTGGTATACTAAAGACGGTACGGAAATCAAGGGAGGAGTTTGACAAGCAACAAGGTCAGATTAAATCTTTGGTTGATCAAGTAGCGGCTTTGAAAAAGGAAAGGGAGGTTGATGAGTTACAGCGTAAAGAGCATGATATGATGGTCAAATTGGTATATGATATGACCAAAACTCTTGCTGCTCATGGGGAAAAGATTAAGGAGTTGCTGAAGGAGAAAGAGAAACCGACAAAACCAAGTAGTGATGAGGCTTATCACCTAGATGATCTGTCTAAGGATGACGACTAGGACAGGGATCCTGAAGCCGGTCCCAGTGGAAGTGAGAAGCAATCGTTAACATGGGCGATTGTTCCTTATTCTACCGTGCCTATGGCTGAGGGGGAGTCCACTCAACATGAAGGTGGTGATGCTTCTGGGAGTGGAAGTGATAAAGGAAAGTCTGCGAATGATGTGCTATACGACCTATCTGATGAGGTCATTCTACTGATTGAGCCAGACTATTCCAAAGAAACTCCGATCGATGCCCTCAGCAATCTGGAGGAAGGAGTGATCGAGTCTGATGATGAATGGTATGTAGAAGATGAGGATGTTATGGGAGAGTTTCCCAAAGGGGACGGTGAAGGAGTTTACGAGCTTGAGGATGGAGATATATTTGAAGCTCCAGCCTTTGAAGCCGATTTTAACATAGGTTCAGTCGAGCTCGAAAGTACTGCTGAGGCTTCGACTGAAGCATCTCCCACCGTTCCTAAACATGTTGATCCAGAGGCGTGGAAAAGTAAATACACGCCTGGTTGGTTTACAAAGGATCAAGCTCATGTATGGCAGAAGACATCCATCATAGACAAACATAGAGCTACCGGTATGATCTTGTCTGCCAAGTTTGACGACGACAAGAAGCTGTTCGCTATTAAACGGGCTGGTGGGGTTCAATACTTTAAACCTACCAGTGAAGCATTCAGCTCCCTGCCGAAGTATGATCTGGTGAACCTTGCAAACCGAGAGCTGCATGGTGATTCTCATCACGTGTTGGCAATGGTTTTGTGGAAGACATTACAGAGAGATGGAAGATTAGGGAACTTTGAAGTCTTCAAGCCTTAGATGCCCAAGAAAGTCTGGGATAAAAGTATTAAACATCCTGTGACAAACCGTAGTCTAAAGAAGCTTGTTTACAAGCTAGTGCTGTGTGAAACCAGGATTCCCCTGAGCAAGTTATCTCAGGATATCCTTGGTAACATATTCTACTGGTACGTGGACCCAAAGACGGGCGAGGCAGTAGTGATTGGAAGAGTAAGGTCCGCATGTGGATGCTTGGAACCAAAGGAACTGATCAGAGTTTTTGATGAAATCACTTTCATTAATTTCTTTGTGAAAGATCTAATGGTCCTAAATGAAAGATACTGCATCTACACAGATGCATGGACAAAGCTTCAAGCATCTAGATACGACAAGTTGGTCAAGTTTTGTCTGGACTACAAGCTGAAGATGGAAGCTAAAGCTGGTGAAGTTTGAAGACCGAAGAAAATTCAGAGCTGTTGTCAAGGGGGAGTTTGTTGAAGCACGTTTGTGTGACAAACACTCTGGATGTTGTCTTAGCTTATGTACTTGTCTTTGTATTTGTATTTGTATTTTTATTTAAGTATCAGTATGTACTGATTATCGAGTTGTAATTACATATGTATGTACTTAGTCTTGTCTGTTTCTGTTAAGTGTTGTGCGCACTTAGTAAGTGCGCAGGATGTATTTCCTGCGTACTTAGCAAGTACACAAGAACAAAGTCTGCGTACTTAGTTAAACTCTGCGCACTTGCTAAATGCGCAGGCAACATGTCTAGTATATATAGCTGTTAGTGACAGAATGTATGTACGCACTCATTCTCTCTGTAACCGGGTGTGATTATCAATAGATGAAGTATCTTGTGTCTTTGTTGTCGGTTTACTTTGTGTTGATTGATACTCTACCTAGTCACGGGCATTCCGCACCCGGTTCGACCAGGAACACACTTGCATGTGACGATCTGAGACACCTGAGGGACCTACATGATATATAGTAACGAAACTAATGTGATATGATAAGGGCATGGTGGATACGCCGCTGGTACCTCCTATATATAAGTGTTCCTGTCATATTGTCAGAAGTAGCGTTGTTCGTGTCACGTGATGTTTTATGTTATTTTGACCATGACCAATGTTTATGAAATCTCTTAACCAGCAACGTATCTTGAACATATTAGACTACTTCCAAGACAAGTTTTAATCATCAAGTTTCCCACCGCTTCTATTTCAAGTAATGCATTTCATCCTTGGGGTCCAATATATTCTTCAACGGTTTTCTCCCTAATTCTCTTGAACTGAACCCATTATCATCATTAATGTCTGACTTTTATAAACAGGCCTAAATCTTGTCATCGGTCGTAGTCCTCAAAACAATCTTCCAAAGTTCATTGAAAAATCTAAATGTGGTCCTGAGTTTACTTGGGAACGTGAGGGTCAAATGAAGCTCAAGTATCCACACCTCTTTCCTGATTCAGTAGCCTCCACTAGTTGAATTTCGGGATGAAATTCCCTCAACATGAGGATACTGTAACATCCAAGATTTTCTAACATTATTCTATTTGAAGTTATACAACAATGACACACCATTTCGACCCCTTACTCGTCCAACACAATAAGTCACAACAATTATTATTTTTAACGTGTATAAATCCTAATTTTCAACCTTGTATTTAAATGTTATTCTCTTATTATATATATATATATATATATATATATATATATATATATATATATATATAACGTACCCATGTATATTCATATAAGTATATATATGTGTGTTGTTTTATTAATTAAATCAAAAGGTTAAACTTATAAGTTTCAATCATGTAATTTTAAGTTATATATATATATATATATATATATATATATATATATAGTTTACTTATAAATATATGAATGTAATTATATAGAGTTGTTTATCTTAAAATTGATGTTACAATTTGTAACCTTATGTCAATTGAAAAGTTGCTCTTTTATAAAAAAATACTCATAATCAATAAAAATTAGATTTTTAAGTAAATAAAATGAACTTTAAAAAAAATTGATCTTGAACCCCAACTTTATTGCCTTGAACCCTCTCAAACCCAATTAAACCTTCTCTAATGCCTTTTGACCCCTTTTATAACCCCGTCATGAGTGTTTGAACCCCATTTGAACCCCTCTTTCTCATATTATAAACCCAGGAACAAGAAAACAACCCGATTTTGACTTGGGAAAAGTCAAACACGTCCGAATCTCCTATCAATCTCTGAAATTACGGGATTTAAACTCTCCCAAATCAATTCCTTGGTCGTTCGCGGTCATTTGGAATGTGAAATCAATCAAATTGATACAAACAAATCAGTTCTTTGGCTCATTTTAGCAAGTTACGGTCGTGGGTTTTAGAACCCACCAAATTAGTCCCAGAAACCTGCAAATGTCATTGATTTCTAGCTATAACGTGTGTATAATCGACCTATATAATCCCTTGTCATCTTACAACTCAAAAGCACTACGAAAATCAATCTTTTTCCGCTCTCCAATCGCGATTGGCTCAAAGGAAGTGGGTTCCATTCTTGTAACGAATCAGGTCCGATTTCAGGTAATTTAATCATCTTTCAACTCGTTTAGATCATCTATACCAAAGCTCCAATGCAATGCTTTCGATCTGTGCTTGAATCATTGTCAATAGGAGGGTTAGGGTTTGCGAATGAAGGGTTAGGGAAGAAGAGTCTCCAGGCCTTTATGTTAAAATCTATTAATTCTCATCCTTACTCAATAAAGTAGCCTAGCCCAACTGGTTAAAGTCTTTCACTCACTCAGTAGATGTCGCGGGTTCAAGCCCCGGCCCCTGCTCCTTTATTTTGTTGTTTTTTTTTTCCTGTTTGCTCCTATGCTTTCACACACACACATGTATATATTTATATATATTAAGCTCATGTATTCTTCATATATATATATATATATATATATATATATAAAAAGAGAGACTTAAATAATTAAATTGTTGACATCAAGGTATTATAAATTTTATACATTTTTTTAGACAATTAATATGATAAACGAATTCGTTTATAAATGTTCAAAAGGTAAATAATTAAATAACAGGTATACTATCATTTTGAATATCACGAATTGGTTACAAGCATCATTATTATTTCATTATCATTATATGTATATTAGGAACATGGCAAACGTTATTGCATTCATAAACCATATTACCTTATATATAACTTTTAAAGCCATAAAATAATCGTGGTAGTAACCTCGTGGCTTTTATTAAACTAAAGGGGCTACGTATATACATATTTTACTCAAATCTTCAAAACGACGTAATCTATAATATATTATAAAACGATTTTATTTGTATTACTAATAACATAAATTTTAGTAATTGTTTTATTATTATATCTTTCATATTATTAATACTTTCCCAAATAATATGATTTTAGTAATTATATGATCTGGTTAGTAACTTGATTTTCATAATTAATATTACTACAATTCACATAACAAACTTATTTATTTCAAATCATATTCTTATAAATATTCTATTCCCTCATTTCTTTAACCTAATTAATAAGATATTTATTTAATTAAATTTACAAATAATATTTATTATCGACACCTAAATACTCTTTTATAAATAAAAACCTATAAAGCATTATTCCATGTAATTCCTTTTGGATATTATCACTATAGTTATCATTAAAATCCGAATCTTTAATATTCATTCGTTCGTTCGGTCGTTCCAAACCCTAAATTCCTAAATCGTCCCATTCTTCTTCCTTTTAATTGTTCCTATACATATTAAATAACCTATCTTATTTAACTTAGGACATACTTAATTCTTTTTGCTACAAGTTTCAAGTCCAACACTCTACTTATCAAGGTGAGTTTACATAACCCCTTTTTTCATTTTGTACATTTTGAGGTGAACATGATTTACATTGAAAGTATTTGCAATATTACACAATACAATTCTGCATTATGATTTCATGTGACTGTTTGTGCATTATGCTTGAATGCTATGAGTTATTACTACACATACATGACGCAACTCGTACAATCATTAACCCCGTACAAGCCAACGGTTAACAAAGATAGATCTATTGAGTCTGAAAAATCCACCCGGGTAGGGTGTTTGTTACCGACAACACATCAGGATAACACAAGATGTTATGCCCCATATTAGGATAACCTGCGAGTTATGCCCTTCAGTAACAATGTTTGATTGTACACTTAGTATAACTATAGATTCTTCATAAGTGCCTTATATGCCATGTATCATATGAATTGTATAAAACATTTTGAAATCATTTTTGTGATGCCAAAACTCATGTATGATCACCAAATTTCTAGTTGACCCTGTTTTTAAATCATGTTTCTGGTACAAACAAATGAGTTGAACAAGTTGCTTTCACTTAAGTTTGAGGACCTGGTTAATTAAATTGTGAACTCATTATGTATTTTCAATTTCTTGTAATTGTTTGGATTTTGTATGGTTTGAAATGAAATAATTTAAAATATTACAATTTAGTCAACCATGTGCTCATGAATAGTCTACATGTCCCGCTCTGACGTTTTCGCCGTCGGTTGGGGTGTGACAGACTAGTTGCAGGTGCGGATTGGAGGTGCTGAGTTTGAAGTGTCCGAAATCTCAGTTGAAGGAGCCGAAATCTCTTTCGTCTGAAATCTCATCCAAAAAGTTGGATTTGTCAAAATCTATCGGTCAGAAATATCTTGTCCGAAATATCAGTGTTTTCGATTGAAAAGTTTGTCCGAAAAAGTTTTCGATCGAGTTAGATTTTGACCAAAATCTCTAGTGTTGTGAAAATTTTCATATTTTTCAGATTTTGTGAACTCGTTTAATTGTGATAAAAATGGCTGGAAAAGTGTACGAGACTGAGAACTTTGTGGGTAAATCACCATCAATGCTGAAATCCATTGTTGACTTTCCAAATTGGAAAATTATGATGAAAGTATACTTTAGTTTTACCGAGCATACATTGTGGGATTCGATTGTTAAAGGCCCATATGTACCAAATATGGCTAATGCAGATGGACTAGTTCCAATAGCAGACCCAGATCAATACACTGAAGAAGACAAGAAGATGATTGAAAGGGAAAACCGAGCCTTAGGAGCAATTATTCTCGCTTTACCAACTGAACTCTACTTAAACTTTGAACAACATGATACTGCTCGTGGACTATGGAATGCTTTATGTTTGAGCTTCGAAGGAAATGAAGCTTTGCAGGAGAATCGTACTCATCTTCTACTGAAACAATACAACATGTTTAACTACAAGAAAGGTGAAAATTTGAGTGAATAGGTTACTCGGTACACCACTATGATCAACCACCTGAGAAAGATGGGTGTTAAGCTAGAGGAATATGATGTTTGCAAGAAACTGCTGGATTCATGATCGCGCTGTAAAGGCTAATAAAAAACTACTTCTTAGCTACTTAGACTACAGACAGGGAAGTAGGATTTTCGAATCCACAGGGACCAGTGGAGAATGCTATTTGAATGAAACTAATTCAATTACTACTAAAGTTCTAAACTTTATTACATAGAAGACCGAGGATTGTCAAAAACACTTAACTTAATTTATGAAAACAGTAGGAGAAGAATGACCACTCCGGGTTTCAGATTTAGCAAAACACGCACATACTTTCAGTTTCAAATCAGATTAGAGATTATGTAGACATAACCTTGTTTAACTGTTTAACCCAACCACATAATAATCAATTCAATCACAAAATCAGATTATTCCCGATGCAAGAAAACCAAGAAACGATGAAAGATGCGATAAATCGAAACCATGCAATTGTTAATAAATCAAACACACAATTGAATTCAAAGAACTTAAGAGGTAATCCAAACTGATATCAACAGAAATCATGTACATACATGCATAAACCTTTCACCCAGAGGGATCATAAAAGCGTTTAGCCGCTCATGATTGTCGAAAACATTAAAAATCTAAACTTTAAAAACTAAGAACAATTGGCCAAACAAGCTCTGGAATCGCCTTAGGATCGCTCTGGGATGGCAAGGAAGAAGATAATTCGAGAATGGGAGTCTCTAGGGTATTTATTTAAAATTAGGTTTTAATTTGCCGTAATCCCTTTCTTCACGTGTCGTGAAGATCTCTGACCAGGCCTTCGCATGGCGTTAAGGCCAAAATAGTAGGGGCGAACATAGGGGAGCCTCCCCAATAAATCTTCCTCCTGCTCTTCGTGTGTCGCGATGTAACATCCCAAAAATAAAACGACAGTTATAATAACGGGTTAGAATGCGAGAACGAACAGAATAAACAAACGAGGCATGACGGGTCGGGCCGGATGGGTCAGCGTGCTAGTAGGGGCGAGCATAGGGGAGCCTCCCCTATAAATAGCCTAAGTCACCACCCTTTCTCTCATTTGCAACATCTAGAGAGAGAAACCATAGAGAGAGAAAGTTGGCGGATCGACCCATGATTTCAGCAAAGTGTTGCTCCATAGCTCGTGAGAAGAACCTCTGAATCAGAAGCTTGATACAGGTAACGATCTGGCCTAGATCTGAGGTTTTATTCGTTTTGGGGTTTTTCGGGTTTTGGATGAAAAGCTAACATTTTTATGGTTGAAACTGGAAGAAAAACATAGATTTAAGTTCTTAAACGAAAAGCAAACGTTTTGAATGTAAACAAGTTCGGGATCTTGACGTGATCAGATCCGCATGCGAAAGTTAAGGTTTTTCGGGGAAGCAGGTCCGGCGTACTTATCAACTACGCAAGAAGCATTTCCTACGTACTTATCAAGTACGCAAGAAGAAGGTTACGCGTACTTATCAAGTACGAAAGAAGAAGGTCATGCGCACTTATCAAGTACGCATGAAGCAAAGCCTGCGTACTTATCAAGTACGCATGAAACAAAGTATGCGCACTTATTAAGTACACAAGAACAAGGCCCTGCGCACTTGCTAAGTGCGCAGGCATCAAGCTGGTTAAGTAAAGTCAGTATGTTTAGAATGGTTAAACCGTTAGTCAGGATTTGGTCTGATGTTTATTTAACTAATCAATTAAGATCGGAAGTAACGTTGTTGGACCTTTGTTTAGGACAACCCATATTAGCTTATCCGGTGAGTTCTAGAAGCCCTCTTTTAAATGTTTTGAATAATATTTTTGGGCTGGTGGTCATACGTAACGATGTGACTATTTTATAAAACGATGTTTATGAACGTTGTATGTGACGTTTTATAAAATGATGTTTATGAACGATGTTTTGGAAGGAAAGGTTATGAAAGAAGTGTTTATGAAATATTTTGCCAAAAGAAGTTTACGAAGTGTTTATAAATGAATGAATGGTTTTTAATAAAGCGTACGAATGCTTTAACTGAAGTTTTGAAGTAAAAGAAGTGAATGTTTACGAAAGTCACAAACGAATGAATCTACCATTATTCCCTTGGGAATGAAGGTTATGGGTATGGGATGTATGTTATGGGCCTTTACCTTTTAGGGGCCTTTGTGGCTGGCCAACTGTTGTACAACTGGTGTAATGACGGTCGCCAAAGGGATTATCGTGATCCTTGAAGTTGGTACGATTTACCTTACGGGGTAGTCGTGCTTGAAGTTTGGTACCTGTGCCTTACGGGGCGCATTGCTTGAAGTTTGGTACGTGTCATCCTTGTGATGCCGTGCTTGAATTTTGGTGTTGAATAACCTAAGTATTGGGCCCTATTAGTTCTTCACCCGAAGGACAGTACGGTGTTGATGGTGGTGATCTTTAGGTTATTCCACTAGTATGTGATGTTTGGATTTGACGGTTACGAGAAGGCGCATATTCGATATGTTCGTTGACTTATGTTTATGATGTTATATTATGTTATTGCATGTTTTCATACGCTTTTATTAATGAAGTTAAATGATATGTTTTTGGCAAATATTTGAAGTTAAGGTTTAATGAAAAGCTAGAACTCACCAGCGTAGCTGACTTTTTAGTATGCACATTCAGGTTAAGGCAGGTTATGATGATGGATGGTGATGCTGGGCAGCTTGATGAGTTACCCGGATGATATGAAGACTGGCATCCCATTATGATTAGGTTATGTTATGTTTATGTAATAGACTATGTTACGCTTTCGCATGTTGAACAATGTCACGATTATGTTTTAATGAAATTTTTTCGCTGCGTTGTTTTGATATTCAAGTCTAAGAACTGTTTGTGAATGAGTAAATCCAACGAGTGAGGCCTCCTGGGTTTGGGCCTTTACACGCGAAGACCTTTAAACTCAGAATTTTGACTTTAAAGCTTGACTTTGACTTTCTGAGCTTTTCACCTTCTTTATATCCTTCATTTATTCTATCTTCTAACTCACATTTACCATGTAACTCATCAAACTCACAAACACATGTAAAACTGACTCGATATACAAAGTTAACTCCTAGAACATACACAAAACGACTCATTTACACGGGATATTTGACATTACATCAATTCACTACTTGACAATTGGAGTATTCCCTGTATGTTGATAAAAAATACTACTCCAGATTTGAAGAGTAAAACTCTTGATGAGATCATATGTTTACTAGAATCCTACGAACTAGAAGCAAAGAAAAGAGAGATGAACAATCCTGAGAAGCCACATAACACAAGTTTAGCGAATGCAGCTCTATTCTCAGGATCTGGTGAAAGCAGTACAGGTGGTTCGAAGGTTGATAAGTGTAAGAGTTGTTGTATTAGTGAGAGTACAAGTGGAGAAAAGGGTAAAGCAATTGGTGAAATTCCTAATGATCAGATCGCCTTGTTTGGTGCATTTATGAATATTTACAATGCCTTTGTCACTGGCAAACTCCAACTAGCCGTTCTGGTTGCTAAAGATCATGTACAAATCAATCCAGATGACTTAGAGTACATGGACATATAGTGGCAGATGGACACGATTATGGTTTGAGCCAAAAAGTACTTGCAGAAAACTGAAGTGATAAATTGCAGTTTGGAAAGAAAGATGGTTTTAACAAAGCAAAATTGAGGTGTTATAACTGCCAACAGCTTGGGCATTTTGCATGAGAATGTCCAAAAGTAAAGAAGAAGAAAGCTGATGGAAATGGGGTAAAACTGATTGAGCTTATTGATGAAGAGGATAAATCAAAGAAAGCTCCAACAACGCTCATGTCAAAGAAACTAGGAAATTATGAGTGGGCATCTGAGATCGAGGATGCAGTGGAAGAGTTTGATGAAGCTTTGATGGCTAAAGTTGAAAGCTTGGTGAAAGAAGAAGTTAGTAAAAGTAAAAGTGCAGAGTCCGTGGAAGCATTGAAAGCTGACAACAAGGGAAAAGCTGCAACATTTGATTCTGGAGAGAATTTCGAGACAGATAGTGAGGTAAATTCTGATGATACTTCACTTATTTGTTCTTTGGAATGCATTACATGTATGCAGAATTATCATGAAGCAAATGTGTTTTTGATTGATGAGAATGATAAATTGAAAAGGGTTAACAAGGAAATTAAACAGAATGAGGTCACCTACACTAGAAAAATTAATGCTTTGTTAAAAGATAACATGAACTTTAAAGAATACTTAGATAAAAAGGATGTGTTAATCAAGGATCTTTACAGACAAACTTATTGCTGCCCAATCCGATCTTATAAAAGAAAAGGTGTTGATTTCTAAATGGGGTATGCAAAATAAAATTTTAGAAAATTGTGTTGAAAAGCAAAGAAGTTGTTTAATTAAAGATGGCGTTGGTTACAAAGCAGTACCTCATCCTGATTATTTCAAACCTTTTCCCGAACCTCATGTTTCAAATGATTTACTTGGAGATGATAACTCTAATTTTCACGACTTATATGTAAGTGCAGCCAATAACACAGGTCACGTAGATGAGAAGGTTTCAGTTGATGATGTGAGGAGTGTTAATGAATTCAATAAACTGTGTGAGAGAGAGACAATCAGGGATTGTAGGCAATTTGTTGTTGATACATGAAAAGCATGTACAATGCAAAGGAATGTTGGTGAGGAATGAGTCTAAGTCAAAGTGTGATCAAGTAAAATCTGTGTTTGAAGTTGGCTAAAGTTCAAAGTTAAAGTCAAAGATTAAAAGCTACAATTGTTTCACATGTGGCAAAGTCGGGCATTTTTCAAGAAATTGCAAGCACAAGTCATTTGAGTAAAAGTCTAAAGTTCATAATGAGAAGTCAAAGATATATATATCAACAAGAAAGCGTCAGAGAAAACCAAAGTGTTCGAGTCCGGAGTGATTCGTAAATACAACTGTAATTATATGATTTCTAGGGATCATTGTGATTATTATTCAAATGCGTGTCGTGCGTATGTTTTGCCATAGTTTGTAGACAGAAAATCCAAAATGGCTTCAGAAAATTTTTCAAAACAAAAGGTTGTAAATCAATATGAAAGAACAGATGGTTGTTTTTGGAAAGTTAAAAATGGTAATCTGTCTTCACATAACTCTAGATCAAATGATGTTTTGAATATGAATGTTAAGGAACAAGATGTTGTGACTAAGGTTGAAAAATGTCAAAGTTAGCCCGGATCTAAACTGATCTGGGTACCTGTTTGTCATTAGAACGTCTTAATGTGCAGAGTAAACCAGGGAGGACTATCAACAATGCTTGGTATATTGATAACGGTTGCTCAAGGCACATGACATGCCAAAGGGAAATTCTGAGTGATTTTAGATCTTTTGATGGAGGATTTGTTGCTTTTGCTGGAGATAAGAAGGGTGGTAAAATTTCTTGTCAAGGAACTGTGTCCAATGACCTCATTCTTGAAGGTTTGAGATACAACCTTCAAGAAGGGGTGAAATCACAGTTCTTCATGTACCCAAGATTCTTGCAGGAAGTGTTCAACATTGAGCACCAAGATCTTTCAAAAACTGGAAGAATCTACTCAATTTTGGGACATAAGAACAACATTTTTCAAAGCATGAGAACAGTTTCATCAAAGTTCTCAGGGGCCGATGTTCCATTGTTGTCTACAATGTTGAACACGCAAAGTGCCCAGGGTGACAGTTCAGCAAACCCAGCTGATACTGATCCCACACCCTCCACCTCACTGCCACAAACTCAAACTACTGCTTCCTTTGATCGAACCCCTGTGCATTCTACTGAGGATGTGACAGGCACATAATCTACTCACCCCCAGTTTGATTGCTCAACCGGAACACAGGGCCCCGGTTGCAGCCAAATATACAAGGAAGAGGGGCAAGAGAACTCCTTCTTCTCTTGCCTCCAAGGCCCAAACCCAAGCCAACATCCCTCACTCAGAATCACAACATTCTAGTGAGAATATCATAAGGGAAAGCCACACTGTTAGGGAGACTCCTTCAGAAGTCTCTCTATTAGGATTAGGATCACTTCCCGGATCCATAGAACAGCCCTTTGAGCCATTCCAATCTTCTTTGGACTTAAGTGTGGAGGAACCTGACCAAAGTGATGTACCTTCTCCAACCACCACTATCAAGGAGGTACTGATTGGTCTTGCTTCCAAAACACCCAACCCAAGTTCTTCACCCTTGAAGGTCCACTCCAGGAGTAATGAAGGAGTGGATGTGGAAGAGGCTGTCACTACTACTGGTCCATCAAATGACCAGGAGGACAGTTACAACATCTTTAAGACCTCAACCACGGCAACTCATGGTGAGGGTGTTTCCTTGGAAACTCCCCTCACTGAGAGGAATCCCAGGCGCCAAGAAACCACGGGTGATGGGGATGCTGAGGCTCGGCCTACGGCCCCATCTGGGTCCAAGGATTCCACAACTGTGGATGAGGACAGACTGAAACTTCATAACTTGGAATTGACGGCCAGGGTGGCTATGCTAGAGGCTGAAGTGTCCAAACTAAGACACCAAGTCTCTATGCATGAAGCCCATCAATGCCCAACTTTAGCCACTCCCTCTCTTGTATCAGTAGGCACCCAAACTGATGCCTACCTGTCTACTGATGCAACCAAAAAGGGGGAGATGGTCTCTATGGAAGAAGATAAAAACAGTCTTGACGACTGGATTCAAGAGCAGGTTGTACTTCAAAGCTCACTATTCAAGCCAGCCTTTGTCCAAATTCATGACTTGCCAGTCCCAGATAATGAAGACGAAGAGACATCTGAAGACTGGAAGTTGGTCATCAGGGCTGTCGATGAAATGCTGAATGATGTTGAAGATACAGAACAAACAAATACATCATTCAGCATCCTTCCTGAAGCAGCAACCATCATTGGTCAATCCTCAACCCCCCAACTATTAAGATCATCAAAGAAGCTAGAATTTGACTCCATTCTAGCTTGGGGGTATGATGGATCATCTGAGAGGTTTTGGATTGGATGGGAGTTCAGCGGAGTAGAAGAGCTAAACTGAAACTCTCTCAATGCCCTCCAAGTCCTACATCTGCATTTAACTAATTGCATCAACACCTCAACAGATCTCTCAGCAGAACTTGCCATTGGCAGGTTCCATGACCTAATGGAGGATAATCTACCCAGGTTCCAAAGATTCCTACAAGCTGCACATCGGGTAGCTTATCCTGAATCCTCGGCGGCCGCAGAAAGGAGACTGACTCCTAGCAATCTTGAAATAACAAGGAGCAGTCTTCTCACTGAAGAAGAAGTTCTGGGCCTTCGAAGATTCCTGTATGTCTTCCTGGTCAAGGACTTGGACGTGCTAGGTTGGGTGAGCACTAAGTCCCTTGACCACACTCTCCTGCTCAGCAACGGCTCCTCTCTCATCATCAACACCAGGAACATCATTCAGCTGCCCTCAGACTTCCTTTTCAAGATTTTTCAGCTCAGAGCCAACATCTGCAACATTAACTCACTGGAGAGCCAGGCAATGATGGTCATCATCAAAGCCCATCTTGAAAAAGAAGGACTGATTCCTCAAGAAGAGACTGTGTCAACTTCTGATACTGACTCTAACTCTGATACTCCACAAGTTGACATCACATCTGCAGCTTTTGGCACAAGATCTTCCATCAGGGATCAACTGAGGGAAATAGAAGGTCCTGAGTGTCAACTTGATGAAGACAGTGACCGTCCCTTTTCAATTCCTCAATTTGCCAATGAAGCTGAGGCAGAGATCCCAATAGCAGCATCATCATCTGCTGTTGTGATCAGTGAAGCTGAAGCAGAGGCATCCAACGTAAACAAAGGAAAGGGAATCATGACTGATGAAGATGAAGAGAGGTTGCAAAAAGAGAAAAGAGAGAGGGAAGAGAAAAGAAGAAGAAGAGAAGAAGAGGAGATGGCTGACCTGAAAAAGGCTCAAGAAAGAAAAACAGCCATTCTCCTAAGAGAACAAACCATCCAGCTGTATGCTAAACAGCTGGATGAGCTAAAAAGAAAGATTCCTGCAGTTGACCAGATTGAAGAAGATGCAGCTCTTGCTCTTTAACTGCAGGAACAATTCAATAAAGAAGAAGAAGACTTGGAGAAGAAGAAGAACGAAGAAGCTAAGTTCAGAGTAACCGATTCTGAATTAGCAAAAGAATTAAGGGAGGAGTGGACTGAAGCTCTGATCTCTCAAGGTGAGGATGCAGACTACCTTGAGAAACTTTCAAACAAAGAGATTTACAGAGCCTTCATGGGTCAGCAGGGTCAATTGGCTAGCAAGAAAAAGGCTGAAGAAGAAGAAAAAGCAAACCTACAGTCGAAGAAGACCATTGCACTGAATAAAAGAACCCATGAAGAAAGGAAGGTCATGATTGACTTCCTTAAGGCTAGAGGAGATAATGGAAAGAGGCTAGGTCCCATGAAGTTCATGAACCTGCAAGCCCTCTACTTCAAAGTTAAAAAGGATGAGGAAGAAAGACTAGGGAAGAAGGCCTCCAAGAAAAGGGTACTTATCAAAGAAGAAGAAAAACCAAAGACAAAGAAACCCAAGCCTTCTCCCTCACCTACCTCTTCATCAGTCCATCATCCTTCCACTCTCCTCCCCAAACCTTCCACTCCTCCACCCAACAAGTCCAAATCATCCCACCCAGCTCCCTCTCATCAACAGCCTCCCTTGAAGAAATCCAAATCCCCATCTGAACCTGAAGACTCAAGAGACATAGTTGAATGGGTCTACAATCCACAGGATCACAGGTTTGAGATCTTCAGGGGGAGAACTGAAAGAAGAAGATCTACATACAGGTCTGTTGATGAGGTTCTGCAACTACCAGTTTCAGACCTAAGAAGAATTTTGGAGCTGGGTGAAACTCATGAGCCTGCAAATGAGAGTGGGAAACATCTTATGCTAGCAATCAGACACTACTTCAACCCTAGCAAAGATGTGGTCATGAATATCAAACCACTCAAGTCCCACTCTCCATTTGTATCTTTGTCCTACAATGCTGATTTGGATGAGTTCACTCTGATTGATGTAAAGAAGCAGCAGATGAGATGTTCAAGCAAAGCAATTTACAAAATGCCACACAAAGACATCAAGACTCTGTCTAAACTTCCACTGAACAATCCCAGCAAGGATCCAAGAGGCTATGAGGTTGAAAGGATAGTCAGCCACATGCAAAAGCTTCAGCAGCAAAGTGATTAAAAGAATTTTGGTTGCATCAGTCTAGGGGGAGTTTGTAGAACAAAAGACTGATTGCTACCAAATTATTCTAAGTACAAATGCTGCTGATAGGCTTATCAGCAGCATTCAACACTTGTTGCTGCTGATAGGCATATCAGCAGCACTCAACACTTGTTGCTGCTGATAGGCTTATCAGCAGCATTCAACACTTGTTGCTGCTGATAGGCTTATCAGCAGCATCCAACACTTGTTGCTGCTGATAGTCTTATCAGCAGCATTCAACACAAGTTGCTGCTGATAGCTCTATTCTCTGAAGACCAAACGTTGCAGCTGACTATCCATATGAAGCGCCTCTGACACCTGTCTGCAAAAGCAACTGCCACACTCCAAGCAGAAGGAACCTCAGTGGTGCAACCAATAAAGGACAATGACGCGCGTCTCCAAGCATGCAAACAATGATGCCTAAGAAGACGTTTCAGTAAAGTTATCTAGATTAGCCTTTCCGTGTAATTTAGATTAATAAACAAGATCAACGGCTTGTGTTAGATCTGATCCTTAGAATCAAGGGTCTGTCTTGATTCTAAGTTACTATATATACTGTGTAAACACTTCATTGTAAGAGTGCTTACATGCGCTTGTTGTGCTTTCATAGTGCTTCTTGATAGTGTTTTACTTGTAAACTTGTAATCTCAGAAGTTTAATACAACAGTGCATTCATCAGTATTCTTGCTGTTTACTTGTTTACTTTGTTGGTTGTTATTGTTTCCGCCAATATCAACTAGAATAGAATCACCTTGTAATCTTACGATCCTACACAAGCACAAGTCATTTGAGTAAAAGTCTAAAGTTCATAATGAGAAGTCAAAGATATATATATCAACAAGAAAGCGTCAGAGAAAACCAAAGTGTTCGAGTCCGGAGTGATTCGTAAATACAACTGTAATTATATGATTTCTAGGGATCATTGTGATTATTATTCAAATGCGTGTCGTGCGTATGTTTTGCCATAGTTTGTAGACATAAAATCCAAAATGGCTTCAAGAAATTTTTCAAAACAAAAGGTTGTAAATCAATATGAAAGAACAGATGGTTGTTTTTGGAAAGTTAAAAATGGTAATCTGTCTTCACATAACTCTAGATCAAATGATGTTTTGAATATGAATGTTAAGGAACAAGATGTTGTGACTAAGACTGCAAAATGTCAAAGTTAGCCCGGATCTAAACTGATCTGGGTACCTGTTTGTCATTAGAACGTCTTAATTTGCAGAGTAAACCAGGGAGGACTATCAACAATGCTTGGTATATTGATAACGGTTGCTCAAGGCACACGACATGCCAAAGGGAAATTCAGAGTGATTTTAGATATTTTGATGGAGGATTTGTTGCTTTTGCTGGAGATAAGAAGGGTGGTAAAATTTCTTCTCAAGGAACTGTGTCCAATGACCTTATTACACTAGAGAATGTGAATTTTGTGTCCCAGCTGGAATACAATTTGTTGAGCTTGTCACAAGTTTGTGATAAAGACATTCCAGTTCATTTTACTGCTAAAGAATGCTTAATTCTGAAACCTGGAATTGAAATTCCTAAAGATATGATTCTAATGAGAGCTCCTCGAAGGTTTAACACATACGTGGTGGATATGAATGAGCATTCATCACCCGTGAATGTGTCATGTTTCTTGTCAAAAGCAACTGATTCTGAGTCCTATTTGTGGAATAGATGTTTGGGGCATGTGAATCTATAGAATATCAATAATTTGGTATATAAGGATCTTGTGCGAGGTTTACCAAAGAAAGAGTTTGCCCTTCAAGACAGTTGTTTATCTTGTGCAAAGGGAAAGCAGCATAAAAAGTCTCATCCTTCAAAATTCATAAACTCTTTTACTAGACCTTTGTTTTTAATTCACATGGAGTTATTTGGTCAGTTCGTGTTCGTAGCATTGCGAAAAAAGTCGTATTGCTTGGTGATTACAGATTATTTTTCACGTTTTTCATGGGTGTTATTCCTTGCTTCTAAGGATGAAACATCTGAAACTGTTATTGAATTTATCAAAATAATTGAAAACATCTGTGATACTAAGATTTCGATTATTCGTAGTGATAACGGCACTGAATTCAAAAATGGTCTGATAAATTCTTTCTATGCAGAAAAGGGAATAACTCAACAATTTAGTGCTGCCAGGACTTCTCAACAAAACGGAGTTGCTGAAAGAAAAAATTGTACTCTTATTGAAGCTGCAAGAATAATGTTAGTTGATTCTCGACTTTCGATTATTTTCTGGGCTGAAGCAGTCAATACAGCTTGCTACGTGTTGAATAAAGTCTTACTGCTTAAGCAGCATGAGAAGAGTCCATATGAGCTGTTATTCAAAAGAAAGCCTTATGTCAAGTTTTTCAGAAATTTTGGTGTTCGTGTACTCTCCTGAATACTTCAGAGTCTTTGCCCAAATTCGCAGCATTTGGAGATGAATGTTATTTCTTTGGATACTCATCTTACCAGAAAGCATTCCGGGTTTATAACAAGAGAACCAAGATAGTTCAAGAATCATACTGTGTTAAATGGCAAGAGTCTACAACTCCTCATGATCAGAATGGACCGGATTGGTTCTTTGATACGGATGTTATCTTCAAAACTTTTGATCAGAAATTTTCAGAAGTTTTAAGTAATGTGAGTTCTTCAGGCACAGCTGTTGAGACTTCAACAAGTCTTAATCAGAATATAAATGATTTTATGATTGGTCCTCAACCTGTAAGGGTTCAAGTTGAAAATTCAGAGGAACTTTCATCATCAACACAGACTCATGAAGTATAAAATGATATTTTGGAGAATGAAGAGAATTCTGAAGCAACTCAACCTGCAAATGATAATCATGTCACTCCAGATGTTCAGCAAGAAGATTCTGTTTCTTCTGATAATCAAGTCGACCAACAAACTTCTTCAAGTGTTTATGAATCTATCAACAACTCATCTAATGTTAATATTACAAATTTGCCAGAGACGACACAAGTTGAAGATGTTCCAACTCATCGAGTTAATTCAGTGCATCCTGTTGAGAATATAATTGGATCAATTGAGGAAGGAGTAAGAACAAGAAGTTAGTCAGGAGTTATAAACATTTGCTTGTATTCATGCTTCTTATCTCAAGAGGAACCCAAAAATGTGACTATTGCTCTTCAAGATGCTAATTGGATTGAAGCAATGCAAGATGAACTTTTACAGTTCAAGAAACTTAATGTCTGGCATCTAGTGGATTTGCCAGAAGGAAAGTATCCAATTGGTACTAAGTGGGTATTTAGGAACAAAAGAGATGATCGTGGGATCGTTGTGCGCAACAAAGCCAGATTGGTTGTGCAAGGTTTTTATCAAGAAGGTTTGGATTACGATGATGTCTTTGCACTAGTGGCCAGAATTGAAGCTATCAAAATTTTTCTACCTTCTGCTTCGTAAATGAAATTCAAGGTTATCAAATGGATGTGAGAACCGCATTTCTATATGGGGTGGTTAAAGAGGAAGTTTATGTAAATCAACCACCAGGATTTGAAGATCCTGAGCACCCGTTTCAAGTTTACAAGCTGGATAAAGCGCTTTATGGTTTGTATCAAGCACCTCGTGCTTGGTATGAAGCTCTATCCATGCATCTGGTTACAAATGGTTTTTCACGTGGAACAATTGACAAGACCTTATTTTTGAAGAAGTTTGGAGATGATCTGTTGTTGGTTCAAGTTTACGTGGATGATATTATCTATGGTTCGACAAATGAAAATTTGAATAGAGAATTCGAAGGTATCATGAAGCTGAAATTTGAAGTGAGTCTTATGGGTATGATGCAATTTTTCCTTGGTCTACAAGTAGAGCAATCAGATTCGGGTATACTCATTCATCAGGTAATGTATATCAATGACGTGTTGACAAAGTTTAATATGAAAGACTGTAAAGCTGCTTCTACTCCTATTGCTCCACATGAACCTCTCTCTCTAGATCCAACCAGAGTTGAATTTAATCAAAAGTACTACCGTTCCATGATCGGATCTCTTATGTACTTAATTATTAGTCGACCAAACATCATGTTCGCTGTATGCTGTCAAGCGGATTCTGCGTTATCTGAAAGCCCGTGTCAATCTTGGTCTGTGGTACCCGTCAGAGTCTGATTTTAATTTATATTCTTTTACTGACAGTGATTATGGAGGTTGCAGTTTAGATCGCAAATCTACATTTGGTGGATGTCAGTTTTTGGGGGGCGATTGGTGTCATGGCAGTGCAAGTAACAAACGAACGTCTCCACATCAACTGCTGAAGCGGAATACACAGCTGCATCGAGCTGTTGTTCTCAATTTATCTGGATAAAGCATAAACTCTTGGACTTCAGGATGAATTTTCTGGACACGCCAATTTTCTGTGATAATGAAGCCATGCTGGGCATCGTGAAGAATCCTTAGAGCAGAAAGCCGATATTTTTTACGATCATGTTACATTTCATTCGTAATTGTTTCGATAATGGCTTGATATAGGTGGTGCACGTTGATACCTTATTGCAGAAAGCCGATATTTTTACAAAAGCTTTTTCAACTGATCGGTTTAACTATCTTGTTGAAATGTTGGGGATGATTTCTTTTTGAGGACATTTTTGTGTTAAAAAAAAATAAAAAATAATTATACATATAAAATTGTTGAATAACGTATGATTTTGATTGACAGACCATGTTTGTTCCACAAAAAGATTTTTTCGTTTAGTGTTTTATTTTAGTGATAAAATTGTGTTGTGTTGTTTACATCTTAGTTTCATGTTATATTCAATGTTTGTCTTTATTTTTCCCTAATTGTGTTTGGTTGAATAAAGTACATCACAATTTTAGGGGGAGAACTGTCGGTCCACATGACTCATCTCAGATCGATCTCGTAACAGGACGTCTCGATAACACGGAGTGCGGAATCCTACTGTATTAACGTTTTTGTATATCAATTAACAATAGAAACAACAGGTAAATAAACTTTCTCTTTTATATCACCAAACAGAGTTTACAGAATACTTGATCGTTCAATCGTTCTCTCGTGTGTTAAACAGACTCTGTAAACTCTATATTTATAGACACACGTTCTGCAATAGGCGAACTTAACAAGTTCGCTTCAAAGATGCTTAGGCGAACTTAACAAGTTCGCCTCTAATAGACTAGGCGAACTTATCAAGTTCGCCTCTAGCAGAACTTGTACTTATATTTAGACAAAACTAAACAATTACATAAAAACATAAAGACAATAAGACCTAAACTATTACAAAAGCTTTTGTCATTCAATCTATGTCCTAACAGACTCCCCCTTGACAATAGCTTGATCTTCTGTCTTTAGTCTTTATGACGAGCTCTTCCAGTTGTCTGGTAATCTGCTTCCTGCATGCACTCCATATCTTTGACATATCTCCAACACTCTTTTATACTGCAATCCTTGTTCTCTCCATTCATCAGTGAACATGATCTCATTCTTTCTTAACGTCCTCTGATCTTTCTTTGAGAAGTTAATAAGATTCATTGCATCATAGAAACTAACAATGACCTTATTATTTTTATCATCAATCCTAGCTTCACCGGTATTCACATCAACATACCACCATTTCATATTCACTGGAAAATCTTATGGTACTTTCTTCAATGGTATCTTCTGTACAACAAGTATTGGCTTGAACTTATACTTCCAAGTCACATTCTTAGTCTTTTGATCTACGATCTTCACTCTTTTTCCCTTTTGTGGTTTTAACCTTTCATACTTCCCTGATCCCCCTTCTCTTTTTATCAAATTGGCAATCACATCGACTAATCCACACTTAGATCTATTAATCAATGGTTTCGTAGCTAGACCATTCATTTCACACCTTGGCAAGGTATTGAAATACTTGATCCTAAGCTTTAAATATTGAACACCATCAGATCTTTTAAGAGCAACAGCTTAGTTTAAGCATCATAAAACCAACTTATGATCTTTCCAATACGCTTCTCTTTATTCACATATCTTTCTTTCTGAGCAGGTTGTATAGGTAACTTTGGTAGTACTTTCATCCAACTGTTAACCACTTCTCTCCACTGTTCTCTAGTCATTCTTGTATTTCTATACATCACAGGTTCTTCATTCAGCTTAGGAGACACAGTATGAGTAGTATCAACATCAGAATCTTTCTTTGATTGAGTTGTATCATTAGGTGTAGTTATGTCTTCAACAGAGTCCATAGAATCTGTTATTCCATCATAAGAAAACTCAGGAATAACATCATCTTGGATGAAGTTATACGGAACATTCAGACCATCACTTCCTTCATATGTAACCTTAAATTTACTCTTTTCTATTTCAATCTCTACAATCTCTCCTTCTTCAACTTCATTATCCAACACATCTTCTTCATCATCATCAAATAACTCGTCTATATCATCCAGACATTCTAATTTATCAGCTTCTTCTTCTTCAGAATCTTGAAAGAATTCCAATAACAATATTTCTTCATTCACTCCAGAATCATGCTTTGTTCCTTCAATAGTATGTGATGTCGACTCCCCCTAGCTCTTGATATTGGATTCACGTCAGCGTATTGACGATCACCCTCAACATTACCACTAGGATCATTGTCATCATTATCTTTTCGTTGAATTGATTCAGCATGACACGTATCATGTATCCTTAACTCCCCCTGAGCGTCAAGACGCTCAACAGGCTTAGACACCAATAAATGCATGTCAGCAATCTGTGTAGCTTGAGCTTGAAGTACCAACTGTCTCTGAGAATCAGTAGACACAAGAGTATCTACTTGAATCTGTAAAGCTTGCACCTGTGATTCAAGGAATGTAATTCTTTTAGAATCAGACGGCTTTGAAGGACCAGCTTCAGATGTGTGTGGAATACGTGGAGAAAGCAATGGAGATGTATGTTTAGAAGCAGGAGGTGTAATCAATAAGGAAGCAACAAAATTAGCATCCTCAACACCTAGAGAAGAATGAGCCGCAGCAATAGAAGCAGACATAAGCTTCTAAGATTTAGGAACTAGAATAGCATCACTATCCGAGTCAGAACTTTCATCTATTAAAGTTCTCTTGCCAAGTACTGATCCAGAAGGAGGATTCCAAACAGACTTACGCCTCGGTTTTCTGGCTTTAGATTTAATACGGTTTCCCACATTAGCCAATGGTAACGTAGCCAACCTTGCATAATGATCTAAGCTAAAATCTCTAGATGAATCAATATCAGTAGCTTCAGAATCAGGTAAGATAGTATCACCGGAACTCGTATCTACAACATTTCCTTCAGCTTCATGAATAGGTGAGTTCACAGCTTTATGATCAAAATCATCCATATTCATACCCAAATCTTGATCATTATCTTGAGCAATCTCATCTTGAACTGGTTCATGAACAGAAATTTGAACTTGTTCTTGTGGAATAGGAACTTGTTGTTGTTGTTGTTGAGCAGGAACATGTTGTTGTTGTTGTTCTTTAGGAACTTGTTGTTGAACTGGAACTTGTTGTACTTGAGCTTGAACTGGTTTTGAATTGGAACTTGATTCTAGACTTGGCCTTGTACTAACTCCTCAGGATGAAACCAATTATCATTAGGTGGCTCAACATAATCAGGATTGATTATGTGACCAAACAAAGGAGTAGGAATAGGAATTTGTTGATGCACTTTCCTGTGACAACACTCTGGATAGAGTCTTATTTTGTATTTCTAATGTCTGTAAATTGTCTTTGTATGTAAGAGTCGTTATGTAATAGTTTATCGAGTTGTATTTACTTTTACATAATGTATGTTGCATTTCTTCTAAGTGTTTTGCGCACTTACATGTGCGCAGGAGAAAGCTCCTGCGTACTTAGCAATTATGCAGGAAGACCCATGCGTACTTGCTAAGTACGCAAGAGCATTTGGTCCTGCGCACTTGCTAAGTGCGCAGGCATCAGGTCTGTATAAATAGGTTTGGTTCACAGAGGATAAGCACGCAGAACTCATATCTTAGACGAACTCAGTTTGTTAAGTACGCAATTTGTAATCTCTCTGTAACCGTCGAGTGTTTATAATAGAAAGAGCTTTTATTGTGACTCTCGTGTTGGTTTACTTTGTTTTAGTTAGACTCTCCGCCTAGTCACGGGTATTCCGCACCCGGTCCGACTAGTAGACCACGTGCATGCAACGATCCAACACACACGAAGGGATCTACAGAATTAGAGCAGCATTTTGTTGTTTCGCCTTAGTACAATCAGTAAAGGTTCTTTTTGACATAGGAGTCAAAGTCAAACGGATTGGATGCTGAGGTAAATCCAGAATTAAATGGTTCAAAATCATTTGCACGAACCTAGGATACATAAGGAATCATTGACCTTCTAGAGGATTGATTTGCATGACCAACTCACGGTAGATATGTAAAGCAAAATTAAACCGTTTGTTGAGTGTCAAAGCAACCACAGGAGCGTGTAGTGCACTCTTCAACCCATCAGTACCAGTCTTTCTTAGAGACAGACATTATATGATGACGTGTATAAAATATCTCCATTCGCCAACTAAACCTCCCTTTCTTGCTTGTGTATCATTTGGTCTTCCTCTGTAACCCATCCGCTGAAAATACCCCATAATAAGTGTTCCAGGATATGACATAGGATCATCAACAGCACCTCCTAATGCCAATGCAGCACGAATAGTTTCCACTGAAATAGCGACCTCCGTATTATTTACTGTAGCACGAAGTACGTGAGGTTCAACATCCGTATCTTGATGAACGGTATCCCAGAATTGTTGAATATATGGTAAACTGATGTACGGATTAACAGATAAAGCCACATGCAATCTTGAACGATTTAGAAAATTGATAAATCCTTGAAAATTAACAGCTTCAGACATATTCGGATCCAATAACGCCACTTGATTATGTTTGTACTCAACACGACGAGCCATCTGTAAATGTAGAGGACAAAAACACATTAGTAAGAAAAACAAATGAAAAGAATAAAAAAAAATCAACACAAAATTTTTCAACAATACACAAAAAAAATCACAAGTCCAAAACACTCCTGAGCCCTTAGGCGAACTTACTAAGCTCGCTTAGTGTTGCAAGAGGCGAACATAATAAGTTCGCCTAAACAAGTTCTGACGATACAACTTCCACATCAGAATCACAAACATGTCTAAATCATGTATAAAATCTCAATTCAAACATAACACTATCATCGATTAACACTCACGACACAAGTTAAATCATCAATTTCAAGTTTTAATCCGTAAAATTTGTTCAAATCTCAGAAAAACGTAAAACTTTTAAAACTGACAAACACAGAGGTAAAAGGCCAAATTCCAGATGATTTAACTGATAAAATTCGTTGAGATTACCTTAGAATTACTCGCAATCAAAAACCGATCCAGAAACAAACACACAAAGTTCAAATCAGAAACCCTAGATCTGAAATCACAAGTTCGCTAAATAGTCCGTATGTTCGCTCTTCACAGTGAATAAGATAAATGAATAAGTTCGCCTGAACAACATATTAATTCACAATTAAGTTCACTTCATTAGGCGAACTTGTTAAGTTCGCTTAACAAGCCTCAGGCGAACATATTAAGTTCGCTTACTCAGAAACAGGCGAACATATTAAGTTCGCTCTAAACCTTTTCCTTTGAACAAAATTCTTCACTTTCAACACAACACATTCTTGTGAACTTCTATCTGTAGCATGTATCCGATCCAATCCCAAATCATTTTAATTAAAAAATAAAATTCTCATGGAAGATAGAAACAAAATATTTTTGGATTTTATCTGTACAAAAGGAATCACATATTTTTTGTTTTTATCTGAGCAAACTGAAAACACATATTTTTGGATTGTATATGAGCAAACTAAAATACATATTTTTGGATGAACATCATGAGCAAGAAGATCATATCAGTATATGAGCAATTCATCACACAGTTTATTATCAACTATGGGTAACCTATGATATAAAACAATCAAACTCATACTTATGTAACTCAATACTTTTTTCCAATTTTATGTACCTTGTGCAATCTATTTGAATAATACTTGAAATGATATGCGATAAATTTCAAAGTAAACAAGGTCAAGTTATGAAATGCTCAAATTTTCATTCCGAATTTGCAATACAAAGCATGAATTTTTTAAATTGTCAATATTATATAATTTGAAACTATAAGCATTTTTCTTCCAAATTCATGTGAGTTAGTATCTTTTAGATGAAAAACATCGTTGTCCCCACATATATGCCAACAGAAATTAAATTTGCATTATCTTCAAGACATACACAGTTTATTGAAAGATTAGATCAATCTCCAAGATGAAATTATCTCTATTAGCACAAGTATAGAATAGCATATCCCAAAGGATATAAGATTCAGAATGATTCAGAATCGAATGATTCAGAATCGAATGATTCTAATGAATTGGCTTTATAATGATAATCAATAGATTCAGGTAGGAGGATCCAACTATTATCTGGATAAATTTCAATGAAATCAGAATAGATGATGTATCTAACTGATTCAAGGGTGAATATGTCACACCCCGCCAAGGCGGAAACGCGAGGCGCGACGTTCATGGTTTTTCAAAGCATATAATTATTGCAAACGCATACATACAACTGGATACATAAATTAAATTTAAGGTTTTACAGCCCAAAACAGTAGTTGAAGTTACAAAATATTAAGATTTTGCAAATATGACCCGAACATTATGGGTTATACAAGAAAAATCTTCAAAAGTTGTATCCACCGTGTATGCATGAACCCTATGTAGTATTACTCTTGCTATCACGTTCAGTTTCCTGAAAAACATACTTGAAAGTGTCAACACTAGGTTGGTGAGTTCACAGGTTTTATATATGAATACAATGAGCAAACCAATTACATGAAAATGATTTTTACGTATATGATAAGCAAAACAAGTAATGTTTGACCCATTTGTAAACTAGCTAGGAATACAAATAATATGTACATACATGAGGCATAACCAAACCAAGACCAGGTGTTTTGCCCCTCACTCGTACCTCACGAGCAATATTAGAACACTATGCAGTCATTTGGCCAGAGGGACCCACGGTTAGCGCGACTAACCATGACCGGGGGTGTCAGACCCAATAGTACTATCTACAGAATCTCAGGCTAATCTATAGCTAATGGTTATAAATATGATGATCAGGGGACTTTACGAGCTCCGAATGTGTTCACTCATGCATACATAAAGGTCGGGTTTTGTTTTCTTGTTATCATATAAAAATAGTTATAAGTATGTTTTTCCCCCAAATAGTACAAAACAGTAAAAAGGGCCCGTGAAACTCACATTGAGTTTGTGTATGCTTGTAACAATATTTGTTCTAGTCAACTTGACTATTTGTACCCTAGATACGAAAGGGTAAATTGTGTTAAGACCGAATGTCTCATATTGCAAATTGTTCACCGACTTTGTAAATCTGGTTGTGTTTGTTTAAAATATCTTCTTAGTTGTTCAACACTTGTTTTGTAGTAAAAACAGTTCTAAGTTACTGCTAAATGGGACTGATGATCTGGTATCGAAACTACCTAGTTTCGATTGAACAGGACAGAACAGAACAGAGGTCGAAACTACCTAGTTTCGATTAAGCAAACTGGGTATCGAAACTATCTAGTTTCGATTGAGTACTAGGTATCGAAACTCCTAGTTTCGATTGAGTAAATAGGTAGTTTCGATCAAATAGGTATCGAAACTCCTAGTTTCGATTGAGAAACAGGTATCGAAACTATAGTTTCGATTACTGCAATTCTGATTGACTGAATCAGTACTGCATATTTTTATGTTTTAAACTTGAATTCGACACACTTTTCTTGTTATCTTACTTGCGTTTGAATATTTTGTATGCCTAGCTACGGTTTTAAAAGAAAATATTGTAGATAGTATTGAGTTTTTACCTTAAAACAGAGATGAAGATGATGAGAGAAAACAGAGAATGATCTTGAATCTTTTGCTAAACTCTTTTCAGAAACACTTGAAATTCTTCTTAAAACTCTGAATTTGTGATGGATTTTGCCTTAAAACTGGACTTCGAATTGGAGAGAAATGGGATGTTTGCCGAAAGAAAATGAGTGATAAAAGGGTTTAGTGAGACTTTTGATTGAAAGGGGTATGGTTTCATCTGAATTTTCGCAATAGGCTGTATGGGTTTTAGTATAAAGAATTTGAATGTGAGGTAAATAGTGACGTGAGAATGGGGGCGTTTTCTCTGGCTTCGACCGAGAAGGTCAAAGTAGTGGGTTGGGGTTTGGGTTAAAATAAATCAAACCATGATTTAAGTGTAAAAATTATTTAGGGTATTAATATCAATTATAGTTTTAAAAGGGTAATTTAATTCGGTTTAGGTTCTCCACGGTATTATAAATTTATTCTAAAAATAATTTACTGTTCCACGTAAAGTTTGTGAAATATATATGCCTATATATTTTTCTGGTCATTTGCGATATAAACTGGTAACTCCTAGAATTACCAAAATATAAAATGAGACAATGTACGGCTTTTCTTAGACTTTAATGTCCTATTTTATGCAATTAGGTAAATCACGAACATAAATATAATATAAACTCGTTTATATCGTGTACGGATATTAACCTGAAATGTCGGGTGTCACATTCTCCACATGTTAAAAGAATTTCGTCCCGAAATTTAATTCGTGCCATCTTGAACTGGTGCATCCTTAAACAAGGAGGGGTATTTCGTCTTCATTCGATCCTCTCGTTCCCATGTATACTCGGGACCACGCTTTGAGTTCCAACGTACTTTAACCAGTTTGATTCGACTACGTCTCAACCTTTGAACTTTCCAATCCGAAATCTCAATCGGTTCCTCGATGAAATGAAGTTTATCGTCAATGTGAATCTCATCAGGCGGTATGATCAACGTCTCGTCTGCCAAGCACTTCTTGAGATTTGATACATGAAACGTATCATGTACATTGCTTAGTTCTCGTGGCAACTTGAGCTTGTAAGCTACAGGGCTAACCCTAGCCAGTATTTCAAAAGGTCCAACGTATCTAGGGTTGAGTTTACCATGGTTACCAAACCTTGCAACGCCTTTCCATGGTGAGACTTTTAACATTACTTGGTCACCAATTTGAAATTCTAATGGTTTTCGTCTGTTATCAGCATAGCTCCTTTGTCTATCTCGGGCTGCTTTCAGACGGTCCTTAATTTTGAAGATCTTATCAGTGGTTTCCTGGACAATCTCAGGGCCTGTCAAATGTTTTTCACCAACTTCCGCCCAACATAGCGGTGAGCGGCATTTGCGACCATATAAAGCTTCAAACGGAGCTGCCTTGATGCTTGTGTGGTAGCTGTTATTATAGGAAAACTCCGCCAACGGTAAATGAGTATCCCAATTACCTCCGAAATCAATTACACACGCACGGAGCATATCTTCTAATGTTTGGATAGTCCTTTCACTTTGACTGTCCGTTTGTGGATGGTAGGCTGTGCCCATGTCTAGGCGCGTGCCTAAGGCTTCTTGTAATGATTTCCAGATTCTAGACACGAATCTGCTGTCTCTATTAGAGATAATAGAAGTTGGCACTCCATGCCTAGCCACAATTTCCTTGATATAAAGCTTTGCAAGTTTCTCGGTTTTATCCGTCTCCTTGATAGGTAGAAAATGAGCTGATTTTGTCAGACGATCGACAATTACCCATATTGTGTTATAACCACTGGACGTCCTGGGTAATTTCGTGATGAAATCCATAGAAATCTGTTCCCATTTCCATTGGGGAATTTTAGGCTGTTGTAATAAGCCAGACGGTTTCTGATGTTCGGCTTTTACTTTTGAACACGTTAAGCATTCACTGACATATGTGGCAATATCTCCTTTCATATTGGGCCACCAATATAATTCTTTTAGATCCTTATACATCTTATCTGAACTTGGGTGAATGGAGTACCTGGACTTGTGGGCTTCGTCCATAACCAATTTCCGTAAGTTACCAAAACATGGCACCCAGATTCTATTCATGAAGTATAGAGTGTCATCTGACTTCGTCTCCAATTGTTTGATCATTCCACGTAGTGCTTCATTTTGGATGTTCTTTTCCTTAAGTGCTTCTTGTTGTGCCATTCGGATTTGAGTAGTAAGACTCGTGTGAATTGTTAATCCTAGGGCACGAACACGAAGAGTTTTAACTCGTTCCTTGCGACTTAAGGCGTCTACTATGACATTGGCTTTACCAGGGTGATACTTGATATCACAGTCGTAATCATTCAGTAGCTCTACCCAACGACGTTGTCTCATGTTGAGTTCCTTTTGATCGAAGATATGTTGAAGACTCTTGTGATCAGTAAAGATAGTGCATCTTGTACCGTAAAGATAATGTCTCCAAATCTTGAGTGCAAACACAACTGCGCCCAACTCCAAGTCATGGGTCGTATAATTCTTTTCGTGCACTTTTAGTTGTCGTGAGGCATAAGCGATGACTTTGTCTCTTTGCATTAACACACAACCAAGTCCTTGGTGTGTTGCATCGCAGTATACGACAAAGTTGTCGATTCCCTCAGGAAGGGATAAGATTGGTGCACTACACAGCTTCTGCTTCAGTAATTGGAAAGCTGATTCTTGTTTATCAGTCCAATCAAACTTTTTGTCCTTCTGAGTTAACGTGGTCAAAGGCAAGGCTATCTTTGAAAAATTCTCGATGAATCGCCTGTAATAGCCTGCCAAACCCAGAAATTGACGCACTTCTGTCGGAGTCTTTGGTGCTTCCCAGTTTTTGATTGCTTCAATTTTTGATGGATCAACGTGTGACAACCCGACATTTCAGGTCAATATCCGTACACATTATAAACAAGTTTACGTTATAATTATTTTTGGTGATTTATTTAATTTCACAAACAAGGACTTTAGAGTCTAGCAAAGATCGTACATGGTCTCAATTTATACTTGGGTAATTCTAGGAATTACCGGTGCAAGTACCAGTACAAACCGACTAAGACGAACAATAGTGGATAAATTAAATATCCAGGCGTATACGTTTCGTTGGTCAATAACTTATTTTTAGAATAAATCATATAGTATACGTAAAAGTAAACTAACAAACTCTTTCGAAAACGCTATTGGGTAGAGTCACTTTTAGGTGTTTATACCTACAAATAATCACCTCAACGGATTATACAATCCAAGATTTCAATGTTTTTCTTTAACGAGCCATAAACTTGTTAAATTTATAACACCGTGAGAAAATAAACCAAATTAACTACCCCTTTTGAAACTCTAATCGATATTAAGTTACACTTAAATCAAATGGTTTGATTTATTTTAACCTCAAACCCACTTATTTGACTTCTCGGTCGAAGGGCAGAGGAAACCATCCCCAATCTCACATATTTTCAAATTAACCCATACTCCCACTTGCGAAAACTCAGAACATAACCATACTCCTTTCAATCAAAAACCTCACAATCCTCATTTTTTCTCTCATTTTCATACGGCAAACTTCCAATTCTCTTCAAAATCGAAGCCGAGTTTTTAAGCGAAATCCTACCACAATCCAGTGTTTTAAGAAGAATTTTAAGAGTTTCTGCAAAAGAGTCAAGACCATTCTCTGTTTTCTTCATCATTTTCATCTCGGTTTTAAAGGTAAAAACTCGATATTTTTCATATTATGTTCTTTAAAACCGTAGCTAAACTTACATCTTATTTAAACGCAAGAAAGATAACAAGCAGAGTGTGTCGAATTCAAGTTTAAAACATAAAAATATGCAGGACTGATTCTGTGAAACAGAAGTCCAGTAATCGAAACTAGGAGTTTCGATTTAACTCAATCGAAACTAGGTAGTTTCGATGCCTTTTTCTCAATCGAAACTAGATTGTTTCGACTCCTAACCACTCCATCGAAACTAAGTAGTTTCGACACACATATGCCCAATCGAAACTAAGAAGTTTCGACACCTGTACAACAGTCCCATTTGGGCAGTAACTCAAAACTGTTTTTATAACAAAACAAGTGTTGAACAACTAAGGAGATATACAAACAAAAACGACCAGATTTACAAGGTCGGTGAACAATTTACAATTAAGACGTTGGTCTTAACAACAATTTACCCTTGGTATCTAGGGTACGAATAGTCAAGGTTGACTACAACAAGTTTTATCACAAGTATATACACAAACTCAAGGTGAGTTTCACGGCCCCTTTCTTTTTACTGTTTTCTAATATTTGGGGGAAGAACATACTTCAACTATTTTATGGGATAACAAGAGAATAAGACACGACTTTATGTTTACATGGGATGAGAACAACACATTGGAGGCCGCTAAAGTCCCCTGGAACAACATAGTAACCATTAACTGTAGCCTAGGGTCCTATGAATAGTACTATGGAGAGTGACGTCTCCCGGTCATGGTTAGTCGCGCTAACCACAATCTGGAGGATTTATGGCCGCATAGAATCTGATAACGCTTAATAGGGGCTCACACATGTCATGGTTTGGTTACGCCTCATGTATGAACATATTATTTGTATTCCTAGCTAGTTTACAAATGGGTCAACAATTCTTATTCTGCTTATCTCATGCAACGGAATTATTTATGAACAAATGAAGTTTACAAAGAACAATTTGATTAAACCTGTGAACTCACCAACCTCGTGTTGACGATTTTAAGTATGTTTTTCAGGTAACTGAACGTGATTTCAAGGTTAGCAATATAGATTACATGCATGCACGATGGATACTACTCAAGGAGGATTTCCCTTGTATAACTCATTGAGTTGAGTCATATTTGTGAAATCTTAACTTTTTGTAAACTCAGATTATGTTTTGTAATGTAAAACATTAAACTTGTTAATGTATCCATTTATCATGTATGTGTTTGCGGTAATCATATGCTTTGGAAACCATGAACGTTGCGCCTCGCGTTTCCGCCTTGGCGGGGTGTGACAGAAACTGGTATCAGAGCCATTGATTATAGTGAACTAGGAATCTAAATTGGAACCTAGTCTATAATCTAAATGACTCACTAAAACGTTTTCATTGCATAAGCATTGCATGACCAGTCATTTTGTCATATGGATATTGTAGTCACAAGCATGTCGTCACATTCACATTCTGATCCCGTCTCTGACACTGAATCAAATGAGGAATTTTCCGCCTCACGTCCCAAAAATCAAGTACAAACCCGTAGCTCCACGCCACCTAAAGTCGCCTTGGGAAAACCGCCTATTGTCTACCGAAAGAAAAGCGAAGGACCAGTGAAGGTACAAAGCGCTAGAAAGAAGTTTCGACTTCCACACAAAAGGAATCTAGCAGCCCGTGACCCAGAAGACTTGGAGGCTGGTGAAGAACCACCTAGGCAAAGACCCTGCTACCACCCTACTGTGGGAACCATCCGTTGGATGCCTCGTACCCTGGCACGTTGGAGGGAGATGGAGAGCATTCCATCTACCTTTGAGCTTGGAGAGTCTTCTAACTCCCCAACACCCCTACCCCACACTGGGGAAGCCATAGAGCTCACTGTGCCTACCTTGGTAGCTCGCGTTCGTACGCATGAGGAGCGTCTTGATGATCTCCTAGATGATATTCGGGCACAGGGGGATGCAACCAGGCGCTTACGTCAAGGGCTCGGATCTCGAGTTCAGACTCTAGATGATCGCACCCGAAACATACAGGATGCCACTAACTATCTAGAGTTGAGAGCTGACATGGACTGGCAGTTCACAGTTACGGTCCGAGACATGGTGGAGGCTCTGGAAGAAAGGACGTTGGCTGCAGAATTTGTGGCGAGAGCTAGTTTTGTCATGGCAGGACTTGCCATGATGATTGGATTGTACTCTCACTTCTTCTTCTAAACCTATTGTGGGCGGGTTGTGCCCGTAGTACATTAAGTAGTTTAAAACTTTAGTACTGATGAGGTCATGTGAACCCATCTCTTTTGTATCCTTGTCTTTTGGAACAATGTACTATGAATGTTTTGACTATGTATGTAATGGTTTATGTTGTGATAATGGTTGTTTACACTTGACGTTGTTGTATCCTTATGTCATGAGCTATCATTATTGTCATATAATGTTGTTTCTTTTTAATTGATATGTTAGAAAGAACGTCATGGCACCTAAGCGTAGGACAACCCGTAACACTACTGGCGACAACAACGAGGCAATTTCCCCAAATGTGGAACAACTTATAGCACAACGAGTAGCTGCTGCCATGGAGCAGTATGAAGCCAATCGAAATAGTGGAGGAGGTGTAGGAGGTAGCGGTACAGCTGGAGGTTCTGGAGGTGCAGGAGGTAGCGGTACAGCTGGAGGTTCCGGAGGTAATAAAATAAATAAGCCATAACATATAGTCATGATTCGAATTAATGACGTTATGACTTGTAATTCTACAGATGCTCCAATTAGAAAGTGCTCCTACAAGACCTTTCTGTCTTGCAAACCCCGTAACTTCAATGGCACCGAGGGTGCAGTTGGACTAATGAGATGGATAGAGAAGATGGAATCGGTGATTGATATTAGTGAATGCACCGCTGACTGCATGGTGAAGTATTCTACATGCTCACTCACTGATAAAGCTTTAACCTGGTGGAATTCACAAGTAAAGACTTTGGGAAGGCAAACATCATATGAGTTGTCATGGGAAGACTTAAAAGCCATGATGATCGAGGAATACTGTCCTCGAAATGAGTTGCAAAAGATCGAATCTGAAATGTGGAATTTACAAATGACAGGAGATGATGTTGCTGGCTACACTGACCGATTCAATGAGTTAGCAATCTTGGTTCCACACATGGTTACCCCGGAGTACAAGAAGGTTGAAAGATATTTGTGGGGTCTCGCACCTCAAATCCGAAGTCTGGTGACTTCATCGAACCCTATGGATGCCAAGAGCGCCATAACTTTAGCTTTCAAGCTAAGGGATAATGCTGTACGTGATGGTTTGTTTGAGAAGAAGGAGACCGAAGGAGGGAAATCTGGAGAAAAGAGGAAATGGTTTGGAAAACCAATTAATCAAAACAAGAATCAAATTTACAAGAGACCTGAAACTATGAAAGCCTTTGTCGCCAACACTGTGGAACAAAAAGGATACCTTGGAGCACGACCAAGGTGTGACAATTGTGGATATCATCACAGTGGGAAGTGTACCCAATGTGGAAAATGTAAAAAGTATGGACATCTAGCCCTTGACTGTAGGAGCAATGCGAACCCTAACAAGATAAATCAAGTAGCAGGAAAAGTCAACCCAGGAACAGAAAGGATGAATCAAGGATGCTTTGAATGTGGAGATCCAAAGCACTTCAGAAAAGACTGTCCAAAGTTGAAGAACCGAAACGACAATCAGGCCCGTGGAAGAGCATTTGTGATGGGAGCTGGTGACGCACGACAAGATCCGAACATTGTCACTGGTACGTTCCCGATAAATAATCACTATGCCTCTATACTTTTCGATACGGGTGCTGATTTGAGTTTTGTGTCAAATGACTTTAAGTCCCTACTCGGTATTAAGCCCAGTAAACTAGACCAAAAGTATACAATTGAATTAGCGAACGGAAAATTAATTAATACCGAAGAAGTCATTCAGGGTTGTACCTTATGTCTTAAAAACCACACATTTAGTATAGATATGTTACCTGTTGACTTAGGAAGCTTTGACGTTGTTATTGGCATGGATTGGTTGTCAAAGAATCATGCAGAGATTGTTTGTTTTGAGAAGATTGTCCAAATTCCACTCCCAAACGGCGAAGTTCTTTCGATTCAAGGTGAGAAGAGTGGAGTAGCGTTAAGGATGATAAACTGCATGAAAACTCGTAAGTACCTACGCAAAGGCTATTACGTATTCCTGGCTCACGTCGTCGAGAAGAAACCCGAGGAACGTCGACTTGAGGATATACCAATCGTTAAGGAATATCCTGAAGTTTTTCCTGAAGACTTACCTGGTTTACCACCACCTAGGCAAGTCGAATTTCGAATCGATTTGGTACCAGGAGCCGCCCCGGTTGCGCGATCACCATATCGATTAGCACCTTCTGAAATGCAGGAATTATCAAATCAACTTCAAGAGTTGCTTGATAAAGGTTTCATAAGAGCGAGTTTCTCACCTTGGGGAGCTCCGGTTCTATTTGTAAAGAAAAAGGATGGAACCTTTAGAATGTGTATAGATTACCGTGAATTAAACAAGCTTACAATCAAAAACCGATACCCACTACCTCGAATAGATGATTTGTTTGATCAACTACAAGGTTCTAGCTTCTACTCTAAGATCGATCTACGGTCAGGGTATCATCAACTAAGAATCCAAGAAGAAGATGTACCAAAGACAGCATTTAGGACTCGTTATGGTCACTACGAATTCCTAGTTATGCCATTTGGTTTGACAAACGCACCAGCTGTTTTCATGGATCTCATGAACCGCGTGTGCAAGCCATACTTGGATAAATTCGTGATTGTGTTTATCGATGACATATTAATATATTCACGAACCAAGGAGGATCATGAACATCATCTTAAATTAATCTTAGAACTACTCAGAAACGAGAAACTTTACGCTAAATTCTCTAAGTGTGAGTTTTGGATCCAAGAAGTGCATTTTCTTGGACATGTCATCAACAAGGAAGGAATTCACGTTGATCCATCTAAAATTGAAGCGATCAAAAACTGGGAAGCACCAAAGACTCCGACAGAAGTACGTCAATTTTTAGGTTTGGCCGGTTATTACAGACGATTCATCGAGAATTTTTCAAAAATAGCCTTGCCTTTAACCACATTAACCCAGAAAGAAAAGAAGTATGATTGGAGTGACAAACAGGAGTCAGCTTTCCAATTACTGAAACAGAAGCTGTGTAGTGCACCAATCCTATCCCTTCCGGAGGGAATCGAAAATTTTGTCGTATACTGCGATGCATCACACCAAGGACTTGGTTGTGTGTTAATGCAAAGAGACAAAGTCATCGCATATGCCTCACGACAACTAAAAGTGCACGAAAAGAATTATACGACTCACGACTTGGAATTGGGTGCAGTTGTGTTTGCGCTCAAGATTTGGAGACATTATCTTTACGGTACAAGATGTACTATCTTTACTGATCACAAGAGTCTTCAACATATCTTTGATCAAAAGGAACTTAACATGAGACAACGTCGCTGGGTAGAACTACTAAACGATTATGATTGTGATATCAAGTACCATCCCGGGAAAGCCAATGTCGTAGCGGACGCTTTAAGTCGCAAAGAACGAGTTAAAACTCTTCGTGTTCGTGCCTTAGGATTGACAATTCATACGAATCTTACTACTCAAATTCGGATGGCACAACATGAGGCAATCAAAGAAGAAAACATTCAGAATGAAGCTTTACGAGGAATGATAAAGCAATTGGAGCCAAAGTCAGATGACACTTTATACTTCATGAATAGAATTTGGGTGACACGTTTTGGTAACTTACGGGAGTTAGTTATGGACGAAGCCCACAAGTCCAGGTACTCCATTCACCCAGGTTCAGATAAGATGTATAAGGATCTAAAAGAATTATATTGGTGGCCCAATATGAAAGGAGATATTGCCACATATGTCAGTAAATGCCTAACGTGTTCAAAAGTAAAAGCCGAACATCAGAAACCGTCTGGTTTACTACAGCAACCTGAAATTCCCCAATGGAAATGGGAACAAATTTCTATGGATTTCATCACAAAATTACCCAGGACTTCCAGTGGTTATGATACCATATGGGTTATTGTCGACCGATTAACAAAATCTGCTCACTTTCTGCCAATGAAAGAAACTGACAAAACCGAGAAACTTGCAAAGCTTTATATCAAGGAAATTGTGGCTAGGCATGGAGTGCCAATTTCTATTATATCGGATAGAGATAGCAGATTTGTGTCTAGAATCTGGAAATCATTACAAGAAGCCATGGGCACACGTCTTGACATGAGCACGGCATATCACCCACAAACAGATGGTCAAAGTGAACGGACTATCCAGACACTAGAAGATATGCTCCGTGCGTGTGTAATTGATTTCGGAGGAAATTGGGATACTCATTTACCATTAGCTGAGTTTTCCTACAATAACAGCTACCATACGAGCATTAAGGCAGCTCCGTTTGAAGCTTTATATGGTCGTAAATGCCGCTCACCGTTATGTTGGGCGGAAGTTGGTGAAAAACATTTGACAGGCCCTGAGATTGTCCAGGAAACCACTGATAAGATTTTCAAAATTAAGGACCGTTTGAAAGCGGCCCGAGATAGACAAAAGAGCTATGCTGACAACAGACGAAAACCATTAGAATTTCAAATTGGCGACCGAGTAATGTTAAAAGTCTCACCATGGAAAGGCGTTGCAAGGTTTGGTAACCGTGGTAAGCTCAACCCTAGATACGTTGGTCCGTTCGAAATACTGGCTAGGGTTGGCCCTGTAGCTTACAAACTCAAGCTACCACAGGAACTAAGCAACGTACACAATACATTTCATGTGTCAAATCTCAAAAAGTGTCTATCAGACGAGACTTTAATTATACCGCCTGATGAAATTCACATTGACGATAAACTTCATTTCATCGAGCAACCAATGGAGATATCAGATTGGAAGGTTCAAAAGCTGAGACGTAGTCGGATCAAACTGGTTAAAGTACGTTGGAACTCAAAGCGTGGTCCTGAGTATACATGGGAACGAGAGGACCAAATGAAAACAAAATACCCATCCTTGTTTGAGGATGCACCAGTTCAAGAGGACACAAATTGAATTTCGGGACGAAATTCTGTTAACATGGGGAGAATGTGACAACCCGACATTTCAGGTCAATATCCGTACACATTATAAACAAGTTTACGTTATAATTATTTTTGGTGATTTATTTAATTTCACAAACAAGGACTTTAGAGTCTAGCAAAGATCGTACATGGTCTCAATTTATACTTGGGTAATTCTAGGAATTACCGGTGCAAGTACCAGTACAAACCGACTAAGACGAACAATAGTGGATAAATTAAATATCCAGGCGTATACGTTTCGTTGGTCAATAACTTATTTTTAGAATAAATCATATAGTATACGTAAAAGTAAACTAACAAACTCTTTCGAAAACGCTATTGGGTAGAGTCACTTTTAGGTGTTTATACCTACAAATAATCACCTCAACGGATTATACAATCCAAGATTTCAATGTTTTTCTTTAACGAGCCATAAACTTGTTAAATTTGTAATACCGTGAGAAAATAAACCAAATTAACTACCCCTTTTGAAACTCTAATCGATATTAAGTTACACTTAAATCAAATGGTTTGATTTATTTTAACCTCAAACCCACTTATTTGACTTCTCGGTCGAAGGGCAGAGGAAACCATCCCCAATCTCACATATTTTCAAATTAACCCATACTCCCACTTGCGAAAACTCAGAACATAACCATACTCCTTTCAATCAAAAACCTCACAATCCTCATTTTTTCTCTCATTTTCATACGGCAAACTTCCAATTCTCTTCAAAATCGAAGCCGAGTTTTTAAGCGAAATCCTACCACAATCCAGTGTTTTAAGAAGAATTTTAAGAGTTTCTGCAAAAGAGTCAAGACCATTCTCTGTTTTCTTCATCATTTTCATCTCGGTTTTAAAGGTAAAAACTCGATATTTTTCATATTATGTTCTTTAAAACCGTAGCTAAACTTACATCTTATTTAAACGCAAGAAAGATAACAAGCAGAGTGTGTCGAATTCAAGTTTAAAACATAAAAATATGCAGGACTGATTCTGTGAAACAGAAGTCCAGTAATCGAAACTAGGAGTTTCGATTTAACTCAATCGAAACTAGGAGTTTCGATACCTGTTGATCCATCGAAACTAGGAGTTTCGATGCCTTTTTCTCAATCGAAACTAGGTAGTTTCGATAGCAAATACTCAATCGAAACTAGGTAGTTTCGATACCTTTTTCTCAATCGAAACTAGGTAGTTTCGATAGCAAATACTCAATCGAAACTAGGTAGTTTCGATACCTTTTTCTCAATCGAAACTAGGTAGTTTCGATGCCTTTTTCTCAATCGAAACTAGATTGTTTCGACTCCTAACCACTCCATCGAAACTAAGTAGTTTCGACACACATATGCCCAATCGAAACTAAGAAGTTTCGACACCTGTACAACAGTCCCATTTGGGCAGTAACTCAAAACTGTTTTTATAACAAAACAAGTGTTGAACAACTAAGGAGATATCCAAACAAAAACGACCAGATTTACAAGGTCGGTGAACAATTTACAATTAAGACGTTGGTCTTAACAACAATTTACCCTTGGTATCTAGGGTACGAATAGTCAAGGTTGACTACAACAAGTTTTATCACAAGTATATACACAAACTCAAGGTGAGTTTCACGGCCCCTTTCTTTTTACTGTTTTCTAATATTTGGGGGAAGAACATACTTCAACTATTTTATGGGATAACAAGAGAATAAGACACGACTTTATGTTTACATGGGATGAGAACAACACATTGGAGGCCGCTAAAGTCCCCTGGAACAACATAGTAACCATTAACTGTAGCCTAGGGTCCTATGAATAGTACTATGGAGAGTGACGTCTCCCGGTCATGGTTAGTCGCGCTAACCACAATCTGGAGGATTTATGGCCGCATAGAATCTGATAACGCTTAATAGGGGCTCACACATGTCATGGTTTGGTTACGCCTCATGTATGAACATATTATTTGTATTCCTAGCTAGTTTACAAATGGGTCAACAATTCTTATTCTGCTTATCTCATGCAACGGAATTATTTATGAACAAATGAAGTTTACAAAGAACAATTTGATTAAACCTGTGAACTCACCAACCTCGTGTTGACGATTTTAAGTATGTTTTTCAGGTAACTGAACGTGATTTCAAGGTTAGCAATATAGATTACATGCATGCACGATGGATACTACTCAAGGAGGATTTCCCTTGTATAACTCATTGAGTTGAGTCATATTTGTGAAATCTTAACTTTTTGTAAACTCAGATTATGTTTTGTAATGTAAAACATTAAACTTGTTAATGTATCCATTTATCATGTATGTGTTTGCGGTAATCATATGCTTTGGAAACCATGAACGTTGCGCCTCGCGTTTCCGCCTTGGCGGGGTGTGACACAACGTGAATTCCTTTCTTGTTAATGACATGTCCAAGAAAATGCACTTCTCGGATCCAAAACTCACACTTAGAGAATTTAGCGTAAAGTCTCTCGTTTCTGAGTAGTTCTAAGATTAATTTCAGGTGATGTTCATGATCCTCCTTGGTTCGTGAATATATTAATATATCATCAATAAATACTATCACGAATTTATCCAAGTATGGCTTGCACACTCGGTTCATGAGATCCATAAAAACAGCTAGTGCGTTTGTCAAACCAAACGGCATAACTAGGAACTCGTAGTGACCGTAACGAGTCCTAAATGCCGTCTTTGGTACATCTTCTTCTTGGATTCTTAGTTGATGATACCCCGAACGTAGATCGATCTTAGAGTAGAAGTTAGAACCTTGTAGTTGAACGAACAAATCATCTATTCGAGGAAGTGGGTATCGGTTTTTTATTGTAAGCTTGTTTAATTCTCGGTAATCAATACACATCCTAAAGGTTCAATCATTTTTCTTTACGAATAGGACCGGAGCTCCCCAGGGTGAGAAACTCGGTCTTATGAAACCTTTATCAAGCAACTCTTGTAGTTGATAAGATAATTCCTGCATCTCGGAAGGTGCTAGCCGATACGGTGATCGCGCAACTGGTGCGGCTCCTGGTACCAAGTCGATTCAGAATTCGACTTGCCTCGGTGGTGGTAATCCAGGTAAGTCTTCAGGAAAAACTTTGGGGTAATCCTTAACGATTGGTATGTCTTCAAGTCGACGTTTCTCGGGTTTCTTTTCGACGACGTGAGCCAGTAATACGCAATAGCCTTTACGTAGATACTTACGAGCTTTCATGCAGTTTATCATCTTCAATGTCACTCCACTTTTCTCACCTTGTACCGAGAGAACTTCTCCGTTTGGGAGAGGGATATGAACAATCTTCTCAAAACAAACGATCTCAGCGTGATTCTTCGACAACCAATCCATACCAATAACAACGTCAAAACTTGTCAAGTCAATAGGTAACAGGTCTATACTAAAGGTGTGGTCTTTCAAACATAGAGTACAACCCTGAATGACTTCTTCGGTTTTAATTAATTTCCCGTTTGCTAATTCAATTGTATAATTTTGGTCTAGTTTGCTGGGCTTAATACCGAGTAGGGACTTAAAGTCAGTTGACACAAAACTCATATCAGCACCCGTATCGAAAAGTATAGAAGCATAATGATTGTTTATCAGGAACGTACCAGTGACAATGTCAGGGTCCTGGCGTGCGTCCCCAGCTCCCATCACGAACGCTCTTCCTCAGGCCTGATTGTTATTCTGATTATTCAACTTGGGGCAATCTTTCCTGTAGTGCTTCAGATCTCCACATTCGTAGCATCCTTGCTTAATCTTATCGGTGGGGTTGGCATTGAGTCGACATGTCTGCGTTCGATACCCAAACTTTCTACACCTTTCACATTGAGTGCATTTCCCCACATGGTGATACCCGCACTTATCACACCTCGGTTGGGGGCCAGCATAGCCCCTTTTCTCCACAGCGTTAGCAGCAAAAGCTTTCACAGTCTCTTGTCTCTTATAGGCATGATTCCTAAATTGGTTATTTGGTTTTCCCACCCATTTCCTCTTTTCTCCTAACTTTCTTTCCTCAGTTTCCTTTTTCTCAAACAAACCATTACGAACAACATCATCCCTTAGTTTGTAGGCTAAGACTATGGCACTCTTGGTATCCATGGGGTTCGACGAAGTCACCATACTACGAATTTGAGGTGCGAGACCCCACAAGTACCTTTCAACCTTTTTGTACTCTGGCGTGACCATGTGTGGCACCAAGATTGCTAGTTCAATGAACCTGTCAGTGTAACCAGCCACATCATCTCCTATCATTTGAAGGTTCCACATTTCAGTTTCGATTTTCTGCAATTCATTTCGAGGACAGTACTCCTCGATCATCATGGCCTTTAGATCATCCCATGACAACTCATATGCTGTCTGCCTTCCCAAAGTCTTTACTTGTGAATTCCACCAGGTTAAAGCTTTATCAGTAAGCGTGCATGTAGAATACTTCACCATGCAGTCAGCGGTGCATTCACTAATATCAATCACAGATTCCATCTTCTCAATCCACCTCATCAGGCCTACTGCACCCTCGGTGCCATTGAAGTTGCGAGGGTTGCAGGATAGAAAGGCCTTATAAGTGCACTTCTTGTTCGAAGCCTCTGTAGGGTCACAAGTCAAAATTTTAATAATGATGTTAACTTAGATCGTGACTGTGTTACAGAGGTGTTTACACATTCTATTACCTCCAGAACCTCCAGCAGTGCCACTGCCTCCTGCACCTCCTCCGCTACCACTACCATTTCCTCCGACGTTATTCCGATTGGCTTCGTACTGCTCCAAGGCGGCGGCTACACGTTGTGATATGATTTGTTCAACTTCTGCAGAAATCGTCGTGTTGTTTTCACCAGTAGTGTCACACGGTGTCCTTCTTTTGGGTGCCATGGGTCTGAAGTCGAAATGGGGTTAGTGTGTGACGATGTTCAGTGTCTACGATATCCGTACAATATGATGATAAGTTATGACATGCATATGCAATGAAAAACGTCTCAGTGAGTCATTTAAATTATAGACTAGGTTCGATTTTTAGACTCCTAGTTCGCTATAATCAATGGCTCTGATACCAATCTGTCACACCCCGCCAAGGCGGAAACGCGAGGCGCGACGTTCATGGTTTTTCAAAGCATATAATTATTGCAAACGCATACATACAACTGGATACATAAATTAAATTTAAGGTTTTACAGCCCAAAATAGTAGTTGAAGTTACAAAATATTAAGATTTTCCAACTATGACCCGGTTATACAAGAAAAATCTTCAAAAGTTGTATCCACCGTGTATGCATGAACCCTATGTAGTATTACTCTTGCTATCACGTTCAGTTTCCTGAAAAACATACTTGAAAGTGTCAACACTAGGTTGGTGAGTTCACAGGTTTTATATATGAATACAATGAGCAAACCAATTGCATGAAAATGATTTTTACGTATATGATAAGCAAAACAAGTAATGTTTGACCCATTTGTAAACTAGCTATGAATACAAATAATATGTACATACATGAGGCATAACCAAACCAAGACCAGGTGTTTTGCCCCTCACTCGTACCTCACGAGCAATATTAGAACACTATGCAGTCATTTGGCCAGAGGGACCCATGGTTAGCGCGACTAACCATGACCGGGGGTGTCAGACCCAATAGTACTATCCATAGAATCTCAGGCTAATCTATAGCTAATGGTTATAAATATGATGATCAGGGGACTTTACGAGCTCCAAATGTGTTCACTCATGCATACATAAAGGTCGGGTTTTGTTTTCTTGTTATCATATAAAAATAGTTATAAGTATGTTTTTCCCCCAATTAGTACAAAACAGTAAAAAGGGGCCGTGAAACTCACCTTGAGTTTGTGTATGCTTGTAACGATATTTGTTCTAGTCAACTTGACTATTTGTACCCTAGATACGAAAGGGTAAATTGTGTTAAGACCGAATGTCTCATATTGCAAATTGTTCACCGACTTTGTAAATCTGGTTGTGTTTGTTTAAAATATCTTCTTAGTTGTTCAACACTTGTTTTGTAGTAAAAACAGTTCTAAGTTACTGCTAAATGGGACTGATAACCAGGTATCGAAACTACCTAGTTTCGATTGAACAGGACAGAACAGAACAGAGGTCGAAACTACCTAGTTTCGATTAAGCAAACTGGGTATCGAAACTATCTAGTTTCGATTGAGTACTAGGTATCGATTGAGTAAACAGGTATTGAAACTCCTAGTTTCGATCAAATAGGTATCGAAACTCCTAGTTTCGATTGAGAAACAGGTATCGAAACTATAGTTTCGATTACTGCAATTCTGATTGACAGAATCAGTCCTGCATATTTTTATGTTTTAAACTTGAATTCGACACACTTTTCTTGTTATCTTACTTGCGTTTGAATATTTTGTATGCTTAGCTACGGTTTTAAAAGAAAATATTGTAGATAGTATTGAGTTTTTACCTTAAAACAGAGATGAAGATGATGAGAGAAAACAGAGAATGATCTTGAATCTTTTGCTAAACTCTTTTCAGAAACACTTGAAATTCTTCTTAAAACACCGAATTTGTGATGGATTTTGCCTTAAAACTGGACTTCGAATTGGAGAGAAATGGGATGTTTGCCGTAAGAAAATGAGTGATAAAAGGGTTTAGTGAGACTTTTGATTGAAAGGGGTATGGTTTCATCTGAATTTTCGCAATAGGCTGTATGGGTTTTAGTATAATGAATTTGAATGTGAGGAAATAGTGACGTGAGAATGGGGGGGTTTTCTCTGGCTTCGACCGAGAAGGTCAAAGTAGTGGGTTGGGGTTTGGGTTAAAATAAATCAAACCATGATTTAAGTGTAAAATTTATTAAGGGTATTAATATCAATTATAGTTTTAAAAGGGTAATTTAATTCGGTTTAGGTTCTCCACGGTATTATAAATTTATTCTAAAAATAATTTACTGTTCCACGTAAAGTTTGTGAAATATATATGCCTATATATTTTTCTGGTCAATTGCGATATAAACTGGTAACTCCTAGAATTACCAAAATATAAAATGAGACAATGTACGGCTTTTCTTAGACTTTAATGTCCTATTTTATGCAATTAGGTAAATCACGAACATAAATATAATATAAACTCGTTTATATCGTGTACGGATATTAACCTGAAATGTCGGGTGTCACAGAATATATGTTCTAACAGATGTTGTCAGAAACATATCTTAGTTCAGCAACACATTGCATGTTTTTCGGGGCATGGGCAGTGAAGTGAACTGAAAGAGATTGTGCTAAAGACATAATTCGATATTGGTCTCATGAAATTCTTAAAACCATATATTCTATATCTGATAATGATATTTTACACACACACTCAGGCATATAATGGATTCAAATCACAGAATTAATCATATCATATTTAATTTTCACACTACTATTGGCTCAAAAACGCTTCTAGTCTATTGACAATTCAAGTTTCAAACTCATATTCAAATTTAAAACATATTATCAAGATCAGAGCATTCAAAACACTATCATTTCTTATTTATGCAGACTTTGAAATTTAGATAAAATTAAATTACTTTAAACTATCACATATCAAAGGTCTACTAAGGTCATGTGTAATGAACTATTCACTGACGTACTATTATTTCTTCAATAACTTCAAATGATGTTAATTTTATATTTTTCATTTTGTTTTGAATTTTTATAAATAACAATTTTTGACTGAAAGTTAAAATGTAGAAATGTAATAAAGCATTAAAAGAAATTTAAAACAAAATCTCCCATGAAAATTTTTTTGAAAAAAATTTATTCGGGATTGATCATATCGATCATTTTGATCAGAAATTCAAACCTGGTATGATCAAATGCCTTGGTAAAAAGAGCAGCAAAATTATCATCTGTATGTACCTTTACCAGCTCAATCAACTTCTTATCTGCACAATCACGAATAAAATGATATCTAATTTCAATGTTCTTTGTTTTACTGTGGTTAACAGGATTATTTGTAATAGACATTGTAGCATTATTATCAATAAACATGAGGGTTCCTGTAAAATTCAAACCGTAGTCTCTTAATTATTCTTGTATCCACAAGATCTGTGAACAACAACTTGCAGCAGCAATGTATTCTGCTTTGCATGTTGAAATGGAGACCGTAGTTTGCTTTTTGCATTGCCAGGAAACTAGACGATTAACCAAGAACTGGCAACCACCTGTAGTAGATTTCCTATCCAAACAACAACCACCAAAATCAGAATCAGTGTAAGCATTGAATTCAAAGTTAGAACCATGAGGAAACCATAGTCCCAATCTTTGTTTTCCTTTCAGATAACGAAAGATTCTCGTTACTGCAATCAAATGTGACTCTTTTGGTTTTGCTTGGAACCTGGAACAAATACACACAGCGAACATTATGTCTGGCCTTGAAGCGGTTAAGTACATGAGAGATCCAATCTTTGCACGGTAGAGTCGGCAATCAACTTCTTTTCCATCCGGGTCAGAGTTCAATTTATGGTTGACCGGAATCGGAGTATCATATGGGGTACAGTCCTCCATCTTGAATCGGCTCAAATGTCCTTTACATACTTGGACTGATGAATAAAGAAACCATCTTCCTTCTGATTAACTTGAAGACCTAGGAAAAATGATAACTCTCCCATAGCTGACATCTCAAACTTTTATTTCATAATACTCTCAAACTCTTTGCATAACCCTTCATTTGTAGAGCGAAAAATAATATCATCTACATATATCTGTACCAGTAGGTATTCTCCCCATGCTTTCTTAATGAATAAAGTCGAGTCAATATGTCCACGAACAAAATCATTATCCAGAAGATGTGTAGACATCGTTTCATACCATGCTCGAGGAGCTTGATGAAGACCATAGAGAGCTTTATCAAGCTTGAAAACTTTGGGCGGATTAATTGGATCTTCAAACCCCCGCGGCTGACACACATAAACTTCCTCCTTGACTTTACCATATAAGAAAGCACTTTTTACATCTAATTGAAACACCTTAAACCCTTTGTATGAAGCAAAAGCAAGAAACAACCTTATAGCTTCAAGCCTAGCAACAGGCGCATAAACCTCGGTGTAATCAATTCCCTCTTGTTGATTGAAACCATGTACAACTAATCTTGCCTTATTTCTCACCACAACACCTCGATCATCTTTCTTGCATTTAAACACCCATTTTGTTCCAATTGGATACACACCCTTTGGAAGATCTACAAGATTCCAAAATTTAAGTTTGTCAAACTGAGCAAGTTCTTCCTGCATGGCCTCTATCCAATTGTTATCACTTAACGCCATTTCGACATTCTTTGGTTCGACCTGAGAAATAAAACAGGAATGTGAGCATACATCAAAAACACCAGTCTCTTTAAAACCTGTATATAAGCAAGTGTTGTCAAGAGTAGAACGCGTTTGAACTCCCTCACGCAAATCCCCAATGATATTTGAAATCGGATGAGCTTTGAGTTCCTTGATTGATGCAACCTCAGGAACCGGCAACACATCAACTTGAGTTGTATCAGATTGATAAGACAGATCTTGATTAATTGGTATCTCCGAGTCTAGATTTGTAGGAAGCTCCCCCTGATCCTGTGACAAATTAGAAGGTTCATCAACTATCAAAGGATCAGTAGAAGAATCTTGGAAAATAACATTTTCATCTTCACTATCAGACTCTTGTGTTCCCGAACAAGAAGCAGCATTAGGATCTGGAGCAGATGTAGACGGAATAGATTATTGTGGAACCACAGTTGGTAGAAAACCACTATTCTGTGCATCTTGGCATGAATCATATAAAACAGCAGCTTCCACAGGAGAAATATCAGAAGGTAATTGAAAAGACTTGAATAAATTCTCATAATCAAAAGCCCGGTCTAGTCCAATCGACATTTTAGGTAAAGACCGATTAGAACAATCAATATGAAACTATTCTTCGACCTGGCGAGTCTCTTTGTTATAAACCCTCTTGGAAGTAGAATTAGCAACATACCACAGAAATATTCCTTCAATTGCCTTAGCACTGAACTTGGTTGGGACATCGTAAACTTTCAAAAGGGTGCATGGATTACCAAAAGGTAGTAAATATTCCAGATTCGGTTTACGATTATTAAGCAACTCATAGCATTTCTTGTTGTGTCGCTTAACGGTCAAGACTCGGTTCAAAACATGACACCAGTATTCACAGCCTCAGCCCAAAAAGTTACTGGAAGCTTAGAATCTGCAAGCATCGTATGTGCAGTTTCAACTAAAGTCCTGTTCTTTCGTTCAGCAACCCCATTTTGTTGAGGTACATATGGCGCACTAAATTCATGATGAATTCCCTTTTGAAGGCAGAATAACCCTATTTTGCTATTCTTAAATTCACTGCCATTGTCACTCCTAATTCTTCTGACTTTCTGTTTGAACAAATTCTCTAAACCCAGGATTAAGAATTGTACCAACTCTGTGGTTTCGGCTTTAGAAGCAAGGAACTTAACCCATGAAAATCTAGAGAAATCATCTGTTACTACCAAACAGTAAGATTTACCGCCAATGCTCCTAGTACTAATTGGTCCAAACAAATCCATACGCAGTAGCTCCAAAGGAGTTACAATAGAATTCTTTGTCTTAGATTTGTGGGACTTTCTGTGTTGTGTCCCCTTCTTGCAAGGAATACAGTCATCAGGAACTGAAAATTTCATTTTCGGAACACCAAAAACCATATCATTCTTCACAAGATAATTCATTTTTCGATAATTGATGTGAGCAAGTTTCCTGTGCCACAAAATAGAATCCGACTCAGACGCCTTGGAGAGTAGACAAGTAGGAATTAAATCCGTAGTAGTAGCAACACTCATGTCTAGGACATACGTGTCATTTCTCCCTGGAGCCTTCATTAGAATCCATTCGTCAGGAATCACAAAGCCCGGTTTCAAGATATAACTGTAGGTCCAGGTAACTCAACTACCGATCGAACTCGTGATATGACGTTTCTATAACACGAAGTGCGGAATCCTTCGTATTAACGTTTGTATACTAATCGACAATTCAAACAACACATGTAAATAAACTTCTCAAATATATTCAGATTCACAATGGTTTACAGACTCGATCAGACAAATCGTTCTCTCTGTTCTGTGTTCTGTATTATGTCTAATGACTCTGTAAACTCATATATATAGAAACTAAACTGCTGTAAGCGAAGTTGTTAAGTTCGCCTGAAACAGACTAAGCGAACTTAACAAGTTCGCCTCAGTTAGACCTAAGCGAACTTATTAAGTTCGCCTCTGATAGACCAGGCGAACTTAAGGCACACTTGTAAAAACACTTAGCAACTTTAAACAATTACATAACAAAACATAAAGACATAAAATCTAACTATTACAAGCTTTTGTCATTACAAATCTATGTCCTAACAGACTCCCCCTTGACAATAGCTTGATTTTCTGTCTTCAGTCTTTATCTTGAACTCTTCCAGTTGTCTGGTAGTCTGCTTCCAGCATGCATACCGTATCTTCTGCATATCTCCAAAACTCTTTTGTACTGTAGACCTTGTTCTCTCCATTCATCAGTATACATGATCTCATTCTTTCGCAGTGTCCTTTGATCTTTCTTTGAAAAATTAATAAGATTCATTGCGTCATAGAAACACACAATGACCTTATTATCTTTATCTTCAACCCTTGCTTCACCAGTATTAACATCAACATACCACCATTTCATATTCCCAAGAAAGTCTTGAGGAATCTTCTTTAATGGTATCTTGTGAATAGCATGCACTGGTCTATACTTGTATCTCAAGGTTACTTTCCCAGTCTTAGGATCTGTGTTCTTCACTCTTTTTCCCTTCTGTGGTTTCAACCGTTAATACTTACCCGAACTACCTTCTTTCTTTATCAGGTTTGCTATCACATCAGCTAAACCATTCTTCGATCTATTTATGAGTGGCTTTGAAGCTAGACCATTTATTTCACACCTCGGCAAGGTATTGAAATATTTGATCCTTGGCTTTAAGTATTGAACACCATCAGATCGTTTGATTACAAACAATTTTGATTCACCATCATAGAACCAACTTATAATCCTTCCTACACACTGCTCTTTATTCACATATTTATCTTTCTGAGCAGGTTGTGCTGGAGACATGGGTAGCACCTTCATCCAACTGTTTACAACTTCTCTCCACTGTTCTCGTGTCATTCCTGTGTCTCTGTACATCACAGGTTCTTCATTAATCTTTGGAGACTCAGTGTGAGTAGTTTCAGTTTCAGCACCCTTATTGAATTGAAGATTCTCATCATCAGTATCCATTTTTGACTCAGTTGTATCATAGGCAGTGTGACGTCTTCAATAGAGTCCATAGAGTCAGTTATTCCGTCATAGGAGAACTCAGGAACAACATCCTCTTGGATGAAGTTATACGACACCTTAAGACCGTCACAACCTTCATAGGTAACACTGTCTTTATCTTTCTCTATTTCAATCTCTACTATTTCTCCTTCTTCTATCTCAGTATCTGACATATCATCTTCCATGTTATTGAATAAATCGTCAATGTCATCAAGACATTCAATCTTTTCAGCTTCCTCTTCTTCGGAGTCTTGAAAGAATTCTAATAACAGAATTTCTTCGTCATTAGTACCAGAAGTATCTTTGTCCTTGTTTCCTTCAATAGATTGTGATGTCGACTCCCCATGAACTATAGATATAGGATTAGCGTCAGTGTATTGACGATCACCCTCAATATTTCCAGCAGGATCATTGTCTTCATCATCACGTCTTTGAATTGACTCTGTGTGACAAGTATCAGGTATCCTCAACTCCCTCTGAGCGTCAAGACGCTGAACGAGTTTGGACACTAATGCTTGCATATCAGCAATCTGTTGAGCTTGATTCTGAATCACCAGCTGTCGTTGTGAATCAATAGTTACAAGAGAATTAACTTGTGTTTGTAGAGAAAGCACTTGAGATTCAAGGAAAGTAATCCTGTCAGAATCAGAAGGCTTTGACGGACCAACTGTTGATTGCGGAATAGAAGGACTTGAAGTAGTAGGAATCTCTGGAGGAACAGGAGATGGATCCTTAGAACGTGGAGGAGTAATTATCAGAGAAGCAACAAAATTAGCATCTTCAACTCCTTGAGAAGATCTAGCATCAGCAATTGACGCAGACATTAACTTTTGACGTGAAGGATCTGGATTAAAGTCACTGTCAGTGTCAGAACTCTCATCTACCAACGATCTTTTGCCAAGTACTGATCTGGAAGGAGGATCCCGAACAGACTTGCGTCGTGGTCGTCTGGCTTGAGACTTAATGCGTTTTCCAGCATTAGCCAGTGGAATAGCAGCCAACCGTTCATAATGACCTGGAGAAAAATCCCTAGACTCATCAGAATCAGTGCTGTCATCATCAGATGATGTTGTATCACTTGAACTGGAACTAGACTCAGCGCCTGTCACCACATTCCCTTCTTGTTCATGAATGGGCGAGTTCACAGCTTCATCAAAAAATCATCCATGTTCATACCTAGATCTTGATTAGAATCATGAACGACCTCTTCTTGAACTGGTTCCTGAATCGGAATATTGACTGCAGCCTGTGGAATAGGAACTTGTTCAGGAATAGGAATTTGAGGTTGTACAGGAACTTGTATTTGTGGCTGTTCAACTTGTATTTGTGGAACTGGTATCTGTTGTTGTTGTGCAGGTTGTTGTGGTTGTTGTTGTTGCTGTTGTTATTGTGCTGGAACGTTAACTCCTTGAGCTTGAGCAAGTTCATTAGGATGAATCCAGTTGTCATTAGGTGGTGCAACATAATCAGGATTGATTAAGTGCCCAAACAGTGGAGTATTGACTGGAATCAAAGCAGCATTCTGCTGTTTCACCTTTGTACAGTCAGTAAAGATACGTTTTGACATTGGAGTCAAAGTCAATCTTATAGCATGTTGTGGAAGATCCGGAATAAGATAATTGAGTATCATTTGAATAAATCGTGGATACATCAAGAAACCTTGACCTTCAGCCGGATTTATCTGTATTACCATCTCCCGATAAAAATACAGAGGAAAATTGAATCGTTTATTCAATGTTAGAGCCACCATAGCTGTTTGAAGAGCCATCTGTACCAGCTTTTCGCGGAGAGATGCATTGTATAATCACATGCATAAAGTACCTCCATTCTCCTACTAGTCCACCTTTCCGAGCTTGTGTATCATTTTGTCGTCCACGATATCCCATCCTTTGAAAACAACCCATAATAAGAGTGTTAGGATAAGATATTGGATCTTCAGCATTTCCTCCTAAATCAAGAGCAGCACGAATCGTCTCTTCGAAAATTGCAATCTCGATATTGTTTACTGTTGCACGAAGGACATGTGGTTCCACATCGATATATTGATGTACTGTATCCCAGAATTGTTGTATATACACCAAGCTAATATAGGGATCCGCAGATAATGCAACATGTAGTCTTGATCGATTCAGAAAATTGATAATGCCCTGAAAATGAACTGCTTCTGGAAAATTAGGATCTAACAACGCCACTTGATTATGCTTATATTCGACACGTCGAGCCATCTGTAAAAAATTTCGGACAACACAACAAACATTAGTAGACTAACACATATATGAAACAACAAACAAAACAAAAAAATCAAATAAAACAAAAAAAAATCTTAAAAAAAATTTCAAACAAAAACAAATTTTAACAAAAAAAAAAAATACAACTCCTTTTTTACTTCTGACCCCTAGCGAACTTAATAAGTTCGCTTAGTAGTGCAAGAGGCGAACTTATTAAGTTCGCCTGACAAGTTCGCTTCGAACAAGTTCGCCTGAACCTGAGACGTTTCAAATTCAAAACACAGATTTTCTTCAAACTTTGGCAAATCGATCGTCATCATGAAATAACCATGTACAAGCAATCGAATAACACATTACAATAAAAAATGATGATCAATTTTATATTTAGGTCAAAAATTGTTCCTGTAACCGTTCGACGAAATCCGAAACTAAAAACCTCGAATACACTCAATTTAGTGGATGAAAATCAACAAAACTACCTTTGTTAGATTCGCAATGCGATTTTGATCAAGATTCAACCAGAAATTAACACTCACAACACCGTTTTAAAATTTTGATAAATTTGGGCAAGTTCGCTCGTTCTGAGGAAGACGATGAGAGACAAGTTCGCCTGATTCAACCCTTATTGAGATTAAGTTCGCTTGACTAAGCGAACTTGTTAAGTTCGCTTAACAAGCCTTCGGCGAAGAAGATAAGTTCGCTTCACCCCAGACAGTAAATTTAAGTTCGCTTCACTGATTTAAGCGAACTTATTAAGTTCGCTTCACTGTACACAGGCGAACTTAATTACTTTTCAACCTTTTTGCCTTGAACATAAATTTTACCAACTTCAACCTTTCAAATCTCAAACTTAACACATATTTGATCCAATCCCGAACAATTTTAATAAAAGTTTAGAATTTTTATGGAAAATAAAAATCAAAATCTTTTTAAATTTTATCTATACAAACGGAAACACATATTTTTGATTTTTCTCTGTACAAACTGAAATCACATATTTTTGGTTTTTTTTTCTATACAAACAGAATCACATATTTTTTATTTTTACCTGAATAAACTGAAATCACATATTTTTGGTTTTTTTTTTTCTATACAAACAGAATCACATATTTTTGGTTTGTACATCATGAGCAAGAAGATCATATCAGTATTCAATTAATTCATCACACATATTATCAATAACAAAGGGTAACCTATAGTAAGAAACCATTCAACTCAATTTTGTGCATTTTGCATCTTTTTCTTTTTGAAACTTGTTTAATTTGAATAATATTTGAAATGATACGTGATAAATTTCAAAGTAAATAAGATCAGGTTATAAAATGCTCTTTTATTTATACCGAATTTGAAATATAAAGCCTGAATTCTTAAAATTGTCAATATTATATTATTTGAAACTATAAGCGTTTATTCTCCAAATTCATGTGATTTAGTACCATTTAGATGATAAACATCGTGTACCCCACATATATACCAAATAGAAAAAAAATGCACTATCTTCAACACATATATAAGATTTTACTAAAGATTATCCAAATATTCAGAATGAGGAGACATCACTTAGCACATGAATAGCAGAATCCAAATTGGATTGTATAAGAATCAATGAGATTCAGAATCGAATGATTCAATGTTTTGGCTTATATTTGTGGAATCATAAGATTCAGGTACGTGGATCCAACTGTTATCTGGATTATGAATTCAATGGAATCGGTAAAGATAATATATCAATATGATCCAAGGGCTAGTATATGATTGACAGATGTTGTCAAGTACATATCTTGATTATACTTCAAATTGCATGCTTTTCGGGACATGGGCACTGGAGCAAATCGAATGAATAGTGCTAAGGACATAACCCGAAACTGATCTCATAGGAAAATCTTTATTAAAAGCTAATATTCTTTATCTGATAGTGATCTTTTAACACACACACCTACGCATATAATGGATTTAAAGCACAAATGTAATCATATTATATTTAATTTTCACACTACTATTAGTTTCAAAACGCTTTTAGCCTATTGACAATTTAAGTTTCAAATTTTATACACAAATTATAAAACAAATTATCAAGAATAGAACATTCATAACACTATCATTTCTTATTTATGCAGACTTTGAAATTTAGATCAGATCAACTTATTTTAATCATTCATATATCAAGGTCTACTAAGGTCGTGTGAAATGAACTAATCACTGATGTACTATCATTTCTTCTTTAACCTCAAATGATGTCAAATTTTATATTTTTCAATTTGTTTTGACTTTTTATAATTTAGACTTTTTGACTGAAAATGTAAATGCAGAAATGTAATAAAGCAATAAAAGAACTTAAAAGAAAATTTTCCATGAAATTCTGATTTTGAAAAACTTTTATTCGGGATTGATCATACCAATCATTTTTATCAGGAATTCAAACCTGGTACGATCAAATGCCTTAGTAAACAAATCAGCAAAATTATCTTCAGTGTGTACCTTGACCGGCTCAATCAACCTTTTCTCTGCACAATCACGTATAAAATGATATCGAATTTCGATGTGCTTAGTTTTACTATGTTTAACAGGATTATTCGTTATGGACATAGTAGCATTATTATCAATAAACATGGGGGTTTCTGTGAAATTCAAACCGTAATCTCTCAATTGTTGTTGTATCCACAGGATTTGTGAACAGCAACTTGCAGCAGCAATGTATTCTGCTTCGCATGTAGAAATCGAGACTGTGGTTTGCTTTTTTGCATTGCCAAGATACAAGTCGATTTCCTAAGAACTGGCAACCACCTGTTGTAGATTTCCTGTCCAGATAACAACCACCCAAATCAGAATTAGTATAAGCATTGAAATCAAAGTTAGAACCATGAGGATACCATAGCCCTAAACGTTGTTTTCCTTTTAAATACCGAAAGATTCTTTTCACAGCAATTAAGTGAGATTCTTTTGGCTTTGCCTGAAATCTGGAACAGATACACACGGCGAACATTATATCTGGCCTTGAAGCGGTTAAGTACATGAGAGATCCAATCATAGCTCTGTAAAGTCGACAGTCCACATATTTTCCTTCCGGGTCAGAATTTAACTTATGATTGACCGGAATTGGAGTATCGTATGAAGTACAGTCCTCCATCTTGAACCGGCTCAAGATGTCTTTGACATACTTGGACTGATGAATAAAGAAACCATCTTCCTTTTGATTTACTTGTAAACCTAAGAAAAACGATAACTCTCCCATAGCAGACATTTCAAATTTCGACTTCATAACACCCTCAAAGTCTTTGCACAACCCTTCATTTGTCGAGCCAAATATAATATCATCCACATAAATCTGTACCAGTAGGTAATCTCCCCCTGATTTCTTTATGAATAAGGTCGAGTCTATCTTTCCACGAACAAAGTCATTCGCCAAAAGATGTGTAGATAAAGTCTCATACCACGCACGAGGAGCCTGATGAAGACCATAGAGGGCCTTATCTAGCTTGAAAACCATGTTCGGATTCAGTGGATCTTCAAACCCCGGAGGCTGACACACATAGACTTCCTCCTTGACCTTTCCATATAAAAATGCACTCTTGACATCTAATTGAAACACCTTAAAACCTTTGAAAGAAGCAAAAGCTAGAAACAGCCTTATAGCTTCAAGCCGCGCAACTGGCACATAAACTTCGGTGTAATCAATTCCTTCTTGTTGATTGAAGCCCTGGACAACTAATCTTGCCTTATTGCGTACCACGACACCTCGATCGTCCTTTTTACATTTAAACACCCATTTTGTTCCTATCGGATACGCACCATTCGGTAAATCAACAAGATTCCAAACCTTCAGTTTGTCAAATTGAGCAAGTTCTTCCTGCATAGCTTCTATCCAGTTATTGTCATTTAAAGCCATCTCGACATTCTTGGGTTCAACCTGTGAAATAAAGCAAGAATGTGAGCAATCATCAAGAACTAGAGAATCTTTAATGCAAGTATACAAACAAGTATTGTCAACAAGAGAACGAGTTTTCACTCCATCCTGTAAATTTCCAATTATATTTGTTACTGGATGATCTTTGTGTTCCTTGATGGATGCGACCTCAGGAACCGACAACACATCAACTTGAGTAGAGTCAGATTGATAAGAATAATCTTGAGGAATTGGAATTTCCGAGTCTAAATTTGTTGGAATCTCCCCCTGAACCTGTGTCGAAGGTAATGGATCATCACTCAACAATGGATCAGCAGAAGAATCTTGAAAAATAGCATTATCCTCCTCACTCTCTGAATCTTGTGGACCTGAACAAGAAGCAACATTTGGATCTGGAGCAGAAGTAGATAGAATCGATGAATTAGGAACTGCATTTGGTAGAAATCCATTGTGCTGAGCATCTTGACAAGAATCATAGATAACAGCAGCATCTTCATCAGAAATGTCAGAAGGTAAATGAAAAGACTTGAATAAGTTTTCATAATCAAATGCCCAATCCGGACCAATCGCCATTTGTGGTAAAGACCGATTTGAACAGTCAATATGGAACCATTCTTCAACTTGGCGTGTCTCTTTGTTATAAACCCTCTTGGTAGTTGAATTTGCCACATACCCCAGAAAAATCCCTTCAATAGCCTTTGCACTGAATTTTGTTGGGACATCTCTAACCTTCAGTAGGGTACACGGATTACCAAAAGGTAATAAGTATTCCAGATTCGGCTTTCGATTATTTAGCAATTCATAGCAAGTCTTCTTATGTCGCTTGACGGTCAAGACCCTGTTCAAAACACGACACGCAGTATTCATAGCTTCAGCCCAAAAGGTGACTGGAAGCTTAGAATCTGCAAGCATCGTGCGAGCTGTTTCGACCAACGTCCTGTTCTTTCGTTCAGCAACACCGTTTTGTTGAGGAACATATGGCGCACTGAATTCATGATGAATTCCTTTTTGTAGACAGAATAAGCCCATTTTGCTATTCTTAAATTCGCTGCCATTGTCACTCCTGATTCTTCTGACTTTCAGATTGAATAAATTCTCCAAACCTAGGATTAAGTATTGTACTAACTCAGTAGTTTCAGCTTTAGAAGAAAGAAACTTAACCCATGAAAATCTGGAGTAATCATCAGTTACGACCAAGCAGTACGATTTCCCACCAATGCTCCTAATACTGATAGGACCGAACAAATCCATATGCAGCAACTCCAAAGGAGTTACAATAGAACTCGTCGACTTCGATTTGTGAGATTTCTTTCTTTGCTTCCCCTTCTTGCATGGAATACAATCATCAGGAACTGAGAATTTCATTTTCGGAATACCAAGCACAAGATCATTCCTAACAATGTAGTTCATCTTCCTGTAGTTTATGTGAGCTAGCTTCCTGTGCCACAATATTGAATCAGATTCCGACGCCTTGGTGAGTAAACATGTTGGAATTGAATCCGTTGTAGTGGCGACACTCATGTCAAGGACATACGTGTCATTTCTCCTTGGAGCCTTCATGGGAATCCATTCATCAGGAATCACAAAACCCGGTTTCAGAATATAGCATTCATGATCATTGAAATGGAACGAAAACTTCTTGTCACAGACTTGTGATACGCTTAAAAGATTGTGTTCCAGCTGCTCAACATAATTCACCTTTTCAAATTTTACTTTGTCGTTCTTTAACGTTCCCTGGCCTGTTATGTACCCGCCTTTATTACCCGCAAAAGCGACATAACCACCAACAATTTTAATCACATCCTCAAGCAATTTCACATTCCCTGTCATATGTCGAGAGCAACCACTATCCACATACCATGTGTTGTTGATAGTCCTCCTTCGTTGTCCCTACATAAACAACGAGAATCAGTTAGAAAGTGGAACCCAAGCCAACGTGGTCTTGGGTCATCCGGATTGATCAAAATAAACAACTTCTTGTAATTTACAATCAATTTTATCATTCACTGTTGGAACAGAAGTTTGACAATCAGACCTTTTCAAAGAAGAACCATTTTTTATTATTTTGAAAAACATTATTTGATATATTATTGTCAGATTCAGATGTTTCCAAAATTTTCTTTAATTTTCTGTTTCTTCTTCTTCTTTGAGGTCTAGACAATTTAACCTCCTGAAAAGTATCTTTTGAAATTCCAACTTTTGGAATCTCAAGATTTTCTTTGCAAACAAAGGATTTTGCATTCAATAAATTCTGTTTTTTAAATCCATGGGATTTAACAAAAGAATGACCAATCACATTTTTCTCCAAACTAGAAGACGACTTTCCCTCATTGTTTCTTTTAAGAATCTTCACCACTTTCTGTTGTGAAGGAACAGTCTTCATTTTACCCTTGTTCTTGTATGGACAATTAATCAAAATATGACCAGACTCATTGCAATGAAAACACACTCGTCTTTCTTGATAACTTCTGAAATATGATGTTTTCTTTGAATTTGAAGAACCATCAGAAGAATAAGCTTCGGATGAATGCCCAGAACAATTTACCGGTTTCTTAGGAACATAAGTCTGTTTTGGCACCTTTGAAGAATTCACCTTTTGAAAACCAGCCGCAACAAACCCACTTGACTGTAAGATTGGAGAAAGTTTAGTTGGAACCACTTTCACCTCTTCAGGTTCTTTCAAGATGCACCTATCTCGAGTAACATTCTTCACAACCTTTGGTTCCTCAATTTTCACTTCTCTCGGAATGCCTTCAACCTTTGAATCATCAAACACTTCATCCTCTGTATCAAAATCATACACCATGTCTTCACCCGTCACTGGATTCACTTTTAATACTGTCTTGGGATCAATCTCCTCTTCATGAATGATTTCAGTCTCAACCACATAATTTGCATTGAACGGAGGAGGAACAAACCCAATACCAGCAACCCTCTTTGTGGGATCAGCATTAGCATTGAAATAATCCAAAACTACAGACGAATTCTCAAACTGTTCCAGCTTTCTATGTAACTTTATCACCTCAGATTCTTTTTCAGAAATCTCCTTGTTCTTTTGGGCAACTACTTCATTTCGTTTTTCAATTTCAGCATAAGCCATATCTAGATGATAACCCTGCTCTTTGTATTTTAACCCAAGAGAATTTAAGTCTCTTTTCAAAGACTCAATTCTATCAATGCACAGTTTATCATTATCTTTCAGTTTCTGATTAACTGAATGCATTGATTTCATGTCACAAATCAAATTTGTGTTATCATCCATGACTTTTTGTAGTTTATCTTTAACAGAAATGCAATTAGAACAAAATATATGACAAACAGAGTCTTTTACCTTAGTCGGGTCAGACATGTCTGCCATGAATACTTTGGCAATCGGAATATTCTCTGAATCTTCACCAACTGAAGCATTTTCTGTAAGAACAATTTCTTCCGTAGCAACCCCTGTCACAGCATCAGAATCAATACTTTGCTATCTTTCTTCCTCATCATCAACACTTGGAACACTATCACCATCACATGAATCATCACTAGAACTTTCATCATCAGTAGACTCTTCTGGTTTTTCTGAATCAATTTCTGCAACAAAAGCCTGACTCACAGCACCCACCAAATCTTCCAGATGAATGCCCCAATCATAGTTTTCATCATTTTGAGCAACTAAAGCTGATGATGCAGATGTATGATTTGTATTACCAGAAGAACCATGATTTTGATTACCAGATGAACCATGTGGCTGATTCCTATTATGCTGAAAGTTAGATTGCTTCTTTTGAGAATCAAATTCTACCTTTGGTTTCACACACTCCTTAGCAAAGTGACCATACTCTTGGCAATTGTAACATCTAACTTTGCTCTTATCAAAACCCATACGCGATCGACTATTTGAACCAATATATTTTCTCCCAGTTCTCTTCAAGAAATCTTTAGCTTGTCGCATTAACATGGCCATATTCCATTGGATATTCATTTCTTCCAGATCAACAAGGTCAATCTGTCTGAAATCTTCTTCTATTACCTCAGGATCATGTATTTTACCTCCAATGCAATTTTCATATGATGCCATGAATGAAGAAAACATAGCCAAATAATCATCAGCAACTTTCTGATTCACATGAGATCCAGATGATGTTGAAGCAATAGTAGCAGAAAATCCAGAATGGCTTGTATGACCAGAATAAATTGGAACTCCAGAACACTGATCATTTGAAGACTCTTGAGCATCACCAGAAAAGAATGCCACTCCAGCACCAGATTTACCAACAGATTTGGCAAAATACATCGAGGGATCCTGGATATGCTCCATATTAGTCTCTTTCTTTTTCATATTCATGTCATGTGACTGAATCTTTCCTAGTACTTCTTCAAGAGACATGGTTTTGTATTTAACATTTTCTTTGATCAAAACCGTATACACATCAAACTTTGATGGTAAAGCCTCTAAGAATTTATCATTGATTTCCTCAGTCTCATATAGCACAGATGCACTAGCCAGTTCACTAAGAAGATGATAGAATCTTGTAGCAAGATCATCCAAAGATTCATTCTGAAAATGTTTAAAAACTAGAAACTGCTTCTTTAGTAACTCTTTTCTACTTTTCTTCACATCTAAACTCCCTTCACACCTTTTCTGTAGTGCTTCCCACAGTTGTTGAGAAGACTTGAACTGTTTAAAACTGTGATAAATTTCCTTTGGTAGAGACATCGAAATGCTAGCCATTGCTTTCTTTTCTCGATCAAATAACAGCTTCTCTTCAGTAGTTAAAGCTGACACTGGTTTTGGAACATCATCTTTTCCCATCCATGAATAAGTAGGGTGTGTATATCCTTCCAAAATTGGAATCCACAAACTAGTATCGGTAAAAGATACGAATTGGTCAAACCGATCTTTCCAATTTGAATAATCAGCTAGATTCAGCAACTTCGGAGGTTTTTGAGATGTACCTATCTCATTGTCATAATTGAACATGTTTGTGACTTGAACCATATTTGCCATGTTAAAACATTTTCTGAAAAATTTCTAAGTATTGAGCTGTTTTACGCTCAGGCGAACTTAATAAGTTCGCTTTAGGGAGAACTAAGCGAACTTGAGATCAGGCGAACAAGACAAGTTCGCTTAAGGAGGAAATCCGGTAAGTTCGCTTAACAGCTAAGTTCGCTTGAAATGTGAGAAGCGAACTTAATAAGTTCGCTTGCTAAGTTCGCCTGCACAGGAACTCAGCAAGTTCGCTTAAACTGCTGTAACAGATTCAACAGAATCTTCATCCAAACACGAACCGAAACCTTCAAAATTCATGATTTCTCAACGAATTGATGGAATTTAAGGAAATTGAACCGTAGGATTATGAATTTTATCAAATAGAACTGTTCTATCGGACTAATTTCGTCAAAAACACTTCTAAAATCACGAATTCAGCAGAGAAACGATCTTCAAGAACTTGAAAAACTCCATTGTTGCAGAAAATTCAAAAATGTTGAATTTCTTGTCAAATTGTACACAAAAATCGTCACTAATCACCGAGAATCGTACTTAATAAACAAGTTCGCTTGGGTCAAATTCGCTCGGGTCAAGTTCGCTTGTACAGTATCAGGCGAACTTAGTGTTCTTAAAAAAAAAAGTATTTTGGCGGGAAAATTTTTCTTGTCCAAATTTTTTAGGGAAAGTTTATATGGTCGTTTTGAATCATTTTTGAAATTTTGAATTTTCGAAATTTTTTAAAAAGAGTATTTCAATAACACTCAGAATCATTGAAATGAAATGAAAATTTCTTGTCACACACTTGAGATACACTTAAAAGATTATGTTCAAGTTGCTCCACATATTTCACTTTCTCAAATTTAACTTTTTCGTTCTTTAAAGTACCCTGACCAGTTATGTACCAGCCTTTATTTCCAGCAAAAGCGACACAACCACCATCAATATTAATCACATCTTCCAACAAACGAATATTCTCTGTCATATGTCGAGAACAACCACTATCCACATACCACGTATTGTTGATAGTCATCCTTGGTTGTCCCTACATAAACAAAGAAAATCAGTTAGAAATTGGAACCCAAGCCATTGTGGTCTTGGGTCGTCCAGATGGATCAAAATAAAGAACTTCAACCAATTCACAATCAACATTGTCATCAACCTTTGGAACATAAGATTTACAATTAGAATAGTATGATTTGTTGGAAAAACATTATTAGATTTATGATTATCAGATTCAGGTATTTCCAAAAATTTCTTTAGTTTTCTGTTACGTCTTCTTCGTTGTGGTCTAGAAAGTTTGACCTCAGGTTGAAACTCTTTTGGAATTCCAACATGTGGAATCTCAAACTTCTTTTGAAAAACAACAGGTTTAAAAATACGCTTATCATGTTGCCTAAATCCCTAAGATTTAGCAAATGATTGACAAGGCATATTCTTTTCAACACTAGACGTAGGCTTTTCCCCATTTTGTCTTCTCAAAATCGTCACCACTTGTTTTTGTGAGGGATCACACTTTAATTTGCCTTGATTCTTATAAGAACAGTGAATCAGAATATGACCAGCCTAATTACAATGAAAACAAACTCTTCTACATGATGATTTCTAATATAAGGAGTTTTTCTTGAATATGATGACCAGTCTGATGAACAAAATTCAGAAGATTTTTCTGAACAGTTAACTGGCTTCTTTGGAACAAACACTTGTTTAGTCATCGTTGATAAATTCTTCTTCTGATTACTAGCAGCAACAAAACCACTTGATTGTAGCATTTTGGAAAGTTTAGGTTGATCAACTTTCACCTCATCCGGTTATGTTAAAATGAATCTATCACGGGTAACAGTTTTCACTACCTTTGGTTCATCAATTTTCACTTCCTTAGGAATGCCTTCAACCTTATTATCATCAAAAACCTCATCCTCAGAATCAGAATCATAGATCATATCTTCTCCAGTTACTGGATTCACCTTCAACACTGTCTTTGGATCAATTTCCTCTTCATGAATAATTTCTGGCTCAACCACATAATTTGCATTGAATGGTGGAGTAACAGACCCAATTCCAGCAACCCTCTTAGTAGGATCAGCATTAGCATTAAAGTAATCCAATACGACAGATGAATTTTCAAAGTTTTCCAGCTTTCTATGTAATTGGATCACTTAAGATTCTTTATCATAAATTTCTTTGTTCTTCTGAGCGACAATTTCATTTCGCTTCTCAATCTCAACATAAGCCATATCCAAATGATATGCTTGTTCCTTATATTTCAATCCCAAAGAGTTCAAATCTCTTTTCAAAGACTCAATTATATCTATACACAATTTATCATTATCTTTCAATTTTTGATTAACTGAATGCATCGATTTCATATCACAAATTAAATTTGTGTTATCATCCATTACTTTTTGCATTTTATCTTTTATACTTATGCAATTTGAGCAATAAATGTGACAAACATAATCTTTTACCTTTCAAGGATCTGACATATCTGCCATGAAGACTTTTACAATCGGAATATTTTCAGTATCAGCACCATCAGAAGAATTTTGAGTTAAAATAATATCATATTCAGATACACCAGATGCAATATCAGTCTCACCATTTTGTACTTGATCACTTTCTTTATCAGAACTTGGCAAACTCTCTCCATCACTTGAGCTATCATCATCAGTTGACTCTTCAAATTTTTGTAGAATGAATCTCAGCTACAAACGCTTGACTTACCAAACCAACCAAATCTTCAAGATGAATACCCCAGTCATAATTTTCATCATTCTGAGCAACCAAAGCAGATGATGCAGATGCATGATTAGAATTTCTAGAACCAGAGGAGCCATGTGACTGATTACGATTGTTCTGAAAGTTATTAGGCTTCTTCTGAGAATCAAATTCAACTTTTGGTTTCACACATTCTTTGGCAAAATGACCATACTTTTGACAATTATAGCAACTAACTTTGGTTTTATCAAATCCCATACGTGAACGACTTTTAGACCCAATATACTTTCTTCCGGTCTTCTTCAAAAAATCCTTTGCTTGTCGCATCAGCATAGCCATGTTCCATTGAATGTTCATCTCTTCTAGATCAACATGATCAATTTGTCTGAAATCTTCTTCAATAACCTCTGGATCATGAATCTTTCCTCTAATAAAATTTTCATAAGAAGCCATAAAGGAAGAAAACATTGCTAAATAATCATCAGAAACTCTTTGATTCATAGTATGTGTTCCAGATGATGAAGAAGTTGTATTTGTAGAGAAACCTGAATGACTTGAAACCCCAGAACAATGATCATGAGAAACATCTTGAATATCACTAGAAAAGAACACAACCCCTGCACCAGTTTTACCGAAGACTTAGCAAAATACATTGAAGGATCTTGAATATGCTCCATATTGGTTTCCTTCTTCTTCATATTCAAATCATGTGATTGAATCTTGCCAAGAACCTCTTCAAGAGACATTGTTTTATACTTGACATTCTCTTTTATCAAAACCGTATAGACATCAAATTTAGATGGTAATGCCTCCAAAAACTTATCATTTATCTCTTCAGTTTCATAAACCACTGAAGCACTTGACAACTCACTCAGCAAATGATAGAATCTCGTTGCAAGATCATCTAAAGATTCATTTTAAAAGTGCTTGAATACTAAGAATTGCTTCTTCAGTAATTCTTTTTGGCTTTTCTTAACATCCAAACTACCTTCACACCATTTTTGCAACGCCTCCCACAATTAGTGAGAAGTTCTGAATTGTTTAAAGCTGTGATAAATTTCTTTAGGAAGAGACATTGAGATACTGGCCATTGCCTTCTTTTCTCTATCAAACAATAATTTTTCTTCTGTGGTTAACGCAGATACTGATTTAGGAACATCATCCTTTCTCATCCAAGTATAAGTCGGATGCGTATAACCTTCCAAGATTGGAATCCATAAACTTGTATCAGTAAAAGATACGAACTGATCAAACCGATCTTTCCAGTTGGAATAATATGCAGGACTTAACAGTTTGGGCAGTTTCTGAGATGTACCAATCTCGTTGTCGTAATTTAACATATTAGTCACTTGTACCATATTTTCCATTTTCAGAAAAAAATTTCCAAGTGTTCAACACAAATCCCCTTAGGCGAAGATAATAAGTTCGCTTCAGCCAAACAAGAGAATTCGATATCAAACGAATTTGATAAGTTCGCTTACCCAAGAAACTCCAGTAAGTTCGCTGATTAAGTACGCCTACTAAGTTCGCTTAAACTGAGAGAAGCGAACTTAATAAGTTCGCTTGCTAAGTTCGCCTGCAACAACTTTTAGTAAGTTCGCCTACAGCAGCTGAAACAAACTCAGCAAGAAATTTAACCCAAACACGAACAAACAACACCAAAAATCATCATTTCTCACAGATTAGAAGGAATTAGAGGAAATTTAACCATAGGATTTAGTATTTATGAATTAGAACACTTCTATCGGAATAATTTCACCAAAATCAACTTCAAATCGACGAATTAAGCAATAATATCAGCTTCAAGAACTTGAGAACTCCATGGATACAAAAACTTCAAAAATGATCACTTTCTTGTCAAATTGTACACAAAAACGTCTCTAATCACCAAGAATCAAATTCAAATCACGAGCAACTGCTCTAATAGCACTTGTAGGTCCACATGACTCATCTCAGATCGATCTCGTGACAGGACGTCTCAATAACACGGAGTGTGGAATCCTACCATATTAACGTTATGTATATCAATTGACAATATAAAGAACAGGTAAATAAACTTTCTCTTTTATATCACCAAACAGAGTTTACAGAATACTTGATCGTTCAATCGTTCTCTCTCGTGTGTTAAACAGACTCTGTAAACTCTATATTTATAAACACACGTTCTGCAATAGGCGAACCTAACAAGTTCGCTTCAAAGATGCTTAGCCTCTAATAGACTAGGCGAACTTATAAAGTTCGCCTCTAGCAGAACTTGTACTTATACTTAGACAAAACTAAACAATTACATAAAAACATAAAGACAATAAGACCTAAACTATTACAAAGCTTTTGTCATTCAATCTATGTCCTAACAAGAACAAAAGAAAATAAAAAATATAAAAATAAGTGATAGTACTTTGGTTGTTTGTGAGTATTTGTGTTGATTTGATATGATATTATGCTCATCATGATAAAAGTTGAAAATGTGACTGATTGATGTGCATATAGGAAATGATAGTATATTTGTGTGCTGAGCTTATGCATGAATTTGATATGATAGTGACATCGGTTACAATTATTGATGTGTTAGTAGGCTCTGCATGTAATAAAATAGGCGATATTTGTGTGACTAATTAAATTGCAATTTTTGTGTTTTACCCACATCGAATATCGGTTGTTTCATCATTCGAATGTTAGGTGAATCTAGACATACCATGAGACCAAGATCTTGATGCGTTCTTAGCACAATTTGTTTGCTCTAGTACCTATATACGTCAAACATATAATCTAGAGTTAAACATCTCTTACACAGTTGATGGTTCTGGTGAAAATCTCGGATGGAAACCAGGAAGTCAGTATGTTTGCCCTTGATTCAGTTTCTGAATTCATTGTATATCAGTTAATAGTTGGATACCCGTAACCGAATAATCAGATTCTTTACAAATCCCAAATTCATACGAATCTATCTGATTCTCTGTCCATACACATACTCATCTGAAGATTTCATGACTCCATATATATCATTCATTTCATTCACTTTCAGACCAAGACAGTTGATTCTATACTTCAAATCCACTTGGATTATTTTTCTGTGCTAAGAATACTACCTTCATGTTGGTGATTGGATCATGATCTAGTGAAATTTTACATTGTGTCTTATTTCATTCCATCTCGATTGTGGGGTAAACATTGTCTTAATTAAATCTTACCTTAATCATCACACGATTTCTGTTGAACTATGATGCATGAGTTTAAGTGGATAAACATACTGGCAATTGATGTTGTAACATTTCTAATTTTTAGTATCCGTATTTCGATTCAATATAGCACTTTTCAAACCTAATTCTAGTGCACCGATTTGTTCTATTCGTATCTACAATTAAATACAATGATTCAATACAAATACTCAAGTTTTACTTGGTTATATACTGCGACACCCAGTATTTCAGGTCAATATCCATATTACTTAAATGCACGTTCATAACATATATTTCCTGAAGTTTTATTTTGACTAAGTAAAGTCAAGGAATCTAACAAAGGAAATTATATCAAAATAGTAATTTTTAAGAATTACTAGGAAAATAAGCAGTGATAACCCGCAAAGTACGGTCGTTGGTGATTAACAAAAACTTGACAGTAAAAGTCTAGTGAGACGTTTTAATAAATAAAGATATTAAAGCGGGTATAAATCTCAGGTATTATACCACATCTAAAGATCACATCATCATCATGATTGCTTTGCTTACACAACACTCAAGCGTCATAATCATCATGATTATGACCAAAGATGCAAGCAACATAAAGATCACATCATCATCATGATTGCTTTGCTGTGTTGTGTAAGCAAAGCAATCATGATGATGATGTGATCTTTATGTTGCTTGCATCTTTGGTCATAATCATGATGATTATGACGCTTGAATGTTGTGTAATCAAAGCAATCATGATGATGTGATCTTTAGATGTGGTATAATACCTGAGATTTATACCCGCTTTAATATCTTTATTTATTAAAACGTCTCACTAGACTTTTACTGTCAAGTTCTTGTTAATCACCAACGACCGTACTTTGCGGGTTATCACTGCTTATTTTCCTAGTAATTCTTAAAAATTACTATTTTGATATAATTTCCTTTGTTAGATTCCTTGACTTTACTTAGTCAAAATAAAACTTCAGGAAATATATATTATGAACGTGCATTTATGTAATATGGATATTGACCTGAAATACTAGGTGTCGCAGTATATAACCGAGTAAAACTTGAGTATTTGTATTGAATCATTGTATTTAATTGTAGATACGAATAGAACAAATCAGTGCACTAGAATTAGGTTTGAAAAGCGCAATATTGAATCGAAATACGGATACTAAAAATTAGAAATGTTACAGTCTCCCCATGTTGAGAGAATTTCGTCCCGAAATTTAGCTAGAGGAAGCGACGGCATCAGTAAAAAGATGAGGGTACTTGAGCTTCATTTGGTCTTCTCGTTCCCAAGTGAATTCAGGACCACGCTTAGATTCTCAACGAACCTTGACAATAGGAATACGACTTCGCTTGAGTTGTTTAACTTCACGATCCATGATTTCTACCGGTTTCTCAACGAAGTGCATCGTCTCATCAATGCGCACGTCATCAAGCGGTATATGGAGATTCTCATTAGCGAGACATTTCTTCAAATTAGCTACATGAAATATAGGATGCACATTGCCAAGAGATGGAGGTAAGTCGAGCTTGTAAACCACTTTCCCAATCCTTTCAAGATATATTATCTCGTACGAACGACCGATGAGAGCTACTGATCACGAGAGTGGGCAGTCAGTCCCAAATAGATCTATCAACACACCTTGCGGCCTACACGAGGCTAATGATTATAACGATGGGGCTATTCATGAACGAATACATAAATACATAACGAATGCCATTGCTCGAGACCATCAAACGAACACATAAAGTAAGTCAAGTATTATGATAAATGAATGAAAGCATGTTCTTCCCCCATAGTTTATAAAACATTAAATAGTTTATCTATCACACCCCGACCGATGGCGGAATCATCGGGGCGGGACATGTAGACTGTTCATAAGCACAAGGTTGACTAAATTGAAATATATTAATCGTCAAATTCCATCACAAACATTCAAACAAAACAAATTCCAGGAAAAGAAACATAATTGAAATACATAAGTTCTTTATTTTATTCATGTTTCAGGTCCTAATATGTGAGATTGATCAAGATGTGCTTAAAGAGGATGATGAAGGAGGCCATGAAGAGAAAGTGTATGATAGTGATGGGGATGAAGTGAAAATGGGATCAAGAAACCGTGGTTGCACTTACAAAGGATTCAAAGACGAAGACCCACCCAAGTTCGATGGGAGCAAGGATTCAGTGGCAACGCTCGAATGGATTGAGAGGATGAACGCTGTAATTAACATCAGCGAGTGTCGACCGGACCAGGCAGTTAAATATGTTGCTCATTCTTTCACTAACGAAGCACTAGGTTGGTTTATATATATACATCTAGGTATATAGATATAAAGTTTTAATCACTAAAAAAAATAAAAAAAATAAATTCCTACACCGAGTATTATATCACGGTATCACCCACCAGGTGTATCCTAACTAGAACCGACCTAACTAACCATTAGATCCTAACTACCAGATTTGACAACACCCAACCCCCCACCCATACCCTATTCTCGGTCGAATTGGCCCTAGAAGGGGGACCCACCTTCTTATCTTCTCCATGGCACCATCCCTTGTGTCATAATACACCATACCCTTTCAAGTGCAAGACAAGAAAGGGTCAAATCCATCAAACCTCCCATACCTTGTGATGATGAAAATGGAACCAACACTCCATCTCCATCTCTTCTCTCTATATAAATCGATACATACATACACACCCACACTTCACCACCAAACCCATCAAACTCCATCATTTTGTGTCATGAAACCCATATTCATTAAACCAAAAATCAAGCAAGAATCAAATCAAGAGTCTAGTCCATCAAATCTTCTATGATATGCAATGATTTTGCTAAGTTCAACACTCCAACTCTTTCCTTTTCTCTTCATATATGAATCCCACACACACACTCACACACTAGCATTATTTCAAAATCCAAGAGCAAAAAGTGGAAAGTTTTAGCTAAGAGCTTTGAAGTTTCATGGCGTTTCAAGAGTGATTTCAAGAGTTCAAGCTTCCTACACCATTCCGTCCTTCTCCTTGCTTGCTTTAATTGAGTATTTCATAGCCCCTTTTACTCTTTTTACACTTTTGGGGTGAAACATGAACTCTATCAAATTACATGTTTACATTTACACAAACAACACAAATACAAATCCTATTTACATTCATGTGTGAAATTTGAGCTTTATGCCCGAGTGCTAGTTGTGCTAACTTTTCTATGCGATTATGTGCAATCATTAACTATTCAAGCCGACGGTTTTCAATGATAGATCTATTGAGTCTGACAAACCCACCCAGATTGGGGTGATTGATACCGACAACACAATTTGCATACTAGTTAGAAAGGTTTGGTTGTACTTGGTTACACAATAGCTGCTCCCCATAAATGCCTTATTTATCATGTTATGTAAAGGATTTGGTTTACAACTATATGCTATCTATATACAAACCTGTGTTATACTCACCAACTTTTTAGTTGACTTTATTTTATTCATGTTTCAGGTACTAATGTGTGACTTTGTTCAAGATGTGCAACACATAGGCTTTGGACTTAGTTAAACTAAATAAAGAATTTTATGTATTCCAATTATGTATATTTCTTGGATTTTGGTTTGTGTTTGAATATTTGTAATGGAATTTGACATTTAATATATTTCATTTTAGTCAACCTTGTGCTATGAACAGTCTATATGTCCCGCCCCGATGATTCCGCCATCGGTCGGGGTGTGACAGATGTTGAATTGTATAGATCTTGATTTGATATGAAGTGTAATGAGACGGTGTGCATTTATGATCCTATGTCAATTTCAGTTCACCAAAAAGAGAAAAGAAAAAGATAAAACAAAGAAAAATGTGATATTAAATAAGTGTTGTTCATTTGATGTGTTGTATAGTTCAGTATTGCAAATATAGTTAGTCTTCTAGTTCTATATATGTTTTTTGTGTGTTTTTATGTTATATAGTGTTATAGTTGCTGTTTAGTATACATAAAATTTGTTTAAAAACATCTTGCAACAAGTCTTAATGATTTTGAGATCGGATTGTTGATAAAAAGCTAAAATTTTTAAATAAGTAAAAAGTTTTCGAACGAATAACATGTCCGAAATCTATTTCGTCCGAAATAGTTCTCGATTGAAAAGTTGGGTTCGAAATGTGTTTTCGTCCGAAATCTCTGAAGGCATATATGCACATGTTTTCGATCGAAATCTGTTTCTCCGACATTATTGAGTTTTCGAGCTTGTTTTCCGGATTAGCCCAAGTATCTTGTTTTCGTTCGAAATCTCCAAGCTAGTTTGTGATCGTTTGCAGCATCAATCTTTCCGACATTGAGGTATGTTTTCTTGATCCATAGAGTAAGATAGGATAGATCCACGGCCTTAAAATTTTCAGGTTTTAATCGTCCAAAATATTTTATGATTGGTCCGAAATCTCTGTTGAATGGACCGAAATCTTTCTCAAATGGAAATGAAGAGTCACTATCTGATCTGTCCTAAAAAGATTTTGATTGAAATTGTTTTCGATCAAGATTTTTTTTTGGTTTTCGTTTGAAATCTCTGGACTTAAATGTTTTCTAAAAAAATTGTGTTTTCGTTCGAAAAAGAATTTTATCTTAGAATTTTCGATCGAAAAAGATTTCGACCATGACTTTTCGACCGATATGTTTGGAGTTAGCAAATTTTCAAAATTTTCTGATGTTTGATGTTTTGTTTTACCATGTCACACCCCAACCGACGGTGGAAACGTCGGGGCGGGACATGTAGACTGTTCATGAGCTCAAGGTTAACTAAATTGTAATATGTTAAATCCATTTCCATTCAAACAAACATGAATCAAGTTCAAAGCACATAATGAAATACAATTTGTTTTTGAATTAAGATTAACTAGGTCCAAAGCCTATGTGTAACACGTCTTGATCAAACTCATATGAAAGCACCTGAAACATGAATAAAATAAGGTCAACTAAAAAGTTGGTGAGTATAACACAGGTTTGTATATAGGTAGCATATACTTTGTAAAACAAATCCTTACATAACATGTTAAATAAGGCATTTATGGGGAGTAGCTATTGTGTAACTAAGTACAATAAAACCTTTGTAACTAGCATGCAAAATTGTATTGTCGGTATCAATCACCCCAATCTGGGTGGGTTTGTCAGACTCAATAGATCTATCATTGAAAACCGTCGGCTTGAATAGTTAATAATTGCACATAATCGCATAAAAAAGTTAGCACAACTAGCACTCGGGTATAAAGCTCAAATTGCACACATGAATGTAAATAGGATTTGTATTTGTGTTGTTTGTGTAAATGTAAACATGTAATTTGATAGAGTTCATGTTTCACCCCAAAAATGTAAAAGAGTAAAAAGGGGCTATGAAATACTCACTTGGTTTGAAGGCGTAGCTAACACGAAATACTAGCTAGAAATGAGATCCTTGTAATGCAAAACGTTAACCTAGTGTGGAATATATATAGGATTAATAGTATGCTCAATATTCTATGTTTAAGTCTAGGATTGAATTGGTTGTGTGTATAAAGCTTGGGGTTTGTACTTGAATGGTGTTGTATAAAATGAAAGATTTGGAATGAATACTTTGAGAACATTTTGATCAGGGTTTGAGTTTGAATAACTAAATAAATTAAATAATTATTATTTATTTATTTAGTTATAAAAATAATGTAGGTAATAGGTTTAGTTATGTATAACCTAAATAAACAATTTTTGTTTAAATATAAATTAGATAAATAATCGTTACTTTATTTATTTATAAAAATATGTAACTTAGTCATTTAATTATAAAGATGTACCGAGCGTTTTAGATTAATAAATAACTTTTGTTAATCTATTTTTATAAATATGTATAAATATAATTTTGTAGATTTAAATGAATAAATTTTTGAAATAGGAATTTGATCCATTTAAATAAGGTCAATATAAATCTTTATTAATTGTTTTTATTTGAAAATTCATTTGGAATGTTTATTGGTTTTAAAATATAAATTTTTGTATTCTGCCAAGATTTTCTCACACACACGACCGTCCCTGGGACAAGGCACGATCGTGCTAGGACCACGGGCACGACCGTGCCTGGGCCAGGCACGACCGTGTCTAGGGTTCTGATAGCACGAACAGGTCTAGCCAAGAGGAACGACCAGGTCTGAGGGTGGCGCACGACCGCGTTGCGATTGGCACGACCGTGTCTCATGAAGCACGACCACGCTAGAAGACTAGCGCGGCCGTGTCTGATCCAAAACAGAGACAAATTGTCTAATTCTTATGATATCAATACTGGAAATCTTAGGGCTTTCATCCATTAGGTGATTACGAGTCTATTGGTATAGTTTAATTGCATTTAAAACATGTCCATAGTAGGATTTGATTAAACCGTTTTAGAATGAACTCTATATTCGGGTTCATGTTAAATTCGTTATTGTAAGCCTAATTTATGTTGGGGCTTTTGATCTATAGACTAAAACTAAGATGTAGGAGGTTTCAATTACCCGAAAAGATGATTAATCGATAGCGTATGGTAGAAACGAGTTCTGGCGCCGATGGGTTTGATCTCCGGCGCTCTCCGCTGCAACTCCGGCTAACTCAATGTGTTCTGAAGCTTTAGGGAGGATCGAATGATGTGTTTGTGTGTTTGTTTGAGAGGATTGCAATAAAAACGATGTAATCGATGGTCACATGGAGGATATAGATAGTTTAGGAGAGGGATCAACCAAAATGGGTTTATTTGTTATAATTAAAATGATTAAACTCTTAATTGGGTCTGTTAATACGAGAAACGGTTACGAAATCGAATGGTCTTGCGATTAAAGGCTGCATTTACATTTCAACTGATGTGAGGCGCGACCGTGCCTATAAGAGGCGCGACCGTGCTAAACAAGGGTTTTTAGTTATATACAAAATCAGCCCTTGCAACTTCAGCCTTGACAGAATTAGCCTGGTTAGGATTTAACAGAACACCTAACAGGATTACTAACTGGATTAACTCTAGGAGGTGTTACCACATGATTATGAGTTCTACATCTTTGAATTTAATACGATCGGCTAACGATTAATGAGGTGTAGGTTTGAACAAGTATATGTTTTAATGTCGTGTTGTTATTTTATTAGTTAAAATAAATTTAAAATAGGGTCAGAAAATCAGAAATGTTACAGTCTCCCCATGTTAAGGGAATTTCTACCCAAAATTTAACTAATGGGGACTACTAAATCAGGAAAAAGGCGGAAGTTTTGGGTTCTCGGTGAGTTTTGATTGTTGGATTCTGGGGAGTGTAACCGTTGTCATGGCTTAGGCCTAATTCTCCAAGTTGAATATAAAGAGTGATAATGAATTTTGTTTTGAAATGAATTTAAGGAGGAGATTATCGAATAAAAATCCTGAATTCTAAATGTGAGATGTATTATTTGGAATGAATATGATGGGACGTTGATCGTTAGGGTTTGTGCATGATGTAGTCTAATATGTTTAAAAATGTCAGTGGGTAAGAGATTTCGTATACATTGGTCTAGGTGAAAACTTCACGTGACAGGAACAACGCTACTTCTGATAATATGATAGGACACTTATATATAGGAAGTACCATCGGCGTATCCACCATGTCCTTGTCATAACACATCAATTTCGTTGTTACACATCATGATAAGTTTTAGGTCACAACACACGACAAAATTTCACTATGTTTCCCATGTGCTGATTTTTATAATTCCGTGTGCACCCGTAATTACTCAAATCATCGCATGGTACGTATAGATCATCTCGTTGTGTGCGGGTCAAGAGGGGCAAAATTTCACTCCGTCCATGTCCATTGTTTTCACATAAAATTTGCTAACAAATAACTATGTCTTTAAGCAGGTAAGTTCACAACTAAAGAGTAGTATAACCTAAAGTTTCTTAGTTTGCTCATGTTTGAACAAGAATACGTCAAATCCCGTGTCGTTTCCATGTATTATGGTCTTCAACTTTGGTGAACAAAGTGCATGACCATGTCTTGTGTATAATGTAATCAATCAATTGTAATAATTGTAAGCAATTTGGTTTCATGTATAGAGTAAACACACAAGTCTCATGTATGATCTAGTGTCACATAGCTCGAAATCAAATAAGTCTCATGTATCGCGTGAACAATTTAGCACCATTTATTTTGTAAATTATTAATCTCCCGTGCGGAATGTAAGCAACATAGTATCATGTGTATTGTAGGAGATGAAGTTCATGTATAGTGTCGATAACTTAGCATCATGTATTTTGTAAGTCAACAAGTTCTCACGTGTAATGTGAACAACCTAGTATCACATGTATTGTAGGAAACGAATTTCATGTATGGTGTTGACAACTTAGCATCATGTATTTTGTAAACCAGAAGCTCTCATGTGGAATGTAAACAATATAGTGTCATGTGTAATATAAACAGTTTATAGTCATGTATATTGCATAATGTGCAATGTTTAGTATGATGCACCTTCTAACCACATGAGTTTCATGTTAATGTGGTCAATCTAGAATTATGTATCAAACAACCAACAGTTATGTGTCATGTATATTGCCAATAACTAAGTTTCGTGTATTATGTGCTCAATCTAGTAGCATGTGTATTGCAATTTAGCATGTTTCGTGTGTTATGTGATCAATCCAGTAAATTGTGATTTGTAGGCAAACTAGTTTCATGTATTATGTAATTTGTGTAGCATTGGGTATATTGAGAATAATTGAGTTTCATGTATCATGTGGTTGCGTTGGGTATATTGTGAACGTGTATACGTAAGTTGTTGAACTTCGTGTGTGACGTATACTAACGGGTTTTGCATGTGATCGAGTGTTGCGGACAAGCGTGTTGTTTGGCGTTCCTGTATAATGTGGTAGTTAGGTTGTAGCTCTTAAATCTCATTGAAGTTGATGGGGAGGGTTAAAGTCTACGCGATATGGATCGTCTCTTGAAGCGACAAACGAAAGGTAGCGAGGAGGTTTTGAAAACGCCGGGGAAATGTGTTTACAAATACTGATCTTTGCTTGAAAATAGAAAGTGGTAAATTGTTCATTGTTGTAGATATATAAAGTAGTGAATCCATTGATTCACATAATTTAAATAAATAGACAATTTATGGAAAAATCTTTTAATTTAAATTTTCAGCTATTAATAAAAGGATATTTCTAAGCGGAATTATTGGCTAAACAAGTAGTCGTATACTAATTTAGCCAGGGTTTAGGAATATTTTTCTTTAATGAGGAAAATCATAATTATTTATCAATTCGGAATAATATTTTTATAAAATAGATCGTGTTAAGTTTCTCTATCACGAGAGAAGTTTTATGGAAAATTTATGTTTTTTTTATACTATCTAAAAGTTTCATAAACATTTTGTTTGAACGAAATAACGAGGTTTGTTTAAATCAAATAATTGGATGATTTGTTTACGAAGGAGATTGCTGGTAGTGTACTAAATTGTGGTGAATGGGAAAGATAATACTTGGAGAATTTTGATGAAAATATGATGGGTGTAATTCACACTCAACGTATTGAATTTATGAATAATAACTTTGGAAAATATAAAATTTAGTAATGCTGAAATGTATTCAAAACACAGGGAAATGGTTCTCAAACTGAAATAAATAAGAAAAATAATCCTGTTAACGCCTCCTGTAGCTTTCCACTAGAAGGAGAATAATTCCCAAGGCGAGCACCGCTTCGAGGATGTAGATTAATTCCTTTTGGTACCCTAATTGGTTTGCTAGGCTATTCCTTCCTTGGCTTTGCAAGTCATGCATTAACCCTTGCTCCATTCTTTGCCTCTCAAATTCTGAGGTCCTTACATATTGGTGCGTGTCATTGATTGGAAATTCGATAGTACTAGTGAGTGCCATGATATGCCCTACTCAAGGATTAGAGTAATACGGGTCGGGCATTAGATATGGGTCTCTTAGTGGGAGTGATAGTTGATTGTGGGGATGGGGTGTCTGATACGGGTTTCTGGGTGCGGCTGATCCAGGTATTCGAAGTCTTGGACCGGTGTTCCTAATCCAATCTAACCTTACATGAAACCTTGGTCTAGCAGCTGCGGGTGTTGGTGATCGATGCACGGGTGATCCGATGTCTTCTTCCTAATCAGACTCTTCTTCGGGACGGTATACCGGGGAGGTAGGAGAGTAAGAGTCAATGCTTAGCAGGAAAACAATGGAAAGGTTGTAAGCGATAATAAAATACTGAGTGTCAAATATAGGAGTTCTCATAGGTTTAGAGTTTGACTAGTCATAACGCCGAGTCTTCACAATAGTATTTTAGGAGTACACTTGACCTATAAGTAATGTATCCCTGAGGAAAATTCCCAGGAAAGACGGGTGGGTAACTAGGACACACTTAAGTACCCTATCTTTCCTTAGCCAGAATCCCTCATGGGCCTACACACTCTTCCAGCCATCATGTATTAATAACACTATTGTTGGGCTCATGGCCATGATGAGAATTGTTGTGAACTGGGCCTTGTGGCCCGAAAGTAAGGTTTATGCATTTCAGTGGGCTTTTGCTTCTTGGAGGATAGATGGACTTCTTAGTTTATTATTGATGGACATTTAGGCCCAATAGTTTAAAATTTTGTTGTTCACAAGAGGTGTGGTATTATGTATGTGAGTTTAGAGGAGCATGAATAACTAAGTGTGTATGAGTGTGTGTGGAAACTTAGGATAGCACTTTTAAATAAATTAAATAGGTAGCAATGAATAGGAGAAAAAGTTGGCAGGTAATGTGACACATAGATTATTAAGTATTGTATCATATGATGTAGTTATATAGTATAACATGTAAGAATATTCACAAAAAAATAATCATATAGCATGTAAATAGTAATGAGTGTAAGCACAAAAGTTATCAAGTAGTGGGACACATAAGTCATTATGTATTGTATCACGTAGTGTAAATACTTTTGATAGCATGTAAAAATATTTACACAAGAACTAATAATGTAACATGTAGTAGCATGGCATTGTATAGGTGTCCTAAAGTTATAGTCTAGGTCAAGGGTATCTAATAACCTAGTTCTCTTTAACCAAGGCTCTGATACCAATCTGTCACACCCCAACCGACGGCGGAAACGTCGGGGCGGGACATGTAGATTGTTCAGGAGCTCAAGGTTCACTAAATTGTAATATGTTAAATCCATTTCCATTCAAACAAACATGAATCAAGTTCAAAGCACCTAATGAAATACAATTTGTTTTTGAATTAAGATTAACTAGGTCCAAAGCCTATGTGTAACACGTCTTGATCAAACTCATATGAAAGCACCTGAAACATGAATAAAATAAGGTCAACTAAAAAGTTTGTGAGTATAACACAGGTTTGTATATATGTAGCATATAGTTTGTAAAACAAATCCTTACATAACATGTTAAATAAGGCATTTATGGGGAGTAGCTATTGTGTAACTAAGTACAATCAAACCTTTGTAACTAGCATGCAAAATTGTGTTGTCGGTATCAATCACCCCAATCTGGGTGGGTTTGTCAGACTCAATAGATCTATCATTGAAAACCGTCGGCTTGAATAGTTAATGATTGCACATAATCGCATACAAAAGTTAGCACAACTAGCACTCGGGCATAAAGCTCAAATTGCACACATGAATGTAAATAGGATTTGTATTTGTGTTGTTTGTGAAAATGTAAACATGTAATTTGATAGAGTTCATGTTTCACCCCAAAAATGTAAAAGAGTAAAAAGGGGCTATGAAATACTCACTTGGTTTGAAGGCGTAGCTAACACGAAATACTAGCTAGAAATGAGATCCTTGTAATGCAAAACGTTAACCTAGTGTGGAATGTATATAGGATTAATAGTATGCTCAATATTCTATGTTTAAGTCTAGGATTGAATTGGTTGTGTGTATAAAGCTTGGGGTTTGTACTTGAATGGTGTTGTATAAAATGAAAGATTTGGAATGAATACTTTGAGAACATTTTGATCAGGGTTTGAGTTTGAATAACTAAATAAATTAAATAATTATTATTTATTTATTTAGTTATAAAAATAATGTAGGTAATAGGTTTAGTTATGTATAACCTAAATAAACAATTTTTGTTTAAATATAAATTAAATAAATAATCGTTACTTTATTTATTTATAAAAATATGTAACTTAGTCATTTAAGTATAAAGATGTACCGAGCGTTTTAGATTAATAAATAACTTTTGTTAATCTATTTTTATAAATATGTATAAATATAATTTTGTAGATTTAAATGAATAAATTTTTGAAATAGGAATTTGATCCATTTAAAATAAGGTCAATATAAATCTTTATTAATTGTTTTTATTTGAAAATTCATTTGGAATGTTTATTGGTTTTAAAATATAAATTTTAGTATTCTGCCAAGATTTTCTCACACACACGACCGTGCCTGGGACAAGGCACGATCGTGCTAGGACCACGGGCGCGACCGTGCTAATCAGGGCGCGACCGTGTTGATCAAACAGAAGACACAACTAGGCTGCTCACTAGGCACGACCGTGCCTGGGCCAGGCACCACCGTGTCTAGGGTTCTGATAGCACGACCAGGTCTAGCCAAGAGGCACGACCAGGTCTGAGGGTGGGGCACGACCGCGCTGCGATTGGCATGACCGTGTCTCATGAAGCACGGCCGCGCTAGAAGACTAGCGCGACCGTGTCTGATCCAAAACAGAGACGAATTGTCTAATTCTTATGATATCAATACTTGAAATCTTAGGGCTTTCATCCATTAAGTGATTACGAGTCTATTGGTATAGTTTAATTGCATTTAAAACGTGTCCATAGTAGGATTTGATTAAACCGTTTTAGAATGAACTCTATATTCGGGTTCATGTTAAATTCGTTATTGTAAGCCCAATTTATGTTGGGGCTTTTGATCTATAGACTAAAACTAAGATGTAGGAGGTTTCAATTACCAGAAAAGATGATTAATCGATAGCGTATGATTAATCGATAGGTTTCAAAGAATTCTAGACTTAGAAATTTTTTGCCAATCTTCCTTCCGGTAAGTACACAGACATTTGGTCTTGCGTACTTACTAAGTACGCATGTACAATTGTTTTAGTGTCAGATCCCGCGTACTTGGTAAGTACGTAGGTGCTGAAGTACGAATACATTTGGTCTTACGTACTTACTAAGTACGCATGTACAATTCTGCTTGATTTTTCAATGCCCGTTTTTACTAAGTGTGATTCCTTCAATTTTGTATTTATGGGTAATGATTCTAGTCCCCATAGTGTCGAAAATGGTTGTACAACAGAATGTGACCAATACCAATACCAATATCCAGCAACAAACCATTGAAGATTATGAAACAGGGCTCTCAAAGAATAGATCAAAATCAAAATTAAACCATGTTAAGTGTGAATTTTGTATTCAAAAGCTTGGAATGTTTATTAGAAACAAACATTGATGCTTAATTTTGCATAAAAACACCCAAAATTACAACAATTTTGGTAATCAAAACCCTAGCTCTTCAAGAACACAAAATCGTCATTTTGAGATGATTTAACGGATAGAATGAGCTTAGATTCTTACCAAATGATCTTAGGATGATGTTTTAACAAGAAATGGATGAAACACCGTTTATGTAGGTCCACATGGCTCTTCTATGGATCGTTCTCGTGATAAGACGTATTGTTAACGCGGAGTGCGGAATCCAACCGAATCAACAATTGTATACACAAAAGACAATAGAAACAATCACGTAAATAATATTCAAGCTTGTATTCCAACAATCATAGAGTTTACAGACTCAATCAGACAATTTGTTCACTTCTGTTCTACTTCTTCTATTCTCTCTAATCAAACTGACTCTGTAACCTCTATATATAGACATCTGATCTGTATTAGGTTCGCCTCAAAGATGCTTAGGCGAACTTAACAAGTTCGCTCCTAAAGATTCTTAGGCGAACTTCTCTATGAACTTACACAGAATTTTTTCAACAGTTACAAAACATGTCCTAACAGACTCCCCTTTAATTGTTGCTAACAATTCTATCAATTACAAGTCAAAGACTCTAAGACTAAGACATAATATCTTCAAGCTCGTTGTCACCAGAATATGCTCCAACAGACTCCCCCTTGACAACAGCTTTAGAAGATTGTCATTCGTCTTCAAATATCATCAAACACACTGTAGTCTTCGTCTTGTTCATCTTCACACTCTCTTTATTTCTAGAAGAAAACTTGGGAGAAGGACCCCTTGTCAACTTCTGTCTGCAATATTCAGTTTTTGCAAAGGAGAACAACCAAGAATAACCAACAATTAAAATTTCCATGGAATCTGGAAAAATAAAATCTTCTTGGTTTTTCAAACATAAGAAAGACAAAATCTTTTTGGTTTTTCTCTATAAAAACTGAAATGTAAAATACAAAATCACATCTTTTTGGTCGAACATCACGAGTAAGAAGATCATATCAGTATATATGATATATCAATCGTACATCTTGGATATAAAATCCATATAATATGAAATGGTATCCTATGTCATTCTTTCAAGCCTTGACTAGTTATGTACCCGCCTTTATTACCCACAAAAGTGACATAACCTCCATCAATATTTTTAACATCTTCAAGCAATCGAATATTCCCTGTCATATGTCGAGAGCAACCACTATCCACATACCATGTATTGTTGATAGTCCTCCTTGGTTGTCCCTATCTAAACAAAGAAAATCAGTTAGAAATTGGAACCTAAGCCATTGTGGTCTTGGTTTATATATGTGGAATCATATGATTCAGGTACGTGGATCCAACTGTTATCTGGATTATGAGTTCAATGGAATCAGTAAAGATGATTTATCAATATGATCCAAGGGCTAGTATATGTTTGACAAATGATGTCAAGTACATATCTTGATTATACTTCAAATTGCATGCTTTTCGGGACATGGACACTGAAGCAAATCGAATGAATAGTGCTAAGGACAAAACCCGAAACTGATCTCATAGGAAAATCTTTATTAAAAGCTAATATTCTTTATCTGATAGTGATCTTTTAACACACACACCCAGGCATAAAATGGGTTCAAATCACAGTTCTAACATATGCAATTATGTTTTCACACTACTAATGGTTCAGTGACGCTTTTAGTCTACTGACAATTGAAATTATATCCATACACAACACTATCATTTCCTATTTGTGTAGTCTCTTAAGTTTAGATGAAAACGTATAATTCACATATTTTAACATAAAGCACCAACCAGTCAATCTAAGGTCATGTGTGAAAGAACATCTACTGATGTACTATCATCTCTTCTTTAACTTCAAGTAATGTCGATTTTATCTTTTTCAATTTATTTGACTTTTTCAAAATCATTATGAAAGAAAGTAAAACAAACGAAAATAAAATCTTCCATGAAAACATTTTACTTGGTTACTCAGGATTAAGCAAGTCAATCAATTAAAAACTCAAACCGATGTAATGTAATTGAAAGTCATTGCCTCTGTCACCAACACAGTTCTGTACTCCCCCTGTCCTGTAGACTCCTCCTCAACTAGTCAAGTGGTTGCATCAACAACTTTATGCTCAGCATTGTCATCCTAAGTTTCAGGTTGTCATTTGGAATTTGTAAAACTCTTTCCAAAACATTGTGTGTGACATATTCTCCCCCTTGAGCATCAAGTCATTGAAACAAATAGATTCTCAGTTATCAACAACTCTTTACTCATGCAGATGTCATTCCCTGTCATGTGCTTAGAAGAACCACTATCAACAACCAAAATGGTATTAATAGTCCCTCAAAATCCACTTCAAAAACACCAAATCAGAAGCAAAATAAGCTTGAAAACTCCATGGAAATGAAAATTTCAAAGATGTTGAATTTCTTGTCAATTTGCATACAAAACCATCTAAAATCACCAAGAATCATGAGCATAAGCTCTGATACCACTTGTAGGTCCACATGGCTCTCTACGGATCGTTCTCGTGATAAGACGTATTGTTAACGCGGAGTGCGGAATCCAACCGAATCAACAATTGTATACACAAAAGACAATAGAAACAATCACGTAAACAACATTCAAGCTTGTATTCCAACAATCATAGAGTTTACAGACTCAATCAGACAATTCGTTAACTTCTGTTCTACGCTCCTCTTCTTCTCTCAACTGAATCTGTAAAAATCTATATATAGACAGAAACCTGCTATAGGAGAACTTAATAAGTTCGCCTCAAAGATGCTTAGGGCTAGGCGAACTTATCAAGTTCGCCTCTAATAGGCAAGGCAAACTTGTTAAGTTCGCCTCTCTATGAACTTACACAGAATTTTATCAACAGTTACAAAACATGTCCTAACAGTTTAGGTACACATAAATTTTAGAGCAGTAAGAGCAGGTGGTGAGGTCAGGGAAAATAATGAGTGAAGTGTTTGAACTAAGAAGTAAATGCTGATATCTGTTATTTATACCCTACACCTCATACCGTGCGAACTTGTTAAGTTCGCAGAATCCATATCTTGCGTACTTGATAAATACGCATGAATTAAGTCATGCGTACTTCTCGAGTACGCAGGCTTTAAGTCTTGCGTACATAATAAGTAGCATGACCAAAAGCATGCTCATAATTTCAACTCAAAAATTATGAAGTTTGTTGATTAAAAAGTGAAACTGATAGGAACGTTCAACTCTAATTTTAACAAAGACGCTCCAGGAAGTTAAAATGAAAATATTTTTAGTATTTTCTAAGGATTGATAAACTGTATGTAAAATATTTTTGAATTTTTCAATATTGAAACTAAAACACACTGAAAATGTTTTTGTTGTTTTTCGTTACTGAATAAAGACAGTATATACAAGATACTGAATTAGAAAACCAGAATACTTACAGTGAACCTATTTTTGGTCAAAGTCATGAGCAGAGGATCATATCAGACTAAACACATAGCAAAAAATGATACAAGATAAATTTCAAAGAGATTGGGATCATGTCATGACATACTACTAGTTCATATAACGAATTTGAAATACACACCAGGTTAAATTTAAGTTGTCAATATTATAAGATTTAAAACTACAAGCATCTTTGTATCACATTCATGTGAGTTAAGGTACCATTTTAAGATATACAATGTGTACCAAAAGTTATGTTATCAGAAAGTAACCTGCATTATCTCAAGACTTCTAAGATTTTTCTAAGGATTATCCGAATCTCCAGGTTGAAGTTATCTCGTTTATCATACAAAAATCAAGTAGAATCTATAAGGATTGTCAAGAATCATAAGATTTAGAATCGATTGATTAATTTGTCTTGGTTTGTGAGGTTTATCTTTAGTGAGTATTTATAATGATTCAGGCTAAAAGATATGGAATCTAAGGATTCAGGTAAGGGGATCCAACTATTATCTCGATATATCTTCAATGGAATCAGATGTGATCCCAGGGGGTAGTATATGCTTAACGGTTGTTGTCAAGACATATCTTGGCTTAACCTCCCATTGCATACTTATGAGTATGGGCAGTGAAGTGAACCAAAAAATAGTGCTAAAGACATAACCCGAAACTGGTCTCAAAGGATAATACTAGCCAAAATCTTACATTCTATTTCTGATAATGATCTTTTACTCACGCACGCAACATAACATGGGTTCAAATCATATTTGTAGCAAAAACATTAGGTTTTCACACTACTAATGATTCACATAATGCTTCTAGCCTATTGACAATTCAAATTAACATGCAAATAATCAAATTAAAGTTTAGATAAAACAGTTTTAAACACTTAAGCAGTCATGACACAATCATTTACCAAACGTGCAGTTTAAGAAATTTAGATCACTTACTGATGTACTATAATTTCCTCTTAACTTTAAATGTCTTTTAAATTTAGATGATTTTATATTTTGTTTGGTTTTTTTTTAAATTTTAAAAGAAAATAAATTAAACAGAAAGTAATCTAAAAAGAAAATAAATTTTAACTTCCAAGAAACACGTTTGTTTTTTACAATGTTTTTCACTCAGGATTGAACATTCGTATCATGTTGACGAGATGTTCGAATCGAGAAGGATCAGAGTCTTTTGTTAAAAGTTCGGCGTAATTGTCATCCGTGAGAACTTTTACAAGTTCAATCAAGCGCTTTTCAGTACAATCACGGATAAAATGGTATGCTTAGTTTTGGAATGTTTCACCGGGTTGTTCGTGATGGACATGGTAGCATTGTTGTCAATGAACATAGGAGTTCTAGTGTAATTTAAGCCATAAGTTTTGAGTTGTTGTTGGATCCAGAAGATTTGAGAACAACAGCTTGCAACAACAATGTATTCGGCTTCACAAGTTGAGACAGAAACCGTCGATTGTTTCTTACACTGCCAGGAGACAAGCATGCCTCCAAAGAATTGACATCCACCAGAAGTTGATTTTCTGTCAAGGTTACAACCGCCATAGTCTTAATCAGTGTAGGCTTTGAAATCAAATGACTGATGCTTGGGATACCAGAGACCTAATTGGGGTTTCCCTTTTAGAAATATGAATATCCTTTTCACAGTAATCAAATGTGATTGCTTAGGTTATGACTGAAACCTAGAGCACAAGCATACAGCAAACATGATGTCAGGTCTTGAAGCTGTAAGATACATTAGAGAACCAATAATTTCACGATATAATTTACAATCTACGTCCTTGCCGTCTTTGTCTGGACTTAGCTTGTGATTGACTGGGATCGGTGTGCAATAAGTATAACAGTCATTCTTCTTGTATTTTTCCATGATGTCGTGTACATACTTAGACTGATAAAGGTAAATGACATCCTCCCTTTGATTGACTTGCAAACCTAAGAAAAATGACAGTTCACCCATGTTGCTCATTTTGAATTTAGACTTCATCATCGTTACAAATTCTCTACACATATCCTCGTTTGTTGACCCAAAAATAATGTCGTCTACATAGACTTGTACTAAAAGAATATCTCCTTCTGCTTTTCGTATGAAAAGATTCGAATCTATCGGTCCACGATCGAAACCATTAGACAATAGATGCTTGGATAACGTCTCATACCATGCCCGGGTGCTTGATGAAGACCATAAAGTGCTTTATCCAGCTTGTACACTTTATTTGGGAATTGTGGATCTTCAAATCCAGGCGGTTGAGTAAGGCAGACCTCTTCATGAACTTTACCATATAGGAAAGCACTCTTCACATCGAGTTGATAGACCTTGAAGCCAACGTATGAGGCATAGCAAGAATAATCTGATAGCTTAAATTCTAGCAACTGGGGCATACACCTCAGTATAATCGAAGCCCTCTTGTTGATAAAACCCTGTACAACTAGCCATGCTTTATTTCTTTCTACAACATGCCGATCGTCAGTTTTTACATTTGAATACCCATCTAGTTCCAATATGATGCAACTTGCGAAATTGAGACAATTCATCTTGCATAGCCTCAATTCAACAGTTGTATGTTAGAGCCTCTTTCAGATTCTTCGGCTCCATTTGGGATACATATGCTACATGCAAGCATTTATCCATGATATCGGTGTTAAGTACCTCTGCGTAAAGACTAGTGTTCTCGGTAATTTTTTGACTCCGAGTTTGAATTCCAGCATCAGGATCACCAATAACGTTGTCAATTGGATGATTCCGATGCACTCTTGTCTCTGGTATAGCATGTTCCTTGATAACTGAGTCAAGATTTGTACTAACTTCCTCCGCATTACGAGTACCAGAAGAAGATTCAATATTGATAGGATCAACTTGAGGTTCATCTCCTTCTAAAATATCAGGATCAGCATGAGCATCGTTGCCTTCAACATTGGTATCCTTTTCGGTGTCAGTTTCATGATTTCCTGATGCAGATGACGCATTAGGATCAGTGGCAGGAATGGGCACAGTGGACCTTGTTGAGAATGTGGAGTGATCACTGCCACTACAATGTTCAATTAATATGGAAACATCTTCAGTAGATAAATCCGGAATGTGGAAAGACTTGAAAAGAGTATCATAATCAAAACCCCACGCTGGACCTGTTGGTTCTGGTGACACTTCCGCCTTTCTCACCTACAAAGGCCACATAGTTGCCTCCGAATGGTTTAACATCTTAAAGCAATACCATGTTGCCTATCATGTGCCGGGAGCATCTACTATCAACATACCACTGGTTTGCGATAATTCCTTTAGGATGTGCCTGCACGAGTCAAAAGAAATTAGTTAGATTTGGATACCCAAGCCATTGTGGTCTTGGGTTGTCCATTCTTCTCAAAATATACAACTTCTATTAACTCACAGCCGTGACTATCAAAAATTGGTTACTCCTTTTGAGAATCTGAACCAGAAGATTGAGAATCTTTGCCTTTCTTGTTCCTTTACCTATTTTTCTTTTTCTTTAAAACATTAGGTTTTACATCGTTAACTGATGGTGTACTTGAAGAAGCAGCACCATTCTGATTTTCAAAAAATTTTAATTCAAGTTTTCTCAATTTCTTGTTCAGATGTCTCTTCTGTGGTTTTGAGAGTTTGACCACAGCTTTCTCACCAGATCTTGCACTACCAGATATAGATACATCGGGACTAGTAAGTTGCTTATCCCGTTTCAAGACATATGGAACAACCACAGGTGTTGCTTGTGGATTTACCATTTGCTCAACTAGTGGTTTCACCATTTTTTGAATAGGATGATATTGTAGCTTCATTGGTGGTTTCTTAGGAGATGTTGCCTGTTGAGGAACAACTGCTTCTTCTCCTGGTTCTTATCAGGACAGTTCACAAGACCTACTACACCACAATGAAAGCAAACTCTTTTCTCTATGTGCTCTCTATGATAAGGTTCCTTCCGTTTTGATGTGGAAGGTTCACTTTAATGCACGGGAGGATATGTTTGATGAACAGCCGTCGGTGCTTGAGCATACGCTGCTTGAGTCTTGGATGTGTAATTCTTTTTAATGTTTTCATGAAAATTCTTTCCAAGCTTATTTGCAATTTTTTCTTTCTTGGATTGCTTCATGGTCTTTAAACATCCATAAAGCAAGTTTTTCAATTTATTATTGGACTCAACAACATCAGGTTCAGTTAAAATACAATTATCACGGTTGGTAATAGTATTTTTCTGAATCTTGGAGTCATCAAACATTTCCTCAGAAACAACTCCATCAACTTTGATGTTATCATTTGGTTCAAACCTTCCTCATTACTCTCAGTAATTGAATTAGCCTTACTTGAAGACTCATCCAGACAAGACAGATCAATATCTATTGGCCCGTTAACAAACTTCCCATTTACTGGTGGAGGAATGGCATTTGTACCTAAACCTTAGCCATTCATTTGTGTAGGTCCCTCCGGGTGGGTTTGTCAGATCGTTATCATGTGGGTGTGTAGCCTAGTCGTCAAGAGTGCGGAATCCTCGTGACTAGGTGGAACAATGTAATATGACAAATGTAAACAAGATAATAACAAGTATTTGTACTCAAAATACTTGATCTATTAAGGCAACTATTTACAATCACAAGTATACACACTCGAAATGACTATAATACTGAAACAACTCTCACTCGTGCGTACTTGTGTGTGTGATTACAAAATCGTGTGAAATGAGAAAACAATCTGCCTATTTATAGACCTGGGTCATGCGTACTTATAAGTACGAATGAACAACCTTCATGCCTACTTACAAGTACGCATGACCATTGTGTACTTGACAAATACACAGGAACAATTCTCCATGCGTATTTGCTTGGTACACAACATACACATACATCTTACAAACAAACATGATACAGAACAAGTTCAAAGACAAGTAAATTACAACTCGATCAACGACAAAGACAAACACAAATAGATACAAATACATAAAAGACTAAAATGTAGATAACAAAATCTTTAGCATAATCCAGAGTGTCTGTCACCAAAAGATGCTTTGATAGACTCCCCCTTGATAACAGCTTTGGATTTGTTCAGTCTTCTCATGCACCTCCAGCTTGACTTCCACCGCCCAGCCCTGACTTATAGTCATAGAAAAATTTTACCAACTTGTTGTAGCGGGTGGCAAGCAGCTTTGTCCACTCATCGGTGTGTATGCAGTATTTGTCAACCAACACCTCCAGAACTTAACCGAAAAGTTGATGAAACAGATTTCATCAAAAACCCTCACTATCTCCTTCAGACTTAGCTTTTCGATCATCACAGCCTCACCGGTTACTGGGTCTACATACCAGTACCAAAGGTTTCCTAACAAATCCTAAGTAATTTTCCTCAGTGGTATGTGGGTCTCACACGGTACAGGCCTGTAGACAAGCTTTTTCAAGAATTTGCGTGTCACCGGACGTTTCTTTGTTCTGTCTTTCACATGCCTCGGCATTTAAGGATTGAAAACATCAAATTTCCCTGAGCGACCTTCCTTCTGTAACATCTTCCAAAGACCTTTAGCTACCGCAAAAGAGGTTTCACCACTGAGTTCTCGGTTAGTTAGATTGACGAGACCATACTTAGGTAGAGAGTTAAAGGCTTCTTTTATCGGTTTAAGGTATTGAACCCCTCTAGATCATTTAATAGCAAACAAAACTTTATCTTCTTCAAATCTTACAGACAGGATCATACCACCAGTGCCATGTTTATCTGTGTATTGTGGCTTGAACCAAGCGACTGGTTGTGGCTTCTTGAACCACTCTTGAGGAACTCTCCTCCAAGAGTTGTTATAGTTACTTTCTTCATGAAGGGGGGTTTGTTTGGGATACTTCAGCTGTAGTTGCTTCAACACTAACAGAGGCAATTTCAGGCTCAGCAGTTTCATGTAATGTAGGGGCTTCAAAAATCTCCCCACCTTCTAATTCATAGACACCCTCACCATCCCTTTTAGGAAATTCATTCAACACATCCTCACCTTCTTCATCCCACTCATTGTGACAATCCGACTTTTCATGTTAACTCCGTTAACAATCCTGTTAAACATTCTGTTAAAAACCTAACCCCGTTAGCTAAATCAGTTAAATCTAGTTGCAGGGACTTATTCTAACAATTTTTTTTAAAACTCAATATGCATCAAACTAGAGGGACTAATCTGGTAATTAACAAATTCTTGACTCTGTTTGACTTTGGAAAGTCAAACTCGTGACTTTTGCAAAAATTCAAAGTTCAAAACCATTTTCTATTGAAATTCTCTAACGGTTATACACATTAAAGCTATGATCGATCATCATTAGGCTAATTAAACTGCATTCATATCAAAATTAATCCCAATTTCGATTGGAATAACCGTAACCGTCGAACTCATTACAAGATGAAGCGAATTCGTGCATATCAATCTCCATTTTGTGAATTTGATGTTCATACACCTTAGTCGCATTCATCAGTAGCAAAATCATACCCCAATTCCATCTAAAACGAAGTTGGTACTGCCGAGGACTAACCCGCGCGACGACAGAGCCAGTTCGGTCAATAACCATCAATTGCAACTCGATTCTGGTAAAGATTTACATCTACATCTTCGTTTTTATCCACTAAATGAAAGCCCTATGTTTATTGGGGCTCATTTCATCGAATTAACCCAGACCGTAATCTAGGGTTCATACGAAACCCAATTTGGGGCTATCGATCCTAAACTTGACTAAAATTCAATTGAATTACATGGATAGATTCGCAATTACCTACTCTTTGAAAGCCTCACATCAATTGAATCAAACAATATCGAATTGATTAAAATCCGTAATCTAGGGTTCATCATAAGTTCGATTTGGGGGTTTTAACTCTAGACCTAACCAAAATGAAATTAAATCATATGGGCAGATTCGCAAACATTTACTCATTAATAGCCCTATGTTAATTTGATCTCACAACATCAAATCCTTCAAAATCCAGAACCTAGGGTTCATACGTTTCGGGTTTAATCGGATACTAGTCTAGACACTTTTTAAATCCAATTAAACTATACTAACAGATTCGAAATTCCCTTTTTGTTAAAAGCCCCATGATTCCAACAAGTTTTATTATCGGATTCGTTCAATTTAATTCCATGTTCAACCTAGGGTTTTCGGTGTTTTCAAACGAGAATTAACGGCTTTAAACTTGTTAGATTTGCAATTAAATTCACATATAGATTCGCAAACATCTGTTGAACGAAACCCCTATACATTTGATTCAAATCGTGGTCGGATTCGATGAATTGGAGCTAGGAATCGATTTCGGCCTCGATAGGGGGAGGGTGAACACTTTGACTGAGTGTTAAAACCCATCCATTTCAATTCCTGTTGCGATGGCTTAGCGGCTGAGATTGTTAAAGCTGTGTGCGTGTGTAGGAGAGACCCGGGTTCGAGACCGGGCTCTCACATTTTATTTTTGGAGCATTTTCTTGTATTATTTTAATATAAAAATCAAACCCTATAATATTATATTATTATATAAATGAGTTTAAGCCCGGGAAACAACCCGTAGGCTCGGGTTTGAATTATTAACCTATTTTTATATTATTCCCACTTTTGTAAATAAAATATTTATGTTATTGTCAAACAAAAATAATATGTTTATATTATTTTCAAACCATAACTTCGTATAAAATAATATATTTATATTATTTTCAACCCGTGACTAATGTTACTAAATAATATATATTTATATTATTTCGTATCATTTTATACCTCGTGTGACGTTTTAAACTAAATAATAATATAATTAGTTATATTATTTACTCGCATTTATTATATCGATTAAAAATATTATATTTATTATTTCTCCACAAATGATTATTTAGTTAATCCGACGAGCCTAAAAATAATATATTAAATTATATTATTTTCCTAACTTTTATAAACGACATTAACGTACGAGTTTAATTATTTATTTAATATTATTCGTTATTAACGTTCGACTCGTAACACTCTGATCCTTAATTAGTATTTTAAGAAATATATATATATATTTCCGTAGACACGTTCGTCTACTCTTAAATCCTTAGAAAGCGTTAAGATGTTCTAACTTCCGTGTCGTCGTCACAAATCCCATATGTCCCTAACTTATGTGTTATAATTATAGGGCATACGTAAGCCGTGCAGGCTAACACTTGAGATTTCAAATCTCGTACTTGTGTGATACTACCTCCTACGCAACGCAGGTGAGTTTCACGGCCCATTTTACTATTTTTATTTGGGGGAGAAAACATGTCACAACCTTTTTGGTTTATTGTAATTCATATGATATCACTGTTGAGGCTAAGCGTAGCACACTATCATGAAAAGTCCTCACACACATCGGACCGTTAATATGGTATGAACGAGGTAATTTTGGTAGTACTACTGGGTTTGACAAACCCCACCCGTGTTAGTCGCGCTAACTCGATTGGAGGTCGAACGGGTGTTATATTGACCTTAACACATTAGTCAGAGTTGATAGACCTGACTGGAGGCAAACAAACAAACACACTGTCAGTTTCGGTTGCGAGCGCTTTAGCAAAACATGAATATAGGCATGCAACCTATTGATATGCATATTGAATGTACATAATCCGCAAATGCTTTATTTGAAATGATTGAAACCTGTGAACTCACCAACCTAGTGTTGACTCGTTTTCTTACATGTTTTCTCAGGTTGGCACTCAGGATCACGTTAAGTCATGCATGTGTCTTGGACTCCAATTGAAATAATTATCTACTGAATAATATTTATGTTTTGTTTGTAATTGGACTTGGGCGCGTTGTTTTGCGCATTTACTTTCATTTAACGCTTCCGCATATACACTCTGAACCTTGATCTTTTATATTATTACATTTCAAGTCCCATATAGTGTCGTTTGAAGTAACTGATGTCTGAGATCCTGGTTTGTCACCTTCCAAAACGGTAAAACTCCGTTAGTGGAATTTGGGGGTGTGACAGATTGGTATCAGAGCCATTGGTTATAGAGAACTAGGACTGCATTCTAGACTATAGCCACACACATTAGTTACTTGGCATAGACACTTACTCCTTATGTTTCAGGAATTATGTCTACACCACCATATTCACCACCTACCAATCAGGAAAATGGCATTCCTGCCATTGCATCACCGGAGCCCAAGAGGCGTAGGCTTGAGCCCATTGATAACTCTATTGTGTATGGAGAGCCCATGCATATCCGGAATGGGAGTGACTGGGATTGGTACCCCGGTTTACTGAGCAAATGGGTTAGACAGGAACGAGTTCCATCACCGTACTTTGGAGCTTCGTCATCATCAGGACCACATTTACCATTATTACCTTGTCACTTGGAGCAAGCCTTTGCAGCATTTGTAGCAACTATGGATCGAGAGATCCGGAATATGAGAGACGCAGCAGGAGCGATCACAGGTCTGTTAAGAGGAGAGAAACAAATGGATCATAGGATAGATCTGCTAGTAGCAGAACTAGCAGGCACTGACCGCTTGCATAATGCATTAGTGGACGAGGTAAGGGCGTTGCAGGCTAGAGTGAATGCACTCGAGGAGGCTGAAGTAGAATCTCAGGAAAGAATTGGAGAGTTAGAGATACAACTTGCAGCAGCTCTAGAGCCAGCTGAAGTACCCGATTTTGAGCCTGAGGATGAGCCCGAGGAAGTAGAGGAGGATGATGCTGAATCAGTCATCTCATCCGCCGACAGTGGAGCTTGATATTCCATTCTATTCTATCTTATCTTATTTTGTCATTTCTTTATGTTTCAAATAAAAACCTAAATGGTTAAGGATGTTCCCATTCCAATAAAATCTTAGTGAACTGTTTGAGTTGAACCATTTATTCTATGTCCTTATGATTTAAGTTAGCCTTGTACTAAAATCATAAACCTGCATGTCTTTACACATCTCCTTCTGTTTGCTTACACTTGAATGATGTTAATATGCGATATAGTTACTCATTTCTTGTGTTTGTGAATATGAAGAATCATGGCCGGACGTGGACGTGGCGGTCGCAACGGTGGTCATGGAAATATCAACCTGACACCAGCCGAACTGGCCGCGTTAATTAATGACAGTGTTGCTGAAGCCTTAGCAGCACACATTGCAGGTAAACCTGTCAACCGTTAACTCTAGACAACCAACTGTACACATTTATTCCACTCTTTCCTAAACCCAACCTACTCCTTATAATCCAGGGCAAGCGAACAATCCACAGAACAATCAGCATGTTTGTACCTTCAAGACATTTATGGACTGCAAGCCCCACACATTCAGTGGAGCTGAGGGAGCTGTCGGATTACTCCGATGGTTTGAAAAGATTGAATCTGTGTTCTCCATGTGTAACTGCCCTGTGGCCGACCGAGTCAAATTTGCATCGGGAACTCTAGAGGGTCCTGCCCTCACATGGTGGAATGCACAGGTCCAGATGCTAGGTCTAGACATGGCCAATGCATCACCATGGGAAGATTTCAAGATCCTGATGAAGGAAGAGTACTGTCCCAGGGATGAAATTCAGAAACTCGAGGGAGAATTCTGGAATCTGAAAATGGAGGGTTCTAAAATAGAACTTTACACCACTCGCTCGCATGAATTAGCGGGGATGTATCCTCACATGGTCACACCACCCTACAAGAGAATTGAAATGTTCATAAGTGGATTAGTACCACAAATCCAGAGCATGGTTACTTCATCCAACCCCACTACCATTCAACAAACCATCCGTCTTGCTCACAAACTGACGGACCAAGCAGTTACCCAAGGGACACTACCTCCCAGGAAGTCAGCATCCAAGTCTACTGACAACAACAAGAGGAAGTTTGACAGTAGCAATAACAACATGGGATTTCAGTCAAATCAGCCACAGCAACAACAACAACGTAGGTTTGAACCTACGAAGAACTTCAACCAGTCGACCTCTTCGGGTCAGCATCAAAGTGGTTATATTGGGAGACACCCCAGGTGTAACAAATGTAACTACCACCACCTCGGTTCTTGTGACAAAAACCGTTGCCAGCGGTGTGGCAAGGTGGGGCATGCTGCCAAAGACTGCAAAGGGGAATTACAAGCCAAGCAGCCCTTCCAACTACCGGGTTTTACCAAAGGTTGTTTTGAATGTGGAAAAGAGGGACACTTCCGGAAGGATTGTCCACAATTAAAGAAGGGTGACATCGACAACAACAACAACCACCAAAACAATAATAACAACCGGGGCAATAATGCAGGGAATGGTGCAAAGGGGCGAGCCTTTGTGCTAGGATCCGAAAAAGCTCGTTATGACCACAACGTGGTTACCGGTAAGTTCATTCTAAACAACTATTTTGCTTCTCTACTATTTGACACTGATGCTGATAGGAATTCCATGACTAATAAACTTAGCAACCTACTAAGAAAAACCCCAACTCTGTTAGAAAACAGATACACCATAGAAATAACCAACGGACAAATAATATAAGCAACCCATGATCTTAAGGGTTGTAAACTTGAACTGACTAGTCATAAATTTGACTTTGATCTCATACCGGTCACACTCGGTAGTTTCGACGTGATTGTCGGAATGGACTGATTATCTAAGAACCAAGCTGAGATTATCTGTCGCGAAAAAAAAATTGTTCGCCTTCCTCTTCCAAATGGAGGAACTCTCTCCGTCCAAGGCGAAAGGAGTGGTGCTATTATGGGCATTATACCCTTCATGAATGCACAAATAATAGTCTCACTTACCTCTAGTGGAGTTCTCCTATATAATAGTTACCACACTAGTATCAGGGCGGCACAATTCGAGGCATTGTACGGACGTAAATGCCATCTCTTATCTGTTGGGCTGAAATTGGGGATAGCTAACTTACAGGTCACGAACTTATATTCAAAACCTCTGAAAAGATCGTTCAAATCCGAAATCGTATGGTGGCAGCTCGTGAGCGTCAAAAGAGCTATGCCGATAAGCGTCGTAAACCGTTAGAGTTTCAAATAGACAACATGTTTCTATTCAAAGTCTCACCTCGAAAAGGTGTAATTCGCTTCGGGAAGCGAGGCAAACTGAATTCTCGTGATGTTGGACCGTTCAAGATAGTGGAGAGAATTGACCCGGTAGCGTATCAGCTGGACCTACCTGAAGGACTTAGTGGTGTGCACGATGTCTTTCATGTCTCGAACTTGAAGAATGTATATCCGACGAAACACTTGCGGTTCCTCTTGAGGAACTACAAATCGATGAACAACTGCGGTTCGTGAAGAATCGATAACAATCATGGATAGGGAAATCAAAACGTTAAAACACAGCAAAATCCCTATTGTCAGAGTTCGTTGGAACTCGAAACGCGGACCGAAATTCACGTGGGAGCGTGAGGAACAGGTGATACGTAAGTATCCACATCTGTTCAAGCAATCCACTTCAAACTCTTAAAGTACTATCCTATTTTTCGGGACGAAAATTCTTTCAACTAGGGGATGATGTGACACCTCTGAAATTTTTTTTTTATTATTTTAATTTTTGGGACGAAAATTCTTTCAACTAGGGGATGATGTGACAATCCGACTTTTCATGATAACTCCGTTAACAATCCCGTTAAACATTCTGTTAAAAACCTAACCCCGTTAGCTAAATCAGTTAAATCTAGTTGCAGGGACTTATTCTAAGAATTTTTTTTAAAAACTAAATATGCATCAAACCAGAGGGACTAATCTGGTAATTAACAAATTCTTGACTCTGTTTGACTTTGGAAAGTCAAACTCGTGACTTTTGCAAAAATTCAAAGTTCAAAACCATTTTCTATTGAAATTCTCTAACGGTTATACACATTAAAGCTATGATCGATCATCATTAGGCTAATTAAACTGCATTCATATCAAAATTAATCCCAATTTCGATTGGAATAACCGTAACTGTCGAACTCATTACAAGATGAAGCGAATTCGTGCATATCAATCTCCATTTTGCGAATTTGATGTTCATACACGTTAGTCGCATTCATCAGTAGCAAAATCATACCCCAATTCCATCTAAAACGAAGTTGGTACTGCCGAGGACTAACCCGCGCGACGACAGAGCCAGTTCGGTCAATAACCATCAATTGCAACTCGATTCTGGTAAAGATTTACATCTACATTTTCGTTTTTATCCACTAAATGAAAGCCCTATGTTTATTGGGGCTCATTTCATCGAATTAACCCAGACCGTAATCTAGGATTCATACAAAACCCAATTTGGGGCTTTCGATCCTAAACTTGATTAAAATTCAATTGAATTACATGGATAGATTCGCAATTACCTACTCTTTGAAAGCCTCACATCAATTGAATCAAACAATATCGAATTGATTAAAATCTGTAATCTAGGGTTCATCATAAGTTCGATTTGGGGGTTTTAACTCTAGACCTAACCAAAATGAAATTAAATCATATGGGCAGATTCGCAAACATTTACTCATTAATAGCCCTATGTTAATTTGATCTCACAACATCAAATCCTTCAAAATCCAGAACCTAGGGTTCATACGTTTTGGGTTTAATCGGATACTAGTCTAGACACTTTTTAAATCCAATTAAATTATACTAACAGATTCGAAATTCCCTTTTTGTTAAAAGCCCCATGATTCCAACAAGTTTTATTATCGGATTCGTTCAATTTAATTCCATGTTCAACCTAGGGTTTTCGGTGTTTTCAAACGAGAATTAACGGCTTTAAACTTGTTAGATTTGCAATTAAATTCACATATAGATTCGCAAACATCTATTGAACGAAACCCCTATACATTTGATTCAAATCGTGGTCGACTTCGATGGATTGGGGCTGGGAATCGATTTCGGCCTCGATAGGGGGAGGGTGAACACTTTGACTGAGTGTTAAAACCCATCCATTTCAATTCCTGTTGCGATGGCCTAGCGGCTGAGATGGTTAAAGCTGTGTGCGTGTGTAGGAGAGACCCGGGTTCGAGACCGGGCTCCCACATTTTATTTTTGGAGCATTTTCTTGTATTATTTTAATATAAAAATCAAACCCTATAATATTATATTATTATATAAATGAGTTTAAGCCCAGGAAACAACCCGTAGGCTCGGGTTTGAATTATTAACCTATTTTTATATTATTCCCACTTTTGTAAATAAAATATTTATGTTATTGTCAAACAAAAATAATATGTTTATATTATTTTCAAACCGTAACTTCGTATAAAATAATATATTTATATTATTTTCAACCCGTGACTAATGTTACTAAATAATATATATTTATATTATTTCGTATCGTTTTATACCTCGTGTGACGTTTTAAACTAAATAATAATATAATTAGTTATATTATTTACTCGCATTTATTATATCGATTAAAAATATTATATTTATTATTTCTCCACAAATGATTATTTAGTTAATCCGACGAGCCTAAAAATAATATATTAAAGTTTATTATTTTCCTAACTTTTATAAACAACATTAACGTACGAGTTTATTTATTTATTTAATATTATTCGTTATTAACGTTCGACTCGTAACACTCTAATCCTTAATTAGTATTTTAAGAAATATATATATATATATATATTTCCGTAGACACGTTCGTCTACTCTTAAATCCTTAGAAAGTGTTAAGATGTTCTAACTTCCGTGTCGTCGTCACAAATCCCATATGTCCCTAACTTATGTGTTATAATTATAGGGCATACGTAAGTCGTGCAGGCTAACACTTGAGATTTCAAATCTCATACTTGTGTGATACTACCTCCTACGCAACGCAGGTGAGTTTCACGTCCCCTTCTACTGTTTTTATTTGGGGGAGAAAACATGTCACAACCTTTTTGGTTTATTGTAATTCATATGATATCACTGTTGAGGCTAAGCGTAACACACTATCATGAAAAGTCCTCACACACATCGGACCGTTAATATGGTATGAACGAAGTAATTTTGTAAGTACTACTGGGTTTGACAAACCCCACCCGTGTTAGTCGCGCTAACTCGATTGGAGGTCGAACGGGTGTTATATTGACCTTAACACATTAGTCAGAGTTGATAGACCTGACTGGAGGCAAACAAACAAACACACTGTCAGTTTCGGTTGCGAGCGCTTTAGCAAAACATGAATATAGGCATGCAACCTATTGATATGCATATTGAATGTACATAATCCGCAAATGCTTTATTTGAAATGATTGAAACCTGTGAACTCACCAACCTAGTGTTGACTCGTTTTCTTACATGTTTTCTCAGGTTGGCACTCAGGATCACGTTAAGTCATGCATGTTTCTTGGACTCCAATTGAAATAATTATCTACTGAATAATATTTATGTTTTGTTTGTAATTGGACTTGGGCGCGTTGTTTTGCGCATTTACTTTCATTTAACGCTTCCGCATATACACTCTGAACCTTGATCTTTTATATTATTACATTTCAAGTCACATATAGTGTCGTTTGAAGTAACTGATGTCTGAGATCCTGGTTTGTCACCTTCCAAAATGGTAAAACTCCGTTAGTGGAATTTGGGGGTGTGACACTCATCACCAGAGTCTATTTCTCCTTCCTCGATCTCTTCTAACGCTCCAATCATTGTTTCACTAGTCAAGTCTGGTTCTGTGGATAGATCTTCCAAGACTTTTGCTACGGACTTTGTCACACCCCGACCGATGGCGGAATCATCGGGGCGGACAATGGAATGATTGTTCAAAAGCACATGATAGCTAAAATATTGCATAATTCATTAATTTAATTAAAGACAACAAATATTCAAGTATAATACAATTCAAATAACCTAGTCTATTCCAAAACGTTGATTTTATTAACTAGGTCCATAAGTTCTTAAGTGGCAGAATCTTCATCAAGCAATCACATATCAAAACCTGAAACATTATTTAAATCAAGTGTCAACTATAAAGTTGGTGAGTACATAGGTTTTGTGGACCCGATAAATAGTAGATAAAAACGTTTTGCAACTCATTGTTTAACTTGTTAAACATAGCATATATGGCTGTATCCTTCATGTTTATCTAAGCACAATTCAAACCTTGATTGACGCGCTTGAGCATAGCACAACAGCTAGGCCCGGTATGTTTGAATATAGTTATCCACTATATCCGATATGTTTGAATATAACACGCGGCTATATCCGAGTATGCAGTAATAAACACCCTACATGGGTGGGCTGGTCAGGCACAATAGATCTATTAATATTACTGTTGGTTCTCTTGTGTTTAAAATAAATAAGTGTACACCCAAGATAATTCATGATGAACAAGCATATAATCCACATGTATAACACGTATAAACAATTTGATGAGTAGCATGTATAATGTTTCACCCCAAAGTATGTAAAAATGTAAAATAGGGGCTATGTAACTCACCTGGCTAGCGGGTATTTTAATCCACGAGTGTAGGTGATAAGGATGTTGAAACCTAAGCACGTTGGAAATATATGTGGATAAATAGGTATTATTGTAGGTTTTGTATGTGTGTATTCGTATTTAAACGTGTATAGGTTTATAATAATATTTCTTAAAATTTATTTGTATAAAATAATTTAGAAAGATGATAATGATTTTGTAAAACTTAACATCAAAAAAATATATATATATATAATTTTTAATCTTGTTAAAATATTATATTTTTAAATAAGTAGATATATTATATAAAAATCTCTATTTTGTTTATTTATATTATTATTATTATATATTTTCTTTTGTGAGTTAAAATTATATAAACGAGTTTATAAAGCATAGGGTTTATTATTTTATAAAAATTCAATGGGTTAAATATGTGTAAAAAGTTATTTAATGGTTTCGAAAATACACAAACGAGTCAACCAACCCGTAATAGTTTTTATTGTATAGATATAATATTAAAATATGATAAAATAAATAAATAAAATAAATTATATCATTAAAACAGAAAAATTGGGTTGGGCCGGAGGCCACCAGAATCGAACCCGCGACCTAAGACTCAAAAACACACACGCATAACAAGCCGGGCTACTGCCCATCGCTGGTTATGTGTGTATCGTCTAATTGATAAGCACATACACGAAACTAGTCGCTGGTCCTCGTCAACCGGCAAACCAGTGTCCGAGACATTGGGTTTGCCCGGTAATCGAAGGTTTGGGGTCGGGTTGTCGATTGTAATAGTTTGCCATATGATAACAGAAGGTAAAGAAACGAAGTTGAGGTACCTACTTGGTCGCGAAGGGTCTGGTCGGCAGGGTCGATAGTCCGAAAGTGCCAAGATCAGTTAACTATGCTTCGGGATGAATTAGGTTCTGAAACTCTGGTCACAGCTTCACACAGAGGCAACGAACGTAATGGTGGTCTCAATTTGGAATGAAAGTGGGTGAAGGAGGGGTGGTGAGCTCGAGCAGGTCCGTAAATGGCTATTTATAGCCGAGCTCGATCCTTATAATAAAACATGCAATTGAGTATGTCCAGACACTCGTCTGGAGAAGACGAAGCTAACGAGCCATCTTGCAGGCGTGGAGGTCTACTTTCGGGGCCAATTGCGCGGCGTGGGCTTTCGGCGACAAACACAATCAGACGTTTCGAATGTTGGGGAGACAAATTGGTCGGGGGATTTTGCTCGCGTGGGGACGACGAGGTCAGGGAGACCATTTTCGGCTGTCGAGGTGCAGGGGACAGGCGTGTCGAGGGGGTCGCCGAAAATTAGCTCGGACCGCCAGACAAGGGAAGGGATGACCGGAAACGCAAAATGGGAGTTGGCAATTTTGCTCCTTGTAGTTTGTTTTTGTATTAAGTTAGTCCCTGGGATTTTTACCCGTTAGTCCCTGTGGTTTAGTTTGTCCAGAAACAGCCCCTTAACAGATTTTTGTCTTAAAACCTTTTAGTTTGATTATTTCCAAAACAACCCCTTAACTTTTATAAAAATAATTAATTAAATTTCTTTTTAATTTCAATTATATTTTATAAACTTATATTATTATTATTATAAATATTTTTATAAAAGTTAATTATTTTATTTAAATGGGTTATCTTATTTAAATATGAACCTTTTATTTTAGATTTTTATATAAGTTTAAAACTTATAAAATTTTAATTATTTTAAATCCATAAAATAAAAAAATATATATTTTGTACAAAATTAAATAAAAACACTTGCATTTCATTTAATAGAAAATGATTACATGATACATAATATAAAAGCGTGAAAAAAAACCCGAAATGTCACAGTCTCCCCATGTTAAAGGAATTTCGCCCCGAAATTCAACTAATGGAGGCTATGAAAAGAGATGCGGATATTTGGACTTCATTTGGTCTTCACGTTCCCAAGTGAACTCGGGTCCACATTTAGACTCCCAACGGACCCCGACAATGGGGATGCGACTACGCTTGAGTTTCTTTACTTCACGGTCCATGATTTCCACGGGTTTCTCAACAAAGTGCATTTTCTTGTCAATACGCACTTCATCAAGAGGGATGTGGAGATTCTCGTCGGCTAGGCACTTTTTCAAATTAGAAACGTGAAAAGTCGGATGAACGTTGCTGAGCTCTGAAGGAAGATCGAGTTTGTAGGCCACTTTTCCTACCCTTTCGAGTATCTTGAATGGACCCACATATCGAGGTGCAAGTTTTCCTTTCTTTTCAAATCGGACTATGCCTTTCCAAGGTGATACTTTAGAAGAACCATATCCCCAACTTGAAATTCCAAGGGTTTTCATCGTTTATCGGCATAGCTCTTTTGCCGACTCCTTGCTACTCGAATGTTGTCACAAATAAGAGAGATTTTATCGGTGGTCTCTTGGATAAGTTCGGGGCCGGTGATTTGTGCTTCACCAATTTCATTCCAACAAAACGGTGAACGACACTTTCGTCCATAAAGAGCTTCAAACGGTGCCATGTTAATACTTGTGTGGTAGCTGTTTTTGTAGGAAAATTCGATCAGTGGTAGGTGAGAATTCCAATTGCCGCCAAAGTCAATGACACAAGCTCTAAGCATATCCTCGAGAGTTTGGATTGTTCGCTCGGTTTGTCCATTAGTTTGAGGATGGTAAGCCGTACTTAAATCCAAACGAGTACCAAGCGCAGATTGTAATGATTGCCAAAATCAGGAAGTAAAACGCGAATCACGATCGGAGATAATGTTCAAAGGGATTCCGTGCCGACTTACGATCTCATCAATGTAGATCCGAGCCAATTTCTCGACTCGATAGTCCTTACGAATAGGCAATAAATGAGCAGACTTTGTGAGTCGATCGATAATAACCCAGATACTATTGTACCCACTAGAAGTGCCTGGGAGTTTGGTGATGAAGTCCATAGCAAGGTTCTCCCACTTCCACATGGGAATTTCAGGTTGTTCGAGGAGTCCGGAAGGCTTCTGGTGTTCGGCCTTTACTTTAGAACAAGTTAAGCATTTTGACACAAAGAGGGCAATATCCTTTTTCATGCCGGGCCACCAATATTGTTGACGAAGACTCATGTACATCTTATCAGCTCCGGGATGTACCGAATATCGAGTTTTGTGGGACTCGTTCATCAAAAATATACGAAGGTTGTCACGATCGGGAACCCAGATACGATCCAAGTAATACAACAGGCCGTTGGCTTTAGTTTCTAGCAAGAGTTCCACACCACATGCCATTTCGTGGTACATGTTTCCCTCGGTAACCGAGGTGTGTTGTACTTGGAGAATGCGGGCTTGGATATCGTTATGAATACTAACACTATGAAGCATGATACGTTCTTTACGACTCAAGGTGTCGGCTACAACATTTGCTTTGCCGGGGTGGTAGCGAATCTCGCAGTCGTAGTCGTTAAGAAGTTCTACCCATCGTCGTTGCCTCATATTAAGCTCTTTTTGATTGAAAATATGTTGGAGACTTTTGCGGTCGGTGAAAACCACGCATTTGGTGCCATAAAGATAGTGTCTCCAAATTTTCAAGGAGAAAACGACAGCACCAAGCTCGAGATCATGGGTCGTATAGTTCTTCTCATGGATTTTGAGCTGACATGATGCGTATGCAATTACTTGGCCACGCTGCATAAGAACACAACCAAGACCTTGGTTGGATGCATCGTAATAAATGACAAAGTCGTCATTACCACTAGGAAGAGTTAGAACAGGAGCATTGCAGAGCTTGAGCTTGAGAGTTTGAAAAGCTTCCTCTTGTTTGGGTCCCCACTCGTAAGGTTTTCCTTTGTGAGTCAAGGCAGTGAGCGGGACCGCAATCTTGGAGAAATTTGAGATGAAGCGGCGATAGTAACCCGCTAGTCCAAGGAAGGAACGAATCTCGGTAGGAGTCTTAGGAGTACTCCAATTCTTTACCGCCTCGATCTCTGCCGGGTCCACATGAATCCCCTTTTCGTTGACTATGTGTCCCAAAAATTGAACTTCCTTTAGCCAGAATTCACACTTGGAGAACTTGGCGTATAGTCGTTCTTTCTTCAAGAGCTCCAAAATCAAACGAAGATGTTGTTCATGTTCCGCTTTCGTTTTAGAATAGATGAGAATGTCGTCAATGAAAACGATCACGAACTTGTCCAAATAAGGTTTGCATACACGGTTCATGAGATCCATGAAAACCGCAAGTGCGTTAGTCAAACCAAAAGGCATGACCATGAACTCGTAGTGACCATATCTAGTCCGAAAGGCAGTCTTTGGAATGTCTTCATCGAGAACACGAAGTTGATGGTATCCGAAACGAAGGTCGATCTTGGAAAAACATGTTGAACCTTGAAGTTGATCGAAAAGATCGTCGATACGGGGTAAAGGATAACGGTTCTTGATTGTAAGCTTGTTGAGTTCACGATAATCAATGCACATTCGAAACGATCCATCTTTTTTCTTTACGAACAGCACAGGAGCACCCCAAGGTGAATGGTTTGGCCGGATGAAACCTTTAGATAAGAGTTCTTGTAATTGACTTGCGAGTTCTTGCATCTCGGAAGGTGCAAGACGATAGGGAGCTTTTGCCACGGGAGTTGCTCCGGGCACCAGGTCAATACGAAACTCTACTTGTCTAGGGGGAGGAAGACCGGGTAAATCCTCGGGAAAGTCTCGAATGATCGGAATATCTTGCAATTTCTTACCCTTGTCTTTCGTGTCAACTACGTGGGCCAAGAAGGCAACGTACTTTTTTCGCAAGTACTTTTGTGCCAATGTGCAAGACATGAGTTGAAGACCGCGACACGGTTTTTCACCGAAAATAACTAACGTGTCGCCCGAAGGGAGAGGTATACGAATGCACTTTTCATAGCAAATAACCTCGGCATGGTGCTTGGATAACCAATCCATGCCAATTATAATATCGAAGCTTCCCAATTGCATCGGAAGGAGATCAACAGCGAACTCATGATTATTAAGATCGAGATTGCAGTCGCGAATAACAGAATTTATAGCAATAGATTTCCCGTTTTCTATCTCCATGGAATAAGAATTGTCAAGTTTCATTCTTTGTTTAGCAAGTCAAGATTCAAAGGTAAGAGACACAAAACTCCTATCGGCACCGGTATCAAATAAAACGGATCCATAATTATTATTTACGAGAAACGTACCGTTTATCACGTCGTTGTTTGCTTGTGCCTCATTAGCGTTTATATTTAACGCTTGTCCTTGAGGACCACCTTGTTGATGAAGTTTTGGGCATCGGTCACGGAAATGGTTTGGGTCTCCACATTCGTAACATGCCCGACCATTGAGAGGTGTCGGATAGTTTGGACGGTTGGCTGGAGTAGCTTGATAGACAGGAGGACGGGTACGGCAAGTAGTGGCCACGTGTCCATATCGTCCGCAGCTTGAACACAATCGGCATGGCAAGTTGGCAGGATGGTGGTATTTGCAGGTCTGACATTGGGGATTTGGGCCCAAATAAGGTTTTGGGTTTTGACCCAAAGGTGCCACTTGAATAGCAGGTGCGGTGGGAGTTACAGCTGCGAAGTTTCGACCCTTTCGTTTCTTGTTGCGGTTAGAAGACTCGGGCTTTATATCTTTGACGGCCGCAAGAGTAGAAACAACCTTCTTGGAACCCTTTCTTGATAAGGTTCCGGCTTTGACGTCGTTGTCGGATAGCGTAGCGGATAGACGGATAGCAGCTTCAAGTGTAGGAGGATTGCTTCCTAACACAACATCCTGAATTTGCATAGGCAGCCCGCCTATGTATTTTTCAATTTCCCGAGCAAGAGGAGTGATCATATGAGGCACCAATAGGCTCAGCTCTTGAAATCAGGTGGTGTAAGCCAGATTATCCCCGCTGTCTTGGGCAAGATCCCAAAACTCAGTCTCGAGCTTCCTTATTTCATTTCGAGGACAGAATTCATCAGTCATGGCTTTCTTCAGGTCATCCCATGATAAGGATGTAGCAACCTCAACACCACGAGTGCGTTTCTCACCGTTCCACCAGGTGAGGGCTCTCTTTTGAAGTACACTTGTGGCATAGCGAACCCGAAGATTATCGGGACAGTCACTGTTTAGGAATGTGCTCTCCATACTTTCAAACCATTGTAGTAGGCCGGTAGCACCCTCAGTCCCGTAAAATTTTGTAGGGTTGCATGAGTTAAAGTGCTTAAACGTGCATTGAGGCGGGTTGGTACCACCGTTTCCTTGGATGTTGTGAGACCCGTCACTGTTGTTATTGGTCCGGGTCATTTGCCCCACCAATTGGGCAAGAAGAGTAGCAAGATCCAGGTTGGAAGTGCTAGAGTTTGCACGTCGAGGAGGCATTCTAACACCATAAGAAAAGACAATGATATTTTAGATAAAGTGGATATATATGAGTTATAGTGGGAAATAATGTAAGCAGAAATGCGGGATTCATCATGTCGCGTGCCAATGTATGTGTATTTATTCAAGGTTGATGGGGAAAATAAGTCATCTATTCCGGGTAGGAGATGATGTCATAGATCATTATTCGCGTAATAGGAATTGCCGGGATTCGCATGCACTACAAATCGTTATTACGTGTGCACCCATAATAATGATTTGCTTTGCATGTTCATCTAGTTCTTCCTATCTTACTATAATGTCCCCAAATTTTGAGTTTAGGTTCGGATCGTATTCTTGCGAATACAATGACTTATCAACGTTAAGTAATTCCTCAAAACTTTCAAGGAGACATGCTTTAGCCTATAGGTAAACACTCACTTCAGGAATTCCCAGGAAAGCATACGGGTCCTTTTATTTGGATTTATACGAAATGCTTTCCTAGACAGAAAACCCAATGTACAGGTGTCACCCTTCCGGATTGCACATGTCCTTTACTAGTTTTCAAGATATTAAGTCGTTGAAGAGATTTTCAAGAAGGTAATACACTTGTGAGTCTACGAGTATAAAATATGTAGGAATGTTGCAAATAGTATGGATGAGGAAAGAGTATGGATAAGGATGTGTAGTGTATTTGTTTGCATATGTTTATTTGTCAAATGTGTATGTAAGTATGTATTGTATGTTTAAGGCCTTGTATTTATGTGTATAAGTCTCATGTACTAAACTTGGGAAAATTCAAATAATACCTAACTACAAATAATTCACATAGCAAATAATCATTTAGCACGTAACACGTAAAAGGGAGTCCTAGGGTTATAGTCTAGGTCATTGTGTCTAATAACCTAATTCCCTATAACCATGGCTCTGACACCAATCTGTCACACCCCGACTGATGGCAGAATCATCGGGGCGGACAATGGAATGATTGTTCAAAAGCACATGATAGCTAAAATATTGCATAATTCATTAATTTAATTAAAGACAACAAATATTCAAGTACAATACAATTCAAATAACCTAGTCTATTCCAAAACGTTGATTTTATTAACTAGGTCCATAAGTTCTTAAGTGGCAGAATCTTCAGCAAGCAATCACATATCAAAACCTGAAACATTATTTAAATCAAGTGTCAACTATAAAGTTGGTGAGTACATAGGTTTTGTGGACCCGATAAATAGTAGATAAAAACGTTTTGCAACTCATTGTTTAACATAGCATATATGGTTGTATCCTTCATGTTTATCTAAGCACAATTCAAACCTTGATTGACGCGCTTGAGCATAGCACAACAGCTAGGCCCGGTATGTTTGAATATAGTTATCCACTATATCCGATATGTTTGAATATAACATGCGGCTATATCCGAGTATGCAGTAATAAACACCCTACATGGGTGGGCTGTCAGGCACAATAGATCTATTAATATTACTGTTGGTTCTCTTGTGTTTAAAATAAATAAGTGTACACCCTAGATAATTCATGATGAACAAGCATATAATCCACATGTATAACACGTATAAACAATTTGATGAGTAGCATGTATAATGTTTTACCCCAAAGTATGTAAAAATGTAAAATAGGGGCTATGTAACTCACCTGGCTAGCGGATATTTTAATCCACGAGTGTAGGTGATAAGTATGTTGAAACCTAAACACGTTGGAACCCTATGTGGATAAATAGGTATTATTGTAGGTTTTGTATGTGTGTATTCGTATTTAAACGTGTATAGGTTTATAATAATATTTCTTAAAATTTATTTGTATAAAATATTATAGAAATATGATAATGATTTTGTAAAACTTAACATCAAAAAAAAAATATAATTTTTAATCTTGTTAAAATATTATATTTTTAAATAAGTAGATATATTATATAAAAATCTTTATTTTGTTTATTTGTATTTTTATTATTATATATTTTCTTTTGTGAGTTAAAATTATTTAAACGAGTTTATAAAACATAGGGTTTATTATTTTATAAAAATTCAATGGGTTAAATATGTGTAAAAAGTTATTTAATGGTTTCGAAAATACACGAACGAGTCAACCAACCCGTAATAGTTTTTATTGTATAGATATAATTTTAAAATATGATAAAGTAAATAAATAAAATAAATTATATCATTAAAACAGAAAAATTGGGTTGGGCCGGAGGCCACCATAATCGAACCCGCGACCTAAGACTCAAACACACACACGCATAACCAGCCGGACTACTGCCCATCGTGAATAAAAAACACTTGCATTTCATATAAATAAAGAATATATATTTTGTACAAAATTAAATAAAAACACTTGCATTTCATTTAATAGAAAATGATTACATGATACATAATATAAAAGCGTGAATAAAAACCCGAAATGTCACAGACTTACCTTTGTCATTTCCACTACCTGCTCCTTCTTGGGTAGACCCCCCTTGTGCCGCTGGTGTTACTAAAAGTGAAGTTGAAGCAGCTTGTGGCTCACCTCCAGCACCACCTGATGGACCGACACCAAGATCCTTGTCATGATCCTTGTCACTAGTTAGATCCACGTGGTGACAGTCTTCCACAACTTGTTTATTGGACTCCCCCTGAGCCCCAAGCTGGTTCCGAATTTTTTTAACAATGTCAACCAAAAGCACATGCTCCTCTCTTTGAATTCGCATTTGAGCTTCTAAAGTTTGCTTATGATCTAGAACAGTGTCATTGAGTTTGAATTGGATTGTTTGAAGTTCCAGCAATGATTTGAGTTGTTCTTGAGTTTTGTGCCATTGGTTTCTTAACATGGTTGTTTCATCAATGAGTGAGTTGATTTGTGCCTGTTGTGCTTTAATTTGTGATTTGGAGTTGGCGGCGTCATTGAGTAAGGCTTCAATTTGAGATTCTCACTCGGAGATGCGTGCCTCTCTTGGATCAACTTCTCTGGCTATTGACGCTTCACCAGTCTCATGAATTGTCTCAGAAAATAGCTCAGAAAGATCAAAGTGATGACCCATATCACCAAATTCTATGGAGTGAGTCATGGGTGGTAAAGTGCCAGCAGTAATAGATACTGCCAGAGATGTAGTTGAGATGACAATCGATTCCGTTGTTGTTGCCACTATAATAGACTCAGCCAATATAGGTAGGGATACAGTTGATTTCGGGGTTGAAATTGCAGGAAGAGAGATTATTTGTGTAGTCACCTCTTGTAAGGTAGGAACAATTACAGGTGTAATTATCCTTCGTTTGCGCCTGCTATATAATTATGTTGGTACTGCAGGAGTCCTTTGAGCTTGAACACGAGCATTGATTTCCTCCATAACCACATGCTATGGGCAATCTGATCTGAACTTCTTTCGACGTTCAACCATATGCGTCTCTTCATCTTCGCTTTCAGATCTCTCATCTTCGAGTTGAAATTCACTCTCAGAACTATCTTTTCGTCGCTGTTTGGAGGATGATTCAGGAAGGGATTCCTTAAAATTCATATGTGGATGCACCTCATCGGGTGCAACAACGGAATCAGATGAATCGGATATAGTTCTTTCAGAATCCGTTCCTTCAACACCATCACCATTTCCACCATCACTTTCACCATCATGAGAATCATCATTCAATTCACTATCACGATGGTGTTCAACCTCCTCTTCATCTTGTGGTTCCTCATCTGAATGCTCTGTAGGATCGTAAGATTACAAGGTGATTCTGTTCTAGTTGATATTGGCGGAAACAATGACAACCAACAAAGTAAACAAGTAGACAGCAAGAATACTGATAAATGCACTGTTGTATTAAACTTCTGAGATTATATTAAGAAGCACTATGAAAGCACAGCAAGCACACTTACAATGAAGTGTTTACACAGTATTTATAGTAACTTAGAATCAAGACAGACCCTTGATTCTAAGGATCAGATCTAACACAAGCCGTTGATCTTGTTTATTAATCTAAATTACACGCAAAGGCTAATCTAGATAACTTTACTGAAACGTCTTCTTAGGCATCATTGTTTGCATGCTTGGAGACGCGCGTCATTGTCCTTTATTGGTTGCACCAGTGAGGTTCCTTCTGCTTGGAGTGTGGCAGTTGCTTTTGCAGACAGGTGTCAGAGGCGCTTCACATGGATAGTCAGCTGCAATGTTTGGTCTTCAGATAATAGAGCTATCAACAGCAGAGATGAGAACAATGCTGCTGATAAGACTATCAGCAGCAACTTGTGTTGAACGCTGCTGATAAGCCTATCAGCAGCAACAAGTGTTGAATGCTGCTAATAAGCCTATCAGCAGCAACAAGTGTTGAATGCTGCTGATATGCCTATCAGCAGCAACAAGTGTTGAATGTTGCTGATAAGCCTATCAGCAGCATTTTTACTTAGAATAATTTGGTAGCAATCAGTCTTTGGTTCTACAAACTCCCCCTAGACTGATGCAACCATAATTCTTCTAGTCACTTTGCTGCTGAAGCTTTTGCATGTGGCTGACTATCCTTTCAACCTCATAGCCTCTTGGATCCTTGCTGGGATTGTTCAGTGGAAGTTCAGACAGAGTCTTGATGTCTTTGTGTGGCATTTTGTAGATTGCTTTGCATGAACATCTCATCTGCTGCTTCTTTACATCAATCAGAGTGAACTCATCCAGATCAGCATTGTAGGAGCAAGATACAAATGGAGAGTGGGACTTGAGTGGTTTGATGTTAATGATCACATCTTTGCTAGGGTTGAAGTAGTGTTTGATTGCTAGCACAAGACGTTTCCCACTCTCATTTGCAGGCTCATGAGCTTCACCCAGCTCCAAAATTCTTCGTAGGTCTGAATCTGGTAGTTGCAGAACCTCATCAACAGACCTGTATGTAGATCTTCTTCTTTCAGTTCTCCCCCTTAAGATCTCAAACCTTTGACCCTGTGGATTGTAGACCCATTCAACTATGTCTCTTGAGTCTTCAGGTTCAGATGAGGGTTTGGATTTCTTCAAGGGAGGATGTTGATGAGTGGGAGTTGGGTGGGATGATTTGGACTTGTTGGGTGGAGGAGTGGAAGGTTTGGGGAGGAGAGTGGAAGGATGATGGATTGAGGGAGAGGTAGGTGAGGGAGAAGGCTTGGGTTTCTTTGTCTTTGGTTTTTCTTCTTCTTTGATAAGTACCCTTTTCTTGTAGCCCTTCTTCCCTAGTCTTTCTTCCTCATCCTTTTTAACTTTGAAGTAGAGGGCTTGCAGGTTCATGAAATTCATAGGACCTAGCCTCTTTCCACTATCTCCTCTGGCCTTAAGGAAGTCAATCATGACCTTCCTCTCTTCATGGGTCCGTTTATTGAAGGCAATGGTCTTTTTGGACTGTTGTTTGGCTTTTTCTTCTTCTTCTTCTTCAGCCTTTTTCTTCTTTGCCAACTGACCTTGCTGACCCATGAAGGCTCTGTAGACTTCTTTAGTTGATAGTTTCTCAAGGTAGTCTGCATCCTCACCATGAGAGACTAAAGTCTTTATCCACTCCTCCCTCATTTCTTTAGCTAGTTCAGAATCGGTTATTCTGAACTTAGCTGCTTCTTTCTTCTTCTTCTCCAATTCTTCTTCTTCTTTATTGAATTGTTCCTGCAGTTGAAGAGCAAGAGCTGCATCTTCTTCAATCCAGTCAACTGCAGGAATCTTTCTTTTCAGTTCATCCAGCTGTTTAGCATACAGCTGGATGGTTTGTTCTCTTAGGAGAATGGCTGTTTTTCTTTCTTGAGCCTTTTTCATGTCAGCCATCTCCTCTTCTTCTCTTCTTCTTCTTTTCTCTTCCCTCTCTCTTTTCTCTTTTAGCAACCTCTCTTCAACTTCATCAGTCATGATTCCCTTTCCTTTGTTTACATTGGATGCCTCTGCTTCAGCTTCACTGATCACAACAGCAGATGATGATGCTGCTATTGGGATCTCTGCCTCAGCTTCAATGGCAAGTTGAGAGATTAACAAGGGACGGTCACTGTCTTCATCAAGTTTATACTCAGGACCTTCTATTTCTCTCAGTTGATCCCTAATTGAAGATCTTGTGCCAAAAGCTGCAGATGTGATGTCAACTTGTGGAGTATCAGAGTTGGAGTCAGTATCAGAAGTTGACACAGTCTCTTCTTGAGGAATCAGTCCTTCTTTTTCAAGATGGGCTTTGATGATGACCATCATTGCCTGGCTCTCCAGTGAGTTAATATTGCAGATGTTGGCTATGAGCTGAAAAATCTTGAATAGGAAGTCTGAGGGCAGCTGAAGGATGTTCCTGGTGTTGATGATGAGAGAGGAGCCGTTGCTGAGCAGGAGAGTGTGGTCAAGGGACTTAGTGCTCACCCAACCTAGCACGTCCAAGTCCTTGACCAGGAAGGCATACAGGAATCTTCGAAGGCCCAGAACTTCTTCTTCAGTGAGAAGACTGCTCCTTGTTATTTCAAGATTGCTAGGAGTCAGTCTCCTTTCTGCGGCCGCCGAGGATTCAGGATAAGCTACCCGATGTGCTTGCTTGTAGGAATCTTTGGAACCTGGGTAGATTATCCTCCATCAGGTCATGGAACCTGCCAATGGCAAGTTCTGCTGAGAGATCTGTTGAGGTGTTGATGCAGTTAGTTAAATGCAGATGTAGGACTTGGAGGGCATTGAGAGAGTTCCAGTTTAGCTCTTCTACTCCGCTGAACTCCCATCCAATCCAAAACCTCTCAGATGATCCATCATACCCCCAAGCTAGAATGGAGTCAAATTCTAGCTTCTTTGATGATCTGAATAGTTGGGGGGTTGAGGATTGACCAATGATAGCTGCTGCTTCAGGAAGGATGTTGAATGATGTATTTGTTTGTTCTGTGTCTTCAACATCATTCAGCATTTCATCGATAGCCCTGACGACCAACTTCCAGTCTTCAGATGTTTCTTCGTCTTCATTATCTGGGACTGGCAAGTCATGAACTTGGACAAAAGCTGGCTTGTATTGTGAGCTTTGAAGTACAACCTGCTCTTGAATCCAGTCGTCAAGACTGTCTGTATCTTCTTCCATAGAAACCATCTCCCCCTTTTTGGTTGCATCAGCAGACAGGTAAGCATCAGTTTGGGTGCCTACTGATACAAGAGAGGGAGTGGCTAAAGTTGGGCATTTATGGGCCTCATGCATAGTGACTTGGTGTCTTAGTTTGGACATTTCAGCCTCTAGCATAGCCACCCTGGCCGTCAATTCCAAGTTATGAAGTTTCAGTCTGTCCTCATCCACAGTTGTGGAATCCTTGGACCCAGATGGGGCCGTAGGCCGAGCCTCAGCATCCCCATCACCCGTGGTTTCTTGGCGCCTGGGATTCCTCTCAGTGAGGGGAGTTTCCAAGGAAACACCCTCACCATGAGTTGCCGTGGTTGAGGTCTTAAAGATGTTGTCACTGTCCTCCTGGTCATTTGATGGACCAGTAGTAGTGACAGCCTCTTCCACATCCACTCCTTCATTACTCCTGGAGTGGACCTTCAAGGGTGAAGAACTTGGGTTGGGTGTTTCGGAAGCAAGACCAATCAGTACCTCCTTGATAGTGGTAGTGGGAGAAGGTACATCACTTTGGTCAGGTTCCTCAACACTTAAGTTCAAAGAAGATAGGAATGGCTCAAAGGGCTGTTCTTTGGATCCGGGAAGTGATCCTAATCCTAATAGAGAGACTTCCGAAGGAGTCTCCCTAACAATGTGGCTTTCCCTTATGATATTCTCACTAGAATGTTGTGATTCTGAGTGAGGGATGTTGGCTTAGGTTTGGGCCTTGGAGGCAAGAGAAGAAGGAGTTCTCTTGCCCCTCTTCCTTGTATATTTGGCTGCAACCGGGGCCCTGTGTTCCGGTTGAGCAATCAAACTGTGGGTGAGTAATGTATGTGCCTGTGCATCCTTAGTAGAATGCACAGGGGTTCGATCAAGGGAAACAGTAGTTTAAGTTTGTGGCAGTGAGGTGGAGGGTGTGGGATCAGTATCAGCTGGGTTTGCTGAACTGTCACCCTGGGCACTTTGCGTGTTCAACATTGTAGACAACAATGGAACATCGGCCCCTGAGAACTTTGATGAAACTGTTCTCATGCTTTGAAAAATGTTGTTCTTATGTCCCAAAATTGAGTAGATTCTTGCAGTTTTTGAAAGATCTTGGTGCTAAATGTTGAACACTTCCTGCAAGAATCTTGGGTACATGAAGAACTGTGATTTCACCCCTTCTTGAAGGTTGTATCTCAAACCTTCAAGAATGAGGTGAGAAAAATTGAAACCCGCCCCAGTTATCATACCGTGAATTGCCGACGCAAGTCTGGAGCTGAGTTGGTTCCAGCCACTTCTCTTCTGGGATATGCATTGGAGAAGAGTGTGGCAGAGATACTTCCATTTGGGACCCATGAGTGCCTTCTCTATCGTATACTCTGATTGATTCCCAGTGTACCCTATGGATACAAAGGTCCTCATGTATACGTCTCTTGGGTAAGAGGTGGCGTCCCCTTCATCTTGAAGCTTGAGGTGTTGGCGGAGCTTTGCTTCAGTGATGATCATCTCTTTGCCGTCTACTATTCCTTTGATTTGGGGAGTGCCCTGGTCAGTAGAATACACGGCTGAGCTCCAAAAATCTTCCATGTGGGAAGTATAGATGGTTGGGTTGACTGTTAGGGCATGGAGGATTTTGGACCGACAAAGGAAGTCGATCATATCATTGAAACATTCAGATTTCTTGCCCTTTATTAGGCATGCAGTGAGATTGTGATATGGGGAAAACTTGTCGTTGGGGTTGTTTATGTCTGCGCCTGACATTTTATGGAGTTGGAGGGAAGAGAGAAGGGTGTTTGAATGGTGGTTAATTATGGAGGGCTTTGAATGCTGTGGGGACGGGAGAGAAAGTGATGGGTTTAGGGTTTGAAATTGAATATGAAGAGGTTGTGAGAACGTTTGAAATTGTGATATAACGGTAGACGAAGAAAAAGCAACCTTACTTGTACAGTACAACCTGTTTCACTTTTCATTGTTACAGCTGTAAAGCACTCGAGCAGTCATGGTAAAGACTGAGAGTAGTTTTTACCGCGGTTAAAAGTTAATGTAGACTTGTTTTACCCATCAGCAGCAAACTTGGTTGCTGCCGATGGTGTGCTATCCGCTGCAAACTTGGTTGCTGCGGATAGTGAAGTCTTTCAGCAGCAGATTTGGTAGCTGCTGACTGTTGTATTCATTCCGTAGCAAAAAGGTTGCTGCTGACCGCCTTAAAGCTATCCGCAGGAAACTTGTTCCTGCTGATAACTTAAAGCGATCAGTGGCAAAGACTTTGCTGCTGAAGAGTAAATCTGTCAGCAGTGAAAAAGTGCTGCTGACTATAACCTTTTATTAAGAACAAAAACATAGACATATTTACAAGGAAGGATAAAAATTGAGATATGTCTTATTCAAAGTTCATCATGCCAATTGATTCAACTAGATATCGAAATCTTGCTTCATCAAAAGGTTTAGTGAACAAATCAGCATATTGCTCATTTGTGTGAACCTTGGATAGGACAATTCTCCTTTCCTCAGCTTGTTCCTGATAAAGTGATACCTGATGTCGATGTGCTTAGTCTTGGAATGCTGCACTGGATTATTCGTGATAGAGATTGCACTCATGTTGTCAATGTGAATTGGAGTCTGCATGAAGGTCATTCCATAGTCAAGCATTTGATTTTGGATCCAGATGACCTGTGCACAGCAGCTTGAAGCTGCAATGTATTCTGGTTCAGCTGTTGAAGTAGAGACACATGTTTGCTTTTTGCATTGCCATGAGATGAGCCTTCCTCCAAGAAATTGACATCCCCTAGATGTGGACTTTTTTTCCAAGTTACAACCCCCATAGTCACTGTCAGTGTAGGAATAGAGATTGACATTTCCATTCTTTGGATACCATAGCCCATGTTTTGGAGCTCCCTTTAGGTATCTAAGGATCCTTTTGACAGCTTGAAGATGAGACACTTTTGGAGCTGCTTGAAATCTTGCGCAAAGACAAACTGCAAACATGATATCTGGTCTTGAGGCAGTGAGATACATGAGAGAACCTATCATTGCTCTGTACTGATGTTGATCAGTGTCTTGTCCTTCTTTATCCGGAGATAATCGATGGTGCACTTGCATAGGAGTTCTTGCAGCAGAGCAGTCAGCCATTTTGAACCTCTCCAAGTTGCTTTTTACATACTTGGATTGGCTTATGAAGATTCCATTTGGTACCTGTTTGACTTGAAGTCCTAAAAAGAAATTTAGTTCACTCATTGAACTCATTTCAAATTTGGAATGCATCAGAACTTCAAAGTCTTTGCAGAGCTTCTTTCTTGTAGATCCAAAGATAATGTCATCAACATAAATCTGGACCAACAAAATTTCTCCCCCTTCATCTTTGATGAATAATGTCTGATCAATGGCCCCCCTTCTGAAGTTGTTGCTAAGTAGATATCCAGATAAAGTTTCGTACTAGGCTCTTGGGGCTTGGTGTAAGCCATATAGAGCTTTGTCCAGTTTTAAGACCTTATTTGGATGTGCAGGATCCACAAAGCCTGGAGGCTGTTTGACATAGACCTCTTCACCAATCTTTCCATACAAGAAGGCACTCTTCACATCCATTTGATAGATCATAAAGTTTTTTGATGCAGCATATGCCAGAAAGATTCTGATGGCCTCCAGACGGGCCACAGGAGCAAAGACTTCATCATAGTCAATGCCTTCTTCTTAAGTGTAGCCTTGAGCTACCAGTCTGGCTTTGTTCTTGACCACGATGCCCCTTTCATCTTGCTTGTTTCTGAAGACCCATCTTGTTCCAATGTCTGTTTGACCTGGTGGAAGATCAACAAGCTTCCAAACATCTTTTCTTTTGAATTGCAGCAATTCTTCCTGCATTGCTTCAATCCAGCTGTTGTGCTTGAGAGCTTCATCAATCTTCTTGGGTTCCACCTGAGATAGAAAACAAGAGAACAAACAAATGTTGGCTTCATGAGACTTACTTCTTGTCTGGATACCTGTGTGGACTTGGCCAATGATGTTTTCCAGAGGATGCTCTTTGTTTATTCTCTGTGCTGGTATCACATCCAGTCGTATTCCCTCTTCAAGATTACTTTGGTTTAGATCAAGATTGTCTTCAGTTGTGAGGAGAGGAGCTTGGAGGTTCTGATCATTGTGTTCCACATTGTCAGCAGTATTAGCATCGGAGGCCTCTTCAGCATGGATTGAGGAGGCTTCATTAAAGATTTCTTGGTCAGAGAGATTGCTGCTTGTGGTGTTGGAAGTACTGGCTTCACCTGTACCGGCTTCAATAGCTTCTGCCACTGATGGAGGATCAATGGATGGCCTTTTCATCCTGATGTAGGGACTGGGAAAATCCAGTCTGTAGTCAGTAGAAGAGGTTGAGGCAGAAGATGTTGATTTTGAAGAAGAACACTCCATATTTGAGAAAATGAGAGGCTCAAATATCTGGGTGAAGGAGTCTATATCAAAGAGCCAGTTAGGACCTTTGCCTTGTTCACAGACAACATGTTCCCTGCATTCCACATTAGCAGATTCTTCCACAATCCGAGTCCTAGAATTGAACACTCGGTAGGCCTTTGATTGAGAGGAGTAACCCACAAAGTAACCTTCATCAGACTTTGCACCGAATTTAGGAAGAACTCCATGTGTGATGAGGATGGTACATGGACATCCAAAGGGCTTCAGGAAGCCAATGTAGGGAACTCTTTTGAGCCATAGTTCATAGGGTGTTTTCTGGAGAGGCTTAACAATAAGGACTCTATTCTGCACATAACAAGCTGTGCTTACTGCTTCTGCCCAGAAAGTAAGGGGCAGCTTTGAGTCAGCCAGCATAGATCTTGCTGATTCAATCAGAGTCCTATTTCTTCTTTCAGCAACCCCATTTTGTTGAGGGGTTCTTGGAGCACTGTATTGCCTTTCAATGCCCTTGCTCTCACAGAAACTGTTCAAGGTGTGATTTTTGAACTCTGTTCCCTGATCACACCTTATGATCTTTACCTTCAGATTGCTTTGATTCTCTACCCTAAGAATATAGGATTTGAGAATCTCAGCAGTTTCATCTTTTGTTCTTAGGAAGAATACCCATGAGAATCTGGAGAAGTCATCAGTTATCACCAGACAGTAGGACTTTTTGCCCATTGACATGACATTCGTAGGACCAAAGAGATCCATATGCAGTAGCTGGAGAGGGGTGTCATTTGTGTTCAATGTCTTGGGCTTGTGGGAACTTTTGTGTTGTTTTCCCTTTAAGCAGGCAATGCAGTGATCGTCTAGCTGGAATTCTTTGTCAGGAAGCCCTCTGACAAGATTGTCCTTCACTAATTTATTGATTGTTTTGATGTTGACATGGCTTAACCTCCTGTGCCAAAGAGCGGATTCATCAACTGATGCCTTTGACAGAAAACATGAAACACTACCGGATGGAGTGGCTTCATTCATGTCAAGCACATATAAGTTGTCCTTTCTACGAGCAGTTAGGAGAATCTTCTCTGGAGGGGGTTTAGATAGACCAGGAGCTAACACAAAACATTCTTTGTCAGTGAAGAGCATCCAATGCTTTTGATCACATACTTGGGAAACACTCATGAGATTGAAGTCAAGTTCTTTAACATAGTTGACTCTTTCAATACTCATCCTTTCATTGGACACAGTTCCTTGTCCAATGATAGATCCACCTTTTGAGTCACTCCCAAAGGCAACATATCCTCCATTGAAATGTCTGAAGTTAGAGAGGATGGACCTGTTGCATGTCATGTGCCTGGAACAGCCGCTATCTACCACCCAAGTATTGTGTTTGTTGCCTGGCTGTCCCTGCACATGGAAGATATCTAATTAGTGGGAGGGTCATTGTAGCATGCAGCATTGTAGAAGATCGTTGCTAATTTGCCATTGTTAGCATGCTTGCAGTCAATGGAACCAATAGTTATGCTTGGAGATTGTTTGGCCTTCCATTGCTGTGTTGGTGGTTTTCTAGCTTTCTTTGCATTGTCGGCAGAAGATATTGTTGCTGACAATTTTGGCTTATCCGCAGCTGATTTTGCTGCTGAGGGCTTTGCTGGAGCAGTAGCAGTTTTTGCTTTGTCAGCAGCAGATACTTTTGCTGCTGATGCCGTTGTTTTTGATTTTGCTTTGTCAGCAGCAGAGACTTTTGCTGCTGGAGGCTTTGCCTTTTGTTTCCTGGACTTTACTCTATCAGCAGCGATTTTGTTTGCTGCTGATGGGTTGAACACAGATGAACGATTTGCAACTTGGTTAAAAGGGTTGAACTTGCATGTTGCAGCAAAGTGGTTTGATTCCCCACATATGATGCAAGTTTGTTGAGGTTTCTGCATCTTCACTCTTTGAGGGGATAGAGATTCTCTGAACTTTGTTGCCTTTGCATCATAGCTTCTCACCTGTTTGTTTCTGTTTGTTTTCTCAAAGGCATGCTGCTTTGAGTTTCTTTGGTGTTCACGGTAGTGAAAGCAGGTGCTGGCAGTGTGATTGTATTTGCCACACACAAAGCATGATATTGTTATCTTGTCCCTGTGAGAGTCCACATAGTTCTTATTTTGAAACAAATCTTTGAAGCTCCAGGGATGAGCTTTGTTATGTTCAAAGGTGGCTTCTTCTAGTGTCCTTTGAACATATGGACCTTATTCTTCAGGTGTATGAGAAATATCAAACGCTTTTGACTTTGACTGAGATTTGGGGTTGGTGAAACCTGATGTCTCTCCCTTTTCAATGATTAGCTTTCTTCCACCTGGAGGATAGCTAATCTTGATTTGTTTGAATGGGATGGGAGCTGGAATGGTTGGAATAACAACATGACAACCGGCTTCAGAGAAAGGAGCAGATGGGACTGCACTAGTTTCACAGTGGTCTGAGCAGGTTGACTCAGATTCTGAAGAGGTGGAGCAGTCTTCCACAAAACATGCATCCATTGAAGGATCAAGGTTTCGGTTTGCCATGTCAAGGTTTGCAGTATTAAAGCTTGGTTGGTGAATGGCAACATAATCAGCAGGAGGAGGAACTGTCTGGTACTCGTCACTATGACATCCAAGTCCAGTTTTTACCCTTTCATGGACTTGAATATCTAACAATCTTTGTAACTTTTTAGATGAAAACTCATATTTTTCAACATGAACTTTCTGTTTAGCCAGTTCAGCTCTGGTAGCTTTAAGTTTTACTAATAGATCATCAATCTGAGTTTCTAGATTGGTTTGTTCATGTTTTAATGAAGAAATCTTTTTCTTAAGGCAGTTAATTTTTTCTTTGTAAGTATCTTCGACCTTTTTGAATTCAGACTTCATTTGATGAAACTCTTCATTTTGATCTATCAGATTTTGGTTATGCTTTCTATAACCTAAAACTTTGTCAATGCAAGCTTGAGAGCAAAGATGTTCAAATACCTGAGGTGGTATCTCTGCATTTTCTACCATAAGTGCTTGGTTGGAGGCAGGAACATCTTCATATTGAAAACTCCAGTCAAAGTCTGAAGTTCCAACATTTGCACAGGCTGCAGTTTGTGCTGGAGGAGTTCCTTGCTGCCGCCTGGGCTGACCTTGGTAAGCTTGTCTTTGATGGCTGGCACCCTGATTGGCTTTAGGTGCCTTGCACTCCCTAGCAAAGTGACCCATTTGGTTACAGTTGTAACATCGGATCTTGCTTTTATCAAGCCCAACTCTGGTGTTTGAGTTGTTGCTTGGAACTGATCTCCCGGTTCTAGAATAAAACCTTTTTGCTCTGAGGGAGAGCATGGCATATGAGTGCTGAATATCCATTTCTTCAAGATCATCTGGATGAAAGCATTCCAGATCCTCCTTTATGAAGTACATGCTGCTTGAGTTGTCAGAGACAAAAGCAGTAGAGGTTGGCTGTTGAGGAGGTGCCTCAAGTAGAAATGGTGATGAGTTGGATTGTGAAGAAGTTGGTGTTTGAGGATGAGTAACAATGGGAGGATAGTAGTTGCTTGCACTAGGACCAGAATGATCAGAGTGAAGCGCTGAGGTGGTGGTAGAGGAAGTGGTAGCTGATTGATAACTGGAGCTCCTTTCTTTAGCTTGAATCATTTCTAATTCATAGGTTTTGAGCATGCCAAAGAGCTCAGTCATCTGAAGAGTCTTCAAATTCTCTGTTCTTCTGATGGACACTGTATATAATGTCCAACAACTAGGAAGAGATCTTATGAACTTCTTGAGAATGTCTTCATTCTCCAGCTTTACCTTGGAGCACTGCAGTTCTCCAACCAGGTACGTGTACCAGTTATATAAAACTGTTAGTGACTCACCTTCTTTCCAGACGAAGTTTTCATACTGTTTCTTGAGAATGTCACGTCTGTTCTCCTTGACCTCCTCAGATCCAGCAAACATCTTTTCCAGGGCTCCCCATAATTCCTTAGCAGTTTTGTGAGCCTTGAAATTGTGAAAAACTTCATTTGGAAGGCACATTTGGATAGCTCCTAATGCCTTGAAGTCCACCTCCATTTTCTTGATGTCTTCTTCAGAATACTTGGAGGGTTCCTTAGGAACTAGTGGTCCTCCGGAGTAAGCAGAGGCCACCATAGGAACATAAGGTCCATCCCTTATGGATTTCCACATTTCGTATTCATGGTAGCAGAAGAAGCTTTCCATACGGTTCTTCCACATATCATAGTCCTCCCCAGACACCAACCTCGGTGGTCGGTTGATACTGCCGATGTCTTCAGATCCATGACTTTGTGCCATTTTGTTTTGTGTGACTTGATCAAGAATAGAGTTTTGAATAGAATCAGAAAGTGATTAAACAAATGTTAGTTTGTTTAATCTTGAGCCAAAGCTCTGATACCACTTGTAGGATCGTAAGATTACAAGGTGATTCTGTTCTAGTTGATATTGGCGGAAACAATAACAACCAACAAAGTAAACAAGTAGACAGCAAGAATACTGATAAATGCACTGTTGTATTAAACTTCTGAGATTACAAGTTTACAAGTAAAACACTATTAAGAAGCACTATGAAAGCACATCAAGCACACTTACAATGAAGTGTTTACACAGTATTTATAGTAACTTAGAATCAAGACAGACCCTTGATTCTAAGGATCAGATCTAACACAAGCCGTTGATCTTGTTTATTAATCTAAATTACACGTAAAGGCTAATCTAGATAACTTTACTGAAACGTCTTCTTAGGCATCATTGTTTGCATGCTTGGAGACGCGCGTCATTGTCCTTTATTGGTTGCACCAGTGAGGTTCCTTCTGCTTGGAGTGTGGCAGTTGCTTTTGCAGACAGGTGTCAGAGGCGCTTCACATGGATAGTCAGCTGCAATGTTTGGTCTTCAGAGAATAGAGCTATCAGCAGCAGAGATGAGAACAATGCTGCTGATAAGACTATCAGCAGCAACTTGTGTTGAACGCTGCTGATAAGCCTATCAGCAGCAACAAGTGTTGAATGCTGCTGATAAGCCTATCAGCAGCAACATGTGTTGAGTGCTGCTGATAAGCTTATCAGCAGCAACAAGTGTTGAATGCTGCTGATATGCCTATCAGCAGCAACAAGTGTTGAATGCTGCTGATAAGCCTATCAGCAGCATTTGTACTTAGAATAATTTGGTAGCAATCGGTCTTTGGTTCTACATGCTCACTTGGTTCAGGTTCAGAATTAATACTATACCATCTATCTTCAGTCGGGTAATATATGCTTCATCGATTAAATGCCCAAACACAGGTGTGTGAATAGGTATGGGCTCTTAAGTTCCAGCCCTCAAGAATTATACAAATACCCTTTTATCCACATGTTTCACCTGTAATCGCTGTCCTATCTATGGAAGATTCGGCAAGAAGTGATTGATAAGCAGTTAGACAAAGCGACAATACAGTAGAAACCTAAATCTCTCAGCTGCGTCAATTTGCTCTAACATAGACTTTTAAATATAGCGTGAGAAATTGTATCCTCTGTTTAGTGAAAGACCAACCATGGAAGAAGCCAAATCATGGCCCATGGCGTCTTTTCCAGCTTTACGTGCCGATATACACATAATTATGATATATGCAAAAATATCTCCACTCATCTTGTAGCCATCTTTTCTTGTACGATGGGTAGTCTCTCCTCCCAACATAACCCATTCGCTGCCTCCAACAACCATCAATAACATACTCTTGATAGGTAGTAGTATTTGTTGCTTGGTCATTGAATTATAGAACTTAACGGATCGTGTCTTCAGAAATTGCTATCCGTTGATTAGCCACGGTATCTCTAATTACGTTTGGAGTAGATCTGCAATCTAGTTCCGCTATGTCCCAGAACTGTTCAATATAGGGACGAGAGACAATTGGATTAGATTAGATAGCATATGAAATCCTGGACCGATTCAGAAAAGTCACTATCTCTTGGTAGTTGACAGCCGCACCTTTCCATTCTGGTTCGGTGAGTGCCAGCAAGTTAAACTCATCAGTGTAAGCTCATCTTGCCATACCTGCAATTAAACACAATAAAACAAGATCAGAACCATTCATGAACAAGATATACATGTATTAAACATAGACACTGTAACATCCCGAATATCCGAAAGTTAATGGTTTGACCCGACTCTTTATTAGATGAGAAAAAATGTAAGGTTTTCTTGCGAAGATTTATTTATTTGACTTAGATGAGAAGACCCAGTTAGTCGTTAATGCCTGGTTTGAGAACGAATTACGCATAACGGAAATACAGGGACCCGAAAGTAAACATGAGATGGTTTAAATAAAAGTTTGAGGAAAACCCTAGGCCATTAGGCCTAGGTGTTGAAGCACAGTTTGTGACTGATGATTTATCCGTATTTGTTTAGAATTGTTTGCAACAGTTAAGAGGGAGTCTATTAGAGCATGTTTTTGTAACTGTAGAAAAAATTCTAAGTGTATGTGTAGCAAACATGTTAAGTTCGCCTAAGGGAATGTTTGGGCGAACTTAAGTAGCGAACTTAGTAAGTTCGCCTATAAAATTATATTCGTATGACTCGTTTGGTATGAATAATGTATCATTTCTGTTACATCTATATCTTCTGTATTTGTGTTTGTGACTGACTCGCTTCGTGCTTCCGTCTCATACGTTGAATCATCGAGTAATTCGTTATGATCGTGGAGTTTCTACATGTTTGGAGACGCCACAGGGACTTAACTAGGTGTGTGCTATGGCAAGAGGGAGGGAGATCTGACGAGGAGGGGGGCGACGATGGTGAATCGGTGGTGGTTCTACAGCGGAGTCTAGCGGGGGAACAACTATTAAGGTAACCCTCAACTATCACTCTTTTACTTCTTTCCGGTTGTATTGTAAAAGACCCGATTGGGGTTTGGGTTTCGCGACCATGATGGATGCGAAGGTGGAGTTGCTGGAGGAGATGGCCACGGCTGTGGTCGATGTAGCAGGCGCATGGCGGCAGAAGGATAGTGCTTGATGGTGGTATTAAGCCGACGGGGACAGCGGTGAAGGTGCCCATGATGACGGTCGTGGTGGCAACGTGAGACGGAGGAGAGCAAGGGTGGTGCTCGGCGTCCGATGTGAAGGTGATGATGGCGGAGTACTACGACATCAAGCAAGGGTGGATGGGGGCAACCGTTAAGGTTTCATGGTGAAGAAGAATAGGTCGGCTCACACGATGGTGAATAGTGGGGGTTTTAGAAGTCATTACCAAGGCCGGTTAGGGTGATGCGTAGCATGGTTTACACGTATGCATGGAAAAACCTGACTCACGTATACGCGTTCTGTGGGGTTCGGGCTTGCATGGGGACATTCTTGCTAATTAGGGTTTTTGCATGATGTGGGATACGTGCATGCATGGGAACCTAGTTTGGATATACGAGTTCTAAACGGGTCACGAACGGTCCGGTAGGGAGGTAACGTGAAAGTAGGGTTTCATGGAGTTGGTTTGACAAGTAGATGGGATGAATGGTGGGATCTTTTTATATTGTTATACGTTATCCAACGTATGTTTCCAACGTTTCCTGATTGTGTGATCATACCTTTGACAAGTTTGGGATTCGAGCATGGACGGGCGAGTTATAGAACAAGGATCAGGACGTGGCATAACCTGTGAGTTTCTAATCCCCTCTTTTAAGCGCTTTACTATTTTGGGGCTATCGTACATACTTGCATGTTTTATTAAACAAACATATTACGAGTTATGATTTAAACATGAAGTGTTTTATAAGACCATTATGTAATAATGAGCTAAGGATCGTTATGGGATCCCTAGGATGGGTGAACAAGAGTTGGGATGATCTGTATATGTCATGTTATGAGTTAGTCGGGATGAGTCTGGAATTTGGTTAAACATGTGATGGTTATATAAGGAGAGTTAGCAGGGGAACCCATACGTGGTTCATTAACAAGTTAAGTAAATGCTAGTATGTTGTTAAGAGTCATGTGTTTGATGTTGTGTGTATTGTGTCGTTGTCCTCGTGACACGGTGAGTATCATGTTTGCATGGGTCTAGGTGGTGTCCATGGTATGTACGGGCTATAAGTCGGTACGATGTTTGTGTGTTGTATAATTACCTATTCGGAAAGAGTTGGGTAATGGGTCTAGACGTTAAGAGGATACGTCTAAAGTAAGTATTGGATTACACACGTAAGTGATCCATGAAAGGGTGGTGAGTCATAGTACATGTACAAGTTGTATCATGTGTATATATTTGTTGCTTTGTGTGCTTGCATTGTTGTCCGTGTGAAGGCTTAACAGTGGTGTGGAGGATGGAGTCCTTCGGGGTCATCATCCTATGGGTGATGTGTCAGTCACCGTATGGTAGATGATATAGTCACCGTGTGGGTGGCTGGGTAGTCATCGTAGATGACGAGTGTGTCACTATGCTTAGTGGTGGGGCCATGTAACAAGGGTATAGCTAAGCTTAGGACAAGTATCCCGACGGGGATAACCCTGACGAGGGTGCGGTGATGAGGTATGTGTTTATGTGCATTTATATGTGTTAAATTGCATGCAAGTGATGAGTTATATTAAATGTGTACGAGAAGATATTGATGTGATAAATAGATGGAATAAATGTGGTGTGTCGAGTTAGATTGACCGTTGTGTCGAACGAGTACATCGTGTACAACTATTGTGTCAGTTGATTTGTTAGATTCTTGGTCAGGGCTGGTTAAGCCAGTATATAGAGGTTTGTTGAGTTAACCTGTGTACGGTTCATATATATATATATGTATATATATATATATGGTAAATTGTGTGTTATCAGAGTAGTAAGCTCGATCCAGGTTGGAGAGACTTACTGAGTATAATTAGCGGGGTGAGTCTGGGGTGGTGTATCCTTTGGAAGATGGTAAGATAACAGGGTTATCTATATGGGGATATTTTGTAAAACTATTTTTATAAGGACCAGAGGGTCTTGAGTGGAAGTAAATTTTAAATGAGACGAGTTGGCTTTTGTTAGTTTAAACTGTTAGAACTCACTCAGCGTAGCTAACTTTATATGTACGTTAGATTGATTTGCAGGTTAGTCTGCAGGACGAGGTATCTTGGCTTGGAAGCGGGGCTACTCGGGTTGGTGCGCATGCATTCGTCAGGTAATGTTATGAAAGCTAACGAGTTTAAAGATAACATTACTTTGAGAAAGACTTCCGTTGTTTACTTAAATGAAAGTTAAGTGTTTTTATTGAGTTTACCTAGTGATGATAACCAACTGTAGGGTGCCTGGTTTGGGGCCTTACAAGTTGGTATCAAAGCCGTGGTTTAAGTGAAAATTGGTGTTTTTAAACAAATAAAATGCCTTAACTTAAACTGAAAATGGGACGAGGGTGAAGCGAATGCCACCACGAGTAACCGCGAGCCAAGAGGTATGTCTTTTGAGTTGAGCAATAATTATTATTTACCATTGGTGTAGTGTTACACTAGGTGAAGTAATTGATGTGAGTAAGTGATTTATGGTTCCGTGTGGGATCATGCTGTGTGCTATGTGCTATAGTAGTATGTAGAACTACGTGAAGTGTGTGGTGTGATTAAATGAGACTATGATGTGAGTTGACTAATGTGGAGTAACTTTAACTGTAACTATGTGAGATACTTTGGTGTGTCGATATGATTTAGTAATTTTGTGTGTAACCTTGGAAGGTGTGAAATTGTGATAAATATGATGACTTGCTAGATTATTGTGTGGTGCTATGTGAGTTGTGTGGGATGCATGTGCATCAGGGGTGTGTGAGAGATAGAAAGCTAGTGTGAATCTGATGGGGAAAGTTTGGAATCCGAGCAGTAATGTGGACCACCGAATTGCATTTGATCACCGTGATTTGGCAGTCCATGATTACTCTCATATTCTAAATTTGATGCCCATAGTAATCACTCCAACGTTCTATCTGGTGCAAGTACTGATGGCCATGATGATTCGGACTAGATGGATTAGGCGGGGAACTCTCATCAGGAGGTTGACGGAACGGCGGGCTAGACGTGTAGCTGCTATTCGTACATTTATCTTTAGGAGAAGACGGATCTTAGCACCTGTTCCGTTGACGGTGAATCCACCGGCGGATGAGGATGAGCAGGAGCTACCAGCACAGCTATGATGGGTGGACTTAGTAGATCCTTCTATAGGAGAAGTGGCTGGCAAGGAAGGAACGTATTTGCGGTTAGGCATCAGCCTCCGAGGCAAGATTGGGATCGGAAAACGGATGGCTGGAGGAATCTGACGATGAGGAACAAGTGGGTGATAACTTTGACTTGTTCATTGATTAGAGCATTGGTGGTTACCACGAGAGGACTAGAGCATTTTGAGTAGTGGTCGTCATGCACTTTTGTGATGAAATATTTGTTCTTGGTTTTTCAATTGCTTGATTCTAACCATGACAGTGAATCTTACCATGGGATGGTTTAAAACGTAGTTAGTGATAGTTACATGTGTGATAGCTTGCTATTGGTGGTGCAGTGTTAATTATGTGATTAACTTTTGAACAACGTGAGTTCATACTAAATGTAATATTTGATGTGATGCTAGAGCTTGGTTGATTAGACAGTATGAGTAGACCTGTATAGACCGGAGTTTTGATTTTGTGTGTGTGTGTCTATAGTCTTATGACAATGTCACCTTTGTGTTATGTCTACGTGATTTTTGAAGTGTAAGAAGCGTGATGCACCTTGTGTAGTTGTTCAAGATGAGGTCCTGTGGGAAATAAAAAATATACATCTTTGGCATGTATAAATGTTCAAGACGAGGTCCTGTGTGAAAATTGTAGCTATATACCTTATGTTGAGGTATGCTTGTTTAGGACCAGATCATGTGGGGAAATAAGATATTTTTATATCTTGTGTGTTTGAATGTTTAGGGGTGTTTTGTGTCTAGACTGAGAAGTGTGTCGTCTTGAAGTATGGGTACGACCCGTATGGGTACGACCGAGTAAACTCTGATGAGTATATGATGACGTGTGGCAGGGGCTACCGTTGTAGTGAGTAAGAGGTAAGGTTCAGGAGTTTGTGTGTCTATAAATGACGAGTTCATATTTTATACACGTAGATTTACTCAGATCTAGCAGTTGTGCTTGTGCACATGATGTGTGTTTAGAGTTTGGGGTTACTAGTACATGTGTAGAACAATGTATGTTCTGTAGTTGTGTGTGTCCTTGTAGTACCCGCTTAGTCGTGCATAGGACGGGTGGTCAGTGTGCTCAAGCATTGTATTTCTATCTTGATGATTTTTCTCGATGTTGATTCAACGAGGTGGTGCGAGGAGTTTTGACGTCTTCCTAGACGATCGGTGAGGTGCTCTTACGAGATGCCTATTATTATATCTTGGGAATTCGGAGCACGAAGCCAGTGGGCGGAGCTGTAGAGTTAGTGATGAAGGCAGTTATGTGGACGCTGGACCAGAGATACCCATGATGAGATCAAGGTGATGACGTTGAAGATGTCAGCATGTAGTTAACAAGGTGACGAAGGGCCTTCATGGAACATGTTCCAGATGCAGGATTCAGTCGAGGTCAGACACCAGATGAATAGGGATGTTTTCCCGGACGAGACGACAAATAGCCGATGCTTGTGAGCAGACGGACTTCGTGTTCGTAAATTATAAATGAGATATGGTCGGTGATCGCATGGTAATGAATAAAGAGATACTATGGTAGATGAATTTTGTGGAGACCAGCGTAGGTTTGTTCAAGCTCCTAGAGAGCATCTAAGAGGGGCAAAGGTATTACCCTTATAGTTAGGACGGCGGGCTTGAGTTTGAGGGATCATCTCAATATAACAATCGGACTATGATAAAAAGAAGTATGAGGAGTATATAATGGTGAAATAGTGAGTGCTTCTACTCGTGGAAGTAGGAAACCTACTTGGAAGGAGGATAGTTGGAATGACGAGATTATCGGGACTATGTAAGAGACAATGGAAAATGTGCTGACATGATGCTTATAAAGATGCATTGAATGCAAGGAGTGTGGTACTAAGGGGCATCTAACAATAAGCCGCTGATGGTGTTACTAATGAGAGGGTACTAAGTAAATCATATGTAGATCAGTATCGTGCCATGATTTTATGGCTGGAGTGATGCAAGACAATGGAATGTGTAGGTAAAAACCTACAAGTCCCAATTCGAAAGCAAGCAGTGAAGAGGGTTTCTTTGGACACCAGGGGTGGCGATCGAATTGCTAAGAAAAGTAACAGATTAGTTAATTGTGCCAGCAAGTGCTTGTCACCAAATGGATTTGGTGCACGTTCGAGTAAGAACGGAAGGATATGTTGGTCGGTTTGTAGTGACACAGGATTCGAGGACGAATCCCCTTTTAAGGGGGGTAGACTTGTAACATCCTGAATATCCGAAAGTTAATGGTTTGACCCGACTCTTTATTAGATGAGAAAAAATTGTAAGCTTTTCTCGCGAAGCTTTATTTATTTGACTTAGATGAGAAGACCCGGTTAGTCGTTAATGCCCGGTTTGAGAACGAATTACACATAACAGAAATACAGGGACCCGAAAGTAATCATGGGATTGTTTAAATACAAGTTTGAGGAAAACCCTAGGCCATTCGGCCAAGGAGTGTGCTACGGCAAGAGGGAGGGAGATCCGACGAGGAGGGGGGCGACGACGGTAAATCCGTGGTGGTTCTAATGTGTCGTAGCGAGGGAGCAACTATTGAGGTAACCCTCGACTCTCACTCTTTTACTTCTTTCCGGTTGTATTGTAAAAGACCCGATCGGGGTTTGGGTTTCGTGACCACGATGGATGCGAATGTGGAGTGGCCGGAGGAGATGGGCACGGCTGTGGTTGATGTAGCAGGCACACCCCAACCGACGGCGAAAAACGTCGGGGCGGGACATGTAGACTGTTCAAAAGCTCAAGGTTTGCTAAAGTTTAAATATTTAAACAATCAGTTTCATAAATAATCGTGAATTCAGCAGTACAAGAAAAATAGAAATACATAAATAGTTTCATTAATTTAGATTCTAGGTCCTCGGTCCTAAGCTTGTACTTATTCTTAAGCATTAGTACCTGAAACAAGATGAAAACAAGGTCAACTAAAAAGTTGGTGAGCATACATAGGTTTTGACACACAACCAAGTTTAAAGTGTTTTATACAATTCATACGATACACGTGTATAAGGCATTTATGGAGAATCTATAGTTAAACTAAGTGTGTACAATCAAACCTTGTGACTGAGGCATAACACGCAGGTTACCCTAATGTAAAGTCGGTAATAAACACCCTAACCGGGTGGGTTTGCCAGACACAATAGATCTATCAATGTTAACCGTTGGCTTGTACTGAGTTAATGATTGTACTAATGTCATGTATATGTAGTCTTAACTCATAGCATTCAAGCATAAAGCACATAACACATAATATCATATTATTGAATTGTACTTAAGTCTATGCAAAAAGTTTCAAAAAGTAAATCATGTTTCACCCCAAAAGTACAAAATGAAAAGGGGGCTATGTAAACTCACTTGTAGTAATGGTGTAGATAGCATGAGCAAACGGTAGTAAAAGTGATTCCTTTGCAAATCACAAAGTTAACCTAGAGTGTAATGTATATGAATATAGATTAATAACATGCACAAATGTCTAAGGCCAAGTCTAGGGTTTCAATGAGAATGAGTGTAGGGACTTGTCCAACGAGTTCGTGTTATATTATGTAGGAGGAATGTGTATGAGTTTGTGTTTGTATTTGAATAAGCGTTTTGTAAAAATGTAAGTTTGAAACATATGATTTTAAAAATAAAAGATTTAGGGTTTAATTTGAATGACTAAATAAATTAAATAAATAATTCCTCTTTATTTATTTATTTAGAAAAGTAGTGTGGGATTATATTTATTGAAATCTAATTTAAATAAATACGTTTATTTTATTTATTTACTTATGAAAATGTGTAGATGTATATAAGTATAATAGTAATAATGTTAAATACAATTTAAACCCTAAGTGGATTGTGAATGTAAAATATATAAATAATAAATAATTTTATTTATTTATTTATCATTTAAATTGGTACGTTCTTTTAAGAAAACGAAAAATGTATATATATTTATATTTAGATAAAATTTTATTTGTTTAAATGGGGTTTAAAATCCTATCATATGTAAAAGAATGAATTATAAAAATGTGTTTCATGATAAAGTGTTTTATAAAAGTCTTGTCATAATTTTATAAAATAAACAATTTAAATGCTTTAATTAAAACTAATAATTTAAATAAACTTTTAAATAATTTTTATGAAGCTTTAAAAAAAATAATTAAAATGTAAAAATAATTGATCTCATTTAATACTTGTTTATTCAGTTTCAAATGGTATAAGGTTTTATAAAATAATTTTTTCTTTATTTCTGCAGCTAAAAATGATTTTTAAAAATAAAATACACCACCCGGTTCGAACCCGGGTGTGCAAGTAACATTACTGAGGTTGGTTATAAATGGGTTTAAACCCATTACTGAAAAGGACTGGGTCTGGTTATATGGCTCGCGCAAAAAGGCCGGACACTGTGGATTTCGAACCCATGCCATGTGGTTCGATGGTGCAAGGTCTTAGCCAGTCGGACCAGATGGTTTCGCTGGTCTAATAAGGAATTTAAACTTCAAATATAATAGCAGGATCGAGTCATATCCCCAGATCAGAAATCATATAAACAAGTTAAGAATTCCAATTATAATCGAGCCCGATGTGAAATGTTGATACGAAACGATAAGGGGCTAATGGGGAACACTCGATAACGAATCAAACAACATGAATCTTACTTGATTTGGTGAAGTGTCGAATGCAAACGACTGGGTCAAGGTCATCGCTGATCTTGGTACTCGATTGAGGTTCAGACGTGATCTGGGGCGCGATTAAGGGTTCAGGGAGTTTGTAAGGGAGTTTGCGAAAGTGAGGGAACAACTCTAATCGTTCAATTTTATCTAAGCTGCTTGATTTGATTCGGTCTTTGTTGACGACATCCGTTGGCACCATTCACTCGTTAATTCGATATTATATAATGAATTTGGTCCTGATTTAGGACTGAATACGTGCGTAAATGATTGAGCGTGATTTACGGGTCCTAAAACGCGTTTAATTATTTGATTTGAAAACGGTTTTGGCTTGGGTTGACTCTGGTTAGTCAAAGGCATTTGAATTTGAATTCAGCCGCTGTGACACCCGACATTTCAGGTCAACATCTGTACATGATATAAACGAGTTTATATTATATTGTTTTCGTGATTTACCTAATTGCATAAATTAGGACATTAAAGCCTAAGAAAAGCCGTACATTGTTTCATTTCATATTTTGGTAATTCTAGGAGTTACCGGTTCACATACCCGTATAACCCGACTAAATACGAACGTTAGTGATTAAATTAAATAACCAAGAAAAATATCTAGACATATATATTACACGAACTTTACGATGGACAATAATTCATTTTTAGACTAAAATATATATAAAAATACGTAAAAGTAAACTAACGAACTCTTTCGAAAATGCTATCGTATAGCGTCACCTTTAGGTATTTATACCTACAAATAATCACCCCAACGAATTATACAATCCAAGATTTCAATATCTTTCATCAACGAGACATAAAAGTGTAAAATTTATAATACCGTGAGAAACCTAAACCGAATTAAAATTTTCTTTGTAAAACTATAATTGATATTAATACCCTTAATAAACATACACTTAAATCCTATTATACAATTAACCCAACCCACCTTTTTGACTTTCTCGGCCGAAGCCAGAGAAGACCACCCCCCCCCCCATTCTCACGTCCCATTTTACCATACTTCCTAATTGACTATTTTAAAACCCATACCACCTCAATCATCTTTATCACAATTCCTTTTCATATTTCTCATTTTTATACGGAAAACATTCCAATCCTCTCCAAGTTGAAGTCCGGTTTAAAGCAAAATTCACCATATTTCAGTGCTATAAGAAGAGTTCCAAGTGTTTTTCTCAAGAATCAAGCTAAGGAACTCAAGATCATTCTCTGTTTCTCTCAAAACCATCATTCTCTGTTTTAAGGTAAAAACTCAATACTATCTACAATATTTTCTTTAAAACCGTAGCTAAACATACAAAATATTCAAACGCAAGTAAGATAACAAGAAAAGTGTGTCGAATTCAAGTTTGAAACATAAAAATATGCAGGACTGATTCTGTCAATCAGAATTACAGTAATCGAAACTATAGTTTCGATACCTATTTACTCAATCGAAACTAGGAGTTTCGATACTCATTACTCAATCGAAACTAGGTAGTTTCGATACCTGTCTACTCAATCGAAACTAGGAAGTTTCGATACCTATTGCCCAATCGAAACTATGAAGTTTCGATACCCAGTTTGCTTAATCGAAACTAGGTAGTTTCGACATCTGTTCTGTTCTGTCATGTTCAATCGAAACTAGGTAGTTTCGATACCTGGTCATCAGTTCCATTTAGCAGTAACTTAGAAATATTTTATAACGAAACAATTGTTGAAAAACTAAAAAGACATTTAAACAAAAGCAATCAGATTTGCTAAGTCGGTGAACAATTTGCATATAAGACGTTCGGTCTTAACAAGAATTACCCTTGTTGTAATTAGGGTACGAATAGTCAAGTTTGACTGGAACAAGTATCATTACAAGTATACACAAACTCGAGGTGAGTTTCACGGCCCCTTTTTACTGTTTTGTATAATTTGGGGGAAAGACATACTTATAACTATTTTTTTATGATAACAAGAAAACAAGACCCGACCTTTAAGTTTGCATGAGTGAACACATTTGGAGCTCGTAAAGTCCCCTGATCATCATATTTATAACCATTAGCTATAGATTAGCCTGAGATTCTATGGATAGTACTATTGGGTCTGACACCCCCGGTCATGGTTAGTCGCGCTAACCATGGGTCCCTCTGGCCAAATGACTGCATTGTGTTCTAATATTGCTCGTGAGGTACGAGTGTGGGGCAAAACACCTGGTCTTGGTTTGGTTATGCCTCATGTATGAACATATTATTTGTATTCCTAGCTAGTTTACAAATGGGTCAAACATTACTTGTTTTGTTTATCATATACGTAAAAATCATTTTCATGCAATTGGTTTGCTCATTGTATTCATATATAAAACCTGTTAACTCACCAACCTAGTGTTGACATTTTCAAGTATGTTTTTCAGGAAACTGATCGTGATAGCAAGGATATTGCTACGTACGGTTCATGCATACATGATGGATACTACTTTTGAAGATTTTTCTTGTATAACCCATAATGTATTGGGTCATATTTGCAAAATCTTAATATTTTGTAACTTCAACTACTATTTTGGGCTGTAAAACCTTAAACTTAATTTATTTATCCAGTTGTATGTATGCGTTTGCAATAATTATATGCTTTGAAAAACCATGAACGTCGCGCCTCGCGTTTCCGCCTTGGCGGGGTGTGACAGATTGGTATCAGAGCCTTTGATTATAGCGAACTAGGAGTCAAAAATCGAACCTAGTCTATAATTTAAATGACTCACTGAGACGTTTTTCATTGCATATGCATTTCATAACTTATCATCATATTGTACGGATATCGTAGACACTGAATATCGTCACACACTAACCCCATTTCGACTTCAGACCCATGGCACCCAAAAGAAGGACACCGCGTGACAATACTGGTGAAAACAACACGAAGATTTCCGCAGAAGTTGAGCAACTCATATCACAACGTGTAGCTGCCGCCTTGGAGCAGTATGAAGCTAATCGGAATAACGTCGGAGGAAATGGTAGTGGTAGCGGAGGAGGTGCAGGAGGTAGTGGCACTGCTGGAGGTGCTGGAGGTTCTGGAGGTAATAGGATGTGTAAACACCTCTGTAACACAGTCGCGATCTAAGTTAACAACATTATTAAAATATTGACTTGTGACCCTACAGACGCTTCGAACAAGAAGTGCACTTATAAGGCCTTTCTATCCTGCAACCCTCGCAACTTCAATGGCACCGAGGGTGCAGTAGGCCTGATGAGGTGGATTGAGAAGATGGAATCTGTGATTGATATTAGTAAATGCACAGCTGACTGTATGGTGAAATATGCCACTTGCACACTTACTGACAAAGCATTAACCTGGTGGAATTCTCAGATGAAAACATTGGGAAGACAGACTGCCTACCAGCTATCTTGGGATGATCTAAAGGCCATGATGATATAGGAGTACTGTCCTCGAAATGAATTGCAGAAAATCGAAACTGAAACGTGGAACCTTCAAATGATAGGAGATGATGTGGCTGGTTACACCGACAGGTTCAATGAGCTGGCAATCTTGGTGCCACACATGGTCACGCCAGAGTACAAAAAGGTTGAAAGGTACTTGTGGGGCCTTGCACCCCAAATTCGTAGTATGGTGACTTCGTCGAACCCTATGGATGCCAAGAGCGCTATAATTCTAGCTTTCAAGCTAAGAGATAATGCTGTGCGTGATGGTTTGTTTGAGAAAAAGGAAACTGAGGAAAGAAAGTTAGGAGAAAAGAGGAAATGGGTGGGAAAACCAAACAACCAATTTAGGAATCAAGCCTATAAGAGACAGGAGACTGTGAAAGTATTTGCTGCTAACGCTGTGGAGAAAAGGGGTTATACTGGCCCCCAACCGAGGTGTGATAAGTGCGGGTATCACCATGTGGGGAAATGCACTCAATGTGAAAGGTGTAGAAAGTTCGGGCATCGAGTGCAGACATGTCGACTCAATGCCAACCCCACCGATAAGATTAAACAAGGATGCTACGAATGTGGAGATCTGAAGCACTACAGGAAAGATTGCCCCAAGTTGAATAATCAGAATAACAATCAGGCCTGAGGAAGAGCGTTCGTGATGGGAGCTGGGGACGCACGCCAGGACCCTAACATTGTCACTGGTACGTTCCTGATAAACAATCATTATGGCTCTATACTTTTTGATACGGGTGCTGACATGAGTTTTGTGTCAAATGACTTTAAGTCCCTACTCGGTATTAAGTCCAGCAAACTAGACCAAAATTATACAATTGAATTAGCAAATGGGAAATTAATTAAAACCGAAGAAGTCATTCAGCGTTGTACTCTGTGTTTGAAAGACCACACCTTTAGTATAGACCTGTTACCTGTTGACCTGGGAAGTTTTGACGTTGTTATTGGCATGGATTGGTTGTCGAAGAATCACGCTGAGATTGTCTGTTTTGAGAAGATTGTTCATATTCCCTTCCCAAACGGAGAAGTTCTTTCGGTTCAAGGTGAGAAAAGTGGAGTGACATTGAAGATGATAAACTGCATGAAAGCTCGAAAGTACCTACGTAAAGGCTATTGCGTATTCCTGGCTCACGTCGTCGAGAAGAAACCCGAGAAACGTCGACTTGAAGACCTACCAATCGTTAAGGATTACCCCAAAGTTTTTCCTGAAGACTTACCTGGATTACCACCACCGAGGCAAGTCGAATTCCGAATCGACTTAGTACCAGGAGCCGCCCCGGTTGCGCGATCACCGTATCGACTAGCACCTTCCGAGATGAAAGAATTATCTAATCAACTGCAAGAGTTGCTGGATAAAGGTTTCATAAGACCGAGTTCCTCACCCTGGGGAGCTCCGGTCTTGTTCGTAAAGAAAAAGGATGGAACCTTTAGGATGTGTATTGATTATCGGGAATTAAACAAGCTTACAATCAAAAACCGATATCCACTTCCTCGAATAGATGATTTGTTCGATCAACTACAAGGTTCTAGCTTCTACTCTAAGATCGATCTACGTTCGGGGTATCATCAACTAAGAATCCAAGAAGAAGATGTACCAAAGACGGCATTTAGGACTCGTTATGGCCACTACGAATTCCTAGTTATGCCGTTTGGTTTGACGAACGCACCAGCTGTTTTTATGGATCTCATGAACCGAGTGTGCAAGCCATACTTGGATAAATTCACGATAGTGTTTATTGATGATATATTAATATATTCACGAACCAAGGAGGATCATGAACATCACCTGAGATTAATTTTGGAACTACTCAGAAACGAGAAACTTTACGCTAAATTCTCTAAGTGTGAGTTCTAGATCCGAGAAGTACATTTTCTTGGACATGTCATCAACAAGGAAGGAGTTCACGTTGATCCATCTAAAATAGAAGCGATCAAAAACTGGGAAGCACCAAAGACTCCGACCGAAGTGCGTCAATTTCTGGGTATGGCCGGCTATTACAGACGATTCATCGAGAATTTTTCAAAAATAGCCCTGCCCTTAACCACATTAACCCAGAAAGAAAAGAAGTATGATTGGAGTGACAAGCAGGAATCAGCTTTCCAATTACTGAAGCAGAAGCTGTGTAGTGCACCGATCTTATCCTTTCCTGAGGGAATCGACAACTTTGTCGTATACTGCGATGCATCACACCAGGGACTTGGTTGTGTGTTAATGCAAAGAGACAAAGTCATCGCATATGCCTCACGACAATTAAAAGTGCACGAAAATAATTATACGACCCACGACTTGGAGTTGGGCGCATTTGTGTTTGCGCTCAAGATTTGGAGACATTATCTTTACGGTACAAGATGCACTATTTTTACTGATCACAAGAGTCTCCAATATATCTTCGATCAAAAGGAACTTAACATGAGACAACGTCGTTGGGTAGAACTACTAAACGACTATGATTGTGATGTCAAGTACCATCCCGGAAAAGCCAATGTCGTAGCAGACGCCTTAAGTCGCAAGGAACGAGTTAAAACTCTTTGTGTTCGTGCCCTAGGATTAACAATTCATACGAGTCTTACTACTCAAATCCGAATGGCACAACAAGAAGCACTTAAGGAAAAGAACATTCAGAATGAAGCCTTACGAGGAATGATCAGACAGTTAGAGCCAAAATCAGATGATACATTATACTTTGCAAATAGAATTTGGGTGCCATGTTTTGGTAATTTACGGGAGTTGGTTATGGACGAAGCCCACAAGTCCAGATACTCCATTCACCCAGGTTCAGATAAGATGTATAAGGACCTAAAAGAATTATATTGGTGGCCCAATATGAAGGGAGATATTGCCACGTACGTCAGTAAATGCTTAACGTGTTCCAAAGTAAAAGCCGAACATCAGAAACCGTCTGGCTTATTACAACAACCCGAAATTCCCCAATGGAAATGGGAACAGATTTCTATGGATTTCCTCATGAAATTACCCAAGACGTCCAGTGGTTATGATACCATATGGGTAATTGTCGACCGTTTAACGAAATCTGCTCACTTTCTGCCAATTAAAGAAACCGACAAGACAGAGAAACTTACAAGACTCTACTTTAAAGAAATTGTGGCAAGACACGGAGTGCCAGTTTCTATTATCTCAGATAGGGATAGTCGTTTCGTGTCAAGGATTTGGAAGTCGTTACAAGAAGCCCTAGGCACGCGCCTAGACATGAGCACAGCCTACCATCCACAAACGAACGGTCAAAGTGAAAGGACTATCCAAACATTAGAAGATATGCTCCGTGCTTGTGTAATTGATTTCGGAGGAAATTGGGATAGTCATTTACCGTTGACGGAGTTTTCCTATAATAACAGCTACCACACAAGCATCAAGGCAGCACCGTTTGAAGCTTTATATGGTCGTAAATGTCGTTCACCGCTATGTTGGGCGGAAGTTGGTGAAAAACATTTGACAAGTCCTGAGATTGTCCAGGAAACCATTGATAAGATCTTCAAAATTAAGGACCGTCTGAAAGCGGCCCGAGACAGACAGAAGAGCTATGCTGATAACCGACGGAAACCATTAGAATTTCAAATTGGTGACCGAGTAATGTTAAAAGTCTCACCATGGAAAGGCGTTGCAAGGTTTGGTAGCCGTGGTAAGCTCAACCCTAGATACGTTGGACCGTTTGAAATACTGGCTAGGGTTGGCCTTGTAGCCTACAAGCTCAAACTACCGCAAGAACTAAACAACGTACATGACACGTTCACGTATCGAATCTCAAGAAGTGTTTGTCAGACGAGACCTTGATCATACCGCCAGATGAAATTCATATTGATGATAAACTTCATTTCATCGAGGAACCGATTGAGATTACAGATTGGAAAGTTCAAAAGTTAAGACGTAGTCGAATCAAACTGGTTAAAGTACGTTGGAACTCAAAACGTGGTCCTGAGTATACATGGGAACGAGAAGATCAAATGAAGACGAAATACCCCTCCTTGTTTAAGGATACACCAATTCAAGAAGACACGAATTGAATTTCGGTACGAAATTCTTTTAACATGGGGAGAATGTGACACCCGACATTTCAGATCAACATCCGTACACGATATAAACGAGTTTATATTATATTGTTTTCGTGATTTACCTAATTGCATAAATTAGGACATTAAAGCCTAAGAAAAGCCGTACATTGTTTCATTTCATATTTTGGTAATTCTAGGAGTTACCGGTTCACATACCCGTATAACCCGACTAAATACGAACGTTAGTGATTAAATTAAATAACCAAGAAAAATATCTAGACATATATATTACACGAACTTTACGATGGACAATAATTCATTTTTAGACTAAAATATATATAAAAATACGTAAAAGTAAACTAACGAACTCTTTCGAAACACCTTTAGGTATTTATACCTACAAATAATCACCCCAACGAATTATACAATCCAAGATTTCAATATCTTTCATCAACGAGACATAAAAGTGTTAAATTTATAATACCGTGAGAAACCTAAACCGAATTAAAATTTCATATGTAAAACTATAATTGATATTAATACCCTTAATAAACTTACACTTAAATCCTATTATACAATTAACCCAACCCACCTTTTTGACTTTCTCGGCCGAAGCCAGAGAAGACCACCCCCCCCATTCTCACGTCCCATTTTACCATACTTCCTAATTGACTATTTTAAAACCCATACCACCTCAATCATCTTTATCACAATTCCTTTTCATATTTCTCATTTTCATACGGCAAACATTCCAATCCTCTCCAAGTTGAAGTCCGGTTTAAAGCAAAATTCACCATATTTCAGTGCTATAAGAAGAGTTCCAAGTTTTTTTCTCAAGAATCAAGCTAAGGAACTCAAGATCATTCTCTGTTTCTCTCAAAACCATCATTCTCTGTTTTAAGGTAAAAACTCAATACTATCTACAATATTTTCTTTAAAACCGTAGCTAAACATACAAAAATATTCAAACGCAAGTAAGATAACAAGAAAAGTGTGTCGAATTCAAGTTTGAAACATAAAAATATGCAGGACTAATTCTGTCAATCAGAATTGCAGTAATCGAAACTATAGTTTCGATACCTATTTACTCAATCGAAACTAGGAGTTTCGATACTCATTACTCAATCAAAACTAGGTAGTTTCGATACCTGTCTACTCAATCGAAACTAGGAAGTTTCGATACCTATTGCCCAATCGAAACTAGGAAGTTTCGATACACAGTTTGCTTAATCGAAACTAGGTAGTTTCGACATCTGTTCTGTTCTGTCCTATTCAATCGAAACTAGGTAGTTTCGATACCTAGTCATCAGTTCCATTTAGCAGTAACTTAGAAATATTTTATAACAAAACAAGTGTTGAAAAACTAAAAAGACATTTAAACAAAAGCAATCAGATTTGCTAAGTCGGTGAACAATTTGCATATAAGACGTTCGGTCTTAACAAGAATTACCCTTGTTGTAATTAGGGTACGAATAGTCAAGTTTGACTGGAACAAGTATCATTACAAGTATACACAAACTCGAGGTGAGTTTCACGACCCCTTTTTACGGTTTTGTATAATTTGGGGGAAAGACATACTTATAACTATTTTTATATGATAACAAGAAAACAAGACCCGACCTTTATGTTTGCATGAGTGAACACATTTGGAGCTCGTAAAGTCCCCTGATCATCATATTTATAACCATTAGCTATAGATTAGCCTGAGATTCTATGGATAGTACTATTGGGTCTGACACCCCCGGTCATGGTTAGTCGCGCTAACCATGGGTCCCTCTGGCCAAATGACTGCATAGTGTTCTAATATTGCTCGTGAGGTATGAGTGAGGGGCAAAACACCTGGTCTTGGTTTGGTTATGCCTCATGTATGAACATATTATTTGTATTCCTAGCTAGTTTACAAATGGGTCAAACATTACTTGTTTTGTTTATCATATACGTAAAAATCATTTTCATGCAATTGGTTTGCTCATTGTATTCATATATAAAACCTGTTAACTCACCAACCTAGTGTTGACATTTTCAAGTATGTTTTTCAGGAAACTGATCGTGATAGCAAGGATATTGCTACGTACGGTTCATGCATACATGATGGATACTACTTTTGAAGATTTTTCTTGTATAACCCATAATGTATTGGGTCATATTTACAAAATCTTAATATTTTGTAACTTCAACTACTATTTTGGGCTGTAAAACCTTAAACTTAATTTATGTATCCAGTTGTATGTATGCGTTTGCAATAATTATATTCTTTGATAAACCATGAACGTCGCGCCTCGCGTTTCCGCCTTGGCGGGGTGTGACAGCCGCGAGGTTCGTTAAATTGGTATGCCACAAGGATTGGAAACTGGTAGACAATCCTTCTAGTATACATGGCAAGTCTAAATGAGTTCGGATTTGGTTGATTTCAAGGTTAAATTACGAGGGCTCACCTCTGCTGACTTTCAGAAATCAAAGATGGTGTTTTAAGGGTTCAAGACTCTTGAGTGGGGGTTCAATCCGAAGTGAAAGGGTCCAATTGTGGGGGTTTAAAGTTCAAGGGGTTCAAGACCATATGTTAAATCCATGTATTCATAAATATACACACACACATACTTATTTATATATATGTATATATATATATAATTTCCTTAAAAGTGTAATATTTTATGTTACTATATGAGTTTAAAATTTTTAAACAAGATAATGTATGGGTAAAAGTTTATATATATATATATATATATCTATATATATATATATATATTTTTTGAAACTTGTATTTATATGGCTAGAACTTGACTCACAATCTGTAGAATTTGAAATCGAAGTCGAGTTGTTGTTTATTTGCACAAAACCACACACGGGAAAGGTTGAGGATGTTATAAAATTTAATACGGAAAAAGTTATGGTCTGAAAATCATGGATGTTACAGTCTCCCCATGTCAAAGGGATTTCGTCCCGAAATTTAACTACTGGGGACTACTGAATCAGGAAGAAGGTGAGTTAGAGTTGGTTAGTTGGGGAAGTATAACTGATGAAAAAAAAAACTCAAATCTGTTTCTCAAGGTCAGTGGTGAAGGATAACACTGGATTTAGTTTGAAGTTAACTTAAAGAAGAAAGCCAGTTGAATGATAATTTGGATTCTAAAGGTGAATTGCATTACTTGGAACGGGTTTAATGAGGATTTGATTATTAGGGTTTGTTTATGATGTAGTCTGGTGTGCTCAAGAGTTGTCAGTGGATAAAAGAATTCACAAACACTGGTCTAGGTCAAAACTTCACGCGACACGAACAACGCTACTTCTAATAATATGACCGAACACTTATATATAGGAAGTACCATCGGTGTATCCACCATGCCCTTGTCATATCACATCAGTTTCATTGTTACATGTCATGATAAGTTTTAGGTCACAACACACGACAAAATTTACTATGTTTTCCATGCGCTGATTTTTATAATTCCGTGTGCACCCGTAATTACTCAAATCATCGCATGGTCCGTATAGATCATTCCGTTGTGTGCGGGTCAAGAGGGGGGGGGGGGCACGAATTCACTTAGTTCATGTCTATTGTTTTCACATATGTGTTGCTAATAAGTAACTATTGTCACACCCCAACCGACGGCGGAAACGTCGGGGCGGGACATGTAGACTGTTCATGAGCTGAAGGTCGACTAAATTGTAATAATATTAAATCAATTTCCATTCAAACAAACATGAATCAATTCCAAAGTAAATAAATGAAATACAAATTTTTTTTGAATTAAAATTAACCAAGTCCAAAGCCTATGTGTATCATGTCTTGATCAAACTCATATGATGGCACCTGAAACATGAATAAAATAAGGTCAACTAAAAAGTTGGTGAGCATACACAGGTTTGTACATAGATAGCATATAGATTGTGAATAAACAAATCCTTACATAACATAATAAAATAAGGCATTTATGGAGAGTAGCCATTGTGTAACCTAAGTACAATCAAACCTTTGTAACTAGCATGCAAAATTGTGTTGTCGGTAACAATCACCCCAATCTGGGTGGGTTTGTCAGACTCAATAGATCTATCATTGTTTACCGTCGGCTTGAATAGTTAATGATTGCACATAAATCGCACACAAAAGTTAACACAACTAGCACTCAGGCATAAAGCTCAAATTGCACACATGAATGTAAAGAGGATTTGTATTTGTATAGTTTGTGTAAATGTAAGCAATAGTATTGTATAGTGTTCATGTTCCACCCCAAAAAGTGTAAAAGAGTAAAAGGAGCTATGTAATACTCACTTGGTTTGAAGGCGTAGCTAACACGAGAGACTAGATAGTAATACGAGGTCCTTGTAATGCACAACATTAACCTAGAGTGTAAGATGTATCGAAATCAATAGTATGCGCAATAGTCTATGTCTAAGTCTAAGGTTAAATCTGATGTGTGTATAAGGAATTCGAAGTTGTAGGTGTTAGTGGTTTGTACATGAATGGTGTTGTATAAAATTAAGGTTTGAGTTTGGAATAACTAAATAATAAAACAAAATTATTATTTATTTACTTAGTTATAAAAATAATGTAGGTATTAGAGGTAATTAAGTATAACCCAAATAAATGATTTTTGTTTACATGTAAATTAAATAAATAATTGTTACCTTATTTTTTTATTTATAAAATATGTAACTTAGTTATTTAGTTATAAAAATGTATTAGATGTTTTATAATAAATATAAATTTCTTTACTTTATTTTCATAAAGATGTTTAAGTAAATGGTGTAAATAATATTTAATAATGAATATAAATTTAATTTTGTAAGTTTTAAATAAACAATTTCTATTTATTTATTTTATAAAATTAATTATTTTTATTTAAAAATTAATTTGATATAGTTATTGTTTTTAAATTATGGAAATAATTATTCTGTCAAGACTTTTCTCACACACACGACCGTGCCTGGGACAGGGCACGATCGTGCTAGAACCACGGGTGCGACCGTGCTAGTCAGGGACGCGACCGTGTTGACCAATACAGAGGATATAGCTAAGCTGTCCACTAGGCACGACCGTGTCTGGGCCAGGCACGACCGTGTCTAGGGTTCTGAGGCACGACCAAGTCTAGCCAAGAGGCATAACCAGGTCTGAGTGTGTGAGGCACGACCGCGGTGGTATTTGGCGCGACCGTGTCTCATGAAGCACGACCGCGCTAGAATGCTAGCGCGACCGTGTCTGTTCCAAAACAGAATCGATTTGACTAATTCTTATATTGTTAATGTTGTAATTCATAGGGATTTCATCTGTAGGGTTATTACGAGTCTATTGGAATATATTAATTGTATTTAAAACATGTTCAAAGCAGGGTTCGATTAAATCCATTTTGAACGAAAAATAGATTCTGGTTTGTGATGATTCCCATATTTTAAGCCCAAATTAGATTAGGGCTTTTGATCTATAGACTAAATCGAAAGTGTAGAAGGTTTCAATTACCCGGAAGGAGGATGAATCGATGGTGTACGGGTAGAATGATTTCCGGCGATGACGGGCTTGACCTCCGGCGTCTTCTGCTGCAATTCCGACTAAATCAGCGTGTCCAGAAGCATTAGAGAGGATCGATAGTATGTTGGCTTGGGAGGATTGCAAATCAAAATGGTGAATTAGATGGTTTCATGAGAGGATTAGGCGTTTATGAGATAAATCGACGAAATTGAGTTTATTTGTTGTAATGGTGATGATTAAAAGGTTTAATTGAGTTCGTTAATGGTGAAAACGTGTAGAATGGTTAAGAAATCGAACGTCTCTATGATTAAAGGCTGCATTTACGTTTCAACTGATGAGAGGCGCGACCGTGCCATGGCATCGGGCGCAACCGTTCCAAAGCAAGTCGCGCGACCGTGCCAAGGCACTTGGCGCTACCGTGCCAGAACGAGGCGCGAACTTGCCTATTAGCGGTTCTGGTTATTTATTTATAAAATCAGTGTTTGCAATTTCAGTATTGACAGACTTGTATAAATATGAATTTATGTAGAGTTTAATAGGATATACTCGTGTAAAATTTGTGGATTTGCATTGAAAAGTAGTATTTATTTTGTTGGTACGAATAGAACAAGTCAGTATACTAGAATTTGGTTTGAAATGTATCACATTGAACTGAAATATAGATAATGAAAATCTGAAATGTTACAATATCCCCATGTTGAGGAAATTTCGTCCCGAAATTTAACTAATGGAGGCTACTAAAAATCAAGAAAAAAAACGGGAGTTTTGGGTTCTACGTGAGTTTTGATTGTTGGATCCTGGGGAGTGTAACCGTTGACATGGCTTAGGCCTGATACTCCAAGTTAAATATGAAGGGTGATAATGAATTTTGTTTTGAAATGAATTTAAGGAGGAGATTGTCGAATAAAAATTCTGAATTCTAAATGTGAGATGTATTATTTGGAATGAATTTGATGGGACCTTGATCGTTAGGGTTTGTGCATGATGTAGTCTAATATGTTTAAAAATGTCAGTGGGTAAGAGATTTCATATACATTGGTCTAGGTCAAAACTTCACGTCACAGGAACAACACTACTTCTGATAATATGATAGGACACTTATATATAGGAAGTACCATCGGCGTTGTAAGGCCCCTAAACCGGGTGACCTCACTTGTTGGATTTACTCATAAACATAGTCATAAATACTGAACTTAAATTAAAAACATTCATCATTCAATTACAAATCAATTTTCGTTCAATTACATAACATAACAGCGGAAGTCTTAACACATATATTAAAGTGGGATGTCAGTCTTGTGTCGGGTAACCTTCACGCCTTCGCACGACCCTTTCCTTTGTTACCTGAAATGTATACTAAAAGTCAGCTAACGCTGGTGAGTTCTAGTTTAAAGACAATCATACATAAAATTTATCTTATCATGAATATAATGTATATATGCATATTCGTACTTTTAAATATTCTTTACTTTGCTGTTCTCACATAACATTCATTGAGGGTATATACATATGTACATACATACTTTCTTTGACAGAACACTTATTGGCCATAATCTTAAGGGAGATCAACCCATCATACTTGTCGCGAATGTCACGAAGACATCGCAGTCAGAACTACCGTCGTAGTCCGTTTCATTACCGTCCGGCTCTAGAAAACCGTCCGTCATATCATTAAATCCGTCCGGCAACCATTGTCCGTCCGCTCTTTACCGTCCTACAGTCGTAGTCCGTCATTTTTATCCGTCTGCCCTAGGGCATCCGTTTCCCACGTGACCATTATGTATGCAATCGTTCTACATTAGTTAAGGCATTTGCTTCGACCGTCCATTTATACCTTTTCATACGTCCTAGCTTGCGAAGGAACGTTTTTGTCCCGGTTGCAAAATAATCACGTGGTCGTCCGTCTACCGAAGTAGCCGTTGTCATAGAAGGGTTTATAACGTTTACATTCATTCATAACATGCAATATATATGTAATATAAAGCAAGATTTCATTCTTTTACGTTATGTCCTCCTTTCATTCATTCTTTATAGTCATACGCTTCATTCTTTATTCATAATTCATTTTCATATATAAGTATTTATATACATATATATATATACGTATGATCACATTGACCTTTATAACATTTATTCATTTAGTGTATGTTGGGTATAATTTCGAGACTGATGCTGTCAATCGAAATTACAGTATCGAAACTACTAGTTTCGGTTGAATTTTTGTTCAATCGAAACTACTAGTTTCGGTTGAACTTTTGTTCAATCGAAACTACTAGTTTTGGTTGAACTTTTGTTCAATCGAAACTACTAGTTTCGGTTGAACTTTTGTTCAATCGAAACTACTAGTTTCGGTTGAACATTTGTTCAATCGAAACTAGGTAGTTTCGATACCTGTTTTTCAGGCCCATTGGGCGGTGGCTTGGAAAACAAGGCGCATGTGCTTGGCCTCCTATAAATATCAGATTATCTCATAGGAGGAGTGTGTGTCTGTAGAGGGAATCACCACTCCAGGGGGAGCTCACCCAAGGGTGAGACTAATTGTTAGTGTATGATCGAGCTTTTAATTTTCATATCAATCAAAGAATCATACATTTTATGCTTTCAATTATCTGTTCTTTTCATTTTCATATGTTTCTGTTCGTGTATGTGATTCCCGCACCCGTCTCTACCATTTCTGATTCGAGAGTGATACCGGATCCAGAGATTCCGCCTCTCGATCCGGACTGTTTGAAGATTTTTCCGCAGATTTGTGTTTTTCGGATCTGTTCAGGACCTACAGTGTATACACTTCAGCCCCAAAACATTTATAAATCATTTGCACATAACATAGAAGGGGGCACATAGAACTCACCTGATGAGTAGTTTCTGTAATACACTAAGCTGGCTACTGAGCTTCGCTAAAGTCACTCACGATCTGTATAATAAAGTCATACACATAAGGTGGTGCTCCTAGATGACACTAGACATTACTATGCTTGAACATAGTAGTTTCGATTGATTAGCTTATATCGAAACTTGGTAGTTTCGATAGGTAGTTTCTGTCGAAACTTGGTAGTTTCGATAGGTAGTTTCGATAGTAACTTATGTATTATCTTAGCTTCGGATCGGGGGCTCATATCGAAACTATGGTAGTTTCGATAGGTCTGCACATATCGAAACTAAGTAGTTTCGATGGGTCTGCACATATCGAAACTAAGTAGTTTCGATGGGTCTGCACTTATCGCCTTCCCCAAAAATCCGAATGTTCTGCATGCGAATCTGATCATGTCGATATCTAAATTTTCTTTGATCAAAACGTTCGTTTTTCATTCTAGATGCTATACCTAAGTTCACTTTCAAGTTTCATCCGCAAAATCATTATCTTTTAGCCAAAACCCGAAACTTCCCAAAACAAACAAAAACTCAAAATGTGATCGAATCGTTACCTGGATTGGATTTCTGATTCAGAGGATATGATCACGAGAACAGCAGCAACGTTCTCCTGAATTCCCGAGTTGATCCGTCACTTTCTCTCTCTAGACACGAGCTCTCCTTTCTCTCTCTAAAAGCTGCGTGAGATGGGGAAATGAGCAGGGAAGAGGGCTGCCTTGCCTCCTATGTGCATGGGCTTCCCTCGGCCCATTGAAGCCGGGCCCAGGCCCGCTCCCTTTTTGTTTAAATAATCCAACTAAATCACCGGTCTCGCTATATTTATTCGTTTTATTATTTTTGAGATGTTACAAGTCTACCCTCCTTAAAGAGGTTTCGTCCTCGAAACTGTTCATACGTTAAACAATTGAGGGTATAGTCCCCTCATCTCGTCTTCCTTTTCCCATGTAGCTTCTGACCCTTTTCTGTGCTTCCATTGTATCTTGACTAACGGTATCGACTTATTGTGTAGTCGTTTTTCGGCTCGGTCAAGAATGGCTATTGGTTCTTCTACATAATTTAGATTGTTATCCACTTCGATCTCGTCGTAAGGTATGTGAGCTGTGTCGTCAGCTAGGCACTTGCGTAAGTGCGACACGTGAAACGTAGGGTGTATTCCACTAAGCTCAACGGGTAGGTCGAGTCTGTAAGCAACTTGACCCACTCTTGCTAAAATCTTGAAAGGTCCGACAAACTTTGGACTTAGTTTGCCACTCTTTCTGAATCAGATGATTCCTTTCCATGGTGATACTTTCAACAGTACCATGTCCCCCACTTGAAACTCTAAATCCCTTCTTCTCTTATCCGCGTATGATTTTTGTCTGTCTTTTGCGGCTTTCATTCTAGCCTTGATTTGATCAAATTTTTCAGAAGTTGCTTTGACCACTTCGAGACTTGCAAAATCCTTCTGCCCAATTTCCCCCCAACAAACCGGGGTTCTGCATTTTCTCCCATATAACATTTCAAATGGCGGCATGCCAATAGTCGTGTGATAGCTGTTGTTATATGAAAATTCTGCCAATGGTAGATGGCTATCCCAACTCCCACCGAAGTCAATGATACAGGCCCGGAGCATGTCCTCCAAGGTCTGAATGGTCCTTTCAGACTGGCCATCGGTTTGAGGGTGGTAAGCGGTGCTGATGTTCAGTCTTGTGCCCATCGCTTCGTTGAATTTCTTCCAAAATCTAGATGTGAATCTAGTATCCATGTCGAACACAATTGACACCGGCATACCATGTCTACTCACAATTTCCTTAATAAATACTTCTGCTAGCTTTTCAGACGAAGAAGTCTCACGTATTGGCAAGAAGTGAGCACTTTTCGTCAAGCGGTCGACGATCACCCAAATGGTGTCATTGCCTTTAGCTGTTCGCGGTAGCTTGGTAATGAAGTCCATTGTGATCTCCTCCTATTTCCATTCTGGTATTGGTAAAGGTTGCATTTTACCGCATGGTTTCTGGTGCTCGGCCTTAACTAGTGAACATGTTAGACACTTGTTCACGTATTCGGTCACATCATTCTTCATGCCAGGCCACCAGTACTCTTTCTTCAAGTCTTGATACATTTTGTTTGTCCCGGGGTGGATAGAATAACGAGACTTATGGGCCTCATCAAGTATTTTGGCTCTAAGCTCGCCAATCTTAGGTATCCACATCCGGCCAAACCTAGTTCGTACTCCGTATATATTTGCATCTAAGTTCCCTTGTTGTCCTACTATTCTTTCCCGTTTCACATTTCTTTCTAACAATGCTTCATCTTGTGCCTTTGATATTTCACCCATCAAGTCTGGTGTTATAATCAACTGACACGCTTTGATCCGGATAGGTGCCGATTCTTCCTTTCTACTTAAAGTGTCAGCCACTACGTTTGCCTTGCCTGGATGGTACAATATCTCATAGTCATAGTCTTTCAGTAGCTCTAACCATCTTCTTTGCCTCATGTTTAGTTCCTTTTGTTCGAAAAAGTATTTCAAGCTTTTGTGATCGGAGTAGATGGTGCATTTAACTCCATACAGGTAGTGCCTCCATATTTTTGACGCGAAAACTACTGCTGCTAATTCTAGATCGTGTGTTGGGTAGTTAACCTCGTGAATCTTTAGTTGTCGTGAAGCATAAGCAATTACCTTTCCTCGTTGCATAAGTACGCAACCTAAACCCTGCCCCGAAGCGTCAGAGTAGACTACCATGTCTTCATTTCCCTCAGGTAGAGTCAAGACTGGAGCTTGGGTTAATCGTGTCTTAAGTTCTTCAAACGCGTTGTTTTGAGTCTGACCCCATTCATACTTTTCTTCCTTCCGTGTCAGTTTAGTCAGTGGTGAGGCTATTCTTGAGAAGTCTTGAATAAACCTTCGATAGTAGCCTGCCAATCCTAGAAAACTTCGTATCTCTGTTGGTGTCTTTGGGATGTTCCATTCCTTTACTGTCTCGATCTTTGCAGGATCCACCATGATGCCGTTTGGGTTTATCACATGACCTAGGAATCGGACTTCCCTAAGCCAAAACGCGCATTTGGAGATTTTTGCGTACAACTTTTCCTTCTTTAGCACCTCCAGAACTTCTCTTAGGTGACAGTGATGATCACCCTCGCTTTTCGAATATACCAGTATGTCGTCTATAAAAACTATCACTGATCGATCCAACATTGGTCGACATACTCTATTCATCAAATCCATGAACGCTGCTGGAGCGTTAGTCAATCCGAAGGACATCACGAGGAATTCATAATGTCCATAACGCGTGCGAAACGCGGTCTTTGGTACATCTTCTTCCCTTACTTTTAACTGATGGTAACCCGACCTAAGATCGATCTTTGAGAACCAACTCGCACCTTGCAGTTGATCAAAAAGGTCGTCTATTCTAGGCAATGGGTATTTGTTCTTTACTGTCCTCTTGTTCAATTCGCGGTAGTCAATGCACATACGCATGCTGCCGTCCTTCTTCTTTACAAAAAGTACCGGAGCGCCCCATGGTGAGATGCTCGGTCTAATAAATCCTTTTTCGGTTAGTTCCTCTAGTTGAGACATCAATTCTTTCATTTCTGACGGAGCCAATCGGTAGGGGGCTTTGGCAACGGGCTCAGCTCCTGGCAGTAAGTCAATCTGAAATTCTATTTCCCGATCGGGTGGCAACCCAGGTAGATCCTTAGGGAATACTTCCGGAAAGTTGCACACCACGGGTACATTCTTGAGTTCTTTCGTTTTCATTCTATCATCAATAACATATGCCAGATAAGCTTCGCAACCGCGCCTCATGTAACTTTCGGCCTTGATTATCGAGATGACGTTTGGCATCGTGCAATTCCAATCCCCATAAACCGTAATTGGACTGCCGCTAGGAGCTTTTAGGTGTATTCTCTTACGTTTACATATGATTTGAGCTTCGTTGGCAGCTAACCAATCCATACCCAATACTATATCCAATACTCCTAAGGTGAGAAGGAATAATCTAGACGGAAACTTATGTCCCTCTATTTCTATGATGCAATCCTCTGTTACTTGAAATACTGCCGAATTTTTACCCACGACAGTTTGTACGCTAAAGGCCTTTATTATGGTGTTGATAGTGCAATCCAGTTTACGACAAAATGCATTTGATATGAAGCTTTTACTAGCACCAGAATCGAATAAAATAGCAGCACGTTCATCATTAACTAGAAACGTACCTGACACGACATCAGGGTTTCCCCTTGCTTCTTCCTCAGTTAAGGCAGAGGCCCGAGTCCTTGCCTTTTGTTGTTCCTGTTCCTTCTCCTTTCCCGAACCAGATTGGCCGGCCTTCCTGCAGTTCTTTGTCAGATGCCCAAACAATCCATATACTTGGCATTTGGCATCCTTCCAACAATCTCGGGAGTAGTGCCCCGGCCTCCCGCACTTATAACACACGGTGGTGCTGATTCGACACTCGCCACTATGTTGCTTTCCACATTTCTTGCACGTTTCATATCCGTCCAACCTCGGTTTCTTAATTTCAGTTGTTTCATTCCCTCTTCCGGTGCCTCTAGATGGATTCTCCCACTTTCTCTTTTGTGTCACAGGTGCCGGGTCCTCGTTGGCATAATCGTCGTAAACGATTCCAGACAGGTTGACTACCGACTCGAAGGTCGAGGGTAGGTTGGCTTTTACGTGGACACGGACCCTTTGCGGCAGACCCTTGACATAGTATTTGATCATACGTTCTTCGGTTTCTACCAAGTGTGGTACCAGTTGGGCCAGCTCGTTGAACCTTGAAGTATATTGGCGATGAGTCTTGTCGCCAGCTTTGAAGTTTAGGAACTCGTTCTCCACACGATCAATCTCATTCCGTGGGCAGAACTTTTGGATTACGAGCTTTTTCAAGTCTTCCCATGTCATTCTGGCAAGAGCATGTGGTGACTTTGTTCTTTGAATATTTCTCCACCAACCTAGTGCTTCATTGGTGAAAGAATGAGCAACATATTTAACCGCCTGGTCTGGTCGGCACTCGCTGATGTTGATTACAGCGTTCATTCTCTCAATCCCTTCCAAAGTAGCCACCGAATCCTTGCTACCATCAAACTTGGGTGGGTCTCCATCTTTGAAACCTTTATAAGTGCACCCTTTAGTGCTTGACCCCACTTTTATCTCATCCCCGTCGCTGTCATATACTTTTTCTTCGTGGTTTCCTTCATCCTCCTCTTTACTTTTCTTTATTGCCTCTGATAGTAGATCAGGCAATACCTTCTTCAAAGTGAGCACAACTTCACGGGCAATAGCATCCCTGACTTCAGGTTCCAACTGTATAGGCCCTAGACTGTCGTCCCTAATTGGGGTCACTTCTGTTTCGTGCACACTTTCGGTGTGCTCTGCGTGCACACTCTCTTCTTCTTCAAATCTTGGGTTCAACGGAGGTCTACCTCGTCGGCCAGTGCGACCGCCTCGAGGTCCTGTTCTTCCTCCACCAGCCATAGTTCTTAATTTCCTGATAGTTAAAAAAGGGAATACATCAATGTCATTTCTTCAGATCATAGTTTGGAACAGTACGAGCAAGGTAAATTCTTAATTACAGTGACCGGTTTGTAATTACTAATTTACATTGCTTTTCGGGTTCGAAACTCTTCAAATCAGTCGTGGCATTAACATCTATTTGTTCTAAGTTAAGGTATCTATTCCTATGCTAGAGCATTAACTTTATGACTTACTTACCGTGCTAGCGTTGGCGTTGGTTACCCATACTGACATCCGTGCGTTGGTCCCATAATCAGTTTGAGTCTAGACATTTAGGGATGTCTAAATCTCTCAAACTATTGCTCTAATACCAACTTGTAAGTCCCCTAAACCGGGTGACCACACTTGTTGGATTTACTCATAAACATAGTCATAAATACTGAACTTAAATTAAAAACATTCATCATTCAATTACAAATCATTCGTCGTTCAATTACATAACATAACAGCGGAAGTCTTAACACATATATTAAAGTGAGATGTCAGTCTTGTGTCGGGTAACCTTCATGCCTTCGCACGACCCTTTCCTTTGTTACCTGAAATGTATACTAAAATTCAGCTAACGCTGGTGAGTTCTAGTTTAAAGACAATCATACAAAAAATTTATCTTATCATGAATATAATGTATATATGTATATTCGTACTTTTAAATATTCTTTACTTTGCTGTTCTCACATAACATTCATTGAGGGTATATACATATGTACATACATACTTTCTTTGAGAGAACACTTATTGGCCATAATCTTAAGGGAGATCAACCCATCATACTTGTCGCGAATGTCACGAAGACATCGCAGTCAGAACTACCGTCGTAGTCCGTTTCATTACCGTCCGGCTCTAGAAAACCGTCCGTCATATCATTAAATCCGTCCGGCAACCTTTGTCCGTCCGCTCTTTACCGTCCTACCTTCGTAGTCCGTCATTTTTATCCGTCTGCCCTAGGGCATCCGTTTCCCACGTGACCATTATATATGCAACCGTTCTACATTAGTTAAGGCATTTGCTTCGACCGTCCATTTATACCTTTTCATACGTCCTAGCTTGCGAAGGAACGTTTTTGTCCCGGTTACAAAATAATCACGTGGTCGTCCGTCTACCGAAGTAGCCGTTGTCATAGAAGGGTTTATAACGTTTACATTCATTCATAACATGCAATATATATGTAATATAAAGCAAGATTTCATTCTTTTACGTTATGTCCTCCTTTCATTCATTCTTTATAGTCATACGCTTCATTCTTTATTTATAATTCATTTTCATATATAAGTATTTATAAACATATATATATATACGTATGATCACATTGACCTTTATAACATTTATTCATTTAGTGTATACACTTCAGCCCCAAAACATTTATAAATCATTTGCGCATAACATAGAAGGGGGCATATAGAACTCACCTGATGAGTAGTTTCTGTGGCTACTGAGCTTCGCTAATGTCACTCACGATCTATATAATAAATTCATACACATAAGGTGGTGCTCCTAGATGACACTAGACATTACTATGCTTGAACATAGTAGTTTCGATTGATTAACTTATATCGAAACTTGGTAGTTTCGATAGGTAGTTTCTGTCGAAAATTGGTAGTTTTGATAGGTAGTTTCGATAGGTAGTTTCGATAGTAACTTATGTATTATCTTAGCTTCGGATCGGGGGCTCATATCGAAACTATGGTAGTTTCGATAGGTCTGCACATATCGAAACTAAGTAGTTTCGATGGGTCTGCACATATCGAAACTAAGTAGTTTCGATGGGTCTGCACTTATCGCCTTCCCCAAAAATCCGAATGTTCTGCATGCGAATCTGATCATGTCGATATCTAAATTTTCTTTGATCAAAACGTTCGTTTTTCATTCTAGATGCTATACCTAATTTCACTTTCAAGTTTCATCCGCAAAATCGTTATCTTTTAGCCAAAACCCGAAACTTCCCAAAACGAACAAAAACTCATAATGTGATCGAATCGTTACCTGGATTGGATTTCTAATTCAGAGGATATGATCACGAGAACAGCAGCAACGTTCTCCTGAATTCCCGAGTTGATCCGTGACTTTCTCTCTCTAGACCCGAGCTCTCCTTTCTCTCTCTAAAAGCTGCGTGAGATGGGGAAATGAGCAGGAAAGAGGGCTGCCTTGCCTCTTATGTGCATGGGCTTCCCTCGGCCCATTGAAGCCGGGCCCAGGCCCGCTCCCTTTTTGTTTAAATAATCCAACTAAATCACCGGTCTCGCTATATTTATTCGCTTTATTATTTTTGGGATGTTACAGGCGTATCATGTATTATGTATCATGTATATCGCAAACAACTAAGTTTCGTGTATTATGTGCTCAATCCGGTAGCATGTGTATTGTAAATAAACATGTTTCGTGTGTTATGTGATCAATCCAGTAAATTGTGACTTGTAGGCAAACTAGTTTCTTGTATTATGTAATTTGCGTAGCATTGAGTATATTGAGAATAATTGAGTTTCATGTACCATGTGATCGAGTGTTGCGGACAAGCGTGTTGTTTGGCGTTCCTGTATAATGTGGTAGTTAGGTTGTAGCTCTTAAATCTCATTGAGGTTGATGGGGGGGGTGGGTTTAACATTTACGCTGTACGATCGTCTCTTGAAGTGACACGTGAAAGGTAACGAGGAGGTTGTGAAAATATTTGGGGAAATGTGTTTACAATTACTGATCTTTGTTTCAAAATAGAAAGTGATAAATTATTTTTGATTGTAGATATATAAAGTAGTGAAATCATTGGATCACATAATTTAAATAAGTAGACAATTTATGGGAAAAATCTTTTAATTTAAATTCTCAACTATTAATAAGAGAATATTTTTAAGCGAATTTATTGGCTAAACAAGTAGTCGTATATTAATTTAGCCAGGGTTTAGAAATATATACTTTAATGAGGAAAACCATAATTATTTATCAATTCGAAATAATATAAATTTTTTATTTTTTTTTATAAAATCGGTTGTATTAACTTTCCTTATCAGGTGGAAAGTTTTTTTGGAAGCTTTATGTTTTTGATACTATCTAAAAGTTTGATAAACATTTTGTTTGAACAAGATAACGAGGTTTTGTTTAAATCGAACAATAGGATGATTTGTTTATGAAGGAGATTGTTGGTAGTGTACTAAATCGTATAGAATGAAGAAGGTGATACTTAAGAAATTTTGATTAAAATATGATGGGTGTAATTCACACTCAACGGGTCAAATCAATGAATAATAACTTCAGAGTTGAAATATATATAAAATTGATTAAAGGCTGAAATGTTAAACATTACTCAAAACATATGGAAATGGTTCTCAAATCGAAAATTTTAAAGACAATAAATAGAAATTTCTCCTAACGTCTCTGGTAGCTTTCCACTAGGAAGAAGATAATCACCAAGATGAGCACCGCTATGGTCACTCGAGTAGCAGATCTGGCTTCATCTTTTGCGGTCTCCGTGCGATGTTCCTGTATTTCTTTTTCAAGGATGGAGATTAACTCCTTTTGGTACCCTAATTGGTTTGCTAGACTATCCATTCTTTGTCCTTGCAAATCATGCATTACTCCCTGTTCCATCCTTTGCCTCTCAAATTTTGAGGCCTTACATATTGGTGAATGTCATTGGTTGGAATTCCCATAACATTAGTGGGTTCCGTGGTATGCCCTACCCAAGGATTAGAGTAATACGGGTCGGGCAATAGATATGGGTCTCTTAGTGGGGGTGGTAACTGATTGTGGATATGGGGTGTCAGATACGGGTTTCTGGGTGCGGCTGATCCAGGTGTTCGAAGTCTTGGGCCGGTGTTCCTTATCCAATCTACCCTTACATCAAACCTTGGTCTAACAGCTGCGGGTGTTGGTGATCGATGCGCGGGTGATCCTATGTCTTCTTCCCAATCAGACTCTTCTTCGGGACGGTATACCGGGGAGGTAGGAGAGTAGGAGTTCATGCTTAGCAGGAAAACAATGGAAAGGTTGTAAGCGATAATAAAATACTGAGTGTCAATATAGGAGTTCTCATAGGTTTAGAGTTTGACTAGTCATAACGCCGAGTCTTCACAATAGTATTTTAGGAGTACACTTGACCTATAAGTAGTGTATCCCTAAGGAGAATTCCCAGGAAAGAGGGGTGGGTCACTAGGACACACTTAAGTACCCTATCTTTCCTTAGCCAGAATCCCTCATGGGCCTACACACTCTTCCAGCCATCATGTATTAGTAACACTATTGTTGGGCTCATGGTCATGATGAGAATTGTTGTGAACTGGGCCTTGTGGCCCGAAAGTAAGGTTTATGCATTTCAGTGGGCTTTTGCTTCTTGGAGGATAGATGGACTGCTTAGTTTATTTTTGATGGACATTAGGCCAAATAGTTTAAAATTTTGTTGTTCGTAAGAGGTGTGGTATTATGTATGTGAGTTTAGGGGTGCATGAATAACTAAGTGTGTATGAGTGTGTGTGGAAACTTAGGATAGCACTTTTAAATAGCTTAAATAGGTAGCAATGAATAGAATAAAAAGTTGGTAGATAATGTGACACATAAATTATTAGGTATTGTATCATATGATGTAGTTATATAGCATAACATGTAAGAATATTCACATAAAAAAATAATCATATAGCATGTAGATAGTAATGAGTGTAAGCACAAAATTTATCAAGTAGTGTGACACATAAGTCATTATGTATTGTATCACGTAGTGTAAATACTTATGATAGCATGTAAAAATATTTACACAAGAACTAATAATGTAACTTGTAGTAGCATGGCATTGTATGGGTGTCCTAAAGTTATAGTCTAGGTCAAGGGTGTCTAATAACCTAGTTCCCTATAACCAAGGCTCTGATACCAATCTGTCACACCCCAACCGACGGCGGAAACGTCGGGGCGGGACATGTAGACTGTTCATGAGCTCAAGGTCGACTAAATTGTAATATATTAAATCCATTTCCATTCAAACAAACATGCATCAATTCCAAAGTAAATAAATGAAATACAAATTGTTTTTGAATTAATATTAACTAAGTCCAAAGCCTATGTGTATCATGTCTTGATCAAACTCATATGATGGCACCTGAAAATGAATAAAATAAGGTCAACTAAAAAGTTGGTGAGCATACACAGGTTTGTACATAGATAGCATATAGATTGTGAATAAACAAATCCTTACATAACATGATAAAATAAGGTATTTATGGAGAGTAGCCATTGTGTAACCTAAGTACAATCAAACCTTTGTAACTAGCATGCAAAATTGTGTTGTCGGTAACAATCACCCCAATCTAGGTGGGTTTGTCAGACTCAATAGATCTATCATTGTTTACCGTCAGCTTGAATAGTTAATGATTGCACATAAATCGCACACAAAAGTTAACACAACTAGCACTCAAGCATAAAGCTCAAATTGCACACATGAATGTAAAGAGGATTTGTATGTGTATAGTTTGTGTAAATGTAAGCAATAGTATTGTATAGTGTTCATGTTCCACCCCAAAAAGTGTAAAAGAGTAAAAGGGGCTATGTAATACTCACTTGGTTTGAAGGCTTAGCTAACACGAGAGACTAGATAGTAATACGAGGTCCTTGTAATGCACAACGTTAACCTTGAGTGTAATATGTATCGAAAGCAATAGTATGCGCAATAGTCTATGTCTAAGTCTAAGGTTAAATTGGATGTGTGTATAAGGAATTTGAAGTTGTAGGTGTTAGTGGTTTATACCTGAATGGTGTTGTATAAAATTAAGGTTTGAGTTTGTAATAACTAAATAATAAGACAAAATTATTATTTATTTACTTAGTTATAAAAATAATGTAGGTATTAGAGGTAATTAAGTATAACCCAAATAAATGATTTTTGTTTAAATGTAAATGAAATAAATAATTGTTACCTTATTTATTTATTTATAAAATATGTAACTTAGTCATTTAGTTATAAAAATGTATTAGATGTTTTATAATAAATATAAATTTCTTTACTTTATTTTCATAAAGATGTTTAAGTAAATGGTGTAAATAATATTTAAGTGTAGGGTTTAACAATGAATGTAAATTTAATTTTGTAAGTTTTAAATAAACAATTTCTATTTATTTATTTTATAAAATTAATTATTTTTATTTAAAAATTAATTTGAAATACTTATTGTTTTTAAATTATGGAAATAATTATTCTCTCAAGACTTTTCTCACACACACGACCGTGCCGGGGACAGGGCACGATCGTGCTAGAACCACGGGCGCGACCGTACTAGTCATGGGCGTGACCGTTTTGACCAATACAGAGGATATAGCTAAGCTGTCCACTAGGCACGACCGTGTCTGGGCCAGGCACGACCGTGTCTAGGGTTCTGAGGCACGACCAAGTCTAGCCAAGAGGCATGACCGGGTCTGAGTGTGTGAGGCATGACCGCGCTGGTATTTGGCACGACTGTGTCTCATGAAGCACGATCGCGCTAAAATGCTAGCGCGACCGTGTCTGTTCCAAAACAGAATCGATTTGACTAATTCTTATATTGTTAATGTTGGAATTCATAGGGCTTTCATCTGTAGGGTTATTATGAGTCTACTGAAATATATTAATTGTATTTAAAACATGTTCAAAGCAGGGTTCGATTAAATCCATTTTGAACGAAAAATAGATTCTGGTTTGTGATGATTCCCATATTTTAAGCCCAAATTAGATTAGGGCTTTTGATCTATAGACTAAATCGAAAGTGTAGAAGGTTTCAATTACCCGGAAGGAGGATGAATCGATGGTGTACGGGTAGAATGAGTTCCGGCGATGACGAGCTTAACCTCCGGCCTGTTCTGCTGCAATTCCGACTAAATCAGCGTGTCCAGAAGCTTTAGAGAGGATCGATAGTATGTTGGCTTGGGAGGATTGCAAATCAAAATGGTGAATTCGATGGTTTCGTGAGAGGATTAGGCGTTTATGAGATAAATCGACGAAATTGAGTTTATTTGTTGTAATGGTGATGATTAAAAGGTTTAATTGAGTTCGCTAATGGTGAAAACATGTAGAACGGTTATGAAATCGAACGTCTCTGTGATTAAAGGCTGTATTTACGTTTCAACTGATGAGAGGCGCGACCGTGCCCATATGAGGCGCGATCGTGCCATGGCACCGGGCGCGACCGTTCCAAAGCAAGTCGCGCGACCGTGCCAGAACGAGGCGCGACCGTGCCTATTAGGGTTTCTGATTATTTATTTATAAAATCAGTCCTTGCAAATTTCAGTATTGACAGACTTGTATAAATATGAATATATGTAGAGTTTAATAGGATATACTCGTGTAAAATTTATGGATTTGCATTGAAACATAGTATTTAATTGTTGGTACGAATAGAACAAGTCAGTGTACTGGAATTTGGTTTGAAATGTATCACATTGAACTGAAATATAGATAATGAAAATCAGAATTGTTACAACTAAGTCCTTAAATAGGCAGGTCAGTTAGCAACTAAAGAGTAATAAGGTAGTATAACTTAAAGTTCCATAGTTTACTCGTGTTTGAACAAGAATACGTCAAACACCGAGTTGTTTTAAAGTGTTACAGCTTACTCGTGTTTGAACAAGAATACGTCAAACCTCGAGTAACTTCAGTGTGTTATGGTTTTCAACTTTGGTGAACAAAGTGTATGACCATGCCTTGTATATAATGTGGTCAATCAGTTGCAACAATTGTAAGCAATTTAGTTTCGTGTATCATGTAACACCCAAGTTTCATGCATGGTCTAGTTTCATATAGCTTGTAATCAAATAGGTTTCATGTGTAACGTGAACAACTTAGCATCACGTATATGGTAAGAAATGAATTTCATATCTGATGTTAACAACTTAGTATCATGTATTTTGTAAACAAAAAGCTTTCATGTATAATGTAAACAATTTAGTATATTGTATAATGTGCACAATTTAGTATCTTGTATAATGTGCACAATTTAGTATCATGTACTTTGTAAACAATAAGTTTCACGTATTATGTGATCAATCCAGTAGAATGTGTATTGCAAATAAACAAGTTTCATGTATTATGTGATCAGTGTAATATTATGTATATTGCAAACAACTAAGTTTCGTGTATTATGTGATCATGTTGTGTATTTTGTGAACGTGCATACGTAAGTTATTGAATTTCATGTGTGACATATACTAACGAATTTTGTATTTGATCGAGTGTTGCGGATAGGCGTGTTGTTTGGCGTTCATGTATAATGTGAGCGGCTGAGTAATAGTTTACTAAGTCTCATTGAGTTTTGTAGGGATGGTTAATGTCTATGCGGAATGGATCGTCTCTTGAAGGGGCAAGTGAAAGGTAACGAGGAGGTTCTAAAGACACTCTGGAAAATGTGTTTACGAATAACTGATTTTTGTTTGAAAATAGGTAATTGTAATTTGTCCTTTTTGTAGATATATAAGGTAGGGAAACAAATTAGTTGAATAATCTAAATAAATGGACAATTTATAGGAAAACTTTTTTTATTAAATTTTCAATTATTATGGGGAGAATATTTTTAAGAGGAATTAATGGTTGAACAAGTAGGTATATTAATTTAGTCATGGTTTAGAAATAACTAATTTAACGAGAAAAAGTCATAATTATTTATCAATTTGGAATAATGCTTTTATAAAACAGGTCGTATTAAGTTTTCTCACAAGATGAAAATGCTTATGGAAGATTTATATTTCTGATACTTCTGAAAATGCTTATCAATTTGAAATAATGTTTTTATAAACAAGGTTTGATAAACGTCTTGTTTGAACAAAAATAATGAGGTTGTTTAAATCAAATAATAGGATGAGTTGTTTACGAAGGAGATTGTTGGTAGTGTACTAAATCCTATTGAATGAAGAAGGTGATACTTGGGAAATTTTGATTAAAATATGATGGGTGTGATTCACACTCAACGGGTCAAATCAATGAATAATAACTTTAGAGTTGAAATATATAAAATTGATTAAATGCTGAAATGTTAAACATTACTCAAAACATAGGGAAATGGTTCTCAAACTGGAAATTTAAAGACAATAAATAATGGAAAATAATTTGGTTAACGTCTCTTGTAGCTTTCCACTAGGAGGAGAATAATTCCCAAGACGAGTACCGCTATGGTCACTCGGATAGCCGATCTGGCTTCAGCTTTAGCTGTCTTCGTGCGATGTTCCAGTATTTCTTTTTCGAGGATGGAGATTAACTCATTTTGGTGCCTTAATTGGTTTGCTAGTCTATCCACTCTTTGTCCTTGCGAGTCGTGCATTACCTCGTACTCCATCCTTTGCCTCTCAAACTCTGAGGTCCTTACATATTGGTGAATGTCATTGGTTGGAATTCCCAAAGCACTAGTGGGTGCCATGGTATGCCTTACCGAAGGGTTAGGATGGTACGGGTCGGGTACCAGATACGGGTCTGTTAGTGGGAGTGGTAGTTGATTGTGGGGATGGGGTGTCTGATACTGGTCTCTGGGTGCGGGTGATCCAGATGTTTGAAGTCTTGGGCCGGTGTTCCTAATCCAATATGCCCTTACATCAAACCGTGGTCTAGCAGCTGGGGGTGTTGGTGACCGATGCACGGGTGTCCCGATGTCTTCTTCCCAATCAGACTCTTCTCCAGGACGGTATACCGAGGAGGAATGAGAGTAGGAGTCCATGTCTAGTAGAAAACAATGAAAAGGTTGTAAGTAATAATAAAATATTGATTGTTAAGTATAGGAGTCCTCATAGGTTTAGAGTTTGACTAGTCATAACACCGAGCCTTCACAACAGTATTTTAGAAATACAGTTGACCTATAAGCAATGCATCCCTGAGGAGGATTCTCAGGAAAGAGGGGTGGGTCACTAGGACACACTTAAGTACCCTATCTTTCCTTAGCCAGAATCCCTCATGGCCTACACACTCTTCCAGCCATCATGTATTAAGAACACTATTGTTGGGCTCATGGTCATGATGAGAATTGTTGTGGACTAGGCTTTGAGGCCCGAAAGTGAGGCTTATGTGTTGTAGTAGGCTCCTTCTTCTTGGAGGGTAAGTGGGCTTCTAGTTTATTATTAATAGGCTTTAGGCCCAATAGTGTAGATTTAGATCACAAGAGGTGGTGACATTATATGTGTGAGTTTAAGGGTGCATGAAGAACTAAGTGTGTATGAGTGTGTGTGGAAACTTAGGATAGCACTTAAATGAATCAAATAGATAGCATGAATATAGAACAAAAGTTAGCAGGCAGTGTGACATATAAATTATTAAATATTGTATCAGGTAGTGTAATCACTTATGATAGCATGTAGAAATATTCACAAAAGATTTAATCATGTAGCATGTAGTAGCATGGCATTGTATGGGTGTCCTAACGCTATAGTCTATGTCAAAAGTGTCTAATAACCTAATTCCCTATAACCAAGGCTCTGATACCAATCTGTCACACCCCAACCGACGGCGGAAAACGTCGGGGCGGGACATGTAGACTGTTCAAAAGCTCAAGGTTTGCTAAAGTTTAAATATTTAAACAATCAGTTTCATAAATAATCATGAATTCAATAGTACAAGGAAAATAGAAATACATAAATAGTTTCATTAATTTAGATTCTAGGTCCTCGGTCCTAAGTGAGGCAACTTGTACTTATTCTTAAGCATTAGTACCTGAAACATGATGAAAACAAGGTCAACTAAAAAGTTGGTGATCATACATAGGTTTTGACACACAACCAAGTTTAAAGTGTTTTATACAATTCATACGATACACGTGTATAAGGCATTTATGGAGAATCTATAGTTAAACTAAGTGTGTACAATCAAACCTTGTGACTGAGGCATAACACGCAGGTTACCCTAATGTAAAGTCGGTAACAAACACGCTAACCAGGTGGGTTTGTCAGACACAATAGATCTATCAATGTTAACCGTTGGTTTGTACTGAGTTAATGATTGTACTAATGTCATGTATATGTAGTCTTAACTCATAGCATTCAAGCATAAAGCACATAACACATAATATCATATTATTGAATTGTACTTAAGTCTATGTAAAAAGTTTCAAAAAGTAAATCATGTTTCACCCCAAAAGTACAAAATGAAAAGGGGGCTATGTAAACTCACTTGTAGTAATGGTGTAGATAGCACGAGCAAACGGTAGTAAAAGTGATTCCTTTGCAAATCACAAAGTTAACCTAGAGTGTAATGTATATGAATATAGATTAATAACATGCACAAATGTCTAAGGCCAAGTCTAGGGTTTCAATGGGAATGAGTGTAGGGACTTGTCCAACGAGTTCGTGTTATATTATGTAGGAGGAATGTGTATGAGTTTGTGTTTATATTTGAATAAGTGTTTTGTAAAAATGTAAGTTTGAAGCATATGATTTTAAAAATAAAAGATTTAGGGTTTAATTTGAATGACTAAATTAATTAAATAAATAATTTCTCTTTATTTATTTATTTAAAAAAGTAGTGTGGGATTATATTTTTTGAAATCTAATTTAAATAAATACGTTTATTTTATTTATTTACTTATGAAAATGTGTAGATGTATATAAGTATAATAGTAATAATGTTAAATACAATTTAAACCCTAAGTGGATTGTGAATGTAAAATATATAAATAATAAATAATTTTATTTATTTATTTATCATTTAAATTGGTACGTTCTTTTAAGAAAACGAAAAATTTATATATATTTATATTTAGATAAAATTTTATTTGTTTAAATAGGGTTTAAAATCCTATTATATGTAAAAGAATGAATTATAAAAATGTGTTTCATGATAAAGTGTTTTATAAAAGTCTTGTCATAATTTTATAAAATAAACAATTTAAATGCTTTAATTAAAACTAATAATTTAAATAAACTTTTAAATAATTTTATGAAGCTTTAAAAAAAATAATTAAAATGTAAAAATAATTGATCTCATTTAATACTTGTTTATTCAGTTTCAAATGGTATAAGGTTTTATAAAATAATTTTTTTTTATTTCTGCAGCTAAAAACGATTTTTAAAAATAAAATACACCACCCGGTTCGAACCCGGGTGGGTTCTGTGCGTGGGTTGCGTTGCACCGCTGGACCAGGGGCAAGTAACATTACTGAGGTTGGTTATAAATGGGTTTAAACCCATTACTGAAAAGGGCTAGGTCTGGTTATATGGCTCGCGCAAAAAGGCAAGACACTGTGGGTTTCGAACCCACGCCATCTGGTCCGATGGTGCAAGGTCTTAGACAGTCGGACCAGATGGTTTCGCTGGTCTAATAAGGAATTTAAACTTCAAATATAATAGCAGGATCGAGTCATATCCCCTGATCAGAAATCATATAAACAGGTTAAGAATTTCGATTATAATCGAGCCCGATGTGAAATGTTGATACGAAACGATAAGGGGCTAATGGGGAACACTCGATAACGAATCAAACAACATGAATCTTACTTGATTTGGTGAAGTGTCGACTGCAAACGACTGGGTCAAGGTCTTCGCTGATCTTGGTACTCGATTAAGGTTCAGACGTGATCTGGGATGCGATTAAGGGTTCAGGGAGTTTGTAAGGGAATTTGCGAAAGTGAGGGAACAACTCTAATCGATCAATTTTATCTAAGCTGCTTGATTTGATTCGGTCTTTGTCGACGACATCCGTTGGCACCATTCACTCGTTAATTCGATATTATATAATGAATTAGGTCCTGATTTAGGACTGAATACGTGCGTAAATGATTGAGCGTGATTTACGGGTCCTAAAACGCGTTTAATTATTTGATTTGAAAACGGTTTTGGCTTGGGTTGACTATGGTTAGTCAAAGGCGTTTGAATTTGAATTCAGCCGCGAGGTTCGTTAAATTGGTATGCCACAAGGATTGGAAACTGGTAGACAATCCTTCTAGTATACATGGCAAGTCTAAATGAGTTCGGATTTGGTTGATTTCAAGGTTAAATTGCGAGGGCTCACCTCTACTGACTTTCAGAAGTCAAAGATGGTGTTTTAAGGGTTCAAGACTCTTGAGTGGGGGTTCATCTGAAGTGAAAGGGTCCAATTGTGGGGGTTCAAAGTTCAAGGGGTTCAAGACCATATGTTAAATCCATGTATTCATAAATATACACACACACATACTTATTTATATATATATGTATATATATATAATTTCCTTAAAAGTGTAATATTTTATGTTGCTATATGAGTTTAAAATTTTTAAACAAGATAATGTATGAGTAAAAGTTTATATATATATATATATATATATATATATATATATATATATATTTGAAACTTGTATTTATATGGCTAGAACTTGACTCACAATGTGTAGAATTTGAAATCGAAGTCGAGTTGATGTTTATTTGCACAAAACCACACACGGGAAAGGTCGAGGATGTTATAAAATTTAATACGGAAAAAGTTATGGTCTGAAAATCATGGATGTTACAAGGCGCATGGCGGTAGATGATGGTGCTCGATGGTGGTATTAAGACGACTGGGAAAGCGGTGAAGGTGCCCGTGATGACGGTCGTGGTGGCAACTTGAGACAGAGGAGAGCAGTGGGAACCGTTAGGGTTTCATGGTGAAGAAGAAGAGGGCGACTTACATGGTGGTGAACAGTGGGGGTTTCATAAGTCATTACCGAGGCCGGTTAGGGCGATGCGTAGCATGGTTCACACGCATGCATGGAAAAACCCGACTCGCATATACGCGTTCTGTGGGGTTCGGGCTTGCATGGGGACATTCTTGCTAATTAGGGTTTTTGCATGATGTGGGATACGTGCATGCATGGGAACCCAGTTCGGATATACGAGTTCTAAATGGGGAACGAACGGCCTGGTAGGGAGGTAACGTGAAAGTAGGGTTTCATGGAGTTGGTTTGACAAGTAGATGGGACAAGTGTCGAGATCTTTTTATAGTGTTATACGTTATCCAACATATGTTTCCAATGTATCCAGATCATGTGATCATACATTTGACAGGTTTGGGATTCGAGCGTGGACGGGCGAGTTACAGAACAAGGAACGAGACGTGGCATAACCTGTGAGTTTCTAATCCCCTTTTTGAACATTTTACTGTTTCGGGGCTGTCGTACATATTGGCATGTTTTATTAAACGAACGTATTACGAGTTATGATTTAAACATGAAGTGTTTTATGAGACCATTATGTAATAATGAGTTAAGGTTCGTTCTGGGATCCCTAGGATGGGTGAACAAGAGTTGGGATGATCTGTGTATGTCATCTTACGATTTGGGATGGTTATATAAGGAGAGTTAGCAGGGGAACCCATACGTGGTTCATTAACGAGTCAAGTAAATGCTAGTGTGCTGTTAAGCGCCATGTGTTTGATGTTATGTGTATTGTGTCGTTGTCCTCGTGACACGGCGAGTATCATGTTTGCATGGGTCTAGGTGATGTACATAGTATATACGGGCTATAAGTTGAGACGATGTTTGTGTGTTGTATAATTACCTATTCGGAAAGATTTGGGTAATGGGTCTAGACGTTAAGAGGATACATCTAAAGTAAGTATTGGATTACACACGTTAGTGATCCGTGAAAGGGTGGTGAGTCATAGTACATGTCCAGGTAGTACCATGTGTATATATGTGTTGCTTTGTGTGCTTGTATTGTAATACGTGTGCAGGCTCAACAGTGGTGTGAAGGACGGAATCCTTCATGGTCATCATCCTATGGGTGATGTGTCAGTCATCGTATGGTAGATGATATAGTCACCATGTGGGTGGCTGGATAGTTGTCGTAGATGACGAGTGTTTCACTGTGCTTAGTGGCGGGGCCCTGTAACAAGGGTATAGCTGAGCTTAGGACGACTATCCTGACGGGGATAACCCTGACTTGGGTGCGGTGATGAGGTATGTGTTTGTGTGCATTTATATATGTTAAATTTCATGTAAGTGATGAGTTATATTAAATGTGTACGAGATGATAATGATGTGATAAGTAGATGGAATCAATGTGGTGTGTCTAGTTAGATTGACCGTTGTGTCGGACAAGTACATCGTGTACAACTATTGTGTGAGTTGATTTGTAAGAGTCTTGGTCAGGGCTGGTTAAGCTAGTGTCTAGAGGTTTGTTGAGTTAACCAGGGTACGGTTGATATATATATGGTAAATTGTGTGTTATCAGAGTAGTAAGCTCGATCCAGGGTGGAGAGACTTACTAAGTATAATTAGCGGGGTGAGTCTGGGGTGGTGTATCCTTTGGAAGATGGTAAGATAACAGGGTTATCTATATGGGGATATTTTGTAAAACTATTTTTATAAGGACCAGAGGGTCTTGAGTGGAATAAAATATTAAATTAGACGAGTTGGCTTTTGTTTGTTTAAACTGTTAGAACTTCTTAGCGTAGCTGACTTTGTATGTATGTTAGATTGTTTTGCAGGTTAGTCTATTGGACGAGGTGTCTTTGCTGGAAAGCGGGGCTACTCGGGTTGGTGCACATGCATTCGTCAGGTAATGTTATGAAAGCTAACAAGTTTAAAGATAACATTATTTTGAGAAAGACTTTCGCTGTTTACTTAAATGAAAGTTAAGTGTTTTTAATGAGTTTACCTTGTGATGAGAACCAACTGTAGGGTTCCTGGTTTGGGGCCTTACAGACACACAAGTATGAAATTTTGACTTAGAAAATTCTCAACATTCCGCTTCATGCGTACTTGCAAGTACGTGTGGGGAATACTAAACATGCGTACTTATCAAGTACACATGTACAATCCTTCATGTGTACTTGTAAGTACGCAGGAATTGTATTTTCAGCCGATGTGCTAATGTCAATTTTATCAATTTAGTGTTAATGATCTACAAATCTTGCTCTGATGGTGTCGAAAATGGCATAGGAACTCAATGTGACTTGCTCTAGCATCAATATTATCAACATCCGACCCCCATTTGATTGTACAATGGCCGAACGCCAAGTTATGGCTCAAACCAAGATCAAAATCCAAATTAACAAGTTAAAGTGATGAATTTTGTGTTAAACAACTTAGATTGATGATTAGGAACATAGATGGTTGCTCAATTTCACTTGCAAACATCCATTTGATCCAAAAAATCGGTCACCAAACCCTCGTATCAAGAAACGCAAAAAATCACTCAATTTTGGATTATTGAACGGTTGGAATTGATTAAGAATCTCACCAGATGATCTAGAGATGATATTATAATAGTTTATGTGATTTAAAATGAATTTGCAACACAATGATTTTCAAGGAAAGATGATCAGGTCATGGAACTGTAGAAGTGTGAAGTTTGAATGAGGAGTAAATGCCAATTTCCGTTATATATACCCCACGCTTCAGCTCGTGCGTACTTATGTAAGTGCGCATGACCAACACCACATGTACTTGTAAGTACGCATGAGTTAAGTCATACGCACTTAACAAGTACGCATGTGTTAAGTTATGCGCATTTGTTCACGTACGCATGACTTATATCCTGATCAAATCTTAACTATGAAGTATTTGTAGACAAACATGATAGATGTGTTCAACTTTTTGGTGCAATAAAGACATTTCCGAAAGTTATGAAAATATTTTTGGTTTTTCTAAGGAATTAGAAAGAGCTGTGTAAGAAATCTTTTTGTCTTTTGTCAAAGTTTAAATAAAAACACTCTAAACATCTTTTTGTTGTTTTCCTTGATCGTTTGTACATGTTACCAAATAACATAATACTTACAGTGAACGTATGTTTGATCAAGTCATGAGCAGAGGATCATATCAGGCTAAAACATGTAGCAAAAGTGATACATGATAAATTTCACAGAAATTGGGATCATATCATGACATACTTACTTAGAATCAATTTTAAATACACATCATTTAAATTCAAATTGTCAATATTATAGGATTTGAAACTATAAGCATTCTTGGATCAAGTTCATGTGAGTTAAGGTACCATTTAAAGTTCTAAAATATGTACCCCACGGTTATGTGAACAGAAAGTAAATGCATTATCTCAAGACATCTAACATTTTCTCAAGGATTATCAAAATCTCCAGATTGAAGTTATATCGTTCAGCATAGAAAAATCAAGCAAAATCCATAAGGATTATCAAGAATCATAAGATTCATAATCGATTGATTCATTTGTCTTGGTTCGTGAGGTTTATCTTTAGTGAATATTTTGTAATGATTCAGGCTAATAGATATGGAATCCGAAGATTCAGGTAATGGGATCCAACTATTATCTGGATGTATTCAATGGAACAGATGTGATCCAAGGGGGTAGTATATGCTTAACGGTTGTTGTTAAGGCATATCTTAGCTCAACTTCCCATTGCATACTTGTGAGTATGGGCAGTGAAGTGAACCGAAAAATTGTGCTATATACATAACCCGAAGCTGGTCTCAAAAGATAATACTAGCCAAAATCGTACATTCTATTTCTCATAATAATCTTTTATTAATCTTTTACACACACACTCAGCATAACATGAGTTCAAATCACAGTTGCAATAAAGATATTTATATCTTCACACTACTAATGATTTAATGAATGCTTCTAGCCTACTGACAATTCAAATTAAATGACAATTTATACACAGTTTAAGTAGTCATAATGCAATCATTTCCCAATTGTGCAATCTAAGAAGTTTAGATCACTTACTGATGTACAATCATTTCCTTTTGTCTTCAAATGACATTGAAATTTTTAAAGTTTTATATTTTGTTTGGTTTTTCTTAAAATTTTTAACAGAAATTAAAGTAAATTTAAAAAATTTAAGAGAAAATAAATATAACTTCCAAGAAACAAGTTTGTTTTGAAAAATGATTTTCATTCAGGATTGAACATTCCTATCATGTTGACAAGATGTTCAATACGTGTACGATTAAATGCTATGGTGAAAGGTCGGCAAAATTATTATCCGTGTGAACTTTTACAAGTTCAATTAAGTGCTTTTCAGCATAATCACGGATAAAGTGGTGACGAATTTCAATATGTTTCGTTTTGGAGTGTTTTACCGGGTTGTTTATGATGGACATGGTGGAATTGTTTCCAATGAACAATCGAGTTCCAGTGTAAATTCAGGCCGTATTCTCTCAATTGTTGTTGAATCCACAATATCTGAGAACAGCATCTTGCAGCAACAATGTACTCTGCTTCACATGTTGATACAGAAACTGTTGACTGCTTTTTTACACTGCCATAGACCAGCCTATCTCCTAAGAACTAACATCCACCTGAAGTTGACTTTCTATCAAGGTTGCAACCGCCATAATCAGAATCTGTGTATGCATTGAAATCAAATGACTGCTGCTTGGAGTACCACAGACCCAATCGGGGTTTCCCTTTCAGGTATCTGAAGATTCCCTTTACAGCAATCAAATGAGATTCCTTCGGTTGTGACTGGAACCTCTAGCACAAGCATACGACGAACATAATACTAGGACTTGAAGTTGTGAGATACGTAAGAGAACCGATCATCCCACGGTACAATTTACAATCCACATCCTTTCCATCTTTATCCGGATGCAGACCATGATTGACGTGGATAGGTATGCCATAAGTTGTACAATCATTCATTTTATATTTTGACAAAATGTCTTGTACATACTTAGTTTGACGAAGATAAATGCCATCCTCCCTTTGACTGACTTGCAGACCCAGAAAAAATTACAATTCACCTATGTTGCTCATCTCAAACTTTGACTTCATCACCCTTTCAACTTCTCTACACATCTCTTCATTTGTAGACCCAAAGATAATATCATCCACGTAGACTTGCACAAGTAGAATGTCTCCTTCTACTTTCCGCATGAAGAGAGTCGAGTCAATTTGTCCACGATCGAAAACCGTTGGATAATAAATGCTTTGATAGTGTCTCATACCACGCCCTTGGTGCTTGATGAAGACCATAAAGTGCTTTATCCAGTTTGTAAACTTTATTAAGATGTTGCGGGTCTTTAAAGCCAGGTGGTTGAGTGACATACACTTCTTCATGAAAATTTTCCGTACGGAAAGCACTCTTCTCATCTAGTTGATAAACCTTGAAGCCGACAAAGGAGGCATATGCTTGAAACAGTCGGATGGCTTCAAGTCTAGCAACTGGGGCATACACATCGATGTAGTCCAAGCCCTCTTGCTGATAAAACCCTTGAACAACCAATCTTGCCTTGTTTTTCACCACAACGTGTCGATCATCTGTTTTGCACTAGAACACCCATCTGGTTCCTATTGGATGTACACCTTTTGGTAGGTCAACTAGATCCCACACATGCAACTTTTAGAATTGAGACAATTCATCTTGCATAGCCTCTATCCAGCAGTTGTCTTCGACTCTAATTGGGATACGAATGCAGCATGTAAACATGTTTCCATGATACCTGTGCTGAGAATCTCAGCATAAAGACTTGTGTTTTCAGTAACGTTTCTGTGAAGAGTTTGAACACTGGCATTAGGATCACCAATGATGTTGTCGATTGGATGATTCTTATGCACTCTCGTCTCTATTATAATGGGTTCTTGGATATCTGATTCAAGGTTTGTGCATATATCTCCTATTTCATGTACATCAGAAGAAGACACTATGGTGATTGGATCAACTTGAGATTCATTTCCTACACTAATGTTAGGATCAACTCGAGCATCGTTTCCTTCACCATTAGTATCCTCTTCAGTGTCACTATCATGCTTCCCATATCCAGATGCAACATTAGGATTAGGAGTAGGAACAGGTACTGTAGTTCTTTTTGAGAAATTGGAATCGTCGCCGCCACTACAGTATCGATACAAATTTGCAGCATCTTCAGCAGATAGATCAGGAAGGTTAAATGACTTAAAGAGAGCATGATAAGTGAATCCCCAAGCTGGACCAGTTGGTTCTGGTGGAGTGCTGTGTTTACTGCAATCCACTTAGAACCATTCTTCGACAGAACGATTTTCAATATTGTACACTCTCTTACATGGTGAATTGGCAACATATCCTAAGAAGATTCCCTCCACCGCTTTTGCATGAAATTTGGATTTGTGATCTTTGTATTGTAACAATAATGAACATGGACTACCTAATGGGACTAGGTGGTCAAGATTGGGAGGTCGATTATTGATCAACTCATAACATGTATTGTTGTGTCTTTTCACCACCAGAACTCTATTCAAAATGTGTCACGCTGTATTGACTGCTTCTGCCCAGAAAGTTATTGGAAGCTTGGCATCTGACAGCATTATTCTTGCAGTTTCAATTAAAGTTCTTTTCTTCCTTTCTGCGACTTCGTTCTGCTGAGGTGTATACGGCGCACTAAATTCATGACGAATACCCTTCTTTAAACAGAAAAGCTCCATCATATTGTTCTTGAATTTTGTGCTGTTGTTACTCCTTATTCTTCTAACCTTTAACTTGCATAGAGATTCCAGACTCAAGAACAGGTATTGAAGAATTTTAGTAGTCTCATCTATAGTACCTAAAAAATGCACCTAAGAAAAATGTGAGTAGACATAAGTTACTTCCAGAACATATGACTTACCACCAATACTCCTGATAGTTATAGGCCAGAACAAATCCATATGTAGGAGCTCCAAAGGGGTATCGATGGAGTTTTGGATCTTTGGCTTGTGGGATTTCCGTTGTTGTTTGCCCTTTTTACAAGACATACAATTATCTGCAACGACAAATCTCAGCTTAGGAATCCCGATTACCAAACCGTTTCGGACAAGATGATTCATTTTTATATAAGAAATGTGTCTGAGTTTCCTATCCCATAAGATTGAGTCAATTTATCTTGCTTTGAAAAGTAAACAAGTAGCAACTGATGAGGTGGTTGTTGCTACGCTCATATGAATTTGATATGTGTCGTTTGTGTCACACCTCGGGTTTAGCCCACCTGGGCGTGCGACCAACGATTGGTACCTGTTTCTTATTTTATCTCATCAAAGATTTATAAACACAGCGGAATGTTTTAATAACTCAGGATCTTTTCAAAAGACGGGGAATCTCCCGTTTCATATCATTTCATAAACATGGTTAAACCCTGATATTGTACACAAACGTTTTATTTTACAAAACCAAGGTTTATATGAGCCATTTCTTTCAACTGATGTCTAGGGTGGACGTTCCCTTTTTCATGACATCATTTTCTTTGTCATCACATGGCTATATGACAATCAATTCATCCTTGGTTTCGTGTAAAAACGTTTGAAATATTTTATCAGCATAAACTAGCGAATACAAGTATATTTGGAATCATAATCTGACAAGTGTGAATAAATAGAACAATTTACCCATAGTTTCTGTTCAATTTACACAGTCAACTGACTACCACCAGCCACACCAGGGACCTTGGATATATTTTTTATGTCTATCTACCTTACGCTTCAAGCGATGGGCGGGTTCAACCCCTAGCCCTGTTACAGCATCTCATCTGTAACAAGTGTATATATACATGACTTTATGGGCTGACTGCTATATTGTAAATCACCTTATGCAACTAATGGTTGTATAAATTCATTCAAGTCAGAGTATAATCAAAACCATTTTCAGTTTTGAAATCATTTTATAAAAATACAAGTATTCACCTTGAAAGAGTTTCAACTTAATAGGCTTCTAGAGTGTGCGTCCTAGTGGGCGGCGTCTCTGCTTAGATCGTCAAGCTTAGATCCTCCAAATGAGCGTTTCCTAGCTTTTTTCTTTCTCTAAAGGGAACCGGCAGTTCGGGAACTTAAACGTATGAGCGGGAATGGTTTTGGGAGAGTGGAAATGGTTTATCTGAATGATTTAATGTCTTGAAGCATGGCCATATTGCCTGTCATGGTGACTCTTTTGGAGAGTCAGAATTAGAGATTTGAGAAATATCGAGTTTCTGTCTCCAAACATGTTTCCTTTGAACACTAGGCTTGCTTTTGTCAACAACAGGTGAACTAGAAGAAGATTCACCTGGTCGACAACTAACTAGCTGTTCAAGTTTTCTTAATCTCTAATTCCGTCTCCCCCTCTATGGTCTAGAGAGTTTTACCACAGGCTTCTCACCAGATTTGGTACTACCCGAGGTAGATACACCAGGAACAACATGATGCCTATTTCGTTTCACAGCAAATGGTGCAGCCACGGGTCTTGGCTTAACCATATGCTTGGCTGGTTGTTTCATCAATTTTGGAATACGATTCTTGAATTGCTTTACTGATGAATTTTTCAGGGATACAACCTATTGTTAGACAACCGACCGTTTCTCCTGATTCTTATTAGGACAATTCACAAGAATCTGACCGAATGTACCACAGTGAAAGCAATTCCTTCTTTCTTTAAAAATTCTTCTGTATGGCTCATTAGTTTTGGATGTTGATGATTTATTCTGATAAGGATTGGTTTGATGAACAGCAGGCTGTGCTTTACCTGATGTGGATTGATTTATGGGAGTATAATGTTTATCAATGTTTTCTTGAAAAGTCTTTCCCAATTTATTTGCAAATGTCTCTTTCTTTGCTTGCTTTATGGTTTTGAAGCCACCATAAAGCATCATTTTTAATTTATCATTTGATTCAATTATATCAGGCTCAGTTAAAATGCAGTTGTCATGATTAGTGAGCAAGTTTTTGTTGATTAGGGGTTCATTAAGCAACTCTTCTGAGAAAACACCCTCGACTTTGTAGTCCTCAGAACATTCATCTGAATAACACTCTTCATCAGTAGATGAATCACCCTTACCAGAAGATTCATCTAAAAAAGACAAATCAATGTCGACTAGCCCATTGACAAACTTCCTATTAACAGGTGGAGGAATGGCATTAGTACCTAAACCTTTGCCATTCACTTGTCGTACGATAGACTCGTAGTGTTCCACCATAAAACGAGAATTTTTCAATTTTTCAATTTTGCCACATAACTTCAGAATCTCATTCTGTAGTTTGGCTATTTCGACATTCTTTTTCTCTAATTCTCTGTAGGCAACATCTAAATGAAACTGTTGTTCGCTGATTTTAATTGAAAAATCTTGTTTATCTATTCTATGATTTTCAATAGAATCATTAAAATGTTTTTCATTCTCTTTGTAGCTTAGAGCTGCTCTACGCAGAGGTTCGAGTTGATCATGAATCTAATCATGCTCGGCTTTTAAGATTAAACATTTAGCATAAGAAACAACAACAAAAGAATTAGAATATACCTCAGTTGATGATCTGGACGCTTCTCCAATTGCCATTAGAGCGAATGCAGATTCCTGTTGATCAACAGCAGTTGCTTCCCTTTCTTCAGCTTTTATCATTTCAACGATTTCTACCATCAATCCTATCTGAGTTTGTGAGACTATGGCATCTTCTAGCTGAACTCCCCAGTCAAAGTTATCATCATCTTGAACTACCAGTGCATTAGATGATGTTCCTTGATTTTGACTGCGGTTGTTGTTGAAATTCTGGTTGCTTCCTGGACTTGGTAGAGTGAAACCTGAAGCTGGTCCTTTATCCTTTTGACATTCTCTTGCAAAATGTCCAAAGTTCTGACACTTGTAGCACTTAGCCTTTGATTTATCAAATCCAACTTTAGCATTTGAATGTCCATCGATAAACTTTATACCGGTTCTGTTCAAAAAACGTTTTGCTCTTCTCAAGATCTTGGCCATATTCCACTGAATTTCCATATCTTACATGTCATCTGGATCCACTTGATTGAAATCTTCCTCTACTGTTTCAGGATCAGTTAGCTTCCCATCGATGAAGTTTTCGTAGGTGTTGGAGCATATTCTGGTGACAACGAGCTTGAAGATTTTATGTCTTAGTCTTAGAGTCTTTGACTTGTAATTGATAGAATTGTTAGCAAGAGTTAAAGGGGAGTCTGTTAGGACATGTTTTGTAACTGTTGATAAAATTCTGTGTAAGTTCATAGAGAGGCGAACTTAACAAGTTCGCCTAAGCATCTTTAGGAGCGAACTTGTTAAGTTCGCATAGTCTATCTAAGGAGAACTTGCTAAGTTCGCTTAGTCTGTTAGAGGCGAACTTGTTAAGTTCGCCTAATACTGATCAGATGTCTATATATAGAGGTTACAGAGTCAGTTTATGTAGCGTTGAACAGAAGTGAACGAATTGTCTGATTGAGTCTGTAAACTCTATGATTGTTGGAATACAAGCTTGAATGTTATTTACGTGATTGTTTCTATTGTCTTTTGTGTATACAATTGTTGATTCGGTTAGATTCTGCACTCCGCGTTAACAATACGTCTTATCACGAGAACGATCCGTAGAAGAGCCATGTGGACCTACAAGTGGTATCAGAGCTTATGCTCGTGATTCCTGGTGATTTTAGATGGTTTTGTATGCAAATTGACAAGAAATTCATCATCTTTGAAATTTTCATTTCCATGGAGTTTTCAAGCTTATTTTACTTCTGATTTGGTGTTTTTGAAGTGAATTTTGAAGAAATTGATCCGATAGAAAGGTTATAATTGAGAAAATACACAATCCTACGGTTTAATTTGGTCTAATTCCTTCAAATCAGTGAATTATGAAGATTTTTGGTGAAATTGGGTTCGTGTTCTTGAGGTGAATCTGTTACAGAGTTTTGATTCTGCTGAAGCAAGCGAACTTGCTGAATTGGTCTGCAGGTGAACTTAGCAGGCGAACTTGTTAAGTTCGCTTCTCTCAAATTAGGCGAACTTAATTTTTAGGCGAACTTAATCAAATTTCTGGATTCTGGTTTAAGCGAACTTATTAAGTTCAATTCATATTAAATTCGCTTCATATTAAATTCGCTTAGGCAGTATCAGGCGAACTTAGCTAGTGTTCTAAAAAAAAAGAAATCATTTAGGGAAAGCTTATATGATCGTTTTGAATTATTTTTGAATTTTTGAAATTTTTAAAAAAGAGTATTTTGGTGGGAAATTTTTTTCCGGATATTTTCACAAAAATTTCAAAATGTCAATTTTATGTGATGATAATGAGATTAGAACTGTGCAACCGAGGCTTTTGTGCATATCAGATTTTCGTAACTGGAAAGTCCGGTTCGAACAGTTCGTTTCAGAAACTGATGAAAATTTTTGGAGACCAATTACAAAAGGATATGTGCATCCTACTTTTGACTTTCTGGAATTCTATGATGTTCCTAAACCAGTGACAGCTCTTACTAAAGTAGAAAAGCAGAAGTTTGATCGAGAGATGAAAACATGTGAAACTTTAACGATGTCTTTACCAAAAGAAATCATTCATAGTCTCGGGAAGTGTCCAACTTCAAGAGATCTATGGGATGCATTGAAGAAAAAGGGTGAAGCAACTTCTCAAGCATTTGTAGTCTTGATCAAAGAAGTATTAGAGAAGAAGAGCGATTCTCAAAGTGATTCTTCTGCAGAGTTAAGTGATAGTGAGAGTATTCGTTCTGGTGAAAGTACTCAATCTACTGAGACTGATGTGATGACTGAAGAAAGCTTTCAGACAGTTGAAGATGATCTGAGTGAATCAGAAACTGATGCAGAGCCGGTCATTGTTGATCAAAAGGGTGAAGCTGATGATGACGCATTCATGGCTCCTGGTGCATCTCCTTCAGCAGTAAAAGTTGAGGTAGTTTCTAACTCTGAAACGTTTTGTTCTAACTGTATTTCAGTGAATGATAAAATGATGAGGGTTATGGATGACAACGTAAACCTCATTTGTGATATGAAATCGATGCACACGGTAAATCAGAAATTAAAGGATAATGAGAATGTGTGTATTGAGAGAATAGAATCACTGAAGAGGGATATAAATTCTCTGACTTTGAAGATCAAAGAGCAGGCATATCACCTGGATATGTCCTTTGCAGAAATTGAGAAAAGAAATAATGATCTTGTTGAGAAAGATAAGGAACTAGCTGAATCTAAAGCAGAGGTAATAAGATTTCATAGAAAGTTAGAAAGCTTTGGAAATTCATCATTCTTATTAGGACATTATCAGGATAATAGTAAAGAGGGGAAGGGAACTAGTGGTATTGGTTATGTTCCTCCACCATTCAATGGAAATTATTCTGTTACACCTGAGATTATAAAAGATGAGGATTTAGATCCTAAGACTGTGTTGAAAGTGAATCCGGTCACAGGTGAAGATATGGTGTATTCTGATGAGAGTGATGATGAATATTTTGATGAAGCTAAGGTAGATGGGATACCGAAAGCTTTTAAGAAAGAAGACTCAAAGGTTGATTCTAATTCATCTGGAAATTCTACATTTGGAAGTTCTTCAAATTCAAGGAGAGTTCCATATGTCAGAGATTATAAAGACAGGCGTACATGTTTTCATTGTAATGAGATGGGACATATTGTGGTGACCTGTCCTTACAAAAATAAAGGGAAGAAGCATGTGGATCCTGAGAAGATGAAGCCTGAATCAAAACCTGTTGCAAAATCTGGAGTTCCAGAGAAAATAAAGCCAAAAGAAGTTCATGTAGGAGAATCTTCTTCAAGTGCATCTTATCGTGTGAAGATTCCTTATATTAGAGAATATCGTGAGATGAGATCTTTATTTTACTGTGGTCTTGTGGGTCATATTCAGATTGCTTGTCCTCACAACGCTTGTTAGGACATAGTTTGTAATGACAAAAGCTTTGTAATAGTTTAGATCTTATATCTTTATGCTTTTGTATGTATTAATGTTCCAAGTGTTTTTATACAAGTTGCTAGAGGCGAACTTGTTAAGTTCGCATAGTCTAACAGAGGCGAACTTGTTAAGTTCGCCTAAGTCTATCTGAGGCGAACTTGTTAAGTTCGCTTAGTCTGTTAGAGGCGAACTTGTTAAGTTCGCCTAATGCAGGTCAGTAGTCTATATATAGATGTTTACAGAGTCAGTTTGAGATAGAACTAGACAGAACAGAGATCGAACAGTGAATGAGATTGAGTCTGTAAACTCTATTGTCAATTGGAATACAAGCATGAAGTTTATTTACTTGATTGTCTTTATTGTCTTTTATGAATGCAATCGTTGATTCGGTGGATTCCGCACTCCGAGTTAACGACACGTCTTATTACGAGAACGATCTGTAGAAGTGTCATGAGGACCTACAAGTGGTATCAGAGCTTTTTCTCGTGATTCTTGGTGATTCTAGACGGTTCTGCATGCAAATTGACAAGAAATTCATCATCTTTGACATTTTCATTTCTATGGATTTTCAAGACTAATTTGGTTCTGATTTGGTGTTTTTGAAAAGGATTTTGAAGAAATTGATCAGATAGAAATGTTCTAATTGAGTAATTACACAATCCTACGGTTTGATTTTGACTAATTCCTTCAAATCAGTGAATTATGAATATTTTTGGTGCTTTCTGGTTCGTGGTTTTTGTTTGAGCTGTTCTTGAGTTTGAATTTGTTGAAGCTAGCGAACTTGCTGATTTTGTGTAGGCGAACTTAGCAGGCGAACTTGTCAAGTTCGCTTCTCACAGATTAAGCGAACTTATTTTTAGGCGAACTTAATCAGATTTTCAGGTTTCTGGTTTAAGCGAACTTATTAAGTTCGCTTCATATTAAGTTCGATTGGGTATCACAGAAGCGAACTTATGATCTTCGCCCAAGGGTAGAGGGTGTCTCACACTTGGAAATTTTTCAGGAAATTTTTCAGGAAAATGGCAAATATGGTTCAAGTAACGAATATGTTCAATTATGATAACGAGATCGGTATATCTCAAAAACCACCGAAGTTGTTGAATCTTGCTGATTATTCAAATTGGAAAGACAGGTTTGATCAGTTCGTATCTTTCACCGACACCAGTCTCTGGATTCCTATTTTAGAAGGTTATACGCATCCGACTTATTCATGGATGGGACAGGATAATCTTCCAAAGCCGGTGTCTGCGTTAACAAATAAAGAAAAAGGTGCTGTTTGATATGGAAAAGAAAGCGCATGTATTTCGATGTCTCTTCCGAAGGAAATATATCACAGTTTCAAACAATTCAAGTCTTCTCAACAACTATGGGAAGCATTACAGAAAATATGTGAAGACAGTTTGGATGTAAAGAAGAGTAGAAAATAGCTATTGAAGAAGCAATTATTGGTCTTCAAACATTTTAAAAATGAATCCTTGGATGATCTTGCTACCAGATTTTATCATCTGCTTAGTGAACTGTCAAGTGCGTCTGTCGTGTATGAAACTGAAGAAATTAATGATAAGTTCTTGGAGGCATTACCATCAAAATTTGATGTGTACACGGTTTTGATCAAAGAAAATATCAAATACAAAACCATGTCTCTTGAAGAAGTTCTTGGGAAGATTCAATCGCATGACCTGAATATGAAGAAGAAGGAGACTAACATGGAGCATATCCAGGATCCTTCAATGTATTTTGCCAAGACTACTGGTAAAACTGGTACTGGAGTTGCATTCTTTTCTGGAGACGCTCAAGATTCTTCTAATGATCAGTGTTCTGGAGTTCCTATTCATTCTGGTCATTCTAGTCATTCTGGTTTTGCTGCGACAACAACTTCTACATCTTCTGGATCTCATATAAATCAAAAGGTTGCTGATGATTATCTAGTTATGTTTTCCTCATTCATGGCTTCATATGAGAATTTTATTGGAGGGAAAATTCATGATCCTGAGGTTATTGAAGAAAATTTCAGACATATTGACCCTATTGATCTGGAAGAAATGAACATCCAATGGAATATGGCTATGTTAATGAGTCAAGCAAAGGATTTCTTGAAGAAAACTGGCAGAAAGTATATTGGATCAAATAGTCGATCACGCATGGGTTTTGATAAAACCAAAGTGTGTTGTTATAACTGTCAAGAGTATGGTCACTTTGCTAAAGAGTGTGTGAAGCAAAAAGTAGAGTTTAATTCTCAGAAGAAGCAGAATAATTTTCAGAATAATTGTCATCAATCACACGGTTCAGCTGGAAATTCAAATCAAACATCTGCATCATCGGCTTTGGTTGCACAAAATGATGAGAACTATGACTGAGGTATTCATTTGGAAGACTTAGTGGGTGCTGTAAGCCAAGCCTTTGTAGCAGAAATTCATTCTAAAAAATCAGAAGAGGTGACTGATGATGATGGTTCAAGTGATGGTTCGAGTGATGGTGACAGTGTGCAAGTTGTTGATAAATAGGTAGAATAAGAGCAGACTATTGATTCTGATGTTACATCAAGTGTTGCTGAAGATGATATTGTTTTAAAACAAAATGATTCGGATGGTGCTGATTCAGAGAATATTCCCATTGCCAAAGTTTTCATGGCAGACATGTCTGATCCGTCAAAGGTAAAAGACTCTGTTTGTCATATTTTCTATTCTAACTGCATTACTGTTAAAGATAAATTGCAAAAGGTCATGGATGATAACACAAACTTGATTTGTGACATGAAATCGATGCATTCTGTTAATCAGAAACTGAAAGATAACGATAAATTATGCATCGATAGAATTTAGTCTTTGAAAAGAGACTTAAATTCTCTGGGGTTGAAATATAAAGAACAAGCTTATCATCTGGATATGGCTTATGCTGAAATAGAAAAACGAACTGAAGTTATTGCTCAAAAGAATAAGGAAATTTCTGACAAAGAGTCTGAGGTGGTCAAACTTCATAGAAAGTTGGAAAATTTTACAAATTCTTCTGTTGTTTTGGATTATTTTAATTAAAACGCTGATACTACTAAACGGGTTGCTGGAATTGGATTTGTTCCTCCACCATTTAATACAAATTATGTGGATGAACCTGAAATCATTCATGAAGAGGAAATAGATCCAAAAACAGTATTGAAAGTGAACCCGGTAACTGGTGAGGATATGGTGTATGAATCAGATTCTGAGGATGAGGAATTTGATGAGAAGAAGGTGGAAGGTATTCCGAAAGAAGTGAAACTTGATGAACCAACTGTTGCAAAAGTTGTTACCCGTGATAGATGCATTCTGACTAAACCTGATGAGGTGAAGGTTGTTACCCCGAAGGTGCATTCATCAAAGGTGCCTACACAGGTTTATGTTCCAAAGAAGACAGTAAAATTTTCTGAAAAATCTCTTGAAGCTTATTCTTCTGATGGCTCCTCAAATTCAAAGAATTCTTCTTACTTTAGAACTTTAAAAGAGAGAATAGTTTGCTTTCATTGCAACGAAGCTGCTCACATTCTGATCAATTGTCCTTATAAGAATAATGGAAAATTGAAGACTGTTCCTTCACAACCGAAAGTGGTGAAGATTCTGAAAAGAACAGATGAGGGAAAGTCATCATTTAGTTTGGAGCAAAATATGTCCTATAGATCTTTTGTTAAATCCTCTGGATTTAAACAGCAGGATAAATTGAAATCTAAATAATTTGTGTGTCAAGAGAAACCTGAGATTCCTCATGTTGGAATTTCAAAGGATTCTCAATCTGAAGTAAAATTGTCTAGACCACAAAGGAGAAGACGAAACATAAAATTGAAGAAAATTTTGGAAACATCTGAATCTGATAATAATATATCAAATAATGTTTTTCAAAATAATCCAAAGTTGTCTACTTTGAAAAAGTTTGTTGGTAAAACTTCTATTCCAAAGGTTGATGATAACATTGATTGTGAATTACTAGAAGTTGTTTATTTTGATCAATCTGGACGACCGAAGACCACAATGGCTTGGGTTCCTATTTCTAACTGATTTTCTTTGTTTATGTAGGGACAACCAAGGAGGACTATCAACAATACATGGTATGTGGATAGTGGTTGCTCTCGACATATGACAGGGAATATCAAATTGCTTGAAGATGTTAAAAAGATTGATGGAGGTTATGTCGCTTTTGCGGGGAATAAAGGCGGGTACATAACTGGACAGGGAACTTTAAAGAATGATAAAGTCAAACTTGAGAAGGTGAATTACGTGGAGCAGCTTGAGCACAATCTTTGAGTGTATCACTAGTTTATGACAAGAAGTTTTCGTTCAATTTTAATGATGCTGAGTGTTATATCCTGAAACCTGGTTTTGTTATTCCTGATGAATGGATTCTCATGAAGGCCCCGAGGAGAAATGACACGTATGTCCTTGACATGAGTGTCGCTACTACAATGGATTCAATTCCTACATGTTTACTCTCCAAGGCATCGGAATCAGATTCTATTCTGTGGCACAGGAAGCTAGCTCACATCAACTATCGGAAGATGAATTACATTGTTAAGAATGATCTGGTTCTTGGTATTCCGAAGATGAAATTCTCAGTTCCTGATGATTGTATTCCATGCAAGAAGGGGAAACAACGGAAGAAATCACACAAATCTAAATCGAAGAATTCTATCATAACTCCTTTGGAGCTGCTGCATATGGATTTGTTCTGTCCGATTAGTATCAGGAGCATTGGTGAAAAATCATACTGTTTGGTAGTAACGGATGACTTCTCTAGATTTTCGTGGGTTAAGTTTCTTTCTTCTAAGGCTGAAACCACTGAGTTGGTACAATACTTAATCCTAGGTTTGGAAGATTTGTTCAATCTGAAGGTCAAAAGAATTAGGAGTGACAATGGCAGCGAATTTAAGAATAGCAAAATGGGCTTATTCTGTCTACAAAAGGGAATTCATCATGAATTCAGTGCACCATATGTTCCTTAACAAACGGTGTTGCTGAACGAAAGAACAGGACACTGGTTGAAACGGCCCGCACGATGCTTGCAAATTTTAAGCTTCCAGTTACTTTTTGGGCTGAAGCTATGAATACTGCGTGTCACATTTTGAACAGGGTCTTGACCGTCAAGCGACACAACAAGACTTGCTACGAGCTGCTGAATAATGGAAAGCCGATTCTGGACTATTTAATACATTTTGGTAATCCTTGCACCCTATTGAAAGTTCGAGATGTCCAAAAAAAATTCAATGCTAAGGATATTGAAGGGATTTTTCTGGGGTATGTTTCTAATTCGACTACCAAGAGGGTTTATAACAAAGAGACGCGCCAAGTTGAAGAATGGTTCCATATTGACTGTTCAAATCGGTCTTTACCACAAATGGCAATTGGACCAGATTGGGCCTTTGATTATGAATCCTTATTCAAGTCTTTTCATTTACCTACTGATATTTCTCCTGATGAAGCTGCTATTCTCTATGAGTCATGTCAGGATGCACAGCACAATGGCTTTCTACCAAATGCAGTTCCAACTTCATCGGTTCCATCTACTTCTGCTCCCGATCATAATGTTGCTTCTTGTTCGGGACCACAAGATTCAGAGAGTGAGGATGACAATGCTATTTTTCAAGATTCTTCTGCTGATCCTTTGTTGGGTGATGATTCATTACATTCGACACAGGATTCGGGGGAGATTCCTACAAATTTAGACAAGGAAATTCCAATTAATCATGGTTTATCTTATCAATCTGATACAACTCGTGTTGAAGTTTTACAGGTTCCTGAGGTCGCTTCCATCAAGGAACTCAAAGATCATCCAGTGACAAATATAATCGGCAATTTGCAGGATGGAGTGAAAACACGTTCTCTTGTTGACAATACGTGTTTGTATACATGTATTAGAGATTCTGGTGTTCTTGATGATTGCTCACATTCATGTTTTATTTCTCAGGTCGAACCCAAAAATGTTGAAATGACTTTAAATGATAACAATTGGATAGAGGCTATGCAGGAAGAACTTGCTCAGTTTGACAAACTTAAGGTTTGGAATCTTGTAGATCTTCCGAAGGGGGTATATCCTATTGGTACTAAATGGGTGTTTAAATGTAAGAAATATGATCGAGGTGTCGTGGTAAGAAACAAGGCAAGATTAGTTGTCTAGGGCTTCAATCAACAAGAGGGAATTGATTACACCGAGGTTTATGCGCCTGTTGCGAGGCTTGAAGCGATACGACTGTTTCTAGCTTTTGCTTCTTATAAAGGTTTTAAGATGTTTCAATTGGATGTGAAAAGTGCATTTTTATATGGAAAGATCAAGGAGGAAGTTTATGTTTGCCAGCCGCCGGGGTTTGAAGATCCACTTCATCCGAATAGGGTTTTCAAGCTTGATAAGGCCCTCTATGGTCTTCATCAGGCTCCTCGAGCGTGGTATGAAACATTGTCCGCACATCTTTTGGCAAATGATTTTGTTCGTGGCAAGATTGACTCGACCTTATTCATAAAGGAATCAGGGGGAGATTACCTACTGGTGCAGATATATGTGGATGATATTATTTTTGGCTCAACAAATGAAGGGTTATGCAAAGATTTTGGGAGTGTAATGAAGTCGAATTTTGAAATGTCTGCTATGGGAGAGTTATCGTTTTTCTTAGGTTTACAAGTAAATCAAAAGGAAGATGGTTTCTTTATTCATCAGTATCAATCATAGAATCAGCAGTATCTTCAGGCAGTGTGATGTCTTCAAATGAGTCCATAGAATATGTTGCTCCTTCATAATTAAACTCAGGAATAACATCATCTTGGATGAAGTTATAAGGGACATTAAGACCATCACAGCCTTCATAAATCACTTTGTTTTGACTTTTCTCAATCTCTATCTCCACTTCTTCTATTTCAGTATCTGACACATCATCTTCTATGTCATTGAATAATTCATCTCTATCATCAAGACATTCTATCTTTTCAGCTTCTTCCTCCTCTGACTCAGCAAAGAAATCCAATAACAAGATATCTTCATCATTAACTCCAGAAGTATCTTTGTTTCCATCAATTGATTGTGATGTCGACTCCCCCTAAACTATAGAAATAGGATCAACGTCAGCGTATTGACGATCACCCTCAATATCACCCGAAGGATCATTGTCTTCAACATCATGTCGGTGAATAGACTCAGTATGACATGCATCACGTATCCTCAAACCCCCCTGAGCGTCAAGACGATCAACAAGCTTGGATACTAATGCTTGCATAGCAGCAATCTGTGAAGCTTGAGTCTGGATTACCAGCTGTCGTTGAGTATCATTAGATACAAGAGTATCCACCTGGGTTTGTAAGGCAAGCACTTGTGATTCAAGGAAAGTAATCCTTTCAGAATCAGAAGGCTTAGACAGACCAGCTGACGATTGAGGAACAGAAGTACTGGGAGTAGGAATCACTGGAGGAACAGTAGTGTGAACAGGAGATTGTTCCTTAGAAGTTGGAGGTGTGACAATCAATGAAGCGACAAAAGTAGCATCTTCAACACCTTGTGAAGATTGTGCATCAGCAATTGAAGCAGCCATAAGCTTTGGAGCTTTAGGATCCGAATTAAAATCACTATCCAAACTCTCATCTATTAACATTCTTTTACCAAGTACTGATCCGGAAGGAGGATCCCGAACAAACTTTCGTCGTTGTCTTCTGGCTGTAGATTTAAGGCTTTTGCCAACATGAGCTAAAGGTATACGAGCCAACCGTTCATAATGACCTAAAGAGAAATCTCTAGACTCATCAGAATCGGTATCTTCAGAAATAGGTAGGATTGTATCACTTGTGCTAGAACTCGACTCATTTTCAGTCACCACATTCCTTTCAGCTTCATGAATGGGAGAGTTCACAACATCATCAACAAAGTCGTCCATATTCATTCCTAGATCTTGTTCATGTTCATGAACGACCTTATCTAGAACAGGCTCATTAACAGGTATATCAACCTGAGCTTGTGGAATTGGAACTTGTTCTGGAATAGGAATTTGATGTTGTATGGGAACTTGTTGTACGGGAACTTGTTGTTGCACGGGAACTTGTTGTTGTACGGGAATTTGTACTTGTGGAATAGGTTGTTGTTGTTGTTGTTGTACATTTTGACCTTGAACTTGAGCTAGCTCATTAGGATGAAACCAGTTATCATTTGGTGGTTCAACATAATCAGGATTGATTAAGTGACCAAACAAGGGAGCATTAACAGGAATCAATGCTTGATTCTGTTGTTTCACTTTAGTATAATCCGTAAAGATATGCTTAGACATCGGATTCAAAGTCAATCTAATCGGATGTTGTGGGAGATCAGGAAGAATATGATTTAGAATCATCTGAATAAACCTTAGATACATCAAAAATCCTTGACCTTCAGCAGGTGTGATTTGCATAACCATTTCCCTATAGATATATCTTGCAAAATTGAAGCGTTTATTCAATGTCAAAGCTACCATTGCAGCATGTAAAGCAGTTTTTAACCCATTAGTACCAGCTTTACATGGAGAGACACACTGAATAATCACATGCATGAAGTATTTCCATTCTCCCACCAAACCACCTTTACGTGCCTGAGTATCATTTGGGCGTCCACGATAACCCATTCTTTGAAAGCATCCCATGATCAAAGGATTAGGATAGGATATAGGATCTTCAGCAGCACCACCTAATGCAAGAGCTGCACGAATAGTGTCTTTAGATATAGCAATCTCAGTATTGTTGACTGTGGCACGAAGAACGTGAGGTTCTACGTCAGTGTCTGAATGTACGGTGTCCCAGAACTGTTGAATATACACCAGACTGATGTATGGATCAGCAGATAAGGCAACACGTAGTCGTGAGCGGTTTAGAAATCCTATAATTCCTTGAAAGTGTATGGCCTCTGACATGTTAGGATCTAACAATGCCACCTGGTTGTGCTTGTATTAAGCACGACGAGGCATCTGAAAAATATTTGGACAACAAACACATATTAGACAAATAACAAAACACAAACAATATGAACAACAAATTTGAAACAAAAAACAAAACAAAATAAATTTTAAAAAAATTCAAACACAAAAAAAAATCACAAGTCCAAAACTTCTCTGACCCCAAGGCGAACTTAATAAGTTCGCTTAGTGTTTCAAGAGGCGAACCTATTAAGTTCGCTTGGATAAGTTCGCTTCGAACAAGTTCGCCTGAACCGTCAGTCGTTTCGAATTCAACCCAGAAAAACAAAACCTTTCAAATCGTGTAGAAATCATGAATTAACCATTGTAAAACACGCGATTAGTATTACTAAGTCCAAAACAATGTTCAATTTCACGATTTAACACGTGAATATCCATCATTTGGGCAAAAACAATCTCGTATGAAAAACCGAAACAAAAACCATGAATTTCTCTCAATTTATCGGACAAAAATAAATGAAATTACCTTGGTTAGATTCGCAATCCAATTTCGATTTAGAATGAACAAATTAACAACACAACAACCACTGAATTTGAAATTTAAAAAAAAATTGAACAAGTTCGCTTGAAAACTGAGAAGACGATGAGATGGTTAAGTTCGCCTGGATAAACCCTTATTCAGATTAAGTTCGCTTAATTAGGCGAACTTGTTAAGTTCGCTTAACAAGCCCTAGGCGAACATGCTAAGTTCGCTTCCCCAATTTCAAGCGAACATATCAAGTTCGCTTCACCAAAAGGAGGCGAACTTAATGTTTTTGAACATTTGCCTTGAACAAAATTTTTACAAACTTTCAATCTGTCACGTCTTGAACTTCCGTTAGCAGCATGTATTTGATCCAATCCCGAAAAATTTAATAAAAGATTAAAATTTTCATGGAAAAATAAAAAACAAAATCTTTTTGAATTTTATCTATACAAACTGAAACACATATTTTTGGATTTTTATCTATACAAACGGAAACACATATTTTTGGATTTTTATCTGTATAAACTGAAATCACATATTTTTGAATGAACATCATGAGTAAGATCATATCAGTATCCGAGTAATTCATCACACAGTTTAGCAAAAATCACGGGTAGCCTATGATATGAAACAATCCAACTCATATTATACTTATGTATCTTTTCCAGTATATGTAACTCATTCAATTTGAATAATATTTGAAATGATACGCGATAAATTTCAAAGTAAATAAGATCAGGTTATGAAATGCTCTTTTATTTATACCAAATTTGAAATATAAAGCATGAATTCTTAAATTTGTCAATATTATATGATTTGAAACTATAAGCGTTTATTCTCCAAATTCATGTGATTTAGTACCATTTAGATGAAAAACATCGTGTACCCCACATATATGCCAAACAGAAATATAATTTGCACTATATTCAAGACATATACGGTTTATTTTAAGATTAGATCAATGTCCAAGATGAAATTATCTCATTTAGCACAAGAATAGAAGCAGATCCCAAAGGATATAAGAATCATGATGATTCAGAATCAAAAGATTCTAATGAATTGGCTGTATAATGAGAATCAACAGATTCAGGTATGAGGATCCAACTATTATCTGGACAAGATTCAATGGATTCAGACTAGATGATGTATCTAACTGATCCAAGGGCGAATATATGTTTCAACAGATTTTGAAATCATATCTTAGTTCAACAAAACATTGCATGTTTTTCGGGGCATGGGCAGTAATGTGAACTGAAATAGATTTGTGCTAAAGATATAATTCGATATTGGTCTCATGAAATTCTTTAAAACTATATATTCTTTATCTGATAATGATCTTTTACACACACACCCAGACATATAATGAATTCAAATCACAGATGTAATCATATCATATTTAATTTTCACACTACTATTAGTTTCAAAACGCTTCTAGTCTATTGACAATTCAAGTTTCAAAACTCATACACAAATTTGAAAACAGATTATCAAGATTAGAGCATTCACAACACTATCATTTCTCATTTATGCAGACTTTGAAATTTAGATCAAATTAACTCAGTTTAATCAATCATATATCAAAGGTCTACTAAGGTCATGTGAAATGAACTAATCACTTATGTACTATCATTTCTTCTCTAACCTCAAATGATGTCAAATTTTATATTTTTCAATTTGTTTTGACTTTTATAAATTAAGAACTTTTTGACTGAAAATTTAAAAATGCAGAAATGTAATAAAGCAATAAAAGAAATTAAAAACAAAATTTTCATGAAAATCTGATTTTGAAAAACTTCTATTCGGGATTGTTCATACCAATCATTTTGATTAGAAATTCAACCCTGGTACGATCAAATGCCTTGGTAAACAAATCAGCAAAATTATCATCAGTGTGAACCTTTACCAGCTCAATCAACCTTTTCTCTGCACAATCACGAATAAAATGATATCTAATCTCAATGTGCTTTGTTTTACTCTGCTTAACAGGATTATTAGTTGTAGACATTGTAGCATTATTATCAATAAGCATAGGGGTTCCTATGAAATTCAAACCGTAATCTCTTAATTGTTGTTGTATCCACAGGATCTGTGAACAACAACTTGCAGCAGCGATGTATTCTGCTTCGCATGTAGAAATGGAGACTGTGGTTTGCTTTTTGCATTGACAGGAACAAGTCGATTACCCAAGAACTGGCAACCACCTGTTGTAGATTTCCTGTCCAAACAACAACCACCAAAATCAGAATCAGTATAAGCATTGAAATTAAAGTTAGAACCATGTGGATACCATAGTCCCAATCTTTGTTTCCCTTTCAAATAACAAAAGATTCTTTTTACAGCTATTAAGTGAGATTCTTTTGGTTTTGCCTGGAATCTGGAACAGTTGCACACAGCGAACATTATATCTGGCCTTGAAGCGGTTAAGTACATGAGAGATCCAATCATTGCTCTGTAAAGTCGACAATCCACATCTTTTCCATCCGAGTCTGAATTCAACTTATGATTGACCGGAATCGGAGTATCATATGGGGTACAGTCCTCCATCTTGAACCGGCTCAAGATGTCTTTGACATACTTGGACTGATGAATAAAGAAACCATCTTCCTTTTCATTTACTTGTAAACCTAAGCAAAACGATGAAGATACTGCTGATTCTAAGATTGATACTGATGAAGAAAATCTTCAATCCAATACAGATGCTGAAGCTAATGCTACTCACACTGAGTCTCCAAAAGTGAATGAAGAACCTGTGATGTACAGAAATACAGGTATGACCAGAGAACAGTGGAGTGAAGTTGTTAATAGCTGGTGCTACCCAAGTCTCAAGCACAACCTGCTCAGAAAGAAAACTATGTGAATAAAGAGAGGTGTGTAGGAAGAATTATAAGTTGGTTTTATGACAATGACATAAAACTATTTGCTATTAAAAGATCTGATGGTGTTCAGTACTTAAAGCCAAGGATCAAGTATTTCAATACCTTGCCAAGGTGTGAAATGAATGGTCTATCTTCAAAGCCACTTATTAATATAGCCAAGATTAGATTAGCTGATGTGATTGCAAATCTGATTAAGAGAGAAGGTAGTTCGGGAAAGTATGAAAGGCTAAAGCCTCAAAGAGGAAAGAGAGTGAAGAACACAGATCACAAGACTGGGAAAGTAATCTGGAAGTACAAATTTAGACCAGTACGTGCGTTCACAGGATACCATTGAAGAAGATTCCTCAAGACTTCCTTGGGAATATGAAATGGTGGTATGTCGATGTTAATACTGGTGAAGCAAGGATTGAATACAAAGAGAATAAGGTCATTGTATGTTTCTATGATGCAATGAACCTTATCAATTTTTCAAAGAAAGATCAGAGAACACTGAGAAAGAATGAAATCATGTTCACTGATGAATGCAAAGAACAAGGGTTGCGGTACAAGAGAGTATTGGAGATATGTAGAATATATGGTGTGCATGCAGGAAGCAGATTGCCGGATAATTGGAAAAGCTCATCATGAAGACAGAAGACTGAAGATCAAGCTATTGTCAAGGGGGAGTCTGTTAGGACATAGTTTGTAATGACAAAAGCTTTGTAATAGTTTAGATCTTATGTCTTTATGTTTTTATATGTACTAATGTTCCAAGTGTTTTTATACAAGTTGCGAGAGGTGAACTTGTTAAGTTCGCCTAGTCTAACAGAGGCGAACTTGTTAAGTTCGCCTATGTCTATCTGAGGTGAACTTGTTAAGTTTGCTCAGTCTGTTAGAGGTGAACTTGTTAAGTTAGCCTAATGCAGGTCAGTAGTATATATATAAATGTTTACAAAGTCAGTTTGAGATAGAACTAGACAGAACAGAGATCGAACAGTGAATGAGATTGAGTCTGTAAACTCTATTGTGAATTGGAATACAAGCATGAAGTTTATTTACTTGATTGTCTTTATTGTCTTTTATGAATGCAATCGTTGATTCGGTGGATTCCGCACACCGAGTGAACGACACGTCTTATCACGAGAATGATCTGTAGAAGTGCCATGAGGACCTACAACGCCAAAGGTAACCGACATGTTACTCCAGGAAAGGTAAGAACTCATGGTAAGCCTTATGTTAACCCAAATGTGGTTAAATCTCATGATACACCAAAGGGTAACTCAAAATCTGAGGTTAGGCTTTCTATACCTCAAAGACGGAGGAGAAATAGAAGATTGAGAAAACTTTTAGAACAACAAGAGTTTTCACAATCAAATCAATTTTCAAAAGAAAGAAAATGTTCAAACACTTCACATTTTAAGCAAAAAGAACTTAATGAACAGAAGTATGTTTGGAAATCTAAAGTTTCTGTTTCTTACTCGTCGGAACAATCTCCGAAAATAGATGAGAGATTCGATTGTGAATGGAGTGAGGTTTATTATTTTGATACAGATGGACGACCCATGACTACCATGGCTTGGGTCCCAATTTCAAATTAATGTTTCTTGTTAGATGTGCAGGATTTACCAAGAGGGACTATTAATACCGTTTTGCTTGTTGATAGTGGTGGTTCTAAGCACATGACAGGGAATGACATCTGCAAGAGTAAAGAGTTGTTGATAACTGAGAATCTATTTGATTTAACTACTTGATGCTCAAGGGGGAGAATATGTCACACACAATGTTATTTTGAAAGAGTTTTACAAAGTCCAAATGATAACCTGAAACTTAGGATGACGATGGTGAGCATAAAGTCATTGATGCAACCATTTGACTAGTTGAGGGGGAGTCTACCGGACAGGGGGAGTACAGAACTGTGTTGACAAAGGCAAAGGCATTCAATTGCAGGATTACATCGGTTTGAGTTTTTAATTGATTGACTTGCTTAATCCTGAGTAACCAAGTAAAATATTTTTCATAAAATGTTTTCATCGAAGGTTTATTTTTGTTTGTTTTACTTTCTTTGAAAAACATTTTGAAAAAGCCAAACAAATTGAAAAAGATAAAATCGACGTTACTTGAAGTTAAAGAAGAGATGATAGTACATCAGTAGATGTTCTTTCACACATGACCTTAGATTGACTGGTTGGTGCTTTATGTTAATATATTTGAATTATATGTTTTGATCTAAACTTCAGAGACTACACAAATAGGAAATGATAGTGTTGTGTATGCATATAATTTGAATTGTCAGTAGACTAAAAGCGTCACTGAACCATTAGTAGTGTGAAAACATAATTGCATATGTTACAACTGTGATTTGAACCCATTTTATGCCTGGGTGTGTGTGTTAAAAGATCACTATCAGATAAAGAATATTAGCTTTTAATAAAGATTTTCCTATGTGATCTGTTTCGGGTTATGTCCTTAGCACTATTCATTCGATTTGCTTCAGTGCCCAAGTCCCGAAAAGCATGCAATTTGAAGTATAATCAAGATATGTACTTGACATCATCTGTCAAACATATACTAGCCCTTGGATCATATTGATAAATCATCTTTTCTGATTCCATTGAATTCATAATCCAGATAACAGTTGGATCCACGTACCTGAATCGTATGATTCCACGTATATAAGACAAGACATTGAATCATTCGATTCTGAATCTCATTGATTCCTATACAATCCAATTTGGATTCTGCTATTCATGTGCTAAGTGATGTCTCCTTATTCTGGAAATTCGGATAATCTTTAGTAAAATCTCATATGTCTTGAAGATAATGCATTTACTTTCTATTGGCATACTAGTGGGGTACACGTTGTATTTCACACTTAAATGGTACCTTAACTCACAAGAAAGTGGGAATGAGATGCTTTAGTTTCAAATCTTATAATATTAACAATTTGAATTTGTGTGTCATAGCCTGATCCTATTTTCTTTGAATGTTTATCGCGTATCATAACATGCAATATGAAAGTCTTGAAAAGATAGAGTGTGATAATATTGAAAGATATTGGTTTGATTGGTCAAGGCTTGAAAGAATGACATAGGATACCATTTGATAGTATATGGATTTTATATCCAAGATGTGTGATTGATATCTCATATATACTAATATGACCTTCTTACTCGTGATGTTCGACCAAAAAGATTTTGAGTTTCTTATGTTTGAAAAACCAAAAAGAATTTGTCTTTCTTATATTTGAAAAACCAAAAAGATTTTATTTTTCCAGCTTCCATGGAAATTTTAATTGTTAGTTATTCTTGGTTGTTCTCCTTTGCAAAAACTGAATATTACAGACAGAAGTTGACAAAGGGGTCCTTCTCCCAAGTTTTCTTCGAGATAGAAAGAGAAAGTGCAGATGAACAAGATGAAGACTACAATGTGTTTGATGATATATGAAGACGGATGACAATCTTCTAAAGCTGTTGTCAAGGGGGAGTCTGTTGGAGCATATTCTGGTGACAACGAGCTTGAAGATTTTATGTCTTAGTCTTAGAGTCTTTGACATGTAATTGATAGAATTGTTAGCAACAGTTAAAGGGGAGTCTGTTAGGACATGTTTTGTAACTGTTGATAAAATTCTGTGTAAGTTCATAGAGAGGCGAACTTCATCTTTAGGAGCGAACTTGTTAAGTTCGCTTAGTGTATCTTAGGCGAACTTGTTAAGTTCGCTTAGTCTATTAGAGGAAAACTTGTTAAGTTCGCCTAATACAGATCAGATGTCTATATATAGAGGTTACAGAGTCAGTTTACGAAGTGTTGAACAGAAGTGAACGAATTGTCTGATTGAGCCTGTAAACTCTATGATTGTTGGAATACAAACTTGAATGTTATTTACGTGATTATTTCTATTGTCTTTTGTGTATACAATTGTTGATTCGGTTGGATTTTGCACTCCGCGTTAACAATATGCCTTATCACGAGAACGATCCATAGAAGAGCCATGTGGACCTACAGTAGGCCAACATGCATGATGAGAATAATGCCACATGATCTTCAGCAATTTTGGCAATAGCAATTATAGATGTAGACGTAGGACCTCTTGAGGAATGTTGAAGGTATAACTAGATCCTGATGCAGCAAAACAAGTATGACCACCACAACCATTAGAATTTTCCTTCTCCTGAGTAGGGTTTCCTGAGAATAAAGCAATTCCAGAGCTAGATGTTTTTGCTGTGGAAGAGGTTCCAAAGTACATTGATGGTTCCTGGACTAGAGGTCTGCTAGTGGTTTCTTTCTTTCTTAAGTTCATGTCATGTGCTTGAACCTTTCCTATTGCTTCATCAATGGTCATCTCATAGAACTTAGGGTTTTCTCTTAGTAGGTTTGTGTACATGTCAAACTTTGGTGAAATTTTTCAACAAGTTCATCATCGGGATATTTCAATTCATAAGACTTAAGTTCAGTCTTAAGATGATAGAATCTGGAGATGAGTTCGTCAATGGATTCATTCTCCAAATATCTAAAACATTCATACTGTTTTCTCAATAGTTCCCTCTTACTTTTTTTAACATCACTGTTTCCCTCAAACCATTTATGTAAAGCTATCCATAGATCTTTTGATGTGTCATAACCTCTAAAGCTATGACATAAGTCACGTGTCAATGCCATGGTTAAGGAACCATGTGCATTCTTCTCTAGATCATAAGCTTTCTTCTATATCAAGCCTAGAAATAGGTTTAGGTTGGTTTTCACCAATAAATTCATCTGTCGGATGTTTATACCCCTCTAAAATGGGTTTCCACATGTTTGAATCTGTGTATGAAACATACTCTTCAAAACGTGCTTTCCAGTTGGAATAGTCATGTCACACCCCAACCGACGGCGAAATCATCGGGGCGGGACATATAGACTGTTCATGAGAACAAGGTTGACTAAATTGTAATATATTAAACATCAATTTCATTTCAAATAATCCAAACACAACCAAATCCATGAAAGAACATAATTGAAATACATAAAATCCTTTATTCAAATTAACTAAGTCCCAAAGCCTATGTGTAGCAAATCTTGATCAAATTACACATTAGTACCTAAAACATGAATAAAATAAGTCAACTAAAAAGTTGGTGAGCATACACAGGTTTGTATATAGATAGCATATAGTTTATAAATAAACAAATCCTTACATAACATGATAAAATAAGGCATTTATGGAGAGCGGCTATTGTGTAACCAAGTACAATCAAACCTTTGTAACTAGCATGCAAAATTGTGTTGTCGGTAACAATCACCCCAATCTGGGTGGGTTTGTCAGACTCAATAGATCTATCATTGTTTACCGTCGGCTTGAATATTTAACGATTGCACATAAATCGCACAGAAAAGTTAACACACCTAGCACTCAGGCATAAAGCTCAAATTTGCACACATGAATGTAAAGAGGATTTGTACTTGTGTAGTTTGTGTAAATGTAAGAAATAGTGTTGTATAGTGTTCATGTTCTATCCCAAAAAGTGTAAAAGAGTAAAAGGGGCTATGTAATACTCATTTGGTTTGAATGCGTAGCTAACACGAGATACTAGATAGTAACGAGGTCCTCGTAATGCACAATGTTAACATAGAGTGTATTATGTATTGAATCAATAGTGTGTACAATAGTCTATATCTAAGTCTACGGTTGGATTGGGTGTGTGTATAAGGAATTAGAGTTGTGAGTGTTAGTGGTTTGTACTTGAATGGTGTTGTATAAAATTAGGGTTTGAGTTTGAAATAACTAAGTACATAAATTACATAATTATTATTTATTTACTTGGTTATAAAAATAATGTAGGGGTAATTAAGTATAACCTAATTAAATAATTTTTTGTTTAAATGTAAATTAAATAAATAATTGTTACCTTATTTATTTATTTATAAAATGTGTAACTTATTCATTTAGTTATAAAAATGTATTGATTGTTTTATATTAAATATAAACTTTTCTTACTTTATTTTCATAAAGGTATGTAATTAAGTTGTGTAAATAATATTTAAATGTATGGTTTAATAATTTAATTTTTTTGTAAGTTTTAAATAACTAATTTCTATTTATTTATTTTATAAAATCAATTATTTTTATTTAAAAATTAATTTGAAATACTTATTGTTTTTAAATTATAGAAATAATTATTCTGCTAAGATTTTTCTCATACACGACCGTGCCTGGGACAAGGCACGATCGTGCTAGGACCACGGGCGCGACCGTGCTAGTCAGGGACGCGATCGTGTTGACCAAACATAATGCATAATTAGGCTGTTCACTAGGCACGATCGTGTCTTGGGCCAGGCACGACCGTGTCTAGGGTTTTGAGGCACGACCAAGTCTAGCCAAGGGCATGACCGGGTCTGAGTGTGTGAGGCACGACCGCGATGGTATTTGGCGCGACCGTGTCTCATGAAGCACGACCGCGCTAGAATGCTAGCGCGACCGTGTCTGTTCTAAAACAGAATCGATTTGACTAATTCTTATATTGTTAATGTTGGAATTCATAGAGCTTTCATTGTAGGGTTATTACGAGTCTATTGGAATATATTAATTGTATTTTGAAACGTGTTCAAAGCAGAGTTCGATTAAAACATTTTGAACGAAAACATAGGTTCGGGTTCGTGATGATTTTCATATTGTAAGCGCCAATTAAGTTGGGGCTTTTGATCTATAGACTAAAACGAATGGGTATGAGGTTTCAATTACCTTGAAAGATGATGAATTGATGGTGTACTATAGAGATGAGTTCCGGCGACGACGGGTTTGATCTCCGGCGTCTTCTGCTGCAATTCCTGTGAGATTGGTGTGCGTAAAAACTTCAGAGAGGATCGATAGTGCGTTTGTTTGAGAGAATTGTAAACAAAGTGGGGAATTCGATGGTCTCATGGACCAATTTGACGATTATGAGATGAATTGATGTAATTCAGTTTATTTGTTGTAAATATGATGATCAAGAGGCTTAACTTTGTTCGTTAATAGTTGGAACGTGTAGAACGGTTACGAAATCGAACGTCTCTGTGATTAAAGGCTGCATTTACGTTTCAACTAATGAGAGGCGCGACCGTGCCCATATGAGGCGCGATCGTGCCAAGGCACCGGGCGCGACCGTTCCAAAGCAAGTCGCGCGACCGTGCCTATTAGGGTTTCTGGTTATTTATAAATCAGTCCTTGAAATTTTTAGTATTGACAAACTTGTATAAATATGAATTTTTGTAGAGTTTAATAGGATATACTCGTGTAAAATTTGTGGATTTGCATTGAAACATAGTATTTAGTTGTTGGTACGAATAGAACAAGCCAGTGTACTAGAATTTGGTTTGAAATGTATCACATTGAACTAAAATATAAATAATGAAAATCAGAAATGTTACAAGTCATTCACGTTCAATAACTTTGGTGGTTTTTGTGGAGTACCTATTTCATTGTCATAATTCAACATGCTACTGAAGTTTAGGCGATTTGCCATTTAAGAAAAACTCAGAAATTCAAACTGACTTGTGTAGGTCCCTAATTCGGTGCGTGACGGATCTCTAGACTCGCGGTACGACACGATGATAACGTGCGGAATCCATGATCAGCGTGCTCGTGTAACTCAATCAACAACAACGGTGTAAATAAACGCTTTGTATTTCACCAATATCAGGTTACAAGAATTCTCTCTCGTCTACTCTGATATCGTCTCACCTTCTCAGAACTCTCTGATAACAGACTCTGTAACTGTATATATAAGCTATTGTTCTGCACCAGGCGAACTTAACAAGATCGCTTCACTGTGCTTAGGCGAACTTATTAAGTTCGCCTCTAGTAGGCTAAGCGAACTTAATAAGTTCGCCTCTGATAGACTTAAGCGAACTTATTAAGTTTGCCTCTGATAGACCAGGCGAACTTATTAAGTTCGCCTCTAGCAGAACTTACACAGAATTTTATCAACAGTTACAAAACATGTCCTAACAACTTGCGTATTTGTTAACTACACATGAAAAAAAATGAGTGTGCGTACTTATAAGTGCGCATGAACAAATCAACTTCGCACAAGTTTGGTCTTGCGTACTTGTTAAATACGCATGAACAAGAATGGTCCTGCGTACTTAATAAGTGTGTTTGATCAGAATAACCATGCACCAAATGTGGCCTTGCGTACTTGTCTAACTACGCATGAGTTGATAAATACGCAAGATTGATAAGTGCGCAGGGTTGATAAGTACGCGGGAATCATTAAGCAAAGTCACTTTTTGAACAAGTGCATCCACTTCTCTGATCAAATAGTGATCTGCACTGGTTGTTGTGTATGATCAATGTGGTATAATCAAAGAATCAGATTCTTGATTCTAATCAGGTTTTGAAGAATAGATCATCCAAACAACAACACAAAGAAGGATTTAGGGATTTTCTACGATGAACAAGTATATGAACAAAGTTCAAAAATTACCAATGCAGATTCAATAGATGTGTAATAAGAACAACATTTTGTTGGAAAGTGTTCCTAACACACTCACAACACTCGAAAACAAGAGCATTTGCTCTGATACCATTTGTAGGTCCCTCAGGGTGGGTTTGTCGGATCGTTATCGTGTGGGTGTGTAGCCTAGTCAAAAAGAGTGCGGAATCCTCGTGACTAAGTGGAACAATGTAATACGACAAATGTAAACAAGATATTAACAAGTACTCATACTCAAAGTACTTGATCTATTAAGGCAACTGTTTACAATCACAAGTACAGACACTCGAAATGACTATAACACTGAAACAGCTCTGACTCATGCGTACTTGTGTGTGTGGTTACAAAATCGTGTGAAATGAGAAAACAGTCTGCCTATTTATAGACCTAGGTCATGCGTACTTATAAGTACGGATGAACAACCTTCATGCGTACTTACAAGTACGCATGACCATTGTGTACTTGACAAATACGTAGAAACAATTCTCCAAGGGTATTTGTTTGGTACACAGCAAACACATACATCTTACAAACAAACATCATAAAGAACAAGTTCAAACACAAGTAAATTACAACTCGATCAACGACAAAGACGAACACAAATACATACAAATACATAAAAGACTGAAATGTAGATAACAAAATCTTTAGCATAATCCAGAGTGTCTGTCACCAAAAGATGCTTCAACAGTTTGTCTTACTACTGATTCGTAGTGTTCCACCATGAAACGTGAGTTTTTCATTTTCTCAAGTTTGCCTTTAACTACAAAATTTCATTTTGCGGTTTGGACAATTCAACATTTTTCTTTTCTAGCGCTTTGTATGCAACATCAAGGTGAAATTGTTTTTCACTGATTTTAATTGAGAAATCATGTTTATCTTTCTTTAGATTTTCAATTGATTCTTTTAAACGTTTTTCATTTTCCTTGTAGTTCAATGCTGCACAACGAAGCGGTTCGAGTTGATCATGGACTCGATCATTCTCATCTTTCAAAATTTTACAATTTAAACAAGAAACAGAAATAGTAGCAAAAGCATTAGAATCTACCTCACTGGTGCTTGACGATTCTCCAATGGCCATCAGTACGAATGCATATTCCTGTTCAGTAGCAGATGTAGCTTCCCTTCCTTCTGCTTCCATAAGTTCAACAATCTCTGCCATCAATCCTATTTGATTATGTGAAACAATGGCATCTTGTGAAACAATGGCATCCTCCAAGTGAACACCCCAGTCAAAGTTGACATCCTGTTGAACTACCAAAGCATTTGATGTAGTTCCCTGGTTTTTACTCCGGTTGTTCTGATTGTTGAAACTTTCACTATTTCCTGGACTATGTCTAGTAAAAGTAGAAGTTGGTGCTTTGTCTTTCTGATTTTCCCTTGCAAAGTGTCCAAAATTCTGACATTTGTAACATTTGGCCTTTGACTTGTCAAAACCAATCCTTGCATTTGAATGTCCACCTATAAACTTCCTTTAGGTTCTATTTAGAAAATGCTTAGCCCTTCTTAAGATCATTGCCATGTTCCATTGAATATCTACATCTTCCATGTCATCATGATCTACTTGATTAAAATCCTCTTCAATGGTTTCTGGATCAGTAAGCTTCCCACTAATAACGTTTTCATAGGCAAGCATAAATGATGCAAATAAGGCAACATGATCTTTAGCATTCTTTACAATAACATTATGGTGAGAGGATGACGAAGATGGACCTCTTGAGGAATTGGATCCTGAAGCAGATCGTCTTCCTGTGAAGAACTTCCCGAAAACAAAGCAATTCCTGAACCCGAAGACTTTGACGTAGAAGATTTCCTATATTAAATTGACGGATCTTGAACTTGAGGTCGGTTACCGGTTTCTTTCTTTCTCAAATTCATATCATGTGCTTGAATCTTCCCTATTACCGTGTCAATGGTCATTTTGTAAAACTTGTTATTTTCCCGTAGTAGGGTTGTGTACATGTCAAACTTAGGAGGTAGTGCATCTAGAAACTTTTCGACTAACTCTTCTTCAGGGTATTTTACTTCATGTGACTTCAATTCTGTCAATAAGTGATAGAATCTAGAAATCAAGTCATCAGAAGACTCGTTTTCTAACTGCCTGAAACACTCATATTGTTTTCTCAATAGGTCCCTTTTGCTTTTCTTCACATCATGGTTTCCCTCAAATCTCTTTTGTAAGGCTTTCCATAGACCCTTTGAAGTATCATAACCTCGAAAACTGTGAAATAATTCTCTTATCAGTGCCATGATGATAGAACCATGTGCTTTCTTTTCTAAGTCATAAACTTTCTTCTCCTCTTCAGTCAGCCTAGACAGAGGTTTGGGAACAGTTTCATCAAGGTATTCATGTATTGGATGTGTATACACTTCCAGAATGGTTATCCACATGTTTGAATCATTGTACGAAACATATGCCTCGAATCTTGCTTTCCAGTTGGAATAGTCATTCACGTTTAACAACTTAGGTTGTTTTTGTGGAGTTCCTATTTCGTTATCAAAGTTCAACATGTTGCTTATATTCTGAATATTCGACATTGTGTAGGACTTAGTCAAAATTCAAAACAAAAATCCAACTTGCGTACTTGAGATGGTATTGCGTATTTGTTTAATACGCATGAACAAAGATTGTCATGCGTATCTGTTTAACTACGCATAAGTATAGTATGTACGCATGAACACAATAACTTCACAAGAAATAAGATCTCTCGTACTTGATAAGTATGCAGGAGCTGAGTAAATACGCAGGAACTAATCTAAATCAGGTAAGTACGCCAAAATAACTTTTTGAACTTGTACATCCACTTGTCTGATGAAACAGGTGACCTGTGATTTATGAAATCTTTAAAGATTTTTGTAATGAAGAAATTGATCCAACCAAAAGATTATATACTTGATTCTAAGCACTCCTTGAAGAATGGATCACCCAAATAACAACAAACAAAGGTGGATTTTGGGATTTTCAGGGATGAAAAAGCAGGGGTAAGACTCAGTTCTGAAAATCACCAAATGTGAAACAACACGTTGTCGGAAATTAAGTAAATAGAAACAACACTTTGTCGAAAATGTTCCTAACACACGCACTACACTCGAAATCAAGAGCAGATACTCTTATACTACTTCTAGGTCCCCGGGTGTCTCAGATCGTGTTCGTGTGGGTGTGTAGTCTAGTCCACCACGTGCTGTTAGGACATAGATTGTATGACAAAAGCTTTGTAATAGTTTAGGTCTTATTGTCTTTATGTTTTTATGTAATTGTTTAGATTTTGTCTAAGTATTAGAACAAGTTCTGCTAGAGGCGAACTTGATAAGTTCGCCTAGTCTAATAGAGGCGAACTTGTTAAGTTCGCCTAAGCATCTTTGAAGCGAACTTGTAATGTTCGCCTATTGCAGAACGTGTGTCTATAAATAGGAGTTTACAAAAGTTTATTCTGTAAAATCTATGTGTTTGACGATATAAAAAGAGAAGTTTATTTACCTGTTGTTTCTATTGTCAATTAGTATATGAACGTTAATACGGTAGGATTCCGTACTCCGTGTTAACGAGACGTTCTGTCACGAGATCGATTTGAGATGAGTTATGTGGACCTCCAAGTGGTAACAGAGCTTTTGCTCGTGGTTTGTGTGTGATTCTTGGTGATTAGAGACGTTTTTGTGTACAATTTGACAAGAAATTGATCATTTTTAGAAGTTTTGTAACGATGGAGTTTTCAAGTTCTTGAAGCTGATTTTACTGCTGAATTCATGGATTTGAGCTGGATTTTGGTGAAATTAATCTGATAGAAGTGTTCTAATTCATAAAATACTAAATCCTATGGTCCAATTTCTTCAAATTCCTTCTAATCTGTGAGAAATGATGATTTTTGGTGATGTTTGTTCATGTTTGGGTTAAAGTTCTTGCTGAGTTTGTTTCAACTGTAGTAAGCGAACTTGCTGAAAGTTGTTGCAGGCGAACTTAGCAAGCGAACTTATTAAGTTCGCTTCTCTCAGTTTAGGCGAACTTAATAAGTAGGCGAACTTACCGGATTTTCTTGGGTAAGTGAACTTATCAAGTTCGCTAGATATCAAATTCTCTTGTTTGGCTTTGAAGCGAACTTATTATCTTCACCTAAGGGGAGTTTTTGTTCAACACTTGGAAATTTTTTTTCTGAAAATGGCAAATATGGTGCAAGTGACTAATATGTTAAATTGCGCTAACGAGATCGATAAATCTCAGAAACCGCCCAAATTGTTAAGTCTTGCAGATTATTCTAACTGGAAAGATCGGTTTGATCAGTTCATGTCTTTAACTGATACAAGTTTATGGATTCCAATCTTGGAAGGCTATACACATCTGACATATACTTGGATGGGAAAGGATGATGTTCCTAAATCGGTATCTGCGTTAACCACAGAAGAAAAATTATTGTTTGATAGGGAAAAGAAGGCAATGGCTAGTATTTCTATGTCTCTTCCTAAAGAAATTTATCATAGCTTTAAACAATTCAGGACTTCTCAACAATTATGGGAAACATTACAAAAGCGGTGTGAAGGTAGTTTGGATGTTAAGAAAAGCATAAAAGAATTACTGAAGAAGCAGTTCTTAGTATTCAAGCATTTTCAAAATGAATCTTTAGATGATCTTGCAATGAGATTCTATCATTTGCTGAGTGAGTTGTCAAGTGCTTCAGTGGTTTATGAGACTTAAGAGATAAATGATAAGTTTTTGGAGGCATTACAATCTAAATTTGATGTGTATACGGTTTTGATAAAAGAGAATGTCAAGTATAAAACTATGTCTCATGAAGAGGTTCTTGGCAAGATTCAATCACATGATTTGAATATGAAGAAGAAGGAAACCAATATGGAGCATATTCAAGATCCTTCAATGTATTTTGCTAAGTCTTCTGGCAAAACTGGTGCAGGGGTTGCGTTCTTTTCTGGTGATACTCAAGTTATTTCTAATGATCATTGTTCTGGGGTTCCAAGTCATTCAGGTTTCTCTGCTAATACATCTTCTTCATCATCTGGAACACATAATATGAATCACAGAGTTGCTGATGATTATTTAGCGATGTTTCTTCGTTTATGGCTTCTTATGAAAATTTTATTGGTGCAAAGATTCATGATCCAGATGTTATTGAGGAAGATTTCAGACAGATTGATCCTGTTGATCTGGAAGAGATGAACATTCAATGGAATATGGCTATATTGATGAGACAAGCAAATGATTTTTTGAAGAAGACTGGAAGAAAGTATACTGGTTCTAACAGTCGTTCACGTATGGGATTTGATAAAACCAAAGTTTGTTGCTATAATTGTCAGGAGTATGGTCATTTTGCCAAAGAATATGTGGAACAAAAAGTTGAATTTGATTCTCAGAAGAAGCCTAATAACATTCGGAACAATCGTAATCAGTCACATGGCTCCTCTGGCTCTGGAAATTCTAATCAGTCACATAACTTTTGAAACAATCGTAACTTTCGAAACATTCGTAATAAGTCACATGGCTCCACTGGCGTATTCATCTTGAAGATCTGGTTGGTACTGTAAATCAAGCGTTTGTAGCTGAGATACATTCTACAAAATCTGAAGAGTCAACTGATGATGATAGCTCAAGTGATGGTGAGAGTTTGCCTAGTGCTGATGAAGAGCGTGATCAAGTACATAATGTTGAATCTGATATTGCATCTGGTGTATCTGAAGATGATATTATATTAACTCAAAATTCTTCTGATGGTGCTGATTCTGAAAATATTCCTATAGCAAAAGTCTTCATGGCAGATATGTCAGATCCTTCAAAGGTAAAAGATTCTGTCTGTCACATTTATTGCTCAAATTACATAAGTATAAAAGATAAAATGCAAAAAGTAATGGATGATAACACAAATTTAATTTGTGATATGAAATTGATGCATTCAGTTAATCAAAAATTAAAAGATAATGATAAATTATGTATAGATAGAATTGAGTCTTTGAAAAGAGATTTGAACTCTTTGGGACTGAAATATAAGGAACAAGCATCTCATCTGGATATGGCTTATGCTGAGATTGAGAAGCGAAATGAAATTGTCGCTCAGAAGAACAAAGAAATTTCTGATAAAGAATCTGAAGTGATCAAATTACATAGAAAGCTAGAGAATTTTGAAAATTCATCTGTGGTATTGGAATACTTTAATGCTAATGCTGATCCTACTAAGAGGGTTGCTGGAATTGGATTTGTTCCTCCACCATTCAATGCAAATTATGTGGTTGAACCAGAAATTATTCATGAAGAGGAAATTGATCCAAAGACAGTGTTGAAAGTAAATCCAGTAACTGGTGAAGATATGATCTATGATTCTGATTCGGTGGATGAATTTTTTGATGACAAAAAGGTTGAAGGCATTCCTAAGGAAGTGCAACTTGATGAACCAAAGGTAGTAAAAAATGTTACATGTGATAGATGCATTTTAACAGAACCGGATGAGGTGAAAGTTGATCAACCTAAACTTTCAAAAATGTTTCAATCAAGTGGTTTTGTTGCTTCTGGCTATCAGAAGAAGAATTTATCAACGGTGACTAAACAAGTTTTTGTTCAAAAGAAGTCAGTTAACTGTTCAGTAAAATATTCTAAAGCTTGTTCATTAAACGGGTCTTCAATATCAAGAAAAACTCCTTATATCATAAATCATCAAGATAGAAGAGTTTGTTTTCATTGTAATGAGGTTGGTCATATTCTGATTCACTGTCCTTATAAGAATTAAGGCAAATTAAAGAGTTATTCCTCACAAAAACAAGTGGTGACAATTCTAAATAGACAAAATGGGGAAAAGCCTACGTCTAGTGTTGTAAAGAATATGCCTTGTCAATCATTTGCTAAATCTTCGGGATTTAAGCAACATGATAAGCGTATTTCTAAACCAGTTGTTTTTCAAAAGAAGTTTGAGATTCCACATGTTGGATTTCCAAAAGAGTCTCAACCAGAGGTCAAACTTTCTAGACTACAACGAAGAAGACGTAACAGAAAACTAAAGAAATTTTTGGAAATACCTGAATCTGATAATCATAATTCTAATAATGTTTTTCCAATTAATCATACTATGTCTTCATTGAGAAGGTCTAGTTGTGGATCTTATGTTCCAAAGGTTGATGACAATGTTGATTGTGAATTGCTTGAAGTTATTTATTTTGATCCATCTGGACGACCCAAGACTACAATTGCTTGGGTTCCTATTTCTAACTAATTTTCTTTGTTTATGTAGGGACAACCAAGGAGGACTATCAACAATACGTGGTATGTGGATAGTGGTTGTTCTCGACATATGACAGGGAATATTCGTTTGTTAGAAGATGTTATTAATATTGATGGTGGTTATGTCGCTTTTGCTGGAAATAAAGGCGGGTACATAACTGGTCAGGGTACTTTAAAGACCGGAAAGTCAAATTTGAGAAAGTGAACTATGTGGAGCAACTTGAACCTAATCTTTTGAGTGTATCTCAAGTGTGTGACAAGAAATTTTCATTTCATTTCAATGATTCTGAGTGTTATATCTTGAAACTGGGCTTTGTTATTCCTGACGAAAGGATTCTAATGAAGGCTACAAGGAGAAATGACACATATGTCTTAGACATGAGTGTTGCTACTACTATGTATTCAATTCCTACTTGTCTACTCTCCAAGGTATCTGAGTCGGATTCTATTATGTGGCACATGAAACTTGCTCACATCAATTATCAGAAAATGAATTATCTTGTTTAGAATGATCTGGTTTTTGGTGTTCAGAAAATGAAATTTTCAGTTCCTGATGACTGTATTCCTTGCAAGAAGGGGAAACAACACAAGAAGTCCCACAAATCTAAGTCAAAGAATTCAATTGTGACTTCTTTGGAGCTACTGCATATGGATTTGTTCAGACCGATTAGTATCAGGAGCATTGATGGTAAATCTTACTGTCTGGTAGTAACAGATGATTTCTCTAGATTTTCACGGGTTAAGTTCCTTGCTTCTAAATCCGAAACCACAGAGTTGGTACAATTCTTAATCCTGGGTTTAGAGAATTTGTTTAAACAGAAAGTCAGAAGAATTAGGAGTGACAATGGTAACGAATTTAAAAATAGCAAGATGATTTATTCTGTCTTCAAAAGGAAATTAATCATGAATTCAGTGCGCCACATGTACCTCAACAAAATGGAGTTGCTGACCGAAAGAACAGGACTTTGGTAGAAACAGCACGTACGATGCTTTCTGATTCTAAGCTTCCAGTAACTTTTTGGGCTGAGACTGTGAATATTGCGTGTCACGTTTTGAATAGAGTCTTGACCATTAAGCGACACAACAAGACATGCTATGAGTTGCTTAATGATCATAAGCCGAATCTGGAATATTTACTACCTTTTGGTAATCCATGCACCTTTTTGAAAGTTTGAGATATCCCAACCAAGTTCAGTTCTAAGGCTATTGAAGGGATCTTTCTGGGGTATGTTGCAAATTCTACTACCAAGAGGGTTTATAACAAAGAGACTCGCCAGCTTGAAGAATGGTTTCATATTGACTGTTCTAATCGGTCTTTACCTCAAATGGCGATTGGACCAGACTGGGCTTTTGATTATGAGAATTTATTCAAGTCTTTTCATTTACCTTCTGATATTTCTCCTGAGGAAGCTGCTGTTTTATATGATTCATGTCAGGATGCAAAGAATAGTGATTTTCTACCAACTGCGGTTCCACAATCATCTGTTCCTTCTACATCTGCTCCAGATCCTAATGCTGCATCTTGTTCAGGATCACAAGAGTCTGATACTGAAGATGGAAATGTTATTTTCCAATATTCTTCTATTGATCCTTCAGGGGGAGATTCCTACAAATCTGGACTTAGAGATACTAGTTAATCAAGATCTGTCCTATCAATCTGATACAACTCAAGTTGATGTGTTGCCGGTTCCTGAGGTTGCATCAATCAAAGAACTCAAAGCTCATCCGATTACAAATATCATTGGGAATTTGCGTGATGGAGTGCAAACGCGTTCTATTCTTGAAAACACTTTCTTGTATACAAGTTTTAAGGATACTAGTGTTTTTGATGTATGCTCGCATTCCTGTTTTATTTCTCAGGTCGAACCAAAGAATGTCGAAATGGCATTACATGATAACAATTGGAAAGAGGCCATACAGGAAGAACTTGCTCAGTTTGACAAACTCAAAGTTTGGAATCTTGTAGATCTTCCATAGGGTGTGTATCCAATTGGTACGAAGTGGGTATTTAATGCAAGAAAGACGATCGAGGTGTTGTGGTGAGAAATAAGGCAAGATTAGTTGTACTAGGTTTCAATCAACAGAAGGGAATTGATTACATCGAGGTTTATGCTCCTGTTGCTAGGATTGAAGCTATACGGTTGTTTCTTGCTTTTGCTTCATACAAAGGGTTTAAGGTGTTTCAATTAGATGTAAAAAGTGTTTTCTTATATGTTAAAGTCAAGGAGGAAGTTTATGTGTGTCAGCCATCGGGGTTTGAAGATCCACTTAATCCGTCTAAAGTTTTCAAGCTTGATAAAGCTCTATATGGTCTTCATCAAGCTCCTCGAGCGTGGTATGAAACGTTATCTGCACATCTTTTGGAAAATGATTTTGTTCGTGGACATATTGACTCAACTTTATTCATTAAGAAAGCAGGGGGAGAATACCTACTGGTGCAGATATATGTAGATGATATTATTTTTGGCTCTACAAATGAAGGGTTGTGCAAAGATTTTAAGAGTATTATGAAATCAAAGTTTGAGATGTCAGCTATGGAAGAGTTATCATTTTTCCTGGGTCTTCAAGTTAATCAGAAGGAAGATGGTTTCTTTATTCATCAGTCCAAGTATGTAAAGGACATCTTGAGCCGGTTCAAGATGGAGGACTGTACCCCATATGATACTCCGTTTTAGGTCAATCATAAATTGAATTCTGACCCGGATGGAAAATAAGTTGACTGTCGACTCTACCGTGCAATGATTGGATCTCTCATGTACTAACCGCTTCAAGGCCAGACATAATGTTCGCTGTGTGTATTTGTTCCAGGTTCCAAGCAAAACCAAAAGAGTCTCATTTGATTGCAGTAAAGAGAATGTTTCGTTATCTGAAAGGAAAAAAAAGATTAGGACTATGGTTTCCACATTGTTCTGACTTTGAATTCAATGCATACACTGATTCTGATTTTGGTGGTTGTTGTTTGGACAGGAAATGTACTAAAGGTGGTTGCTAGTTCTTGGGTAATCTTCTAGTTTCCTAGCAATGCAAAAAGCAAACTACGGTCTCCATTTCAACATGTGAAGCAGAATACATTGCTGCTGCAAGTTGTTGTTCACAGATCTTGTGGATCCAACAGCAATTAAGAGACTACGGTTTGAATTTTACAGGAACCCCCATGTTTATTGATAATAATCCTACAATGTCTATCACAAATAATCCTGTTAGGCACAGTAAAACAAAGCACATTGAAATTAGATATCATTTTATTCGTGATTGTGCAGATAAGAAGTTAATTGAGCTGGTAAAGGTACATACAGATGATAATTTTGCTGATCTCTTTACCAAGGAATTTGATCGTACCAGGTTTGAATTTCTAATCAAAATGATAGGTATGATCAATCGCGAATAAAAGTTTTTCAAAAACAAATTTTCATGGGTTTTTTTGTTTTAAATTTCTTTTATTGCTTTATTACATTTCTGCATTTTAAATTTCAGTCAAAAATTGTTTATTTATAAAAATTCAAAACAAAATGAAAAATATAAAATTAACATCATTTGAAGTTATAGAATAAATGATAGTACATCAGTGAATAGTTTATTACACATGACCATTGTGGACCTTTGATATATGTTAGTTTAACATAAATTGATTTGATCTAAGTTTCAAAGTCCGCATAAATGAGAAATGATAGTGTTTTGAATGCCCTAATCTTGATAATATGTTTTAATTTGAACATGAGTTTGAAACTTGAATTGTCAATAGACTAGAAACGTTTTTTTAACCAATAGTAGAGTGAAAATTAAAAGTGATATGATTACATCTGTGATTTGAATCCATTATATGCCTGGTTGTGTGTGTAAAAGATCATTATCAGATATAGAATATATGGTTTTAAGAATTTCATGATACCAATATCGAATTATGTCTTTAGCACAATCTCTTTCAGTTCACTTCACTGCCCATGCCCCGAAAAACATGCAATGTGTTGCTGAACTAATATATGTTTCTGACAACATCTGTTAGTACATATATTCACCCTCGGATCAGTTAGATACATCATCTATTCTGATTTGATTGAAATTTATCCAGATAATAGTTGGATCCTCCTACCTGAATCTTTTGATTCTCATTATAAAGCCAATTCAAAAGAATCTTTCGATTCTGAATCATTCTGATTCTTATATCCTTTGGGATCTGCTATTCTATACTTGTGATAATATAAATAATTTCATCTTGGAGATTGATCTAATCTTGAAATAAACTATGTATGTCTTGAAGATAGTGCAAATTTAATTTCTGTTGGCATATATGTGGGGTACACGATGTTTTTCCTCTAAATGGTACTAACTCACATGAATTTGGAAGAAAAATGCTTATAGTTTCAAATTATATAATATTGACAATTTAAAAATTCATGCTTTGTATTGCAAATTCGAAATGAAAAATTGAGCATTTCATAAGCTGATCTTGTTTACTTTGAAATTTATCGCGTATCATTTCAAGTATTATTCAAATTGATTGAAAAAGTTACATACAATTGAAAAAGATTTGAGTTACATAAGTATGATTTTGATTGTTTCATATCATAGGTTACCCATAGTTGATAATAAACTGTGTGATGAATTGCTCATATACTGATATGATATTCTTGCTGATGATGTTAATTCAAAAATATGTATTTTAGTTTGCTCATATAAAATCAAAAAATATGTGTTTCAGTTTGCTCAGATAAAAACAAAAAAATATGTGATTCCGTTTGTACAGATAAAATCTAAAAATATTTTGTTTCTATCTTCAATGAGAATTTTATTTTTATTAAAATGATTCGGGATTGGATCGGATACATGCTATAGATGGAAGTTCATAAGAATGTAATGTGTTGAAAGTGAAGAAATTGTTCATGGTAAAGGTTTGGAGCGAACTTAATATGTTCGCCTGGTTCTGATTAAGCGAACTTAATATGTTCGCCTGAGGCTTGTTAAGTGAACTTAACAAGTTCGCCTAATGAAGCGAACTTATTGTGATTAAATATTTTGTTCAGGCAAACTTATCTGTTTTATCTTCTTTCCTGTGAGAGCGAACTTACCAAGCGAACTTACGAGTTTTATAGCGAACTTGTGATTTTCTGATCTAGGGTTTTCGATTCAGAATGTTTGTGTTTGTTTCTGGATCGGTTTTTTATTGCAAATCTTTCTAAGGTAATTTCGAAGATTGTTATCCGTTAAATCGATGGGAATCTTGGTTTCTTTAACCTGTGTTCTCGGTTTTTAAATTTTTTACGTTTTCTGAGAAAATCAAGGTTTTCTGGATTTAAATATTGAAATTGATGCTTAATAGTGTGTCGTGGTTGTTAATCGATGCTGTTTATATGTTTAATTTGAAAAAAATTGACGATTTAGACATTGTTTGATTTCTGCAGTAGAAGTTGTATCGACAAACTGGTTCAGGCGAACTTGTTCAAGCGAACTTGTTTAGGCGAACTTATTATGTTCGCCTCTTGCAACACTAAGCGAACTTATTAAGTTCTCCTAAGGGCTCAGTAGTGTTTTGGACTTGTGATTTTTTTTTTGTGTTGAAATTTTTTAATTTCTTTTGATTTTTTTGTTTTGTTTGTTTGATTACTAATGTGTGTTTTTGTCCATTACATTTACAGATGGCTCGTCGTGTTGAGTACAAACATAATCAAGTGGCGTTGTTAGATCCAAATATGTCTGAAGCTGTTAATTTTCAAGGAATTATCAACTTTCTGAACCGTTCACGTTTGCATGGTGCCTTATCTGCTAATCCGTACATCAGTTTACCGTATATTCAACAATTCTGGGATATAGTACATCAAGATACAGATGTTGAACCTCACGTACTTCGTGCTACAGTGAATAATACGGAGGTAGCTATTTCAGTGGAAACTATTCATGCTGCTTTGGCATTGGGAGGTGATGTTGACGATCCTATGTCTTATCCTGGAACACTGATTATGGGGTGTTTTCAGAGGATGAGTTACATAGGAAGACCAAATGATACACAAGCAAGAAAAGGAGGTTTAGTTGGAGAATGGAGGTATTTTATGCACGTCATCATACAATGTTTGTCTCCAAGAAAGGCTGGTACTGATGGTTTGAAGAGTGCATTACAAGCTGCAATGGTTGCATTGACCCTAAACAAACGGTTTAACTTTGCTTTATATATCTACCATGAGTTGGTTATGCAAATCAATCCTCTAGAAGGTCAAGGGTTTCTTATGTACCCTAGGTTCGTGCAAATGATTCTGAACCATTTAATTCCTGATTTACCTCAGCATCCAATTCGTTTGACCTTGACTCCTATGTCAAAAAGAATCTTTACTGACTGTACTAAGGTTAAACAACAAAACGTTGCTCAAATTTATGTTCCAACTCCTTTGTTTGGTCACTTAATCAACCCTGATTATGTTGAGCCACCTAATGATCATTGGTTTCATCCTGAGGAGTTAGTTCAAGGCCAAGTCAAGAATCAAGTTCAACAACAACAGCAACATGTTCAAGCTCAACAACAAGTTCCTATTCAACAACAACAACAAGTTCAAGCTCAACAACAAGTTCCTATTCAACAACAACAACAACAAGTTCCTATTCCACAAGAACAGGTTCACATTCGTGTTAATGAACCAGTTCAAGAAGAGATTGCTCAAGATAATGAACAAGATTTGGGTATGAATATGGATGATTTTGATAATGACACTGTGAACTCACCTATTCATGAAGCTGAAGGAAATGTTGTAGATACGAGTTCCGGTGATACTATCTTACCTGATTCTGATTCGTCTAGAGATTTTAGCTCAGATCATTATGAAAGGTTGGATACGTTACCATTGGCAAATGCGGGGAAAAGTATTAAATCTAAAGCAAGAAAACCGAGGCGTAAGCTTGTTCGGAATCCTCCTTCTGGATCAGTACTTTGCAAGAGAACTTTAATCGATGAGAAATCTGACTCGGATAGTGATGTTATTCCAGTTCCAAAAGCACAAAAGCTTATGTCTGCTTCTATTGCTGCTGCTCATTCATCTCAAGGTGTTGAGGATGCCACTTTTGTTGCCTCTTTACTGATTACACCTCCTACTTCTAAACATCCATCTCCGGTGCTTTCTCCACATGTTCCACACACATCTGATGCTGGTCCTTCAAAGCCGTCTGATTATCAAAGGATTACCTTCCTTGAATCACAGGTGCTAGCTTTGCAGACTCAAGTAGCTACTCTTGTGTCTACTGATACTCAGAGACAGTTGGTCATTCAAGCTCAAGCTACACAGATTACTGACATGCAGTTATTGGTGTCCAAACTTGTTGAGCGTCTTGACGCTCAGGGGGAGTTAAGTGTAACATTTCTGATTTTCATTCTAGTATAATTAATCATGTTTGAAATCCAATTCTAGTGCAATGGTTTTCTTATTCGTACAAATAATTAAACCCTAAGTTCAAAGCAAATTAACAAATTATTTTTTTTTACACTTGTATCCATTATTAAAAACACTGTATATATATATATGTATGTATATAGACGTATGTATATTTATATATATATATATATATATATATATATATATATATCACACAAGTACATACACATATATAAGCACACAATTGGCAAATGATCTAACATAATGATTTGAACCCTAACACTATGGTTTGAACCCTAACAACTTGGTTTGGACCATATAGTCGTGAAATTGGACCTAGACCCGAAACAATCTCGCCGGTTTGACTTTTAGAAGTCCTACAGGGCAGAATCCTCAAAATCCAAGTCTCAATGTCGACCCAATCGATTCCTACGGGTTTCCATCCCACGTACATGAATTAAACGACCCAATCTCGGCCCAAGCAGCAACTAAATTCGATCGATTAAGCGGCAGATTCAAATTCGAACGAATTTGTCTTTGGATAGTCAAAATCCGTATCAGTCCGTATTTAATTCGTGAAATCAACGCGTCTTAATCCCGTAAATCACTCGCATGTCAATCACGTACGTACCTTGTAGGATCGTGAAAGTACAAGATGGTTCTGTTCTTAGTTGAAATTGGCGGAAACAATAGCAACTACACAAGTATAATCGAGTAAACAGAAAGAATACTAATAAGAACACTGTTGTATTAAGCTTTTGCAGATAAACGATTACAAATGAAACTCAATCAAAAAGCACACTTACAATGAAGTGTTTACACAGTATTTATACTCACTTAGATCAAGACAGCCCCTTGATTCTAAGGATCAGATCTAACACAAACCGTTGATCTGTTGTATTTAGCTAACTATTACACGTTTAGTCTAAAACTAGTTAACTTTATTGAAGCGTCTTCTTTGTGCATTATTACTTGCATGTTTGGAAAAACGCATTGTTGTCCGTCATTGGTTGTGCCATTGAGGTTCCTTCTGCTTTGAGTGTGTCAGTTGCTTTTGCAGAAAGTTGTCAGTGACGCTTGTCATGGATAGTCAGCTGCAACGATTTGTATTCAAGGCACGCGACTGTCAGCAACAAAGATGAGGATCAGCAGAAAGATGTGACCATCCAAAGCTGCTGATGATTTGCCTGTCAGCAGCATCAAGTCTTGATGCTGCTAAGAAACCTATCCGCAACAACTTTGGTCTTCAGCAGATAAGGCTATCCGCAGCAGATTTTTTCTTCAGTAGGAGAACAAGTATCCGCAGCAGCAGCAAACTCTGAGATCAGCAGCATTTGTACTTAGAGAATTTTGTAGCCATCAGTCTTTGTTTCTACAAATTCCCCCTAGACTGATGCTACCAAAATTCTCTTACTGCCTTTGTTGCTGAAGCTTTTGCATGTTTCTGACTATCCTTTCAACCTCATATCCTCTCTGGTCCATGCTGGGATTGTTAAGAGGAAGCTCAGATAGAGTCTTGATGTCTTTGCTTGCCATTTTGAAGATAGCTTTGCTTGAACACCTCATCTTCTGTCCTTTAACATCTGTCAGAGTGAATTCATTCTTCTCAGCATTGTAGGACCAGCTGATTAATGGAGAGTGGGATTGGAGAGGTTTGGCATCAATGATTTCATATTTGCTGGGGTTGAAGTAATGTCTGATTGCCAGCAATAGATGTCTCCCACCTTCATTCTCAGGCTCAGAGGATTCACCCAGCTCCATCATTCTTTGTAGATCAGAATCTGGAAGCTGCAGTACCTCATCAACAGATGTATAGATTGATCTTTTAGCTTCTATCCTCCCCCTGAACACTTCAAACCATTGGTCTTCAGAGCTGTATGACCATCTGATTATTTCTCTTGAGTCTTCTGGTTTTGGAATTGGGTTTGTTTTTCTTTTTGGGAGGTTGTTGATGAGTAGGAGCTGGGTGTGAGGATTTGGACTTTGAGGGAGGAGAGGATGGAGGTCTAGGGAGGAGAGTAGAAGGTTATTGGATTGAGGAAGTGTTGGGTGAGAGAGAAGGTTTGGATTTCTTTGATTTCCTTTCTTCTTCTTGAGTGTTTACCCTTTTCTTGGAGCCTTTCTTCTCCAATTTTTCTTCCTCGTCCTTCTTTACTTTAAAATAGAGGGCTTGCAGGTTCATGAAATTCATGGGACCTAGCCTCTTTCCACTCTCTCCTCTAGCCTTAAGGAAGTCAATCATGATCTTCCTTTCCTCATGGGTCCTTTTATTAAAGGCAATGGTCTTTTTGGACTTTTGTTTGGCTTTTTCTTATTCTTCAGCCTTCTTCTTCTTTGCCATATGACCCTGCTGACCCATGAAGGCTCTGTAAATTTCTTTGTTTGATAGTTTCTCAAGGTAGTCTGCATCCTCACCATGAGAAACTAGAGCCTTTAACCACTCCTCTCTCATTTCTTTGGCTAGTTCAGAATCAGTTATTCTGAACTTAGCCTCTTCCTTCTTATTCTGAACTTGTTTCAGACATCTCCTCGTCTTCTCTTCTTTTTCTTCTTTCTTCTTTCTCTTTCTTTTCCTTTAGCAGCCTCTCTTCGTCTTCTTTGGTCATAATTTCCTTTCCCTTATCTTTGTTGGATGCCTCTGCTTCGGCTTCACTGATCACAACAGCAGATGATGGTGCTACTGTTGGAATCTCAGCTTTAGCTTCATTGGCAATTTGGGGAATGGATAAGGGAGGGGAACTGACTTCATCTTCTTCCCATTCCATACCTGTCACATCCTTCCATGCCTCTTTCATCTTTTCCTCTTCTCTTCTTTTTGATTCTTCTTCTGTGTTCCGTCTGACTGTTGGAGAAGAGAGAAAGGATAGGTATGAGTCAGAACCATATTCCTCCTTATACAAAGAGGCCTTGATGATCTTGATCATTTCTTGACTTTCTAAGGAGTTGACATTGAAGATGAGTGATCTAAGCTCAAAGAACTTGTGCAGGAAGGCTGAAGGTAGGAGCAAGATCTCCTTGATGTTGACTGTTAGAGAAGATCCATTTCTCAGGAAGAAGGTAAAGTCATGGGAGTCAGTTCTTGTCCATCCTTGCACTTCGACATCCCTGACCATTCTATTGTACATGAATCTTCTCCAACACAGAACTTCTTCTTTTGTGAGAAGACTGCTCCTTATTATTTCAATTTTTCTAGGAGACAGTCTTCTTTCTACTGCTGTTGAAGATTCAGGATAGGCTACCCTTTTTGCTACTTGTATTTGTCTTTGAAAGTTGGGTAGATTATCCTCCATCAAGTCATAGAACCTGCCAATGGCAAGTTCTGCTGAGAGGTCCGTTGAGTTGTTGATGCATTGTAGATGGTATAGGTGAAGGACTTGGATGATGTTGAGAAAGTCCCAGTTTAGCTCTTCTACTCCGCCAAACTCCCAACCAATCCAGAACCTCTCAGACTTTCCATCATACCCCCAAGCTAGTATTGTATCAAACTCTAGCTGTGTTGAAGTCAGTGGAAATTGGGGGGCAGTGGAGTGACTTATGATGGCTGCTGCTACAGGGATGATGCTGAAAGATGTATATGTTTGTTCTGTGTGTTCAGCATCATTCATCATCTCATCAACAGCCCTGACGACTAACTTCCAGTCTTCAGATGTCTCTTCTTCTTCGTTATCCGGAGCTGGCAAGTCATGAACCTGTACAAAAGACGGCTTGAATAATGTGCTTTGAAATACAGCCTGCTCTTGAATCCAGTCATCAACACTGTCTGAGTCTTCCTCCATTAAGACCATCTCCCCCTTTTTGGTTGCATCAGTGGACAAGTAAGAATCAGTTTGGGTGCCCACTGATACAAGAGAGGGAGTAGGTACAGTTGTGGAATCCTGGCCGTCAATTCCAAGTTATGAAGTATCAGTCTGTCCTCATCCATAGTTGTGGAATCCTTGGATCTAGATGGGGCTTTAGGCCTAGCCTCTTTATCCCCATCACCCATGGTTTCTTGGCACCTGGGATTCCTCTCAGTGAGGGGAGTTTCCAAGGAAGCATCCTCACTGTGAGTTGCCATAGTTGAGGTCTTAGCAATGTTGTCACTGTCCTCCTGGTCATTTGATGGACCAGCAGTAGTGACAGCCTCTTCCACATCCACTCTTTCATAACTCCTAGAGTGGACCTTCAGGGTAGAAGAACTTAGGTTGGGTGTGTTGGAAGCAAGATCAATCAGTACCTCCGAGATAGTGGTAGTTGGAGAAGGTACATCATCTTGATCAGGTTCCTCAACACTTAAGTTCAGAAGAGAAAGGAAAGGCTCAGGGGGATGTTCTATGGATCCGGGAAGTGATCCTGATCCTAATAGAGAAACATCCAAAGGAGTCTCCCTAATAATGTGGCTGTCCCTTATGATATTCTCATCAGAATGTTGTGATTCTGAGTGAGAGCTGTTAGGTTGGGTTTGGGCCTTGGAGGCAAGAGAAGAAGGAGTTCTCTTGCCCCTTTTCCTAGTATATGTCGTTGCAACCAGGGCCCTGTGTTCCGGTTGAACGATAACATCCAAAAGAGTTGTAAGTAATTTTTGTGCCTGTGCATCCTTAGTAGTATGCACAGGGGTTCGAATATTAGAAGCAGACTGTTGTTCAGGATGTGGGATGGAGAGTGTGGGATCAGTATCAACTGGGATTGCTGAACTGTCACCCGGGGTACTATGTATGTTCAGCATTGTAGATAACAATGGAACGTTGACCCCTGAGAACTTTTTGGAAACAATTCTCATGCTTTGAAAAATATTATTTTTATGTCCCAACATGATGTAGATTCTTGCAGGTTTTGAAAGTTCTTGTAGTTCTTGATTGAAAACTTCCTACAAGAATCTTGGGTACATAAAAAATTGTTGCTTTGCACCCTCTTGAAGGTTATATCTCAAACCCTCAAAGATGAGGTGTGCAAAGTTGAAGCCTTGGTTAGTGACCATACCATGGAAGGCGGAGGCAAGTGCGGAGCTCACCTGATGCCATCCACTCCTCTTCTTGGATATGCATTGGAGAAGAGTGTGGCAAAGATACTTCCATGGAGGGCCCATCAGCGCCTTCTCGATCGTATACTCGGTCTGATTTCCAGTGTATCCAATGGATACAAAGGTCCTCATGTATTCGTCCTTCGAGTATGAGATGGCTGCTCCCTCATCTTGAAGCTTAAGATGTTTTCTGAGTGTGGCTTCCAAGATGGTGATATCCTTGCCATCTACTTTGGCTTTAATTTGGGGAATCCCCTGTTCGGTTGAGTAGACGGCGGTACTCCAAAAATCCTCCATATGAGGGATATATATGGTAGGGTTGGTTGTGAGGACAATGAGGATTTTTGATCGACATAAGAAGTCAATCATATCATTAAATCCTTCGGATTTCTTTCCTTTGGTAAGATATGTTGTACGGTTGTGGTATGGGGAGAACTTATCATCAGGGTTATTGATGTCTGCCATTGTTGTTTAATGTGGAGGGAAGGTTAGAATATGGGAGGCTTTGAATGTTTTAAAGATGAAGGGCTTGAATATGGTGGGGACTTGAGAGAAAGTGATGTGGGTTTAGGGTGAAATTGAAGGTGAAGAGGTGGTAAGGAAATTTGATTTGTTCTTATAACGACAGAAGAGGGAAAAAGCGAAATGACTTGTACAGTACAACCCAATTTACTTTTCATTGTTACAGCTGTAATACATCGAGGCAGTCATGGTAAAGACTGACGTAAATTTTTACAGCGGGTAAAAGTTAATTTGGACTTAAATTTATCCATCAGCAGCAAACTTGGTTGTTGTGGATGAATAATCATGTCCGCTGCAACCTTGGTTGCTGCGGAAGGTTAAGTTTGTCAGCATCAAACTTATCTGCTGCTGATGGATTTAATAATCCGCAGCAAATTAAAGAAATCCGCAGGAAACCTGTTCCTGCTGATAACTTAAAAGCAGTCAGCTGCAAATCTTTTGCTGCTGAAGATTAAATCTGTCAGCAGTTAACTCATCTGCTGCTGATATATAACTTTTATTTACAACAAAGGACAGACACATTTAGAACAAAGGATAGACGCATTCAACTAAACCAATGATGATGCTTGGTGGTTTCTTTGCCTTCCATTGTTGAGTTGGTGGTTTTCCAGCTCTCTTTACCTTTTCAGCAACAGAAGCTGCATCTGAGGACTTTAGCTTATCAGCAGCAGATTTTGTTGCTGCTGATGGTTTTACTTGAGCAGCTGCAGTCTTTGTTGTTGCTGAAGGCTTTCCTTTTGGTTGTTTGGGCTTTACTCGATCAGCAGCAGTTTTGTTGGCTGCTGATGGTTTAAGAACAGACGTATGCCTATCCTTCTTCATCTTACTGATAGGCTTCTATATAATTGGGGTTGGAAGAAGAATCTGATTGAAAGGATTAAACTTACAATTTGCAGCAAAGTGGTCTGATTCACCACAGATGATGCAAGATTGTTGAGGTTTTGACAACTGCTCCTTTGGTGGAGAAAAGAGAGTTTCTGAATTGAGTTGTCTTAGCTTCAAACCTTCTTACCTGTTTGTTCTTCTTTGTCTTCTCAAAAGCATGTTGCTTGAGGTTTCTTTGCTGCTGAAGGTAGTAGAAGCAGGTGCTGGCAGTGTGGTTGTATTTTCCACATACAAAGCATGATTTGGCTAGTTTGTCCCTTGAAAGGTAAACACAGTCCTTTCTTTTGAATAGGTCTTTAAAGTTACATGGTTGAGCTTTGTTGTGCTCAAAGGTGGCTTCTTCCAATGTCTTTTGAACATGTGGAACTCTTTCTCCCGGCGCATGACATATGTCAAACACCTTTCTCTAAGGCTTTGAGGTTGAAGACTGCCCCTTTTCAACATTTAGCTTTCTTCCTTCTGGAGGATAACTAATTTTGATTTGGTTGAAAGACATAGGAACCGAAACAGCTGGTAAAGGTACAGGAGTACTTTTTTGAATGACTTCAAGAACAGGCGGTTCTGGTACTTATACTGGTAGTGTATTCTTGCACCAGTGGTTCATGTCTTGAAGGATCAACATCTCGGTTGGCCTTTTCAAGATTTGAGAGATTGAAGCTTGGTTCGTGGATGGTAAAGTAGTCAGCAGGAGGTGCAACAGCTTGATATTGTTCAACATGATACCCCAGACCAGTTTTTACGTTTTCATGAATTTGAGCATCCAAAAGTCTTTGCAGCTTTTATATTTGTCAACATGAACTTTCTGTTCTGCCAATTCTGCTCTAGTAGCTTTTAATCTAGCCAGTAGATCCTCAATCTGAGTTTCAAAATTGGTTTGTTCATGTTTTAGTGATGAAATCTCTTTCTTTAGGCAGTTAATTTTTTCTTTGTAACTGTCTTCGACCTTTTTGAATTCAGATTTCATTTGATGAAACTCTTCATTTTGATCTATGAGGTTTTGATTATGCTTTCTGTAGCCTAAAACCTTATCAATACAGGCTAGGGAACATAGATGTTCATATACCTGAGGCGTTATCTCGGTTGTGTCTGCCATAAGAGCTTGGTTGTTAGCAGGCAGATCTTCATATTGGAAGCTCCAGTAAAAGTCAGATGTTCCAACAGCTGCACACGCTGCAGTTTGAGCTGGAGGAGTAGCTTGTTGCTGTTGTTGTCTTGGTTGGGCTTGGTGAGCTGCTGGGTTTGCCCCAGGTGCCTTGCATTCTCTAGCAAAATGACCCAGTTGGTTACAATTGTAACATCTTAGTTTGCTTTTATCCAAGCAAACTCTGGTGTTGGAGTTATTACTTGGAATGGGTCTTCCAGTTCTAGAGTAGAACCTTTTTGCTCTTATAGATAACATGGCATAGGAGTGTTGTATGTCCATTTCTTCTAAATCATCTGGATGAAAGCATTCCAGATCCTCCTTGATAAAGGACATGTTGCTTGAGTTTTCAGAAACAAAAGCAGCAGAGGTTGATGTTTGAGGAGGGGCTTCTAGGAGGAATGGAGATGTGTTTGTTTGAGAGGTTGGAGTTTGAGGATGAGTGATGATGGGAGGATAATAGTTGCTTGAACTAGGACCTGAGTGCTTAGAATGGAGGGCAGAGGAGGTGGTGGTGGATGTTGAGGCTGTTTGGTAGCCTGAGCTTCTTTCTTTTGCCTGAATCATCTGTAGCTCATAGGTTTTTAGCATTCCAAAGAGCTCAGTCATCTGGAGAGTCTTCAGATTCTCAGTTTTTCTAATTGACACTGTGTAAAGTGTCCAGCAGCTTGGTAGAGACCTGGTGAACTTCTTGAGAATATCTTCATTCTCTAGCTTCACCTTTGAGCACTGCAGCTCACCTACAAGATAGGTAAATCTGTTGTATAAAACAGTTAGAGACTCACCTTCCTTCCAGACGAAGTTTTCATACTGCTGCTTCAGGATGTCTCCTGTTTTCTTTTACTTCCTTAGAGCCAGCAAACATCTTCTCAAGAGCCTCCCAGAGCTCTTTAGCAATTTTGTAACTTCTGAAGTTATGAAAAACTTCATTTGGAAGGCACATTGGGATAGCTCCTAGTGCCTTGAAATCCACCTCCATCTTCTTTATGTCCTCTTCTGAGTACTTGGAGGGCTTCTTTGGAACTGGTGGTCCTCCAGAGTTAGCGGAGGCCACCATGGGAGTGTAGGGTCCATCCCTGATGGATTTCCACATTCCGTACTCCTAATAACAGAAAAAGCTTTCCATGCGATTCTTTCACATGTCGTAGTCTTCCCCTGATACCAATCTTGGTGGTCGGTTGATGCTGTCGCTGTCTTCAAATCCATTGCTCTGTGCCATCTTCGTTTTTGGTGACTTGATGAAAGAGAGAGTTTAGAATAGAACCAGAAGTGATTAAACAAGTGTGAGTTTGTTTAATCTGAGCCAAAGCTCTGATACCACTTGTAGGATCGTGAAAGTACAAGATGGTTCTGTTCTTAGTTGAAATTGGCGGAAACAATCGCAACTACACAAGTATAATCGAGTAAACAGAAAGAATACTAATAAAAACACTGTTGTATTAAGATTTTGCAGATAAACGATTACAAATGAAACTCAATCAAAAAGCACACTTACAATGAAGTATTTATACAGTATTTATACTCACTTAGAATCAAGACAACCCCTTGATTCTAAGGATCAGATCTAACACAGACCGTCGATCTATTGTATTTAGCTAACTATTACACGTTTAGTCGAAAACCAGTTAACTTTATTGAAGCGTCTTCTTTGTGCATTATTACTTGCATGCTTGGAAAAGCGCATTGTTGTCCGTCATTGATTGTGCCATTGAGGTTCCTTCTACTTTGAGTGTGTCAGTTGCTTTTGCAGAAAGTTGTCAGTGACGCTTGGCATGGATAGTCAGCTGCACCGATTTGTCTTCAAGGCATGCGGCTGTCAGCAGCAAAGATGAGGATCAGCAGAAAGATGTGACCATCCAAAGCTGCTGATGATTTGCCTGTCAGCAGCATCAAGTATTGATGCTGCTGAGAAACCTATCCGCATCAACTTTGCTCTTCAGCAGATAAGGCTATCCGCAGCAGATTTGTTCTTCAGTAGGAGAACAAATATCCGCAGCCGATAAGCTTGTCCGCAGCAGTTTGTTGGTCAGCAACAAACTCTGAGATCAGCAGCATTTGTACTTAGAGAATTTTGTAGCCATCAGTCTTTGTTTCTAAATACCTAGACCATTATCAGGACCAAATTCACTCTCAAATCAGTGAATTAACGCGTAATCCGTCACCACAACTATTACGGTCAAATTAAAATCAAATCGGCCTTTACGAACGAAATTAAACGAATTAAATGCCTTTCTCACTCGCGTATACCTCCACACAAACTCTCCCAACTCTCAATTTACCCGCATTTCACCTCCGGAGTCTGATCGAGCTCGAAGATTATCAAGCCCTAGATTTCTACTGTTGGTGCTCGTCTTGTAACCAAATCAGGTAAGGTTTATTGCATTCGAATCGCCCTCCCATTCCGATCGAAAGCCCCTTATCAATTCGCGTTCATATTACGCATCGAATTCAATTACAACTTGAGTTCATGTCGTGTTCTTGTGTTTCTGATTTGGGGATTTGATGAAATTACTTTTCGTATTTAAATTACTTTGTTCCTGTTATAATCAGCGAGCCACCCGGTCCGATTGGTTAAGACAGTGCACCATCGGACCCGGTGGTGTTGGTTCGAAACCCACGGCCCGCATGACTTACCGGCTTTTTTGCACCTCATTTAAAAACCCAAACTCGGTCCCAACTCAGGCGCATGTAAAATCAATTCGGAATCCATTCAATTACCAAACCCGTCCCTTGGTCCAGTGGTTTGTTCGCCCGACCCACCCATCACAGACCCGGGTTCGAGTCCCTGTGGTCTGTTTATTTTTAAAAACTCGTTTTAAGACTCCAAAAATTATAAAAAATTATTTTTATAAACCTTACATCTATTAGAACAGAATGAAACAAGTTTTACAATTTTTTTTTCATAAAATCTGTATTTTTAAAAATTAATTCTTAAACACTCAATTTAAATTATGTTATTTATTTTGAGTGAATTATTTATGAAATTGTGTGACAATTTTTTAAACACTTTATACAAAGTTTTATAAAATTTAAGTTATATTTTAACACCTAAAAATATTTATAGTTTTATATACCTAAAGAATACATACCCATTTTAATTAAATACAATTAGTTATCATATTCAATTCAAATAGTAAATAAATAAATAAATTGATTTATTATTTATATAAATTACATTTACAAAACATACTTCGAATTTAGTTATATTTAAATATAAATTGCATAGTTTTATAAATAAATAAATAAAGTAACAATTATTTATTTAATTTATATTTAAAAAAAAAATTTGTTTATTTAGGTTATACTTAAATAAACCTAATACCTACATTATTTTCTAACTAACTAAATAAATAACAATTATGTGACTTATTTAGTTATTCAAACCCTAAACCCTAAACCAAACTATTTTAAAACTATTTGTTCAATATTCCATTTTATACAACACCTTTTCAAGTACAAACCACAATTTCCTACACTCCTATACATACTACAACACAACTCTTTGTACACACATCCCATTTAATCCTATAATTTGACATAGACTTTTGTACACACTTTTAATTTACACTAGGTTAGCGTGGTGTGTTACAAGGATCACTTTGCTACCTAGTCTCGCGTGCTAACTACACCCTTGATTCAAGTGAGTATTACATAGCCCCTTTTCACACTTTTATACTTTTTGGGGTGAAACATGAACTCTATTCATACAATTGTTTACACTTACACAAACTACACAAACACAAATCCTCTTTACATTCATGTGTGCAAATTTGAGCTTTATGTTTGAGTACCAGGTGTGTTAACTGTTTATGTGCAATTTATGTGCAATCATTAACTATTCAAGTCGACGGTTAACAATGATAGATCTATTGAGTCTGACAAACCCACCCAGATTGGGGTGATTGTTACCGACAACACAATTTGCATGCTAGTTACAAAGGTTTGATTGTACTTTGGTTACACAATAGTTGCTCCCCATAAATGCCTTATTTTATCATGTTATGTAATTTACATCTATATACTAAACCTGTGTATACTCACCAACTTTTTAGTTGACCTTATTTTATTCATGTTTCAGGTGCTAATGTGTGATTTTGATCAAGACTTGCTACACATAGGTTTTGGGACTTAGTTGATTTAATTCAAAGAACAATTTGTATTTTCATTTATGTACTTGTTGAATTATGCTATGTTTGTTTGAATGGAAATGAATTTAATGATTAATTTATTACAAGTTAGTCAACCTCGAGCTTATGAACAGTCTACATGTCCCGCCCCGACGTATTCCGCCGTCGGTTGGGGTGTGACAGATTGGTATCAGAACCAGGTTATAGGGAACTAGGTTATTAGACACCCTCGACCTAGACTATAACTTTATGACACCCATTTATGCCATGCCTCATGATTATGTGATATGTGCTACATGCTATGTGTTACATGCTTACTATGTTAATTATTATATCATTTGATGCCTTACTTGTTAAAATTCATGATATATTAGACTATACTTAAATAATAAATCAAATAAACAATATTCCTACCCATACCCTAAGCCACATCACCTCCTTACCTATTTCTCTATCATCATCATCATAGCATGTGGAAACTTCATGGATCTAAATCTATAAAATTACTTTATTCCCTCGTTAAGGTTTTTAAACTTTGTTAATTATTTGAGGACACGTGCAATCTTGAAGGGTGACACCTGTATTCTGGGTTTTCTGTCTAGGAAAGAATTTCGTATAAATCCCAATCAACCGAGGAACCCGTATGCTTTCCTGGGAATTCTTGGGATGAGTGTATACTTATAGGCTAAAGCATGTCTCCTTGAAAGTTATATGAGTTTAACTAACCTTAATGTGTCATAGTACTCAAGTGATTATGTCACTATTTGAGTACAATCCAAACTATGATTAACTATTTTATTTATTATCTTATCCTCTTTAAATCCAATCAACTTTCATAAGTTCTTACATCTTTTCTTGTGTTGTCCAAATCTGTAGAATGCCTCCCCGTCGTGCTAACGAGACTAACAACAACACTGAAATTGCTGCTATCCTTGCACAACTTGTGACCCAACTCACCCAAGCTAACGGAGCCACTAATAGTACTCATGGAACTAATGGTGGTGGTGGTGCCAACCCACCATAATGCACCTTCAAGCACTTCAACTCCTGCAATCCTCTCAAGTTCTATGGTATCGAGGGAGCCACAGGACTCCTTCAATGGTTCGAAAGTATTGAGGGCACCTTCCTCAATAGTGACTACCCCGATAACCTTCGTGTTCATCATGCCACTAGTGTCTTTCAAAAACGGGCGCTCACGTGGTGGAATGGGGAAAGAAGGAATAGAGGCATAGAAGCAGCAATGGCCCTACCATGGGATGAGGTTAAGAGACAAATGACCGAAGAGTTCTGTCCTCAGAATGAGGTGAAGAAACTAGAAGCTGAGTTTTGGGATCTTGCCCAAGACAGTGGTGAGAGTCTGGCTTATACAACCCAGTTCCATGAGTTGAGTCTCCTTGTACCCCGTATGGTCACACCTTTATCCCGCTGCATTGAGAAGTGCATTGGTGGATTTCCTAGGCAGATTTAGGATACTGTCTTAGGGAGGAATCTCGCAACACTCGAAGATGCTATCCGTCTATCTGCTACTTTGACCGACAATCATGTTAAAGCAGGAACCTTGTCTAGAAAGGGCACCAAGAAAACTCCCGACACCACAACACCCTCTACACCTATCAAAGAAGGCTAAGCTGAACACTACCACAATAATAAGAAAAGAAAGGCTAAGAACTATGTTGTGGTCACTCCTGCTATCCCTATTAACCAAGCTGCCCCCATGGCTCAAGCACCAGTCAAGAATCCATATGTTGGGATCTACCCACTCCGTTCTACATGCAATTATCACCACCTCCAAAACATTTCCTGTCGCCTTTGCACCCACTGTGGGAAATATAGCCATACGGTCAATGTTTGTGAAGCCAAGGCACTTGCAGGTCGAATCAACCCACCAACCTGGATCAACCAACAAGTGGCTAATCAAGGTGTTCCAGCTATTGCAAACGGACGTGCTTGTTATGAATGTGGCAACCCGAATCATTTCCATGATCAGTGCCTGAAGTTCATCAATGCTAAACAAGGCGGAGCTCGTGGGAGTGCTTTCAACATAAACGGCAATGAAACTCAGGCCAACAATGATGTGGTCAACGATAATTTCCTCGTTAATAGTCAATATGTCTCCATTTTATTTGATACCGGTGTAGATAAGAGTTTTGAGTCACTTAAGTTTGAACCCTTACTTGCAAAAACACGATCCAAATTAGAGAAAACCTTCACCGTCGAAGTAGAAAATGGTGACTCTCTTACAATTGACTCCATTATCCATGACCGCTCTCTAGAACTTAATGATCATATGTTTCCAATCAACCTCGTACCAATGCCACTAGAAAGTTTTGACATCATCATAGGCATGGATTGGTTGTCGAATCACCATGCCGAAGTCATCTGTTTCGAGAAGTGTATCCGAATACCTCTATCGTCGGGAGAAACGCTAAGGGTCTTTGGTGAAAAGCCTTGTAAAGGACTAATGTCATGCACTACCGCCCATAAGTACTTACGAAAGAAGTACGTAGCCTTCTTAGCCCATATTGTTAAAAAGGATGTCAAGGAGAAGAGTATTCAAGACATCCCCATCATCTGATATTTTCCTGAAGTTTTTCCCGAGGATCTATCCGGTTTTCCACCCGTTCAACAAGTGGAATTTGCATTGACCTTGTACCCAGAGCCAACCTCGTGGCTAGAGCTCCATACCGTCTTACACCTTCTGAAATGCAAGAACTTGCAAGTCAACTCCAAGAGCTCTCCAACAAGGGCTTCATCCGTCCAAGTCATTCACCGTACCCATCTTATTCATCAAGAAGAAGGATAGATCATTCCGTATGTGTATTTACTACCACGAACTCAACAAGCTTACCATCAAAAACCGTTATCCATTACCTAGAATTGATGATCTCTTTGATCAACTTCAAGGTTCTACTTGCTTCTCGAAGATTGATCTTCGATCTGGTTATCACCAACTCTGTGTACAAGAGGAAGATATTCCAAAGACTGCCTTCCGAACAAGGTATGGTCATTACGAGTTCATGGTCATGCCTTTTGGGCTAACCAATGCACCCGCAGTTTTCATGGACCTCATGAATTGTGTGTGCAAATCGTACCTTGATAATTCATGATCGTCTTCATTGATGTTATCTTAATCTACTCCAAAACTAAATCCGATCATGAGCAACATCTTAGGTTGGTTTTGGACCTCTTGAGGAAAGAACAACTATATGCCAAGTTCTCCAAATGTGAATTTTGGCTAAAGGAGGTTCAATTTCTGGGTCATATCGTTAATGAAAAGGGAATTCATGTTAACCCTGCTAAGATCGAGGCTGTTAAGAATTGGAATGCCCCTTAGACCCCCACCGAAGTTCGTTCATTTCTTGGTCTTGCGGGATATTATCGTCGTTTCATTTCAAATTTCTCTAAGATTGCTGTTCCTCTCACCGCCTTGACCCACAAGGGTAAGCCTTATGAATGGGGACCAAAGCAAGAAGAAGCTTTCCAAAATCTCAAACAAAAGTTGTGCAATGCTCCTATTTTGACTCTCCCTGATGGGAATGATGATCTAGTTGTCTACTGTGATGCCTCCAACCAAGGTCTCGGTTGTGTCCTCATGCAACGAGGCAAGGTAATCGCTTATGCATCAAGGCAACTTAAGATTCATGAGAAGAATTATATGATGCACGACCTCAAATTGGGTGCGGTTGTATTCGCATTGAAGATTTGGAGACATTACCTTTATGGCACAAAATGTGTGGTGTTCACTGACCACAAAAGTCTCCAACACATCTTTAACCAAAAAGAACTCAATATGAGGCAACGACGTTGGGTTGAACTCGTTAACGACTATGAATGCGAGATTCGTTACCATCCCGGCAAAACGAATGTTGTAGCCGACGCCTTGAGTCGAAAGGACCATGTCATGCTTCATTGTGTCCGAATTCAAACCGACATTCAAAATCGTATCCTAGAAGATCAACACGTCTCGGTCACCGAGGGTAACATGTACGAGGAAATGTCGTGTGGTGTTGAACTTCAGCTTGAATCTAAGCCCAATGGCTTACTTTATTACTTGAATCGTATTTGGGTTCCCGGTCGCGATGATCTCCGTGCATTTCTGATGAACGAGGCTCACAAGACTCGTTATTCTATTCATCCTGGTGCGGATAAAATGTACCAAGATCTTCGCCAACAATATTGGTGGCCCGGTATGAAGAAATACATATCTCTCTATGTTGCCAAATATCTAACTTGCTCCAAAGTCAAGGCAGAACACCAACGTCCTTCCGGTTTACTTGAACAACCGAAAATTCCTGTGTGGAAATGGGAAAACTTAGGTATGGATTTCATTACCAAACTCCCTAGCACCTCAAGTGGTTATGATACCATCTGGGTGATCATTGACCGCCTCACCAAATCTGCTCATTTCTTGCCTATCCGTGAAGACTATCGGGTTGAAAAGTTGGCCCGAATTTACATTGACGAAATTGTGAGTCGTCACGGTGTTACATTAAACATAATCTTCGATAGAGACGCTCGGTTCACCTCCCGTTTCTGGCAATCCCTCCAAACTGCTCTTGGTACACGATTGGATTTGTGCACGGCTTGCCATCCCCAAACTGATGGTCAGACCGAGCGTACAATCCAAAATCTTGAGGACATGCTTAGAGCATGCGTAATTGATTTTGGTGGCAATTAGGATACACATCTATCCTTAAATGAGTTCTCTTACAACAATAGCTACCACACAAGTATCAACATGGCTCCATTTGAAGCTCTCTATGGTCGTAAGTGTCGTTCTCCTATCTATTGGAACGAGATTGGTGAATCACAAATCACCGGTACCGAGTTGATTCAAGAAACATCCGACAAGATCATTCAAATCCGTGACAACATTCGAGTAGCGAGGAGTCGGCAAAAGAGTTATGCCGACAAGCGACGAAAACCCTTGGAATTACAAGTCGGTGATCTTGTTCTTCTAAAGGTGTCTCCATGGAAGGGTGTGATCCGTTTTGGAAAGAAAGGCAAGCTAGCACCTCGCTATGTAGGTCCATTCAAGATCCTTGAAAGGATTGGGAAAGTGGCTTACAAACTCGAGTTACCTCCATCACTTGGCAATGTGCATCCTACATTTCATGTGCCTAATCTAAAGAAGTGCCTTGCTGCTGAAAATCTCCATATACCTCTTGACGATGTGCGCATTGACGAAACGATGCACTTCGTTGAGAGACCGGTAGAGAACATGGATCGTGAGATCAAGCAACTCAAGCGAAGCCGTATCCCTATTGTCAAAGTTCGTTGGGAATCTAACCGTGGTCCTGAGTTCACTTGGGAACGTGAGGACCAAATGAAGCTCAAGTACCCCCACCTCGTTGCCGATTCAGTCCCCTCAACTAGTTAAATTTTGGGACGAAATTCCCTCAACATGGGGATACTGTAACATTTCTGATTTTCATTCCAGTATAATTAATCATGTTTGAAATCCAATTCTAGTGCAATGGTTATCTTATTCGTACAAATAATTAAACCCTAAGTTCAAAGCAAATTAACAAATTTTTTATTTTTTTTTACACTTGTATCCATTATTAAAAACACTGTATATATATGTATGTATATAGACCTATGTATATTTATATATATATCACACAAGTACATACACATATATAAGCACACAATTGGCAAATGATCTAACACAATGGTTTGAACCCTAACACCTTGGTTTGGACCTTGAAGTCGTGAAATTGGACCTAGACCCGAAACAATCTCGCCAGTTTGACTTTTAGAAGTCAAACAGAGCCGAATCCTCAAAATCCAAGTCTCAATATCGACCCAATCGATTCCTACGGGTTTCCATCCCACGTACATATATTAAACGACCCAATCTCGGCCCAAGAAGAAACTCAATTCGATCGATTAAGCGGCAGATTCAAATTCGAATGGATTTGACTTTGGATAGTCAAAATCCGTATCAATCCGCAATTAATTCGTGAAATCAACGCGTCTTAACCCCGTAAATCACTCGCAGGTCAATCACGTACGTACCTAGACCATTATCAGGACCAAATTCACTCTCAAATCAGTGAATTAACGCGTAATCCGTCACCACAACTATTACGGTCAAATTAAAATCAAATCGGCCTTTACGAACGAAATTAAAGAATTAAATCCCTCACTCACTCGCGTATACCTCCACACAAACTCTCCCAGCTCTCAATTTACCCGCATTTCACCTCCGGAGTCCGATCGAGCTCCAAGATTATCAAGCCCTAGCTTTCTACAGTTCGTGCTTGTCTTGTAACCAAATCAGGTAAGGTTTATTGCATTCGAATCGCCCTCCCATTCTGATCGAAAGCCCCTTATCAATTCGCGTTCATATTACGCATCGAATTTAATTACAACTTGAGTTCATGTCGTGTTCTTGCGTTTCTGACTTGAGGATTTGATGAAATTACTTTTCTTATTTAAATTACTTTGTTCCTGTTATAATCAGCAAGCCACCCGGTCCGATTGGTTAAGACCATGCACCATCGGACCCGGATGTGTGAGTTCGAAACCCACGGCCCGCATGACTGGCCGACTTTTTGCACCTCATTTAAAAACCCAAACCCGGTCCCAACTCAGGCGCATGTTATATCAATTCGGAATCCATTCAATTACCGGACCCGTCCCTTGGTCCACTGGTTTGTTCGCCCGACCCACCCATCACAGACCCGGGTTCGAGTCCCTGTGGTATGTTTATTTTTAAAAACTCGTTTTAAGACTCCAAAAATTATAAAAAATTATTTTTATAAACCTTACATCTATTAGAACAGAATGAAATAAGGTTTACAATTTTTTTTCATAAAACCTCTATTTTTATAAATTAATTCTTAAACACTCAATTTAAATTATGTTATTTATTTTGAGTGAATTATTTATAAAATTGTGTGACAATTTTATAAACACTTTATACAAAGTTTTATAAAATTTAAGTTATATTTTAACACCTAAAAATATTTATAGTTTTATATACCTAAAGAATACATACCCATTTTAATTAAATACAATTAGTTATCATATTCAATTCAAATAGTAAATAAATAAATAAATTGATTTATTATTTATATAAATTATATTTACAAAACATACTTAGAATTTAATTATATTTAAATATAAATTGCGTTGTTTTATAAATAAATAAATAAAGTAACAATTATTTTTTTAATTTATATTTAAACAAAATTTGTTTATTTAGGTTATACTTAAATAAACCTAATACCTACACTATTTTCTAACTAAATAAACAAATAACAATTATGTGACTTATTTAGTTATTCAAACCCAAAACCCTAAACCAAACTATTTTAAAACCATTTGTTCAATATTCCATTTTATACAACATCTTTTCAAGTACAAATCACAATTTCCTACACTCCTATACATACTACAACACAACTCTTTGTACACACATCCCATTTAATCCTAGAATTTGACATAGACTTTTGTACACTCTTTAAATTCACACTAGGTTAACGTGGTGTGTTACAAGGATCACTTTGCTACCTAGTCTCGCGTGCTAGCTACACCCTTAATTCAAGTGAGTATTACATAGCCCCTTTTCACACTTTTAAACTTTTTGGGGTGAAACATGAACTCTATTCATACAATTGTTTACACTTACACAAACTACACAAACACAAATCCTCTTTACATTCATATGTGCACATTTGAGCTTTATGTTTGAGTACTAGGTGTGTTAACTGTTTGTGTGCAATTTATGTGCAATCATTAACTATTCAAGCCGACGGTTAACAATGATAGATCTATTGAGTCTGTCAAACCCACCCAGATTGGGGTGATTATTACCGACAACACAATTTGCATTCTAGTTACAAAGGTTTGATTGTACTTTGGTTATACAATAGTTGCTCCCCATAAATGCCTTATTTTATCATGTTATGTAAGGATTTGTTTATTCACATCTATATATTGTCTATGTACAAACCTGTGTATACTCACCAACTTTTTAGTTGACCTTATTTTATTCATGTTTCAGGTGCTTATGTGTGATTTTGATCAAGACTTGCTACACATAGGTTTTGGGACATAGTTAATTTAATTCAAAGAACAATTTGTATTTTCATTTATGTACTTGTTGAATTATAATATGTTTGTTGGAATGGAAATGAATTTAATGATTAATATATTACAAATTAGTTAACCGCGAGCTAATGAACATTCTACTTGTCCCGCCCCGACGTATTCCGTCGTCGGTTGGGGTGTGACATTAAAGATACATGATACTTGTCATGCTGAATCAATTCAAAGAAAGAATGATGATGACAATGATCCGAGTGGTAATATTGGGGGTGATAGTCAATATGCTGACGTGAATCCAATATCAAGAGCTCAGGGGGAGTCGACATCACATACTATTGAAGGAACCAAGAATGATTCTGGAGTGAATGAAGAAATATTATTAGTGGAATTCTTTCAAGATTCTGAAAAAGAAGAAGCTGAGAAATTAGAATGTCTGGATGATATTGACGAATTATTTGATGATATTGAAGAGGATGTGATGGATAATGAAGTTGAAGAAGGAGAGAAAGTTGAATTTGAGATAGAAAAGAGTCAAAATAAAGTTACATATGAAGGAAGTGATGGTCTGAATGTTACGTATAACTTCATCCAAGATGATGTTATTCCTAAGTTTTCTTATTATGGAGTAACAGATTCTATGGACTCTGTTGAAGATATCACTACACCTGATGATACTGCTTAATCCAAGATAGATTCTGATGTTGATACTACTCATACTGTGTCTCCTAAGCTGAATGAAGAACCTGTGATGTATAGAAATACAGGAATGACTAGAGAACAGTGGAGTGAAGTAGTTAACAGTTGGATGAAAGTACTACCAAAGTCACCTATGCAACCTGCTCAAAAAGAAAGATATGTGAATAAAGAGAGGTGTATTGGAAGAATCATCCGTTGGTTTTATGATGATGACATGAAGTTGTTTGCTCTTAAAAGATCTGATGGTGTTCAATACTTAAAGCCGAGGATCAAGTATTTCAATGCCTTGCCAAGGTGTGAAATGAATGGTCTAGCTACGAAACCACTGATTAATAGATCAAAGTGTGGATTAGCTGATGTGATTGCTAACCTGATTAAAAAAGAAGGTGGATCAGGGAAGTATGAAAGATTAAAGCCACAGAAAGGAAAATGAGTGAAGATTGTAGATCAAAAGACTGAGATTGTGACTTGGAAGTATATGTTCAAGCCAGTGCGTGCTGTACAGAAGATAACCTTGAAGAAAATACCACAAGATTTTCTGGGGAATATGAAATGGTGGTACGTAGATGTGAATACTGGTGAAGCTAGGATTGATGATAAAGATAATAAGGTCATTGTTAGTTTCTATGATGCAATGAATCTTATTAACTTCTCAAAGAAAGACCAGAGGACGTTAAGAAAGAACGAGATTATGTTTACTGATGAATGGATAGAACAAGGATTTCAGTATAAAAGAGTGTTGGAGATATGTCAGAGATATGCAGTGCACGCAGGAAGCAGATTACCAGATAACTGAAAGAGCTGGTCATAAAGATTGAAGACACAAGATCAAGCTATTGTCAAGGGGGAGTCTGTTAGGACATAGATTGTATGACAAAAGCTTTGTAATAGTTTAGGTCTTATTGTCTTTATGTTTTTATGTAATTGTTTAGATTTTGTCTAAGTATTAGAACACGTTCTGCTAGAGGCGAACTTGATAAGTTCGCCTAGTCTAATTGAGGCGAACTTGTTAAGTTCGCCTAAGCATCTTTGAAGCGAACTTGTTAACTTTGCCTATTGTAGAACGTGTGTCTATAAATAGGAGTTTACAGAATCTGTTAAGTAGAACTTGAGAAAAAGAGAGAGTATATTCTGTAAACTCTATGTGTTTGATGATATAAAAAGAGAAGTTTATTTACATGCTGTTTCTATTGTCAATTAGTATACGAACGTTAATACGGTAGGATTCCGCACTCCATGTTAATGAGACGTTCTGCCACGAGATCGATCTGAGATGAGTCATGTGGACCTACACGTGTGGAATCCCTGAGACTAGATGGAACGAATGACAACAAATGTAAGCATGAAAAACAAACACAAGTAACAAAATTCACGGTATATTATTGTAGCCAATCGTTTACAAGTACAGACTCTCCTATAGTTCTGGAACAGAGACAAGAACAATGAGAGTGTACTTACAAAATGAAACAACTCAGCTATATATAGCAAACCCATGCCCTATGTACTTACCAAGTACGCAGGAGAAAACCTTCATGCGTACTTATCAAGTACGCAGGCTTTGTATTGCGTACATTACAAATACGCAGGAACAACATCCTTTGCGTATTTGTACAGTACCCAATACATACTTACAACTGAGCGAAACAAATACAACTACAAAGTTCAAACAAACATGATTACAACTTGATCATGACAAATACATAAAGACTGAATATAGACCAAACAAAAGACTAAACAGACAGATTAGTACAATATCCAGAGTGCCTGCCACAAAGATGCTTCTACAACTACATGTTGTTGAATTTCAAGTTGTTGAATTTGAACTTGTTGTGGCTCTTGAGATTGTACTACCGGCTGTTGGACTTGCTGTGGCTGAACATCTTCATTTTCATGTTGCCATTGATCATTAGGAGGAGCCACATAGTTGACATCAATAATGTGCCTGAACAACGGTGTCGGCACTGGAATCAATGCAGGATCCCGTTGTTTGACTTTTTGCCAGTCCACAAATATTCTTTTGTGCATTGGTGTTATGTGGAAAAGCTGACCAACCGGTAGTAAATTTGGAATCAAGTGGTTGATTATCATTTGAATAAACCGCGGGTACATCAAGAACCTTTGTTCTTCTTGTGGTGTAATATGTGCCATCAACTCTCTATATATGTATAATGAGAAGTGAAATCCTTTGTTCAATGACAGTGCAACCATTTCCAATTGTAAAGCCGCTTTAAGACCATTCGATCTAGCCTTTCGCGGTGAAAGACTGTAGAAGCATGTTTTAGTAACTATAGATTAAATTCTATGTATCGGTGTACTTAACTAGTACGCAGGAGGGGGTTCCTGCGTACTTATCTTGTTCACCAGTTGGTCATGCGTACTTAGTAAGTATGCAAGGCTTTTGCCTTGCGTACTTAACAAGTACGCATGACCAATACCCTGCGTACTTAGCCATGTATGCCGGAAGTGTTCCTGCCCCTATAAATTGAATACTTGTCTTCATTTGTAGGTGGAACTTCTGTAACAAGGTTGAGAGGTGTCCATGCGGGATGAGCTCTCCCGCCCCTGGACCGTGAGCGTAGACGAGAGATGTGTACTTCTTCGGTATGTAATGTGAGATGACTACTTTGTTATGGATTATGTATCGTTTTTGTGTTGATTCTCTTGCTTTATGTTCGTGTTTTTCTCTGTCTTGTTCTCCTTCGTTCCCACACGAATCGACGACCAGATCTGTGTTTTTTCGCTGTGCGACGAGGCTCCCGGGTCCTACAACTGGTATCAGAACGTTTGCTCCTGATTTCGAGTGTTGTGAGTGTGTTAGGAACATTTTTAACACAAGTTATAGCTTTTATACAAGAAAAAGTGATAGATTCTGTCGATTTTTGTTATAAAACAGAGGTAGCTCTTGAGAGCTGTTTTAGACACAAAAATCCTTCAAAACTCGACCTTTTTGTTGATTGTTTGATTGTTCTGATCATCAAGGGTTTGTTAAAAACAAGTTTCTAACCTTTTGGCTTTATCAATTCGTTAAAAACTTCAAGATTTGAAGATTTGAGCATTTTTCGGCGATCGAAAATAATTGGTGGAGCAGTTGAAAAAGTGATCTGCGTACTTACCTTATTTGGCAAAAAGGACACTGTTCTTGCGTACTTGATAAATACGCAAGACCAATTCTTTGCGTACTTAGCTTTTGTGCCTGCGTACTTGCCCCTGTGTTCCTGCGTACCTGATAAGTACGCAAGATCAATCTTAAGTGCGCAAAACCATTTTCACAAGTGCGCAAGTTGTGCAAAATTTCTGATTTTTTACTAAGTTAATCACTATGTCAAATATTCAGAACATTAGTAGTATGCTGAACTATGACAACGAGATAGGGACTCTACAGAAACCACCAAAGCTGCTTAATGTAAATGATTATTCTAACTGGAAAGCACACTTTGATGAGTATATCTCGTATACTGATTCCACCTTATGGATATCCATTCTTGAGGGATATAAACATCCAACCTATTTGTTTCTTGATTAAACTGTTCCTAAACCTATCCCAAGTTAGATGAAGAAGAGAAGAAGGCTTATGACCGAGGAAAGAAGGCAAATGGCTCTATAACTATGGCCTTGACTAGGGATCTATTTCACAGTTTCAGAGGTTATGATACTTCTAAGGATCTTCGGAAGGCTTTGAAGAAGAGGTTCGAGGGAAAAAGTGACGTCAAGAAAAGCAAGAGAGAGCTACTGAAGAGGCAATATGAGTGCTTCAGATATTTAGAGAATGAATCTATTGATGAACTTATTTCTAGATTCTATCACCTGAAACACAGAGCTAAACTCTTATGAAATCAAGAATCCTAATGATGAATTGGTGAAGAAGTTTCTTGATTCTTTGCCACCAAAATTCGACATGTATACCACACTATTGAGAGAGAACCCGAAGTTTTATGAGATGAAAATTGATGATGCAATTGGAAAGGTTCAAGCACACGACATGAACCTGAAAAAGAAAGAAAGTTCTGGAATACCTCAGATTCAAGATCCTTCTATGTAATACCTCAGATTCAAGATCCTTCTATAACTTTAGACATTTCGCAAGGGAATGTCAAAAGGATAAAGCACCAGCTTTAGGTTTCACTAGACCAAGCCAGGGAAACAACAAAGGGTACAACAATCAGAACAACTGCAATCAGAGTCAAGGTGGAACGTCCAGTGCATTAGTGGTTCAACAGGATGAGAGCTTTGATTGGGGTGTTCATCTGGAAGATGCCATACTTGCACAGACTCAATTAGGTTTAATGGCAGAGATTGTTGAGTTGATGGAAGTTGAGGAAAGGGAAGCATCTGTTGCTAACAAACAAGAATCTACATCTGCATTTACTCTCATGGCTATTGGAAAAGCATCCAGTTCGTCAACTGAGGTAGATTCTAATTCTTTTGCTGTTGTTTCTTATTCCAAATGTCTTGTATTAAAGGACGAGAATAATCGTATCCATGGTCAACTCAAACCCTTACGTATTGCAGCTCTAGTTTATGAAGAAAATGAAAAACGGTTTAAATAATCAATTGAAAATCTTAAGAAAGAAAGACACGAGTTTTCAATTAAAATCAGTGAACAACAATTTCACTTAGATGTTGCATACAAAGGGTTAGAGAAGAGAAATGTCGAGATCGCCAGACTGCAAAATGAGATCGTATAGTTGAGTGAAAAACTTGAGAAGTTGAAAAACTCTCGCTTTGTGGTGGAAAACTACGAGTCTGTGGTGAGAAAAGTGAGTGGCAAAAGTTTAGGTACTAATGCCATTGCTCCACCAGTAATCGGCAAGTTTTTCAACAGGCCGGTGGACATTGATTTGTCTTTCTTGGATGGCTCTTCGAGCAAGGAAAAATCCTCTATCAAGGATGATTCCTTAAGTAAGGCTGAGTCAGTTTCTGATGATGAGTTCTTCTCAGATGAAGGTTCTGAGAACACCAAGGTCGAGGGAGTTGTCTCGGAATAGTTGATTGATGAACATAAAATTGAGAAAAAATTGTCACTAATCGTGACAATTTCATTTTAACTGAACCTGATACAATTGAGTCCAATGATAAATTGAAAATGATGCTTTATGGAGGTTTCAAGTCCATAAAGCAAGTAAAGAAAGAAGCTTTTGCTAATCATTTGAGTAAGAATCATCATGAAAACATGGAAAAACATTCTACTCCCAAAAGCAAATCAGGTCAAGTTGAAACTGATGTTCATCAAACAACGCATGCTCATCAAGCTGAATCATTGACTTCTAAAACCAAGGAGCCTTACAGGAGAGTTTACAAAGAGAAAAGAGCATGCTTTCACTGTGGTATGGTCGGTCACATTCTGGTGAACTGTCCTGAAAAGAATCAAGGGAAACGGCCAGTTATCCCACAATAAACTATTATCCCTAAGACACCACAAGTGAAGCAACCCAAGAGCACCAAACCAAAAATGGTGAAGCCACTAGTGAAACCAATGGTTAAGCCACCACCAAAACATGTGGTTGAACCATCTGTTTCTAAAGGGGTAAAGCAAGTTGCTAAACCCAGTGTATCTACCTCTGGTAGTACAAAAAATGGTGAGAAGCTTGTGGTGAAACTTTCTAAGCCACAGAGGAGAAGAAGGAACAAAATGTTGAGAAAACTGGAACTAAAGCTAGCTGAATTTAAACCAGGTGAAGCTTCTACTACTTCACCTGTGGTTGATGAAGGCAAGCCCAAAGTTCTAGTGAGGCAAAAGAAAAGATCCTGGACTAAGAGAACCAAAAGTGCTCAATCTTCTGATCCTAAATTTACAAAGGATTCACCCATTTTTGACAGTCATGATTGTGAATTAATTGAGCTAGTTTATTTTGAGAAAAACAGACGACCCAAGACCACCATGGCTTGGGTCTCCAAACATAATTAATTTCTTGTGACTCGTGCAGGGACATCCGAATGGAACTATCTCTAACTGTTGGTATGTGGATAGTGGATGCTCCAGGCACATGACAGGCAATATGGCGTTGCTTTAAGATGTTAAACCATTCAGAGACGGCTATGTGGCCTTTGCAGGAAAGAAGGGATGCAGTATCACATGTCAAGGCGTAGTTTCCAATGGATGTATAACCTTTAACAATGTCAACTACCATGAGCAGCTGAAGCATAACCTGTTGAGTTTCTCTCAAATGTGCGACAAGGAGTACTTGGTTATTTTTAACATGTCTGAATGCTTGGTTCTCAAGCCTAGTTTTGTCGTTCCTGATGATTGGATTCTGATGAGAGCGCCAAGGACAAACAACACCTATCAGATCGATATGAGCGTGGCCACAACCACCTCATCAGTTGCTACTTATTTGCTTTCCAAAGCGACAAAACTTGACTCGGTCATGTGGCATAGGAAACTCGGACACATTTCTTAACGAAAAATGAATCATCTTGTCCGAAACGGTTTGGTAACCAGGATTCCTAAACTGAGGTTTGCCATTGCAGATGACTGTATGCCTTGTAAAAGGAGCAAACGGCAACGGAAATCTCACAAGCCCAAGACCCAAAACTCCATCGATACCCCTTTGGAGCTCCTACATTTGGATTTGTTCGGGCCCATAAGTATCAGGAGTATTGGAAGTAAGTCATACTGTCTGGTGGTAACTGATGATTTCTCACGTTTTTCTCAAGTGTATTTTTTTGGTACAAAGGATGAGACTACTGAAATTCTTCAACACCTGATCTTAAATCTGGAATCTTTATGCAAGCTGAAGGTTAGAAGAATCATAAGTGATAATGGCACATAGTTCAAGAACAACATAATGGAGCTTTTTCTATCTCAAGAAAGACATTCGTCATGAATTTAGTGCACCGTATACACCCCGGCAGAATGGAGTTATAGAACGGAAGAACAGAACCCTAATTGAGACTGCAAGGACAATGCTGTCAGATGCCAAACTTCCCGTAACGTTCTGGGCGGAAGCAGTCAACACAGCTTGTCACGTCTTAAATAGAGTTCTGGTAGTTAAGAGGCACAACAAAACTTGTTATCATCTGATCAACAATCGATCTCCAAATCTTGACTACCTAGTTCCTTTTGGTAATCCCTTCTCATTACTGTTACACTACAAAGATTGCAAGTCTAAATTTCATGCAAAAGCGGTGGAATGCATCTTCTTAGGATATGTTGCCAATTCACCATGCAAGAGAGTGTACAATATTGAGAGTAGGGCTATGGAAGAATATTTCGAAGTGGACTACAGTAAACACAACATTCCACCATAACCAACTGGTCTGGGTTGGGGATTTGATTATGATGCTCTGTTCAAGTCTTTTAACCTTCCTGGTTTATCTGCTAAAGACGCTGCCAAGTTGTATGAGTTCTGTTGTGACAGTGACAACTCCAATTTCTCAACCAGAGCAACGGTACCTATCCCAACTTCCGATTCCAATGCTGCATCTGCATCTGGAACTCTTGACAGTTGTAACGGAGATGAAGTTCATGTTGACAGAAACGATGCTCAAGCTGATCCTAATGTTCATGTAGGAAATGATACTCCAGTTAATCCAATCAACATTGAGTCATCTTCGGGTACACTTGATATGGGGGAGTTGAGCACAAACCTTTAGTCAGCTATTCAAGAACCTCAAGTACTAGAGACGAGAGTGCATTTGAATCATCCAATTGACAACATTATTGGTGATCCTGATGCCGGTCTTCAAACTCGTCATAGAACCATTACCGAGAACACCAGCTTGTATGCTGAGATACCTGACACAGGTATCATAGAAACATGTTTGCATGCTGCATTCGTATCCCAATTGGAGCCGAAGAATGTGAAAGAGGCTCTCGCTGACAACTACTGGATAGAGGCGATGCAAAATGAATTGTCTCAATTCCAAAAGTTACACGTGTGAGATTTGGTTGACCTTCCGAAGGTTGTATGTCCAATTGGAACCAGATGGGTGTTCAAATGTAAAATGGACGATCCACATGTTGTGGTGAAAAACAAAGCAAGGTTGGTTGTTCAGGGTTTCTATCAGCAAGTGGGCTTGGATTACACCGAGGTGTATGCCCCTGTTGCTAGACTTGAAGCCATTCGACTGTTTCCGGCTTATACCTCCTTTGTCGGTTTCAAGGTCTATCAACTAGACGTGAAGAGTACTTTCCTATATGGAAAAATTCATGAAGAAGTCTATATCACTCAACCACCGAGGACAAAATGACTCGACTCTCCTCATACGGAAAAATTCATGAAGAAGTGATATTCTACTTGTGCAAGTGTATGTCGACGACATTATCTTTGGGTCTACAAATGAAGAGATGTGTAGGGAATTCGAGCAGGTGATGAAGTCCAAGTTTGAAATGAGCAACATGGGTGAATCGTCTTTTTTCCTGGGTCTGCAAGTCAGTCAAAGGGAGGATGGCATTTATCTACATCAAACTAAGTACGTACAGGACATTTTGTCAAAATATAAAATGAATGATTGTACTACTTATGGTACACCGATCCCAGTCAATCATGGTCTGCATCTAGACAAAGATGGAAAGGATGTGGATTGTAAATTGTACCGTGGGATGATCGGATCTCTTATGTATCTCCAGCTTCAAGGCCCGACATTATATTTGATGTCTGCTTGTGCTCGAGGTTTCAGTCACAACCGAAGGAATCTCAGTTGATAGTTGTGAAGAGGTTCTTCAGATACCTTAATGGGAAACCCCGATTGGGTCTTTGGTACTCCAAGCAGCAGTCATTTGAATTCAAAGCCTATACCGATTCTGATTATGGCGGTTGTAACCTCGATAGAAAGTCAACCTCAGGTGGATGTCAATTCTTGGGAGACAGGCTGATCTCCTGGCAGTGTAGGAAGCAGTCAACGGTTTCGGTATCAACATGTGAAACAGAGTACATTGCTGCCGCGAGCTGTTGTTCTCAGATATTGTGGATTCAACAACAATTTAGAGATTATGGCTTGAACTACACTGGAACTCCTTTATTCATTGACAATAATGCCACCATGTCCATCACAAACAACCTGGTGAAACATTCCAAAACTAAGCATATAGAGATTCGCCATCATTTCATCCGTGACTGTGCTGAAAAGAACTTGGTTGAACTTGTAAAAGTTCACATGGATGACAACTTTGTTGACCTTTTCACCAAGGAGTTTGATCATACCCGTTTTGAGCACTTGTCAACTTGATAGGAATGTTCAATCCTGAGTGAGAAAACTCTTTTTCAAATCAAAATATTTTCATGGAAGTTAAATTTCTTTATTTTTTAATTCTGTTTAGTTTGTTTCTACTTTCAAATATCTCAGAAAATTCCAAAAAAATAGAAAATTAAGAAAATTTAAAAGTTATTTGAAGATAAAAGGAAATGATAGTACATCAGTAAGTGATCTAAACATCTTAGACTGCACGTATGGGAAATGATTTCTTCATGATTACTTGAGCCTTATATTTTGATTTTAATTTGAATATTTGCAAGTAATTTGAATTGTCAGTAGGCTATAAGCGTTTTTGGATCATTAGTAGTGTGAAAATTAAATTTAAATTACTACAATTGTGATTTAAACCCATGTTTTGCAAGTATGTGTGTGTAAAAGAATGCAAAAAGATCATTATCAGATAAAGGATGTAAGATTTTGGTAAGTATTTTCTTATGAGACAAGTTTCGGGTTATCTCTTTAGCATAATTTTTTGGTTCTCTTCACTGCCCATACTAACAAGTATGCAATGAGAAGTTGAGCCAAGATATTTCTTAATAGCAACCGTCAAGCATATGCTACCCCTTGGATCACATCTGATTCATTGAAGACATATCAAGATAACAGTTGGATCCCCTTACCCAACTCCATAGACTCCATATCTAGTAACCTGAATCATCATCTGATATTCACAGTAGAAAAACCTATCAAACCAAGACAAATGAATCACTCGATTCTGAATCTTATGATTCTCGATAATCCTTATGGATTCTGCTTGATTTTTTTTGTGCTAAACGATGTAACTTCATTATGGAGATTTGGAAATCCTTGGGAAAATCTTGGATGCCTTGAGATAGTGCAATTTAAATTTCTGTAGCATAACTGTGGGTTATATGTTGTATGTCTATAATTAATACCTTAACTCAAAAGAATGTGATACAAAGATGCTTATGGTTTTAAATATGATAATACTGCCAACTTGAATTAACTTGCTTATATTGCATATTACGTATGAATAAGTAGTAATTAATGACATGATCCTGTATTCCTTGATTTTTATCTTGTATCATTTTTGCTAACTTTTTAGCCTGATATGATTCTCTGCTCTTGACATTGACCAAAAATAGCTTGTGTGTATATTTCTATATATCCGGATCTGTGTCTTGTGCATATTATCTTTATTCAGAAAAGAGCAAAAAGATTTTAAGTACTTATACAGTTCAATCTTTATCAAAATGATAAAATGATTTTCAGTACAGTTTATCTAAATTTAAGTAAAACCAAAAATATTTGTGTTTAACTTCCGTGAATTGTTTTTGAAAAACCTTGTGATTGAATGTTCTTATCCGGTTTGCTATTTGACATGACAATCTTCATAATTTGAGTTGAACTTCGAGTACACAAGGGTCTCAACGTACTTTTCAAGTGCGTAAGAGTTAAACCCTGCGTACTTAACAAGTACGCAAGGCTTAAGTGATGCGTACTTACTAAGTACGTAGGAGTTAAGTCTTGCGCACTTGACTAAGTACTCACGACCTATGTGTGTGGGGTATATATACAGGTGTTAGAAATTTTTTATCACTTCATCCTTGTTCAAACATCTCGACACTGTTGTATACCGCTACTCGATTTTCTGTTCCTGTAGGTCCTCATGGCGCTTCTACAGATCGATCTCGTGATAAGACGTGACGTTAACTCGAAGTGCGGAATCCAACGAATCAACGTTTATACGCACAAAAGACAATGTAGACAATCAAGTAAATAACATTCTCAATTGTATTCCAAATCACAATGGTGTTTATAGACTCAATCAGACTTGTTCTGTATATTCTCTACTTTTGTTCTGTGTTCCATCTGTGTTGACTCTGTAACCTCAATATATAAGTACCAGTTCTGCACCAGGCAAACTTAACAAGTTCGCCTCTAATAGGCTAAGAGAACTTAATAAGTTTGCCTCAGATAGACTAAGCGAACTTAACAAGTTCACCTCTGATAAACCAGGCGAACTTACAGAATTTTATCAACAGTTACAAAACATGTCCTAACAGACTCCCCTTTAATTGTTGCTAAAATTTCTATCAATTTACAAGTCAAAGACTCTAAGACTAATACATAATATCTTCAAGCTCGTTGTCACTAGAATATGCTCCAACAGTTCCTAAACCATTTTTTTCGTCCAGATCATAGTTTCATCTTCACTTTACTAATATTTGGTGAGAATCTTGGACCATTACATCCGTTAATCATCTTGTTTTGAACCGATTTGTGACTGCTCTTGAACCGAGGGTTTGATGACCAAAATTGGACTTGGATTGGATGTCTTTGAGTTAAATCAAGACCTTAAACCTATTTCTAATCATCAATAGACCAGTATTAACACCAAATCTGTCCTTAACATTGGTTTTTTGACTTTGACCTTGTGGTCGGCAGTGGGTTACCGTCGGACAAGGGATATGTCAAAATGACAAAGTTTTAGAGTGATGTTGCTGATGGTTTAGGTCCCATAGGTTCCAAACTTGTTTTTCGACCAAGTGGTGACCACAATCTTCAGCAAGATTACTCATTCCTGGATTTTGGTTTTTCAAATTTTGCCTAAGTATTAGTGCCTGCGCACTTAGTAAGTACGCAAGCATTAAACCATGCATACTTACTAAGCACGCAAGAACTAAACCATGCGTACCTGTTAAGTACGCAGGAAGGGCAACTTGAAAAATTTCCTAAGTCTGTAAATCAGTTCTTTATGCAATTGCTATACCATGTCATACTTGTTTCATTCCAATGATTCTATGTGTTCTTATGTTGTTCATCTTGTGTTTTTGCAGTTATGGCTCATGTATTTACCAATGAATTCAACATGTTAGCTTTAACACAACTAGGGTGGAAGGGTGCTGCACTGGAGTACCGACAAATTGTGGACTTTCTCAACAGATCAAAGATAAGTTATGCAATCTCTACTGACCCGATTGTCTCAAGACCTTACTTGGAGCAGTTCTGGAACTCTACTGATCATGACTGCACTGTAACCCCAAACGTTATTAGGGTTACTGTGGCAGGTCATGAAATTGCCATTTCTGAAGAAACCATCCGCCGAGTTATACAGTTTAGGGATCTACCAACTGTTCCTACAACATACCCAGACTATATGGTGGATGGCTGCTGGAGACAAAGAATGGGCTATGTAGGTACTACAGACTATGCCTCTTATAAGAAGATGTGGGTGCTTGATCAGTAGGGCTACTTTGCACACGTCATGATCATGTGCATCTCTGCAAGGAAGGCGGGCAAGGATGCTACGGGTCATTATCTAGCAGCTGCAATGGTTGGACTCTTTCTCAAGAAGGGCTACAACTTTTCCAAGTATACCATCTACAATGCATCAACAACTCTACAGACCTCTCAGCAGAACTTGCTATTGGAAGGTTCTATGACTTGATGGAGGATAATCTACCCAACTTCGAAAGACAAATACAAGCAGCAAAAAGGGTAGCCTATCCTGAATCTTCAGCAGCAGCAGAAAGAAGACTGACTCCTAGAAGACTTGAAATAATAAGGAGTAGTCTTCTCACTGAAGAAGACGTTCTGTGCTTAAGAAGATTTCTGTACAACTCCATTGTCAAGGACTTAGATGTGCTAGGATGGGTAAGCACTAAGACTATTGACCACACCTTTCTACTAAGCAACGACTCCTCTCTCACAATCAACACCAGGAACATCCTGCTACTACCTACAGACTTTCTTTACAAGATCTTTCAACTCAGGGCAAATATCTGCAATCCCTCAAAAGCCAGGCAATGATAACTACTATCAGAGCCCATCTTGAACAAGAAGGAAGGATTGATGAGGCAGTATATGTGTCAAATTCTGACACTGATTCTGACTCAGCTTCCCCTCGAGTAAACATCTTTGCTGCAACATATGAATCAAGATCCACTGTCTAAGAAATGCTGAAAGAATTTACAAGTCCTGAGTGCAAATCAGATGAAGCTAATGACCTTCCCTTATCAACCTCTCAACTTGCCAATGAATCTGAGGCTGAAATCCCAACAGCAGCACAATCATCTGCTGTTGTGATCAGTGAAGGCAAAGCAGAGGCATACAGTGTAAACAAAGGGAAGAGAATTATGATAAAAGAAGATGAAGAGAGGTTGCTCAGAGAGAAGAGAGAGAAGGAAGAAATAAGAAGGATGAGAGAAGAAGAGGAGATGGCTGACCTGAAAAAGGCTCAAGAAAGAAAAACAGCCATGCTGCTCGGAGAATAACTTATCCAGCAGTATGCCAAACAGCTGGATGAGATGAAAGTCAAACTCCATGCAATGTCTCAAGTTGACGAAGATGAAGAACTTGCTAGACAGCTACAGGAACAACTAAACAAGGAAGCAGAGGAGGAGGTAGAAAAGAAACAAAGGAAGATGCTAAATTCAGAATCTCTGATTCTAAATTAGCAAAAGAAATGAGGGACGAGTGGATTGAAGCTCTGATCTCTCAAGGTGAGGATGCTGACTACCTTGAAAAACTTTCAAACAAAGAGATCTATAGAGCAGTCATGGGTCAGCAGGGGCAATTGGCAAAGAAGAAGAGAGCTGAAGAGGAAGAAAAGGCTCATCAAAAATCCAAGAAGGCCATTGCACTTAACCAGAGAACCCATGAAGAAAGGAAGGTCATAACTGACTTCCTAAAGGCAAGGGGGGAAAGTGGAAGGAGGCTAGGTCCCATGACATTCATGAACCTACAAGCCTTGTACAGACAAGTCAAGAAGGAAGAAGAAGAAAGACTAGGAAAGAAAGTCTTCAAGACAAGGGTCACAGAAAAGGAAGACAAGAGAACAGTTAAAAAACAAAAGACTTCTGCCCCAGACACTACTTCCACTATCCAAAAACCTTCCACAAATATCCCTAAACCTTCCTCTCCTCCACCCAAAAAGTCCAAACCATCTAACCCAGCTCCCTCTCATCAACAGCCTCTCCTGAAGAAATCCAAACCCACACCTAAACCAGAAGACTCCAGAGATATAGTTGATTGGTTCTACAGTTCACAGGATCAGTGGTTTGAAATCTTCAGGGGGAGAACTGAAAGAAGGAGATCTGTTTACAAATCTTTTGATGAAGTTCTACAATTACCAGATTCATATCTCAGTAGAATTCTGGAGCTGGGTGAAGCTCATGAGCCTGCAAATGAGGGTGGGAAACGTCTTATGCTAGCAATCAAACACCATTTCAACCCTAGCAAAGATGTGATCATAGATATCAAACCACTTCAGTCCCACTCTCTATTTGTAAGTTGGTCCTACAATGCTGATCTGGATGAGTTCACCTTAACTGATGTTAAGAAGCAGCAGATGAGATGTTCAAGCAAGACAATTTTCAAAATGCCAAGTAAAGACATCAAGACTCTGTCTGAGCTTCCACTGAACAATCCCAACAAGGATCCAAGAGGCTATGAGGTTGCAAAGATAGTCTGCCACATGCAAAAGCTTCAGCAACAAAGAGATTAGAATAATTTTGGTAGCATCAGTCTAGGGGGAGTTTGTAGAACCAAAGACTGATTGCAACAAAATTCTTCTAAGTACAAACGCTGCTGATAGGCTTATCAGCAGCGTTCAAAATTTGTTGCTGCTGATAGGCTTATCAGCAGCGTTCAAAACTTGTTGCTACTGATAGCCTTATCGGCAGTGTTCAACACTTGTTGCTAATGATAGGCTTATCAGCAGAGTTCAACACTTGTTGCTGCTGATAGGCTTATCAGTAGCGTTCAACACTTGTTGCTGCTGATAGGCTTATCAGCAGCGTTCAACACTTGTTGCTGCTGATAGGCTTATCAGCAGCGTTTAACAAATCAGTCTTGATGCTGATCCTCATCCTTGCTGCTGACAGCCTTGTGCCTTGAAGATAAATCGTTGCAGCTGACTATTCATGCCAAGCGTCACTGACAACTTTCTACAAAAGCTACTGACACACTCAAAGGAGATGGAACTTCAATGGTGCAACCAATGAAGGACAACAATGCTCTTCTCCAAGCATGCAAGTAATGATGCATAAAGAAGACGCTTCAATAAAGTTAGCTAGTTTAGACTAAACTTGTATTATTAGCTTTGTACAAAAGATCAACGGTCTGTGTTAGATCTGATCCTTAGAATCAAGGGTCTGTCTTGATTCTAAGTCAGTATAAATACTATGTAAACACTTCATTGTAAGTGTGTTTCTTGATAGAGTTTTTATTTGTAATCGTTTATTCACAAAAGCTTAATACAACAGTGTTCTTATTAGTATTCTTTCTGTTTACTGGATTATACTTGTGTAGTTGCTATTGTTTCCGCCAATTTCAACTAAGAACAGAACCATCTTGTACTTTACCGATCCTACAGCAATAGATCTATCATTGTTACTGTTGGCTTGTACGGAGTTAATGATTGTACTTGTTATAAATGTAGTTTAGCTCATAGTGTCCAAGCATAAGTCACAAAGATACACACATGTACACGATATTTGAATTATATAAATTGCAAATAGTTCAATTGTAATCATATTTCACTCAAAAAATATAAAAATGTAAAATGTGGGCCTATGTAACTCACCTGGTATGAGTAGTGTAAGTACTAGATACGTGAAAATGCCCAAAATACACGTGTCCTATAATATGTAAGGACGTAAGTTCTATAAAATTTTGTGCTTGATTATGCGATCAATCCACCCAACTTGACTCTTTGTAAAATGTGTTTATCTTTTTGGGTTTGACTTGACGACATATGGGTGACTTGTTAGAATAGATAAAAATGTATTTATTTCCCAAAAAATAAATATTAATAATAGATCGTATGATGGAAATTATGCATGTCATAAAATATACTTTTGAAATATTAAGATATATATATATATATATATTTATGATTGAAATATTATACAAATATCCAAATACTATTTAGTCAAGTTTAAAGATATATGCATGCAAATAAATAAGGTATTTTTAAATCATCCAGGAGTTTAAAAATAGGTGTATGAATATTAACAAAAATAGTTTTATCATCAACACCATTACTACAAGGATAAAAACCCGGTTTTAGATTTAACAAAGTTTTCTTAAAAATGATTCTAATGACTTGCATGTAGTAAAAATGATGATCTAAATATAAAATATATTTATATTTTATATAGAAATACCTTTTTGTAAATTCAAATGACAAAAGATCCATGTCTAATATAAAACCCATTTTTTATAAACAACAAAGTTACTAATATTAGAAACACGATCCATCAACATGCATGTGATCAAAATGATGATCCATCAACATGCATGTATCATATAAGATATATAGAAGCAATAAATCATATAAGAAAGTATATAAACTAATTTTTACATGATGCGTGTTACATGTTTAGGTTTCTTTTATAAAAGAATGTAAGTTATTGTTGGGGGTTATGATTAAGGTTTCTTACTTAGAAGGATCGAAAAAGATGAAGGCTTTGATACTAGCATTTGAGAAAACACCAAATGAGGCTTGAACATTTGAATCTTGAAATAAAAAATAAATGGAAGATGTGTGTATGGTGGGTGGTAGTGGCCAAAAATGGCCAGGAGAGGGGAGAGGGAGTTTTTGCTCTTGGGTTGGTTAAGAGAAAATGGTGTGGAGAATGGAGAATTATGGTGTGGTATTTATAGTGTGGGAGCAGAGAGAAATGAAGGATTTTGAATAATAAAAAAGAAAATAATTATTTAATGTGGGGGTAGTGGATGGTGGGGGATTAGTGGTGTAAGGTGTAGGGTGGTTATAATTATGATGTGTTGGAGTGTGGGAGTGGTTAATGGAGATTTTAAAATATTTTAATAATTAGATTTGATTTTAAAAGATATTAATTAATATATATAATTAATTATTAATAATTTGTAATAATTAGTTTAATTCTTCTATGCATCAACAAATAACAGTGCAATATACAGTGTTATCCGGACTGTGTTTAAAACAAAACGTTCGTTAAAAATTCTCCAACTTTTATTTTTGACTCGAAATAATAATTCGCAGTGTTATGTATAATTTTTATATTATAAATCATACTTAGATATCACCAACGTTCGTGTGTGACCGGACTGGTGTGTGACCTAGTAATTCTCCGAATTACCGATGCATGATATGAATTGATTGAACTTTGATAAGAAACAAATGAACATAATTATAGCTTCAATTTCACACCAAACATGCGAATTGAATCCGAGTTATGATTAGGACGGTTTCGGGATTAAATCTTGAGTTTAATCATTGAATTGTTGTAATTGATTTATCAAGCACGTTCGAAACAACCGTTTAAACGTTTATGCACAATTATCAGAAGTTATTACACATGAATTCGTTGGTTTTGAAACGGATTTTCATTCCTGCTGACTTTATGAAGTCAAAATTGAGGGACTTGGGGTTAAAAGTATGAAAAAGTTCAAATTGAAGGGCGAGGAGGTTCATTCAGGGGTCCAAACGAGTGCAAGGGAGTTCAAGGCTAAAGGATGGGGTTCACGGTCAATTTTATTTGGTTTAAAATCATTGTAATTATTTATAAGATTGATTTTATAAAATTTATAAAAACTAAACATAAATTCTTTTATTATAATATTTTAAAAATGAATAAATTACAGCTTTATAAAAATTACAAATTGTATAAATGGTTTATTTAATAAAATCAAATATATATATATATATATATATATATATATATATATTTACATATATAAATATATACATATATATATATATATATAAATTTATAAATATATGATTAAAAATTCATAAGCTTTATCTTAGATTTATTTACTATAACCAAGTATAAACATGTATATATATATATATATATATATATATATATAGTTGGAAAATAATATGTAATTGCAAAGATTGCAACTTTGAAATTAATACTCATTGAAATAATAATTGATGTGTCACAATGTATTAAACAAGAAAATGAAATTGAAATTGCCATTATTGTATAAAACGAGGTACAGGAAAATCATGGATGTTACAATGATCTTCAAGTAATTTGTCACACCCCAGTCCCAGGTACTAGTTAGAGGTGACGCATGGTATAGAACACACAGTTGAGACTAAAATCATCATCCTTTTATTAGATAAAAGAACACATTGTTTACATCATTAAATCAAAATGTTACATAACATTTTATCATCGTTTATAACAAGGAACATATCATCTCGGGATTTATAGTTCCAGGTATGCCCATCATCTGTTTCATTTCATCAGTTCATTCTATCCCTGTGCGCTTAAAAACTTTTGATAAAAACATGGGTTAGCACAAAGCTTTGAATTCATAAACTAAAATAGTTTATCAAAATGACCCGCCAAAGTATATTAAACACATTATGGGGTTCCACCCTCTCTCACAGACAACTATCAGTAATCATTCAGTATATATATTTATAACCAACGATCGTTCCACGGGTCCTGTCTAACATGCCGTTCCACGGGTCCTATGAAACACAATAAGCGCTTAGAATGCGTTATATATAAATAATCGGTGCAATTATTTCAAGATACTCAAAATGTTTTCATAAATTAACCATGCTTAAAAATGGAGTATAATAGAGCCATGGTAAATGCATCACAGTTTAAGATCTCACATTTAAAGTATTTCTGCTTATTGTATCTGAAATATGGCAAACACTTCAGACAAAGCTCCTAGATATATAATGACATTACTTAATTACACAATCCTAGCTTAATGGTAGTTAATCAAATCTTAACAGTAAGTCGGAACCTTATGTCACACCCTGAAATTCCACAGCGGGTTACCCACGGGTTGTGACTGTCAGGGATCATCAGTCTCAGTCATTTCAAACGACCTCTAAATGGTTTTTGAAAAGACATTTCGTTTAAACATCATACAAAAATAAATAAGTAATACAGAGTTTGAAAATGCAGAATGTAAAGTGCGGAAGGAAAAGTAAGTAGCAATAATACAGAAGCATAACAAATTTGGCTCCCATAAACCTAGCTTCTAAATGAACACATGAAATGTGACTCCAGATATGCAATCCTAGTCCATGCGTGAATGCTTAACGACCTGAGATAAACATGCTTAAAAGTGTCAACACATGGTTGGTGAGTTCACAGATTTAAGTAACAGAAACAGAAATGAAAACAATGCAACAGTGTGTATGTATACTAGTGATTCGATTGTTGATCAGACAATAAACATTAATTATATAAGCAACACCGAAACTAGCATTTTGCCTCTTACGTGCCCAACACGCAATGGATTAGGTCAATTATGCACCCGTTTGACTCCTAGTCAAAGTTAGCGTGACTAACCCGGGTGGGGGTAGTGCTATTCATGAATCACCTCGCTTTGTGTAATAATTAACGGTTCGAATATGAGAGGACTTTATGTGCGGGAATTGCACCCACTTATATATATTAAAGCGAAATCAAAGTAATCATCATACGACTAAGTAAGAAAATGGTTTAGCATGCATCTCCCCCAAATGGAAAAGTAAGTAAAATGGGGCCGTGAAAACTCACCTGGTAATGAGGTGAATGAAGTATGAAAGCAACACAAGAAATCTAGCAACTCTGGATAACCTACCTAACCGAGCCCTAGGAATAGTAAGGCTATAAGGTCTATGAAAGTAAACATGGTTTATGTAACCACATTCATCCAAACGACTCAACGTTGAAAGGTTACATTAACGTTTTGAGAAGGTTTGACCAAAGTTGACGGAGGTTTGACCAACTCTGACCAAGGTTTGACCAACTTTGACTAACGTTGACCAAGTTTGACTATGTTTGACCAATGTTGACTAGTGTTGACTAATGTTGACCAATGTTGACCAAGTTTGACTTATGTTGACTAATGTTGACCAAAGTTAACACATGATGAAGACATGTACATGTAGCACATAAGTAACATATAAGTAACACATTTGTAACACATAAGTAATACCTAAGTAACACCTAAGTCATACTTCATGACATATCATGCATGCTTCAAGTAATTGCATAAGTAATTAACATGTGACAAATAACATGGCATTTGTACATCCTCATGGTATATTTCATACATGTTAACCAATCATCCACATAAGTTATGTCATTACACTAATAATCTATAAACAATATTTCAACTCATTTGAACAAGAATCATAACATGTGAACTTCCCAAACTAATAAAGTTACCTTATTTATGTATACACTTTCTATTTCATAAACATGATTCTATGCATACACTTTCTATTTCAAGCAAAGGTTAACTTCCCAAACTAATAAAGTTACCTTAGTTAGCAAAGTCCTCCAAAATATGTCATAATACCATTTCAAATTACATATTCTTGCATAAGTCATCTATTCATATAGTAATAAAACCATTTAGACTATTTTATACCTTTATAACATACACATACAAAATATGTTCAATTAAAGTTTCCTTTTTAGGAAAGTGGTCCAAATGACCTTCTACACATGTGTAACTTTCAATAACTCTTTCTCACACTTTAATAGATGTTATAGAACCATATTAGCATGCTTTCATCCATTCAAACACCATAAATCAAAATATGACAAATTAAAGTTTCCTTTTATAGAAAGGCGACCATAACCTAGTGTAAAACAACATTTCAACCAAAAAAATCATATTTCTAATCTATTCTAACATTACTAGAAACATACAAATCAACAAACATATTATAAACACATTTCTACAAAATCATCACCAACAAAGTTTTCTTAAATAGAAACGAGCAATATACATGTAAAACAAGCATTTCAAACCATAAAAAGTGCAAATATGTGTCAACAACTCATTATTATGAAAAAGCTTTGATAGAAACATGGATTAAAGACCTTACAACATAAAAATTCATTTGGAAGGAAGTGGTGCCTCATAGGGCCGAAAATAATGAAAAAAAATGGATAGATTCTTACCAAAAGCAAGTATGATGGAGAAATGGTTGTGAAACTAGCTTCTAGGACCTTGAATCACCTTGGAATGGCTTTGAGATGCTTAGAATGGATGAACAAAGTTTGAGAGGGTGGTGGCTAGGAGGTGGTGGTGGTGGCCGTAAGTTAGAGGAGAGGGAGAGAGTGTTGCAAGTAGGTTTAGGGTAAATGGTGGGATGTGGGAGTGTTTAGTGAGTTTTAATAAAAAAGGATTGGGCTTGTGCATTCTTTTAAGGCCTTTTACTAATCATTTGGGCTCCTAATATGAATAAATAAATAAAGTGCTGAATTATTAAGCCCAAATTATAAACCCATTGTTTTTATAAAATCTAATTTAGTGTTGTTGGCACATATCGCGTATCCGCTAAAAAAACGTTAAAATAAATGTTGCTCTAAAAATTCCGAAAAAATTCATATAAGCATGAAATATTAAATCGCAGTATTACATATAATTTTTGCACACTAATTATATGTCTAAATATTATTTCTAAAATTCACCAACGTTCGTGTGACAGGACCTTCGTGTGACAGGACGTGTGTGTGACCCGGTAATCCGCCCGATTACCGATCCATGTAATGAAATGAAACGAATGGACTTGCTATATGAAATATGTACTTAATTACTCTATAATTAAGTATGATGCAAGTGTAATCATATGAATTCAAATAATAGTGGGTATGGATATTAGCCTGAATTTGCGGGGTATCACATACTCCCCCTGTTAAAAGGAATTTCGTCCCGAAATTCAGTTCGCGTCACTGGTAGAGGGTGTGGTTGACTCAAATTCGAATGCCACACCTGAAATCTGTTGCAATTGATAACGGTTATACACTTTAATGACATTCACGACACCATTAAAGCTTTAATCATCACTATTACGTAGAATTAATCTTAATAATGGCCATTAACCCCGTAATCGTCTACATCATGGACAAACACCATCAAATTCATCAAATTCTTTCACCAATTCATGAGCAAACGCCCTGCGCACCTTAATCGAGCATCTCATAAGCAATCCCACACACCAATTCGACCGGAGAAGCAGTTAGGATTGCCGGAGACCAAGCCATTCATAGTCGGCACATGTTTTACTCATACACCATCAATTCGAGCACTAATATGGCAATTAAACCTATCTTTAGCTTCGTTTTTGTCTCTAGGATGAAAGCCCCATGTCAATTGGGGCTTATAACACCAAATCGATCAAAAACCAGAATCTAGGGTTCATACAAAACCGATTTAATCGAACTCTACCCTAGACTATGTTTAAATTCAATTGACTTACATCATTAGCTTCGCAATCCTTCAAACAGTGTAAGCCCCATGTTAATTTGATCTCATATCATCGATTTGAACATAATCCAGTATCTAAGGTTTGTTCATATGATGATTTGGGGGTTTTGATCCTAGATTCAATCTCAATCCAATTAAACCACATGAACAGATTCGCAATGTCCTAATTAATAAAAACCATATGAATCCAATAGTTTTCATTATCGAATTCATTAGAATTCATGCTAAGTTATAATCTAGGGTTTTTGGCCTTTCAATCTAAAATTAAACGACTCTAAACCTGATGTTTTTGCAATCAAAACCCACCACAGATTCGTCTTGTGTTAATGAACAAAACCCCTTTAATTTTTTGATCAATCGTAATCGAACTCGATGGATTGGGACTGCATTCGAACGTGTATGCGTATGGGGGAAACCCACTGGAGTTCTATGTTAAAAACCTTCTGATTCGGGTATGTTTGCGATACCCTAGTTCGAGTCCCTCCATCCCCATTTTATTTTTAAACAAGTTTTTATTATTATTTTAACTATAAAATCACTTCTCATATTATTATATTAGTATATTGATAAGTTTTAACCCCGAAAACCACCCGTAGGCTCGGGTTTTGATTTTGTAACCCGTTTTGATAACATTTTCCTACTTTAAAATAATATATTTATATTATTATTCAACCCATGACTCCGAATAAAAATAATATATATATATATATATATATATATATATTATTTTCACCGCATTAGTAATTACCGTGCCATGCTTTAACCTTAAAAATAATATAATTAATTATATTATTACCCACGTTTTTATATCCTCGAATAAAAATAATATCTTTATTATTTTTACCACATTAATAACTATCGTGTTATTTCCTCAGACTTAAAAATAATATAATAATTTATACACATCTATCTTAGTTATTAAATTAAGGAAATCTCTTATTCCCGTGGACAAGTTCGTCTACTCGTTAATCATTAGTGCGTCTTAGGACGTTCAATCTTCCCGTGTCATCATCACAATGCCCCACGTGTTTCTAACTATTATAAATGTAATTCTAGGGCATCCGTAGACCGTTCACAGGCAAATACTTGTGGTCCCTATTGCATCCTTGTGTGGTGCTACTCGTACTCAACGTAGGTGAGTTTCACGGCCCTCTTTACTTGTTTTCCCGTTAGGGGAGAAACATCCACACAAACAAACATTCTTTTACATGTTTTCCCGTTGGGGAGAAAGATGCATACAAACGAACATCATTTTACTTGTTTTCCCATTGGGGAGAAATATGCATACAGACAAACATCATTTTACTTGTTTTCCCGTTGGGGAGAAACAAGCACACAAACAAACATGGATCACATAGTATTTCACTACCACTTGTTTACTTAAGCGCAAACATAACATGCAAAGTCCTTACACACTCGAACCGTTAATATAAGGTATATAGCGAGGAAATTTGAGTAGTACTACTGGGTTTGACAAACCCCACCCGGGCTAGTCGCGCTAGCTCGATTGGAGGTCGAATGGGTGTAAATTGTCCTAAACACTTGCCATTGTTGATGTTAGCAATGGCGGAAGTCATTCAAACACAAACAGTCAACTTCGGTTGCGAACGCTTAGAGTAACTTGTACATTTTCTAGCTAGAAAAAGGTGTGACTTACATATGTAGATCCTGCAAACACTCAAACAGTTTCTTTACTTACAAACCTGTGATCTCACCAACCTCATGTTGACACTTTCTCTTACATGTTTTCTCAGGTCGCTAAGGCACAGGTTGCACACTTAGGATATGCATGGAGTCCTACTGTCATTTCATTCATATGCAAACATTTAAAACAATTCACTTACTTTTATTAAACTAAACTTGGGCGAGTTTGTTTTGCGCAGTAACTACTTGACATAAATCGCTTCCGCATTTAAGTCTGAACATTTAATGGATTCGTTTAAACTCATATGGTATCATTTGACGTAACTAATGACTGAGATCCTGGTTTGTCACACACCTTGCGGTAAAACTACATTAGTGGATCTTGGGGGTGTGACAGATTGGTATGAGAGCCAATGGTTATAGAGAACTAGGATTGCATACTAGAATATAACCGCACACATGCATTAGTTACATGGCACAGACACTCATACATGATCACATAGCATCCATACCTACACTGCATTGCAGGCATGTTGACGTCATCCATATCACCCTCTGCTGACAAAGAACACGTCATTCTCATTGCATCATCATTCCCAATGGCGACACTCGGGGAATCACCAAAACAACATCCACTCCCATCCGAGGGCAACAAGACGGAGCCTTCGGAGGAACCACTCACACCACCATTATTTGCACCCTTGTTACACCACCAGAGCCGAAGATAACACCGGCTTGAGCCTATCGATGACACAATCGGGAATGGTGGGCCTTCTCAGGTCCGGGTTATGGACGACACCCAGCACCTGCACATGTCTATTTAGGAGTTGGGTTCGTCGGAAGCGAATCCTCCTATACCCACTTAGCAACAATACTCTGACCTCACTAGCTTTACTCTACTTCAAGCCCGAAACCATGGACTTCGCTTGAGGTACACCGTGTGGAGACAGACCGTTGCACACATTATTTCAGAAATCCATTGACACATAGATGTCGTTACTTACCCGAGCCATGAGCTCACTTCTTTGGTCGATATTCTGTTGAAGATAGATTGACCACAAAGTTGAGAACATCTTACTCATTTCATATTCAAACCAACTTCTGACTTAGTTGGAAGAACGACTACATTGCCTCTTTCAGTAACACATATCCATAAACTAGTTTCACATCGCGACGCCACATTTCAGGTGCATGTTTGTTTTATGTGCACATTCCCATCTACAATCCACTGGATTGGACTATCATATTGTGTTTCAACTCGAGTGAATACTCGGATCAAACGATTCCCGACTACTCATCATTATATGAGTCCTAGTTGATCAACTTATGGTTGATGAATAAGCCTTTCAATGACTTATTGTCTCTAAAAACACTCTGTACTCGGCAATAAATATTGAGGGACATTTTGACACAGGACAGGGAGAAGCTAGGGTGAGCATGCAAAGCAAATTATCGTTACGGGTGCACACATAATAGTAATTTGAGGTGCGTGTAAGTCCTGGTGAAACCTAGTGTGTGGATAAATGGTCATAATCAGTGATTTACAGACTTAAGTTTCCACTGTCAGTAGAAATTCTCGTAACCCGCTCAATGACTAGTTGGTATCATTAAACCTGTTCAACAGTTGTTAGACGCAACTATCATGTCGAAAATGTTTACGGACACACTGAACTATCATCAATAGGATCCATCATTTTATTTCACTCATGTAAGAGTCTTAGTGAACTTAAGACTCTCATCCAGACTTCATCAATAGAACCACCTAGATTGAAACTCTAGTAGAACCTCATGGTAAACCCACCGACTCCAACTATGTAAACGGAATTTGAGGAATTCTTTCTAAGCTAACACGTTATTCCTTAAACTCCAAAAATAAATTCCATTTGACCCTATTACCTTATCCTGTGACTAATCCTTAGTCTAATTTGAATTATACCCCAACATATAAATCAAGCTGAAATCATTTGTCATGACAAATTGTTCGCCTTCCTCTCCCTAGTGGAGAAGACCTTTCTGTCCAAGGCGAAAAGAGTGGTGCTGTCGTTGGCATCATATCTTTCATGAAGGCACAGAAATGTTTGTGTAAGGGTCATACCGCCATTCTGGCTCTTGTTGCCGAACAACCATTCGAGGAGAAGAAGATGGATGATATTCCGATCGTACGTGATTTTCCAGAAGTATTTCCTGAAGACCTGCCTGGTCTTCTGCCTCATCGGCAAGTCAAATTTTCAGATCGATCTAGCACTCGGAGCAGCGCCTATTGCTCCGGCACCATATAGACTTGAACCCAGTGAGCCACAAGAAATATCTACACAATTGCAAGAGTTTTTAGATAAAGGTTTCATCCGACCTAGCTCATCGCCATGGGGAGCTCCAGTCCTATTCATCAAGCAGAAAGACGGGACTTTTCGCATGTTCATTGATTACCGTGAGCTAAACAAAGTAACTATCAAAAACCACTATCCTCTACCCCACATTGATGATCTGTTTGATCAACTCCAAGGATCAAGCTTCTATTCCTAAATCGATCTTATATCCGGTTATCATCAATTGAGAGTTCAAGACGAAGATGTCTCAAAGACTGCATTCAGAACTAGGTACGGCCGTTACGAGTTTATGGTCATGCCATTTGGACTAACCAATGTACCCGCGGTGTTCATGGACCTTATGACCCATGTATGTAAACCCTACCTTGATCGGTTCGTTATCGTCTTCATCGATGACATCCTCATATATTCTAAGAACAAAGAAGAACATGAGGAGCATTTACATTTAATCCTGGAACTGTTGAAACAGGAGCAATTGTATGCCAAATTTTCCAAGTGCGAATTCTGAATTCGTGAAGTGCAATTATTAGGACATGTGGTCGAGGAGAAGGGAATACATGTGGATCCATCCAAGATAGAAGCCATCAAAAATTGGGTGGCACCGACAAATCCGACAGAGGTGTGACAATTTTTGGGATTGGCTTGCTATTACCGACGATTCATCAAAGGATTCTCCAAGATTGCTCAAACCCTCACTGCCCTAACTCAAAAGGGTAAACCCTATAGCTGGGGTGACACCCAGGAGTCAGCGTTTCAACTTCTTAAACAGAAACTCTGCAGTACACCCATTCTATCTCTTCTGGAGGGAACAGGTGACTTTTTAGTGTACTGCGACGCATCCATTCAAGGTATTGGTTGCGTACTGATCCAACGTGAGAAGGTTATTGCATACACTTCTCGTCAACTGAAAATCCATGAGAAAAACTACACAAATCATGACTTAGAGTTGGGAGCCGTGGTATTTGCACTAAAGATCTGGAGACATTACTTGTACGGTACCAAGTGCACCATCTACACCGATCGCAAGAGTCTTCATCACATCTTTGAACAGAAAGAGTTGAACATGCGACTGCGTTGTTGGGTCAAACTCTTGAATGACTATGACTGTGCTATCAGACACTATCTGGGCAAGGCTAATGTGGTAGCCGATGCCCTAAGCCGAAATGAAACTAAACCTAAACGAGTTAGAGCACTACAACTTACTATTCACACCAGATTACCTGAAAAAATCCGTAGTGCTCAACTCGAAGCCCTGAAAGTGGAGAACCTACCGTTGGAAGCCACACGTGGTATGGAAGAACAACTTGAGGTTAAATAAGACGGCATTCACTACTTCGCGGAGCGAATATGGGTTCTAGTATACATGAACTTAAGGGAAATCCCGATACTCTATTCATCCAGGTTCCGAAAAAATGTACCACGACCTAAAGGTGATATACTGGTGGCCGAAGATGAAGGCCGATATCGCCACCTATGTGTGCAAGTGCCTGACCTGCTCAAAGGTGAAAGTGGAATACCAAAAGCCTTCTGTTTTATTCCAACAACCAGAGATCCCAATGTGGAAATGGGAACAAATTTCCATGGACTTTATCACCAAACTACCCCGAACACCTAGCGGATGCGACACCATCTGGGTGATCGTAGATCGTTTGACAAAATCCACTCACTTTCTAGCAATCAAAGAGACTGACAAGATGGAAAAGCTAACTCGTATTTCCTTGAAGGAAGTAGTCTCTCGGCACGGAGTGCCAATTTCAATTATTCCAAATTGAGACGCTCGAATCACCTCATGATTCTGGCAACCATTACAAAAAGCTCTAGGTACGCGCCTAGATATGAGCACGGCATACCATCCTCAAACAGATGCCAGACTGAATGCACTATTCAAACCCTAGAGGATATGCTACGAGATTGTGTGATCGATTTCGGTAACAACTGGGAAACTCACTTGCCCTTAGTGGAGTTCTCCTACAATAACAGTTATCACACTAGCATCAAACCGGCACCATTCGAGGCATTATACGGACGGAAATGCCGATCACCTATTTGTTGGGCTGAAGTTAGGGATATCCAACTTACAGGTCCTGAACTTATATTTGAAACCTCAGAGAAAATCGTTCAAATTCGAAATCGTATGGCGGCAGCCCGTGATCGTCAAAAAAGCTATGCTGATAAGTGTCGAAAACAGTTAGAATTTCAAGTAGGCGACATGGTCCTATTGAAGGTCTCACCGTGGAAAGGTGTAATTCGTTTTAGGAAACGAGGCAAACTAAACCCTCGTTATGTTGGACCGTTAAGATATTGAAGAGAATTGGCCAAGTAGCGTACCAACTAGACCTACCTGAAGGACTGAGTGGTGTACACGACGTCTTTCATGTCTCAAACTTGAAGAAATGTCTAGCAGATGAGACACTCATAGTTACTCTTGAGGAACTACAAATCGATGAACAATTACGCTTCATTAAAGAACCGGTAGAAATCATGGATAGGGAAGTCAAAATGCTCAAACACAGTATAATCCCTATTGTCAGAGTTTATTGGAACTCGAAACGCGGACCGGAATTCACATGGGAGAGCAAGGACCAGATGATGCGTAAGTATCCTCATCTGCTCAAGCACTCCATATCAAACACTTAAGGTACTATTCTAATTTTCGGGATGAAATTTCTTTCAACTAAGGGATGATGTGATAGTTGGACTTTTTAGGTTAACTCCTTTAGCTTAAACTCAGTTAAATCTGTTAAGTCTTAACTTAATCAACTCAACATCAAACCCCAGGGACTAATTCTGCCTTTTCTAAACTCTAACACATGAAACTAGAAGGACTAGATCTGTACTTAACCCAAATTCAATTTATGTTGACTTTAAAAGTCAAACAACTTGTTCTTGACTCAAATTCGAATGTCACACCTGAAATTCGTTGCAATTGATAATGGTTATACACGTTAATGACATTCACGACACCATTAAAGCTTTAATCATCACTATTGCGTCGAATTAATCTCAATAATGACCATTAACCCCGTAACTGTCGACATCATGGACAAACACCATCAAATTCATCAAATTCGTTCACCAATTCATGAGAAAACGCCCTGCGCACCTTAATGGAGCATCTCAGAAGCAATCCCACACACCAATTCGACCGGAGAAGCAGTTAGGATCACCGGAGACTAAGCCATTCATTGTCGGCACCTGTTTTACTCATACACCATCAATTCGAGCACTAATCTGGTAATTAAACCTACCTTTAGCTTCGTTTTTGTGTCTAGAATGAAAGCCCTATGTCAATTTGGGCTTATAACACCAAATCGATTAAAAACCAGAATATAGGATTCATACAAAACCGATTTAATCGAACTCTACCCTAGACTCTGTTTAAATTCAATTGACTTACATCATTAGCTTCGCAATCCTTCAAACAGTGAAAGCCCCATGTTAATTTGATCTCATATCATCGATTTGAACATAATCCAGTATCTAGGGTTTGTTCATATGACAATTTGGGGGTTTTGATCCAATATTCAATCTCAATCCAATTAAACCACAGGAACAGATTCGCAATGTCCTAATTAATAAAAACCCAATGAATCAAATCCTTTTCATTATCGAATTCATTAGAATTGATTCTAGGTTCTAATCAAGCGTTTTCAGCCTTTCAATCTAAAATTAAACGACTCTAAACCTGTTGTTTTTGCAATCAAAACCCACAACAGATTCATCTTGTGTTAATGAACAAAACCGCTTTATTTCTTTGATCAATCGTAAACGAAATCGATGGATTGGGACTGGATTCGAACGTGTATGCATATGGGGGGGAAACACACTGGAGTTCTATGTTAAAAACCTTCTGATCAAGGTATTTTTGCAATACCCTAGCGGGTTGTGATGGTTAAATCATTTGGTTATGAGGGAGGAGACCCGGGTTCGAGTCCCTCCACCCCCTTTTTATTTTTAAACAAGTTTTTATTATTATTTTAATTATAAAATCACTTCCCATATTATTATATTGATAAGTTTTAACCCCGAAAACCACCCGTAGGCTCGGGTTTTGATTTTGTAACCCGTTTTGATAACATATTCCCACTTTAAAATAATATATTTATATTATTATTCAACCCATGACTCCGAATAAAAATAATATATATCTATATATATATTATTTTCATCGCATTAGTAATTACCGTGCCATGCTTTAAACTATAAAATAATATAATTACTTATATTATTATCCACGTTTTTATATACTCGAATAAAAATAATATATTTATTATTTTTGCCACATTAATAACTATCGTGTTATTTCCTCAGACTTAAAAATAATATAATAATTTATATTATTTTCCTAGACCGTTATTTAATTGTAAAACACATGAATATATTTATTAATAATATTATTCGTAATTAGAGACGTTCGACACGAAACACATCTATATTAGTTATTATATTAAGGAAATCCCTTATTCCCGTGGAAAAGTTCGTCTACTCGTTAATCATTAGTACGTCTTAGGACGTTCAATCTTCTCGTGTCATCGTCACAATGCCCCACGTGTTTCTAACTATTATAAATGTACTTCAAGGGCATCTGTAGACCGTTCACAGGCAAATACTTGTGGTCCTTATTGCAACCTTGTCTCGTATCACTCGTACTCAACTTAGGTGAGTTTCATGACCTCTTTTACTTGATTTCCTATTGGGGAGAAACATGCACACAAACAAACATTCTTTTACTTGTTTTCTCATTGGGGAGAAACATGCATACAAACGAAAATCATTTCACATGTTTTCACATTGGGAAGAAACATGTATACAGACAAACATCATTTTACTTGTTTTCTTATTGGGGAGAAACACGCACACAAACAAACATAGATCACATAGTATTTCACTACCACTTGTTTATTTAAGCGCAAACATAACATGCAAAGTCCTTACATACTCGAACCGTTAATATAAGGTATATAGCGAGGAAATTTGACTAGTACTACTGGGTTTGACAAACCCCACCCGGGCTAGTCGCGCTAGCTCGATTGGAGGTCGAACGGGTGTAAATTTTCCTAAACACTTGCCATTGTTGATGTTAGCAATGGCGGAAGGCATTCAAACACAAACAGTCAGCTTCGGTTGCGAACACTTAGAGTAACTTGTACATTGTCTAACTATCAATAGGTGTGACTTACGTATGTGGATCCTAGAAACACTCAAACAGTTTATTTACTTACAAACCTGTGAACTCACCAACCTCGTGTTGACACTTTTCTTACATGTTTTCTCAGGTCACTAAGGCATGGGTTGCACACTTAGGACATGTATGGAGTCCTACTGTCATTTCATTCATATGAAATCATTTAAAACAATTCACTTACTTTTATTATACTAAACGTGGGCACGGTTGTTTTGCGCAGTAACTACTTGACAAAAATCGCTTTCGCATTTAACTTTGAACTTTTAATGGATTCGTTTAAATTCATATAGTGTCGTTTGACGTAACTAATGACTGAGATCCTGGTTTATCACACACCTAGTGGTAAAACTTCGTTAGTGGATGTTGGGGGTGTGACATTTTCAATGGCAATACTTTCAGTAGCACTTTGTCTCCCACCTGAAATTCTAATGGTTTGCGTCTCACGTCAGCGTAACTCTTCTGACGATCACGCGTAGCTTTGATACGTTCGCGTATCTGTACGAACTTTTCTGTAGTTTCATGAATAATTTCTAGACCTGTGAGTTGGCTATTTCCCACTTCTCTGCAGCAAATTGGTGATCTACACTTTCTTCCATAAAGTGCTTCGAATGGTGCGGCTTTGATGCTACTGTGGTAGCTGTTGTTGTATGAAAATTCGATCAATGGTAGATAGGCATCCCAACGGTTCCCAAAGTCAACCACACAAGCTCTAAGCATGTCCTCGAGAGTCTGAATGGTTCTCTCGCTCCGACCGTCCGTTTGGGAGTGGTATGCAGTACTCATATCCAATCGAGTACCCAAGGCTTTCTGTAAGGATTGCCAAAATTGGGACGTAAATCGACTATCCCTATCTAAAATGATGGAGATTGGCACTGCATGTCTCAAAACTACTTTGTTAGCCTGTCAACAATTACCCAGATTGTGTCATAACCGTTGGAGGCCCTAGGCAATTTCTTGAAGAAGTCTATTGAAATATGTTCCCACTTCCACTGTGGAATCTTCGGTTTTTGGAGTAACCATGTTGGTTTATGATACTCCACTTTGACCTTAGCACATGTCAGACATTTACTAACGTAGGTAGCAATTTTGGCTTTCATGTTAGGCCACCAATAATGTTCCTTGAGGTCATGGTACATCTTGTCGGCACCGGGGTGAATCAAGTATTTGGACTTGTGTGCTTCATCCATCACTAGTTCCCTTAGATTTCCAAACTTCGGTACCAAAATCCGATCCATAAAGTAATGGATTTCATCTGATTTGACCTCAAATTGTTTGTCCATACCCCGTAGGGACTCATGGCATAGGTTCACCTCCTTGACTGCTTCGAGTTTGGCATCACGGATTTGTATGGGTAATTTCATGTGGATGGTCAACTGTAACGCTCGTACTCATCGCGACTTGGATTGTACTTTCCTGCTCAAGGCATCAGCAACGACGTCTGCATTTCCAAGATGGTAACAAATGGTGTAGTCGTAGTCGTTTAGCAATTCAACCCATCGACGATGCCTCATGTTAAGCTCCTTCTGGTCGAAGATGTGTTGAAGGCTTTTGTAATAGGTGAAAATTGTACACTTTGTGCCGTACAAGTAGTGTCTCCAGATATTGAGTGCGAATACTACAGCTCCTAACTCCAATTCGTGGGTGGTGTAGTTTTTCTCATGCACTTTTAGTTGTCTAGAACCATAAGCAATGACATTCTCTCTTTGCATAAACACACAACCGAGTCCCTGATAGGATGCATCCCAGTACACCATGAATTCGTCCGTTCCCTCTGGCAATAATAGAATCGTTGCGATGCAAAGTTTCTGTTTGAGTAATTTAAAAGCGGTTTCTGCCTTGTCATTCCATTCGTATTTCTTATCCTTGTGTGTCAGAGTAGTGAGGGGTTGGGCTATCGTAGAAATTTTTTTGATAAACCGTCGATAGTAGCCCGCAAGACCTAAGAATTGTCGCACCTCAGTCGGAGTCTTAGGTGCCTCCCAATTCTTAATCGCCTCGATTTTGGATGGATCAACATGTAAGGCCTTCTCGTTGACCATGTGTCCAAGGGATTGTACTTCTCGAATACAAAAGTCACACTTTGAGAACTTGGCGTAAAATTTCTCCTCCTTTAGTAACTCCATGATTAACTTTAGATGCTCGGCATGCTCCTCCTTACTCCGTGAGTATATCAAGATATCGTCTATGAACACAATCACAAACTTATCCATGTAGGGTTTGCACACTCGGTTCATGAGGTCCATGAATACCGCCGGTGCATTGGTTAACCCAAATGGCATGAGCATGAACTCATAGTGTCCATAACGAGTTCAGAAAGCGGTCTTTGGAATGTCATCTTCCTGGATCCTTAGCTGATGGTATCCCGACCACAGATCGATCTTCAATTGATAGCTCGACCCTTGTAATTGGTCGAATATGTCGTCGATCCTTGGTAGTGGATATCAGTTCTTGATCGTCACTTTGTTTAGTTATCGGTAGTCGATGCGCATACGGAACGATCCGACTTTCTTCTTAATAAACATGACCGGTGCTTCCCAAGGAAAGAAGCTTGGTCTAATGAAGCCTTTTGTCTAACAGTTCGTGTAATTGATTAGACAATTCCTGCATTTTCGATGACGCCAGTCGGTAAGGTGACCTTGCTATCAGAGCGGCTCCTGGTGTGAGGTCTATCCACAATTCAACTTGCCGTTGCGGTGGAAGTTCGGGTAAATCATCGGGAAATACTTCCTGGTAATCTTGGACGATCGGTATATCTTTAATCTTCATTTTTTCTGCTTTCTTTTCTGTCACATGCCCTAGGATCGCATGGTAGCCCTTTCGCAAGTACTTCCGAGCCTTCATGCAGGTAATGATCCTTAGTGCAGTACCATTTCATTCTCCTTGAATGGTCAGTGGTTCCCCGTCCGGTAGTGGAATGCGGACTATCTTCTCGTGACAAACAATTTTGGCTCAGTTCTTAGACAGACAGTCTATGCCGACAACTATGTCGAAACTTCCCAATGTTACCGACAATAAGTCTATAGTGAAAGGGTAATCGGCTAACATTAAGACAAAATCGGGAATCACTTGTTCTGTCTATATTAGTTTACCATCTGCTAATTATACCGTATATATGTAATCTAGAGCGATCGGAGTGATACCAAGTTATGAACTAAATTCAGTGGATACAAAGCTTTTATCGGCACCCATGTCAAACAAGATAGAAGCATAACAGTTGTTTATGAGGAACATACCAGTAACAATGTTGAGGTCTTGTCTAGCCTCGCCGACTCGAATGACAAACGCTCTGCCTCGCGCAATCACATTACCAGGCCTACGGTTCTTCGGGCAGTCTTTGCAGAAGTGTCCGGGATCACCGCACCTGAAACATCTGCGGTTTCCCCTACCAGTCGGGGCTTGTTCAATTAGTCGATAGTTCTAGGCAGTGTGGCTAAAACGCTTACAATTTTTGACAACGAGAATATTCACAAGTGACGTTGTGGTGGAATTAACACTTATTGAATTTAGGTAGATTTCCAGTGTATGCACCCCTTGTTCTCTTTTCTGGCTGATTAGCAACGAACATTTTTACGGGTTCTTGTTTATTCAGATTATTGGGCACATAGGGTTTAGCAGGAGCATTTTCCCACTTTCGTTTGTTATCGAAGACTTTCATGAAATTTTCCTTCTTGGTAAACAGTTCTTGATGGACTGCCCGATCAGTGAGATTATGAGCCAGTCTCACAGCGTTAAGAATAGTTGTGGGTTCAGCGAAAGTGACCATACTTTGTATCTGAGGTGCCAAACCCCAAATGTATCGCTCGATCCGGTTGAATTAGGGCTTAACCATATGCGGTAATAATCGTGCCAGATCATGAAATCTTGCGGTGTAACCCGCAATGTCAGCACCCTCCATTTTTAAGTTCCAGAACTCGTGTTCTAACTTTTGTAGCTCATTATGAGGACAGTATTCCTCCTTCAGCATGTCCTTGAACTCTTCCCAAGGGATGGAATTGGCATTGTCCAACCCCAGAGTTTGGACACGAGAGTTCCACCATGAGAGGGCCTGACCCTCGAAAGTTCCAGCTCCATACATGACTCGGTTTTCTGGCGTGCAATGACTCATGCTGAACACCGACTTGATCTTCTCAATCCATCTGAGCAGTCCCACTGCTCCTTCCACTCTAGTGAAGGTATAGGGCTTGCAATCCATGAAGGATTTGTAAGTGCAGGCTTTATGCCCATTTCCGGTTCCTGTATGTCAAGATAGAGTGAAATTAGGTTAAATTTTTCCTGCGATAGGATTATATTACTCGTAGCATGCATGTTGCTTCTAGCATGCACTATACCTCAACTCTCGCCGTGACCTCCTGATCCTCCACTGGACCGATTGACTTCATGGTTGGCGATCGCGTCTGCCACGCATTGCGCGATGAGGGCCTCTATTTGAGCGGTGGTCATGGAGCCGCTACCATGTCCTGAGTTGCGGTTTGTTCTTCATGGCGACATGTTTCTTTATAGTCATAATGATAACAAATGTTAGATATTGCGTAATAAATAATAATCAACACACGTGCATAAGATAACACACAACAACCAACAACCAATCAACCATACAATATAATCCAAAGACAAACACTTGATAAATAAGTTATACAAAATACAAAGTATTTTCAGGAGCAAACACTCCTCCAAAACAAGTAACATCACAAAAATATTGCATGAGCACAGCCCGCTCATGATAGGATAATCAACTGGAAGGTCGAAAAGTACCACTTTGCAAAGAGGTAAAAAGCAACAGGGCACAAAGAATCATCAGAACCCTGGTGGGCTCTAACTCTTCCCGAACCGTGTTTCCCTGAGTTCCGCGGCTAGGGTTGTAGAATCAGAAAGTGAGGCTCGATGCTCTGCTACTGCGGCTCGTTGATGTGCCATCCCTAGCTGCTCCTCGGTCTTCTCTAAGCGGCTAGAGAGAGCAGTGGTCCTAGCTGTCTCTCTCTGGCGATCCTACAGCAAGCCCGCTACCTGCCCCTGCAAGGTCTACAGTGCGGTCTCAGTAGCCGCGACTCTCTATTCCGCCTTTTGAGCTTTCTCCTCAATAGCCTCGATCTGGTCTCGCACTATCAAGAGTGCCAGGTCTATCAAGGCGAGCTCGTCCTGAAGGGAAGATATGTCAGCATCATGTAACTTGCTACACGTCGCAACTATCGGTAGTATCTCCCTCGTAGGCCGGAGCCAATATGGTGGTGGCCAGGATGGTCCAGATGACTCTTCAGTGGATGTGGTGTCAGGTGATGAAATCTGGGTCTTCTTGGCTGACGGCCCTACAATGTCGGATGAATGAATCGGTCGCTTCCCTAAACGGATGTTCTTCTTCCTAGCAGTATGCTTGGTCTTTGCTCCTATAGGTGCCAACAATGGTGTCGGTGGCGCTGGGTCCGCCTGACGGGGAGGTGATGGTAGTATAGAGCCGTCATCGGATGACGAGTCCCCGTGCCATAGCGAATAAGGCACTGACTCGTCTGAGTCACTCTCCTCGTCGGCATCTCCCTCGCCCCTGTGGGCTGGTGCATCCTCGGTCTCCTCCTCGGGAACCTCCTCTGGGTCCTCCTCTAGGTCTGTTTCCTCGACTCCATCCGAGTCCTCCATAGGCTCCTCGTCACTGGAAGAGTGTGGTGATGAGGGTGGGGTCAATGGCTCAGCCGGTGATGGTGGTGTAGCCAGAGTGTACTCCTCCTCCGAGTCCGAGATCACAATGGGGTCCGAAGATGTAGACATCCTGTAACAAGTCAATATCCAGTAATCCAACGTACTCATGTATGCAAATGCATGTATGATGTGATGTGAACTATGTGAGCCTACAGTTATAGTCTAAGCACGCTAAATGCAACTTAGTTCTCTATAACCAGGGCTCTGATACCAATCTGTCACACCCTGAAATTCCACAGCCGGTTACCCGCGGGTTGTGACTGTCAAGGATCATCAGTCCCGGTCATTTCGAACGACCTCTAAATGGTTTTTGAAAAGACATTCCGTTTGAACATCATACAAAAATAAATAAGTAATACAGAATTTGAAAATGCAGAATGTAAAGTGCGAAAGCAAAAGTAAGTAGCAATAATACAGAAGCATAACAAATTAGGTTCCCATAAACCTAGCTTGTAAATAAACACATGAAATGTGACTCCCGATATGCAATCCTAGTCCATGCGTGAATGCTTAGCGACCTGAGATAAACATGCTTAAAAGTGTCAACAAAGGGTTGGTGAGTTCACAGGTTAAAGTAACAGAAACATAAATGAAAACAGTGCAACAGTTCGTATGTATACTAGTGATTCGATTGTTTATCATACAAAAAACATTAATTATATAAGCTACACCAAAACCTAAGCTCAACGAAGGATTGCAGAAACTAGCATTTTTCCTCTTACGTGCCCATCACGCAATGGATTAGGTCAATTATGTTCCCGTTTGACTCCCAGTCAGAGTTAGCGCGACTAACCCGTGTGGGGGTTGTTAAACCTAATAGTACTATTCATGAATCACCTCGCTTTGTGTAATAATTAATGGTTCGAATATGAGAGGACTTTATGTGTGGGAAATGCACCCACTTATATATATTAAAGCGAAATCAAGGTAATCATCATACGACTAAGTAAGAAAATGGTTTAGTATGCATCTCCCGCAAATGGAAAAGTAAGTAAAATGAGGCCGTGAAAACTGACCTGGTAATGAGGTGAATGAAGTATGAAAGCAACACGAGAAATCTAGCAACTCTGGATAACCGACCTAACCGATCCCTAGGAATAGTAAGGCTATAAGGTCTATGAAAGTAAACATGGTTTATGTAACCACATTCATCCAAACGACTCAACGTTGAAAGGTTACATTGACGTTTTGAAAAGGTTTGACCAAATTTGACCATGGTTTGACCAACTTTGACCAAGTTTTGACCAAGTTTGACTAACGTTCAGCAAGTTTGACTAAGTTTGACCAATGTTGACTAATGTTGACCATGTTTGACTTATGTTGACTAATGTTGACCAAAGTTGACACTTGATGAAGACATGTACAAGTAGCACATAAGTAACGTATAAGTAACACATTTGTAACACATAAGTAATACCTAAGTAACACCAAAGTCATACTTCATGACATATCATGCATGCTTCAAGTAATTGCATAAGTAACTAACATGTGACAAGTAACATGGCATTTGTACATCCTCATGGTATATTTCATACATGTTAACCAATCATCCACATAATTTATGTCATTACACTAATAATCTATTAACAATATTTCAAATCATTTGAATAAGAATCATAACATGTCATTTATATACCATAGTTCTTAACATAGCAAAGTTTCCCTTTTTAGGCAATTAGGGTTTTAGTGCACTTTAGGTGTCATAGCTCAACTAAACAAGTTATACATGATTCTATGCATACACTTTTTATTTCAAGCAAAAGTGAAGTTCCCAACCTAATAAAGTTTCCTAATTTAGCAAAGTCCTCCAAAATATGTCATAATACCATTTCAAATTCAAATTAAGGTTGTCATTTGCGAAATTACGCTACACACACTTAAAGGTGTGAGAGAAATTTCTCTCCACCCTTTTCACGATTTCTACCCGGCCATCATCTAGACCACCGTCCTCAGCCGCCTTCCGCCTCCTCCCACCATCGATTTCCGGTTGGATACTGGTTGTTGGGATTCTCTCTTATCCCTGCTGGTCGTCGCCCTTTTTTTCTTCGGGTATCATGCCTAGGAAGAAAGATCCTCCTCCTTCAGTCCTGCTGCCTCGTCGGTCGACCAGGGGAGTCACTAAATCAACCTCTATTACTGATGGGGAAGACTCTGCGACCCTTGTGGTGTCGTGTGTGGGGCTCGGTGATTCCCAAACGGGTTTTGAAAAAACTCCGCAGCCGCCGTCTTTGGATTCGACTACGAACGTATGTGGTATAAACAAGGAAGTCTCACTCATTCCAAGTGTATCGGTGTCTTTGGATGAACCAGAACAGGATATGGGATTAAATCACTCGGATGCATCGTTTCATGTTGCTGGAATTTCGCTGGCCGGAAAAACGGGACTCGCAGGATGTGCAGGTTCTGTTGGAATGTCAGACTCGGACTCGTCTGGGTCTCCGGGAGTACAATCCATGAGTATGGGTAGGGTTAATCATTCGGGTTCTGTGACCGATGTTGGTGGAGTTGGGTATGCCGCTGCGAGTTCCAATCCTCCGGTTAAACCACTATTTTCACCAGAGTTTAAGGCTATGCTGGGAAGGAATTACCTGAAGACGCAGTTGGTGTTCAGTCCACGTGCTCCGCTGAGTGGGGACGTGAAAGTGGGTACTGGTCTTTGGAGTCGGATGGCACCAAGCCAAACCGTGTCGGATGATTCAAATGTGCCGGACATGGGTATGCACGAGAAGGGGGGTGAGTTTGTTCCTGATGTGCATGTCTTGCATGATGGGGTGCATGAGCAGGTTGTTAATGTTGGGGGTTCTTCACAAGATGTGGGAGAGATTACTATCCCACCGGATGCAGTTCAAGATGGGTTGGATATGCCCATGCAAGTGAATGATAAAGTGCAAGTGGAATATGTGGAGGAAGTGCACTTGGGTCAGGAACCGAATGTAGGTAATGAAGGGGGTGACATGCATATGCATGAGCATCAGATGTTGCATGGGTCACCAGTGGAGGAAGTGCATGTGGGTCTAGACTCGAGCGAAGGCGTGGACATGCATGCGCATGAGAAGGGGTTGCATAATGTGGGTATAAATGGAGGCAAAAAGAAGGATAAAAAGAAGGTGCACTTTCACCCGTTTGATTATACGGATATTCTGAATTTAGATGATCACACTCCCGAGGTTGACCCGATTAGGGGTACCAAGTTTTGGAATAAATCCTTATTTCAAAAGTTGGTGGATGGGGAAGGGGTTGAGGATGGAGAAACGCGGTTACTTTACCACCCGCCTAGTTTGGATGACAAGGGTGAACCTATTGTTACTCTTGACGCTCATTTTATGGCCAAGAGTGTGGAAGCTCACCACGTCCAACTTTATGGATACTTTATTGGAGGTAATTTGCCATTTTATGTTGTTAGGGAGAACTTAATTAAAATGTGGCATAAATATGGTCTTAAATCTATTCATGTAAAAAAGGGAGGGTTTTATTTCTTTAAGTTTGACACGGAAGAGGGAATGATCCAAGTCCTAGAGAGAAACCCTTGGTTGGTGGAAAATATCCCACTAGTTCTTCAAGTGTGGGAACCGGATACGGTTATAACAAAACCGAATCCAAAGTTGGTTCCGGTTTGGGTTGCCATAAAGGATCTCCCACTTTGCCTTTGGAATGGGGGTAATATTGGGCAAATAATAAGTTGTGTGGGTAAGCCCCTCATGCTTGATCATGCTACTTATGAAAGATGTGAAAAAAAAGAGGGTCCAATGAATTATGCTAGGGTGCTTGTTGATGCGTTTGCTACTAATGGATTACCGGACCGGGTTAAAGTTACTTTTCCATCTCGCGGACCAATACAAGGTAAGACTACCTATCTTGAGTTAGCTTATAGGTGGAAACCCCCTTGTTGTTCTACGTGTGGTGTTTTCGGCCATGACAAAAAAGAGCATGATTTACCAACTAAAGGAGTTGTCATTCAAGAAAATTTGGTTGTGGATGGTGACAAAGTGGTTAATGTTGAACCTATTGTCGAAAACAAAAGAGATGGAAATGTTGATGATGATGGATTCATGGTTGTAAAGAACAAAAAGAAAAAAGTTGGTAAGGGAATTCGGGTTAGGGGATATACGTCTAGGAAACCCAAAGGTGGGGGTGTTGGTTCGTAAGGCCAAGCCTAACCGGGTGATCCTAGCTCTTCTCGGCAACATGTCCGTCATGAGGTTTCGGGCCCGTCTCGGCCCAGCGGAGCGGGTATGGATGCGTTCGGGAATGGTCGATCCTCGGCCCACTCGGTTCAAACATCTCGGCTTCAGGCCCAACAAACTAATTTTCATGAGTTGGACTTCCCGCCTCTCGTTACTAAGCCTGGTGGGAGTGATCCGAGTGTTAAACCGACAAGTGTCACTAACAGATTTGATGGGTTACAACATTTGTGTGACGATAAACTCAATATGGATGGTCAAGAGGATGCTACTGAGGAGGTGGAGTCTGAAATGGATGGCACAAGTCAACTCATGGCAACGAATAATAGATAGTTTATGATTTCTAGTTGTGTGTTAGCTTGGTTTTGTTTGCTTTTCGTTTTGTTGTGGTTCCCCTCTCCTTGGTACAAGGCCTTGGGGGGGATGCACTTAGTATGTAATCATCATTCTTTTTAATAAAATATTTACCTAGGGCATTGCCCTTTTCCCAAAAAAAAATACCATTTCAAATTACATATTCTTGCATAAGTCATCTATTCATATAGTAATAAAGCCATTTAGCCTATTTTAGACCTTTATAACACACATACAAAATATGTTCAATTAAAGTTTCCTTTTTAGGAAAGTGGTCCAAACGACCTTCTACACATGCGTAACTTTCAATAACTCTTTCTCACACTTTAATAGATGTTATAGAACCATATTAGCATGCTTTCATCCATTCAAACACCATAACTCAAAATATGACAAATTAAAGTTTCCTTTTATAGAAAGGCGATCATAACCTAGTGTAAAACAACATTTCAACCAAAAAAATCATATTTCTAATCTATTCTAACATTACTAGAAACATACAAACCATCAAACATATTATATACACATTTCTACAAAATCATCACCACCAAAGTTTCCTTAAATAGAAATGAGCAATATACATGTAAAACAAGCATTTCAAACCATAAAAAGTGCAAATATGTGTCAACAACTCATTATTATGAAAAAGATTTCATAGAAACATGTATTAAAGACCTTACAACATAAAAATTCGTTTGCAAGGATGTGGTACCTCATAGGGCCGAAAATAATAAAAATGAATGGATAGATTCTTACCAAAAGCAAGTATGATGGAGAAATGGTTGTGAAACTAGCTTCTCGCACCTTGAATCACCTTGGAATGGCCTTGAGATGCTTAGAATGGATGAACAAAGCTTGAGAGGGTGGTGGCTAAGAGGTGGTGGTGGCGGCCATAAGTTAGAGGAGAGGGAGAGAGTGTTGCAAGTAGATTTAGGGTAAATGGTGGGATGTGGGAGTGTTTATGGAGTTTTAATCAAAAAGGCCTGGGCTTGTGCATTCTTTTAAGGCCTTTTACTAATCATTTGGGCTCCTAATGTGAATAAATAAATAAAGTGCTGAATTATTAAGCCCAAATTATAAACCCAATGTTTTTGTAAAATCTAATTTAGTGTTGGCACATATCGCGTATCCGCTTAAAAAGCGTTAAAATAAAAGTTGCTCTAAAAATTCCGGAAAAATTCATATAAGCATGAAATATTAAATCGCAGTATTACATATAATTTTTACACACCAATTATATGTCTAAATATTATTTCTAAAATTCACCAACGTTCGTGCGACAGGACGCGTGTGTGACCCGGTAATCCGCCCGATTACCGTTGCATGTAATGAAATGAAACGAATGGACTTGCTATATGAAATATATACTTAGTTAATCTATAATTAAGTATGATGCAAGTGCAATCATATGAATTCAAATAATAGTCGGGTATGGATATTAACCTGAATTTGCTGGGTATCACACCTTACCTCAACACTATCTATGGAAATTTGGGGTCGAAATGCTAGAAACTGGACTTTCGTATGCGAACCGGGGCTCGGGATTGGATCTCCAGAGTGTGTGTGTGTGCTTTGAAGGTGTGTAAGCTGTGTGAAATGCTCTGAGATCGACCATCTATTTACAGGGCAAACTTCAGGTTCGTAACGGACCGTTATGGGGGTGACGGTCTATCACTCCTTTGCTTGGTGACCACGCTCTTGCAGGCCACGTAACTGACTGTTATGGTTTGTGATGGTCCGTCATGAATGTTGAGTCAGCGGACGCATGTCAGAAACCCTAAACCGCTTCTGGGTTGTTGGTCCCGTTAGGCGTGACAGATCTCTAGACTCGCGGTACGACACGGTGATAACGTGTGAAATCCATGATCAACGTGCAATGTGTAAAGCATTCAACAACATATAGTAAATAATCCTCTTTGTATTTCCACTACAAAACACTATTTACACTTGGACTCTCTCTACTATGGTCTCTATCTAATTCTAACTCGTACACATATATTTATAGGGAAACAACAAAGACCACATGCACCACAGGCGAACTTAGTAAGTTCGCCCCTCAAGATGCTTATGCGAACTTAACAAGTTCGCTAACTTACAACATAGAATTTTAACAATAGTTACAAAACATGTCCTAACAGACTCCCTCTTAACTGTTGCTAACAATTCTAATACACTACAAGTCAAAGAGTCTAAGACTAGGACATAGAATCTTCAAGCTTGTTGTCACCATAATATGCTCCAACAAACTCCCCCTCGACAACAAATTCAGAAGATTGTCATCAGTCTTCAAAATTTCCAAGTGAAATGTAGTCTTCGTCTTGTTCATCTGCACATTCTCTCTTTCTAGGAGAAAACACGGGAAAAAGGACCCCTTGTCAACTTTTGTTCGCAATTTTCAGTTTAGGCAAAGAAGAACCACCAAGTATAACCAACAAGTAAAATTTCCATGGAAGCTGGAAAAATAAAATATTTTTGCTTTTTTGTAAATGAAATAAAGCAAAAAGAAAACAAAATCTTTTTGGTATATCTCTGTACTAACTGAAATGAAATGAAAAAAACTGCAGTAAACAATAAAGCACATATTTTTGTATGAACATGATGAGAAAAAAAGATCAGATCAATATTTATGATATATCAATCATACATCATAGATAAAATCCGTATATCAAGGTAATTTGGTATCCTATGCCATTCTTTCAAGTCTCCATTTTTCAGACTTATCAAACATGCAACTTGTGCGAGTATCAGCAAATGCATTATTCACAAGAACATTCAGGAATTTCTCCTACACTCTTCTCAAGATATTCAGAATCTCATTTTCCAATATTATCACAGTCTATCCTTTTCAGACATTCATATATTGCATGTAACGATACGTGATAAACCTTCAAAGAAACTGGATCAGGCTATGACACACAAATTTAGATTGTCATTATAATAATATTTGAAACTAAAAGCATCTCATTCCCACTTTCTTGTGAGTTAATGTACCATTTAAGTATGAAATACAACGTGTACCCCACAAATATGCCAACAGAAATGTGAAGTTGCATTATCTTCAAGACATATAAGACTTTATGCAAGAGAATTTATATATCAATCTCCAGGATGAAACTATCTCAATTAGCACAGGAAAAGAAGCAGATCCCAAAGGATATAACAAACCAGAATCGAATGATTCATATTGCTTGGTTTTGGATGTAATATCATGATTGATTGTAACAAAGGAACTCTTCAGCAAGCTGATTGATTAAGGAATCGATTGATTCAATAATACAAGGTAATGTGGTCCAACTGTTATCTGGATATCTTCAATGGAATCAAAATATTGATCCAAGGGTTAATATATGCTCCAACAGATGTTAGAAACTTATCTTCGTTCAACATCACATTGCATGTTTTTCAGGGCATGGGCAGTGAAGTGGACCGAAAAATTGTGCTAATATATATAATTCGATACTGGTCCCATGAAATTCTTAAAGCCTCATATTCTATATCTGATAATGATCTTTTAACTCACACACCTGGGATAATATTCAAATCACAGTTGTAACATATGCAATTATGTTTTCACATTACTAATGGTTCAAAGACGCTTTTAGCCTATTGAAAAGTTAAATTATATGCATACACAACACTATCATTTTCTATTTGTGAAATCTCTGAAGTTTAGATCAAAACATATATAGTTCAGATAAATCGAATAAACATAAAGCACCAACAGTCGATCTAAGGTCATGTGTGACTGAAAATCTACTGATTTACTATCATTTCTTCTCATGATCAAACGATTTCTATTTTAAAATTTTCAAATTTGTTTGGAAAATTTCAAAACTTTGTAAAAGAAAATAAAACTTCCATGAAAACATTTTAGGAAAAACATTTACTTGGTTACTTAGTATAAAGCATTTCAAACAATCAATAACTCAAACCAGTATAATCGAATGTAGTCGAATGCCTTTCCCTTTGTCACTAACACAATACTGAACTCCCTCTATCCTGTAGACTCCCCCTCAACTAGTCAAATGGTTGCATCAACGAATTTATGCTCACCATTGTCATCCTAAGTTTCAAAATATCTTTTGGACTTGGTCAAACTCTTTCCAAAACAACATTGTGTGTGACATATTCTCCCCTTGAGCATCAAGTCGCTGAATCATATAGATTTATCAGTTATCTAACAACTCGTTGCTTATGCTGATGCCATTCCCTGTCATGTGCTATGAACAACCACTATTAACGAACCAAATGGTATTAATAGTCCCTCTTGGTTAATCCTGTACATCCAACAAGAAACATTAATTTTAAAGTGGGACCCAAGCCATGGTGGTCCTCGGTCGTCCATCTTTATCAAAATAAATGACTTCACACCATTCACAGTCGAATCTCTCGTCAATTTTTGGTGATTGCTCCGACGAATCCGAAACAGAAACTATAGATTTCCAAACACACTTTCGTTCTTCTTAAAATGTGAAGTGTTTGAACATTCTGGTTCATTTGAAACACGTTTAGATTGGGAAACCTCTTGTTGTTCTAAAAGTTTTCTCAATCTTCTGTTTCTCCTCCATGCCTGAGGTCTAGAGAGCCTATCCTTAGATTTTGAATTACCCTTTCGTGTATGATGTTGTTTAAGCACATTTGGTTTAACCTCAATAGGTTTGACCATAGATTTTACAAAGGGTTTGACAACAGGTGTAGTCCCTTCTTGAAACACATGACGTTTACCTTTGGCGTTGTGAGGACAATTGATCCGAATGTGACCCACCATACCACAGTAAAAGCAAGATCTCTTATCACGATATTGTCTCATGTAAGGAATCTTCACCTGATAAGATGAATGTGAAGAAGATTCGCTTACATGAACTTCTTTTGGGGTATGTGACTGAACAAACGGTTTCATAACCGCCTGTACTACAGTTTTTCTAACAGGTTTTGATTCAGGCTTCATTTTATCAGGAACTACATGCCTCTTCTCTTTATTTTTGTAAGGAAAATTGAACAAAATGTGTCCCACCTCATTGCAATGAAAGCGTGTACGCCTTTCCTTATGTTGCCTGACATATGGAACTCTCCTTAAACTTGAAGAACTTCTAGACGATTCACCAACATAAACCTTTGGAATCTGAGACTGAACAACCTTAGGTTTTTCCAAACTCACTTTTTGTTTAATAAACTCAAATGTTGATTTGTTCTCAACTTTAGAAACCTCAGTTTTAATGTCGCCAGCAATTACAAAAACCTTCTTGTCAATCACTGGTTTTGGTTGAACAACCTCATCAGGTTCAGTCAATGTACATCTATCTCTTGTTACTTGCTTCATCACCTTTGGTTCCTCAATCTAAATCTCTTTAGTAACACCTTCAGTCTTGGTCTCATCAAATTCTTCATCATCACTTTCTGAATCATACACCATATCCTCCCCCATGACAGGATTCACCTTCAACACAATCTGAGGGTCTAAATCCTTATCTTTTACAACCTTAGGTGCAACAGAATAATTTTTGTTGAATGGTGGAGGAACATAACTAATACCACTAGTTCCCTTCCCCTCTTCAGTATTATTATTATAATATCCGAGTAAGAATGACGAATTTCCAAAGGCCTCTAATTTTCTGTTCAATCTAATCACCTCTTCTTTAGATTCATCAAGTTCCTTATTTTTCTCTACAATATCATTATTTCTTTTCTCAATTACAGCATAAAACATATCCAGCTTATACACCTTCTCTTTGATCTTCAAGGTAAGAGAATCTATATACCTCTTCAGTGATTGTATCCTCTCCACAAACAAATTCTCATTATCCTTTAATTTCTGATTTACCGTGTGCATCGATTTCATATCACAAATGAGATTTGTGTTGTCATCCATAACTGAAGGATCGTGAAAGTATAAGATGGTTATGTTCTTAGTTGAAATTAGAGGAAACAATAGCAACTACACAAGTATAATCGAGTAAACAGAAAGAATACTAATAAGAACACGGTTGTATTAAGCTTTTGTTAATAAACGATTACAAATGAAAACTCTATCAAGAAGCAAACTTACAATGAAGTGTTTACACAGTATTTATACTAACATTGAATCAAGACAGACCCTTGATTCTAAGGATCAGATCTAACACAAACCGTTGATCTTTTGTACAAAGCTAATAATACAAGTTTAGTCTAAACTAGCTAACTTTATTAAAGCGTCTTCTTTATACATCATTACTTGCATGCTTGGAGAAGAGCATTGTTATCCGTCATTGGTTACACCATTGAGGTTCCTTCTGCTTTGAGTGTGTCAGTAGCTTTTGCAGGAAGTTGTCAGTGACGTTTGGCATGGATAGTCAGATGCAATGATTTATCTTCAAGGCACAAGGCTGTCAGCAGCAAGGATGAGGATCAACATCAAGACTGATCTTTTAAACTCTGCGGATAAGCCTGTCAACAGCAACAAGTGTTGAACGCTGCTGATAAGCCTATCAGCAGCAACAAGTGTTGAACGCTGCTGATAAGTCTATCAGCAGCATTTGTACTTAGAAGAATTTTGTTGCAATCAGTCTTTGGTTCTACAAACTCCCCCTAGACTGATGCTACCAAAATTCTTCTAATCTCTTTGTTGTTGAAGCTTTTCCATGTGGCAGACTATCCTTGCAACCTCATAGCCTCTTGGATCCTTGTTGGATTGTTCAAGGGAAGCTCAGGCAGAGTCTTGATGTCTTTACTTGGCATTTTGAAAATTGTCTTGCTTGAACATCTCATATGCAGCTTCTTAACATCAGTTAAGGTGAACTCATCCAGATCAGCATTGTAGGACCAACTTACAAATGGAGAGTGGGACTGAAGTGGTTTGATATCTATGATCACATCTTTGCTAGGGTTGAAATGGTGTTTGATTGCTAGCATAAGACGTTTCCCACCCTCATTTGCAGGCTCATGAGCTTCACCCATCTCTAGAATTCTACTAAGATCTTAATCTGGTAATTGTAGAACTTCATCAACAGATTTGTAAACAGATCTCCTTCTTTCAGTTCTCCCCCTGAAGATTTCAAACCACTAATCCCGTGAACTGTAGAACCAATCAACTATATCTCTGGAGTCTTCTGGTTTAGGTGTGGGTTTGATTTCTTCAGGAGAGGCTGTTAATGAGAGGGAGCTGGGTGAGATGGTTTGGACTTTTTGGGTGGAGGAGAGGAAGGTTTGGGGCTATTTGTGGAAGGTTTTTGGATAGTGGAAGTAGTGTCTGGGGCAGAAGTCATTTTTTTCTTGACTAGTCTCTTGTCTTCCTTTTCTGTGACCCTTGTCTTGAAGACTTTCTTTCCTAGTCTTTCTTCTTCTTCCTTCTTGACTTGTCTGTACAAGGCTTGTAGGTTGATGAATGTCATGGGACCTAGCCTCCTTCCACTTCCCCCCTTGCCATTAGGAAGTCAGTCATGACCTTCCTTTCTTCATGGGTTCTCTGGTTAAGTGCAATGGCCTTCTTGAATTTTTGACGAGCCTTTTCTACCTCTTTAGCTCTCTTCTTCTTTGCCAATTGCCCCTGTTGACCCATGATGGCTCTATAGATCTCTTTGTTTGAAAGTTTTTAAGGTAGTCAGTATCCTCACCTTGAGAGATCAGAGCTTCAATCCATTCCTCCCTCATTTCTTTTGCTAATTTAGAATCAGAGATTCTGAATTTAGCATCTTCCTTCCTTTTCTTTTCTTCCTCCTCCTCTACTACCTTGTTTAGTTGTTCCTACAGCTGTCTAGCAAGTTCTTCATCTTCGTCAACTTGAGACACTGCATTGACTTTCATCTCATCCAGCTGTTTGGCATACTGCTGGATAAGTTGTTCTCTGAGGAGGATGGCTGTTTTTCTTTCTTGAGCCTTTTTCAGGTCAGCCATCTCCTCTTCTTCTCTCTTCCTTCTTATTTCTTCCTTCTCTCTCTTCTCTCTGAGAAACCTCTTTTCATCTTCTTTGGTCATAATTCCCTTCCCTTTCTTTACACTTGATGCCTCTGCTTCGGCTTCACTGATCACAACAGCAGATGATTGTGCCGCTGTTGGGATCTCAGCCTCAGCTTCATTGGGAAGTTGAGAGGTTGATAAGGGAAGGTCATTAGCTTCATCTGATTTGCACTCAGGACTTGTAAATTCTATCAGCATTTCTTGGACAGTGGATCTTGATTCATATGCTGCAGCAAAGATGTCTATTCGAGGGGAAGCTGAGTCAGAATCAGTGTCAGAATTTGACATATATACTGCCTCAACAATCCTTCCTTCTTGTTCAAGATGGGCTCTGACAGTAGCTACCATTGCCTGGCTTTCGAGGGAGTTGACATTGCAGATATTTGCCCTTAGTTGAAAGATCTTGTAAAGAAAGTCTGTAGGTAGTAGTAGGATGTTCCTGGTGTTGATGGTGAGAGAGGAGCCATTGCTTAGTAGTAAGGTATGGTGAAGAGACTTAGTGCTTACCCAACCTAGCACATATAAGGCCTTGACAATGGAGTTGTACATAAATCTTCTTAAGCACAGAACTTCTTCTTCAGTGAGAAGACAACTCCTTATTATTTCAAGTCTTCTAGGAGTCAGTCTTCTTTCTGCTGCTGTTGAAGATTCAGGATAGGCTACCCTTTTTGCTGCTTGTATTTGTCTTTCGAACTTGGGTAGATTATCCTCCATAGAGTCATAGAACCTGCCAATAGCAAGTTCTGCTGAGAGGTCCGTAGAGTTGTTGATGCATTGTAGATGGTATAGGTGAAGGACTTGGATGCTGTTGAGAAAGTCCTAGTTTAGCTCTTCTACTCCGCTAAACTCCCAACCAATCCAGAACCTCTCAGACTTTCCATCATACCCCCAAGCTAGTATTGTGTCAAACTCTAGCTGTGTTGAAGTCAGTGGAAATTGGGGGGCAGTGGATTGACTTATGATGGCTGCAGCTTCAGGGATGATGCTAAAAGATGTATATGTTTGTTCTTTGTCTTCAACATCAGTCAGTACCTCATCAACAGCCCTGACGACTAACTTCCAGTCTTCAGAAGTCTCTTCTTCTTCGTCATCTGAAGCTGTCAAGTCATGAACCTGTACAAAAGCTGGCTTGAATAGTGTACTTTGAAATGCAGCCTGCTCTTGAATCCAGTCATCAAGACTGTCTGAGTCTTCTTTCATTGAGACTATCTCCCCCTTTTTGGTTGCATCAGTGGATAGATAAGCATCAGTTTGGTTGCCCACTGAGACAAGGGAGGGAGAAGCCATGGAGGGGCATTGATGGGATTCATGCCAAAGGATCTGGTGTTGTAGTTTTGACACCTCAGCCTCAAGCATAGCCACCCTGGCCGTCAATTCCTGATTTTTAAGTTGCATACTGTCCTCATCCAAATTTGTGGAATCCTTGGACCCAGATGGGGCTGTAGGCCTAGCCTCACCATCCCCATCACCCATGGTTTCTTGGCACCTGGGATTCCTCTCAGTAAGGGGAGTTTCCAAGGAAACATCCTCACTGTGAGTTACCCTGGTTAAGGTCTTAGCGATGTTGTCACTGGCCTCCTGGTCATTTGATGGACCAGCAGTATTGACAGCCTCTTTCACATCCACTCTGTCATAACTCCTAGAGTGGACCTTTAGGGGAGTAGAACTTGGATTGGGTGTGTTGGAAGCAAGATCAATTAGTACCTCCGAGATAGTGGCAGTTGGAGAAGGTACATCATCTTGATCAGGTTCTTCAACACTTAAGTTCAGAAGAGAGAGGAGTGGCTGAAGGGGCTGTTCTATGGATCCGAGAAGTGATCCTGATCCTAATAGAGAGACATCCGAATGAGTCTCCCTAACAATGTGGCTGTCCCTTATGATATTCTCACCAGAATGTTGGGATTCTTAATGAGGGCTTAGAGTTTGGGTTTGGGCCTTTGAGACAAGAATAGAAGGAGTCTTCTTGCTCCTTTTTCTGCTGTAAGTCGTAGCAACTGGGGCCCTTTGTTCCAGTTGAACGATAACATCCAAAACAGGTGTAAGTATTTTTTGTACCTGTGCATCCTTAGTAGTATGCACAGGGGTTCGAATAGTGGAAGCAGATTGTTGTTCAGGATGTGATGTGGAGGGTGTGGGATCAGTATCAGCTGGGATTGTTGAACTGTCACCCGGGGTACTTTGTATTTTCAGCATCGTAGATAACAATGGAACATTGACCCCTGAGAACTTTTTGGAAAAAGTTCTCATACTTTGAAAAATATTATTTTTATGTCCCAACATGATGTAGATTCTTGCAGGTTTTGAAAGTTCTTTTAGTTCCTGGTTGAAAACCTCCTTTAAGAATCCTGGGTACATAAAAAATTGTTGCTTTGCACCCTCTTGAAGGTTATATCTCAAACCCTCAAAGATGAGGTGTGCAAAGTTGAATCCCTGGTCAGCAATCATACCGTGAACTACAGAGGCAAGTGCGGAGCTCACTTGATGCCATCCACTTCTCTTCTGAGATATGCATTAGAGAAGAGTGTGGTAGAGATACTTCCATGGAAGGCCCATCAGCGCCTTCTCTATTGTATACTCATTTTGATTTCCAGTGTACCCTATGGATACAAAGGTCCTCATGTACTCGTCCTTTGAGTATGAGATGGTTGCTCCCTCATCTTAAAGCTTAAGATGTTTTCGGAGGGTAGCTTCAGAGATGATGATGTCCTTGAGGTCTACCTTGGCTTTTATTTGGGGAATCTCCTGTTCGGTTGAGTAGACGGCAGTATTCCAGAAATCCTCCATTTGAGGGATATATATGGTAGGGTTGGTTGTGAGGGCAAAATGGATCTTTGATCGGCATAGGAAGTCGATCATATCATCGAATCCTTCAGATTTCTTTCCCTTGGTTAAGAATGTTGTAAGGTTGTGGTACGGGGAGAACTTGTCATCAGGGTTATTGATGTCTGCCATTGTTGTTTGATTTTGGAGGGAAGGTTTTGAATGTTTTAAGGATGGAAGGCTTTGAATGTGGTGGGGACTTGAGAGAAAGTGATGTGCGTTTAGGGTGAAATTGAATGTGAAGAGGTGATAAGGAGATTTAATTTGTTCTTATATCGGCAGAGGAGGGAAAAAGCAAAATGACTTGTACAGTACAACCTTATTCACCTTTTACTATTACAGCTGTAATACACCGAGACAGTCATGGTAAAGACTTACGTTAATTTTTACAGCGGGTAAAAGTTAATTTGGACTTAAATTTACCCATCAGCAGCAAACTTGGTTGCTGTGGATGAATAAGCCTGTCCGCTGCAAGCTTGGTTGTTGCGGAAGGTTAAGTCTGTCAGCAGCAAACTCAATTGCTGCTGATGGATTTAATGATTTGCTGCAAGGATGTTGCTGCTGACAGTCTTAAAGCTATCCGCAGGAAACTTGTTCCTGCTGATAACTTAAAGCAGTCAGTGGAAAATCTTTTGCTGCTGAAGATTAATCCTGTTAGCAGCTGAAGGACAAAAGTGATGCTGACTCATAACTTTTATTTACAACATAAGACAAAAACACATTTTTAAAACAGAATTTTAGACATAAATTTTAATCAAAGTTCACCATACCATTGGATTCAACTAAATATCTGAATCTAGCTTCGTCAAAAGGTTTTGTAAACAAATTAGCATATTGCTCATTTGTATGAACTTTGGTTAAAATAATCTTCTTTTTCTCAGCTTGATCTCTTATGAAATGATACCTGATGTCAATGTGCTTTGTCTTGGAGTGCTGTACCGGATTTTTTGTGATTGATATAGCACTCATGTTGTCAATGTGAATTGGAGTTGCCATGAAAGTCATCCCGTAATCCAGCCTTTGATTTTGTATCCAGATGACTTGTGCACAGCAACTTGAAGCGGCAATGTATTCTGCTTCAGCTGTAGAAGTTGAAACACATGTTTGCTTCTTGCACAGCCATGAAATCGGTCTCCCCCCTAGAAACTGACATCCCCCTGAAGGGGACTTTTTGTCCAAGTTGCATCCCCCATAGTCACTGTTAGTGTATGCATACATATTAAACTTGTTATTTTTATAGTACCATAGCCCAAGTCTTGGGGCTCCCTTTAGGTATCTAAAGATTCTCTTGACGGCTTGAAGATGTGAAATCTTTGGAGCTGCTTGAAATCTTGCACAGAGACATACTGCAAACATGATATCTGGCCTTGAGGCAGTGAGATACATGAGAGACCCTATCATTGCACGGTACTGATGTTGATCAGTGTCTTGGCCATATTTGTCTGTAGTCAGCTGATGATGCACTTGCATAGGGGTTCTTGCAGCAGAGCAGTCAGCCATCTTGAATCTTTTCAAAATGCTCTTTACATATTTGGATTGGCTGATGAAGATTCCATTTGGGACTTGTTTGACTTGTAGACCCAAAAAGAAATTTAGTTCACCCATTGAACTCATTTCAAATTTTGAGTGCATCAGAATCTCAAAGTCTTTGCACAGCTTTTTCCTTGTTGATCCAAAGATGATATCATCAACATAGATTTGAACTAGTAAGATTTCTCCCCCTTCATCTTTGATAAACATGGTCTGGTCAATAGCACCTCTTCTGAAGTTGTTGCTTAGTAGATAGCCTGACAAGGTTTCATACCAGGCTCTTGGTGCTTGATGTAGGCCATACAGAGCTTTGTCTAGTTTGAACACTTGAGTAGGATGTGCAGGATCTACAAAGCCTGGAGGCTGTTTGACATATACTTCCTCACCAATCTTCCCATACAGAAAGGCACTTTTTACATCCATTTGATAGACAGTGAAATTCTTGGATGCAGCATATGCCAGGAAGATTCTGATGGCCTCCAGCCTGGCAACAGGAGCAAAGACTTCATCATAGTCAATTCCTTCTTCCAGAGTGTAGCCTTGAGGACAAGTCTGGCCTTGTTCTTGACTACAATACCTCTCTCATCTTCCTTGTTCCTGAAAACCCATCGTATGCCAATAGCATATTTACCTGGTGGAAGATCAACAAGTTTCCAGACATCCTGCCTCTTGAATTGCAGCAATTCTTCAGGGATTGCCTCAATCCAGCTGCTGTGTTTGAGTGCTTCATCTATCTTTTTGGGTTCCACCTGAGATAGAAAACATGAAAACAAGCATATATTGGCCTCGTGAGATTTGCTTCTTGTGAGAACTCCTTGGTGGACTTGGCCAATAATATTTTCATGAGGATGTTCTTTGTGGATCCACTGTGCTGGTACCACCTCCAGCTGTATCCATTGCTCCAGATTTCTTTCATTTTGATCAGGGGTCCCTTCATTCATGGTGGAAGAGTCTACAACATCATTAGCCACATCAATATTTTCAGCAATAGTATCAGCAGCATCTACAGCATTTACCAAAGAGTCTTCATTTAGATTTTCAGTTTCAGACAGGCTGCTGCTGGTGACATTGGAGAGTCTTGTTCCGGCTTCACTTGCTTCAATTGCGTCCACAACTGATGGAGGATCAATCGATGGTCTTCTCAGACGAATAGAAGATTTGGGAAAATCCAGTCTGTAGTCAGTGGATGAAGTGGAGGTAGGTGTTTGTGTAGACGTAGACTCCATATTTGAGAAGGTGAGAGGCTCAAATATTTGGGAGAAGGAGTCTATGTCAAAGAGCCAGTTTGGGCCTTTTCCCTGCTCACAGACAATGTGTTCTCTACATTCCACATTTGCTGATTCTTCCACAATTCTTGTTCTTGAATTGAATACTCTGTAGGCCTTTGATTGAGAGGAATAGCCCACAAAATATCCTTCATCAGATTTGGCACCATACTTAGGAAGAACACCTTGTGTGATGAGAATGGTGCATGGACACCCAAAAGGCTTTAGGACCCCAATGTAGGGAACTCTATGAAACCAAAGTTCATAAGGTGTCTTGTTGAGGGGTTTGACAATGAGAACTCTATTTTGCACATAGCAGGCTATGCTAACTGCTTCTACCCAGAATGTGAGAGGCAGTTTTGAGTCAGCCAACATAGATCTTGCTGACTCAATTAGAGTTCTGTTTCTCCTTTCAGCAACTCCATTTTGTTGAGGAGTTCTTGGAGCACTGTATTGTCTTTCTATCCCCTTGCTTTCACAGAAAAAGTTGAAAGTGTGGTTTTTGAACTCTGTGGCCTGATCACACCTTATGATCTTCACCTTTTGATTGCTTTGATTTTCTACCCTCAAAATGTAGGATTTGAGAATTTCAGCAGTTTCATCTTTAGTTCTCAAGAAGTATACCCAAGAGAATCTGGTGTAGTCATCAGTTATCACCAGACAGTATGAATTTTTGCCCATTGACGTGACATTTGTAGGACCGAAGAGATCCATATGCAGCAGTTGTAGTGGAGTGTCATTTGTATTCAAGGTCTTGGGCTTGTGAGAACTCTTGTGTTGCTTCCCCTATAAGCAAGCAATACAGTGGTCTTCTAGCTGGAATTCTTTGTCAGGAAGCCCTCTGACAAGATTATTCTTCACCAATTTGTTAATAGTTTTGATATTAACATGACTTAATCTCATGTGCCAGAGAGCTGATTCATCAACTGAGGCTTTTGATAGAAAACAGGAAACACTCCCAGATGGAGTGACTTCATTCATGTCTAGTACATAGAGATTTTTTTTTCTCTGAGCAGTTAATAAAATCTTTTCTTGAGGAGGTATGGATAAGCCTAGAAATAGTACAAAGCATTCTTTATCCGTGAAGAGCATCCAATGCTTTTGGTCACAGACCTGGGAAACACTCATGAGATTGAAGTCCAATTCTTTGACATAGTTGACCTTATCAATGCTCATTCTTTCGTTGGACACAGTTCCTTGTCCAGTAATGGATCCTCCTTTTGAGTCACTTCCAAAGGCAACATATCCTCCATTGAAGTGTCTGAAGTTGGAGAGGATGGATCTGTTGCCTGTCATGTGCCTGGAACAACCACTATCTACCACCCAGGTGTTATTCTTGTGACCTGGCTGTCCCTGCACATGATAGATATCTAATTAGTGGGAGGAACCCAAGAGTGCAGACTTGAAAAAGATGGTTGTTAGTTTATCCTTTTTCAGTATGTTTGCAGTCAATGGAACCAATGATAATGCTTGGAGATGGTTTGGCTTTCCATTGCTGTGTTGGTGATTTTCTAGTTTTCCTCACATTGTCAGCAGTGGATTTTGCTACTGATATTCCTGGCTTATCAACAGTAGATTCTGCTGCTGATGGCTTTGCTGGAGTGGCAGCATTTTTGGCTGCTAAAGGCTTTGCCTTTGATTTCCCTTTATACGCAGTAGACATTTTTGCTGCTGAAGGCTTAACTTTTGTTTTTCCAGACTTTTCAAGATCAGAAGCTGTTTTGTTTACTTCTGATGGTGTAAATCTAGATGAGCAGTTTACAATCTGGTTGAAGGGATTAAATCTGCATTTGGCAGCAAAGTGGTTGGTTTCACCACAAATGATACAGGTTTGTTGAGGTCTTGACACCTTCACTCTTGGGGGAGATAGAGACTCCCTGAACTTAGTTGGTTTGGCCTCGTAGCTTCTTACCTTCTTGTTTCTGTTAGTTTTTTCAAAGACATGCTGCTTTGAATTTCTTTGGAGTTCCAGGTAATGAAAGCAGGTGCTGGCAGTGTGGTTATATCTGCCACACACAAAGCATGATCTGGCCAGTTTGTCTCTTGAAAGGTAGACATAGTCCTTTCTTTGGAACAAATCCTTGAAGTTTGTTAGGACATGTTTTGTAACTGTTGATAAAATTCTGTGTAGTTCTGCTAGAGGCGAACTTATTAAGTTCGCCTAGCCTATCAGAGGCGAACTTAATAAGTTCGCCTGGTCTATCAGATACGAACTTAATAAGTTCGCTTAAGTCTATCAGAGGCGAACTTATTAAGTTCGCTTAGCCTATTAGAGGAGAACTTAATAAGTTCGCCTAAGCACAGTGAAGCGAACTTGTTAAGTTCGCTTGGTGCAGAACAGTTGCTTATATATAGAGGTAACAGAGTCTGTGACATAGAGAATAGAGAGAGACGATATCAGGAGGAACTGATTAGAGACAGAATCTTGTAAACTGATATTGTGGTGGAAATACAAATCGTTTATTTACACCGTTGTTGTTGATTGAGTTACACGAGCACGTTGATCATGGATTCCGCACGTTATCACCATGTCATACCGCGAGTCTAGAGATCCGTCACGCACCGAATTAGGGACCTACAAGTGGTATCAAGGCTTATGCTCTTGATTATCAAAAGATTCGTGGTGTTTTCGTGTCCAATCAACATCAAAAATCTGAGATTTTGAAGCTTTTTCATATTTTCGTGTTCTTGATAAAAATGGAAGAATTTTGACAAATTTGTATTGATTTTGAATTGTTTTGATGAAATTGATCCGATAGAAGTGTTCCAAATCAGTTTCTACACCTTCCTACGGTTCAATTTTATCAAATTCCATCAATTAAGCAAGAAATCCTGAATTTCGGAAGTTTTGGTTCGCGAATATGGTTCTGAGCTGTTCTTGAGTTGATTCTGTTGGAGCAAGCGAACTTGCTGAATCTGGTTGCAGGCGAACTTAGCAGCAGGCGAACTTGTCAAGTTCGCTTCTCACAGATTAAGCGAACTTATTGTAGGCGAACTTAATCTGATTTCAAATTTTCTGATTTAAGCGAACTTATTAAGTTCGCTTCTCATTAAGTTCGCTTGGGTGGTTCAGTCTGGCGAACGTATTTTGGCGGGAAATTCATCTTGTCCAATTTTTTTAGGGAAAGTTTATATGGTCGTTTTGAATCATTTTTGAAATTTTGAAATTTCGAAATTTTTTAAAAAGAGTATTTTGGCGGGAAATTTTTTTCCGGATATTTTTGCAAAAATTTCAAAATGTCAATTTCATGTGATGATAATGAGATTGGAACTATGCCACCGAGACTTTTGTGTATATCAGATTTTCGTAGCTGGAATGTCCGGTTCGAACAGTTCGTATCAGACACTGATGAAAACTTTTGGATATCAATATTTGAAGGATATGTGCATCCTACTTATGACTATATGGGATATTATGATGTTCCTAAACCAGTGACAGCTCTTACTAAAGTAGAAAAGCAGAAGTTTGATCGAGAGATGAAGACGCGTGAAACTTTAACGTTGTCTCTACCGAAAGATATCATTCATAGTCTTGGGAAGTGTCCAACTTCAAAAGATCTATGGGAATCATTAAAGAAAAAGGGTGAAGCAACTTCTCAAGCGTTTATAGTCTTGATCAAAGAAGTATTGGAGAAGCCGAGTTATTCTCAAAGTGATTCTTCTGTAGAGTTAAGTGATAGTGAGGGTATTATATCTGGTGAAAGTACTCAGTCTATAGAGAGTGATGTGGAGACTGAAGTAAGTTTTCAAATAGTTGAAGATAATTCGAGTGAATTAGAAACTGATGCAGAGCCTGTCATTGTTGATCAAAAGAGTGAAGCTGATGATGACGTTTTCATGGCTCCTTGTGCATCTTCTTCAGAACTAAAACCTGAGTTATTCTCTAACTCTGAGACGTTTTGTTCTAACTGTATTTCAGTTAAGGATAAAATGATGAGGGTCATGGATGACAACGTAAATCTCATTTGTGAAATGAAATCCATGCACACGGTAAATCAGAAATTAAAGGATAATGAGAATGTGTGTATTGAGAGATTAAATCACTGAAGAGAGATATAAGTTCTCTGACTTTGAAGATCAAAGAGCAGGTATATCACCTGGATATGTCCTTTGCAGAAATTGAGAAACAAAATAATGATCTTGTTGCGAAAGATAAGGAATTAGCTGAATCCAAAGCAGAGGTGATTAGATTACATAGAAAGTTAGAAAGCTTTGGAAATTCATCATTCTTATTAGGTTATTATCATGATACTACTGAAGAGGGGAAGGGAACTAGTGGTATTGGCTATGTTCCTCCACCATTCAACGGAAATTATTCCGTGACACCTGAGATTATAAACGATGAGGATTTAGATCCTAAGACTGTGTTGAAAGTGAATCCAGTCACAGGTGAAGATATGGTGTATTCTGATGAGAGTGATGATGAATATTTTGATGAAGCTAAGGTAGAGGGGATACCTAAAGATATAAAAGTTGAGGAATCAAAGGTTGATTCTAATTCATCTGAATATTCTTCATTTGGAAGTTCTTCAAACTCAAGGAGAGTTCCATATGTCAGAGATTATAAAGACAGGCGTACCTGCTTTCATTGTAATGAGATAGGTCACATTGTGGTGAACTGTCCTTACAAAAATAAAGGAAAGAAGCATGTAGTTCCTGAGAAGATGAAGCCTGAATCAAAACCTGTTGCAAAATCTGGAGTTCCAGAGAAAATAAAGCAAAAAGAAGTTCGTGTAGGAGAATCTTCTTCAAATGCATCTTATTGTGAGAAGATTCCTTATATGAGAGAATATCGTGAGATGAGATCTTGCTTTTACTGTGGTCTTGTTGGTCATATTCGGATTGCTTGTCCACACAAAGCCAAAGGTAACCGACATGTTACTCCAGAAAAGGTAAGAACTCATGGTAAGCCTTCTGTTAACCCAAATGTGGTTAAACCTCATGTTATACCAAAGGGTAATTCAAAATATGAGGTTAGGCTTTCTAGACCTCAAAGACGGAGGAGAAACAGAAGATTGAGAAAACTTTTAGAACAACAAGAGTTTTCAAAATCAAATCAATTTTCAAATGAAAGAAAATGTTCAAACACTTCACATTTTAAGCAAAAAGAACTTAATGAAAAAAAGTATGTTTGGAAATCTAAAGTTTCTGTTTCTGACTCGTCGGAACAATCTTCGAAAATAGATGAGAGATTCGATTGTGAATGAAGTGAGGTTTATTATTTTGATACAGATGGACGACCCATGACTACCATGGCTTGGGTCCCAATTTCAAATTAATGTTTCTTGTCAGATGTGTAAGATTTACCAAGAGGGACTATTAATACCATTTTGGTTGTTGATAGTGGGGGTTCTAAGCACATGACAGGGTATGACATCTGCATGAGTAAAGAGTTGTTGATAACTGAGTATCTATTTGATTCAACGACTTGATGCTCAAGGGGGAGAATATGTCACACACAATGTTTTGGAAAGAGTTTTACAAAGTCCAAATGATAACCTAGAACTTAGGATGACAATGGTGAGCATAAAGTCATTGATGCAACCATTTGACTAGTTGAGGGGGAGTCTACAGGACAGGGCTAGTACAGAACTGTGTTGGTGACAAAGGCAAAGGCAGTCAATTACAGAATTACATCGGTTTGAGTTTTTAATTGATTGATTTGCTTAATCCTGAGTAACCAAGTAAAATGTTTTAAAATGTTTTCATGGAAGATTTTATTTTCGTTTGTTTTACTTTCTTTCATAAAGATTTTGAAAAAGCCAAACAAATTGAAAAAGATAAAATCGACATTACTTGAAGTTAAAGAAGAGATGATAGTACATCAGTATATGTTCTTTCACACATGACCTTAGATTAACTAGTTGGTGCTTTATGTTAATGTATCTGAATTATATGTTTTGATCTAAACTTCAGAGACTGCACAAATAGCAAATGATAGTGTTGTGTATGCATATAATTTGAATTGTCAGTAGACTAAAAGCGTCACTGAACCATTAGTAGTGTGAAAATATAATTTCATATGTTACAACTGTGATTTTAATCCATTTTATGCCTGGGTGTGTGTGTTAAAATATCACTATCAGATAAAGAATATTAGCTTTTAATAAAGATTTTCCTATGAGATCAGTTTCGGGTTATGTCCTTAGCACTATTCATTCCATTTGCTTCAGTACCCATGTCCCGAAAAGCATGCAATTTGAAGTATAATCAAGATATGTACTTGACAACATCTGTCAAACATATACTAGCCCTTGGATCATATTGATATATTATCTTTACTGATTCCATTGAATTCATAATCCAGATAACTGTTGGATCCACGTACCTGAATCTTATGATTCAACAAATATAAGCCAAAACATTGAATCATTCGATTCTGAACCTCATTGATTCTTATACAATCCAATTTGGTTTATGCTATTCATGTGCTAAGTGATGTCTCCTCATTCTGGTAATTCAGATAATCTTTAGTAAAATCTTATATGTCTTGAAGATAGTGCATTTACTTTCTGTTGGCATACTAGTGGGGTACACGTTGTATTTCATACTTAAATGATACCTTAACTCACAAGAAAGTGGGAATGAGATGCTTTAGTTTCAAATCCTATAATATTGACAATTTGAATTTGTGTGTCATAGCCTGATCCTATTTTCTTTGAATGTTTATCGCGTGTCATAACATGCAATATGAAAGTCTTGAAAAAATAGAGTGTGATAATCTTGAAAGATACTGGTTTGATTGCTCAAGGCTTGAAAGAATGACATAGGATACCATTTGATATTATATGGATTTTATATCCAAGATGTGTGATTGATATATCATATATACTGATATGATCTTCTTACTCGTGATGTTCGACCTGAAATATTTGATTTTGTATTTTACATTTCAGTTTATATTGAGAAAAAACAAAAAGATTTTGTGTTTCTTATGTTTGAAAACCAAAAAGATTTTATTTTTCCAACTTCCATGGAAATCTTAATTGTTGGTTATTCTTGGTTGTTCTCCTTTGCAAAAATTGAATATTGCAGACGGAAGTTGACAAGGGGTCCTTCTCCCAAGTTTTCTTCTAGAAAAAGAGAGAGTGTGCAGATGAACAAGACGAAGACTACAGTGTGTTTGATGATATATGAAGACGGATGCCAATCTTCTAAAGCTGTTGTCAAGGGGGAGTCTGTTGGAGCATATTCTGGTGACAACGAGCTTGAAGATATTATGTCTTAGTCTTAGAGTCTTTGACTTGTAATTGATAGAATTGCTAGCAACAGTTATAGGGGAGTTTGTTAGGACATGTTTTGTAACTGTTGATAAAATTCTGTATAAGTTCTGCTAGAGGCGAACTTATTAAGTTCGCCTAGCCTATCAGAGGCGAACTTAATAAGTTCGCCTGTTCTATCAGAGGCGAACTTAATAAGTTCGCTTAAGTCTATCAGAGGCGAACTTATTAAGTTCGCTTAGCCTATTAGAGGAGAACTTAATAAGTTCGCCTAAGCACAGTGAAGCGAACTTGTTAAGTTCGCTTGGTGCAGAACATTTGCTTATATATAGAGGTAACAGAGTCTGTGACACAGAGATTAGAGAGAGACGATATCAGGAGGAACTGATTAGATAATGAATCTTGTAAACTGATATTGTGGTGGAAATACAAATCGTTTATTTACACCGTTGTTGTTGATTGAGTTACATGAGCACGTTGATCATGGATTTCGCACGTTATCACCGTGTTGTACCGCGAGTCTAGAGATCCGTCACGCACCGAATTAGGGACCTACAAAGTTCCATGGATGAGCTTTATTATGTTCAAAAGTGGCTTCTTCTAGGGTCTTTTGAACATCTGGAACTTTTTCTCCAGGCGTATGACATATATCAAACACCTTCCTCTTTGTGATCGGCTTTGACTGAGGCTTGGGGTTAGTGGATCCTGATGTCTCTCCCTTTTCAATGTTTAGCTTTCTTCCATCTGGAGGATAGCTAATCTTGATCTGATTGAATGGGACAGGAGCTGGAATAGCTGGAATAACAGCAGGAACTTCAAGTCTATTCAGAACAGCTTAAAATGGGGCTGCACTAGTTTCATCATGGTCTGAGCAGGTTGACTCAGATTCCGATGATGTAGTGCAGTCTTCGACGAAAGGTTCATCCATTGAAGGATCAAGATTTCGGTTTGCAGTGTCAAGATTTGCAACATTGAAGCTTGGTTCGTGAATGGCAATATAGTCAGCAGGAGGAGGAACAGATTTGTACTGATCATTGTTATACCCAAGTCCAGTCTTTACCTTCTCATGGACTTGAATATCTAAAAGTCTTTGTAAGTTTTTGGAGGAAAATTCATATTTTTCAACATGAACTTTCTGTTCTGCTAGTTCAGCTCTGATAGCTTTTAGTTTGACCAGTAGATCATCAATCTGAGTTTCAAGATTAGTTTGTTCGTGTTTTAACAATGAAATCTCTTTCTTAAGGCAGTTAATCTTTTCTTTATAAGTATTTTCAACCTTTTTGAACTCAGATTTTATCTGATGAAACTCTTCATTTTGATCTATAAGGTTTTGGTTATGCTTTCTATAACCTAAAACTTTATCAATACAAGCTTGAGAGCAAAGATGTTCAAATACCTAAGGTGGTATCTCTGCAGTGTCTGCCATAAGAGCTTGGTTGGTGGTAGGAACATCTTCATATTGAAAACTCCAGTCAAAGTCTGAGGTTCCAACATTTGCACAAGCTGCAGTTTGAGCTGGAGGAGTTCCTTGCTGTTGCTGCTGCTATTACCTGGGCTGACCTTGGTAGCCTTGTCTTTGATGGCTGACACCCGGATTGGATTTTGGCACCTTGCACTCCCTAGCAAAGTTCCCCAATTGGTTAATGTTGTAACACCAGATCTTGCTTTTATCTAACCCCACTCTGGTGTTTGAGTTGTAGTTGGAACAGATCTCCCGGTTCTAGAATAGAACCTTTTTTCTCTGAGGGAAAGCATGGCATATGAGTGCTGAATATCCATTTCTTCAAGATCAACTGGATGAAAGCATTCTAGATCCTCTTTTATGAAGTACATGCTGCTTGAGTTGTCAGAGACAAAAGCAGTAGAGGTTGACTGTTGAGGAGGGGCTTTAAGAAGAAGTAGTGATGAGTTGGATTGTGAAGCAGTTGGTGTTTGAGGATGAGTGACGATGGGGGGATAGTAATTGCTTGCACTAGGACCGAAGTGATCAGAGTGAAGCGCAGATGAGATGGTGGAGGAAGTAGAGGCTGATTGATGATTGGAGCTTCTTTACTTGGCTTGAATCATTTCTAATTCATATGTTTTCAGCATGCCAAAGAGCTCTGTCATCTGGAGAGTTTTTAAATTCTCCGTTCTTCTTATAGACACTGTATATAGTGTCCAGCAGCTTAGGAGAGATCTGATTAACTTTTTGAGAATATCTTCATTCTCTAGCTTTACTTTGGAGCACTGCAGTTCTCCCACCAGGTACGTGTACCTGTTATACAAAACGGTTAGTGACTCACCTTCCTTCCAGACGAAGTTTTCGTACTGCTGTTTCAGGATGTCCCTTCTGTTTTCTTTAACTTCCTCTGAGCCAGCAAACATCTTCTCAAGAGCCTCCAGAGCTCCTTAGCAGTTTTTGTAACTTCTGAAGTTATGAAAAACTTCATTTGGAAGGCACATTTGGATAGCTCTTAGTGCCTTGAAGTCCACCTCCATCTTCTTTATGTCCTTTTCTAAGTACTTGGAGGGCTCCTTCGGGACTAGTGGTCATCCAAAATCAGCAGAGGCCACCATGGGAGTGTAGGGTCCATCCCTGATGGATTTCCACATTCCGTACTCCTGATAACAGAAGAAGCTTTCCATGCGATTCTTCCACATGTCGTAGTCTTCCCCAGATACCAACCTTGGTGGTCGATTGATGCTGCCGATGTCTTCAAATCCCATGCTCTGTGCCATCTTTGTTTTGTGATTTTGGGTGACTTGATCAAAGAGAAAGTTTAGAATAGAACCAAAAGTGATTAAACAAGTGTGAGTATGTTTAATCTAAGCCGAAGCTCTGATACCACTTGAAGGATCGTGAAAGTACAAGATGGTTCTGTTCTTAGTTGAAATTGGCGGAAACAATAGCAACTACACAAGTATAATCGAGTAAACAGAAAGAATACTAATAAGAACACTGTTGTATTAAGCATTTGTTAATAAATGATTACAAATGAAAACTCTATCAAGAAGCACACTTAAAATGAAGTTTTACACAGTATTTATGCTAACTTAGAATCAAGACAGCCCTTGATTCTAAGGATCAGATCTAACACAGACCGTTGATCTTTTGTACAAAGCTAATAATACAAGTTTAGTCTAAACTAGCTAACTTTATTGAAGCGTCTTCTTTATGCATCATTACTTGCATGCTTGGAGAAGAGCATTATTATCCGTCATTGGTTGCACCATTGAGGTTCCTTCTGCCTTGAGTGTGTCAGTAGCTTTTGCAGAAAGTTGTTAGTGACGCTTGGCATGGATAGTCAGCTGCAACGATTTATCTTCAAGGTATAAGGCTGTCAGCAGCAAGGATGAGGATCAGCATCAAGATCTGTTGAACGCTGCTGATAAGCCTGTCATCAGCAACAAGTGTTGAACGCTGCTGATAAGCCTATCAGCAGCAACAAGTGTTGAACGCTGCTGATAAGCCTATCATCAGCATTTGTACTTAGAAGAGTTTTGTTGCAATCATTCTTTGGTTCTACAATAACCCTCATCATTTTATCCTTCACAGAAACACAATTAGAACACAATAGTTCACAGATATCATGCTTAGAAGAATCTGATGTGTCTGCCATGAAATCATGCTCCTTTGATGCAACAGGAATATCTTCATTCATTTCAGGTTCTATTTTCTGCAAGACGATCTCATCCTCAGAAATAGTTGTTGTAGAACCATTTTCTTCATAATTATTTGTTTCAGAACCACTAACTTCATAAACCATTTCTTCATCAGCTTCTGACTCTTCAGGTTCACTCTGATCCTCTTCAACTGTCTGGAAGCTTTCTTCAGTCATCACATCACTCTCGCTTGACTGAGCGCTTCACCCGATCGAACACTCTCACTATCACTTAAATCTGTAGAAAAATCACTTTCAGAATCACTCTGCTCCTCTAATTCTTCTTTGACCATGGCCATAAATGCTTGAGTTGTAACTTCACACTTTTTCTTCAAAGCTTCCCATAGATATCTTGAAGTTGGACACTTCCCGAAACTATGAAAGATTTCTTTTGGTAAAGACATTTGTAAAGTCGCACTCGTCTTCATCTCTCGAACATACATCTTCTTTTCTGTTTTAGTAAGAGCTGACAATGGTAAAGGAACATCATCTTGACCCATGAACGAATACGTAGGATGTATAAATTCTTCTAGGATGGGTAGGTCTTTCCAGCTAGTGTAATATGCTATGCACATAAGCCTCGGTGGCTGTGTTCCGATCTCATTATCATAGTTCAACATAGTCGAATCATCAGACAAATTCATCATCTTGAGAATCTTGTGAAATCAAAAAAAAATTTCCCTCCAAAAATATGAATTTGGGTGAACGAAAAATCCAAAATTACTCTCTTCTCAAAAACAGCACGAAACACTCATATAAAGGTACCCTCGAAGATTTGAACAAGAATATATATATATATATATTTTTTAATCTCTAGCGAACTTAAAAAGTTCGCCTGAAACTGCCTGAGCAAACTTGATAAGTTCGCCTATAACTGAATCAGCAAGTTCGCCTGAAACAGCTGAATTCTCAGGAAGAACAAAAACACGAACTTGGACCTCTGAAAATCATGATTTCTGATGCATATGATCGAATTTGATGAAATTAAACCATAGGAATGATTAGGAACTGATTAGGAACAATCCTATCGTATCAAATTCTTCAAACGAATCCAAAAATCAATCCAAAATGATCAAAATTTCTCCATTTTTGTCAAAAACACGAAAATGATGAAAAAGTATTCAAAATCAATGAACTTTGTTGTTGATCACGAAAAGACCATGAATCTGATGCTAATTATCAGCAAAAACTCTGATACCAATTGTAGGTCCTGTTAGGTGTGACGGATCTCTAGACTCGCGGTACGACACAGTCATAACGTGCGGAATCCATGATCAACGTGCAACGTGTAAAGCAATCAACAACACAGAGTAAATAATCCACTTTGTATTTCCACTACAAAACACTGTTTACACTTGGACTCTCTCTACTCTGGTTTCTAACTAATTCTAACTTGTAAACATCTATTTATAGGGAAACCACACAGACCACATGCACCACAGGTCAAACTTAGTAAGTTCGCCCCTCAAGATGCTTAGGCGAACTTGTTAAGTTCGCCTCTCTAAGAAGCTTGTGCGAACTTAACAAGTTCGCTAACTTACAACATAGAATTTTAACAACAGTTACAAAACATGTCCTAACATGGGTTTTGTGGCACGGACCATCATGACGGGTGATGGTCCGTTATGGGCGTAACAGACCGTTTTCAGGGGTGATGGTCCGTTACAGGCTGATTTTCCAAATTTTTCATTTTTGATCCTTGTACTTTCAATCATGCTTTCTATTGGTCCTTTTGGCTTTAATTTATTTGCTACTTTAGTCCTTCATTTGCTTAGGAATTTTCGATGTGTTACAAATCTCCCTTCCTTTAAGAAATTTCGTCCTCAAAATTAAGATGAAAATAGATGAGGATACTTAGTCCTCATCTGTTCTTCTAATTCCCAAGATTTATTAGCTCCGATCCATCCTTGCCATTGAACCAACACCATTGGTATAAATTTCTTCCTTAACTTCCATTCTTGAGTATCCAAAATCTTGATCGGTTGTTCAGTGAAATGAAGTTTATCGTCCACATGCACATCGTCTGGTGCAATAGCCTGAGTTGGATCGGCTAAACACTTGCGTAAGCAAGATACGTGAAATGTATTATGGATTCCTTGCAATGCTTCAGGTAGTTCTAATTTATAGGCTACTGCTCCTGTTCTTTCAATGATCTTGTAAGGTCCAATGTATCTTGGTCCTAACTTTCCTTGTTTTCTGAACCTTACATCACCTTTCCAAGGTTAAAATTTTAGCATTAGATAATCTCCAATTTGGAATTCTAATGGTCGACGTCGTCTGTCAGCATAACTCTTTTGTCGATCTTGAGCAGCTTTCAACCTTTGCTTAATCTTGATTATTTTATCTGTTGTTTCCTGTATGACTTCTGGTCCAGATAATTGGCTATCTCCTACTTCAGTCCAACAGACTGGAGTTCTGCACTAACTTCTGTATAATGCTTCAAATGGTGCAGCTTTAATACTTGATGGTAACTGTTGTTGTAGGAGAATTCGATTAACGGTGGGTGATTATCTCAATTACCTCTGAAATTGATAACACAAGCTCTTAACATTTCTTCCAGAGTTTGAATCATACATTCACTATGTCCATCTGTCTGGGGATGATATCCAGTACTCATGGTAAGTCGGGTTCCCAATTCTTTCTGGAAACTCATCCAGAATCTAGATGTGAACCGACTGTCTCTATCAGAAATAATAGAGAGTGGTATGCCATGGTGGCTCACAATTTCGTTGATATAGATTATGGCTAAGTTATCCATAGAGTAGCCTTCATTGATAGGTATAATGGGCTGACTTGGTCAATCTATCGACCACGACCCATATGGCATTGTGCCCTTTTTGTGTTTTGGATAATTTGGTAATGAAATCCATTGTAATGCGATCCCATATCCAGACAGGTATTTCCTATTACTGTAGCTGACCTGCTAGCTTCTGGTGCTCAATCTTAACTTGAAGACAATTTAAGAATTTATCTATGTATTGGGCTATTGATCTCTTCATGTTTGGCCACCAGTAATGTTTCTTCAGATCCTTGTATATTTTATTTGCACCAGGATGCACGGAATATCTTGATTTATGTGCCTCATTCATCACTTTCTCCTGAATGTCTCTAAGCTTAGGAATCCAGATTCTTTGATCGAATCTCATGATTCCATCATCTCCTTTGATACACAACTTTTGTTTCCCAACCATACATTTTTCTTGATATTCTCTTCTTCTAATGCTTTTGGTTGGATTTCTTTGATCTGTTCCATTGAATCTAATTTTAGATCTAATCATAGTGCTTTTACTTTAATTGGTTGACTTCGTTCTTTCCGACTTAAAGCATCTGCCACTACATTTGCTTTTCCTGGATGGTCCTTAATTTCACAGTCGTCATCATTAATGAGTTCCATCCATCTCCTTTGTCTCATATTTAAATCCTCCTGATTAAAAATATGTTAGAGACTTCTATGGTCTGAATATATCACACATTTGGTACCATATAGATAGTTTCTCCAGATCTTTAGAGCAAATACCATGGCACCAAGTTCTAGATCATGCGTGGTATAGTTCTTCTCATGAAATTTCATTTGGCGTGATGCATAGGCAATAACCTTGTCTCGCTGCATCAATATACAACCTAGACCAGTTCGGGAAGCGTCACAGTAAATTATAAAATCATCATTCCCGTCAGGTAATGCTAAGATTGGCGCACGACTGAGCTTTTCTTTGAGAATGTTGAATGTTTTTTCTTGTTTGGATCCCCATTCAAACTTCACTACTTTATGAGTTAGAGCAGTCAATGGTGTAGCATTCTTGGAGAAGTTTTGAATGAATCTTCTGTAATACCTAGCTAATCCAAGAAAACTTATAATTTCTGTTGGAGTCTTTGGGGCTTCCCACTTCATAACGGCTTCAATCTTACTTTGGTCTACTTGTATTCCATTCTTTTTTACAACGTGACCAAGAAATTGCACCTCTTGTTTCTAAAATTCGCATTTGGAAAACTTAGCGTACAACTTTTCTTTCCTCAGGTTTTCCAAAATGATTCTGAGATGATTAGCATGTTCTTCTTGGTTTCGGGAAGAAATAAGAATATCATCGATGAGTACGATGGCAAATTTATCCAGGAATGGTTTACAAACTCGGTTCATTAGGTCCATAAATGCGTCGGGGCATTTGTTAGACCGAATGACATAACTAGGAATTCATAGTGACCATATCGAGTTCTGAAAGCAGTTTTAGGTACATCCTCCTCTTGTACCTTCAACTGATGATATCCTGATCTAAGATCGATTTTTGAGAAATATTTGGCTCCTTGCAACCGATCGAACAGATCATCTATTTTGGGCAATGGATATCTGTTCTTTACAGTTAGTTTGGTTAGTTCTCGATAATCAATGCACATTCTCATCCTCCCGTCCTTCTTTACGAATAATACTGGTGCTCCCCAAGGTGAAGTGCTAGGACGAATGAATCCTTTGTTTTAGAGTTCTTGGATTTTTTTCATTAGTTCTTTCAATTTAGAAGAAGCTAGACGATACGGGGATCTTACAACAGGTTTAGCTCCAAGAATGAGTTTGATTCGGAATTCGATTTGACGATCGGGTGGAAGACCGGGTAATCACATACAACGAGAATATCCGTGATCTGTCATTCGGGTTTATTGTTTAAGGCATGAATTAAGAATATGTCGACTCCCTTAATCAATTGTCCCTTAGCTTTTGCTATAGAAATAATTTCAATCTTATTGGTCTCACTATCACACTGAATCATCAAACAACTTTTATCTGGTTTCTTAATCTTGATCGTTTTCTCGTCATAATTAATTTGGTCCTGGTATTCGTTTAACCAATCCATACCTAGGATAACCTCATATTCGTTCATGTTCATCGACATTAGTGTAACTAATACCTTATCATCACCAAAATTGATGACACAATCATGGTATGATTCGGCTAACCTAATCTGTTCACCACTTGTCGTTTCAACGACATAGGTATGAATAAGCGGAATCGGTTTTACACCTAAATATGGGGTGAATGCATATGAAACAAAACTTCTATTCGCCCATGTATCAAATAGAATCTTGGCGTAAATGTTATTTGGCCTTATTTTTTGGTTCATTTCCACTTCCTAAGATGAATACTCGTCCTGTGTCCTTATTCTAACCAATTGTTCCTTACTTAGGTGGTTTCGGAAAAGAAGTCCTATAGTGCCCTATCGCCCTATAATTAAAATATTTAACATTCGTGCACTAGGTTGTAGAATGGCCAAACTTCTTACAAGTTTGGCAGTTCATCCCTAGAACAGCTCTATTCGGGTTAAACCCTCCCCTTCTGGGAAATTTACTATTTCCCAGTTGTAACTTATAAACAAATTCGTCTAACTTTATCTTGTGGTCTATCTTTGGTGGCTCTTGAGCTGCCACCTCATCGTATATTACTTCACTCCGTTCAATAGCCAAATCCATCATTTCGGGTAAGATATATTTTAATAAGGTACGAACCTTGGGAGGAAGACCTTGAATATAGCATTTAACTCTCCTTGATTCAGGAGTCACCAAATGTGGCACCAACTTGGTCATTTCGTTGAATTTGGTGGTGTATTCCTGATGAGTCATGGCTCCTGTCTCGAACCAAAAAATTCTGATTCAATTTTATCCATAACATTTTGTGGACAGTATCGTTTCACAATTAAAGATTTGAGATCCTCCCAAGTTATCCTATCAGCATATGCTTCTCCTTTTGTCTTCTTGACTGATTCTCACTAGTCAAGAGCCTCATCCTCAAATAAATGTGTAGCAAATTTCATAGCTTGGTCTGCCCTACACTCGCTCATCTTTATTACTGCTTCCATAGATGAGATCCACTGCATTGTTGTAATGGCATCCTTCTTCCCATTGAAAGGTTCCAGGTGACAGTCGCTGAAATTTTTATAGTTGCATCCCTGACCATGAACTCCCATGCTCTGGTTCGCCATTCCAGCCGTTTCATGGGTTCGGGTCATGCCAATATTATTTCCTACCGTAGTGGTGTGAAGGATGTCTTCTGTTCGGGGAATTGCACCACTCATCCCTTTATTCATGTTTCCCTGACCGTTTGGATCTACCCTCCTTCAAAGAGCATCGTCGAAGAATCCACGTAGAGCCGTCTGGAGTACTCGGGTGACTTCAGGTACCACCACTCCTAGAAATTGAGCCTCGATCATAATAACCTCTTTTACATGGTGCTCAAGTTCAGTAGTCGCATTGGTGTTCGTGTCTGGGTCAATGTTTATGTTTCTCGTGTCGCGGGTGTGGGACCTAGTGTTGGGCCTCCTACCCCTACCTCTGCTTTGTCTTCTACATCTTTCTGCCATTAGTACCTACACACAGATGTATAGCATCGGAATTCATATAACCGGTCATAATCAAGAAATTCAGAAATTAACAACACTTGGCCAAAATGCCTTTAATTATCTGATTTCAAGGTATTTCCCGTTATATGTCGTACTGAATGTATACACCTAATATTATCCTGAGGCATTCCAAACTACTCTTAGAGTCCTAGTTTAAGTCTAGATACTATTCCTGTAGTATCTAAATCCCATAAACTGAGTCTCTGATACCAACTTGTGACATCCCGAAATAATCAAACGAATGAATAACAACGAGATAGTAATTTAATCAAAGAATAAATGAATAGCATGGGAGCGGTCTTGGGCTCGGCTCCATGGGCCGATATAGACCATGCATATAAAGAGGAAATCACCTCATCTTCCTCATTTCCAGCAACTCCTACACAAACCCTAGAGAGAGAAAGCTTGAGGTTCTAGAGAGAGAAAGATGGAGGAACAACATCAAGGATCTGATTTCTGCTCTATCTTGTTTCTCCAACATCCTTGACCGATTCTACACGAAGAACCACAAGTTTTGAGGTAAGAATCAACCTCATATCTGAGTTTTTCTTCAAAAATGGAATTTTAGGGTTTATGGGAATTTCAACAATAAAGGTTGGACTTTTATGCATGAAAAACGATTTAAAGCTCAGATCTAGCTTCATAGAAGCTAGATAAACGTTTTGAATGTAAAAAGTTAAGGTTTTGGATCAAAATCCGACCTGGAAACACTTGATGTTCTTTAGCCGACTCTCGAGTGTCGGCCACCTGCAAGTGCCGACACTCGGCGAGGAAGAAGATGATGAGAATCGGTCATATAAGAGAATCGACACTTAGAGAATCGGATCTTAAGATTCGGCCCTCTGAGAGTCGAGCCTGTAGGTCCTTCGGGTGTGGCGGATCGTCAAATGCAAGTGGGTCTACTAGTCGGACCGGGTGCGGAATGCCCGTGACTAGGTGGAGAGTCTAGCTAAGCAAAGTAAACCGACAAGAGAAAACACTTTAAACGTTCTTTGTATTATAAACACTTGAAGGTTACGGAGAAAAGCACTGAGGTTACAATCTGCGTATTTGCGTCTAAGCCTGCGTACTTAACTTCTGTCAACCTATCATATTTATACAAGACCTGATGCATGCATACTTAGCAAGTGCGCAGAGAAAAATGCTCTTGCGTACTTAGCAAGTACGCAAAGTTACTCTTGCGTACTTGCCAAGTACGCAGGAGCTTTCTCCTGCGCACTTACAAGTGCGCAAAACACTTGGAGAATTCTGCAACAATCAATATGTAAAAGTAAATACAACTCGATAAACTAATACATAAAGACTCTTACATACAAAGACAATTACAAACAATATAAAACAACCTAAGACTAAGACTCTATCTATCCAGAGTGTTTGTCACAGGAAAATGCTTCAACAAACTCCCCCTTGACAACAGCTCTGGATAATCTGCAGTCTTCGGTCTTCACAGCGCTTGATCTTCAGCTTCCATCTTCTTCTTGTAATCAAGGCAAAACTTAATCACCTTGTCATATTTAGAAGCAAGGAGCTTTGTCCACTCATCCGTGTAGACGCAGTAGCTTTCTGCTAGTACCTCCAGATCTTTCACAGAAAAGTTGATGAAGCGGACGTCATCAAAAATTTTGATCAGTTCCTTTGGCACCATATTCCCGCTCTCTGAACGTCCTTTACCCATGATCACAGCCTCGCTCGTTTTTGGATCTACGTACTAGTACCACATATCACCAAGAATATCCTGAGATATCTTGCTCAGTGGAATCTTAGTTTCACATCGCACTGGCTTGTATACCAATTTCATTAAGTGCTTCTTAGTCACAGGATGTACAGTGTGCTTATCCTTGACTCTCTTGGGCACTTGAGGCTTGAAGATCTCGAACTTCCCTGATCTTGCTTCTCGCTGCAGAACCACCCACAAACCCATCGCCACTGCGTGATTGGAATGACCCAACAGCTCTCGGTTTGCTAGGTTCACCAGGTCGTATTTGGCCAAGGAGCTGAACGCTTCACTGGTGGGTTTCAAGCATTGAACCCCGCTAGATCTTTTGATAGCGAACATCCTTACAGCCAAGATCATCCCTGTTGCTTCGTGTTTGTCTATTATAGACGTCTTTTTCCACACAGGAGCTGGACCCTTTGATGAAGTAGAAGGCATGTCTGTTTCTTTCGGTGCCTCTGGGTCCACAGGTTCAGGGTCAACTGGGGAGGCTTTAGTCGAGGCTTCTACATTACTGGCCTGCTCAACTGAACCTGTGTCGAGCGGAGCGTCGAAGGATGGAAATTCAAAGATCTCTCCATCTTCTAGCTCGCACTCTCCTTCCCCGTCACCCTTGGGAATTTCGATCACAACATCTTCGTCATCATCATCCCAATCGTCACCAGAGTCGATCTCTCCTTCTTCTAGATTGAAGATAGCATCGATCTGTGCTTCTTTTGAATAGTCAGGCTCTAGATATAGGATCTCATCATCAGATAAGTCCTTAAGTACTTCAGCCACTGACTTTCCTTTATCACCACCACCACCAAAGGTATCACCACCCTCTTGATGAGTCGACTCCCCCTGAGCCATTGGAACAGCAGAGATGGGCACAATTGCTAAAGCTTTGGGCTCATCTCCACTAGGACCGGCTTCGGGATCCTTGTCCCTGTCATCATCCTTAGTCAGGTCGAACGGATGACACGCCTCATCACCAGTAGTAGTCCTCTTCTCCTTTTCTTTCTCTTTGTCCTTCTCCCCCTGAACATCAAGCTTCTTGGTCAGATCAGCAATCAGCTTGACCATCAGCTCATGCTCTTTCCTTTGAGCATCAAACCTCAGCTCCAAGGACGACCCGTGACCCAGAAGCATTTCATTTATCTTGGTTAGGAGCTCGTTCTGGGCAATGGCGTTCTTCAGTCGTTCCTCAGTCCCCGTTCTCTAGCTACGAAGGATTCTGACTTCGTCTACCAAAGAATTGATCTGTGCTTGTTGAGCGTCAGACTCCTCCTTTGATTTTCGAACAGTCTCCAGTAGTGCAGCAACTTGGGTTTCCATAACATCTATCCTTGCATCATTCGGATCAGGATGTCTGGATGAGGAAGCCTCGGCAGTGTGAATAGGGGAGGAGAATATGGTATCAAAGTCAAACCCTTGCGTGAAATCTCCATAATTGAAGGGTTGACTGAGAGGCTCAGTGGTGGTAGTTGGGATGGAAGATGTGACGAGAGTTGTTGGGGTAATGATAGGGGTGATGGTGACAGACTCCGTGACAGTTGGAGTAGTCACCTGTCACCGCCACCGGGACAGATGTAGTAGGGAGGGTCACCGTCACAGGAACCTCCTCTGTGACTGCCGTGACTGCCACGTCAACTTGAACTTGTGGCGTTCTCCTCCTTCGGTTAAGCTGCTGTGAAGGTGGGGTGGAGGCTGAATCCGGACTGGCAGCTGAAACATGTACTTGCTGCACAATCGGGACCTCTACCACACTGGGGATAGCAACCTGTTGCCTATCACCCCTGTTCTTATGAACACTCTCCCTTCTTTGTCTTTGTATAGCCGCGTCAGAGTTAGAATTTGGCTCATATTCGCTGCTTGAGCTTTGTCACTTCCTTTTGGAGGACGACTCAGGTAGGGTTACTTAGCCGATCTCCTGGGGTGTGCTTGCGATGGTGCGTCATCGGAATAAGAAGAATCTGATTCTGTTGCTTCTGAATCGGATTCCTCAGCACCACCATCACCTCCTTCGTTGTCTCCATCCTCAGACGAACCATCATCACTCTCCATTTCCTCCTGTTGTTGCTCATCAGAGTGTTCACTATGTTCAGGCTCAGAGTTGTGGCTATACCTGTTCCAGTCATCAGGTGCCACAAATGCTTCATTGATTAGGTGGCCAAAGAGTTCAGTATACATAGGGGTAGGTTCTACGCTGCCTGGCTTTATGAATTGAGCGAATACTCTCTTGTCCACCCTCTTGACTTGCAGTCTCTCCCCTATAGCGGGAAGGTTTGGCAACGCGTCATCTATCAAGAGTTGCATAAATCTAGGGTACAATAAGAATCTAAACTTCTCTGCTGTGTTGATCTGGTCATTGATGGCCTTGAAAATGTAGCGAGAGAAGTTGTAACCTCTATTAAGAGACAAGCCCACCATGGCTGCTGCAAGGTCATGACCCATGGCATCTTTACCAGCTTTCCTTGACGAGATGCACGCGATCATGACGTGGGCAAAATACCGCCATTGGTCTAGTACCCACATCTTTTTGTATGAAGCATAGTCCCTCGTGCCGACGTATCCCATTCTTTGCCTCCAACACCCATCCACATAGTAGTCTGGATAGGCTGTCGGGTCGGTAGCAAGGTCTCTTAACTGCACGACCCTTCTTATGGTGTCTTAAGAAAAAGCGATAGCCTGACCAGCAACGGTAGCCCTTATGACATTGGGGGATACCATGCAGTCGTGTTCCGCTGTCTCCCAAAATTGTTCCAAGTATGGTCTTGACACGGTCGGGTCAGCTGAGATCGCATAGCTGATTCTTGAGCGGTTCAAGAAGTCAACTATCTCCCTATATTGCAATGCTGCACCTTTCCATTCAGGTTGAGTGTTAGCTAACAGGTTGAATTCGTTAGTAAATGCTCGAGCCATAATCTGCAAAAACACACAGAAAACATAATTAGAACAACACGTATCTTTGGAAATGAACAAACATGACTCAGTATAGTAGTTACTCTTTGAACAAAATTTTCAGACTTAGAATTTTTCCCAAGTGTTGGTCCGGCGCACTTGCTAAGTGCGCAGTCTTTTCCTCTTGCGTACTTAACAAGTACGCAAGAAGTACTTCTTGCGTACTTGCTAAGTGCGCAAGAACACCACTTGACAAAAATTCCAGAATATTGAAAAATAAACTGATCGTTCAAAAAGCGGGTCGAATAGGTCGCCACTAGGTCGGAATCAATTATTCTAACCTATGGGACCAGTATCAACACCACAAACTACCTACACATGACCAATTTTGACCTAAAAAGTCGCCCGACCCACTGTCGATTCATATTCAACCAACGGATCAAAATCGAGGACCAAAACGGATGAATGGGAGTCGATTAAGTTTTCTAATCCGGTATTAGTGATAAGAAATTACCCAAACAACCCCAATTTTACCCAAAAATTCAAGAATAAACATAAATTTTTTTAAGTCGAGAATCGGTCCAAATTTCACGAAATTATGGATGGAATTAGCCTAAATTCTCACCAAATCGATGTAATGAGATGATGAAACTAGAGACGGGACGAAAAGATAGTTTAGGAACGCTCGGTTTTGAGTAAAAATTTGCAGAGGGAATTTATCGGTTTGAATGTGATGAAACTGAGAAAATTTTCTAAGTCCCACTTTTATACCCTTCACTAATCAGTCGTGCGTACTTGTTAAGTGTGCATGAGTTAATTCTTGCGCATTTGCAAGTGCGCAAGATTTAACTCTTGCGCATTTACAAGTGCGCAAGCTTTAACTCTTGCGCATGCTTTAACTCTTGCGTACTTGTTAAGTACGCAAGGCTTACTTCGTGCGAACTTGACAAGTACGCACAACCCTTAAGTGCGCAAATTTTAAACTCAGAATTTATGAAGTATTTCAAGTCAAATAACGAACAAGATAAAAATATTCAATCAGGAGGATTCAAATACAATTCAGGAAGGTTAAACACACATATTTTTGGCTTTTCTGAATAAAATTGAACTATGCATAAACTTAAAATCCTTTTGATCATTTCTAATAAAATATACAAGAATTCACACAAACTATTTTTGTTCAAAGACACGAGCAGAGGATCATATCAGGCTATCTTTTAGCAAAAACGATACAATATAAATATCAAAGAATATGCGATCATGTCATGGATTACTATTTATTCATACGTATTAAGCACATAAACAAGTAATTCAAGTTGACAATATTATAAGATTGGAAACTATAAGCATCTTTGTATCACATTCTTGTGTATTAAGGTACTTTTTATAAGATATACAACGTGTACCCTACTGATATGCTATACTAATGTAAACTGCATTATCTCAAGACATCTAAGATTTTCCCAATGTTTTTTCTAAATTGTCATAATGAAGTTACATCTATTAGCACATGAAAAATCAAGCAGAATCCATAAGGATTATCAGGAATCATAAGATTCATTTGTCTTGGTTTCATTTGATTTTCTTCATTGAATATTGGTATGATGATTCAGGATAATATATATGGTGTTTGAGTTTTAAGGTAAGGGAATCCAACTTTTACTTGGATTTGATTTCAATGAATCAGGAGTGATTCAAGGGTGAATACATGCTCAACGGTTAATGTAGAGACATGTCTTGATTCAATCTCTCCTTGCATACTTGTGAGTATGGGCAGTGAGATGAACCGCATTAATTGTGCTAACGACATAACCCGAAACTGACCTCAAAAGAAAATTATTGCCAAAATCTAACATCCTATATTTGATAATGATCTTTTCTATTCTTTTACGCACACACACTTGCAAACATGGGTTCAAATCATAGTTGTAATTTAGATTTAGTTTCCACACTACTAGTGATTCAAAGACGCATACAGCCTACTGACAATTTAAATTACTTGTAAATAAGCAGATTAAAAACACAATAATTTAAACAATTAAGTAAGCATGACGCAATCATTTCCCATATGAGCAGTCTGTGACGTTTAGATCATTTCTGATGTACTATCATTTCCTCTTTTCTCAAGTTAACTTTGAAATTTTCTCCATTTTTTTTTGTAAAATATTTTGAAACTTAAAAGAACTATACAGAAAATTTAAAAGAAATAAAATTTAACTTCCATGAATTGAATTGATTTAAGAAAAATTAATTTTCACTCTAGATTGAACATTCCTATCAAGTTGACAAGATGCTCAAAACGGGATCGATCAAATGCCTTTGTGAAAAGGTCAGCAAGATTGTCATCCGTGTAAACTTTTACAAGTTCAATTAAATGCTTTTTAGCACAATCACGGATGAAATGATGGCGAATCTCTATATGTTTAGTTTTGGAATGTTTCATCGGGTTATTTGTGATGGACATGGTGGCATTGTTGTCAATGAATAATGGAGTTCCAGTGAAGTTTAATCCGTAGTCTCTCAATTGTCCGTAGTCTCTCAATTGCTGTTGAATCCACAATATCTGAGAACAACCGCTCGCTGCAGCAATGTATTCTGCTTCACAAGTTGAGACAGAAACCGTTGACTACTTCTTGCACTGCCAGGAGACCAGTCTGTCTCCTAAGAATTGACATCCACTAGAAGTTGACTTTCTATCAAGGTTACAACCGCCATAATCTGAATCAGTGTATGCTTTGAAGTCGAATGACTGCTGCTTAGAGTACCAAAGACCCAATCGGGGTTTCCCTTTCAGGTATCTGAAAATTCTCTTCACGGCTATCATATGTGACTCCTTCGGTTGAGACTAAAACCTTGAGCATAAGCACACAGCAAACATTATATCGGGTCTTGAAGCTGTGAGATACATAAGTGATCCCATCATCCCACCGTACAATCTACTATCTACATCCGTTCCATCTTTGTCAGGATGCAGACCATGATTGACTGGGATAGGTGTGCCATAAGTACTGCTATCATTCATCTTGTATTTTGATAAGATGTCTTGCACATACTTAGTTTGATGTAGATAAGTGCCATCCTCTCTTTGACTGACTTGCAGACCCAGGAAGAATGACAATTCACCCATATTACTCATTTCAAGCTTGGACTTCATCACCTGCTCGAATTCCCTATACATCCCTTCATTGGTAGATCCAAAGATAATGTCGTTGACGTATACTTGTACAAGAAGAATGTCACCTCCTGCTTTCCTAATGAAGAGAGTCGAGTCAATCTGTCCACGGTCAAAACCCATTAGACAGTAAATGATTAGATAATGTCTCATACCATGCCCGCGGTGCTTGATGAAGACCATAAAGTACTTGTCGAGCTTATACACTTTATTGATATTATGCGGATCTTCAAAACCAGGAGGTTGAGTGACATAGACCTCTTCATGAACTTTATCATAAAGGAAAGCACTCTTCACATCAAGTTGATAGACCTTGAAGCCTACATATGTGGCATAAGCCAAGAACAGTCGAATGGCTTCAATTCTAGCAACTGGGCATATACTTCTGTGTAATCCAAGCCCTCTTGCTGATAAAAACCCTGAACAACCAATCTTGCTTGGTTCTTCACAACAACATGACGATCATCCGTCTTGCATTTGAACACCCATCTGGTTCCAATTGGTTGTAAGCCTTTTGGCAAGTCAACTAAATCCCACACGTGCAACTTTTGAAATTGAGAGCCTCCTTCACATTCTCCGGCTCTAACTGGGACACGAATGCAGCATGCAGACATGTTTCCATGACACCAGTGTTAAGTATCTCTGTGTAAAGACTGGTGTCCTCAGTGATGGTTCGATGACGAGTCTGAACACCGGCATAAGGATCACCAATAATGTTGTCGATTGGATGATTCCTATGCACTCTCATCTCTGGTACAATCGGTTCCTGAATTTCTGGATCAAGATTCGTGCTTAACTCCCCCATTTCCTGTGTTCCAGAGGAAGAAGATTCAATGTTGATTGGATCAGCTGGAGCCTCATTTCCTACAGTTGTGTTAGGATTGGCGACAAGAACATCTTCACTGTCATCACTGTCATGAGTTCCAGATGTAGATGCAGCATTGGAATCAAAAGTTACAATCGGTACAGTAGCACGAGTAGAGAAGCTGGAGTCACTGTTGCCACCCAATAATTCATAAACATTTGCGGCGTCAACTGCAGATATATCAGGAAGATTGAATGACTTGAATAGCGCATCAAAATCAAAACCCCAAGCTGGACCTATTGGTTCGGGTGGAATGTTGTGTTTACTACAATCCACTTCAATCATTCCTCGACAGTACGAGTTCCTATGTTGTACACTCTCTCGCAAGGCGAGTTGGCAACGTATCCTAAGAAGATGCCTTCCACTGCTTTTGCATGAAACTTAGACTGGCGGTCTTTGTACTGTAGCAACAAGGAAAAGGAACTACCAAAAGGAACTAGGTAATCAAGATTGGGAAGTCGATTGTTGATCAACTCGTAACAAGTCTTATTGTGCCTCTTCACAACCAGAACTCTGTTTAAGACGTGACAAGTTGTATTAACGGCTTCGGCCCAAAAAGTGACAGGAAGCTTTGCATCCGACAGCATAGTCCTTGCAGTCTCAATCAGTGTTCTGTTCTTCCGTTCAGCAACTCCATTCTGCTGAGGCGTGTACAGCGTGCTGAATTCGTGACGGATCCCTTTCTTGAGACAGAAAATCTCCATCAAATTATTCTTGAACTCAGTTCCGTTGTAGCTCCTTATCCTTCTAACTTTCAGCTTGCAAAGAGATTCCAAGCTCAGGATCAAGTATTGAAGAATATCAGCAGTCTCGTCTTTAGTACCTAAAAAATGCACCCAAGAAAAACGTGAGAAATCATCAGTTACTACTAGACAGAACGACTTACCTCCAATACTCCTGATACTTATGGGGCAAACAGATCCATGTGTAATAGCTCCAAAGGGGTATCAATAGAGTTTTGGAGCTTGGGCTTGTGAGACTTCCGTTGTTGTTTGCCATTTTTACAAGGCATACAGTCATCTGCAATGGTAAACTCAGCTTAGGAACCCCGGTTACCAAACCGTTTCGGACAAGATGATTCATTTTTGGATACGAAATATGTCCGAGTTTCCTATGCGACAAGATGGAGTCAAGCTCTGTCGCTTTGGTAAGCAAACAAGTAGCAACTAATGAGGTGGTTGTTGCCACGCTCATATCGATCTGATAGGTGTCGTTTGTTCTTGGCGCTCGCATCAGGATCCATTCTTTGAGAACTTCAAAACCCGGTTTGAGAATCAGGCATTCTGAATTGTCAAACATCACCGAGTACTCCTTATCACACATTTGGGAGACACTCAACAGGTTAAGCTTCAGCTGCTCGCAGAAGTTGACATTGTCAAAGCTGACACAACCGTTCGAAACCACGCCTTGACACGTGATGCTGCTGCCTTTTTCTCCAGCAAAGGCCACATAGCCGCCTCTGAATGGTTTAACGTCTTGAAGCAAGGCCATGTTTCCTGTCATGTGCAAGGAGCATCCACTATCTACATACCAGCGGTTAGAGATAGTACCCTTCGGACGTCCCTGCACGAATCACAAAAGAATTAGTTAGATTTGGAGACCCAAGCCATTGTGGTCTTGGGTCGTCCATCCTTTTCAAAATAAACTACTTCCTTTAACTCACAGTCATGATGACTGTTCAAAATTGATGAATCTTTAAAAGAATTAGAATTGGGAGATTGAGATTTTTTGGATTTGGTAGTCCAGGATCTCTTCTGTTTCTTAACTGGAACAGGAGACTTTGGTTCAACTACAGCATGTGAACTTGTGGAAGCTTCACCTGATTGAACTGAAGTCAGCTGTTCAAGCTTTCTCAACCTCTTGTTTCTTCTTCTTCTTTGTGGCTTAGAAAGTCTCGCCACAGTTTTCTCACCAGTGCGTGTACTACCGGAGGTAGATACACAAGGTACATCAGGTTGCGTTACCTTTCTTGAAACAGATGGTTTAGCTTCAGATTTGATCTTAGGCTTTACCATCGGTTTGACTGGTGGTTTCACCACATTTTCCTTTGGATGTTTGGGAGATGGTTTCACTGGTGGCGACCTGGGGATAACAGGTGGTTGTGAAACAACAGGCCGTTTCCCTTCTTTCTTCGAAGGACAGTTCACAAAAATGTGACCAACCAAGCCACAGTGAAAATAGTTCCTCTTGTCTACATAAGTTCTCTTGTAAGGCTCATTAGATCTGGCCTTAGAGAACTCAGCATTATGAGAAGGAGGAGTTGGTTTATGAACATTAGTCTGAACCTTTGCAGTTTGGTTTTTGGGGGTATAGTATTTTTCCAAATTTTCTTTATACCCAAGCCCATAGTGAGCTGAAAAAGCCTCTTTCTTTGCTTGGTTAAGACTTTTATACCCCCCCCCCATAAAGCATTACCTTTAGATTATCATTTGTTTCAATGATATCGGGTTCAGTTAAAATGCAATTATCACCATTAGTGATAACGTTTTTCTTTACCTTTTGTTCAGTGAACAACTCCTCAGATACTGCTCCTTCAGGGCAAGAGTTAACTAACCCATCTTCAGAAGTAGTAACAAACTCCTCACTAGATGTGGAGTTAGCCTTACTTGAGGATTCATCCTTTTTAGGGGAATCATCCTTATCAGAGGACTCATCTAGACAAGTGAGATCAATGTCTATTAAGCTATTGACAAACTTCCCGCTCACTGGTGGAGGAATGGCATTAGTACCCAGCCCTAACCCATTCAGTTGCCTCACTACAGACTCGTAGTGTTCCACCACAAAGCGAGAGTTTTTCAACTTCTCATTAGTGCATTTTAACTGCAGGATCTCATTTTGCAGTTTGTTGATTTCATTGTTCCGTTTTTCTAACCCCCTGTATGCAACATCTAAGTGAAGCTGTTGATCACTTATTTTTAGAAAATATTCACACTTTTCTTTTTTCAACGTTTCAATAGAATCTTTAAAACGTTTTTCATTTTCTTTGTAGTTTAGAGCTGCCATACTTAGGGGTTCGATTTTGTCTTGGAGCCTAGAATTTTCAAGTTTTAGCCCTAGACATTTAGAACATGAAAAAAAAGTGAAAGGGTTAGAATCTACCTCAGACGATGAACTTGTTGTTTCTCCAATGGCCATGAGAGCAACAGTAGTGGTTAATTCCTCTTCATCAGCTACAGAAGCTTCCTTTTCTTCAATTTCCTTCACCTTCTCTGTAGCAGTTGTAGATTCTTCTAGGTCAGCCATAGAAGCTTCACTTTTCTCTGCTTCCATCATCTCCATGATCTCAGCCATGAGACCAACCTGGGTTTGTGCGATGATGGCATCCTCAAGATGAACACCCCAATCAAAGCTTTCATCCTGTTGGGCTACCAGTGCATTGGACGTTCCAGCTTAGCTTTGACTTTGGTGGTTTGAGTTGTTGTGGCCATGGCTGTTTCCTTGGCTGGGTCGGGTAAAACCAGAGGCCGGTGCTCTGTCTTTCTGACACTCATGAGCAAAGTGTCCATAGTTCAGACACTTGTAGCATTTGGCCTTAGATTTGTCAAACCAGACCTTGGCATTAGGATGCCCGCCAATAAACTTTCTTCCAGTTCTGTTCAGGAAACGCTTGGCTCTCCTCAAAGGCATGGCCATATTCCATTGAATATCAATGTCCTCCATGTCATCAGGATCCACTTTATTAAAATCTTCTTCAATCGTCTCTGGATCAATAAGCTTGCCACCTATGAAATTCTCATATGCAAGCATACAAGATGAGAATAGTGCTACATGATCTTCAGCTATTCTGGCTATAGCTGAGTGGTTAGCTGAAGACGTAGAAGGAGGATTTCTTGAGGTATTTTGATGATGAGACCCCAACCCTGATCCTGAAGCATAGCAAGCATGACCACCACACCCAGTTGAGTGGTCTTCTTCAGTAGGATTTCCAGTGAAGAGGGCAATTCCAGAGCCCGATGACTTGGATGTAGAAGTCGTCCCATGATACATAGAAGGGTCTTGTATCTGGGGTCTTCTAGAGCTCTCCTTTCTTCTTAGGTTCATGTCATGAGCTTGAACCTTTCCTATTGCCTCCTCAACTGTCAACTCATAGAACTTAGGATTTTCCCTCATCAGGGTTGTGTAGATCTCAAATTTGGGTGGTAAAGCATCCAAAAACTTTTCCACCATCTCTTCATCTGGATACTTGAGTTCAAAAGCCTTCAACTCAGTCTGTAAATGATAGAATCTAGAGATGAGGTCATCTAAAGATTCGTTCTCTAAAAATCTGAAGCACTCATACTGCTTCCTGAGAAGATCCCTCTTACTCTTCTTGATGTCACTATTTCCTTCGAATCTCTTCTGTAAAGCTTTCTAGAGATCCTTAGAATTTTCATACCATCGGAAACTGTGTAACAATTCCCGAGTTAATGCCATAGTGATCGAACCAAGTGCCTTCTTTTCACGATCATAAGCTTTATTTTCTTCGTCAGAAAGCTTAGAGATAGGTTTGGGCATGGTTTCATCAAGATAAATGTGTGTGGGATGCTTATATCCCTCAAGGATTGGTATCCATAGTGATGAGTCGATATAAGAAATGTAGTGCTCGAAACATGTTTTCCAATTAGAATAATCGTTCACATTCAGCAACTTTGGTTGTTTATGTGGTGTACCGATCTCAGTATCGTAATTCAACAGGTTTCCAAGATTCTGAAGATTCGACATAGTGAACACTTAGTGTAGGTCCCCTGGTGTTAGATCAATTGACGTATAGGAGATGAAACCAATCAACAGAGTGCGGAATCCTCTGTGATTAGCTTGAACAAGATGACTAGATACGATGAGAACAAACACAAGTATATAAAACTTTGTCTATTAGCATCAAACAACTGATTACAAAGGATTTTCTCTCAAGAACTTGTTCAGACCTATTTTCTACAAGAACCCTAACAACTATTTATACTCACAGACTCAGGTTGCGTACTTGCTAAGTACGCATCACAAACTCTCCCTGCGTACTTGCTAAGTACGCATCCACTAAAACAACCGAAAACACACATGAACAAAGACTCAAATATACAACTCGATCAGATACAAACGACTCTCATAAACTACAAACAATCTTCAAGCTGCTTGTCACAAAACATGCAGCTTGTCACAAAACATGCTCCAACACTTAGTAAAATTTCAGAAAAGTCAGACACAGTTGCGCACTTGTTTTTGGCCTTGCGCACTTGAGAAATGGTCTTGCATATTTAGATTTCCTCTTGCGTACTTGTAAGTACGCAGGAGTAAATAATAAGTACGCAGGATATAACTTAAGTTCGCACAAGATCAGTCTTGCGCATTTATAAGTACGCAGGAGATAAGTCTTGCGTATTTAGTAAGTACACACAAAACTGTACTTTTTGCTAGAAATGGTAAGTACGCAGAATACCTTTTCAGCAACTTTCACCAAACTTTTCCGGTCACCTGAAACTCGCCGGAGATGGTAAAAATTCGTCTGATGATCAATGCAAATGAGCCAAAGGGTTAGAAACTTGTTTCTAGCCAACCTTTGATGCTCAAAACACTCAAATACAGAACAAAAATCAGTTTTTGAGTGATTTTTGTTTCTAAAATAGTGCTCAAGAGCTACCCCTATTTTAACACAAAAATCAATAAAAATACCTCTTTTTGCTTGTAAAAACTCTCCAAACTCACTCACAACACTCGAAATCAGGAGCAATGCTCTGATACCACTTGTAGGTCCCTCGGGTGTGGCGGATCGTCACATGCAAGTGGGTCTACTAGTCGGACTGGGTGCGGAATGCCCGTGACTAGGTGGAGAGTCTAGCTAAACAAAGTAAACCGACAAGAGAAAACACTTTAAACGTTCTTTGTATTATAAACACTTGAAGGTTAAAGAGAAAAGCACTGATGTTACAATCTGCGTATTTGCGTCTAAGCCTGCGTACTTAACTTCTGTCAACCTATCCTATTTATACAAGACCTGATGCCTGCGTACTTAGCAAGTACGTAGGGAAAAATGCTCTTGCGTACTTAGCAAGTACGCAAAGTTACTCTTGCGTACTTGCCAAGTACGCAGGAGCTTTCTCCTGCGCACTTACAAGTGCACAAAACACTTGGAGAATTCTGCAACAATCAATATGTAAAAGTAAATACAACTCGATAAACTAATACATAAAGACTCTTACATACAAAGACGATTATAAACAATACAAAATAACCTAAGACTAAGACTCTATCTATCCAGAGTGTTTGTCACAGGAAAGTGCTTCAACAGACCCTCCGATGAAACACTGAGAATTGGTACCCTAGCACAACACCAAGTCCTGAAAGCAAGATTAGGCAACACTCATGAGTTCCTGGTGACTTTCCTTGCCAACACTTGAGTGTCGCTGGCGACTCTCCCAGCCGACACTCATGTGTGACAGACGACACTCTCGGCCGACACTCCTGGCCGACTCTCTCATGTCTTAGCTGACTCTTGCATTAAATAATAGAATTGGTACTTCGACTTATATGCAGATCAGCATATGCATTAGTAATAGTTAAAACCTCACATTCGCGTTGAATACTGGTAGACAGGTCAGTTCTATGTGCCACCTATGTGTTACGTGAAAATATTTTCCAATGTTTTGAGGCTGAGGTGTATACGTAAACTGAATGAAAGTTATGAATGTTATATATAGCCTTATGTGTTATATGACAATACGTTAAGAATACAAAAAATGACAAGTATGAATAAGCAAATGAAATGAAAGTATGACATAACATATAAGAATGAAATCTAGCTTTATATCCATGTATATGTATTGTTTGCTATGATATGAAAGTATGACATAACATATAAGAAAGAAATCTTGCTTTATATCCATGTATATATTGCTTGCCATGTAAGAATAAACGCTATGGACGGAAACGACCATAACGCCTACTTTGGTAGACGGACGACCACCCGACTATTATGCAGCCTGAATTAAAAGTCTAGAAAGGTAGACTAAACTAAGGCTACTACGGTAGATTTAGTCCCTCAATCGATGAACGACTGTATAATTAGTTCGGGTGGGAAACAGATGCCTTAGGACAGACAAACAGTTATGACGGACTACGACGTTAGTACAGTTGTAAGATATGACGGACTACTATGGTAGGAAGGTTATAAAATATGACGGACGTCTAAAGGTTTGTTGGGCGGTTGTAAGAAAGTAATGACGTATAGACACTAGTGGTCGGATGGTTGTAAGTATGGCGGACTACGACGGTAGATCGTGACGTTTGTCTTTCTGACTCACATAATCAATATCGGGCTGATCCCCTTTATGTGTAAGACCAAAGAAGGTACAAATGAATGTAAGAATGTATGTACCTATATACGTACTCACCTATGAAGGAAATATGAAAGAAAGAATTGAAGGGACAAATATATACACATTTATATATTTACACTTATGAAATATAACAAGAAAGAAAATGATTATGCGTATTTGTCTTAAACTAGAACGCACCAGCTTTAGCTGACTTTTAGTATGCACTTCAGATAAAAGGAAGAAAGGATGGGCGAAGGCATAGAGGCTACCTGGCTCAAGAATGACATCCTGTCGAATTATTTATGTGTTAAGACAATGTTTCTCTGATTGTTAAGACTACCGTTGTTTACTTTTAACAGAATGATGAATGCTTCTGCTGCAGTTGCATGTTTTAAATTAAACTTCAGTATTCTAATGACTATGTTTATGAGTAAATCCAACAAGTAAGGTCTCCCAAAAAGGGGGCCTTACAGGTTGGTATCAGAGCTTTAGTTTCAGAGATTCAGACATCCCTAAATGTCAGGATTCAAGCTGATAATGGGATCAACGCAGGGATGTAAGTTCGGGTAGCCAACGCCAATGCCAGCACAGTAAGTAAGTAGTAAAGTTAATTCATGTAGTTAGGAATAGATGCCTTAACTTAGAACACATAGATGTCAATGTCACCACTGATGTGAAGAGTTTTGAACCCAAAAAGCAAAGCAAATTATTAATCACAAACCGGTCACTTTTATTAAGAATTTACCTTGGTCGTACTATTCTAAACTATGATCTGAAGGAATGACATTGCTGTATTCCCTCTTACTTATCAGGAACTTAGAATCTATGGCTGGTAGAAGAGTAACTGGACGTCGTGGCGGCCGTACCGGGTGAGTCGGTAGACCACCATTGAATCGAAGATGTAATGATGAGGAAAGTGTACATGTGGAATGAGAGGAATGTGTGCACATGGAACATACATTAAGTGTGCACAAAACTACTATAACTCCATTGGGAGAAGGCAATGAAGGATCACTACGACTGGAACCCAAAGTTAGGGATGTTATTGCCCGTGAAGTGGTCCTGACTCTGAAAGACATACTGCCCGACTTACTGTCTGAGGTGTTAAAGAAAAGTAAGGAGGAGGAAATAGAAAACCTTGGAGAGAAAGTTTATGATAGTGATGGGGACGAGGTGAACATAGGACTGGCCACCAAATGATGCACTTATAAATTCTTTAAGGACTATGACCAGCTAAAGTTTGATGGGAATAAGGATTCTGTGGATACCTTCGAGTGGATCGAGAGAATGAATGGGGTAATCAACATAAGCTAGTGTCGACCCGATCAAGCTGTTAAGTATGTTGCTCACTCTTTCACCAACGAAGCACTGAGTTGGTGGAGGAATATTCAGAGAACTAAGTCACCAATTACATTCAGGAGGATAACTTTGGAGGACCCGATAACAATGATGATCTAGAAGTTCTGCCCTCATAACGAGATCGATAGGGTAGCAATCTGATGCTCAACAAGCACAGATTAATTCGTTGTTGGACGAAGTTAGAATTCTACGAAGCCAAAGAACGGGGAAAGATGAGAGACTGAAGAACATAATGGCTCAGAATGAGCTTCTAATCCAGACAAGCAACATGATTCTGGGGTACAGGTCGTCTCTTAAGCTGAGGTTTGATATGCAGAAGAAGGAGCATGAGCTGATGGTCAAACTAATTGTTGATCTGACCAAGAAGCTTGATGCTCAGGGGGAGAAAGATAAGGAGAAGGAGAAAGAGAAAGAAAAGACACCTACTAGTGATGAGCCTTGTCAACCTGTCGACTAGAAAAAGGATGATGACAAAGACAAGGATCCCGAAGTCGGTCCTAGTGGAGGTGAGCACCAAGCTTTAGCGATTGTGCCCATCTCTGCTATTCCAATGGCTCAGGGGGAGTCTTCTCATCAGGAGGGTGGTGATACTTCTGGTGGTGGTGGTGACAAAGGAAAGTCAGCGGCTGATGCGCTTAAGGATCTATCTGACGATGAGATTTTATACTTAGAGCCTGACTATTCCAAGGAAGCACAGATCGATGCTTTCTACAACCTAGAAGAAAGAGAGATCGACTCTGGTGATGATTGGGATGAAGAGGATGAGGATTTAGTGATAGAAGTTCCCAAGGGCGACGGGGAAGGAGAGTATGAGTTAGAAGATGGAGAGATCTTTGAAGTTCCATCCTTCGAAGCTCAGCTCGACACAGGTTCAGTCGAGCATGCTAGTAATGTTGAAGCCTCGACTGAAGCCTCCCCAGTTCACCCTACATATGTGGATCAGGAGGCACCGAAAGAAAAAGATATGCCTTCTACTTCATCTAAGGGTCCAGCTCCTGTTTGGCAGAAGACGTCTATCATAGACAAACAAGGGGCAAGAGGGATGATCTTGGCTGTAAGGTTCGAGGAGGATAAGCAGTTGTTCGCAATCAAAAGATCTGGGGGGTTCAATACTTGAAACCAACCAGTGAAGCGTTCAACTCCTTACCCAAATACGACCTTGTGAACCTAGCAAATCGAGAGCTGCTGGGTCATTCTAATCACATAGTGGCGATGGGTTTGTGGGCGGTTCTACAGCTGGAAGCAAGATCTAGGAAGTTTGATGTGTTCAAGCCTCAAGTGCCCAAGAGAGTCAAGGATAAGACAGCAAGACATCCTGTGACTAAGAAATCCTTAAAGAAATTGGTATACAAGCCAGTGCTATGTGAAACCAAGATTCCCCTGAGCAAGTTATCTCAGGATATCCTCGATGACATGTGGTACTGGTACGTAGATCCAAAGACGGGCGAGGCTGTGGTGATTGGAAAGGTGAGGTCAGAAAGTGGATGCTTAGTGCCGAGGGAACTAATTAGAGTATTTGATGAAGTCTGCTTCATTAACTTCTTTGTGAAAGATCTGGAGGCACTAGCAGACAGGTATTGCATGCATACGGACGAATGGACGAAATTCCTTGCTTCTAAATATGACAAGGTGATCAAGTTCTGCCTTGACTATAAGAAGAAGATGGATGCTACAGATGCATAGCTGTGAAGACTGAAGACCGAAGACTGAAGACTAAAGATCGAAGATGATCCAGAGCTGTTGTCAAGGGGGAGTTTGTTGAAGCACTTTCCTGTGACAAACACTCTGGATAGATAGAGTCTTAGTTTTGTACTTTCATGAATGTATTTGTCTTTGTTTGTAAGTATGTGTATGTTTTAGTTATCGAGTTGTATTTACTTTTACATATTGACTGTTGCAGATTTCTCTAAGTGTTTTGCGCACTTGTATGTGCGCAGGAGACTGTTCATGCGTACTTAGCAAGTACGCAAGAATACCTTTGCCTACTTGCTAAGTACGCATGAGCAAATTGCCCTGCGCACTTGCTAAGTGCGCAGGCATCAGGTCGTGTATAAATAGGAATGGTTGAAAGTAGATAAGTACGGAATCTCAGACGCATTCATAGTAGCAAATACGCAGAACTTATAATCTCAGCATTTCTCTCTGTAACCTTCAAGTGTTTATAATAGACGAAAGTTTAAAGTGATTCTCTTTTAGGTTTACTTTGTGTTGTAAGACTCTCCACCTGGTCACGGGTATTCCGCACCCGGTCCGACTAGTAGTCCCACATGCATGTGATGATCCGCCACACCCGAGGGACCTACAAATAGTTTAGGTCTTATTGTCTTTATGTTTTTGTATGTAATTGTTTAGATTTGTCTATGTATAAATACAAGTTCTGCTAGAGGCGAACTTGATAAGTTCGCCTCGTCTATTGGAGGCGAACTTGTTAAGTTCGCCTAAGCATCTTTGAAGCAAACTTGTTAAGTTCGCCTATTGCAGAACATGTGTCTATAAATATAGAGTTTGCAGAGTCTGTTTAGTACGCGTAAGATAGATTGAACAATCAAGTTTATTTACCTACTATTTCTATTGTCAATTGATATACAAAATGTTAATACGGTAGGAGTTCGCACTCCGCGTTAACGATACGTCCTGTCACGAGATCGATCTAAGATGAGTCATGTGGACCTACAAGTGGTATCAGAGCCTTTGGTCATGATTTGCGTTTGATTCTTGGTGTTTAGAGACGTTTTTGTGTACAATTTGACAAGAAATTGAGCATTTTTGTATCCAAGGAGTTTTCAAGTTCTTGAAACTGATTTTACTGCTGAATTCATGAATTTGAGGTTGATTTTGGTGAAATTGATCCGATAGAAGTGTTCTAATTCATGAAATACTAAATCCTACGGTTCAATTTCTTCAAATTCCTTCTAATCTGTGAGAAATGATGATTTTTGGTGTGGTTTGTTCGTGTTTGGGTTAAAGTTCTTGCTGAGTTTGTTTCAGCTGTTTTAAGCGAACTTGCTAAAAGTTGTTGCATGCGAACTTAGCAAGGGAACTTATTAAGTTCGCTTCTCTCAGTTTAAGCGAACTTGGTAGGCGAATTTATCAGTAAGCGAACTTATTGGATTTCATTGGTAAGCGAACTTGTCAAGTTCGCTTGATATTCAAATTCGCTTGTTTGGCTGAAACGAACTTATTATCTTCGCCTAAGGGAAGTTTATATTCAATACTTGGAAATTTTTTTAGAAAAATGGCAAATATGGTGCAAGTGACTAATATGTTAAATTACGACAACGAGATTGGTACATCTCAGAAACCGCCCAAATTGTTAAGTCTTGCAGATTATTCCAACTGGAAAGATCGGTTTGATCAGTTCGTATCCTTTACTGATACATGTTTATGGATTCCAATTTTGGAGGGTTATACGCATCCGACATATACTTGGATGGGAAAGGATGATGTTCCGAAATCAGTATCTGCGTTAACCACAGAAGAAAAACTATTGTTTGATAGAGAAAAGAAGGCAATGGCCAGTATCTCAATGTCTCTTCCTAAAGAAATTTATCACACCTTTAAACAATTCAGAACTTCTCAACAATTGTCGGAGGCGTTGCAAAAGAGGTGTGAAGGTAGTTTGGATGTTAAGAAAAGCCGAAAAGAATTACTGAAGAAGCATTTCTTAGTATTCAAGCACTTTCAAAATGAATCTTTAGATGATCTTGCAACGAGATTCTATCATTTGCTAAGTGATTTGTCAAGTGCTTCAGTGGTTTATGAGACTGAAGAGATAAATGATAAGTTTTTGGAGACATTACCATCTAAATTTGATGTGTATATGGTTTTGATCAAAGAGAATGTCAAGTATAAAACTATGTCTCTTGAAGAGGTTCTTGGGAAGATTCAATCACATGATTTGAATATGAAGAAGAACGAAACTAATATGGAGCATATTCAAGATCCTTCAATGTATTTTGCTAAGTCTTCTGGCAAAACTGGTACAAGTGTTGCGTTCTTTTCTGGTGATACTCAAGATGTTTCTCATGATCATTGTTCTGGGGTTCCAAGTCATTCAGGTTATTCTGCAAATACAACTTCTTCATCGTCTGGAACACATAATATGAATCAAAGGGTTGCCGATGATTATTTAGCTAGGTTTTCTTCCTTTATGGCTTCTTATAAAAAATTTATTGGAGGAAGGATTCATGATCCAGGGGTTATTGAATAGGATTTCAGACAGATTGATCTTGTTGATCTAGAAGAGATGAACATACAATGGAACATGGCTATGCTGATGCGACAAGCAAAGGATTTTTTGAAGAAGAGTGGAAGAAAGTATATTGGGTCTAACAGTCGTTCACGCATGGGATTTGATAAAACCAAAGTTCGTTGCTATAATTGTCAAGAGTATGGTCATTTTTCCAAAGAATGTGTGAAGCCGAAAGTTGAATGTGATTCTCAGAAGAAGCCTAAAAACTTTCAGAACAATCGTAATCAGTCACACGGTTCTTCTAATTCTGGAAATTCTAATCATGCATCTGCATCATCTGCTTTGGTTGCTCAGAATGATGAAAATTATGACTGGGGTATTCATCTTGAAGATTTGGTTGGTTCGGTAAGTCAAGCATTTGTAGCTGAGATTCATTCTACAAAATCTGAAGAGTCAACTGAGATGGTGAGAGTTTGCCAAGTGTTGAGGAAGAAAGTGATCAAGTACAAAATGATGAGAATGATATTGCATCTGGTGTATCTGAAGATGATATTATTTTAACTGAAAGTTCTTCTGATGGTGATTTTGTCTGTCACATTTATTTCTCAAATTGCATAAGTATTAAAGATAAAATTCAAAAAGTAATGGATGATAACACAAATTTAATTTGTGATATGAAATCGATGCATTCAGTTAATCAAAAATTGAAAAATAATGATAAATTGTGTATAGATAGAATTGAGTCTTTGAAAAGAGATTTGAACTCTCTGGGATTGAAATATAAGGGACAAGCATATCATCTAGATATGGCTTATGCTGAGATTGAGAAGCGAAATGAAATTGTCGCTCAGAAGAACAAAGAAATTTCTGATAAAGAATCTGAGGTGATCAAATTACATATAAAGCTGGAAAACTTTGAAAATTCATCTGTGGTATTAGATTACTTTAATTCTAAAGCTGATCCTACTAAGAGGGTTGCTGGAATTGGATTTGTTCCTCCACCATTCAATGCAAATTATGTGGTTGAACCAGATATTATTCATGAATAGGAAATTGATCTAAAGACAGTGTTGAAGGTGAATCCAGTAACTGGTGATGATATGATCTATGATTCTGATTCTGAGGATGAGGTGTTTGATGAGAATAAGGTTGAAGGCATTCCAAAGGAAGTGCAAATTGATGAACCAAAGGTAGTGAAGAATGTTACCTGTCATAGATGCATTTTAACAGAACCGGATGAGGTGAAAGTTGTTCAACCTAATCTTTTAAAAATGCTACAATCAAGTGGATTTGTTGCTGCTGGTTATCATAAGAAGAATTCATCGACGGTGACTAAACAAGTTTTTTTTTTCAAAGAAGCTTGTCTACAGTTCAGAAAAATCTTCTGAAGCTTGTTCATCAGATGGGTCATCAAATTCAAGAAAAACTCCTTATATCAGAAATCATCAAGATAGAGGAGTTTGTTTTCATTGTAATGAGACTGGTCATATTCTGATTCACTGTCCTTATAAGAATCAAGGCAAATTAAAGTGTGATCCCTCACAAAAACAAGCAGTGACGATTCTGAAAAGACAAACTAAGGAAAAGCCTAAGTGTAGTGTTGAAAAGAATATGCCTTGTAAATCATTTGCTAAATATTCGGGATTTAAGCAACATGATAAGCGTATTTTTAAACCTGTTGTTTTTCAAAAGAAGTTTGAGATTCCACATGTTGGAATTCAAAAAGAAATTTTTGGAAATACCTGAATCTGATAATCATAAATCTAAAAATGTTTTTCCAACAAATCATACTATGTATTCTTTGAGAAAGTCTAATTGTAAATCTTATGTTCCAAAGGTTGATGACAATGTTGATTGTGAGTTACTTGAAGTTGTTTATTTTGATCCATATGGACGACCCAAGACCACAATGGCTTGGGTTCCAATTTCTAACTGATTTTCTTTGTTTATGTAGGTACAACGAAGGAGGACTATCAACAATACGTGGTATGTGGATAGTGGTTGTTCTCGACATATGACAGGGAATATTCGTTTGATGGAAGATGTGATTAATATTGATGGTGGTTATGTCGCTTTTGCTGGTAATAAAGGCGGGTACATAACTGGTCATGGTACATTAAAGAATGAAAAAGTCAAATTTGAGAAAGTGAACTATGTGGAGCAACTTGAACATAATCTTTTAAGTGTATCTCAAGTGTGTGACAAGAAATTTTCATTTTATTTCACTGATTCTGAGTGTTATATCTTGAAACCGGGCTTTGTAATTCCTGACGAATGGATTCTAATGAAGGCTCCAAGGAGAAATGACACATATATCCTCGACATGAGTGTTGCTACTACTACGGATTCAATTCCTACTTGTTTACTCTCCAATGCGTCTGAATCAGATTCTATTTTGTGGCACAGGAAATTTGCTCACATCAATTATCGGAAAATGAATTATCTTGTGAAGAATGATCTGGTTTTTGGTGTTCCGAAAATGAAATTTTCAGTTCCTGATGACTGTATTCCTTGTAAGAAGAGGAAACAACACAAGAAGTCCCACAAATCTAAGACAAATAATTCTATTGTAACTCCTTTGGAGCTACTGCATATGGATTTGTTTGGACCGATTAATATCAAGAGCATTGTTGGTAAATCTTACTGTCTGGTGGTAACAGATGATTTCTCTAAATTTTCGTGGGTTAAGTTCCTTGCTTCTAAAGCCGAAACCACAGAGTTGGTACAATTCTTAATCTTGGGTTTAGAGAATTTATTCAAATAGAAGGTCAGAAGAATTAGGAGTGACAATGGCAGTGAATTTAAGAATAGCAAAATGGGGTTATTCTGTCTTCAAAAGGGAATTCATCATGAATTCAGTGCGCCATATGTACCTCAACAAAATGGTGTTGCTGAAAAAAAGAACAGGACTTTAGTTGAAATTGCACGTACGACTCTTGCTGATTCTAAGCTTCCAGTAACTTTTGGGCTGAGGCTGTAAATACTTCGTGTCATGTTTTGAATCGAGTCTTGACCGTTAAACGACACAACAAGACATGCTATGAGTTGCTTAATAATCGTAAGCCGAATCTGGAATATTTACTACCTATTGGTAATCCATGCACGCTTTTGAAATTTCGTGATGTCCCTACCAAGTTTAGTGCGAAGGCAATTGAAGGGATCTTTCTGGGGTATGTTGCTAATTCTACTACCAAGAGGGTTTATAACAAAGAGACTCGCCAGGTTGAAGAATGGTTTCATATTGACTGTTCTAATCGTTTGTTACCTCAAATGGCGATTGGACCAGACTGGGCTTTTGATTATGCGAATTTATTCAAGTCTTTTCATTTACCTTCTGATATTTCTCCTACGGAAGCTGCTGTTTTATATGACTCATGTCAAGATGCCCAAAATAGTGGTTTTCTACCGACTGCAGTTCCACATTCATCTGTTCCTTCTACTTCTGCTCCGGATCCTAATGCTGCTTCTTGTTCGGGAACACAAGAGTCTAATAGTGAAGATGAAAATGTTATTTTCCAATATTCTTCTGCTGATCCATTGTTAGTTGACGAACCTTCTAATTTGTCACATGATCAGGGGGTGATTCCTACAAATCTGGACTCGGGGATACCAGTTAATAAAGATCTGTCTTATCAATCTGATACAACTCAAGTTGATGTGTTGCCAAATCCTGAGGTTGCATCAATCAAGGATCTCAAAGCTCATCCGATTTCAAATATCATCGGGGAATTGCGTGATAGAGTGCAAACTCGTTCTACTCTTGACCACACTTACTTGTATACAAGTTTTAAAGAGACTGGTATTTTTGATGTAGGCTCACATTCATGTTTTATTTCTCAGGTCGAACCAAAGAATGTCGAAATGGCGTTGAGTGATAACAATTGGATAGAGGCCATGCAGGAAGAACTTGCTCAGTTTGACAAACTTAAAGTTTGGAATCTTGTAGATCTTCCAAAGGGTGTGTATCCAATTGGTACAAAGTGGGTGTTTAAATGCAAGAAAGATGATCGAGGTGTTATGGTGCGAAATAATGCAAGATTAGTTGTACAAGGTTTCAATCAACAAGAGGGAATTGGTTACACCGAGGTTTATGCGCATGTTGCTAGGCTTGGAGCTATAAGGTTGTTTCTTGCTTTTGCTTCATACAAAGGGTTTAAGGTGTTTCAATTAGATGTAAAAAGTGCTTTCTTATATGGTAAAGTCAAGGAGGAAGTTTATGTGTGTCAGCCACAGGGGTTAGAAGATCCAATTAATCCGTCCAAAGTTTTCAAGCTTGATAAAGCTCTCTATGGTCTTCATCAAGCTCCTCGAGCGTGGTATGAAACGTTGTCTACACATCTTATGGAGAATGATTTTGTTCGTGGACATATTGACTAGACTTTATTCATTAAGAAAGCAGGTGGGGAATACCTACTGATACAGATATATGTAGACGATATTTTTTTTGGCTCTACAAATGAAGGATTATGCAAAGAGTTTGAGAGTATTATGAAATCAAAGTTTGAGATGTCAGCTATGGGAGAGTTATCATTTTTCCTAGGTCTTCAAGTTAATCAGAAGGAAGATGGTTTCTTTATTCATCAGTCCAAGTATGTAAAGGACATCTTGAGCCGATTCAAGATGGAGGACTGTACCCCATATGATACTCCGATTCCGGTCAACCATAAATTGAATTCTGACCCGGATGGAAAAGAAGTTGATTGCCGACTCTACCGTTGAATGATTGGATCTCTCATATACTTAACCGCTTCAAGGCCAGATATAATGTTCGCTGTGTGTATTTATTCCAGGTTCCAAGCAAAACCAAAATAATCTCATTTGATTGCAGTAAAGAGAATCTTTCGTTATCTAAAACGAAAACAAAGATTAGGACTATGGTTTCCTCATGGTTCTAACTTTGAATTCAATGCTTACACTGATTCTGATTTTGGTGGTTGTTGTTTGGACAGCAAATCTACTACAGGTGGTTTCCAGTTCTTGGGTAATCGTCTAGTTTCCTAGCAATGCAAAAAGCAAACTACGGTCTCCATTTCAACATGCAAAGCAGAATACATTGCTGTTGCAAGTTGTTGTTCATAGATCTTATGGATCCAACAGCAATTAAGAGACTACTGTTTGAACTTTACAGGAACCCCCATGTTTATTGATAATAATGAAACAATGTCTGTTACAAATAATCCTGATAAGCATAGTAAAACAAAGCACATTGAAATTAGATATCATTTTATTTGTGATTGTGCAGATACGAAGTTGATTGAGCTGGTAAAGGTACATACAGATGACAATTTTGCAGATCTTTTTACCAAAGCATTTGATCGTACCAGGTTTGAATTTCTGATCAAAATGATTGGTATGATCAATCCCGAATAAAAGTTTTTCAAAACAATTTTCATGGGAGATTTTGTTTTCAATTTCTTTTATTGCTTTATTATATATCTGCATTTTACATTTCAGTCAAAAATTGTTATTTATAAAAATTCAAAAGAAAATGAAAAATATAAAATTGATATCATTTGAAGTTATAGAAGAAATGATAGTACATCAGTGAATAATTCATTACATATGACCTTAGTAGACCTTTGATATATGCAAGTTTAAAGCATTTTGATTTGATCTAAATTTCAAAGTTTGCATAAATGAGAAATGATAGTGTTTTGAATGCTCTTATCTTGATAATATGTTTTAATTTGAATATGAGTTTGAAACTTGAATTGTTAATAGACTAGAAGCGTTTTTAAACCAATAGTATTGTGAAAATTAAATATGATATGATTACATCTGTGATTTGAATCCATTATATGCCTGAGTGTGTGTGTAAAAGATCATTATTAGATATAGAATATATGGTTTTTAGGAATTTCATGAGACCAATATCGAATTATGTCTTTAGCAAAATCTCTTTCACTTTACTTCACTGCCAATGCCCCGAAAAACATGCAATGTGTTGCTAAACTAAGATATGTTTCTGACAACATCTGTTAGAACATATATTCACCCTTGGAATCAGTTAGATACATCATCTATTCTGATTTTATTGAAATTTATCCAGATAATAGTTGGATCCTCTTACCTGAATCTTTTGATTCTCATTGTAAAGCCAATTCATTAGAATCTTTCGATTCTGAATCAGTCTGATTCTTATATCCTTTGGTATCTGCTATTCTATACTTGTGCTAATAGAGATAATTTCATCTTGAAGATTGATCTAATCTTTCAATAAACTGTGTATGTCTTGAAGATGCAAATTTAATTTCTGTTGGCATATATATGGGGTACACGATGTTTTTAATCTAAATGGTACTAACTCACATGAATTTGGAAGAAAAATGCTTATAGTTTCAAATCATATAATATTGACAATTTAAAAATTCATGCTTTGTATTGCAAATTCGGAATGAAAATTTGAGCATTTCATGACCTGATCTTGTTTACTTTGAAATTTATCGCGTATCATTTCAAGTATTATTCAAATAGATTGCAAAAGTTTCATAAAATTGAAAAAGTATGAGTTACATAAGTATGAGTTTGATTGTTTCATATCATAGGTTACCCTTGGTTGATTATAAACTGTGTGATGAATTGCTCATATACTGATATGATCTACTTGCTCATGATGTTCATCCAAAAATATGTGTTTTCAGTTTGCTCAGATAAAATCCAAAAATATGTGATTCCGTTTGTACAGATAAAATACAAAAATATTTTGTTTCTATCTTCCATGAAAATTTTATATTTTAAAATGTTTCAGGATTGGATCGGATACTTGCTACAGATGTAAGTTCACAAGAATGGGTCGTGTTGAAAGTGAATAATTTTGGTCAAAGGAAAAGGTTTGGAGCGAACTTAATATGTTCGCATGGTTCTAAGTATGCGAACTTAATATGTTCGCCTAAGTCTTGTTAAGCGAACTTAACAAGTTCGACTAATGGAGCGAACTTAATGGTGATTTAGTATTGTGTTCAGGCGAACTTATTCATTTATCCTATACACTGTTTGAGCGAACTTATAAGAGCGAACTTACAGAATATTTTAGCGAACTTGTGATTTCAGATCTAGGGTTTTTGATTAGAATTTTGTGTGATTGTTTCTGAATCGGTTTTCGATTGCGAGTAATTCTAGGGTAAATTCAAAGAATTTTATCCGGTAAATCTTCTGGATTTTGAAATTTTTTACTCTGAGTTCTTCGTTTTGAAAGCTTTCACGTTTTCTGAGATTTGAACATAGTTTCTATATTAACACTTGAAATTGATGATTTAAATAGTGTCGTGAGTCTTAATCGATGATATTGTTAAGTTTGAATTGAGAATTTATACTTGATTTAGACATGCTTGTGATTCTGTGTAGAATTTGTATCGACAGACAGGTTCAGGCGAACTTATTCAAGCGAACTTGTTTAGGCGAACTTATTATGTTCGCGTCTTGAAACACTAAGCGAACTTAGTAAGTTCGCCTAAGGGCTCAGGAGTGTTTTGGACTTGTGAATTTTTTGTTGAAATTTTTTTTTGTGTTGAATTTTTTTTAAAATTTCTTTTTGTTTGTTTTGTTTAGTAATGTGTTTTTGTCCTCTACATTTACAGATAGCTCATCATGTTGAGTACAAACATAACCAAGTGGCGTTATTGGATCCGAATATGTCTGAAGCTGTTAATTTTCAAGGAATTATCAACTTTCTAAATTATTCAAGATTGCAAGTGGCTTTATCTGCTAATCCGTATATAAGTTTACCGTATATTCAATAATTCTGGGATACCGTCCATCAAGATACGGATGTTGAACCTCACGTACTTCGAGCTACAGTTAATAATACGGAGGTTGCTATTTTAGTAGAAACTATTCGTGCTGCATTGGGATTAGGAGGTGTTGTGGACGATCCTATGTCATATCCTGGAACACTTATTATGGGGCGTTTTCAGCCGATGGGTTACAGAGGAAGACCGAAGGATACACAAGAAAGAAAATGAGGTTTAGTTGGTGGATGGAGATATTTTATGCACGTAATCATACAATGTCTGTCTCCAAGGAAGGCTGGTACTGATGGGTTGAAGTGTGCACTACAGGCTGCTATGGTTGCTTTGACACTCAACAAACGGTTTAACTTTGCTTTATACTTCTACCGTGAGTTGGTCATGCAAATAAATCCTCTAGAAGGACAAGGTTTTCTTAAGTATCCGAGGTTTATGCAAATGATTTTGAATCATTTAATTCCGAATTTACCTCAGCATCCAATCCGTTTAACTTTGACTCCTATGTGAAAAAGGATCTTTACTGATTGTACAAAGGTGAAACAACAAAATGCTGCTCTTATTCCTGTTCCGACTCCTTTGTTTGGTCACATAATCAATCCTGATTATGTTGAGCCACCTAATGATAATTGGATTAATCCTGGGGAGTTAGTACAAGGCCAAGTCCAGAATCAAGTTCCAATTCCACATCCAGTTCATGCTCAAGTACAAAAAGTTCCTGAACAACAACAAGTTCCTGAACAACAACAACAAGTTCCTGCTCAACAACAACAACAAGTTCCTATTCCACAAGAATAGGTTCAAATTCCTCTTGATGAACCAGTTCAAGATGAGATTGCTCAAGATAATGATCAAAAGTTAGGTATGAATATGGATGATTTTGATCATGAAGATGTGAACTCATCTATTCATGAAACTGAAGGCAATGTTGAAGATACGAGTTCCGGTGATACTATATTACCTGATTCTGAAGCTACCGATACTGATTCATCTAGAGATTTTAGCTCAGATCATTATGTAAGGTTGGCTACGTTACCATTGGCTAATGTGGGTAAACGTATTTAATCTACAGCCAGAAAACTGAGGCGTAAGACTGTTCGGAATCCAACTTCTGGATCAGTTTTTGGCAAGAGAACTTTAATAGATGAAAGTTCTGACTCGGATAGTGATGCTATTCCAGTTCCTAAAGCTCAGAAGCTTATGACTGCTTCTATTGCTGCTGCTCATTCATCTCAGGGTGTAGAGGATGCAAATTTTGTTGCTTCCTTATTGATTACACCTCCTGCTTCTAAACATACATCTCAAGTGCTTTCTCCACATGTTCCTCACAGATCTAAAGCTGGTCCTTCAAAGCCGTCTGATTCTGATCGAATTATGTCACACCCCAACCGACGGCGGAATCATCGGGGTGGGACATGTAGACTGTTCATGAGCACAAGGTTGACTAAATTGAAATATATTAATCATTCAAATTCATTTCAAGTATTCAAGACAAAACCAAATCAAACCAAGTACATAAAATGAAATACATAATCCTTTATTAAAAATTATCTAGGTCCAAAACTTATGTGTAGCAAGTCTTGATCAAAATCACACATTAGTACCTGAAACATGAATAAAATAAGGTCAACTAAAAAGTTGGTGAGCATACACAGGTTTGTATATAGATAGCATATAGATTATGAATAAACAAATCCTTACATAACATGATAAAATAAGGTATTTATGGAGAGCAGCTATTGTGTAACCAAGTACAATCAAACCTTTGTAACTAGCATGCAAAATTGTGTTGTCGGTAACAATCACCCCAATCTGGGTGGGTTTGTCAGACTCAATAGATCTATCATTGTTTACCGTCGGCTTGAATAGTTAATGATTGCACATAAATCGCACACAAAAGTTAGCACAACTATCACTCAGGCATAAAGCTCAAATTTGCACACATGAATGTAAAGAGGATTTGTACTTGTGTAGTTTGTGTAAATGTAAGCAATAGATTGTATATTGTTCATGTTCCACCCCAAAAAGTGTAAAAGAGTAAAAGGGGCTATGTAATACTCACTTGATTTGAAGGCGTAGCTAACACGAGATACTAGATAGTAACGAGGTCCTCGTAATGCACAACGTTAACCTAGAGTGTAATATGTATTGAATCAATAGTGTGTACGATACTCTATGTCTAAGTATAGGGTTGGATTGGGTGTGTGTATAAGGAATTGGAGTTGTGAGTGTTAGTGGTTTGTACTTGAATGGTGTTGTATAAAATTGAGGTTTGACTTTGAAATAACTAAGTAAATAAATTACATAATTATTATTTATTTACATAGTTATAAAAATAGTGTAGGTATTAGGGGTAATTAAGTATAACCTTAATAAATAATTTTTTTGTTTAAATGTGAATTAAATAAATAATTGTTACCTTATTTATTTATAAAATATGTAACTTAGTCATTTAGTTATAAAAATGTATTGGTTGTTTTATATTAATTATAAATTTTTCTTACTTTATTTTCATAAAGATGTGTAATTAAGTTGTGTAAATAATATTTAAGTGTAGGGTTTAACAATAAGTATAAATTTAATTTTGTAATTTAAATAAATAACTTCTATTTATTTTGGGATTAAGAATTTGATCTTTTTTAAACAAAGTTAATATAAATCTATATAAAATCAATTATTTTTATTTGAAAATAAATCTGAAATACTTATTGTTTTTAAAATATAAAAAAAATAATTATTCTGCGAAGATTTTTCTCACACACACGACCGTGCCTGAGACAAGGCACGATCGTGCTAGGACCACGGGCGCGACCGTGCTAGTTAGGGACGCGACCGTGTTTACCAAACAGAAGGCATAATTAGGCTGTTCACTAGGCACGACCGTGTCTGGGCCAGGCACGATCGTGTCTAGAGTTTTGAGGCACGACCAAATCTAGCCAAGGGCATGACCGGGTCTGAGTGTGTGAGGCACGACCGCGCTGGTATTTGGCGCGACCGTGTCTCATGAAGCACGACCGCGCTAGAATGCTAGCGCGACCGTGTCTGTTCTAAAACTTAATCGATTTGACTAATTCTTATATTGTTAATGTTGGAATTCATAGGGCTTTCATCTGTAGGGTTATTACGAGTCTATTGGAATATATTAATTGTATTTAAAACGTGTTCAAAGCAGGGTTCGATTAAACCATTTTAGAACGAACCCTAGATTCGGGTTCGTGTTAATTTCGCTATAGTAAGCCCAAATTAGTTTGGGGCTTTTGATATATACGCTAAGTCGAAAGTGTGGAAGGTTTCAATTACCCGGGAGGATGATGAATCGATGGCGTACGGATAGAGCGAGTACCGGCGACGACGGTTTGATCTCCGGCGTCTTCTGCTGCAATTCCGGCTGAAATCAACGTGTTCAGGAGCTTCAGAGAGGATGCTAATGCATTTGCTTGGGAGGATTAAGTCAGAATGATGGATTCGATGAGCAAAAGATGAAGAGGTCGACGGTTTTAGTTTAAAAATCTATAATTGGTTTCAATTCAGGTATAATGTCGATGTTTAACTGACTAATGATGGTTGTTAATAGATGAACGTGTATAACCGTTACAAAGTTGAACGAGTTTAGGATTAAAGATCATTTTTACGTTTCAACTGTTAAGAGGCGCGACCGTGCCAATAAGAGGCGCGACCGTGCCAAGACACCGGGCGCGACCGTTCCAAAGCAAGGCGCGCGACCGTGCCATAGCACTTGGTGCGACCGTGCCAGAACGAGGAGCGACCGTGCCTATTAGGGTTTATTGTTAATTTATTTATAAAATCAGTCCTTGCAAATTTCAATATTGATAGATTTGTATGAATGTAAATTTATGTAGAGTTTAATAGGATATACTCGTGTAAAATTTGTAGATTTGCATTGAAACATAGTATTTATTTGTTGGTACGAATAGAACAAGTCAGTGTACTAGAATTTGGTTTGAAATGTATCACATTGAACTGAAATATAGATAATGGAAATCAGAAATGTTACAGTATCCCCATGTTGAGGGAATTTCGTCCCGAAATTTAGCTAGTGGAGGCTACGGCATCAGTGAAGAGATGGGGGTACTTGAGCTTCATTTGGTCCTCTCGTTCCCAAGTGAATTCAGGGCCACTTTTAGATTTCGGGTTTGACAATAGGAATACGGCTTCACTTGAGCTGTTTGACTTCACGATCCATGATTTCCACTGGTCTCTCAACAAAGTGCATCGTTTCGTTAATGTGCACGTCGTCAATAGGTATGTGCAGATTCTCATCAGCAAGACATTTCTTCATATTAGACACGTGAAAAGTAGGATACACATTGCCAAGTGATGGAGGTAAGTCGAGTTTGTAAGCCACTTTCCCAATCTTTTCAAGGATCTTGAATGGACCCACATAGCGAGGTGCTAATTTGCCTTTCTTTCCAAAATGGATCACACCCTTCCACGGAGACACCTTTAGAAGAACTAGGTCACCAACTTGGAATTCCAAGGGTTTTCGTCGTTTGTCGGCATAACTCTTTTGCCGACTTCTCGCTACTCGAATGTTGTCACGGATTTGGATAATCTTGTCAGATGTTTCTTGAATTAGCTCGGGACCGGTGATTTGTGCTTCACCAATCTCGTTCCAACAGATAGGAGAACGACACTTGCGACCATAGAGAGTTTCAAATGGAGCCATGTTGATACTCGTGTGGTAGCTATTATTGTAGGAGAACTCGATTAGGGATAGATGTGAATCCCAATTGCCACCAAAATCAATTACACCAACTCTAAGCATATCCTCAAGAGTTTGGATTTTTCGCTCGGTTTGACCATCAGTTTGGGGATGGTAGGCCGTGCTCAAATCCAATCGTGTATCAAGAGCAGTTTGGAGAGATTGCCAAAAATGAGAGGTGAACCGAGCATCCCTATGGGAGATTATGTTTAATGGAACACCGTGATGGCTCACAATTTCATCAATGTAAATTCGGGCTAGTTTCTCAACCCGATAGTCTTCACGGATAGGCAAGAAATGAGCAGATTTGGTGAGACGGTCAATGATCACCCAAATGCTATCATAACCACTTGAGGTGCGAGGAAGTTTGGTAATGAAATCCATAGCTAAGTTCTCCCATTTCCACACAGGAATTTCCGGTTGTTCAAGTAATCCGGAAGGACGTTGGTTTTCGTCTTTGACTTCGGAGCACGTTAGACATTTGGCAACATAGAGAGCAATGTCCTTCTTCATACCAGGCCACCAATATTGTTGGCGAAGATCTTGGTACATTTTATCCGCACCAGGATGAATAGAATAACGAGTCTTATGAGCCTCGTTCATGAGAAATACACGGAGATCATCGCGATCGGGAACCCAAATACGGTTCAAGTAATAAAGTATGCCATTGGGTTTCGGTTCAAGCTGGAGTTCAACACCACACCACATTTCCTCGTACATGTTACCCTCAGTGACTGAGACGTGTTGAGCTTCTAAGATGCGATTTTGAATGTCGGTTTGAATTCGGACACAATGAAGCATGACATGGTCCTTTCGACTCAAAGCGTCGGCTACAACATTCGCTTTTCCGGGATGGTAACGAATCTTGCAGTCATAGTCTTTAAGAAGTTCAACCCAACGTCGTTGCCTCATATTGAGTTCCTTTTGGTTGAAAATGTGTTGGAGACTTTTGTGGTCGGTGAACACCACACACTTTGTGCCATAGAGGTAATGTCTCCAAATCTTCAATGTGAATACGACCGCACCTAACTCGAGATCGTGCGTCGTATAATTCTTCTCGTGAATCTTGAGTTGTCTTGATGCGTAAGCGATTACTTTGCCTCGTTGCATGAGAACGCAACCGAGACCTTGGTTGGAAGCATCACAGTAGACAACTAGATCATCATTCCCATCAAGGAGAGTCAAAATAGGAGCATTGCACAACTTTTTCTTGAGGGTTTGGAAAGCTTCTTCTAGTTTTGGTCCCCATTCATAAAGTTTACCCTAGTGGGTTAAAGCGGTAAGAGGGACATCAATCTTAGAAAATTCGAGATGAAAGGACGATAATATCCCGCAAGACTAAGAAATGAACGAACTTCAGTGGGGGTCTTCGGGGCATTCCAATTCTTAACCGCTTCGATCTTAGCAGGGTCAACATGAATTCCCTTATCGTTGATGATATGACCAAGAAATTGAACTTCTTTTAGCCAAAATTCACATTTGGAGAATTTGGCATATAGTTGTTCCTTCCTTAAGAGGTCCAAATCCAACCTAAGGTGTTGCTCATGATCGGATTTAGTCTTGGAGTAGATTAAGATATCATCAATGAAGACGATCACGAATTTATCAAGGTACGGTTTGTACACATGATTCATGAGGTCCATGAAGACCGTGGGTGCATTGGTTAGTCCAAAAGGCATGACCATGAACTCGTAGTGACCATACCTTGTTCGGAAAGCAGTCTTTGGAATATCTTCCTCTTGTACACGGAGTTGGTGATAACCAGATCGAAGATCAATCTTTGAGAAGCAAGTAGAGCCTTGAAGTTGATCGAAGAGATCATCAATCCTAGGCAAAGGGTAACGGTTTTTGATGGTAAGCTTGTTGAGTTCGCGGTAGTCAATACACATGCGGAATGATCCATCCTTCTTTTTGACGAATAAGACGGGTGCACCCCACGGTGAATGACTTGGACGAATGAAGCCTTTGTCGGAGAGCTCTTGGAGTTGACTTGCAAGTTCTTGCATTTCAGAAGGTACAAGACGGTAAGGAGCTCTAGCCACGGGGTCAGCTCCGGGTATAAGGTCAATGCGAAATTCTACTTGTCGAACGGGTGGAAGACCGGATAGATCTTCGGGAAATACTTTAGGAAAATCCCGAATGATGGGAATGTCTTGGATACTCTTCTCCTTGACATCCTTTTGAACAACATGAGCTAAGAAGGCTACGTACTTCTTTCGTAAGTACTTTTGTGCGGTAGTGGATGACATTAACTTTAGTCCCTTGCAAGGCTTTTCACCAAACACTCTTAACGTTTCTCCCGACGGTAGAGGTATTCGGATGCACTTCTCGAAACAGATGACTTCGGCATGATGATTTGATAGCCAATCCATGCCTATGATGATATCAAAACTCCCTAGTGGCATTGGTACAAGATTGATTGGAAATGTATGATCATTAAGTTCTAGAGAGCAGTCGTGAATAACAAAGTCAATTGTAAGGGAGTCACCATTTGCTATTTCGACGGTGAAGGTTTTCTCTAATTGGGATCGTGTCTTTGCATGTAAGGGTTCAAAGTTAAGTGACACAAAACTTTTATCGGCACCGTGTCTCATGAAGCACGACCGCGCTAGAATGCTAGCGCGACCGTGTCTGTTCTAAAACATAATTGATTTGACTAATTCTTATATTGTTAATAGTAACACCCCAAAAAAAAAGTAAATTAGTAAATAATAACGCGATAAAGACTTAATCATCGTAAAACAAAAGAAAAACGGACGGGCTTGGGCTCGGCTCCAACGGGCCCAGGTATAAAAAGGCCAAGACAGCCTTGAAGCTCTCATTTTTCACCAAACACTTGCAAGCTAGAGAGAGAAAGGAGAGTCGAGTCTAGAGAGTGAAAGTCGACGGATCGACACGAAATTGAAGGAGCACGTTACTACTAAACTAGTGAGCAAAACCTCCGAATCAGAATCACAATCCAGGTAACGATTCGACCTTAAACTGAGTTTTTCTTCATTTTGGGGTGTCTCGGGTTTTAGCTAAATAGGAGACATTTTTATGGATGAAACTTAAAAATAAGTTTAGAACTAGCATCTAGAGTGAAAACCGCACCTTTTGATCAAAGAAAATTGTAAGATTAGCATGATCGGATTAACATGCAAAAATTTCGGACTTGTCCAGGAAACAGGTGCTGCGTATTTATCAAGTACGCAGGAACGACGTCCTGCGTACTTACCAAGTACGCAGGAGAAAGATCATGCGTACTTACCAAGTACGCAGGAGAAAGATCATGCGTACTTACCAAGTACGCAAGAAGAATGCTCTGCGCACTTGTCAAGTACGCATGAGCAAGGCCCTGTGCACTTACTACGTGCGCAGGCAGCAGACCAGTAAGTAAAGTCAGTATGTTTAGAATGATTAAACTGTTAAAGTCGGGTTCAGATCGTACGTGACGTTGTTGGACCTTTGTTTAGGAAAAACAAGACTAGCTTTTCAGGTGAGTTCTATTTGCCCCCTTCTATGTTATGTGCAAACCTTATTAAATGTTTTGGGGCTGAAATGTATACACTAAATGAATAAATGATATGAATGCCAATGCGATCATACGTGATATACTAATATATTATATATATATATATATGAGAATGAATTATGAACAAAGAATGAAACGTATGTTTACAAAGAATGATCTGAAAGAATGGCATAACGTGAATAAATGAAATCTTGCTTTATAATTATTTATATTGCATGTTATGAATGTATGTATACGTTATGGACGGAAACGATGCTAACGGCTACTTCTGTAGACGGACGACCACGTGACTATTTTGCAACCGGGAAAGATACTTTCCTTCGCAAGCTAGGACGTACAAAAAGCATAAATGGGTGGTCGAAGTAAATGCTAAAATAGTATAACGGTTGCATAAACAATAGTTCGCATGGGAAACGGATGCCTTAGGGCAGACGGGCGAATATGACGGACTACGACGGTAGGACGGTTAAGGCGGACGACCGAAGGTTGGCCGGACAAAAGTTAAGGCGGACGGTTTCTAGGACCGGACGAGTAAAAGGGCTACGACGGTAACTTAAGGGCGTATGTCTTTGTGATATACGCAGTAAAAGACGGGTTGATCACCCTTATGTGTATGACCAATGAATGTAAAGGAAAGAAAAGGTGAATGCATATCTATGTAATCACATAAGAATGAAGATAGAAAAGTAAAAGCTATGAATACATATTTATAGAAATGTATGTATATAATTATGTATACTTATAAAGAAAAAAATGATCATACTTAATAGTTTTAAACTAGAAGTCACCAGCGTTAGCTGACTTTAGTATACATTTCAGGTAGAGAAAGGAAGGGCCGTGCGAAGTCATGAAGGTTTCCCGGCACAAGACTGACATCCCACTTTTATATATGTTAAGATAAATGTTATGTACTTAATTTTAAGGACTTCCACTGTTATGTCATGACATGTTACGTTATGTAATGATTGAATTCGAATGATTTAAATTTTAAGCTCAGTATTTATGACTATGTTTATGAGTAAATCCAACAAGTGAGTTCACCCAGGAAATGGGCCTTACAAGTTGGTATCAGAGCAACAGTTTGAGAGATTTAGGTAAGTAAATACTAGAGTTAATACACTTGGATAAGAATAGATACCTTAACTTAGAATAAATAGATGTCAATGTCACAACCGAATTGAAGAGTTTTGAACCCGAAATGCAATGTAAATTAGTAATCACAAACCGGTCACTGTAAATAAAAATTTACCTTGCTCGTACTGTTCTAAACTATGATCTGAAGGAATGGCATTGATGTATTCCCTTTATAACTATCAGGAAAGTAAGAACAATGGTGGAGGAAGGACTGGACGCCGAGGAGGTCGCACTGGCCGAGTTAGTAGACCTCCATTGAATCAAAGACATGAAGAAGAAGAGAGTGTGCACGCAGAACACACTGAGAGTGTGCACGAAAAATATGTGACACCAACAGGGAACGACAATCAAGGGACTATACAGTTGGAACCCGAGGTCAGGGATGCTATAGCCCATGAAGTCGTACTCACTCTGAAGAAAGTATTGCCTGATCTACTATCCGAGGCACTAAAGAAAAGTAGAGAGGAGGATGAAAGAGAGGATGAAGATAAAGTGTATGACAATGATGGGGATGAAGTGAAGGTGGGATCAAGCAACTGTGGGTGTACTTACAAAGGTTTCAAGGACGGAGACGCACCCAAGTTTGATGGTAACAAGGATTCGGTGGCAACGTTTGAATGGATTGAGAGGATGAACGCTGTAATCAACATCAGCGAGTGTCGACCGGACCAGATGGTTAAATATGTTGCTCATTCTTTCACCAACGAAGCACTAGGTTGGTGGAGAAACATTCAGAGAACAAAGTCGCCAAACGCTATCGCCAGAATGACATGGGAAGACCTGAAGAAGCTCATAATCCAAAAGTTCTGCCCACAGAACGAGATTGATCGTGTGGAGAACGAGTTTCTAAACTTCAAGGCTGGCAACAAGACTCATCGCCAATATACTTTAAGGTTCAACGAGCTGGCCCAACTGGTACCACACTTGGTGGAAACTGCAGACCGTCTGATCAAATATTATGTCAAGGGTCTGCCATAGAGGGTCCGTGTCCATGTGAAAGCTAACCTACCCTCAACCTTCAAGTTAGTAGTGAATCTGAGCGGAATCGTCTACGACGATTATGCCAAGGAGGACCCTGCACCTGAGACACAAAAGAGAAAGTGGGAGAACCCGTCTAGAGGCACTGGAAAAGGGAATGTAGCATCTGAAATTAAGAAACCAAGGTCGGATGAATATGAAACATGCAGAAAATGTGGAAGGCAACATCTTGGCGAGTGTCGAATCGGCACCACCACATGCTATAAGTGCGGGAAGCCGGGTCACTTCTCCTGAGAATGCGTAAAGAACGTCAAGTGTCAAGTATGTGGATTGTTTGGATGTCTCACAAAGAACTGTAGGAAGGCCGGCCAATCTGGTTCGTGAAAAGAGAGGGAAAAGGAACAGTCGCAGGCTAGGACTCGAGCCTACGCTCTAACTGAGGAAGAAGCAAGGGGAAACCCTGATGTTGTGTCAGGTACGTTCCTAGTCAATGATGAACATGCTGCTATTTTATTTGACTCTGGTGCTAGTAAAAGTTTTATATCCAATGCATTTAGTCGTAAACTAGGTTGCACTATCAACACCATAGTAAAGGCCTTTAGCGTACAAACTGCTGTTGGTAAAAATTTGACAGTATTTCAAGTAACAGAGGATTGCATCATACAAATAGAGGGTCATAAGTTCCCTTCTAGATTATTCCTTCTTACCTTAGGAGGATTCGATTTAGTATTGGGTATGGATTGGCTAGCTGCCAACGAAGCTCAAATCATATGTAAACGTAAGAGGATACAGCTCAAAGCTCCAAGCGGCAGTCCAGTTACGGTTTATGGGGATTGGAATTGCACGATGCCGAATGTCATCTCGATGATCAAGGCCGAAAGTTACATGAGGCGCGGTTGTGAAGTTTATTTGGCATACTTTATTGATGATAGAACGAAAATGAATGAACTCAAGAATGTACCCGTGGTGTGCAACTTTTCGAAAGTATTCCCTGAGGATCTACTTGGGTTACCACCCGATCGGGAAATAGAATTTCTGATTGACTTATTGCTAGGAGCTGAGCCCGTTGCCAAAGCTCCCTACCGATTGGCTCCGTCAGAAATGAAAGAATTGATATCTCAACTAGAGGAACTAACAGAAAAAGGATTTATTAGACCGAGCATCTCACCGTGGGGCGCTCCGGTACTATTTGTAAAGAAGAAGAACGGCAGCATACGCATGTGCATTGACTACCGCGAATTGAACAAGAGGACAGTAAAGAACAAATACCCACTGCCTAGAATAGACGACCTTTTTGATCAACTGCAAGGTGCGAGTTGGTTCTCAAAGATCGATCTTAGGTCGGGTTACCATCAGTTGAAAGTAAGAGAAGAAGACGTACCAAAGAACGCGTTTCGCACGCGTTATGGACATTATGAGTTTCTCATGATGTCCTTCGGATTGACCAACGCACCAACAGCGTTCATGGATTTGATGAATAGAGTATGTCGACCAATGTTGGATCGATTGGTGATAGTTTTTATAGACGACATACTGGTATATTCGAAAAGCGAGGGTGATCACCACTGTCACCTAAGAGAGGTTCTGGAGGTGCTAAAGCAGGAAAAGTTGTACGCAAAATTCTCCAAATGTGCGTTCTGGCTAAGGGAAGTCCAATTCCTAGGTCATGTAATAAACCCAAACGGAATCATGGTGGATCCTGCAAAGATCGAGACAGTAAAGGAATGGAACATCCCAAAGACACCAACAGAGATAAGAAGTTTTCTGGGATTGGCAGGCTACTATCAAAGGTTCATTTAAGATTTTTCAAGAATAGCCTCGCCACTAACTAAGTTGACCCAGAAGGAAGTGAAATATGAGTGGGGTCCAACCCAAAACAACGCGTTTGAGGAACTTAAGGAACGATTAACCCAAGCTCCAGTCTTGGCGCTACCTGAGGGGAATGAAGACTTAGTAGTCTACTCTGACGCTTCAGGTCAGGGTTTAGGTTGCGTACTTATGCAACAAGGAAAGGTAATTGCTTACGCCTCGTGACAACTAAAGATTCACGAGGTTAACTACCCAACACACGATCTAGAGTTAGCGGCAGTAGTTTTCGAGTTGAAAATATGGAGGCACTATCTGTATGGAGTTAAATGCACCATTTACTCCGATCACAAAAGCCTGAAGTACTTTTTCGGGCAAAAGGAATTAAACATGAGACAAAGGAGGTGGTTAGAGCTACTGAAGGACTATGACTGTGAGATATTGTACCATCCAGGCAAAGCAAACATGGTGGTTGACGCTTTAAGCAGAAAGGAAGAATCGAAACCTATATGGATCAAAGCGTGTCAGCTGATTATAACACCAGATTTGATGAGTGAAATATCAAAGGCACAAAACGAAGCACTATTAGAAGGAAATATAAAACGAGAAAGAATAGTAGGACAACAAGGGAATTTGGATGCAAATACATACGGTGTACGAACTAGGTTTGGCCGAATGTGGATACCTAAGATTGGCGAGCTTAGAGCCAAAATACTCGATGAGGCCCATAAGTCTCGCTATTCTATCCACCCTAGGACAAACAAAATGTATCAAGACTTGAAGAAAGAATACTGGTGGCCTGGCATGAAGAATGATGTGACAGAATACGTGAGCAAATGCCTAACGTGTTCTCTAGTTAAGGCATAGCACCAGAAACCATGAGGTAAAATGCAACCTTTACCAATACCGAAATGGAAGTGGGAGGAGATCACGATGGACTTTCAATATCAAGCTACCGCGAACAGCTAAAGGCAATGATACCATCTGGGTGATCATCGACCGCTTGACGAAAAGTGCTCATTTTGTTGCCAATATGTGAGACTTCTTCGTCAGAAAGACTAGCAGAAATATTTATCAAGGAAGTTGTTAGCAGACATGGTATGCCGTTGTCGATTGTGTCCGACAGGGATACTAGATTCACGTCAAGGTTTTGGAAGAAATTCAACGAAGCAATGGGCACTAGACTGAACATCAGCACCGCTTACCACCCCCAAACCGATGGTCAATCAGAAAGGACCATTCAGACCTTGGAGGACATGCTCCAAGTCTGTATCATTGACTTCGGTGGGAGCTGGGACAGCCATCTACCATTGGCAGAATTTTCATATAACAACAGCTATCACTCGACTATTGGCATGCCGCCATTTGAAATGTTGTATGGAAGGAAATGTAGAACCCCGGTTTGTTGGGGGGAAATTGGACAAAAGGATTTTGCAAGTCTCGAAATGGTCAAAGCTACTTCCGAGAAGTTTGATCAAATCAAGGCTCAAATGAAAGCAGCAAAGGACAGACAGAAATCATATGCGGATAAGAGAAGAAGGGATTTAGAGTTTCAAGTGGGGGACATGGTACTGTTAAAGGTATCACCATGGAAAGGAATCATTCGATTCAGAAAACGTGGCAAACTAAGTCCAAGGTTTGTCGGACCTTTCAAGATTTTAGCGAGAGTGGGTCAAGTTGCTTATAGACTCGACCTACCAGTTGAGCTTAGTGGAAAACACCCTATGTTCCACGTGTTGCACTTAAGCAAGTGCCTAGCTGACGACACATCTCACATACCTTACGACGAGATCGAAATGGATAACAGTCTAAATTATGTTGAGGAACCGATAGCCATCCTTGACCGAGCTAAGAAACGACTACGCAATAAGTCGATTCCTTTAGTCAAAGTACAATGGAAGCACAGAAAAGGGTCAGAAGCTACATGGGAAAAAGAAGACGAGATGAGGGGACTATACCCTAAATTGTTTAACGTATAAGCGGTTTCGAGGACGAAACCTCTTTAAGGAGGGTAGACTTGTAACACCCCAAAAAAAAATAGTAAATTAGTAAATAATAACGCGATAGAGACTTAATCATCGTAAAACAAAAGAAAAACGGACGGGCTCTGGCTCGGCTCCAACGGGCCGAGCGAAGCCCAGGTATATAAAGGCCAAGAGAGCCTTGAAGCTCTCATTTTTCACCAAACACTTGCAATCTAGAGAGAGAAAGGAGAGTCCGGTCTAGAGAGAGAAAGTCGACGGATCGACACGAAATTGAAGGAGCACGTTACTACTGAACTCGTGAGTAAAACCTTCGAATCAGAATCACAATCCAGGTAACGATTCGACCTTAAACTGAGTTTTTCTTCATTTTGGGGTGTGTCGGGTTTTAGCTAAATAGGAGACATTTTTATGGATGAAACTTGAAAATAAGCTTAGAACTAGCATCTAGAGTGAAAACCGCACCTTTTGATCAAAGAGAATTGTAAGATTAGTATGATCAGATTAACAAGCAAGAATTTCGGACTTGTCCAGGAAACAGGTTCTGCGTATTTATCAAGTACGCAGGAAGGACGTCTTGCGCACTTACCAAGTACGAAGGAGAAAAATCAAGCATACTTACCAAGTACGCAGGAGAAAGATCATGCTTACTTACCAAGTACGCAGGAGAAAGATCATGCGTACTTACCAAGTACGTAGGAGAAAGATCATGCGTACTTACCACGTACGCAGGAGAAAGATCATGTGTACTTACCAAGTACGCAAGAAGAATGCTCTGCGTACTTGTCAAGTACGCCTGAGCAAGGCCCTGCGCACTTACTAAGTGCGCAGGAAGCAGACCAGTAAGTAAAGTCAGTATGTTTAGAATGATTAAACCGTTAGAGTCGGGGTTGGGTCTGATGTGTATTTAAAGTACCTAATTTAGATTGTACGTGACGTTGTTGGACCTTTGTTTAGGACAACCAAGACTAGCTTTTTAAGTGAGTTCTATGTGCCCCCTTCTATGTTAAGTGCAAACCTTATTAAATGTTTTGGGGTTGAAATGTATACACTAAATGAATAAATGATATGAATGCTAATGTGATCATACGTGATATACTAATATATATTATATATATATATATATATGAGAATGAATTATGAACAAAGAATGATCTGATAGAATGGCATAACGTGAATAAATGAAATCTTGCTTTATAATTATTTATATTTCATGTTATGAATGTATGTATACGTTATGGACGGAAACGATGCTAACGGCTACTTCTGTAGACGGACGACTACGTGACTATTTTGCAACCGGGAAAGATACGTTCCTTCGCAAGCTAGGTCGTACAAAAAGCATAAATGGGCGGTCGAAGTAAATGCTAAAATAGTATAACGGTTGCATAAACAATAGCTCGCGTGGGAAACGGATGCCTTAGGGCAGACGGGCGAATATGACGGACTACGACGGTAGGACGGTTAAGGCGGACGGCCGAAGGTTGGCCGGACGAAAGTTAAGGCGGACAGTTTCTAGGACCGGACGAGTAAAAGGGCTACGACGGTAGCTTAAGGGCGTATGTCTTTGTGATATACGCAGTAAAAGACGGGTTGATCACCCTTATGTGTATGACCAATGAATGTAAATGAAAGAAAAGGTGAATGCATATCTATGTAATCACATAAGAATGAAGAAAGAAAAGTAAAAGCTATGAATAAGTATTTATAGAAATGTATGTATATAATTATGTATACTTATAAAGAAAAGGATGATCATACTTAATAGTTTTAAACTAGAACTCACCAGCGTTAGCTGAGTTTAGTATACATTTCAGGTACAGAAAGGAAGGGTCGTGCGAAGGCGTGAAGGTTACCCGGCACAAGACTGACATCCCACTTTTAAATATGTTAAGATAAATGTTATGTACTTAATTTTAAAGACTTCCGCTGTTATGTCATGACATGTTACGTTATGTAATGATTGAATTCGAATGATTTAAATTTGAAGCTCAGTATTTATGACTATGTTTATGAGTAAATCCAACAAGTGTGTTCACCCGGGAAAGGGGCCTTACATTAATGTTGGAATTCATAGGGCTTTCATCTGTAGGGTTATTACGAGTCTATTGGAATATATTAATTGTATTTAAAACGTGTTCAAAGCAGGGTTCGATTAAACCATTTTAGAACGAACCCAAGATTCGGGTTCGTGTTAATTTCGCTATAGTAAGCCCAAATTAGTTTGGGGCTTTTGATATATAGGCTAAGTCGAAAGTGTGGAAGGTTTCAATTACCCGGGAGGATGATGAATCGATGGCGTACGGATAGAGCGAGTTCCGGCGACGACGGTTTGGTCTCCGGCGTCTACTGCTGCAATTCTGGCTGAAATCAACGTGTTCATGAGCTTCAGAGAGGATGATAATGCGTTTGCTTGGGAGGATTAAGTCAGAATGATGGATTCGATGAGCAAAAGATTAAGAGGTCGACGGTTTTAGTTTAAAAATCTATAATTGGTTTCAATTCAGGTGTAATGTCGATGTTTAACCTAAAACGAAAATAGAGCTCAGGGAGACCTCAAATACAAGACCCTTCTATGTATTTTGGGACGTCTTCCACAGCCAAGTCATCGGCTTCTAGAATTGCCCTTTTCTCAAGGAACTCTCACAGGGAGGATAATTCAAAAGTTTGTGGTGGTCATGCTTGCTATACAGATCTGGATCTAGTTTTGGTTCTGGATCTCATCATCAGAATTCCTCAAGAAATCCTTCTCCCACATCTTCAGCTAACCAATCTGTAATAGCCAAGATAGCTAAAGATCATGTGGCTTTGTTTTCATCTTGCACGCTTGCCTATGAAAACTTCATTGGTGGCAAGCTAACGGATCCTGAAACCATAGATAAAGACTTTAATCAGGTGGATCCGGACGATATGGAGGACATGGTTATTCAGTGGAATATGGCCATGATCTTGAGAAGAGCTAAGCATTTCCTGAACAGAACAGGAAGAAAGTTCATTGGATGGCATTCAAATGCCAAGGTAGGTTTTGATAAATCCAAAGCCAAGTGCTATAAGTGTCAGAATTTTGGACACTTTGCTCGTGTATGTCAAAAGGAGAAAGCATCGGCCTCGGGTTTCACCAGACCTAGCCAAGGAAACAGTCAAGGGTATAACAACTCCAACAACCGCAATTAAAGTCAAGGTGGTACGTCCAACGCTTTGGTAGCTCAACAGAACGATAGCTTTGATTAGGGTGTTCATCTAGAGGATGCCATTATTGCTCAAACACAGGTTGGTCTCATGGATGAGATCATGGAAATGATGGAAGAAGAGGAACGGGAAGCTTCTGTGGCTGACTATGAAGAGTCTACAACTGTAGTTGCCCTCATGGCTATTGGAGAGGCATCATGTTCATCAAATGAGGTAGATTCTAACTCTTTTGCTGTCATTTCTTGTTCAAAATGTGTGAGCTTAAAGGATGAAAATTCTAAGCTTCAGGACAAAGTCGAACCCCTTCGTATTGCAGCTTTAAGCTAAAAAGAAAATGAAAAACGATACAAAGATTCAATTGAAACTTTGAAGAAAGATAAACGTGATTATTCACTTAAAATTAGTGATCAACAGTTTCATTTGGATGTTGCGTACAAGGGGTTAGAAAAGAGAAATATTGAGATCACCAAACTGCAAAATGAGACCTTGCAGTTGAAAGGCAATATTGAGAAGTTACAAAATTCTCGTTTTGTGATGGAACACTACGATTCTGTTGTAAGACAAGTGAATGGATTAGGGCTGAGTACTAATGCCATTCCTCCACCAGTATGCGGGAAATTTGTCAACGGATTATTGACATTGATTTGTCTTGCCTTGATGAGTCCTCAAGTCTGGATGATTTCTCTAACATGGATGATTCCTCAAGTAAGGCTGACTCCGCATCCGATGAAGAGTTTTTCACTGCTTCTGATGATGGATCTGAGAACACCTGCCCTGAAGGTGTAGTCTCCAAGGAGTTGCTTGGTGAACACAAAGTAAAGAAAAACATTGTCACTGATCGTGATAATTGTATTTTGACTGAACCAGATATCATTAAATCAAATGAAAAATTAAAAATGATGCTTTATGGGGGATATAAAAACATTAATCAAGTTAAAAAGGAAGCTTTTTAAGCTCATTACGGGCTTGGCTACCAAGAAAATATGCAAAAGTATTATATTCCTAAAACCCAATCTCCATCAAGTTAAACTATTGTTCACCAAACAACTTCTCATGTTCATCATGCTGAGTCATCAAACGTCAAATCAAATGAGCCTTACAGGAAGACTTACAAAGGGAGGAGAACCTGTTTTCCCTGTGGTACGATTGGTCACATCATTGTGAACTGCCCGAATAAGAACAAAGGGAAACAACCAGTTGTTTCACAACCAACTGCTCTCCCCAAGTCACCACCAGTTAAACAACATAAAAGTCCAAAGAGGAATGTGGTGAAACCACCAGTGAAACCTATTGTGAAGCCAAAGATCACATTTGAGGCTAAGCCGTCTGTTCCAAAAAGGGAAAAGCAACCTGCTAAACCCTGTCTGTCTACCTCTGGTAGTGCACCAACTGGTGAGAAACCTGTGGTTAAGCTTTCTAAGCCACAGAGGAGAAGAAGGAATAAGAGATTGAGAAAGCTGGAACAGCTGGCTGGTATTCAATCAGGTGAAGCTTCTACTAGTTCACCCGGTGTTACTGAATGCAAGACGACTGTTCCAGTAAAACAAAAGAAAAGGTCCTGGAACAAAACATCTAAAAGTTCTCAATCTCCTGGTCCCAAGTCTTCTAAAGATTCACCCATTTTTGACAGTCATGACTGTGAATTAATTGAAGTAGTTTATTTTGAGAAAGACGGACGACCCAAGACCACCATGGCTTGGGTCTCCAAATTTAATTAATTTCTTGTGAATCGTGCAGGGACATCCGAAAGGAACTATCTCTAATCGTTGGTATGTAGATAGTGGATGCTCCCGGCACATGACAGACAACATGGCCCTGCTTCAAGATGTAAAAGTGGCCTTTGCAGGCGGGAAGGGCGGCAATATTACTTATCAAGGCGTGGTTTCAAATGGTTGTGTTAGCTTCGACAACGTCAACTACTACGAGCAGCTAAAGCATAACATGTTGAGTGTTTATCAGATATGTGATAAGGAGTACTCAGTCATGTTTGACAAATCTGAATGCATGATTCTCAAACCTGGGTTTGAGGTTCCTGAAGACTAGATTTTGATGTGTGCACCAAGAACGAATGATACCTATCAGATCGACATAAGCGTGACGAAAACCACATCTTAAGTTGCTACTTGTTTGCTTACCAAAGCGACAGAGCTTGACTCAATTTTATGGCATAGGAAACTCGGACACATTTCTTATCGAAAAATGAATCATCTTGTCCGAAACGGTTTGGTAACCGGTGTTCCTAAGCTGAGATTTGTCGTTGCAGATGACTGTGTGCCTTGTAAAAAGGGTAAACAGCAACGAAAGTCTCACAAGCACAAGCTCCAAAACTCTATAGATATCCCTTTGGAGCTATTACATATGGATCTGTTTGGCCCCATAAGTATCAGGAGTATTGGAGGGAAGTCATACCGTCACATAATCATCGCCGCCATTAAAAAATCGTATACATTTGCGGCATCATCAGCAGATAAATCAGGAAGGTTGAAAGTCTTGAATAGCGCATCATAATCGAAACCCCAAGATGGACCAGTTGGTTCTGGTGGAATGTTGTGCTTGCTGCAATTCACTTCGAACCATTCCTCGACAGTATGAGTTCCTATATTGTACACTCTCTTGCATGGTGAATCGACCTCCCAACCTTGACTACCTAGTTCCTTTTGGTAATCCTTGTTCCTTATTTCTACAATACAAGGATCGAAAATCGAAATTTCATGCAAAAGCAGTGGAAGGCATCTTCTTAGGATATGTTGCCAATTCACCATGCAAGAGAGTGTACAATATAGGAACTCGTACTATCAAGGAATGGTTCGAAGTGAATTGCAGCAAACACAACATTCCACCAGAACCAACTGGCCCATCTTGGGGTTTCGATTATGATGTGCTATTCAAGTCTTTCAACCTTCCTGATTTATCTGCTGATGATGCCGCAAATGTGTACTATTTCTTTAATGGCGGCGATGATTCCAACTTCTCAACCCGTGCCACTGTACCTATTGTAACTCCCAATTCTAATGTTGCATCTGCATCTGGAACTCATGATAGTGAAGACGTTGAAGTTGTCCATGTTGGTGGAAATGACGCTCTAGCTAATCCTAACACTCGTGTAGGAAATGAAGCTACAGCTGATCCAATCAACATTGAATCATCGTCCTCTAGATCACAGAATATGGGAGAGTTGAGCACGAATCTAGACACAAATCTCAAGGAACCGCTCATACCAGAGGTGAGAGTGCATAAGAATAATCTAATTGATAACATTATTGGTGATCCTCATGCCGGTGTTCAGACTCGTCATAGAACCATTGCTGAGAACACTAGTTTGTACGCTGAGATACTTGACACTAGTATCATGGAAACATGTTTGCATGCTGCATTTGTGTCCCAGTTGGAGCCGAAGAATATGAATAAGGCTCTCGCTTACAACTTCCGGATTGAGGCGATGCAAGATGAACTGTCCCAATTCTTGCATGTGTGGGATTTAGTTGACTTGCCAAGAGGCGTACAACAAATTGGAACCAGATTGGTGTTCAAGTGCAAAACGGATGATCTTCATGTCGTAGTGAAGAATAAAACAAGGATGGTTGTTCAAGGATTTTATCAACAAGAGGGCTTGGATTACACTGAAGTATATGCCCCAGTTGCTAGACTTGAGGCCCTTCAAGGTTTATCATCTTGATGTGAAGAGTGCTTTCATATATAGAAAAGTTCATGAAGAGGTCTATGTCACTCAACCTCCCGGCTTTGAAGATCCGCGTAATATTAATAAAGTGTAAAAGCTCGACAAAGCACTTTGTGGTCTTCATCAAGCACCTCGGGGTTGGTATGAGACTTTATTAAAACATCTACTGTCAAATGGTTTCGACCGTGGATAGATTGACTTGACACTATTCATTTGGAAAGCAGGAGGTGATATTCTACTCATGCAGGTGTATGTCGACGACATTATCTTTGGGTCGATAAATGAAGAGATGTGTAGGGAATTCGAACAGGTGATGAAGTCCAAGTTTGAGTTGAGCAACATGGGTGAATTGTCGTTCTTCCTGGGTCTGCAAGTCAGTCAAAGAGAAGACGGCATCTATCTAGATCAAACTATGTATGTGCAGGACATCTTGTCAAAATACAAGTTGAATGATAGCAGTACTTATGGCACACCTATCCCTATCAATCACGGTTTGCATCCAGACAAAGATGGAAAGGATGTGGATTGTAAATTGTACCGTGGGATGATCGGTTCTCTCATGTATCTCACAGCTTCAAGGCTCGACATAATGTTTACTGTATGTTTTTGCTCAAGGTTTAAGTCACAACCAACAGAGTCTCATATGATAGCTGTCAAGAGGATATTCAGATACTTGAAAGGGAAACCCCGATTGGGTCTTTAGTACTCAAAGAAGAAGTCATTTGACCTCAAAGCCTATACAGATTCAGATTATGGCGGATGTAACCTTGATAGAAAATCAACTTCAGGTGGATGTCAATTCTTGGGAGACATGCTGGTTTCCTGGCAGTGTAAGAAGCAGTCAACGGTTTCTGTCTCAACATGTGAAGCAGAGTACATTGCTGTAGCGAGCGTTTGTTCTCAGATGTTGTGGATTCAGCAGTAATTGAGAGACCATGGCTTAAACTTCACTGGAACTCCACTGTTCATTGACAACAATGCCACCATGTCCATCACAAACAACCTGGTGAAACATTCCAAAACTAAACATATTGAAATTCACCACCATTTCATCCGTGATTGTGCTGAAAAGCATCTCATTGAACTTGTAAAGGTTCACACGGATGACAACTTTGTTGACCTTTTCACTAAGGCGTTTGATCGAACACGGTTTGAACATCTTGTCAACATGATAGGAATGTTCAATCCGGAGTGAAAACTTGTTTTTCTTAAATCAATTCAATTCATGAAAGTTAAATTTTATTTCTTTTAAGTTTTCTGTATAGTTCTTTTAATTTTCAAATATTTTACAAAAATCCAAACAAAATAGAAAACCAAAAAATTTCAAATTTTTCTTGAGAAAAGAGGAAATGATAGTACATCAGAAATGATCTAAACGTCCTAGACTGCACATATGGGAAATGATTGCGTCATGATTACTTGATTGTTTAAATTGTTGTGTTTTTAATCTGCTTATTTACAAGTAATTTGAATTGTCAGTAGGCTGTAAGTGTCTTTGAATCATTAGTAGTGTGGAAAGTAAATCAATACTACAACTGTGATTTGAACCCATGTTTGCTAGTGTGTGTGCGTAAAAGAATGCAAAATATCACTATCAGATACATGATGTTAGAGTTTAGCAATTATTTTCTACTGAGACTAGTTTCGGGTTAGGTCGTTAGCACACTTAATGAGGTTCATCTCAGTGCACATACTCACAAGTATGCAATGAGAGATTGAATCAAGACATGTATTTACATCAACCGTTGAGCGTGTATTCACCCTTGAATCACTCCTGATTCATTGAATTCAAATACAGATAAAAGTTGGATCCCCTTACCTAAATCCTCTAACAACATATTCATTATCCTGAATCATCATACCGATATTCACTGAAGAAATCACTTGGAACCAAGACAAATGAATCACTCGATTCTGAATCTTATGATTCCTGATAATCCTTATGGATTCTGTTTGATTTTTCCTGTGCTAATTGATGTAGCCTAATTCTAGAAATTTAGAAAATCATTAGGAAAATCTTAGATGCCTTGAGATAAGTGCAAAGTAAGTTCATAGAATAACTGTGGGGCACACGTTGTATATTAATAACTATTTCCATAGCACACACGAACATGATACTAAGATGCTCATGGTTTCAAATCTTATAATATTGCCAACTTGAATTACTTGTTTATGTGCTTATTAAATATGAATAAATTGTAATCCATGACATGATCCCATTTTCTTTGATGTTTATCTTGTATCATTATTGCTATAGATTAGACTAATATGATTCTCTGCTCGTGTCATTGAACAAAAATAGCTTGTGTGTGAATATGTGTATATCGTTATTCTGAAAAGATCAAAAATACTTTAAGTTTGTGTATAGTTCAAATTCCAATCAGACAAACCAAAAATATTTGTGTTTAACCTACGTGAATTAACTTTGAATCCTCTTGATTGAATGTGCTTATCATGTTCGTTATTTGACTTTGACTTCTTCATAATTTGAGTTGAAAATTGACTTCACATAACTCTCTGCGTACTTAACAAGTACGCAAGAATTAAGTCATGCGTACCTAGTAAGTACGTAGGAGTTAAGCCCTGCGCACTTAATAAGTATGCACGACTGTTGTGGTCCGGGTATATAAACAGGTGTTAGAATTGTTTCTCGGTTCATCGCATTCAAATGAACTTAACAAGTTGTATACTCCCTGTTCGATTTTCACTCAAAATTTGTGTGATCCCTAACTCTTTTTTAGTCCTGCTCATTGTTTCATTGTTAAACAATCTTTGGTGAGAATCTGAGACCATTTCATCCGTTAAATCACGAGTTATGGAACGATTTCTGACATTGTAGAACTAGGTTTTTGAACTTCGATTCTTGAAAATTTTGGGTTGTTTCGGACCGGCATTATGACCTAAAATATCTTTAAGATCATTCAAAGCTCAATCATCTAGAATTCATCCTTAACTTGTCTTGATTTTGGTTTTGGGCTCTTGCTTGAGCCGAAGGTTCACGTCGGTTCACACCTAGGTCAAAATGACCAGGTCTTAGTACCATTTTGTTGTTGGTTTTGGTTCCAGTGGTCTTTAACATGTTTTTTGACTATGTGGTGACCATAACCTACAACAAGATCCCTCATTCATGGATTCTGGAAATTAAAAAAAAATTAATTTAAGTGATGGGTTCCTGGGCACTTATCAAGTACGCAAGACCATCTACCTGTGTACTTGCTAAGTACGCAGGAATGGACACTTAGAAATTTTTCTAAGTCTAGAAACTTGTTCAATGTGAATGTGCTATACCTTAAGATGTTTATTCAATTCCAATGATGCTTCTTCTTCTTATTTTGTTTACTGGTTGTTTTTGTAGTGATGGATCGTGCATTTACAAGTGAGTTTAATTTGCTTGCACTTACTGAACATGAATGGAAGGGTGCTGCACTTGAGTACCGGGAGATCATTGATTTCCTGAACCGCTCAAGGATAAGCTACGCTATCTTAGCAGACCCTGTTGTATCAAGACCGTACTTGGAGCAGTTCTGGGATACGGCAGGACATGACTGCACAGTAACTCCTAATGTCATTCGGGCTACTGTGGCAGGTCATGACATTGGCATTTCTGAGGACACCGTTAGAAGAGTTTTACAGTTTCGGGATCGCGCAACCGACCCAACTTCCTATCCTGAGTACTTTATGGATGGGCGTTGGAGGCAACGAATGGGATACGCAGGTGCGCAAGACTATGCATCGTACAAGAAGTTGTGGGTGCTAGATCAGTGGAGGTACTTTGCCACATAATGATCATGTGTATTTCTTCCAGGAAGGATGCCCTGGGTCATGATCTAGCAGCTGCTATGGTTGGGCTGGCTCTAAACAAGGGTTATAACTTCTCTAGATACATCTACAAAGCCTTAACTGATCAGATCAATACAGGGGAGAGGTTTAGGTTCTTGTTATACCCCAGATTTGTGCAACTTTTGATAAATGATGCATTTCCAAATCTACCGGAATTTGGGGAAAGATTACAAGTGAAACGAGTGGACAACAGAGTATTTGCTCAATTCTTAAAGCCATGCAGTGTAGAACCTACCCCTGTGCATACTCCTCTCTTCGGACAGCTGATCAATGAAGCATACGTGGCGCCTGCAGATTGGAGATGGTATAGTGTAGAGTCTAAGCCTGAACTCAGTGAACACAGTGATGAACAACAAGAAGAAGAGGAAGTTGAATCTGAGGATGATGTGTCTGAAGACGAAGGAGACGAAGAACAGGGAAGTCGGGGTGCTGAAGAATCCTACTCAGAAATGACCGAGTCAGATTCATCTGATTCTGATGATGCACCATCCCAGACACACCCATGGAGATTGCAGAAGGTAACCATTCCCAAGTCATCTTCTAAGAGAAAGAGACAAGAAAGTACAAGCGGTGAGTATGAACCCGAATCTGATTCAGATGCTGCTATACAAAGACAGAGACGGGAAAGTATTAACAAGCGTCGGGGGGATAAGCCATATGAGGGTATCCCTAGAGAAGTAGAAGTTAGTGGTGCACGGCGTCAAGTCACTAAGGCGGTGAGCACTGCTTCAACATCTACGTCCACTTCCACCCAGCTATATCAAAGGACGGGGAGGCGGCCACGTGTAACAAGTCAAGTAACTGTTGCTACTGTCAAAGAGGAGGTTCCTGTGATAGTATCCCTCCCACTACAACCTGTCCAGGTGACAGTGATGACATCAATCCTCACTGAGTCGGTCACTATCACCCCAACCATAATTGCAACATCTACCATACCAACTTCCATCCCAACCACTATTCCAACTACCACCCTTCAACCAATCAGTGAACCCTTTTCATATGGTGATTTCACCCATGGATTCGACTTTGATGACATCTTCACTTTTCCCACTCATACAGCCGGAGCCTCTACATCTAGGGATCTAGATCCACAGGATGCAAGGATTGCTTCCCTAGAGTCTCAAGTTGCTGGTTTACTAGAGACGGTACGGAAATCAAGGGAGGAGTCTAACACGAAACATGGTCATATTAACTCTTTGGTTGATCAAGTAGTGGCTTTGAAAAAGGAAAGGGCGGTTGATGAGTTGCAGCGTAAAGAGCAGGATATGATGGTCAACTTGGTCTGTGATATGACTAAAACTCTTGCTGCTCAGGGGGAGAAGATTAAGGAGTTGCTGAAGGAGAAGGAGAAACCGACAAAGCCAAGTAGTGATGAGGCTTGTCACCTAGACGATCTGTCTAAGGGTGACGACCAGGGCAAGGATCCTGAAGCCGGTCCCAGTGGAAGGAGAAGGAGAAATTGATTGTTCCTTATTCTGCCGTGCCTATGGCTGAGGGGGAGTCTATTCAACATGAAGGCGGTGATGCTTCTGGTAGTGGAGGTGATAAAGGAAAGTCTACGGATGAGGTGCTATACAACCTATCCGATGAGGTCATTCTACTGATTGATCCATACTATTCCAAAGAAACTCATATCGATGCCCTTAGAAATCTAGAGGAAGGAGTGATTGAGTCTGATGATGAATGGGATGTAGAAGATGAGGATGTTATGGTAGAGTTTGCCAAAGGGGACGGTGAAGGAGTTTACGAGCATGAGGATGGAGAGATATTTGAAGCTCCAGCCTTTGAAACTGATTTTAACACAGGTTCAGTCGAGCCCGAAAGTACTGCTGAGGCTTCAACTGAAGCATCTCCACCGTTCCTAAACCTGTTTATCCAGTGGCGTGGAAAAGTAAATATCCGCCTGGTTGGTTTACAAAGGATCAAGCTCCTCTCAGGATATCCTTGGTAACATATGGTATTGGAACGTGGACCCAAAGACGGGCGAGGCGGTGGTGATTAGAAGAGTAAGGTCTGCAGGTGGAAGCTTGGAACCAAAGGAACTTATAAGAGTTTTTGATGAAATCACTTTCATTAATTTCTCTATGAAAGATCTGATGGTCCTAAATGAAAGATATTGCATCTACACAGATGAGTGGACAAAGATTCATGCATCTAGATACGACAAGTTGGTCAAGTTTTGTCTGGACTACAAGCTGAAGATGGAAGGTAAAGCTGGTGAAGTTTGAAGACCGAAGACAATCCAGAGCTGTTGTTAAGGGGAGTTTGTTGAAGCACGTTTGTGTGACAGACACTCTGATGTTGTCTTAGCTTATATACTTGTCTCTATGTATTTGTATTTGTTTTTAAGTATATGTCTGTATTGATTACCGAGTTGTAATGACATATGTATGTACTTAGTCTTGTCTGTTTTTGTTAAGTGTTGTGCGCACTTAGTAAGTGCGCGGTATGTATATCCTGCGTACTTAGCAAGTACGCATGAGTTAAACCCTGCGCACTTGCTAAGTGCGTAGGAAACAGGTCTAGTATATATAGCTGTTAGTGACAGAATGTATGTATGCACTCATTCTCTCTGTAACCACCTAGTCACGGGTATTCCGCACCCGGTCCGATTAGTCACACACCCACACGTCAGGATCCGAGACACCCGGGGACCTACACTTTTCCATGCATTTTCAACATATGCTTTTCCATGCATTGTCAATATATGATTTTCCAAAACTTTATGTTGACCCATTTTAGAATGTTTATCTCAGGTAGTTGAATGCATATGATATGTGGCTAGGATGCACCCACAGGAGTCACACACTCATGATGCATGGCATCCTATTTTGATAAACAATATTTTATCATCCTTATTTTCAAATGTTGTAAACATTTAAACATTTCTTCCGCACTGTTACTTTTGACCATGTCAAACTTTATTTTGGACTCGTTCGAGTCATGCATAAAACAGGTATTTTGAAAACCGTTTTGTGGTCATTCAAATTAATTCAATGTAAAGATCCTCTCGAGTCACGCCCCTCGGGTATAGCCTGGAAGTGGAATTTGGGGGTGTGACAGACTGGTATCAGAGCCATTGGTTGCAGCGAACTAGGTTGCATATAGTGGACTTAGACTGTAACCGATGTCTCATATGCATTTCACTTCCGCACGTAAACTTAGTATTCTCACATACACATAGAATACTCACGTAAGATAGAAATCTGTGGTTGACCTGTTACAGGAACATGTCGTCAGCCAACTCAGGAAACGCACTATTTCCCGCAGCCATGCCACACGAGGAAGAGCCAGACCAAGTCTTAGACCTTAAAGTCCTAAATTTTTCATAGGGCACAAGTAGGTCGTATCATTTAGTCGGATTTACTAAGACTTGCATATCATTACCGTTTTATCAGGTGAGTTCTCACAGCCCCGTTTTACTCATTTTACATTTTGGGGTGAGATACATGTACATTTTTCAAAAATCATATTTCCATGCTTACACAGTTACATTAATTATATAAGTTGTATTGGTGTGTACAAAGTCCTCTCAGAGTCAACCGTTAATTTTTTCGCGAGCGAGGTGATCATGAACAATATTATTGGGTTTAACAACCCCTGCCCGGGTTAGTAGCGCTAACTTCGACTAGAGGTCGAACGGGAACATAATTGACCTAATCCATTCATGTGCAAGGCACAAAGAGGCAAACCACATCCTTTTCCTTTTTCAGTGGCTAAAGTTGAGCTTCGGTTGGCGGACTTATGATAATTTTTGGTTTTGTCTGATCGACAATGATTGTGTAGAGTACATATGCTTTTCCATGCATTTTCAACATATGCTTTTCCATGCATTGTGAATATATGATTTTCCAAAACATTTCATGATATGATTTCCATTACATATAATATGCGAACTCATCAACTTTATGTTGACCCGTTTTAGCATGTTTATCTCAGGTCATTGAATGCATAGGATATGTGGCTAGGAATCACCCACAGGAGTCACACACTCATCATTTATGGCATCCTATTTTGATAAACAATATTTTATCATCCTTGTTTTCAAATGTTGTAAACATTTAAACATTGCTTCCGCACTGTTACTTTGGACCATGTCAAACTTTATTTTGGACTCGTTCGAGTCATGCATAAAACATGTATTTTGAAAACCATTTAGCGGTCATTCAAAGTAATTCAATGGTAAAGATCCTCTCGAGTCACGCCCCTCGGGTATAGCCCGGAAGTGGAATTTGGGGGTGTGACAGACCCCCACCCCTGACTTCTCCCACGTTTTTATTTTTCTTCTCAAATCCCATTTATCCTCTTTTACTACTAAATTTCATAACTAACACTTTGGCCCTTAAGGTTTATGAATTTATGAGAAACACCCTTAACCAACAATTATGGTTTTTGTTGAAGCACATTTGTGTGACAAACACTCTGGATATTGTCTTAGATTTTGTACTTGTCTTGTATGTATTAGTGTTTGTATTGTAGTGTCTGTACGTTTTAGTTATCAAGTTGTAATTACTAATGTATGTACTAGTCGTCTGTTTTCTCTAAGTGTTTTACGCACTTAGCATGTGCGCAGGAATTACTTCCTGCGTACTTAGCAAGTCGCAAGAATACTCTGCGTACTTGTTAAGTACGCAGGACCAATTTTCCCTGCGAACTTGTTAAGTTCGCAGAAATCAGGTCTAGTATAAATAGGCTAGGTTAACAGAAGATATGTATGCAGGCAATTTGCCCTTCAAGTTTATAACAGACGGAGTTTTAAAGTGATTTGGTTGTCGGTTTACTTTGTGTTACTTGATTCTCTACCTAGTCACGGGCATTCCGCACCCGGTCTGACTAGTCACACACCCACACGTAACGATCCGAGACACCCGGGGACCTACAAGTGGTATCAGAGCATAACTCTTGATTTCTAGTGTTGTGAGTATGTTAGGAGCATCTTCTACACATGCTACAGAGATTTTGTAAGCAAAAGTGGGTGTTTTTTTGTTGATTTTTGTGATAAAATAGGGGTAGCTCTTGAGCATTATTTTAGAAGCAAAAATCACTCAAAACCGACTTTTGTTGTGTATTTGAGTGTTTTGAGCATCAAAGGTTGGTTAGAAATGAGTTTTTGACCCTTTGACTCATTTTTTTTGGTCATATCTTCAACTTTTTCTGTCTCTGGTGAGATTCTAGTGACCAGAAAAAGTTGGTGAGGGTTGTTGAAAAAGTGACCTGCGTACTTACCCTTTTTGGCCAAAAGGACAGTCTTCCTGCGTACTTACCAAGTACGCAAGTCTATTTCTTGTTGCGTATTTAACTCCTTACTGCGTACTTGTCTTTTACTCTTGCGTACTTGTTAAGTACGCAAGAGCAAATTCTAAATACGCAAGACCAGGTCTTTAAGTGCGCAAGGCCAGATTCAAGTGCGCAAGTTGTTTTGACTTTTCTGAAATTTGACTAAGTGTTTCACTATGGCAAATCTTCAGAACCTTGGTAACCTTCTTAATTATGACAATGAGATTGGAACCCCACAGAAACCACCAAAGCTGCTTAACATAAATGATTATTCAAACTGGAAAGCATGCTTTGAGCATTATATCTCATACACTGATTCTTAACTTTGGATACCCATTTTAGAGGGTTATAAGCATCCCACATATACATATCTTGATGAGGAAGTTCCCAAACCTATCTCCAAACTTGATAAAGAAGGAAAGAAAGTTTATGACAGAGAGAAGAAGACACACGAATCTATCACTATGGCCTTGACCAGGGAGTTATTTCACAGCTTCAGAGGATATGATAACTCCAAGATCTCTAGAAGGCTCTGCAGAAGAGATTCGAGGGAAACAACGATATCAAGAAGAGTAAGAGGGATCTTCTTAGGAAGCAGCATGAGTGCTTCAGATATCTGGAGAATGAATCTATAGATGAGTTTATCTCTAGATTCTATCATCTGCAAACTGAGCTGAAAGCTTATGACCTGATCTATCCGAATGAGGAGTTAGTTGAGAAATTTCTGCATGCACTACCACCAAAATTTGAGATGTACACCACTCTGATGAGAGAGAACTCAAAGTTTTATGAGATAACTATTGATGAAGCAATCGAAAAGGTTCAAGCACATGATATGAACCTAAAACGAAAAGAGAGCTCAGGGAGACCACAAATACAAGACCTTTCTATGTATTTTGGGACGTCTTCCACAGCCAAGTCATCTGGTTCTGGAATTGCCCTTTTCTCATGGAACTCTCATGAGGAGCATAACTCAAATGTCTGTGGTGGTCATTCTTGCTATGCAGCATCTAGATCTGGTTCTGGTTCTGGATCTCATAACCAGAATTTCTCAAGAAATCCTTCTCCCACATCTTCAGCTAACCAATCAGCAATATCCAAGATAGCTAAAGATCATGTGGCTTTATTCTCATCATCCAAGCTTGCCTATGATAACTTCATTGGCGGTAAGCTCACAGATCCTGAAACCATAGAAGAAGACTTTAATCAGGTAGATCCGGATGATACGAAAGATATGGATATTCAATAGAATATGGCTATGATCTTGAGGAGGGCGAAGCGTTTCTGAATAGAACTGGCAGGAAATTTATTGGTGGACATTTAAATGCCCAGGTGGGATTTGATAAATCCAAGGCCAAGTGCTACAAATGCAATAACTTTGGGCATTTTGCAAGAGAATGTCTAAAGGACAAAGCACCGGCCTCAGGGTTCACCAGACCTAGCCAAGGAAACAATCAAGGGTACAACAACCGCAATCAAAGTCAAGGTGGAACGTCCAATGCTTTGGTAGCACAACAAGATGGCAGCTTTGATTGGGGTGTTCATCTAGAGGATGCCCTTATTGCTCAAACGCAAGTTGGTCTCATGGCTGAGATTATGGAGATGATGGAAGTAGTGGAACGGGAAGCTTCTGTTGCTGACCAAGAAGAGTCTACAACTGCAGTTGCCCTCATGGCTATTGGAGAGGTATAATGTTCATCTAATGAGGTAGATTCTAACTCTTTTGCTGTCATTTCTTTTTCCAAATGTCTAAGCTTAAAGGTTGAAAATTCTAAGCTTCAAGACAAAGTCGAACCCCTTCATATTGCAGCTTTAAGCTACAAAGAAAACGAAAAATGATACAAAGATTCAATTGAAATGTTGAAGAAAGAAAAACGTGATTATTCACTTAAAATCAGCGATCAACAGTTTCATTTGGATGTTGCGTACAAGGGGTTAGAGAAAAGGAACAAAGAGATCAACAAGCTGCAAAATGAGATCTTGCAGTTGAAAGGTAATATTGAGAAGTTGAAAAATTCTCGTTTTGTGGTGGAACACTACGAGTTTGTAGTGAGACAAGTGAATGGCTTAGGGATGGGAACTAATGCCATTCCTCCACCAGTAATCGGGAAATTTGTCAACAGCTTAATTGACATTGATTTGTCTTGCCTTGATGAGTCCTCGAGTCAGGATGATTCCTCTAACAAGGATGATTCCTCAAGTAAGGCTGACTCTGTATCTGATGAAGAGTTCCTTACTACTTCTGATGATGGGTCTGAGAACACTTGCCCTGAAGGAGTAGTCTCTGAGGAGTTGCTCGGTGAACAGAAAGTTAAGAAAAACATTATCACGGATAGTGATAATTGTATTTTGACTGAACCCGATATTGTTGAATCAAATGAAAAATTAAAAGTGATGCTTTTTGGGGGATATAAAAACATTAATCAAGTTAAAAGGGAAGCCTTTTCAGCTCATTTTGGGCTTGGCTATCAAGAAAATTTGCAAAAATATTATATTCCCAAGAACCAATCATCATCGGGTTAAACTACTGTTCACCAAACAACTTCTCTTGTTCATCATGCTGAGTCATCAAATGTCAAATCTAATGAGCCTTACAGGAGGACTAACAAAGTAAGGAGAACTTGCTTTCACTGTGGTATGGTTGGTCACATCTTTGTAAACTGCCTTGCTAAGAACCAAGGGAAACGGCCAATTGTTTCACAACCAGTTGTTATCTCTAAGTCACCACTAGTGAAGCGTTCCAAGAGTCCAAAAGAAAATGTGGTGAAACCACCAGTAAAACCAATGGTAAAGCCAAAGATCACCTCTGAGGCTAAACCGTATGTTCCAAAAAGGGAAAAGCTATCTGCTAAACCTTGTGCTTCTACCTCTGTTAGTGCACCTACTGGTGAGAAACCTGTTGTTAAGCTTTCTAGCCACAGAGGAGAAGAAGGAACAAGAGATTGAGGAAGCTGGAACAGCTGGCTGGAATTCAACCAGGTGAAGCTTCTACTAGTTCACCTGGTGCTTCTAAATGCAAGCTGACTGTTCCAGTAAAACAAAAGAAAAAGTCCTGGAACAAGAAATCTAAAATTTCTCAATCTTCTGCTCCCAAGTCTTCTAAAGATTCATCCATTTTTGACAGTCACGACTGTGAATTAATTGAAGTTATTTATTTTTAGAAAGAAAAACGACCCAAGACCACTATGGCTTGGGTCTCCAAATCTCATTAATTTATTGTGACTCGTGCAGGGACATCCGAAGGGTACTATCTCTAATCGTTGGTATGTAGTGGATGCTCCCAGCACATGATAGGTAACATGGCCCTGCTTCAAGATGTAAAACCATTCAGAGGCGGCTATGTGGCCTTTGCTGGAGAGAAAGGCAGTAGTATCACTTGTCATGGCGTAGTTTCAAATGGTTGTGTAAGCTTCGACAACGTCAACTAGTGCGAGCAGCTAAAGCATAACCTGTTGAGTGTTTCTCATATGTGTGACAAGGAGTACTCAGTTCTGTTTGACAAGACAGAATGCATGATTCTCAAACCTGGTTTTGAAGTTCCTGAAGACTAGATTCTGATTGATATGAGTGCGGCAACAACCACCTCATCAGTTGCTACTTGTTTGCTTACCAAAGCGACAGAGCTTGACTCTATCTTGTGGTATAGGAAACTCGGACACATTTCTTATCATAAAATGAATCATCTTGTCCGAAACGGTTTAGTAACCGGTGTTCCTAAGCTGAGATTTTCCATTACAGATGACTGTATACCTTGTAAAAAGGGCAAACAGCAACGGAAGTCTCATGAGCCCAAGCTCCAAAACTCCATCGATACCCCTTTGGAGCTATTACATATGGATCTGTTTGGCCCCATAAGTATCAGGAGTATTGGAGGTAAGTCATACTGTCTAGTTGTAACTGATGATTTCTCACGTTTTTCTTGGGTGCATTTTTTAGGTTAAAAGGACGAGACTGCTGATATTCTTCAATACCTGATCCTGAGCTTGGAATCTCTTTGCAAGTTGAAGGTTAGAAGAATAAGGAGTGATAACGGAACTGAATTCAAGAATAATTTGATGGAAATTTTCTATCTCAAGAAGGGGATCCATCACGAATTTAGTGCCCCATACACACCTCAGCAGAATAGAGTTGCAGAACGGAATAACAGAACCTTTATTGACACTGCAAGAACAATGCTGTCAGATTCAAAGCTTCCTGTCACTTTCTGGGCAGAAGCAGTAAATACAGTTTGTCACGTTTTGAACAGAGTTCTGGTTGTGAAGAGGCACAACAAGACTTGCTATGAGTTGATCACAATCGACCTCCCAATCTTGACTACCTAGTTCCTTTTGGTAGTCCCTGTTCCTTGTTGTTACAATACAAAGACCGAAAGTCTAAGTTTCACGCAAAAGCGGTGGAAGGCATCTTCTTAGGATATGTTGCCAACTCGCCTTGCAAGAGAGTGTACAATATAGGAACTCGTAATGTCGAGGAATGGTTCGAACTGGATTGCAGTAAACATACCATTCCACTAGAACCAACTGGTCCAGCTTGGGGTTTTGATTATGATGCGCTATTTAAGTCTTTCAACCTTCCTGGTTTATCTGTCGATGATGCCGCAAATGTGTATGAATTCTTTGGAGGGGGCGATGACTCCAGTTTCTCAACCCGTGCAACTGTACCGATTGTAACTCCCTATTCCAATGCTGCATCTGCATCTAGAACTCATGAAAATGATAACATAGAACCATTATTAACATGCCGGATATACCAGAGACGAGAGTGCATATGAATCATCTAATTGACAACATTATTGGTGATCCTCATGCCGGTGTTCAGCCGCGTCATTAAACCATTAATGAGAACACTAGTTTGTACTCTGAGATACTTGACACTGGTGTCATGGAAACATGTTTACATGCTGCATTCGTGTCCCAGTTAGAGGCGAAGAATGTGAAGGAGGCTCTCACTGACAAATGCTGGATTGAGGCGATGCAAGATGAATTGTCTCAATTCCAAAAGTTGCATGTGTGGGATTTCGTTGACTTGCCAAAAGGCATACAACCAATTGGAACCAGATGGGTGTTCAAGTGTAAGAAGGATGATCGTCATGTAGTAGTGAAGAATAAAGCAAGGTTGGTTGTTCAATTATTTTATCAACAAGAGGGCCTGGATTACACTGAAGTATATGCCCCAGTTGCTAGACTTGAGGCAATTTGACTGTTTCTGGCTTATGCCTCCTATGTCGGCTTCAAGGTCTATCAACTTGATGTGAAGAGTGCTTTCCTGTATGGAAAGGTTCATGAAGAGGGCTACTAAACCTCCCGGCTTTGAAGATCCGCATAATATCAATAAAGTGTATAAGCTCGACAAAGCACTTTAAAGTCTTCATCAAGCACCTCGGGCATGGTATGAGACATTATCAAAACATCTACTGTCAAATGGTTTCGACCGTGGATAGATTGTCTCGACACTATTCATTCGGAAAGAAGGAGGTGATATTCTACACGTACAGGTGTATGTCAACGACATTATATTTGGGTCGACAAATGAAGAGATGTGTAGGGAATTCGAACAGGTGATGAAGTCCAAGTTTAAGATGAGCAACATGGGTGAATTGTCGTTCTTCCTGGGTCTGCAAGTCAGGCAAAGAGAAGATGGCATCTATCTACATCAAACTATGTATGTGCAGGACATCTTGTCAAAATACAAGTTGAATGATAGCAGTACTTATGGCACACCTATCCCTGTCAATCACGGTTTGCATCCAGACAAAGATGGAAAGGATGTGGATTGTAAATTGTACCGTGGGATGATCGGCTCTCTCATGTATCCCGCAGCTTCAAGGCCCGACATAATGTTTGCTGTATGTTTGTGCTCAAGGTTTCAGTCATAACCTAAGAAGTCTCATATGATAGCTGTCAAAAGGATATTCAGATACTTGAAGGGGAACCCCCGATTGGGTCTTTGGTACTCAAAGCAGCACTTATTTGACCTCAAAGCCTATACTGATTCAGACTATGGCGGTTGTAACATTGATAGAAAGTCAACTTCTGGTGGATGTCAATTTATGGGAGACAGGCTGTTTTCCTTGTAGTGTAAGAAGCAGTCAACGGTTTCTGTCTCAAAATGCGAAGCAAAATACATTGCTGCAGCGAGCGGTTGTTCTCAGATATTGTGGATTAAGCAGCAATTGAGAGTCTACGACTTAAACTTCACTGGAACTCCTCTGTTCATTAACAACAATGCCACCATGTCCATCACAAACAACCCGGTGAAACATTCCAAAACTAAACATATTGAAATTCGCCACCATTTCATCCATGATTGTGCTGAAAAGCATCTCATTGAATTTGTAAAAGTTCACACGGATGACAACTTTGCTGACCTTTTCACTAAGACGTTTGATCGAACTCGTTTTGAGCATCTTGTCAACATGATAGGAATGTTCAATCCAGAGTGAAAAATTGTTTTTCTTAAATCAATTCAATTCATGAATGTTAAATTTTATTTCTTTTAAGTTTTCTGTATAGTTCTTTTAATTTTCAAATATTTTACAAAAACCAAACAAAATAGAAAAAACCAGAAAATTTCAAAGTTCTCTTGAGAAAAGAGGAAATGATCTAAACGTCATAGACTACTCATATGGGAAATGATTGTGTCATGCTTACTTGATTATTTAAATTGTTGTGTTCTTAATCTGCTTATTTACAAGTAATTTGAATTGTCAGTAGGCTGTAAGCATCTTTGAATCATTAGTAGTGTGGAAATTAAATCAATACTACAACTGTGATTTGAACCATTGGTTGCCAGTGTGTGCGTAAAAGAATGCAAAAGTTCACTATCGGATACAGGATGTTAGATTTTGGCAATTATTTTCTTCTTAGACCAGTTTCGGGATAGGTCGTTAGCACAATTAATGCGGTTCATCTCACTGCCCATACTCACAAGTTTGCAATGTGAGATTGAACCAAGACATGTCTTTACATCAACTGTTGAGCGTGTATTCACTCTTGAATCACTCCTGGTTTATTGAATTCAAATCTAGATAAAAGTTGGATTCCCTTACCTAAATACTCAAACAACATATTCATTATCCTGAATCATCATACCGATATTCACTGAAGAAATCACATGAAACCAAGACAAATGAATCACTCGAGTCTGAATCTTCTGATTACTGATAATCCTTATGGATTATGTTTGATTTTTTCTTGTGCTAATTGATGTAGTCTCATTCTAGAAATTTAGAAAATCATTGGGGAAATCTTAGATGCCTTGAGATAGTGCAATTTACATACCTGTAGCATAACAGTGGGTTTACACGTTGTATATCTTAAAATTAATACCTTAACACACAAGAACGTGATAGAAAGATGCTTATGGTTTCAAATATTATAATATTGTCAACTTGAAGTACTTGTTTATGTGCTTATTACATATGAATAAATAGTAATCCATGATTTGATCCCATATTCTTTGATGTTTACCTTGTATCGTTTTTGCTATAGTTTAGCCTGATATGATCCTTTGGTCGTGTCTTTGAACAAAAATAGTGTGTGGGAATATGTGTATATCGTTACTCTGAAAATATCAAAAAGTTTTTATGTTTGTGTATAGTTCAATTACAACCAGAAAAACCAAAAATATTAGTGTTTAACCTTCGTGAATTGACTTTGAATCCTTTTGATTGAATATTTTTATCATGTTCGTTATTTGGCTTGACTTCTTCATAATTTGAGTTGAAAAATCTGGGCACACATGAGTCTCTGCGTACTTATTAGGTGCACAAGGGTTAAACCCTGGGTACTTAGCAAGTACACAAGACTTAAGTCATGCGTACTTAGTAAGTACGCAGGAGTTAAGTCATGCGCATTTAACAAGTACGCACGACTAATCTTGTGTGGATTTCAAAATTTTGTTTAAGTGTTAAGTCGTGCGTATTTAATAATTACGCAAGACATAAGTCATGCATACTTGCTAAGTACGCAAATTCTAAACCCTGCGTACATGACAAGTACGCAGGAAGGAAGTTTATGAAATTTTTTTAAGTCTGGATTTTCAGTTCTTTGTGAATGTACTATACTTGGTCATGTGTATTCAATTCCAATGAGTCTTCTTGTTCTTATTGTGTTTACTGTTTGTTTGTGCAGTGATGGCTAGTGCGTTTACAAGTGAATTCAATATGCTGGCTCTAACACAACCCGAGTGGAAGGGTGCTGCACTTCAATATCAGGAGATAGTCAATTTCCTGAACCGCTCGAAGATCAGCTATGCCATCTCTGCTGATCCTATTGTCTCAAGACCATATCTGGAGCAATTCTGGGAAACTGCTATCATGACTGTACAATAACTCCAAAAGTCATTAGGGCTACTGTAGTTGGTCATTATATTGCCATTTCTGAAGACACCATCAGACGAGTACCACAGTTTAGGGACTTATCAACTGACCCGATAACTTACCCTGACTACTTCGTTGATGGATGTTGGAGACAAAGGATGGGGTATGTTGGTACAATGGACTACTCCTCGTACAAAAAGATGTGGATACTTGATCAGTGGCTTTACTTTGCGCACGTCATAATCATGTGCCTGTCTGCTAGAAAGGCGGGAAAGGATGCCATGGGGCATGACTTGGCAGTTGCAATGGTTGGCCTCTCTCTTAACAAGGGTTATAACTTTTCTAAGTATATCTACAAGTCTATCACCGATCAAATCAATGCTGCTGACAGGTTTAGATTTCTATTATACCCTCGGTTCGTGAAGATGTTTATTAATGATGTTGTACCTAATCTACCTCAGATTGGAGAGAGACTACAAGTCAAACTGGTGGACAAGAGAGTGTTTGCACAATTTCTAAAGCCACGCAGTGTAGAACCTACCCCTGAGCACACTCCTTTCTTTGGCCACCTAATTAATGAAGCATATGTAGCCCTTGCTGGCTTCAGATGGTATAGTGCAGAGTCTGAGCCTGAACTGTGAGGCCCCAAACCCGGGAGGCCTCACGTATTGGATTTACTCATCAACACATAGCACTTTAAACATAAGACATTCATTAACACAGCGGAAACGATTTAAAACTTCAACATAAACAGCGGAAACATAAATATCTAATACAACTTGTCTCTAACAATATCAACTTAAAACATAACATGAAACATAATCAGGATGCCAGACACTGATCTTCGGGTAACTCTTCTCTCTAAGCCAAGCATCCACATCCATCAACTAAACCTGCACTTAACTGATATGCATACTAAAAATCAGCAACGCTGAGTGAGTTCTAATGTTTACTTTAAATCATTTATACAAAAGATTTACTAATACATACATACATACTGCCCTTAAGGCAAAACTTTACATACTACACTTTTCAATCAAAAATATAGTTTGATACATTCATTAAGTAGCCGTCAATTCCTTGTCACTTCTGGTACTGCCCTCGTGATCAATACCGCTTAACCGTCAATTCTTATCACTGCTGGTATTGTCCTCGTGATCAGTACCACTTATCCGTCAATTCCTTCTCACTGTTGGTACTGCCCTCGTGGTCAATACCGCTTAACCGTCAATTCTTATCACTGCTGGTATTGTCCTCGTGATCAGTACCACTTAACCGTCAATTCTTGTTACATACTGGTATTGTCATCGTGATCAATACCGCTGGGTCCTCTTGACCCATTGATGTTGTCCTCATGATCAACACCACATGACACGATGTTGTCCTCGTGATCAACACCGGGTATTGTCCTCGTGATCAATACCTCTTAACTGGTACATGGGGGATTGCGTAGTCCCCCGAGCAACCACCGTCACTCATTCCAATTGTACAACTGTTAACGAGCCACCGAGACTCTTACTAATGGGTAGCACCCATATCTGACATCTTGTACTAGTAACATCTGTCCCAAGGACCATTACAAACTGGTACACATTCCCGAAGGAAAAATTGTTCACTTTACTATTCATAAAACTTTCTGTAAATCTTGTTCATAACTTTCATATATAATATGCCTTTGTTTATGTATATAAAATATAGTAAACGCTTGCCATAGAATATAACTTGCTTTCTGAAACATAGCTTATCATATATATCATGCCTTTGTTTATGTATATGAAAATATAGTAAACGCTTGCCAAAATATATATCTTGCTTTACTGAACATAGCTTAACACATATATCATGCCTTTGTTTATGTATAATAAATATAGTAAACGCTTGCCAAATGATATACCTTGCTTACTTGAAAATACTAACACATATATTACGCCAAATAACATATCTTGCTTTACTGAAAACATACTAGCACTTATATTATGCCTTTGTTTATGTATATGAAAGATATAATAAACGCTTGCCAATAATATAATCATACTTTACTAAAATGTACTTTTGCCTCTTTTAAACTTTTCACTAAAACATAACTTTTCCTTTCAGTTTATAATATATAAAATATAATAAACGCTTTACACTAAGTATGCACACCACCCCCTAAAGAAGGCAAAAAGGGGATTAGAACTCACCTGGTAAGCTAATTTGGGTTGTCCTAAACAAGGTCCAACAACGTCACTTTCGATCTGAATTGATTAGTCAAATACACATCAGACCACTACCGACTCTAACTGTTTAACCACTCTAACATACTGACTTTATTTAATCAGTCTGATGCCTGCGCACTTAGCAAGTGCGCAGACTCTGCTTCCTACGCACTTAGCAAGTGCACAGGTTCCTCTTCCTGCGCACTTAGCAAGTGCGTAGGACCTGCTCTGTGCGCACTTGATAAGTACGCACGACCTGTTCTTTACGAAAACCCTAACTTTCGCATTCGGGTCTGATCAGGTCAAGATCCTGAACCTGTTTGCATTCAAAACGTTCGTTTTCCATTAAGTAACTCAAATTTATGCTCATCTTTCAGTTTCATCCGTTCAAACATAACCTTTTCACCCAAAACCCGAAAAACCCAAAAACGAACAAAAACTCAGATCTAGGAGAATCGGTTACCTGTAATCACTTCCTTTTCGTTGCTAAACACTCAAGAGACTCTTGCTAATGATCCTTGAAGCTCTAATCCGAAAACCGGGACTTTCTCTCTCTAGGATCTCTCTCTAGAATCCGAAAATGTGTTGGAAGTGAGGGTTTTGGGCTAGTCTTGAGGCTTATAAGGGCCCAAACCCTTGCCCCTTTCAGCCCATACACCCCGACCCAAGCCCGCTTCCCTTTTTCTTATTTAAAATTTTTAATTCTCGTGAATTCTTTCTCGCCCTAAAACTCGGGATGTTACAAATCTACCCTCCTTACAATAGGTTTCGTCCTCGAAACCTGTCATAAGCTACACTGATAGCAAATCACAGAATGGGTGGCATAAACCGTAGCTATGCAAGGCAGCTTAGTCATGAAAGCCATTGTGATTAACTACCGGTGAGGGTCTGATCTGGGAAATATCTAGTTCTAAGACTTCTAAGCTGATGGGGCTAACTAATCATTTAAGGATTCAGTAACATGATTACGCCATAGTAAAAAGATAAATAAATAGGAGTTGCAACGTACCTTACTAAGTTATCTGGTAAGCCCTTGCTGTGGCCTTGTTGATGTAAGGTTCCTTCTCTGCACCCTTACCCTTTCCGGATCCTCCCGCTTCCGGCTCTTTGCGCTTTCTACAGTCTCTGCTCAAATGCCCCGGCTCCCCACAGTTGTGGCACCTAGGCTTTACCGGGCAGTCACGTGATTGGTGTCCAAACTTGCCACACTTGAAGCATCCCGCCTGCCCAGCTCTGCACTCTCCTTCGTGCCTTTTCCCGCATTTTCCACATAGACCCTCCGCTTCTAACCTTGACCTCTTATCACTAGGACCCTGAAGGTCCTCACCAGTCCGCTTAGCCGCTTGTTTCTTAGGCGCTTCAGAAATGACTTTAGAGGCAATGTCATCATAGACAACCCCGCTCAGGACAACCACCGACTCAAAGGTATTCGGTGTGTTGGCCTTTACAAAGGTACGTATCCTTGGAGGCAACCCTTGAACATAATAATGAATCCTCCTCTGCTCTGTGGTTACAAGATGAGGCACCAGGCGTGCCAGTTCGTTGTACTTGGAAGTATATTGTCTGTGAGTCATGAGTCCGGCTTGCAAAGTCAAGAACTCTCTCTCCACCTTGTGGACTTCGTTCTTGGGACAGAACTTCTCAATTACTAACGCTTTCAGATCATTCCACCTCATTAGATCGACCGCTTGGTCACCCCTTGCCTGCTTCACAGTCTCCCACCAGTGTGCTGCCTCCCCCTTCAGTGACTTAGCTGCGAACATGACTGCTTGATCCGGTCGGCAGTCACTGAGGCGGATGGTGGATTCCATGCCATTGATCCAATCTAAAGTATCAACTGCTTCTTTCTCCCCAGTTAGCTCAGGGGGATCACAACCATGAAATGCCTTCTAATCGCATCCGCAAGTAGGCGGTGCAACATTTTTCACCAGAACTGGTCCTCCCGTGGCTGGAAGCACCACAGGCTCTTCAGTTGTGTTGGGGTTCTCCTTGGCCTTCCTCAAGGCTTCGTCTAGTATGGCCGGTAAGGTTTCCTTCAGCAGTCGGGTAAATTCACGGCCAAGAGCTGCTTGCACGGCCGGCTCGAACTCAAATGTCTGATCATCTTCTGCCGCATGCTCAACATTGTGCTGACTGACTGCCGTATTAGTATGGGTAGTGTGAACACTCCCCTCAATCACTTGGTTTGTGCTAGCTCCACCGTGGCGGCCTGTACGCCCACCACGTCTTCCTCCTCCACCCCCTCTAGTTCCTCCACGTCTAGCCATTTCTAACTGAAAGATAGAGAACAAAAGATTTAATTTCATCATGCTAGGGAATATGTAGAACACAATAAGTAAGGTAAGATGTTAATATACACTGGCCATCTGCAATTAACCATTACATCACTTCTCGTTTTCCATTTATTCGCTTTCATGATTCCACTAAAGCCTCTATTCTTATCTTGACACTCTAAAACTAGGAAGAAAACTTTACTTACTATACACATCTGGTGCTTTGACTTGAGTTACCCGTTACTGGCATCTGCTACTTGTCCCATTCTCAGTTTAAGTCTGAACATCGAGGATGTCCAAATCTCTCAAACTATGGCTCTGATACCAACTTGTGAGGCCCCAAACCCGGGAGGCCTCACGTATTGGATTTACTCATCAACACATAGCACTTTAAACATAAGACATTCATTAACACAGCGGAAACGATTTAAAACTTCAACATACAAAGCGGAAACATAAATATCTAATACAACTTGTCTCTAACAATATCAACTTAAAACATAACATAAAACATAATCAGGATGCCAGACACTGATCTTCGGGTAACTCTTCTCTCTAAGACAAGCATCCACATCCATCAACTAAACCTGCACTTAACTGATATGCATACTAAAAATCAGCAACGCTGAGTGAGTTCTAATGTTTACTTTAAATCATTTATACAAAAGATTTACTAATACATACATACATTCTGCCCTTAAGGCAAAACTTTACATACTACACTTTTCAATCAAAAATATAGTTTGATACATTCATTAAGTAGCCGTCAATTCCTTGTCACTTCTGGTACTGCCCTCGTGATCAATACCGCTTAACCGTCAATTCTTATCACTGCTGGTATTGTCCTCATGATCAGTACCACTTATCCGTTAATTCCTTGTCACTGTTGGTACTGCCCTCGTGGTCAATACCGCTTAACCGTCAATTCTTATCACTGCTGGTATTGTCCTCGTGATCAGTACCACTTAACCGTCAATTCTTGTTACATACTGGTATTGTCCTCGTGATCAATACCGCTGGGTCCTCGTGACCCATTGATGTTGTCCTCGTGATCAACACCACATGACACGATGTTGTCCTCGTGATCAACACTGGGTATTATCCTCGTGATCAATACCTCTTAACTGGTACATGGGGGATTGTGTAGTCCCCCGAGCAACCGCCGTCACTCATTCCAATTGTACAACTGTTAACGAGACATCGAGACTCTTACTAATGGGTAGCACCCATATCTGACATCTTGTACTAGTAACATCTGTCCCAAGGACCTTTACAAACTGGTACACATTCCCGAAGGAAAAACTCTTCACTTTACTATTCATAAAACTTTCTATAAATCTTGTTCATAACTTTCATATATAATATGCCTTTGTTTATGTATATAAAATATAGTAAACTCTTGACATAGAATATAACTTGCTTTCTGAAACATAGCTTATCATATATATCTTGCCTTTGTTTATGTATATGAAAATATAGTAATTGCTTGCGAAAATATATATCTTGCTTTACTGAACATAGCTTAACACATATATCATGCCTTTGTTTATGTATAATAAATATAGTAAACGCTTGCCAAATGATATACTTTGCTTACTTGAAAATACTGTTAGGACATAGATTTGTAATGACAAAAGCTTGTAATAGTTAGATTCTATGTCTTTATGTTTTGTTATGTAATTGTTTAAAAGTTGCTAATTGTTTTAACTAGTGAGCCTACAGGCGAACTTAGAGGCGAACTTAATAAGTTCGCTTAGGTATACCTGAGGCAAACTTGTTAAGTTCGCTTGGTCTGTTGGAGGCGAACTTAACATGTTCGCTTACAGCAGGTGTGTTTCTATATATATGTGTTACAGAGTCATTAGAACAGATCGATCCAAGGAGAGAAAAACTTGTCTGATTGAGTCTGTAACCACAGTGATTTGGAATATAACGAGAAGTTTATTTACGCGTGTTGTTTGAATTGTCAATTAGTATACAAACGTTAATACGAAGGATTCCGCACTTCGTGTTATAGAAACGTCATATCACGAGTTCGATCAGTAGTTGAGTTACCTGGACCTACAAGTGGTATCAGAGCTTATGCTCGTGAATTAAGTACGATTCTCGGTGATTAGTGACGGTTTTTGTGTACATTTCGACAAGAAATTCAACATTTTTGAAGTTTCTGCAACAATGGAGTTTTTCAAGTTCTTGAAGATCGTTTCTTTGCTGAATTCATGATTTTGGAAGGGTTTTTGACGAAATTAGTCCGATAGAACTGTTCTATTTGATAAAATTCACAATCCTACGGTTCAATTTCCTCAAATTCCATCAATTCTCTGAGAAATCATGAATTTTGAAGGTTTCGGTTCGTGTTTGGATGAAGAATCGTTTGAATCTGTTATAGCAGTTTAAGCGAACTTGCTGAGTTCCTGTGTAGGCGATAAGTTCGCTTCTCACATTTCAAGCGAACTTAGCTGTTAAACGAACTTACCGGATTTCCTCCTTAAGCGAACTTGTCTTGTTCGCCTGATCTTAAGTTCGCTTAGTACTCACTAAAGCGAACTTATTAAGTTCGCCTGAGGGTAAAACAGCTCAAGACTTAGAAATTTTTTAGAAATATTTTTTACCATGGCAAATATGGTTCAAGTCACAAACATGTTCAATTATGATAATGAGATTGGTACATCTCAAAAACCCCCGAAGTTGCTGAATCTAGCTGATTATTCAAATTGGAAAGATCGGTTTGACCAATTCGTATCTTTTACCGATACTAGTTTGTGGATTCCAATTTTGGAAGGATATACACATCCTACTTATTCATGGATGGGAAAAGATGATGTTCCAAAACCAGTGTCAGCTTTATCTACTGAAGAGAAGCTGTTATTTGATCGAGAAAAGAAAGCAATGGCTAGCATTTCGATGTCTCTAACAAAGGAAATTTATCACAGTTTTAAACAGTTCAAGTCTTCTCAACAACTATGGGAAGCCCTACAGAAAAGGTGTGAAGGGAGTTTAGATGTGAAGAAACGTAGAAAAGAGTTACTAAAGAAGCAGTTCTTAGTTTTTAAACATTTTCAGAATGAATCTTTGGATGATCTTGCTACAAGATTCTATCATCTTCTTAGTGAACTGGATAGTGCATCTGTGGTATATGAGCCTGAGGAAATCAATGATAAATTCTTGGAGGCTTTACCATCAAAGTTTGATGTGTATACAGTTTTGATCAAAGAAAATGTTAAGTACAAAACCATGTCTCTTGAAGAAGTCCTAGGGAAGATCCAGTCACATGACATGAATTTGAAAAAGAAAGAGACTAATTTGGAGCATATCCAGGATCCCTCGATGTATTTTGCCAAATCTGTTGGTAAATCTGGTAATGGAGTGGCATTTTTTTCTAGAGATGCTCAAGAGTCTTCAAATGACCAGTGTTCTGGTGTTCCAATCTATTCTGGTCATACAAGCCATTCTGGATTTTCTGCTACTACTGCTTTAACATCATCTGGATCTCATGTGAATCAGAAAGTTGTTGATGATTATTTGGCTATGTTTTCTTCATTCATGGCATCATATGAAAATTTCATTGGAGGAAAAATACATGATCCTGAGGTAATAGAAGAAGATTTCAGACAGATTGACCCTGTTGATCTGGAAGAAATGAATATTCAATGGAATATGGCCATGTTAATGAGACAAGCTAAAGATTTCTTGAAGAGAACTGGGAGAAAATATATTGGTTCAAATAGTCGATCGCGTATGGGTTTTGATAAGAGCAAAGTTAGATGTTACAACTGCCAAGAGTATGGTCATTTTGCTAAGGAGTGTGTAAAACCAAAGGTAGAATTTGATTCTCAAAAGAAGCAATCTAACTTTCAGCATAATAGGAATCAGCCTCATGGTTCAACTGGTAATCAAAGTCATGGTCCTTCTGGTAATACAAATCATGCATCTGCATCATCAGCTTTAGTTGCTCAAAACGATGAAAACTATGATTGGGGCATTCATCTGGAAGATTTGGTGGGTGCTGTGAGTCAGGCTTTTGTTGCAGAAATTCATTCAGAAAAACCAGAAGAGTCTACTGATGATGAAAGTTCTAGTGATGATTCATGTTATGGTGATAGTGTTCCAAGTGTGGATGATGAGGAAGAAAGAGAGCAAAGTAGAGATTCTGATGCTGTGACAGGGGTTGCTGAGGAAGAAATTGTTCTTACAGAAAATGCGTCAGTTGGTGAAGATTCAGAAAACATTCTGATTGCCAAAGTATTCATGGCAGACATGTCTGACCCGACTAAGGTAAAAGACTATGTTTGTCATATATTTTGTTCTAATTGTATTTCTGTTAAAGATAAACTACAAAAAGTCATGGATGATAACACAAATTTGATTTGTGACATGAAATCAATGCATTCAGTTAATCAGAAACTAAAAGATAATGATAAACTATGCATTGATAGAATTGAGTCTTTGAAAAGAGACTTAAATTCTTTTGGGTTAAAATACAAAGAGCAGGGTTATCATCTAGACATGGCTTATGCTGAAATTGAAAAACGAAATGAAGTAGTTGCTCAAAAGAACAAGGAGATTTCTGAAAAAGAATCTGAGGTGATAAAGTTACATAGAAAGTTGGAACAGTTTGAGAATTCATCTGTAGTGTTGGATTATTTTAATGCTAATGCTGATCCCACAAAAAGGGTTGCTGGTATTGGGTTTGTTCCTCCTCCGTTAAATGGGAATTATGTGGTTGAGCCTGAAATCATTCATGAAGAGGAGATTGATCCCAAGACAGTATTAAAAGTGAATCCAGTGACGGGTGAAGACATGGTGTATGAGTCTGATACAGAAGATGAAGTATTTGATGATTCAAAGGTTGAAGGCATTCCGAGAGAGGTGAAAACTGAGGAACCAAAGATTGTGAAGAATGTTACTCGGGATAGGTTCATTTTGACTGAACCTGAAGAGGTGAAAGTGGTTCAAACTAAACTTTCTCCAATCTTACAGTCAAGTGGGTTTGTGGTGGCTGGTTTTCAAAAGGTAAATTCTTCAAAGGTGCCAAAAACAGACTTATGTTCCTAAGAAGCCGATAAATTGTTCAGGGCATTCCTCTGAAGCTTGTTCTTCTGATGGTTCTTCAAATTCAAAGAAAACATCTTATTTCAGAAGTTATCAAGAAAGAAGAGTGTGCTTTCATTGCAATGAGCCTGGTCATATTTTGATTAATTGTCCATACAAGAACAAGGGTAAACTGAAGACTGTTCCTTCACAACCGAGAGTGGTGAAAATTCTGAAAAGGAAAGATGAGGGAAAATCGTCTTCTAGTTTGGGAAAAGATATGACTGGACGATCTTTTGTTAATTCCCATGGAATTAAACAACAGAATACATTGCATGCTAAATCTTTTGTATGCAGAGAAAATCTTGAGATTCCAAAAGTTGGGATTTCAAAAGATACTTTTCAAGAGGTTAAATTGTCTAGACCTCAAAGAAGAAGGAGAAACAGAAAATTAAAGAAGATTTTGGAAACATCTGAATCTGACAATAATATATCCCATAATGTTTTTCAAAATAATAAAAATGCTTCTTCTTTGAAAAGGTCTGATTGTCAAACATCTGTTTCAAAATTGAATGATAAAATTAATTGTACATTACAAGAAGTTGTTTATTTTGATCAATCCGGACGACCCAAGACCACGATGGCTTGGGTTCCACTTTCTAACTGATTCTCGTTGTTTATGTAGGGACAACCAAGGAGGACTATCAACAATACATGGTATGTGGATAGTGGTTGCTCTCGACATATGACAGGGAATGTGAAATTGCTTGAGGATGTGATTAAAATTGATGGTGGTTATGTCGCTTTTGCGGGTAATAAAGGCGGGTACATAACAGGCCAGGGAACGTTAAAAAACGACAAAGTAAAATTTGAAAAAGTGAATTATGTTGAGCAACTGGAACACAATCTTTTAAGCGTATCACAAGTCTGTGACAAGAAGTTTTCGTTCCATTTCAACGATCATGAATGTTATATTCTGAAACCGGGTTTTGTGATTCCTGATGAATGGATTCTTATGAAGGCTCCAAGGAGAAATGACACATATGTCCTTGACATGAGTGTTGCCACTACAACGGATTCAATTCCAACATGTTTACTCTCTAAGGCGTCGGAATCTGATTCAATATTGTGGCACAGGAAGCTAGCTCACATAAACTACAGGAAGATGAACTACATTGTTAGGAATGATCTTGTGCTTGGTATTCCGAAAATGAAATTCTCAGTTCCTGATGATTGTATTCCGTGCAAGAAGGGGAAGCAAAGAAAGAAATCTCACAAATCGAAGTCGACGAATTCTATCGTAACTCCCTTGGAGTTGTTGCATATGGATTTGTTCGGTCCTATCAGTATTAGGAGCATTGGTGGGAAATCGTATTGTTTGGTCGTAACTGATGATTACTCTAGATTTTCATGGGTTAAGTTTCTTTCTTCTAAAGCTGAAACCACTGAGTTGGTACAATACTTAATCCTGGGTTTGGAGAATTTATTCAATCTGAAAGCAGAAGAATCAGGAGTGACAATGGTAGCGAATTTAAGAATAGCAAAATGGGCTTATTCTGTCTACAAAAAGGAATTCATCATAAATTCAGTGCCCCATATGTTCCTCAACAAAACGGTGTCGTTGAACGAAAGAATAGGACGTTGGTCGAAACAGCTCGCACGATGCTTGCAGATTCTAAGCTTCCAGTCACCTTTTGGGCTGAAGTTGTAAATACTGCGTGTCATGTTTTAAACAGGGTTTTGACCGTAAAGCGACATAACAAGACTTGCTATGAGTTGTTAAATAATCGAAAGCCGAATCTGGAATACTTATTACCTTTTGGTAATCCGTGTACCCTACTGAAGTTTAGAGATGTCCCAACAAAATTCTGTGCAAAGGCTATTGAAGGGATTTTTCTGGGGTATGTGGCAAATTCTACTACCAAGAGGGTTTATAACAAAGAGACACGCCAAGTTGAAGAATGGTTCCATATTGACTGTTCAAATCGGTCTTTACCACAAATGGCGATTGGTCCGGATTGGGCATTTGATTATGAAAACTTATTCAAGTCTTTTCATTTACCTTCTGACATTTCTGATGAAGATGCTGCTGTTCTTTATGATTCTTGTCAAGATGCACAGCACAATAGATTTCTACCAAATGTAGTTCCCAATTCATCGATTCCATCTACTTCTGTTCCCGATCCTAATGTTGATTCTTGTTCCGGTCCGCAAGATTCAGAGAGTGAGGAGGATAATGCCATTTTTCAAGATTCTTCGGCTGATCCGCTGTTGAGTGATGATCCATTACCTTCAACACAGGCTCAGGGGGAGATTCCAACAAATTTAGACTCGGAAATTCCAATTCCTCAAGATTATTCTTATCAATCTGACTCTACTCAAGTTGATGTGTTGCCGGTTCCTGAGGTCGCATCCATCAAGGAACACAAAGATCATCCAGTAACAAATATAATTGTAAATTTACAGGATGGAGTGAAAACTCGTTCTCTTGTTGACAATACTTGTTTGTATACTTGCATTAAAGATTCTGGTGTCCTTGATGATTGCTCACATTCTTGCTTTATTTCACAGGTTGAACCCAAGAATGTAGAGATGGCTTTACATGACAATAACTGGATAGAAGCTATGAAGGAAGAACTAGCTCAATTTGACAAACTGAAGGTTTGGAATCTTGTTGATTTACCGAAAGGTGCGTATCCGATAGGAACAAAATGGGTGTTTAAATGTAAAAAAGACGATCGCGGTGTCGTGCTACGCAATAAGGCAAGATTAGTTGTCCAGGGCTTCAATCAACAATAAGGAATTGATTACACCGAAGTTTATGCGCCGGTTGCAAGGCTTGAAGCTATAAGGCTGTTTCTAGCTTTTGCTTCCTTTAAAGGTTTTAAGGTGTTTCAATTAGACGTCAAGAGTGCATTTTTATATGGAAAGGTCAAGGAGGAAGTCTATGTGTGTCAGCCGCCGGGGTTTGAAGATCCAATGAATCCAAACATGGTTTTCAAGCTAGATAAGGCCCTCTATGGTCTTCATCAGGCTCCTCGTGCGTGGTATGAGACTTTATCTACACATCTTTTGGCGAATGACTTTGTTCGTGGAAAGATAGACTCGACCTTATTCATAAAGAAATCAGGGGGAGATTACCTACTGGTACAGATTTATGTGGATGATATTATATTTGGCTCGACAAATGAAGGGTTGTGCAAAGAATTTGAGGGTGTTATGAAGTCGAAATTTGAAATGTCTGCTATGGGAGAGTTATCGTTTTTCTTAGGTTTACAAGTAAATCAAAAGGAAGATGGTTTCTTTATTCATCAGTCCAAGTATGTCAAAGACATCTTGAGCCGGTTCAAGATGGAGGACTGTACTTCATACGATACTCCAATTCCCGTCAATCATAAGTTAAATTCTGACCCGGAAGGAAAAGATGTGGACTGTCGACTTTACAGAGCTATGATTGGATCCCTCATGTACTTAACCGCTTCAAGGCCGGATATAATGTTCACCGTGTGTATCTATTCCAGATTTCAGGCAAAGCCAAAAGAATCTCACTTAATTGCTGTGAAAGGAATCTTTCGGTATTTAAAAGGAAAACAACGTTTAGGGCTATGGTATCCTCATGGTTCTAACTTTGATTTCAATGCTTATACTGATTCTGATTTTGGTGGTTGTTGTCTGGATAGGAAATCTACAACAGGTGGTTGCCAGTTCTTAGGTAATCAACTTGTATCCTGGCAATGCAAAAAGCAAACCACAGTCTCGATTTCAACATGCGAAGCAGAATACATCGCTGCTGCAAGTTGCTGTTCACAGATCCTGTGGATATAACAACAATTGAGAGATTACGGTTTGAATTTCACAGGAACCCCAAAGTTTATTGATAACAATGCTACTATGTCAATAACGAATAATCCTGTTAAACATAGTAAAACTAAGCACATCGAAATTCGATATCATTTTATACGTGATTGTGCAGAGAAAAGGTTGATTGAGCTGGTCAAGGTACACACTGAAGATAATTTTGCTGATTTGTTTACTAAGGCATTTGATCGTAACAGGTTTGAATTCCTAATTAAAATGATTGGTATGATCAATCCCGAATAAAAGTTTTTCAAAATCAGAATTTCATGGAAAATTTTTCTTTTAGGTTCTTTTATTGCTTTATTACATTTCTGTAGTTACTTTTTCAGTCAAAAAGTCTAAATTATAAAAAGTTAAAACAAATTGAAAAATATAAAAAATTTGACATCATTTGAGGTTAGGGAAGAAATGATAGTACATCAGTGATTAGTTCATTTCACACGACCTTAGTAGACCTTGATATATGAGTGATTAAAATAAGTTGATCTGATCTAAATTTCAAAGTCTGTATAAATAAGAAATTATAGTGTTATGAATGTTCTATTCTTGATAATTTGTGTACAAAATTTGAAACTTGAATTGTCAATAGGCTAAAAGCGTTTTGAAACTAATAGTAGTGTGAAAATTAAATATAATATGTTTACATCTGTGATTTAAACCCATTTTATGCCTGGGTGTGTGTGTTAAAAGATCACTATCAGATAAAGAATATTAGCGTTTAATAAGGATTTTCCTATGAGATCAGTTTCGGGTTATGTCCTTAGCACTATTCATTCGATTTGCTTCAGTGCCCATGTCCCGAAAAGCATGCAATTTGAAGTATAATCAAGATATGTACTTGACAACATCTGTCAAACATATACTAGCCCTTGGATCATATTGATACATTATCTTACTGATTCCATTGAATTCATAATCCAGATAACAGTTGGATCCACGTACCTGAATCTTATGATTTCACAAATATAAGCCAAAGCATTGAATCATTCGATTCTGAATCTCATTGATTCCTATACAATCCAATTTGGATTCTGCTATTCATGTGCTAAGTGATGTCTCCTCATTCTGAATATTCAGAAAATCTTTAATAAAATCTTATATGTGTCTTGAAGATAGTGCATTTATTTTCTGTTTGGCATATATGTGGGGTACACGATGTTTATCATCTAAATGGTACTAAATCACATGAATTTGGAGAATAAACGCTTATAATTTCAAATAATATAATATTGACAATTTTAAGAATTCAGGCTTTATATTTTAAATTCGGTATAAATAAAAGAGCATTTTATAATTTGATCTTATTTACTTTGAAATTTATCGCGTATCATTTCAAATATTATTCAAATTGAATGAGTTTCAAAATGAAAAAGATGCAAAATGCATAAAATTGAGTTAAATGGTCTCTTACTATAGGTTACCCTTTGTTATTGATAATATGTGTGATGAATTAATTGAATACTGATATGATCTTCTTGCTCATGTTGTTCAAACCAAAAATATTTCATTTCAGTGTATACAGAGAAAAACAAAAAATATGTGATTCTGTTTGTATAGAGAAAAACCAAAAATATGTGATTCATTTTGTACAGAGAAAAATCAAAAATATGTGTTTCCGTCTGTATAGATAAAATTCAAAAAGATTTTATTTTTACTTTCCATGAAAATTCTAAACTTTTATTAAAATTGTTCGGGATTGGATAAAATATGTGTTGCTGACGGAAGTTCAAGATTTGAAAGGTTGAAGTTGGTATAATTTGTGTTCAAGGCAAAAAGGTTGGAAAAGTAATTAAGTTCGCCTGTGAACAGTGAAGCGAACTTAATATGTTCACTTAAATCGGTGAAGCGAACTTAATTTTCAGTCTAGGGTGAAGCGAACTTATCTTGTTCGCCGAAGGCTTGAACAAGTTCGCTTAATCAAGCGAACTTAACCTGAATAAGTGTTGAATCAGGCGAACTTGTCTCATCGTCGTCTTCCTCAGAACAAGCGAACTTGCCCAAATTTCTCAAAAAAATTAATTTGTGTTGTGAGTGCTAATTTCTATTTGCATCTTGATCGAAATTGACGTGCGAATCTAACGAAGGTATTTTAGTTGGATTTCATCCGCTAAATTGCGAGTATTCGAAGATTTTGAGTCTCGGGTTTTGTCGGCTCGTTTCAAGGACAATTTTGACCTAAATTTTGACCCAAATTTAAAATTGATTCTTATTTTTGATTGTCATGTGTTATTCGATTGTTTGTTCATGGTTGTTTCATGATAAAAATCGATTTGCCGGAAATGTGAAATCTCTGTGTTTGAATTTGAAACGTCTCAGGTTCAAGCGAACTTGTTCCAAGCGAACTTGTTCGAAGCGAACTTGTCAGGCGAACTTAATAAGTTCGCCTCTTGTACTACTAAGCGAACTTATTAAGTTCGCCTAGGGGTCAGATGTGAAAATGACTTGGTGATTTTTTTTGTTTGAAATTTTTTAAAATTTTTTTTGTTTGAAATTTTTTTTAATTTTTGTTGTTGTTTTTGTTTGTGTGTTTTATTAAATGTGTATCATATATGTGTACGTATACTAATGCTTGTTGTGTTGTCCGAAATTTTTCACAGATGGCTCGACGTGTCGAATATAAGCATAATCAAGTGGCGTTTTTAGATCCTAATTTGCCAGAAGCAGTTCACTTTCAGGGCATTATCAATTTTCTGAATAGATCAAGACTACATGTTGCATTATCTACGGATCCTTATATTAACTTGGTGTACATCCAACAATTCTGGGATACTGTACATCAAGATATCGATGTGGAACCACATGTCCTTCGTGCAACAGTCAATAATACAGAGATTGCTATTTCAGAAGAGACAATTCGTGCTGCTCTAGATTTGGGTGGAAATGCTGAAGATCCAATATCTTATCCTAACACACTTATTATGGGTTGTTTTCAAAGGATGGGATATCGTGGAAGACAAAATGATACTCAAGCTAGGAAAGGTGGATTAGTGGGAGAATGGAAGTACTTTATGCATGTGATTATACAATGCATCTCTCCGCGAAAAGCTGGTACAGATGGCTTGAAGATGGCACTTCAAACAGCGATGGTGGCCTTAACTTTGAATAAACGATTCAATTTTCCGCTTTATTTTTATCGGGAGATGGTAATGCAGATAAATCCGGCTGAAGGTCAAGGTTTCTTGATGTATCCAAGATTCATTCAAATGATACTCAATCATCTTTTTCCGGATCTTCCACAACATGCCATACGATTGACTTTGACTCCGATGTCAAAACGTATCTTTACAGATTGTACAAAGGTGAAACAGCAAAATGCTGCGTTGATTCCAGTTAATACACCACTGTTTGGGCACTTAATCAATCCTGATTATGTTGCACCACCTGATGATAATTGGTTTCATCCTAATGAACTTATTCAAGCTCAAGGAGTTAACGTTCCAGCACAACAACAACCACAACAACCTACACAACAACAACAGATACAAGTTCCACAAATTCAAGTTCAACAACCACAAATACAAGTTCCTGTACAACCTCAAATTCCTATTCCTGAACAAGTTCCTATTCCACAGGCTGCAGTTAATATTCCGATTCAGGAACCAGTTCAAGAAGAGGTCGTTCATGATCCTAATATAGATATGGGTATGAACATGGATGATTTTGTTGATGAAGCTGTGAACTCGCCCATTCATGAACAAGAAGGGAATGTGGTGACAGACGCTGAGTCTAGTTCCAGTTCAAGTGATACAACATCATCTGATGATGACAGCACTGATTCTGATGAATCTAGAGATTTTTCTCCAGGTCATTATGAACGGTTGGCTGCTATTCCACTGGCTAATGCTGGAAAACGCATTAAATCTCAAGCCAGATGACCACGACGCAAGTCGGTTCGGGATCCTCCTTCTGGATCAGTACTTGGAAAAAGATCGTTGGTAGATGAAAGTTCTGACACTGACAGTGACTTTAATCCTGATCCTTCACGTCCAAAGTTAATGTCTGCGTCAATTGCTGCTGCACAATCTTCTCAAGGGGTTGAAGATGCTAATTTTGTTGCTTCTCTGATCATTACTCCACCAAGATCTAAGGATCCATCTCCAGTTCCATCTCCTGTTCCTACAGAGATTCCTACTACTTCAAGTCCTTCTATTCCACAATCCACATCAAAGCCTTCTGATTCTGACAGGATTACTTTCCTTGAATCTCAAGTGCTTACTTTACAAACACAAGTTCACTCTCTTATGTCTATTGATTCTCAACGACAGCTGGTGATTCAGACTCAAGCTCAATAGATTGCTGATATGCAAGCATTAGTGTCCAAACTCGTTCAGCGTCTTGACGCTCAGGGGGAGTTGAGGATACCTGATACTTGTCACACAGAGTCAATACAAAGACGTGATGATGAAGACAATGATCCTGCTGGAAATATTGAGGGTGATCGTCAATACACTGACGCTAATCCTATATCTAGAGTTCAGGGGGAGTCGACATCACAATCTCTTGAAGGAAACAAAGACAAAGATACTTCGGGTACTAATGAAGAAGAAATTCTGTTATTAGAATTCTTTCAAGATTCAGAAGAAGAGGAAGCTGAAAAGATTGAATGTCTTGATGACATTGATGATTTATTCAATGACATGGAAGATGATATGTCAGACACTAAGATAGAAGAAGGAGAAATAGTGGAGATTGAAATAGAGAAAGATAAAGACAGTGTTACATATGAAGGCTGTGACGGTCTTAAGGTGCCATATAACTTCATCCAAGAGGATGTTGTTCCTGAGTTCTCTTATGACGGAATAACTGACTCTATGGACTCTATTGAAGACGTCACATTGCCTGATGATACAACTAACTCAAAGATGGATACTGATGATGAGAATCTTCAATTCAATAAGGGTGCTGAAACTGAAACTACTCACACTGAGTCTCTAAAGATTAATGAAGAACCTGTGATGTTCAGAGATACAGGAATGACACGAGAACAGTGGAGAGAAGTTGTAAACAGTTGGATGAAGGTGCTACCCAAGTCTCCAATACAACCTGCTCAGAAAGAGAAATATGTGAATAAAGAGCAGTGTATAGGAAGGATCATTAGTTGGTTCTATGATGGTGAATCAAAATTGTTTGTAATCAAACGATCTGATGGTGTTCAATACTTAAAGCCAAGGATCAAATATTTCAATACCTTGCCGAGGTGTGAAATAAATGGTCTAGCTTCAAAGCCACTCATAAATAGATCGAAGAATGGTTTGGCTGATGTGATAGCAAACCTGATAAAGAAAGAAGGTAGTTCGGGTAAGTATGAACGGCTGAAACCACAGAAGGGAAAAAGAGTGAAGATTACAGATCCTAAGACTGGGAAAGTTTATGATGATTCAGGTTAATAGATATGGAATCTGAGGATTTGGGTAAGGGGATCCAACTAATATCTGGATTTGTCTTCAATGGAATCAGATATGATCCAAGGGGGTAGCATACGCTTGACGGATGTTGTCAAGACATATCTTGGCTCAACTTCACATTGCATGCTTTACTGAACATGGGCAGTGAAGAGAACTGAAAAATTATGCTAAAGACATAACCGAAAACTGGTCTCATAAGATAATACTAGCCAAAATCTGACATTCTATATCTGATAATGATCTTTTACACACACACACACACACTGCATAACATGGGTTCAAATCTCAATTGTAGCATAAGATATTAAGTTTTCACATTACTAATGATTCAAAAACGCTTCTAGCCTACAAACAATTCAAATAACTTGCAGATATTCAAATTAAAGCTAGATAAAACAATTTTCACACTTAAGCAGTCATGACGCAATCATTTCCCAAACGTGTAGTCTAAGAAGTTTAGATCACTTACTTATGTGCTATCATTTCCTCTTTACTTCAAATGACTTTGAAAATTTTTTTTATGGCTTTCTATTTTGTTTGGATTTTTCTGAAACTTTTCAAAGAAAAACGAACTGTACAGAAAACAGTTAAAAGAAAATAAATTTAACTTTCAAGAAACATTTTGTTTTGAAAAAGATTTTCACTTGGGATTGAACATTCCTATCATGTTGACAAGATGTTCAAAGCGAGCACGATCAAAGGCCTTAGTGAAAAGGTCAACAAAGTTGTCATCCGTGTATACTTTTACAAGTTCAACCAAGTGCTTTTCAGCACAATCACGGATGAAATGGTGACGAATCTCAATATGTTTAGTTTTGGAATGTTTCACTGGGTTATTTGTGATAGACATGGTAGCATTGTTGTCAATGAACAAAGGAGTTCCAGTGTAGTTCAAGACGTAGTCTCTTAGTTGTTGCTAGATCCACAAAATCTGAGAACAGCAGCTCGCACCAGTAATGTACTTAGCTTCACAAGTTGAAACAGAAACCGTTGACTTCTTCTTACACTTCCAGGAGACCATCCTGTCTCCGAAGAACTAACATCCACCTGAGGTCGACTTTCTATCAAAGTTACAACCGCCATAATCTGAATCAATGTAGGCTTTGAGATCAAATGACTGCTACATGGAGTACCGAAGACCTAATTGGGGTTTTCCTTTCAGATATCTGAACATCCTCTTTATAACTATCAAATGAGACTCCTTGGATTGTGACTGAAACCTTGACCACAAGCTAACAGCAAATCTTATATCAGGTCTTGAAGCTGTAAGATACATAAGAGAACTAATCATCTCGCGATATAATTTACAATCTACGTCCTTTTCGTATTTGTTTGGATGCAGCTTGTGATTGACTGGGATCAGTGTGCCATAAGTAGAACAATCATTCATCTTGTATTTCTCCAAAATGTCTTGAACATACTTAGATTGATGTAGGTAAATGCCATCTTCTCTTTGATTGACCTGCAAACCTAGAAAAACGACAACATATCCATGTTACTCATTTCAATCTTTGACTTCATCACCCTCTCGAATTCTCTGCACATATCTTCATTTGTAGACATGAAAATGATGTCATCCACATAAAAATGTAGTAGAAGAATACCTCCCCTGCTTTCCTTATGCAAAGAGTCGAGTCTATTTGTCCGCGATCGAAACCGTTGGATAATAGATGCTTTGATAAGGTCTCATACAACGCGCGAGGTGCTTGATTGTGACACCTGACATTTCAGGTCAATATCCGTACATAACATAAACGCGTTTACATTTTTAAGTCTCCTGATTGACTTAATGTGATTAATTAGTTCGTTAAGTCTAGCAAAGGTCATACGTTAGATCAATTCATTCTTTGTTAATTTTAGGAATTACCGGGTCACGATTATGTAAAACTCGACTAATACGAACGTTGTTGACGAATCTAAATGTCCATATTAATGTCCAAAGATCCATAATACATGAAGTATATGTTTATACATTCAAATATATAATTTAAAGTCCACATTTCGTAAAACAACCCATAACAACGTAAATAGAAGGTTTTGTCGCGTACCGACAACCCTAAACGTAACTACACTCAATAAACTTTATATATAACCTATGAAATACATGAATTAAGTGTTTTTAACTAAACTAGACACAAAGTTGTTAACCTTAGTTTAAAATGTCATTAAAGAATCAAAAACTGCATTAAATTACCGTTTCAAGCCCTAACCGTGATTAACACACCTAATGACTTAATTAACCACACCATTAAGCCCTTAAACTCTTAAACACACCCAACCCCACCCCCCAAGACCTCAATTTCGGCTGAATTTCTTATGGGACCCATCCATACCCCAAAATTCAAACTATCCTTTCTTTTATCCACCTCCCATACCCTTCCTTCACCACTTACACACACAAGACTTGAAAGTCTTCACATCCATCAACTTCCATCCATAACACAATCAAACACACTCTCTCCCTCTCATTTCTTATTTCCAAGAAACATACACACCTCACACACACTCAAACTTAAAGATTCAAGACTCAATCAAGAAATCAAGGAGATATAAGTACTTTCAAGGTGTTTTTACAAGGATTCAAGCTTGGAACTACCTTCTATTACCTTCTCCTTGATTGATAAAGGTGAAAAACCCTTTCATACTCTTTAATTCTTCATTAATTCAAGAAAATACAAGGAAAAGTCAAGTACAACTCATCATCTAAGAGCTTATGCTTAAAAAGTAGCTAAAACCATGATCTAAGGCTTTTGAATTTGAGATTCTTTAAAACACATGGTCATACCTTATGGACATGTTAAATATCTTAAACAAGAACTAAAAACTTGGTACATACATGTTTTTATATAATAGTTGGTCAAAAATATGGCTTGTTGGTGATTTTATGGCATATATGTAAAGATATTATATTTTGGGTCATAAAAACAAGTGTATGAATATTTTATACTTATGAACAAAGTAACAGAGACAAATAAGTAAACTTAAGAATAAAACATGTAAATGAGCTTAAAATGAATGGATCTAACTCATAACATTGTGAAAAATCTAGATCTATAAACATGAAAACTCTAAATTGGAATTTTGGACATAAGTTGGAATTTGAACTTAAAACTGGAATAGTCAAATCGGGACAAAATAACTTTAGAACACGTCATATCTAACTTAAAAATCAACCATTTGGTAAAAAAGTCAAAACAAGTACAAAATCGGAATAGTTGTTGAAATTGAGTGTTATAGAACCAAAACTATGAGCTGGCAGAATTTTAAACCAACTTTACCTGGCCATAACTAGGTCCATACTCACTCAAACTTGTCGAATATTTCATCTAAAATCAAGTACAAAGAGTCAGTAATCCAATCCAAGTGGTTTTACAAAATTTCGTTGAGATTTGATACCCCATAATGGTCCTACGAGAAAAGGTATCAAGGCTGTCATTTTTGGCAGAAATTTCATGTCACTTTTGATGGTCATAACTTGGTCATAACAAGTCCAAATAAGTTGATTCCACTTCCTAAGGTCAGTATTTTAAGTATCGAACAAAATTAGTAAGGTCTCGGGTCTTGAAAATGGGCATAAGTTAGTCAACTAAAAAGAAATTCCGAAGATACTCCAAAAAAGAACCCTGCTGACCTCTCCTGTCCAAATGAATTTTTAAAAATAATTAAACGTGTCATAAATTTGTGATTTATACATCACTATAACCCTAATACATGTAGGTATCTTTGTATTAAATTTCGTGACTAAACGAGTTCGTTTGATTAATCAAAAGGACAACGTACTAACGATCAAAATTCTGGAAATTCCGATAAACTAAGGTTAACATGATAACTCGGTATAAGAAATATGCCTATCAAAACCCTAACATGAGATATATATAACAAATTATGGACACATACTTATACATATAACATCAAACTTGTATATATTTCAATAGTAAACATGTATATCTATCATGAAACTGAAAGTTAAATCACCAACGGTTCGTCGGGTCACATTTTTCTAAACATAACACTTACTTTTTTGAATCTAACATAATGGATGGACTTTGCACATGCCCGACTTGTATGTTAACACTAAATCTTAAGGTCATAATATAAACGTCACTATTTAGGTCATGGTTAGAACAGTCTTGCATCCACTTGGACTATTTGCTAGCACATTCATACCGAAGGCTTACAAGGTGAGTTCACTGCCCCCTTTTTACTTATAAATGTTTTAGAAATATAGGGGGAGAAACATACTTGCTTGACACATTTAGGAAACATGAAACTTTATTTCTTGACATCCTTGAAAAAACATGAAACAAACTTGATATATACGTTTGAAACAAGCAATCTTGACCGACCACTTCTGTTTAAATGAGACATTTGTTGAGATCTCGAAGTCCCTTCTTACAGTTTATTAACCATTAACTAGATTAGCTAGGATAACATGAATAGTACTATTAAGATTGACACTCCCAGTCATGGTTAGTCGCGTTGACCGAGGGTCCGTATGGCCCAATGGCTGCACATTATCTTAACTCTTGAGCACGTGGGGAATGGGTGAGGGGCGAAACACCCGTGTTTGGTTTGGTTAACACTTATGTAAAATAAACTTCATATGCCTAGCTAGCTATGATGGGTCAAATTGATAAGTGAAACCTGATACGATTAATTGGTTTCGTTTAACGTATAGTTGAGACTTGATTCTGTGAACATTAGCTATCTTTTGCTTATTTTAACTATACATGTGAACTCACCAACCTCGGTTCATGCATACACGATGGATACTGCTTTTGAAGATTTATCTTGTATAACCCATTACACTTGAGTCATATTCTCAAAATCTTACTATTTTGTGACATGAACAAATATTTTGGCTGTAAAACTTTGAATTTAAACTGTCACACCCCAACCGACGGCGGAAATGTAGGGGCGGGACATGTTGACTGTTCATAAGCTCATGGTTTGCTAAAGTTGTAATAATTAAATGGTAAATTTCATTTCATAACTCAAGTAATCATTTACATCATTTACAAGAATTTAAGAATACATAAATCTCCATATTAAAATTTAAGACTAGGTCCTCAACCCTAAGTGAAGTAGCTTGAATCTTAACTCAAACAATTGTACCTGAAACATGATAAAATGAGAGGGTCAACTATAAATAGTTGGTGAGCATACATAGGTTTTGACACCACAAGTAAAGTTCAAATGTTTTGCGTACAATTCATATGATGCATGGTTTATAAAGCATTTATGGAGAATCTAAGTTAAGTTAGTTGCACAAATGAAACCTTGTAATTGAAGGGCATAACAACACATGTTATCCTAATGTAATGTGGGGCATAACAACACATGTTATCCTGATGTAAATGTAGGGCATAACAACACATGTTATCCTAATGTAAATGTAGTGCATAACAACACATGTTATCCTGATGTAAATGTAGGGCATAACAACACATGTTATCCTAATGTAAGTGTAGGGCATAACAACAAATGTTATCCTGATGTAAAGAGGTAATGATTACACGAGTGTATTATGTATATGTAGCCTTAACAAATAGAATTCAAGCATAAAGCACAAATAAACACATATGATCATATTATAGAATTGTACGGGTGTAATTGCAAATAGTATTTGTTGTGTAATCATGTTTCACCCCAAAAATGTACAAAAGGAAAAAAAAGGGGCTATGTAAACTCACCTGATATAATCGTGTAGATAACACGAGCAAATATGTAGCACAATTGATTCCCGAGTCACAAGTTAACCTAGGGTGGAATGGTATTAACTTGAATTAATAATATGCAAAAAGGCCTAAGCAAGATCTAGGGTTTAGCGGAATTGAGTGTAGGGATTTGTACAAGGTGTTTGAGTTATTCGAATGGAGGGTGTATGTTAGTGTTTATATTTGAATAAAAGTATAAAACGTAAGTATAAGATTTGAACAAAATAGAAAATTGACGTAGGGTTGTACTAAAATGACTAATTAAATAAATAAATTCTTTTTGTTTATCTATTTATAAAATGTTACGTTACTTTAAAATATAGAAATTGTAAATATAATTGTATTCGCATATTTAGAAAAGTTATATCCGTGAACTTACAAATTAAATTCTAATTAGATAAATATTTACTTACAAAAGTGTATTAGGTTTTAATCTAAAATATGGCTAATAAGATGATTATCACCGAAATTTAAATAAATTAACTCCATAAAATAACTCTGAGTTTTAAGGTTTTCATAAAATAATTTACATAAAAATATTGGGTTTAAAATTTGAATTTTAAAAATAAAAAGTCTTCCCGGGACTCGAACCCGGGTTGAATCTGGGAACCCAAATGCACATACCACTAGACCAGTGGTCTACTAGTGTGATTAATCGGGTTTGTGTGAATGTAATGCATTAGTTACAAAGGGGGTCGGCTCAGATTTAAGGCACCCGCAAAAGAAAAAGGTCTGGGGCAGGACCCGAACCCGCGACCTCTTCTGCATATGGTCAAGTTTCGAACCGTTGGATCTGGGTATTTAACTTGACAAAGGAATAGCTCGAATGAAATTAAATAACCCATCCCGAACCCATTGTCTTCCCCGATTCACCCAGCCCCAAACCCTAACCTTAAAATTGAATGCGGTATAGGAACGAATCGACTATCCGACGATGGGGCTTTCATTCCAGAGATCAAAACGCATATATTGATCTAATAATTACCTGAAATGGTTGAGGGATGGTGGTGCCCGGCTAGGTCACACAGGTTCGGCGTCTTCGGTGCTTGTCAGGGTTCCAGAGATGAAATGCGTTTAAATTCTGGGCTGGGAGAGTTTGAAGAAGGTTGTGCGAAGGTATGCGTCGAGTTAATTCGTTCCATTCCACCTTAAATGCATGATTCGTTTATGAGTTTAAGTATAACAACTGTCGAGTGAAATACACGTTAATTTGAATGAAATACGAATGAATTGAGTCTAGGAGAGGGTCTACATTCGTGATAGGATCGATTCACGTGATTTACGGGACTTTGGACGGGTTGATTTGCACGAATTGAGGGTGGTTTGTTACGGGCTTGACTTGGAGAAGTCAAACTTATGTGAATTCAGAGTTATATGTTTAGATGATTGAATTAGACTGCAACTTTGGCCAAGATGGGACCGATTCTTGACTACCCACGTAGGTAAAACCATTACCATGGTGTTGAATGTTTTCGGGTGTTGATTTGCACCAAGGCAAGGCCATGTTTGACTTTTAATAGTCAAATTTGATTATAGAGTCATAGTCTAGGTTCAAGTTTAAGTGTTTGGGTTCAAATTTGAGGGTTCAAGTAACTAGTTAAATTATGAATTTGTCATACAATAGCTTTTGTATATAAAGATTTCAACATTATTAGTTTTATTTATTTTATAACAATAAATTTTATAAAAGTAAAGTTTCGCTTAATTTATAAAAATTATCATTTGTATAAATGGTTCGTTTATTATGATAAAGGAAACTGCATATATATTTATAGTTTTATAAATAAGTATATATATACAAAGGAGGCAAAACATCATTCAGTTCATAACATTTTATTCTCGATTCAAATTATCATAGAGTATACATATATGAATACAATATGTAATATATGCAATGGAGTTGGAATATTAGGATTTTGATTTGATACCTGTTTAAAATAAAAGAATTTAAGGTGAGATTCTAAGATGAGCGAAATCGGATAGAAATGAGGCATTAGGGAAATAAAAAAAATGCTAGAAAATCTTGGATGTTAAAGCCTCCCCATGTTAAGGGAATTTCGTCCCGAAATTTAACTAGTGGAGACTACTGGATCACGAAGTAGGTGAGAGTTCTGGGTTCTCAATGTGTTATGACGGTTGGTTTAAGGAGTATAACTGGTGGCAAGACACGGACTTTGGTATTCAAGGTGATGATAACGAATTTAGTTTTAAAATGGATTAAGGAGTAAATTTATTGAATAACAATTTGGATTCTAAAGGTGAAATGCATTACCTGGAATGAATTTGATGGAAATTTGATGATCAGGGTTTGTTTAAGATGTAGTCTAATATGTTCAGGAATTGTCAGTGGATAAGAGATTTCACAAAACATTGGCCCGTTAAACAACATAAAACTTTACGTGACACGAATAACGCTACTTCTGATAATATGACAAGAACACTTATATATAGGAAGTACCAACGGCGTATCCACCATGCCCTTGTCATATCTTATTAGTCCCGTTATTGTATATCATGGTAGGTTTCATGTCATAACACATGACAGAATTTGCTATATTTTCCATGCGCTGATTTTTTATAACTACGTGTGCACCCGTAATTATTCAAATCATCGCATGGTCCGTATAGTTCATTCCATTACGTGTGTGGGTCCAGGGGGTAACACAAAATCACTTAATTCGTAACTATTGTTTCCACGTATATGTTTCTAACAAGTAACTATGTCCATAGATAGTAGAGTCAATTAGGTGCTAAAGAGTAATAATGTGGAAAATTTTAGGGTTCCATAGCTTCCTCGTGTTTGAATAAGAATACGTCAAACCCTGAGTAGCTTTTATGGATAAAGCGAGTAATCATGCCTTGTGTATGATGTACTTGATCAATTGCAACAGTGTAAACAATCTAATTCCGTGTATAATGTAAGTACTCAAGTGTCCATGTGTATGTTATGTACATTGTAAGCAAATAGGTTTCACGTATACTGTGAATAGTTTAGTACCATGTATACAGTAAACAAATGAGTTTTATGTATAAAGTGAACAGTTTAGTATTATATATTTTGTAAGCAAATAAGTTTCAGGTATAATGTGAGTAGTGTAACATCAGGTATGTTATATAGTGTGAACAATTTTGTATTATGTAATCAATTTAGTATATTGTATATTGCAAACAAACAAGTTTTCATGTATTATGTGATTATCCTAGTATCATGCATATTGTAAACAACCAAGTTTTATGTATCATGTGATCGTATATAATGTGCTCAATCATGTATCAAACAAACAAGTTTCATGTATCATGTGATTATCCTAGTGTCATGCATATTGTAAACAACTAAGTCTTATGTATCATGTGAGTGTTCATTTGTAAGTTATTGGATCTCATGAGTAACGTAAACTATCGAATTTTGCAGGTAGTCGAGTGTTACAGACAAGCGTGTGTTGTTTGGCGTTCATGCATAACGTGGATAGTTGGATTTTAATTTTTTAAATCTTGTTGCGGTTTATGGATGGCTAATGCCTACGCGAAATGTTTCAGTTCATTGCAGTGTCTAGTAAAATCATACATTTCTGGACGTGTAAGATAACGAGAAGGATGTGTAGATATTTAGAGCAGTGTGCTTACGAATAATTGATTTGTGCTCTTTGTTTGTAAATAAATAAGTAGTTGTAATTTATTCTTGTTTGTAAAATGATGAAAAACAGCTGAATAATTTACTATATGGATAATTAAATGAAAACCTTTTTATTTTATTTCAAATTATTATAAGAAGACTATTTTTACGAGAAAATAATGGCCAAATTATTTAATAACTAAGCCAAGGTTTAATAATAATTAATTTAACGAGAAAAGTCATAATTAATTAAAATAATACTTTTATAAAACAAGTTGTATTAAATTTCCTTACAAGATGAAAATGTTTATAGAAATTTATATATCAGATACTATCTAAACGTTTTGTTTGAACAAAATGACGATGTTGTTTAATTGTAACATCCCAAAACTGGTAATAAATAAATAATGACACGATCGAAATTTATTATTTTTAAATGGCGAAAGAAAAACGGATGGGCTTGGGCTCGGGTCCAACGGGCCGAAGGAAGCCCAAGTATATAAGGGCAAGGGCTGCTCCAAACCCTTCATTTCTACCATTCACAAGTTCTAGAGAGAGAGAATAGAACTCGGGTCTAGAGAGAGAAAGTGACGTATCGACTCGGGAATTCAGGAGAACGTTGCTGCTCGTGATCATCTCCTCCGAATCAGAAATCCAATCCAGGTAAGCGTTCGATCATAATCTGAGATTTTATTATTTTTAGGATTTTCGGGTTTTGGCTATAAAGGTAACGATTTTGCGGATGAAACTTGAAAATGAGCTTAGGCATAGCATCTAGAATGAAAACCGAACGTTTTGATCTAAGAAAAATTGAGATATTGACTCGATCAGATTCGCATGCAAAAACTTCAGATTTTTGGGGAAGACGATATGTGCAGACCCATCGAAACTACTTAGTTTCGATATGTGCATACCCATCGAAACTACTTAGTTTCGATATGTGCAGACCCATCGAAACTACCCAGTTTCGATATGTGCAGGCCCATCGAAACTACCATTGTTTCGATATGAGCCCACGATCCGAAACTAAGATTACACCTAAGTTACTTGTCGAAACTACCAAGTTTCGACATGCGTTACTTATCGAAACTACCAAGTTTCGACATAAGCAACCTATCGAAACTACCAAGTTTCGACATAAGCAACCTATCGAAACTATCAAGTTTCGACATAAGCAAATCCATCGAAACTACTAGGTTCAAGCATAGTAATGTCTAGTGTCATCTAGGAGCACTACCTTACGTGTATGACTTTATTATACAGATTGTGAGTGACATTAGTGACGCTCAGTAACTAGCTAAGTGTATCTCAGAAACTACTCATCAGGTGAGTTCTATGTGCCCCCTTCTATGTTATGTGCAAACCTTATTAAATGTTTTGGGGCTGAAATGTATACACTAAGTGAATAAATGAAATGAATGTTAATGTGATCATACGTGACGTACTAATATATATATTTTTATATATATGAGAAAGAATTATAAACAAAGAATGAAACGTATGTTTACAAAGAATGAAGGAAAGAATGGCATAACGTAAATAAATGAAATCTTGCTTTATAATTATTTATATTGCATGTTATGAATGTATGTATACGTTATGGACGGAAACGAAGCTAACGGCTACTTCTGTAGACGAACGACCACGTGACTATTTTGCAACCGGGAATGAAACGTTCCTTCGCAAGCTAGGACGTATAAAAAGCATAAAAGGGCGGTCGAAGTAAATGCTAAAATAGTATAACGGTTGCATAAACAACAGTTCGCGTGGGAAACGGATGCCTTAGGGCAGACGGGCGAATATGACGGACTACGACGGTAGGACGGTAAAGAAGGACGGCCGAAGGTTGGTCGGACCAAAGTTAAGGCGGACGGTTTCTAGGACCGGACGAGTAAAATGGCTACGACGGTAGCTCAAGGGCGTATGTCTTTGTGATATACGTACCGTAAGATGGGTTGATCACCCTTATGTGTATGACCAATGAATGTTAAGGAAAGAAAAGGTGAATACATATCTATGTAATCACATAAGAATGAATAAAGAAAAGTTGAATACATATCTATGTAATCACATAAGAATGAAGAAAGAAAAGTAAAAGCTATGAATACGTATTTGTAGAAATGTATGTATATAATTACGTATACTTATAAAGAAAAGAATGATCATACTTAATAGTTTTAAACTAGAACTCACCAGCGTTAGCTGACTTTTAGTATACATTTCAGGTAAGGGAAGAAAAGATCGTGTGAAGGCGTGAAGGTTACCCGGCACAAGACTGACATCCTACGTTTATATATGTTAAGACAAATGTTATGTACTTAATTTTAAAAGACTTCCGCTGTTATGTCATGTCATGTTACGTTATGTAATGAATGAATTCAAATGTTTTAAATATAGGTTCAGTGATTATGACTATGTTTATGAGTAAATCCAACAAGTGAGGTCACCCGGGAAAAGGGGCCTTACATTAATTTAGATGATTAGTTACAAAGAAGGCTTTGGTACGTGTACTAAATTATAATAAATGAAACGGTGGTGTCTAGATTGTACTCATTTGATAATATAATCAAATGGATACTTTGACAAATCAAAGTGATTCAAATTCCTATACTTTCAAGAAGACATGCTTTAGCCTATAAGTGAACACTCACTTCGGGAATTCCCAGGAAAGTAAACGGATCCTTCGGTTGATTTGGATTTATATGAAATGCTTTCCTAGACAGAAGACCCAAAGTACAGGCATTCACCCTTCCGGATTGCACATGTTCTTTACTAATTTTCAGAATTCAAAACTTTGACGGAATTTAAAAGTCTTAATAGGCTTTAGGCCTAAGAGTTTAATTTTTTATTCACAAATGATGATGGTGACATGTGTGTGAGATTAAGGGTGCATGAAGAATTAGGTGTGTACCAGTGTGTGTTGAAACTTAGGATAGCACTTAATGAACCAAATAAGTAGCATGCAGATAGCAATGAATATAAGCACAAGAGTTATCAAGTAGTGTGACACATAGACAATTAGGTATTGTATCATGCGGTGTAATTACTTAGAATAACATGTAAAATATATATTCACACAAAACAGTAATCATGTAGCATATAGTAGCATGACATAGTATGGGTGTCCTAAGGTTATAGTCTAGGTCAAAAGTGTCTAATAACCTAATTCTCTATAACCAAGGCTCTGATACCAATCTTACAAAAATGTATTAGGTTTTAATCCAAAATATGGCTAATAAGATGATTATCACCGAAATCTAAATAAATTAACTTCATAAAATAACTCTGAGTTTTAAGGTTTTCATAAAATAATTTACATAAAAATATTGGGTTTAAAATTTGAATTTTAAAAATAAAAAGTCTTCCCGGGACTCGAACCCGGGTTGAATCTGGGAACCCAAATGCACATACCACTAGACCAGTGGTCTACTAGTGTCATTAATCCGGTTTGTGTGAATGTAATGCATTAGTTACAAAGGGGGTCGGCTCAGATTTAAGGCACCCGCAAAAGAAAAAGGTCTGGGGCAGGACCTGAACCCGCGACCTCTTCTGCATATGGTCAAGTTTCAAACCGTTGGATCTGGGTATTTGACTTGACAAAGGAATAGCTCGAATGAAATTAAATAACCCATCCCGAACCCATTGTCTTCCCCGATTCACCCAGCCCCAAACCCTAACCTTAAAATTGAATGCGGTATAGGAACGAATCGACTATCCGACGATGGGGCTTTCATTCCAGAGATCAAAACGCATATATTGATCTAAGAATTACCTGAAATGGTTGAGGGATGGTGGTGCTCGGCTAGGTCACACAGGTTCGGCGTCCTCGGTGCTTGTCAGGGTTTCAGAGATGAAATGCGTATAAATTCAGGGCTGGGAGAGTTTGAAGAAGGTTGTGCGAAGGTGTGTGTCTAGTTAATTCGTTCCATTCCACCTTAAATGCATCATTCGTTTATGAGTTTGAGTATAACAACTGTCGAGTGAAATACGCGTTAATTTGAATGAAATGCGAATGAATTGAGTCTAGGAGAGGGTCTACATTCGTGATAGGATCAATTCGCGTGATTTACGGGACTTAGGACGGGTTGATTTGCACGAATTGAGGGTGGTTTGTTACGGGCTTGACTTGGCGAAGTCAAACTTATGTGAATTCAGAGTTATCTGTTTAGATGATTGAATTGGACTGCAACTTTGGTCAAGATGGGACCGATTGTTGACTACCCACATAGGGAAATCCATTACCAGGGTGTTGAATGTTTTCGGGTGTTGATTTGCACCAAGGCAAGGCCATGTTTGACTTTTAATAGTCAAATTTGATTATAGAGTCATAGTCTAGGTTCAAGTTTAAGGGTTTGGGTTCAAATTTGAGGGTTCAAGTTGTCACACCCCAACCGACGGCGGATTATACGTCGGGGCGGACGCGGTTGTTTAATAGCACAAGGTTGACTATTAAAGTTTCAATATTTCATTAATAATTAATTTAAGATTCAATACAAGGAATAAATCAAATACATAGCAAGAATACAAGTCTAATTGATTAAGCATTCTAGGTCCAAGCATCCTATGTGATCACGATAAAGTCTCATGTTGTAGAACCTGAAACATGTGAAAGAATCTGTCAACTACAAAATAGTTGGTGAGATACAAAGGCTTTGACACAGTTTAACAAGTATTTGGAAAGAATTACAATTCACTATGATATATGCATTCTATAATGTAAGTATGAGAAACAAGCATCTTAAACATTGTGCACTTCAAACCTCCAACCAAGTTTAGGCATAACCCGCAGGTTACCCTTATAAGTCTCAAGTTTAAAGTTTAATTTAGTAACAATCACCAAGTGCTCCCCCCCCGAAGGGGTCAATCAATCAAGGTGGATTGGTCAAATACAATAGATCTGTCATTGTTACTATCGGCTTGATCAAAGCTAATGAATGTGCTAGTTTTAAGTTTAATCTAAGCATACAAGTCTCAAGTTTAACATAAGAATAAGCATCTAGTCATAGTTGTACAAGAATTGTATAAGTTTAAAGTTTTGAACATGTTTCACCCCAAAAGTATAGAAAGGAAAAAGGGGCTAAGTATACTCACATGGATTGGATGAAGAGTATCAGACAAGAGTAAGTTTGGAAGACTTTGAGGGAGAATATCCTCACAATAAGCCTAAGAATGCAAGTCTAAAGATTTAAGTTTGCTTCTGCAAGTCTAAGGCAAAAGATCTAGGATTTTGAGATTTTGACTAGGGTTCCAAATGGGAGACGGGAATGATTGTGCTTATAAAGTTTAGAACAAGTTTTCAGTAAGGTTTTGAACGAGTCATACTAGGCTTGGATTTCAAAGTTTAATAAGTTAATAGTTTAAAATGATTATTGTTTAAAATAATTATTTAAGATAAGGGTTAAGGATAAATAATAATTATTTCAAAGGTAAAATAATTATTAAATACAAAGTATTTAAAGGCTAAATAGTGATTTAGGGTTAATAACAATTATTTAAAATAAATAATCATTAAGGATGAATAATTATCAAAAGGTTATTTACTTGATTTGGAATTACCAATATAGATAGTTTTAAGATTAAAGTATTAAGTATACAAATTAACTCGTAATTAAATATTATTTAAAAATGGTTATAAGTCTAAATATCTAAAGTGAAATTTGTAAGTTTAAACAACTATGTTAGATAGCATTTTTCGTAAAGTTTATATTTTAATTTAAAGTTTTTAAAGTTTATAAGTTTATAGGTGTTTAAGAAATAACCAAAGTATAAAATTTATGTAAACAAATAGATTGTTGTTTTCATATGAAATGCATGTTTTTATTTTATAAGGTTTATAAGTTTATACACATTTAAAAATGAATAAAGTACATTCATTTTCTCATGTTTTAAAATTATATAAATGGATTTCTTGTTTATATGAAATATAAAATGTATAAGTTTAAAATTTATTAAATTAAAGTTTCAAACAAAAATAAGTCTATAATATATATATAAAAAAGAATAATAAATTAAGTTTTGAATTTTTATAAAAACGATTTCTATTAAATGTCCAAGTTTTATAAATTTTAGAAGTATTCTTTTAAATGTTTAAAACTATTTTTAATAAATTTATTATCATAAGTTTTAATTAAGTTTAATTAAATAAAATGTTTCCAGAAGATATAAGTGTAAGTAAAATTCATATTCAAGTTTATAAAAGTGTTACAGAATTTTTAAAAATAATTGCACTGTTTAAGACTGATTAAAAAGGCTGGAAAAAAAAAAAAAAAACGCAAAACTGGGTTGGCCGGATTCGAACCCAGGCCACCCAGTTCCACACACACAAGCACTAACCATCCCGACTACGGGTTCGTTAGTGTTGTAACTCGGAAAAGAAATAGGTAAACATTATCTCGGATCTTCCCCTTTTTCCCGTATGAACCCTAGGTCAAGGAACCCCAAATGCGCATCGATTTGCCCTCTGTTAATGAAATTAAACAGAGGGCTTTCGATCTACAGGGTGTAAAGAACACGATAGTCACAAGAATTACCTGAATTGGTTTCGAAACGAGGGAGAACGAGCTTGAATTCTAGGTCGGCTTTCGTGGGGATGAATCGAGTGAAACAGGTGCGATTTGATGGAATTGAGATGATTGGAAGTTAGGGTGTGATGTCGTCTAAGGGTATAAGGTAGTATTTATAGATGATTTCGTCATTAAGTGTCGAATTAGGTGGGAAGTTTACGGGTGTAAACATCGAATTTAACGTCGAACCCACGCGGTGTTAGACCCGATTTTGTTCATTGAATTCCCTTGGGTTACGGTCGCATGCGTGAATGGAAGCCCGAGGTGCATCGAATCTGGCCGGAAACGCGTTTTAGGGAAATCGGAGGTGAAAACCGGCTTCTGTGGGACTCGAACCAGAGACTGGTTTCAGTCTTGGGGGTTTGGGGTAATTACGCAAATGGTCCCTGAGGTTTCAGGCTTTTATCATTTCATGTACAAAATACGATTTTTGGTTTAAACCAAGTTTCAAAAAAATGACAGTTTAGTCCCTGGACTTTTTATAACTTAATAATATGTTTTATTTATAAAAATCCGAATAAGCTTTACGAGTCTTATCAAAAATCCTATAAAATAATTTATGAGATTTATTAGTTTATAAGTTTTTTTTTTGTATTTGGAATAAGTTTATAAATGTAATTATAAACTTATAAAGTTTTAAGGTTTTAATACATTTTATAAAACCTATATTTTTTTTAAATAAGTCATATATGTATATATATATATATTTCTAATATATATCGAATAAGTTTGTATTTATTATTTAAGAAAATAGATTTTAAATAAGTTTTCAAGATTTAAATTTATAATGCGCGTAAGGATTTAGGATAAAGATAGGTCGGAAATATCCTTGATATTACAGTCTCCCCTACTTTAGAAAATTTCGTCCCGAATTTAAAGTAGAAGGATCTAGTTCAGGATTTAAGTCTATAGTACGCACAAGGATAATGAGAAAGATACCTCACATTCCCAAGTAAGCTCTGGGTTACGTTTAGAATTCTAAATGGAATGCAATGATAGGGCTAAGATTATGCTTGAGTTTTTTAAGTTTCGCAGCCCATGATTGCCAAGAGTTTCCCTATGAAGCATATAGTTTCATCCAAATATATAAAGATTTGTTTTTTTGAAAAGTATTTGAGAGGATAACTGCTGAATTTCCATTCAAGATTTAAAGTGAGATGCATCACTCAGAAAGGGTTCGACGATGGTTTAATGATTTGAGTTTGTAGTCTAATACGTCTAAGGATTGCTACGGTACCTAAGTTACGTGGCTACCTTTTACGATAGGTCTTTAATCATAGCACACGACAGAGTCTACTATGTCTTTCCATTCGCTGATTTTCATACTTACGTGTGCACCCGCAAGCATTCAAATCGTCGCATAGTCCGCATAGGTCCTTCTGTTTGTGTGTGGATCAAGAAAGAGTACAAGAATTTGTTTCACTCATGACTAGTGTTTCCACGTATGAGTGATCATTGATTAACGAGTCCCTTAGAGAGAAACGTCATTCAATAATTAAAGAGAAAAGAATGTGACAAGATTTAGAGTTTCAAAGTTTCCTTGTGTTTGAATAAGAATACATCAAACATCGAGTAGTTTAAAGTCTTTACACTTTCCTCATGTTTGATCAAGAATACATCAAACCTTGAGTAGTTTAAAAGTCTTATACGTTCATCATGTTTGAACAAGCATACGTCAGACATGGAGTACTTTAAAGTCTCATACGTTCATCAGGTTTGAACAAGAATACATCAAACATGGAGTAGTTTAATGTCTCATACGTTCATCATGTTTGAACAAGAATACGTCAAACATGGGGTAGTTTAAAGTCTTTACACTTTCCTTGGGTTTGATCAAGAATATATCAAACATCGAGTAGTTTAAAGTCTCATACGTTTATCATGTTTGAACAAGAATACGTCAAACATGGAGTAGTTTAAAGTCTCATACGTTCATCATGTTTGAACAAGAATACGTCAAACATGGAGTAGTTTAAGTTGTGTTTGAATAGGAATACGTCAAACATAGAACGGTTTAAATTATGTTTGAACAAGAATACGTCAAACATAGAATAGTTTAAATTGTGTTTGAACAAGAATACGTCAAACATAGGATAGTTTAAATTGTATTTGAACAAGAATACGTCAAACATAGGATAGTTTAAATTGTATTTGAACAAGAATATGTCAAACATATAATAGTTTAAAATATTTTAGTTAAGCTTCAGTGTATATGATTACGTTTTGAGTATAAAGCGGTTATCCAAATACTCTAGTGTTTAAGAGAGGTATGGGTCAGCGTTTGGAACAGGATTAACCGTTATACGCTTTCTCACGGAAGATTCGAGTTGTCCAGAAGATTAGTGGATCCCGATGTTTGGTTTAGATAGGAGTTAGGGGATGTACTCTGCTAAAGAGAGTAATGTCCTCCTTCCTGCTAGTGTCTAGTATCAAGAGTGAAGTTTTCTCGTGTATTTGAAATGTACATTTATCAAGTCTTATAGGGTTTGGTTAAGACGGACACACAAAAGTTTTCAAGACTAAGAATCCAAGTATAAGTTTGAAAATAGGATAAGTCAGTTGAGTTTCAAGTTTCAGTATTAAGCTTCACATGATCCCTTATTGAACATGCCTCCTTTGGTGGTTTAGAAGGTGTTTAGTTTCAGGAATACGGGATTGAGTATTTGTACAAGTTTTACATGACCTAAAAGTCTCCGACCTTATAGTGGTGTATACGAAGTTTAATGTTTTAGCAACGTGTATTTGAGTTTTTAGTTCCCGTTGTGATTTATAGTAAGTCTTTTACGTGACAGGAGTTGAATGAGGAAAGTCTCCAAGCATAGGGTAACTGGAAAAGTTTCGATAAGGTGTTTACAAATGATTTATCTTGTTTAACAACAGCAGGTATAGTTTTCTTTTATATAAAGTGTAATTAAGATGTTTAAAAATGATGAGTTGGACATTGATAAATAGTATAAGTAAGATTTATAAAAGATAGGTGTGATTGTCAAGCGAAAAGTTGGTCAAGTTTACAAGTGTTAAGTCTATACAAGGAGTAAGGGTCATGGTTGTTTAGGGTAATGATTCGTAAGTCGTGTTGTTCTTGAAAAAGTGCTTACGAATTAGAAGATTTGTTCATGATTTCTTCCTCAGGTACACGTGTCACTTAGGATTTTTATAGTTTAATGCAACGTTGTTAATTATCTCAAGTACTAACGTAAGTTGCTTTTGACGAAAAGTGTTTGGGTAAGAAGTGTTAAGTTTGTAGTGCTAGAAGGAAAGTCAAGCTGGTAAGTGATAACAAGATAAATTTCAAAATAACTCTCGTTGAATGTTTCAAAATTGGGACTTCTAGCCCTTACATAAGACAATTTAAACGGAAAATTAAAGTGTGTAAGTAAGTTGATTTAATATGTTCAAAAGGCTTTAATCCATAATACTGAGTCATCACTGTAGTAGTTTAGAAATGGTTTTTGACTTGAAGTTGGTGGGCTAACGAAGAGAATTCCCGGAAGAAGGGGTGGTCACAAGGACTCACTTAAGTACCCTATTTCCCTAGTCAGAACTTCCACATGGGCCTACAACTTCTCTCAGTTGTTGTCACCGATGTTTGGGTTTATGGTACTATGTCGAGGTTTATTATGGGTTTAGAGTCTTAAACGTGGAGCTTGTTTATTCTATAGTAGGCTTCTTCCCTTGCGGGAAAACGATCAGATTACTAATCCCTTTGTTAATGTATTTTAGGTTTAAAAGACGCTAAGTTTTGTTTACAAGAAACGGTGATGTGTAAGTTTTAAGGACGTATGAAGGTTTTGAGATTAAAAGTGTAACAAAGTTTTTGAGTTAGTCATAAGGTGAAGTTTGCTTGCGTGACGAAAAATGAAATGAGACACAAGGGTTTCCCCTTATATGCCAAGCTTATAAAAAAATGAAGCTTGTAAAAAGACTTGTATGTCAATACATAGTTTTAAATGTGCTGGTATTACAAGGATCATGAAGTTTAAAGATATATAAACACTTTGAGATGTATAAAAGTGTAGCAAAAGTTTGGGTGAGTTATTTAGAGTAGTTTGATTGAGTGATGAAACACAAGGGTTTCCCCTTAAGTGTTATGTTCATAAAATAATGAAGTTTATAGGAGAATTTGTAGAGTAATACATAGTTTCAAGGGTTGTATTACAACAATCACGAAGTTTATTGGGTAGTATCTATAAATATAAGTTTATGTATGTAGTTTTTATGTATAATCTCGTAATAATTTCTCCTTGAAGGTAACTCCTTCAGGTCATGACGAGTAAGCATGCTGTCATGTGACAAGACGGGACTTAAGAATCATAGAATAAAGGTTATAGAGGAAAGTTTTTGAATCATGAATTTATGAAGCGTAAAGTATTTGAGATGGGACTCATTTAGTGCATATCACTAAGTGAGTACTTTGACATATCAAGAGAACTTTGAGCTCACTAATGTTTAGAGAAGTCGTGCATTCCTATAAGTGGATACTCATCCCAAGAATTCCCAGGAAAGCATACGGGTCCAACGGTTGATTTGGATTTATACGAAATGCTTTCCTTGACAGAATTTCCCAGAATACAGGTATCCACCCTTCCGGTCCGCACAAGTTCTCACACATTATCTAGAACTTAAATATTCTTGATGAGAGTTTAGTGGTGGCTTAGACTTAAAGCCTAAGAACGTGTCCTCGATGTAGTAGCCTCTTGTAGTACGTAGGTAAGTAGAATCGTAGGATCTCCAGGCGTTCACGTATAAGATTTAAGAATAGAATGGGGAGAAAGTTCCTAGTAAAGGACATGAGATAACTCATGTTTGGGTCTCCTAAGTTATAGTCTAGGTCATGTGTCTAATAACCTAATTCCCTATAACCAAGGCTCTGATACCAATCTATCACACCCCAACCGACGGTGGATTATACGTCGAGGCGGACGCGGTTGTTCAATAGCACAAGGTTGACTATTAAAGTTTCAATATTTCATTAATAATTAATTTAAGATTCAATACAAGGAATAAATCAAATACATAGCAAGAATACAAGTCTAATTGATTAAGCATTCTAGGTCCAAGCATCCTATGTGATCACGATAAAGTCTCATGTTGTAGAACCTGAAACATGTGAAAGAATCTGTCAACTACAAAATAGTTGGTGAGATACAAAGGTTTTGACACAGTTTAACAAGTATTTGGAAAGAATTACAATTCACTATGATATATGCATTCTATAATATAAGTATGAGAAACAAGCATCTTAAACATTGTGCACTTCAAACCTCCAACCAAGTTTAGGCATAACCCGCAGGTTATCCTTATAAGTCTCAAGTTTAAAGTTTAATTTAGTAACAATCACCAAGTGCTCCCCCCCGAAGGGGTCAATCAATCAAGGTGGATTGGTCAAATACAATAGATCTGTCATTGTTACTATCGGCTTGATCAAAGCTAATGAATGTGCTAGTTTTAAGTTTAATCTAAGCATACAAGTCTCAAGTTTAACATAAGAATAAGCATCTAGTCATAGTTGTACAAGAATTGTATAAGTTTAAAGTTTTGAACATGTTTCACCCCAAAAGTATAGAAAGAAAAAAGGGGCTAAGTATACTCACATGGATTGGATGAAGAGTATCAGACAAGAGTAAGTTTGGAAGACTTTGAGGGAGAATATCCTCACAATAAGCCTAAGAATGCAAGTCTAAAGATTTAAGTTTGCTTCTGCAAGTATAAGGCAAAAGATCTAGGATTTTGAGATTTTGACTAGGGTTCCAAATAGGGAGACGGGAATGATTGTGCTTATAAAGTTTAGAACAAGTTTTCAATAAGGTTTTGAACGAGTCATACTAGGCTTGGATTTCAAAGTTTAATAAGTTAATAGTTTAAAATAATTATTGTTTAAAATAATTATTTAAGATAAGGGTTAAGGATAAATAATAATTATTTCAAAGGTAAAATAATTATTAAATACAAAGTATTTAAAGACTAAATAGTGATTTAGGGTTAATAACAATTATTTAAAATAAATAATCATTAAGGATGAATAATTATCAAAAGGTTATTTACTTGATTTGGAATTACCAATATAGATAGTTTTAAGATTAAAGTATTAAGTATACAAATTAACTCGTAATTAAATATTATTTAAAAATGGTTATAAGTCTAAATATCTAAAGTGAAATTTGTAAGTTTAAACAAATATGTTAGATAGCATTTTTCATAAAGTTTATATTTTAATTTAAAGTTTTTAAAGTTTATAAGTTTATCGGGATTTAAGAAATAACCAAAGTATAAAATTTATGTAAACAAATAGATTGTTGTTTTCATATGAAATGCAGGTTTTTATTTTATAAGGTTTATAAGTTTATACACATTTAAAAATGAATAAAGTACATTCATTTTCTCATATTTTAAAATTATATAAAGGATTTCTTGTTTATATGAAATATAAAATGTATAAGTTTAAAATTTATTAAATTAAAGTTTCAAACAAAAATAAGTCTATTATATATATATAAAAAAAAGAATAAGAAATTAAGTTTCGAATTTTTATAAAAACGATTTCTATTAAATGTCCAAGTTTTATAAATTTTAGAAGTATTCTTTTAAATGTTTAAAACTATTTTTAATAAATTTATTATCATAAGTTTTAATTAACTTTAATTAAATAAAATGTTTCCAGAAGATATAAGTGTAAGTAAAATTCATATTCAAGTTTATAAAAGTGTTACAGAATTTATAAAAATAATTGCAATGTTTAAGACTGATTAAAAAGGCTGGAAAAAAAAATAAAAACGCAAAACTGGGTTGGCCGGATTCGAACCCAGGCCACCCAGTTCCACACACACAAGCACTAACCATCCCGACTACGGGTTCGTTAGTGTTGTAACTCGGAAAAGAAATAGGTAAACATTATCTCGGATCTTCCCCTTTTTCCCGTATGAACCCTAGGTCAAGGAACCCCAAATGCGCATCGATTTGCCCTCTGTTAATGAAATTAAACAGAGGGCTTTCGATCTACAGGGTGTAAAGAACACGATAGTCACAAGAATTACCTGAATTGGTTTCGAAACGAGGGAGAACGAGCTTGAGTTCTGGGTCGGCTGTCGTGGGGATGAATCGAGTGAAACAGGTGCGATTTGATGGAATTGAGATGATTGGAAGTTAGGGTGTGATGTTGTCTAAGGGTATAAGGTAGTATTTATAGATGATTTCGTCATTAAGTGTCGAATTAGGTGAGAAGTTTACGGGTGTAAACATCGACTTTAACGTCGAACCCACGCGATGTTAGACCCGATTTTGTTCATTGAATTCCCTTGGGTTACGGTCGCATGCGCGAATGGAAGCTCGAGGTGCATCGAATCTGGCCGGAAACGCGTTTTAGGGAAATCGGAGGTGAAAACCGACTTCTGTGGGACTCGAACCTGAGACTGGTTTCAGTCTCGGGGGTTTGGGGTAATTACGCAAATGGTCCCTGAGGTTTCAGGCTTTTATCATTTCATGTACAAAATACGATTTTTGGTTTAAACCAAGTTTCAAAAAAATGACAGTTTAGTCCCTGGACTTTTTATAACTTAATAATATGTTTTATTTATAAAAATCCGAATAAGCTTTACGAGTCTTATCAAAAATCCTATAAAATAATTTATGAGATTTATTAGTTTATAAGTTTTTTTTTTGTATTTGGAATAAGTTTATAAATGTAATTATAAACTTATAAAGTTTTAAGGTTTTAATACATTTTATAAAACCTATATTTTTTTAAATAAGTCATATATGTATATATATATATATTTCTAATATATATCGAATAAGTTTGTATTTATTATTTAAGAAAATAGATTTTAAATAAGTTTTCAAGATTTAAATTTATAATGCGCGTAAGGATTTAGGATAAAGATAGGTCGGAAATATCCTGGATATTACACAAGTAACTAGTTAAATTATGAATTTGTCATACAATAGCTTTTGTATATAAAGATTTCAACATCATTAGTTTTATATATTTTATAACAATAAATTTTATAAAAGTAAAGTTTCACTTAATTTATAAAAATTATCATTTGTATAAATGGTTCGTTTATTATGATAAAGGAAACTACATATATATTTATAGTTTTATAAATAAGTATATATATACAAAGGAGGCAAAACATCATTCAGTTCATAACATTTTATTTTCGATTCAAATTATCATAGAGTATACATATATGAATACAATATGTAATATATGCAATGGAGTTGGAATATTAGGATTTTGATTTGATACCTGTTTAAAATAAAAGAATTTAAGGTGAGATTCTAAGATTAGCGAACTTGGATAGAAATGAGGCATTAGGGAAATAAAAAAAATGCTAGAAAATCTTGGATGTTACAAACTATGTATCCAGTTTGTATGTATGTGTTTGCGATAATCATATGCTTTGGAAACCATGAACGTTACGCCTCGTGATTCCGCCATGGCGGGGTGTGACATTTATGAAGACCATAAAGTGCTTTATCCAGCTTGTACACTTTATTAGGAAATTGCGGGTCTTCAAAGCCAGGTGGTTGACTGACATAGACCTCTTCATGAACTTTTCCATACATGAAAGCACTCTTCACATCATGTTGATAGACTTTGAAGCCAACATATGAAGCATAAGCCAGAAACAGTCTGATGGCCTCAAGTCAAGCAACTAGGGCATACACCTCTGTGTAATCCAAGCCCTCTTGCTGATAAAAACTCTGAACAACTAGCCGTGCCTTATTCCTTACTACAACTTGCTGATCGTTTGTCTTGCATTTGAACACCCATCTAGTACCAATTGGATGAACTCCTTTTGGCAAGTCAACTAAATCCAACACATGCAACTTTCGGAATTGAGACAACTCATCTTGCATCGTCTCTATCCAACAATTGTCTGCGAGAGCCTCTTTCACATTCTTTGGCTCAATTTGGGATACGAAACCAGCATGTAGACATGTTTCCATGATTCCTGTGTCAAGTATCCCTCCATATAAACTAGTGTTCTCTGTGATGGTTCCGTGATAAGTTTGAACGCCAGCATCAGGATCACCAATGATGTTGTCAATTGGATGAATCTTATGCACTCTGGTCTCTAGCACTATAGGTTCCTGGATATCTGACTCGAGATTTGTTCGTATCTCCCCCACATCATGTGTACTAGAAGAAGATTCAATACTAATAGGATTAACTGGAGCTTCATTTCCTTCCACATTTCTAGGATCAGCTTGAGCATCATTTGCTTCAACATTAGTATCCTCTTCATTGTCACTTTCATGAGTCCCAGATGCAGATGCGGCATTACGACCAGGGGTAGGAATAGGTACAATGGATCTAGTCAAGAAATTGAAGTTATCGCCACCGCTACAGTAGTGATACAGATTGGCGGCATCCTCATCAGATAAATCTGTAGGAAGTTTGAAAGGCTTGAATAGAGCGTCATAATCAAAATCCCACGCTAGACCTGTTGGTTCTGGTGGAACATTGTAGTTGTTTCAATCCACTTCGAACCATTCTTCAACCAACGAGTTTCCTTATTGTACACCCTCTCATCAGAATCCATTCATCAGGAACCACAAATCCAGGTTTGATAACCAGGTATTCATTCTTTTCAAACGTCACTGAGTACTCCTTGTCACACATTTGTGAGACACTTAACAGGTTATGCTTCAGCTGTTCATAGTAGTTGACATTGTCATAGCTTATACATCCATTCGATATCACGCCTTGACTTGTGACACTTCCACCTCTGTCACCTGCAAAGGCCATATAGCCGCCTCTGAATGGTTTAACATCTTGAAGTAATGCCATGTGCCGGGAACATCCACTATCAACATATGTTGGAACATGTTTGTGACATATTGGTTTTTGTAATAGGTTAGGTCTTTATGTAATCTTTAAGTTTGTAATTGTTCTTAGTAGTTAAGTTTGTAACAGGCAAACTTAACAAGTTCGCCTAAGCCATGGGTGTGGCGAACTTGTTAAGTTCGCCTATAGCTATATGTTGCGTATATATAGTGCTTAGTTATTTCATTATTGGTGGTTGTTGAAATTCAGAACTTGAATGCACTATATTCAGAGCAATCAAAGAGATAATTTGGGAATCTTGTGTCTCTTTGTGTTCCATATTGTTCTTATCATTATGTAAGCGCGTATACATTAGGATTCCGCACTACGTGTTCGTGTTGCGTTACTTTTCTGAGATAGTTCCGTAGACCCGCTAGGACCTACAATTGGTATCAGAGGTATTGCTCTTGATAGATATTGACGTGTGACGTTGTTACGTATTGATTTGTCTTCAAAGAACGAGATTTTCAAGGATTTTAAGTTTATGGAGTTTGTTGCTGTTTTTGAGGGGTTTTTGGATTGATTTGATCATTTTTGGAGTATTTTTACTAAAGTTGATCCGATAGAAGTGTTCTATATCATCATTGAATCATTCCTATGGTTTGAATTGGTCTAATTCCTTCAGAATTGCAAGAAATGAAGATCTTCAGAGGTGTTCGTGCGTTTGGTTGATTGAACTTCTCCTCCTTGTTCATCAGCTGAAGTTAGCAAACTTGCTGAGTTAGTTATAGGCGAACTTAATTTGGCGAACTTGTCAAGTTCGCTTGATCTGTGTTTGGCGAACTTATTAAGTTCGCTAGGGATAAGTTCGCTAGAAGCTTGTTTGTGTTCAAAATTTTTCCCAAATGTTTTTTAAAGGATTTCAAATATGTCTACTTCTACTCATGCTAGTGTGAACAACATGACCAATATTCTGAATTATGATAATGAGATTGGGACACCTACAAAACCACCGAGGTTGATGAATCTGAAAGATTATTCAAATTGGAAAAGTCGTTTTGAAAACTATGTGAACATCAATGATACAAGTATGTGGATTACGATCAGCGAAGGATACAAACATCCTATATATTCTCATATGGGTAGATCGGATGCAGAAAAACCTGTTTTAGCTCTCACATTGGAAGAGAAGACATTGTATGATCGAGAGAAAAAAGGCACTTGCTGCTTTGTCTATGTGTCTGCCTTTAGATATATACCATACTTTCAATATGTTTAAGACTTCGCGTGATCTTTGGGAAGCTTTGGCGAAGAGATGTGAAGGAAGTACTTACATTAAGAATAGCATAAGGGATTACTAAAGAAACAATTTTGTGTCTTTAAACATTTTGAAGGAGAATCCATTGATGAGTTGATGTCTGGGTATTCCCATTTTTTGAGTGAAATGATGAATAATGACATATCATACAAGAATAGAAAGGTGCTTGAGAAATTTCTAGATGCTTTACCCGCTCACTTTGAGATGTACCTCATTGTTATAAAAGAACAACTTGGATTTGATGATCTGAGTCTGGAAGATCTTATGGGAAAGATTCAGTCTTATGATTTGAATAAGCAGAAGAAGGATACAGTTTATCAAGATCTTATCTTATACTTTAGGAAAGGGACATCTGCACCAAAGTCTGGGGTTACTTTATTTTCTTGGGAACTTTCTAAAGGTCAGAGTTGGAAAGAAAGTTCGTGTAATGAATCTTCATGTTATGTGGCTTCTGGTTCGGGATGTTCAAAGAATTCAAAATGTGATACTCATTTGTGCTCTCAAAAGGTTACTCCTAAAGTTGCTGATGACATGATGGCCATGATTGCTTCGTTTCTGACTTCTTATGAAAATTTTATCGGTGATAAGATAACTGATCTGGATATGATAGTAGAGGATTTCAAGCAATTGGATATGGATGCTCTTGAAGAGATGAATATTCAATGGAATATGGCCTTGTGGATCAGGCAAGGCAAGGAACATTTGAAGAAGACAGGGAAAAAGTTCATTTGAGCGTCAAGTAAAACTAGAATGGGGTTGGATAAATCAAAAGTTAAGTGTTATAATTGTCAAGAATTTGGACATGTTTCTAGAGAATGTACAAAGCCTAAGGTTCAGAATCACAATTCTTCTTCCAGCAACCAAAATAATCAGAACTCTTCTACAGCGTTGACTTCCCAGCAAGATGAGAATTATGATTGGGGGATTCACCTAGAAGACATTGTTGCTCATGTTAGTCAAGCTTTTCTTGCAGAAGTACATGCTGATGCCGGTTCTGATAATAGTTCTTCAGACAGTGACTCAATTAACTCTGGGAGTGTAAATGAAAATGATTAATTAATAAGTCAAAATGTAGAGGAAAAGGTGACTAGTAAAGAGTTGATGAATGACAATGTAGCTGCAGGGAATGTGACCGAGAAAGTAGATGAAATGTTTACTGAAGCCAGTGGATTTATGGCTGATACTAAACAGGTAAATGAGGTTGTTTTCTTTCATGTCAAAATGTGTTGGTTCTGATTTAAAAATTCTGAGATTGTGTGGTGACAATACTAACCTCATATGTGACTTGAAGGAAAGCTACTTAACAAATCAAACTTTGAAAGAAAATGAGAACCTTTTAAATGCAAGAATTGAATCATTAAAATATGATATCAAACTTTTACAATCAAAAGTAAATGAACAAACTTTTCATATTGATGTGGCATATTCTGAATATGAGAAAAAGATAAATGAACTTGTCCAGTCACAGAGTGAAGTTACCAAATTAATGAGAAAGCTTGAAGGTTATAAGAATTCCAGTTTTCTGTTGGAATATTATAATGATAAAGCTAAGGGTGAAAAAGTGGTTGAGGCTATAGGTTATTGTTCATCATTTGATGATAAGAATGTTGGTGGGGGAGTTGGTTTCTGTCTTTCGTTTAATGGTAATTACACATCTCATAGTATTGAGACAGTGACTGAAGAAGAGTTAGAGCCAAAAACCATCCTCAAGGTTAATCCTGTTACATGACAGGATATGGTTTATGACGATTCCAGTGATGATGAATCATTTGATCTAGAACAAGCTGAAGGAAAAGTGAAAGAATGCAAGGTTGATGAACCTGTTGTTGTCAAGAGAGTCACCAGGGATCAGTGCAACTTGACAAAACTTGATGAAGATATTGAACAACCAAAACCAAAATCTAAACCTTTAAACCGTTTGTGAATGGTGGGTTGATTGTTGAAGAGAATTATACTATTAAGAAAACATCAAATATTGATTTTGTTAAAAGCAAAGTTAATTCTGATAAACCAAAGGTTGTTCAATCATCTAACACTGTTTCTCAGTATGAATCATCAAGTTCAAATGGTGTTCAGAAGGAACGACATGTTCCAGTTTACAAGGAAAGGCATGCATGTTTTCATTGCGGTTTGGTTGGTTACATATTGCAGAATTGTCAAGACAAGAATGTTGGTAAGCGTTTGGAAGATTCTAAGATGGGTAGACCATTTGTTGGACCAAAGGCAAAGCCAGTGACAAAATCTGTTGACGTCAAACTTGTGACAAAACCTGTTGATGTTAAACCTGTGAAGAAACCTTTTGTTACTAAACCTGAGGTCAAGGTTGCAACGGTTTTGGTTAAACCAAAGATTGAAAAGGTTTACTCATCTCGAGTTAAACCTAGTGTATCACCAAGTATGAATACAAAAGGAGAGTTTAAACTATCGAGACCTCAGATAAGAAGGAGAAACAAGAAGCTTCAGAAACTTTTGGAACAACCATTGGTAAAATAAAATTGTGAAACATCTTAGTGTCCTAAACCAATTGAAAATGTTAAAACAAACTGGAAACCAAAGGTACCTGTTTCAGATTCTATGAAACAATATCCTAAAATGGAGGAGAGATTTGATTATGTTTTGAAAGAAATTGTTTATTTCGATGAATCTGGCCGACCCAAGACCACAATGGCTTGGGTCTCCATTACTAACTAAGTCTTTCTGTCTATGGGCAAGGAACTCCAAGGAGGACTGTTGGTAACCATTGGTATGTCGACAGTGGATGTTTCTAACATATGACAGGCAATATTAACTTATTCGAAAATGTGAAAGAAATTCAAGGTGGTTATGTGGCCTTTGTAGGGAAGAAAGGCGGTAACTGTGACACCCGACATTTCATGTCAATATCCGTACATGTATTAAACAAGTTACATTTTAATTGTTTTTGTGATTTATTTAATTTCACAAACAAGGACATTAAGGTCTAACAAAAACCGAACATTGTCTCATTTTATATCTTGGTAATTCTAGGAGTTACCGATTCACGTTTCATATAAACCGACTAAATACGAACGTTAGTGGTTAAAATGAATAACCAGAAAAATATATATAAATATATTACACAAACTTTACGTTGGTCAATAATTTATTTTTAGACTAAAACATACGGTATAAGTAAAAGTAAAATAACGAACCCTTTCGAAAACGTTACCACGTACCGTCACCTTTAGGTACTCTTACCTACAAATAATCACCTCAACGAATTATACAATCTAAGATTTAAATATTTTTCATCAACGAGCCATAGACTTGCTAAATTTACGATGCCGTGAAGAATCTAAACCGAATTAAATTACCCCTCTAAAACTCTAATTGATATTAATACCATTAATACAATAATGCTTAAAACTAATTGTTTGATTAATTAACCCAAACCAACCCACCCTTGACTTTCTCGACCGAAACTCAGAGAAGGCCATTCTCCCACTTGCTACTTCACTCACATTCAGATAAAAACCATACCTCCTCAGTCGAATTATCACAATTCCTTTTTACCTCTCATTTTCATACGGCAATTTTCCCATTTCTCTCCAAATCGAAGTCAAGTTCTAAGGCCAAACCTACCATAATTCGGTGTTTTAAGAAGAATTTCAAGTGTTTCTAAAGGAAATTTAACAGAAGAATCAAGATCATTCTCTGTTTTCTCTCATCATCTTCATCTCTGTTTTAAGGTAAAAACTCAATACTATCTACATTATTTTCTTTAAAAACCGTAGCTAAACATACAAAATATTCAAACGCAAGATAGATAACAAGAAAAGTGTGTCGAATTCAAGATTAAAACATAAAAATATGCAGGACTGATTCTGTCAAACAGAAGTCCAGTAATCGAAACTATAGTTTCGATACTAGATTAACTCAACCGAAACTAGGAGTTTCGATACCTGTCATACTCAATCGAAACTAGGTAGTTTCGATACCCAACTACTCAATCGAAACTAGGAAGTTTCGATACTCAATTGCCCAATCGAAACTAGGAAGTTTCGACACCTGTTCAACAGCCACATTGGGCAGTAACTTAGAACTGTTTTTATAACAAAACAAGTGTTGAAAATCTAAGAAGACATTTAAACAAAAGCAACCAGATTTACAAGGTCGGTGAACAATTTGCAATATAAGACGTTCGGTCTTAACACAATTTACCCTTTGGTATCTAGGGTACGAATAGTCAAGTTTGACTACAACAAGTATCATTACAAGTATACACAAACTCAAGGTGAGTTTCACGGCCCCTTTTTACTGTTTTCTATATTTGGGGGAGAAACATACTTACAACTATTTTATGGGATAACAAGAGAATAAGGCACGACTTTTATGTTTACATGAGATGAGAACAACAAGATGAGGCCGCTAAAGTCCCCTGGAACAACGTAGTAACCATTAACTGTAGCCTAGGGTCCTATGAATAGTACTATGGAGAGTGACGTCTCCCGGTCATCGTTAGTCGCGCTAACCGCAATCTGGAGGATTTATGGCCGCATAGAACCGGATAACGAAATTAGGGGCGTGTACAATTGTCATGGTTTGGTTACGCCTCATGTATGAACATATTATTTGTACTCCTATCTAGTTTACAAATGCGTCAACAATTCTTATTCTGATTATCACATACAACGGGAACTATTTACGAACAATTGAATTTTACAAAGAACTATTTGATTTAAACATGTGAACTCACCAACCTCGTGTTGACAAGTTTAAGTATGTTTTTCAGGAAATTGACGTGATCGCAAGGTTAGCAATGTAGATTACATGCATGCACGATGGATACAACTATTTGGGGGATTTCTCTTGTATAACTCATTGTAATAGAGTCATATTTGCGAAATCTTCACTTTTTGTAAACTCAATTTACATTTTGGAATGTAAAACATTAAACTTGTTTATGTATCCATTTATCATGTATGTGTTTGCGGTAATCATATGCTTTGGAAACCATGAACGTCGCGCCTCGCGTTTCCGCCTTGGCGGGGTGTGACAGATTTGGTATCAGAGCCATTGATTAGAGCGAACTAGGAGTCTACAATGGAACCTAGTCTATAATCTAAATGACTCACTAAAACGTTTTCATTGCATAAGCATTGCATAACCAGTCATCATGTTATATGGATATTATAGTCACAAGCATGTCGTCACATTCACACTCTGACCCCGTCTCTGACTTTGAATCAAACGAGGAACTTTCCGCCTCACGTCCCAAAAATCGAGTACAAACCCGCAGCTCCACACCACCCAATGTCGCCTTGGGAGAACCGCCTATCGTCTACCGAAAGAAAAGCGGAGGACCAGTTAAGGTGCAAAGTACTAGGAAGAAGGTTCAACTTCCACGCAAGAGAAACCTGGCAGCCCGTGACCCGAAAGACTTGGAGACCGATGAGGAACTATCTAGGAAACGACCCTGCTACCACCCTACTGTGGGAACTATCCGTTGGATGCCTCGAACTCTGGCACGATGGAGGGAGATGGAGAGCATCCCATCTACTTTTGAGCTCGGAGAGTCCTCCAACTCCCCAACACCCCTACCCCACACTAGGGAAGCCATGGAGCTCACAGTGCCTACATTAGTAGCACGCGTTCATACGCACAAGGAGCGTCTTGATGATCTCCTAGATGATATTCGAGCACATGGGGATGCAACCACGTGCTTACGTCAAGAGCTCGGATCTCGAGTACAGACTCTGGAGAACATCACTCGAGACATACAGGGTGCCACTGACTACCTCGAGTTGAGAGCTGACATGGACTGGCAGTTCACTGTTACGGTCCGAGACATGGTGGAGGCCCTAGAAGAAAGGACTTTGGCTGCAGAATTTGTGGCGAAAGCTAGCTTTGTCATGGCAGGACTTGCCATGATGATTGGATTGTACTCCCACTTCTTCTCTTAAACCTATTATGGGTGGGTTGTGCCCATAGCGCATTATGTAGTTTAAAACTTCAGTACTTATGTGGTCATGTGAACCCATCCCTTTTGTATCCTTGTCTTTTGGAACAATGTACTATGTATGTTTTAACTATGTATGTGATGGTTTATGTTGTAATGATGGTTGTTTACGTTTGATGTTGTTGTATCCTTATGTCATGATCTATCATTATTATTATATAATGTTGTTTCTTTTTAATTGATATGTTAGAAAGAATGTCATGGCACCTAAGCGTAGGACAACCCGTAACACTACTGGTGACAACAACGAGGCGATTTCCCCAAACATGGAGCAACTCATAGCACAGCGAGTAGCTGCTGCCATGGAGCAGTATTAGGCAAATCGAAATAGTGGAGGAGGAAACGGCAGTGGTACCGGCGGAGGAGGTGCAGGAGGTAGCGGTACAGCCGGAGGTTCCGGAGGTAATAGAATAAATAAGCGGTAACACATAGTCATGATCCGAATTAATGACGTTATGACCTGTAATTCTACAGATGCTCCAAATAGGAAGTGCTCCTACAAGGCCTTTCTATCTTGCAAACCCCGCAACTTCAATGGCACCGAGGGTGCAGTAGGTCTAATGAGGTGGATAGAAAAGATGGAATCGGTAATCGATATTAGTGAATGCACCGCTGACTGCATGGTGAAGTATTCTACATGCTCACTCACTGATAAAGCTTTAACCTGGTGGAATTCACAAGTAAAGACTCTGGGAAGGCAGACAACATATGAGTTGTCATGGGAAGACCTAAAGGCCATGATGATCGAGGAGTACTGTCCTCGAAATGAGTTGCAAAAGATCGAATCTGAAATGTGGAATTTACAAATGATAGGAGATGATGTGGCTGGCTACACTGACCGATTCAATGAATTAGCAAGTTTGGTTCCACACATGGTTACCCCAGAATACAAGAAGGTTGAAAGATACTTTTGGGGTCTCGCACCTCAAATTCGAAGCCTAGTGACTTCATCGAACCCCATGGATGCCAAGAGTGCTATAACTCTAGCATTCAAACTAAGAGATAATGATGTGCGTGATGGTTTGTTTGAGAAGAAGGAGACCGAGGAAGGAAGGTCTGGAGAAAAGAGGAAATGGTTTGGAAAACCAAGTAATCAAAACAAGAATCAAGCTTACAAGAGACCTGAAACTATGAAAGCCTATGCTGCCAACATTGAAGGACAAAATGGATATCTTGGAACACTACCGAAGTGTGACAAGTGTGGATATCATCATAGTGGAAAGTGTACTCAATGTGGAAAGTGTAAAAAGTATGGGCATCTAGCCCATAACTGTTGGAACAATGCGAACCCTAATAAGAACAATCAGGTAGCCGGAAAGGTCAAACATGGAACAGGAAGGATGAATCAGGGATGCTTTGATTGTGGAGATCTAAAGCACTTTAGAAAAGACTGTCCATAGTTGAAGAACCGAAACGACAATCAGGCCCGTGGAAGAGCATTTTTGATGGGGGCTGGTGACGCACGACAAGATCCGAACATTGTCACTGGTACATTCCCGATAAATAATCACTATGCCTCTATACTTTTCGATACGGGTGCTGATATGAATTTTGTGTCAAATAACTTTAAGTCCATACTCGGTATTAAGCCCAGCAAACTAGACCAAAATTTTACAATTGAATTAGCAAACGGAAAATTAATTAAAACTGGAGAAGTCATTCAAGGTTGTACCTTATGTTTTAAGAACCACACATTTAGTATAGACCTATTACCCGTTGACTTGGGAAGTTTTGATGTTGTTATTGGTATGGATTGGTTGTCGAAGAATCACGCCGAGATTGTTTGTTTTGAGAAGATTGTCCAAATCCCACTCCCGAACGGAGAAGTTCTTTCGATTCAAGGTGAGAAGAGTGGAGTAACATTAAGGATGATAAACTGCATGAAAGCTCGTAAGTATCTACGTAAAGGCTATTGCGTATTCCTGGCTCACGTCGTCGAGAAGAAACCCGAGGAACGTCGACTTGAGGATATACCAATCGTTAAGGGTTATCCTGAAGTTTTTTCTGAAGACTTACCTGGACTACCACCACCGAAACAAGTCGAATTTCGAATCGATTATGTACCAGGAGCCGCCCCGGTTGCGCGATCACCGTATCGATTAGCACCTTCTAAAATGCAGGAATTATCAAATCAACTCCAAGAGTTGCTTGATAAAGGTTTCATAAGACCGATTTTCTCACCTTGGGTAGCTCCGGTCCTATTCGTAAAGAAAAAGGATGGAACCTTTAGGATGTGTATTGATTACCGAGAATTAAACAAGCTTACAATCAAAAACCGATACCCACTTCCTAAAATAGATGATTTGTTCGATCAACTACAAGGTTCTAGCTTCTACTCTAAGATCGATCTACGTTCGGGGTATCATCAACTAAGAATCCAAGAAGAAGATGTACCGAAGACAGCATTTAGGACTCGTTATGGCCACTACGAATTCCTAGTTATGCCGTTTGGTTTGACGAACGCACCAGCTGTTTTTATGGATCTCATGAACCGAGTGTGCAAACCATACTTGGATAAGTTCGTAATAGTATTTATCGACGATATATTAATATATTCACGAACCAAGGAGGATCATGAACATCACTTGAAATTAATCTTAGAACTACTCAGGAAAGAGAAACTTTACGCTAAATTCTCTAAGTGTGAGTTTTGGATCCGAGAAGTGCATTTTCTTGGACATGTCATCAACAAGGAAGGAATTCACGTCGATCCATCAAAAATTGAAGCGATCAAAAACTGGGAAGCACCAAAGACTACGACAGAAGTACGTCAATTTCTAGGTTTGGCCGGCTACTACAGACGATTCATTGAGAATTTTTCAAAAATAGCCCTGCCCTTAACCACATTAATCCAGAAAGAAAAGAAGTATGATTGGAGTGTCAAGCAAGAGTCAGCTTTCCAATTACTGAAGCAGAAGCTGTGTAGTGCACCGATCTTATCTCTTCCGGAGGGAATCGACAATTTTGTCGTATACTGCGATGCATCACACCAAGGACTTGGTTGTGTGTTAATGCAAAGAGACAAAGTCATCGCATATGCCTCACGACAACTAAAAGTGCACGAAAAGAATTATACTACCCATGACTTGGAGTTGGGCGCAGTTGTGTTTGCACTCAAGATTTGGAGACATTATCTTTACGGTACAAGATGCACTATCTTTACTGATCACAAGAGTCTTCAACATATCTTCGATCAAAAGGAACTTAACATGAGACAACGTCGTTGGGTAGAACTACTAAACGACTATGATTGTGATATCAAGTACCATCCCGGGAAAGCCAATGTAGTAGCAGACGCCTTAAGTCGCAAAGAACAAGTTAAAACACTTCGTGTTCGTGCCCTAGGATTAACAATTCATACGAGTCTTACTGCTCAAATCCGGATGGCACAACAAGAGGCAATCAAAGAAGAAAACGTTCAGAATGAAGCTTTACGAGGAATGATCAGACAATTAGAGCCTAAATCAGATGATACTTTATACTTTGCAAATAGAATTTGGGTGCCATGTTCTGGTAATTTACGAGAGTTGGTTATGGACGAAGCCCACAAGTCCAGGTACTCCATTCACCCAGGTTCAGATAAGATGTATACGGATCTAAAAGAATTATATTGGTGGCCCAATATGAAAGGAGATATTGCCACATATGTCAGTAAATGCCTAACGTGTTCAAAAGTAAAAGCCGAACATCAGAAACCGTCTGGCTTGTTATAACAACCTGAAATTCCCCAATGGAAATGGGAACAAATTTCTATGGATTTTATCACGAAATTACCCAAGACGTCCAGTGGTTATGATACCATATGGGTAATTGTCGACCGTTTAACAAAATCAGCTCATTTTCTACCTATCAAGGAGACGGATAAAACCGAGAAACTTGCAAAGCTTTATATCAAAGAAATTGTGGCTAGGCATGGAGTGCCAATTTCTATTATCTCTGATAGAGACAGCAGATTCGTGTCTAGAATCTGGAAATCATTACAAGAAGCCATGGGCACACGTCTTGACATGAGCACGACATATCACCCACAAACAGATGGTCAAAGTGAAAGGACCATTCAAACTATAGAGGATATGCTCCGTTCGTGTGTAATTGATTTCGGAGGAAATTGGGATACTCATTTACCGTTGGCAGAGTTTTCCTATAATAACAGCTACCACACGAGCATTAATGCAGCTCCGTTTGAAGCTTTATATGGTCGTAAATGCCGCTCACCGTTATGTTGGGCGGAAGTTGGTGAAAAACATTTGACAGGCCCTGAGATTGTCCAGGAAACCACTAATAAGATCTTCAAAATTAAGGACCGTCTGAAAGCGGCCCGAGATAGACAGAAGAGCTATGCTGATAACAGACGGAAACCATTAGAATTTCAAATTGGTGACCGAGTAATTGTAAAAGTCTCACCATGGAAAGGCGTTGCAAGGTTTGGTAACCATGGTAAGCTCAACCCTAGATACGTTGGACCGTTTGAAATACTGGCTAGGGTTGGCCCTGTAGCTTACAAGCTCAAGTTGCCACAAGAACTAAGCAATGTACATGATACGTTTCATGTATCAAATCTCAAGAAGTGTTTATCAGACGAGACGCTAATTATACCGCCTGATGAGATTCACATAGACGACATGTTGCATTTCATCGAGGAACCCATTGAGATTTCAGATTGGAAAGTTCAAAGACTGAGACGTAGTCGAATCAAACTGGTTAAAGTACGTTGGAACTCAAAACGTGGTCCTGAGTATACATGGGAACGAGAGGATCAAATGAAAACCAAATACCCATCCTTGTTTAAGGATACACCAGTTCAAGATGTCACGAATTGAATTTCGGGTCGAAATTCTTTTAACATGGGGAGAATGTGACACCCGACATTTCAGGTCAATATCCGTACATGTATTAAACAAGTTACATTTTAATTGTTTTTGTGATTTATTTAATTTCACAAACAAGGACATTAAGGTCTAACAAAAACCGAACATTGTCTCATTTTATATCTTGGTAATTCTAGGAGTTACCGGTTCACGTGTCATATAAACCGACTAAATACGAACGTTAGTGGTTAAAATGAATAACCAGAAAAAATATATATATATATATATATATATTACACAAACTTTACGTTGGTCAATAATTTATTTTTAGACTAAAACATACGGTATAAGTAAAAGTAAAATAACGAACCCTTTCGAAAACGTTACCACGTACCGTCACCTTTAGGTACTCTTACCAACAAATAATCACCTCAACGAATTATACAATCTAAGATTTAAATATTTTTCATCAACGAGCCATAGACTTGCTAAATTTACAATGCCGTGAAGAATCTAAACCGAATTAAATTACCCCTCTAAAACTCTAATTGATATTAATGCCATTAATACATTAATGCTTAAAACTAATTGTTTGATTAATTAACCCAAACCAACCCACCCTTGACTTTCTCGACCGAAACTCAGAGAAGGCCATTCTCCCACTTGCTACTTCACTCACATTCAGATAAAAACCATACCTCCTCAGTCGAATTATCACAATTCCTTTTTACCTCTCATTTTCATACGGCAATTTTCCCATTTCTATCCAAATCGAAGTCAAGTTCTAAGGCAAAACCTACCATAATTCGGTGTTTTAAGAAGAATTTCAAGTGTTTCTAAAGGAAATTTAACAGAAGAATCAAGATCATTCTCTGTTTTCTCTCACCATCTTCATCTCTGTTTTAAGGTAAAAACTCAATACTATCTACATTATTTTCTTTAAAAACCGTAGCTAAACATACAAAATATTCAAACACAAGAAAGATAACAAGAAAAGTGTGTTGAATTCAAGATTAAAACATAAAAATATGCAGGACTGATTCTGTCAAACAGAAGTCCAGTAATCGAAACTATAGTTTCGATACTAGATTAACTCAACCGAAACTAGGAGTTTCGATACCTGTCATACTCAATCGAAACTAGGTAGTTTCGATACCCAACTTCTCAATCGAAACTAGGTAGTTTCGATACCCAACTACTCAATCGAAACTAGGAAGTTTCGATACTCAATTGCCCAATCGAAACTAGGAAGTTTCGACACCTGTTCAACAGCCACATTGGGCAGTAACTTAGAACTGTTTTTATAACAAAACAAGTGTTGAAAATCTAAGAAGACATTTAAACAAAAGCAACCAGATTTACAAGGTCGGTGAACAATTTGCAATATAAGACGTTCGGTCTTAACACAATTTACCCTTTGGTATCTAGGGTACGAATAGTCAAGTTTGACTACAACAAGTATTATTACAAGTATACACAAACTCAAGGTGAGTTTCACGGCCCCTTTTTACTGTTTTCTATATTTGGGGGAGAAACATACTTACAACTATTTTATGGGATAACAAATAAGGCACGACTTTTATGTTTACATGAGATGAGAACAACAAGATGAGGCCGCTAAAGTCCCCTGGAACAACGTAGTAACCATTAACTGTAGCCTAGGGTCCTATGAATAGTACTATGGAGAGTGACATCTCCCGGTCATGGTTAGTCGCGCTAACCACAATCTGGAGGATTTATGGCCGCATAGAACCGGATAACGAAATTAGGGGCGTGTACAATTGTCATGGTTTAGTTACGCCTCATGTATGAACATATTATTTGTACTCCTAGCTAGTTTTCAAATGGGTCAACAATTCTTATTCTGATTATCACATACAACGGGAACTATTTACGAACAATTGAATTTTACAAAGAACTATTTGATTTAAACCTGTGAACTCACCAACCTCGTGTTGACAATTTTAAGTATGTTTTTCAGGAAATTGACGTGATCGCAAGGTTAGCAATGTAGATTACATGCATGCACGATGGATACAACTATTTGGGGGATTTCTCTTGTATAACTCATTGTAATAGAGTCATATTTGCGAAATCTTCACTTTTTGTAAACTCAATTTACATTTTGGAATGTAAAACATTAAACTTGTTTATGTATCCATTTATCATGTATGTGTTTGCGGTAATCATATGCTTTGGAAACCATGAACGTCGCGCCTCGCATTTCCGCCTTGGCGGGGTGTGACAGTAACATTTCTGGACAAGGAACAGTTTCCAATGGATGTTTGAGCTTTGACAAAATTTCTAATGGATGTTTGAGCTTTGAGGAACATTTTCCAAAAACGAGTATATCGGTGTAAAACCTAGTTGAAAATGCTCTTAACACATTCACAACACTCGAAAACAAGAGCAAATGCTCTTATACCACTTGTTGGTGTGTGTTGTTCTAGTTCACCAAGGTGCGGAATCCCCGAGACTAGATGGAATGCAATATGACAAAGGCAAATGATAACAAACACAGGTAACAAAATACTTGGTCTATTATCACAGTAACCGATTACTAATGAGTATATCGGTGTAAAACCACGTCGAAAATGCTCCTAACACACTCACAACACTCGAAAACGAGAGCAAATGCTTTGATACCACTTGTAGGTCCTCAGTGCTTCGGATCTATCACGTGTGTGTGCTGTTCTAGTCCACCAGGTGCGGAATCCCCAAGACTAGACGGAATGAAATACGACAAAGGCAAACGACAACAAACGTAGGTAACAAAATACTTGGTCTATTATCACAATAACCGATTACAAGATAGCTCTCAAATATTTTTGGATGTATACAATTAGAGCGTACATATCAAGTCTTACAACCAACTATTTATAATGCAGACCTAGCTCCTGCATACTTAACGAGTACGCAGGACAAACCTCCTGCGTACTTATCAAGTACGTAGGACAAACCTCTTGTGTACTTATCAAGTACACAGGTTTACACATATGTACATATCAAGTACGCAAGAACAAGTCCTCTGCGTTCTTGATTAGTAGACACAACTTACAACTGACTGAAATGACAAGTACAAATACAAGTTCAAACATAATTACAACTCGATAAAACAAATACATCAGAGACTGAATGCAGATATTAAAATACAAAAGAAAATACAAGCAAGGAAAATCTCTAGAGTGCCTGTCACACAGAAATGCTTCAACAACATGAAGCAACACAGATGGGTCGAGTTACTTAACGACTACGACTACGAGATTCGCCATCATCCTGATAAGGCAAACGTTGTATTGAGTAGAAAGGAACGGACCAAAACTCTACGAGTGCGAGCATTGGGGATGACAATTCACACGAGTTTAATGACTCAAATTCGCGATGCTCAGTTAGAAGCACTCAAGGAGCAAAATCTGAAAGATGAGTCCTTACTAGGTATGGATAAACAACTTGAGATCAAATCCGATGAAACCTGTTACTTCATGAATCGAATTTGGGTACCAAGCTTTGGGAGCTTAAGGAATTTAGTAATGGACGAAGCACACGAGTCCAGGTACTCGATTCACCCAGGCTCTAACAAGATGTATCAGGATCTCCAGGAACTTTACTGGTGGCCCAACATGAAAGCTGACATCGCCACCTATGTTAGTAAATGTCTGACATGTTCAAAAGTCAAGACTGAATATTAGAAACCGTCACGGTTACTACAACAACCAGAAATTCTACAATGGAAATGGGAGCTGATTCCATGGATTTCATCACAAAGTTACCCAAGACATCAGGTGATTATGATATGATTTGGGTAATTGTCGACCTGCTGACAAAGTCTCCACACTTCTTGCCGATTAAGGAAACTGATAAAATGGAAAGGTTGACCAAAATTTATCTCAAGGAGGTTTTCTCGAAACATGGAGTGCCAGTCTCCATCATTTCATATCCAGATAGCCGATTCACCTCTAGGTTCTAGCAATCTGTACTGAAAGCATTGGGTATGAGGTTGGATATGAATATCGCGTATCACCCCTAAACTGATGCTCAAAGTGAAAGAACTATTCAGAGCCGCACCTTTTAAAGCAATTGGATACTCATCTACCATTGTTTGAGTTCTCCTACAACAACGGTTATCACACTAGCATCAAAGCCAAACCTTTTGAAGCACTGTATGGACGAAAGTGCCGACCACCTCTATGTTGGACAGAAGTTGGAGATAGCTAGCTAACTGGGCTAGATCTCATACACGAAACAACAGAGAAGATAGTCCAGATTCGGGACAGACGTAAGGCCGCGCGTGATTGTCAGAAGAGTTACGCTGACGTGAGACGCAAACCATTGGAATTCCACGTTGGAGATAAGGTTCTACTCAAAGTCTCACCCTGGAATGGAGATATTCGATTCGGAAATCGTGGTAAGCTAACCCCTAGATACATCGGACCTTTCAAGATCCTTGCAAGGATTGGTCCCGTAGCTTACAAGCTCAAGCTGCCGCAAGCACTCAGTTGTTTTCACGCTACTTTCCACGTGTCAAATCTGCAGAAGTGTTTATCAGACGAGACACAAGTCATACTACTCGAGGAAATCCAGGTCGATGATCAACTCCATTTCTTCGAAGAACCAGTTGAGATCATGGACCGGATGGTCAAGAGATTGAAACAGAATCTCATCCCCATAGTAAAGGTTCGGTGGAACTCTAGATGAGGACCGGAGTTTACTTGGGAAGGCGAGGACCAGAGCAGTTGTTCGAAACTGCACCTGTCACGAGCGACACTAGTTGAATTTCGGGACGAAATTCTTTTTAACATGGAGAGTATGTGACAACAGGCAAATTCAGGTGAATATCCATCCCCTTCTTTGTCATAATTTGCATACATTACATTCGTGTTAGACTTAATTATGGTAAATTATGGTCATTTCATAATTAGCAAAGTCCATTCATAACATTTCACGTGTCGGTATTTCGGTAAATTACCGGTCACACGCAGTATAACCGGCACACACGAATGTTGGTGATGATTAATATTTATATTTTAATAAATATATGAAGATGATACGACACTATTTTAGAACTTAAATATATGCATGTGTTTATTTATATCAACCTAGTATTTTAACGCGCAACTTTACTGTTTCGCCGGTATAGTTTATTTTAACGCGCTACTTCGCTATATTAAATTTACTAAACACGTATTTAAGTATTATTAAACTACTAAATATATAATGTATAATTTTATTCAGCTCAGTTTTAATGAAATCTCTAATTTATATCACGTTCGATTTATACCCTCTACCACATAAATACCCGTTTAGATTACATAATCTCATTTCTATGTAAATCTTGGAAATAATCCATATTTTTTTTCTTTGCTTGTTGACCGAAAAATAGGCACACACATGAATGTATGTGTAGGCTTTTTCAAAAATCAAAATTTACCATATATGTGATAAAATACTTTTACATATCCCAACCCAATGGATTTAAAAAAAGCCCCCCCTCCCTTTTTGTCATAATTCTGTCGAGATGCTATACACATATATTGATCTTGTTTGACTTTTGCTAAGACCCAAACTTCCACATTTGTGAAATCACTTTAATCTCGCACCTCCTATATATTTCATGCTTAAGCATTTCCCAACCCTTTGACCCGAAAATTCAACCCCACCATAACTTCCAATGAGTTGTATTTTATGTTCGCTATAAACTGAACAAATCTCATACATACCTCCCACGCAACCAAAATTCCAATTCCTAACTCTCCCCTCTCTTCTTAACTTACGGCTCTAACATTCAAACCCAACTCCTATCTTTCATACACTAATTAAAGACTTACAAGCGTGGTGCAAAACTTTCAAGTGAAGATTTAGTGATGTCTTGGTGTTTCTCAAGCAACCTCCATCTCTCCATCAACTAACCTTGCTTGCTTCTAGTGAGACTTCTCTATACTTGTTTATATTTACTTTTCTCTTGTCTATATATTTCCAACCTACAATTTTTAGGAACTAATATTTATAAGAGACTCGTTTTGTGTTAAACACTAAATAAAATTAGATGGTGGTTCATAGGACAAAAATAAAATGTATGTTTATATGCATCAAGTGGGTTTGACATGTCCATAGGTTCAAGTAGTCTATATATATATATATATATATATATATATATATATATATATATATATATATATATATATATATATATATATATATATATATATATATACACATCTATATGTGGTTGTTAGAAATTTACACTACTTATATTTTATATCATTATTTTTTTAGTTGTTGGTATTTTTGAGTGAACTTATGACTAGTTATGAAAATATATTATTACTAAACGTAAAGTTAGTATCTTTTGTTAAATAGTTTTCATGGGTTAGTTATAAATATTGAAGAATATAAATTTTACGAGTTAATTTTTGGGTAAATATAATTTTTAAAATGTCCATGACTAGATTTTGAAAGATATGATTTTATAAATATATATGTATACTGTGGTCGTAAAACGAAAACCGGCATTTCATTAAGAGTAATAATTCTCAAATTTATATTTTGTAGAAATAATATAAATATTATTTTTACCTAAAAACTTGACGTGTTTCAAAACGTTATTTTGAATAATATATAGTATATTTATTTACCGATCCTATTGAGTTACGGCTCGGGTCAAGTCGAATAAAAATGTGTTAAACCAAAACTTACACACATAACGTTACGAGTTGGGTGAAATTATTGCATGACCAACTTGCATGTAGAGTCATTACTTAGACCTTAAGGTGTCTTATATATTCTAGGGCACGCATAGGTCGGTTTACGCACGGACTTTTGCTACTTACAAGTTTACGGTACTCACGTATCAGGTGTTTCTCTACAGCCCCATTTTACTTATTTTCCTTTTGGGGGAGATTACATGCATACATACTATTTTCATTGGACACAATTTACATTTTCATGATTTCACATATTACATAAGCGGTTTCATATATTATTCAGTCCTCTCTGTAGAGTCATGTATTTTGGTAAGCTGATGTCATCAATGTATTTTTGAACAATGTTAGTCTAGTTTATTTACTTGTAATTTCATTTAATGTAATTTCCTGTTTTTAGTCTAAGTCTGGGCCATCGAAACTACTTAGTTTCGATTGAGGTTTGTTCAATCGAAACAAGTAGTTTCAATAAATGGAAAGTTTCGACATGTTTTCTCTTTCACTTGTAAATGCTCAACCGAATCTACTAGTTTCGGTGAGCATAGTTTCGATGCCTGTCAACTTACTATAAATAGCCTAGTTTGAAAATATTTAGGGTGTGGATAGCGGTTGTAACCCTCAAATTCTCTCTTTCACAGTTTTCTGAATCAATACACATTTGGAGTTCTTTCATCTGTTGTTCTTATAATTTCATATCATATTTGTGTTGATTCAAGTGTGGTTTGCCTGTTTGTCTTCACCACTTCTGTTTCTACCCTCTGTTTCACCACCATACACACATATTCCGCCTATGTGTGTGTCTGTAATCGATCTGTTTGTGTGATTTCGTCTAAAATTAGGACCTACAATTGCTATCATAGCTTTCTGCTCTTGATTTCTGAGTATTTTCAGGTTGTTTTGATCGATTTTAGGTGACTTTTACTTGGAATTTGATGGTTTTCTGGCTGTGCACTGTTTTGGCACTGTTTCATCGATTTCGGCATTATTTCTTCGAGTTTCTCGGATCTGAAGATTGACTTATGTTCAGAAACTTATTTGGAAGCTTTTCGCTGGATCAGATTGCGATTTTATTATCTTTGATATTTGAAGCTTTTCATCAATGGAGTCTGCTGAAGCTTGAAGAAGGAGGTATCAAAACTACTGGGGGACAGATTCTGTTTTAGTTGATTATAGAAACTTCTTGTCTGTACTTGTTGTCTGGTAAAAGTTATCATCGAAACTAGTATTTTTTGTCTTGTTCTATCGAAACTAACCTGTGCAGCATGGTTACCCGAAACTATTGTCTACCGAAACTAGTTTCAATCAAAAATAGTAGTTTCTGCTGTGGCTGCTGGATTTTCTGCTAAGTGTTCTTCATCGAAACTAGTTGTTTCGGGATCCATTTGTCTATTGAAACTAGTAGTTTCGGGCGGCACCTTCTCAATCGAAACTATTTGTTTTGATCAGTTTTTCTCACCCAAAACTAGCTACTGTTTGGATTTATTTTTTTCTGAGTTATGGCATCTTCAAGCAACAATGAATATGCTGGAGGAAACAAGCCACCAATCTTGGTGTCCACTAGACTTTGATGATTGGACCAAGAAAATGAAGACTTTCTTTCAGTTCCATGACCACACTCTTTCGTAGTCAATCACTGATTGTCCTCACAAGCCCGTTACCACTACTGCAGATGTTCAGCGTCCCAAGCTTGTGTGCCTTAATTGCTAGAGATAACAAGGCTTATGGATTTATTGATATGGCTCTTCTTATGGATGTGTTTAACATATTTGCAGAGTATACTACTGCTACAGATCTTTAGGTTGCTTTATGTACAAGGTATGAGGGAAGTGCTGCGGTTAGGAAAAGCAAGATGGATTTGATCAAGAAGCAATATGAGATGTTTAGTAGTGTCCTTGGAGAACCCATGTCTGAGTTAATCAACCGGTTCTCAAGCATTGTCTCTAAGTTAAAGGTTTTGGGAACTGAGTAACCCACTATTGAGTTAAACAAGAAGCTGCTTGATTCACTGCCCGAGAAATGGAATATGTACCGAATTATGATCAAGAAAACTGAGAAGCTAAGTGATTTGTCACAGCAAGAACTCTACAGAATTATGGAGTCTTATGAGTGGAGATAAAGAAGGATGTAGTCACTCCAACTAATCAGTCCGGAAACACAGCTCTTCTTGCTGGTCAAGGTTCTTCCACTTCATCCAACAAAACTACAATGGCATACTTTCTTGATGGTCAAGAGGTATGTGAAGATTTTCATCAGCAAGGCATTTCTTCAGGTTAGACACATGAAATGTAGGATGCACGTTACCAAGTGATGGAGGTAACTCGAGTTTGTAAGCCACATTCCCAATCCTTTCAAGGATCTTGAATGGACCCACATAGCGAGGTGCTAATTTTCCTTTCTTTCCAAAACGGATCACACCCTTCCACGGAGACACCTTTAGAAGAACAAGGTCACCGACTTGGAATTCCAAGGGTTTTCGTCGTTTGTCGGCATAACTCTTTTGCAGACTTCTCGCTACTCGAATGTTGTCACGGATTTGAATAATCTTGTCGGATGTTTCTTGAATTAGCTCGGGACCGATGATTTGTGCCTCACCAATCTCGTTCCAACAGATAGGAGAACGACACTTGCGACCATAGAGAGCTTCAAATGGAGCCATGTTGATACTCGTGTGGTAGCTATTATTGTAGGAGAACTCGATTAGTGATAGATGTGAATCCCAATTGTCACCAAAATCAATTACACAAGCTCTAAGCATATCCTCGAGATTTTGAATTATTCGCTCGGTCTGACCATCAGTTTGGGGATGGTAGGCCGTGCTCAAATCCAATCATGTACCAATAGCAGTTTGGAGAGATTGCCAAAAGCGAGAGGTGAACCGAGCATCTCTATCGGAGATTATGTTTAAGGGAACACCGTGACGGCTCACAATTTCATCAATGTAAATTCGGGCTTGTTTCTCAACCCGATAGTCTTCACGGATAGGCAAGAAATGAGCAGATTTGGTGAGACGATTAATGATCACCCAAATGCTATCATAACCACTTGAGGTGCGAGGAAGTTTGGTAATGAAATCCATAGCTAACTTCTCCCATTTCCACACGGGAATTTCCGGTTGTTCAAGTAATCCAGAAGGACGTTGGTGTTCGGCTTTGACTTTGGAGCACGTTAGACATTTGGCAACATAGAGAGCAATGTCCTTTTTCATACCGGGCCACCAATATTGTTGGCGAAGATCTTGGTACATTTTATTCGCACCAGGATGAATAGAATAACGAGTCTTGTGAGCCTCGTTCATAAATAATGTACGGAGATCATCGTGATCGGGAACCCAAATACGGTTCAAGTAATAAAGTAAGCCATTGGGTTTTGATTCAAGTTGAAGTTCAACACCACACGACATTTCCTCATACATGTTACCCTCGGTGACTGAGACGTGTTGAGCTTCTAGGATGCGGTTTTGAATGTCGGTTTGAGTTCGGACACATTGAAGCATGACATGGTCCTTTCGACTCAGAGCGTCGGCTACAACATTCGCTTTGCCGGGATGGTAACGAATCTCGCAGTCATAGTCGTTAAGGAGTTCAACCCAACGTCGTTGCCTCATATTGAGTTCCTTTTGGTTGAAGATGTGTTGGAGACTTTTGTGGTCGGTGAACACCACACACTTCGTGCCATAGAGGTAATGTCTCCAAATCTTCAATGCGAATACGACCGCACCCAACTCGAGATCGTGCGTCGTATAATTCTTCTCGTGAATCTTGAGTTGTCTTGATGCGTACGTGATTACTTTGCCTCGTTGCATGAGAACACAACCGAGACCTTGGTTTGAAGCATCACAGTAGACAACTAGATCATCATTCCCATCAGGGAGAGTCAAAATTGGAGCATTGCACAACTTTTGCTTGAGAGTTTGGAAAGCTTCCTCTTGCTTTGGTCCCCATTCATAAGTTTTACCCTTGTGGGTTAAAGCGGTGAGAGGAACAGTAATCTTAGACAAATTTGAAATGAATCAACGATAATATCCCGCAAGACCAAGAAATGAACGAACTTCGGTGGGGGTCTTCGGGGCATTCCAATTTTTAACCGCTTCGATCTTAGCAGTGTCAATATGAATTCATTTGTCGTTAACGATATGACCAAGAAATTGAACTTCCTTTAGCCAAAATTCACATTTAGAGAATTTGGCATATAGTTGTTCCTTCCGCAAGAGGTCCAAAACCAATCTAAGGTGTTGCTCATGGTCGGCTTTAGTCTTGGAGTAGATTAAGATATCGTCAATGAAGACGATCACAAATTTACCAAGGTACGGTTTGCACACACAATTCATGAGGTCCATGAAGACCGCGTGTGCATTGGTTAGTCCAAAAGACATGACCATGAACTCGTAGTGACCATACCTTGTTCGGAAAGCATTCTTTGGAATATCTTCCTCTTGTACACGGAGTTGGTGATAACCAGATCAAAGATAGATCTTTTAGAAGCAAGTAAAGCCTTGAAGTTGATCGAAGAGATCATCAATCCTAGGAAAAGGGTAACATTTTTTGATGGTAAGCTTGTTGAGTTCGCGATAGTCAATACACATGCGGAATGATCCATCCTTCTTTTTGACGAATAAGACGGGTGCACCCCACAGTGAATGACTTGGACGAATGAATCCCTTGTCGGAGAGCTCTTGGAGTTGACTTGCAAGTTCTTGCATTTCAGAAGGTGCAAGACGGTATGGAGCTCTAGCCATGGGGTTAGCTCCGGGCACAAGATCAATGCGAAATTCTACTTGTCGAACGGGTGGAAGACCGGATAGATCTTCGGGAAATACTTCGGGAAAATCCTGAATGATGGGAATGTCTTGTATACTCTTCTCTTTGACATCCTTTTGAACAATATGAGCTAAGAAGGCCACGTACTTCTTTCGTAGGTAATTTTGGGCGGTAGTGCATGACATTAACTTAAGTCCTTTGCAAGGCTTTTCACCAAAGACTCTTAACGTTTCTCCCGATGGTAGAGGTATTCGGATGCACTTCTCGAAACAGATGACTTCGGCATGATGATTTGATAGGCAATCCATGCCTATGATTATATCAAAATTTCCTAGTGGCATTGGTACACGGTTGATTGGGAATGTATGTTCATTAAGTTCTAGAGTGCAGTCATAGATAATAGACTCAATTGTAAGTGAATCACCATTTGCTATTTCGACAGTGAAGGTTTCTCTAATTGGGATCGTGTCTTTGCAAGTAAGGGTTCAAAATTAAGTGACACAAAACTTTTATCGGCACCGGTATCAAATAAAATGGAGGCATATTGACTATTGACAAGGAACGTACCGTTGACCACATCATTGTTGGCTTGAGCCTCATTGGCGTTTATGTTGAAAGCACGCCCACGAGCTCCGCCTTGTCTAGCATTGACTAACCTTGGGCACTGATCACGGGAATGATTTGGGTTACCACATTCATAACAAGCACGCCCATTTGCAATAGCGGGAACACCTTGATTAGCCACTTAGGGGTTGGTTCGGTTTGGTGGGTTGACTTGGCCTGCAAGAGCTTTGGCTCTACACACATTGACCGTATGCCCATATTTCCCACAATAAGTGCAAAGACGACATGGAATGGTTTAGGGATGATGATAGTTGCATGTGGCATAGAGTGGGTAGATCCCAACATATGGCTTTTTGGCTGGTGCTTGAACCATAGGAGCAACTTGGTTAACAGGCATAGCAGGAGTGACCATAGCATAGTTTCTAGCCTTTCTTTTCTTATTATGTCGGGAGGGTTCAGTTGTGGCTTCTTTGTTGTGGGTGGGAGTAGTTGTGGTGTCGGAGACTTTCTTTGTGCCCTTTTTAGTAAGAGTCCCCGCTTTCACATGGTTATCGGTTAAGGTAGCGGATAAGCGGATAGCATCTTCAAGTGTTGCAGGATTTTTCCCTTGGACAGTATCTTGAATTTGCCTAGGTAATCCACCAATATATTTTTCAATGCAGCGGGATAAAGGTGTGACCATGTGGGGCACAAGGAGACTCAACTCATGGAACCGAGTTGTATACGCCAAGCTTTCACCACTATCTTGGGCAAGTTCCCAAAATTTGGCTTCGAGTTTCTTTACCTCATTTCGAGGACAGAATTCCTCAGTCATTAGCCTTTTAACCTCATCCCAAGGTATGGCCATTGCTACATCCACACCCCTATTCCTCTTTTCCCCATTCCACCACGTGAGTACCCGTTTTTGTAAGACACTTGTGGCATGTCGAACACGAAGATTGTCGGGGCAGTCACTATTGAGAAAGGTATTCTCAATACTTTAGAACCATTGAAGGAGTCCCGTAGCTCCTTCGGTACCATAGAACTTGAGGGGATTACATGAGTTGAAATGCTTGAAGGAACATTGAGATGGGTTGGCACCACCATTTCCACCCATTTCCACAATTTGCCCCATGGTTACCATTGGTGGCACCATTAGCTTGAGTGAGTTGAGTTACGAGTTGTGCAAGGATAGTAGCGATGTCGGTGTTGGTGTTGGCCATGGGAACACGACGGGGAGGCATTCTATAGATTTTCACAAGACAAGAAAAGATGTAAGAACTTATGAATGTTGTTTGGGTTTAAAAGGATAAGATAACAAATAAAATAGTAATTCATAGTTGGGATTGTACTCAAATAGTGATATAATCACTTGAATACTATGACACATTAAGGTTAATTAAACTTATATAATTTTCAAGGAGACATACTTTAGCCTATAAGTAAACACTCATCCCGGGAATTTCCAGGAAAGCATACGGGTCCCTCGGTTGATTGCGATTTATGTGAAATGCTTTCCTAGACAGAAAACCCAGAATACAGGTGTCACCCTTCCAGATTGCACGTGTCCTCAAATAATTAACAATGTTTAAAAACTTTAACGAGGGTATAAAAAGATTTTTATAGTTTTAGATCCATGAAGTTTCCACATGCTAAGAAGATGATGATAGAGAAGTAGGTAAGAATATTATGAGGTTTTAGGGTATAGGTAGGGATATTGTTTATTTAATTTATTATTTAAGTATAGTCTAATAAGTCATGAATTTTTAATAAGTAAGGTATCAAAAATGAAATAATAACTAATCATAGTAAGCATGTAACACATAGCATGTAACACATAACATGTAGCACATAATCACATAAACATGAAGCATGACATAAGTGGGTGTCCTAAAGTTATAGTCTAGGTCAAGAGTGTCTAATAACCTAGTTCCCTATAACCAAGGCTCTGATACTAATCTGTCACACCCCAACCGATGGCGGAATCATCGGGGCGGGACATGTAGACTGTTCATGAGCACAAGGTTGACTAAATTGTAATATATTAAACATCAATTTCATTTCAAATAATCCAAACACAACCAAATCCAAGAAAGAACATAATTGAAATACATAAAATCCTTTATTCAAATTAACTAAGTCCCAAAGCCTATGTGTAGCAAATCTTGATCAAATCACACATTAGTATCTGAAACATGAATAAAATAAGGTCAACTAAAAAGTTGGTGAGCATACACAAGCTCAAATATAGATAGAATATAGTTTGTAAATAACAAATCCTTACATAACATGATAAAATAAGGCATTTATGGAGAGCAGCTATTGTGTAACCAAGTACAATCAATCCTTTGTAACTAGCATGCAAAATTGTGTTGTCGGTAACAATCACCCCAATCTGGGTGGGTTTGTCAGACTCAATAGATCTATCATTGTTTACCGTCGGCTTGAATAGTTAATGATTGCACAAAAATCGCATGCAAAAGTTAACACACCTAGCACTCAGGCAAAAAGCTCAAATTTGCACACATGAATGTAAAGAGGATTTGTACTTGTGTAGTTTGTGTAAATGTAAGCAATGGTGTTGTATAGTGTTCATGTTCCACCCCAAAAAGTGTAAAAGAGTAAAAGGGGCTATGTAATACTCACTTCGTTTGAAAACGTAGCTAACACGAGATACTAGATAGTAACGAGGTCATCGTAATGCACAACGTTAACCTCGAGTGTATTATGTATTGAATCAATAGTGTGTACAATAGTCTATGTCTAAGTCTAGGGTTGGATTGGGTGTGTGTATAAGGAATTAGAGTTGTGAGTGTTAGTGGTTTGTACTTGAATGGTGTTGTATAAAATTAGGGTTTGAGTTTGAAATAACTAAGTAAATAAATTACATAATTATTATTTATTTACATGGTTATAAAAATAATGTAGGTATTAGGAGTAATTAAGTATAACCTAAATAAATAATTTTTGTTTAAATGTAAATCAAATAAATAATTGTTATCTTATTTATTTATTTATAAAATGTGTAACTTATTCATTTAGTTATAAAAATGTATTGATTGTTTTATATTAAATATAAACTTTTCTTACTTTATTTTCATAAAGATATGTAATTAAGTTGTGTAAATAATATTTAAATGTAGGGTTTAACAATAATTATAAATTTAATTTTTTTGTAAGTTTTAAATAATTAATTTCTATTTATTCATTTTTATAAAATCAATTGTTTTTATTTAAAAATTAATTTGAAATACTTATTGTTTTTAAATTATGGAAATGATGATTTTTCTCACACACGACCGTGCCTGGACGAGGCACGATCGTGCTAGGACCACGGGCGTGACCGTGCTAGTCAGGGACGCGACCGTGTTGACCAAACATAATGCATAATTAGGCTGTTCACTAGGCACCACCAAGTCTAGCCAAGGGCATGACCGGGTCTGAGTGTGTGAGGCACGACCGCGCTGGTATTTGGCGCGACCGTGTCTCATGAAGCACGACCGCGCTAGAATGCTAGCGCGACCGTGTCTGTTCCAAAACAGATTCAATTTGACTAATTCTTATATTGTTAATGTTGGAATTCATGGGGTTTTCATTTGTAGGGTTATTACGAGTCTATTGAAATATATTAATTGTATTTAAAATGTGTTCAAAACAGAGTTCGATTAAAACATTTTGAACGAAAACATAGGTTCGGGTTCGTGATGATTTTCATATTGTAAGCCCCAATTAGGTTGGGGCTTTTGATCTATAGACTAAAACGAGTGGGTATGAGGTTTCAATTACCTGGAAGGACGATGGATTGATGGTGTACGGTAGAAACGAGTTCCGGCGACGACAGGCTTGATCTCCGGCGTCTTCTACTGTAACTCCGGCTAAATCACGTGTTCAGGAGTATCAGAGGGGATCTATAGTGCGTTTGCTTGGCGCGACCGTGCCTATTAGGGTTTCTGGTTATTTATTTATAAAATCTGTCCTTGAAATTTTCAGTATTGACAAACTTGTATAAATATGAATTTATGTAGAGTTTAATAGGATATACTAGTGTAAAATTTGAGGATTTGAATTAAAACATAGTATTTAATTGTTGGTACGAATAGAACAAGTCAGTATACTAGAATTTGGTTTGAAATGTATCACATTGAACTGAAATATAAATAATGAAAATCAGAGATGTTACATGTTCAAACAAATGATTGAAAATCTAACCGGAAGAGTTTGAGAAAAGTTTTTGGTCTACCCAGATTTTTGCAAATGATTATCAACCATCTTCACCCAAACCTTCAACATGTTGGACCTCTACTGGTGTTTGATCACATGAATGCTAACACTCTCAACTATATGAACTAACAGAGTGATTGCCGATATTCCTCTGTTTGGTCACATTTTGGGTGAAGTGGAAGAGGAAGTTCCTGATGTGACAATCGGCAACTTCAGGTCAATACGTGTCCTTGTATCAGTCATAAATTGCATACATCATATACGTGTTAGACTTAATTATGGTTAATTAAGGACGTTTAATACATAGCAAAGTCCATTCATAACCGGGTCACACGCAGTATAATCGTCACACACGAACGTAGTTGATAATTAATATTTATGTTTTAACATACGTTTCGAAGTGTTACAACACTATTTTAGAACCTAAATACATGTGTGTATTTATTTATTTCAACTTAGTATTTTTAACGCACACCTTTTACCGTTTCATCGGTATACCTTATTTTATCACGCTAGTTCGCTATACTAAATTACTAAACGTATGCATGTTAGTAAACCACTAAACATATAATGTATAATTCTATTAAACTCGGTCTTAATAAAAAGTGTGATTTTTCATCGCGTCCAACTTATACCAGCAACCACCTTAATACCCGTTTAACTATTTAATCTCTAACATATATATTTCTCTTTTTTTTTCTTGATGTACGACACCATTAAGAACAAAAAAAAAACATGCCTAAAATGTGAATTGAATAATTTATAAAAGCATGTCATTTTTATTGTACACAATGTACACCTAAATTAAACTAACAAAGTCTCATGACATGATCTATTATTTTCTTTTTCCTTGCATACGACAACATGGGACCCCACTTCACATGTTTAAAACTTAGACAAAAAAAATCATGCCATCATGTCTTTTTTTTCTCATTCCTGAGTTACGACTCCTGAGTTACGGTTAAGGAGGGCCCTACCCTACACACATTTTAAGCCTCAAAATAATAGTAATAAAGCCTTGTATGTCAACCCTTTCCTTGCCATGCTCACTGCCATAAAGGAACCCCCACCCCTATACACACCTTTAGACTTTCATATCTAGTTGACAACACCATATTACCATGCTTTTCCTTCCCAACTTCGGCTGCAAAAAAAAGGGGCCCCTCCTAAACATCCTTAAAATCCAAATTACAAACCATACTATCAACCATTCTCCCTCTGTTCCTTAAACATCCTTAAAATCCAAATTGCAAACCATACTATCAACCATTCTCCCTCTGTTCCTTATCCATGTCTACGATTGCAAAATGGACAACCAAAAGGGACCCCTACAATTCATTACTTGTACCATACAATTGTCTATTCTCATTCATACCTCAACTCTCTTATAAAATGCTCTCATTTTGAAAGCATTTCCTACACTAAGACTCTCTCAAAAGAATTGGTTTTTGATCTCCTTTGATGCTACATGTTGTTCACGGTTTTTACATCCAACACCAAGTTAAGTTACAAGCTTCAAGATCATCATCTTTACTCCTCCTTCTTCCTTGCTTGCTTCTAGTGAGAAAACCCTCTCAATTATTTATATTTTTGCTCTTGTTATATATATATATATATATATATATGTATATATTTCTTTATCTACAAGTGCTAATGTACCAACTTTCACCAACTAAAAATATAGTCTTTATTTTATTACAAAAATCTTGTATTTTAAAAGATATATCGGTATTTGGAAAGTTAAGACAAGATTTTAAACTATATATATCTTATTAAATATATACTTATATATACTTTGATAGTGAAAACAAAAACTGACATTTATTTTAAAGTCATATTCTTAAAAATAATTATTGTAGAAAATAATATAAATATTACTTTTACTTAAAAATGCGTTACATTTCGGAAACGTTACTTTAAATAAATATATAATATATTTACTTACCATTCCACCGAGTTATGACTCGGGTCGAGTCAAACATTATTTTGAAACCCAAACTCTAAGTTGTAACCAAATTACTTAGAGAAATGGACATTCATGATCAAATTTATTAATTTATAATTATTTTATGTAAATATATTTTCGGGTAACAAATACATATCACCAACGAGTCGTCGTGTCAAAACATTTTAAACCAAAACTTACACACATAACATAACGAGTTGGGTGAAACTGCCGAATGGCCGACCCTACCACCAACACGGGAGCCAACCGCGGATGTTTTGAATGTGGAAATACTGGGCACTTCCGAAAAGACTGCCCAAAATTGAGGCAAACTAGTGGAAACAACGCACGCGGCCGGGCATTTGCCATTGGAGCCAGAGAAGCCCGTCAGGACCCGAACATTGTCACGGGTACGTTTCTCGTTAACGATCACTATGCTTCTATTTTGTTCGATACTGGTGCTGATAAGAGTTTCGTGTCTAACGAATTTAGTTCATTACTCGGCACTAAACCAACCGCATTAACCTGTAAGTACATAATAGAATTAGCCGATGGTAAATTAATCGAAACCGATGAGATGTTGCAAGGATGTACTTTGAATTTGGCGGATCACTCTTTCGACATAGATTTGCTACCCGTAACGCTTGGAAGTTTTGATATCGTTATCGGGATGGATTGGTTATCGAAGAATCAAGCAGAGATCGTTTGCCGCGAAAAGATCATTCGCATTCCTCTTCCGAATGGAGAAACGCTGTCGATTCAAGGTGAGAGGAGCGACTCTACGCTAAGAGTCATAACATGTATGAAGGCCCGGAAGTAGTTACGAAAGGGGTATCATGCAATATTAGCACACGTAATGGAGAAGAAGACGGAGGAAAAGAAAATCAAGGATATACCGATCGTTCGAGACTATCCCGAAGTCTTTCCCGAAGATTTTCCCGGACTTCCACCGTCGAGGCAAGTCGAGTTTTGAATTGATCTGGTGCCCGGAGCTGCACCGGTAGCGCGATCACCGTACCGACTCGCGCCGTCGGAAATGCAAGAATTGTCTAACCAACTACAGGAGCTGCTAGACAAGGGTTTCATAAGACCGAGTTTCTCACCATGGGGAGCCCCGATCTTGTTTGTCAAGAAAAAGGATGGATCTTTCCGGATGTGCATCGATTACCGGGAGTTAAACAAGCTCACTATTAAGAACCGATACCCCCTCCCGAGGATCGATGACTTATTCGACCAACTTCAGGGATCCAGTTATTACTCAAAGATCGACTTACGTTCAGGATATCATCAGTTACGGATCCAAGAAGAAGATGTTCCTAAGACCGCATTTCGAACTCGTTATGGTCACTATGAGTTCATGGTCATGCCGTTTGGGCTAACCAATGCACCAGTTGTATTCATGGACCTCATGAATAGAGTGTGCAAGCCCTACTTGGATAAATTCGTGATTGTCTTCATCGATGACATCTTGATTTACTCTCGAACTCAAAAAGAACATGAGCAGCATTTGAGACTGATCTTGGACTTACTCAAGAACGAGAAGTTGTACGCTAAATTCTTGAAATGCGATTTTTGGATTCGAGAAGTGCAGTTTCTCGGGCATGTGGTTAACAAGAATGGTATACATGTTGACCCATCCAAGATTGATGCGATAAAGAATTGGGAAGCACCAAAGACTTCGACCGAGGTGCGACAATTCCTAGGTCTGGCAATGACGGTTTATCGAAAATTTCTCTAAGATAGCCCAGCCAATGACGACCTTAACCCAGAAAGATAAAAAGTTCGATTGGGGCGATAAGCAAGAAGCAACTTTTCAGCTGTTGAAACAGAAACTATGTTGTGCTCCGATTTTGTCCCTTCCAGAAGGAACAGACGGATTCGTGGTGTACTGTGACGCATCACACCAAGGTCTTGGATGCGTGTTAATGCAAAACGATAAGGTTATTGCTTATGCGTCCCGACAGCTTAAGGTGCACGAGAAAAACTACACCACCCATGACTTAGAATTGGGAGCTGTAGTTTTTGCACTCAAGATTTGGAGACATTACCTTTACGGTACTAAATGCACTATCTTTACCGATCACAAAAGTCTCCAGCACATCTTTGACCAGAAAGAGTTAAACATGAGGCAACGCAGATGGGTCGAATTGCTGAACGACTACGACTGTGAGATTCGATACCATCCTGGCAAGGCGAACGTCTTGGCAGATGCCTTGAGTAGAAAGGAACGAACCAAAACTCTACGAGTGCGAGCGTTGGGGATGACGATTCACACGAGTCTAACCACTCAAATTCGCGATGCTCGGTTAGAGGCACTCAAGGAGCAAAATCAAAAAAATGAGTCCTTGCGGGGTATAGACAAGAAGTTTGAGATCAAATCCGATGAAACTCGTTACTTCATGAATCGGATTTGGGTACCAAGCTTTGGGAACTTGAGGGATTTAGTAATGGACGAAGCACACAAGTCCAAATACTCGATTCACCCAGGCTCTGACAAAATGTATCAAGATCTCAAGGAACTTTACTGGTGGCCTAACATAAAGGCTGACATTGCCACCTACGTTAGTAAGTGCTTGACGTGTTCAAAAGTCAAGGCAGAATATCAGAAACTGTCAGGGTTACTACAACAACCGGAGATTCCACAATGGAAATGGGAACAGATCTCTATGGATTTCATCACGAAATTACCCAAGACATCAAATGGTTGTGACACGATTTGGGTTATTGTCGACCGATTGACGAAGTCTGCACATTTCTTGCCGATTAAGGAAACCGATAAGATGGAAAGATTAACCAGAATTTATCTCAAAAAGGTTGTCTCGAGACATGGAGTGCCAATCTCTATCATTTCAGATCGAGATAGTCGATTCACCTCTAGGTTTTGGCAATCTCTACAAAAAGCATTGGGTACGAGATTGGACATGAGTACCGCGTATCACCCCCAAACTGGTGGTCAAAGTGAAATGACTATTCAGACATTGGAGGACATGCTTAGAGCTTGTGTGATTGATTTCGGGAACAAATGGGATACTCATCTACTGCTGGCTGAGTTTTCCTACAATAACAGTTACCACACTAGCATTAAAGCCGCACCATTTGAGGCACTATATGGAAGAAAGTGCCGATCACCATTATGTTGGACTGAAGTTGGAGATAGTCAACTTACTGGTCCAGAAATCATTCACGAGACAACAGAGAAGATTGTTCAAATTCAAAATAGACTGAAAGCCGCGCGTGATCGTCAGAAGAGTTATGCTAACATAAGACGCAAACCGTTGGAATTCCAGGTTGGAGATAAGGTTTTACTGAAAGTCTCACCCTGGAAAGGAGTTATTCGCTTCAGTAAACGTGGTAAACTAAACCCAAGATAGATCGGACCGTTCAAAATCCTAGCAAGGATTGGTCCCGTAGCTTACAAGCTTAAACTGCCACGAGAACTCAGTGGTGTTCATGACACTTTTCACGTGTCAATTCTGAAGAAGTGTCAAATCTGAAGAAGTGCTGCTGCAAAATCTTCTCAGGGAATCGAGGATGCTAATTTTGTTGCGTCATTGATAATTACTCCTCCAAGATCTAAGGATCCATCTCCAGTGATTTCTCCTGTTCCTCCAGTTATTCCTACTACTTCAAGTCCTTCTATTCCACAATCATCGACTGGTCCGTCAAAGCCTTCTGATTCTGAAAGGATTACTTTCCTTGAATCTCAAGTGCTTTCTCTACAAACACAGGTAAACACTCTTGTGTCTACTGATTCACAACGGCAACTGGTGATTCAGACTCAAGCTCAACAGATTGCTGATATGCAAGCATTAGTTTCCAAACCCGTTCAGCGTCTTGACGCTCAGGGGGAGTTGAGGATACCTGATACTTGTCACACAGAGTCTATTCAAAGACATGATGTTGAAGACAATGATCCTGCTGGAAATATTGAGGGTGATCATCAATACACTGACGCTAATCCTATATCTAGGGTTCAGGGGGAGTCGACATCACAATCACTTGAAGGAAACAAAGACAAAGATACTTCTGGTACTAATGAAGAAGAAATTTTATTATTGGAGTTCTTTCAAGATTTAGAAGAAGAGGAAGCTGAAAAGATTGCATGTCTTGATGACATTGATGATTTATTCAATGACATGGAAGATGATATGTCGGATAATGAGATAGAAGAAGGAGAAATAGTAGAGATTGAGATAGAAAAAGATAAAGATAGTGTCACCTATGAAGGCTGTGATGGTCTTAAAGTGCCGTATAACTTCATCCAGGATGATGTTATTCCTGAATTCACTTATGAAGGAGTAACAGATTCTATGGACTCTGGTGAAGACATCACATTGCCTGAAGATACTGCTGATTCAAAGATAGATACTGATGATGAGACTATTCAATCCAATAAAGAGGCTGAAACTGAAAATACTCACACTGAGTCTCCGAAGGTTAATGAAGAACCTGTTATGTACAGAGATACAGGGATGACAAGAGAACAGTGGAGAGAAGTTGTAAACAGTTGGATGAAGGTGCTACCCAAGTCTCCAGCACAACCTGCTCAGAAAGATAAATATGTGAATAAAGAGCAGTGTGTAGGAAGGATCATAAGTTGGTTCTATGATGATGAATCAAAATTATTTGCAATTAAACGATCTGACGGTGTTCAATACTTAAAGCCGAGGATCAAATATTTCAATACCTTGCCGAGGTGTGAAATAAATGGTCTAGCTTCAATGCCACTCATTAATAGATCAAAGAATGTTTTGGCTGATGTGATAGCAAACTTTATCAAGAAAGAAGGTAGTTCAGGAAAGTATGATCGGCTGAAACCACAAAAGGGAAAGAGAGTGAAGAACACAGATCCAAAGACTGGGAAAGTAACCTGGAGATACAAGTATAAACCAGTGCGTGCTATTCATAAGATACCATTAAAGAAGATTCCTCAAGACTTTATTGGGAATATGAAATGGTGGTATGTTGACGTTAATACTGGAGAAGCAAGGATTGAAGATAAAGATAATAAGGTCATTGTGTGTTTCTATGACGTAATGAATCTTATCAATTTTTCAAAGAAAGATCAGAGGACGTTGAGAAAGAATGAGATCATGTACACTGATGTTTGGAGAGAACAAGGTCTACAGTACAAAAGAGTTTTGGAGATATGCAGAAGATATGGAGTGCATGCTGGCAGCAGACTACCTGATAACTGGAAGAGCTCAAGATAAAGACTGAAGATAAAGCTATTGTCAAGGGGGAGTCTGTTAGGACATAGATTGTAATGACAAAAGCTTGTAATAGTTAGATTTTAAGTCTTTATGTTTTTGTTATGTAAATGTCAAAAGTAACTAAGTGTATAAGTTCCCTTAGGTCTAACTGAGGCGAACTTGTTAAGTTCGCTTAAGCTGTTAGAGGCGAACTTAATAAGTTCACCTATAGCAGGTCAGTTGGTTATATATATGTGTGTTTACAGAGTCAGTCAAGAAAGATAACGAACCAGAGAGATCAGATCAGAGAAGTCTGATTGAGTCTGTAAACATCATTGTGATTGGAATACGAATTAAGAAGTTTATTTACTTGCGTGTTTGAGTTGTCTTTTATGCATATAAACGTTGACTCGTTGGATTCCGCACTCCGAGTAAACGTCACGTCTTATTACGAGATTGATCTGTAGACGCGCCATGGGGACCTACAATACTGATATGAGTGAATGCAAAGAGGAGGTAAAAGATCTTAAGCTAGAAGTTGGTGGTTTAGAAAAACAACTAGAGGTACAACAACTCAGCTGGAGACTCAATAGAAATTAATCTCACAACAACAACAAGACTTAAAATTTGTGATCGACTTGGTAAACCAACTGAAAGCTTCTTTGGTTAAGTCATCACATCAAGAGACTGATTCCAGAGCTCAGGCGGAGACCACTTCTACAGGTGGACCTTCTTCCCCTTCCTTCATAACAAATCCTGAGTCTGCAATGACTATCTTTACTGGCCCTGCTGACAAATCACAGGAAGTTGTGGAAGTAAAAATTAAAGATACACAATTTGATATCACATCAGCTAGTGAAAGGAGAGCTGCTAGGGAAAGAGGAAAAGTAAAAGAATCAAATTTTGAAGTTGTAATTCTTGATGAAGAAGAGATAGGTTCAAACCATGACTTGAATGAACTGTTGAATCAGATTGACAACTATGGGATCAATGATGATTATCTAGAGATTATGACCACCAGAGACCTGTCTTAAGAAAGGACCAGGTATTTTATAGATCAAGGAGATGAGATCCAAGCACTATCTGATGATGACAAAGAAGAATCTGATGTGCAAGTTGATCTAGTGAAGCCTGTAATCCCCGATGAGAAAACAACAACTCACACTGAGACAACACCCACTGAATCCACCCCAACTGAACAAATCCAAGCTCCTAAACCAAATCCTGAATATCCCTACCCTAACAGGCCTTGGATGAGGAAGTTTCCTGTAGAGGAGCCTCCTAAGCACTATGAGTGATTCGCTAGGAGCTAAAAAGACCCCCTGTGGGATGGAAGTATGATAATGAGAGGGGTTTATATATTATGAGGAGAAACAAAGGAGGAGTAGAACACTTTAAAACTTCTCATGAGTTCAGCTCCCTTCCAAGATATGATCTAAGGGCTCTAGCCAAATTACCCCTTCAGAATCCTGGTAAAGTCAATGAGGCTCGTAACTTTAAGCAGTTCCTACAACAACAAGCCCTCAATGACTTCAGGTCCAAAACCATGATTCATCCCAGAACACAGAAGACTTGGGTAAGCCTTCGGTACAAGCCGGTAGAGACTGTCAAATCCATCATACTGCCACAATCAGTACTAGTCCAGCTTCAGAATTTTAGAAAATGGTTTTACAACTCAACCATTGGAAGTGCTTTGATTGAATGTGAAGGAATGGTTGACATTCAAATATTTGAGCCGATGGAGCTATTAAAATTTCAACCTGAGGATTTTGAATTGTTATTCAACAACCATATCAAGATCTTTCATGAAGATGATGAGGCTGATGCCAAAGCTTATCAAAGGGTGCTGACTATTAATGCAAAACCTCACTTTCAGAAATCCAGTCAAGAGCCAACTACTTAGTGAGAGTTGAAGACATTGATGCAACAACTTAGGGGGAGATTGTAGAGTCTTGTATTTTTATAAGCTGATGTCATCAATGTATTTTTTAACAATATTTTTTTAGTTTATTTACTTGTAATTTCATTTAATGTAATTTCTTGTTTTTAGTCTAAGTCTAAGCCATCGAAGAAACTTAGTTTTGATTGAGGTTTATTCAATCAAAACTAGTAGTTTCGATAGATGGAAAGTTTCAACAAGTTTGTTCTTTCACTTGTAAATGCTCAACTGAAACTACTAGTTTTGGTGAGCATAGTTTCGATGCCTGTCAACTTATTATAAATAGCCTAGTTTGAGAATGTTTAGGGTGTGGATAGAGGCTGTAACCCCGAAATTCTCTCTTTCATAGTTTTCTGAATCAATACACATTTGGAGTTCTTTCAGCTGTTGTTCTTACAACTTCATATCATATTTGTGTTGATTCCAGTGTGGTTTGCCTGTTTATCTTCACCACTTCTGTTTTACCCTCTGTTTAACCACCATACACATAGATTCCGCATGTGTGTGTAATCGATCTATTTGTGTGATTTCGTCTAAAACCAGGACCTACAAAACTGGACCGTTAGTTTTGTTTCTAAGCGAGGTAATCATGGATAACTTTTATTGGAGGTCAAAACGGGTGCATCATTGACCTAATCACCCTGTCCATACGATATGCATGTTAGAGGCCTTACATTACAGTTATAGTCCTGCTTTGGTTTCGGTGTGCTTATAGTAATATTGTAGCATTGTCTGTACAACAATCAAATCATAGAAAGTTTTGTGGTCCAATACAACGATTTACTTTTACATTTAAACCTGTGAACTCACCAACATTATTGTTCACTCGTTTAAGCATGATTTCTCATGACGTTAAGCTCGCACGGGATTAGGTTGCACATCATGCATGAAGTCTTTTGCTGTTCCCATGACAATGAACTTTTGAATGTGTTTTTCTTGGCATTGTATTTTCAAAACAAATTATTTTCCTTCAGCATTACCTTCCACGTTAACTCTGTAAAACAATGTTGTATTTTGGTATGACTTGGAATGAATGATTTTCAAAACCATATAGAGGTCATTATATGTAATCAGTGAAGATGATCCATTACCGTCGCGCCCCGTGGGAAACCGCCATGGTTGAGGTGTGATATCCTCCCATGTCATCTTCTCAGTATAAACTTCTCTCTTTGTCTGTTTGACTAATTCCTGTAACACCTGCCACAAAAATGTCAGAGAAATGCCAAGGTTAGAACCTTAAGGTCTTGTTGTAACTAAAGTTCATAAATTCAGGGTTAAAAATGAAAAATATTGGAAATTTGGCCGTAGCGGACCACTAAGGAAAACCCTAACGGTCCGCTACGGGTGTGTTTAGCCAGTACAAGGATTTTCTAGCAAGAATTCAAATTTTCAGGATCAGAACAAACACATATAATGAATTGGATATGAATTCTGATTTTCTGGTTGACTTGCAAATAGGAAATGCTTTAATTTCTGATTTTTTGGATAATAACAAGTAATACGAATTATGATGTCATGCATCTGTATGTATAGGTAACAATGGCCGGAAGAGGAAGAGGAAGAGGAAGAGGTGGGTGACAGACTGAAAATGACACCAATACTAACGATCACCACGAAACAAATGAGAACGATAGTAACACGAACACTCATGATGAAGAAGTAGTTATGTCTCAAGCTCAATTCTATGATGATGTGGCTAGTGAAGTAACAAAAGCACCAAGAACAACTCTACCTAGGTTGTTAGATGAAGTCTTCACTAGAAGGATGGGTACTGAAAAAACCAAAGGAGGAACCAATAACATTGGAGGAGCAAATGGACACGGCAATACTAGCTCAGTAATAAGAATTGAGAATCATGAAGGATGCAATTACAAATCCTTCGAAAGTTGCAAACCCAAGCCTTTTGACAGAAAGAAAGGAGCCGTTGATGCTGCTCAATGGATCACAAAGATGGAGTTGTTATCAAGCTTAATGAATATAGGAGTGATCAGGCAGTCAAGTTTGCTGCCAACTCTTTAGAAACCACGGCATTAGATTGGTGGGAGTATGTGAAACAAGCCAGAGGGGAGCAGGCTGTGGAAAACATGAAATGGAATGAGTTTAAGGAACTAGTTCTGCAACGTTTATGTCCTCAGAATGAACTTGAGATGATTGAGGAAGACTTTCTCCGTCTGGAGGCTGGAACAATGACGCATCAGGAGTATGCGAAAAAGTTTGATGAGTTGTCAAAATTAGTGCCACATCTGGTGACACCCGAGTCCCGAAGAATCAAACATTTCATTAGGGGGTTACCACTAAAGGTGAGAACTTTAATGAAAACCTCTGCACCTCAAACAATGGATGCAGCTTTGTCGTTGAGTGCCACGATTTATGATGATGTGGCAGCTCAAGAAGCCAAGGAGAAGGTTGAGAAGACAGTTGAGGTAACACTTGTAGAAGCAAAGAGGAAAAGTGAGGAAGTCATGTATCGGTTCAAACCAAGAGATTTTAAGTTCCCTAGGAAAGAGGGAAATAATTCATCAAGAGGTTTTCAAGAGGTGAAATGCAGTAGTTGCCAGAAATTAGGGCATTTCTCTTCGTATTGTCCCAACCTGAAATGTTATAATTGTAATGAAATGGGACACATAGCAAGAACTTGTACCAAACCCATACAGTAGAATCCCGGAGGAGGGGCAAAAGGTCGGGTGTTTGTAATAGGTGATGGAAGAGGAACGACAATACCAAAGTGGTAGCCGGTACGTTCCTAGTTAACGATATTTATGATAAAATCTTTTTTGATACAGGAGCGAATAGAAGTTTTGTTTCTAATGCCTTTAGTTTACATTTAGGAATGAAACCAACCCCACTTGAGCGTGCTTAAATAGTTGAGACGGTAAGTGGAGAACATATCAGGATAACCAAATCGTATGTGAATTGCAAGATGACTCTAGGCAACGAGATTTCAGTGATTAAATTAATTCTAATGAGTATGAGCAAGTACGATGTTATCATTGTAATGGATTGGTTAAACCAATGCCATGCTCAGATCGATTGTGATTAATTGACTGTTAGGATTTGTAGGCCTAACGAAGAGTCTACGTTGATACAATGTGATAGTGATAAGAATAAGATTGAAACGATTTCTGTAGCCAAGGCTAAGAGATGTGTAAATACAAGATGTAATATATTCATAGTATATGCATTAGACTCAAAGTCCGGACGACAAATTGCGGACATCTCTGTAGTATGTGATCACTCGGATGTTTTTCTGAAAGAATTACTTGGTTTACCACCAGAAAGACAAATCAAATTCCGAATCAACCTTATACCTAGAGCTAAACTGATAGCAAGAGCACCGTATCATCTAGCACTTTCCAAATTGAAAGAGTTGATAAAGCAGATTCAAGAATTATTAGACAAAGGCTTCATACGTCTAAGTACTTCACGTTCGGGAGCACCGGTAGTGTTTGTTAAGAAGAAAGATGGAAGTATGCGGATGTGCATAGATTATCAAGAATTAAACAAACTCATTGTAAATAACAAATATCCATTGCTAAGAACAGATGATTTGTTCAATCAGCTACAAGGAGCTAAATACTTCTCGAAAATCGATCTTAGATCTGGATATCACCAGTTGAAGGTACAGGAAGAAGATGTACCTAAGACTGTCTTTAGATTTAGATATTGTAATTGTAAATTAAACAATTAAACACAACTCCCAAAGGGAAATTACAAAGAGATAGAAGGCAAACGGGCAACAAGCTGCGCCGCCAACCCTTTTTGAATAGCAAAACCAAGTATTTTAAAAACTACATCTACAGATCTTGGGGTCATAACATTACTATGCATGACCCGCTGTACTCGGTTAAGTAACTCCACGGCCTCTGGTGCAAGGAAACCAAAAGTGTCAAAAGCAAATGGTATAAACACGTGTTGGTTGTCAAGACACGCTTTCTCGTGTTTGGTCACTTTGCTCGAAGCAGCTTTTAGAGCAGCCTGACTCACCGTGAAAGCACTAACTCCCAAGCCCACCAGAGGGGAGACCCCTGTTAGATCTACACACGCATGTTTCCCACCTATCCACCCAAAGACCAAAATATCAGCGGGTCTAAGTGTTGATCTTCCTTCCAATGGGTCCGTCAAGAAATTCACTGGTGCCTCTTTCTTAGTAGAAACCCCGGCACGCCTAAATATGTCAAAAAGAACATCCCTAACCAAGTCGTGTCGGTACTTGAACCCCGGGAGCTCTCTACAATGAACCACATGCTCCCCATAGGAGTCTAAACACGCCTTACGGCAAACAGGGCATAACTCGTCAATCGGGTATAGTGGAATCATGAGGCGATACTTAAGGATAGTACGATACTCCACCGGCGACATATGTTGGCCTAGCCCATCTATAGGGATCGTGAGAAGGTAATCTTGAGCATGTGGTGCTCGTAGACACTCAAAAACAGCTCTTTGTCTAACGGTCATTTCAAACTGGACTTCCATTTCACGGACGATTTTACTAAAAAGGGCACTCGCCAATGCATGTTGTGCTTTAGGGGGGGCGGTGTCCTTATTAGTGAAACCGCTGAAGTCAAAGCTTGAAATCGTATCACGAAGACAAGCCAAAGCACAATCATAATCAGAATTCATACCACATATGCCGCTGTCTCGTAAGATGTGGTCCTGTAACGCCCAAGATTGGGCCCTCGAGGCTACAAAGGCATTAGATATGGACACTATGAATTCCTAGTTATGTCATTTGGTCTAACTAATGCCCCCACAACATTTATGGACCTAATGAAAGGAGTTAGTAAACCATTCTTGGATAAATTCGTTATAGTGTTCATTGATGATATCCTTATCTACTCTTGAACTCAAGAAGAACATGCCAAACATCTTCAGATAATCCTGGAAACTCTTATAGAAGAGAAGTTGTACGCTAAATTTTCTAAATGAGAATTTTGTAAACAAGAGATACAATTCCTAGGATATGTTATAAATCATAAGGGAATCCAAGTAGATACAGCCAAGATCGAAGCAATCATGAAGTGGGAAACTCCGAAGACACCGACAGAAGTTCGAAGCTTTCTTGGACTAGCTGGATACTACCGAAGGTTTATACAAGACTTCTCCAAGATTGCTACTCCATTAACTATCCCAACTCTGAAAGCTATGAAGTTTGAATGTATTCAAAAGAAAGAGGAAGCATTCAAAACCCTTAAACAGAAACTTAGCTCTACACCAATCTTAGCATTACCCATAGGGAATGATGACTTCGTCATCTATTGTGATGCTTCCCGAATTGGTCTAGGTTGTGTGTTGATGCAGCGAGATGAGGTTATTGCCTACGCATCACGCCAACTTAAAATTCATGAAAAGAACTATACCACACACGATCTCGAACTTGGTGCCATAGTATTTGCTCTAAAGATTTGGAGACATTATCTGTATGGTACTAAGTGTATGATATATACAGACCATAAAAGTCTTCAGCATACATTCAGTCAGAAGGAATTGAATATGAGACAAAGAAGTTGGATGGAACTCATTAATGATTATGATTGTGAGATTAAATACCATCCTGGGAAGGCTAATGTTGTTGCAGATGCGTTAAGTCGGAAGAAGAGAATCAAACCAATTAAGATAAGAGCTCTACGGTTAGAAATCAAGATAGACTGGATGGATCAGATCAAGGAAATTCAAACTCAAGCCCGACAAGAAGATAACATCAAGATGGAGCGCATGCTTGGTAAGGATAAATTATTAACTAAAAGCCTTGATAGAATCCTAAGATTTGGAAGTAGAATTTGGATTCCTAAACTTGGAGAAATTCAAACAAAAGTAATGGATAAAGCTCATAAATCTAAATACTCTATACATCCTAGAGTAGACAAAATGTACAAACGTTTGAAGACTCATTACTTGTGGCCAAACATGAAGAGAACCATAACTCAGTATGTAAAAAAAATGTATGACTTGCCTTTAAGTCAAGATTTAACATCAGAAACCCACAGGTCACCTACAATAGTTGGAGATACCTGTATGGAAATGGGATAGGATTGCAATGGACTTTGTCATGAAACTGCCGACAACCTAGAAAGGGCTTGATGCTATTTGGTTCGTGGTTGATAGACTAACCAAATCGGCACACTTCATTCCTATCAGTGAGAATTATTTAATGGATAAGCTAGCCCGACTGTACATCAATGAAATTGTGAGCCGCCATGGTGTACCGCTATCTATTATCTCTGATAGAGATAGTCGGTTCACGTCCATGTTTTGGACCAGTTTGGAGAAAGAATTGGGAACTCGAATCAATATGAGTACAGCATATCTGTAGAGATAAAGACTGATGACTACAAAATTTTCTAAGTGTAAATGTTGCGGACTCCACAATTTTGACATTAATGAAGTTGCTGCTGATAAGTGCCTATGATGCGGACAGTTATACTTTGCTGCTGATCAACAACTATGCTGCTGTTGATAGGAAAATAATCAGCAACTTTGACTTTACTACTGACATCTCTCCTGCAACAATGAAACACCTATCATCAGAAGGAATGTTATTGGTGCAGATGACAAAAGGCAATGTTCCTATTCTGATCAGCCCTGCAATGATTACTAAGAAGACCTTTGTTTGCAGTTTTCTTTTCATTGTAGTTATCTTTTTGCTACTTGTCTTCTTTTTGTAAACCAATTGTAGTGTAGCTTCTCATCAGTTCAAGATCAACGACTTGTGTTTGATCTGATCCTTAGACTCAAGTGTCTGTCTTGATTCTAAGTTCCTCTATATGTATTATTTCTCTTTTGTTGTAAGTGTGCTTCCTTAGAGTGTTTCCTTGTAACTTGTCAACATTGAAGAGTAATACAATTTGCATTTTTCAGTATTCTCATTGTTGCTTGTTGCATTGCATAGTTGTTATTATTTCCGCCAATATCAACTAAATAGAACCATCTTGTAATACATTGATCCTACAAGTGGTATCAGAGCTTAGCTCTCATATTAAGCAAACTCACATTTGTTTAATCACTCTCTGATTCTGTTACTATTATCTCTTTGCTGCACTCTCAGATTAAGAAAAGTATGGCACAAAATACTGGATTTGATGATATTGGAAGCCTTCACAGACCACCCAGGTTGGTATCTGGGGAAGATTATGACATGTGGTAAAATAGAATGGAAAGCTTTTTCACTATCAAGAATATGGAAAGTGGAGATCCATAATTGATGGTCCTGATGTGCCAATGGTGGCCTCTGCTGATTCTAGAGGTCCATATGTCCCTAAAGAAGCTTCAAAGTATTATGAGGAAGACATCAAGAAGATAGAGGTAGACTTTAGAGCTCTAGGAGCCATTCAAATGTGCCTGCCAAATGAAGTGTTTCATAATTTCAAAGAATACAAGACTGCTAAAGAGCTATGGGAAGCTCTTGAGAAGATGTTTGCTGGATCTGAAGAAGTTAAAGAAAACAGGAAAGATATTCTGAAGCAACAATATGAAAACTTTGTGTACAAAGATGGTGAATCTCTTACAATCCATTACAACAGGTACACTTATCTTGTGGGAGAGCTGCAGTGTGCTAAAGTCAAGCTAGAGAATGACGATATTCTCAAAAAGTTCATCACACAGTGTCAATTAGAAGAACTGAAAACTTGAAGACTCTTACAATGATTGAGCTGTTTGGTATGTTAAATACATATGAGTTAGAAATGATTCAAGCAAGAAAAAGAAAATCAGGCTACTCATCTACACCCTCATCATCTACCACCTCTTCTGTATTACACTCTAACACATTACCAACCTCGAGCAACTATTATCCTCCCATTGTCACACATCCTCAAACACCCAACTCACAAGTAAACAACTCTCCATTCTTTCTTGAAGTTCCTCCTCAAAATCCTAACCTTGCTGCTTTTGTTTCTGATACCCCAAGCAACATTTCCTTCATAAAAGAAGATCTGGAGTACTTTCATCAAGATGACCTAGAAGAAATGAATATACAACATTCTTATTCCATGCTGTCTCTCAAAGCAAAAAGGTTCTACTCTAGAACTGGAAGACCTATTCTAAGAAATAGTTCAAACACCAGAGTTGGCTTGGACAGAAGCAAGTTAAGATGCTACAACTGTAACCAACTTGGTTATTTTGCCAGAGAATGTAAAGCACCAAAGACCAACCCAGTTTCTGCATAACCAAGACAGACTCATCAAAGTCAAGCAGGTAAAAAACTCAACCTGCTCAAACTGCTGCTTGTGCAACTCAAGTGTTTCCGCCAACAACCAAACTTTCAATGTGAAAAGATATTTGCCAACAACAAAGCTCTCATGGCAGACAACACAGAGATCCCACCTCAGGTATATGAACATCTTTGCTCTTAAGCTTGCATTGATATAGTTTTGGGATATAGAAAGCATAACCAAAATCTAATAGATCAAAATGAAGTGTTTCATCAAATGAAATCTGAGTTCAAAAAGGTTGAAAACAGTTATAAAGAAAATATTAACTGCCTAAAGAAAGAGATTTCATCATTAAAACATGAACAAACTACGCTTGAAACTCAGATTAATGATCTATTGGTTAAGTTAAAAGCAACAAGATCTAAGCTGGCAGATCAAAAGGTTCATGTTGATAAGTATGAGTTTGCATCCAAAAAGCTGCAAAGATTGTTGGATGCTATAATCCGTGAAAAGGTGACTCCTGGTGTGGGGTACCAAGCTGAACAGTACAAATCTGTACCACCACCCACTGATTATGTAGCCATACATGAACCTTACTTCAAGCTAAACAATCTTGACCATGCAAACCGAAATCTTGATCCTTCCAAGGAAGACATTGTTGTACAAGAATGCAGTACTTCCACTGAGTCTGATTCATCTGAAAAATGTGAAGCTGCTTTACTTCCCACCAATGAAGTAATTCTGAAAACCATCAAATCTAGAAAAGTGATTCAATCTAACTTTCCAAGTCCTTTTATTCCATCTATACCAGCAACACAACCCACCAAACAGATCAAGATCAGCTATCCTCCCCAAGGAAGAAAGCTGATCATTGGAAAAGGACAATCCTCAACATCCTCTATCTCCAACACTGCAAAGAAAGTGTTTGACATCCATCATTAACATGGAGAAAGAATGCCATATATTCAGAAGACATTGGAAGAAGCCACTTTTGAACACAACAAAAATCATCCCTAGAACTTCAAAGATCTATTCAAAAGGAAGGACTATGTCTACATTCAGAGGGACAAGATTGCAAAATCATGTTTTGTTTGTGTCAAATACATTCATACAGCAAGCACCTGCTTCTATTACCTTCAGTAGCAAAGAAACCTTAAGCAACATGACTTTGAGAAAACAAACAAAAACAAGAAGGTAAGAAGCTATGAAGTAAGATCAAATCAGGTCAAAAAGTCCATTTCTCCACCAAAGAAGGCTGCTGTAAACACCCGAAAAGCTCAACATTCTTGCATCATCTGTGTTGAATCAGACCACTATGCTACAAATTGTAAGTTTAATCCTTTCAACCAACTCTCTCAATTATCAGCATCAGCATCAACAGTTAAAATCACCTCTGAGAGACAAAAACCTGTCTATAGAAGGATCCCCATAGAAAAACCTACTTTTAACAGGAAGGTAAAAAAAGAGAAGTCAGTGATTGTTGTACCATCAGCAGCAACCAAGAATGTTGCTGATCACTTGAAGCCAAAAAAGGCAAAGAACAAATCTAAGCCTTTAGCAGCAATCAAATCTGCTGCTGATCAGATAAAACCATCAGCAGCAATTACAACTGCTGCTGATCAGTCTAAGCCCAGAAATATCAAGAACCAGGCAGAACTATCAGCAGCTAAAACAACATCTGCAGCTGGTAATACTAAAAGAACTACAAAGTTGACTCAACAATGGCAAGAAAAGTCTAAATCCTCATCAACTCAGAGTATCATCATTGGATCAATTGAATGCCAAAATGCTGATGATTTTGTTCTTAAGCCAAAAGTCCCACCCAAGTCTGCAAGCTCTTGGGTTCCACTTTCTAACCAGAACTCTCTCATGTGCAGGAAAAAGCAGGTAACAAGCATAACACTTGGGTTTTAGACAGTGGTTGTTCCAGGCATATGACTGGCAATAGGTCCATCCTCTCACACTTCAGAAACTTTTATGGTGGATATGTTGCCTTTAGGAGTAATTCAAAGGGAGGGACTATCACTAGACAAGGAACTGTGTCCAATGAAAGGATGAGCATTGAAAGAGTGAATTATGTGAAAGAATTAAAGTTTAATCTGATGAGTGTGTCACAGATCTGTGATCAGAAGCATTCGATGCTTTTCACAGATGAAGAATGCTTTGTGCTATCCCCTGGGCTAAGCAAACCTCCTCCAAAGAAGATCTTGTTAACTGCTCAAATAAAAGACAATCTTGCTTTCTATCCAAAGCATCAGTTGATGAATCTGCTCTATGGCATAGGAGATTGAGTCATGTGAATGTCAAAACCATCAACAGGTTGGTCAAAGGAAATCTAGCCAGAGGACTACCTGATAAAGAATTCCAACTTGAATATCACTTCATAGCATGTTTGAAGGGGAAGCAACACAAGTGTTCTCACAAGACCAAGACACTTAATTCCAATGATACTCCACTACAGCTGCTACTTATGGATATTTTTGGTCCTACAAATGTCATGTCTATGGGCAAGAAGTCATACTATCTGGTGATAACTGATGACTATACCAGATTCTCATAGGTATACTTCTTGAGAACAAAATATGAAACTGTTGAGATTTTCAAATCCTTCTTTCGTAGGGTTGAAAATCAAAGCAATCAAAGGTCAAGACAATAAGGTGTGATCAAGGTACAGAGTTTAAAAATCAAATCTTGAACCGTTTGGTGAGAACAAAGGTATCCAGAGACAATACAGTGCTCCAAGAACCCCTCAACAAAATGGAGTTGCTGAAGGAAGAAACAGAACTCTGATTGAGTCTGCCAGATCCATGTTGGCTGACTCAAAGCCGCCTCTCACATTCTGGGCTGAGGAAGTTGGTACAGCTTGCTATTTAAAAAATAGAGTTCTCATTATCAAGCCTATCAACAAAACACCTTATGAATTGTGGTTCAATAGAGTTCCCTACACTGGCTTCTTAAAACCTTTTGGATGCCCATGTACTATTCTTATTACCAGTGGTGTTCTTCCAAAATTTGGTGCCAAATATGATGAATGATACTTTATGGGTTATTCCTCTTAATCCAAAGCCGGCAGAGTATTCAACACTAGAATCAGGATCATTGAAGAATCAGCAATGTGGAATGCAGGGAACTCATTCCATGTGAACAGGGAAAAGGGCTAGACTGGTTGTTTGATATAGACTCCTTCTCTTAAGTATTTAAGCCTCTCATCTTCTCAAATATGGAGTCTTCATCTTCACAAGAGCAAGCCACTTCATCCATTGATGACTACAGATTGGGTTTCAATGATCATTCCATAAGAATCAAAAGACCGTCCATTGATCCACCTTCTGTTGTGAAGCTAGGACAAGTAACTCCAATGTCACCAGTAGTAGTCTATCTGAACATGAAGATAAAGATGAAACCACTAATCACTCTGCAGCTAACATAGAGGCACCGACTATAAATGTGGGTACTGCATCTGATGCTGTTGATGACACTTCTGCAAACATCTCCCTGGAAGATGTCCCTGATCAAAACCATAGCAATCTTGACCAAGGAATTCAGCTGGATGTTGTTCCAGCCCACAGATTTAAGAGAGAACATCCTCTAGAGAATGTCATTGGTTCTGTCCAACAAGGAGTTCATATAAGAAGGAAATCACATGAAGCTAATATATGTGTGTACTCCTGCTTTCTATCTCAAGTTGAACCAAAGAAAATAGATGAAGCCCTGCAGCACAGCAGCTAGATTGAAGCAATGCAAGAAGAGTTGATGCAATTCAAGATACAAGAAGTATGGACACTAGTTGATCTGCCACCAGGACAAACTGCTATAGGCACAAGGTGGGTCTTCAGGAACAAACAAGATGAAAGAGGGATTATAATAAATAAAAAAAGCAAGACTTGTAGCTCAAGGGTACACATAGGAAGAAGGAATTAATTATAATGAAGTATTTGCACCTGTTGCCAGGCTGGAGGCAATTAGAATCTAGCATATGCCGCATCCAAGAGCTTTATTGTCCATCAGATGGATGTTAAGATTGCTTTTCTATATGGGAAGATTGGTGAGGAAGTCTATGTTAGACAGCCTCCTGGCTTTGTAGATCCTTCACATCCTAACAAAGTTTTTAAATTAGACAAAGCTTTATATGGGTTACATCAAGCCCCAAGAGCCTGGTGTGAAACCTTGTCAGGAAATCTACTCAACAACAACTTCAAAAGAGGTGCTATTGATCAGACCTTGTTTATCAAAGGTGAAGGGGAAGAGATTCTACTAGTGCAAATCAGATGACATCATATTTGGATCAACAAAGAAGAAGCTATACAAAGACTTCGAGATCCTAATGCACTCAAAGTTTGAAATGAGTTCAATGGGTGAACTAAATTTCTTTTTGGGTCTCCAAGTCAAACAAGTTCCAAATGGAATCTTCATCAGCCAATCCAAATATGTCAAAAGCATTTTTGAAAGATTCAAGCTAACTGATTGCACTGCTGCAAGGACACCAATCCAAGTCAATCATCAACTCTCCCTCAGACAAAAAGGGTCAAGATAATGATCAACATCAGTACAGAGCAATGATTGAATCACTCATGTATCTAACTGCTTCCAGATCAGATATCATGTTTGCAGTATGTCTATGTGCAAAGTATCAAACAGCTCCAAAGACCTCCCATTTCCCAGATGTTAAGAGAATTTTTAGATACCTGAAAGGAGCTCCAAAGTTGGGGCTATGGTATCCCAAAAATAAAAATTTCAATCTGTATGCATACATTGATAGTGATTATGGAGGCTGTAACTTGGACAAGAAATCCACATCAGGAGGATGTCAATTTCTGGGAGGAAGACTTATCTCTTGGCAATGCAAGAAGCAGACATGTGTGTCAACATCAACAGCAGAAGCAGAATACATTGCAGCTTCAAGTTGCTATGCTCAAGTGATTTGGATTCAAAATCAGATGCTAGACTATGGACTGACATTCATGGCAACTCCCATTCATATTGACAACAAGAGTGCTATCTCAATCACCAACAATCCTGTGTAGCACTCCAAGACAAAACACATTGACATCAGGTAGCATTTCATTAGAGATCAAACTGAGAAAAGGAGAATCATTTTAACCAAAGTTCATACCAATGAGCAATATGCTGACTTGTTCACTAAAGCTTTTGATGAAGCTAGATTTACATATCTAGTTGAGTCCATTGGACTGATTAACTTTGATTAAAATCCTTCTCTAAAATTTTTTAATAAATGTGTTTGTCTTCCTTTTGCTGCTAATAAAATTCTTCTGAAAATTAAAAAATATGTTGTCATTTTTTATAACTTCATCTGTCAGCAGCAAACAACTTTGCTGCTGATAGGTTTAGTTATCAGCAGCAAAAGTTTTTGCTGCTGATTTCTTTAGGCCATCCGTAGGAAAATTTTTGCTGCAGATAGCTTTAAGGCAATCAGCAGTAACACCCATTGCCGCAGACCAGTAAAACCATCAGCAGCAACCAAGTTTGTCGCGGATGAGTAAAAATGGTTCAAATTAACTTTTACCTGCTGTAAAAAGTCACTGTCAGTCTTTATCATGACTGCTACAGTGTGTTACAGCTATAAAATAGTAAAAACTAAAGTGTTACTGTAGTTGCCATACCTACGCTTCTTCTTGTTTTACGGTACAAATGACCGTTGCCCAAACCCTTAAACCTTTGTCGTTATAACAAAATCAAATTCCCTCCTTCACCTTTTCACATTCAATTCTGACCTAACTCTGCATCTCTTCTCTTTCGCATTCAAGCATTCAAAGCTCCCTGCACTCATAACCAACTTTCAAAAGCTTCCACTTTCCCTCCACTCATCATCAAAATGGCAACCCTAGACATTGACAACCCTGATGACAAGTTCTCAACATACCACAATCTCGGGGCGTACCTGGTAATGGGGAAGAAGTCTGGAGGATTTGATGACATGATCGACTTCTTATGTCGATCAAAAATACACCTTGCTCTAACCGTAAACCCAAAAATTTACATCTCTCACATGGAATATTTCTGGAAGTCAGCCTCCTACTCTATTGAACAGAGGATTCCTCAAATCATGGCCAAGGTAGACGGCAAGGACATCACTGTAACTAAAACAACCTCCTAAAACATCTAAAGCTTCAAGATGAAGGTGCTGCCAACTCCTACTCCAAGGATGAATACATTAGGACCTTTGTATCAATAGGGTACACTAGAAATCAAGAGGAGTACACCATAGAAAAAGCACTGATGGGTCCTCCATGGAAGTACCTATGCCACACTCTTCTCCAATACATATCCCAAAAGAGGAGTTGATGACATCAACTTAACTCTTGACTTTCATCTGCAGTCCATGGACTGGTAAATGGCTTGTCCTTCAATTTTTCTCACTTAATCTTTGAAGGTTTGAGATATAACCTTCAAGAGGGGGCAAAATAAGCCTTTTTCATGTACCCCAGATTCTTGCAGGAAGTTTTCAATAATGAACTAAAAGATTTTTCAAAAACTGCAAGAATCTACATGATAGGGGAGCATAAAAAATAAAATCTTTAAAAGCATGAGAAAAGTTTTAGAAAAATTCTCGGGGGTCAATGTTCCATTGTTATCTACAATGATGAACATACAAAGTACCTAGGGTGATAGTTCAACAGTCCCAGCTAATACTGAACCAACACCCTCCACCTCACAGCCTGACACTACAACTTCTGCTTCCATTGATCGAACCCCTATGCAACCTATTGAGGGTGCACACGTATAACCAATACTCACCACCATCCTTCAAGCCCAACTGGAACAAATGGCCCCAGTTGAGGTTAGTTATAAAAGAAAGAAAAAGAAGAGCAAGAATAATCCTTCTATTCTTGACTCAATGGCCCAATCCCAACCTGAAAGCCCTCGTCCAGAGTCACAACACTCTGGTGAGAATATCAAAAAGGATAGCCATATCACTAAGGAAACTTCCTTAGAAGGATCCTTATTAGAATCAGGACCACATCCCGGGTCCATAGAAATCCCCGTTGAGTCCATACACTTTTCTTCTTCCTTGACCTTAAGTGCATAGGCACCTAGTCAAGAATGATGTACCTTATCCAAATGCCACTATCAAGGAGGCACTGATTGACTTGGCTGCCAATGTACCTAGCCCAAGTTCATCACCTAAGAAGGTCCACTCTGGAGTTCTGATAGAGTGGATATGGAGGGGCTGTCTCTACTTCTGGTCCATCAATTGACCAGGAGGACAGTGACAACATCACTACGTCCCCAACCATGGCAACTCATGGTGAGGATGTTTCTGTTGAAACATTCTTCACTAAGAGGAATCCCGGGTGCCAAGAAAACCAGGGTGATGGGGAGGCAGAGGTTAGGCCTAAGGCCCCATATAGTTCCAAGTATTCCATATCTGTGGATGAGGACAGTCTGAAACTTCAAAATTTTGAATTGACCGCTACGGTTGCGATGCTAGAGGCTGAAGTGTCTAAAATAAGACATCAAGTCTCTGTGCATGAGTCTCACATTGACTCCTCCTTCCCTTGTATCAGTGGGCACTCAAACAGATTCAATCATATGCACTGATGCAACCAAAAATGGGGAGAAAATGTCTGAAGATGATGCAGATAGCTTTGTGGCTTGGTTCAAAGAGCAAGAAGCATTTCAAAGAACACTCTTCCAGCCTGCCTTTGTCCAATTTCATGAACTGATGGTTTCCAGAGATGAAGAAGAAGAGGTCTCTGAGGAATGGAGATTAGTTTCTAGGTCTATAGATGAAGCATTCCTTGAGGAGATGGATAGTGAGAAAGAAGAAGAAGAAGCATTCCCTACAGTCCAAGTATTCCAAACTGCTGCAAACATCTCAAGGCAGGTTATATCTCCTCAATTCCCATTATCAGCAAACAATTTAAAGTCTGATTCAATCTTAGCATGGGAATATGATGGCCTATTTGAGAGATTTTGGATTGGATGGGAGTTCTCTGGGATTGAAGAACTGGATTGGGTCAACCTAAGTGCCCCTAACATCATGGCTTTATATAGTGAAAACTGCATCAACACTTCCCAGGATCTCTCTGCCAAGCTTGCAATTGATCGTTTTTATGACCTAATGGAAGATAATATGCCTTGGTTTGAGAGACTCCTTGAAGAAGCCATGAAGGTTGCCTAACCCTACCTTGAGGAAGAAGAAGTAGAGTCCTCAAGTGCAGCCTAAGAAAGAGGAGTTCAAAAACTGGGATTGATAAAAACAATGTCCTAACAGAAGACCAAGTTATATGCTTAAGGAGATATCTGTATAATGAAGTGGTCAGAGGACTGGAAGTCTATGGGTGGTCCAACACTAATCCCTCAGGAATCAAATTCTTCTTGTGTGATGGATCATCCTTTGAAATCAACAACGTTCACGAAATCTTGCTACTAAACCCAGACTTCCTCATCAAAGTCTTTGAAATGAGATCAAACATCTGCAATGTCAACTCACAAAGAAGTCAAGAGATGATGATCATTGTCAAGATGGTGGGTCGATAGCTTTAGACTACTCTGATTCGGACTTGTCACTTCCTTCTTCTCCCAAAGATGTGCTTAATACTGAAGAACTCTCTGCAAAAACTGCTAAACAAAAAGTTATGACAGAATTGGTGTCTGATGTTGATGAAGAAGAAGAAAATTCTCCTCCCTTATCTACTCCACAAATTGCAAATGAAGCTTATGCTGAGGCCTCAATAGCAACCTCCTCATATGCTATTGTGGTATATGAAGCAGAAGGAGAGGCATCCAACAAAGACAAGTGGATGGCATCATGATAGAAGAAGATTGAAGAAGAGAAGAGAGAAGTAGAAAGAAGACGAAGGGAAAGAGAAGAAGAAGAAGAAGAAGAAATGGTACAGCTTAAAAGGGATCAAGAGAGAAAAGCTGCCATGCTCTATAGAGAACAACAAATTCAACTAGATGTAAAATCTTTAGATACAATCAAAGTTCATGTTCTTGTAGCTTCACAAGTAGAATAAGATGAAGATTTAGCTCTCCAGCTACAGGAACAACTAAATACAGAAGATGAAGAGAGAGAGGAGCTGAAGGCTGAAGAAGCCAAATTCAGAATAACTAACTCTTAGCTAGCAAAGGAAATGAGGGAGGAGTGGATAGCAGTTCTTATTTCTCAAGGTGAGGATGCAGACTACCTTGAGAAACTATCAAATAAAGAGATCTACAGGGACTTTATGGGTCAACAAGGAGAACTTGCCAATAAGAAAAGGGCAGAAGAAGAAGAAAAGGCAAGACAAAAGTCTAGGAAAGCCATTGCCTTCAATAAGAGAACTCAAGAAGAAAGAAAGGTTATGATATACTTTCTAAAGGCAAGAGGTGAGATTGGAAAGAGGTTAGGTCCCATGAAATTCATAAACCTTCAAGCCCTCTACAAACAAGTGAGAAAAGAAGAAGAGGAAAGACTAAAGAAGACTAATCTATTGAAGAGGGTCGATACCACTGCTGAAGAAAGAAAAACAAAGAAGCCCAAAACCAATCCCTTAGTCCCTCGTCCTTCTGTCAAACAAGTTCCCTCTCACCCTCCTTGACTTCCCTCCTCCACTCCCAAAGTGTCTAAATCCTCTTACCCAGCTCCCTCTCATCAACATCCTCCTAAAAAGAAAACCAAACCTTCTACCATCTATGAAGAGTCTAGAGAGATTGTACAGTCGTTCTACAGTAATCTACATCAATGGTATGAAGTGTTTAGAGGAGAGGTAGAAAAGAAAGGATCAATCTACTAGTCTGCTAATGAGGTGATGCAACTTCCAGACTCTGATCTACAGAGAATTCTGGATCTGGGTGAAGCTCATGAGCCTGACAATGAGATAGGGAGACATCTCGTGCTAGTAATCAAACACTACTTCAATTCTAGCAAAGATGTTGTCATTGATGCAAAACCACTCCAGTCCCACTATCCTCTTGTCAAATGGTCCTACAATGTTGTCCATTATGAATATACATTGGTTGATGTCCAAGGAAGCAAGCTGAGATGTTCCAGCAAGGCTATCTTTAGCATGCCAAGCAGGGACATTAAGTCTTTGTATAAAATTCCTTTTGACAATAGCAACAAGGATCCAAGAGGCTATGAGACTGCAAGGATTGTCCTGAACATACATATGCTTCAGGAACAAATGCATTAAAGAGTTTTGGTAGCATCAGTCTAGGGGGAGTTTGTAGAGATAAAGACTAATAACTAAAAAATCTCTAAGTGTAAATGCAGACTCCATAATTTTGACATTCATGAAGTTGATGCCGATAAGTGCCTATGATGTGGATAGTTATACTTTGCTGCTGATCAACAACTATGATGCCGATAGACTTTATCTGCTGAAGTTTAAGGTTGCTGCTGATAGGCTTCTCAGCAGCATCATACATTGATGCTGCTGATAGGGAAATCATCAGTAGCTTTGACTTTACTACATATATCTCTTCTGCAACACTTACACATATATCAACATAAGGAATGTTGTTGGTGCAGATGCTCCTATTCTGATCAGCCCTACAATGATTACTAAGAAGACCTTTGTTTGCATTTTTCTTTTCATTGCAGAAGTCTTTTCATTGCAGTTGTATTTTTGGTACTTGTCTTTTTGTTGTAAACCAATTGTAGTGTGGCTTCTCATCAGTTCAAGATCAACGACTTGTGTTTGATCTGATCCTTAGACTTAAGGGTCTGTCTTGATTCTAAGTTCCTCTATGTGTATTATTTCTCTTTTGTTGTAAGTGTGTTTCCTTAGAGTTTTTCCTTGTAACCTGGCAACATTGAAGAGTAATACAATTTGCTTTTTTCAGTATTCTCATTGTTGCTTGTTGCATTGCATAGTTGTTATTGTTTCTGCCAATATCACCTAAACAAAACCATCTTGTAATACATTGATCCTAAAATATCACCCTCAAACTGACGGACAAAGTGAAAGAACAATCCAAACCCTAGAAGATATGTTGAGGGCTTGTACAATAAAATTTGGAGGTAGCTAGGATAGTCATTTACCATTAATAGAATTTTCCTATAACAACAGCTACCATTCAAGTATAAAAGTTGCACCTTTTGAGGCATTATACGGTAGGAAATGCATAAACCCAATTTGTTGGACAGAAGTTGGAGATAGTCAACTATCTGAACCAGAAATCTTACAGGAAACCACTGATAAGATAGCCCATATCAAATGAAGATTAAAAGTTGCTCAAGATCGACAGAAGAGTTATGCAGACAGACGATGAAGGCCGTTAGAATTCCAAGTAGGTGACTACGTCATGTTAAGAGTATCACCTTGGAAAGGTGTTGTACGTCTCCGAAAATGAGGAAAATTAGGGCTACGATATATTGGACCTTACAAAATCATTGAAAGAATTGGAGCAGTGTCATATAAACATGAATTGCATGAAGCATTGCAGAGTATTCATAACACGTTCCACGTTTCATGTCTACGTAAGTGCTTAGCAGACCCCGACCAGGCAATTTCGTTAGATGATGTCCATGTTGATGACAAACTCCAATTCACCAAACAACCTGTTAAGATCTTAGGAACCCAAGATCGAAAATTGAGAAAGAAAACTATACCAATGATACTGATACAGTGGCAAGGTCGGCAAGGTGCCGACAAAACTTGGGAATTAACAGAGCAGATAAAAGATAAATATCCCCACTTGTTTGATTAAATATTAAATTTCGAGGATGAAATTCTTTTAAGGAGGGGAGATTTGTAACACCCGGATAGTTCCCAAGTAAAAATAAAGGCTAAAGGTATCTAAGGACAAATTTCAAGGGTTAAACTGCAAATTCTCAAAAGTTAGAGGACTAAAAGTGAAAACTCTGAGAATGTGGAGGATGTCGGACCGATATCCTATACCATATCGGTCCGATATCTGTTAAGGATGGAATGAACCAGGTAACGACACGTGTCCCGTGACTCAGCCCAAAGTTTGACGCGTGTCTGATAACCCCGCCCAAGTCGGACCGATATGCCTTTACAACTCGGTCCGATATGCGGATGTCAGACCGATATGTTTTTAGATGTCGGACTTATCATATTGGTCTGACATAAGTCCAATTTCACCCTATAAATAGATGGTCGACCGTAGCTCATTTTACACCAATAAAAACACCTTAAAACACACATTTAAGCTCTAGTATTCCATTCCCAAGCCGTTGTTCTCGTACGAGGGTCCGGTTTCTAGCAATTCACCAGCAAACTGCCGTAGATATTATCGAGGTAAGGCTTCTGAACACCCTAGGTTCCTTTGTGTAAACCTAAGATATGGATATTGTTTATGATGATGTCGGTTATGATTTATGGTTCTATCGAGGTATTGATTATTATATTGATTCAGAAGGAGGTTCTGCTTGAGGTGAGTTCCTCTAAATTGTGCTCAATGTTAAATGTTTTGAAATGATTTTTATCGAAACGAGTCGGATCCCTATGTGAATTCCATGTATATAAACCTATGAATAGCGCTTAATATAGCTGGGAATGGGATGGGACTAAGGGACAAGACTGATCCTCTTGTTTTTAGACTGGTCCTTGTGTGGCCAGTAGCTGGAAGGTCTTAGTATATATATAATAAAAGCTTAGGGTCCTTGTGTGGCCATAGGGTGGGGATTGGGATGGATGGTCGTTTCGTATGATGAATATGATAGTGAAAACGTTATTTGTATATGAACTCACCAGCCTTGTGCTGATTCAAATGTTTTTGAGCACAGGTCACCACTAGCATATAGTTGACATTCCAGGAGATGTACAGAGGTTTTGAGATAGGGATGACTGAGGGCAGGTTCTTGTGTAACCGTAAGGCCTGAGTGGATGGCACGTTCTTCGTGAACTATAAGTCCAGAGATGAGATGTTGTATTTACCAGTCAGTCCTTATTGTAAAACATTATTATCTATGAAATGAAATAGTTATGATTTTATGTCTTCCGCTGTGTGTTTTTGGTATCAATGTCACAGTAACTAGAAGGCAACCTTCTAACCATTATGTAGTTATCTGATGAATGAAATGTTCTGTCTAGGAAAGAACGGTGTATAAATATCTCCTAGACCTGTCATTCTTTCCTGGGAACATATCTGTTGGAGGTACTACTCCGGTTAGATAATTGTCCTGTGTTACGGGTGTGATAGTCCTCCACAAACCCATTTGTCGTGTCACAAAGACAACGATATAAACACACCCGTTTGCCGTGCCACAAAAACAACGACGCAAACCCACTCGTTGTCATGCCACAAGGACAACGATGCAAACACATAACACATAATAACATCACATTTCACTTACGTGGCTAGTTAATTAGACCTGCACCAAATACATATTCCCAGGATAATATACATCCTACACGACTCATAAACGTCTAGCTTATACCCGAATAACTCATAACACATGACATCACACTAACGTTTACACGACCCGTTAGCTAAGCAAGCACCTCACATACGTACTCCGGGTAAAACATCCTACTTACACCCATAAGTTGTTTAGCTTATATTTTGACTCACCCCAACTAAGTCATAACATGACACACGTCATTAAGTGTTTTACCCCTACTTCACAAAGTCTCATTGACACCCACATAGACTCTCCAACTCATTAATGAATGTATTAACTCAAAAACACCTAGGGTTACAACCCAAAACTCTTAATATGTTTAATAAAACAAACATGTCTCATAAGCGTGTACGATAGCCCAAAAAATAGAAAAGCAATTGAAAATGGGAAATAGAAACTCATAGTTACGAAGATCCAACTCTTGAATTGCATCGGTCTCCTAACACGAAACTCGAACCTATCAACATAAGATCACATGGTTAGAGTACATCCTAAACATGCGTCACTATGTAAAAACGTGAACGTTCCTGATACTCATCTTATCCGCATAATCCCTTCACCATGCAAAACACTAACCTGAGTGTCCACTCGAATTGGGTTACCCTAGACTCATTCAGGAGCCCGCATGCATGCACGCTAGTGACCAAGCAAACTATAATCCAATGAGAGCAGACGTACGCGAACCGGGTCTCATACTCACATGCAAGCCATGCAAGTAAAAGTCTAACTATGCAAATGTATGAACCGTGTCGGGTCTTTATTGCTGTCATACCCTTCGATGCCCTAGACGTCCCACCGTACACCACCGCCATGTCCCACCGTCGCCCTCCGCGTGTAGCCATAACCCTAATCAGGTGTTGAAAGGACCCAAACCAGGTACCTCTCATAGTTGGTAAACATAGCATAAACATAGTTCTTAAACCTTGATTTAAACATTAAACATTAACAGCGGAAGTCTTGTACAAAATTCAGAGTCAACAAAAACTTTTAAAACATAACATGGTTCACTTTCATAAACTAATAAAAGGAGATGTCAGTCTTCTTGCCAGCAGCAGCCGTCCATCCATCCTCTTCTTAAGCCTTAGGGCATCATATCTTTTTCTTTCCTTTTCTACCTGATCTACATACTAAAATAGTTAGTTAACGCTGGTGAATTCAAGTGTTTTTTTTTCTTTAACATTTTATCAAACGCTTTCTTTAAAACATTCTTTAAACATACAATTTATATCATATACATAATACAATAAAATCTTTCTTTCTTCTTTTATATACATATGTATTTACTTTGTGCTATTTTCTTTAAGTCATGCATTAATGTCTATAATCTGTTCTGTGCCCCCAAGCGGGATTCTTCATTCTTATTTCCCGAAGGAACTTTCTCTGCAAGTATTTTTCCCTAAGGCTCAACGTCCGAGGGTCGATACCCGACTTTCTGTGCTCCCAAGCGGGCTTCTTCATTCTAACTTAGCGAACATCGCTGCTAGAGTAACCGTCGTTCCTCATATTAACCAGTTGTACAACATCCTCGTTACAGTGCCCTGCCGGGCACTGTCCCGTTTTTTCTCATAGTACATCGTGGACTTGTCCTTGAAGCAACATTGGCTTCGAATAGCACTAGTATCAAGGACTATACTACTACCTCAAGACTTGATACTATGCTTAGGGTACCACTAGTCTCGAGGACTATGCTACTACCCCACGTATTTAATCGTATAAGCATACCCTAACAGACCAGAAAATGTATTTGACTTAATATTATTCTCTTTGTTTATAAAACATATAGTATCGATTGACGTATAGGAGATGAAACCAATCAACAGAGTGCGGAATCCTCTGTGATTAGCTTGAACAAGATGACTAGATATGATGAGAACAAACACAAGTATATAAAACTTTGTCTATTAGCATCAAACAACTGATTACAAAGGGTTTTCTCTCAAGAACTTGTTCAGACCCCTTTTCTACAAGAACCCTAACAGCTATTTATACTCACAGACTCAGGTTGCGTACTTGCTAAGTACGCAGGACAAACTCTCCCTGCGTACTTGCTAAGTACGCATCCACTAAAACAACTGAAAACACACATGAACAAAGACTCGAATATACAGCTCGATCAGATACAAACGACTCTCATAAACTACAAACAATCTTCAAGCTGCTTGTCACAAAACATGCTCCAACAGACTCCCCCTTGACAATAGCTCTGAAGATGTATGTCACATGCTTCCAAATAAGCTCTAACAGACTCCACCTTGACAACAGCTTCAGAAGTTGTCTTCAAGTCTGCTCACATCATGAAGTCTAGCCTGTATCTGCAGTCCTTGCCTAGTATATTTGCACTTAATCTCGAACAAGACATAAGAAAGAGAACTATTTGTCTACATTCAAGGATTCTCAAACACTTAATTTCCCAAGTCATAAAAATGTGAACTTCATGGAAGTTTAGAAACAAAATATATATATAATTTTTTAATAAATGAGAAAGTGATTAGAATATACAGGAAAATAACAAAGTTATTTACAGAAAGCTATTTACCAAGCAACTTCTTTTTGTTTAAGAGTCGTGAGAAAGGGAATTATACCAGATAGAAATTAACTGACACACACATTGAACTAACTTCTATGGGTTCTAGTATCAATTTCAGCCTTAATCATGAACTGCAAACAGTTAGATAATTCATTATTTCAAGATTAAATAGCAATGATACTATAGACATCATAGAATATGGGATCATGTCATGGATTGTTATTATTCATACATAATAAGCACATAAACAAGTAATTCAAGTTGACAATATTATAAGATTTGAAACTATAAACATCTTTGTATCACGTTCTTGTGTGTTAAGATATGGATTATAAGATATACAATGTGTACAGTAATGTAAGTTGCACTATCTCAAGTCATCTAAGATTTTCCCAATGATTTTCAAGATTTTTAGAATGAAGCTACATCTATTAGCACAGGAAAAATCAAGCAGAATCCATAAGGATTATCGGGAATCATAAGATTCAGAATCAAGTGATTTATTTGTCTTGGTTTCATGTGATTTTCTTCTTTGAATATCGGGATGATGATTCAGGATAATAGATATGGTGTTTGATTATCAGGTAAGGGGATCCAACTTTTATCTGGATTTGATTTCAATGAATCAGGAGTGATTCAAGGGTGAAAACATGCTCAACGGTTAATGCAGAGACATGTCTTGATTCAATCTCTCCTTGCATACTTGTGAGTATGGGCAGTGAGATGAACCGCATTAATTGTGCTAACAACATAACCCGAAACTGATCTCAAAAGAAAACTATTGCCAAAATCTAACATCCTTTATCTGATAATGATCTTTTGCATTCTTTTACGCACACACACTAGCATACATGGGTTCAAATCACAGTTGTAATTTAGATTTAGTTTTCACACTACTAGTGAATCAAAGACGCATACAGCCTACTGACAATTCAAATTACTAGTAAACAAGCAGATTAAAAACATAACAATTTAAACAATTAAGTAAGCATGACGCAATCATTTCCCATTTGTGCAGTCTTAGATGTATAGATCAAAGTAAACTTCAATTAAACACTTAAACTACCATTTCAGTCAAATCCTATGGTCTAGTGTGTCAAACAATCACCTGATGTACTATCATTTCCCCTAAAACTTCAAACAACCTTGATTTTTCAAAATTTTTTATATATATATATGTATATATATATATATATATATTTTTATAGATTTTTGTTTTAAGATCTGTACAAAATTAAAAGAAATGTACAAAATAAAAGGAACTATACATGTGAAAGTAAATTAAATTAAAAAGACCTTAAATGAAAGAAAAATTAAAAATAAACACTTCCATGAAAAACCGTTTTTTTTTTTTTTTTTTTTTTTAAACTTGGGCAAAATGTTCAAGATGAGATAGAAGATATCATCAGAAGTTACCAATAACAGTGATATGTCAACACAATAAAAACTAAAACTTTATCACCTAAGTGGTAGACTCCCCCTGTCCAGATGACTCCCCTTGAACACTAGAACTTGGTACAACATCAAAAGCTTGATGCCCACTCACCTACTTCTTGTGTCAAGATTCATTGTCATCTTAGACTCATCTACTGTGTGACCTCAAAATCCAGATACCTTCTTCAACTTCTCCCTCTAAGCATCAAGTCATTGAAATATCTCAACAACTCATTTAGTGCAATGGTTATGCCATGTCGCCACATCCAACTGATTTTCAAAATTTTGTAGAAGTGTGACATGCCTATTATGTGCCATGAAACAACCACTATTGACCTACATCAAATCAATGTTAATAAATAAAAATTTCAGGTAATAGTTCTCTTTGGTTGACCCTGCACATACAACAACAAACACATTAGTTTGAAATAGAAACCCAAGCCATCGTTGTCTTGGGTCGTCCATCTTTACCAATATCACTTCTCTAAGTTCACAATCAAGCCCATCATCAAGTTGTGGTGATTGTAACTTAGAGTTAGAACCAGAATCAGAGACTGGATCTTTTCTTTTCCAAACGTTCTTGTTTTGAACCTCTTTCTTTTGAAAACTTTGGTGTTTTGAAAACTCAGGTACAACCGTTTTGTGGCTATACTCTGTAAAATCAGGTTTTGAAAACTTTGGTCTTTCACCAGTTAGCTTTCCAGAAACAGGTTTTTGATCAATCTTACCCTCAAGAAATTCTCTTTCTAATTTTCTCAAACGTTTGTTCAGTCTCCGTTTCTGTGGTTTAGAAAGCTTCACCACAGGTGTCTCAAAATGTTGTTCACCAACTGATTTGGGCACATTTAGACTAGCCTTTGGTATTCTACCATGTTGTTCTTTTGAGATACCTTTCTTTTGAACTGGTGGTCTTTTATCTTTCTGAACCCGTGGAGCAACAAATCTGTCCACTAGTTTGATCGGTGGCTTCACAGATGATTTAACGTGTTGTGGATCAACTGGTTTCTTACTCTGGTTCTTGTGAGGACACTTCACCATAATGTGTCCTACAATACCACAATGAAAACAAGCTCTCTTCTCTTTGTAAGTCCTCTTGTAAGGCTCATTTGATTTGCTATGTGAGGACTCGACATGATGAACAGGAGAAATTGTTTGGTGAACATTTGGTTTACCCGATGGTAATTGGCTTTTGGGAGTATAGTATTTTTGCAAATTCTCTTTGTAACCAAGCCCATAATGAGCTGAAAAAGCCTCTTTCTTAACTTGGTTAATATTTTTATAACCCCCGTAAAGCATTACCATAAGTTTATCATTTGTTTCAATGATAAATGCAGTTATCACCATTAGTGATAATGTTTTTGTGGACTTTCTGTTCAGTCAACAACTCCTCAGAGACTACTCCTTCAGGGCAAGTGTTAACCGACCCATCTTCAGAAGCAGTAACATACTCCACACTAGATGTGGAGTTAGCCTTACTTGAGGATTCATCCTTTTTAGGGGAATCATCCTTATCAGAGGACTCATTTAGACAGGTGAGATCAATGTCTAACAAGCTATTGACAAACTTCCCACTTATAGGTGGAGGAATGACATTGGTACCAAGACCTAGGCCCTTCAATTTCCTCACTACTGATTCGTAGTGCTCCACCACAAAGCGAGAGTTTTTCAACTTCTCATTTGTACATTTTAACTGCAGGATCTCATTTTGCAGTTTGTTAATTTCATTGTTCTTCTTTTCCAAAGCCCTATACGCAATGTCCAAATGAACCTGTTGGTCGCTTATTTTTAAAGAATAGTCTTGTTTTTGTTTCTGTAGCATTTCAACTGATTCTTTAAAACGTGATTCATTCGTTTTGTAATTTTTAGCTGCCAACTTTAGGGGTTCGATTATGTCTTGGAGCTTAGAAATTTCAAGCTTTAGCCCTAGACATTTAGAACAAGAAATAACAGAGAAAGGGTTAGAATCTACCTCAGATGATGAACTCTGTGCTTCTCCAATGGCCATGAGAGCAACGGCAGTGGTAGATTCTTCTAGGTCAGCTACAGAAGCTTCCCTTTCTTCTTCAAGAGGAATTTCACATTCATTTTTTTTTATCCTTTTGACCAACCGAAGATTTTGGTGAATCCACATAATTCACCGTCTTTTCTTTCTCGTTCAAGCATCCTTCACACTTCATTTGAACTGCTTCCCATAAGATTTTTGAAGTGTAGTAACTGCTAAATTTATAGTTGAATTCTTGTGAAAAAGCCATTTCAAGAACCTCTCTAGTCTTCTTTTCTCTATCAAATTCTTTCTTTTCTTTCACCGTGAACTTTGATGGAGGTTTTGGAGTATTCGGATCACCCAAGAAAGTGTAAGTAGGAGGGGTATATTCTTCCTCTATTGGTTTCCAAAAACCTTCATCGGTCAAAGAAACGTACTTAGTAAGCCGAGCTTTCCAAGTAGTATAATCATTTAGAGATACTAGTCTAGGAGGCGGGGGCCATGTTCCAAACTCATTCTTGTAACACAACATCATTGTAACACTTAAACTTAAAAAAAAAATTATTTATTTTTTTAATTTTTAATTTTTTTTTACTAAGTACGCAAGAACAAAATTAAGTACGCAGGAACAAAACTAAGTACGCAGGAACAAAATTAAGTACGCAGGAACAAAACTAAGTACGCAGGAACAAAATTAAGTACGCAGGAACAAAATTAAGTACGCAGAACAAAACTAAGTACGCAAGAACAAAACTAAGTACGCAAGAACAAAATTAAGTACGCAAAAAAGTCGGAAAATAAGGTCTGTTCACCTACTTTTTTTCAATCCATCACTCAAATCTTGTCTAAAATATGAAATTAATCCAACCAAAAGTTTAGAAATCCAATTCTAACAAACCCTTGATGAATAATTTATAAAATCAAACAACTATTGAGATATTTTGAAGCAATCTCAGTACGTGAAAGTGAGGAACAAAAACGCTCAGTTTTTGCTCAACAACCCTCAAATTCAAGTCGAAAACCTTGTAATTCAGTCCAAATCTAGTCGAAAACGTTCAATATCACTCCTATAACACTCAATTTCAAGAGCAAAGGCTCTGATACCACTTGTAGGTCCCCTGGTGTTAGATCGATTGACGTATAGGAGATGAAACCAATCAACAGAGTGCGGAATCCTCTGTGATTAGCTTGAACAAGATGACTAGATATGATGAGAACAAACACAAGTATATAAAACTTTGTCTATTAGCATCAAACAACTTATTATAAAGGGTTTTCTCTCAAGAACTTGTTCAGACCCCTTTTATACAAGAACCCTAACAACTATTTATACTCACAGACTCAGGTTGCGTACTTGCTAAGTACGCTGGAGAAACTCTCCCTGCGTACTTGCTAAGTACGCATCCACTAAAACAACCGAAAACACACATGAACAAAGACTCGAATATACAGCTCGATCAGATACAAACGACTCTCATAAACTACAAACAATCTTCAAGCTGCTTGTCACAAAACATGCTCCAACATATAGTTAAATTTCTCTTTCTGTTTATAAAACATATAGTTAAATAAACCGTTATCTTTTGTTTATAAAACATATAGTTGAATAAACCATTCTGTCTTATCCTTCTTTCTTACAAAACCTTAATAAATAAACCGTTATCTTTCTTATCTTTATTTCTTACAAAACGTTTAATTAATAAACCGTTATCTTTCTTATCTTTCTTTCTTAAAAAACGTTTAGTTAATAAACCATTATTTTTCTTCTCTTTCTTACAAAACTTATAGTTAATAAACCGTTATCTTTCTTCTCTTTCTTTATTACAAAATGTTTAAGTAATAAAATACATTTATTATAAACGTCTAATTCTAGAGTATGCACACCTCCCTAAAACAATAAAAATAGGGATTCTTGAACTCACCTGATTTCTTAATGATTAACCCACTCGGCAAGAACTTCGAGAGAGGTAGATGTTAACTGATCTGTTAAAAGTCATGAACTAGACGAATTAACACTAAGTCATTCTGTCCAAAAACTCTATGTCCGAAATTTTGTTCGACCGAAATCTATTTTGGTCGAAATCTTTTTCGACCGAAAGCTATTTCGACCAAAAACTTCTGTGCTAGAACTATTTTCTATTGCATGGATTTTTCGTTCAAAAACATCTGTCCGAAAACTATTTCAACCAAAATTTATTCTCCTTGAGAACATTTTCTTCTGAAAACTCTTACGGTCGAAATACCTTCCGATCGAAAACTATTTTGATCGGGTGTATTATGTCCGAAAACTTCTGTGTCCGAAATACTTTTCGGACGGGCCAGAGTTTTCAACCCATTCAAAGAGTTTTCAGACTATTCATATGTTCTTAGCCAAAATCATTGTTTTTGATCCAAGTTTGAATCTTTTCATGTCCAAAACTCTTGTTTAGCTTTCATGAAGCTAGATCAATGCTTTTTAGGCCGTTTTTCGCGTAAAAATCTTGACTTTTGATTCAAACCCACATAAAAACCCTAAAACCCCATTTTCAATCTAAAACTCAGATTTGGGAGAGTTTTATTACCTGTTTCCGGTGTGATTCTTCTTCTCAGACTGCTAGAAACGTTCCAAAAATGAACTTGGGTCACGATGACGGCTTCGGTGCGGGTTTGAAGCTTTCTCTCTCTAGGGTTGTGGTGAGGGTGATGAATGGGTAAAATGAGGAATGAGGGGCTTTATCCCTTCTCCCTTCCGCCCCACGCGACCGGCCAAGCTCGGGTCTTCGAGCCCGTGATTCGTTTTTCCTATCGTTCCTTACTTTACTCGATGCCACGCCTTCTTTCATTTTTATTCTTTTTGGTTATTTATTTTATGGATGTTACAAGTCTACCCGTCTTATTAGTGGTTTCATCCTCAAAACCTTTTATAGTTCAAATAACTGAGGGTACAACTCCCTCCTTTAGGATTTCGTTTCCCACGTGGCCTCCAATCCTTCTCGATGTTTCCATTGAACCTTGACCAGTGGAATAACTTTGTTGCGTAGTCGTTTATCTTTTCTATCTACAATTGCCATAGGCTCTTCAACATAGTTAAGCTTGTTATCTAGTTCGATGTCATCAAGTGGCACTTATGTCGATTCGTCAGCTAATCATTTTCTCAAATGTGATACGTGAAAAGTAGGGTGGATTCCACTCAATTCTTCAGGCAGCTACAGTCGATAAGCCACATCTCCTACTCATGCCACAATCTTGAATGGTCCGCCAAACCTCGGACTTAGTTTCCCTCTTTTTCGAAATTGAATTATTCCTTTCCAAGGAGACACTTTCAATAAGACTTTGTCTCCAACCTGAAATTCAAGATCTCTCCTTCTCTTATCTGCATAAGATTTCTGCCTGCCCTTAGAGGCTTTCATTCGGGCTTTGATTTGGTCAAACTTCTTAGAAGTTGTTTTGACTACATCTGTTAGGACATAGAAGTGTGACAATAGGCCTTGTAATAGTTTAGATCTTATATGTCTATGTTTTTGCAATGTTTTGGTTAAGTTCTATAATAGGCGAACTTAACAAGTTCGCTTGCATAGCTAAAAGTGTCTATAAATAGGAGTTTCCATGTTGATTTAAAAAGGTTTTGCAATTTGTACTCAAGTTCTGTAAACTCTGTGTTTGGTGAAAATCAAAGAGAAGATTATTTACTTTGTGTGTTGATTGTTATCATTGTGATTGTCTCGTATACACAGTCATGCGTACAGTTAGATTCCGCACTCCGTATGTTTGATATGTCACGTCTCGAGTTAGTTCCATAGAAGACCCGAGTGGACCTACATGTGAAATACTTGTTTATATTCTAACTTTAGAGAGACTGGAGTTCTTGATGTTTGCTTATATTCTTGTTTTATTTCTCAGATAGAACCTAAAAATGTGGAGATGAAGTTACAAGATAACAATTGGATTGAAGCAATGCAAGAGGAGCTTGCACAATTTGATAAGCTAAAGGTGTGGAATTTGGTTGATCTTCCAAATGGTGTGTATCCGATCGACACCAAATGGGTTTTTAAGTGTAAAAAAGATAATTGTGGTGTCATGGTGAGGAACAAAGAAAGATTGGTTGTTCAAGGGTTCAATCAACAAGAGGGTATAGATTATACTGAGGTATATGCACCTGTTGCACGGTTGGAAGCAATTCGTTTGTTTCTAACATTTGCGTCGTTTAAAGGATTTAAGGTATATCAATTGGACATCAAAAGTGCTTTCTTGTATGAAAGTTTAAAGAAGAAATGTATGTGTGTCAACCACCTGGATTTGAGGATCCATTGTATCCCTCAAGAGTGTTCAAGCTAGATAAGGCTCTTTATGGTCTACATCTAGCACCACGTACGTGGTACGAAACATTGTCGCAACATCTCTTGGACAATGGTTTCGATCGTGGTCAAATTGATTCAACCTTATTCATCAAGAAAGCATGGGGAGATTACCTGATGGTTCAGATCTACATGGATGATATTATATTTGGTTCAACAAAAAAAGAGTTATACAAAGAGTTTGAGAGTGTTTTGAAATTGAAGTTTGAAATGTCCGCTATGGGAGAGTTATCGTTATTTTTAGGATTGCAAGTTAATCAAAAAGAGGATGGTTTCTTTATTCATCAGTCTAAGTACGTGAAAGACATCTTGAGTCGGTTCAAGATGGAAGACTGTACCCCATATGATACTCTGATTCCTGTAAATCACAAGATTAATCTAGATCCGAAAGGAATGGATATTGATAGCCGCTTGTACATGGCAATGATTGGATCTCTCATGTACTTAACCACATCAATGCCATATATAATGTTTGCCATGTGTCTCTATTCCAGATTTCAAGCAAAACCAAAGGAGTCTCATCTGATTGCAGTAAAACGTATTTTCCGATACCTGAAAGGGAAACCGAGATTAGGATTTTGGTTTCCATATGGTTCTAATTTTGAATTTAATGCTTATACTGACTCGGATTTCAGAGGTTGTTGTTTGGAGAGGAAATCTACGACAGGAGGTTGCCAATTTCTTGGTAATCGGCTTGTTTCATGGCAGTGTAAAAAGCAAACCACAGTTTCCATATCAACATGTGAAGTAGAATACATCGCAGCTTCAAGTTGTTGTTCCAAGATTTTGTGGATTCAGCAACAATTAAGAGACTACAGTTTGAATTTTACTTGCACCCCTATGTTCATAGATAACAATGCCACAATGTCCATAACTAACAATCCTGTTAAGCACAATAAAACTAAGCACATTGAAATAAGATATCATTTTATTCGTGATTGTGCAGATAAAAGGTTGATTGAGCTGGTGAAGGTACACATTGATTACAATTTTGCAGACCTCTTCACCAAGGCATTTGATCGAACCAGGTTTGAATTTCTGGTAAAAATGATTGGTATGATCAATCCCGAATAAAAGGTTTTTCAAAAATAATTTTCATGGAAGATTTTAATTTAATTTTATTTTATTGCTTTACTACATTTCTGCACTTTACTTTCTAGTCAAAAAGTTGTTATTTATAAAAATTCCAAACAAAATGAAAAAGATAAAAATCGACATCATTCGAAGTTAGAGAAGAGATGATAGTACATCAGTTGAAAATCTATCACACTTGACCATAGATGACCTATTGATATGATATGATAATTTGTATTTGTGTTCATTTGATTTGATCTAAATTTCAATGTCTGCATGAACAAGAAATGATAGTGTCATAAATGCTCTAATCTTGAAAATCTATTTTTGTTTAATTTGGATATGTGTATGTAATTTAGATTGTCAGTAGACTAGAAGCGTTTCTGGACCATTAGAAGTGTGAAAACATAATGATTCTTGAATCCAACTGTGATTTGAACCCATTGTATGTCTGGGTGTGTGTTTTAAAAAATCATTATCAGATATAGAATATGAGGCTTAAATTTCATGAGACTAGTATCAAACTGTATTGATAGCATAATTTTTCAGTTCATTATTGCCCATGCCCCGAAAAACATGCAATGTGATGTTGAACTAAGATATGTTTCTGACAACATCTGTTGGAACATATACTCGCCGTGGATCAATATCTTGATTCCATTGAATATCCAGATAACAGTTGGACCACATTACCCTATATTATTGAATCAATTGATTCTTTAATCGTTCATTCTACTAAAGAGTTCATATGTCACACTCGATCATGATATACATCCAAAGCCAAGCATTTGAATCATTTTGATTCCTTATATCCTTCGGGATCTGTTTCTTTTCTTGTGCTAATTGAGATAGTTTTATCATGGAGATTGATATTATCTTTGTATAAATTTCATATGTCTTGAAGATAGTGCAAATTTATATTTCTGTTGGCATATATGTGGGGTACACGTTGTTTTTCATCAAATTGGTACCTTAATTCACAAGAACATGGAAGAAAAACGCTTGTAGTTTCAAATTCTATAATATTGACAACCTAGATTTACATGGTCTATATTGCAAATTCGGTGTGAATCCTTGAGTATTTTATTACCTGATCTTGTTTACTTTGAGATTTATCGCGTATCATTTCAAGGCTAAATGTATAAATTGAAAAGAATATGATCTGAAAGGTTTGTAAGATATTCACTCATGTAGCTGATGACGTGGATTTTGTGGAATCACTGATTATATCACCACAACCGTCTCAGACTACCTCCACAAGTTACTCCTGCTCCAATTCCTCCTCATACTTCTTCACATGTTGGTCCATCTACATCAAAGGATGCTAACATTATTGCTCAACAAGGCAAAGTCTCTTGCCTTGAAGCCCCAAGTTGTGGGTCTTCAAGGTCAAGTAGATGTATTAAGGGCTAATGATTTTCAGAGAGAACAACTTCTTCAATCTCAAAGCAGACAACTAGTTGAGATGCAGATTCTTTTATCACAGTTAGTAGAGCGTATTGACGCTCAGGGGGAGATGCCTGTAGTGGTTAAAAATGCTTGTCATACAGAGGCAGTTCAAAGAAATGATGATGAAGATAATGATCCCAGTGGGAACAAGGGTGATCGTCAATACTCTGACGTTGCTCCGGTATCTCAGTTTTAGGGGGAGTCTACTTCAAATCAAGTTGAAGCTTCTGGTGATAAAAGTATACGAGAAAATGAAGAGGTATTGCTTCTAGAATTCTTTTGAGCTGATTCTGATCTTGATGATGCTGAAAAGATAGACTGCTTAGATGGTCTAGATGAGATGTTTGATGACTTAGAAGATGAAGTGAATGACTCAGAGATAGAAGAAGGAGAGATAGTAGAATTGGAGATTTCAAAAGATACAACAAGGTTGACTTATGAAGGATGTGATGGTCTTAATGTGACTTTTGATTTTATCCAAGATGATGTTATTCCTGAAGTTACTTCTGATGGAATGGCTAACTCTGTGGACTCTACTGAAGATGTCACAAAACCTGATTCTAGCTCTGACATTGCTCAGAAAAAGACAACTGAAGAGCCTGTGATGTATAGGGATACAAGCATGACCAAAGAGAAATGGCTAGAGTTGGTGAAGAGTTGGAAGAAAGTATTACCTGCTTCATCGTCTCCACCTGTTCTTAAGGAAAAGTATGTGAACAAAGATAGGTGTGTTGGTAGGATTATAAGTTTGTTCTTTGATGACCAAATTAATCTTTTTTCTTTGAAAAGATCTGATGGTGTACAATATTTATAGCCAAGGCTAAGGTACATCAATACTTTTCCTAGATGTGAGATGAACGGTCTGGAAACAAAGTGTTTAATCAATAGATCTAAGCATGGTATTGCTGATGCGATTGCAAAGTTGATTAGGATGGATGGTGGTTCCGGAAAGTATGAAAAGCTTAAACCAAAAAAGGGAAAGAGAATAAAGAGTGTTGATCCTAAAACTAGTAAGGTGATTTGGAATTACAATTTTAAACCAGTCAATGTAGTGAAGAAGATACCTTTGAGGAAAATACCACAAGACTGACCTGGTAATATGAAGTGGTGGTATGTGGTTGTGAACACTGGAAAAGCAAGGATTGAAGATCAGGATAATAAGATCATAGCATGTTTCTATGATGCTATGAATCTTATAAACTTCTCAAAGAAAGACCAACTAATGCTGAAAAGAAAGGAGATTATCTTTACAAGTGAATGGCGTGAACAGGGATTACAATATAAGCGTGTGCTGGAGTTTTTTTGTAAAAACATGGAGTATACGCAGGTAGCAAATTACTGGAGAAGTGGAAGAGCTCAGCATGAAGACAGAAGATCAAGCTATTGTTAAGGGGGAGTCTGTTAGGACATAGAAGTGTGACAATAGGCCTTGTAATAGTTTAGATCTTATATGTCTATGTTTTTGTATTGTTTTGGTTAAGTTCTGTAATAGGGGAACTTAACAAGTTCGCCTTAGCTGAAAGTGTCTATAAATAGGAGTTTGCATGTTGGTTTAAAAAGCTTTTGCAATTTGTACTCAAGTTCTGTAAACTCTGTGTTTGGTGGAAATCAAAGAGAAGATTATTTACATTGCGTGTTGATTGTTATCATTGTGATTGTCTCGTATACACAGTCATGCTTACGGTTGGATTCCGCACTCCGTATGTTTGGTATGTCACATCTCGAGTTAGATCTGTAGAAGACTCGAGTGGACCTACAACATCAAGGCTTGCGAAGTCTTTCTGCCCGATTTCGCCCCAACAGACGGGCGTCCTACACTTTCTCCTATATAACATCTGATAAGGCGGCATTCCAATGGTCACATGGTAACTGTTGTTGTAATAAAACTCCATCGGTGGTAAGTAACTATCCCAACTTCCTCGAAAGTCAATGATACATGCCCGTAGCATGTCCTCAAGAGTTTGGATAGTCCTTTCAGATTGACCATCGGTTTGCGGGTGGTAACCTGTACTGATATTAAGTCTCATACCCATTGCCTCATGGAATCTCTTCCAGAACCTCGATGTGAATCGCGTGTCCTGGTCCGACACAATGGACAATGGCATACCATGTATGGCCACAATCTCGTTGATGAACAATTCTGCTAGCTTCTCTGACTTGTAAGTCTCACGTATAGGCAATAAGTGAGCACTCTTCGTTAGTCTATCCACAATTTCCCATATGACATCATGACCTTTAGCTGTACGCGGTAGCCTGGTTATAAAATCCATGCTAATGTGTTCCCATTTCCATTCAGGAATGAACAGAGGTTGCATCTTCCCACTTAGTTTTTGGTGCTCGGCCTTCTCCTGTGAGCAAGTTAGGCATTTTCTCACATAATTGGTTACATCGTTCTTCATGCCGGGCCACCAGTACTCCTTCTTCAAATCATGGTACATCTTGTTGGTGCCAGGATGAATAGAGTAGCGAGACTTGTCACACCCCAACCGACGGCGGAATATGTCGGGGCGGGACACTTAGACTGTTCATGAGCACAAGGTTGACTAGATTGCAATATATTAATCATCAAATTTCATTTCAAACAAATCAAACACAACGAAGTTCAAAAGTACATAATTGAAATACAAATTTTTCTTGAATTAAAATTAACTAAGTCCCAAAACCTATGTGTAACAAGTCTTGATCAAATCACGCATTAGCACCTGAAACATGAATAAAATAAGGTCAACTAAAAAGTTGGTGAGCATACATAGGTTTGTACATAGATAGTATATAGATGTGAATAAAACAAATCCATACATAAACATGATAAAATAAGGCATTTATGGGGAGCAACTATTGTGTAACCAAAGTACAATCAAACCTTTGTAACTAGCATGCAAATTGTGTTGTCGGTAATAATCACCACAATCTGGGTGGGTTTGTAAGACTCAATAGATCTATCATTGTTAACCGTCGGCTTGAATAGTTAATGATTGCACATAAATTGCACACAAGCAGTTAACACACCTAGCACTCAAACATAAAGCTCAAATTTGCACACATGAATGTAAAGAGGATTTGTGTTTGTGTAGTTTGTGTAAATGTAAACAATTGTATGTATAGTGTTCATGTTTCACCCCAAAAAGTGTAAAAGTGTGAAAATGGGCTATGTAATACTCACCTTGTAATGAGTAGCTTGGAAGTCACACAAGTATGTTGTTGTTGATGCACAATTGATGTGGCTAATCTCAAATTAACTATGAGTTAATAGTATAAATGTATCAATAATGGGTTCACAAGACTTAAGGGAGGTCTAATGCATATGAGATTGAGTAGGAGTTTGGTTGGAAGAATGTGGGGACTTGATTGTGTATGAAAGGGTGCTTATGTAATCTCATGTAAAAGTTATGTGTGTATAACATAGGGTTTCATTTGTTTTGCAGGCATGTGAATATATATATATATAAATAATTTATTGGTGTTCTTTATTTAATAAATAATTATGTAAGGGACTTGCTCTTGCTTGTGAATAGTTGTAAAATAAGTTGAATAAACCACAATTAAATACCTAAATAAATAAATAAAATCATTCATCTATTTGATTTTTTTTTGAACAATATGTTGTTAAAATATTAAGTAAACCATACTTTAAGGACTAAAACGAATAACGTTCTAGATAATAATTAAATAAAGTAACTATAACTATTAAGTTAAGAGTATGGGATGTGCTATAATCCTAATAAAGAAAAAAAATGGTTTCTTTTTTATAATTTAACAATTTACACTTATAAAACAATTTTGAGGATTCAAGGGTTTATAAAGTAGTAATTTTTTTATAAATCACTTTAATACTTAAAAACTATTTGTTAACCCTTTTATGATAATAATATTTAAGCATTTTTATATAGAAGTATTTGACGTAAATCCTTGAATATTTATTTATAAAATGATAGGTTTATAACCCTATTCGATTATAAAGAGGAATAATACACACACACACACACATATATATATATATATATATATATATATATATATATATATATATCTATATATGTTTACATGCTCATAAAGGTTTATAAAAAACTATATTGTATAAATATTAAAATTCGTATCCGTATTGACCTGTAGGTTTTATAAACACATGGTACATGAGTTTGTACGTACGTATATATATAAATGTGTGCATATGCATATGAGTGGAAATGTGTTTAAACAAGAAAACGAATAATAAAAATAAAATGGGAAGAGGCCGGGTCGAACCCGTGACCTCTGTTTCATGGAGATAGCGCTCTAACCAACAGAATGGGCATCACGCCATGTTATGATTCTGTTCGTTTAATACTTAACAATCAATCCAAAGCAGTCTATCTACACCATCAACACCCCAGGTCCAAAACTCGATCCCATCCTCAAAAACAAAAAGCTTAATCGATCATCGGTTGTTTAATTAACGAAAAGGATTTAGGGCTTTTGATAAGCAATTGATTACGAATCTAATGGTGTAGATTAATTGGATCCTTGTGTTCGTTTGTTGCATGCTCAACCGATTAAAGAACGAAACCCTAGATTGTTCTTGAGTAAAAACATATTAGAATTCGATGGCAATAGGGTTTGGGATCATGGGGCTTTCGTACTAGGCATATATACGAAGTCAGGGGTGTGTATTAGTTACCTGGATTTGATCCTTGGATTGTCGAAAAGCAAGAGTTTGAGTCATCCCTGCTGTGGCGAACCGAGAGAGAGAGGGTAGAATTTGACTGCTTCTGAGTTAAAAAAAATGATGGCAACTAATTAGAGGGGGCGTTAGAAGGGTGAAGGTAACGTGTAATCAGTTGAACAGGGGCGGGATTGACGGGATTGAATCATGGTATGATTGTCATAACCAAAAAGGAAACTATAATGGGTTTAAACCTTTGATTATGATTGAATTGATTCGCTATAACCGTTTGTTGTTAGTCGAGTAATAATTCCGCGTGATTAGCAATCACAAACACGCTTGAATTCGATGGGTTTGGAGTTGATTTTGGAGGTGTTTGACTTTCGAGGTCAAAATTGATGGAATAGGTTCAAATTCAAGAGGAAGTTCAAAATTTGAGATGGGAGGGTTCACATTGGGGTTCAAACGAAAATTGAGGGGGTTCTAGGCTAAATTCTTTGATATAAATTCATTTAATTTATAAACAACATTTATAAAAACTTATACATTATTTGTTTTATTAAAGTTATTTTATGAAGGAAACTCCATTATATAAAAGTAAAACAAGTTGTATCATTATTTATTGAATATACTCAATTAATTATGCATGATAAATATATATATATATATATATATATATATATATATACACACGATAAATAAAATGTATATTTATACATGATTAAAACTCAAAAAGTTTTATTTTTTTTATTTTTTTAATTTAATTATTATAAAAAAGTATATAAAAATGTGTATACTTATGTTAAAAGATAAAATATATGTAAGATTGAAACTATAAGTTGATTCACCTTGTAATAATAATTAAGGTGACACATTATATTGAACAAATGCGGGTTTAAAATAGAATGTCATTATATAATAAAATGAATGATGAAAAATTATGGTCTGAAAATCATGGATGTTACAAGACTTGTGAGCCACGTCGAGGATTTTGACTCTCAGTTCGCCACCCTTGGGTATCCACATCCTCCCGAACCGTGTTCGCACTCCATAATTATTAGTTTCTAGCTTTTCCTGCTGACCCACTATCCTTTCCCTCTTGAAATTTTCCTCTTTGAACGCTTCACCTTGGGCACGATCTTTTTCACTCATAAGATCCGGAGTTACGACCTGTTGATAGGCTTTCACCACGATAGGAGTTGTCGTCTCCTTTCGAATCAAGGCGTCGGCCACCGCATTTGCCTTTCCGAGGTGGTAAAGGATTTCACAGTCGTAGTCTTTCAACAATTCTAACCACCGACGCTGTCTCATGTCAACTCTTTCTGCTCAAAGAAATACTTCAAGCTTTTGTGGTCGGAGTAGATGGTGCATTTGACTCCGTAGAGGTAATGTCTCCAAATCTTTAAGTCAAAGACAACTGCCGCGAGCTCAATGTCGTGAGTCGGGTAGTTGACTCCGTGAGACTTTAACTATCATGACGCATACGCAATCACCTTCCCTCATTGCATGAGCACACAGCCTAACCCCTGACCTGAAGCGTCGGAATTCACCACTAGGTCCTCGTTACCATCGGGTAGGGTCAACACTGGTGCTTGGGTAAACCTCTTCTTTAATTCCTCGAAGGCATTGTTTTGGGCCTGGCCCCATTCATACTTTACTTCCTTACGGGTCAATTTGGTTAGAGGCGAGGATATCTTAGAGAAGACTTGTATAAACCTCCGGTAGTATCCTGCTAAACCCATAAAACTTCGTACATCCATGGGTGTTCTCGGAATTTCCCAATTCCACACTGCATCAATCTTTGCTGGGTCTACCATGATGCCTTCTGCGTTAATCACATGACCTAGGAATTGGACTTCCTTTATCCAGAATGCGCATTTTGAAAATTTAGCATATAGTTTTTCTGTCTTTAGTGTGTCCAGAACTTCTCACAGATGACATGCATGATCACCTTCGCTCTTAGAATATACGAGTATATCGTCGATGAAGACTATTACCGACCACCGGTCTAACAATGGTCGACACACTTTGTTCATCATATCCATGAATGTTGCAGGAGCATTTGTCAACCCAAAGAACATCACACGGAACGCGTAGTGTCCATATCAGGTCCGGAATGTGGTTTTGGGTATGTCTTCTTCTCTTACTTTTAGTTGATGATAACCCGACCGTAGGTCGATTTTAGAGAACCATTTGGCGCCATGCAGTTGGTCGAACAGATCGTCGATCCTGGGTAGCGGGTACTTGTTCTTCACAGTTCTTTTGTTCAATTCTCTATAATCGATGCACATTCTCATGGCACCAGCCTTCTTCTTGACAAACAGCACTGGAGCACCCCAAGGTGTAATGCTCGGTCTGATATATCCCTTTTCCAAAAGTTCTTCCAGTTGGGTCATCAACTTTTTCATCTCAAGTGGCGCTAGTTGGTAAGGTGCATTGGCAACGGGCTGGGCACCTAGCATTAGATCTATTTGGAATTCCGTTTCCCGATTAGGCGGCAATCCAGGCAATTCCTCACGGAAAACTTCCGGATAATGGCACACCACGGGTACTTCGCTTAAATCTTTCACCTTCATGTCTTCATCGATCACGTAAGACCGGTAGGCGTCATACCCATGCTTCATATACCATTCGACTTTCATCATTAAGATTACATTTGTCAAAGGAATGTCACGTTCCTCGTAAATTACGACCTCACTGCCATCAGGACAGTTGAGTTGAATCACCTTTCATTTAGACACAATTCGAGATTCATTGGCAGATAACCAATCCATTCCCAATACTACATCGAATCCTCCCAAGGCTATAACGAATAATCTAACCGGAAATCTATGGCCCTCTATCTTTATGGTAAGATCGTCTACCAATTCTACCACTTTAGTGTTCCTACCCACAGCAGTCTCAACATTAAAGGCTCCTTCTATCTTGGAAGTTTTGTATTTCAATCTTTTACAGAACGAGGAGGATATAAAACTTTTACTAGCACTTGAATCAAACTGAACAGAAACAAAGGCGTGGTCAAGGATGAACATACCTGACACCATGTTGGGATCTCCCCTTGCTTCCTCTTGTGTCAGGGCCTAGGCTCTGGGCCTCGCTCCCCCTTTCTCAGCCTCATTTGTCCTTTCATTGTTTGCTACCCATGGCTTACCACAATCCATGGAGAAATGACCTGACTCACCACAGTTGTGACACTTACCATAGCTGGCAGAACCCGGGGTACGGTTACAATCTCGGGACATGTGCCTAGTCTTGCCACAACGGTAACATATGTCCAACACATACTTGCACTCCCTAAGGTGGGCCTTACCACATTTGCTACAGTTGACCCTTTCTCAACTCTTGGTTTCTTAGTTTTTGAGGCAGACCAATCTCCACCCGAGCGCTTAGTGGCGTTAGACAACTTTTTTGAGTTTCAGCGGGGGTTGCGCCTTCTGCGGCCACATCATCGAAAATCTTTCAACTCATAGCTACCACCCAGTCAAAGTCTCTAGGAGTGTTGGCATTAATGATCATACAAACTGTTGGAGGTAGCTTCTTGATATAGCATTTGATCCTTCTTTCTTCTGTGCTCACGTAATGCTACCAGCCTTGAATTCCACGAAGGCTTCTTCCATCTTGTGAATCTCATTTTGGGGACAGAACTTTTTAATAACCAGGGCTTTCAGATCTTCCCACTTGATTCTATCAATATCTCTTTCAGACTTAGCTTTCTTCACATTCTCCCACCAGCTCAGTGCCTCGAAGGCAAAAGAATGAGCGACAAACCCTACCACTTGGTCAGCACGACATTCACTCATATTGATGACTGCCGTCATTCAGTCAATCCCGTAATATGCGGCAATAGCATCTTTCTTTTCGTCAAAATTTGGCGGGTCACAGTTTCGGAAGTACTTGTAGTAACATCCGCGCTTCTCATCATAGTCTGGGTCATCACTTTCTGACTAGTTTTCAATCACATTTCTATTCTCGGCTCGTAGGCCCCTTCCTCTTTCTTCTTCCACAGTCTTAAGAGCCTTAATGAGTGCTGCAGGTAGAGTGTTCTTTAGAACTGCAGCCACTTCGTCGGTTATCGCTTTCCTGATAATTGGCTCCAAGACTAAGCCTTCTTCATCATGTGCTCCAGGATTACTCGGAGCATTCTCACTAGCAGTATGGATCAACACTGATCCATGAACAGATGGTTCACTTTCTTCTCTTTCGACCCGGTTGACACGTGGTCGACCCCTACGTCCTGTACCGGCTCCTCTCTTTGCACCTCTCTTTCCAGCCATTTCCTTTTCGAACTGCGAACAAGAAATACTCGTGTTATCATGATAGGAAATTATTTAGAACACCTTGAGTAATGTAAATTACTAATTACAGAGACCGATATGAAATTACTAATTTACTTTTACTGCTCGGGTTCTATGTAGGTTCACTTGACTCATCTCAGATCGATCTCGTGACAGGACGCCTCGATAACACGGAGTGCGGAATCCTACCGTATTAACGTATGCATACTAATTTACAATAGAAACAACATGTAAATAAACTTCTCTTTTTATATCATCAAACACATAGAGTTTTTAGAATATACTCATTCAATTTGAAATTAAATCTTTTTCATAGAGTTCGCTCCTAAAGATGCTTAGGCAAACTTGTTAAGTTCGCCTCTCTATGAACTTACACAGAATTTTATTAACAGTTACAAAACATGTCCTAACAGACTCCCCTTTAATTGTTGCTAACATTTCTACCAATTACAAGTCAAAGACTCTAAGACTAAGACATAATATCTTCAAGCTCGTTGTCACCAGAATATGTCCCAACAGACTCCCCTTTGACAACGGCTTTAGAAGATTATCATCCGTCTTCATATATCATCAAACACACTGTAGTCTTCGTCTTGTTCATCTGCACATTCTTTCTTTATTTCTAGAAGAAAACTTGGGAGAAGGACACCTTGTCAACTTCTGTCTGCATTTTTCAGTTTATGCAAAGGAGAACAACCAAGAATAACCAACAATTAAGATTTCCATAGAAGCTGGAAAAATAAAATCTATTTGGTTTTTTTTTAAACATAAGAAAGGCAAAATCTTTTTGGTTTTTCTCTATATCAACTGAAATGTAAAAATACAAAATCACATCTTTTTGTTTGAACATCACGAGTAAGAAGATCATATCAGTATATATGAGATATCAATCACACATCTTGGATATAAAATCCATATAATATCAAATGGTATCCTATGTCATTCTTTCAAGCCTTGACCAATCAAACCAATATCTCTCAAGATTATCACACTCTATCTTATCAAGACTTTCATATTGCAGGTTATGATACGCGATAAACATTCAAAGAAAATAGGATCATGCTATGACACACAAATTCAAATTTTCAATATTATAAGATTTGAAACTAAAGCATCTCATTCCCAATTTCATGTGAGTTAAGGTACCATTTAAGTATGAAATACAACGTGTACCCCACTAGTATGCCAACAGAAAGTAAATGCACTATCTTCAAGACATATGAGATTTTACTAAAGACTATCTGGATTTCCAGAATGAGGAGACATCACTTAGCACATGAATAGCAGAATCCAAATTGGATTGTATAAGAATCAATGAGATTCAGAATCGAATGACTCAATGTTTTGGCTTATATATGTGGAATCATAAGATTCAGGTACGTGGATCCAACTGTTATCTGGATTATGAATTCAATGGAATCAGTAAAGATGATTTATCAATATGATCCAAAGGCTAGTATATGTTTGACAGATGTTGTTAAGTACATGTCTTGATTATACTTCAAATTGCATGCTTTTCTGGACATGGGCACTGAAGCAAATCGAATGAATAGTGCTAAGGACATAACCCGAAACTGATCTCATAGGACAGTCTTTATTAAAAGCTAATATTCTTTATCTGATAGTGATCTTTTAACACACACACCCAGGCATAAAATGAGTTCAAATTACAGTTGTAACATATGCAATTATGTTTTCACACTACTAATGGTTCAGTGAGGCTTTTAGTCTATTGAAAATTCAAATTATATGAATACACAACACTATCATTTCCTAATTGTGCAGTCTCTGAAGTTTAGATCAAAACATATAATTCAGATATATTAACATAAAGCACCAACCAGTCAATCTAAGGTAATGTGTGACTGAACATCTACTGATGTACTATCATTTCTCCTTATAACATCAACTAATGTCGATTTTAACTTTTTCAATTTGTTTGGCTTTTTCAAAATCTTTTTCAAAGAAAGTAAAACAAACGAAATTAAACCTTCCATGAAAACATTTTATGAAAAACATTTTACTTGGTTACTCAGGATTAAGCAATTCAATCAATTAAAAACTCAAACCGATGTAATCCTGTAATCGAATGTCTTTTTCTTTGTCACCAACACAGTTCTGTACTCAACTAGTTAAATGGTTGCATCAACGAATTTATGCTCACTATCGTCATCCTAAGTTTCAGGTTATCATTTGGACTTTGTAAAACTCTTTCCAAAACATTGTGTGTGACATATTCTCCCCCTTGAGCATCAAGTCATTGAATCAAATAGATTCTTAGTTATCAACAACTCTTTGCTCTTGTAAATGCCATTCCCTGTTATGTGCTATGAAGAACCACTATCAACAAACCAAATGTTATTAATAGTCCCTCTTGGTTAATCCTGTACAGAAACTTTAGATTTCCAAACATACTTCTGTTCATTAAGTTCTTTTTGCTTAAAATGTGAAGTGTTTGAACATTCTTGTTCATTTGAAAAATGTTTAGATTGTGAAAACTCTTGTTGTTCTAAAAGTTTTCTCAATCTTCTGTTTCTCCTCCGTCTTTGAGGTCTAAAAAGCCTAACCTCAGATTTTGAATTACCCTTTGGTGTATCATGAGGTTTAAGCACATTTGGGTTAACATAAGGCTTACCAAGAGTTCTTACCTTTTCTAGAGTAACATGTCGGTTACCTTTGGCGTTGTGAGGACAAGCAATCCGAATGTGACCCACAAGACCACAATAAAAGCAAGATCTCTTCTCACGATATTCTCTCATATAAGGAATGTTCACACTATAGGAAGCACTTGAAGAAGATTCGCCTACATGAACTTCTTTTGGAGTTTGAGACTGAACAAACGTTTTCTCAACAGGTTTTGATTCAGACTTCATCTTCTCTGGAACTGTTGATGCACATTCCTGTGACAACACTCTGGATAGAGTCTTAGTTTGTATGTCTAATGTCTGTAATTTGTCTTTGTATTTATGAGTCATTATGTAATAGTTTATCGAGTTGTATTTACTTTTACATATTGTATGTTGTTTTTCTGCTAAGTGTTTTGCGCACTTACATGTGCGCAGGAGAAAGCTCCTGCGTACTTAGCAAGTACGCAAGAACACCTTTGCGTACTTGTTAAGTACACAAGAGCAATTGGTCCTGCGCACTTGCTAAGTGCGCAGGCATCAGGTCTGTATAAATAGGATAGGTTCACAGAGGTTAAGTACGCAGAACCATTTGTTTAGACGAACTCAGTTTTGCTAAGTACGCAGCTTGTATTCTCTCTGTAACCGTCGAGTGTTTATAATACAAAGAACGTTTATTGTGACTCTTGTGTTTGGTTTACTTTGTTTAGTAAGACTCTCCACCTAGTCACGGGTATTCCGCAACCCGGTGCGACTAGTAGACCACTTGCATGTGACGATCCGACACACACGAAGGGACCTACAAGTGGTATCAGAGAATTGCTCTTGAATTCGAGTGTTGTAAGTGAGTTTGGAGACGTTTTACTGAGTTTTACAAGCAAAAAGAGGTATTTTTGTTGATTTTTGTGATAAAAAAGGGGTAGCTCTTGAGCACTTTTTTAGAAGCAAAAATCCCTCAAAAACCGATTTTTGTTGTGTATTTGTGTGGTTTGAGCATCAAAGGTTGGTTAGAAACTTGTTTCTGATCCTTTGGCTCGATTGCATTGATCATCAGCCTATTTTTCACTATCTCCGGCGATTTTCAGGTGACCGGAAAAGTTTGGTGAGGGTTGCTGAAAAGGTGTCCTGCGTACTTACCATTTTTGGTAAAAAGTACAGTTTTCTGCGTACTTACTAACTACGCAAGAGTTATCTCCTGCGTACTTACAAGTGCGCAAGACTGAACTTGTGCGAACTTAAGTTATATCCTGCGTACTTATTATTTCCTCCTGCGTACTTACAAGTACGCAAGAGCAAGTCTTAACTACACAAGACCATTTCTCAAGTGCGCAAGGCCAATACCAAGTGCGCAACAGTGTCTGATTTTTCTGATTTTTTTACCAAGTAATTCACTATGTCGAACCTTCAGAATCTTGGAAACATGTTAAATTATGATAATGAGATCGGTACACCTCAGAAACCGCCTAAACTATTAAATGTAAACGATTATTCCAATTGGAAGACGCGTTTTGAGCACTACATTTCATACACCGACTCATCATTATGGATACCAATCATTGAGGGATATAAGCATCCCACACACATCTATCTTGATGAAGAGGTGCCAAAGCCCATCTCTAAGCTTGATGAAGAACAAAAGAAAGCTTATGATCGGGAAAAGAAGGCTCTTGGCTCAATCACTATGTCATTAACTCGAGAATTGTTTCACAGTTTCCGAGGCTATGACACCTCCAAGGATCTTTGGAAAGCACTTCAGAAAAGATTTGAGGGGAACAGTGACATTAAGAAGAGTAAGCGGGATCTTCTCCGGAAGCAGTATGAATGCTTCAATTTCATGGAAAATGAATCGTTAGATGATCTCATCTCTAGATTATATCATTTACAAATGAAGTTGAAAGCTTTTGAACTGAAATATCCCGATGAAGAACTGGTGGAAAAATTTCTTGATGCTTTGCCACCAAAGTTTGAGATGTATACAACCCTGATGAGGGAAAATCCTAAATTCTATGAGTTAACAGTAGATGAGGCTATTGGTAAGATTCAAGCTCATAACATGAATCTTATGAAGAAGGAGAGCTCGGGAAGACCTCAGATACAGGACCCTTCCATGTATCATGGGACGACTTCCATTTCAAAATCATCGGGCTCTGGAATTGCCCTTTTTACTGGACACTCCAATGAAGAAGACCACTCAAATGGGTGTGGTGGTCATGCTTGTTATGCATCCGGATCAGGGTTGGGAACTAATCATCAACACACCTCAAGAAATCCTCCAGTTACGTCTTCAGCTAACCATTCTGCAATAGTCAAAATAGTTGAAGATCATGTAGCATTGTTTTCATCATGTATGCTTGCGTATGAGAATTTCATAGGCGGCAAGCTAACGGATCTCGAAACTATTGAAGAAGACTTTAACCAAGTGGATCCTGATGATATTGAGGACATGGATATTCAATGGAATATGGCCATGCTTTTGAGGAGGGCCAAGCGTTTCCTGAACAGAACAGGAAGAAAGTTCATTGGTGGACATTCTAATGCCAAGGTTGGATTTGATAAATCCAAGGCCAGATGCTACAAGTGTCTGAACTATGGACACTTTGCTCGTGAGTGTCAAAAAGACCGAGCACCGGCCTCTGGTTTCACCAGACCTAGCCAGGGAAACAGCCACGGCCACAACAACACTAGCCACCACAATCAACACCAAGGTGGTTCGTCAAATGCACTGGTAGGTCAGCATGACGAAAACTTTGATTGGGGTGTTCATCTAGAGGACGCCATCATTGCTCAAACACAGGTTGGTCTCATGGCTGAGATCATGGAGCTGATGGAGGCTGAGAGAAAAGAAGCTGAGGAGATGGAAGCTTCTGTAGCTGTTGAAAAGGAGTCTACCACTGCCGTTGCTTTCATGGCCATTGGAGAAGCACAGAGTTCATCATCTGAGGTAGATTCTAACCCTTTCTCTGTTATTTCTTGTTCTAAATGTCTAGGGCTAAAGCTTGAAATTTCTAAGCTCCAAGACAAAATCGAACCCCTAACTATGGCAGCTCATAATTACAAAGAAAACGAAAAACGTTTTAAAGAGTCTGTTGAAACGTTGAAAAAAGAAAAATGTAAATATTCTTTACAAATAAGTGAGCAACAAATTCACTTGGATGTTGCGTATAGGGGGTTAGAAAAACGGAACAATGAAATCAACAAACTGCAAAATGAGATCCTGCAGTTAAAATGTACAAATGAGAAGTTGAAAAACTCTCGCTTTGTGGTGGAGCACTACGAATCAGTAGTGAGGAAATTGAAGGGCCTAGGTCTTGGTACCAATGCCATTCCTCCACCAATAAGTGGGAAGTTTGTCAATAGCTTGATAGACATTGATCTCACCTGTCTAGATGAGTCCTCTGATAAGGATGATTCCCCTAAAAAGGATAAATCCTCAAGTAAGGCTAACTCCACATCTAGTGAGGAGTATGTTACTGCTTCTGAAGATGGGTCGGTTAACACTTGCCCTGAAGGAGTAGTCTCTGAGGAGTTGTTGACTGAACAGAAAGTCCACAAAAACATTATCACTAATGGTGATAACTGCATTTTAACTGAACCTGATATCATTGAAACAAATGATAAACTTAAGGTAATGCTTTACGGGGGTTATAAAAATCTTAACCAAGTAAAGAAAGAGGCTTTTTCAGCTCATTATAGGCTTGGTTACAAAGAGAATTTGCAAAAGTATTATACCCCCAAAAACCAAACTGAAAAAGGTCAGACTCATGTTCATAAACCAACTCCTCCTGCTCATAATGGAGAGTTATCTAAGGCCAGATCTAATGAGCCTTACAAGAGAACTCATGTGGACAAGAGGATGTGTTTTCATTGTGGCATGGTTGGTCACATTCTTGTGAACTGTCCATCAAAGAACCAAGGGAAACGGCATGTTGTCTCACAGCCAGCCGTTATCCCTAAGTCGCCAATAGTGAAACCTCCCAGAAGTCCAAAGCAGAATGTGGTGAAACCACCAGTACAACCTATGGGAAAACCTAAGATTAAATCTGAGGCCAAACCATCTGTTGCAAGAAAGGTAAAGCAACCTGCTGTACCTCGTGTGTCTACATCTGGTAGTACACGCACTGGTGAGAAATCTGTGGCTAGACTCTCTAAGCCACAAAGAAGAAGAAGGAATAAGAGGTTGAGAAAGCTGGAACAGCTGACTAAGACTCAATCAGGTGAAGCTTCCATAAGTTCACCGGCTGTGGTTGAGCCAAAGTCTACAGTTCTTGTTAAGAATCAAAAGAGATCCTGGAACAAGAAAGTTAAAGGTTCTCAATCTCCTGTTACAAATTCATCCAAAGATTCACCAATTTTGAACAGTCATCATGACTGTGAGTTGAAAGAAGTAGTTTATTTTGAGAAGGATGGACGACCCAAGACCACAATGGCTTGGGTCTCCAAATCTAACTAATTCTTTTGTTACTCGTGCAGGAACGTCCGAAGGGTACTATCTCTAACCGTTGGTATGTAGATAGTGGATGCCCCCGGCACATGACAGGAAACATGGACTTGCTTCAAGATGTTAAACCATTCAGAGGCGGCTATGTGGCCTTTGCCGGAGAAAAAGGCGGCAGCATCACGTGTCAAGGCGTGGTTTCAAACGGTTGTGTTAGCTTTGACAATGTCAACTTTTGCAAGCAGCTGAAGCATAACCTGTTGAGTGTCTCCCAAATGTGTGACAAGGAGTACTCGGTGATGTTTGACAAGTCAGAATGTCTGATTCTCAAACCCGGTTTTGAGGTTCCCGAAGACTGGATTCTGATGAGAGCACCAAGATCAAACGACACTTATCAGATCGATATGAGCGTGGCAAAAACCACCTCAATAGTTGCTACTTGTTTGCTTACAAAAGCGACAGAACTTGACTCCATCTTGTGGCATAGGAAACTCGGACATATTTCTTATCGTAAAATGAATCATCTTGTCCGAAACGGTTTGGTAACCGGGGTTCCTAAGTTGAGGTTTACCATTGCAGATGACTGTATGCCGTGTAAAAAGGGTAAACAGCAACGGAAGTCTCACAAGCCCAAGCTCCAAACTCAAAACTCAATCGATACCACTTTGGAGCTATTACACATGGATCTGTTTGGCCCCATAAGTATCAGGAGTATTGGAGGTAAGTCGTTCTGTCTAGTTGTAACTGATGATTTCTCACGTTTTTCTTGGGTGCATTTTTTAGGTACAAAAGACGAGACTGCTGATATTCTTCAATACCTGATCCTGAGCTTGGAATCTCTTTGCAAGCTGAAAGTTAGAAGAATAAGGAGTGACAACGGAACTGAGTTCAAGAATAATCTGATGGAACTTTTCTGTCTCAAGAGAGGGATCCGTCACGAATTCAGCGCGCCGTACACACCTCAGCAGAATGGAGTTGCTGAACGGAAGAACAGAACACTGATCGAGACTGTAAGGACTATGCTGTCAGATGCAAAGCTTCCTGTCACTTTCTGGGCAGAAGCAGTTAATACAACTTGTCACGTCTTAAAAAGGGTTCTGGTTGTGAAAAGACACAACAAGAAATGTTATGAGTTGATCAACAATCGACTTTCCAATCTTGATTACCTAGTTCCTTTTGGTAGTCCTTGTTCCTTGTTGCTACAGTATAAAGACCGTCAGTCTAAATTTCATGCGAAAGCGGTGGAAGGCATCTTCTTAGGATATGTTGCCAATTTGCCCTGCAAGAGAGTGTACAGCATAGGAACTCATACTGTCGAGGAATGGTTTGAAGTGGACTGTAGTAAACACAGCACTCCACCAAAACCAAAAGGTCCAGCTTGGGGTTTTGATTATGATGCGCTATTCAAGTCCTTCAATCTTCCTGACTTATCTGCAGAAGACGCCGCAAATGTCTATGATTTATTGCGTGGCGACAATGACTCCAGTTTTTCTACTCGTGCTACTTTACCAATTATAACTCCTGATTCCAATGCTGCATCTGCATCTGGAACTCATGACAGTGATAACAGTGACGGTGTTCATATTGTTGGAGATGACGCTCAAGCCAATCCTAACACAATTATAGGAAATGAAGCTCCAGCTGATCCAATTAACATTGAATCTTCTTCCTCTGGAACACAGGAAATGGGGGACTTAAGCACAATTCTAGATCCAGAAATTCAAGAACCAATTGTACCGGAGACGAGGGTGCATAGGAATCATCCAATCGACAACATTATTGGTGATCCTTATTCCGGTGTTCAGACTTGTCATAGAACCATCACTGAGAACACCAGTCTTTACACAGAGATATTTGACACTGGTGTCATGGAAACATGTCTGCATGCTGCATTCGTGTCCCAGGTAGAGCCGAAGAATGTGAAGGAGTCTCTCGCTGAAAACTGATGGATTGAGGCGATGCAAGATGAACTGTCTCAATTCCAAAAGCTGCAAGTGTGGGATTTAGTTGACTTGCCAAAAGGCTTTCAGCCAATTGGTACCAGATGGGTGTTCAAATGCAAGACGGATGATCGTCATGTAGTTGTGAAGAACAAAGCAAGATTGGTTGTTCAGTGTTTTTATCAACAAGAGGGCTTGGATTACAATGAAGTATATGCCCCAGTTGCTAGAATTGAGGCCATTCGACTGTTCTTGGCTTATGCCACATATGTCGGCTTCAAGGTCTATCAACTTGATGTGAAGAGTGCTTTCCTTTATGGTAAGGTGCATGAAGAAGTCTATGTCACTCAACCTCCCGGTTTTGAAGATCCGCATAATATCAATAAAGTGTACAAGCTCGACAAAGCACTTTATGGTCTTCATCAAGCACCGCGGGCATGGTATGAGACATTATCTAAGCATTTACTGTCTAATGGTTTCGACCGTGGACAGATTGACTCGACTCTCTTCATACGGAAAGCAGGAGGTGACATTCTTCTTGTGCAAGTATATGTCGACGACATTACCTTTGGGTCGACCAATGAAGGGATGTGTTGGGAATTCGAGAAGGTGATGAAGTCCAAGTTTGAAATGAGCAATATGGGTGAACTGTCATTCTGTCTAGGTCTGCAAGTCAGTCAAAGAGAGAATGGTATTTATCTACATCAAACTAAGTACGTGTAGGACATCTTGTAAAAATACAAGATGAGTGATAGCACTAATTATGGCACACCAATCCCAGTCAATCATGGTTTGCATCCCGACAGAGATGGAAAGGATGTGGACAGCAGGTTGTACCGTGGGATGATCGGATCACTTATGTATCTCACAGCTTCAAGACCCGATATAATGTTTTTCGTGTGCATGTGCTCAAGGTTTTAGTCACAACCGAAGGAGTCTCCAATGATAACAGTAAAGAGAATTTTCAGATACCTGAAAGGGAAACCCCAATTAGGTCTTTGGTACTCTAAGCAGCAGTCATTCGACTTCAAAGCCTATACTGATTCAGATTATGGCGGTTGTAACCTTGACAGAAAGTCAACTTCTGGTGGACGTCAATTCTTAGGAGACAGGCTGGTCTCCTAGCAGTGCAAGAAGCAGTCAACGGTTTCTGTCTCAACTTGTGAAGCAGAGTACATTGCTGCAGCTAGCGGTTGTTCTCATATATTGTGGATTCAGCAGCAATTGCGAGACTACGGCTTGAACTTCACTGGAACTCCTCTATTCATTGACAACAATCCCACCATCTCTATCACAAATAACCCGGTGAAACATTCCAAAACTAAACATATAGAGATTCGCCATCATTTCATCCGTGATTGTGCTGAAAAGCATTTAATCGAACTTGAAAAAGTTCACATGGATGACAATCTTGCTGACCTTTTCACAAAGGCATTTGATCGATCCCGTTGTCAACTTGATAGGAATGTTCAATCCTGAGTGAAAACTAAGTTTTCTTAAATCATTTCAATTCATGGATGTTAAATTTTCAATTCTTTTAAATTTTCTGTACAGTTCTTTTAGTTTTTAAAATATTTTACAAAAATTAAAAAAATAAAAATAAAAAATGGAGAAAATTTCAAAGTTAACTTGAGAAAAGAGGAAATGATAGTACATCAGAAATGATCTAAACTTCATAGACTGCTCATATGGGAAATGATTGCGTCATGCTTACTTATCTGTTTAAAATTATTATGTTTTTAATCTGTTTATTTACAAGTAATTTGAATTGTCAGTAGGCTGTATGCGTCTTTGAATCACTAGTAGTGTGGAAACTAAATCTAAATTACAACTGTGATTTGAACCCATGTTTGCAAGCGTGTGTGAGTAAAAGATTAGAAAAGATCACTATCAGATAAAGGATGTTAGATTTTGATAATAATTTTCTTTTGTGATCAGTTTCGGGTTATGTTGTTAGCACAATTAATGCGGTTCATCTCACTACCCATACTCACAAGTATGCAAGGAGAGATTGAATCAAGACATGTCTCTACATTAACCGTTGAGCATGTATTCACCCTTGAATCATTCCTGGTTCATTGAAATCAAATCCAGATAAAAGTTGGATCCCCTTACCTTATAATCAAACACCATGTTCATTATCCCGAATCATCATACCGATATTCAAAGAAGAAAATCACATGAAACCAAGACAAAAGAATCACTCGACTCTGAATCTTATGATTCCTGATAATCCTTAGGGATTTTACTTGATTTTTCTGTGCTAATTGATGTAACTTCATTCTGAAAATTAAGAAAATAATTGAAAAATCTTAGATGCCTTGACGATAGTGCAAAATATCATAGCATCTCAGTGGGGTACACGTTGTATATCTTATAATTATTGCCTTAAATACACAAGAACGTGATACAAAGATGCTTATAGTTTCAAATCTTATAATATTGTCAACTTGAATTACTTGTTTATGTGCTTATTACGTATGAATAAAGAGTAATACATGACATGATCCCATATTCTTTGATGTTTATATTGTATCGTTTTTGCTATAAGTTAGCCTGATATGATCCTCTGCTCGTGTCTTTGATCAAAAATAGCTTGTGTAAATGATTGTATATATCTATCTTGAAAAGAACAAAAAGATTTTAAGTTTTTAAGTTTATGCATAGTTCAAGTTTAAATCAGAAAAAGGCCAAAAATATTTTATGTTTAATCTTCATGAATTGCATTTGAATCCTCTTGGTTGAATATTTTTATCTTGTTCGTTATTTGACTTGAAAATCTTCATAAATTCTGAGTTGGAAATTGCGCACTTAAGGGTTGTCCGCACTTGTCAAGTACGCACGAAGTAACACTTGCGCACTTAACAAGTACGCAAGAGTTAAGCCTTGCGCACTTGTTAAGTACGCAAGAGTTAATTTGTGCGCACTTAACAAGTACGCACGAACATTAATTGAGGGGTATAAATCAAAGACTTAGAACTTTTCTCAAGCTTTACGCTTTCAAACCCAAAGTTTCCCCCTGCAATTTTACTCTCAAAATCGCTTGTGCCCAATCCATCGTTTCATCCCGTACACATTGTCATCTTCGTATTTCATCTCAGTGGTGAGATTATAGGCCAATTCCATCCATTGATTCATGACATTTGGACCGTTTTCTGACCTCGAAACTTTTTAGGTTAATTCCGACAAAATTAGGGGTAATATGGGGTTGTCTGGGTAACTTATTGACACTAGATGCTAATAGGTCACTTAATCGATTCTATAATCATCCTTTTTTAGTCTTAGATTGTTCCTTCGGTTGATGATGAACCGATAGTGGGTCGGAGACTGTTTAGGTCACAAAATGGTGTCTTTTGGTAGTTACTGGTGTCGATAATGGTCCCATGAGTTAAAATCGTTGATTCCGACTTAGTGGTGACCTACTCGACCCGGTATTGGAACAATATGTGATGTTTTCAAGTTTCTAAAATTTTTGCTAAGGGTTGTTCTTGCGCACTTAGCAAGTACGCAAGAAATACTTCTTGCGTACTTGTTAAGTACGCAAGAGGAAAATCCTGCGCACTTGCTAAGTGCGCAGGACCAACACTTAGAAATTTTTCCTAAATCTGAAATTTGTTTCAAAGTGTAACTACTATACTATGTCATGTGTGTCTACTTCCAGTGTTATAAGTTGTTCTGAATATGTTTTTTGTGTGTGTTTGCAGGCTATGGCTCATGCATTCACTGACGAATTCAACCTATTGGCTAACACCGAACCAGAATGGAAAGGCGCAGCCTTGCAATACAGGGAGATTGTGGATTTTCTGAACAAATGAAGAATAAGTTATGCAATCTTAGCAAACCCAACAGTCTCAAGACCTAACCTGGAGCAATTCTGGGAGACTGCAGAGCACGATTGCACGGTATCCCCGAATGTCATAAGGGCTACCGTTGACGGTCGGGCTATTGCTATCTCTGAGGATACAATAAGGAGAGTATTAAAGTTCAGAGACCTTGCCACCGACCCGACATCCTATCCAGATTACTACGTGGATGGGTGTTGGAGGCTCAGAATGGGATATGTCGGGGCTAGGGACTATGCTTCTTACAAGAAGATGTGGGTATTGGATCAATGGCGTTACTTTGCCCACATCATGATCGTGTGCATCTCATCCAGGAAAGCGGGGAAAGATGCCATGGGTCATGACCTTGCAGCGGCCATGGTGGGCCTGTCTCTCAATCGGGGCTACAACTTCTCTCGCTATATCTTCAAAGCACTCAATGACCAGATAAATACAACAGAGAGGTTCAGGTTCCTTTTGTACCCGAGGTTTGTGCAGCTCCTGATCGATGATGCATTGCCAAACCTACGTGCTATCGGGGAGAGACTACATGTAAAAAGGGTGGACAAGAGAGTCTTTGCTCAGTTTCTAAAGCCAGGCAGTGTAGAACCTACCCCTGCGCACACTGAACTCTTTGGCCACCTACTGAATGAAGCATACGTCGCTCCTGAAGATTGGAACTAGTATAGTCCCAACTCAGCACCATAGATGAGTGATGACTCTGGTGAAGAGCATGATGATGATGAAGGTGATGATGAAGGTGATGATGAAGGTGATGTTGGTGGTGCTGAGGAATCTGATTCGGAGGCAACAGAATCAGATTCTTCTGATTCCGATGACGCACCATCACAGGCACATCCGAGAAGGCCGGCACAGGTAACCCTGCCTGCGTCGTCTTCAAAAAGAAAACGACAAAGCTCGAGCAGCGAATATGAGCCGGATTCCGACTCTGACGCTACTCTACAAAGACAAAGGCGTGAGAGAGCCAACAAGAAAAGGGGCGATCGGCAAGAGGTTGCTATCCCCACGGTTGAAGAGATTCCGACTGTGCAGCCAGTACAAGTTGAAGCTGCCCGTCCAGAGTCAGAATCTACACCGCCAGCACAGCAACTGTATAGAAGGAGGAGAAGGCCACTGGTACAAGCAGATGTGGCAGTCACGGCGGTCACAGAGGTGATTCCTGTGACGGTGACCCTCCCTACTCCAACCGTCAAGGTGACGGTGACGGTGACTGCTCCACTTTTCACGGAGTCAGTCACCATCACCCCAACCATAACTCCCATCATTACATCCCCCATCACAACACCCACCAAATAGCCGTCAGGTCAACCCTTTAACTACGGTGATTTCTCACAGGGGTTCGACTTTGACACAATCTTCTCTTCCCCCATCCACAACGCCGAAGCCTCATCATCTAGGCATCCGGATCCAAATGAAGCTAGGATCGATGTGCTAGAAACCCAAGTTGCTGGCTTGTTGAAGACTATTCAAAAGTCAAAAGAGGATTCTGATGCTCAACAAGCACAGATAAACTCTCTGGCGGATGAAGTTAGGATTCTGCGTAGCCAGAGAACGGGGACTGATGAACGGTTGAAGAATGTCATGGCACAGAATGAACTGTTGATGAAGACGAATGACATGATTCTAGCCCACAGAACTTCCTTGGAGCTAAGGCTGGATCTACAAAGGAAGGAGCACGAAGCTATGGTCAAATTAGTTGGTGAACTGACCGCGAAGCTAGGTGCTCAGGGGGAGAAGGAGACAGAGAAAGAGAAAGAGAAAGACAAAGAAAAGAAATCCACCTGTGCCGAGTCTTGTCATCCAGTCGATCTGACTAAGGATGATGATAAAGACAAGGATCCTGAAGTCGGTCCTAGTGGAGGTGAGAGCCTAGCTTTAGCGATTGTGCCCATCTCTTCTGTTCCATTGGCTGAGGGGGAGTCTACTCAGCAAGAGGGTGGTGATACCTCAGGTGGTGGTGGCGGAGATAAAGGGAAGTCAGCGGCTGACGTGCTCAAGGACTTATCTGATGATGAGATCCTCTATTTAGAGCCTGACTATTCCAAAGAGGCACAGATCGATGCTCTCCTTAATCTGGAAGAAGGAGAGATCGACTCTGGTGATGACTGGAACGAGGATGACGATGATGTGGTGTTTGAAATTCCCAAGGGCGACGGGGAAGGTAAGTATGAGTTAGAAGATGGTGAGATCTTTGAAGTACCATCGCTCGAAACAGGCTCAGTTGACACGACAAGTAATGTTGAAACTACAATTGAAGCCTCCCCGGTCGACCCTATACCTGTGGACCCCGAGGCACAAAAAGAGAAAGACATGCCTTCTGCATCTACAAAGGGTCCAGCTCCCGTGTGGCAAAAGAAGTCTATCACAGACAAGCATGAAGCGACGGGTATGATCTTAGCTGTTAGGTTCGAGGAGGATAAGCAGTTGTTCGCCATCAAAAGATTTGGGGGGGGGGTTCAATACTTGAAACCCACCAGTGAGGCGTTCAACTCTTTGCCCAAGTACGACCTAGTTAACCTCGCAAACCGCGATCTGCTAAGTCACTCGAATAATGCAGTAGCAATGGGTTTGTGGGTAACACTACAGCGGGAAGCAAGATCAGGGAAATTTGAATACCTCAAGCCTCATGTGCCCAGAAGAGTCAAGGATAAGCACGTTGTGCATCCTGTGACTAAGAAGCCCATAAAGAGATTGGTATACAAGCTAGTGCGATGTGAAACTAAGATTCCCCTGAGCAAGTTACCTCAGGATAGTCTTGGTGACATGTGGTACTGGTACGTTGATCCAAAAACAGGCGAGGCTGTGGTAATGAGTAAAGGTAAGTCAGCAAGTGGAAACATGGTGCCAAAGGAAGTGATCCGGATATTTGATGAAGTCTGCTTCATCAACTTTTCTGTGAACGATCTGGAGGTACTAGCCGACAAGTAGTGCATCCACACTGACGAATGGACAAAGCTTCTCTCTGCCAAATACGACAAGTTGATCAAGTTCTGTCTTGATTACAAAAAGAAGATGGAAGCTAAGGAGCAGATGCTGTGAAGACTGAAGACCGAAGACTGAAGACGATGAAGATCCCGAGCTGTTGTCAAGGGGGAGTTTGTTGATGCACTTTCATGTGACAACACTCTGGATAGAGTCTTAGTTTGTATGTCTAATGTCTGTAATTTGTCTTTGTATTTATGAGTCATTATGTAATAGTTTATCGAGTTGTATTTACTTTTACATAATGTATGTTGTTTTTCTGCTAAGTGTTTTGCGCACTTACATGTGCGCAGGAGAAAGCTCCTGCGTACTTAGCAAGTACGCAAGAACACCTTTGCGTACTTGTTAAGTACGCAAGAGCAATTGGTCCTGCGCACTTGCTAAGTGCGCAGGCATCATGTCTGTATAAATAGGATAGGTTCACAGAGGTTAAGTACGCAGAACCATTTGTTTAGACGAACTCAGTTTTGCTAAGTACGCAGCTTGTATTCTCTCTGTAACCGTCGAGTGTTTATAATACAAAGAACGTTTATTGTGACTCTCGTGTTTGGTTTACTTTGTTTAGTAAGACTCTCCACCTAGTCACGAGTATTCCGCAACCCGGTGTGACTAGTAGACCACTTGCATGTGACGATCCGACACACACGAAGGGACCTACAGGAACGACATGCTTCTTCCCTTTATTTTTGTAAGGACATTTCACCACAATGTGTCCCATCTCATTACAATGAAAGCATGTACGCATGTCTTTATAATCTCTGACATATGGAACTCTCCTTGAATATGAAGAACTTCCAAATATATAATTCCTAGATGAATTAGAATCAACCTTTGAGTCTTCTTTCTTAACCTCTTTTGGTATCCCCTCTTCCTTAGCTTTATCAAAATATTCATCATCACTCTCATCATAATACACCATATCTTCACCTATGACTGGATTCACTTTCAACACAGTCTTAAGATCTAAATCCTCATCTTTTATAATCTTAGGTGTAACAGACTAATTTCCGTTGAATGGTGGAGGAACATAACCAATACCATTAGTTCCCTTCCCCTCTTTAGTATTATTATGATAATGTTCTAATAAGAATGATGAATTTCCAAAGCTTTCTAACTTTCTATGCAATCTAATTACCTCTGCTTTAGATTCAGCTAGTTCCTTATCTTTCTCAACAAGATCATTATTTCTTTTCTCAATTTCAGCAAAGGACATATCCAGGTGATATGGCTGCTCTTTGATCTTCAATGTCAGAGAATTTATATCCCTCTTCAGTGATTCTATTCTCTCAATACACACATTCTCGTTATCCTTTAGTTTCTGATTTACCGTGTGCATCGATTTTACAAATGAGGTTTACGTTGTCATCCATAACCCTCATCATTTTATCCTTTACTGAAACACAGTTAGAACAAAACATTTCAGAGTTAGAAACTAACGTATCCTTTTCTTCTAAATAAGATGCACCAGGAGCCATGAATACGTCATCATCAGCTTCACCCTTTTGAGCAACAATGACAGGCTCTGTATCAATTTCTGATTCACTCAGATCATCTTCAACTGTCTGAAAGCTTTCTTCAGTCATCACATCAGTCTCAGTAGATTGAGTACTTTCACCAGAACAAATACTATCACTATCAGTTAAATCTGTAGAAGAATCACATTGAGAATCACCCTGCTTCTCCAATACTTCTTTGATCAAGACCACAAACGCTTGAGAAGATGCTTCACCCTTTTTCTTCAATACTTCCCATAGATCTCTTGAAGTAGGACACTTCCCGAGACTATGAATGATTTCTTTTGGTAAAGACATCGTTAAAGTTTCACATGTTTTCATCTCTCGATCAAACTTCTACTTTTCTACTTTAGTTAGAGCTGTCACTAGTTTAGGAACATCACGAAATTCCAGAAAGTCAAAAGTAGGATGCACATATCCTTCTGTTATTGGTCTCCAAAAATTTTCACCAGTTTCTGATACGAACTGTTCGAACCAGACATTCCAAGTACTGTAATCTGATATGCACAAAAGCCTCGGTGGCATAGATCCAATCTCATTATCATCATATGAAATCGACATTTTGAATTTTTTGTGAAAATATCCGGAAAAAAAATTTCCGCCAAAATACTCTTTTTTTTTTTAATTTCAAAATTTCAAAATTTCAAAAATGATTCAAAACAACTATATAACTTTCCCTAAAAAATTTGGATAAGAAGATATTTCCCGCCAAAATAGATAAGATGATTTTTTTTAAGAACACAAGCAAACTACATAAGTTCGGCTGATCTGCCTGAGTGAACTTATTAAGTTCGCCTCCCTAAGTTCGCCTGCAACAAATATCAGCTAGTTCACTTGCTTCAGCTGTAACAAACTCAGCAACCCAAACACGAACTCATAGCGCTGAAAATCATCATTTCTCACAGATTTGAAGGAATTGGAAGAAATTGGACCGTAGGATTGGTATTTTATGAATTAGAACACTTCTATCCGATTAATTTCACCAAAATCCACCTCAAATCCATGAATTCAGCAGTAAAATCAGCTTTAAGAACTTGAAAACTCCATGGATACAAAAACTTCTAAAAATGATCAATTTCTTGTCAAATTGTACACAAAAACGTCTCTAATCACCAAGAATCAAACACAAATCACGAGAAAAAAGCTCTGATACCACTTGTAGGTCCACATGACTCATCTTAGATCGATCTCGTGATAGAACGTCTCGTTAACACGGAGTGCGGAATCCTACCGTATTAACGTATGCATACTAATTGACAATAGAAACAACAGATAAATAAACTTCTCTTTTTATGTCATCAAACACATAGAGTTTACAGAATATACTCGTTCAACTCTCTGCTCCTAGTATTTGAACGGATTCTGTAAACTCCTATTTATAGACACAAACTCTGCAATAGGCAAACTTAACAAGTTCACCTCAAAGATGCTTAGGCGAACTTTATGAACTTGTACAATATTCCTTAGGCGAACTTAACAAGTTCGCTCCTAAAGATGCTTAGGCGAACTTATGAACTTACACATAATTTTATCAACAGTTACAAAACATGTTCTAACATTCTGAATATTCCCTGTCAGAGTAACATTTGCATTCAAGTTCAAAGTCCCTTCGTTAAAGCACATTACGTCCACTTTTTCTATTCTAAGGTATTTCGTGTTTATGTTCTAAGCTAGGACATTAACCACCTTTCTATTCTAAGGTATATAGTGTTTATGTTCTAAGCTAGGAAATTGACCACCTTTCTATTCTAAGGCCTTTCATGGCTTGGCTGCTCTGATTGACATCCCATCCTTCTGTCCCATTCTCAGTTTAGGTTCAGACATTTTGGCGAATGTCTGAATCTCTCAAACTACGGCTCTGATACCAACTTGAAAGGACCCAAACCAAGTACCTCTCATAGTTGGCAAACATAGCATAAACATAGTTCTTAAACCTTGAATTAAACATTAAACATTAACAGCGAAAGTCTTGTACAAAATTCAGAGTCAACAAAAATTTTTAAAACATAACATTGTTCACTTTCATAAACTATTAAAGGGGGATGTCAGTGTTCTTGCCAGCAACAGCCGTCCAGCCATCCTCTTCTAAACCCTTACGGCATCATATCTTTTTCATTCCTTTGCTACCTGATGTGCATACTAAAATAGTCAGCTACCGCTGGTGAGTTCAAGTGTTTTCTTTTCTTTAACTTTATATCAAATGCTTTCTTTAAAACGTTCTTTAAACATACAAATTATATCATATAGATAATACAATAAAATCTTTCTTTCTTCTTATATATACATACGTATTTACTTTGTGCTATTTTCTTTAAGTCATATATTAATGACTATAATCTGTTCTGTGCCCCCAAGCGGACTTCTTCATTCTTATTTCCTGAAGGAACTTTCTCTACAGGTATTGTTCCCTAAGGCTTATCGTCCAAATGCCGATACCCAACTTTTTGTGCCCCCAAGCGGGCTTCTTCATTCTTACTTAGCGATTGTCGCCGCTGGAGTAACTGTCGTTACCCATCTTAACCAGTTGTACAACATCCTCGCTACAGTGCCCTGTCGAGCACTGTCCCGATTTTTCTCATGGTACGTCGTGGACATGTCCTTGATGCAACATCAGCTACGAGTAGCACTAGTCTCAAGGACTATACTACTACCTCAATACTTGCTACTATGCTTAGGGTACCACTAGTCTCGAGGACTATGCTACTACCCCAAGTCCTTAATCGTATAAGCATACCGTTAAAGATCAGACAATGTATTTGACTTAATATTCTTCTCTTTGTTTATAAAACATATAGTTAAATAAACCATTCTTTCTTCTCTTTTTGTTTATAAAACATATAGTTAAATAAACAATTCTTTCTTCTCTTTCTATTTATAAAACATATAGTTAAATAAATCATTATCTTCTGTTTATAAAACATATAGTTGAAAAACCATTCTTTCTTATCCTTCTTTCTTACAAAATGTTTAATAAATAAACCGTTATCTTTCTTTCTTACAAAACGTTTAATTAATAAACCGTTATCTTTCTTATGTTTCTTTCTTACAAAACGTTTAGTTAATAAAACGATATTTTTCTTCTCTTTCCTTGTTACAAAATGTTTAGTTAATAAACCGTTATCTTTCTTCTCTTTCTTTCTTACAAAAAGTTTAAGTAATAAAATACATTTATTATAAACGCCTAATTCTTGAGTATACACACCTCCCTAAAATAGTAAAAATAGGGATTCTTGAACTCACCTGATTTCTTAAAGATTAACTCACTCTGCAAGAACTTCGAGCGAGGTGGAGGTTAACTGATCTGTTAAAAGTCATGAACTAGTCGAATTAACACTAAGTAATTCTGTCCAAAAACTCTATGTCCGAAATCTTGTTCAACCGAAATCTATTTAGGTTGAAATTTTTTCGACCGAAAGCTATTTCCACCGAAAACTTCTGTGCTAGAACTATTTTCTATTGCATGGCTTTTTCGTTCAAAAATATATGTCTGAAAACTATTTCGGTCGAAATCCTTTTCGACCGAAATCTATTCCCTTTGAAAACATTTCCTTCCAAAAACTTTTACGGTCAAAATCCTATCCGATCGAAAACTATTTCGATCGGGTGTATTCTGTCCGAAAACTTCTGTGTCCGAAATACTTTTCGGACGTGCTAGAGTTTTCAACTCATTCAAAGAGTTTTCAACTCATTCAAAGTGTTTTCAGACGATTCATATGTTCTTAATATTTTGGATCCAAGTTTGAATATTTTCATGTCTAAAATTCTTGTTTAGCTTCCATGAAGCTAGATCAATGCTTTTTAGGCCGTTTTTCAGGTAAAAATCTTGACTTTTGATTAAAATCCACATAAAAACCCTAAAACCCCGTTTTCAATCTAAAACTCATATCTGGGAGAGTTTTGTTACCTGTTTCCTGTGTGATTCTTCTTCTCCGATTGCTAGAAACATTCTAGCAAAGAACTTTGGTAACGATGACGGCTTCGGGTGCGGGTTTGAAGCTTTATCTCTTAAATTTCTCTCTAGGGTTTTGGTGAGGGTGATGAATGGGTAAAATAAGGAATGAGGGGATTTATCCCTTCTCACTTGCACCCTACGCGACCAGCCCAAGCCCGGGTCTTCGAGCCTGTGATTCGTTTTTCCTATTGTTCCTTCCTTTACTCGATGCCCCACCTTCTTTCATTTCTATTCTTTTTGGTTATTTATTTTAGGGATGTTACAGGTGTACCTGATTCCACCCTCCTGGTACATCACTATGGACCATCGCCACTGTATATCACTTCCACCTGTCACACGTCGTGTACCACCTTGTTCTTTGGTTGAACCCTAGCCTCTCACCACTAAGAATCATCACCCTACACCTCGTCGTCCTTTGCTTTACGTCCTCACATTGCTCCCACGGCTGCTTCCTCGCCCATAAAACACCACCACGACCACCACCATTTCCATCCTCATCGTTCGCTGCCATGGAACACCACTACGAACCACGACCAGTACCATTTCCTGTTCGCTGCCATGGAACACCACCACGACTAGCCCCGACGTCCACTACCCTTCTCATCTCTATCTCCGACCACCTCACCCCCTTATCAACCCTACTCCGGTTTCTATGCAAAACGGAAACTATTAATGGAAAGAATGGTATTAGCAGATTACCTTGCGCGAGTGGAAGTTGCCTCCGCTCGATACCGTCGTGAAACTGCCTCTCCCGGTCTCCTCCGATCGTCTTCCCCTGGTCCAATTCCTTTCCCTGCCGTCGCAAGTCCCCCTAGGCCGAATGGCCTAGGGTTTTTTCTTTACCACTTATTTCAAACTTCCCGTGTTACATCCGAATCCTCGTATATTCTTAACCGCTCGTTTTTAACTTGAACTGTTCAATAACGTCCATCCGGATCCATTACGTTTGACAAATCCGAGCTTTACGCGAAAGCTTTGCCAACTATGTTTGTTTTCTACGGACTCAAGTTCTTCGTTAACCCAAGATAATAACTCGTCATTTCCGGGATGTTACAAATTCTTATGGCGTGTTATTCGTATTTTGGCGTTTGATCTTTGGATTTGGTCTAGTTATCTCTTGGATTGAATTCCACCTTTCCAGAAGGTTATTGGTGATTCGTATGCTTGATTCCAGCAGATCAGAGGGTATAACTGTAGAGCTAAAGACTGATGACTATAAAATTCTCTTAAGTGTTAATGCTGCGGACTCCACAATTTTGGCACTGATGAAGTTGCTGCTGATAAGTATTTATGTTGCGGATAGTTACTCAATGCAGCTGATCAACAACTATGCTGTGGATAGACGTTATCTGCATAAGTTCAAAGGTTGTTGTTGATAGCCTTCTCAACAGCATCAAACATTGATGCTACTGGTAGGCAAATCATATGTAGCCTTGACTTTACTACTGACGTCTCTTCTGTAACACTGACACACCTATCAGCAGAAGGAATGTTATTAGTGCAGATGATAAAAGACAATGCTCCTATTCTTCTCTGCTCTACACTGCAAAGATTACTGAGAAGACCTTTATTGTGTAGTTATCTTTTCATTGTAGTTATCTTTTTGCTACTTGTGTCTATGTTGTAAACCAATAGTAGTGTAGCTTCTCATCTGTCCAAGATCAACGGCTTGTGTTTGATCTGATCCTTAGAATCAAGGGTCTGTCTTGATTCTAAGTTCCTTTATATGTATTGTTTCTCTTCATTGTATATTATGCTTCCTTAGAGTTTTCTCAATAATTTATAAACTTTGAAGATTAATACAATTTGCATTTATCAGTACCTTCACTATTTCTTATTACTTTGCATAGTTGTGATTATTTCCGCCAATCTCAACTAAACATAACCATCTTGTAAAACATCGATCCTACAACTGGTATCAGAGCTTGGCTCTTAGATTAAGCAAACTCACATTTGTTTAATCACTCTCTAGTTATGTTATTATTATCTCTTTGATGCAAATCATCCATCCAAAGTATGACACAAAATACTGGATTTGATGATATCGAAAGCCTTCACAGATCACCAAGGCTGGTGTCTGGGGAAGATTATGACATGTGGAAGAACAGAATGGAAAGCTTCTTCTGTTATCAAGAATATGGAATGTGGAAATCCATAATTGATGGTCCTTATGTGCCTATGGTAGCCTCTGCTGATTCTAGAGGTGCATCTATTCCCAAAGAAGCTTCAAAATATTCAGAGGAAGATATTAAGAAGATGGAGGTAGACTTTAAAGCTCTAGGAGCTATATAGATGTGCCTGTCAAATGAAGTGTTTCACAACTTCAGAGAACACAAGACTTCTAAAGAGCTATGGGAAGCTCTTGAGAAGATGTTTGCTGAATCTAAAGAGGTTAAGGAAAACAGGAGAGACATTCTGAAGCAACAATATGAAAATTTTGTATACAAGGATGGTGAGTCCATTACAACCATGTACAACAGATACACTTATCTTGTTGGTGAGCTGCAGTGCTCTAAGGTCAAACTAGAGAATGAAGATATTCTCAAAAATTTAATCAGATCCCTTCCAAGTTGTTGGATACTCTATACAGTGTCAATTAGAAGAACTGAAAACTTGAAGACTCTCACAATGACTGAGCTGTTTGGTATGTTAAAAACATATGAGCTGGAAATGATTCAAACCAGAGAGAGAAAATCAGGTTATTCTACACCCTCATCGTCCACCACAGCCTCTGCATTACACTCTTACCATACACTACCAAGCTCAAGCAACTATTATCATCTCATTGTCACACATGCTCAAACACCCACCTCGCAAGCAAACAACTCTCCATTCCTTCCTGAAGCTCTGGAGTATTTTCATCCAGATGACTTAGAAGAGATGGACATATAACATTCTTATGCTATGTTGTCTCTTAGAGCAAAAAGGTTCTACTCCAGAACTGGAAGACCTATCCCAAGCAACAGTCCAAACACCAGAGTTGGCTTGGACAAGAGCAAGTTAAGATGCTACAACTGTAATCAACTTGGTCATTTAGCTAGAGAATGTAAAGCACCAAAGGCAAACCTAGCTACTGCACAACCAAGACAGACTCACCAAGGTCAAACAGGTGCAACTCAACAAGTTAGAATAGCTGACTTTGACTGGAGCTTTCAGTGTTAAGAAATATATGCCAACAACCAAGCACTCATGGCAGACACCACAGAGATCCCACCTCAGGTATATGAACATCTTTGCTCTCAAGCTTGCATTGATAATGTTTTGGGATATAGAAAGCATAACCAAAATCTAATAGATCAAAATGAAGAGTTTCATCAAATTAAATATGGGTTCAAAAAGATTGAAAACGGTTATAAAGAAAAGATTAGCTGTCTAAAGAGAGAAATTTCATCATTAAAACATGAACAACACAAATCTTGAAACTCAGATTGATGATCTATTAGTTAAGTTAAAATCTACAAGAGCTGATCTGGCAGATCAAAAGGTTCATATTGAAAAATATGAGTTTGCATCCAAAATGCTGCAAAGATTAATGGATGCTCAAATCCATGAAAAGTAACTACTGGTCTTGGGTACCAAACTGAACAGTACAAATCTGTACCACCACCCACTGATTATGTAACCATTCATGAACCCAACTTCAACCAAACCAATCTTGACCATGCAAACCAAAACCTTGATCCTTCCAAGGAAGACGTTGTTGTGCAAGAATGCAGTAGCTCCACTGAGTCTGATTCCACATGCTCAGACTCCTCCAAAAATTTTGATTCCCCTTTACTTCCCGCAAATGAAGTAATTATGAAAACCACCAAATCTGGGAAAGTGATTCAAACCAACTTTCCAAGTCCTTTCATTCGATCCATACCAGTCACTCAACCGACCAAACAAATCAAAATCAGCTATCCTCCTCAAGGAAGAAAACTGATCATTGAAAAGGGCCAATCCTCAACATCCTCAGCCTCCATCCCTGCAAAGAAAGTGTTTAACGTCTGTCATTCACATGGAGAAGAATACCTTATGTTCAAAAGACACTTGAAGAGGCCACCTTTAAACACAACAAAAATCATCCCTGGAACTTCAAAGATCTATTCAAAAGAAAGGACTATGTGTATCTTCAGAGGCACAAGACTGCAAATCATGTTTTTTTTTGTGGCAAATACAACCATACAGCAAGCACATGTTTCTACTACCTTCAGCAGCAAAAAAATCTCAAGCTAAACAAGAAGATATTGCAAGACAGACTGCTACTGTAAAAATACCAAAAGCTAAGAAGCAAGATCAAATCAATCCAGAAAGTCTATTTCTCCACCAAGACAGACTGCTACTGTAAAAATACCAAAAGCTAAACAATCTTGCATCATTTGTGGTGAATCAGGCCACTTTGCTGCAAATCATAAGTTTAATACTTTCAACCAGTTCTCTCAATCATCATCCTCAGCATCAACAGTCAAAATCATCCCTGACAGACAAAAACCTGTCTATAGAATAACCCCCACAGAAAAACCTATTTTTAATATGAAAGTAAAGAAGGAGAAGTCAATGATTGTTGAACCAGCTAAACCATTATAGGTCCCTCGGGTGTGGCTGATCGTCACTTGCAAGTGGGTCTACTAGTCGGACCGGGTGCGGAATACACGAGACTAGGTGGAGAGTCTTACGAAACAAAGTAAACCGACAAGATAATCACTATAAACGTTCGTCTATTATAAACACTTGAAGGTTACAGAGAGAAGTTATGAGATTACAAAGTTCTACGTATTTACTAATCTGAATACGTACTTATCTACTGTTAACCATTCCTATTTATACATGACCTGATGTCTGCGCACATAGGGCAATTTGCTCATGTGTACTTAGCAAGTACGCATAGGTATTCTTGCGTACTTGCTAAGTACGCTGGAACTACTTCCTGCGCACATACAAGTGTGCAAAACATTTATATAAATCTGCAACAGTCAATATGTAAAAGTAAATACAACTCGATAACTAATACATACAGACACTTACAAACAAAGACAAATACATACATGAAAGTACTAAACTAAGACTCTATCTATCCAGAATCTATCCAGAGTGTCTGTCACAGGAAAGTGCTTCAACAAACTCCCCCTTGACAATAGCTCTGGATCATCTTCGATCTTTAGTCTTCAGTCTTCACAGCTATGCATCTTTAGCTTCCATCTTCTTCTTATAGTCAAGGCGGAACTTGATCACCTTGTCATATTTAGAAGCAAGGAATTTCGTCCATTCGTCTGTATGCATGCAATACCTGTCTGCTAGTGCCTCCAGATCTTTCACAGAGAAGTTAATGAAGCAGACTTCATCAAATACTATGATTAGTTCCCTCGGCACTAAGCATCCACTTTCTGACCTCACCTTTCCAATTACCACAGCCTCGCCCGTATTTGGATCTACGTACCAGTACCACATGTCACCGAGGATATCCTGAGATAACTTGCTCAGGCGAATCTTGGTTTCACATAGCACTAGCTTGTATACCAATTTCTTTAAGAATTTATTAGTCACGAGATGTCTTGCTGTCTTATCCTTGACTGTCTTGGGCACTTGAGGCTTGAACATATCAAACTTCCCAGATCTTACTTCCCGCTGTAGAACAACCCACAAACCCATCGCCACTGCATGATTAGAATGACCCAGCAGCTCTCGGTTTGCTAGGTTCACCAGGTCGTATTTGGGTAAGGAGTTGAACGCTTCTCTGGTTGGTTTCAAGTATTGAACCCCCCCATATCTTTTGATTGCAAAAAACTGCTTATCCTCCTCGAACCTTACAGCCAAGATCATCCATGTTGCCCCTTGTTTGTCTATTATAGACGTCTTTTGCCAAACAAGAGTTGGACCCTTAGATGAAGTAGAAGGCATATCTTTTTCTTTTGGTGCCTCCGGATCCACAGGTGTAGGGTCAACTGGGGAGGCTTCAGTCGAGGCTTCCACATTACTAGCATGCTCGACTGAACCTGTGTCGAGCTGAGTTTCAAAGGATGGAAATTCAAAGATCTCTCCATCTTCTAACTCATACTCTCCTTCCCCGTCGCCCTTGGGAATTTCAATTACTGCATCCTCATCATCATCATCCCAGTCATCACCAGAGTCGATCTCTCCTTCTTCTAGGTTAAAGAGAGCATCGATTTGTGCTTCCTTGGAATAGTCAGGCTCTAAGTATAAGATCTCATCATCAGATAGATCCTTAAGCACCTCAGCCGCTGACTTTCCTTTGTCACCACCACCAGAGGTATCACCACCCCCTTGATGAGTAGACTCCCCCTGGGCCACTGGAATTGCAGAGATGGGCACAATTGCTAAAGCTTGGTGCTCACCTCCCCTAGGACCGGCTTTGGGATCCTTGTCTTTGTCGTCATCCTTAGTCAAGTCAACAGGATGACAAGCCTCATTACCAGTAGTTTTCTCCTTCTCTTTCTCCTTATCTTTCTCCCCCTGAGCATCAAGCTTCTTGGTCAGATCAGTAATTAGTTTGACCATCAGCTCATGCTCTTTCCGTTGAGTATCAAACCTCAGCTCTAGAGATGACCCATGACGTTCTTCAGTCTCTCGTCATTCCCCGTTCTCTGGCTTCTTAGAATCCTAACTTCATCCACCAACGAATTAATTTGTGCTTGTTGAGCATCAGATTCCTCCTTTGACTTCCGAATAGTTTCCAATAATCAAGTAACTTGGGTTTCCAGAACATCTATCCTTGCATCATTATGATTAGGATGTATGGATGATGACGCTTCGGCATTGTGAATTGGGGAGGAGAAGATGGTGTCGAAGTCAAACCCTTGAGTAAATTCCCCATAGTTGAAGGGTTGACTTAAAGGATCAATGGTGGTTGTTGGGATTATGGATGTGATGACGGTTGTAGGTGTTATGGAAGGAGTGATGGTGACTGACTCTATGAGAATTGGAGTAGTCACCGCCACCTGGGCAGATATGATAGGGAGGGTCACTATCACAGGAACCTCCTCTATGATTGAAGTGACTGCCACGTCAGGTTGTACCTGTGGCCTCCTTCTCTGTCTCCTGCAAAGCTGCTGTAAAGGTGGGGTGGAAGCTGAATCAGAACTCGCAGCTGAAACTTATACTTGCTGCTGAGGACTCACCACCACCTCACTAGGAATAGGTTGTTGCTGCCTATCGCCCCTGTTCTTATGAACACCTTCACGTCTTTTCCTTTGAATAGCAGCGTCAGAGTTAGAATATGGCTCATATTCGCTGCTGGAGGACTGTCGCTTTCTCTTCAAGGACGACTCAGGAAGGGTGACCTTCGTCGTTATCCTCGGATGAACCTGCGATGGTGCATCATCGGAATCAGAAGAATCAGACTCTGTCTCTTCCGAGTCGAATTCCTCAGCACCATCATTACCTTCTTCTTCGTCTCCACCATCAGACGATCCATCTTCACTTTCAACTTCCTCCTCTTGTTGTTGTTGTTGGTCATCTGAATGCTCACTCAATTCTGGCTCCGAATCGTGACTATACCATCTCCAGTCACTTGGTGTCACGTACGCTTCATTTATAAGGTGGCCAAAGAGTGCTGTGTGCGCAGGGGTAGGATCTACACTGCCTGGCTTAAGGAATTGTGCGAACACCCTCTTGTCCACCCTTTTCACTTTCAATCTCTACCTTGTAGCAGGTAGGTTTGGCAACGCATCGTTTATCAGAAGTTACACAAACCTAGGGTATAGTAAGAACTTGAACCTCTCAACTGTGTTACTCTGATCATTGATGGCTTTGAATACGTAGCGTGAGAAGTTGTAGCCCTTTTTGAGAGATAAGCCAACCATGGCTACTGCAGCAAGGTCATGACCCATTGCATCCTTTCCAGATTTTCTTGAGGAGATGCACATGATCATGGCGTGGGCAAAATATCTCCATTGGTCAAGTACCCACATTTTCTTTTACGAAGCATAGTCTCTCGCACAGTCATATCCCATACGTTGCCTCCAACAGCCATCCACAAAGTAGTCTGGATAGGCTGTCGGTCGGTCGAGAGATCTCAGAATTGCAGGACCCTTCTAATTGTATCTTCAGAGAAGGCGATGTCATGACCAGCCACGGTAGCCCTTATAACATTGGGTGTTACCGTACAATCATGCTCCGTAGTCTCCCAAAATTGCTCCAAATAAGGTCTTGAAACGATTGGGTCTGCAGAAATAGCGTAGCTGATTCTTGAACGGTTCAAGAAATCAACTATCTCGCGGTACTGTAGAGCAGCACCCTTCCATTCTGGTTGAGTATTAGCTAACAGATTGAATTCATTCGTAAACGCCCGAGCCATAATCTGCAAAAACACACAGAAAACATAATCAGAACAACAAGTTTCATTGGAAATGAATAAACATGACGCAGTATAGCAGTTACTCTTTGAACTGAAATTTCAGACTTAGAAATTTTCCCAAGTGTTGGTCCTGCGTACTTAGCAAGTACGCAGGAATTTCCTCTTGTGTACTTAATAAGTACGCAAGAATTACTTCTTGCGTACTTGCTAAGTGCGCAAGAAGCATACTTGTTTAACAAAAAGTCAGAAGTTGTCATAATCAACCGATGTTAAAAAAGGAGGTGGATTAGGTCACCACAAGGTCGGAATCAGTGATCACGACCTATGGGACCAACCTTCACACCAAATACTTGCTATACTAGTCCAATTTTGACCGAAACGACCACCCAGATGAACCGTCGGCCATCGAGGGTCTAAGTTCAAAATCAAGGGATTAATCGGACTGATTAAGGGTTGATCACTATTTCTAATCAAGTTTTAATTATAAGGTTTTACCCAAACAACCCACATGTTGACCAAAAACTCGAATCAAAACCCTACGTTTTTCAAATGTTTAAATCGGTCCAAAATCGCGATTTTTGTGGATGGATTGGCTCAAGATTCTCACCGATTGATTGTTACACGATGATGATACTATAGATGGGACAAGAAATCGGTTAGGAACACTCAGATTTTTGAGTAAAAATTGCAAAGGGAAAATGTACAGTCGATGAGTTTGAATGAGATAAATCTCTGAAATTTTTCTAACTCCTGTTTATATACCCAACACCAAAAGGTCGTGCGTACTTGCTATGTGCGCAAGCGTTAACTCCTGCGTACTTACAAGTGCGCAAGGCTTAACTCTTGCGTACTTGTTAAGTACGCAGGGCTTACTTCATGCGCGCTTGTCAAGTACGTAGTAACCCTTAAGTGCGCAAACTTTCAACTCAAATTATGAAATTTTTCAATTCAAATAACGAACAAGATAAATATATTCAATTAGGAGGATTCACAATCAATTCAGGAAAGTTAAACACAAATATTTTTGGTTTTTCTTATTAAGATTGAACTGTTCATAAACTTGAAATCGTTTTGATCGTTTCTAGATAGAAATATACACGTATTTACACAAACTATTTTTTTTATCAAAGACACGAGCAGAGGATCATATCAAGCTAACTTATAGCAAAAACGTTACACTATAAACATCAAAGAATATGGGATCATGTCATGGATTACTATTTATTCATACATAATAAGCACCTAAACAAGTAATTCAAGTTGACAATATTATAAGATTTGAAACTATAAGCATCTTTGTATCATGTTCTTGTGTATTAAGGAATTAATTATAAGATATACAACGTGTACCCCACTGATATGCTACAATAATGTAAATTGCATTATCTCAAGGCATCTAAGATTTTCCCAATGATTTTCTAAATTTTCAGAATGAAGTTACATCTATTAGCACAGGAAAAATCAAGCAGAATCCATAAGGATTATCATGAATCATAAGATTCAGAATCGAGTGATTCATATGTCTTGGTTTCATTTGATTTTCTTCATTGAATATCGGTATGATGATTCAGGATAATGAGTATGGTGTTTGAATAAGGTAAGGGAATCCAACTTTTATCTGGATTTGATTTCAATGAATCAGGAGTGATTCAAGAGTGAATACATGCTCAATGGTTGATGTAGAGACATGTCTTGATTCAATCTCACCTTGCATACTTGTGAGTATGGGTAGTGAGATAAACCACATTAATTGTCCTAACGACATAACCCGAAACTGACCTCAAAAGAAAATTATTGCCAAAATCTAACATCATTTATCTGATAATGATCTTTTATAATCTTTTACGCATACACACTAGCAAACATGGGTTCAAATCACAGTTGTAATTTAGACTTTAGTTTCCAAACTACTAGTGATTCAAAGACGCATACAGCCTACTGACAATTCAAATTACTTGTAAATAAGCATATTAAAAACATAATAATTTAAACAATTAAGTAAGCATGACGCAATCATTTCCCATACGAGCAGTCCGTGACGTTTAGATCATTTCTGATGTACTATCATTTCCTCTTTTCTCAAGTTAACTTTGTAATTTTCTCCATTTTCAATTTTGTTTTTGATTTTGTAAAATGTTTTTGAAAGTTAAAAGAACTATATAGAAAACTTAAAAGAAAAGAAAATTTAACTTTCATGAATTGAATTGATTTAAGAAAAACAAGTTTTTCACTCAGGATTGAACATTCCTATCAAGTTGACAAGATGCTCAAAACGGGATCGATCAAAAGCCTTTGTGAAACGGTCAGCAAGATTGTCATCCGTGTGAACTTTAACAAGTCCAATTAAATGCTTTTCAGCACAATCACGGATGAAATGATGGCGAATTTCTATATGTTTAGTTTTGGAATGTTTCACCGGGTTATTTGTGATGGACATTGTGGCATTGTTGTCAATGAACAAAGGAGTTCCAGTGAAGTTCAAGCTATAGTCTCTCAATTGTTGTTGAATCCACAATATCTGAGAACAACCGCTCGCCGCAACAATGTATTCTGCTTCACAAGTTGAGACCGAAACCGTTGACTGCTTCTAACACTGCCAGGAAACCAGTCTGTCTCCTAAGAATTGACATCCACCAGAAGTTGACTTTCTGTCAAGGTTATAACCGCCATAGTCTAAATCAGTGTAGGCTTTGAAGTTGAATGACTGCTGCTTAGAGTACCAAATACCCAATCGAGGTTTCCCTTTCAAGTATCTGAAAATTCTCTTCACGACTATCATATGTGACTCCTTCGGTTGAGACTGAAACCTTGAGCACAAGCACACAGCAAACATTATATCGGGTCTTGAAGCTGTGAGATACATAAGTGATCCGATCATCCCACGGTACAATCTGCAATCCACATCCTTTCCATCTTTGTCAGGATGCAGACCATGATTGACTGTGATAGGTGTGCCATAAGTACTGCAATCATTCATCTTGTATTTTGACAAGATGTCCTGCACATACTTAGTTTGATGTAGATAAATGCCATCCTCTCTTTGACTGACTTGCAGACCCAGGAAGAATGACAATTCACCCATGTTACTCATTTCAAACTTGGACTTCATCACCTGCTCGAATTTCCTACACATCCCTTCACTGGTAGATCCAAAAATAATGTCGTCGACGTAGACTTGTACAAGAAGAATGTCACCTCCTGCTTTCCTAATGAAGAGGGTCGAGTCCATCTGTCCACAGTCAAAACCATTAGACAACAGATGTTTAGATAATGTCTCATACCATGCCCGTGGTGCTTGATGAAGACCATAAAGTGCTTTGTCGAGCGTATACACTTTATTGATATTATGCGGATCTTCAAAGCCGGGAGGTTGAGTGACATAGACCTCTTCATGAACTTTTCCATATAGGAAAGCACTCTTCACATCAAGTTGATAGACCTTGAAGCCGACATATGTGGCATAAGCCAAGAACAGTCGAATGGTCTCAATTCTAGCAACTGGGGCATATACTTCCGTGTAATCCAAGCCCTCTTGTTGATAAAAACAATGAACAACCAATCTTGCTTTATTCTTCACAACCACATGACGATCATCCGTCTTGCATTTGAACACCCATCTGGTTCCAATCGGCTGAAAGCCTTTTGGCAAGTCAACCAAATCTCACACGTGCAACTTTTGGAATTGAGACAATTCATTATGCATCGCCTCAATCCAGCAGTTGTCCGCGAGAGCCTCCTTCACATTCTTCGGCTCTAACTGGGACACGAATGCAGAATGCAGCATGCAGGCATGTTTCCATGACACCAGTGTCAAGTATCTCCGAGTAAAGCTAGTGTTCTCTGTAATGGTTCGATGACGAGTCTGAACACCGGTATGAGGATTACCAATAATGTTGTCGATTGGGTGATTCTTATGCACTCTCGTCTCTTGTACATTCGGTTCCTGAATTTCTGAATCGAGATTCGTGCTTAACTCCCCCATTTCCTGTGTTCCAGAAGAAGAAGATTAAATATTAATTGGATCAGCTGGAGCATCATTTCCTACAGTTGTGTTAGGATTAGCTTGAGCGTCATCTCCATGAACGTGAAGATCTTCACTGTTATCACTGTCATGAGTTCCAGATGCAGATGCAGCATTGGAATTAGGAGTTACAATCGGTACAGTAGCATGAGTAGAGAAACTGGAGTCATCGCCACCACCCAATAATTCATAAACATTTGCAGCGTCAACTGCAGATAGATCAGGAAGATTTAATGACTTGAATAGCGCATCATAATCAAAACCCCAAGCTGGACCTGTTGGTTCTGGTGGAATGTTGTGTTTACTGCAATCCACTTCAAACCATTCCTCGATAGTACGAGTTCCTATATTGTACACTCTCTGGCAAGGCGAGTTGGCAATGTATCCTAAGAAGATGCCTTCCACCGCTTTTGCATGAAACTTAGACTGGCGGTCTTTGTACTGTAGCAATAAGGAACATGGACTACCAAAAGGAACTAGGTAATCAAGATTGGGAAGTCGATTGTTGATCAACTCGTAACAAGTCTTGTTGTGCCTCTTCACAACCAGAACTCTGTTTAAGACGTGACAAGCTGTATTAACTACTTATGCCCAGAATGTGACAGAAAGCTTTGCATCCGATAGCATAGTCCTTGCAGTCTCAATCAGTGTTCTGTTCTTCCGTTCTGCAACTCCATTCTGCTGAGGTGTATACGGGGCGCTGAATTCGTGACGGATCCCCTTCTTGAGACAGAAAATTTCCATCAAATTATTCTTGAACTCAGTTCTGTTGTCACTCCTTATTCTTCTAACCTTCAGCTTGCAAAGAGATTCCAAGCTCAGGATCAGGTATTGAATAATATCAGCAGTCTCGTCCTTAGTACCTAAAAAATGCACCTAAGAAAAACGTGAGAAATCATCAGTTACAACCAGACAGAATAACTTACCTCCAATACTCCTGATACTTATGCGGCCAAAAAGATCCATGTGTAATAGCTCCAAAGGGGTACCAATGGAGTTTTGGAGCTTGGGCTTGTGAGACTTCCGCTGCTGTTTGCCCTTTTTACAAGGCATACAGTCATCTGCAACGGTAAATCTCAGCTTAGGAACCCCGGTTACCAAACAGTTTTGGAAAAGATGGTTCATTTTACGATACAAAGTATGTCCGAGTTTCCTATGCCACAAGATAGAGTCAAGCTCAGTCTCTTTGGTAAGCAAACAAGTAGAAACTGATGAGGTGGTTGTTGCCACGCTCATATCAATCTGATAGGTGTCGTTTGTCCTTGGCGCTCTCATCAGGATCCAATCATCAGGAACTTCAAAACCAGGCTTGAGAATCAAGCATTCATTCTTATCAAACATCACCGAGTACTCCTTTTCGCACATTTGGGAGACACTCAGCAGGTTATGCTTCAGCTGCTCGCAAAAGTTGACATTGTCAATACTGACACAACCATTTGATACCACGCCTTAACACGTGATACTACCGCCTTTCTCTCCAGCAAAGGCCACATAGCCGCCTCTGAATGGTTTCACGTCTTGAAGCAAGGCCATGTTTCCTGTCATGTGTCAGGAGCATCCACTATCTACATACCAGCGGTTAGAGATAGTACCCTTCGGACGTCCCAGCACGAGTCACAAAAAGAATTAGTTAGATTTGGAGACCCAAGCCATAGTGGTCTTGGGTCGTCCATCATTTTCAAAATAAACTACTTCTTTTAACTCACAGTCGTGACGACTGTTCAAAATGGATGAATCTTTAAAAGAATTAGGACTAGTAGATTGAGAATTTTTTAATTTGTTAGTCCAGGACCTCTTCTGTTTCTTAACTGGAACAGTAGACTTATGTTCAACAACAGCAGGTGAACTAGTGGAAGCTTCACCTGATTGAACTTCAGTCAGCTGTTCTAGCTTTCTCAACCTTTTATTCCTTCTCCTCCTTTGTGGCTTAGAGAGTTTCACCACAGGTTTCTCACCAGTACGTGTACTACCAGAGGTAGATACACAAGGTACAGCAGGTTGCTTTACCTTTCTTGAAACAGATGGTTTGGCCTCAGATTTGATCTTTGGCTTTCCCATCGGTTTAACTGGTGGTTTCACCACATTTTGTTTTGGACATTTGGGAGGTTTCACTGATGGGAACTTAGGGATGACAGCCTGTTGTGAAACAATAGGCCGTTTCCCTTAGTTCTTAGAAGGGTAGTTCACAAGAATGTGACCAACCATACCACACTGAAAACAAGTCCTTTTGTCTGTGTAAGTTCTCCTGTAAGGCTCATTAGATCTTGCATTAGATGACTCAGCATTATGAGCAGGAGGAGTTGGTTTGTGAACAGAAGTTTGACCCGATACAGATTGGTTCTTGGGAGTATAATATTTTTTGCAAATTTTCTTTGTAACCAAGCCCAAAGTGAGCTAAAAAGGCCTCTTTCTTTACTTGATTAAGATTTTTATACCCCCCATAAAGCATTACCTTTAATTTATCATTAGATTCAATGATATCGGGTTCAGTTAAAATACAGTTATCACTATTAGTGATAATGTTTTTCTTGACTTTCTGTTCAAATAACAACTCCTCAGATACTACTCCTTCAGGGCAAGTGTTAACCGACCCATCATCAGAAGCAGTAAAGAACTCCTCATCAGATGCGGAGTTGGCCTTACTTGAGGAATCATCCCTTTTAGAGGAATCATCCTTTCCCGAGGACTCATCAAGACAAGTTAGATCAATGTCTACCAAGCTGTTGACAAACTTCCCGCTAACTGGTGGAGGAATGGCATTAGTACCCAACCCTAAGAGATTCATTTGCCTCACTACAGATTCGTAGTGTTCCACCACAAAACGAGAGTTTTTCAACTTCTCATTAGAACATTTCAACTGCAAGATCTCATTTTGCAGCTTGTTAATTTCATTGTTCCTTTTCTCTAACCCCTTATATGCAATATCCAAGTGAAGCTGTTGATCGCTCATTTTTAGTGAATAATCACGTTTTTCCTTTTCAATGTTTCAATTGAATCTTTAAAACGTTTTTCATTTTCTTTATAACTTAGAGCTGCAATGCAAAGGGGTTCGACCTTGTCTTGAAGCTTAGAATTTTCAAGTTTTAAGCCTAGACATTTAGAACAAGAAATAACAGAAAAAGGATTAGAATCTACCTCAGACGATGAACTTGTTGCTTCTCCAATGGCCATAAGGGCAACAGCAGTAGTAGATTCCTCTTGATCAGCTACAGAAGCTTCCTTTTCTTCAGCTTCCTTCTCCTCAGCTTCCTTTTTCTCAGTTTCCATCAACTCCATGAGACCAACTTGAGTTTGTGCATTGATGGCATCTTCTAGATGAACACCCCAATCAAAGATGTCGTCCTGTTGAGCTACCAGTGCATTGGACGTTCCACTTTGGCTTTGATTGTTGTTGTTTGAGTTGTTGTAGCCATGGCTGTTTCCTTGGCTAGGTCTGGTGAAACCCGAAGCCGGTGCTCTGTCTTTTTGACATTCACGAGCAAAGTGACCATAGTTCAGACACTTGTAGCATTTGGCCTTGGATTTATCAAAACCAACTTTGGCATTAGAATGCCCGCCAATGAACATTCTTCCTGTTCTGTTCAGGAAACGCTTGGCTCTCCTCAATATCATGGACATATTCCATTGAATATCCATGTCCTCCATGTCATCAGGATCCACTTGATTGAAGTCTTCTTCTATTTTCTCGGGATCCGTAAGCTTGCCACCTATGAAGTTATCGTAGGCCAGCATACAAGATGAAAATAGTGTTACATGATCTTCATCTATTTTGGCTATAGATGATTGGTTAGCTGAAGTTGTAGCGGGAAGATTTCTTGAGGTGTGTTGTTGATGAGATCCACAACCTGATCCAGATGCATAGCATGCATGACCACCACAACCATGAGTGGTCTTCTTCAGTAGAATTTCTAGAGAAAAGGGCAATTCCAGAGCCCGAGGATTTTGTTGTAGAAGACCTCCCATGATACATAGAAGGGTCTTGTATCTGAGGTCTTCCTGAGCTCTCCTTCTTTCTAAAGTTCATGTTATGAGCTTGAACCTTTCCAATTGCCCCCTCCACTGCCATTTCATAGAATTTTGGATTCTCTCTCATCAAGGTTGTGTACATTTCAAACCTGGGTGGCAAAGCATCCAGAAACTTTTCCACCAACTCTTCATCGGGACACTTGAGCTCAAAAGCTTTCAATTCTATCTGCAGATGATAGAATCTAGAGATGAGGTCATCTAAAGACTCATTCTCCAAAAATCTGAAGCATTCATACTGCTTCCTGAGTAGATCCCGTTTACTCTTCTTGATATCACTATTCCTTTCGAATATTTTCTGTAACGCCTTCGAAAGATCCTTAGAGTTGTCTTAACCTCTGAAGTTGTGGAACAACTCCCGAGTTAATGCCATAGTGATTGAACCAAGATACTTCTTCTCTCGATCATAAGCTTTCTTTTCCTCTTCATCGAGTTTAGAGATAGGCTTAGGCAATTCATCATCAAGATAAATGTGTGTGGGATGCTTATAGCCTTCTAGAATTGGAATCCATAATGAAGAATCAGTGTATGAAATGCAATGCTCAAAGCGTGCCTTCCAGTTAGAAAAATCATTTACATTTAGCTGCTTTGGCGGTTTCTGAGGAGTACCGATCTCATTGTCATAGTTTAAAAGGTTTCCAAGGTTCTGAAAATTTGACATGGTGAACACTTAGTCAAATTTCAGAAAAATCAGAGACACTTGCGCACTTGATATTGGCCTTGCGCACTTAGAGGAATGGTCTTGCGTATTTAAGATTTGCTCTTGCGTACTTGATAAGTACGTAGGTGTAAATGATAAGTACGCTGGATATAACTTAAGTACGCACAAGATTAGTCTTGTGTATTTAGTAAGTACGCAAGAGATTATTCTTGCGTATTTAGTAAGTATGCAGCAAGACTATACTTTTTGCCAGATATGGTAAGTACGCAGAACACCTTTTCACCAACTCTCACCAAACTATTTCGGTCACTGGAAAACACACCAGAGATGGCAAAAATCGGATGGATGAACAATCAAAATGAGCAAAAGGGCTAGAAACTTGTTTCTAACCAACCTTTGATGCTCAAACACTTAAAATACACAACAAAAGTCGGTTTTTGAGTGATTTTTGCTTCTAAAATAGTGCTCAAGAGCTACCCCTATTTTATCACAAAAATCAACAAAAACACCTCCTTTTGCTTGTAAAACTCTGTAGAAAACTCTCCAAACTCACTCACAACACTCGAAATCAAGAGCAATGCTCTGATACCACTTGTAGGTCCCTCGGGTGTGGCGGATCGTCACATGCAAGTGGGTCTACTAGTCGGACCAGGTGCGAAATACCCGTGACTAGGTGGAGAGTCTTACTAAACAAAGTAAACCGACAAGATAATCACTATAAACGTTTGTCTATTATAAACACTTGAAGGTTACAGAGAGAAGTTCTGAGATTACAAAGTTCTGCAACAGTAAATATGTAAAAGTAAATACAACTCGATAACTAATACATACAAACACTTACAAACAAAGACAAATACATACATGAAAGTACTAAACTAAGACTCTATCTATCCAGAATCTATCCAGAGTGTTTGTCACAGGAATGTGCTTCAACAACCATCAGCAGCAACTCGGAATACTGCTGATCATGTGAAGCCAAAGAAGATAAAGAACAATTCAAAGCCTTCAGCAGCAACCAAATCTGTTGCTGATCAGTTAAAACCATCAGCAGCAACCAAGTTTGCTACTAATCAGTCTAAACCCAGGAATATCATAAATCAGACAGAACTATCAGCAGCTAAAGCTACATCTGCTGCTGATAATGTTAAAAGAACTGCAATGGTGATTCAACAATGGCAAGCAAAATCCAAATCCTCATCATCTCAGAGTATCATCATTTGATCAATTGAATGCCAGTCTGGTGATGATTCTAGTCTTATGTCAAAAGTCCTACCCAAGTCTGCAAGCTCTTGGGTCCCCCTTTCTAACTAGAACTCTCTCATGTGTAGGAACAACCAGGTAACAAAGATAACACCTGGGGGTGTAGACAGTGGTTGTTCCACACACATGACAGGCAATAGGTCCATCCTCTCAGACTTCAAAAACTTTTATGGGGGATATGTTGCCTTTGGGAGTATTTCAAAGGGAGCCTCTATCATCAGACAAGGAAATGTGTCTAATGAAAGAATGAGCATTGAAAGGGTTAATTATGTGAAGGAATTGAAGTTTAACCTCATGAGTGTATCACAAATCTGTGACAAAAGCATTGTATGTTATTCACAGATGAAGAATGTTTCGTGTTATCCTCTGGACTAAGCAAACCTCCTCTTTAGAAGATCTTGTTAACTGCTCAAAGAAAGGACAAACTATATGTGCTCGATATAAACAAGGTTACACCATCTGGCATTGTATCTTGCTTTCTATCCAAAGCATCAGTTGATGAATCTGCTCTATGGCATAGGAGATTGAGTCATGTCAATGTCAAAACCATCGACAAGTTGGTTAAAGGAAATCTAGTCAGAGGACTACGTGATAAAGAATGTCAACTTGAAGATCATTGCATAGCATGTCTGAAGGGTGTCACACCCCCAAATTCCACTAACGGAGTTTTACCGTTAGGGATGTGACACACCAGGATCTCAGTCATTAGTTACATCAAACGACACTATATGGGACTTAAATGAAATATCATAAAAGTTCAGAGTTAATGCGGAAGCGTTTAAACAAGAAAGTAAATGCACAAAACAACGCGCCAAAGTTTAGTTTAATAAAAGTAAGTGAATTATTTTAACGGTTTGCATATGAGTGAAATGGTAGTAGGACTCCATTCATGTCCTCGTTGTGCAACCTGTGCCTTAACGACCTGAGAAAACATGTACGAAAAGTGTCAACACGAGGTTGGTGAGTTCACAGGTTTCAAGTTTGCAATAAGAGCGTTTGCCAGATTATGGACATTCAATATGCATATCTATAGGTAGCTAGCCTATGTTCATGTCTTACTAAAGCGCTCGCAACCGAAGCTGACAGTGTTTGTTTGTTTCCCTTCAGCCAGGTCTATCAACTCTGACTAATGTGTTAAGGTCAATATTTCACCTGTTCGACCTCCAATCGAGTTAGCGCGACTAACGCGGGTGGGGTTTGTAAACCCAGTAGTACTACCAAAATTACCTCGCTAATTCTATATTAACGGTCCGATGTGTGTGAGAAATTTCATGATAGTGTGTTACGCTTAGCCTCAACAGTGATATCATATGAATTACAATAATCCAAAATAGTTTGCATCATGTTTTCTCCCGTAACAGGAAAAATATGTAAAATAATGTTTGTTTGCGTACCTGTTTCTCCCCAGACGGTGAAAACAAGTAAAAGTATGATTGCTTGCGTGTATGTTTCTCCCTCAACAGGAAAACAAGTAAAATATGTTGATTTGTGTACATGTTTCTACCCTAACAGGAAAACGAGTAAAAAGGGTCCGTGAAACTCACCTGAGTTTGAGTAGTGATTTGGATCACACAAGAGAAAAGTTGGAACCACAAGTGTAAGTCTCAGACGATCTACGCTTGCCCTAAAATTATAAACACATAAATTAGGGACAAGATGGGATTTGTGACGACGACACGGAAAGTTAGAATGTCCTAACGCATTCTAAGGATTTAAGAGTAGACGAACGCGTCTTCGGGAATATATATATATATATATATCATAATATAATAATTTAGGGTAAATGCGTTACGTATCTAACGTTAATAACGAATAATAAATAAATAAATTCATACGTTTGAGTTGTTTACAAAAGTTAAGAAAATAATATAAGTTAATATATTATTTTTAGGTTGTATGATTAACAAAATAATCATTTGTGTGAAAAAATAATAAATATATTATTTTTAATCGAGAATATAAACGTAGGTAAATAATATAAAATTTTATATTATTTATAGTTTTAAAACGTCACACGAAGTAATTAAACGAGTCGAAATAATATAACTTATATATTATTTTATAATATTAATCACGGGTTGAAAATAATATAAATATATTATTTTATACGAGGTTATGGCTTGAAAATAATATAAATATACTATTTTTAAAAGTGAAAATAATAATAAAAATAGGTTATAAATCCAAACCCGAGCCTACGGGTGGTTTACCGGGCTAAAACACATTAATATAATATTATAATAATATAGGGTTTGATTTTTAATAATTAAATATAATCAAAATGCGTCAAAAATAAAATGTGGGAGCCCGGACTCAAACCCGGGTCTCTCCCTCACACGCACACATCTTTAACCAGTGCCCGCTAGGGTATCGCATACAAACCCAGTTCCAATTGATTATAACAAGTCCAAAGTGGTTTCCCTCCCAAATGATCACGCGATCGAATCCAGGCCTAATCCATCGATTCCGATTACGATCGAGTAAAACAACATAGGGGATTTGTTAAACGGTGTATAACGAATCTCTGGGTGTATTAAATTTCAAAACCAAGTAGTTTAGGATAGTTTACTTTTAGATTCAAAAGGCCGAAAACCCTCGATTTGATCGATTCTGATATTGAAAGGTGTTGGATTCATAGGGCTTTCAATAAACATAGGATTGCGAAGCTATTCATGTATTTTAATTGGAATAAAAACATGTCTAGATTAATATCCTATTAACCTGAAAGTGTATGAACCCTAGGTTCCGGATCTTGAAAAATTCGATGTTGTTTGACTCAATTAGCATGGGGCTTTCGTTAAACGAATGATTGCGAATCTAATGATATGTTTTAATTTGATTTAAACAGAGTCTAAGATCAAAACCCCCAAATTGGTTTTCGAATAAACACTAGATACCGGATCATGGTCAATTCAATGATATGCGATCAAATTGATAGAGGGCTTTTATTCAGTAGATGATTACGAGTCTATTGGTGTGGATTAATTTGATTTAAATCGTGCTTAAGTTAGGGTTCGATTAAATCGGTTTAACATGAACCCTAGACATCAGATTATGTTAAATCCGATAGTGGAAGCCACAAATAGGATAGGGCTTTTGATTAACAGTTTAAGACAAAGGTGATAGGGGTTTCAATTACCAAAATGGATGCCGGGTTGATAGTGATCGACTAAAACTTAGATACGCCGGCTCATTCTTGCTTTCCGGTGGTTCCTGCTGCACTACGGCCAAAGTGATGCGTATAGAGGCTTCAGGGTGGTTCGTTTAACAAGTGCAGATGGTTCAATTGCGGAATTATCAGGCGAATTGGTGTGAATTTGATGAAGATATGATTATGGTCAACGGTTAAGACATAATCACTCATAATTGTAGTTTAATTCGCAGTAAAGCAATGATTAGGGTCTTAATGGTGTCGTGAATATCATTGATGTGCATAAGCGTTATCAATTACAACTGACTTCGTGAATTTGTGTCAAGAACATATGGTTTGACTTTCCAAAGTCAACAAATAAACATTTGGGTAATTACAGAAATAGTCCCTGCAGTTTCAAGTGTAATGAGGTTTAGATAATGACAGATTTGGTCCTTGATGTTTGAACTAGATTAACTAGGTTAAGTTTTTTTTTGTTAGTTTGACTATCAAAAGTCAAAAGGAATATGATTTAACTTTCAAAATCAACAGATCAGTTTAGGAATATAACATAACTAGTCCTTGGAGTTTAAGTTTGGATTATTGACAGAATTAGTCCCAGAGATTTAAGTTAAGTTAATTACGTTAACTTTAACTAGATTTGGTTAACGGAGTTAACTGGAAAAGTTCGGATTGTCACAAAGGGGAAGCAACACAAGAGCTCTCACAAGCCCAAGACACTAAACACAAATGACACTCCACTACAGTTGTTGCATATGGATCTTTTTGGTCCTACAAATGTTATGTCTATGGGCAAGAAGTCATACTATCTGGTGATAACTGATGACTTAACCAGATTCTTATGGGTATAATTCTTGAGAACAAAAGATGAAACTACTGAGATTCTCAAATCCTTCATTATTAGGGTTGAGAATCAAAGCAATTAGAAATTTAAGACAATAAGGTGTGATCAAGGGACAGAGTTCAAAAATCAAACCTTGAACTGGGTTCGTGAGAACAAAGGCATTCAGAGACAATACAGTGCTCCAATAACCCCTCAACAAAATGGGGTTGCTGAAAGAAGAAACAGAACTCTAATTGAGTCTGCTAGATCCATGTTAGTTAACTCAAAGCTGCCTCTCACATTTTGGGCTGAGGCAGTTAGTACAACTTATTATGTACAAAATAGATTTCCCTATATTGGCTTCCTAAAACCCTTTGGATGCCCATGTACTATTCTTATCACCTATGGTGTTCTTCCAAAATTTGGTGCCAAATCTGATGAATGATACTTTGTGGGATATTTCTCTCAATCCAAAGCCTACAGAGTATTAAACTCTAGAACAAGAATAGTTGAAGAATTAGCAAATGTGGAATGCAGGGAACACATTCCATGTGAAAAGGGAAAAGGGCCAGACTGCCTGTTTGATATAGATTCCTTCTCTCAAATATTTGAGACTGCCATCTTCTCAAATATGGAGTCTTCATCCACACACAACCTAGCCACTTCATCAATTGATGACTACAGATTAGGCTTCAATGGTCCATCTATAAGAATCAAAAGACCATCCATTGATCCTCCATCTGTTGTTGATGCTATTGAAGCCAGTGGAACCAGAACAAGCAACTCAAATGTCACGAGCAACAGTCTCTCTGATAATGAAGATCAAGATGAAGGTATTGCATCTGATGCTGTTGATGTTGATGATACTGCTAATGCTGTTGATATACTGATGCTGCTGATGTTGTTGATGCTGCTGACAACTCACTTGAAGATGCTGTTGCAGTTGAAGACAATTCGGCAAACAACCCTCTTGAAAATGTTCCTGATCAAAACCAAAGCAATCTTGACCAAGAAATCCGGATGGATGTTGTTCCAGCCCAAAAATTTAATAGAACACATCCTCTAGAGAATCATTGGTTCAGTTCAACAAGGAGTTCAGACAAGAAGAAAGTCACATGAAGCCATTATCTGTCTGTACTCCTGTTTTCTATCTCAAGTTGAACCAAAGAAGATAGATGAAGCACTGCGGCACATCAGCTGGATTGAAGCAATGAAGGAAAAGCTTCTGCATTTCAAGAGACAAGAAGTGTGGAACCTAGTTGATCTATCACCCGGACAAACTTCTATAGGCACAAGGTGGGTCATTAGAAACAAAGAAGATGAAAGAAGGATTGTAATCAAGAACAAAGCCAGACTTGTAGCTCCGGGCTACACTCAAGAAGAGGGAATTGATTATGACGAGGTATTTGCACCTGTTGCAAGGCTGGAGGCAATCAGAATCTTCCTAGCATATGCTGCATCCAAGAGCTTTACTGTCTATCAGATGGATGTTAAGAGTACTTTTCTATATGGGAAGATTGGTGAGGAAGTCTACGTTAGACAGCCTCCTGGCTTTGTAGATCCCTCACATCCTAACAAAGTGTTCAAATTAGATAAAGCTCTGTATCGGGTACATCAAGCCCCAAGAGCCTGGTATGAAACCTTGTCCGGATATCTACTCAGCAAAAACTTCAGAAGAGGTGCCATTGATCAGACTTTGTTTATCAAAGATGAAGGGGGAGAAATTCTACTGGTACAAATCTATGTTGATGACATCATCTTTCGATCAACAAAGAAGAAGTTATGCAAAGACTTTGAGATCATAATGCACTCAAAGTTTGAAATGAGTTCAATGGGTGAACTAAATTTCTTTTTGGGTCTCCAAGTCAAACAAGTTCTAAATGGAATCTTCATCAGCCAATCTAAATATGTCAAAGGCATTTTGGACATATTCAAACTGGCTGATTGCTCTGCTGCAAGAACTCCAATTCAAGTGCATCAACAACCGTCCCTAGCAAAAAATGTTCAAGACACTGATCAACATCAGTACATGGCAATGATTGGATCACTCATGTACCTGACTGCCTCCAGATAAGATATCACGTTTTCAGTATGTCTATGTGCAAGATTTCAAGCAGCTCCAAAGACCTCTCACCTCCAAGTTGTCAAGAGAATTTTTAGGTACCTAAAGGGAGCTCCAAGACTAGGGCTTTGGTACTCCAAAAATGATAAATTCAATTTTTATGCATACACTGACCGTGATTATGGAGTGTCACACCCCAACGGATGGAGGAATACGTCGTGGCGGGACACGGAGACTGTTCATAAGCACATGATCAAACTAGATTTCATATAATTATTAAATCAAGGTTTCATGACATAAGTTCAAACAAAATCCAAAACAAAAATACATCAAATTGTTCAATTCATTATTCAATCTAGGTCCAAATCCTAAGTGGGGCATCTTGCATATGATCTCAAACATTTGCACCTGAAACATGATAAAAACAAGGTCAACTAAAAATAGTTGTTGAGCATACATAGGTTTTGACTCTACAAATAGTTTCAAATTGTTGTGTATAATTCACATGTAACATGGTATAAATAGGCAATTATGGAGAACCAGTATAGTAAATCGGGTGCAAAATCAAACCTTGTGACATGTTAGGCATAACACTCAATGTTACCCTTATGTATTGTCGGTAAGAAATCACCCTACCTGGGTGGATTTGTCAAATGCAATAGATCTATCATTGTTTCCGTTTGCTTGTATGGAGTTAATTATTGTACTTGTTATAAATGTAGTTTAGCTCATACTGTCCAAGCATAAGGCACAAAGATACACACATGTACATGATGTTTGAATTGTATAAATTGCAAATAGTTCAATTGTAATCATGTTTCACCCCAAAAATGAAAAAATATAAAATGTGGGGCTATGTAACTCAACTGGTATGACTAGTGTAAGTAATAAATACATGAATATGACCGAACTACACGTGTCCTAAAATATGTAAGGACGTAAGTTCTATGAAATGTTATGCTTGATTATGCGATCAATCCACCCAACTCGACTCTTTTTAAAAAGTATTTATCTTTTTGGGTTCGACCATGTTTGACTTGACAACACGTTGGTGACTTGTTAGAATAGATAAAATATATATATATATATATATATATATTTCCCAAAAATAAATATTAATAATAGATCGTATGATGGAAATCATGCATGTCATACAATATTCCTTTGATATGTTAAAATATATATATTTTGATGGTGGAAATATTATACAAATATCCAAATTTTATTTAGTTATGTTTAAAGACATATGCATGCAAATAAATAAAGTATTTTTAATCATCCATGAGTTAAAAATAGATGTATGAATAGTAATAAAAATAGTTTCATTATCAACAATACTATAAAGATAAAAGAACCCGGTTTTTGATTCAACAAGGTTTCCTTAAATTGAAAACAATTCTAATGTCTTTATGTAGTAAAACAATGATGATCTAAATATAAAATATACTTATATTTTATATAGATATACTCTTTGTAAATTGAAATAAAAAATATCTATGTCTAGTATAAAACCCATTTTTGATAATAGAAATATGATCCATCAACATGCATTTGATCAAAATGATGATCCATCAACATGCATGTATCATCTAAGATATATCAAAGCAAGAAATCATAAAAAGAAAGTATACAAACTAGTTTTTAGATGATGCATGTTACATATTTAGATTCTTTATACAAAAGAATGTAAGTTTTTGTTAGGTGTTATGACTTAAACACAATAGGTTGAAACAGGTAAATAAAAGTTAAATAAGATGAGTTTCTTACTTAGAAGGATTGAAAAAGATGAAGGCTTGATCCTAGCACTTGAGAAATCACCAAATGAGGCTTAAACACTTGAATCTTTGAAATAAAATGGTGGTTGTATGTGTGTGTGTTGGTGGCCGAAAATGGCAAAGAGGGAGTGAGAAGAGAGCTTTGCTCTTGAGTAGGAGGAAGAAATGGTGTGAAAATGAAGTGAGGGTGAGGGGGTATTTATAGTGTGGGAGGAGAGAGAAATTCAGGATTTTAAATAAATAAAAAGAAAATAATTATTTAATGAGGGGTGGTGGATGGAAGTGGATTGGTGGTGTAGGGAGGTGGAGTGTGAGAAAAGAGATTTTAGAGATTTTCTAGAAAGATGGTAATGATTATGTTGGATTATTAAAAGATATTTAGAAAATTTATTTTTTTAATTAATATTTAATCATTTGCAATAAATAATATTATTTTGTATGCATTAGTTAAATGCAGTGTAATATACAGTGTTATCCAGACTGTGTTTAAAACAAAATGTTCGTTAAAAATTCTCAAACTTTTATTTTTGACTTGAAATATTAATTCGCTTTGTTAAGTATAATTTTAATATTCTAAATCATACTTTTAGTTATCTGTCTTAGTTATCACCAACGTTCGTGTGTGACCGGACTAGTGTGTGACCCGGTAATTTTCCAAATTACCGATGCATGATATGAATCGATCGAACTTTGATATGCAACAAATGGACTTAATTACTCTAAATTAAGTATGATATGCACAAGTTGTATATGATTAAAAGTTCATAAGCTTTATGTTTGATTTATTTATTATAAACAAGTATAAATATATATATATATATATATATATATATAGTAGGAAAATAACATGTAATTGCAAAGATTGGAACTTTGAATTTAATACTTATTGAAATAACAATTGGTGTGTCACAATGTATTGAACAAGAAAGTGAAATTGAATTTGCCATTATTGCATAAAACAAGGTACAGGAAAATCATGGATGTTACAGTATCCCCAAGTTTAAAGAATTTCATCCCGAAATTCAACTAGTGGAGGCTACTGAATCCGGAAAGAGATGCGGGTACTTGAGCTTCATTTGGTCCTCACGTTCCCAAGTAAACTCTAGGCCACGTTTAGATTCCCAACGGACTTTGACAATTGGAATACGGCTTCGCTTGAGTTGCTTTATCTCACGATCCATAATCTCCATGGGTTTTTCAACAAAGTGCATCGTGTCGTCAATGTGCACTTCGTCAGGTGGAATGTGAGGATTCTCGTCAGCTAAGCAGTTCTTTAAGTTGGATACGTGAAACGTTGGATGCACATTGTTAAGTTCTTGAGGTAACTCGAGTCTGTAAGCCACTTTTCCAATCCTTTCAAGGATTTTGAATGGACCAACATAGCGAGGTGCTAGCTTACCTTTCTTCCCAAATTGAACCATGCCCTTCCAAGGAGATACCTTTAGAAGCACAAGGTCACCGACTTGGAATTCCAAGGGTTTTCTTCGTTTGTCGGCATAGCACTTTTGTCGGCTTCTCTGTCACACCCCGCCAAAGCGGAATCGCGAGGCGTAACGTGATAATTTCAAACGCATACATGCCACTGGATACATAAATTAAGTTTAAGGTTTTACAGCCCAAAATATAAGTTTAAAGTTACAAAATATCAAGATTTTACAAATATGACCCAAGCATTTTAGGTTATACAAGAAAAATCTTCAAAAGTAGTATCCACCATGTATGCATGAACCCTACGTAATATTACCCTTGTTGCCGTGTTTAATTTCCTGAAAAACATACTTGAAAGTTTCAAAATGAGGTCGGTGAGTTCACAGGTTTTAAGCAATCACGCTTTAAAAATCAATTTGTACGAAAACAATACCAAGTGTATATGATAAACAAAACAAGTAATGTTTGACCCATTTGTAAACTAGCTAGGAATACAAATAATATGTACATAAATGAGGCATAACCAAACCAAGACCAAGTGTTTTGCCCCTCACTCGTACCCCACGAGCAATCTTAGAACACTATGCGGTCATTTGGCCAGAGGGACCCATGGTTAGCACGACTAACCATGACCGGGGGTGTCAGGCCCAATAGTACTATCCATAGAATCCTAGGCTAATCCATAGCTAATGGTTATAAATATGATGGTCAAGCGACTTTATGAGCTCCAAATGTATTAACTCATGCAAACATAATGGTCAGGTCTTGTTTTCTTGTTATTATATAAAAGTAGTTCTAAGTATGTTCTTCCCCCAAATTATGCAAATCAGTAAAAAGGGCCCGTGAACTCACCTCAAATGCGTGCAGCTAGCAAATAAAGGTCCGTAATAGAGAGACTCGACTACTCGTACCCTAAATACAAAAAAAAAATAATCCATCTCGTCGTGTTTGTAACTTAACAAATAATTATTACATTTGTACCAATATAACTCGTAACCACAACATTTCAGACAAAACGATAACTCGATCTTTTAAGAAATATATATCCATTCCCACATATTACACGATACTAGCACCATAAGTTGGCAAGATTTACCAAAAATAATACTAAGTTATAATTACACCATTTTTACTAAGTTACCTTAGTAAAATATATAAGTCACCAATACTTATGAAAGACTAACAAAAACCCATAAAATTATATATATTTTTAACTTTCTTAGGCTTTTGTCTTAGAAAACATACATGCATCTTAAATGATTATATTTAACCAAAAATATCCCAAATAAAAATATTTAACTAGAATACCCATATTTATATATTCAAAATGCTAAAAAAATGTAAAACGATACATTTACAAATACGTTTCTAAATAATTATTTTAAATGTTTTAAAGAATATATTTTATAAGAACACCTTTTATGGAAAAGAAATACATGATAATTACTAAGAACATATTAAGTTTTGATTTTTCTACAAATCATGAGATCCCATATAAAATCACTAGATTTCTACAAAAATAGCATTTGTCCAAAATCGTAAACTTTATCATATGAAAATCATATCTAGTAACATATAAACATATTTGGGAACATAAACCACTAACATATATTATATATATATATATATATATATATATATATATATATATATATAAGCTTTTATGATAATTTCAATTACAAAACACCACCCAACAACTTAGTTACAAAGCTAAGAACAAATATATACTTTTGTAAAATAAATCACCCGAGTGAACAACAAATCATAAGTTAGGAAGTGTTTCATAAAATAAACTCATTTTCATGTATAGGTTATATTTTTATGATTTTTAAGAGAGCTATTCCAACCATGGTGAACCATTTAATAAAACTATAAATATGTCATAATATGGAGATGTAAAGATGAATTCTTTACCACTAGCCAAGCTAGGAAAGACACTAAAATGGATAGATGTAGGAGGCTTGAATGGTTGGTAGATGCTCCAAGATCCTTGTAAATTCTTGAAACCTTTAAATCTTCACTTGACTTTCCCTAGACTTAGCTTGGTTTTTGAAAAGGCATAAGGATTGTTGTGTTCTTGTAATTGTGGTAAGGAATTATGAAGAGAAAAAAGGAAAAGTTGTTGTGTAGCCGTAAGAAAGGGATTAGGATGAGACAAGAAATGAAATAATAATATTGAGTCTTGTATTTGGTGGTAGAATGTGTAAGAATGACATATGGAAGACTTTATGGTAAAATAAGTATGGGAGATTGTTTAACAATCCATCCAAAGAAGAAAATGGCAAGGGAGGGGGGCCTACTTGTGCTTCTCGGCCGTGAGAGGGTAATGGGGTTGGGGGTTGGGTTGATTACCTTGGTAATTGTGTTTAGAGATTAGATATTTAGGTAGTTAGGTGTTTAACCTTGGTTAGTACTTGAAATGGTGTTTTAACTCTGTTTAGGTTCCTTTACGACTTTCAGATTAGTATCCTACTAGTTAGAGACTAGTTTGATGAGAAAAAAAATAATATATTCAAATCAAGAGTTATAATATAATTCGTGGAGGCGATTATTTGTAGATAGAAATGCCTAAAGGTGACGCTACACGAAGACGTCTTCGAAAGGGTTCGTTACTTAACTCTACGTATAGTATAAGTTTTAGTATAAAATAAAAAGAAATTAATCATCCAACGTAAAGTTTGCGTACTATATACGTCTATATATATGGTTATTTAATTTAATCACTAACGTTCATATTAGACGTATTATACGGGTACGTGAACCGGTAACTCCTAAAATTACCAAAATATGAAATAAGACAATGTACGACTTTTGCTAGACTTTAATGTCCTTATTTATGCAATTAGGTAAATCACGAAAACAAATATAACGTAAACTCGTTTATAATAAGCACAGATATTGACCTGAAATGTCGGGTGTCACATTCTCGCTACCCGAATATTGTCACGGATTTGAATGATTTTATCGGATGTCTCTTGGATTAACTCGGGACTGGTGATTTGAGCTTCACCAATCTCGTTCCAACAGATAGGTGAACGATATTTGCGATCATAAAGAGCTTCAAAAGGAGCCATGTTGATACTCGTATGGTAGCTGCTGTTGTAAGAGAACTCAGTGAGAGGTAGATGGGAATCCCAATTGCCACCAAAGTCAATGACACATGCTCTAAGCATATCCTCGAGAGTTTGGATTGTTCGTTCGGCTTGACCATCAGTCTAAGGATGATAAGTTGTACTTAAATCCAATCGTGTGCCAAGGGAAGTTTGAAGGGATTGCCAGAATCGGGAGGTGAATCGGGTATCTCGATCAGAGATTATGTTTAATGGAACACCGTGACGACTCACAATTTCGTCAATGTAAATCCGAGCTAATTTCTCAACTCGGTAGTCTTCACGGATTGGCAAGAAATGAGCTGATTTCGTTAGACGGTCAATGATCACCCATATGCTATCATGACCACTCGAGGTGTAAGGGAGTTTGGTGATGAAGTCCATGGCTAGATTCTCCCATTTCCATACGGGGATTTCTTGTTGTTCAAGCAAATGGAAGGGCGTTGATGCTCGGCTTTGACTTTAGAACATGTCAGACATTTTGCTACATAAATGGCAATGTATTTTTTCATACCGGGCCACCAATATTGTTGGTGAAGGCCTTTGTACATTTTATCCGCACCGGGATGTAAGGAATAACGAGTCTTGTGGGCTTCGTTCATAAGAAGCGTACAAAGGTCATCACGATCGGGAACCCAAATGCGATCCATGTAATAAAGTAAGCCATTGGGTTTGGTTTCAAATTGAAGTTCAACTCCACATGACATCTCGTTGTACATGTTACCCTCGGTGACCGAGACGTGTTGAGCTTCAAGAATATGAATTTGAATATCGGTTTCAATTTTGACACAATGAAGCATGACGTGCTCTTTACGACTTAATGCATCGACCACGACATTCGCTTTGCCGGGATGGTAACGAATCTCTCAATCGTAGTCGTTAAGGAGTTCAACCCAACATCGTTGCCTCATGTTGAGTTCCTTTTGATTGAAGATATGTTGGAGACTTTTTTGATCGGTAAACACCACACATTTTGTGCCATAAAGATAGTGTCTCCAAATCTTCAACGCGAAAACGACGCACCTAACTCAAGATCGTGCGTCGTATAATTTTTCTTAGGTATCTTAAGTTGCCTTGATGAATAAGCGATCAATTTGCCCCGTTGCATAAGAACACAACCAAGACCTTGGTTAGATGCATCACAATAGACAACAAGATCATCATTTCCATCAAGAAGAGTTAGAATGGGAGCATTGCACAACTTTTGTTTGAGGGCTTGAAAGTCTTCTTCTTGCTTTGGTCCCCACTTTTAAGGTTTACCCTTATGCGTCAAAGCGGTGAGAGGGACAGCAATCTTAGAAAAATTAGAGATGAATCGAAGGTAATAACCTGCTAGACCAAGGAATGAACGAACCTTGGTAGGGGTTTTAGGTGTACTCCAATTCTTTATGGCTTCAATCTTTGCAGGATCCACATGTATTCCCTTATCGTTGACAATATGGCCTAAGAATTGAACTTCCTTTAACAAAAATTCACACTTTGGGAATTTGGCATATAGTTGTTCTTTTCTCAACAGGTCCAAAATCAACCTAAGATGTTGCTCATGATCCGCTTTAATTTTGGAGTAGATCAAGATGTCGTCAATGAAGACGATCACAAATTTATCTAAGTAGAGTTTGTATACACGGTTCATGAGGTCCATGAAACCGCGGGTGCATTGGTCAAACCAAAGGGCATAACCATAAATTCGTAGTGATCGTATCTTGTACGAAAGGCAGTTTTTGGAATGTCTTCATCATGCACATGAAGTTGATGATAACCAGATCGAAGATCAATCTTCGAGAAACAAGGTGTGTTCATTAAGCACAAGGGAACAAACACGTATAATGGAGTCAATAGTGATGGGATTTCCATCCGCTACCTCAACGGTAAATGTTTTCTCTAACTTAGTTCGTGTTTTTGCAAGTAAGGGCTCAAATTCATGTGATACAAAACTCCTATCAGAACTGGTATCAAATAAAACGGCAACATATTGATTATTAACGAGAAACGTACCATTAACAACATAGTTGTTGGCTTGGGCTTCATTGGCGTTTATGTTGAAAGCACGCCCACGAGCACCACCTTGGTTTGCATTAGCCAATCTTGGGCAATGGTTCCGATAGTGGTTTGGATCACCACACTCAAAACATGCACGCCCATTTGCAATAGCCGGTGGAACTTGGTTAGCAACTTGTTGATTGGCTCGGTTTCCTTGGTTGACTTGGTTAACAAGAGGCCTAGGTCGGCAGGTGTTGGCTACATGACCATACCTTCCACAATTGGTGCATAGACGTCATGGTACAATTGGGAAGTGATGGTATTTGCAAGTGTTGCATTGGGGATTGTTGCCCACATATGGCTTTTTGATCAGGTTTTGGACCACGGGAGCAACTTGATTGATCGGTACAGCAGGAGTAACGACAACAAAGTTTCTAGCCTTACACTTCTTATTGTTGAAAGATGGTTCGAGCTTGTCCTCTTTGGTCATTTCAGATGGAGTTGCCTTGTCATTGATTTTCTTGGCACCCTTTCTTGTTAACGTGCCTACCTTGACGTGATTGTCAGTCAACGTGGCGGCTAAGCTTATGGCATCTTCAAGAGTTTTGGGATTTCTTCCCAAAACGGTGTCTTGAATTTTCATAGGTAGCCCACCTATATACTTCTCAATGCAAAGGGTTAGCGGTGTGACCATGTGTGGCACAAGAAGACTTAACTCATGGAAACGAGTTGTGTAAACTAGGTTTTCACCACTATCTTGGGCACGATCCTTAAACTCAGCTTCCAACTTCTTCATCTCATTCCGAAGGAAAAACTCCTCGGTCATCAGCCTTTTCACCTCATCCCATGGCAAGGCCATTGCCACATCAACACCTCGAGCCCATTTTTCACCGTTCCACCAAGTGAGCGATCGTTTTTGGAAGACGCTCGTAGCATAACGAACCAGAAGATTGTTGGGGCAATCACTATTGAGAAAGGTATTCTCAATGCTTTCAAACCATTGGAGAAGGCCGGTAGCTCCCTCGGTGCCATAAAACTTGATGGGATTACAGGAATTGAAGTGCTTGAAGGTGCATTGGGGCGGATTGGCACCACCACCACCACCATTATTGTTTGCTTTAGTAAGTTGGGTTACAAGTTGTGTGATGAGGGTAGCAAGATCATTGTTGTTGTTTATTGTTGGTGTTGTTGTCTCGACGGGGAGGCATGATATAGAAGAAGAAAATACATTGATAAGAATCATGAGACTTTGGATATTGATAAGGATGAAACAAACATAAGTCACGTTATGTAACATGTAAAATGAATCATATTTGGAATGCACTGACATGGTAACATAACCAATTAAATACTTTGACACATCAAAGTTATTTAACTTCATATAACGTTCGAGAAGACATGCCTTAGCCTATATGTAGACACTCACCCTGGGAATTCCCAGGAAAGCATACGGATCCTTCGGTTGATTTGGATTTATATGAAATTCTTTCATAGACAGAAAACCCATAGTACAGGTTTCACCCTTCCAGATTGCACATGTTCTCTACTAATTAACAGAATTTAAAACCTTGACAGGGTTTTTAGAATTTTTAACAGGCTTGAGACTATGAGTATGATGTTCCACATGTGAAGATGATGAAGGCATAGTAGGGGAAAGAAGGATAAGAGACTTAGGATAGGAGTATTATTATATAACTATTTAGTTGTCATTTAGGGTTGGAATTAGTAAGTCATATAGTCTAACAAGTAAGGCATCAAGTAATTTAGCACATAGTGTAGAAGATAACAAGTAGCACGTAACATAGCACAAAATGGGCATCCTAAGGTTATAGTCTAGGTCATAGGTTTCTAATAACCTAATTCCCTATAACCATGGCTCTAATACCAATCTTTCACACCCCAACCAACGGCGGAATACGTACGGGCGGGACACAGAGACTGTTCATAAGCACATGATCAAACTAGATTTCATATAATTATTAAATCAAGGTTTCATGACATAAGTTCAAACAAACATCCACATAAAAAATAAATCAAATCGTTCAATTCATTATTCAATCTAGGTCCAAATCCTAAGTAGAGCATCTTGCATATGATCTCAAACATTTGCACCTGAAACATGATGAAAACAAGGTCAACTAAAATAGTTGGTGAGCATACATAGGTTTTGACTCTACAGATAGTTTCAAATTGTTGTATACAATTCACATGTAACATGGTATAAATAGGAAATTATGGAGAACCACTATAGTAAACCTTGTGACATGTTAGGCATAACACTCAATGTTACCCTTGTGTACTGTCGGTAAGCAATCACCCTACCTGGGTGGATTTGTCAAATGCAATAGGTCTATCATTGTTACCGTTGGCTTGTACGGAGTTAATGATTGTACTTGTTATAAATGTAGTTTAGCTCATACTATCCAAGCATAAGGCACAAAGATACACACATGTACATCGAACTACACATGTCCTAAAATATGTAAGGACGTAAGTTCTATGAAATGTTGTGCTTGATTATGCGATCAATCCACCCAACTCGACTCTTTATAAAAAGTGTTTATCTTTTTTGGGTTCGACCATGTTTGACTTGACGACACGATGGTGACTTTTTAGAATAGATAAAAAAATATATTTATTTCCCAAAAATAAATATTAATAATAGACCGTATGATGGAAATCATGCATGTCATACAATATTCCTTTGATATATTAAAATATATATATTTTGATGATCGAAATATTATGCAAATATCCAAATTTTATTTAGTCATGTTTAAAGACATATGCATTCAAATAAATAAAGTATTTTTAAGCATCCATGAGTTAAAAATAGATGTATGAATAGTAATAAAAATAGTTTCATTATCAACACTATTGTAAAGATAAAAGAAACTGGTTTTTTATTCAACAAGGTTTCCTTAAATAGAAAACCATTCTAATGACTTTATGTAGTAAAAAATGATGATCTAAATATAAAATATACTTATATTTTATATAGAAATACTCTTTGTAAATTCAAATAAAAAAGATGTATATCTAGTATAAAACCCATTTTTGAAAACAATAAAGTTACTATTATTAGAAATACGATCCATCTACATGCATGTGATCAAAATGATGATTCATCAACATGCATGTATCACCTAAGATATATCAAAGCAAGAAATCATAAAAAGAAAGTATACAAACTAGTTTTTAGACGATGCATGTTACATATTTAGATTTTTTTACAAAAAGAATGTAAGTTTTTATTGTGTGTTATGACTTAAACACAATATCTTGAAACAAGTAAATAAAAGTTAAATAAGATGAGTTTCTTACTTATAAGGATCGAAAATGATGAAGGCTTGATCCTAGCAAATGAGGCATGAACACTTGAATCTTTGAAATAAAATAGTGATTGTGTGTGTATGTTGGTGGCTGAAAATGGCAAAGAGGGAGGGAGAAGAGAGCTTTGCTCTTGAGTAGGAGGAAGAAATGGTGTGAAAATTAAGTGAGGGTGATGGGGTATTTATAGTGTGGGAGGAGAGAGAAATGAAGGATTTTAAATAAAGAAAAAGAAAATAATTTAATTTTTTTATAACTAATTTTTAATCATTTGCAATAAATAATATTATTTTGTATGCATTAGTTAAATACAATGTAATATACAGTGTTATCCGCGCTGTGTTTAAAACAAAATGTTCGTTAAAAATTCTCAAACTTTTATTTTTGACTTGAAATATTAATTCGCAGTGTTACTTATAATTTTTATATTCTAAATCATACTTTTAGTTATCTATCTTAGATATCACCAACGTTTGTGTGTGACCGGACTGGTGTGTGACCCGGTATTTTTCCAAATTACCGATGCATGATATGAATCGATCGAATTTGATATGCAACAAATGGACTTAATTACTCTAAATTAAGTATGATATGCACAAGTTGTACATGATTAAAAGTTCATAAGATTTATCTTTGATTTATTTATTATAACCAAGTATAAATATATATATATATATATATATTAGGAAAATAATATGTAATTGCAAAGATTGTAACTTTTAATTTAATACTTATTGAAATAACAATTGGTGTGTCACAATGTATTGAACAAGAAAGTGAAATTGAATTTGTCCTTATTGCATAAAACAAGGTATAGGAAAATCATGGATGTTACATGGAGGCTGCAACTTGGACAAGAAATCCACATCAGGAGGATGTCAATTAATGGAAGGAAGACTTATCTCATGGCAATGTAAGAAGCAAACATGTGTGTCAACATCAACAGTAGAAGCTAATACATTGCAGCTTCAAGTTGCTGTGCTCAAGTGATTTGGATTCAAAATCAGATGCTAGACTATGGACTGACATTCATGTCAACTCCCATTCAAATTGACAATAAGAGTGCTATCTCAATCACCAACAATCCTGTGCAGCACTCCAAGACAAAATACATTGACATCAGGCATCATTTCATTAGAGATCAAACTAAGAAAAGGAGAATCATTTGAACCAAAGTTCATACCAATTAGCAATATGCTGACTTGTTCACTAAAGCTTTTGATGAAGCTAGATTTAGATATCTAGTTGAGTCCACTGAAATGATGAACTTTGATTAAAATTCTTCTCTAAATTTTTTTTTAATATGTGTTTGTCTTTTTTTTGCTGTTAATAAAATTCTTCTGAAAATTCAAAAAAATATGTTTAAGTCGTTGTTAATAACTTCATCTGTCAGCTGCAAACAACGTTGCTGCTGATAGGTTTAGTTATCAGCAACAAAAGTTGTTGCTGCTGCTTTCTTTAGGCCATCCACAGGAACATTTTTGCTGCGGATAGCTTTAAAACAATCAGCAGCAACATCCATTGCTGCGAACGAGTAAACCATCAACAGCAACCTTGTTTGCTGTGGATAGGTAAAAATGGTTCAAATTAACTTTTAGCCGCTGTAAAAATCACTGTCAGTCTTCACCATGACTGCTACAGTGTGTTACAGCTGTAAAACAGTAAAAAGTAAAGCGTCACTGTAGTTGACACACCGACGCTTCTTCTTTTTGTACGGTACAAGTGACCGTTACCCAAACCCCTCAACCTTTGCCGTTATAACAAAATCAAATTCCCTCCTTCACCTCTTCACATTCAATTCTGACCTAACCCTCTATCTTTTCTCTCCCGCATTCAAGCATTCAAAGCTCCCTGCACCCTTAACCAACATTCAAAAGCTTCCACTTTCCCTCCTCTCATCATCACCATGGCAAACCTTGACATACACAACCCCGATGATAAATTATCAACATACCATAACCTTACGTCATATCTAGTAAATGGGAAGAAATCTGAGGGGTTTGATGACATGATTGACTTCCTGTGTCGATCAAAGATACACTTCACCCTAACCGTCAACCCAAAAATCTACATATCCCATATGGAAGATTTCTGGAACTCCGCCTCTTATTCCATTGAACAGGGGATTCCTTGAATCAAGGCCAAAGTGGATGGCAAAGACATCACTTTAACTGAAGCAACACTTAGAAAACATCTAAAGCATCAAGATGAAGGTTCTCCCAACTCCTACACCAAAAATGAATACATGAGGACCTTTGTATCCATAGGGTACACTGGAAATCAAGAAGAGTACACCATTGAGAAAGCTCTGTTGGGTCCTCCCTGGAAGTACCTTTTCCACACTCTTCTTCAATGCATATCTTAAAAAAGGAGTGGATGGCATCAACTTAATTATGGACTGGCATCTGTAGTTCATGGTCTGGTAACTGGATTGCCCTTCAATTTCTCTCACTTAATCTTTAAAAGTTTGAGATATAACCTTCAAGACATAGGGGCAAAACAAGCCTTTTACATGTACCCCAGCTTCTTGCAGGAAATTTTCAATAATGAACTAAAAGATCTTTCCAAAACTGCAAGAATCTATATGATTGAGGGACATAAAAATAACATTTTTAAAGTTACGAGAACTGTTTCACAAAAGTTCTCAGGGTCAATGTTCAATTGTTATCTAAAATGAGGAACATATAAAGTACCCAGGGTGACAGTTCAGCAGCCCCAACTGATACTGATCCCACATCCTCCACTTCACAGCTTGAACACACAACCACTGCTTCCCTTGATAGAACCCATGTGCAACCTCTTGACAGTGCACAGGTACAACAAATACTCACACCACTCTTCAAGCCCAACTGGAATAAAGGGCCCCAGTTGTGGCAAGTTTTACCAGGAAAAGAAAGAAGAGCAAGAAGAATCCTTCTATTCTTAGCTCAGAGGCCCAATCTCAATCTAAAAGTCCTCATCTAGAGTTACAGCACTCCGATGAGAATACCATAAGGGATAGCCACAATACTAGGGAGACTTCTATGGAAGGATCCCTATTTGGATCAGGACTACATCTCGAGTCCATAGAGAACCCACTTGAGCCTACACATTTTGTTTCTTATTTGAACTTAAGTACAGAGGCACTAAGTCAAAATGATGTACCTTCTCCCAATGCTACTATCAAGGAGGTACTGATTGACTTGGCTGCTAATGTACCTAGCCCAAGTTCATCACCCAAGAAGGTCCACCCTAGGAGTCTTGATAGAGTGGATATGGAAGGGGCTGCCACTACTCTTGGTACATCAATAGATTAGGACAAGAGTGACAACATAATTAAGACCCCAACCATGGTAACTCATGGTGAGAATGTTTCTTTTGAAACATTCTTCACTGAGAGGAATCCCAGGTTCCAAGAAAACCAGGGTGATGGGGATGCAGAGGTGATGTGTTGCAAAGCACACATGCATTTCCGTCTTGTTTCATATCGTTTTCGTATGTTTTTAGAGTTGTTTTGAGTCATTTATGTTTAGTACTGAGTTGTGTCATGGTTTACAGGTAATCGGGTCACATTGCACCTTAAACGATCAAGATATGTGAAAGAAACGAGCACGAGAACCCGGGATGAGAAACGGAAAAAGTCGGGAAAAAGTCCTACCTTAAAAGAGGCATATCTTGGGCTAGAAAATTAGTTACGGAGACCATTTTATATCGATTTGGGGTAGCTCGACGAGAGGAGTTCAAAAATCCAGCTTGTTTGGCCCGCAGTACATAAGAGATATGGTCAAGGGCCCTCGCGGTACATGAGGGACCTCAGGAATATGAAAATTAACCTAATTTCAAGGATTAAATGTTTAGGACTCTCCCATTATCATTATTATGATTTCTCAGTCGTTTTAGACCAGAAAAGGGGCGATTTTGGGGTAGAGGAGATCAATTGAAGAGGAAAGTCGAAAACTTTGCATCCGGGTTCGTTAGATCTAAGGTTTCGATCTCAAGATTCGATTTTTATCTTTGTTGCTTTGTTTGAAACCATGATGATGTCTTATACTTCTGTTTTGATGTGTTTGAACATGATTCTAGGCTAAAAACCTTGATACTGCCTAGGTCATTTGATAAATATTTGTTAAAGTTCGTATTTTTATCTTTTTTGGAGTCGTTTGATGGTTTAATTGATTTTGTAAACGATCTTAGTATGATTATTGTGATGATATTGCATGCTTTAATTCTGATTGGGTGATTAATTTCAATTCTGTGCATTGTTTGTAGATGTCTTCTAGTTTGAACAGCGTATCTAAGTCATAGATCTTGGGGTTTGTGTGGTTTGCTAGACTTAGTAGCCATAGGAGTTGTGATTGACTGCTGATTAGAATTGAGTGCTCTTCCTAGTTCAATACCCGAGAGATGAGGATTAGTTGTCTAGTCTTCGTCATTAGGAATCCGAGTGTTAACAGTCTGAGAGGACATTAGTATCAGGTGTCTAGTGGTTATTGCTAGGTCAAATCATAGTGTTTTCCTGAGATTACCCCGTGCATTCCTTGAATGTATCATGGACAGTGAGACTAAAAGGTAATCTGTCCATTCGGGTACATTGTCATAGTTGGAAATACCCGAGAGGTGATCTAACAATCTCGTGACTTTAATACACTTTAGGTAGCTTAGTTGGCGACAAACTGAGAGTGATTAGGGATCCACTAAGTAATCTTTAGTTGTCTTCCTTAGAAACCCAGGCCCATCTTAGTTTTCAGAACTGATAGAAGTTGAGCCTTACGAGTAGGATTCTGACCTAGGTGGTATTCTTCCCATTTTTGATTTCACCTTTGTTCTTTGATCTTGATAGTCGGAGTCGATCTTTGTTTCCGCATTCCTTAGTTAATTCAGTAGTTTATAAATCCCCCCAAACCAAATCAATCTTTAGTTCGAGTCAGAGTTTAGTTTTATTACATAGTTTCTCTAGGGTTCGATAACTCGGTTTATCATTAAGCTGTGCTACACTAGATAGGTACACTTGTCTGTCAGTGCGGTTTAGTTCATAGGTATTCCTATTATTACTTAGGAGTCTAATTAGGTTTTTATTTATTAGTTTTATAGGCCGTCTGGACGACATCAAGTTTTTGGCGCCGTTGCCGGGGACACTTGGCAATAGTAATATTAACTTTGACTAGTTCTTTGTTTGATTTTTGGTTTATTTTATTTTCTTTTCTTTTAAGTCTTGTGTGTTTCCTTGTCCTACGTGCTATCTTGTGTGTTTCCTATTTGTGAGTCAAACATAGGATCGAGTCTTTCTGTTTTTGAGTCTTTGTTTATTTTCTTGTGTTCATGTGTCTGTTTATGCCCAATACTCGTTTGCAGGGATCACCACCATATTCAGCTTTTCCAGAGCCCGAACAAGAGCTACACGAGTGCACCCGCGGCTTTCGAGAGCATTTGCAGGAGCTGTGCAAATCCTAGGTACGTTCTACTAGCCCAGTTCCATTTCCTATCATGGGCGATGCTGACCCACCAGCGAGGTGTACCGTGCACCAGAGGGCTAGTGACGGGGTCACCGGGGTGAGATCTTCGATCACACACCCCGCTATTCCCGTCACCAATACATGGCAGATCCCGTCATATGTCATGAGCACAATCACTCGTTCTACTCAATTTCGCGCGCATATGTGACACTTTCAATATCACGGGTGTGTCTAAGAACACTATCTACTTGCGTCTCTTCCCATTCTCGCTTTATGGGCACGCATCAAATTTTCTTGATACCCTCCCTAACAACTCTATTACCACATGGGAGGATCTTCAAGCCAAATTCTTCAACAAGTACTATCCACCTTCTAGGGCCGCTCGCCTTCGGGATCAAATCCATTCATTCTGGATGGATCCTGACGAGCCTCATTACATGGCCTGGGAGCGGTTCAACACGCTGTTGAGCCGATGTCCCCAACATGGTCTTTCAGACTGGGCGATAGTGGAGAAGTTCCACAATGGTCTCATATTCGAGAAGCAGTAAATGTTCAACACAGCTGCGGGAGGCCATATCATGGATAAGCTCGAGCCAGACGAGTGTGAGGAGATGTTCGAGAACTTCGCTCTGGCGGAACATCAGCAGCCATCTACTAGGACTTCCATTCCTAGTGCTTGAGCACCAACCTCTTCTCCTAGAGGTGTGCATCAAGTCACTCCTGATACTAGCATGGCTGCTTCACTTGCATCTATGGCAAACGAGATCAAGGAGCGCAAGCTCAACGCTCAGTGGTGTGAAGTGTGCAGGGGAGGCCACGACACCAGGGATTGCCCCGTGAATCATCAGGAGCAGGTGAGCTTTGCTGGCAACCAGAACCAGAACCGAGGGTACAACATTTACAACAATACTTATGGCTCGGGATGGTCGCCAGCATCTGTATGGAGGAGCTGAAGCAGGAGCAAGTTTGGGAAGCAGTGTCAACACAAGGAAGATAGAGGAGATGATATAGAATCAGACACAGATGCTTACCCATTTAGTTCAGCAAGACAGGGACGCTAAGCAGAGACTGGATGCCCACGACACTTTATTGAAGAATAAGCAGTCGACATTCCCGGATTTACAGCGCACGGTAGGAGACATCGCGAAGAGCTTAAAGGACAGACATGGAGGTCCATCTTCGGGCCCAACGCTTCAATGATGGCTGTGTCAGTCATTAGTCATAGAGAGGAGGAGAGAGTAGAAGAGGAAGCCTCCCACTATGCTGACTATGGTATTCCTTCGGTACAGGAGGTGAAGAATTTTGATTGGAGAGCTCGATTTGCAGAGATCGGATCTAGGATGCTAGAGGAGCCCGAGTTGAATCCCGTTTCGACTAGGAGTATGAGGGTAGAAGAGAAGGAGAGCCCACCGGTAGTAGAAGAAGAACTGGTGGATGAGGAGATAGTAGAGGAGAAGCCTGTCGAGAGGGCAGTGGAGAAGAAGAAGGAGGAGGAGATGAAGTTCCCCGAGACTGACCTGAGTCGTATTCCCTATCCAGCGCGCTTGCTGCCTTATATGAATGCTAGGGAATAAGGTACTTTCCTTGATATGTTTAAACAACTCAAGGTCAATCTCCCATTTATAGAGGTCCTCTAGCATATGCCAAAGTATGGCAAGTTCCTCAAAGATCTTCTTTCCAACAAGATGAAGTTAGAGGGGATCTCTGAAGTCTCACTTGGTAAGAAATGTTCTACAGTGGTTCAGAACAAACTGCCAAAAAAGATTAGAGAGTCGGGTCATTTCACGATCCCGTGTCTGCTTGGCGGTTTGCCCTTGAACCACCCGTTGGCCGAGCTGGGTGCTAGCATCAATCTGATGCCATATTCTATCTATAAGCAGCTGGACCTAGGCGAACCGCAACTGACGCACATGAGCATTTCCTTGGCTGACCGCTCAGTCAAGTATCCACGGGAAATTATGGAGAATCTGTTAGTGAAAGTGGGCAAATTTGTCTTCCCCGTGGATTTTGTTATCTTAGACTTGGAAGTGGATAATAAAGTCCCACTCATCCTTGGACGCCCGTTCCTGCGTACCGCCAAGGCATTGATCGATGTCTTTGACGGGAAACTCACACTTCGTGTGGGGGATGAGTCGGTCACTTTTGATGCTACAAAGTCCGTGAAGGATGTTGGCGAGCATAGCCACTCCGTGTGCATGCTTGATACCTTCGTGGACTACCATCAAGATTCTAGTCCATGTGAGATAGAAGTTGGTGAACCCACCCCTGATTTAGAAGAACCATTTGATTGGGAAATAGAGTTAGAAGGATTGTTAGATGAGCTGGACGATTACGACGATGAGGTGCATGATGATCTGCTGGAGATGATTGCAGAATTTGAAGATATCGTAGGTAAAACCCCAAGTGTGGGGATGTTGGTGGAGGTTGTAGAGGATCCTGGAGATCCTTGTGAAGGCTTAGAGGTCACATCTGTAGAAATACCCTTACCCGAGCCTTTGCCCACCATAGTTGCTCATTATGAGGGGAGAATTCCTGAGTCGAGGCACAATTCAAGTACCCCTAAGTCTAGGCCACCCCATAAGAGAACCCGTGTGTTGAAAGATCCAAGTGAGTTTAGGGCAATGCAAACCCCAAGTGTGGGGAAGTCGAGGGGTAAGAAGCTGCTAGGATATTTGATGCATATCATCTTCGGACCGGGTAGGTATAAGCTGTGGTGGAAGGACCTGAGTGATAGAGGTCCACTATCTGATAGGAGTATGAGGATGTTGAAGAGTGGGGGAATCGGTAGACCGCGTAGGATGAAGGCGGTACCGGTTAGGATCAAGGAGAAGCCTCCTGATTAGCTTGTATGAGTCTCGGACAAGTACCTGAGATGTAGAGTTTGTTTGCACTACTTGGTTTGAGTCCGTGTCTTTTATGTGTTTTTTGGTATATGAGTTCTATTTGTGTCGTGTCTTGCAGGGATTCATGCTCTATTTGGCTTGCGAAATCATCAGGAACAAAGTTCCAGGTATGTTTTACACTGATTTTTATTGTTGGAACAAGTTTTTAAAGAATTTGGGTGATGAAAGATTTTAAAGGATCAAAATTTTTTTAAGTATAAAAAAGTGTAAAGGTTCTAATATTTCTGTCAAGGGGGGGCCTCGCGGTACGCGAGACATGGCCGCCTAGTTCCTCGCGGTACGCGACAGATAGAAATAGGGGCCGACTTAAATGCCACTCCCTTGCGGTACGCGAGGAGTTGCCGCCTAGTTTCTCGCGGTACGCGGGAACTCCTCTAGTTTTGCCTTTCTTCCTTGTTTTCCATGGTTTTCCACATCCACCAGTTTCCACCACCATCACAACTATCGTTCACCACCACCACGCCCACCATCATGCACTTTCCATCCTATATCACCTCTATCACCATAATCATCCAGCACATTCCCCATCACCGTCATCCAATATCACCATTCACATTCATATCATCCACTTCGACCACCGACCATGGGAGATTTAGAAACCGTTTCATGACCGATGTTCTACCTTGTTGTGGCATTCATGTCTATGTGTTTGCCACACACCGAGTACGTTTTTCTATTATCTATCTTGAGTCTTTAATCTTTAAGTTTCAGTTTGATTCAGTCGAGTCTTTTTATTTTAATTTGAGTCAGTTTAATGCTCTGGGTTTGTTGTGAGGTTTATTTTGTAGGTTTTATCATTCCGCCCGTACTCAATCTCCATTCAGGCGGGATAGATTAGCACTTATATGAAGTTTGTAAAGGCAACCCAACAGTCTATGCAACCGCGACAGAAATGCTATACAGTGCACATAAGGATGAAGGAAGCTGGATATATTCATTGTTACGTTACTAGCTAAGTCGCTTCTTGTTTTAGTTTTGCATTTTTATTTTTAGTTGTGTTTTGCTTCACATTGAGGATAATGTGTCTTTCAAGTGTGGGGATGTGAGTGTTTAGTTTGTTTAGTTTTAGTTTGTGTCTTTATAAAAATTCAAAAATACAAAAAATTTGAAAAGTTTGAAAAAAAATGTCCTTTGAAATCAAAAGTTTTGCATAATAAATGGAAAATGATAGTACAACTTGATCTGCTTGTTGAGTTTAAATGATTTAAATAATAGAAAACGCGTCTAATTATTGATGTTTTGGTAGACCCAGCCAGCTTGAATAGCTTAAATAGCCTGTGAGTGTTACTTAGTATTAATCACTAAATAAAATCATGAAATCTTGTGGGTACTCATCTTAGGGTAATGGTAATACTGAAACTGTCAACATAGGTTGATAGGTACCACGTTAAGATAAAATGTAGAGGTTTTTGAAAATTTTTGGCACACCACTCTCTTTTTATGAGAATAAATCCGAGTTTGGTGGCGCCCGCATCCATATTTTTTCATAATTCATGAGCTTATTTGATTAGATACTGAGTCTTACTTATATGTTTCCCTCTAGGATGGTGACTTGGAGGATACAACCCTAAGTGAGATTTATGTGCTTTATTGATTGAATCTAGTCTATGTGTTACATTCCGGGATAGTGACTTGGTTGAGACGCCTCTAGATGAAAGTTCTTATGCTTTAATTAATGCTCATTTCCATCCAATCATTCCATATTTCATTGATTTCAAAAAACCTGTAAATCTTAGTTTAACGTAGTGGGAAAATCTATATAGTTTAATCCGTGCCTAGACATGACCGTGAGACGGGATTATGTAGAGCTATAGCTTCTAAGTGTGAGTCACAGAGGTTGATTGAGATATTGTATAAAATGAAATTAGAACATATCACGGGGGGCTAGATAGTTGGTGTTTGGGTTTAATCGGGCAGAAATACTAATTGTTGCTTTTTAACGCGTGAGTATACTTGGGCTAATTAAGTTATTGATGTTTATAAAGTTAGATCTGAGTTATGATTCCATTTGCAGCTTTTTCGAGGACGAAAAAAGGTTAAGTGTTGGGATGTTTGATGTGTTGCAAAGCACACATGCATTTCGGTCGTGTTTCATATCGTTTTCGTACGTTTTTAAAGTCGTTTTGAGTCATTTATTTTTAGTACTGAGTTGTGTCATTGTTTGTAGGTAATCGGGTCACATTGGAGCTTAAACGATTAAGAAATGTGAAAGAAACGAGCACGAGAACCCAGGATGAGAAACGGAAAAAGTCGGGAAAGAGTCCAACCTTTAAAGAGGCATATTACGGGCTAGAAAATTAGTTACGTGGCCAATTTTATATCCATTTGGGGTATCTCGACGAGAGGAGTTCAAAAATCCAGCTTATTTGGCCCGCGCTACGCGAGAGATATGGTTAAGGACCCTCGCGATACGCGAGGGACCTCAAGAATACGAAAATTAACCTGATTTCAAGAATTAAAGGTTTAAGACTCTCCCATTATCATTATTATTATTACTCAGCTGTTTTAGACTAGAAAAGGGGTGATTTTGGGGTAGAGGAGATCAATTGAAAAGGAAAGTCGAAAACTTTGCATCCGGGTTCGTTAGATTTAACATTTTCGATCTCAAGATTCGATTTTTATCTTTGTTGCTTTGTTTGAAACCATGATGATGTCTTATACTTCTGTTTTGATGTGTTTGAACATGATTCTAGGCTAAAAACCTTGATACTGCCTAGGTCATTCGATGAATATTTGTTAAAGTTCATTTTTTTATCTGTTTTGAATTCGTTTGATGGCTTAATTGATTTTGTAAACGATCTTAGTATGATTATTGTGATGATATTGCATGTTTTAATTCTGATTGGGTGACTGATTTTAATTCTGTGCTTTGTTTGTAGATGTCTTCTAGTTGGAACAACGTATCTAAGTCATAGATCTTAGGGTTTATGATCGTTTGTGTGGTTTGCTAGACTTAGTAGCCATAGGAGTTATGATTGACTGCTGATTAGAATTGAGTGTTCTTCCTAGTTCAATACCTGAGAGGTGAGGATTAGTTGTCTAGTCTTCATCATTAGGAATCCGATTGTTAACAGTATGAGAAGACGTTAGTACCAGGTGTCTAGTGGTTGTTGCTAGGTCAAATCATAGTGTTTTTCCTACGATTACCCCGTGCATTCCTTGAATGTGTCGGGGACAGTGAGACTGAAAAGTAATCTATACAATCGGGTACATTGTCATAGTTGGAAATACCCGAGAGGTGATCCATCAATCTGGTAAGTTTAATACACTTTAGGTAGCTTAGTTGGTGACACCTTGAGAATGATTAGGGATCCACTAGGTAATCTTTAGTTGTCATCCTTAGAAACCCAGGTCCATCTTAGTTTCCAGAACTGATAGAATTTGAGCCTTACGAGTAGGATTCTTACCTAGGTGGTATTCTTCCCATTTTTGATTTCACCTTTGTTCTTTGATCATGATAGTTAGAGTCAATCTTTGTTTCTGTATTCCTTAGTTAATTCAGCTGTGTAGAAATCCCCCAAACCAAACAATCTTTAGTTCGAGTCAGAGTTTTGTTTTATTATATAGTGTCTCTAGGGTTCGATAACTCAGTTTACCATTAAGTTGTGCTACACTCGATAGGTACACTTGCCTGTCAGTGCGGTTTAGTTCATAGGTATTCCTATTATTACTTAGGAGTCTAGTTAGGTTTTTATTCATTAGTTTTATAGGTCGTCTGGACGACATCAAGAGGCTAGGCCTAAGGCCCCATCTAGTTCCAAGGATTCCACATCTGTGGATGAGCACAGTCTGAAACTACAAAACTTGGAATTGATGGCTAGGGTTGCTTTGTTAGAGGCTGAAGTGTCTAAACTAAGACACCAAGTTTCTGTGCATGGGTCCCACCAATGCCCAAAATTGACTCCTCCTTCCCTTATATCAGTTGGCACTCAAACAGACTCATCCATATGCACTGATGCAACCAAAATGGTTGAGAAAATGTCTAAAGATGAGGATGAAAGCCTAGATACTTGGTTCAAAGAGAAGGAAGAATTTGAAAGAACACTCTTCCAACCTGCCTTTGTCCAAGTCTATGATCTGATGGTTTCCAAAGATGAAGAAGAAGAGGTCTCTGAGGAATGAAGATTGGTTGCCAGGGATGTAGATGAAGCATTCCCTGAGGAGATGGAGATTGAGAAAGAAGAGGAAGAGACACTCCCTACCATCCAAATACTTCAAGCTGCTGCAAGTATCTCAAGGCAGGTCATATCCCCTCAATACCCTCTGACAGCAAACAACTTGGAGTTTGACTCTATTCTAGCATGGGGGTATGATGGCCTATTTGAAGGGTTTTCGATTGGATAGGAGTTTGATGGCATTCAAGAACTCAACTGGGATAACTTAAGTCTACTTGACAGCTGGAACATGCACCTGACTGAATGCATCAACAACTCCAAGAAGCTCACTGCCAGGCTTGTCATTGAACGCTTTCATGATATATGTGAAGACAATATGTCTCGATTTGAGAGGTTTCTTAAAGAAACTAAGAAAGAGGCTTATCCCAGTCTTGAGGATGAAGAACCAGAGTCCTTAAGAGAAGCACAAGAAAGAAGAAGTCAAAGACTGGGATTGATAAGAAGCAGGGTCCTGACTGAAGATCAAGTTTTGTGCTTACGGAGACATCTGTACAATGAGGTAGTTAAAGGTGTTGAAGTCTATGGATGGTCCAACACTGATCCCTTAGGAATAAATTTTTTCTTGTGTAATGGATCATCCTTTAAAATCAACAACATCCAAGAGATATTAATGCTTAATCCTGACTTTCTTGTTAAAGTCTGGGAGCTAAGATCACAGATTTTTTCCTTTGACTCATCCAGAAGTCGAAAAATGGTAGAACTTGTTGAGTCTTTCATTACGAATGGTGGATGGATTGCAGTGGAGTCATCCTCTGAATTATCTGGGTCACCTCCTTCCTCTCCAAAGGTTGTGCTTAATACTGAAACATTATCTGCAAAGACCACTGAACTGAATATCTTGAAGGAATGGAAGTCTATGAATGTTGATGAAGAAGAAGAAGTAGAAGAAGTGCTCCTCCCCTGTCTACTCCACAAATTGCCAATGAAGCTTATGCTAAGACTCCAATAGAAACCTGCTCATCTGCTATTGTGGTCTATGAAGCAGAAGCAGAGACATCCAACAAAGACAAAGGGAAGGGAATCATGGCAGAAGAAGAAGAGAAGAGGATTGAAGAAGAAAAGAGAGAAGTGGAAAGGAGAAGAAGGGAAAGAGAAGAAGAAGAGATAGCACAACTTAAAAGAGATCAGGATAGAAAAGCTGCCATGCTCTTGAGAGAGCAACAAATTCATCTAGATGCAAAATCTCTAGATACAACAAAATTTCAAGTTCCTGTAGCTTCACAAATAGAAGAAGATGAAGCTCTAGCACTCCAACTGTAGATGCACTTTCCTGTGACAACACTCTGGATAGAGTCTTAGTTTGTATTTCTAATGTCTGTAAATTGTCTTTGTATGTAAGAGTCGTTATGTAATAGTTTATCGAGTTGTATTTACTTTTACATAGTGTATGTCGCATTTCTTCTAAGTGTTTTGCGCACTTACATGTGCGCAGGAGAAGCTCCTGCATACTTAGCAAGTACGCAGGAAGACCCATGCGTACTTGTTAAGTACGCAAGAGCATTTGGTCCTGCGCACTTGCTAAGTGCGCAGGCATCAGGTCTGTATAAATAGGATTGGTTCACAGAGGATAAGTACGCAGAACTCATATCTTAGACGAACTCAGTTTGTTAAGTACGCAATTTGTAATATCTCTGTAACCATCGAGTGTTTATAATAGAAAAAGCTTTTATTGTGACTCTCGTGTTTGGTTTACTTTGTTGTAGTTAGACTCTCCGCCTAGTCACGGGTATTCCGCACCCGGTCCGACTAGTAGACCACTTGCATGCAATGATCCGACACACACGAAGGGACCTACAAGTGGTATCAGAGCATTGCTCTTGAATTCGAGTGTTGTAAGTGAGTTTGGAGACGTTTTTACTGAGTTTTACGAAGCAAGAAGAGGTATTTTTGTTGATTTTTGTGATAAAAAAGGGTAGCTCTTGAGCACTTTTTTAGAAGCAAAAATCTCTCAAAAACCAATTTTTGTTGTGTATTTGAGTTATTTGAGCATCAAATGTTGGTTAGAAACAAGTTTCTGACCCTTTGGCTCGTTTGCATTAATCATCAGACGAATTTTTACCATCTCCGGCGAGTTTCCGGCGACCGGAAAAGTTTGGTGAAAGTTGCTGAAAAGGTGTTCTGCTTACTTACCATTTCTGGCAAAAAGTACAGGTTTCTGCGTACTTACTAAATACGCAAGAGTTATCTCCTGCGTACTTACAAGTGCGCAAGACTGAACTTGTGCGAACTTAAGTTATATCCTGCATACTTACATCTACTCCTGCGTACTTACAAGTACGCAAGAGCAAATATAAATACGCAAGACCATTTCTCAAGTGCGCAAGGCCAAAGTCAAGTGCGCAGCTGTGTCTGACTTTTCTGAAATTTGACTAAGTGTTCACTATGTCGAATCTTCAGAATTTGGGAAACATGTTAAATTATGATAATGAGATCGGTACACCACAGAAACCACCAAAGTTGCTGAACGTGAACGATTATTCTAATTGGAAAGCACGTTTCGAGCACTACATTTCATATACTGACTCATCATTATAGATACCAATCCTTGAGGGATATAAGCATCCCACACACATCTATCTTGATGATGATTTACCAAAGCCTATTTCTAAACTCGATGAGGAAGAAAAGAAAGCATATGATCGAGAGAAGAAGGCACTTGGTTTGATCACTATGGCATTAACTCGGGAATTGTTCCACAGTTTTTGAGGGTATGACAATTCTAAGGATCTCTGGAAAGCTTTACAGAAGAGATTCGAATGAAATAGTAACATCAAGAAGAGTAAGCGGGATCTTCTCAGGAAGCAGTATGAGTGCTTCAGATTTCTTGAGAACGAATCTTTAGATGACCTCATCTCTAGGTTCTATCATTTACAGACTGAGTTGAAGGCTTTTGAACTCAAGTATCCAGATGAAGAGATGGTGGAAAAGTTTTTGGATGCTTTACCACCCAAATTTGAGATGTACACAACCCTGATGAGGGAAAATCCTTAATTCTATGAGCTGACAGTTGAAGAGGCAATAGGAAAGGTTCAAGCTCATGACATGAACCTAAGAAGAAAGGAGAGCTCTGGAAGACCCCAGATACAAGACCCTTCTATGTATCACGGGACGACTTCCACATCCAAGTCATCGGGCTCTGGAATTGCCCTCTTCACTGGAAATCCTACTGAAGAAGACCACTCAACTGGGTGTGGTGGTCATGCTTGCTGAGCTTCAGGATCAGGGTTGGGGTCTCATCATCAAAATACCTCAAGAAATCCTCCTGCTACGTCTTCAGCTAACAACTCAGCTATAGCCAGAATAGCTGAAGATCATGTAGCATTATTCTCATCTTGTATGCTTGCATATGAAAATTTCATAGGTGGCAAGCTTACTGATCCTGAGACGATTGTAGAAGATTTTAATCAAGTGGATCCTGATGACATGGAGGACATGGATATTCAATGGAATATGGCCATGTTATTGAGGAGAGCCAAGCGTTTCCTGAACAGAACAGGAAAAAAGTTTATTGGCGGGCATCCTAATGCGAAGGTCGGGTTTGAAAAATCCAAGGCCAAATGCTACAAGTGTCTGAACTATGGACACTTTACTCGTGAGTGTCAGAAAGACAGAGCACCTGCCTCTGGTTTTACCCGACCCAGCCAACAAAACAGCCATGGCCAAACCAATCCAATCCACCACATTCAAAGCCAAGGTGGAACGTCTAATGCACTGGTAGCCCAACAGGACGAAAGCTTTGACTGGGGTGTTCATCTGGAGGATGCCATCTTCGCACAAACACAGGTTGGTCTCATGGTTGAGATCATGGAGATGATGGAAGCAGAGAGAAGGGAAACTGCTGCTACAGAGAAGGTAAAGGAAGCTGAAGAAAAGGAAGCTTCTGTAGCTGATGAAGAAGAATCAACCACAGCTGTTGCTCTCATGGCCATTGGAGAAGCAACAAGTTCATCGTCTGAGGTAGATTCTAATCCCTTTTCTGTTGTTTCATGTTCTAAGTGTCTAGGGCTAAAACTTGAAAACTCTAAGCTCCAAGACAAAATCGAACCCCTAAGTATGGCAGCTCTAAACTATAAAGAAAATGAAAAACGTTTTAAAGAGTCTATAGAAACATTGAAAAGGGAAAAACGTGAGTATTCTTTAAAAATGAGCGATCAACAGCTTCACTTAGATATTGCTTATAAGGGGTTAGAAAAACGGAACAATGAAATCAGCAAACTGCAAAATGAGATCTTGCAGTTAAAATGCACTAATGAGAAGTTGAAAAACTCTCGCTTTGTGGTGGAACACTACGAATATGTAGTGAGGAAAATGAATGGTCTAGGTCTTGGTACCAATGCCATTCCTCCACCAGTGAGCGGGAAGTTTGTCAATAGCTTAATAGACATTGATCTCACTTGTCTAGATGAGTCCTCTGATAAGGATGATTCCCCTAAAAAGGATGAATCCTCAAGTAAGGCTAACTCCACATCTAGTGAGGAGTTTGTTACTGCTTCTGAAGATGGGTCGGTTAACTCTTGCCCTGAAGGAGTAGTATCTGAGGAGTTGTTGACTGAACAGAAAGTCAAGAAAAACATTATTACTAATGGTAATAATTGCATTTTAACTGAACCTGATGTCATTGAATCAAATGATAAACTTAAGGTAATGCTTTATGGGGGGTATAAGAACCTTAACCAAGTAAAGAAAGAGGCTTTTTCAGCTCACTTTGGGCTTGGTTACAAAGAAAATTTGGAAAAATACTATTCTCCCAAAAATCAAACTGTTAAGGTTCATACTGCTGTTCAGAAACCAACTCCTCCTGCTCATAATGCTGAGTTATCTAAGGCCAGATCTAATGAGCCTTACAAGAGAACTTATGTAGACAAGAGGAACTGTTTTCACTGTGGCTTGGTTGGTCAGATTTTTGTGAACTGTCCTTCTAAGAACCAAGGGAAACGGTCTGTTGTTTCACAACCAGCTGTTATCCCCAGGTCGTCACCAGTGAAACCATCTCCCAAACATCCAAAGCAAAATGTGGTGAAACCACCAGTCCAACCGATGGCAAAGCCAAAGATCAAATCTGAGGCCAAACCAGCTGTTGCAAGAAAGGTAAAGCAACCTGCCGTAACTCATGTGTCTACATCTGGTAGTACACGTACTGGTGAGAAATCTGTGGCTAGACTCTCTAAGCCACAGAGAAGAAGAAGGAATAAGAGGTTGAGAAAGCTGGAACAGCTGACTAAAGCTCAATCAGGTGAAGCTTCCACAAGTTCACCGGCTGTGGTTGAGCCAAAGTCTCCTGTTCTGGTTAAGAATCAAAAGAGATCCTGGAACAAAAAAGTAAAAGGTTCTCAATCTCCTGTTCCCAATTCCTCCAAAGATTCATCAATTTTGAACAGTCATCATGACTGTGAGTTAAAAGAAGTGGTTTATTTAGAAAAGGATGGACGACCAAAGACCACTGGGTCTCCAAAACTAACTAATTCTTTTGTGACTCGTGCAGGGACGTCCGAAGGGTACTATCTCTAACCGGTGGTATGTAGATAGTGGATGTTCCAGGCACATGATAGGAAACATGGCCCTGCTTCAAGACGTTAAACCATTCAGAGGTGGCTATGTGGCCTTTTCCGGAGAAAAAGGCGGTAGCATCATGTGTTAAGGCGTGCTTCCAAACGGTTGTGTCAGCTTTGACAATGTTAACTTCTGCGAGCAGCTGAAGAATAACCTGTTGAGTGTCTCCCATATATGTGATAAGGAGTACTCGGTGATGTTTGACAAGTCAGAATGCCTGATTCTCAAACCCGGTTTTGAAGTTCCAGAAGATTGGATCCTGATGAGAGCGCCAAGAACAAACGACACCTATCAGATCGATATGAGCGTGGCAACAACCACCTCATCAGTTTCTACTTGTCTGCTTACCAAAGCGATAGAGCTTGACTCCATCTTGTGGCATAGGAAACTCGGACATATTTCGTATTGTAAAATTAATCATCTTGTCCGAAACGGTTTGGTAACCGGGGTTCCTAAGCTGAGATATACCATTGCAGATGATTGTATGCCTTGTAAAAAGGGAAAACAGCAACGGAAGTCTCACAAGCCCAAGCTCCAAAACTCTATTGATACCCCTTTGGAGCTATTACACATGGATCTGTTTGGCCCCATAAGTATCAGGAGTATTGGAGGTAAGTCGTTCTGTCTAGTAGTAACTGATGATTTCTCACGTTTTTCTTGGGTGCATTTTTTAGGTACTAAAGACGAGACTGCTGATATTCTTCAATACTTGATCCTGAGATTGGAATCTCTTTGCAAGCTGAAAGTTAGAAGGATAAGGAGCGACAACAGAACTGAGTTCAAGAATAATTTGATGGAGCTTTTCTGTCTCAAGAAAGGGATCCGTCACGAATTCAGCGCGCCGTACACGCCTCAGCAGAATGGAGTTGCTGAACGGAAGAACAGAACACTGATTGAGACTGCAAGGACTATGCTTTCGGATGCAAAGCTTCCTGTCACATTCTGGGTTGAAGCCGTTAATACAGCTTGTCACGTCTTAAACAGAGTTCTGGTTGTGAAGAGGCACAACAAGACTTGTTACGAGTTGATCAACAATCGACTTCCCAATCTTGATTACCTAGTTCCTTTCGGTAGTCCTTGTTCCTTGTTGCTACAGTACAAAGACCGCCAGTCTAAGTTTCATGCAAAAGCAGTGGAAGGCATCTTCTTAGGATACGTTGCTAACTCGCCTTGCAAGAGAGTGTACAACATAGGAACTCGTACTGTCGAGGAATGATTTGAAGTGGATTGTAGTAAACACAGCATTCCACCCGAACCAACAGGTCCAGCTTGGGGTTTTGATTATGATGCGCTATTCAAGTCATTCAATCTTCCTGATATATCTACAGATGACGCCGCAAATATTTATGAATTATTGGGTGGCGGCGATGACTCCAGTTTCTCTACTCGTGCCACTGTACCGATTGTAACTCCAGATTTCAATGCTGTATCTGCATCTGGAACTCATGACAGTGATAACAGTCAAGATGTTCTTGTTGTTGGAAATGACGCTCAAGCCAATCCTAACACAACTATAGGAAATGAAGCTCCAGCTGATCCAATTAACGTTGAATCTTCTTCCTTTGGAACACAGGAAATGGGGGAGTTAAGCACGAATCTTGATCCAGAAATTCAGGAACCGATTTTACCGGAGACGAGAGTGCATAGGAATCATCTAATCGACAACATTATTGGTGATCCTTTTGCCGGCGTTCAGACTCGTCATCGAACCATCACTGAGAACACCAGTCTTCACACAGAGATACTTGACACTGGTGTCATGGAAACATGTCTGCATGTTGCATTCGTGTCCCAGTTAGAGCCGAAGAATGTGAAGGAGGCTCTCACTGACAACTGCTGGATTGCGGCGATGCAAGATGAATTGTCTCAATTCCAAAAGTTGCACGTGTGGGATTTGGTTGACTTGCCAAAAGGCTTTCAGCCAATTGGAACCAGATGGGTGTTCAAGTGCAAGACGGATGATCGTCATGTTGTTGTGAAGAACAAAGCAAGATTGGTTGTTCAGGGTTTTTATCAGCAAGAGGGCTTGGATTACACGGAAGTATATGCCCCAGTTGCTAGAATTGAAGCCATTCGACTGTTCTTGGCTTATGCCACATATGTCGGCTTCAAGGTCTATCAATTTGATGTGAAGAGTGTTTTCCTATATGGTAAAGTTCATGAAGAAGTCTATGTCACTCAGCCTCCCGGTTTTGAAGATCCGCATAATATCAATAAAGTGTATAAGCTCGACAAAGCACTTTATGGTCTTCATCAAGCACCGCGGGCATGGTATGAGACATTATCTAAGCATTTACTGTCTAATGGTTTCGACCGTGGATAGATTGACTCGACTTTCTTCATTAGGAAAGCAGTAAGTGACATTCTTCTTGTACAAGTATACGTCGACGACATTATCTTTTGATCTACCAATGAAGGGATGTGTAGGGAATTCGAGCAGGTGATGAAGTCCAAATTTGAAATGAGTAATATGGGTGAATTGTCGTTCTTCCTTGGTCTGCAAGTCAGTCAAAGAGAGGATGTCATTTATCTACATCAAACTAAGTATGTGCAGGACATCTTATCAAAATACAAGATGAATGATAGCAGTACTTATGGAACACCTATCCCAGTCAATCATGGTCTGCATCCTGACAAAGATGGAAATGATGTAGACAGCAGATTGTACCGTGGGATGATCGGATCACTTATGTATCTCACAGCTTCAAGACCCGATATAATGTTTGCTGTATGTTTGTACTCAAGGTTTCAGTCTCAATCGAAGGAGTCACATATGATAGCCGTGAAGAGGATTTTCAGATACCTGAAAGGGAAACCCTGATTAGGTCTTTGGTACTCAAAGCAGCAGTCATTCGACTTCAAAGACTACACTGATTCGGATTATGGCGGTTGTAACCTTGACAGAAAGTCAACTTCTGGTGGATGTCAATTCTTAGGAGATAGACTGGTCTCCTGGCAGTGTAAGAAGCAGTCAACGGTTTCTGTCTCAACTTGTGAAGCAGAAAACATTGCTGCAGCGAGCGGTTGTTCTCAGATACTGTGGATTCAGCAGCAGTTGAGAGACTACGGCTTAAACTTCACTGGAACTCCTCTATTCATTGACAACAATGCCACCATGTCCATCACAAATAACCCAGTGAAACATTCCAAAACTAAGCACATAGAGATTCGCCATCATTTCATCCGTGATTGTGCTGAAAAGCATTTAATCGAACTTGTAAAAGTTCACACGGATGACAATCTTGCTGACCTTTTCACAAAGGCATTTGATCGATCCTGTTTTGAGCATCTTGTCAACTTGATAGGAATGTTCAATCCTGAGTGAAAACTAAGTTTTCTTAACTCAATTCAATTCATGGAAGTTAAATTTTTAATTCTTTTAAATTTTCTGTATAGTTCTTTTAGTTTTTAAAATATTTTACAAAATTAAAAAAAAATAAAAAAAAACAGAAAATGGAGAAAATTTCAAAGTTAACTTGAGAAAAAAGGAAATGATAATACATCAGAAATGATCTAAACACCTTGGACTGCTCATATGGGAAATGATTGCGTCATGTTTACTTAATTGTTTAAATTAATATGTTTTTAATCTGTTTATTTACAAGTAATTTGAAATGTCAGTAGGCTGTATGCGTCTTTGAATCACTAGTAGTGTGAAAACTAAATCTAAATTACAACTGTGAATTGAACCCACGTTTGCAAGTGTGTGTGCGTAAAAGAATAGAAAAGATCATTATCAGATAAAGGATGTTAGATTTTGGCAATAATTTTCTTTTGAAATCAGTTTCGGGTTATGTCGTTAGCAAAATTAATGCGGTTCATCTCACTGCCCATACTCACAAGTATGCAAGGAGAGATTGAATCAAGACATGTCTCTGCATTAACCGTTGATCATGTTTTCACCCTTGAATCACTCCTGATTCATTGAAATCAAATCCAGATAAAAGTTGGATCCCCTTACCTGATAATCAAACACCATATCTATTATCCTGAATCATTATCCCGATATTCAAAGAAGAAAATCACATGAAACCAAGACAAATGAATCACTCGATTCTGAATCTTATGATTCCCGATAATCCTTATGGATTCTGCTTGATTTTTCCTGTGCTAATAGACGTAGCTTCATTCTGAAAATCTAGAAAATCATTAGGAAAATCTTAGATACCTTGAGATAGTGCAAGTTAGAATAGCATATCAGTGGGGTACACGTTGTATATCTTATAATTAATACCTTAATACACAAGAAAATGATCCAAAGATGCGTATAGTTTCAAATCTTATAATATTGTCAACTTGAATTACTTGTTTATGTGCTTATTACGTATGAATAAAGAATAATCCATGACATGATCCCATATTCTTTGATGTTTATTTTGTATCGTTTTTGCTAAAAGATAGCCTGATATGATCCTCTGCTCGTGTCTTTGATCAAAAATAGTTTGTGTGAATACTTGTATATATCTATCTAGAAAAGAACAAAAAGATTTTAAGTTTATGCATTGTTCAAGGTTAATCAGAAAAAGCCAAAAATATTTTATGTTTAACCTTCGTGAATTGTATTTGAATCCTCGTGCTTGAATATTCTTATCTTGTTCGTTCGTTGATTTGAAAAATCTTCATAATTCTGAGTTGAAAATTTGTGCACTTAAGGGCTGTGCGTACTTGATAAGTTCGCACGAAGTAAGCCTTGCGTACTTAACAAGTACGCAAGAGTTAGTCTTGCGCACTTGTAAATGCGCAAGAGTTAAGTCCTGCGTACTTGTAAGTACGCAAGAGTTAACTCATGCGCACTTAACAAGTACGCACGACCGATAAGTGAGGGGTATAAAAGTGACACTTAGAAAAAAAAATTTAGTTACAAGCCTTCAAACCGTTCACTTTCCCTCTGCAACTTTAACTCAAAATTGATTGTGTCTAAACCATCTTTTCGTCCCGTCTATACTTTCATCATCTCATTACATCGCATTGGTGAGAATTTAGACCGATTCCATCCATAAAATCGTGACATTCGACCGATTTGTGACTTAGAAAACTTTAGGTTAAAATCTTGAATTTTTGGGTAAAATTTGGGGTTGTTTGGGTAACTTACTGTGTGTTTCATGCAAATAGGAACCTTAATCGATTTTCTAATCACCCTTTGATCCTCGATTCGAGCCGTCGGTTGAAGTTTACTCGACAGTGGGTCGGCGACGGTGTTAGGTCAAAATTGGTGAAATGTTGGTAGTTTGTGGTGTTGATAATGGTCCCATAGGTTAGCATCCTTGATTCCGACCTAGTGGCGACCTAATCGACCCGTTTTTTTTTGAACGACCAATCAACTTCTGAATTTTGTTCTTAAGTGTTGTTCTTGCGCACTTAACAAGTACGCAAGAAGCAATTCCTGCGTACTTGTTAAGTACGCAAGAAGAAAAAGCTGCGCACTTGCTAAGTGCGCAGCACCAACACTTAGAAACTTTTCTAAGTCTGAAATTTTTGTTCAATGAGTAACTACTACACCATGTCATGTTTGTTTGTTTCCAATAACATACGTTGTTCTGATTATGTTTTCTGTGTGTCTCTGCAGACTATGGCTCGGGCATTCACTAACGAATTCAACTTGTTAGCGAACACTCAACCTGAGTGGAAAGGGGCAGCTTTGCAATATCGGGAGATCGTTGATTTTCTGAACCGATCAAGAATAAGTTATGGAATCTCAGCTGACCCAACAGTCTCAAGACCTTACTTGGAGCAATTCTGGGAAACGGCAGAGCACGACTGCACGGTATCCCCTAATGTCATAAGGGCTACCGTTGATGGTCAGGCTATTGCTTTCTCTGAAGATACAATAAGAAGGGTCCTGCAGTTCGGAGAACTCGCTACCGACCCGACATCCTATCCAGATTACTATGTGGATGGGTGTTGGAGGCATAGAATGGGATATGTCGGAGCGAGGGACTATGCTTCTTACAAAATGATGTGGGTATTGGATCAATGGCGGTATTTTGCCCACATCATGATCGTGGGCATCTCGTCAAGAAAAGCGGGAAAAGATGCCATGGGTCATGACCTTGCAGCAGCCATGGTGGGCTTGTCTCTTAATAGGGGCTACAACTTCTCTCGCTACATCTTCAAAGCAATCAATGATCAGATCAATACAGCAGAGAAGTTTAGGTTCCTATTGTACCCGAGGTTTGTGCAACTCTTGATTGATGATGCATTGCCAAACCTACGTGCTATCGGGGAGAGACTGCAAGTAAAACGGGTGGACAAGAGAGTATTTGCTCAGTTTCTAAAGCTAGGTAGTGTAGATCATACCCCTGTGCATACTGAACTCTTTGGCCACCTGCTTAATGAAGCATATTTCGCGCAAGAAGATTGGAATTGGTATAGTCCCAATTCGGCACCAGAGATGAGTGATGATTCTGATGAACAACAAGAAGAAGAGAATGAAAGTGATGGAGGTGATGACGAAGGTGGTGATGGTGGTGCTGAGGAATCCGATTCAAGAGCAACAGAATTAGATTCTTCTGATTCCGATGACGCACCATCCCTGGCACACCCGAGGAAATCGGCACAGGTAACCCTGCCTGCGTCGTCTTCTAAAAGAAAGCGACAAAGCTCGAGCGGCGAATATGAGCTAACATCTGACTCTGACGCTGCTCTACAAAGACAAAGGCGTAGAAAGCCAATAAGAAGAGGGGCAATAGGCAAGAGGTTGCTATCCCCAGGGTTGTAGAGATCCCGACTGTGCAGCAAGTACAAGCTGCGGCTGCCAGTCCAGAGTTAGAATCTACCCCACCAACACAGCAACTGTACAGAAGGAGGAGAAGGCCACTAGTACAAGGTAATGTGGCAGTCACAGAGGAGATTCCTGTGACGGTGACCCTCCCTACTCCAACCGTCCAGGTGACGGTGACTACTCCACTTCTCACGGAGTCAGTCACCATCACCCCAACCATAACACCCACTCCCATCATTACATCCCCACACCCACCTCACACCAATGAGCCGTCAGGTCAGCCCTTCAACTATGGTGATTTCTCACAAGGGTTTGACTTTGACACAATCTTCTCCTCCCCCATCCATAATGTTGAAGCCTCATCAACTAGGCATTCTGATCCGTATGAAGCAAGGATCAATGTCTTAGAGACCCAAGTTGCTGAACTGTTGAAGACCATTCAAAAGTCAAAGGAGGAGTCGGATGCTCAACAGGCACATATCAATTCCCTGTGCGATGAAGTTAGGATTCTCCACAGCAGAGAACAGGGACAAATGAGCAACAGAAGAATGTTATGGCACAGAACGAGCTGCTAATGAAAACCAATGAAATGATTCTAGGCCACAGAACTTCACTTGAGCTAAGGATGGATTTACAGAGAAAAGAGCACGAAGCGATGGTCAAATTAGTTGAAGAACTGACCAAGAAGCTTGATGCTCAGGGGGAGAAAGGGAAAGAGAAAGGGAAAGAGAAGGAGAAAGAGAAAGAAAATAAATCCATTAGTGCTGAGCCTTGTCATCCAGACGACTTGACTAAGGATGATGATAAAGACAAGGATCCTGAAGCCGGTCCTAGTGGAGGTGAGCACCAAGCTTTGGCGATTGTGCCCATATCTTCTATTCCAATGGCTGAGGGGGAGTCTACTCAGCAAGAGGGTGGTGATACATCTGGTGGTGGTGGTGGTGATAAAGGGAAGTCAGTGGCTGAAGTACTTAAGGACTTATCTGATGATGAGATCCTATATCTAGAGCCTGACTATTCTAAAGAAGCACAGATCGATGCTCTCTTCAATCTAGAAGAAGGAGAGATCGACTCTGGTGATGACTGGAATGTTGAAGATGAGGATGTGGTAATAGAGATTCCCAAGGGCGACGGGGAAGGAGAGTACGAGATAGAGGATGGTGAGATCTTTGAAGTATCATCGCTCGAATCTCTGCTCGAAACAGGCTCAGTTGACATGGCAAGTAATGTTGAAGCTACAACTGAAGCCTCCCCAGTCCACCCTACACCTGTGGACCCCGAGGAACCAAAAGATAAAGACATGCCTTCTGCATCATCTAAGGGTCCAGCTCCCGTGTGGCAAAAGACGTCCATCACAGACAAGCACGGAGCTACATGTATGATCTTGGCCGTTAGGTTCGAGGAGGACAAGCAGCTGTTTGCCATCAAAAGATCTGGGGGGGTTCAATACTTGAAACCAACCAGTGAGGCGTTCAACTCTTTGCCCAAGTATGACCTTGTGAACCTCGCAAACTGTGACCTGCTGAGTCACTCGAGTCATGCAGTAGCAATGGGTTTGTGGGTAACACTACAGCGGGAAGCAAGATCAGGGAAATTTGAATACTTCAAGCCTCAAGTGCCCAGAAGAGTCAAGGATAAGCACGCTGTACATCCTGTGACTAAGAGGCACATAAAGAAAATGGTATACAAGCCAGTGCGATGTGAAACTAAGATTCCCCTGAGCAAGTTATCTCAGGATATTCTTGGTGACATGTGGTACTGGTACGTAGATCCAAAAACGGGTGAGGCTGTGATCATGGGAAAGGTTCGTTCCGAGAGTGGGAACACCGTACCAAAAGAACTGATCAGAATCTTTGATGAAGTCTGCTTCATCAACTTTTCTGTGAAAGATCTGGAGGTACTAGCAGAACGCTACTGTGTCCACACGGATGAATGGACAAAGCTCCTTGCTTCTAAATATGACAAGGTGATTAAGTTCTGCCTTGATTACAAGAAGAAGATGGAGGCTAAGGAGCCAGTGCTGTGAAGACTGAAGACGACGAAGATCCCGAGCTGTTGTCAAGGGGGAGTTTGTTGATGCACTTTCCTGTGACAACACTCTGGATAGAGTCTTAGTTTGTATTTCTAATGTCTGTAAATTGTCTTTGTATGTAAGAGTCGTTATGTAATAGTTTATCGAGTTGTATTTACTTTTACATAGTGTATGTTGCATTTCTTCTAAGTGTTTTGCGCACTTACATGTGCGCAGTGTACGCAGGAAGACCCATGCGTACTTGCTAAGTACGCAAGAGCATTTGGTCCTGCGCACTTGATAAGTGCGCAGGCATCAGGTCTGTATAAATAGGATTGGTTCACAGAGGATAAGTACGCAGAACTCATATCTTAGACGAACTCAGTTTGTTAAGTACGCAATTTGTAATATCTTTGTAACCATCGAGTGTTTATAATAGAAAAAGCTTTTATTGTGACTCTCGTGTTTGGTTTACTTTGTTTTAGTTAGACTCTCCGCCTAGTCACGGGTATTCCGCACCCGGTCCGACTAGTAGACCACTTGCATGCAACGATCCGACACACACGAAGGGACCTACATCAGCTACAAGAAAAACTTAAGAGAGAAGATGAAGAGAGAGAGAAGCAGAAGGCTGAAGAAGCAAAATTCATAATAACTGACTCCCAACTAGCAAGAGAAATGAGGGAGGAATGGATAGAAGCTCTTATTTCTCAAGGTGAGGATGCAGACTACCTTGAGAAGCTATCAAACAAAGAAATCTACAGGGCATTTATGGGTCAATAAGGAGAACTTGCCAATAAGAAAAGAGCTGAAGAAGAAGAAAAGGCAAGACAAAAGTATAGGAGAGTCATTGCTTTTAATAAAAGAACTCATGAAGAGAGGAAAGTAATGATAGACTTTCTAAAGGCAAGAGGTGAGTGTGGATAGAGGTTAGCTCCCATGAACTTCATGAACCTTCAATCCCTCTATAGACAAGTGAGAAAGGAAGAAGAGCAAAGATTGAAGAAGACTAATCTACTGAAAAGGGCTGATACCACTGTTAAAGAAAGAAAAACAAAGAAGCCCAAAACTAATCCCTTAGTCCTTCCTCCTCCTGTCCAACAAGCTCCCTCTCTCCCTCCTAGACTTCCTTCCTACACTTCCAAAGATTCCAAATCCTCTCACCCAGCTCCCCCTCATCAGCAGCGTCCCAAAAAGAAAGTATGTATGTCCCTCAGGTGTCTCGGATCGTCACATGCAAGTGTGTTCCTAGTCGAACCGGGTGCGGAATGCCCGTGACTAGGTGGAGTATCAAGCAACACAAAGTAAACTGACAACAATGACACTTTCAAACTTCATCTATTAATAATCACAGCCGGTTACAGAATTCTTTCAGATGAATGCGTACTTACATTCTTTCAAGGCCGGCTATTTATACTAGACCTGTTGCCTATGCACTTGGCAAGTGCGCAGGGCTTAACTCGTGCGTACTTAGCAAGTATGCAGACAATGTTCTTGCGTACTTGCTAAGTACGCAGGATATACAACCTGCGTACTTGTTAAGTGCGCACAACACTTTACAAGACAAGTCCAACGACAAGCACCTGCATACATGATTACAACTCGATAAACCAATACATACAGACGCTGAAATACGAATATATAAAGACATTACATAGCCAAGAAAAATCTTCAGAGTGCTTATCACAAGAATTGCTTCAACAAACTCCCCCTTGACAACAGCTCTGGAGATGTCTTGAGTCTCTAACCGCTTCAGAGTGTTTGTCACAAGAATTGCTTCAACAAAATCAAACCTCCTACCATATCTGAATATTCAATTATGATTGTGCAATGGATTTATAGTGATCCAGATCAATGGTTTGAAGTGTTTAGAGGAGAGGTAGAAAAGAAGAGATCAGTCTACAAGTCTGTTGATGAGGTAATGCAACTTCCAGATTATGACTTAAAGAAATTTCTTGCTAGTGATTAAACACCACTTCAATCCTAGCAAAGATGTTATTGATGCAAAACCACTCCAATCCCACTTTCCTCTGGTCAAATGGTCCTACAATGCTGATAAAGATGAATACACACTGGTTGATGTCAAAGGATACAAGATGAGATGTTCCAGCAAGGTTATCTTCAGCTTGCAAAGCAGGGACATCAAATCTCTATCTGAAATCACCTTTGACAATCCCTCCAAGGATCCAAGAGGCTATGAGACAGCAAGGATTATCCTAAACATGCAAAAGCTTCAGGAACAAAGGTAGTAAGAAAGTTTTGGTAGCATCAGTCTAGGGGGAGTTTCTAGAGATAAATACTGATGACTACAAAATTCTCTTAAGTGTAAATGTTGCGGACTCTATAATTTTGGCACTGATGATGTTGCTGCTGATAAGTATTTATGCTGCGGATAGTTACTCAATGCAGCTGATCAACAACTATGTTGCGGATAGACCTTATCTGCAGTAGTTCAAAGGTTGCTGCTGATAGGAAAATCATCCGCAACCTTCACTTTACTACTGATATCTCGTTTGTAACACTGACACACCTATCAATAGAAGGAATGTTATTGGTGCAGATGACAAAAGACAATTCTCCTATTATGCTCTGCTCTGCATTTATTACTGAGAAGACCTTTGTTTTGCTGTTGTCTTTTCATTGCAGAAAGTCTTTTCACTGCAGTTGTCTTTTTTCTACTTGTCTATATGTTGTAAACCAATAGTAGTGTAGCTTCTCATCAGTTCAAGATCAACGACTTGTGTTTGATCTGATCCTTAGATTCAAGGGTCTGTCTTGATTCAAAGCTCCTTTATATGTATTTTTTTCTCTTCATTGTATATTATGCTTCCTTAGAGTTTTCTCTGTAATTTGTAAACTTTGAAAATCAATACAATTTGCATTTATCAGTACCTTCACTGTTTCTTATTACTTTGCATAGTTGTGATTGTTTTCGCCAATCTCAACTAAATAGAACCATCTTGTAAAACATCGATCCTACAATAACAGCATGGTACAGAACACATAGCGAAAACTAAAAACCTCTTTCTTTATTACGTCATTGAAAATATTGTTTACATCATGTTTTCAAAAGTTACATCATTTCATCATCGTTCCTAACAAGGAACATATCAATTCGGGACTTATAGTTCCTGACATGCCCATCATCTGGTTCATTTCATATGTTCATTCTAGTTCTGGAATGCCTCCTCTACTGATGCGCTAAAAAACAGCTAATAAAAATGGGCAAGCATAAAGCTGGTGAGTTCATAAACAAAATCAGTTTATCAAAATGACACGCGAAAGTATGTTGAACACAGTCATGGGGTTCCACCCCCCTCTTATAGACAACTATGAGCCATCATTCAGTATATATATAACCAAAGACCGTTCCACGGGTCCTGTCCAACATGTCGTTCCATGGGTCATGTGAAACACAATAAGCGCTTAGAATGTATTATATATAAAAAATCGGTGTAATCGTTTCAAGATACTAAAATGTTTTCATAAATTAACCATGCTTTAAAAATGAAGTATAATAGAGCCATGGTTATTTGAAATGCATGACAGTTTAAGAACTCACTTCAGTAATATTTCGGCTTATCGTATCTGCAATATGGCAAACACCTCGGACAAAGCTTCTAGGTATATAATTACATTACTTAATTATACAAACCTAGCTTAATGGTAATTAACCAAAGCAATTTGGGGTTGAACTGTTAGAAACCGGACTCTCGTACGCAAATCGGGGATCGGGATCGGATTTCCAGAGTGAGTGTGAGTGTGAGTGTTTTAAGGTGTTTTGCTGAGTGGGACTGATGAATATCAAATGGATCGTGAATTCAATTTATAGGCAAATTTCTAGCCTGTAGTGGACCACTACACAGGGTGGTGGCTGTCCGCCACCGCATGCAGTCACAATTCTGCCTTAGGGACCAACTAACTGACCGTTACTGGTCCCTTAGTGGACCGTTAAGCCCACCTGTCCCTTGCCGGACCATTATGGCATGGGTGGCGGTCCACCATAGGGTTGCTGTAAGGCCCCAAACCCGGGAGGCCTCACTTGTTGGATTTACACATTCACAAACAGTTCTTAAACTTGAATATCAAAATAACGCAACGGAAAATTTCATTAAAACATAATCGTGACATTGTTCAACATGCGGAAGCGTAACATAGTCTGATACATAAACATAACATAAGCTAATCATAACGGGATGCCAGTCTTCATATCATCCAGGTAACTTATCAAGCCGCCTAGCATCACCGTCAATCATCATAACCTGCCTAAACCGGAATATGCATGCTAAAAAGTCAGCTATGCTGGTGAGTTCTAGCTTTTCATAAAACCTTAAATTCAAATATTTTCCAAAAACATATCATTTAACTTCATTAATAAAAGCATACAAAAACATGCAATAACATAACATAACATCATAAACATAAGTCAACGAACATATCGAATCTGCGCCTTCTCGTAACCGTCAAATCCAAACGTCACATACTAGCGGAATAACCTAAAGATCACCACCACTAGGCCCATCAACACCATACTTTCCTTCGGGTGAAGAAAACCTAGGGCCCGATAATTAGGTCATTCAACACCAAACTTCAAGCACGGCATCACAAGGATGACACGTACCAAACTTCAAGCACTGCACCCTGTAAGGCACAAGTACCAAACTTCAAGCACGACTACCCCGTAAGGTAACCCGTACCAACTTCAAGGATCACGATAATCCCCTTGGTGACCGTCATCACCCCAGTTGTACAACAGTTGGCCAGCCACAAAGGCCCCTGAAAGGTAAAGGCCCATACCCATAACCTTCATTCCCTAAGGAATAATGGCAGATTCGTTCGTGACTTTCGTAAACATTCACTTCTTTTACTTCAAAACTTCGGTGAAAGCATTCGTACTTTTTATTAAAAATCATTCATTCATTCGTAAACTTCTTTTGGCAAAATGTTTCATAAACACTTCCTTCATAACCTTTTCCTTCCAAACATCGTTTCATAAAACATCACACATATCATTAATAAACATCGTTTTATAAAAACAGTAACATTGTTACGTATGCACACCAGCCCCAAAAACCTTATTTAAAACATTTAAAAGAGGGCTTATAGAACTCACCTGATAAGCTAATCTGGGTTTTCCTAAACAAAGGTCCAACAACGTCACTTCCGATCTGAATAGTTAAATACATATCAGACCAATCCCGACTCTAACGGTTTAACCATTCTGAATTAGGCAAACATACTGACTTTACTAACCAGCATGATGCCTGCGCACTTAGCAAGTGCGCAGGGCCTTGTTCTTGCATACTTAATAAGTGCGCAGACTTCGCTTCATGCGTACTTGATAAGTACGCAGGACCTGCTTCATGCGTACTTGATAAGTACGCAGGACCTTCTTCATGCGTACTTGATAAGTACGCAGGACCTGCTTCATGCGTACTTGATAAGTACGAAGGACCTGCTTCATGCGTACTTGATAAGTACGCAGGACCTTCTTCATGCGTACTTGATATGTACGCAAGACCTTCTTCCCCGTAAATACCCTAACTTTTGCACGCAAATTTGATCACGTCAAGATCCTGAATTTTTGTTCAAAACGTTTGTTTTTCCTTCTAGATGCTAGATCTATGTTCATTTTCAAGTTTTATGCGTAAAAACGTTACCTTTTCATCCAAAACCCGAAAACCCCAAAACGAACAAAAACTCGGATCTAGACCAGATCGTTACCTGTATCGAGCTTCTGATTCGGAGGTTCTTCTCACGAGCTATGGGGCAACACTTTGCTGAAATCTCGGGCCGATCCGTCTACTCTCTCTCTCTTTAGTTTCTCTCTCTAGAACTTGTAAAATGAGAGAAGAGAGATGGGCTAGGGTATTTATAGGGAGAGACCACCCTTGAGCCCATACGTGTGCAAGCCCATAGCCGGCCCATTCCACGCTCGTTTATTCCATTCGTCTCGCGTTTAACCCGTTTTCATTTATTGTCGTTTATTATTTTTGGGATGTTACAATTCTACCCCCCTTACAATAGGTTTCGTCCCTGAAACCTATCATAAGTCAAATAGTTTAGGGTACGAATCCCTCATATCTGTCTCCCTTTCGATGTTTCCATTGGACTTTAACCAATTGAATAATCATATTACGCAAACGCTTCTCCTTTCTGTCTAAGATGGCCACGGGTTCTTCGATGTAGTTAAGGTTGTTGTCGACCTCGATGTCAGTAAGTGGTACGTGAGCCGATTCATCCGCCAAACACTTTCTCAAGTGTGATACATGGAAGGTTGGATGAATCCCACTTAACTCATTAGGCAACTCTAACCGATAAGCGACTTCACCAACCCGTACCATTATACTGAATGGTCCGACAAACCTCGGACTTAACTTTCCTCTCTTCTTGAATCGTATGATTCCCTTCCAGGGTGACACTTTCAACATTACTCTGTCCCCAACATCAAACTCAATAGGCCTTCGTCATTTATCTGCATAGGATTTCTGACGATCCTGTGCGGCCTTCATTCGTGTTTTGATTTGATCAAACCTTTCCGACATTTCTCTTACGACTTCAAGACTTCCTAATTCCTTCTGTCCAATCTCACCCCAACAAACCAGTGTCTTGCATCTTCTCCCAAACAACATTTCGTAAGGCGGCATGCCTATCGTGGTGTGATAACTATTGTTGTAGGAGAATTCGGCTAACGACAGATGACTGTCCCAACTGCCGCCAAAATCGATAATACAAGCAGGAAGCATATCCTCCAATGTCTGAATGGTCCTTTCGGACTGACCATCCGTTTGTGGGTGGTATGTTGTGCTAACATTAAGTCTCGTGCCCATTGCCTCGTGAAATCTTTTCCAGAACCTCGATGTGAATCGTGTGTCCCGGTCAGATATGATCGTCAAAGGCATCCCATGTCGTGATACTACTTCGTTAATAAATACTTCCGCTAACCTTTCCGACGAGAACGTCTCGCGAATAGGCATCCCATGTCATGCTATTACTTTGTTAAACGGTCCACAATTACCCAAATGGTGTCATGACCTTTAGCTGTGCGAGGTAGCGTGGTTATGAAGTCCATGGTAATGTGTTCCCACTTCCATTCCGGTATATCAAGTGGTTGAATCTTTCCATACGATTTCTGGTGTTCGGCCTTTACTTGTGAGCAAGTCAAGCACTTCCTTACATACTTTGTCACCTCATGTTTCATTCAAGGCCACCAGTATTCCTTCCTCAGATCTTGGTAAATTTTATTGGTACCAGGATGTATAGAGTACCGAGACTTATGAGCCTCATCCAAGATTTTGGTTCTAAGCTCGCCACCCATAGGTATCCATACCCGTCCAAAACGTGTCCTAACACCAAGGGTGTTATATTCCAACTTGTCCTGTTGGCCAACCATCCTTTCCTTTTTTATGTTTTCTTCCTTAAGTGCTTCATCTTGAGCTCTTTCGATTTCCCTCATCACATCTGATGTTACCACCAACTGGCAAGCTTTCACTCTAATAGGAGTAGGCACATCCTTTCGGCTTAGAGCGTCAGCCACCACGTTTGCCTTTCCAGGATGGTATATGATTTCACAGTCATAATATTTCAGGAGTTCCAACCATCATCTCTGTCTCATATTAAGCTCTCTTTGTTCGAAGAAGTACTTTAAAATTCTAGAGGTAGTGCCTCGAGATTTTCAATACAAATACGACAGCAGCAAGTTCCAAATCATGAGTCGGATAGTTGACTTCGTGAACTTTCAACTGTCGCGACGCATATGCAATCACTATCCTGCGTTGCATCAACACGCACCCTACTCCCTGACCCGAAGCGTCAGAGTATACCACCAAGTCTTCATTGCCCTCAGGAAGGGCCAAAACTGGAGCTTTGGTTAGCTTCTCCTTCAATTCCTTAAACACCTCATCCTGGGTCGAACCCCATTCTTACTTTACCTCCGTCCGAGTCAACATTATCAATGGCGAAGCAATTTTTGAGAAATCCTGGATGAATATATGATAGTAGCTTGCCAATCCCAAGAAACTGCAGATTTCAGTTGGCGTCTTAGGAATATTCCATTTCCTTACCGTCATTATCTTTGCTGGGTCAACCATAATGTCGTTCGGGTTAATGACTTGACCTAGGAATTGGACTTCCCTAAGCTAGAACGCACATTTAGAGAACTTAGCATACAACTTTTCCTTCTTCAGAGCTTCCAATACCTCCTTCAAGTGAGACGCGTGATCACCCTCATTCTTGGAGTAGATGAGGATATCATCGATGAACTCAAAATGTCCATAACGCATGCGAAATGCGGTTTTTGGTATGTCTTCTTCCCTCACCTTCAACTGATAGTACCCGGATCGATGGTCGATTTTTGAGAACCAACTTGCGCCCTGTAATTGATCGAACACGTCGTCGATCCTTGGTAGAGGGTACTTTTTCTTCACGGTACGTTTGTTCAACTCGCGATAATCAATACACATTCTCATTGAACCATCCTTCTTCTTTACAAACAACACCAGGGTACCCCAAGGTGAGATGCTTGGTTGGATAAATCCCTTCTCAAGTAATTCCTCTAGTTGTGTCATTAGTTCCTTCATCTCTACTGGTGCTAGTAGATATGGAGCTTTAGCCACGGGCTGGTACTAAGTCGATTCGGAACTCAATCTCTCTGTCGGGTGGTATCCCAAGCAAATCCTCTGCAAACACCTCCGGGTACTCCCGTACCACGGGTACATCGTCTAGTTCCTTCTCTTCCTTACACTTGTCAATTACGTACACCAGATAAGCCTCGCATCCGCGCCTCAAGTAATCTGTTGCCTTAATCATCGAGATGACGTTTGGAATTGGGGCGTCACAATCTCCAAAAACCTCGACTTTGCTACCATCCGGAGCCTTGAGTCGAATTATTTTTCGTTTGCATATAATTTGCGCTTCATTGGCAGTTAGCCAATCCATACCTAACACGACATCGAACCCACCCAAAACCATAACAAACAACCTGACGGGGAATCTATGGCCTTCTATTTTTATCGTGGAATTTTCAACTACATCGGTTACTCTCGCAGTCCTACCCTCAGCGGTTTCTACGCTAAAGGCCCTTTCTAGCTTACTGACAGTGTATTTCACTCGTTTACAAAAAGTCGCAGATATAAAACTCTTACTGGAACCCGAATCAAATAACACTGAAACAAAAGTGTTGTCAAGGATGAACGTACCTGACGCCACGCCGGGGTCCACCCTGGCCTGTTCTTGCGTCAGCGCGTACGCACGAGTCTTTGCTCGGGGCCTCTTTTCTTTCTTCTCCGGGCCTTTCCCCTTCCCGGCTTCACCTATCCTGGGCTTGGTGCATTCCCGGCTTATATGACCACTCTCCCCACAGTTGTAGCATTTGAAGCCTTGCGGGCATTCACTTGAGTAGTGTTCAGTCTTGCCGCATTTAAAGCACAGATTTGACCCTAGCCGACATTCACCCGCATGTCTTACCCCACATTTTCCACAGACTGCCGTTTCGCCTACCCTGGCCTATTTGTCCCAAGCCCCAAACAACTTCCCAGCCGATCGCTTAGCGGGAAAACTCAGCTTCTTCTTAGGCTCTTCAATGGCAACGACATTCAGCGCCAGATCATCAAATACCACGCCGCTCAGTTCTACTACCAAATCATAGGCAGTAGGGGCGTTTGCCTTAACATAGGTGCGGACCTGGTCCGGTAGCCCTTGAATGTAGCAGGCAATCTTTCTTTCCTCAGTCGTGACAAGATGTGGCACCAGACGTGCCAGTTCATTTAACCATGTGGTGTACTGCCGATGCGTCATGTTCCCGGCCTTAATCCCCTGAAATTCCCTTTCTAACTTTTCGATCTCATTCCTTGGATAGAAATTCTTGATCACCAAAGTTTTCAAATCAGTCTTCATCATCGCATCCACAGCCTCGTCCCCCTTGGCTTGACGTACCCCTTCCCACCAATGGGATGTTTCCTCTCTCAAGGAGTTAGCAGCAAATTTCACAACTTGATTTACTCGACACTCGCTCAGACGAATGGCAGCCTACATACGGATTAACAAATCAAAAGTAGCCACCGCGTCATTCTTCCCAGTAGGACCGGCAGATCACATGCCTTAAAGGACTTATAGTCGCAACCACTGTCAAGCGGTGCGTTGATTGCCTCAGTGTTCGAGGTGCCAACCACCGTGTTAGACCCACCCGTCTCATTAGCCTTCTTTAATGCTTCTGCCAACAGTCCTGGTAAAGAAACCTTCATCAACTCAGTGAACTCGTGTGCCAGAGCCGCTCTCACTTTCGGTTCAAAAGTGAATTGTTGTTCTTCGACATGAGTCGGCTCAGTCCCGTGCATACTAACTTCTGGCTCAGTGTGAACACTTCCTTCTTCACTGTACTCTTGGCGTGCAGGGGTCCTGCCGTGCCCACCGATACGACCATCGGTATGGCCCCCACCACGCCTTCCGTTTCCTCTCCTTGACATTTCGTTCTATAAGACAAGGAATCCAGTGTCATCACGCTAGTTAACAAATAGAATTCATCAAGTACTGTAAGATGTTAATATACACTGGCCATATGCAATTAACCATTACACTACCTTTCGATTTCTATTTAACCACCGTCGTGATTCCATCAGAACACAAGTCCTTACATAACCCTTTCTAAGGTATACTATATATGTAAATATATACTACCTTCATACCTGATGTTGTGGCTCGAGTTACCCTTACTGGCATCCGCTTTCGGTCCCATTCACAGTTTAAGTTCAGACACTGGGAGTGTCTGAATCTCTCAAACTATTGCTCTGATACCAACTTGTAAGGCCCCAAACCCGGGAGGACTCACTTGTTGGATTTACTCATTCACAAACAGTTCTTAAACTTGAATATCCAAATAACGCAGCAAAAAATTTCATTAAAACATAATCGTGACATTGTTCAACATGCGGAAGCGTAACATAGTCTAATACATAAACATAGCATAAGCTAATCATAACGGGATGCCAGTTTTCATATCATCCGGGTTACTCATCAAGCCGTCCAGCATCACCGTCCAGCATCACCGTCCATCATCATAACTTGCCTTAACCTGAATATGCATACTAAAAAGTCAGCTACGCTGGTGAGTTCTAGCTTTTCATAAAACCTTAACTTCAAATATTTGTCAAAAACATATCATTTAACTTCATTAATAAAAGCGTACGAAAACATGCAATAACATAACATAACATCTTAAACATAAGTTAACGAACATATCGAATCTGCGCCTTCTTGTAACCGCCAAATCCAAACATCACATACTAGCGGAATAACCTAAAGATCACCAACACTAGGCCCATCAACACTGTACTGTCCTTTGGGTGACGAAATCCTAGGGCCCGATACTTAGGTCATTCAACAGCAAACTTCAAGCACGGCATCACAAGGATGACACGTACCAAACTTCAAGCACTTCACCCCATAAGGCACAAGTACCAAACTTCAAGCACGACTACCCCGTAAGGTAAACCGTACCAACTTCAAGGATCACGATAACCCCCATGGTGACCGCCATCACCCCAGTTGTACAACAGTTGGCCAGCCACAAACGCCCTTAAAAGGTAAAGGCCCATAACTTACATCCCATACCCATACCCTTCATTCCCTAAGGAATAATGGCAGATTCGTTTGTTCGTGACTTTCGTAAACATTCACTTCTTTTACTTAAAACTTCAGTTAAAGCATTCGTACGTTTTATTAAAAATCATTCATTCATTCGTAAACACTTCGTAAACTTCTTTTGGCAAAATGTTTCATAAACACTTCCTTCATAACCTTTTCCTTCCAAACATCGTTCATAAACATCGTTTCATAAAACGTCATACATATCATTAATAAACATCGTTTTATAAAAACAGTCACATCGTTGCGTATGCACACCAGCCCCAAAAACATTATTTAAACACTTAAAAGAGGGCTTCTAGAACTCACTTGATAAACTAATCTGGGTTCTCCTAAACAAAGGTCCAACAACGTCACTTCCGATCTGAATTGATTAGTTAAATACACATCAGACCAATCCTAACTCTAATGGTTTAACCATTCTGAATTAGGCGAACATACTGACTTTACTAACCAGCATGATGCCTGCGCACTTAGCAAGTGCGCAGGGCCTTGTTCTTGCGTACTTAATAAGTACGAAGACTTTGCTTCATGCGTACTTGATAAGTACGCAGGACCTGCTTCATGAGTACTTGATAAGTACGCATGACCTTCTTCATGCGTACTTGATAAGTACGCAGGACCTGCTTCATGCCTACTTGATAAGTACGCAGGACCTTCTTAATGCGTACCAAGTACGCAGTACCTTCTTCCCCGTAAAAACCCTAACTTTTGCACACAGATCTGATCACGTCAAGATCCCGACTTTTTGTTCAAAACGTTCGTTTTTCTTTCTAGATGCTAGATCTATGTTCATTTTCAAGTTTTATGTGTAAAAACGTTACCTTTTCATCCAAAACCCCAAAACGAACAAAAACTCAGATCTAGACCAGTTCGTTACCTGTATCGAGCTTCTGATTCGACGGTTCTTCTCACGAGCTATGGGGCAACACTTTGCTGAAATCTCGGGTCGATCCGTCTACTCGCTCTCTCTATCTTCGGTTTCTCTCTCTAGAACTTGTAAAATGAGAGAAGAGAGATGGGCTAGGGTATTTATAGGGAGAGACTACCCTTGAGCCCATACGCGCGCAAGCCCATAGCCGACCCATTCCACGCTCGTTTATTCAGTTCGTCTCGCGTTTAACCCGTTTTCATTTATTGTCGTTTATTATTTTTTGGATGTTACAGTTACACGCGTCAAACTTCGCCCGCTAGTCAGTTGACACGTGTTGTGTCATCATTGCTGCCTTCTTGACCACGTAACAGACCGCCAGGCCTTTGGGTAGCGGTCCGCTACCACCAAATTTTCATAATTTTTAATTTTAATCCTTGAACTTTGGAATATTTCCATATTAGCCCCTCTATTTTGAATTTTGACAAGTTTAGTACTTTATTTCTAGAGAATTTTTGAGTGTTACAAAAACAAAAAACCAAGATGAGTCGGAATGAATGGGTCACATGTCATAGTTAATGATTAGAAGAAATATTTTTTACCTATGGTAAAACCAGACATTGGGTTGAACTATGGGTACTTTATTGTCCATTTATGATTTTATAGATGATCGATAAGTTAAAGATAACTATAAAATCTATATGGCTTATGTAGTTATAAAATCTATATGGCTTATGTAGTTTTCGACGGTTTTGATTTTATTTATTTATTTATTTTTTTTGCAATTTATTTTATTCTTTTAACCTGCCCATGAAAAGCTTACAGAAACGAATGTAACATCATCGGAAATATATATAAAAAATATGTTAAAAGTTAGTAGGGTAATCCTCTATTTTCGGTGAGCCCCACTTGCCTTGCCCCGATCACTGTCGCGAAAGATAATATTAAAACTACTCACAAGTGCACCATTTAAGCATAATAGAGGAAGCTCCACGAAAAAAACCTCACCCACATATCACACGTTTTCTGTTATATATAAGTATGTGTAAAGATATGATATAATAAGAACAAAAAATACAAAAAAGATATGCATAAGTACAAATAAAGAAGACCCCTCAACTCAAATTTGTTGTGGTTGAGATCCACTCACTCACACTGCAATAATCCAATTATTTATTACATATTGCCTCTTAGGAAATCCAGTTTCTTTCACGTAAACGGTGGCCGGAAATACAAAATATCATCAAGTTTTGTAATGTTAGCTGTTGTGTCACCACTAGGAAGTAAGGATGGAAGAGACGAGGGATGTGAGAGCGTGGGTAAAAATTTCACGGAATTCTCGGATGAAAATTTGCTTGAAAGTATTGATTTTGAAGATTTGTTTGTGGGGATGGATGTTCAGGATATGTTGCCTGATTTGGAAATGGACCCGGAACTCCTTACCGGAGAATTCTCTCACAGCGGCCGAGAATATTCATGCGAGTTAAATAACAACAGTGTGACATGTGATAAGAAAAACGAAGATTTGACATCAGGAGCGAGCAAAAGAGATGGAACAATTGAAGCTGTGGATACACGAGTCAATGGAGGAACGAAATCCAAGAATTCCTCTCAAGGGAAGAGAAAAGTGAAGGTAAACAAAAAATTAGGGTTTCTTCTTTTTTTTTAATTTATCTGAGACATATTTGTGATATCTTTAAACTTGGTACAATTACGGTTTGAAGGGAACAATATCAAAACTAGAAACCTTGAAGTTAGCAAGTAGTACAATGCAAAAATTCAAGATTTTTATATAATCCCAACAGAAGTTTTAAGTATAAGTTCACGGGTGGTCGACCCCGTGAGGGAAACATAACTGCAACTTTTGTTGCAGAAAAAGATGGATCAAATCACAGATCCCAATGAACAAGAAAAGTATTGACCTAAAAAATTCAACTTTATTTGGGATTCGTAGGTGGACTGGACGCCGGAGCTGCATCGTAGATTCGTGCAAGCGGTGGAGCAGTTGGGGGTGGATAAGGCCGTCCCTTCAAGAATTCTCGAGATTATGGGCATAGGATGTCTTACTCGCCATAACATTGCTAGCCATCTTCAGGTATATCACTCAAACCTCCAATTCTTGACATACTTTTATAAATCTTCTATGTATTCTTTGAAAACTCTTCTCCGTCTACAAGTTTTATTTAGGAGGATGCTAAAAATAACATTACTAATTTCATTCATCAATTTCTGGTATAAGAATTAAAAATTATATACCACTTCCATTTACAAATAAATTTATTATATTACACTTTTAAATATCGTGCAATTAAGTGAAATAAGCAGCAACATCATTGTACTAGCTTTAAGTGTTTTCTGAACTGAATATCTATCTAAAACCACAAAATCTACGTTTCCACCATCTCATCTCTCTATCTCTTACCAACCTTTCCGAATGTTTCTATATCATAGGGTGCATTTACCAACACCCAACAATACAATATAAATCGTCAATTCAATTTTTTTATTCTTAAATTTTGGGAGGAAAATTATTCTTATTCCTAATGTGGACAATATGTTGATGAATTTTAAGTAAGTTAATTTGATGAAATGTAGGCCGAACCTTTTTAGTTGTCTAACACCAAATATGCTTGGTTTCACTTTAAATTAAAACACACATTTCCATATAGCATATAATTTTTAACCGTTGGCCATTTGGTGCAATGGTAGCCCCAAGAGTTCTCATAGTGGAGGTCTTGGGTTCGAATCCTGGTCACAACAAAAAAATGGTTTGTGGACAGGTCAGTGGGTTTGCCTAGTTGGGGGGTTCCTCCTGTGGTGGGCTGCCCTAGATATTCTAGGTATTGCCACGAGCAAACCCAATTATCCTAGAATATCTAGGTGTTGACGTTCAAAAAAAATTTAACTTTTTTTTTAAATAAAAAAATAAGACTGTACATAAAATTCTTATCTCCGTTAATCTTATCTCCATCTCTCGTATATTGTTTGTTACTAGCTTAGAATCCGTGTCTACACATAGGGTGAAAAATACCAATATATAAAATTCTTAAATATTTATGTATATATTTTACAGGTGTAAAAATTTATTAAATAATAAGGATAGAAAACAAAATTCAAAATATATAAAAATTAATATATAATTGAGTTTCGAAAATACGTTAATTATTATTTAATTTAATTTGACTTTCGTTTATTATTTAATTGGAAATAAAAGTTATATAATTAGATTTCAAATTTTATTATAATAAGGGATGGATTAAAATAAATGTGTTTTATTAGTATAATTAGTATTTATTTAAAAATATATTATTATTAAAATATAAATGTGTATTTAATAAGCGAGACGTATTTAATAAGAGAAAGACTATAAAAAAATGATAATAATGAAAATGAATGTTACACATGTTATGAATAAGGTTTTATTTATTATACAATATAGATTGGTTACCGCTACTTGTTCATTGAAATAAAACAAAATTCCATTACAGATTTTAGTTAAGTTATCATATTCATTTAACTTCTTTTGAAAATAATAAAAAGGTAGTTACCACTACTTTTTCACTTGGAATTAAACAAAATTCCATAACAGATTTCATTTCATATTAATTTAACTTTTTTAAAAATAATAAAAAGGGAAAACTAAGTTATTTTAAAGTTAGATCTATTTAATATTATGCCATCTCTCATATATTATTTGTTATTTATCACCACTATTTATTCACTTGGAATTAAAGCAAAATTCCACAACAGACGGTCATTTCATATTCATTCAACTTTTTTAAGAACAATAAAAAAGTTAAACTATGTTGAGTTATTTCACTGATAAATCAATTTAATCTTAGAGTAAAATGTCATTTTCGTCTCTATGGTTTGACTATTTTAACCATTTTCATCAAAAAAACTTTTTTTAGCCTTTTCGTCCCTTACTTGTCAAAATCTAGCAATTTTCATCCACCTGACTAACTCTGTCTACATTTTAACGTTAAATTAGAGACAATTTGATCTTTTCAACTGCCTTCTACTCTCTATGACATTCAAGAAATTTTTTTCAAAAATATCAAATTGACCCTGATTTAATGTTAAAATGTAGATAGACTTAGTCAGGTGGTTGAAAACGGCTAGCTTTTAAAAAGTTATGGACGAAAAAGATTTTAAATGAAAGTGGCTAAAATGACCAAACCACATAGACAAAAATGACTTTTTATCATCATCTTATTTGATACTCATTATCACTACTTATCTCCTCCGAAAAGATTAACATTTATCGGCACATTTGCTTCTAATAAGCTCTATGTGTTCTTTGAATAACGGTAAAACCATCATTTCATTTTCTTTTTCCAAAAAAAGTATATGGACTTGGTAGATTTTGATTCGAGATAAGTAAATAATATCGGTTAAAAGTTATAATATTTCAATATACAATAAAAGTTTTGTCTACCAAAAATAGAATTATAAAAAGACCGTATATAAAATAGAACTTTACAGGCAATTGGCTTGACCGAAAGTAGTTTGTACTCTAAAAAGACAACTTTATTGATCCCAAAGAAACAACGACAGAGATGTAGCAGTCTATATTTTGCTTGTTTTCTTTTACCATTATCCAATTTATAGAACTTCAACTTGATAAATGTATAGGTTTACGAATAAAATTAATATAAACTTACATGTAGTGAAAATATATGTGATATAATACGTATTGTTACTTTTTATTGGTATATTTTCTTTCTCTGAAAAATGAATAATTAATCGTGATTCTGATGCAAATTTTTTCAACCTTTTGTAACTTCAAATTTTTTCTTCTTTGTTACATTAATTTAGAAAGTTATTTTGAGGTCGTGAATAATGTGAGTTAATCACTTTCACTTAGGTATTGGGACTACTTATGTAATTAGTTCATTTATGTATTTAGATTAGAAATTGTATTACTTAATACTATAAGGACTGGAAGTGGAAAATGGGAAAACCCTACAACTTAAACGTCGGCCAGAGCAAAGTATTATCAAAGGGACGCGACGGTGTTTTATGGCGGTTTCACTAAAGGAAGGCGATGGATGATTGAGTGTATAGCGGTTCAAGATCAACAGACGTAACGTTTAGATTATAGGGTTATAAATAGGCGTGATTGTAACCAGATTAATGCACCGGAATTCGTTTATATATATATATTGATTTGTTACAGGAGATTCGTGTTCATATATGTTCGTGTTCTTCATTTTTGAGTATTGATTCGATCAGGGCAACAGTGGCATCAAAGCCATCGGTTTAAGGATCTTACTCGCTGCAAAGGGATTGCTTTCAAGATCAGACGTGATTGAAGGAAAAAATCGGTGAAGGAATCGTTTTTTTTTCTTCAGAAAAGCGATTAATTGCAGAAAGGGATTACAGTCGACGGTAATCGGGGACGGAAACGAACACTGGGACGACTGCAAAATTTGATCGAAGGCCTGATCAAAATTAATTGCAGATTATCAAACACAGGGGCTGCAGGGCCGTTTTTTGGTTAACAGAAGAGCCTCAAATCAGTTGGAGTTGTGGTTAGAACTTACCACAAACAGGAACGAATTGAGTGAAGGAATTGCAGAAGTTGTTCGAATCAGGGGACAAAGTGGTGGTACGCTGCAGAATTAGAAATTGACCAGAGGGTGTCCAAATTTGAAGTTGTGGTCAGGAAATTTCTACAAATAGGAAAAACGAACTTATGTTGCGGTTTGTTAAGGCTGCTGTAAACAGGAGACAAACATATGGCAACAAGAACGCAAAGGATTTCGTTTAGGATTACCGGGATCAAGAAACGAAAAGGACAAATCTAAGGTTAACAGATTTGGGGGTGTTTGGATACAGTGAAGCAGGAACAAACTAAGGGCTGTTTGTTTGTTGGATTAAAGACTTCACAAGGGAGAACGCACGAAGGCGTGTTACGGTACCAAACAAGACCGAGACAAGGAACGTGCTCGGAAGGAAAGACCAAAGTTCAAGAACGTTTTACGGTAACGTTAGGAACGAAGTTTAAAGAAAGGAGTGATCAAAAGGCCGGATCACAAGACATAATTCAAGAAAGGAATTCGCGAGACAAACAGGTTCTATATTCGAACCAGTTTTATTTTATATACCTATATGAGTTAGGTTTAGAAATTGCTTTGATTCCTAGATTAGTTAGAAGAACTATTGGAATCATAATTGTGGTTTTAGAGAAAACCGGTCTTGCATAGATACTTGCCTTAGAGTTTTTTTTTCAGAAACCTAGATAATTTACTATGCCGAAGACACCACCAGCAGGGACGAATGTTAAAGAGATTGTAATTCACAAAGAAGCTAGTTCTTTGACCCATTACCAATGCCCTATATTAAAATCAACAAATTATACAATATGGGCATTACGCATCAAGTTAATACTTGAGGCTAATGGTTTATGGGAAACAATAGAACCTAGTGCCGACACAAAACGCGATGTAAAGAAGGACAAAGCCACAATGGCTTATCTGTATCAAGCACTACTAGAGGATGTGATATTACAAATAGCAAGTTGCAAGACAGCAAAGGAAGTCTGGGATGTGTTAAAGACCAGACATGTCGGTGTAGACCGAGTGCAGAAGGAACGATTGCAAACACCCACAACAGAGTTTGAGTTATCGCAAATGAAGGAAGACGAAACGATAGATTCGTTTATAGGAAAGATGAATAGTATTGTCACAAAGGCGAGCTGTTTAGGAACAACATTTGGTCAACCAATGCTAGTACGGAAACTTCTAAATACCATACCAGATAGGTTTACCCAAATTTTCGCATCAATCGAACAATTAACCGATCTAGATGAAATAACCCTTGATGAGACAATTGGAATATTAAAAACCTATGAAGAGAGACTTAGACTGAAGAAAGGAGGCCCATCTGACAATCAAGATAAACTACTGTTCACAAGACACGACAACAACTCGAGTCGTGCGAATCGTTTTGAAAACCGTGGACAAGGGAGGTTTAATAAATTCAACACATCACGAGGGACCTGGCGTGATGGAAAGTCCAAGCAATGTGAGAAGGGAGAAAGCTCTTCTCATAAGTCCAAGTATAAGAACTTCAAGAAGTGGAGAAAGCCAGCAGGGGACTTAACCAAGGTGCAATGTTACAGATGTAACAAGTTTGGACACATCAAGAAGAACTGCCCACAACAAGAGCATGCACAAGAACAGTCTAACTTAGTGCAAGAGGATGTTGAACCAACGCTCTTAATGGCTGTTAGTGAAGACAAGAAAATAGAAGAGATTTTCTTAAACGAGAAAATAGAACCTAGCAAGTATACGACTGCAGATGAAAGTCTATGGTACTTAGACAACGGAGCAAGTAACCATATGACCGGTCTACAAGAGCATTTTCAAGAATTAGATGAAAATATTAATGGAAATGTTCGGTTTGGAGATGAGTCGTTGGTACAAATAAGAGGCAAAGGCTCAATAGTACTTGAATGTAAAAAACAAGGAACAAAGGGTGATATCCCAAGTTTATTACATTCCATGTTTGAAAAGCAACATACTGAGCATTAGACAGTTAACAGAAAATGGATGTAAAATGACTATGGAACGTGACTTGCTACTTCTGCATGATCAAGAACAGAAGCTTCTAATGAGAGTCACACGTTCAAGGAATAGACTTTACAACAACAATTTGAAGATTGGTGTACCTATTTGTTTGTTGGGAAGCCTAAAAGATCAAGCATGGTTATGGCATGCAAGGTTAGGTCATTTAAACTTTGATTCAATTAGACAAATGACCTAGACGAATTTGGTTAAGGGGATTCCTAAGATAAACCATGCAAGTCAAATTTCCGATGCATGTTTATTAGGAAAACACAGTAGAGCTCCATTTCCAAAACAAGCTAAGTTTAAGTCATCAGAAGCATTAGAATTAGTCTATGGAGATCTATGTGGCCCCATATCGCCACCAACACATTCGGGAAAGAAGTACATATTTTTACTAGTAGATGACTGTACACGTTATATGTGGGTGTACTTTCTAAACTTAAAGGATCAAGCATTTGAAACCTTTAAGGAGTTCAAGCAAAGGGTGGAAAACGAAGTAGGAACCAAGTTAAAGATGTTGAGAACAGATAGATGATGAGAGTTTACTTCTAATGAGTTCTCACAATACTGTAAAGACAACGGGATATCAAGATAATTTGCAGCACCATACTCGCCACAGCAGAATGGAGTGTTTAAGAGAAGGAACAGAAGAATGTTGTTTACAACGCTATCTATGTATTGAATAGAGTACCTACTAAAGCTTTAAAGGACAGTACACCGTATGAAGCTTTGAAGCGTAGGAAACCAATTTAGAATATTTGAGAATATCTGGTTGTGTAGCATATTCTAAGGTACCATCACAACATCTAAAGAAATTGGATGATCGAAGCATTCCAATGGTGTACCTAGGAATAGAGGAAGGATCAAAAGCGTGCAAATTATTTGATCTAGAGACAAAACGAATTTGTGTAAGTAGAGATGTGAAATTCGTTGAAAAGGATTCATGGAATTGGAATGAGTATATTAAAGAAGTTGGGAGTGAAGAACCGGAATGGGTAGATTTCACAGTAGCAGACAAAGATGCTACTAACCTACCAAACGACATTGAAATAGAACCCCTAAACCATAATGATTATTTAGCAGGTGATAGCAATACACAAGAAACAAGGCAATCACCTATAAACTCTCCAGGTACACCCTTCACTCCACCAACATATACCTATGTACCAAGCTCAGCAGAATACATTTCAGAACCATCTACCGAAAGATCAGCAAGACCATTTGATCATACACCTTTACAAGGTTTTAGAACTCTAACAGAAGTTACTAAATGAGCAAGAGAAGTAGAAGCAGACTACAAAGAACTTCTCTTAGCTGAAGAAGAACCAAGAAAATACAAGGAAGCAGCTGAAGATGGGAAGTGGATAGAAGCAATGAAAGCTGAGTTAGAATCCATAAATAAGAACGAGACTTGGAAGCTGACAGATTTACCAAGTGACCACAAGGCAATTGGCTTGAAATGGGTATTCAAGACCAAAAGGGATGCAAGTGGAAAGATTACAAAGCACAAGGCTAGATTAGTAGCAAAGGGATACGTGCAACAACAAGGGATAGACTTTGAGGAAGTCTTTGCCCCAGTAGCAAGAATTGAGACAGTAAGACTAATATTGGCATTAGCAGCATATAATTAATGGGAAGAAAATCATCTAGATGTAAAGTCCACATTCTTGCATGGAGACTTAATGGAAGAAGTTTATGTCTCATAACCGGAAGGATTTGGGAAGACAGGAAGTGAGGGGAAAGTATATAAACTTTCTAAAGCACTATATGGGTTAAGACAAGCACCACGTGCATGGAACATGAAGTTAGACCACACTTTGAAGTCACTAGGATTTGACAAGTGTAACTTAGAACAAGCAGTATACACAAGGAGGAACAAAGACTCAACCTTGTTAATTGGAGTTTATGTTGACGATCTAATAGTGATGGGAACTCCAAAGAAAGAGATAGAACATTTCAAATCTCAAATGGAAGAGAAGTTTGAAATGAGTGACTTAAGGTTATTAGCATACTATCTTCGCATATAAGTTACCCAATCGGGGGGTGAGATATCAATCAAACAGATGGGATATATAAACAAGATACTCAAGGATGCCAACATGATGGATAGTAATGAAACAAAGATACCCATGGACCCAGGAACCAAGCTGAGAAAGACCGAAGTAGGAGATTCAGTTGATGAAATAGAATATAGAAGTTTAGTTGGTTGTTTAAGATACTTATTGCATACAAGACCGGATCTATGCTACTCAGTTGGATTACTTAGTAGATTTATGCAAGAACCAAAGGAACATCATATGAAGGCTATCAAGCAAGTGATGCCTTATATCAAATGAACAAAGGAGTTCGATATAACTTACAGGAAATTCGGAGGCTGCAAGATTACAGGTTATAGTGATAGTAGTTATGGAGTTAACACTGAAGAAGGAAAAGGAACTACAGGGATAGTATTTTACTTCGGGAACTCACCTATAACATGGAGCACTCAGAAACAACAGACCGTTGCATTATCGTCATGTGAATCTGAGTTTATGGCACCAACAGCAGCAACATGTCAAACATTATGGTTAAAGAGACTGCTCAGTGGAATAACAGGCTGGAAGGAAGAAAAGATTACTTTACTAGTTGATAACATATCAGCTATAGCATTAATGAAGAACCCAGTATTTCATGAAAGGAGCAAGCACATAGACACACGTTATCATTTCATAAGAGAGTGTGTTGAAGACAACCACGTCAATGTAGAACACATCAGTGGAGAGTTGCAAAGGGCAGACATATTGACAAAAGCATTAGCAAGGGTCAAGTTTACTACAATGAGAGAGCTGCTCGGAGTTCAAGACCTGCAACTACGTGATCGTGATTAAGGGGGTGAATGCGAGTTAATCACTTTCACTTAGGTATAGGTACTACTTATGTAATTAGTTCATTTATGTATTTAGATTAGAAATTTTATTACTTAATACTATAAGGACTGGAAGTGGAAAATGGGAAAACCCTGCAACTTAAACGCCGGCCAGATGCAAAGTATTATCAAAGGGATGCGACGGTGTTTTATGGCAGTTTCACTAAAGGGAGGCGATGGTTAATTGAGTGTATAGCGGTTCAAGATCAACAGACGCAACGTTTAGATTATAGGGTTATAAATAGGCGTGATTATAATCAGATTAATGTACCAGAATTCGTTTATATATAGGATTATAGGGTTCTTTCGGTTCTCAACATATGGTTGGTTCTCAAAAGAACATGCCCCTATATATATATATATATATATATATTGATTTGTTACAGGAGATTTGTGTTCATATATGTTCGTGTTCATTTTTGAGTATTGATTCGATCAGGGCAACAAATAATGGGCATGGAGGTGATTTTTTAATGCTCTTTTTTTACTTTTGTAGTAAGCGATTAAGGTTCATCTCTGTAAATAATGGTTAAAATGATACACAAATAAGTACACTTACTTTCCAAGAGACATGCAATTTGGTGCAGAAATATAGGTCGCATCGAAAACATCTGCTTGCAAGGGAAGCAGAGGCGGCAACTTGGAGCCACGGATGTCAAATGTATGGTGGCAACAAAGCAGTTGGTGGCAAGAGGGACATGGGACCTTGGGTTGCACCACCACTAAGCATGGGCTTTCCTTCGATGACACCGGTTCCTCATTATAGACCCTTACATGTATGGGGTCACCCCTCCATGGAGAGACCTTTAATGCCTGTATGGCCTAAGCACATTGCTCACTCACCATCAACACGTCGACCACCACCATCACCTCATATTTGGCCACCATCGACCTCCCATCCACCAACTTGGCACTCTCATCGCCAAAGAGTATGCTTATCTCCAATTTAATTTCTCTCTCTTTCAATAAAAAAAATCCAATAAAAAATAAAATCTAAATATTGGTGAAGATATGCTTCTCTTTGTGCAGGCGCCTTACTTCCCACAAATTCTGCCACAAACGGTCAGCTTATGATTATTCTTAATTTACTTTATTAGGTTTTTTTTAAGAGAAAACTGATTTTCATTTGTTTTTGTTTAATAATATATTTTCAGAGATTTCCAATTCCGCATGTACCAGTCCCTGGTATCCCACCACCTCATGCCATGTACAAAGTAGACTCCGGCAAAGTTGTCACCACTCAATCCTGCCCTCAACCACCATTGGACCTACATCCTGTAAGTACCCTTTTTCAAAATATCTACGTATATAAGAGTCATGTTCGTCCAATTTCTAGTCTGAACATCAAAGTTCTGAAGTCACTAGGATAACGCTCGTACTATCAAAAAAGCCTCATTCAAGGAAATATGACCTATGATGTTGTACGTAATTAAAATAGCAAAAAGATTTGAATATCAACTAGTCTTAAATTAGCCTATTTAAATCATCTACAGAATTCAAGATTTAACTTATTTATTTTTAAATTCTTGTGACTAAATTAAATATTGAAAAAAAATTGGTCAATTTTTCAATGAACATATACACATATTTTATAAAGGACAAGAAAGATTGAAAATGAGAGGACTAAGGTGCCGACAAGTAAACACATGCAGCATTGTAAATTCAAACGTCCCACAAAAAACAGTGGTCCAAAACTAAAATCTCTTATAGTACAAATTAAATAAAGTCCTTAAATACAACCATTGACTTGGTCTAATGGTAAAGGTGTATGCTCTTTACTCAAGTGGTGTTGGGTTCTAGTCTCACTTGATACATGGAGTAGAGTAAAAATTAAATTAGCCGTTCAAAAATAAAGTCCATTAAATTATTTATTATTTTACAGAAAGACTAGTTGTTAATCGTTGTTCCAATTTGTGCAACAGTCCAAGGAGAGCATCGATGCCGCAATAGGAGACATTCTATCGAAGCCATGGCAGGCTCTTCCACTTGGACTAAAACCACCTGCACTTGATAGCGTGATGGTGGAATTACATAGACAAGGGATTCAGAAAATACCACCTACATGCGTTTGAAACTTGGTGCCAGTGGTTGCTTCCCAGAAATTTTTGATCCAGAGTAGAAGCACAATTCCCCCTTCAATTCGACGACGTTTCAGAACTTGGATGCGTGACACCCTTATTCGCGAGTTCATATTTTTGGTTACCTTCTATTATTCTTATGTCTTATCTTGAGTTTAGCCTAAGAACTGTTCTTTTCATGTACAAGAACTGTTTATGTATAAGCTAAACGATTGATAATAAAGCCATAATTTCTTTAGAAAACTGGGCAAATGCGACCGAAATTTGCGACCGAATTGTCGGTCGCAAAATTTGCGACCGATTTGCGACCGAAATTATAAATTAGCGACCACACATAAACTGGTCGCAAAACTGTCGCAAATTTTGCGACCGCTCAATTTCGGTTGTAGTTCAGTCAAAAACTTTGCGACCACTAAACTTCGGTCGCAATTCAGTCACAAATTTTGCCACCGCTAAACTTCGGTCGCAATTCAGTCGCAAATTTTGCCATCGCTAAACTTCGGTCGCAATTTGCCACCGCCAAGAATTGTGAGTTAGAAGCCAAACTATGGTCAGTTATGGGGCAAACTACGGCCAATCAGGGGTATTAGGGTAATTTTGGTCAATTAGTGTCATTAGTGGTGGTATTGGTGATTGATAGCCAACTAAGATTGATGATGTTAAGTTAGTGCTAGTGATGATACTTTAGGGCAAATTCGGTCCAATGATGGTGAATTATAGTTGTTTATGCTCGGTTACTGATCGGCGTCGAAGTACCGATCAAAGATAAAGAGTTTATGTGTTCCTAATTATCTAAGACTAGCTAGGGTAAGTAGGGTGTCGAACCACAAAGAGTTAGTGGTTGGTGAATAACGAAAACTGATTACAAAACATTATGCACTTAAATTGATTTGATTGATTGTTATGACTTAGCATACACTTGAAACTAATCAGATTGAAATACAGAATTATAAAGAATGATCACAACCAAGTTTCAGTTTTAACTCACAATTAGTAATCTAGGTTCTTTACTAAATTAGAAGATAGACATAATCTTGATTATGACAATACTTGGTGTACAATTGAAGGACCTACACGTGTATGAATAAACTTATAACGAATTATACCGATAAAGTTAATCTATACTAAGTGATCTCTAGAAATTGTCAATACAATAAACATATATATCAGACATACATTCAACCTTTAACGATTACACACCGATGAAGAAGAACACATGAATTAAAATAGGTCATTGCATGTCTTAACACCAACTATTAGAAATAACCATATGAAGGAACATCACATTCAACAAAACATAATGAAACTCATGTCTAATCCAGAAAAGAACTCAAATTGAACTACCGGAATTAAAAACCTACACCTGGTTATGATCACAATTGTTTTAGCCACACATGTTCATGCTTGATGATGATATGTTGCGATTATGGGAAGCAATTTATGAAGATTTGATGTTGGAACCCTTTGTCACTAAGTTTCCTTGTCTCTTCTACGTTCTCTAGCCTCCTAGGATGATGTCTGACTGATCCCATTCAAAAACATGACTAAAGGGATTGCCAAAAACTGCTAAAAACTTCTCACAACCGTCGACGGTCGTAATTTATGCCGACTTGCCGTAAATTACGCCGGGTGATTTCTATATATGCCAAGCGGGCGTGTTTACGGAGGTCCTATATGCCCAACTTTTCTTTCCTGCCGTAAATTACGCCGGGTGGGTATAATTTACGCCCACTTGGCCATCTTTCTTCCTTTGCTTCAATTTCTGCTATCCAACTTCTTACTCAATGCATCCAAGTTATGTGTGTAACCCCATGTTTGAACCCTGTATAAATAACACACAAAATGGTAGTCTCTATGCTATGGTTGCTATAAAATCATTCATAATATTGCATTTTTGCATCTCGGATTACCCAACACATCACATTCCCTAACTTAAATCTTTTTCGTCCTGAAAAAGGCTTGCAAAGAGATCATAACTAACATGTCAAGTTATCTATATTCATTCAAACTCAGGGGACAATCAACATATTTAAACGTAGTTGTTCATATATTTATCCTCTTTAAGCTTATCTCTCTTATATACAACCACATACATGTGCCAATGTATGTACTTTATGTCATGGTACTTAGCTTCCTCTCTCATCCCAAGAGTAGAGAAACTTAAATGAGACATCACAAAGACTTGTAAATTTCAGGCATCAACTAATACATATCATAAACAGTTTATAATACACATGATTGCACCATTATGTGAAGGTGAAGTCTTTTAGATAGGAAGTCCTCTCATGAATGCTCACTCTCTCAATAATTATGAAGGCTTAGTATTTGACTCATCAATTCAAGTGACTTGTGTTCCATAGGCTTGCATACAGTTTCATTTCTCCACTACACCTTGTACTCATACATATGTCAAATGGTCTTTGTAAGGGTTGCAACAGGGCAAGGTTAAAGGTAAGTTAAAAAAAACTCAATGTGGTTCACTCAAATAATTAAGTGTGGTAAGTTCAACTATATATACAAACATCTAACTAATATATTAAATTTTTTTTTATAGAGAACATAATGAGAATTCTCTTATAGGAATTGATTCATATATTGATACTATACATGTCAGACACTTGAATTCATCCAACGCCAAACACACATTTTTTTTCCAATAAATAAACTAAGATAGACTATAAACTATACATCTTTAATCTCAAGAACAAAAATCTAACTCATTACATATGCTTAATTAGGGTTCAAACTTTAAGAAGGCTTCAAATGGCTTGGCTAAACACTCGGGTTGAATCAAATAATGGAATCAACAATTAGGCTCAGATTGGCTCACTAATGGATATATTTGCAGGTGGGGAAATAGTAGAATGGAATAATTGAGGGGGGATACACCTAAAATGCCATTATCATTCATATGCATCAGTACTTGTAAGTTTGAACAAACTATATGTAAGTTCTAGATAGCAATTCAATTGAAGATTTCCCTCATGAAAAGAAGTAAGGTTGATTATGTATGTGTCAGTCATGTATTGGCTCAAAACAAATCTCACTAGGGTTCAACAATAGACCTAACCTTAACATAACAGTGCATAGCCCATGACGGCATAGTATTATAACTGAAAGATCTAACCAATTAGTTGATAAACTTTTATTTCTAAATACATTGATGATTGTCACATAAAGCTTTCTTTTCTTATGATAGATAATGAATGCAATTCACTTATACTAGGATGAGGAACTGTGCACTACAAACTCCAGCTTAGCATTAACCCATGCAATGGTGATTTCAAGATAGAATAGCCTACCAACACACCACAATTTATTCATGATTTTGTCCCCCATCATTATTATTTCCTGTTTAAACTTCAACATGTTAGTTTCCTATCATTTCTCATTATGGCAACTTTAGGACATGCATAATTATACCAGGGGGATTAAAAAAATTAAACTGCATAGGACAGACTCCTAATTAAAGTCAAAACCCACATACTTAGTTCATCACAACCTACACATACATCAAGTCCACACAAACACTTTATTCACTAAAAGGCAGTAAAAGGATAGAAGGGATAAAACACATGGACCTGATCACATGTGATCAGAGAGTGTTCTGATCAATAGGAGCCGGGAGGTGGATAGAAGTATGATTCCATCAAACTGTTGTACATTGCTTGTGTCTCGAACACATTTGGTGCCGATGCTTGACTCAAACTTTCGCCTGATTGGGATGCATTAGCAGATTGTACCGGTAACCAGCTCGATGAATAACTCTATGGATAATGTTGTCTAGGAGATTCAGCGGTGTAGAGAGGAAGTGTAGTATAATCCACCGCTGGAGGAATCTCCACATATGGTAACCCAGAATGATAATCATTGTGATGACGAATGTAAGGCCCCCAAACCGGGCACCCTACAGCTATATCTCATTACTAGGAAAACTAATTACAACACTTAACATTCATTTAAACATACAGCGAAAGTCTTTCTCAAAATAGTATTAACTTTTAAACGCGTTAACGTTGTTAACATTACCTTAAGAATGCATGCGCACCAACCCGAGTAGCACCGCTCCCAAGCCAAGATACCTCGTCTAGCAGACTCACCTGCAAAATAATCTAACGCACATACAAAGTCAGCTACGCTGAGTGAGTTCTAATAGTTTAATTTGAACAAAAGCCAACATGTCTCATTTAATATTTATATCCACCCAAGACCCACCGGTCTTTATAAAACAAATTTGTCATTTATTAATAGATAGATAACCCCTGTTATCTTACAATGTTCCAAAGGACTCACCACCCCAGACTCACCCAACCATTGTACCCAGTAAGTCTCTCCGACATGGATCGAACTTACCACTCTGATAACTCAAAGTTACCACACTTATTAACCACACACTGGTTATCTTAACCACCCTCTAGACACCGGCTTAACTAGCCCTAACCCAAACTCTCACAAACCAACTAATACAACAGTTGTAACACAATGTCCTCATCCCGACACAACGTTCAATCTTGCTCTACACACCACATTAATATCATCTACTCACCACATCAATATCATCTCATACACAATTATTATAACTCATCACTTGCATGTAATTTAACATGTATATATGCACACAAACACATACCTTATCTGCATCCTCGTCAGGGTTATCCCCGTCGGGATACTCTTCATAAGCTCAGCTCCACCCTTGTTATAGGGCCCCGCCACTAAAAATAGTGACACACTCGTCATCTACGATGACTACCCAGCCACCCATACGGTGAATTCCAAAGCACACGTACAATGATGAACCCGAAAGACTCCGTCCTCCACACCACTGTTGACCCAACACATGGCCAACAATGCAAGCACATAAAGCAACACATATAACACATAACACTACCTGGACATGTACAACAACTCACCACCCTTTCACGGATCCCTTACGTGTGTAAACCAAAACGTACTTTAGATGTATCCTTTTTAACGTTTAGACACGTTACCTAACTCTTTTTGAATAATTAATTATACGACATATAAACACCATACTGAGTTATAACTCGTATATACTATGGACACCCCATAGACCCATGCAAGCACGATACCCGTCGTGTCACGAGGACAACGACACAATACACACAACATCAAACACATGACGCTTAAAAGCATACTAGCATTTATTTGACCCGTTAATGAACCACGTACGGGTTCCCCTGCTAACTCTCCTTATATAACCATAACAGGTTTAACTAAATTCCTGACTCAACCCGACTAACTCATAAGATGACATACACAGAACATCACTACTCTTGTTCACCCACCCTATGGACCCCATAACGACCCTTAGATTCATTATTACATACGATCTCATAAAACACTTCAAACTTAACTCATAACTCGTATTACATTCGTTTAGTAAAAACATGCGTGTATGTACGATAGCCCCAAAACAGTAAAAAGTTTAAAGAAGAGATTAGAAACTCATCGGATATGTGGCGTCTCAGTCCTTGCTCTACAATTCGTCCATTCGCACGAAGCCTGAACCTGTCAAGGCATGATCCCATGATCAGACACGTTCAAATCTTACATTGAATAACGTTTACATAAAATAAACCCCAAGTTTAGTCTCATCTGCTCATCGTCCCCACTTGCAAAACCCGTCAACGAGTACACGAGACTTGGGTCATCCCTGACTCGCTTAGAAACCCGCGTACCCAGACCTTGGTACCCATGCATACATGAGACACATGCAAGAAACCCTAACCATGCGGCTCATATAGCTCGTGTCGAATCCTCGCGCATGCACGCCATGCAACCGTCCTAGCCGAGCTCCTTGTTGCCTACGTGTGATTCCACTAACGTGCACCATCACACACGTCGTCTTCGTCTTCACCGTCGTGCCAAACCCAAATCGGACACATAACCACTACCACTACCACGAGACCCCACCCGAGTCATTCTCCACATCGGCCACCGTCTTGCCGCCCAACGTCACCACCACGGTTAACATAGCTTCTTCGCCGTTTGCTGCCTTCTAGCATCTCCACAGCCGTCACCGGTCACCGTATTCCTCCCGTTGATCCCCGAGATTCAACTCCTCTCTCTTTCATTCCTCTCGGTCATCGGCCACCATCATGTACCTCCATCGGGACACCACTAACATGGCTCCACCACCGCTGTCATATCCTAAGACGGCCACCACCATGCCGGATAACACCCATGTGAGCCCTAGCCGTGTACTCATGCACCAAAAATTGTAAACGACGCGATAGGAATAAAACAGGTTTACCTTTGTGTGATCGGAAGTCCAGGTTCAAGCTGTCGTTGCTTCTTCCCGGCCGGCCCTCCTTCTCGTCGCCCTTCCCCGCCGTCGCACACCTAGGGTTAAGAATGGCCCTAGGTTTTGCGCAAAAGTTAAATATAAACCCCCCGAAGTTTCGTTTTGGGTCCTTCCTATTTCGTCTAGCCTTTTTCTATCTCAAACTATGAAGTAAACGACTAGTCGGGTCCTTTATAATCTGTCTCTTAAGTTTCGAACCCGAAATGTATTTTTAAACAGTTAACCGACTCCTCTCCGTTGCTAAAACACGCCTTGATTGACTAACCTTATAACTCTTCTTACTGAAAATAAAGGCGTCGGGTCGCCTACTGGCCCTAACCATTATTACAAGAATTTTTCAGGATGTTACAAGTCTACCCCGCTTAAAATAGCATTCGTCCTCGAATCCTGCGTCGGTGCAAACCAACACAACTTATCCTTCCGTTCTCACTCGTGCAACAAATTCATCTGGTGTCAAGCATTCACCTTCACACTTACCAAATCTATTTCCTGGTCTTGTAACTCAATCACCACCCTTCGTGTTCAAAGGAGCCATCTTCAGTGCCTGCTTTCAACTCAGGGGCTCGTAAGTTTCACCTACCCCTTTCCTTTCTTTCTGGTATACCCGGTCATTACTTAAACTGCACGACCCTGTCCCTTGAACGCACGTCCGTCACCTTTCCATTCTGGTTTACTGGCACATTTTGCTTATGTTCCACCTTTGTCTCTAATGGCTTTGTCACTCCGACGGCCATCATCCCAAGTAGGTCTCCTACTTTCATAGGTAGAAACACTCACTGCTTCACCATTATATACTCCTCATACCTCTCTTTTTCATAACTCAGTTGCCATCTTACGATGAGCTTTTAAACTCAAGCCCACTGCTTACCCATAAGGGTATTACTTCCGCCCTTCTCTGATGATCTCCAGGAGCTTTACAATGCTACACTGGTCACCACAAAATTCCTCTAGCATAGTATCTATTTACTTCATTACTAGTCGTTTATAATTTACGAACACGAAGTCCGTCTTCTCACAAGCCTCAGCTATTCGTCGTCTCATCAAGGGAAAGCATCCCTAATCATCTGGTGTTTCGCCTCGACTGAATTCTTTATATGGAGTGTGTTCCATGAAGGCCTTTTTATCACCTTGTTTACTTCGTGCTGAAATATTCAGCGTCATCACTTTAATCTCGTCATGGATATCTCTGGTCCAGCGTCCACGTAACTGCTTTCGCCACTAACTCTAAGGCTCCATCCATTAGCTTCGTGCTCCGAATTCCTGAGATATAAGAACAGGCATCTCATAAGAGCACCTCACCGGTCGCCTAGGAAGACGTCAAAACTCCTTGCATCACCTCGATGTATCAACGTCGAGAAAATCGTCAATATAGAAATACTATACTTGAGAACACTGACCAGCCGTCCTATGCAAGACTAAGCGTGTACTACAAGGACATACACCGACACTCATAACTACAGAACATTCATTTTTCTACACATGTGCTATTAACCCCAAACTCTAAACACACATCACGTGCATACACACAACTGCTATACCTGAGTAAAGTTATGTGCATACGACCTGACCACATCATTCGTAGACACACAAACTCCTGAACCTTATATCTTACTCACCACAATGGTAGCCCCTGCCACACATCATCATATACTCACACAGAGTTTACTCGGTCGTACCCATACGGGTCGTACCCATACTTCAAGACGGCACACCACTCGGTCTAGATACAAAACATCACCCTAAACATTCATACACACAAGATTTAAAATATCTTATTTTCCCACAGGATCTGGTCCTGAACATGTATTCCTAGATATAAGGTATGTAACTACAATTTCCCATAGTACCTCGTCCTGAACATTTATACATACTAAAGATGTATACTCAAGATTTCCCACAGGACCTCGTCCTGAACAGTTACACAAGGTGCAACACACCCCTTACACTTCAAACATTACCTAAACATAACACATAGATGACACTATCTTAAGACCGTAGACACACACAATTAATCAAAACTCATGTCTACACAGGTCTACTCATACAGTCTAATCAACCAAGCTCTAACATCACATCAAAGATTACATTTAGTATGAACTCATATTGTTCAAAAGGTAATCACATAACTGACACTAAATTTAACACCGTACCCACAATAGTACGCAATCATAAGCACAACTATCATTATTCATACCCAAATCATCCCGCGGTATAATTCGAAATCAATGTCAAAATCAAATAGTCAATATTTGAAATAAACATCACACCACGTAAATGCCAAATAAATCAAAACGTTAAATCACCCCACGATCTCTCGTGACAACCGTCACATCCAAAAGTTATCCGGAAGTCTCATGTCTCAAACAATGCCCGTAAAATTACTACGGGACCACCTCATGTGTATCTGGCGTGTCTTCCTCTGGTCCCTCGTGAAACAGAGCTCTCTTAACCGCCATAAGTGGTCGGTCTCTTAACCATGCAGGTCCACATCCTAGAGGAAAATCGCGTACAGCTGGCACTACTCTCCTTTTCCATCATGTCTTTCCAATCATTGCTCCATGCGGTATGTCGACGATCGAAGCTCTAGTCACACTTGGCATGAGAAGCACCAACACTCCTCCCTTCGCACTAGCAGTTTCATCCGCAGCAGTCGTCGTCTTGACTGGTCGTTCTGCATTCCCCCTAGCAAGAGCTCCACGCCCGATCGACCTCGCATGCTTCGTCTTAACCATCTAATCCTACTCAAGATAGAATGTTGGAGTGATTACTATGGGCAATAGATTCAGAAAATGAGAGAAATCATAGACTGCCAAATCACGGTGATCAAATGCAATTTGGTGGTCCACATTACTACTCAGATTCTAAACCTTCCCCATTATATTCACACTAGATTTCTATCTTTCACACATCCCGAATGCATATGCATCCCACCCAATTCACATAGCACCTAGTAAGTCATCATCTTTATCACAGTTTCACACCATCCATGGTTACACATAAAATTACTAAATCATAGCGACACACCAAACTATCTCACATAGTTACAATTAATGCTACTCCACATTATTCAACGCACACTATAGTCTCATTCAATCACACCACACAACTTCAAGTAGTTCTACATAATACTTCAACACATATCACACAACTTGATCCCACACGGAACCCTAAATCATTTACTCACACCAATTACTTTACCTAGTGTAACACTACACAAATGGTAAAAAATAACTATTGATTAACTCGAAAGACGTACCTCTTGGTTCGCGGTTACTCGTCGTGGCATTCGTTTCACCCTCATACCATTCTCAGTTTAAGTTAAGGCATTTTATTTGTTTAAAAACACCGATTTTCTCTTAATCCTCAGCTCTGATACCAACTAGTAAGGCCCCCAAACCGGGCACCCTACAACTAGATGTCATTACTAGGAAAACTTATTAAAACACTTAACATTCATTTAAACATACAACGGAAGTCTTTCTCAAAAGAGTATTACTTTTTAAACTCGTTAACGTTCTTAACATTACCTTACGAATGCATGCGCACCAACCCGAGTAGTGTCGCTCCCAAGCCAAGATACCTCGTCTAGCAGACTCACCTGCAAAATAATCTAACACACATACAAAGTCAGCTACGCTGAGTGAGTTCTAATAGTTTAATTTGAACAAAAGCCAACACGTCTCATTTAATATTTGTATCCACCCAATACCCACCTGTCTTTATAAAACAAATTTGTCATTTATAAATAGATAGATAACCCCTATTATCTTATAATGTTCCAAAGGACTCACCACCCCAGACTCACCCAACCATTGTACGTAGTAAGTCTCTCCGACATGGATCGAACTTATCACTCTGATAACTCAAAGTTTACCACACTTATTAACCACACACTGGTTATCTTAACCACCCTCTAGACACCGGCTTAAGCAGCCCTAACCAAAACTCTCACAAACCAACTGATACAATAGTTGTAACACAATGTCCTCATCCCGACACAACGGTCAATCTGACTCTACACACCACATTAATATCATCTACTCACCACATTAATATCATCTCATACAAAATTATTATAACTCATCACTTGCATGAAATTTAACATGTATATATGCACACAAACACATACCTTATCTGCATCCTCGTCAGGGTTATCCATGTCGGGATACTCTTCAGAAGCTCAGTTCCACCCTTGTTACAGGGCCCCGCCACTAAAAATAGCGACACACTCTTCATCTACGATGACTACCCAGCCACCCATACGGTGACTATATCATCTACCATACGGTGACAGCCAAAGCACACGTATAATGATGACCCCGAAGGACTCCGTCCTCCACACCACTATTGACCCAACACATGGCCAACAATGCAAGCACATAAAGAAGCACATATAACACATAACACTACCTGGACATGTTCAATGACTCACCACCCTTTCACGGATCCCTTACGTGTGTAAACCAAAACATACTTTAGACGTATCCTTTTTAACGTCTAGACACGTTACCTAACTCTTTCCGAATAATTAATTATACGACATTCAATCACCATATTGAGTTCTAACTCGTATATACTATGGACACCCCATAGACTCATGCAAGCACGATACCCGTCGTGTCACGAGGACAACGACACAATACACACAACATCAAACACATGACGCTTAACAACATACTAGCATATATTTGACTCGTTAATGAACCACGTACGGGTTCCCCTGCTAACTCTCCTTATATAACCATAACAGGTTTAACTAAATTCCCAACTCATCCCGACTAACTCATAAGATGACATACACAGATCATCACTACTCTTGTCACCCACCCTAAGGACCCCATAACGACCCTTGGCTTCATTATTACATACGATCTAATAAAACACTTCAAGTTTAAATCATAACTCATATTACGTTCGTTTAGTAAAACATGCGTATATGTACGATAGCCCCAAAACAGTAAAGCGTTTAAAGAGGGGATTAGAAACTCACCGGATATGTCGAGTCTCAGTCCTTGCTCTACAACTCATCCACTTGCTCGAAGCCCGAACCTGTCAAGGCATGATCCCATGATCAGACACGTTAAAATCTTTCGTTGAATAACGTTTACATAAAATAAACCCCACGTTTAGTCTCATCTTCTCATCGTCCCCACTTGCCAAAACCCGTCCATGAGTACACATGACTCAGGTCATCCCTTACCTGCTTAGAAACCCGCGTACCCAGACCTTGGTTCCCATGCATACATGAGACACATGAAAGAAACCCTAACCATGCGGCTCGTATAGCTCGTGTCGAATCCCCACGCATGCACACCATGCAAATGTCCTAGCCGGGCTCATTGTTGTCTTCGTGTTAGTACACTACCGTGCACCATCACGCACGTCGTCTTCTTCTTCACCGTCATGCCAAACCCTAATCGGACACATAACCACTACCACTTCCTTCGAGCATCTCCACAGCCGTCACTAGTCACCGTATTCCTCCCGTTGATCCCTGAGGTTCAACTCCTCTCTCTTTCCTTCCTCTCGGTCATCGGCCACCATCATGTACCTCCATCGGGACACCACTAACATGGCTCCACCACCGCTTTCGTATCCTAAGATGGCCACCACCACGCTAGATAACACCCATGCGAGCCCTAGCCGTGTACTCATGTAACAAAAATTATAAACGACGCAATAGGAATAAAACAGGTTTACTTTTGTGTGATTGGAAGACCAGGTTCAAGCTGTCGTTGCTTCTTCCCAGCCAGTCCTCCTTCTCATCGCCCTTCCCTGCCATCGCACACCTAGGGTCAAGAATGGCCCTAGGTTTTGCGCAAAAGTTGAATATAAACCTTCTGAAGTTTCATTTCGGGTCCTTCCTATATCGTCTAACCCTTTTATATCTCGAAGTATGAAGTAAACGGCTAGTCGGGTCCTTTATAATCCGTCTCGTAAGTTTCGAACCCGAAATGTATTTTTAAACAATTAACCGACTCCTCTCTGTAGCTAAAACACCCCTTGATTGACTAACCTTATAACTCCTCTTACTGAAAATAAAGGGGTCGGGTCGCCTACTGGCCCGAACCATTATTACAAGAATTTTCCGGATGTTATAACGAACCTGCTCTTCTTACATAAATCTCTTGTTGTAATACAACTCTTGGACATATGCACCACTTCTCTCCTAAACTTCCCGATCATGTGCCCCCTTTCTTGCTTCCTCAAACCTAATCCTATCTTCCTCATAACTCTTTTTCTCACGTTCCCATGTGTGTTGTTGTTATGGTGACTAAGTTGGGAATGATTCTGGTTTAGCAGTGTATTTCCAGGCCTGTTGATCTCCTTCAAACTGATCATATTCCCTATGCTCTCTTTCTCTAACATCTTCTTCCTCTTCGTCATCATTATCCTCATCTTCATCTATCGGGAATTCCTTGATCCTTCGCCCTTTCCTATCCTCTAACACATAAGCCCTTCTTGTCTTCTCAAAACGAAACTCCTCTGAACGAAAAGAAGTCACCTGAATTGTGACTGGGATGCTAACAAAAGGCTTAGCATTGTCAGGAATCACACCCACATTCAATAATAAACATGAAAAAAGTTTGCAATGAGGAATGACTTTCTTATCTTTGTTTTCACGTGCTTCCCAAACATTCAACATCACCATTTGCTTGAATGACAAAGTCGGGTATCTCGTAGACACTGCATGAAGTACCTTCACATCATAATTTCTCACCATAGACTTGTTGCTTGTTCTCGGTACAATGTTCCAAGTCAGAATAGAAAGGATTAATTTAGGTAGTGGTTTTAGATCATTTCTCTCAATACCATGACTGTCTTAATTTGCTCGTGTGGTACTGCAAATAATTTCCTAAGCATCTGTATCCATCTTGGACCTTTGTGCTTCCCTTCACTAAGGATTTCCGCATCAAGTGGATATTCATAGAGACGGTTAGGATTTATAGCACCAGTATCATAATCAGCAACTTCATCCAGAGTGTCAAATGACAGAACCACTTCTTTGTTTATGACTAATCCTACGAGTTAGGTGGTTCTACGGGGATTATTTCCTGGAATTCTTCTCAATGTTGCCATCACCTAATGATTTCATTTAAATACACATGTTTTGCACCTAAGTTGGTACCTTTCAACACATCTAACCAACCAAGCTATTTGAAACAATCATAAGACTCTCCTTCAATGTTATCGCACCAACCTTCTCCTTATATCATGCTTCAGGTAGACTTGATAATGGAGTTGCTCGCGACCATACCGGTTTTTCACCAGCTGTTATACTTGGTGCACTTTCTCTCCTTGCTCTTTTACTTGAGCCAGCCTTTCCCATAGTCCTGCAAAACAAACTAACCTCATCATATTCAATTAAGACCAAATAATTCAAACAAATGCTCCTTTCATCTTCGTTTCCAAGACCCTATTCCCAACCATCATGTTGAAGCACTTTTGTGTGACAAACACTCTAATAGAGTCTTAGTTTTGTACTTTCATTGTATATATTTGTCTTTGTTTGTAAGTGTCTGTATGCATTAGTTATCGAGTTGTATTTACTAATGCATGTTGATAGTTTCTGAAATCTCTAAGTGTTTTGCACACTTGTATGTGCGCAGGAATTAGATCTTGCATACTTAGCAAGTACGCATGAGCAATTTCCCCTACGCACTTGCTAAGTGCACAGAGACCAGGTCGTGTATAAATAGGATAGGTTGACAGTAGACAAGTACGCAGTCATATACTCAGACATTGTATACTCATTATTTCTCTCTGTAACCTTCAAGTGTTTATAATAGACGAAAGTTTAAAGTGATTCTCTTGTCGGTTTACTTTGTGATGTAAGACTCTCCACCGTGTCACGGGCATTCCGCACCCGATCCGACTCAGGAACACACTTGCATGTGACGATCCGCCACACCCGAGGGACCTACAAGTGGTATCAGAGCTTTGCTCTTGATTTCGAGTGTTGTGAGTGTGTTAGGAGAGTTTTCTACAAAGATTTTACAAGCAAAAGTGGGTATTTTTGTTGATTTTTGTGATAAAATAGGGGTAGCTCTTGAGCACTATTTTAGAAGCAAAAATCACTCCAAAACTCGACTTTTGTTGTGTATTTAAGTGTTTTGAGCAACAACGGTTCATTAGAAACAAGTTTCTGACCCTTTAGCTCATTTTGTTTGTTCATCTGTCTGATTTTTGCCATCTCCGGTGAAATTCCAGTGACCGGAATAGTTTGGTGAGAGTTGGTGAAAAGGTTATCGGCGTACTTACCTTTTCTGGCAAAAAGTTCAGTCTTGCTGCGTACTTATCAAGTACGCAAGACTAATCTTTCTGCGTACTTAAGTTGAACCCTGCGTACTTATCTTCAACTCATGCGTACTTATCAAGTACGCAAGAGCAAATCATAAGTGTGCAAGACCATTTCTCTAAGTGCGCAAGGGCTGTATCACGTGCGCAAGTGTCTTTGACCTTTCTGAAATTTGACTAAGTGTTCACCATGTCGAATCTTTAGAACCTCGGTAACCTTCTGAACTATGACAACGAGATCGGAACACCTTAGAAACCGCCAAAGTTGCTAAATGTAAATGATTATTCTAACTGGAAAGCACACTTTGAGCACTATATTTCTTATACCGATTCTTCGTTATGGATACCAATTCTAGAGGGATATAAGCATCCCACACACATTTACCTTGATGAAGTAATGCCCAAGCCTATCTCTAAACTCGATGAAAACGAAAAGAAAGTTTATGATCGAGAGAAGAAGGCTCACGGTTCTATCACTATGGCCTTGACTAGGGAGTTATTCCATAGTTTCAGAGGATATGGTAACTCCAAGGATCTTTGGATGGCGTTATAGAAAAGATTCAAGGGCAATAGTGACATCAAGAAAAGTAAACGGGATCTCCTCAGAAAGCAGTATGAGTGCTTCAGATTTCTAGAGAACGAATCTATAGACGAGCTCATCTCTAGATTCTATCATCTGCAAACCGAATTGAAAGCTTTTGAGCTAAAATATCCTGATGAAGAATTAGTTGAAAAGTTTCTGGATGCTTTGCCTCCCAAGTTTGAGATGTATACAACCCTGATGAGAGAGAATCCTAAGTTCTATGAGATGACAATTGATGAGGCAATTGGAAAGGTTCAAGCTCATGACATGAACCTAAAAAGGAAGGAGTGCTCAGAAAGACCTCAGATACAAGACCCTTCAATGTATCATGGGACGTCTTCTACAACCAAGTCATCGGTCTCTGGAATTGCCCTTTTATCTGGAAACTCTCATGAGGAAGAAACTGTAAGGCTTGTGGGGGTCATGCATGCTATGTAGTATTTGGTTCTGGTTCTGGATCTCATCACCAGAATCCCTCAAGAAATCCTTCACCCACATCTTCAGCTAACCAATCAGCGATAGCCAAGATAGCTAAAGATCATATGGCTTTATTCTCTTCATGCATGCTTCCTATGAGAACTTCATTGGCGGCAAGCTAACGGATCCTGAAACAATAGAAGAAGACTTCAATCAGGTGGACCCGGATGATATGGAGGACATGGATATTCAGTGGAATATGGCCATGATATTGAGGATAGTCAAGCGTTTCCTGAACAGAACTGGTCGAAAGTTCATTGGTGGCCATTCAAATGCCAAGGTTGGTTTTGACAAATCCAAGGCCAAGTGCTATGTGACACCTGCAAAATCTCAAAATCTAAAACCTAAGTTGTTGGGCTAAACGTAACTAAGCCCAATAAGGCCCAAGAGAAACCCAGGCCCTTTTGAGGCCCAATAAGGATGCAAGCCCATTGGAGGCTCGATTTTCATAATCCAAACATCATACTAGTCACTCGATCCCGTTTAACATCTTGTTACGCTATTCTAAGAACCTACGAAACGATAGAAATTCGTACGTGGTCCAACATTTTAAAACGTTTAAAACATCAGGCATCGTTATAATATCGGGCACACGGCAAGAACGATTACTTGAACTAACGAAACATTAATAGTAAATATTAATATTTGTCTAGAAAGACTGTTAAGATAATTATACTCGTAGTACGTGTATACAAACGTTAAACCGCGTCGGATGCTCGTAAAATTAAAGATAGCCGTACGGTTGTTACCGACACGTATTTTGATACAAAAAATATGAAAGATTTTTATTTTATTATTATTAGTGAAATAATAAACCCTAAACTCGAAGCACAAAACGTTTAAAAAGAATGAATGCGTTAAAAATGCGGTACCGACGTGTACCGGCTCATGCACCAACTGAAACGTAAAATTTCATAATTTAAATACTTAAATAATATTGTTAATAACGTTTCGTAATTCTAAGTATACTAAAACAATAATTCACGAATTTTAGTCGTTACGGAGATTCGAACGGATACGCATTTTTGGTAAACTAGTTTTAATTTCCTTGAAAACACCCACCCCTAACCCTAACTATAAATGGGTATTATAACTTGTAGCCTCTATCTCTTCCTCATTTGGCCAAGAATCCACCAAACACAAACACATTTAGAGAGAGAGAGAGAGAGAGATCGTGAAGAAGGAAAGAGGAGGGGCCAGCCACCCTTCGACGGCCTCCTCCGGTGGATCCACGGGGGTCTTCGGCCAAACAACAGTAGCGCAAGGCTGGGCAAGGCATCGGCGAGTGGCGGCGCACGGCGACGGGTCACGGCGGTTGGCGAGTAGCGACGAGTGCCCCACCTCATATAAAAGCTCTCGAGGTCCCGAACACTATGGTGGTGGTGGTTTCCTCTAATTCGTGGCGGTGATGATGGAAATCCGTCTCTAAGGTGGCAACGGCTAGGGTTCTGCCGCGCGAAACCTTTTCCGGCAAGCTCTGACGACGGCGGCTCGGCCATTGCGGCATTCTCGTCTTTCCGGTAAGTGGGAACAAGCTATGTGGTCAGATCTGTAGTTCCGGCCGCTCCTTTTCTTGAACCACAATTGTTTAGGTCGTTTTTTCGACGACACGAGGTAAAATTCCAAACCCGATCACTTTTCTTGTTGATTAAACAACTCTAACCATCAGATCTGTTAATACATGGTAGATCTAGATATATTCGGTGGTCTCGGGCTCGGTCAAACTTGGTCAACGGTCAACATGGGTCAACAGTTTCGTATAAGCGAACCGAGTGCATGAAAAGGTATATAAACGCGTTAAATTGGTCATATTTATTTACATGAAAATCAAACGTGTGTGCGTTTAAGATTTGTGTTGGGCCCAAAACGATTCACTAACGGTAAAATAAATATTAATGTAGCATTATGTATTAACGAGCCCTAAACCCGTAGGTTCCACCAAGAGAGTTTTGATTTGAAAAAAAAAATATATATATAGTTATTATTACACGGGAAAGCATATCCGGAAACGTATTTGCCGGTTAAACGAGAATATTGAAATCGGTTAACGAACGACATATATTATTATTATCAGATATTATTACTTGGACGAGATAACGGTTTTGTTATATTAGTAATATGAAAGGGTTTATACAAAATAATTACGGGTGTGATGCGGTTAACGATAAGTAATTCATTCAAAACATATATATATATATATATATATACATACAGATACGCGTCAAATAATACGAAAAAGTATAACCAAAGTTGCTAAACGACATCCGACGATTAACAAGGGTTAATGCGACTACAGTTTTCATAAATATAACATACTATATAACTATATGAACTTACATACACAAGTAATTACCTAAATATATGTATATATACATGTTCATCATTTATATAAATACCCGTATGCATATAAATATTAAATGTTTATATGAAAATCAAACAATTATTATGTAACACGATAGTTTGATTCAAATATGAGATGTGTGTGTACATATACGTATATCATTAAAGTTTTGAGTATATGACGTAAACAATTGGAAACTTAAACATATATGTAGTGAATAAATATACAAACTTAGATTTTATGAACTTGGATATATGTTTTGTCACCTATAAAACTGTATTCATATATTGCATTTTATGGGAAACTATTAAGTATTTTTATAATACGATATTAATCTACAAAAATATATGCATATATACTTACATATGTAAATACTATTTTTGACAAAAGGAACATATGTGTACTTTACATAGCACGTACGTTTATTTGCAACATACCATCCTATACAAATATATTATAAGATTTAAAATACATATAGTTATGAGCGTCCATTTAAGTATATTATAAAATCTCGATTCAATTTTACTAAAACATTGGACTACACACATTTTGTTACGAGTCGCCCGAAAGGGGACTATCGTTACAGATTATAAGTACTTTAGCTATAAACAATTACACGCATGACAACTAATACTTTTTAAACTTGACTTTGGGAACGTACCTGAGATTAGAATCCTAACTCCATATAAATAACCAACATTACCGATCGTTAATACCGTTAAGAATCAACAGAGCTCAACCACACACGTGATAAATCGACGAGAGTTTAGACACGCTTTACATTATTAGAGTTAGACTATAAAACTCATAAAGTACCTACAGGTATCGTAGGACTCTAGTAGAACGTAAAATTATGACTATCATATCTTGTGGACATTGGGTTCCATTGCTAACAGAAGGACACCGTTGTTCCTGCCACGTCACCAGGTGTGTTTCACGGACCCTTTTTACCGTTTTCTATATTTGGGAGAAAAACATGTTAATTTCAAATGGTATGATAACTAGAAAACGAGAAACAAGCATCTGATTCCTTTGTGTGCATGAGTTCCACCTAAAAGTGCTCAGTATTCCGAACTATAACTATTAGCTATGGACTTATCCGTATATCGATATGAATAGTACTATTCGGGTTGACACCCCAAATCATGGTTAGTCGCGCTAACCAGACCAGCATGGTCAAATGATTGCATATTAGGTCTTGTTGTTCACATTGTTTAAAGGTACAATGGGCTGGGGAAAATTTCGAGAATTCGTTAAAGGTTTGGTTATAGGCTTGTGCATCACATAATTCATAAGTGCTAGGTAGATTTCGATGAATCAACCGCTAATTTGTTTTGATTATCATATGCATAAAGTAAATTTCGAGCAAAGGATTTTGCCAATGGTATATGTACCAATGGATTTGCTAGTCAATTTCGAGAAACGGGTTTTGCCATTCGTATACGTATCAATGGTCTTGACAGTGAATTTCGAGCAAAGGATGTTGGCAATAGTACCCGTACAAACAGTTTTGTCAATCAATTTCGTGCAAATGGTTTTTGCCGAAGGATTTCGTATAAATAGTTTTTGACAAACGATTTCGTAAATATGGTTTTCCAAATTGTATTCATTTAAAACCTGTGAACTCACCAACATTGCGTTGACATTTTTGAGCATGTTTTTCAGGTAATACATAGCTACGGCATGGTTGGAATAGGTTAAACATTTGGATTAAGCCCCTAGAAGATGGAGACGCAGAGTGTTCGACATATTTAGAATCTTTTTTTAGCTTCCGCTGTTGTGTAATGCTACCAATCGTTGCAACCCTAATTTATATTATTTAATTATGAATAAATTTGGGGGTGTTACAGATTGGTATCAGAGCCAATGGTTTTAGCGATATAGGTTTCCGTTGTGACACCTAGGCTCTAACCGCACGTATCTTGGGACAGAGATTTCATAGACTTACATTACACTAGGAACACCTCAAACTCGAGTATAGAAATTCCAACCGTTGTCGGACCATTTGAGTCAACTGTTAGTGTATATGATTGCACTAGGATATCATTAGCTACATTGACACTAGGAACAATTGTGTGGCATACGTGGCTAATATATAATATACGTAACAATACGGAAACAATAGGCATCTACATTATGACCCACTACCAGGAGGATACTAGAGTGATCAGGTGAAGTAAATTGACAATTACACTTGATATCACGTAATTGTGAATTTATATGTACTTGTGAATTCTAGGAAATTCTATGGTGATGACCTAAGTAGGATGCAATAGTTAGTTACTACTGACGACGCAAGCGTAACCATCAGCCTATGCCTCATCTTTTCATCGTGAATCAGACCCTTTATTCCGCAGTTTAAACAATACGACAGTACGCATTAGAAATTTTGACGACCTCATCTCCTATTCCTTAGTAATCACTCTATCACCTTTGACGCTAATTCTTGTTATATTGGTGAAAACCTAGCCCCTTGAACATGTCTTCAATTCTTATGTTATACAACCTCATGGTGACGTAAGATCTGACCCTTATTCACATTCAAGCCCTATTTCAACTCTTCGGACACACTGACCATATTTTCTAGCTGGTCGCTCTACAAGTTCTACAAGAATTGCTAATATTCAAGACGACTTCGAAAGACACTTCAACTAGCCACGCACATTATGAACTCATCCAATTCCTACCCTTATTAAATCATTCTATTACTACAACTCCTTCACCGTGACTTTCTACCAACTCATGACATCGATTGGAACTTATGCATACACCTTTGTACGCCTAATTTCATCTCTTTCATTTAGTTAGTTACTACCAATTGTCCTAGAACGTTTTAGGGTTATATTAATTGGTGCATATTGAATTCAATTACACTTCGGTGCGCCTCCCGCATTCTATCACATCGTATCTTAACGGATGTCATCTCAACTACTGGCTAGAGACACAAACATAAAGTAGTGACCAACAAGGTCTACGTGGAAGCTAGCCCAGAAGTCTTCGACTCCTGATCACAAAACCCTGAGTGAACTGTTATGATTCACCTCTCTTGACAATCTCTAAATTCATACCTGTATTCAAGATGAGTCTGGAAGTTGAAAACAAGTTATCTAATCCTACCTTATCTAAGACTAACCTATTATATATAGGGAATGTCACACCTACATGTGATCCTGTCAGACTTTCCTTCGGTACATGATTCTTATCGTCCCATGAAAAGAAAAATGCCTTCAGCAACTGATGTGTTGCAAAGGTTATAGACGGTAGTACTATTTCCGTAAATAGTACGCCAACTAACGATGACCGCAACTTGTAAACATCACCTGGTCATGCTTCACCGCAAAGAGGCAAGCCCATAATTGCAAATTTTGATAGTAGGAATGCTCACATTCCTCATGCTTAATCTTTTGAGTTGAGATCGAAATGATACGCTTCTAAATTATTGAAATATAGTTCCTTCTTACAATACGAATGTCGACCCATTCCATCACCAAATACTAGGTGTAAGAATGAGACTGAGTCAAGAAGTATTCATTCGCAAAACGCTCAAGTTCAATTTCTAGTACATATGTGTATCATATCTGTTGCCTAAAATCATCAATGATGAGAGCCATGACAGCGGCTGTCATTAACAGATTCAAGCTTCCTGACTCCATTAAATGTTATGACTTGACCATAAAGTCACGAGTACGTGATTCTTGACCGTACATCCTTAAAGTCAAACTCTTAAAGACACGTCTTGTGTTAAAACTCCCACTACCTATTTAATAGCAAAGTGTGAAAGACACTATATATCAAACAAAGGTAGAACTGTATAACTAGTATTCGATACTCGAGAGCGATTACCATACTCATTTCCTTGGAAACACCTTATACCTTCACCCGAATGTCTAAATTCCTTCTAATTTCATTTTTACCTACTTTTATTCTTCATTCAATTTTATCCCCTTTCCTTAGCAACACACCGAACCCAACTAGTTCAATGTGTTTCTCACACTTGATCTTGTAATTGGATTATTCGATTTCCACTTTGTTATAAACCCTGAACTGGACCACCTTACCGATCCATAACAATAACCGATCTCACACCATTAATCGACTGATATACCTGAATTTTCTATAGTTTGGATTATGATTAACCCTATTCCCAATCAGCAATCATGTGTACACGTTCTCCTACCCGAGAGTTTTACACTAAGATTTGGAGACGTGCATCTCACTTAAAGGTGTCTCGTGGTGTGAATGATCATTATACGCCAATATATGCTAAAAAGGTACATTATGATTCACAATAGCCTTGGCTAACGACATGTTACCTCGATGACTATGGCGGATGGTATACTCACCTTTAGAAATGGTGACTAGCTAGTAGTCTAGTCCCAGGATTCAAAGATTTGATACGAGACATAAATAATATTATGGGTATGTCAGTTCATAAGCTTGTCTATCAAAATATTCATTAGGAAGTTTCAATCAGAGTAACTTCCAACTTCTTATATTGACAAATTTCGGTGAGCCATCTATCAGAGACGTATATATTATTTATGACGACACAGTGATCTAAGAAGATTCAAGGCGAATGCTTCATGTAAGATCAGTCATTCATATAATGATATTCATGAGATCTTAAAGGTAACTTCGTTACGCTAGGCCATATAAATCTTGTGCAATCGAAGAATATGACCTCCATAGTTGTAATTCCCCTTATTCATGAAACTCTAGTGATATGGTCAATGTTGTTCACTTGATGACATATTTAAGGAGTAATCCTAATGCTACTCCAGTGACGTAATGTCTGCCCAACAATAACGTTACACTGTTACATGATGCGTTGACATCGCGAATTTTTACACCTCTAATATCGATAGTTGAAGCGATATCCACTTTACCTACGTATACCGACTACTATTGGAATGAGTAAGAATTCTCCCTAAGAATCCGAAAATGGAGTAAGGATACGAAATCCTAATCAAGCAAGTATAACAAATTTCGTGGACGAAATTTCTTTAAGGATGGAAGAATGTGACACCTGCAAAATCTCAAAATCTAATACCAAAGTTGTTGGGCTAAACGTAACTAAGCCCAATAAGGCTCAATAGAAACCCAAGCCCTTTGGAGGCCCAATAAGGATCCAAGCCCATTGGAGACTTGATTTTCATAATCCAAACATCATACTAGTCACTTGATCCCGTTTAACATCTTGTTACGCTATTCTAAGAACCTACGAAACGATAGAAGTTCGTACGTGGTCCAACATTTTAAAACGTTTAAAACACCAGGTATCGGTATAATATCGGGCACACGGCAAGAACGATTACTTGAACTAACGAAACATTAATAGTAAATATTAATATTTGTCTAGAAAGACTGTTAAGATAATTATACTCGTAGTACGTGTATACAAACGTTAAACCGCGTCGGATGCTCGTAAAATTAAAGATAGCCGTACGGTTGTTACCGACACGTATTTTGATACAAAAAATATGACATATATTTATTTTATTATTATTAGTGAAATAATAAACCCTAAACTCGAAGCACAAAACGTTTAAAAAGAATGAATGCGTTAAAAATGCGGTACCGACGTGTACCGGCTCATGCACCAACTGAAACGTAAAATTTCACAATTTAAATACTTAAATAATATTGTTAATAACGTTTCGTAATTCTAAGTATACTAAAACAATAATTCACAAATTTTAGTCGTTACGGAGACTCGAACGGATACGCATTTTTGGTAAACCAGTATTAATTTCCTTGAAAACACCCACCCCTAACCCTAACTATAAATGGATATTATAACTTGTAGCCTCTATCTCTTCCTCATTTGGCCAAGAATCCACCAAACACAAACACATTTAGAGAGAGAGAGAGATCGTGAAGAAGGAAAGAGGAGGGGCCAGCCACCCTTCGACGGCCTCCTCCGACGGATCCACGGGGGTCTTCGGCCAAACAACAGTAGCGCAAGGCTGGGCAAGGCATCGGCGAGTGGCGGCGCACGGCGACGGGTCACGGCGGTTGGTTAGTAGCTGCGAGTGCCCCACTTCATCTAAAAGCTCTCGAGGTCCCGAACACTATGGTGGTGGTGGTTTCCTCTAATTCGTGGCGGTGATGATGGAAATCCGTCTCAAAGGTGGCAGCGGCTAGGGTTCCGTCGCGCGAAACCTTTTCTGGCAAGCTCCGACGACGGCGGCTCAGCCATTGCGGAATTCTCGTCTTTTCGGTAAGTGGGAACAAGCTACGTGGTCAGATCTGTAGTTCCGGCCACTCCTTTTCTTGAACCACAATTGTTCCGGTCGTTTTTTCGACGACACGAGGTAAAATTCCAAACCCGATTACTTTTCTTGTTGATTAAACAACTCTAACCATCAGATCTGTTAATACATGGTAGATCTAGATATATTCGGTGGTCTCGGGCTTGGTCAAACTTGGTCAACGGTCAACATGGGTCAACAGTTTCGTATATGCGAACCGAGTGCATGAAAAGGTATATAAACGCGTTAAATTGGTCATATTTATTTACATGGAAATCAAACGTGTGTGCGGTTAAGATTTGTGTTGGGCCCAAAACGATTCACTAACGGTAAAATAAATATTAACGTAGCATTATGTATTAACGAGCCCTAAACCCGTAGGTTCCACCAAGAGAGTTTTGATTTGACAAAAAAACTATATATATAGTTATTATTACACGGGAAAGCATATCCGGAAACGTATTTGCCGGTTAAACGAGAATATTGAAATCGGTTAACGAACGACATATATTATTATTATTAGATATTATTACTTGGATGAGATAACGGTTTTGTTATATTAGTAATATGAAAGGGTTTATACAAAATAATTATGGGTGTGATGCGGTTAACGATAAGTAATTCATTCAAAACATATATATATATATATATATATATATATTTATACAGATACGCGTCAAATAATACGAAAAAGTATAACCAAAGTTACTAAACGACATCTGACGATTAACAAGGGTTAATGCGACTACAGTTTTCATAAATATAACATACTATATAACTATATGAACTTACATACACAAGTAATTACCTAAATATATGTATATATACATGTTCATCGTTTATATAAATACCCGTATGCATATAAATATTAAATGTTTATATGAAAATCAAACAATTATTATGTAACACGATAGTTAGATTCAAATATGAGATGTGTGTGTATAGATACGTATATCATTAAAGTTTTGAGTATATGACGTAAACAATTGGAAACTTAAACATATATGTAGTGAATAAATATACAAACTTAGATTTTATGAACTTGGATATATGTTTTGTCACCTATAAAATTGTATTCATATATTGCATTTTATGGGAAACTATTAAGTATTTTTATAATACGATATTAATCTACAAAAATATATGCATATATACTTACATATGTAAATACTATTTTTGACAAAAGGAACATATGTGTACTTTACATAGCACGTACGTTTATTTGCAACATACCATCCTATACAAATATATTATAAGATTTAAAATACATATAGTTAAGAGCGTCCATTTAAGTATATTATAAAATCTCGATTCAATTTTACTAAAACATTGGACTACACACATTTTGTTACGAGTCGCCCGAAAGGGGACTATCGTTACAGATTATAAGTACTTTAGCTATAAACAATTACACGCATGACAACTAATACTTTTTAAACTTGACTTTGGGAACGTACCTGAGATTAGAATCCTAACTCCAACTAAATAACCAACATTACCGATCGTTAAAACGACAACGTATATTAAATCAGTAATACCGTTAAGAATCAACAGAGCTCAACCACACACGTGATAACTCAATGAGAGTTTAGACTCGCTTTACACTATTAGAGTTAGACTATAAAACTCATAAAGTACCTACAGGTATCGTAGGAATCGAGTAGAACGTAAAATTGTGACTATCATATCTTGTGGACATTGGGTTCCATTGCTAGTAGAAGGACACCGTTGTTCCTAACACGTCACCAGGTGAGTTTCACGGCCCGTTTTTACCGTTTTCTATATTTTGGAGAAAAACATGTTAATTTCAAATGGTATGATAACTAGAAAACGAGAAACAAGCATCTGATTCCTTTGTGTGCATGAGTTCCACCTAAAAGTGCTCGGTATTCCGAACTATAACTATTAGCTATGGACTTAGCCGTATATCGATATGAATAGTACTATTCGGGTTGACACCCCCAATCATGGTTAGTCGCGCTAACCAGACCAGCAGGGTCAAATGATTGCATATTAGGTCTTGTTGTTCTCATTGTTTAAAGGTACAATGGGCTGGGGCAAAATTCAAGAATTCGTTAAAGGTTTGGTTATAGGCTTGTGCATCACATAATTCATTAGTGCTAGGTAGATTTCGATGAATCAACCGCTAACTTGTTTTGCTTATCATATGCATAAAGTAAATTTCGAGCAAATGATTTCGCCAATGGTATACGTACCAATGGATTTGCTAGTCAATTTTGAGAAACGGGTGTTGCCATTCGTATACGTATCAATGGTCTTGACAGTGAATTTCGAGCAAAGGATATTGCCAATAGTACCCGTACAAACAGTTTTGTCAATCAATTTCGTGCAAATGGTTTTTGCCGGAGGATTTCGTATAAATAGTTTTTGACAAACGATTTTGTAAATATGGTTTTCCAAATTGTATTCATTTAAAACCTGTGAACTCACCAACATTGCGTTGACATTTTTGAGCATGTTTTTCAAGTAATACATAGCTACGGCATGGTTGGAATAGGTTAAACATTTGGATTAAGCCCCTAGAAGATGGAGACGCAGAGTGTTCGACATATTTCGAATCTTTATTTAGCTTCCGCTGTTGTGTAATGCTACCAATCGTTGCAACCCTAATTTATTTATTTAATTATGAATAAATTTGGGGGTGTTACATGCTATAAGTGTCTGAACTTTGGACACTTTGCTCGTGAATGTCAAAAGGACAGAGCACCGGCTTCGGGGTTAACCAGACCTAGCCAAGGAAATAACCAAGGCTACAACAACTCAAACAACCACAATCAACGCCAAGGTGGAACGTCCAATGCATTGGTAGCTCAACAGGACGAAAGCTTTGATTGGGGTGTTCATCTGGAAGATGCTCTTATTGCACAAACTCAGGTTAGTCTCATGGCTGAGGTTATGGAGACGATGGAAGCTGAGGAAAGGGAAGCTTCTGTGGCTGATCCAGAAGTGTCTACATCTGCTATTGTTCTCATGGCTATTAGAGAGGCATCACATTCATCGAATGAGGTAGATTCTAATCCTTTTACTGTCATTTCTTGTTCCAAATGTCTAGGCTTAAAAATTGAAAACTCTAAGCTTCAAGAAAAGGTCGAACCCCTTCGTATTGCAGCTTTAAGCTACAAAGAAAACGAAAAACGATTTAAAGATTCAATTGAAACGTTGAAGAAAGAAAAACGTGATTATTCACTTAAAATGAGCGATCAACAGCTTCACTTAGATATTGCATACAAGGGGTTAGAGAAAAGGAACATTGAGATCAACAAACTGCAAAATGAGATCTTGCAGTTGAAATGTACTAATGACAAGTTGAAAAATTCTCGTTTTGTGGTGGAACACTATGAATCAGTAATGAGACAAATGAATGGCTTAGGGCTGGGTACTAATGCCATTCCTCCACCAGTTAGCGGGAAATTTGTCAACGGCTTAGTAGACATTGATCTAACTTGCCTTGATGAGTCCTCAGGTAAGGATGATTCCTCTAACAAGGACGATTCCTCAAGTAAGGCCAACTCCACATCTGATGAGGAGTTCTTTACTGCTTCCGATGATGGGTCGGTTAACACCTGCCCTGAAGGAGTAGTATCTGAGGAGTTGTTGTCTGAACAGAAAGTCAAGAAAAACATTATCACTAATAGTGACAATTGTATTTTAACTGAACCCGATATCATTGAATCAAATGATAAATTAAAGGTAATGCTTTATGGAGGTTATAAAAATCTTAATCAAGTTAAGAAAGAAGCTTTTTCAGCTCACTATGGGCTTGGTTATAAAGAAAATTTGCAAAAATACTATACTCTCAAAAACCAATCTATATCGGGTCAAACTCCTGTTCACAAACCAACTCCTCCTGCTCATAATGCCGAGTCATCTAATGCTAGATCTAATGAGCCTTATAGGAGGACTTACACAGACAAGAGGGCTTTCTTTCACTGTGGTCTGGTAGGTCACATCCTTGTGAACTGCCCTTCTAAGAACCAAGGGAAACGGCCTATTGTTTCACAACCAGCTGTCATCCCTAAGTCACCACAAGTGAAGCATCCCAAAAGTCCAAAGACAAATGTGGTGAAACCACCAGTAAAACCGATGGTAAAGCCAAAGATAACCTCTGAGGCTAAACCATCTGTTTCAAGAAAGGGAAAGCAACCTGCTATACCTTGTGTATCTACCTCTTGTAGTACACCTCTGTAGTGAAACTCTCTAAGCCACAGAGGAGGAGAAGGAATAAGAGGTTGATAAAGCTAGAACAGATGATTGGAGTTCAATCAGGTGAAGCTTCTACCAGTTCACTAGCTGTTGTTGAACCTAAGTCTACTGTTCCAGTTAAGAAACAGAAGAGGTCATGGACTGCCAAATCTAAAAGTTCTCAATCTCCTAGTCCTAATTCTTCTAAAGATTCATCCATTTTGAACCGTTACGACTGTGAGTTAAAAGAGGTTGTTTATTTTGAAAAAGACGGACGACCCAAGACCACTATGGCTTGGGTCTCCAAATCTAACTAATTCATTTTGTGACTCGTGCAGGGACATCTGAAGGGTACTATCTCTAACCGTTGGTATGTAGATAGTGGATGCTCCCGACACATGACAGGAAACATGGCCTTGCTTCAAGACGTGAAACCATTCATAGGTGGCTATGTGGCCTTTGCTAGAGAGAAAGACGGAAGTATCACGTGTCAAGGCATGGTATCAAATGGTTGTGTCAGTTTTGACAATGTCAACTTTTGCGAGCAGCAGAAGCATAACCTGTTGAGTGTCTCCCAAATGTGCGACAAGGAGTACTCGGTGATGTTTGACAAGAATGAATGCTTGATACTCAAACCTGGTTTTGAGGTTCCTGAAGATTGGATTCTGATGAGAGCACCAAGGACAAAAGACACCTATCAGATTGATATGAGTGTGGCAACAACCACCTCATCAGTTGCTACCTGTTTGCTTACCAAAGCGATAGAGCTTGACTCCATCGTCGTAGAGAGAGAAAGCTTTGGATTTGGCTAACAATCGATCCTCAACCGTATTACACTACTCGAGAGAGGATTTCCTGATGGAAGGAGTCGTTTTGAGGTAAGAAACTCTCGTTTTTATATGTTTTTCTCAAAAACGGGTTTTTACGGTTTTGACTCATAAAGGTCGGGCTTCTATGGGTCAAACGACGGCACACTTTAGATCTAGAATCACGAGAAGAAAATACACCATTTGAACATAAAAAGTTCCAAACTTGACGAACCCGTTGATCCAGATTTGAATCCATGCAAAACTAGGGTTTTGGGTAAGAACTGAAGGTTCATGGTTAGGGTTCTCGGTCTGGTTCATGGCAGGGGATGCTGGGTAGGTTCACGAGTGTGGGCACCCGGGTAGGGTTCGCGACCGGGCAAGGTTTCACGGCTAGAATTCTCGGGAGAAAAGGGAAGCCGGGAACCAGGTTCACGGCTCTTCTAGTTCACGGGTGAACTACCGAGAAACCCCCTTAAGCCGAAAACCTCCCCTGAAGCCGTGAACTCCTAATTTCACGGTAAGGAGCCGTGTACACCTATGGAGCCATGTTTTCCTAGGTTCACGGGAAAGAACCGAGTACCCCTAGGTTCTCGGTATAAAGAGATGAAATGTAACGAATTATATGTGAAGCTAAGGTTAGGTTGCTACGTACAGGTTAGAAGATCCTTTAGAGACCTTTGACCCTGTTCATCTCAGGTGAGTTCTAGAGCCCTCTCTTTTAATGTTTTAAATTATATTTTGGGCTGGTGTGCATACTTACAAACAATGTTTATAAAATGATGTTTACGAAACGATGTTTACAAAATGATGTTTACGAGATGATGTTTATGAAATGTTTTGCCAAATGAAGTTTTCGAAAGGTTTACGAATGAAATGATGTTTTTTTAATAAAACGTTTAACTGAGATGAGATAAAGGTTTTATGAAAGTCACATATGAACGAATCTGCCACGAGTTCCTTCGGGAACTAAGGTATGTATGTATGTATTGGCCTTACCCTTACGGGGGGCCTTTGTGGTTGGCTAACGGTTGTACAACTGGTATTAGATGGGGTGACGACGGTCACCCATGGGATTACAGGGATCCTGATGGAAGGTACTATTCCTTGCGGGGAAATAGTGTCTAAGGTACTGGTTGGTGTCGAAGGGCTTTGAGGTATCGGGCCCTAGGTTTCTCCGCCCGAAGGACAGTACGGTGTTGAAGGGCCTAGTGGTGGAGTGCCTCGGGGTTTCTCCGCCAACCCATGATGTTGGAATTGACGGTTACGAAAAGGCGCAGATTCGGTTCATGTTGACTTATGTTATGATGCTACATTACGATGTTTGATGATGTTAAGTTATTGCATGCTTTACGTACGCTTTTGTTAAATAAATAAATGTTATGTTTTTGGTAAAATGTTTATGTTAATGTTATATGTAAAGCTAGAACTCACCAGCGTAGCTTAATTTTAGTATGCACATTCAGGTTAAGGTTGGTTGTGATGATGGACAGTGATGCTGGGTGGCTTGATGAGTTACCCGGTTGATCATGAAAACTGGCATCCCGTTATGAGTTGTTTATGTTATGTTTATGTATTATTCTACGTTACGCTTCCGCATGTTGAACGATGTTATGTTATGTTTAAAAATAAAATTTTCCGCCGCGTTATTTAATATTCAAGTTTAAGAACTGTTTGTAAATGAGTAAATTCAATAAGTGAGGCCTCCCAGGTTTGGGGCCTTACAGGAGGATGCTAGCAAACACCTACAATTGGACCTAAATTTGTGGTCACGAGCTGCAAGGGCAAGAATAAAGGAAAATTCTATGGGTTAAGTAATGTCACTGACCTGTTAGCCTTGATCACCGGTATACCATCCACGCCATGTAGCGAGCACTACTTATGTGCCTAGGAGAGAAGGTCCTGAGGTATGTTTATTCTCTTTTAGTAAAAAAGTCCAATAATAATAATGTGTTTTAACAGGTGTCAATGGCTTATATTTGGGTGGAGTAGTTAACATTGACTTACATTTGCTTGTAATGGCTAATTATATTATAGTTTGTTATAATTTAGCTTAACAAGTGTTAATGGGTCATATTTGATTATAGTGGGTGTGAATGAGTCATATTTGAGTGTAATGACTTATATTTGCTTGTAGTTGTTCATGACGGGTACAAATGAGACATATCTTAGTGTAGTACCTTGTATTATGTTGTATTTGGTTATAATGTGACTTAGTAGGTGTTAATGGGTGATATTTGGTCCTAATGGGTGATATTTGGTTAAAACGCGTCTTAATGGATCATATTTGAGTTAGTGGCTTGTAACATGTTATATTTGGTTGCAATATGGCTTAATGGGGGTAATGTGGTCATATTTTGTTATAATGGGTCCTAACGGGTCATATTTGGTTAGAAGGGTCTTAATGGGTCATATTTCAGTTAGTGGCTTGTAACATGTTATATTTGGTTGTAATATGTCTTTAACGGCTGTTAATGGGTCATATTTGGTTAGGGGGTCCTAATGGGTTATATTTGAGTTAGTGGCTTGTCTTATGTTTACTTTGGGAATATAATGTGGCTTAACGGGTGCTAGCGGGTCATATTTGGTTATAACAGGTCTAAATGAGTTATATTTTAGTTTTTATATTCAAATGTAAATTTAAGTACATGTTTATTATTTGTAGATACAAATGTTGAATGGAGTCATCGAAGAGTTGGTGAAAGAAAAGGAGGCTATGCTCAATAGAATGACTAACTTTGAAGCATTGCTAAAACTTTATTCTTAAAACATCTTAGCATCTCAAAACCTCTCTTAGGCTCACATAAGTTGATGTTTATTTTGGGACTTTAACTAGGAAGCTTGTTGACTTGATGTTTATTTGAAACTTTAACTAGAAAGTGCATTGTAACTTGAGGTATATTCTGTAATTTTCACTAGAAAGTTCGTTGTAACTTAATGTTTATTTTGAAACTTTCACTAGAAAATTTGTCGTAATTTGAAGTTTATTTTAGAACTTTAATTAGAATATTTATTTTGATATTTGTGAATTTTAGATTTTAAAAATCTAGAAATTATTGGAAAAACAGGGGATTTTGATTTTATTTTTTTTGAAGTTTCGGTCGCAACCCAGTCACAAGCAAATCAGTCGCAAAAATGATCGGTCGCAAAATAGTCGCAACAAGGGTCGGTCGCAAAACAGTCGCAACAAGAGTCTGTCGTAAAACAGTCACAGAAATTGCGACCACAAGTCTGGTCGCAATTTTGATCGCATTAGACCATTACACACAGAGGTATATGTGACGCCTGTTTCGGTCGCAAAACGGTCGCAAATGGGTATTTGCGACCGAAAAACGGTCGCAATTGCCCACTTTTCTAGTAGTGGTACGTCTATTTCTCATTTTTACTTTCGTAATACTTCCTCCAAGTTTTCATATCAATACCATTCAAACCTTTTTTTTGTATTTTATTTATTTTACCTTTAATTATTATTATTTTTACTATTATTATTATTATTAAATTTATGATACCCTTTTTTTTAATTTTTGTAAAATAATTATTTAAATTTATTTTAAAAAAGTTTTTAAATTTTTATAAAGAACGTTTTTTTATTTACGTTTTTACAAGTCTGTAAGATTTTTATAATATTCTAACAATAATTCTAAAGCAAGATCTTGTCAACATAATTTCAATTATATTATATAAAATTTCAAAGTATAATCATTTTAAAGATTTCCAGCTATTATAATCCTTGATTTCATACACCAACATACAATGTCTATATTTTCTACCAATTAGATACAATTTTTATTCTCCTGTTTAAAGTTTTAAGTTTCTTCAATCATCTAGGTAAATATTACCATTGTTAACTAATGTTAATTAAACTTTAGGTGTAAAATATTTAAAAATAAGACCAAGCGGCTACGTGTCTAAAATCTTACTTATGTGTAATCGTGGTGGTGTGTATAGTTATATTAAAGATACAAGTAAAGAAACTGTGTCATGATCTATTATCAACAAGAACATATTATGTGCTATTAAATTGTGGTTTCATAACGTTAAATTTTTTCAAACTCATAAATCGGTAAAGCTCCATACAATTCATCTAATGTATACATGCTATGATTCTCACTCTTTCTAATTTGTATAGTATACACTAACCATTTTTTAAGTAGAAAGGTTATAAATCTTCTAACAATTAGGTACATTATCCAACTGTACCTTAGCAGCCTTTAACTCACACACAAAATGTACATATCTATTGAATTGGATTGTCAATGATTCTTCTTGAATAGGATCAAATAGATCAAATAATCTATTTATCATGATCTTCATATTTTCTTTCTTCTCTGGAGATCCTTCATACATCCTTGATAATGCATCCCATAGAGATTAAGTAGACTTATAAGTGTTAAAGTTTTAGTAAATCTCACTAGGCAATGCTCTAATTAGTAAACCAAGTGCCTTCATATCTCTTTTTTTCAGTTTTAACCCTGCATCAGTATATTTGGAGTCGTATTTAGGAATGTTTGTTCCACCTTCAGTAGTGACAATGTAAGGTGAATATGGTGTCACACCCAGTTAAAGCGAAAACACGGGAATGTAATGAAACTGTATATCGAGAACACACTACTTTCAGGAGAGACTTAAGTTGTATATCATTACAAAAACTAAGGCAACATACTATTTTGGTTTAAGTACAACATATGAAAGATTCTTAAAATGTAACTCTACCACAAAAGATAATATGTAGAAATCTCAATTATACTTCTGTCCATGCATGCCTTATGAATCACAAGTTGTCACCTAAAATATATATGCTAAAACGTGTCAACTAAAAAGTTGGTGAGTTCGTATGTTTTTAAGACTTGATCAATTATAGGTAAGAAAAATGTTTACTATACCAGCAACATGTGAGATAAATGCAATCTACTAGAGTGCACAACCAAGCCTTACAATGCATTATCATGGTAGATTACTTAAGAAGTATAACATATGGAAAAAATCATTCATTCTAGCATGTCCTCTATGTTGATTTACGCGTTCAATAATGGAATGAATGGGTATTTGTCAGACTCCAATAGTACTATCTAAATTAATCCATCGTCTCAAACCCATGAGTTAAATGGTTGTGTAGGTTGATGCGACGTGTAATAAGTGTATATATATTATATCTATATATATATATATATATATATATATATTTTGTTTATTGTTTCACGAGATCATCTTTTAATTTTATAAAATGATAAATACTCAAATTTAAAACACACACAATAGGCAAGTGCACCTATGACAGTGTAATATAGTTTAGGAAAGAACCAAGTATCGAACCAATAGACACGGTCGAGTTCCAATACTCAACATTTGTTATCGTATAGACTGTTTAATTAGTGAGTTGGTGTTGTGTACTTGTGAAGCAGAAAAGTAAATGATAGAAAGGTAAATAATGGTAAAGTAAATAACATAAAATGTAAAATTGTGACATCTGGCATTTTCAGGTTAACTCCGTTAACTCAAACACGTTATCTCAAACAGTTATGCATTCAAACTCAGTTACCTCGAACAGTCACGCATGCATCACATTTAATTAGGATTGATTAGATGCGTCAGTTTCGCACAAACACTCACGCATCGGTAGACCGTAGAATTACCGGATCACACACGAGTCGAACCCGGAACGTTGGTGATAATTAATTAATAACAATTCAAGCAATAAATAATTTATAGTTTATATAAATTATGTGTTTTTACGTGCTACGTGAATTATCTGTGAAATACGTGAACGTTCGTTTAACCGCGTAGATTTACCGGACAGTTAAATTATCTGCTATTTTTATAAAGTATGAGTTTTATAAAAATAATTAGTAGAAGGGTTTTAATTGTTAATTAGTTAAAGTTAAATTAAAATCCCGTAATTACCCAAACCCATAGTAGAAGCCCGTACAAATGTTATAAAAAGATTTTTATAAAATATTCAACCTAATCTATCTCTCTCTCTCTCAAATCTCGCCGTCTCTCTCTCTCTCTCTCACCCTCTCTCACGATTTCAACCTGCAACCAAGCAAGGATCGTTCGTTTGAGCTTCAATTTTGGAACTAAACGCATATTCGGAATCCTCTTTACGTTTCTAACATCCACACGTAAGTTGTTTCACCCGATTTGAATACTTTTTGATTCTTACAATTAGATCAGACCCTAAATCCATCCAAACATGATGATTTTCATAATAAAGTTGCAAGCTTGATGTGTTTTTGTTGAATGTGGTTGATTTATGAAGTTTTTCTAAACCCTAGAAGTATTATGATTGATTATTTGCTTGATGATGAGATCTGGTAATTACTATGATGTAGAACAGTAGATAAAAGTCGAAAACTTTGATTTGGAATAGTTGTATTTGCATGAGAAACGGCTAAGCCCTAATGATTGTTTAATTTGCTGTATTTTTGACCGCCCGCGTAACGCGAGGGCCATCGGACAACTCTCTCGCGTAGCGCGAGAGACAAAATAGTTGGGACTGGTTTTTGGACCTCTCGCGTACCGCGAGGAACCTTGGTCAATTCTCTCGCGTAGCGCGAGGGACAAGTTAACTGGGCGAGTTCCTAATCTTCTCGCGTACCGCGAGGCAGAACCCTCTCCTCTCTCGCGTAGCGCGAGGGACACCTGTTAACAGAAAGTTTATTTGGTTTTCAGTTTTTCAACCGCTCACTCGTTTCGATTTCTATAGCTTATTGATGATGGTTTTGTACCTGATATGACATGATAACATGTGTGAACTTGCTAGATGATTATAAAACGCGCATGCTCATCATAGGTTGTTAAAAATGGAAACTTTATCGGAACCGAGTCAAACAAGTTAGGTAGAATAGAATTCTTGCATGTTGTGATGATTGCTATGTGCTACTTGAATTGAAACATACAAGCATATGATAACGACGATGTGAAACCCGAACATGCTTACTATCTATCGAAACCTTCTATTTATAGAAACCTGCTATTTTTGGAAACTTACTATCTTGTTAGAACAAATAGGATTTTGTTGCTAAGTGAGCATGATCATTTGTGTATAATATAGAAGTATCATACTAAACAAACATTTAATCACTAAACGGGTCACCAACGGGTCGTCGAGTCAAACTTAGTCAAACTTGGTCAAACTTAGTCAAACTTGGTCAAACTTACAAACCTTTTCTAAACCCTTAAAACAATGAGATTGTTTGGATACTTAGGGTTCGTATTATCTTGCACAAACACACACTTATAAACCGGTGTTTATAGGTGGCAGTTAGTCGTCGAGCATTCTAAGTTCGCTTACTTTCGCACATACTCTAAGGTGAGTTTCACGGCCCCTTTTCTTACGTTTTAAACTTTGGGGGAGAAAACATGGGTACGAACATTTAGATTATTCATTTCTTTTATATCACTTGTGTACTAAGCGCAAACATATCGTGAAAGTCCTTACTTATCGAACCGTTAGTATATGGGTTAGCGAGGCAATCTTGAGTAGTACTACTGGGCATTGACAAGCCCCACCCGCGTTAGTCGCGCTAACACGACGGGAAGTCGAACGGGTGTAACATTGACCTAAACATTTACCAGTGATTACGATAGTCATGGTAGGAGGCAGTTCAAACATACAAACAGTCAGCTTCGGTGTCGAAACGCTTTAGTAACATGTACTAGGTTAGCTACCTATGATATAATTGAAAATGGTATATTCTAGTAAACTTTACAAACATATAAACCTGTGAACTCACCAACCTAGTGTTGACACGTTTTAGCCTGTTTTCTCAGGTCAATAAGGTACAAGCACAAGCTAAGGCATGCATGCGTACGAAGTCTATCATTTTGCAAACTCAAGAACTGTTTATTTTATTTATTGTCGCATTGTTTATTTTTGGCGCAACTGTTTTGGCGCATGCTTTTCATTTAACTTTTCGCTTCCGCAGTCTTACATTTAAAACAATATTTTCATTACTAGTGTTGCATCGTGACTATGAGCAACATTAGTGGTTTTTCTTAAACTCATATAGAGTCGTTCAACGTAACTAATGACTGAGATCCTGTTATGTCACGCTCCTAAACGGTAAAACTCCGTTAGTGGATTTTGGGGGTGTGACAGATTGGTATAAGAGACATTGGTTATAGAGAACTAGGAAATGCATACTAGACTATAACCACATACATGCATTAGTTACACAACACTTACACTCAAACATGGCACTCACTCATCCCGTTACAGGAAATGTCTACCCCACCCAATTCACCAGCATCCCCAGATGTTCAGGAGCACGATGTTCCTACAGTACCTTTGCTAGAGTCGAGGAGACGTCGACTCAACCCGATCAACACCACAATAGGGCATGATGAGCCTATTCATGTGTGTGTTAGAGGCAACACGCAGGACTGGGATTGGTATCCCGATAGGATCAGGAACTGGATCCGCGAGGAGGAAGTCCCACCTCCACTCACTACTGACATTGCTTCTTCTTCTTCTTCTGTACGAGCTTTGCCACCATTGCAGTACCCCTATGAGCAGGTGATAGCTGCTTTTGTGGCTAGGATGGACCGGGAGATCCGGAACATGAGAGATGCAGCTGGAGAGATTACTAGTATAATTCAGCGAGAGATGTTGATGAATCAGAGGATCACCACACTGACTACAAAATTAGCAGCAACTGATACAGTCCATGAGAATTTGGCAAATGGATGTGTGGATATGGAGGACAGGCTGAACACTGCAGAGTGGAACCTAGATATACTCCACACTAGGATTGAGCAGGTTGATGCACGACTTGCAGCAGTTGAGGCAACAGGAGTTGCACAAGAGGATGCACCTGCAGGAGATCAGGATGAGGACGATGATGCAGCATCCGATGTTACATCAGTCGGCAGTGACATTTGATTTTCTATCTTTATTTCTTAGTTATGTCTTTCCTTAAACCTAGATGGGCAGGGTTGTTCCCATCCAACAGATATTTCTAGAATTTTGATGTTTGGTTGAATTTAGTTGTAATCGTTACAATTTATTTTATCAAGTATTACTATTATTGAAATGTTAGATGTTGTGGTTTGAATTTCTTTACTTACTTGTACTTGAATGACGATAAAATGCAATGGATTTTTCTCATTATTGTATGTTGTGAATGTAAAGATAATGTCTGGAAGAGGAAATGGACGTGGGGGACGCGCCGGAGGACGCAGTGGTCACGGAAACATTAATATGACTGCAGCCGAGCTCACGGCACTCATAAATGAGCGTGTGGCTGAAGCAGTAGCAGCTACTCACGCCGCTGTTAATACTGGAGGTAAAGCAAATTGTTATCGACTCTAGTGAGTCATCTTTCATTCAAAACCCAATCCGAATATATTATCCCTAAAGCACATTCATGTTTACAATTCAGGTCAGCACAACCACCAGCAGGTTTGTACTTTCAAGGCGTACATGGATTGCAAGCCTCATTCATTCAGTGGAGCCGAAGGGGCTGTTGGCTTACTCCGCTGGATGGAGAAATCCGAATCTGCTTTTGCTATGTGCAATTGTCCGCCGAACAACCAAGTAAAGTATGCAACTGGCACACTAGAGGGTTCAGCCCTTACTGGGTGGAACGCCCAAGTACAAATGCTAACTCTGGAGATGGCAAATGCATTGCCTTGGGATGAATTCAAGACTATGCTGCGGGAAGAGTATTGTCCCCGCGATGAAGTACAGAAACTTGAAAGTGAATTCTGGAATCTCAAAATGGAGGGATCTGAGATTGAAGCCTACACTGCTCGTTCGCATGAACTGGCGAACTTGTGTCCGCAAATGGTAACACCTTCTTACAAGAGAATTGAGAAATTCATCGATGGTTTAGTCCCACAAATTCAGATTATGGTGACATCCTCTAATCCGACTACGATCCAGCAAGCAATCAGGTTGGCTCACAGGCTGACCGATCAGGCAGTAGCTCAGGGCACCCTACCACCTAGAGGTACACTATCAAAGACAGCTGACAATAAGAGGAAATTTGACAGTTCATTCCCCAAAACCTTCCAGTCAAATCCACCTTCTCAGCAACAGCAACAGCAGCACCGTAAATTTGAACCATCAAAGAATAACAACAACCAGTCTAACTCTTATCAGCAAAGTCAGGGTTCTTATAATGGTAAGTACCCGAAGTGCAACAAATGCAATTTTCACCATCATGGAACATGTGACCGGTACCGTTGCCAACGGTGTGGAAAGATGGGTCATGCGGCCAAAGATTGCAGGGTAGACCCGCAGAACAAACAGACACCACCTGGAAACGCACCCAAAGGCTGTTTTGAGTGCGGTAAAGAAGGGCATTTCAAGAAGGATTGTCCGCGGTTGAGGAGAAACGGAAACGGGAATGGAAATGGCAACAATCATCAGGGTGGTAACGGAAATGGTAATAACCACCAGGGTGGAAATGGTAATAACAACGGAAATGGTGCAAAGGGCCGAGCATTTGTGAATGGATCGGGAGAAGCTCGGAATGATCGGAACGTGGTGAACGGTATGTTTCTCTTAAACGATCATTATGCTTCTGTACTTTTTGATACTGGCGCCGATAGAAGTTTCATATCTAGAGAACTTAGTGGTCAGTTAGAAATAAACCCAACTTTATTAGAACACCATTATACCGTAGAGATAGCAGACGGTAAAGTAATCGAGGCAACCCACATTCTCAAGGGATGTCAGTTAGAACTTTCTGGTCACAAACTCGACATCGATCTCATGCCAGTTACACTTGGCAGTTTTGACATAATTGTGGGCATGGATTGGTTGTCTGAAAACCAAGCTGAGATCATCTGTAGTGAGAAGATCGTTCGTGTACCCCTTCCTAGTGGAGAAATCCTATCTGTTCAGGGTGAAAGAAGTGGTGCAGCCATGGGCATCATATCTTTCATGAAAGCTCAGAAGTGTCTGCGTAAGGGTTATACTGCGATACTGGCCCTTGTTGCTGACAAGTCCACTGAGGAGAAAAAGTTAGAAGATATCCCTATCGTTCGTGAATTTCCAGAAGTATTCCCTGAAGACCTACCTGGTTTTCCACCTCATCGTCAGGTCGAATTTCAGATTGACCTAACACCCGGAGCAGTGCCTATTGCTCGAGCACCATACTGACTTGCACCAAGTGAATTGCAGGAGTTATCGACTCAACTTCAAGAGCTGTTGGATAAAGGTTTCATCCGACCGAGCTCATCGCCATGGGGAGCTCCAGTCCTATTTGTCAAAAAGAAAGATGGAACTTTCCGCATGTGCATTGATTACCGAGAGTTAAACAAAGTAACAGTCAAGAACCGCTACCCACTACCCCGTATTGACGATTTATTCGACCAACTTCAAGGGTTAAGTTTCTACTCAAAAATCGATTTAAGGTCTGGATATCATCAGCTGAGAGTTCGAGATGAGGATATATCCAAGACTGCATTCAGAACTCGGTACGGCCATTTCGAATTTTTGGTCATGCCATTTGGATTAACCAACGCACCCGTAGTGTTCATGAACCTCATGAATCGTGTGTGTAAACCCTATCTGGACCAATTCGTCATTGTTTTTATTGACGATATCCTCATATATTCTAAGAGTCAGGAAGAGCATGAGGAGCATCTGCGTTTGATCCTTGAACTACTGAAACAGGAGCAGTTGTAAGCGAAGTTTTCCAAATGCGATTTTTGGATTCGCGAGGTTCAATTTTTAGGACATGTGATCAATGAGAAAGGAATACATGTTGATCCAGCCAAAGTGGAAGCTATCAAGAATTGGGCAGCACCAACAACTCCAACCGAAGTTCGGCAATTCCTAGGATTGGCCGGATACTACCGTCGTTTTACCGAGGGATTCTCAAAGATTGCCCAACCCCTCACCTCCTTAACCCAAAAAGATAAACCCTATAATTGGGGCGAGACTCAAGAATCAGCATTCCAGCTACTGAAGCAGAAACTATGTAGCGCACCTATCCTGTCTCTACCAGAGGGAACAGATGACTTCGTGGTGTATTGCGATGCCGCCATCCAAGGTCTCGGTTGTGTATTGATGCAACGCGACAAGGTTATCGCATACGCTTCTCGACAGTTAAAAATCCACGAAAAGAATTACACGACTCATGATTTGGAGTTAGGAGCCATGGTGTTTGCACTCAAGATATGGAGACATTACTTGTACGGTACCAAGTGCACCATCTACACCGATCACAAGAGTCTTCAGCATATTTTTGAGCAGAAAGAGTTGAACATGCGACAACGTCGTTGGATCGAGTTATTAGACGATTATGATTGTGCAATCAAGTACCATCCGGGCAAAGCTAATGTGGTGGCTGACGCCCTAAGCAGAAAAGAAACCAAACCCCGACGGGTTAGAGCATTACAACTCACTATCCATACAGGATTACCCGAACAAATCCGTAATGCCCAACTCGAAGCTTTAAAAGAGGAGAACTTATCATTAGAATCCACTCGTGGTATGGAGAAACAACTTGAGGTTAAAGCAGATGGTATTTGTTATTTTGCAGAACGAATATGGATACCAGTATATGGAAACCTAAGGGATCTAGTCATGGATGAAGCTCACAAATCCCGATACTCTATTCATCCGGGATCCGACAAGATGTATCCCGATCTCAAGGTTTTATATTGGTGGCCGAACATGAAAGCCGACATAGCCACCTACGTGAGCAAGTGCCTAACTTGTTCCAAAGTTAAGGTGGAATACCAAAAGCCATCCGGATTACTCCAACAACCGGAAATACCAATGTGGAAATAGGAACAGATTTCCATGGATTTCATAACCAAATTACCCCGAACCCCTACTGGATGTGACACAATCTGGGTGATAGTGGATCGTCTAACCAAATCCGCTCATTTCCTTGCTATCAAAGAGACTGACAAAATGGAAAAGTTAACCCGCCTCTATCTTAAAGAAGTATTATCCCGACATGGAGTGCCAATCTCCATCATTTCTGATAGAGACGCCCGATTCACCTCACATTTCTGGCAATCGTTACAGAAAGCTCTAGGCACGCGCCTGGACATGAGTACAGCGTATCATCCTCAAACAGATGGCCAGAGTGAGCGTACCATTCAAACTCTAGAAGACATGTTAAGGGCTTGCGTAATCGATTTTGGTAATAGCTGGGAGACTCACTTGCCTTTAGTGGAATTATCTTACAATAACAGCTATCATACTAGCATCAAAGCCGCACCGTTCGAGGCTTTGTACGGACGAAAGTGTAGATCACCACTTTGCTGGGCTGAAGTTGGAGATAGCCAACTTACGGGTCCTGAACTTGTGCACGAAACCTCGGAGAAAATAGTGCAAATCCGAAACCGTATGGCGGCAGCTCGTGACCGTCAAAAGAGTTATGCAGACAAGCGCAGAAAACCACTAGAATTCCAAGTGGGTGACAAAGTGTTATTAAAGGTTTCACCTTGGAAAGGTGTGATTCGTTTCGGGAAACGAGGAAAGTTAAATCCGCGTTACGTTGGACCGTTCGAGATAGAGAAAAGGATCGGTCCTGTAGCATACCAACTGAACCTACCTGATACACTCAATGGAGTGCATAACGTATTTCATGTCTCAAACCTAAAGAGGTGCTTATCAGATGAGACACTTGTAGTTCCACTCGAGGAGTTGGAAATTGATGAACAGCTACGTTTTATTGAGGAACCAGTTGAGATCATGGACAGAGAGGTCAAAAATCTCAAGCGCAGCAAGATACCTATTGTAAGAGTTCGCTGGAACTCGAAGCGTGGACCGGAGTTCACGTGGGAACGCGAGGATCAGATGATGAAAAAGTATCCTCACCTGTTCAAACATTCAACGGCAAGCACGGAAGGTACTAACTAAATTTCGAGACGAAATTCATTTCAACAAGGGGATGATGTGACAAACCCAAACTTTTGTTTCAGACGTTACTGACTTCCCTTAATTTTCGGGACGAAAATTCTTTCAACAAGGGGATGATGTGACATCTGGCATTTTCAGGTTAACTCCGTTAACTCAAACACGTTATCTCAAACAATTATGCATTCAAACTCAGTTACCTCGAAGAGTCACGCATGCATCACATTTAATTAGGATTGATTAGATGCGTCAGTTTCGCACAAACACTCATGCATCGGTAGACCGTAGAATTACCGGATCACACACGAGTCGAACCCGGAACGTTGGTGATAATTAATTAATAACAATTCAAGCAATAAATAATTTATAGTTTATATAAATTATGTGTTTTTACGTGCTACGTGAATTATCTGTGAAATACGTGAACGTTCGTTTAACCGCGTAGATTTACCAGACAGTTAAATTATCTGCTATTTTTATAAAGTATGAGTTTTATAAAAATAATTAGTAGAAGGGTTTTAATTGTTAATTAGTTAAAGTTAAATTAAAAGCCCGTAATTACCCAAACCCATAGTAGAAGCCCGTACAAATGTTATAAAAAGATTTTTATAAAATATTCAACCTAATCTATCTCTCTCTCTCTCAAATCTCGCCGTCTCTCTCTCTCTCACCCTCTCTCACGATATCAACCTGCAACCAAGCAAGGATCGTTCGTTTGAGCTCCAATTTTGGAACTAAACGCATATTCGGAATCCTCTTTACGTTTCTAACATCCACACGTAAGTTGTTTCACCCGATTTGAATACTTTTTGATTCTTACAGTTAGATCAGACCCTAAATCCATCCAAACATGATGATTTTCATAATAAAGTTGCAAGCTTGATATGTTTTTGTTGAATGTGGTTGATTTATGAAGTTTTTCTAAACCCTAGAAGTATTATGATTGATTATTTGCTTGATGATGAGATCTGGTAATTACTATGATGTAGAACAGTAGATAAAAGTCGAAAACTTTGATTTGGAATCGTTGTATTTGCATGAGAAACGGCTAAGCCCTAATGATTGTTTAATTTGCTGTATTTTTGACCGCCCGCGTAACGCGAGGGCCATCGGACAACTCTCTCGCGTAGCGCGAGAGACAAAATAGTCGGGACTGGTTTTTGGACCTCTCGCGTACCGCGAGGAACCTTGGTCAATTCTCTCGCGTAGCGCGAGGGACAAGTTAACTGGGCGAGTTCCTAATCTTCTCGCGTACCGCGAGGGAGAACCCTCTCCTCTCTCGCGTAGCGCGAGGGACACCTGTTAACAGAAAGTTTATTTGGTTTTCAGTTTTTCAACCGCTCACTCGTTTCGATTTCTATAGCTTATTGATGATGGTTTTGTACCTGATATGACATGATAACATGTGTGAACTTGCTAGATGATTATAAAACGCGCATGCTCATCATAGGTTGTTAAAAATAGAAACTTTATCGGAACCGAGTCAAACAAGTTAGGTAGAATAGAATTCTTGCATGTTGTGATGATTGCTATGTGCTACTTGAATTGAAACATACAAGCATATGATAACGACGATGTGAAACCCGAACATGCTTACTATCTATCGAAACCTTCTATTTATAGAAACCTGCTATTTTTGGAAACTTACTATCTTGTTAGAACAAATAGGATTTTGTTGCTAAGTGAGCATGATCATTTGTGTATAATATAGAAGTATCATACTAAACAAACATTTAATCACTAAACGGGTCACCAACGGGTCGTCGAGTCAAACTTAGTCAAACTTGGTCAAACTTAGTCAAACTTGGTCAAACTTACAAACCTTTTCTAAACCCTTAAAACAATGAGATTGTTTGGATACTTAAGGTTTGTATTATCTTGCACAAACACACATTTATAAACCGGTGTTTATAGGTGGCAGTTAGTCGTCGAGCATTCTAAGTTCGCTTACTTTCGCACATACTCTAAGGTGAGTTTCACGGCCCCTTTTCTTACGTTTTAAACTTTGGGGGAGAAAACATGGGTACGAACATTTAGATTATTCATTTCTTTTATATCACTTGTGTACTAAGCGCAAACATATCGTGAAAGTCCTTACTTATCGAACCGTTAGTATATGGGTTAGCGAGGTAATCTTGAGTAGTACTACTGGGCATTGACAAGCCCCACCCGCGTTAGTCGCGCTAACACGACGGGAAGTCGAACGGGTGTAACATTGACCTAAACATTTACCAGTGATTACGATAGTCATGGTAGGAGGCAGTTCAAACATACAAACAGTCAGCTTCGGTGTCGAAACGCTTTAGTAACATGTACTAGGTTAGCTACCTATGATATAATTGAAAATGGTATATTCTAGTAAACTTTACAAACATATAAACCTGTGAACTCACCAACCTAGTGTTGACACGTTTTAGCCTGTTTTCTCAGGTCAATAAGGTACAAGCACAAGCTAAGGCATGCATGCATACGAAGTCTATCATTTTGCAAACTCAAGAACTGTTTATTTTATTTATTGTCGCATTGTTTATTTTTGGCGCAACTGTTTTGGCGCATGCTTTTCATTTAACTTTTCGCTTCCGCAGTCTTACATTTAAAACAGTATTTTCATTACTAGTGTTGCATCGTGACTATGAGCAACATTAGTGGTTTTTCTTAAACTCATATAGAGTCGTTCAACGTAACTAATGACTGAGATCCTGTTATGTCACGCTCCTAAACGGTAAAACTCCGTTAGTGGATTTTGGGGGTGTGACAAAAATGTACGTGAAGTGTGTAACATAAATGTAAATAGTACAATAGTAAATAACATGAAAGTAAATAGCTCGAGAATAATCAGATCACAACGTGTATTGCTTTGGGCTTTGAATCCGCTTGGTATATGATAATGTTATGTTAACTAATCTGATGGTATAACTAATACAAATGTATGAACGATACACGCTAGAGCCTCATTCTCACAACATTTGGCTCACGAATTATTTTATTTAGAATAAAATGGTAGGACTCCCAGTTAGGGACATCGTTACAATCAAATCTTTAGTTCTATCTCCGAGTTTGTTTAATATATCAAACTTAAATGCCTTTATTTTTATTAAGAGTGATTAGACTTTGATCACCAGGAAGTGATGCAACAATGTGTAGAGATAAAGACTAATGGCTACAAAATTCTCTTAGTGTAAATTTTGTGGACTCCACAATTTTGACATTAATGAAGTTGTTGTTGATAGGTGTCTATGATGCAGATAGTTATACTTTGCTGCTGATCAACAACTATGATGTTGATAGGCTTTATCTACTGAAGTTCAAGGTTGTTGCTGGTAGGCTTCTCAGCAGCATCATACATTGATACGGCTGATAGGCAAATCATCAGCAGCTTTGACTTTACTACTAACATCTCTTCTGCAACACTGACACACCTATCAGCAGAAAGAATGTTATTGGTGCAGATGACAAAAGACAATGCTCCTATTCTGATCAGTCCTTCAATGATTACTAAGAAGACCTTTGTTTTGCAGTTGTCTTTTCATTGTAGAAGCCTTTTCTTTGCAGTTGTCTTTTTGCTGCTTGTCTTTTTGTTGTAAACCAATTGTAGTGTAGCTTCTCATCAATTCAAGATCAACGGCTTGTGTTTGATATGATCCTTAGAATCAAGGGTCTGTCTTGGATCTAAGTTCCTTTATATGTATTGTTCTATACATTGTGTAAGAGAGGTTGCTTAGAGTTTTTCTCTATAACTTGTAAACTTTGAAGAGTAATACATTTGCATTTATCAGTATTCTCATTGTTTCTTGTTGCATAGCATAGTTATTGTTTTCGCCAATCTTAGCTAAACATAACCATCTTGTAAAGCATCAATCCTTCAAGTGGTATCAAAGCTTTGGCTCTCAGATTAAGCAAACTCACATTTGTTTAATCATTTTCTGGTTATGTTACTATTATCTTTTTGTTGCACATCATACATCCAAAGTATGGCACAAAATACTGGATTTGATGATATTGGAAGCCTTCACAGACAACCAAGGCGGGTGTCTCGGGAAGCTTATGACATGTGGAAAAACAGAATGGAAAGCTTCTTCCGCTATCAAGAATATGGAATGTGGAGATCCATAATGGATGGTCGTTATGTGCCAATGGTGGCCTCTGCTGATTCTGGAGATCCATCTGTCCCTAAAGAAGCTTCAAAGTTTTCTAAGGAAGACATCCAGAAGATGGAGATAGATTTTAGTGTAGGTCCACATGACTCATATCAGATCGATCTTGTGACAAGACGTCTCGTTAACACGGAGTGCGGAATCCTGCTGTATTAACCTTTTGTATATCAATCGACAATAGAAACAACAGGTAAATAAACTTTCTCTTTTATATCACCAAACAGAGTTTACAGAATACTTGATCGTTCATTCATTCGTCTCTCATCTCTATTCCAAACAGACTCTGTAAACTCTATATTTATAGACACACATTCTGCAATAGGCAAACTAACAAGTTCGCTTCAAAGATGCTTAGGCAAACTTAACAAGTTCCCTCTAATAGACTAGGCGAACTTATCAAGTTCGCCTCTAGCAGAACTTGTACTAATACTTTGACAAAACTAAAAAATTACATAAAAACATAAAGACAATAAGACCTAAACTATTACAAAGCTTTTGTCATACAATCTATGTCCTAACAGACTCCCCCCTTGACAATAGCTTGATCTTCTGTCTTTATGACGAGCTCTTCCAGTTATCTGGTAATCTGCTTCCTGCATGCACTCCATCTCTCTGACATATCTCCAGCACTCTTTTATACAGCAATCCTTGTTCTCTCCATTCATCAGTGAACATATTCTCATTCTTTCTTAACGTCCTCTGATCTTTCTTTGAGAAGTTAATAAGATTAATTGCATCATAGAAACTAACAATGGCCTTTTTATCATTATCATCAATCATAGCTTCACCAGTATTCACATCTACATACCACCATTTCATATTCCCCAGAAAATCTTGTGGAATTTTCTTCAATGGTATCTTCTATACAGCACGTACTGGCTTGAACTTATATTTCCAAGTCACATCCTTAGTCTTTTGATCTACAATCTTCACTCTTTTTCCCTTCTGTGGTTTTAACCTTTCATACTTCCCTGATCCACCTTCTCTCTTGATTAAATTGGCTACCACATCGGCTAATCCACACTTAGATCTATTAATCAATGGTTTCGTAGCTAGACCATTCATTTCACACCTTGGCAAGGTATTGAAATACTTGATCCTAGGCTTTAAGTATTGAACACCATCAGATATTTTAAGAGCAAACAACTTAGTGTCATCATTATAAAACCAACTTATGATCCTTCCAATACACCTCTCTTTATTCACATATATGTTTTTCTGAGCAGGTTGTATAGGTGACTTTGGTAGTACTTTCATCCAACTGTTAACTACATCTCTCCTCTGTTCTCTAGTCATTCCTGTATTTCTATACATCACAGGTTCTTCATTTAGCTTAGGAGACACAGTATGAGTAGTATCAACATCAAATCTATCTTGGATTGAGCAGTATCATCAGGTGTAGTGATGCCTTCAACAGAGTCCATAGAATCTGTTACTCCATCATAAGAAAACTCAGGAATAACATCATCGTGGATGAAGTTATACGGAACATTCAGACCATCACTTCCTTCATATGTAACCTTAGATTTACTCTTTTCTATCTCAATTTACTCTTTTCTATCTCAATTTCTACAATCTCTCCTTCTTCAACTTCATTATCCAACACATCTTCTTCATCATCATCAAATAATTCGTCTATATCATCCAGACATTCTAATTTCTCAGCTTCTTCTTCTTCAGAATCTTGAAAGAATTCCAATAATAATATTTATTCATTCACTCTAGAATCATTCTTGGTTCTTTCAATAGTATGTGATGTCGACTCCCTCTGAGCTCTTGATATTGGATTCTTGTCAAATTGTACACAAATACGTCTCTAATCATCAAGAATCAAAAGCAAATCACGAGCAAAAGCTCTGATACCACTTGTAAGTCCACATGACTCAACTCAGATCGATCTCGTGACAAGACGTCTCGTTAACACGGAGTATGGAATCCTACCGTATTAACGTTTTGTATATCAATCGACAATAGAAACAACATGTAATTAAACTTTCTCTGTTATATCACCAAACAGAGTTTACAGAATACTTGATCGTTCATTCGTTCGTCTCTTGTCTCTCTTCCAAACAGACTCTTTAAACTCTATATTTATAGACACACGTTCTGCAATAGGCGAACTTAACAAGTTCGCTTCAAAGATGCTTAGGCGAACTTAACAAGTTCGCCTCTAATAGACTAGGCGAACTTATCAAGTTCGCCTCTAGCAGAACTTGTACTAATACTTAGACAAAACTAAACAATTACATAAAAACATAAAGACAATAAGACCTAAACTATTACAAAGCTTTTGTCATACAATCTATGTCCTAACAGACTCCCCCTTGACAATAGCTTGATCTTCTGTCTTCAGTCTTTATGACAAGCTCTTCCAGTTATCTGGTAATCTGCTTCCTGCATGCACTCCATATCTTTTACATATCTCCAACACTCTTCTATACTGCAATCCTTGTTCTCTCTATTCATCAGTGAACATAATCTCATTCTTTCTTAACGTCCTCTGATCTTTCTTTGAGAAGTTAATAAGATTCATTGCATCATAGAAACTAACAATGACCTTATTATCTTTATCATCAATCCTAGCTTCACCAGTATTCACATCTACATACCACCATTTCATATTCCCTAGAAAATCTTGTGAAATTTTCTTCAATGGTATCTTCTGTACATCACTGTCATACCCCGACCGATGGCGGAATCTTCGGGGCGGGACATGTAGACTGTTCATAAGCACAAGGTTGACTAAATTGAAATATATTAAACTTCAAATTCCATTACAATCATTCAAACGAAACAAATTCCAAGAAAAGAAACATAATTGAAATGCATAAGTTCTTTATTTATTTTAACTAAGTCCAAGCCTATGTGTAGCACATCTTGATCAATCTCACATATTAGGACCTGAAACATGAATAAAATAAAGTCAACTAAAAAGTTGGTGAGTATAACACATGTTTGTAAATAGGTAGCATATAGTTGTAAAACAAATCCCTACATAACATGATAAATAAGGCATTTATGGGGAGCAGCTATTGTGTAACCAAGTACAATCAAACCTTTGTAACTAGCATGCAAATTGTGTTGTCGGAATCAATCACCCCAATCTGGGTGGGTTTGTCAGACTCAATAGATCTATCATTGAAAACCGTCGGCTTGAATAGTTAATGATTGCATATAAGTGTTCACAAACGTTAGCACACATAGCACTCGGGCATAAAGCTCAAATTGCACACATGAATGTAAATAGGATTTGTACTTGTGTTGTTTGTGTAAATGTAAACATGTAATTTGAATAGTGTTCATGTTTCACCCCAAAAATGTAAAAGAGTAAAAGGGGCTATGTAATACTCACTTGTATCAAAATGTAGTAGTTAACACGAGTGTTGTATAATCCAAGTGATTTGCTAATCACTAAGTTTGACCTAGAGTAAAATAGTATAAATTTGGATTAATAATATGTACAATGTCTAAGGACATTTCTAAGGTTTTCAATAGGAATGGATTTGTACGAAGGGTTGGTGTATTCGTTTGCGTTGGTATTTGAAATGAAAATGTAAGTTCAATTAAATAATGAAAGATTTAAGGTTTAATTTGAATAATTCACTAAAATAATAATTTAATTCTTTTTATTTAGTTGTTCATGAAAACGTGTCAAGAGGCATTTTAAATATATATTAGGATATAAATAGTTTGTGTAGGTTTGAATAAAACAATTATATGTAAAACTTTTATTTTAAATTTATTACTTTTTAATCCATTAGAAACGACTTAATTAATTTGTTTAATATTTCCAAGTTGGTAATTTAGTTTATGAAAACAATTCTGGCTTTGGAGTTTTATAAAAGAAAATGAGTTTATATTAAAATAACAGAAGAAATAGGTTCTGACCAAAGGTAGCACAACCGTGTCAAATGTATGGCGCGACAGCGCTCACGCACGGGGCGCGACCGTGCTTAGGAATGGGGCGCGACCGTGCTTAGGCATGTGGAGCGACCGTGCTTAGGCATAGGGCACATCCATGTCTGGACAAGAGGCACGACCGTGCTAATCGATTAGCACGATCGTGTCTGAATGTTCGAGAAGCTAAATTGTCTAAAACCTGTATTAATATTAGGTGAATTCATAGGGCTTTTGATTGTTGGGTGTTTGCGAATCTAACCCTATATTTTAATTGAACGGATATCATGTCTAGGGTGTAGTTCGATTAAACCAAAATGTAATGAACCCTAGATTTTATTCGGGTTCAATTCGGTAGTATAAGCCCTGTATAGGTTAGGGCTTTCATTCACGGGATTGAAATAAGTCTGAGGATGTGTTTACTTACCTTAAACGATATCGAATTGGTGGAGTTCGACTAAACGGAGTTCCGATTTCGGCGCGTAGATCCTTGGCGTCTTCTGCTGGGATTCCGGCACGATTGATGTGGGGAATGTGATTACAGAAGCTTGAAGAATATGCGCAGGGGTTTGATTTCGAGAGTGTTTCGAGAATTGGACGAGGTTGAGAGAAAGAGATGAAAATATGATGGTTTTGTTTTCTAATTACTAATGTGATTAATCAAGAGTGTTTGGTTAACTTTTGGAAACGGCACAAAAGACGTTACAATCGCAGACTCGAACAGGCTTTGTGATTAAGGCAGTGTTTACGTTTCATCTGAGTTTCAGGCGCGACCGTGCCAGTTCTCGGCGCGACCGTGCCAGGTCATGGCGCGACCGTGTTTACGGGGCGCGACCGTGCCAAGTGATATTTTGATAATTTTCAAGACTAGTCCTTGTATTTTGTGAGATAGCGTAGGTTTGTTTCAGTTGTTATTGTAGTAATGTAAAATGTGTGTATGTACTTTTAACATTATGATAATACTCCTTAATTGCACACGAAAATAGTAAATGATGTGACACAACGTTTTGAATGTGAACATTAGATTGATGTTGTCATTTATTGCACAATATGAAATACTAGGAAAAACATGGATGTTACAATCACGTACTGTCTTGAACTTATACTTCCAAGTCACATTCTTAGTCTTTTGATCTACAAGCTTCACTCTTTTTCCCTTCTATGGTTTTAACCTTTCATACTTTCCTGATCCACCTTCTCTCTTGATCAAATTGGCAATCATATTGGCTAATCCACACTTATATCTATTAATCAATGGCTTCGTAGCTAGACCATTCATTTCACACCTTGGCAAGGTATTGAAATACTTGATCCTAGGCTTTAAGTATTGAACACCATCAGATCTTTCCAATACACCTCTCTTTATTCACATATCTTTCTTTCTGAGCAGGTTGTAACATGAGATGTGATGAGGGAAATTGAAAGAGCTCCAGATGAAGCACTTAAGGAAGAAAACATAAAGAAAGAAAGGATGGTTGACCAACAAGACAAGTTGGAATATAACACCCTTGGTGTAAGGACACATTTTGGACGGGTATGGATACCTATGAGTGGCAAACTTAGAACCAAAATCTTGGATGAGGCTCATAAGTCTCGGTACTCTATCCATCCCGGCACCAACAAAATATACCAGGATTTGAGAAGAGAATACTGGGGGCCTGGAATGAAATATGAAGTGACAAAATACGTAAGCAAGTGCTTAACTTGCTCACAAGTGAAGGCCGAACACCAGAAACCTATAGGTCCACATGACTCATCTGTAGATTGATCTCGTGACAGGACGTCTCGTTAACACGGAGTGCGGAATCCTACCGTATTAACGTTCGTTTACTAATTGACAATAGAATCAGCAGGTAAATAAACTTCTCTTTTTATATCATCAAACACATAGAGTTGACAGAATATACTCTCTCTTGTTCTCTAGTTTTTTTAACAGAATCTGTAAACTCTCTATTTATAGACACACGTTCTGCAATTGGCGAACTTAACAAGTTCGCTTCAAATATGCTTAGGCGAACTTAACAAATTCGTCTCTAATAGACTAGGCGAACTTATCAAGTTCGCCTCTAGCAGAACTTGTTCTAATACTTAAAAAAAATCTAAAAAATTACATAAAAACATAAAGACAATAAGACCTAAACTATTACAAAGCTTTTGTCATACAATCTATGTCCTAACAGACTCCCCCTTGACAATAGCTTGATCTTCTGTCTTCAGTATTTATGACGAGCTCTTCCAGTTATCTCGTAATCTGCTTCCTGCATGCACTCCATATATCTGACATATCTCCAACACTCTTTTATACTGCAATCCTTGTTCTCTCCATTCATTAGTAAACATAATATCATTCTTTCTTAACGTCGTCTGATCTTTCTTTGAGAAATTAATAAGATTCATTGCATCATAGAAACTAACAATGACCTTATTGTCTTTGTCATCAATCCTAGCTTCACCAGTATTCATATCTACATACCACCATTTCATATTCCCAAAAAAATCTTGTGGTATTTTTTTCAATGGTATCTTCTGTACAGCACGTACTGGCTTGAACATATACTTCCATGTCACAATCTCAGTATTTTGATCTACAATCTTCACTCTTTTTTCCTTTCTGTGGCTTTAATCTTTCATACTTCCCTGATCCACCTTCTCTTTTAATCAGGTTAGCAATCACATCAGCTAATCCACACTTTGATCTATTAATCAGAGGTTTCGTAGCTAGACCATTCATTTCACACCTTGGCAAGGTATTGAAATACTTGATTCTCGGCTTTAAGTATTGAACACCATCTGATCTTTTAAGATCAAACAACTTCGTGTCATCATCATAAAACCAACTGATGATTCTTCCAATACACCTCTCTTTACTCACATATCTTTCTTTCTGAGCAGGTTGTATAGGTGACTTTGGTAGTACTTTCATCCAACTGTTAACTACTTCACTCCACTGTTCTCTAGTCATTCCTGTATTTCTATACATCACAAGTTCTTCATTTAGCTTAGGAGACACAGTATGAGTAATATCAACATCAGAATCTATCTTGGATTGAGCAGTATCATCAGGTGTAGTGATATCTTCAACAGAGTCCATATAATCTGTTACTCCATCATAAGAAAACTCAGGAATAACATCATCTTGGATGAAGTTATACAGAACATTCAGACCATCACTTCCTTCATATGTAACTTTATCTTTACTCTTTTCTATCTCAATTTCTACAATCTCTCCTTCTTCAACTTCATTATCCATCACATCCTCTTCAATATCATCAAACAATTCGTCAATATCATCTAGACATTCTAATTACTCAGCTTCTTCTTCTTCAGAATCTTGAAAGAATTCCAATAATAATATTTCTTCATTCACTCCAGAATCATTCTTGGTTCCTTCAATATTATGTGATGTCGACTCCCCCTGAGCTCTTGATATTGGATTCATGTCAGCGTATTGACGATCACCATCAACATTACCACTAGGATCATTGTCATCATTATCTTTTCGTTGAATTGATTCAGCATGACACGTATCATGTGTCCTTAACTCCCCCTGAGCGTCAAGACGCTCAACAAGCTTAGACACCAATAACTGCATGTCAGCAATCTGTGTATCTTGAGCTTGAAGGACCAACTGTCTCTGAGAATCAATAGACACAAGAGTTTCTACTTGAGTCTGTAAATCTAGCACCTGTGATTCAAGGAATGTAATTCTTTCAGAATCAGACGGATTTGAAGGAACAGCTTCAGATGTGTGTGGAACATGTGGAGAAAGCACTGGAGATGTATGTTTAGAAGCAGGAGTTGTAATCAATAAGGAAGCAACAAAATTAGCATCCTCAACACCTTGAGATGAATGAGCAGCAACAATAGAAGCAGACATAAGCTTCTGAGCTTTAGGAACTGGAATAGCATCACTATCTGAGTCAGAACTTTCTTCTATTAAAGTTCTCTTGCCAAGTACTGATCCAGAAGGAGGATTCCGAACAGACTTACGCCTCAGTTTTCTGGCTTTAGATTTAATACATTTCCCCGCATTAGCCAATGGTAAAGTAGCCAACCTTGCATAATGATCTGAGCTAAAATCTCTAGATGAATCAGTATCAGTAGCTTCAGAATCAGGTAAGTTAGTATCACCGGAACTCGTATCTACAACATTGCCTTCAGCTTCATGAATAGGTGAGTTCACAGCTTCATGATCAAAATCATCCATATTCATACCCAAATCTTGGTCATTATCTCTTCTTGAACTGGTTCATTAATAGGAATGTGAACATGTCTTGTGGAATAGGAACTTGTTGTTGTTGTTGTTGTTGAGATTGAACTGGTTGTTGAATTGGAACTTGATTCTTGACTTGGCCTTGTACTAACTCCTCAAGATGAAACCAATGATCATTAGGTGGCTCAACATAATCAGGATTGATTACGTGACCAAACAAAGGAGTTGGAACAGGAATTAGAGCAACATTTTGTTGTTTCACCTTAGTATAATCAGTAAAGATTCTTTTTGAGATAGGAGTCAAAGTCAAATGGATTGGATGTTGAGGTAAATCCGGAATTAAATGGTTCAGAATCATTTGCACGAACCTAGGATACATAAGGAACCCTTGACCTTCTAGAGGATTGATTTGCATGACCAACTCATGGTAGATATATAAAGCAAAGTTAAACCGTTTGTTGAGGGTCAAAGCAACCATAGCAGCTTATAATGCACTCTTCAAACCATCAGTACCAGCCTTTCTTGGAGACAGACATTGTATGATGACGTGCATAAAATACCTCCATTCGCCAACTAAACCTCCTTTTCTTGCTTGTGTATCATTTGGTCTTCCGCTGTAACCCATCCGCCGAAAACACCCCATAATCAGTGTTCCAGGATATGACATAGGATCATCAACAGCACCTCCTAATGCCAAAGCAGCACAAATAGTTTTTACTGAAATAGCTGCCTTCGTATTATTCACTGTAGCACGAAGTACGTGAGGTTCAACATCTGTATCTTGATGAACAGTATCCCAGAATTGTTGAATATATGGTAAACTGATGTACGGATTAGCAGATAATGCAACATGCAAACGTGAACGATTAAGAAAGTTGATAATTCCTTGAAAATTAATAGCTTGAGACATATTCGGATCTAATAACGCCACTTGATTATGTTTATACTCTACACGACGAGCCATCTGTAAATGTAGAGGACAAAAACACATTAGTAAGCAAAACAAACAAAAAGAATAAAAAAAATATTCAACACAAAAAAAATTTCCAACACAAAAAAAAATCACAAGTCCAAAACACTACTGAGCCCTTAGGCGAACTTAATAAGTTCGCTTAGTGTTGCAAGAGGAGAACATAATAAGTTCGCCTAAACAAGTTCGCCTGAACAAGTTCGCATGAACCAGTTTGTTGATACAACTTCTACATCACAATCACAAACATGTCTAAATCATGTATAAAATCTCAATTCAAACATAACACTAGCATCGATTAACACTCACGACACAAGTTTAAGCATCAATTTCAAGTTTCAATCCAGAAAATTTGTTCAAATCTCAGAAAAACGGAAAAACTTTCAAACCAAAGAACACAGAGTCAAAAGGACAAATTCAAGACGATTTAACGGATAAAATTATTTGAAATTACCTTAGAAATATTCTCAATCAAAAACCGATCCAGAAACAAACACAAAAAGTTCAAATCAGAAACCCTAGATCAGAAATCACAAGTTCGCTAAACAGTCTGTATGTTCGCTCTATAAGTTCGCTCTCACAGTGAACAAGATAAATGAATAAGTTCGCTTGAACACAATATTAAATCACAATTAAGTTCGCTTCATTAGGCGAACTTGTTAAGTTCGGTTAACAAGCCTCAGGAGAACATATTAAGTTCGCTTAATCAGAACCAGGCGAACATATTAAGTTCGCTCCAAACCTTTTCCTTTGAACAAAATTCTTCACTTTCAACATGACACATTCTTGTGAACTTCCATCTGTAGCATGTATCCGATCCAATCCCAAATCATTTTAATTAAAAATAAAATTCTCATGAAAGATAGAAACAAAATATTTTTGGATTTTATCTGTACAAACGGAATCACATTTTTTTGGTTTTTATCTGAGCAAACTGAAACACATATTTTTGGATTTTATATGAGCAAACTAAAATACATATTTTTGGATGAACATCAAGAGCAAGAATATCATATCAGTATATGAGCAATTTATCACACAGTTTATTATCAACTATGGGTAACCTATGATATGAAACAATCAAACTCATACTTATGTAACTCAATACTTTTTCAATTTTATGTAACTCTTGCAATCAATTTGAATAATACTTGAAATGATACGCGATAAATTTCAAAGTAAACAAAGATCAGGTTATGAAATGCTTAATTTTTCATTCCGAATTTGCAATACAAAGCATGAATTTTTAAAATTGTCAATATTATATAATTTGAAACTATAAGCATTTTTCTTCCAAATTCATGTGAGTTAGTACCATTTAGATAAAAAACATCATGTACCCCACATATATGCCAACATAAATTAAATTTGCATTATCTTCAAGACATACACAGTTTATTAAAAGATTAGATCAATCTCCAAGATGAAATAATCTCTATTAGCACAAGTATAGAATAGCAGATCCCAAAGGATATAAGAATCAGAATGATTTAGAATCGAAAGATTCTGATGAATTGGCTTTATAATGAGAATCAATAGATTCAGGTAGGAGAATCCAACTATTATCTGGATAAATTTCAAAGAAATCAGAATAGATGATGTATCTAACTAATCCAAGGGTGAATATATGTTCTAACAGATGTTGTCAGAAACATATCTTAGTTCAGTAACACATTGCACGTTTTTCGGGGCATGGGCAGTGAAGTGAACTGAAAGAGATTGTGCTAAAGACATAATTCGATATTGGTCTCATGAAATTCTTAAAACCATATATTCTATATCTTATAATAATCTTTTACACACACACTCAGGCATATAATGGATTCAAATCACAGATGTAATCATATCATATTAAATTTTCACACTACTATTGGTTCAAAAACGCTTCTAGTCTATTGACAATTCAAGTTTCAAACTCATATTCAAATTAAAACATGTTATCAAGATTAGAGCATTCAAAACACTATCATTTCTCATTTATGCAGACTTTGAAATTTAGATCAAATCAAATTACTTTAAACTATCATATATCAAAGGTCTAATAAGGTCATGTGTAATGAGCTATTCACTGATGTACTATCATTTCTTCTATAACTTCAATGATGTCAATTTTATACTTTTCATTTTGTTTTGAATTTTTATAAATAACAATTTTTGACTGAAATTTAAAATGCAGAAATGTAATAAAGCAATAAAAGAAATTTAAAACAAAATCTCCCATGAAAATTTGTTTTGAAAAACTTTTATTCGGGATTGATCATACCGATCATTTTGATAAGAAATTCAAACCTGGTACGATCAAATGCTTTGGTAAAAAGATTAGCAAAATTATCATCTGTATGTACCTTTACCAGCTCAATCAACTTCTTATCTGCACAATCACGAATAAAATGATATCTAATTTCAATGTACTTTGTTTTACCGTGCTTAACATGATTATTTGTGATAGACATTGTAGCATTATTATCAATAAACATGGGGGTTCCTGTAAAATTCAAACCGTAGTCTCTTAATTACTGTTGGATCCACAAGATCTGTGAACAACACCTTGCAGCAGCAATGTATTCTGCTTCACATGTTGAAATGGAGACCGTAGTTTGCTTTTTGCATTGCTAGGAAACTAGACGATTACCCAAGAACTGGAAACCACCTGCAGTAGATTTCCTGTCCAAACAACAGCCACCAAAATCAGAATCAGTGTAAGCATTGAATTCAAAGTTAGAACCATGAGGAAACCATACTCCCAATCTTTGTTTTCCTTTCAGTTAACGAAAGATTCTCTTTACTGCAATCAAATGAGTCTCTTTTGGTTTTGCTTGGAACCTGGAACAAATACACACATCGAACATTATATCTGGCCTTGAAGCGGTTAGGTACACGAGAGATCCAATCATTGCACGGTAGAGTCGGCAATCAACTTCTTTTCCATCCGGGTCAGAATTCAATTTATGATTGACCAGAATCGGAGTATCATTTGGGGTACAGTCCTCCATCTTGAACCGGCTCAAGATGTCCTTTACATACTTTGACTGATGAATAAAGTGTAGGTCCCTCGGGTGTGTCGGATCATCACATGCAAGTGGGTCTACTAGTCTGACCGGGTGCGGAATACCCGTGACCAGGTGGAGAGTCTTACAACGCAAAGTAAATCGACAAGAGAAACACTTTAAAATTCGTCTATTATAAACACTTGAAGGTTACAGAGAGAAATACTGAGATTACAAGTTCTGCGTATTTGCTACTGTGAATGCGTCTGAGATTGCGTACTTATCTACTGTCAACCATTCCTATTTATACACGACCTGATGCCTGCGCACTTAGCAAGTACGCAAAGGTATTCTTGCGCACTTGCTAAGTGCGTAGGAACTATCTCCTGCGCGCATACAAGTGCGCAAAACACTTAAAGAAATCTGCAACAGGCAATATGTAAAAGTAAATACAACTCGATAACTAATACATACAGACACTTACAAACAAAGACAAATATATACATGAAAGTACTAAACTAAAACTCTATCTATCCAGAGTGTTTGTCATAGGAAAGTGCATCTACAAACTCCCCCTTGACAACAACTCTGGATCATCTTCGATCTTTAGTCTTCAGTCTTCGGTCTTCAGTCTTCAGTCTTCACAGCTATGCATCTTTAGCTTCCATCTTCTTCTTGTAGTCAAGGCAGAACTTGATCACCTTGTCATATTTAGAAGCAAGGAATTTCGTCCATTCGTCCGTATGCATGCAATACCTGTCTGCTAGTGCCTCCAAATCTTTCACAGAGAAGTTAATGAAGCAGACTTAATCAAATACTCTGATTAGTTCCCTCGACACTAAGCATCCACTTTTTGACCTCACCTTTCCAATCACCATAGCATCGCCTGTCTTTGGATCTACGTACCAGTACCACATGTCACCGAGGGTATCCTGAGATAACTTGCTCAGGGGAATCTTGGTTTCACATAGCACTGGCTTGTATACCAATTTCGTTAAGAATTTCTTAGTCACAGGATGTCTTGCTGTCTTATCCTTGACTCTCTTGGGCACTTGAGGCTTGAACACATCAAACATCCCAGATCTTGCTTCCCGCTGTAGAACCACCCACAAACCCATCACCACTGCGTGATTAGAATGAACCGGTAGCTCTCGGTTTGCTAGGTTCACAAGGTCGTATTTGGGTAAGGAGTTGAATGCTTCACTGGTTGGTTTCAAGTATTGAACCCCCCCAGATCTTTTGATTGTGAACAACTGTTTATCCTCCTCGAACCTTACAGCCAAGATCATCCCTGTTGCCCCCTGTTTGTCTATGATAGACGTCTTCTGTCAAACAGGAGCTGGACCTTTAGATGAAGTAGAAGGCATATCTTTTTCTTTCAGTGCCTCCGGATCCACAGGTGTAGGGTCAACTGGGGAGGCTTCAGTCGAGGCTTCAACATAACTAGCATGCTCGACTGAACCTGTGTCTGAGCTTCGAAGGATGGAACTTCAAAGATCTCTCCATCTTCTAACTCATACTCTCCTTCCCCGTCGCCCTTGGGAACTTCTATCACTACATCCTCATCATCTTCATCCCAATCATCACAAGAGTCGATCTCTCCTTCTTCTAGGTTGTAGAGAGCATCGATCTGTGCTTCCTTGGAATAGTCAGGCTCTAAGTATAAGATCTCATCGTCAGATAGATCCTTAAGCACATCAGCCGCTAACTTTCCTTTGTCACCAACACCAGAAGTATCACCACCCTCTTGATGAGAAGACTCCCCCTGAGTCATTGGAATAGCAGAGATGGGCATAATTGCTAAAGCTTGGTGCTCACCTCCGGGATCCTTGTCTTTGTCATCATCCTTTGTCAAGTTGACAGGATGACAAGGCTCATCACTAGTAGGTGTCTTTTCTTTCTCTTTTTCCTTTTCCTTATCTTTCTCCCCCTGAGCATCAAGCTTCTTGGTCAGATCAACAATTAGTTTGACCATCAGCTCATGCTCCTTCTTCTGCATATCAAACCTTAGCTCGAGAGATGACCTGTGCCCCAGAATCATGTTGTTTGTCTGGATTAGAAGCTCGTTCTGGGCCATTACATTCTTCAGTCTCTCGTCTGTCCCCGTTCTCTGGCTTCGTAGAATTCTAACTTCGTCCACCAATGAATTAATCTGTGCTTGTTGAGCTTCAGATTCCTCCTTTGATTTCTGAATAGTTTCCAACAAACCAGCAACTTGGGTTTCCAGAATTGCTATCCTTTCTTCATTAGGATCAGGATGTCTGGAGGTAGATGCTTCAGGATTGTGAAATGGGGAGGATAAGATAGTATCAAAGTCAAACCATTGAGTAAATTCTCCACAGTTAAAGGGTTGACCTATCGGTTCAATGGTGGTTGTTGGGATTGAGGATGTGATGACGGTTGTAGGTGTTATGGAAGGGGTGATGGTGACTGACTCCGTGAGAATTGGAGTAATCACCATCACCTGGACAGATGTGGCAGGGAGGGTCACTATCATAGGAACCTCCTCTGTGATTGAAGTGACTGCCGCCTCAGGTTGTACCTGTGGCCTCCTCCTCTGTCTTCAGTATAATTACTGTGAAGGTGGGGTAGAGGTTGAGTCAGTACTTGCAGCTGGAACTTGTACTTACTGCAGAGTAGTAACCTCCACCTCACTGGGAATAGCAGGTTGCTGCCTATCCCCTCTGTTCTTATGAACACTTTCACGTCTTTGCCTTTGAATAGCAGCGTCAGAGTAAGAATCTGGCTCATATTCGCTGCTAGAGGACTGTCGCTTTCTCTTTGAGGACGACTCAGGAAGAGTGACCTTCATCTTTCTCCTCGGGTGAACCTGCGATGGTGCATCATCTGAATCAGAAGAATCAGACTCTGTCTCTTCCGAGTCGGATCCCTTAGCACCATCATTACCTTCTTCTTCGTCTCCACCATCATATGATCCATCTTCACTTTCAACTTCCTCCTCTTGTTGTTATTGTTGTTCATCTAAATGTTCACTCAACTCTGGCTCTGAATCATGACTATACCATCTCCAGTCAGCCGGTGCCACATATGCTTCGTTTATTAGGTGGCCAAAGAGTCCTGTATGCTCAGGGGTAGGTTCTACACTGTCTGGCTTAAGGAATTGTGCGAACACCCTCTTCACCTGCAGTCTCTCCCCAATTGCAGGTAGGTTTGGCAACGCATCGTTTAATAGAAGTTGCACAAACCTTGGGTATAATAAGAACCTGAACCTCTCAGCTGTGTTAATCTGATCATTGATGGCTTTGAATATGTATCGTGAGAAGTTGTAGCCCTTATTGACAGACAAGCCAACCATGACAGCAACAAGGTCATGACCCATTGCATCCTTTCCAGCTTTTCTTGAGGAGATGCACATGATCATGATGTGGGCAAAATATCTCCATTGATCGAGCACCCACATTTTCTTATAAGAAGCATAGTCTCTCGCACCGACATACCCCATTCGTTGACTCCAACAACCATCCACAAAGTAGTCAGGATAGGCTGTTGGGTCGGTGGAAAGATCTCTGAATTGCAAGACCCGCCTAATAGTGTCTTCAGAGAAAGCGATATCATGACCAGCAACGGTAGCCCTTATAACATTGGGGGTTACCGTGCAATCATGCTCCGCGGTCTCCCAGAATTGCTCGAGATAAGGTCTTGAAACGATAGGGTCAGCTGAAATAGCATAGCTGATTCTTGAACGGTTCAAGAAATCAACTATCTCTCGATACTGAAGTGCTGCACCCTTCCATTCCGGTTGAGTATGAGCTAGAAGATTGAACTCATTCGTAAACTCACGAGCCATAATCTGCAAAAACACACAGAAAACATAATCAAAACAACAAGTTTCATTGGAATTGAATAAACATGACTCAGTATAGCAGTTACTCTTTGAACTGAATTTCCAGACTTAGAAATTTTTCCCAAGTGTTGGTCCTGCGTACTTAGCAAGTACGCAGGAATTTCCTCTTGCGTACTTAACAAGTACGCATGAATTATTTCTTGCGTACTTGTTAAGTGCGCAAGAAAAGCACTTGTTCTAAATTTCAGAAATCCAAAAATTCAACAGATTATCAAAATTAATGTGGATTAGATCACCACTAGGTCGAAATATGTGATTACAGCCTACGGAACCTCAAACCACATCAATGAACCACTACATTTGTCACAATTTGACCTAAATGGCGACCCAGTCGAACCCACGGTCAAAATCTAAGCCAAGGTCAAGATCACTGACGATTAAGGACTAAATAGGGATCGATTATTGATTCTAAGCAATTTTTTTAATTTCAATGTTTTACCAAGACAACCCAAAATTTGACTAAAATCACGATTCAACCCTAAAAAATTTTAGAAGTCTAGATCGGTCCAAAATTCACGATTTTGCGGATGGATTGGATCTAGATTCTCACCAAACTATTTTAAGAACATGATGATACCAGAGATAGGACGAAAAACGGTTAGGACGCTTGAAATTTTTTTGAGTAAAAATGCCGGAGGGAAGTTCAACAGTTGAGAAGTTTTAATGAGATAAAAATTCTGAAAAATTTCTAAGTCCGGTTTTTATACCAAACACAAAAAGGTCTTGCGTACTTACAAGTGCGCAAGCTTTAACTCCTGCGTACTTACAAGTGCGCAAGACTTAACTCTTGCGTACTTGTTAAGTACGCAGGGCTTACTTCATGCGCACTTGCCAAGTACGCAGAAACCCTTAAGTGCGCAAACTTTCAACTCAAATTATGAAGATTTCAAGTCAAATAACGAACAAGATAAACAACATTCAATCAGGAGGATTCAAACTCAATTCAGGAAGGTTAAATACTAATATTTTTTTTTTTTTGGTTTTTCTGATTAAGATTGAACTGTTCATAAACTTAAAATCTTTTTGATCTTTTCTAGATAGAAATATACATGTATTTACACAAACTATTTTTGATCAAAGACACGAGCAGATGATCATATCAGGCTAACTTATAGCAAAAATGATACAATATAAACATCAAAGAATATGGGATCATGTCTTGGATTACTATTTATTCATACATAATAAGCACATAAACAAGTAATTCAAGTTGACAATATTATAAGATTTGAAACTATAAGCATCTTTGTATCACGTTCTTGTGTATTAAGGTATTAATTATAAGATATACAACGTGTACCCCACTGATATGCTACAATAATGTAAATTGCACTATCTCAAGGCATCTAAGATTTTCCCAATGATTTTCTAAATTTTCAGAATGAAGCTACATCAATTAGCATAGGAAAAATCAAGCAAAATCCATAAGGATTATCAGGAATCATAAGATTCTGAATCGAGTGATTCATTTGTCTTGGTTTCATTTGATTTCCACATTGAATATCGGTATGGTGATTCGGGATAATGAATATGGTGTTTGACTAAGGTAAGGGAATCCAACTTTTATCTGGATTTGATTTCAATGAATCAGGAGTGATTCAAGGGTGAATACATGCTCAACGGTTGATGTAGAGACATGTCTTGATTCAAACTCTCCTTGCATACTTGTGAGTATGGGCAGTGAGATGAACCGCATTAATTGTGCTAACGACATAACCCGAAACTGACCTTAAAAGAAAATTATTGCCAAAATCTAACATCCTTTATCTGATAATGATCTTTTCTATTCTTTTACGCACACACCCTAGCAAACATGGGTTCAAATCACAGTTGTAATTTTAGATTAAGTTTCCACACTACTAGTGATTCAAAGACGCATACAGCCTACTAACAATTTAAATTACTTGTAAATAAGCAGATTAAAACCATAATAATTTATACAATTAAGTAAGTATGACGCAATCATTTCCCATATGAGCAGTCTGTGACGTTTAGATCATTTATGATGTACTATCATTTCCTCTTTTCTCAAGTTAACTTTGAAATTTTCTCCATTTTCTATTTTGTTATTGATTTTGTAAAATGTTTTTGAAAGTTAAAAGAACTATACAGAAAACTTAAAACAAAATAAAAATTGAACTTTCATGAATTGAATTGATTTAAGAAAAACAAGTTTTCACTCAGGATTGAACATTCCTATCAAGTTGACAAGATGCTCAAAACGGGATCGATCAAAAGCCTTTGTGAAAAGGTCAGCAAGATTGTCATCTGTGTGAACTTTAACAAGTTCAATTAAATGCTTTTCAGCACAATCAAGGATGAAATGATGGCGAATTTCTATATGTTTAGTTTTGGAATGTTTCACCGGGTTATTTGTGATGGACAATGTGGAATTGATGTCAATGAACAAAGGAGTTCCAGTGATGTTCAAGCCGTAGTCTCTCAATTGCTGCAGAATCCACAATGTCTGAGAACAACCGCTAGCTACAGCAATGTATTCTGCTTCACATGTTGAGAAAGAAACCGTTGACTGCTTCTTACACTGTCGGGAAACCAGCCTGTCTCCCAAGAATTGACACCCACCAGAAGTTGACTTTCTGTCAAGGTTACAACCGCCATAGTCTGAATCAGTGTAGGCTTTGAAGTCGAATGACTGCTGCTTAGAGTACCAAATACCCAATCGAGGTTTCCCTTTCAAGTATCTGAAAATTCTCTTCACGGCTATCATATGTGACTCCTTCGGTTGAGACTGAAACCTTGAGCACAAGCACACAGCAAACATTATATCGGGTCTTGAAGCTGTGAGATACATAAGTGATCCAATCATCCCACGGTACAATCTGCAATCCAAATCTTTTCCATCTTTGTCAGGATACAGACCATGATTGACTGGGATAGGTGTGCCATAAATACTGCCATCATTCATCTTGTATTTTGACAAGATGTCCTGCACATACTTAGTTTGATGTAGATAAATGCCATCCTCTCTTTGACTGACTTGCAGACCCAGGAAGAACGAAAATTCACCCATGTTACTCATTTCAATCTTGGACTTCATCACCTACTCGAATTCCCTACACATCCCTTCATTTGTAGATCCAAAAATAATGTCGTCTACATATACTTGTACAAGGAGAATGTCACCTCCTGCTTTCCTAATGAAGAGAGTCGAGTCAATCTGTCCACGGTCGAAACCATTAGACAATAGATGCTTGGATAATGTCTCATACCATGCCCGCGGTGCTTGATGAAGACCATAAAGTGCTTTGTCTAGCTTATATACTTTATTGATATTATGCGGATCTTCAAAGCTGGGAGGTTGAGTGACATAGACCTCTTCATGCACTTTTCCATATAGGAAAGCACTCTTCACATAAAGTTGATAGACCTTGAAGCCGACATATGTGGCATAAGCCAAGAACAATCGAATGGCCTTAATTCTAGCAACTGGGGCATATACTTCCGTGTAATCCAAGCCCTCTTGTTGATAAAAACCCTGAACAACCAATCTTGCTTTGTTCTTCACAACCACATGACGATCATCCGTCTTGCATTTGAACACCCATTTGGTTCCAATTGGCTGAAAGCCTTTTGGCAAGTCAACTAAATCCCACACGTGCAGCTTTTGGAACTGGGACAATTCATCTTGCATCGCCTCAATCCAGCAGTTGTCCGCGAGACCCTCCTTCACATTCTTCGGCTCTAACTGGGACACGAATGCAGCTTGCAGACATGTTTCCATGACACCAGTGTCAAGTATCTCCGAGTAAAGACTAGTGTTCTCTGTAATGGTTCGATGACGAGTCTGAACACCGGCATAAGGATCACCAATAATGTTGTCGATTGGATGATTCTTATGCAATCTCGTCTCTGGTACATTCGGTTCCTGAATTTCTGAATCGAGATTCGTGCTTAAATCCCCCATTTCCTGTGTTCCAGAAGAATATTCAATGTTAATTGGATCAGCTGGAGCTTCGTTTCCTACAGTTGTGTCAGGATTAGCTTGGGCGTCATCTCCATCAACATGAACATCTTCACTGTTATCACTTTCATGAGTTCCAGATGCAGATGCAGCATTTGAATCAAGAGTTACAATCGGTACAGTAGCACGAGTAGAGAAACTGGAGTCATCGCCGCCACCCAATAATTCATAAACATTTGCGGCGTCAACTGGAGATAGATCAGGAAGATTGAATGACTTGAACAGCGCATCATAATCAAAACCCCAAGCTGGACCTATTGCTTCTGGTGGAATATTGTGTTTACTGCAATCCACTTCAAACCATTCCTCGACAGTACGAGTTACTATATTGTACACTCTCTTGCAAGGCGAGTTGCCAACGTATCCTAAGAAGATGTCTTCCACCGCATTTGCATGAAACTTAGACTGGCGGTCTTTGTATTGTAGCAATAAGGAACAGGGACTACCAAAAGGAACTAGGTAATAAAGATTGGGAAATTGATTGCTGATCAACTCGTAACAAGTCTTGTTGTGCCTCTTCACAACCAGAACTCTGTTTAAGACGCTGTATTAACTGCTTCTGCCTAGAATGTGACAGGAAGCTTTGCATCCGACAACATAGTCCTTGCAGTCTAAATCAATGTTCTGTTCTTCCTTTCTGCAACTCCATTCTTCTGAGGTGTGTACGGGGCGCTGAATTTGTGACGAATCCCCTTCTTGAGACAGAAAAGTTCCACCAAATTATTCTTGAACTCAGTTCCGTTGTCACTCCTTATTCTTCTAACCTTCAGCTTGCAAAGAGATTCCAAGCTCAGGATCAGGTATTGAAGAATATCAGCAGTCTCGTCCTTTGTACCTAAAAAATGCACCCAAGAAAAACGTGAGAAATCATCAGTTACAACCGGACAGAACGACTTACCTCCAATACTCCTGATACTTATGGGGCCGAACAGATCCATGTGTAATAGCTACAAAGGGCTATCAATGGAGTTTTGGAGTTTGGGCTTGTGAGACTTCCACCGATGTTTGCCCTTTTTACAAGGCATACAGTCATCTGCAACGGTAAATCTCAGCTTAGGAACCCCGGTTACCAAACCGTTTCGGACAAGATGGTTCATTTTACGATAAGAAATATGTCCGAGTTTCCTATGCCACAAGATAGAGTCAGGCTCTGTCGCTTTGTTAAGCAAACAAGTAGCAACTGATGAGGTGGTTGTTGCCACACTCATATCAATCTGATAGGTGTCGTTTGTCCTTGGCGCTCTCATCAGGATCCAATCTTCAGGAACTTCAAAACCAGGCTTGAGAATCAAGCATTCATTCTTATCAAATATCACCGAGTACTCCTTGTCGCACATTTGGGAGACACTCAGTAGGTTATGCTTCAGCTGCTCGCAAAAGTTGACATTGTCAAAACTGACACAACCATTTGATACCACGCCTTGACACGTGATGCTCTGCCCTTCTCTCCAGCAAAGGCCACATAGCCGCCTCTGAATGGTTTCACGTCTTGAAGCAAGGCCATGTTTCCTGTCATGCGCCGGGAGCATCCACTATCTACATACCAGCGGTTAGAGATAGTACCCTTCGGACGTCCCTGCACGAGTCACAAAAAGAATTAGTTAGATTTGTAGACCCAAGCCATAGTGGTCTTGGGTCGTCCATCCTTTTCAAAATAAACTACCTCTTTTAACTCACATTCGTGATGACTGTTCAAAATGGATGAATCCTTAAAAGAATTAGGACTAGGAGACTGAGAATTTTTAGATTTTATAGTCCATGACCTCTTTTTTTTCTTAACCAGAATAGTAGACTTATGTTCAACAACAGCAGGTGAACTGGTGGAAGCTTCACCTGATTGAACTCTAGTCAGCTATTCTAGCTTTCTCAACCTCTTATTCCTTCTCCTTATCTGTGGCTTAGAGAGTTTAACCACAGGTTTCTCACCAGTACATGTACTACCAGAGGTAGATACACAAGGTACAGCAGATTGCTTTACCTTTCTTGAAACAGATGGTTTGGCCTCAGATTTGATCTTTGGCTTTGCCATTGGTTTAACTGGTGGTTTCACCACATTTTGTTTTGGACGTTTGGGGGGTTTCACTGATGGTGATTTAGGGATGACAGCCGATTGTGAAACAATAGGCCGTTTCCCTTGGTTCTTTGAAGGATAGTTCACAAAAATGTGACCAACCAAGCCACAGTGAAAGCAAGTCCTCTTGTCTGTGTAAGTCCTCCTATAAGGCTCATTAGATCTAGCAATAGATGACTCAGCATTATGAGCAGGAGGGGTTGGCTTGTGAACAAGAGTTTGACCCGATATAGATTGGTTCTTGGGAGTATAGTATATTTGCAAATTTTCTTTGTAACCAAGCCCATAGTGAGCTGAAAAAGCCTCTTTCTTTACTTGATTAAAATTTTTATACCCCCCATAAAGCATTACCTTTAATTTATCATTAGATTCAATGATATCGGGTTAAGTTAAAATATAGTTACCACATTTTTATACTCCCCATAAAGCATTACCTTTAATTTAACAACTCCTCAGATTCTACTCCTTCAGGGCAAGTGTTAACCGACACATCATCAGAAGCAGTAAAGAACTCCTCATTAGATGTGGAGTTAGCCTTACTTGAGGAATCATCCTTTTTAGAGGAATCATCCTTTCTTGAGGACTCATCAAGACAAGTTAGATCAATGTCTACTAAGTTGTTGACAAACTTCCCGCTAACTGGTGGATGAATGGCATTAGTACCCAGCCCTAAGCCATTCATTTGCCTCACTACAGATTAGTAGTGTTCCACCACAAAACGAGAGTTTTTCAACTTCTCATTAGAATATTTCAACTGCAAGATTTCATTTTGCAGCTTATTAATTTCATTGTTCCTTTTCTCCAACCGCTTATATGCAATATCCAAGTGAAGCTGTTGATCGCTCATTTTTAGTGAATAATCACGTTTCTCCTTTTTCAATGTTTCAACTGAATCTTTAAATCATTTTTCGTTTTCTTTGTAGCATAACGCTGTAATGCGAAGGGGTTCGACCTTGTCTTGAAGCTTAGAATTTTCAATTTTTAAGCCTAGACATTTGGAATAAGAAATAACAGAAAAAGGATTAGAATCTACCTCAGTTGATGAACTTGTTGCCTCTCCAATAGCCATGAGAGCAACAACAGTAGTAGATTCCTCTTGATCAGCTACAGAAGTTTCCTTTTCTTCAGCTTCCCTTTTCTCAGCTTCCATTATCTCCATGATCTCAGCCATGAGACCAACCTGAGTTTGTGCAATGATGGCATCTTCTAGATGAACACCCCAATCAAAGCTGTCGTCCTGTTGAACTACCTGTGCATTGGACGAATCACCGTGGCTTTGATTGTGGTTGTTTGTGTTGTTGTAGCCATGGCTGTTTCCTTGGCTAGGTCTGGTGAAACCCGAAGCCGGTGCTCTGTCTTTCTGACATTCACGAGCAAAGTGTCCAAAGTTTAGACACTTATAGCATTTGGCCTTGGATTTGTCAAAACCAACCTTGGCATTAGAATGCCCACCAATGAACTTTCTTCCTGTTCTGTTCAGGAAACGCTTGGCTCTCCTCAAGATCATGGCCATATTTCATTGAATATACATGTCCTCCATGTCATCAGGATCCACTTGATTAAAATCTTCTTCAATTGTCTCGGGATCTGTTAGCTTGCCACCTATGAAGTTCTCGTAGGCCAGCATACAAGATGAAAATAGTGCTACATGATCTTTAGCTATTTTGGCTATAGCTGATTGGTTAGCTGAAGTTGTAACGGGAGGATTTCTTGAGGTGTGTTGTTGATGAGATCCAGAACCAGATCCAGATGCATAGCATGCATGACCACCACAACCATTTGAGTGGTCTTCCTCAGTAGAGTTTCTAGAGAAAAGGGCAATTCCAGAGCCCGAAGATTTGATTGTAGAAGACGCCCATGATACATAGAAGGGTCTTGTATCTGAGGTCTTCCGGAGCACTCCTTCTTTCTAAGGTTCATGTTTTGAGCTTGAACCTTTCCAATTGCCTCCTTCACTGTCATTTCATAGAATTTTGGATTCTCTCTCATCAGGGTTGTGTACATTTCAAACCTGGGTGTCAAAGCATCCAAAAACTTTTCCACCAACTCTTCATCGGGATACTTGAGCTCAAAAGCTTTCAATTCTGTCTGCAGATGATAGAATCTAGAGACGAGGTTATCTAAAGACTTATTCTCCAAAAATCTGAAGCATTCATACTGCTTCCTGAGTAGATCCCGTTTACTCTTCTTGATATCACTATTCCCCTCGAATCTTTTTCTGTAACGCCTTCCAAAGATCCTTAGAGTTGTCATTACCTCTGAAGTTGTGGAACAACTCCCGAGTCAGTGCCATAGTATTTGAACCAAGAGCCTTCTTCACTCGATCATAAGCTTTCTTTTCTTCTTCATCGAGTTTAGAGATAGGCGTAGGCAATCATCATCAAGATAGATATGTGTGGGATGCTTATATCCTTCTAGGATTGGTATCCATAACGAAGAATTGGTGTATGAAATGTAATGCTCAAAGCGTGCCTTCCAGTTAGAATAATCATTTACATTTTGCAGCTTTGGCGGTTTCTGAGGAGTACCGATCTCATTGTCATAGTTTAAAAGGTTTCCAAGGTTCTGAAGATTCGACATGGTGAACACTTAGTCAAATTTCGGAAAAATTAGAGACACTTGCTCACTTGATATTGGCCTTGCGCACTTAGAGGAATGGTCTTGTGTATTTAAGATTTGCTCTTGCGTACTTAATAAGTACGCAAGAGTAAATGTTAAGGACGCAGAATATAACTTAAGTACGCACAAGATTAGTCTTGCGTATTTAGTAAGTACGAAAGAGATTAGTATTGCGTATTTAGTAAGTACGCAGCAAGACTTAACTTTTTGCTAGATATGGTAAGTACGCAGAACACCTTTTCACCAACTGTCACCAAACTATTCCGGTCACTGGAAACACACCGGAGATGGCAAAAATCATACGGATGAATAATCAAACTGAGCCAAAGGGTCAGAAACTTGTTTCTAACCAACCTTGATGCTCAAAACACTCAAAATACACAACAAAAGTCGGTTTTTAAGTGATTTTTGCTTCTAAAATAGTGCTCAAGAGCTACCCCTATTTTATCACAAAAATAAACAAAAACACCTCCTTTTGCTTGTAAAACTCTGTAGAAAACTCTCCAAACTCACTCACAACACTCGAAATCAAGAGCAAAGCTCTGATACCACTTGTAGGTCCCTCGGGTGTGTCAGATCGTCACATGCAAGTGGGTCTACTAGTCGGACCAGGTGCGGAATACCCGTGACCAGGTGGAGAGTCTTACAACGCAAAGTAAAAAGACAAGAGAATCACTTTAAACTTTCGTCTATTATAAACACTTGAAGGTTACAGAGAGAAATACTGAGATTACAAGTTCTGCGTATTTGCTACTTTGAATGCGTCTGAGATTGCGTACTTATCTACTGTCAACCATTCCTATTTATACACGACCTGAGTGCGCAGGGCAGTTTGCTCATGCGTACTTAGCAAGTACGCAAAGGTATTCTTGCGTACTTGTTAAGTGCGCAAGAACTATCTCCTACGCACATACAAGTGCGCAAAACACATAGAGAAATCTGCAACAGTCAATATGTAAAAGTAAATACAACTCGATAACTAATACATACAGACACTTACAAACAAAGACAAATACATATATGAAAGTACTAAACTAAGACTATATCTATCCAGAGTGTTTGTCATAGGAAAGTGCTTCAACATAAAGAAACCATCTTCCTTCTTGTAGGTCCCGGGAGCCTCATCGCGCAGCGGATATACACGGATCTGTTCTGTGATTTGTGTGGGAACAGAGAAACGAGACAGAGAAAACACGAACAAAGATAAAAGATAATGAAATGAAACGTAATCCATAACAAAGAAGTCATCCCGTATTACAGACTACATACCGAAGAAGCACACATCTCTCATCTACGCTCACGGTCCAGGGGTCGTGAGAGCTCTTCCCGACCCGGACACCTCTCTACCTTGTTCCAGAGTTCCACCTACAAATGAAGACAAGTCTTCTACTTATAGGGGAAGGAACACTACCTGCGTACTTGACAAGTACGCAAGGCAAAAGCCTTGCGTACTTACTAAGTACGCAGGACCAAACTGGTGTGCGGACTAAGTACTCAGGAACACCCTCCTACGTACTAGCCACTATAACATTTCCGATTTTCATTATCTATATTTCAGTTCAATATGATACATTTTCAAACCAAATTCTAGTACACTGACTTGTTCTATTTGTACTAACAATTAAATACTATATTCCAATGCAGTTCCACAAATTTCATACGAGTACATCCTATTAAACTATACATAAGTCCATATTTATACAAATCTGTCAATACTGAGACTTGCAAGGACTGATTTTTATAAATTAACAAGAAACCCTAATAGGCACGGTCGCGCCAAGTGCCTTGGCACGGTCGCGCGCCTTGCTTTGGAACGGTACCGCCCGGTGCCTTGTCACGGTCGCGCCTCATATGGGCACGGTCGCGCCTCTCAGCAGTTGAAACGTAAATCCAGCCTTTACTCACAGGGACGTTCTATTTCATAACCGTTCTACATGTTTTCATCATTAACAAACTCAATTAAACTCTTTAATCAACACCATTACAACAAATGAACTTAATTTCGTCGAATTATCTCATAAACACCTAATTCTCTCACGAAATCATCGAATTCACCAACTTGAATGCAATTCTTCCAAGCAAACATACTATCGATCCTCTCTAAAGCTTCTGGACACGCTGGTTTAGTCGGAATTACAGCAGAAGACGCCGAAGATCAAGCCCGTCGTCGCCGGAACTCGTTTCTACTGTACACCATCAATTCATCGTCCTTCCGGGTAATTGAAACCTCAAACCCACTCGTTTTAGTCTATAGATCAAAAGCCCCAACTTAATTGGGGCTTACAATATGAAAATCATCACGAACCCGAACCTATGTTTTCGTTCAAAATGTTTTAATCGAACTCTGCTTTGAACACGTTTTAAATACAATTAATATATTCAAATAGCCTCGTAATAACCCTACAGATGAAAGCCCTATGAATTCCAACATTAACAATATAAGAACTAGTCAAATCGATTCTGTTTTAGAACAGACACGGTCGCGCTAGCATTCTAGCGCGGTCGTGCTTCATGAGGCACGGTCGCGCCAAATACCAGCACGGTCGTGCCTCACAAACTCAGACCCGATCATGCCCTTGGCTAGACTTGGTCGTGCCTCAAAACCCTATACACGGTCGTGCCTGGCCCAAGACACGATCGTGCCTAGTGAACAGCCTAATTATGAATTATGTTTGGTCAACACGGTCGCGTCCCTGACTAGCACGGTCGCGCCCGTGGTCCTAGCACGAGCGTGCCTTGTCCTGGCACGGTCGTGTGTGAGAAAAATCTTAGCAGAATAATTATTTCCATAATTTAAAAACAATAAGTATTTCAAATTAATTTTTAAATAAAAATAATTGATTTTATAAAATAAATAAGTAGAAATTAAATTTTAAAACTTACAAAAAAATTAAATTTATAATTATTGTTAAACCCTACATTTAAATATTATTTACACAACTTAATTACATATCTTTATGAAAATAAAGTAAGAAAAGTTTATAGTTAATGTAAAAAAATCAATACATTTTTATAACTAAATGAATAAGTTACACATTTTATAAATAAATAAATAAGGTAACAATTATTTATTTAATTTACATTTAAACAAAAGTTATTTATTTAGGTTATACTTAATTACCCCTAATACCTACATTATTTTTATAACCAAGTAAAAATAAATAATAATTATGTAAGTTATTTACTTAGTTATTTCAAACTCAAACCCTAATTTTATACAACACCATTCAAGTACAAACCACTAACACTCACAACTCTAATTCCTTATACACACACCCAATCCAACCATAGACTTAGACATAGACTATTGTACACACTATTGATTCAATACATAATACACTCTAGGTTAACGTTGTGCATTACGAGGACCTCGTTACTATCTAGTATCTCATGTTAGCTACGCCTGCAAACCAAGTGAGTATTACATAGCCTCTTTTACTCTTTTACACTTTTTGGGGTGGAACATGAACACTATACAACACTATTGTTTACATTTACACAAACTACATAAGTACAAATCCTCTTTACATTCATGTGTGCAAATTTGAGCTTTATGCCTGAGTGCTAGGTGTGTTAACTTTTGTATGCGATTTATGTGCAATCATTAACCATTCAAGCCGACGGTAAACAATGATAGATCTATTGAGTCTGACAAACCCACCCAGATTGGGGTGATTGTTACCGACAACACAATTTTGCATGCTAGTTACAAAGGTTTGATTGTACTTTGTTACACAATAGCTGCTCTCCATAAATGCCTTATTTTATCATGTTATGTAAGGATTTGTTTATTTACAAACTATATGCTATCTATATACAAACCTGTTTATGCTCACCAACTTTTTAGTTGACCTTATTTTATTCATGTTTCAGGTGCTAATGTGTGATGTGATCAAGATATGCTACACATAGGCCTTGGGACTTACTTAATTTGAATAAAGGATTCTATGTATTTCAATTATGTTCTTTCTTGGATTTGGTTGTGTTTGGATTATTTGAAATGAAATTGATGTTTAATATATTATAATTTAGTCAACCTTGTGCTCATGAACAGTCTACATGTCCCGCCCCGATGATTCCGCCGTCGGTTGGGGTGTGACAGATTGGTATCAGAGCCTTGGTTATAGGGAACTAGGTTATTAGACACCCTTGACCTAGACTATAACTTTAGGACACCCACTTATCCCATGCTTCATGTTTATGTGATTATGTGCTACATGTTATGTGTTACATGCTATGTGTTACATGCTTACTATGATTAGTTATTATTTCGTTTTTGATACTTTACTTATTAAAAATTCATGACTTATTAGACTATACTTAAATAATAAATTAAATAAACAATATCCCTACCTATACCCTAAAACCTCATAATATTCTTATCTACTTCTCTATCATCATCTTCTTAGCATGTGGAAACTTCATAGATCTAAAACTATAAAAATCTTTTTATACCCTCGTTAAGGTTTTTAAACTTTGTTAATTATTTGAGGACACGTGCAATCTGGAAGGGTGACACCTGTATTCTGGGTTTTCTGTCTAGGAAAGCATTTAGCATAAATCCCAATCAACCGAGGGACCCGTATGCTTTCCTGGGAATTCCCGGGATGAGTGTTTACTTATAGCCTAAAGCATGTCTCCTTGAAAATTTTATGAGTTTAATTATCCTTAATGTGTCATAGTATTCAAGTGATTATATCACTATTTGAGTACAATCCCAACTATAAATTACTATTTTATTTGTTATCTTATTCTTTTAAACCCAAACAACATTCATAAGTTCTTACATCTTTTCTTGTCTTGTGAAAATCTGTAGAATGCCTCCCCGTCGTGCTCCCGTGGCCAACACCAACACCGACATCGCTACTATCCTTGCACAACTCGTAACTCAACGCACTCAAGCTAATGGTGCCACCAATGGTAACCATGGGGCAAATGGTGGTAACGGTGGAAATGGTGGTGCCAACCCATCTCAATGCACCTTCAAGCATTTCAACTCATGTAATCCCCTCAAGTTCTATGGTACCGAAGGAGCTACGAGACTCCTTCAATGGTTCGAAAGTGTTGAGAATATCTTTCTCAATAGTGACTGCCCCGACAATCTTCGTGTTCGACATGCCACAAGTGTCTTACAAAAACGGGCACTCACGTGGTGGAATGGGGAAAAGAGGAATAGGGGTGTGGATGTAGCAATGGCCTTACCTTGGGATGAGGTTAAAAGGCTAATGACTGAGGAATTCTGTCCTCGAAATGAGGTAAAGAAACTCGAAACCGAATTTTGGGATCTTACCCATGATAGTGGTGAAAGCTTGGCATATACAACTCGGTTCCATGAGTTGAGTCTCCTCGTGCCCCACATGGTCACACCTTTATCCCGTTGCATTGAAAAATATATTGGTGGATTACCTAGGCAAATTCAAGATACTGTCCTAGGGAGGAATCCCGCAACACTTGAAGATGCTATCCGTTTATCCGCTACCTTAACCGATAAGCATGTGAAGGCGGGGACTCTTACTAAAAAGGGCACAAAGAAAGTCTCCGACACTGCAACTCCTCCCACCCACAACAAAGAAGCCACAACTGAACCCTCCCGAGATAATAAGAAAAGAAAGGCTAGAAACTATGCTATGGTCACTCATGCTATGCCTGTTAACCAAGTTGCTCCTATGGTTCAAGCACCAGCCAAAAAGCCATATGTTGGGATCTACCTACTCTGTGTCACATGCAACTATCATCATCCCCAAAACATCCCATGTCGTCTTTGCACTTATTGTGGGAAATATGGCCATACGGTTAATGTGTGTAGAGCCAAAGCTCTTGCAGGCCAAGTCAACCAACCAAACCGAACCAACCCCCAAGTGGCTAATCAAGGTATAGCAAATGGGCGTGCTTGTTATGAATGTGGTAACCCAAATCATTTTCGTGATCAGTGCCCAAGGTTAGTCAATGCTAGACAAGGCGGAGCTCGCGGGCGTGCTTTCAACATAAACGCCAATGAAGCTCAAGCCAACAATGATGTGGTCAACGGTACGTTCCTTGTCAATAGTCAACATGCCTCCATTTTATTTGATACCGGTGCCGATAAAAGTTTTGTGTCACTTAACTTTGAACCCTTACTTACAAAGACACGATCCCAATTAGGGAAAACCTTCACTGTCGAAATAGCAAATGGTGATTCACTTACAATTGAGTCTATTATCTATGACTGCTCTCTAGAACTTAATGAACATACATTTCCAATCAACCTTGTACCAATGCCACTAGGAAGTTTTGATATAATCATAGGCATGGATTGTCTATCAAATCAACATGTCGAAGTCATCTGTTTCGAGAAGTGCATCCGAATACCTCTACCGTCGGGAGAAACGTTAAGAGTCTTTGGTGAAAAGCCTTGCAAAGGACTTAAGTTAATGCCAGGCACTACCGCCCAAAAGTACCTACGAAAGAAGTACGTGACCTTCTTAGCTCATATTGTTCAAAAGGATGTCAAAGAGAAGAGTATACAAGACATTCCCATCATTCGGGATTTTTCCGATGTCACACCCCAACCGACGGCGGAATCATCGGGGCGGGACATCTAGACTGTTCATGAGCTCAAGGTTGACTAAATTGTAATATGTTAAATCCATTTCCATTCAAACAAACATGAATCAAATTCAAAGTACATAATGAAATACAATTTGTTTTTGAATTAAGATTAAGTAGGTCCAAAGCCTATGTGTAGCATGTCTTGATCAAACTCATATGAAAGCACCTGAAACATGAATAAAATAAGGTCAACTAAAAAGTTGGTGAGTATAACACAGGTTTGTATATAGGTAGCATATAATTTGTAAACCAAATCCTTTACATAACATGATAAATAAGGCGTTTATGGGGAGCAGCTATTGTGTAACCAAGTACAATCAAACCTTTGTAACTAGCATGCAAAAATTGTGTTGTCGGTTTCAATCACCGCGCACCTGGGTGGGTTTGTCAGACTCAATAGATCTATCATTGAAAACCGTCGGCTTGAAAAGTTAATGATTGCACATAATCGCATACAAAAGGTTAGCACACCTAGCCCTCGGGCATAAAGCTCAAATTGCACACATGAATGTAAATAAGATTTGTACTTGTGTTGTTTGCGTAAATGTAAACATGTAAGTTGAATAGTGTTCATGTTTCACCCCAAAAATGTAAAAGAGTAAAAGGGGCTATGTATACTCACTTGATTCGAAGGCGTAGCTAACACGAGATACTAGAAAGTAATGTGATCCTTGTATCGCACAACGTTAACCTAGAGTGTAATGCATATTGCATTAATAATGCACAATAGTCTAAGTCTAAGTGTAAGGTTGAATTGGATAAAATTAGTGATTGGTATTTGGAAGTATTGTATAAAACGGAAGATTTGAAATGAATATTTTTACAACATTTTGAATAAGGTTGGGAATTGAATAGTAAAATAGAATATTTATAAAATCATTGATTATGAAAATAAAGTATGTGTTAAATGTAATTTAATAAATAAATAAATGTTTTTTATTTAAAATGAGGAATAAGTAATCTTTATTTATTTATTTATAAAGTATGTAACTTACAAATAAAATGTTTTAAGTGAAAAGTTTAATAACAAATTTAATTTTATAAACTTTTAATTAAATGATTTTCCATTTATTCCAAGATTAATTATTTGATCTTTTCAAATACTTTTTTTATAAAACTAACTATTTTTTATTTAAAAACTAAATCTGGAATTTTTACATATTAAAATAAAACAACAATAATTCTGATCAAAGGTTCTGACCTAGACACGACCGCGCTCGAACCACGGGCGCGACCGCGCTAGTCGGGACGCGACCGTGTTTGATCAAACAGAGGCCAACTTGGACAATTCACGAGGCACGACCGTGCCTTAGCTCGGCACGGTTGTGTCTATGATTCTAAGACACAACAGAGATTAGCCCAGAGGGCATGACTAGGTCTGGACAGGAGGACACGACCGCGTTGCTAGTCGGCACGACCGCGCTACATGAGGCATGGTCGCGCTAAATGATTAGCGCGACCGTGTCTCTTCCAAATCAGACACGAATTGACAAATTCTTGTATTTTAAATACTGAAATTGTTAGGGCTTTTGATTATTGAGTTGTTACGAGTCTTTTCATATAAGTTAATTGTATGTAAATCGTGTTTAAGAATGAGTTCAATTAAATCATTTTTATTAAAATAAGAATTTCGGTTCAGGATGATTTCTTTAATGGAAGCCCAGATTAACATGGGGCTTTTGATATATCGACTGAAACGAATGAGAGGAATGTTTCAATTACCCAAAACCGTAGAGAATTGATAGAGATCGGTAGAAGGAAGTTCCGGCGTCGACAAGCTTGACTTCCGGCGACTTCTGCTAGGATTCCGAGTGCTTCAATGGCTTCGGGTGTTCCAGAGAGGATTGTATATCGTATAGAGATGGATCGTTCGGGAGTATTCGGATTGTAGAGAGGATTTATGGTCTTGGGAGATAATTATTTCAGGCTGAACGATTTCAGGATTAATTGGTAGTAAAGGGAATGATTGGTAGTATTATTTTCTTGGTTAATGAGAATAAAACGTAAAACGGTTTTGAATTCAAACGATCGGGTGATTAAAGTCACAATTACGTTTCAACTGGTACGCAGGCGCGACTGTGCCAAGATAGGCGCGACCGTGCCTACACACCGGGCGCGATCGTTCCGAAGCAAGTCGCGCGACCGTGCCGAAACACTTGGCGCGATCGTGCCAGGACGAGACACGACCGTGCTTACCTAGGGTTTCTTGATATATTTCAACTTTAGTCCTTGTAACTTTAGTTTTGACATGTTTATATAAAATAGTTACTTGTATAGTGATTAATTGCGTATAACTGAGTAAAACTTGCGGATTTGTATAGAGTCATTGCATTTAATTTATGGCGAAAGATATAATAAGACAATGCACGAGAATTTGGTTTAAAATGCGTTACATTGAATTGAAATACGAATTACTAAAAATCAGAAATGTTACACCCGAAGTATTTCTCGAAGATCTATCCGGTCTTCCACCCGTTCGACAAGTAGAATTTCGCATTGATCTTGTGCCCAGAGCTAACCCCGTGGCTAGAGCTCCATACCGTCTTGCACCTTCTTAAATGCAAGAACTTGTAAGTCAACTTCAAGAGCTCTCCGACAAGGGATTCATTCGTCCAAGTCATTCACCAAGGGGTGCACCCGTCTTATTTGTCAAAAAGAAGGATGGATCATTCCGCATGTGTATTGACTACCGCGAACTCAACAAGCTTACCAACAAAAACCGTTACCCTTTGCCTAGGATTGATGATCTCTTCGATCAACTTCAAGGCTCTACTTGCTTCTCAAAGATCGATCTTCGATCTGGTTATCACCAACTCCGTGTACAAGAGGAAGATATTCCAAAGACTGCTTTCCGAACAAGGTATTGTCACTACGAGTTCATGGTCATGCCTTTTGGACTAACCAATGCACCCGTGGTCTTCATGGACCTCATGAATCGTGTGTGCAAACCGTACCTTGATAAATTTGTGATCGTCTTCATTGACGATATCTTAATCTACTCCAAGACTAAAGCCGATCATGAGCAACACCTTAGATTGGTTTTGGACCTCTTGCGGAAGGAACAACTATATGCCAAAATTTCCAAATGTGAATGTTGGCTAAAGGAAGTTCAATTTATTGGTCATATCGTTAACGACAAGGGAATTCATGTTGACCCTACTAAGATCGAAGCGGTTAAAAATTGGAATGCCCCGAAGACCCCCACCGAAGTTCGTTCATTTCTTGGTCTTGCGGGATATTATCGTCGATTCATTTCAAATTTCTCTAAGATTGCTGTTCCTCTCACCGCTTTAACCCACAAGGGTAAAACTTATGAATGGGGACCAAAGCAAGAAGAAGCTTTCCAAACTCTCAAGCAAAAGTTGTGCAATGCCCCTATTTTGACTCTCCCTGATGGGAATGATTATCTAGTTGTCTACTGTGATACTTCCAACCAAGGTCTCGGTTGTGTCCTTATGCAACAAGGCAAAGTAATCGCTTATGCATCAAGACAACTCAAGATTCATGAGAAGAATTATACGACGCACGATCTTGAGTTGGATGCGGTCGTATTCGCATTGAAGATTTGGAGACATTACCTCTATGGCACAAAGTGTGTGGTGTTCACCGACCACAAAAGTCTCCCACACATCTTCAACCAAAAAGAACTCAATATGAGGCAACGACGTTGGGTTGAACTCCTTAACGACTATGACTGTGAGATTCGTTACCATCCCGGCAAAGCGAATGTTGTAGCCGACGCTTTGAGTCGAAAGGACCATGTCATGCTTCAATGTGTCCGAATTCAAACCGACATTCAAAATCACATCTTAGAAGCTCAACACGTCTCAGTCACCGAGGGTAACATGTACGAGGAAATGTCGTGTGGTGTTGAACTTCAACTTGAATCAAAACCCAATGGCTTACTTTATTACTTGAACCGTATTTGGGTTCCCGATCGCGATGATCTCCGTACATTTCTTATGAACGAGGCTCACAAGACTCGTTATTCTATTCATCCTGGTGCGGATAAATGTACCAAGATCTTCGCCAACAATATTGGCGGCCCGGTATGAAGAAGGACATTGCCCTCTATGTTGCCAAATGTCTAACTTGCTCCAAAGTCAAAGCCGAACAACAACATCCTTCCGGTTTACTTGAACAACCGGAAATTCCCGTGAGGAAATGGGAGAATTTAGCTATGGACTTCATTACCAAACTTCCTCGTACCTCAAGTGGTTATGATAGCATTTGGGTGATCATTGACCGTCTCACCAAATCTGCTCATTTCTTGCCTATCCATGAAGACTATCGTGTTGAGAAACTAGCCCGAATTTACATTGAAGAAATTGTGAGCTGTCACGGTGTTCCCTTAAACATAATCTCTGATAGAGATGCTCGGTTCACCTCTCGCTTTTGGCAATCTCTCCAAACTGCTATTGGTACACGATTGGATTTGAGCACGGCCTACCATCCCCAAACTGATGGTCAGACCGAGCGAACAATCCAAACTCTTGAGGATATGCTTAGAGCTTGTGTAATTAATTTTGGTGGCAATTGGGATTCACATCTATCCCTAATCGAGTTCTCTTACAATAATAGCTACCACACGAGTATCAACATGGCTCCATTTAAAGCTCTCTATGGTCGTAAGTGTCGTTCTCCTATCTGTTGGAACGAGATTGGTGAAGCACAAATCACCGGTCCCGAGCTAATTCAAAAAACATCCGACAAGATTATTCAAATCCGTGACAACATTCGAGTAGCGAGAAGTCGGCAAAAGAGTTAAGCCGATAAACGACGAAACCCTTGGAATTCCAAGTCGGTGACCTTGTCCTTCTAAAGGTGTCCCCATGGAAGAGTGTGATCCGTTTTGGAAAGAAAGGAAAATTATCACCTCGCTATGTGGGTCCATTCAAGATCCTTGAAAGGATTGGGAAAGTGGCTTACAAACTCGAGTAACCTCCATCTCTTGGTAACATGCATCCTACATTTCATGTGTCTAACCTGAAGAAATGCCTTGCTGATGAAAATCTTCACATACCTCTTGATGACGTGCACAATGACGAAACGATGCACTTCGTGGAGAGACCATTGGAAATTATGGATCATGAAGTCAAATAGCTCAAGCGAAGCCGTATTCCTATTGTCAAAGTTCGTTAGGAATCTAAACATGGTCCTGAATTCACTTGGGAACGAGAGGACCAAATGAAGCTCAAGTACCCACATCTCTTCACCGATGTCGTCGCTTCCACTAGCTAAATTTCGGGACGAAATTCCCTCAACATGGGGATACTGTAACATTTCTGATTTTCATTATCTATATTTCAGTTCAATATGATACATTTTCAAACCAAATTCTAGTACACTGACTTGTTCTATTTGTACTAACAATTAAATACTATGTTCCAATGCAAGTCTATAAATTTTACACGAGTACATCCTATTAAACTATACATAAGTCCATATTTATACAAATCTGTCAATACTGAGACTTGCAAGGACTGATTTTTATAAATTAACAAGAAACCCTAATAGGCACGGTCGCGCCTCGTTCTGGCACGGTCGCGCCAAGTGCCTTGGCACGGTCCCGCGCCTTGCTTTGGAACGGTCGCGCCCGGTGCCTTAGCACGGTCGCGCCTCTCAGCAGTTGAAACGTAAATGCAGCCTTTAATCACAGGGACATTCGATTTCATAACCGTTCTACACGTTTTCGTCATTAACAAACTCAATTAAACTCTTTAATCAACACCATTACAACAAATGAACTTAATTTCGTCGAATTATCTCATAAACACCTAATTCTCTCACGAAATCATCGAATTCACCAACTTGATTGCAATTATTCCAAGCCAACATACTATCGATCCTCTCTAAAGCTTCTGGACACGCTGGTTTAGTCGGAATTGCAGCAGAAGACGCCGGAGATCAAGCCCGTCGTCGCCGGAACTCGTTTCTACCGTACACCATCAATTCATCGTCCTTCCGGGTAATTGAAACCTCAAACCCACTCGTTTTAGTCTATAGATCAAAAGCCCTAACTTAATTGGGGCTTACAATATGAAAATCATAACGAACCCGAACCTATGTTTTCATTCAAAATGTTTTAATCGAACTCTGCTTTGAAGACGTTTTAAATACAATTAATATATTCCAATACACTCGTAATAACCCTACGGATGAAAGCCCTATGAATTCCAACATTAACAATATAAGAATTAGTCAAATCGATTCTGTTTTAGAACAGACACGGTCGTGCTAGCATTCTAGCGCGGTCGTGCTTCATGAGACACGGTCGCGCCAAATACCAGCACGATCGTGCCTCACACACTCAGACCCGGTCATGCCCTTGGCTAGACTTGGTCGTGCCTCAAAACCCTAAACACGGTCGTGTCTAGCCCAAGACACGATCGTGCCTAGTGAACAGCCTAATTATGCATTCTGTTTGGTCATCACGGTCGCGTCCCTGACTAGCACGGTCGCGCCCGTGGTCCTAGCACAATCGTGCCTTGTCCAGGCACGGTCGTGTGTGAGAAAAATCTTAGCAGAATAATTATTTCCATAATTTAAAAACAATTAGTATTTCAAATTAATTTTTAAATAAAAATAATTCATTTTATAAAATAAATAAATAGAAATTAATTATTTAAAACTTACAAAAAAATTAAATTTATAATTCTTGTTAAACCCTCCATTTAAATATTATTTACACAACTTAATTACATATCTTTATGAAAATAAAGTAAGAAAAGTTTATATTTAATGTAAAACAATCAATACATTTTTATAACTAAATGAACAAGTTACACATTTTATAAATAAATAAATAAGGTAACAGTTATTTATTTAATTTACATTTAAACAAAAATTATTTATTTAGGTTATACTTAATTACCCCTAATACCTACATTATTTTTATAACCAAGTAAATAAATAATAATTATGTAATTTATTTACTTTGTTATTTCAAACTCAAACCCTAATTTTATACAACATCATTCAATTACAAACCACTAACACTCACAACTCTAATTCCTTATACAAACACCCAATCCAACCCTAGACTTAGACATAGACTATTGTACACACTATTGATTCAATACATAATACACTCTAGGTTAACGTTGTGCATTACGAGGACCTCGTTACTATCTACTATCTCGTGTTAGCTACGCCTGCAAATCAAGTGAATATTACATAGCCCCTTTTACTCTTTTACACTTTTTGGGGTGGAACATGAACACTATACAACACTATTGCTTACATTTACACAAATTACACAAGTACAAATCCTCTTTACATTCATGTGTGCAAATTTGAGCTTTATGCCTGAGTGCTAGGTGTGTTAACTTTTGTATGCGATTTATGTGCAATCATTAACTATTTAAGTCGACGGTAAACAATTATAGATCTACTGAGTCTGACAAACCCACCCAGATTGGGGTGATTGTTACCGACAACACAATTTTGCATGCTAGTTACAAAGGTTTGATTGTACTTGGTTACACAATAGCTGCTCTCCATAAATGCCTTATTTTATCATGTTATGTAAGGATTTGTTTTTTTACAAACTATATGCTATCTAAATACAAACTTGTGTATGCTCACCAACTTTTTAGTTGACCTTATTTTATTAATGTTTCAGGTACTAATGTGTGATGTGATCAAGATATGCTACACATAGGCCTTGGTATTTAGTTAATTTGAATAAAGGATTCTATGTATTTCAATTATGTTCTTTCTTGGATTTGGTTGTGTTTGGATTACTTGAAATGAAATTGATGTTTAATATATTACAATTTAGTCAACCTTGTGCTCATGAACAGTCTACATGTCCCGCCCCGATGATTCTGCCGTCGGTTGGGGTGTGACAGCCACGTACACCTATACATAGAATTTAATCTATAGTTACAAAACATGCTTCTACAAACTCCCTCTTAACTATAGCATCAAATTCTATCTATCACTAACACTGATAATCATCAGTTTACAAAGAACGTCCTAACAGACTCCCTCTAAACTAATGACATCACGTGTCTTCTGGCGAGACTTGATCTTCTGGCATTCCACTTGAGATCTTCATTTCTTCAAACTTCAGTCTTCAGTTGCCGAGTGATGACAAACCCGACACCCTCATAACTGTAGCTTTCATTGTAGACCAAACCAAGTGCTTCAATAAGAACCAACTAACCCAACACAACTCATTGTAGTTCATCCTCTCAGTAGTAAATACCTCCACACTGACTTAGGACTCTGAGTCTGAAATTGTCTTCCTAACCAGGTAACAATAGTAGACTAAGACAACTCCAAATCAGCTGGCATATGATAGAGAGTTTGAGTTACCAATAACCTGCATCAAACTAATCAGCTCCCATAGGAATTCCAGTAAGATAAACGTAAGTCTTCAACCAGATGTGTCCAACTCTATCATGTATCTTCACGAGTCAACCAAATTCCCGAAGATGTTCATTTCCAATATCCCCTTTCAGTTTAAGCTCCATCTGACTAGACCAGAAACAAGGTTATGTTTCCTATCCCATCGGCCAATGATAAAAGGTTCCATCTTCAACTAATAATCCAACGAATATCCAGTTTCATCTTGAAGACACACGATATAATCAAACACGAAAAATATAGTTTACACGAGAAATCACGGTTGAGATCCATGTTACGTCAAAGAGGTATATATATAGGAAGTACCAACGGCTTCTCCACCACCACTTTAATGTCTCATGAATACTAGATTTTATCCCCCTCATTTCTCTGTAAACTATGACCAGCTTCATCATCACTTCACTCAAATCCTCAAAAAGCACAACTAGCCAAGTCCAGGATTTTATTCTTTTATTCCTTTGCAAAGAAACAAAACAGCAAATCCTTGGGTTCAAGTTGTTCCAGTATTCATCCCCTATTAAAGAAGTATCCCGGATACTCGTAGCCTACATATTCAGGTTTGAATACCTAAACAAGATGATTCTCTTTCCAAAAGACCCAAAGCAGCCACATCTTCACAAATAGAACGAGATCTTTAGCCGATGATGACCCAATTGCTCCCATTAGTTCAGCATTCATACCCTATTAAATAAGTATCTCGGATACTCGTAGCCTACATTTTCAGGTATGGACCCTTAAACAATGTATGACAAGTGGTATCATCCAACAAAAATCTCGTCCGTGTTTCGCCAAGCCACATCGTATACAAATTCTGGTCCGGAAACACCAAAATTACTATCTTCTCAAGGATGGCCCGAAACACACGTACAAATGATCACTCAAAATTTTGGCCAAGAAAATTTTTCCCACTTGTAGGTCCCTCGGGTGTTTCTTTTTTTAATCCCAGAGGCTAGTCCATGCGTACTTAGCAAATACGCACATAAAAGGTGCTCATGCGTATTTAGTAAATACGCAAAGCCAAGTGCTCATACGTATTTGATAAATTCGCAAAATGCCCGTGCGTACATGCTAAGTGCGCAGAGTCAAATAATCATGCGTACTTAACAAGTACGCAGGACAACTTCTCTTGTGTACTTAGTAAGTACGCAGGACAAAACCCATGCGTACTTAGTAAGTACGCAGAAAAGCTGAATTTGCGTACTTATAAAAAAGTAACAGTGTTCTTGATGGATCTTGAGGAGAATGCTCGAAAAGTGATGGATCTGAGAAATTGATACTTCCAAAAGCTTAGAAATCATCATCTAACAAACCCTTAGCCTTCCAAACACCAAATGAAGTGATAACAAACTCGGATTTAAGGATTTTTGGATGAAAAAGTAGCAAACTTTTTATAACTCAGATCTGCTCAAAAACCCTAAAACCCAAAACTGGAACACAAATCAACGAACACCGAGGCTCTGATACCACTTGTAGGTCCTGGAAGCCTCGTCGCGCAGCGGATTTACACGGACCTGTTCTGTGATTTGTGTGGGAACAAAGAAACAAGACAGAGAAAACACGAAAGACAAAAGACAATGAAACGACACGTAATCCATAACATAGAAGTCATCCCGTATTACAGACTACATACCGAAAAAGCACACATCTCTCATCTACGCTCACGGTCCAGGGGTCGGGAGAGCTCTTTCCGACCCGAAAACCTCTCGACCTTGTTCCAGAGTTCCACCTAAAAATGAAGACAAGTCTTCTATTTATAGGGGAAGGAACACTGCCTGCGTACTTGACAAGTACGCAAGGCAAAAGCCTTGCGTACTTACTAAGTACGCATGGTTTGGTCATACGTACTTGACAAAAGCCTTGCGTACTTACTAAGTACGCAGGACCAAACTGGTGTGAGGCTAAGTACTCAGGAACACCCTCCTACGTACTAGCCACGTACACCGATACATAGAATTTAATCTATAGTTACAAAACATTCTTCTACACTTCTGATTTACTTGAAGACCTAGGAAAAATGATAACTCTCCCATAGTTGACATCTCAAACTTCGATTTCATAATACTCTCAAACTCTTTGCACAACCCTTCATTTGTAAAGCCAAAAATAATATCATCTACATATATCTGTACCACTAGGTATTCTCCCCCTGCTTTCTTAATGAATAAAGTCGAGTCAATATGCGCACGAACAAAATCATTCTCCATAAGATGTGTAAACAACGCTTCATACCACGCTCGAGGAGCTTGATGAAGACCATAGAGATCTTTATCAAGCTTGAAAACTTTGGACGGATTAATTGGATCTTCAAACCCCGGCGGCTGACATATATAAACTTCGTCCTTGACTTTACCATATAAGAAAGCACTTTTTACATCTAATTGAAACACCTTAAACCCTTTGTATGAAGCAAAAGCAAGAAACAACCTTATAGCTTCAAGCCTAGAAACAGGCGCATAAACCTCGGTGTAATCAATTCCCTCTTGTTGATTGAAACCTTGTATAACTAATCTTGCCTTATTTTGTACCACAACACCTCGATCGTCTTTCTTGCATTTAAACACCCACTTTGTACCAATTGGATACACACCCTTTGGAAGATCTATAAGATTCCAAACTTTAAGTTTATCAAACTGAGCAACTTCTTCCTGCATGGCCTCTATCCAATTGTTATCACTTAAAACCATTTCAACATTCTTTGGTTCGACCTGAGAAATAAAACAGGAATGTGAGCATACATCAAAAACACCAGTCTTTTTAAAACATGTATACAAGCAAGTGTTGTCAAGAGTAGAACGTGTTTGCACTCCATCACGCAAATCCCCAATGATATTTGAAATCGGATGAGCTTTGAGTTCCTTGATTGATGCAACCTCAGGAACCGGCAACACTCCAACTTGAGTTGTATCATATTGATAAGACAGATCTTGATTAACTGGAATCTCTGAGTCCAGATTTGTAGGAATCTCCCCCTGATCTTGTGAAAAATTAGAAGGTTCATCAACTATCGAAGGATCAGTAGAAGAATCTTGGAAAATAACATTTTCATCTTCACTATCAGACTCTTGTGTTCCCGAAAAAGAAGCAGCATTAGGATCTACAATAGATGTAGAAGGAACAGATGATTGTGTAACCACAGTCGGTATAAAACCACTATTCTGTGCATCCTGACATGAATCATATAATACAGCAGCGTCCTCAGGAGAAATATCAGAAGTTAAATGAAAAGACTTGAATAAATTCTCATAATCAAAAGCCCCGTCTGGTCCAATCGCCATTTGAGGTAAAGACCGATTAGAACAGTCAATATGAAACCATTCTTCAACCTGGTGAGTCTCTTTGTTATAAACCCTTTTGGTAGTAGAATTAGCAACATACCCCAGAAAGATCCCTTCAATTGCCTTAGCACTGAACTTGGTTGGGACATCGTGAACTTTCAAAAGGGTGCATGGATTACCAAAAGGTAGTAAATATTCCAGATTCGGCTTATGATTATTAAGTAACTCATAGCATGTCTTGTTGTGTCGCTTAACGGTTAAAACTCGGTTCAAAACCTAACACGCAGTATTCACAGCTTCAGCCAAAAAAGTTACTGGAAGCTTAGAATCAGCAAGCATCGTACGTGCAGTTTCAACTAAAGTCCTGTTCTTTCGTCCAGCAACTCCATTTTGTTGACGTACATATGACGCACTGAATTCATGATGAATTCCCTTTTGAAGACAGAATAAACGCATCTTGCTATTTTTAAATTCACTGCCATTGTCATCCTAATTCTTCTGACATTCTGTTTGAACAAATTCTCTAAACCCGGGATTAAGAATTGTACTAACTCTGTGGTTTCGGCTTTAGAAGCAAGGAACTTAACCCATGAAAATCTAGAGTAATCATCTGTTACTACCAGACAGTAAGATTTACCACCAATGCTCCTAATACTAATCGGTCCAAAAAAATCCATATGCAGTAGCTCCAAAGGAGTTACAATAGAATTCTTTGTCTTAGATTTGTGGGACTTCTTGTGTTGTTTTCCCTTCTTGCAAGGAATACAGTCATCAGGAACTAAAAATTTCATTTTCGAAACACCAAAAACCAGATCATTCTTCACAAGATAATTCATTTTCCGATAATTGATGTGAGCAAGTTTCCTGTGCCAAAAAATAGAATCCGACTCAGATGCCTTGGAGAGTAGACAAGTAGGAATTGAATCCGTAGTAGTAGCAACACTCATGTCTAGGACATATGTGTCATTTCTCCATGGAGCCATCATTAGAATCCATTCGTCAGGAATCACAAAGCCCGGTTTCAAGATATAACACTCAGACTCATTGAAATGAAATGAAAATTTGTTGTCACACACTTGAGATACACTTAAAAGAATATGTTCAAGTTGCTCCACATAGTTCACTTTCTCAAATTTGACTTTTTCGTTCTTTAAAGTACCCTGACCAGTTATGTACCCGCCTTTATTTCCAGCAAAAGCGACATAACCACCATCAATATTAATCACATCTTCCAACAAACGAATATTCCCTGTCATATGTCGAGAACAACCACTATACACATACCACGTATTGTTGATAGTCCTCCTTGGTTGTCCCTACATAAACAAAGAAAATCAGTTAGAAATTGGAACCCAAGCCATTGTGGTCTTGGGTCGTCCAGATGGATCAAAATAAACAACTTCAAGCAATTCACAATCAACATTGTCATCAACCTTTGGAACATAAGATTTACAATTAGACCTTCTCAAAGAAGACATAGGTTGATTTATTGGAAAAACATTATTAGATTTGAGATTATCAGATTCAGGTATTTCCAAAAATTTCTTTAGTTTTCTGTTACGTCTTCTTCGTTGGGGTCTAGAAAGTTTGACCTCAGGTTGAGACTTTTTTGGAATTCCCACATGTGGAATCTCAAACTTCTTTTGAAAAACAACGGGTTTAAAAATACGCTTATCATGTTGCTTAAATCCCGAAGATTTAGCAAATGATTGACAAGGCATATTCTTTTCAACACTAGACGTAGGCTTTTCCCTATTTTGTCTTTTCAGAATCGTCACCACTTGTTTTTGTGAGGGATCACTCTTTAATTTGCCTTGATTCTTTTAAGGACAGTGAATCAAAATATGACCAGCCTCATTACAATGAAAACAAACTCTTCTATCTTGATGATTTCTGATATAAGGAGTTTTTCTTGAATTTGATGACCCGTCTGATGAACAAGCTTCAGAAGATTTTTCTGAACAGTTGACTGGCTTCTTTGGAACAAACACGTGTTTAGTCACCGTTGATAAATTCTTCTTCTGATAACCAGCAGCAACAAAACCACTTGATTGTAGCATTTTGGAAAGTTTAGGTTCAACTTTCACCTCATCCGATTATGTTAAAATGCATCTATCACGGGTAACATTTTTCACTACCTTTGGTTCATCAATTTGCACTTCCTTTGGAATGCCTTCAACCTTATTATCATCAAAAACCTCATCCTCAGAATCAGAATCATAGATCATATCTTCACCAGTTACTAGATTTACTTTCAACACTGTCTTTAGATTATTCGACAGATCTCTCCTTAACTCTCTTGGAACTAAAACCCACTGATATCCTCCATACATAGCTTGAGTTTTAACCCTTAACCTTGTTATATATCATACGCCTCAAACCGACAATCAAAACTCTAAACTCATTTTCTTCCTGTTGCAATAGTCTTCACTAGTTAAATTTCGGGACGAAATCCCCTTAACGTGGGGAGACTGTAACATCCATGACTTTAATGATATAATTTTTAGTTTAGTTCACAATCTAATTCAACTCCGTACCGGTTCTGTACAATATGTCACATTTAAAAACATATCAATTTAAGTTCCCAACCTTACACACTAACATATTATTATATTATTAAATATATATTCTTACATCATTTTATAGAGTATATAAAAATAATAATAATAATAATAATAATAATAATAATGATAATAGTAATTTTTATAAATAGTAGAAAGGCGTGATTAATTGTAAATATTCACAGGTACAATTTTAAATAAATCAGTTTGAACCTTTTAATCCTAAGAACCCTAAATCTTAAATTTTGAACCTCCCACTCACAAACTCAACCTTCTTTGACTTTTTATAGCCAACAGGGTCGAATTTGGGTAATCCAAACTTCCAAAATTGAACCATTCGTTCGTTTTCAACTTTCCTTGAGTGAGTAAACATCTATCGATCCCTCCTAACTCGTCAATACCTTTCAATTTAACAATACACGCGGCTAATTGCAAATTTAAGATAGTTTGACCTCACGAAGTCAAACTGCGCTCAATTCAATCCTCAATCAAGTAATCAGACGCGTTTTAAACCCGTAAATCATGCTTTGATTGATGGTATGTGTATTCAGTCCCAAATCCCGACTCAATTCATCCAAAACCGAACTGATTACGCGTAAAAGGATCCCGACATTTTACACTTGCCTTTTGAAATCGAATCGAGTAATTAAGACAAAATTAAACGAATTAATACAGCCACACACCTTCGTAGAATCCCATTCAAACTCACGGAACTCTTCTTCGCGTCTCATTACCTCTCTAGAAATCTGTCTCAAGAATTTTCGGAACCTACACTCTAGCGGTTCTCCTTCGTTACTGCACCAAACCAGGTGATCCTTATGCCTTTGTGATCGTTTTAAAATATAGATCGAACGCCCCATGATCAGAGCTTAGATCTGTTGCTTATCGGGCTGATTCTCAGGCTAGAGTTTTCGGGAATATGATTGGGGAAGGAGATGGGTTGGGGTTTAGTGTTTAAAAACGTTTCACACTTACCTCCTATCAAGAATTTAAATTCAGTTCAAACGGTTATGCCTCCTTGCCCCTACGCGCATGGTTCCGAGTTCCAAACCCACAGCCTCGGTACTCTTTTTGCGTATTCCATAAAAACTGACCGGATCCTTTACAGTCACACGATAAGGAAATTTCGAACCAGTCCCCTTACAATAATCATCCCCTGGTCCAGTGGTAAATGATGGACGCCTTCCTCAGGCAGACCCGGGTTCGACTAGGGCAGACCCCAAATATTTTAAAACTATTTTTACAAACTCCAATTATCCTATAAAACAATATTTTATAAAACCCAATACCTTTGGGATCGAAATTGGGCAATAATGAACAGATTTTAATTAAGAACAAATATTTTTATATTTTGAACGAATTTAGAACTCCATAAAATTTATTTTCTTGTTTTAAGTAAAATTATTAAAAGCATGTCAATTACTTGATTTATAAATTGTTGTGAAGATTTTATAAATTACGCTACCATTTTTTTTCTCTCATTAAAACAATTTATAAACCATCTTTCCATTTGTAATCTATTTAGAGTTTAAAGTGATATTTAAACAAATATAATTTTTCTAAATATATTAGCACATATATTTACAATCCCTCTGAGAGACACTATATATAATTTTAATTAAATAAAATTTATTCATTTAAATTAATTAACTTTTACATTAAAAATCCAATTAGGGTTTAGACTATATTTTGTTCAATTTCGTAAATATATAAACTAATATACTTACAATGCTTTCTTTTAGACATTATTTAATAAATAAAAACAAAAGGTTATTTATTTTAAACCCTAAGTCAATTGTTATTTTAACCATAATATACTTACGTCTCATTCAAATTCAAACCCCAAATTACGCGCATCTATTTCATGAAATGGCACAAATACGTTTGTGCAAATTCCCTACACTCAATCCTGCTAAACCCTAGATCTTGTTAGGACCTTTTTCATATTATTAATTCAAGTTCATAAAAATTTTCAGTCTAGGTTAACTTGTGATTTGAGAACCACTTGTGCTGCATATCTGCTTGTGTTATCTACCCAAATATTATAGGTGAGTATTACATAGCCCCTTTTCATACCTTTACACTTTTTGGGGTGAAACATGAACTCTATACATACAATTGTTTACATTTACACAAACTGCACAAACACAAATCCTCTTTACATTCATGTGTGCAAATTTGAGCTTTATGTTTGAGTACTAGGTGTGTTAACTATTTGTGTGCAAAATATGTGCAATCATTAACTATTCAAGCCGACGGTTAACAATGATAGATCTATTGAGTCTGACAAACCCTCCCATATTGGGGTGATTGTTACCGACAACACAATTTGCATGCTAGTTACAAAGGTTTGATTGTACTTTAGTTACCCAATAGTTGCTCCCCATAAATGCCCTATTTTATCATGTTATGTAAGGATTTGTTTATTCACATCTATATACTATCTATGTACAAACCTATGTATGCTCACCAACTTTTTAGTTGACTTTATTTTATTCATGTTTCAGGTGCTAATGTGTGAGTTTGATCAAAACATGTTACACTTAAGTTTGGACTTAGTTAAATTTTAACAAAGAATATTATGTATTTCATTTACGTACTTATTTGAATTTGGTTGTGTTTGATTTGTTTGAAATGAAATTTGGATGATTAATATATTGCAATCTGGTCAACCTTGTGCTCATGAACAGTCTACATGTCCCGCCCCGGCGTATTCCGCCGTCGGTTGGGGTGTGACACCAACCAAATCTTCAAGATGAATACCCCAGTCATAATTTTCATCATTCTGAGCAACCAAATCAGATGATGCAGATGCATGATTAGAATTTTCAGATCCAGAGGAGCCATGTGACTGATTACGATTGTTCTGAAAGTTATTAGGCTTCTTCTGAGAATCAAATTCAACTTTCGGTTTCACACATTCTTTGGCAAAATGACCATACTCCTGACAATTATAGCAACGAACTTTGGTTTTATCAAATCCCATACGTGAACGACTGTTAGACCCAATATACTTTCTTCCAGTCTTCTTCAAAAAATCCTTTGCTTGTCGCATCAACATAGCCATGTTCCATTGAATGTTCATCTCTTCTAGATCAACAGGATCAATCTATCTAAAATCTTCTTCAATAACCTTTGGATCATGAATCTTTCCTCCAATAAAATTTTCATAAGAAGCCATAAAAGAAGAAAACTTCGCTAAATAATCATCAGCAACTTTTGATTCATATTATATGTTCCAGATGATGAAGAAGTTGTATTTGCAGAGAAACCTGAATGACTTGGAACCCCAGAACAATGATCATGAGAAACATCTTGAGTATCACCAGAAAAGAACGCAACCCTTGCACTAGTTTTGCCAGAAGACTTAGCAAAATACATCTAAGGATCTTGAATATGCTCCATATTGGTTTCCTTCTTCTTCATATTCAAATCATGTGATTGAATCTTGCCAAGAACCTCTTCAAGAGACTTAGTTTTATACTTGACATTCTCTTTTACCAAAACCGTATATACATCAAATTTAGATGGTAATGCCTCCAAGAACTTATCATTTATCTCTTCAGTCTCATAAACCACTGAAGCACTTGACAACTCACTCAGCAAATGATAGAATCTCATTGCAAGATCATCTAAAGACTTATTTTGAAAATGCTTGAATACTAAGAACTGCTTCTTCAATAATTCTTTTTGGCTTTTCTTAACATCCAAACTACCTTCACACCTCTTTTGCAACGCTTCCCACAATTGTTGAGAAGTCCTGAATTTTTAAAGCTGTGATAAATTTCTTTAGGAAGAGACATTGAGATACTAGCCATTGCCTTCTTTTCTCTATCAAACAATAATTTTTCTTCTGTGGTTAACGTAGATACTGATTTAGGAACATCATCCTTTCCCATCCAAGTATATGTCGGATGTGTATAACCTTCCGAGATTGGAATCCATAAACTTGTATCAGTAAAAGATACAAACTGATCAAACCGATCTTTCCAGTTGGAATAATCTGCAAGACTTAACAATTTGGGCGGTGTGACAATCCGGACTTTTCCAGTTAACTCTGTTAACAAAATCTAGTTAAAGTTAACCTAATTGACTTAACTCAAACTTCAGGGACTAATTATGTCAATAATCCAAACCTAAACTCTAGGGACTAGTTATGTAATATCCCTAAAGTTGACTGTTGACTTTTAGAAATTCAAAATCCTAATTCTGTTGACTTTGGAAGTCAAATTAAGCAAGTTCTAAACCCATCCAAACTTGAGGGACCAATTCTGCCAATTCCTAAACTCCAATTCGCATGAAACCTCAGGGACCAGTTCTGTAATTACTCCAATGTCGAATACTTGACTTTGAAAGTCAAACCCACGAGTTCTTGATGCCAAATCCATAAGCAATCGAAATTCATCGAAATTGCAACTGATTACACACGTTTAAGGCATTAACGGCCATAACTTTTAGATTAATTATCATCATTGATCGAATTAAACTCTAGTTATGAGTAGTTAAGTCCTAACCGTCGACTTCGCATCTATGACCATCAATTCGATCACTCGGTTTATTATTTCCCACAATCAAGCATCTGCGTACCTCAAACGAACATCCCTGAACCTGTTGCATCTTCCTTTGTGACCGGAGACACAGCCGTGAACGCAGGAGAGTGGCCAGGGAAGCCGCGACTGACTGTTAGTCGATCTCCACACTTCTGTTATCATCTCAGGTAATTAAAATCACCATTAGCTTCGTTTCCACCTCTAATTCAAAAGCCCTAACCTCTTTGAGGCTTATAACAACGATTTGCACTCAAACCAATTCTAGGGTTCATAACCAAATCGGTTTAATCGAGAACCAGTCTACACTTAACCTCAATTCAATTAAAGTATATGATTTGATTCGAAATTAAAAACTCTTTGAAAGCCCCATGAATCCAGCCATTTCGATTATCAGAATCAAGGGAATCGATTTGGTGTTCTTGATCTAGGGTTATAGCCTTTTAATCTTAAATTAAACGATCCCAGACTTGATAATTTTCAAATTAAACTCTCATACGAATTCGCAAACACCATATTAACAAAACCCCTATGATCTGTGGTTCAATCAAAATCGAAATCGTGGGTAATAGACTGGGTTCGATCGTTGGTGCGTATGAGAGGGAAACCACAGGGACTTGTATGTAAAGAATGTTTCAACCGGGATTCTTGTGCGATGACCTAGCGGCTGGGACGGTTAAGACTTAGTACCTATACGCAGGAGACCCGGGTTCGAAACCGGTCTCATGCAAACATTTTTTTGGGCATTTTCCTTGGAGTATTTTTATATATTTTCAAACCATATATTATTATATTAAGATACTAAGGTGTTCTAGCCTCGAAAACCACCCATAGGCTCAGGTTTGGTTTTATAACCTATTTAATATTATTTTCTCATTCTTAAAATAATATGTTAATATTATTCTCAAACCGTGACTCCTAATAAAATAATATATTTATATTATTTTCAACCCGTGACACTAACTAAAAATAATATATGTTCTTATATTATTTTTACCACGTTTATAAACTTTATGAAACGTTCTAAACAATTAAATATTATAATTATTTATATTATTTACTCTCGGTTTTATGCTCGAATAAAAATAATATATTTTTACCACACAAATGATTATTTTAATCTTACAAACTTAAAAATAATATATCTAGTTATATTATTTTCCTAAACCATTTTAAATGGTACAACCGCCTGAATATTTATTTACTAATATTATTCGCAATCAGAATTGCTCGACACGAAAGGTATTTACCTTAATAATTACTTTATTAAGAAACCCTCATTCCCGTGGACACGATCGTCTACTCGTTGGTCCTACGTATACTTTAGGGCATTCAAATCTTCCGTGTCGTCCACAAATTCCCATATGTCCCTAACTTATGTGTTTATAATTCTAGGGCATACGTAAGCCGTGTAGGCTAACACTTGAGGTTCTAAATCTCATACTTGTGTGATACTGCCAACAACGCAACACACGTGAGTTTCACGTCCCCTTTTTACTTGTTTTACTATTGGGGGAGAAATATGCTTACACACAAACATATTTTACTTGTTTTCCTGTTGAGGAGAAACAAACATGTACACAAACTATCATACTTTTATTTGTTTTCCCCGTGGGGGAGAAACAGGTACGCAGACAAACATTATGTTACATGTTTTTTTCCCATTAGGGGAGTAAACATGACACAACTATTTTAGATTATTGTAATTCATATGTTATTACTGTTGAGGCTAAGCGTGACACACTATCACAGAAAGTGCTCATCATACATCGAACAATTAATATGGATCTTAGCGAGGTAATGTTTAGTAGTACTATTGGGTTTGACAAGCCTCACCCGTGTTAGTCGCGGTAACTCGATTGGAGGTCGAACGGGTGAAATGTTAGCCTACTCACACCGCCAGTGTTGATAGACCTGGCAGGAGGCAAATAAACAAACAGTCAGCTTCGGTTGCGAGCGCTTTAGTAAGACATGAACATAGGCTAGCTACCTATAGATATGTATATTGAATGTACATAATCTGCCAAACACTCTGTTATTGTAAACTTGAAACCAGTGAACTCACCAACCTCGTGTTGACACTTTTTCTTACATGTTTCTCAGGTCGCTATGGCACAGGTTGCACACCTAGGACATGCATGGAGTCCAACTGTCTTTAAATTATCATGCAAACATTTAAAACAATTCATTTGTTTTATTAAACTAAACTTAGGTGTGTTTATTTTGCGCATTAACTATTTGACATGAACCGCTTTCGCATTTAACTCTGAACTTTATGATATTTCATTTATGTCCCATATAGTGTCATTTGATGTAACTGATGTCTGAGATCCTGGTTTGTCACCTTCCAAACGGTAAAACTCCGTTTGTGGAATTTGGGGGTGTGACAGATTGGTATCAGCGCCATTGGTTATAGAGAACTAGGATTGCATACTAGACTATAACCTTACACATTAGTTACATGGCACAGACACTCATACATGATACATATAGCACCTATACATACATTGCAGTGCAGGCATGTTAATACCATCCGTATCACCCTCAGATTGCAATGGACACATCATTTACATTGCATCATCATTCCCAGTGACGACACTCGGGGAATCACCAGAACATCATCCACTCACGTCCGAGGGCAGCGAGACGGAGCCTTCGGAGGAGTCACTTATATCACCATCACCTGTTGGGTATGGTGGGATTTCTCAGGTCCATGTTATGGATGGCACTCAGCACTAACGCATATCTCTTTCGGAGTTGGGATCGTCGGAGGCGAGTCCCTACTGTAACCACTAGCAACAATACGCCTAGCGAAGGCAGACCGTTGCACGTATTATTGCAGAACCCATTGACACGTAGATGTCATCACTTTCCCAAGCCATGGGTTGTCATTGGTCAATATTCTGTTGAGAATAGATTGACCACAAATCTGAGGACACATTGCTCAATGCATACTCAAACCCTATCTTGACTCAGTTGAAAGGACGGCTACTTTGCTGCTTCCTATAACTTGTATTCATGAATTAGTTTCATTTCTTGAAGTCGCACTTCATGTACATGTTTGTTCCATGTTCTCATCTAAAATCCGCTGGATTGGACTATCGTATTGTGTTTCAACTCGGATCAAATGATTTCCGACTACTCATCCTGATATGAGCCCTAGTTGATCAACGTATGGTTGATGACTAAGCCTTTCAATGACTTATCATATCTGACAACACTCTGTACTCGGCAATACATGCTAAAGGACATTATGACACAGGACATGGAGAACTAGAGTGAGCATGCAAAGCAAATTATCATTATGGGTGCACACGTAATAGTAATTTGAAGTGCATGTAAATCCTAGTGAAACCTAGTGTGTGGATAAATGGTCCAAATCTGTGATTTACGGACTTAAGTTTCCACTGTCCGTAGAAATTCTCGTAACCCACTCAACGACTAGTTGGTATCGTTAAACCTATTCAATGGCTGATAGACGCGACTATCAGGCTGAAGACGCTTACAGACACACTGAGTTATCATTAATGGAATCCATCATGTTATTTTCACTCGTGTAAGAGTCTTAGTGACCGTAAGACTCTCATTCAAACTTGATCAAAGAAACAATCTCAATTGAAACTCTAGTAGAACCTTATGGCAAACTCACCGACTCCAACTTTGTAAGCAGGAAATTGTGGAATTCTTTCTAAGCTAACACGTTAACCCTTACGCCCCAACAATAAATCTAATTTGATCCTATTGCCTTATCCGATGACTAGTCCTTAGTCTAATACGAATTATACCCAACATATTCAATCCTGTAAACGAATTTCTTTCTTCATGAAATGATCCAATGACATTAGAAAGCAAGGATTTAATCTAACCAACCCTATCAACAACAACGTAGGTTCAAGTCTGCTAAGACTTTCAACTAGCCGATCTCTTCAGGACAAAACCAGAGTGGTTATACTGGGAGATACCCTAAGTGCAACAAGTGTAAATTTCACCATCTCGGTCCTTGTGAGAGAAATCGTTGCCAGCGGTGTGGTAAGGTGGGTCATGCTGCCAAGGACTGTATAGGTGAACTACAAGCCAAACAGCCTTTTCAACAGCCTGGATCTACATGGGGTTGTTTCAAGTGAGGGAAGGAGGGACATATTCGGAAGAATTGTCCTCAACTGAATAAAGGGGGTAATGGAAACCACAACCCTAACCAGAATAACAACATTGGGGGTAAAAACAGCAATGGTGGAGGAAATGGTGCGAAGGGACGAGCCTTCGTGCTAGGATCTGGAGAAGCTCGTTATGATCATAATGTGGTCACCGGTAAGTTTTTCTTGAATAATTACTTTGCTTCTGTCCTTTTTGACACTGGTGCTGATAGAAGTTTTATATCTAAGAAACTTAGTGATATGATAAAAGGAACTCCAACTCTGTTAGAAGCTAAGTATATAATAGAGATAGCTGATGGCCAAATAATTGAAGCAACTCACATTCTTAAGGGATGTAAGCTTGAGCTAGCTAGACATATACTTGATATCGTCCTTATGCCGGTCACACTTGGTAGTTTTGATGTAATTGTCGACATGGATTGGTTATCTAAAAACCAGGCTGAAATTATTTGTCATGAGAAAAATTTTCGTATTCCTCTCCCGAGTAGAGAAACCCTTTCCGTTTAGGGCGAAAAAGTGTAGGAGCATATTCTGGTGGCAACGAGCTTGAAGATATTATGTCTTAGTCTTAGAGTCTTTGACTTGTAATTGATAGAATTGTCAGCAACAGTTAAAGGGGAGTCTGTTAGGACATGTTTTGTAACTGTTGATAAAATTCTGTGTAAGTTCATAGAGAGGCGAACTTAACAAGTTCGCCTGGTTTACCAGAGGCGAACTTGTTTAGTTCGCTTAGTTTATCCGAGGCGAACTTGTTAAGTTCGCTTAGCCTATTAGAGGCGAACTTAAGCATCTTTTAGGCGAACTTAGTGAAGAACTGGTGCTTATAAATAGACAGAACAGAGTCTGTTAATAAGATTAGAGAGACGATATCAGGAGTAACTGATTAGAGACAGAATTATTGTAAACTGATATTGTGGTGGAAATACAAAGCGTTTATTTACACCGTTGTTGTTGATTGAGTTACACGAGCACTTTGATTATGGATTCCGCACGTTATCACCTTGTTGTACCGCGAGTCTAGAGATCCGTCACGCACCGAATTAGGGACCTACAAGTGGTATCAGAGCTTTTGCTCTTGATTAGCAGAAGATTCGTAGTGTTTTCGTGTCCAATCAACATCAAATTTCAGAGATTTTGAAGATTTTTCATCATTTTTGTGTTCTTGATAAAAATGGAGAATATTTTATCATTTTGGATTGATTTTGGATTCTTTTGATGAAATTGATCCGATAGAAGTGTTCCTAATCAGTTCCTACACATTCCTACGGTTCAGTTAATCAAATTCCATCAATTCAGCAAGATATGATGATTTTCAGAATTTTTGGTTCGTGTTTGGTTGAACAGCTGATGCAGGCGAACTTAGCAATTCTGTTACAGGCGAACTTAGAGAGGCGAACTTAATAAGTTCGTTTGGTGCAGATTAGGCGAACTTAATCAGGCGAACTTAATAAGTTCGCTTGGGGTCAAGTTCGCTCAGTCAGGCGAACTTATTAAGTTCGCTTAGGCAGTGTCAGGTGAACTTAGCTAGTGTTCATAAAAAATTTAAAAAAATTAAAAAGAGTATTTTGGCGGGAAATTTATTCTTGTTCAATTTTTTTAGGGAAAGCTTATATAGTCGTTTTGAATCATTTTTGAAATTTTAAATTTTCCAAACTTTAAAAAAAAGAGTATTTTGGCAGGAAATTTTTTCCGGATATTTTCGCAAAAAATTCAAAATGTCAATTTCTTATGATGATAATGAAATTGGAACTATGCCACCGAGGCTTTTGTGCATATCAGATTTTCGTAGCTGGATAGTCCGGTTCTAATAGTTCGTATCAGAAACTGATGAAAATTTTTGGACATCCATATTTGAAGGATATGTGCATCCTACTTATGACTATATGTGATATTATGATGTTCCTAAACCAGTGACAGCTCTTAGTAAACTAGAAAAGCAGAAGTTTGATCGAGAGATGAAGACGCGTGAAACTTTAACGTTGTCTTTACCAAAAGAAATCATTCGTAGACTCGGGAAGTGTCTTACTTCAAGAGATCTATGAGAATCATTGAAGAAAAAGGGTTAAGCAACTTCTCAAGCGTTCGTGGTCTTGATCAACGAAGTATTAGAAAAGAAGAGTGATTCTCAAAGTGATTCTTTTGTAGATTTAACTGATAGTGAGAGTATTCGTTATGGTGAAAGTACTCAATCTACTGAGACTGATGTGATGAGTGAAGAAAGTTTTCAGACAGTTGAAGATGATCTGAGTGAATCAGAAATTGATACAGAGCCTGTCATTATTGCTCAAAAGGGTGAAGCTGATGATGATGTTTTCATGGCTCTTGGTGCATCTTCTTCAAAGGTAAAACCTGAGGTAGTTTCTAAGTCTAAAAAGTTTTGTTCTAACTGTATTTCAGTGAAGGATAAAATGATGAGGGTTATGGATGACAACGTAAACCTCATTTGTGATATGAAATCCATGCACAAAGTAAATCAGAAATTAAAGGATAATGAGAATGTGTGTATTGAGATAATAGAATCACTGAAGAGGGATATAAATTCTCTGACTTTGAAGATCAAAGAGCAGGCATATCACCTGGATATGTCCTTTACAGAAATTGAGAAAAGAAATAATGATCTTGCTGAGAAAGATAAGGAACTAGCTGAATCTAAAGCAGAGGTGATCAGATTACACAGAAAGTTAGAAAGCTTTGGAAATTCATCATTCTTATTAGAACATTATCATAATAATACTAAAGAAGGGAAGGGAACTAGTGGTATTGGCTATGTTCCTCCACCATTCAACGGAAATTATTCTGTTACACCTGAGATTATAAAAGATGAGGATTTAGATCCTAAGACTGTGTTGATGGTGAATCCAGTCACAGGTGAAGATATGGTGTATTCTAATGAGAGCGATGATGAATATTTTGTTGAAGCTAAGGTAGAGGGGATACAAAAAGAGATTCATAAAGAAGACTAAGGTTGATTCATCTGGTAAAAATACATTTGGAAGTTCTTTAAACTCAAGGAGAGTTCCATTTGTCAGAGATTATAAAGACAGGTGTACATGCTTTCATTGTAATGAGATGGGACACATTGTGGTGAACTGTCCTTACAAAAATAAAGGAAAGAAGCATGTAGTTCCAAAGAAGATGAAGCCTGAATCAAAACCTGTTGCAAAATCTGGAGTTTCAGAGAAAATAAAGCCAAAAGAAGTTCATGTAGGAGAATCTTCTTCAAGTGCATCTTATCGTGTGAAGATTCCTTATATGAGAGAATATAGTGAGAAGAGATCTTGCTTTTACTGTGGTCGTGTGGGTCAAATTTGGATTGCTTGTCCTCACAACGCCAAAGGTAACCGACATGTTACTCCAGAAAAGGTAAGAACTCATGGTAAGCCTTATGTTAATCCAAATGTGGTTAAACCTCGTGATACACCAAAGGGTAATTCAAAATCTGAGGTTAGGCTTTCTAGACCTCAAAGACGGAGAAGAAACAGAAGATTGAGAAAAAATTTAGAACAACAAGAGTTTTCACAATCTAAACATTTTTCAAATGAACGAAAATGTTCAAACACTTCACATTTTAAGCAAAAGAACTTAATGAACAGAAGTATGTTTGGAAATCTAAAGTTTCTGTTTCTGACTCGTCGGAACAATCTCCGAAAATAGATGAAAGATTCGATTGTGAATGGAGTGAGGTTTATTATTTTGATACAGATGGACTACCCATGACTACCATGGCTTGGGTCCCAATTTCAAATTAATGTTTTTTGTTAGATGTGCAGGTTTACCAAGAGGGACTATTAATACCATTTTGGTTGTTGATAGTGGTGGTTCTAAGCACATGGCAGGGAATGACATCTGCAAAGAGTAAAGAGTTGTTGATAACTGAGAATCTATTTGATTCAATGACTTGATGCTCAAGGGGGAGAATATTTCACACACAATGTTTTGAAAATGTTACAAAGTCCAAATGATAACCTGAAACTTAGGATGACGATGGTGAGCATAAAGTCGTTGATGCACCCATTTGACTAGTTAAGAGGGAGTCTACTGGACAAGGGGAGTACAGAACTGTGTAGTTGACAAAGGCAAAGACATTAAATTACAGGATTACATCGGTTTGAGTTTTTAATTGATTGACTTGCTTAATCCTGAGTAACCAAGTAAAATGTTTTTCATAAAATGTTTTCATGGAAGGTTTATTTTCCTTTGTTTTACTTTCTTTGAAAAAGATTTTGAAAAATCCAAACAAATTGAAAAAGATAAAATCGACATTACTTGAAGGTAAAGAAGAGATGATAGTACATCAGTAGATGTTCTTTCACACATGAACTTAGATTGACTGGTTGGTGCTTTATGTTAATATATCTGAATTATATGTTTTGATCTAAACTTTAGAGACTGCACAAATAGGAAATGATAGTGTTGTGTATGCATATAATTTGAATTGTCAGTAGACTAAAAGCGTCACTGAACCATTAGTAGTGTGAAAACATAATTGCATATGTTACAACTGTGATTTGAACCCATTTTATGCTTGGGTGTGTGTTAAAAGATCACTATCAGATAAAGAATATTAGCTTTTAATAAAGATTTTCCTATGAGATCAGTTTCGGGTTATGTCTTTAGCACTATTCATTCGATTTGCTTCAGTGCCCATGTCTCGAAAAGCATGCAATTTGAAGTATAATCAAGATATGTACTTGACAACATCTGTCAAACATATACTAGCCCTTGGATCATATTGATAAATCATATTTACTGATTCCATTGAATTCATAATCCAGATAACAGTTGGATCCACGTACCTAAATCTTATGATTCCACATATATAAGCCAAGACATTGAAATCTCATTGATTCCTATACAATCCAATTTGGATTCTGCTATTCATGTGCTAAGTGATGTCTGTTGGATTTTATGGACCGACCCGATGGACAACGCGGCTGACCGAGCTATGACCCGTAAGAGTTGCACCTAGGGCAGCGAACACTTAAATCCACTTAACCCGCTTAACTGGTAATTACGAACTATTAGCGAGACGATATATTTTATATATATTCGTTACACGGGATTTATTATTTATACATGTTTATAAATAATAATTTGTATTTATTTGTTTTAATCTTTTATTAAAACAAATTAAATGGTTTTTGGACGTTAATATTAACTATTGGGTTTAGGCCTGGTATGGTTTTTATTAGGTTAAAAGGATTAGAGTAATTAATATATATATATATATATATATATATATTAAAAATCGAAGAGGTAATGGAAAGATATAGCAGCCGCAAGAATTGTCAAGTCTTTTGGTTGTTAACCTTTTTTGTTGCTGTCGACAAAAACAAAAAAGAAAGGGTTTTTGCCTCACGACTTCCGGCCATCAAACCAGCCGTTGCCTGCCCGTTTCCGGCCAGCCTCGGCGCTTTCTGTCTCTCGCGTTTTGGTTCGTGATCTAGCATCGGCTCTTTGTACTTAGGTGTCTCAATCGGTTAATCATTAACCACTAAGGTATAATTAATCTTATCAGTAGATTAATTGTTTTTCTGTTGTGTTTGCGTGTTCATAACCAGATCCTGTTCGCTTTGTCAGTGCTGTTAAATGGTTTTGATTTTATTTTCCGCTGCGTATTTATTAATTAAATGAATTAATTAATTTCTCTGTCAAAACCGGTTTTTGATAAAAAGTTAATCTAATCACCACTGAACCCAACAGTGGTATCAGAGCCTGGGTTATAACACGCAAATCGGAACCGGTCTGGTTTCACCGGTTAGATTAATCACAAACTTTAACTCTCTTGAAGTTTCTGATCTGATCTGTTTTTGGGGCAATTTTTTTATTTATTAATTTGATCGATTTTTTATTTTATTTGACCAAATTTATTGCCCATGTTATTGTGTTGAATATGTAAATCTGGCCCGACCCATGTGATTGAGTTGTTTGTGTTTATTATTCAGTTTTTGGTTTTATGGTTTTGGCCCACTTTTGATGTCTCAAAGTTGTAATAGAATAGGTTTTTTTATTTTATTTAATGTAATAAAAACCCGAAGACAAATCTGAAGACGCAACAGGAATCATGGAGTCAGTGGGAATTATCCAAGACGACTAGATGCACTGAAGTCCATCCTTGTGGTTGTTTTAATTTTGTGGACCCCGTGACCCGTTTGGTCTTGCTAACTGACTCTAGCAAGATCAAACAAACTTGGCCCTAAAAGATTTACATATTTATTTGCTTTATGGTTGCTTTTAATTTTATTTTTTTATAACTTAAATTTATTATAAACCAACCAAACACCAAACGTTTTAAAAGGAGTTTTAAAATGTCACAATCTGTCACCACAAGTTCTAATTTTACAACTTGTAGAATTTTATAAAAATAACAACTGGCTTGTTTTTATAAAATAAATAACCGCTAAAGTTTTGCAATTTAAACTAAATTTAATTTCAAAACTTATAACTTAATAGTTTTCAACTATTAACTTTAACTGGTTATTCAAGTAGCGACAAACTTAGTTTTAATAGGTTATTTAAAATTAAGTGTCCTGAGAGATGAAAGGGTTCATCAAATTTGTCATGACTTTAAATAGTAAAACTGGCTTTTACAACACACGTATGATTTAATCATTCGTTGTGTTTGACCCTATTAGGTAAACACTAAAATTGGAACCCATATTTAAAACCAATGGTCTATGCCATCCTATTATAAGGAAAACATGGAGCATAAAACGAAACATCGGTGTTTGGAGCCACAGCACCGCACTGGATGCGTAGTTTATCCTTCGAAGGCGCAAGGGTTTCGTTGACACATCCTGCCCTTCCGCAAGTACCTGTTTTAGGACGACTATTACTTTTATCTCTTGTTACATGTCCCAGCTGTCAAGAGATTAAAAGTGGGCATAGATGAGGCTAAACATATCAATGCATAGACATGTCTTGTCTTAGCGGACTCATGCACGAGAGTTGTGCATCTTTCCACAATTGACACTAATTGCCAGTCTAGTTACCCACTTACTAATGTTGTATGCCACATCTACCGTTAGTGACTGATTTAGCTAGATTCTCACTCCTTATTTTAATTTCTGTAATTGGGTCATAAATTAATAAGGATTTTTTTCACTTTCTTTATACTAATTTATTTTCTTTGCTTATCTTGACAGATGTCTACTGAAAATAATAATACTAATAACTCCTTCGCTCTCAAGTCTATCCTTGAGAATAAACAGCTGGATAACACCAACTTTCTCTCGTGGAAGTGCAATATGAGAATAGTTCTCAAGATGGCCAAGAAGCTCTATGTTCTCGATGCACCAGTCCCTAAGGCACCCGATGGTAACACGGCTGCCGCTCGTAAGGCCTGGGAAAAACAAAGAGATGATGCCACTGAGGTGGCCTGCCTTATGCTAGCTTGGATGTCCCGTGAGCTCCAAAAGATCATGGAGGACCTGGATGCCTTTGACATGATTGAGCAACTTAAGGGCATATTCTTGAAACAAGCCCGACAAGAACGCTATGAAACCATGTCTCAGCTCATTCGCTGCACGATGCAAGAGGGCACGCCTGTTAGTACTCATGTACTTAAGATGAAAGGGTACATCGACCATATGAACAAACTTGGATATCCCATGAAGGATGACATGGCTACTGATTTCATCTTAAACTCTCTCCCAAGCTCCTATGCTCAATTCATAATGATTTTCAACATGAATGGCTTGGAGAAGACAGTGGCCGAGCTACATGGTATGCTCAAAACGACCGAGATGAATATCCTAGGAAAGAAAAATCAAGTTCTGATGGTCAGATCTTCTGGTATTAAAAAGCCTAACCCCAAGAAAAGAGGTTTTAATAGCAAAGGCAAGAAGAAGGTTAATGTTGCTTCCAAGCCTGCCACCAACAATAACAAGAAAGCTTCAAAAGCACCCCCTCCTGAGGAGCGCCAATGCTTTGAATGAAACAAAATGGGGCACTGGAAACGTAACTGTCCTGAATATCTAGCCAAGCTGAAGCTGCAGAGGGCCAGTAGTGAGGGCACCTCTTCAGGTATTCTCATTTATGTTATTGACATTTTTACTGTTTCTAGCAACACATGGGTATTTGATACCGGATGTGGATACCACATCATTAATGTTTTGCAGGAGCCTAAAAGTTGGAGGAAGCTGAAACAAGGCGACATGGAGCTCATCGTTGGTGATGGGAAAAGAGTACCAGTTCTTGCAACTGGAACATATCATCTCTCATGTCCTTCTGGCCTTGTGGTTGTTTTGAACAATTGTTTGTTTGCACCTGGTTTAACCAAAAACATTATTTCAGTTTCTTTATTGTTTGAACAAGGATTTAAGTACGTTTTTAATGGTATTGCTATTTCTGCCTACTTAAATGATAGCTTTTATTTTGAAGCTAAACCTCAAAACGGTATTTGTGAGATTGACGTTCAAACTGACAATAACATATATAATCTTTCTAAACGTATCAAATCTGCCATTAATGATACTTTACTATGGCATTGTTGACTTGGCCACATAAGCAAGGAACGCATTAAAAGACTCCAATCTGAGGGAATTCTTGAACCTACCGGACATGACTCATTTGATAATTGCGAGTCTTGTTTAGCGGCAAACTCACAAAGTACCCCTTCACCCATGTTGGTGAACGAGCCAAGGATCTGCTAGGCCTTATACACACTGATGTGTGTGGCCCTTTCAGAACCATGTCTAGAAATCATGAAAGATACTTCGTTTCATTTATTGACGATTATAGTCGATATGCTTATGTCTATCTTATGAAACATAAGCATGAAACATTTGAAAAGTTCAAAGAGTTTCAAAACGAAGTAGAGAAACAACTCGATAAATCTATCAAGACACTTCGATCAGATCGAGGTGGCGAGTATCTCAGCTTAGAATTTCTTAATCATCTGAAGGAGCACTGAATTATTTCTCTGCCCACTCCTCCTGGCACACCCCAACTTAATGGCGTGAGCGAGAGGAGAAATCGAACGCTACTTAATATGGTTCGATCGATGATGTGTAGAACTAACTTGCCTCACTCCTTCTGGAGTTATGCTCTTATAACCGCCGCCCGCCTTGTAACTCTGGCACCGACTAAGAAGGTGGACAAAATCGCATATGAGATATGGCACGGATCTAAACCCAATTTTTCTTACCTTAGAGTATGGGGATGTGATGCATATGTCACCAGCGTTTCTGATGACAAGCTCGATCCCAGAGGCGAAAAAGTTGTTTTCGTCGGTTACTACAACAAAAGCGGATATTATTTCTATCATCCTGATGCAAACATTGTTTCCATCAAAAGGAAAGGATGCTTTCTCGAGGAAGATCTTCTAAATCGAGGAACCGGAAATAATATTATGGATCTTGAAGAAATTCGAGAAACACAAACAACCGCTGAGGAAGTCAGAGCGTCTGATCAACAAGAAGTTGTTGCTGATGAATCAGACATAAACACAAGCGTTCGCAGAAGTAGCAGGTCTCGTAAAGAACCTAATAGATACCTATGAATCTTGAAGCTTCTAAAGTCCTGTTAGTAGCTGAGTCAAATGACGAACCTACAAACTACAAATCTGTTATCTCAGATCCTGAATCCGAGAAATTGCTTGAAGCCATGAACGCCGAGATGCAATCTATGCGTGATAATCAGGTCCAGGACTTGATTGAGCTACCCCCGGTTCTCGGGCAATAGGGAGCAAATGGATTTTCAAAAGAAAAACGACATGCATGGTAATATACAAACCTATAAAGCACGGCTAGTTGCAAAGGGTTTCACTCAAACTCAAGGTATTGACTATGATGAAACTTTCTCACCCGTTGCTATGATCAATTCGATCAGGATACTGCTTGCCATAGCCGCGTACCATGATTACGAGATATGGCAAATGGATGTCAAAACCGCTTTTCTTAATGGACATCTTTCTGAAGATGTCTATATGGTTTAGCCTGACGGTTTTGTTGATCCAAAGTATCCTAGTAGGGTCTGCAAACTGAATAAGTCCATTTATGGACTTAATCAGGCATCTCGAAGCTGGAATCTTCATTTTGATCAGAAAATCAAAGAATTTGGTTTTGTCAAGAATGAAGATGAGCCTTGTGTTTACAGAAAGGCTAGTGGGAGCACTATATCATTTCTCATCTTGTATGTGGATGATATATGATCATTGGAAACAACATCCCTGTGCTAGACAAAGTCAAACAATGGTTAGGATCTTGTTTTGCAATGAAGGGTCTTGGAGAAGCTGCTTACATTCTAGGAATCAAGATCTACAGGGATAGATCTAAGCGGCTTCTAGGGCTAAGTCAGAGTACTTACATAGACAAAATGATGACACGCTTTAGGATGGAAAACTCCAAGAAAGGAGGTGTTCTGATGACTAAAGGGACTGTGTTGAAAAAATCGTAATCTCCTTCCACGGACATTGAACTTAAGGAAATGGAAGCAATTCCATATGCCTCAGCGATTGGTTCTATCATGTATGCTATGTTGTGCACTAGACCTGACGTCTCGTATGCTTTAAGCATGAGCAGTCGTTTTCAGCAAAGTCCTGGCATTGCCTATTGGACTGCAGTCAAGAACATCCTGAGGTACTTAAGAAGGACCAAAGACATGTTCTTAATATTTGGAGGAGTGAAAGAGGAGCTCACTGTACGGTGTTACACTGATGCTAGCTTTCAAACTAATCGAGATGACTCTCGCTCACAGTCGGGTTTCGTATTCACTCTTAATGGAGGAGCTGTTTCATGGAAAAGCTCCAAGCAGAGTGTAGTGGCGGATTCAACCACCGAATCTGAGTATATAGCCGCATCAGATGCTGCTAAGGAAGTTGCTTGGATGAAGAAATTCATTACTGACTTCGATGTGGTTCTGAGTATTCGCCAACCAATCGAGATACTTTGTGATAACACAAGTGCTATAGCTCAAGCCAAAGAGCCCAGATCTCATCACAAAGCCAAGCACATTCAAAGGAAGTTCCACTATATACGGGAAATTATGGAACGTGGAGACGTCGTGATAAGCAAAGTAGACACAGATCAAAACCTAGCGGATCCGTTCACTAAGCCGATGACTCAGGAAAAGCAAGATCAGCACAGAAATGCTATCGGTCTTAGTTTTGCTAGCGATATGTTTTGATTTAGTATTTTGAATGTGCGAACATTTAAACAGTTGTACTTTTGAATTCTTTTTGGTTTACTGATTTAAATGAAATTCTGAATTCTTATAACTGTGTTCGATTTTAATACGTTTAATCCATGAATCTTGTGTTCTTAATATTCCGTAGTCGGTCAGACTCGTGGGAACGTCTCTGAATTAAGACTTTTCTGAACTTCGGCTAAAGGTGTCACACCCCGACCGATGGCGGAATCATCGGGGCGGGACATGTAAGACTGTTCATAGCACATGGTTGACTAAATTGAAATATATTAAAGTCAAATTTCCATTACAAATAATCCAAATACAAACCAAATTCAAACAAAGAAACATAAAACAACTCCTAGAATTCTTGATTTAAATTGCTAAGTCCAAATCATATATTGAGCACGTCTTGAATCATTCTCACATATTAGGGCCTGAAACATGAATAAAATAAAGTCAACTAAAAAGTTGGTGAGTATAACACAGTTGTATATAGATAGCATATAGTTGAAAACAAATCCTTTACATATCATGATAAATAAGGCATTTATGGGGAGCAGCTATTGTGTAACCATGTACAACCAAACCTTGTAACTAGCATTGAAAAATTGTGTTGTCGGTTTCAATCACCGCGCACCTGGGTGGGTTTGTCAAACTCAATAGATCTATCATTGAAAACCGTCGGCTTGTATAGTTTATGATTGCACATAATCGCATACAAAGGTTAGCACACCTAGCACTCGGGCATAAAGCTCAAATTGCACACATGAAAGTAAATAGGATTTGTACTTTGTGTTGTTTGTGTAAATGTAATGTGTAATTTGAATAATGTTCATGTTTCACCCCAAAAGTGTAAAAGAGTAAAAGGGGTTGTGAATACTCACTTGATAAGGAGGTGTAGCGAACAAGGATAATAGATAGAAAAATAAAGATCCTCGAGTGCACAAATCAACCTAAAGAGTAATGTATGTTGTATCAAATAGTGTGCACAACAGTGTAAGTTAAATGATGGTTTGGACTTGAGTAACATGTTATTGATTTGAACTTGGATGTGTTGAATAAAATATAAAGTTTAAAATGAATATTATCAAAACATTTTGATTAAGGTTTGAGTTTGAATAAACAATTAAGTAAGGTATAAAATTATTGCTTATGAAAATAAATAAATAATTAATTTTGTTTAAACATGAATTAAATAAATAGTCGTTATCTTATTCATTTTTAAAAATTTGTAACTTAGACATTTAAAATATCATTTATGTGTAAGCTTTTACAATAAATATAAATTTAATTTTTATAACTTTAAATAAATAAAATTTATGCCAAGATTAAACTTTTAATCCTTTCAAATACAGAAAACATATTTTTATAAAATTTGAAACATTTATTGATTGAAAAATATAAAATTATAATTCTGTTAAAATTTCTGAGTCACACACGACCGTTCCTCGGAAGGGCACGATCGTGCTCAAGCCATGGGCGCGACCGCGCTAGTCGGGGCGCGACCGGGTTGATCAACAGAGGGCACAAACTAGACAAGTCAACATGCACGACCGTGCCTTGGATCGGCACGGTCGTGTCTATGATTTCTAGACACAACAGAGGCTAGCCCAAAGGGCATGACTAGGTTTGGACAGGAGGACACGATCGCGCTGTTAGTCGGCACGACCGCGCTACATGAGGCACGGCCGCGCTAGATGATTAGCGCGACCGTGTCTCTTCCAAATCAGACACGAATTGAACAAATCTTGTATTTATAGCGTTGGAATTGATAGGGCTTTTGATTACGGAGTTGTTACGAGTTTATTTATATAAATTAATCGTATGTAAATCGTGTTTAAGAGTAGAATCGATTAAATCATTTTTATTAAAACGATAGTTTCGGTTCTGGATGATTTCTGTATGGGAAGCCCAGATTAACATGGGGCTTTCGATCTAAATACTAAAACGGATAATAACAAGTGATCAATTACCCGAAAGAGTAGGGAATCGATGGAGGTCGGTAGAGGGAAGTTCCGGCGACGTCAAGATTGGCCTCCGGCGACTTCTGCTGCGATTTTGGCTGATTCAACCCCTTCAGAACCTTAGAGATGATCGGAGGATCGAGTTCCTTGATTATTTGGTAGCAATTGGATCGAAAATAGAGATTTGAGGCTTGGGAGATAATTTGGACGGTTTCTTTTGAGAGTAATTTGTATTTTGGAAATGATAATGGTAATTGACGGAGATATTTTCCTTGATAACAAAAGTAAAACGTAATTGACGGAGATATTTTCCTTGTTTGCGTTGATTTATCGTGGATCGTCCAAGTGGGAGATTGTTGGATTTTATGGACCGACCCGATGGACAACGCGGCTGACCGAGCTATGACCCGTAAGAGTTACACCAAGGGCAACGAACATTTAAATCCACTTAACCCGCTTAACTGGTAATTACGAACTATTAGCGAGACGATATATTTTATATATATTCGTTACACGGGATTTATTATTTATACATGTTTATAAATAATAATTTGTATTTATTTGTTTTAATCTTTTATTAAATCAAATTAAATGGTTTTTGGACTTTAATATTAACTATTGGGTTTAGGCCCGGTATGGTTTTTATTAGGTTAAAAGGATTAGAGTAATTAATATATATATATATATATATATATTAAAAATCGAAGAGGTAATGGAAAGATATAGCAGCCGCAAGAATTGTCAAGAATTTCTTTTGGTTGTTGACCTTTTTTGTTGCGGTCGACAAAAACAAAAAAGAAAGGGTTTTTGCCTCGCGACTTCCGGCCACCAAACCAGCCGTTGCCTGCCCGTTTTCGGCCAGCGTTGGCGCTTTCTGTCTCTCGCATTTTGGTTCGTGATCTAGCATCGGCTCGTTGTACTTAGGTGTCTCAACCGGTTAATCATTAACCACTAAGGTATAATTAATCTTATTAGTAGATTAATTGTTTTTTTGTTGTGTTTGCGTGTTCATAACCAGATCCTGTTCGGTTTGTCAGTGCTGTTAAATGGTTTTTATTTTATTTTCCGCTGCGTATTTATTAATTAAATGAATTAATTAATTTCTCTGTCAAAACCGGTTTTTGATAAAAAGTTAATCTGATCACCACTGAACCCAACAATGTCTCCTCATTCTAGAAATTCGGATAATCTTTAGTAAAATCTCATATGTCTTGAAGATAGTGCATTTACTTTCTGTTGGCATACTAGTGGGGTGCACGTTGTATTTCATACTTAAATGGTACACAAACTCACAAGAAAGTGGGAATGAGATGCTTTAGTTTCAAATCTTATAATATTGACAATTTGAATTTGTGTGTCATAGCCTGATCCTATTTTCTTTGAATGTTTATCGCGTATCATAACATGCAATATGAAAGTCTTGAAAAGATAGAGTGTGATAATATTGAAAGATATTGGTTTTATTGGTCAAGACTTGAAAGAGTGACATAGGATACCATTTGATATTGTATGGATTTTATATCCAAGATGTGTGATTGATATCTCATATATACTGATATGATCTTCTTACTCGTGATGTTCGACCAAAAAGATGTGATTTTGTATTTTACATTTCAGTTTATATAGAGAAAAACCAAAAAGATTTTGTGTTTCTTATGTTTGAAAATCCAAAAAGATTTTATTTTTCCAGCTTTCATGGAAATCTTAATTGTTGGTTATTCTTGGTTCTTCTCCTTTGCAAAAACTGAATATTTGCAGACAGAAGTTGACAACGGGTCCTTCTCCCAAGTTTTCTTCTAGAAATAAAGAGAGAGTGTGCAGATGAACAAGACGAAGACTACAGTGTGTTTGATGATATATGAAGACGGATGACAATCTTCTGAAGCTGTTGTCAAGGGGGAGTCTGTTGGAGCATATTCTGGTGACAACGAGCTTGAAGATATCATGTCTTAGTCTTAGAGTCTTTGACTTGTAATTGATAGAATTGTTAGCAACAGTTAAAGGGGAGTCTGTTAGGACATGTTTTGTAACTGTTGATAAAATTCTGTATAAGTTCATAGAGAGGCGAACTTAACAAGTTCGCCTGGTTTACCAGAGGTGAACTTGATAAGTTCGCTTAGTCTATCTGAGGCGAACTTGTTAAGTTCGCTTAGCCTATTAGAGGTGAACATAATAAGTTCGCCTAAGCATCTTTTAGGCGAACTTGTTAAGTTCGCTTGGTGCAGAACTGGTGCTTATAAATAGACAGAACATAGTCTGTTAATAAGATTAGAGAGACGATATCAGGATGAACTGATTAGAGACAAAATTATTGTAAACTGATATTGTGGTGGAAATACAAAGCGTTTATTTACACCTTTTTGTTGATTGAGTTACACGAGCACGTTGATCATGGATTCCGCACGTTATCACCGTGTCGTACCGCGAGTCTAGAGATCCGTCACGCACCGAATTAGGGACCTACAAAAAGTTGGTGCAGTCATGGGCATCATATCTTTTATGAAAGCACAGAAATGCCTTCGAAAGGGACATACGTCTATTTTGGCTCTCGTTGCTGAACACTCGTCAGAAGAGAAAAAGATTGATGATATTCCCGTCGTTCATGAATTTTTAGAAGTATTTCCTAAGGATCTGCCTGGTCTGCCCCCACACCGTCAAGTGGAATTTCAAATCGATCTAGCACCCGGAGCGGCACCGATCGCTCGGGCACCTTATAGGTTAGCACCTAGTGAATTACAAGAATTATCCACTCAGTTACAGGATTTGTTGGATAAAGGTTTCATCCGACCTAGCTCATCGCCATGGGGAGCTCCGGTGCTGTTTGTCAAGAAGAAGGACGAGACTTTCCGTATGTGTATTGACTACCGTGAGCTGAATAAAGTCACAATAAAACATCGCTATCCTTTGCCTCGTATAGATGATCTATTTGATCAACTCCAAGGATCAAGTTTCTATTCCAAGATAGATCTTAGGTCCGGCTACCATCAATTGAGAGTCCGAGATGAAGATATCTCTAAGACTGCTTTCAGGACAAGGTACGGCCACTACGAAATTATGGTCATGCCTTTCGGATTAACCAACGCACCTGCGGTATTCATGGACCTCATGAACCGTGTGTGTAAGCCGTATCTTGATCAATTTGTCATTGTTTTCATCGATGACATTCTCATTTATTCCAAGAACATGGAAGAACATGAGGAACATCTACGTTTAATCCTTGAATTACTTAAAAGGGAACAGCTGTATGCTAAGTTTTCCAAGTGTGAATTTTGGATCCGGGAAGTTCAATTCTTAGGACATGTGGTTAACAAGAAAGGAATACATGTCGACCCATCAAAGATAAAATCCATTAAGAAGTGGGCAGCACCGACGACTCCGACTGAGGTGCGACAATTTCTGGGATTGGCTGGGTATTACCGTCGATTCATCGAGGGATTTTCAAAAATTGCATAACCTGGCAGAGCGAATATGGGTTGCAGTGTATGTGAATTTAAGAGAACTAGTTATGGATGAAGCTCACAAACCTCGATACATCCAGGTTCTGAAAAAATGTATCATGACCTAAAGGTGCTATGTTGGTGGCCAAGGATGAAGGCTGATATAGCCACCTATGTTAGCAAGTGCCTGACTTGCGCAAAAGTCAAAACAGAATACCAAAAGCCTTCTGGCTTACTACAACAACTAGAGATTCCTATGTGGAAATGGGAACAAATCTCTATGGATTTTATCAACAAATTGCCCAGAACTCCTAGCGGATGTGACATCATCGGGGTAATTGTCGATCGTTTGACAAAATCTTCTCACTTCTCAGCCATCAAAGCAACTGACAAGATGGAGAAACTTACTCGTCTTTACTTGAAAGAAGTAGTCTCTGTGCACGAAGTGCCAATCTCTATCATTTCGGATTGTGATGCACGATTCACCTCTCGTTTCTGGCAGTCGTTACTTAAAGCTTTAGGCACAAGTCTAGATATGAGCACAACATACCATCCTCAAACCGATGGCCAAACAGAACGTACTATTCAAACTCTGGAGGACATGCTATGAGCTTGTGTGATTGATTTCGGTAACACTTGGGAGTCTCACCTACCATTGGTGGAGTTCTCCTACAACAACAGTTATCACACTAACATCAAGGCAGCACCATTCGAGGCATTGTACGGACGTAAATGCCGATCTCATATCTGTTGGGCTGAAGTTGGGGATAGCCAACTTACATGTCCCGAACTTGTATTCAAAACATCTGAAAAGATAATTCAAATCCGAAACCGTATGGCGGTAGCTCGTGATCGTCAAAAGAGCTATGCAGAGAAGCGTCATAAACCGTTAGAATTTCAAGTAGGGGATATGGTCTTGTTAAAAGTTTCATCTTGGAAGGGTGTCATTTGTTTTGGGAAACGAGGCAAACTGAATCCTCGTTATGTTGGACCATTCAAGATAATGAAGAGAATCGGACCAGTAGCGTATCAACTGGACTTACCTAAAGGACTTAGTGGTGTACACAACGTATTTCATGTCTCAAATTTGAAGAAATGTCTAGCAGACGAATCGCTCGCAGTTCCTCTTTAGGAACTACACATTGATGAACAGTTACATTTCATCGAAGAACCCGTGGAAATTATGGATAGGGAAGTCAAAACGTTAAAGCACAGTAAAATCCCTATTGTTAGAGTCCGTTGGAACTCGAAACGCGGACCGGAATTCACGTGGGAACGCGAGGATCAGATGATGCGTAAATATCCTAATCTGTTCAAGCACTCCGCGTCAAATTCTTAAGGTACTATATAATTTTCGGGACGAAAATTCTTTCAACTAGGGGATGATGTGATATCCCGAAAAAAAAAATTTTTATTTATTTAATTTTCGGGACGAAAATTCTTTCAACTAGGGGATGATGTGACAATCCGGACTTTTCCAGTTAACTCCGTTAACAAAATCCAGTTAAAGTTAACCTAATTAACTTAACTCAAACTTCAGGTACTAATTCTGTAAATAATCCAAACCTAAACTCTAGGGACTAGTTATGTAATATCCCTAAAGTTGACTGTTGACTTTTAGAAAGTCAAAATACCAATTCTGTTGACTTTGGAAGTCAAATTAACCAAGTTCTAACTCCATCCAAACTTGAGGGACCAATTCTGCCAATTCCTAAACTCCAATTCGCATGAAACCTCAGGGACCAGTTCTGTAATTACTCTAAAGTCGATTACTTGACTTTGAAAGTCAAACCCATGAGTTCTTGATGCCAAATCCATAAACCGCAATCGAAATTCGTCGAAATTGCATCTGATTACACACGTTTAAGGCATTAACGGCCATAACTTTTAGATTAATTATCATCATTGATCGAATTAAACTCTAGTTATTAGTAGTTAAGTCCTAACCGTCCACCTCGCGTCTATGACCATCAATTCGATCACTCGGTTTATTATTTCCCACAATCAAGCATCTGCGTACCTCAAACGAACATCCCTGAACCTGTTGCATCTTCCTTTGTGACCGGAGATATAGCCGTGAACGCAGGAGAGTGGCCAAGGAAGCAGCGACTGACTGTTAGTCGATCTCCATACTTCTGTTATCATCTCAGGTAATTGAAATCACCATTAGCTTCGTTTCCACCTTTAATTCAAAAGCCCTAACCTCTTTCAGGCTTATAACAACGATTTAAACTTAAACAAATTCTAGGGTTCATAACCAAATCGGTTTAATCGAGAACCAGTCTACACTTAACCTCAATTCAATTAAAGTATATGATTGGATTCAAAATTAAAAACTCTTTGAAAGCCCCACGAATCCAGCCATTTCGATTATCAGAATCAAGGGAATCGATTTGGTGTTCTTGATCTAGGTTTACGTCCTTTTAATCTTAAATTAAACGATCCCAGACTTGATAATTTTCATATTAAACTCTCATACGAATTCGCAAACACCATATTAACAAAACCCCTATGATCTGTTGGTCAATCAAAATCGAAATCGTGGGTAATAGACTGGGTTCGATCGTTGGTGCGTTTGAGAGGGAAACCACAGGGACTTGTATGTTAAGAATGTTTCAACCGGGATTCTTGTGCGATGGCCTAGCGGCTGGGACGGTTAAGACTTAGTACCTATACGCAGGAGACCCGGGTTCGAAACCGGTTTCCTGCAAACATTTTTTTGGGCATTTTCCTTGGAGTATTTTTATATATTTTCAAACCCTATATTATTATATTAAGATACTAAGGTGTTCTAGCCTCGAAAACCACCCATAGGCTCGGGTTTGGTTTTATAACCTATTTAATATTATTTTCTCATTCTTAAAATAATATGTTAATATTATTCTCAAACCGTGACTCCAATAAAATAATATATTTATTTTATTTTCAACCCGTGACTCCAATAAAATAATATATTTATTTTATTTTCAACCCGTGACACTAACTAAAAATAATATATATTCTTATATTTTTTTTCCACGTTTATAAACTTTATGAAACGTTCTAAACTATTAAATAATATAATTATTTATATTATTTACCCTCGGTTTTATGTTCGAATAAAAATAATATACTTTTGCCACACAAATGATTATTTTAATCTTACAAACTTAAAAATAATATATCTAGTTATATTATTTTCCTAAACCATTTTAAATGGTACAACCGCCTGAATATTTATTTACTAATATTATTCGCAATCAGAAATTCCCTACGTTATCATCGTATCGTACCACGAATCTAGAAGTTCCTTCATGTCACGAGGACCTAACAATTCTTCCTACTCTTTGACCCAAGCATCCAGACTGTCTTTGTCATATTCAGAACTTTCCTCCCCCTTTTTGGTTGCATCAGTGCATATAATTTGGTCTGTTTGAGTCCCCACTGATACAAGGGAAGGAGTAGTCATGGTGGGGCATCTGTGGGACTCATGCATAGAGACTTGATGCCTTAGTTTAGACAATTCAGCCTCTAGCAGAGCTACCCTTTCCGTCAAGTCTAAATTTTCAAGTTTCAGTCTGTCCTCATCCACAGATGTGGAATCCTTAGAACAAGATGGGGCCTTAGGCCTTGCCTCTGCCTCCCCATCACCCTGGTTTTCTTGGCTCCTGGGATTCCTCTCAGTGAAAAGTGTTTCAAAAGAAACATCCTCACCTTGAATTGCCATGGTTGGGGTCTTAGTGATGTTGTTACTGTCCTCCTAGTTAATTGATGGACCAGAAGTAGTGACAGCCCCTTCCATATTCACTCTATCAATACTCCCAGAGTGAACCTTCTCAAGTGATGAACTTGGGTTGGGTACATTGGCAGCCAAATCAATCAGTACCTCCTTTGATGGTGGCATTTGGAGAAGGTACATCATCTTGACTAGGTGCATCTGCACTAAAGTTCAAAGAAGAAACGAAATGTATGGGCTCAGGGGGATTCTCTATAGACTCGAGATTTAGTCCTGATCCTAAAAGGGATCCTTCCAAGGAAGTCTCCCTAGTGTTGTGGCTATCCCTTATGATATTCTCATCAGAGTGTTGTGACTCTAGATGAGGGCTTTTAGGTTGGGATTGGGCCTCTTAGCTAAGAATAGAAGGATTCTTCTTGCTCTTCTTTCTCTTCCTGGTATACCTTGCCTCAACTGGGGCCCTTTGTTTCGGTTGGGCTTGAAGTACAAGGGTAAGTATTTATTGTACCTGTGCACCCTCAGTAGGTTGCATAGGGGTTCGATCAATGGAAGGAGATGTTATCTCGGGCTTTGAAGTAGAGGGTGTGGGAACAGTATCAGCTGGGACTGCTGAACTGTCACATTAGGTACTTTGTATGTTTAACATTGTAGGTAACAACGGAACATTGACCCCTGAGAACTTTTCTGAAACAGTTTTCATGCTTTTGAAAATGTTGTTTTTATGTGACCCAACAATGTAGATTCTTGCAGATTTTGAAACATGTTTTAGTTCACCATTAAAAACTTCCTGCAAGAACCTAGGGTACATGTAAAAGGCTTGTTTTGCCCCTTCTTGAAGGTTATATCTCAAACCTTTAAAGATTAAATGAGAGAAATTGAAGGGCAAGCCATTTACCACTCCATGGACAACAGATGCAAGTCCAGAGTTGATTTGATGCCATCCACTTCTCTTTTGGTATAGGTACTTCCATGGTGGACCCAACAGGGCTTTCGCTATTGTGAACTCTTGTTGTTTTCCAGTGTACCCAATAGATACAAAGGTTCTCATGTAATCAGCCTATGGGTATGAGTTTGCACTTCCTTCATCTTGAAGCTTGAGGTGTTTTCTTAGAGTTTCTTTAGTGACAGTGATGTCCTTGCTGTATACCTTGGCTTTGATTTGGGGAATCCCCTGTTCAATGGAGTAGGAGGCGAAGTTCTAGAAATATTCCATATGTGATATGTAGACTGTTGGGTTGACGGTTAGAGGAAAGTGTATTTTTGATCCACATAGGAAGTCGATCATGTCATCAAAGCCTTCAGATTTCTTTCCCTTTACCAGGTATGCCACAAGGTTGTGGTATGTTGAAAATTTATCATCAGGATTGTTAATATCATGGTTTGCCATCATGATGATGAGTGGCGGGAAGTTTTTGAAAGGTTATGGGTACAGGAAGCTATGATTGCTTGAGTGCGGGGGAGAAAAGATGAAGAGTTAGGTAAGAATTGAATGTGATGGGGTGAAGGAGGGAATTTGATTTTGTTATAACGGAAGGGTTTGAGGGGATTGAGCAACGGTCACTTGTACCGTACAAAAGTAAGCGGCGTAGGTATGGCAACTATAGTAACACTTTACTTTTGTTGTTTAAAGCTGTGCTACACTGTAGCAGTCATGGCAAAGACTAACAATGATTTTTTTACAGCGGGTAAAAGTTAATTTGAACCAATTTTACCCATCCGAAGAAAGATTGGTTGCTGCTGATGGTTATGTCTATCATCAGCAAACTTAGTTGCTGCTGATGGATATAATGGTCTGCAGCAAAAAGTGTTGTTGCTGATTGCCTTAAAGTTATCCGCAACAAACATGTTCCTGTGGATGGCCTAAAGTAATCAGCAGCAAAGGCTTTTGCTGCTGATAACTAAACCTATCAGCAGCAAAAGTGTTTTCCTGCTGACAGATGAAGTTATCAAAAATGACTCAAAATATATTTGAATTTTCAAGAGGATTTTATTAAAAACAACAAGGAAAACAAACACATTTTTATTATTCTAATTTTAGAGAAGGATTTTAGTCAAAGTTCATCATACTAGTGGATTCAACTAGATATTTAAATCTAGCTTCATCAAAGGCTTTAGTGAATAAGTCAGCATATTGCTCATTGGTATGAACTTTGGTTAAAATAATTCTCCTTTTCTCAACTTGATCTCTAATGAAATGATACCTGATGTCAATGTGTTTCGTCTTGGAGTGTTACACATGATTGTTGGTAATTGAGATAGCACTCTTATTGTCAATATGAATAGGAGTTGTCATGAATGTCACTCCATAGTCCAGCATTTGATTTTGAATCCAAATCCTTGAGCACAGCAACTTGAAGCTGTAATGTATTCTACTTCTGATGTTGATGTTGATACACATGTCTGCTTCTTGCATTGCCAAGAGATAAGTCTTCCTCCCAGAAATTTCATCCTCCAGATGTGGACTTCTTGTCCAAGTTGCAGCCTCCATAGTCACTGTCAGTATATGTATACAGATTGAATTTTCCATTTTTGGAGTACCATAGCCCCAATATTGGAGCTCCCTTCAGGTACCTAAAAATTCTCTTGACATCTTGGAGATGTGAAGTCTTTGGAGCTGCTTGAAATCTTACACATAAGCACATTACAAACATGATATATGGTCTGGACGCAGTCAGATACATGAGTGATCCAATCATTGCCTGTACTGATGTTGATCAGTGTCTTGACCATTTTTTGTTTGGGGACAATTGATGGTGCACTTGAATTGGAGTTCTTGCAGTAGTGCAGTCAACCAACTTGAATCTTTCCAAGATGCTTTTGACATATTTGGATTGGCTGATGAAAATTCCATTTGGAACTTGTTTGACTTGGAGACCCAGGAAGAAATTTAGTTCACCAATTGAACTCATTTCAAACTTTGAATGCATGAGGGTCTCAAAGTCTTTGCATAACTTTTTCTTTGTTGATCTAAAGATAATTTCATCTACATAGATTTGTACTAGGAGAATCTCTCCCCCTTCATCTTTGATAAACAAAGTCTGATCAATAGCACCTCTTCTGAAATTGTTGCTGAGTAGATATCCTGATAAAGTTTCATACCAGACTCTTGGGGCTTGATGTAAACCATATAGAGCTTTGTCTAATTTAAACACCTTGTCAAGATGTGAAGGATCAACAAAGCCAGGTGGTTGTCTAACATAGACTTCCTCACCAATCTTCTCATAGAGAAAATCACTCTTGACATCCATCTGATAAACAGTGAAGCTCTTGGATGCAGCATATGCTAGGAAGATTCGGATTGCCTCCAGCCTGGCAACAGGTGCAAATACCTCACATAATCAATTCCCTCTTCCTTAGTGTAGCCTTGAGCTATAAGTCTTTCTTTATTCTTGATCACAATCCCTCTTTCATCTTGTTTGTTCCTGAAGACCCACCTTGTGCCTATAGCAGTTTGACCAGGCGGCAGATCAACTAGTGTCCACACTTCTTGTCTCTTGAATTGCAGCAACTCTTCTTGTATTGCTTCAATCATGCTACTGTGCTGCACGACGTCATCTATTTTCTTTGGTTCAACTTGAGGCAGAAAGCAGGAGTAAAGATATATATTTGCTTCATCAGACGTTCTTCTTGTCTAAACTCCTTTTTGAACTAGTCCAATGACATTCTCTAGAGGATGTTTTTTGTTGATTCTTTGGGTTGGAACAACATCCAGTTGTATTCCTTGGTCAAGATTGCTGTGGTTCTGATCATCAATATCACCAAAGGAGTTTGCAAATGTATCTTCAACAACATCAAATACAATACCCTCATCTGCAGCAGGTGCCTCTATATCAGCTGCAGAATGATCAATGGTTTCATTTGGATCATCATGGTTAAAGAGATGGCTGCTTGTAACATTTGAGCTGCTTGTTCTGGCTTCACTAGCTTCAATGGCATTGACAATAGAAGGAGGATCAATGGACGGTCTTTTGATTCTAATGGATGGACCATTGAAACCTAATCTATAGTCATCATTTGAGGAAGTGGCTTGTTCTTGTGAAGATGAAGACTCCATTTTTGAGAAGATGAGATGCTCAAATACTTGAGAGAAGGAGTCTATATCAAACAACCTGTCTGGCCCTTTTCCTTGTTCACATGGAATATGTTCCCTACATTCCACATTTGCTGATTCTTCAATGATTCTTGTTCTAGTGTTGAATACTTTGTAGGCTTTGGATTGAGAGGAATAGCCCACAAAGTATCCTTCATCAGATTTGGCACCAAATTTTGGAAGAACTCCACTGGTAATAAGAATAGTACATGGGCATCTAAAAGGTTTCAGAAAGCCAATGTAGGGAACTCTATTGAACCACAATTCATAAGGTGTTTTGTTGAGAGGTTTGGCAATGAGAACTCTATTTTGAACATAGCAGGATATACTAACTGCCTTAGCCCAGAATGTGAGAGGCAGCTTTGAGTCAACTAACATGGATCTGGCAGACTTAAATTAGAGTTCTATTTCTTCTTTCAGCAACCCCATTTTGTTAAGGGGTTCTTGGAGCACTGTATTGTCTTTGGATACCTATGCTCTCACAAAAACAGTTCAAGGTTTGATTTTTGAACTCTGTACCTTGATCACACCTTATTGTTTTGACTTTTTGACTTCTTTGATTCAAAACCCTAAGAATGAAGGATTTAAGAATCTTAGCAGTTTCATCTTTTGTTCTCAAGAAGTATACCTATGAGAATCTGGTATAGTCATCAGTAATCACCAGACAATATGACTTCTTGGCCATAGACATGACATTTGTAGGACCAAAAAGATCCATATGCAGTAGCTGTAGTTGTCATTAGAATTGAGTGTCTTGGGCTTGTGAGAACTATTGTGTTGCTTCCCCTTCAAACATGCCAATGATCTTCAAGTTGGAATTCTTTATCAGGTAGTCCTCTGACTAGATTTCCTTTGACCAACCTATTGATGGTTTTTGACATTCACATGACTCAATCTCCTATGCCCTAGAGCAGATTCATCAACTGATGCTTTGGATAGAAAGCAAGATACACTACCAGATGGTGTAATCTTGTTCATATGAAGCACATAGAGATTGTCGTTTATTTGAGCAGTTAACAAGGTCTTCTCTGGAGGAGGTTTGCTTAGCCCATGGGATAGAACAAAGCATTCTTCATGTGTGAAAAGCATCCAATGCTTCTGATCATAGATCTGTGATACACTCATGAGATTAAACTTTTATTCTTTATCATATTTCAGTCTTTCAACGCTCATCCTTTCATTGGACACAGTTCCTTATCCAGTAATAGTCCCTCCCTTTGAATTACTCCCAAATGAAACATATATACCATAAAAGTTTCTGAAGTCTGAGAGGATGGACCTATTACAAATCATGTGCCTGGAACAACCACGGTCTACGACCTAGGTGTTATCCTTGTTACCTGGTTGTTCCTGCACATGAGAGAGTTCTAGTTAGAAAGGGGGACCCAAGAACTTGCAGACATGGGTGGGACTTTTGACTTAAGAATAAGATCATCAGCAGGCTGGCATTCAATGATCCAGATGATGTAAGATTGTTGAGATTTTGGGGGGTTTTGCAACAACAACATGTCTTGGTGGAGAAATGGAATTTCTGAACTGATTTGATCTTGCTTCATAGCTTCTTACTTTCTTTTTTTGTTGGTTTTCTCAAAAGCTTGTTGCTTGCGGTTTCTTTGCTGCTGAAGGTAATAAAAGCAGGTACTTGCTGTATGATTGTATTTTCCACAAAGAAAACATGATTTTGCAATCTTGTCTCTTTGAAAGTACACGTAGTCCTTTCTTCTAAATAGATCTTTGAAATTCCAGGGATGATTTTTGTTGTATTCATAGGTGGCTTCATCCAATGTCTTCTGAACATATGGCATTCTTTCTCTAGGTGAATGACAGATGTCAAATACTTTCTTTGCAGGGTTGAAGTTGGAGGATGTTGAGGATTGTCCTTTTTCAATGATTAACTTTCTTCCTTGAGGAGGAAAGCTGATATTGATTTGTTTGGTGGGTTGTGTCACTAGTATGGATGGAATGAAGGGACTTGAAAAGTTGGTTTGAATCACTTTCCTAGATTTGGTGGTTTCCAGAATTACTTCATTTGTGGGAAGTAAATGGGTATCATAGTTTTCAGATGAGCCTGAGTATGTGGAATCAGACTCAGTGGAAGTACTGCATTCTTGCACAACAATGTCTTCCTTAGAAGGATCAAGGTTTCGGTTTGCATGGTCAATATTGTTTAGCTTGAAGTTAGGTTCATGTATGGCTACATAATCAGTGGGTGGTGGTACAAATTTGTACTATTCAGCTTGGTACCCAAGACCAGCAGTCACCTTTTCATGGATTTGAGCATCTAACAATCTTTGGAGCTTTTTGGATGCAAACTCGAACTTATCAACATGAACCTTTTGATCTGCCAGCTCAGCTCTTGAAGCTTTTATCTTAACCAATAGATCATTAATCTGAGTTTCAAGATTAGTTAGTTCATGTTTTAATGATGAAATCTCTTTCTTTAGGTAGTTAATCTTTTCTTTATAACTGTTTTCAACCTTTTTGAATTCATACTTCATTTGATGAAATTCTTCATTTTGATCTATTAGGTTTTGGTTATGCTTTCTATATCCCAAAACTTATCAATGCAAGCTTGAGAGCAAAGATGTTCATATACCTGAGGTGGGATCTCTGTGGTGTCTGCCATGAGAGCTTGGTTATTAGCAGATATTTCTTCACATTGAAAGCTCATGTCAAACTCAGTTGATCTAGCCTGTTGAGTTGCACTAGCAGCAGTTTGAGCACGTTGAGTGTTTTGACCTGCTTAACCTTGTTGAGCCTGTCTTGGTTGTGCAGCAGCTGGGTTTACTTTTGGTGCTTTGCATTCTCTAGCAAAATGACCAAGTTGGTTGCAATTGTAGCATCTTAACTTGCTTTTGTCCAAACCAACTCCGGTGTTTGAACTATTTCTAGGAATTGGTCTTCCAGTTCTAGAGTAGAACTTTTTTGCTCTGAGAGACAACATGGCATAAGAATGTTGTATATCCATCTCTTCTAAGTCATCTGGATGAAAGTACTCCAGATCTTCCTTGATAAACGACATTTTGCTTGGGTATCAGAAACAAAGGCAGCAGGGTTAGGATTTTGAGGAGGAGCTTCCAGAAGGAAGGGAGAATGTGAGTTTGCTTAATCTGAGAGCCAAGGTTCTGATACCACATGTAGAATCGATGTATGACAAGATGGTTCTGTTTAGTTGATATTGACGAAAACAATAACAACTATGAAATGCAACAAGAAACACTGAGAATACTGATAAATGCAAATTGTATTACTCTTCAATGTTAACAAGTTACAGAGAAACTCTAAGGAAGCATGCATACAAATGAAGAGAAACAATACATATAAAGGGAACTTAGAATCAATACAGACCCTTGATTCTAAGGATCAGATCAAACACAAACCGTTTATCTTGTACAGAAAAAAGCTACACTACAATTGGAGGACAAGAAAAAGACAAATGCAGCAAAAGGACAACTGCAAAACAAAAGTCAGTGTTGCAACAAAAAGACAACTTAGGAAACTTTGCAGGGGCAATACGAAGTAGGAGCATTGTCTCTTGTCATCTGCACCAATAACAATCCTTCTGTTAATAAGGTGTGTCAGTGTTGCAGCAAAAGGTGTCAGTAGTAAAGTCAAAGCTGCTGATGATTTTCCTATCAGCATCATCAATGTTTGATGCTGCTGAGAAGCCTATTAGCAGCAACTTTGGACTTCAACAGCTAAAGCCTATCCGCAACATAGTTGTAGATCAGCAACAATGTTTAACTATCCGTAGCATAAGCACTTATCTGCAGCAACTTGATCAATGGCAACTTTGTAGAGTCTGCATCATCCATACTTAGAGAACTTCTGTAGCCACCAGACTTTGTCTTTACACAATTTAACACATAAAGTAGCAAGTAGTAAGTAGCATGTAACATAGCATAAAATGGGCATCCTAAGGTTATAGTCTAGGTCATTGGTTTCTAATAACCTAATTCCCTATAACCATGGCTCTGTTACCAATTTGTCACACCCCAACCAACGGCAGAATACATCGAGGCGGGACATGGAGACTGTTCATAAGCACATGATCAACTAAATTTCATATGTTTACTAAATCAAGATATCATTACATAAGTTCAATCAAACAACCAAATCAAAATACATCAAATTGTTCTAGTTATTATTCAAAGTAGGTCCTCAATCCTAAGTGAAGCATCTTGCATATGATCTCAAATATTAACACCTGAAATATGATGAAAACAAGGTCAACTAAAAATAGTTGGTGAGCATACATAGGTTTTGACACCACAAATAGTTCTCAAATGTTGTGTACAATTCACATGTAACATGCTATAATAAGGCAATTATGGAGAATCACTATAGTAAACCGGTGCACAATCAAACATTGTGACATGAAGGGCATAACATTCAATGATATCCAAATGTATGGTTGGCAACAATCACCCTACCTAGGTGGGTTTGTCAAATGCAATAGATCTACCATTGTTAACGTTGTCTTGTACGGAGTTAATGATTGTACTTGTCATGTATATAGTTTAGCTCATACTATTCAAGCATAAGGCACAAACTACACACATGTTCATGATGATGGAATTTTATAAATTGCAAATAGTTTGAATAAAATCATGTTTCACCCAAAATATGTAAAAATATAAAATGGGGCTATGTAAACTCACATTACAGTCAGTAGCTTGATAGTCACACGAATAAGTTGTTGTTGCATAAATGTCTAGCTAACCACAAGATTAACCTATGTTTGATGATATAAGTGTATCATTAATTTGCTCAAATGATTAAAGGAATCCTAATGTGGAAAGGTATGGATGTGGGTGCCCATGATAGTGAAATATTTATTTGAGCCTCAAATTATGAAATTCTTTGATAAAAGGTATGAGTGTATGAATAAATGTATCAATGAATAGTTAGGGTTCTCTAGTAAATAGATGCATAAATAGTGTAACATCCCAAAAATAGTAAATAAGTAATTAATAACGCGATAGAGATTTAATCATCAAAAATGAGAAAAAAAATGGATGGGCTTGGGCTCGGCTCCAATGGGCCGAGGGAAGCCCAGGTATATAAGGGCTAAGACAGCCTTGAATCTCTCATATCTTCCATAATTTACAATCTAGAGAGAGAAAGGAGAGCTCGGGCCTAGAGAGAGAAAGTTGACGGATCGACCTGGAATTGAAGGAGCATGTTACTATTGAGCTCGTGAGCAAAACCTCCGAGTCAGAATCACAATCCAGGTAACGATTCGACCTTAAACTGAGTTTTTCTTCATTTTGGGGTTTTTCGGGTTTTAGCAAATAGGAAACGTTTTTATGGATGAAACTTGAAAATAAGCTTAGAACTAGCATCTAGAATGAAAACCGCACATTTTGATCAATGAAAATTGTATGATTGGCATGATCAGGTTAGCATGCAAGAATTTCGGACTTGTTCAGGAAACAGGTCTTGCGTACTTATCAAGTACGCAAGAAGGATGTCCTGCGTACTTATCAAGTATGCATGAGGAAGATCCTACGTACTTATCAAGTACGCAGGAGGAAGATCATGCGTGCTTATCAAGTACGCAAGAAGAATGTTCTGCGCACTTGTCAAGTACGCATGAACCAGGCCCTGCGCACTTGCCAAGTGCGCAGACATCAGGCTAGACAATGAAGTCAGTATGTTCGCCTAATTCAGTATGATTAAACCATTAGAGTCGGGATTGGGTCTGATGTGTATTTAACTACCTAATTCAGATCGTACGTGACGTTGTTGGGCCTTTGTTTAGGACAACCAAGACTAGCTTATCAGGTGAGTTCTATGTGCCCTCTTCTATGTTATGTGCAAATCATTTTAAATGTTTTGGGGCTGAAGTGTATACACTAAATGAATAAATTATATGAATGCCAATGTGATCATACATGATATACTAATATGTATTTATATATATATGTATGAAAATGAATTATAAACAAAGAATGAAACGTATGTTTACAAAGAATGAATGAAAGAATGGCATAACGTAAATAAATGAAATCTTGCTTTATAATTATATATATTGCATGTTATGAATGTATGTATACGTTATGGATGGAAACGAAGCTAACGGCTACTTCTGTAGACGGACGATCACGCGACTATTTTGCAACCGGGAAAAGTACGTTCCTTCGCAAGCTAGGACGTAATAAAAAAAGGGCATTAATGGGCGGTCGAAGTAAATGCTTTAATAGTATAACGGTTGCATAAACAATAGTTCACGTGGGAAACGGATACCTTTGGGCAGACGGGCGAATATGACAGACTACGACGGTAGGACGGTTAAGACGGGCGACTGAAGGTTGGTCGGACGGAAGTTAAGTTGGACGGTTTCTAGGACCGGAGGAGTAAAAGGGCTACGACGGTAGCTTAAGGGCGTATGTCTTTGTGATATACGCAGTAAAAGACGGGTTGATCACCCTTATGTGTATGACCAATGAATGTTAAGGAAAGTAAAGGTGAATGCATATCTATGTAATCACATAAGAATATTGAAAGAAAAGAAAAAGCTATGAATACGTGTTTATATAAATGTATATATAATTATGCATACTTATAAAGAAAAGAATGTTCATACTTAATCGTTTTAAACTAGAACTCACCAGCGTTAGCTGACTTTTAGTATACATTTCAGGTAAAGAAAGGAAGGGTTGTGCGAAGGCGTGATGGTTACCCGGCAAGCGACTCACATCCCACTCTTGATTGTTAATTAAAACTGTTGTGTTTTTCATTGTTAAGACTTCCGCTGTTATGTCATGTATTTGAATGATGTTTGTTTTTGCTACTCTCGAATTTTTTTAATTTAAGTTACCCGGGAAAGGGGCCTTACAAGTTGGTATCAGAGCAATAGTTTGAGAGATTCAGACATCGCTAAATGTCTAGACTCAAACTGATTTTGGGACCAACGTACGGATGTCAGTATGGGTAACCAACGCCAACACGATAAATAAGTACTAAAGTTAATATACTTGGATAAGAATAGGTACCTTAACTTAGAACAAATAGATGTCAATGTCACAACCGATTTGAAGAGTTTTGAACCCGAAAAGCAATGTAAATTAGTAATCACAAACCGGTCACTATAATTAAAAATTCACATTGCTCGTACTGTTCTAAAACTATGATCTGAAGGAAAGGCATTGATGTATTCCCTATATAACTATCAGGAAACTAGGAAATATGGCTGGAGGAGGAAGAACAGGACGCTGAGGCAGACGCACTGGTCGAGTAGGTAGACCTCCATTGAATCAAAGACATGAAGAAGAATAGAGTGTGCACGCAGAACACACTGAGAGTGTGCACGAAACAGATGTGACCCTAATTGGGAACGACAATCAAGGGCCTCTACAGTTGGAACCCGAGGTCAGGGATGCTATTGCCCGCGAAGTTGTACTCACTCTGAAGAAAGTATTGCCTGGTCTACTATCCGAGGCATTACAGAAAAGTAGAGAGGAGGATGAAGGAGACCATGAAGAGAAAGTGTATGACAGTGATGGGGATGAAGTGAATGTGAGATCAAACAATCGTGGGTGTACTTACAAAGGTTTCAAGGACGGAGACCCACCCAAGTTTGATGGTAACAAGGATTCGGTGTTTACGTTCGAATGGATTGAGAGGATGAACGCTGTAATCAACATCAGCGAGTGTCGACCAGACCAGGCGGTTAAATATGTTGCTCATTCTTTCACCAATGAAGCACTAGGTTGGTGGAGAAACATTCAGAGAACAAAGTCGCCAAACGCTCTTGCCAGAATGACATGGGAAGACCTGAAAAAACTCATAATCCAAAAGTTCTGCCCACAGAACAAGATTGATCGTGTGGAGAATGTGTTCCTAAACTTCAAGGCTGGCAACAAGTCTCATCACCAGTATACTTCAAGATTCAACGAGCTGGCCCAACTGGTACCACACTTGGTGGAAACTGAAGACCGTCTGATCAAATACTATGTCAAGGGTCTGCCGCAAAGGGTCCGAGTGCATGTGAAAGCTAACCTACCCTCGACCTTCTAGTCAGTAGTGAATCTCAGCCGAATCGTCTATGACGATTATGCAAATGAGGACCCGACACCTGAGACACAAAAGAGGAAGTGGGAGAACCTGTCTAAAGGCACCGGAAAAGGGAATGTAGCAACTGAAATTAAGAAACCAAGGTCGGATGAATATTAAACTTGTAAGAAATGTGGAAGGCAACATCTTGGCAAGTGCCGGATCGGCACCACCACATGCTATAAGTGCGGGAAACCGGGGCACTTCTCCCGAGAATGCGTAAAAAACGTCCAGTGTCAAGTATGTGGATTGTTTGGACATCTGGCAAAGAACTGTAGGAAGGCCAGACAATCTGGTTCGGGAAAAGAGAGGGAACAGGAACAACAAAAGGCAAGGACTCGGGCCTATGCCTTAACTAAGGAAGAAGCAAGAGGAAACCCTGTAGGTCCTCATGGCACTTCTACAGATCGTTCTCGTGATAAGACGTGTCGTTAACTCGGAGTGCGGAATCCACCGAATCAACGATTGCATTCACAAAAGACAATAAAGACAATCAAGTAAATAAACTTCATGCTTGTATTCCATTTCACAATAGAGTTTACAGACTCAATCTAATCAATTATGTTCTGTCTTGTATCTCCTCTACAGACTGACTCTGTAAACATCTATATATAGACTATTGATCTGCATTAGGTGAACTTAACAAGTTCGCCTCTAACAGACTAAGCGAACTTAACAAGTTCGCCTCTGTTAGACTAGTCGAACTTAACAAGTTCGCCTCTAGCAACTTGTATAAAAACACTTAGAACATTAATACATTACAAAAACATAAAGACATAAGATCTAAACTATTATAAAGCTTTTTTCATTACAAACTATGTCCTAACAGACTCCCCCTTGACAATAGCTTGATCTTTAGTCTTATGTCTTCATGATGAGCTCTTCCAATTATCCGGCAATCTGCTTCCTGCATGCACTCCATATCTTCTACATATCTCCAACACTCACTTGTACTGCAACCCTTGTTCTTTCCATTCATCAGTGAACATGATTTCATTCTTTCTCAGCGTTCTCTGATCTTTCTTTGAAAAATTGATAAGGTTCATTGCATCATAAAAACATACAATGACCTTATTCTCTCTGTCTTCAATCCTTGCTTCACCAGTATTAACATCAACATACCACCATTTCATATTCCCAAGGAAGTCTTGAGGAATCTTCTTTAATGGTATCCTATGTACAGCACGTACTGGTCTGAATTTGTACTTCCAGAATACTTTCCCAGTTTTGTGATTTGTGTTCTTCACTCTCTTTCCTCTTTGAGGCTTTAGCCTTTCATACTTTCCCGAACTACCTTCTCTTTTTATCAGATTTGCTATCACATCAGCTAATCCAAACTTTGCTCTATTAATAAGTGGCTTTGAAGATAGACCATTCATTTCACACCTTAGCAAGGTATTGAAATACTTGATCCTCGGCTTTAAGTACTGAACACCATCAGATCTTTTAATAGCAAACAGTTTTATGTCATTGTCATAAAACCAGCTTATAATTCTTCCTACACACCTCTCTTTATTCACATAATTTTCTTTCTGAGCAGGTTGTGCTGGAGACTTGGGTAGCACCTTCATCCAACTATTCACTACTTCTCTCCACTGTTCTCTGGTCATACCTGTATTTCTGTACATCACAGGTTCTTCATTCATCTTTAGAGACTCGGTGTGAGTAGCATTGGCTTCAGCATCTGGATTGGATTGAATATTTTCTTCATCAGTATCAATCTTAGAATCAACAGTATCTTCAGGCAGTGTGATGTCTTCAAATGAGTCCATAGAATCTGTTGCTCCTTCATAATTAAACTCAGGAATAACATCATCTTGGATGAAGTTATAAGGGACATTAAGACCATCACAGCCTTCATAAATCACTTTGTCTTGACTCTTCTCAATCTCTATCTCTACTATCTCCCCTTCTTCTATCTCAGTATCTGACACATCATCTTCTATGTCATTGAATAATTCATCTATGTCATCAAGACATGCTATCTTTTTAGCTTCTTCCTCCTCAGACTCAGCAAAGAACTCCAATAACAAGACTTCTTCGTCATTAACTCCAGAAGTATCTTTGTTTCCATCAATTGATTGTGACGTCGACTCCCCCTGAAATTTAGAAATAGGATCAACGTCAGCGTATTGACGATCACCCTCAATATTACCCGAAGGATCATTGTCTTCATCATCATGTCGTTGAATAGACTCATTATGACATGCATCACGTATCCTTAACTCCCCCTGAGTGTCAAGACGCTCAACAAGCTTGGATACTAATGCTTGCATAGCAGCAATCTGTGAAGCTTGAGTCTGGATTACCAGCTCTCGTTGAGTATCATTAGATACAAGAGTATCCACCTAGGTTTGTAAGGCAAGCACTTGTGATTCAAGGAAAGTAATCCTTTCAGAATCAGAAGGCTTAGACGGACCAACTGATGATTAAGGAACAGAAGTACTGGGAGTAGGAATCACTGGAGGAACAGGAGTGTGAACAGGAGATTGTTCCTTAGAGCTTGGAGGTGTGACAATTAATGAAGCGACAAAAGTAGCATCTTCAACACCTTGTGAAGATTGTGCAGCAGCAATTGAAGCAGCCATAAGCTTTGGAGCTTTAGGATCCGGATTAAAATCACTATCCGAACTCTCATCTATTAACGTTCTTTTACCAAGTACTGATCCGGAAGGAGGATCCCGAACAGACTTTCGTCGTTGTCTTCTGGCTATAGATTTAAGGCGTTTGCCAGCATGAGCCAAAGGTACACGAGCCAAACGTTCATAATGACCTAAAGAAAAATCTCTAGACTCATCAGAATCGGTATCTTCAGAAATAGGTAGGATTGTATCACTTGAGCTAGAACTCGACTCATTCTTAGTCACCACATTCCCTTCAGCTTCATGAATGGGCGAGTTCATAGCATCATCAACAAAATCATCCATATCCATTCCTAGATCTTGTTCATGTTCATGAACGACCTCTTCTAGAACAGGCTCATTTACAGGTATATCAACCTGAGCTTGTGGAATTGGAACTTGTTCTGGAATAGGAATTTGTGGTTGTACGGGAACATGTTGTTATTGAGCTTGATGTTGTGGAACTTGTACTTGTGGAATAGGTTGTTGTTGTTGTAGTTGAACATTTTGACCTTGAGCTAACTCATTAGGATGAAACCAGTTATCATTTGGTGGTTCAACATAATCAGGATTGATTAAGTGACCAAAAAATGGAGCATGTACTGGAATCAATGCTTGATTCTGTTGTTTCACCGTAGTGCAATCCGTAAAGATATGCTTAGACATCGGCGTCAAAGTTAATCTTATAGGATGCTGTGGGAGATCAGGAAGAATATGATTTAGAATCATATGAATAAACCTTGGATACATCAAAAATCCTTGACCTTCAGCCGGAGTAATTTTCATGACCATCTCCCTATAGATATATCTTGCAAAATTGAATCGTTTATTTAATGTCAAAGCTACCATTGCAGCTTGTAAAGCGGTCTTTAACCCATCAGTACCAGCTTTACGAGGAGAGAGACACTGAATAATCACGTGCATGAAGTATCTCCATTCTCCCACCAAACCACCTTTACGTGCCTGAGTATCATTTGGGCATCCACGATAACCCATTCTTTGAAAGCATCCCATGATCAAAGGATTAGGATAGGATATAGGATCTTCTGCTGCACCACCTAATGCAAGAGCTGCACAAATAGTGTCTTCAGATATAGCAAACTTAGTATTGTTGACTGTGGCACGAAGAACGTGAGGTTCTACGTCAGTGTCTGAATGTACGGTGTCCCAGAACTGTTGAATATACACCAGACTGATGTATGGATCAACAGATAAGGCAACACTTAGTCATGAGCGGTTTTGAAATCCTATAATTCCTTGAAAGTGTATGTTCTCTGACATGTTAGGATCTAACAATGCCACCTGGTTGTGCTTGTATTCAACACGACGAGCCATCTGAAAAATATTTGGACAACAAACACATATTAGACAAATAACAAAACACAAACATTATGAACAACAAATTTGCAACAAAAATCAAAACAACAAAAACAAAAAATTAAATAAAATTCAAACAAAAAAAATCACAAGTCCAAACCTTCTCTGACCCCTAGGCGAACTTAATAAGTTCGCTTAGTGTTTCAAGAGGCGAACTTATTAAGTTCGTCTGGACAAGTTCGCCTGAACCGTCTATCGTTTCGAATTCAACCCAGAAATCAAAATCTTTCAATTTGTGTTAAAATCAAGAAATAACAATTGCAAACCCGTCGAATAGTACCACGAAGTTAATATCCATAAACAATTTCAAGATTTAACACTGGAATAGCCTTAATTTTGGGCAAAAACAACTCGGGATTATAACCGAGACAAAAACTTGATTTTCTCTCGATTTATCGAACAAAATTCAATGAAAATATCTTGGTTAGATTCACAATCCAATTTCGATTTAGAATGACCAGATTAACAACACAACAACCACTGAATTTGAAATCTCAAAAAAATTTGAACAAGTTCGCTTAACAAACTGAGAAGACGATGAAACTGATAAGTTCGCCTGGTTAAACCCTTATTCAGATTAAGTTCGATTGATTAGGCGAACTTGTTAACTTCGCTTAACAAGCCCTAGACGAACATGCTAAGTTCGCTTCCCCAATTTCAGGCGAACATAATAAGTTCGCTTCACCAGAAGGAGGCGAACATAATGCCTTCAAAACTTTTACCAACTTTCAATCCGTCACGTCTTGAACTTCCGTCAGCAGCATGTATTTGATCCAATCCCGAACAATTTAATAAAAGATTAAAATTTTCATGGAAAATAAAAAACAAAATCTTTTTGAATTTTATCTATACAAACGGAAACTCATATTTTTGGATTTTTATCTGTACAAACGGAAACACATATTTTTGGATTTTTATCTGTATAAACTGAAATCACATATTTTTGAATTTTTATCTGTATAAACTAAAATCACATATTTTTGAATTTTTATCTGTATAAACTGAAATCACATATTTTTGAATGAACATCATGAGTAAGAAGATCATATCAGTATTCGAGTAATTCATCACGCAGTTTAGCAAAAAATCACGGGTAACCTATTCTATGAAACAATCCAACTCATATTGTACTTATGTATCCTTTCCAGAATACGTAACTCATTCAATTTGCATAATATTTTAAATGATACGCGATAAATTTCAAAGTAAATAAGATCAGATTATGAAATTCTCTTGTATTTATACCGAATTTGAAATAAAAAGCATGAATTTTTAAATTTGTCAATATTATATGATTTGAAACTATAAGCGTTTATTCTCCAAATTCATGTGGTTTAGTTCCATTTAGATGAAAAACATCGTGTACCCCACATATATGCCAAACAGAAATATAATTTGCACTATCTTCAAGACATATACAGTTTATGTTAAGATTAGATCAATTTCCAAGATGAAATTATCTCATTTAGCACAAGAATAGAAGCAGATCCCAAAGGATATAAGAATCATGATGATTCTGAATCAGAAGATTCTAATGAATTGGTTGTATAACGTGAATCAACAGATTCAGGTATGAGGATCCAACTATTATCTGGACAAAATTCAATGGATTCAGACTAGATGATGTATCTAACTGATCCAAGGGCGAATATATGTTTCAACAGATTTTGAAAGCATATCTTAGTTCAACAAAACTGTCACACCCCCAAATTCCACTAACGGAGTTTTACCGTTTGGAAGGTGACACACCAGGATCTCAGTCATTAGTTACATCAAACGACACTATATGGGACTTGAAATGCCATAACATAAAAGTTTAGAGTTAATGCTGAAGCTTAAACGTTACAATGAAGTCAAACGTAATTACACGCAACAAGCGTCAATTAATGTAATTAAATAAACTGTTTAAAATATTTGAAATGAATGATATGACAGTAGGACTCCATGCATGTCCGAAGTGCGCAACCTGTGCCAAAACAACCTGAGAAACATGTAAGAAAAAGTGTCAACACGAGGTTGGTGAGTTCACAGGTTTCAAGTTTGCAATATGAGAGTGTTTGCCAGATTATGTATATTCAATATGCATATCTATAGGTAGCTAGCCTATGTTCATGTCTTACTAAAGCGCTCGCAACCGAAGCTGACTGTTTGTTTATTGCCTCCTGCCAGGTCTATCAACTCTGGCAAATGTGAGTAGGCTAACATTTCACCTGTTCGATATCCAATCGAGTTAGCGCGACTAACGCGGGTGGGATTTGTCAAACCCAGTAGTACTTCTTAACATTACCTCGCTAAGATCCATATTAACGGTCCGATATAAGATGAGGACTTTCTGTGATAGTGTGTTACGCTTAGCCTCAACAATGATATCATATAAAGTACCATAATCAAATAGTTGCGTCATGTTTTCTCCCCCAATGGGAAAAACATGTAAAATAATATTTGCTTGCGTACCTGTTTCTCCACCACGGGGAAAACAAGTAAAAGTATGATAGTTGGTGTTCATGTTTGTTTTTTCCTCAACGGGAAAACAAGTAAAATACGTTTGTGTGTAGGCATGTTTCTCCCCCAATAGTAAAACAAGTAAAAAGGGGCCATGAAACTCACCTGTTTGGCGTTGAAGGTAGTTTCACACTAGAAGTAAGTTGGAACCACGAGTGTAAGTCTCAAAAGACCTACGAATGTCCTAAAATTATAAACATATAAATTAGGGACAAGTTGAGATTTGTAACGACGACACGGAATTTAGAACATCTTAACGCTTTCTATGGATTTAAGAGTAGACGAACGTGTCTACGGAAATATATAAATTTCTTAATATAATTATTAAGGGAAAAGCGTTACGTGTCGTGCGTTAATAACGACAAATAAATAAATAAACAAATAAATATATTCGTACGTTATAGTCGTTTACAAAAGTTAGGAAAATAATATAATTTAATATATTATTTTAGATTCGTAAGATTAATAATTAATCATTGGCAAAAATAATAATTTTTATTCGAGCAAATAACGTAAATAAATAATATAACAATTTATATTATTAAATAGTTTAAAACATCACACGAGATATTTAAACAATGGGAAATAATATAAATATATATTATATAGTAATAGGATTCACGAGTTAAAAGTAATATTGGCATATTATTTCATACGAAGTCGGGGTTGAAAATAATATAAATATATTATTTCTAAAGTGGGATTATTAGCAATTATAAGTTATAAAATAAAACCCGAGCCTACGGGTTGTTTTTCGGGTAAAACACTTTAATATAAAATTATATTAATACAACAATTTATTTAGTAATTAAAATAATATTAAAAATCGGATTTAAAAATAAGTGTGGGTGTAGAGACTCGAACCCGGGTCTCTCCCACCACAGCAACACACTCTAACCAGTCCCACCCGCTAGGCTTTCGCAAACAGACCCGAGATAAAATAGGTTTAACAATACGATTTCTGTAATACCTCCCCCCCATACAAGCCGGGATCGATCTTCACTCAAATCCCATTGATTTCGACTCTGACTTGATTCGATTATGCAGGGGTTTTGTTAATCGGGTCATTGAGAATGTTTGTGTGTGTTTAATTTCAGAATCAACAAGTTTCAAATCGTTAAGTCACGTTTTAAGAATCGAACCCTAGAATATAAACTCAGAATCAAATCGATTAAATTGGATGATAAATCTTAATGAAAACATGGGGCTTCTACTATACTGATCATTGCGAGTCTATCTATACACTTTAATTTCATTGAGATTAAGATTAAGGTTAAAACCCCTAAATCGAATTATGAAGAACCCTAGTTTCCGGATCTTGTAAAATTGAGTGTTGTTTGGTTCGATTAACATAGGGTTTTTATTAGACAAAGAATTACGAAGCTAACGATATAATTTAATCGAATTAAAAACGGGTCTAGAATCAAAAGCCCCAACTCGGTTTCATATGAACCCTAGATTCTGGGTTTCGATTAATTCGGTGATATGAGCCCCGATAAGCATAGGGCTTTCATACAGGGAGTAAGAATGAAGATAAGGGTGCGATTAGTTACCAGAAACGTTGACGAGTTGATGGTGATCGACTAAACAAAGTGCCGACGGCTTGCAGTTTAGCTTTCGACGACTCCGGGCTTGAATCCGATTGAATTGGAGCACGCAGAACAACTATAGAGGTGTGGCTAAGGTGCTTCTATGCTTGATTTGTTAAAATGTTGATCGGAATCAACGAATTTGTGGTGTATAACGTGATCGTCGACGGTTACAACTAGGACTCCCACAATTGGGGTTAAACTCGAGTCAATGACGGAATTAACTTCGTAATAATGTACGTAATTGCCATAATCGTTTAATTCGGTTACGAATTCGTAATGATTTCCTGTTAAAGCCGCGAATTTGAGTTAAAATACAAGGGGTTTGACTTTACAAAGTCAAACAGAACTTGAAACTTTCGATTTTTACTTTTTGAGTTAACTAAATCAACTTTGGTTAAATTACAGATTTTACCCTAACAATTTTTGTTCAGATATTGACAGAATCAACCCTGCGGTTAGATTTAACTGGGTTGGTTAACGGGGTTAAGTTTTCTATAGGATTTTTAACGGAATTGCTAACTGAGTTAACCTGAAAAGTCAGGTTGTCACATCATCCCCTAGTTAAAAGAATTTTCGTCCCAAAAGTTAAACAAAATAAATAAAAAATTTCGGATGTCACATCATCCCCTAGTTAAAAGAATTTTCGTCTCGAAAATTAGAATAGTACCTTAAGAGTTTGACACGGAGTGCTTGAACAGATTAGGATATTTACGCATCATCTGATCCTCACGCTCCCACGTGAATTCCGGTCCGCGTTTCGAGTTCCAACGGACTCTAACAATAGGGATTTTACTACGCTTAAGCGTTTTGACCTCCCTATCCATAATTTCAACAGGTTCTTCGATGAAACGCAATTGTTCATCAATGTGTAGTTCCTCAAGAGGAACTGCGAGCGATTCTTCTGCTAGACATTTCTTCAAGTTTGAGATGTGAAAGACGTTGTGTACACCACTAAGTCTTTCGGGTAGGTCCAGCTGATACGCCACTGGCCCGATTCTCTTCAAGATCTTGAATGGTCCAACATAACGAGGATTCAGCTTGCCTCGTTCCCCAAAACGAATGACACCCTTCCAAGGTGAGACTTTTAACAAGACTATATCCCTTACTTGGAATTCTAACGGTTTACGACGCTTATCGGCATAGCTCTTTTGACGATCACGAGCTGCTGCCATACGGTTTCTAATCTGTATGATTTTCTCAGAAGTTTCAAGTACGAGTTTAGGACCTGTAAGTTGACTATCCCCAACTTCAGCCCAACAAATAGGAGAACGACATTTCCGTCCATACAGTGCTTCAAATGGAGCTGCCTTGATGCTAGTATGATAACTGTTGTTGTAGGAGAACTCAACCAATGGTAGGTGAGACTCCCAAGTGTTACCGAAATCAATCACACAAGCCTGTAGCATGTCCTCCAGAGTTTGGATTGTACGTTCCGTTTGGCCATCAGTTTGAGGATGGTATGCTGTGATCATATCTAGACGCGTGCCTAAGGTCTTATGTAACGACTGCCAGAAACGAGAGGTGAATCGTGCATCACGATCCGAAATAATAGAGATTGGCACCCCGTGCCGGGAGACTATTTCTTTCAAGTAAGTACGAGTAAGTTTATCCATTTTGTCGATCTCTTTGATTGCTAAGAAGTGAGCAGATTTTGTTAAATGGTCTACGATCACCCAAATGGTATCACATCCCGTAGGAGTTCGTGGTAATTTCGTGATGAAGTCCATAGATATATGTTCCCATTTCCACATGGGGATTTCTGGTTGCTGGAGAAGACCGGAAGGTTTTTGATATTCAACTTTGACCTTCGCGCAAGTCAGGCACTTGCTCACATAAGTAGCTATATCAGCTTTCATCTTTGGCCACCAATACAGTACCTTTAAATCATGGTACATTTTGTCCGAGCCTGGATGAATAGAGTAACGAGACTTATGAGACTCATCCATGACTAGTTCCCTTAAGTTTCCGAATACTGGAACCCAAATTCGTTCAGCGAAGTAGCGAATACCATCTGATTTTACCTCGAGCTGCGCTTCCATACCGCGTGTACCTTCCAACGGTAGGTTTTCCTCTTTTAAAGCTTCAAGTTGTGCACTTCGAATTTTGTCAGGTAATCTGGGGTGAATAGTAAGCTGTAATGCTCGAACTCGTTTGGTTTTGGTTTCCTTTCGACTTAGAGCATCAGCTACAACATTTGCTTTACCCGGATGGTATTGGATCGCACAGTCGTAATCATTCAAGAGTTCAACCCAACGACGTTGTCTCATGTTCAGCTCTTTCTGTTCGAAGATATGCTGATGACTCTTGTGATCGGTGTAGATGGTGCATTTGGTACCGTACAAGTAATGTCTCCATATCTTAAGAGCGAAGACTACGGCTCCCAACTCTAAGTCATGAGTGGTGTAGTTTCTCTCGTGGACCTTTAGTTGTCGCGAAGCGTATGCGATTACCTTTTCGCGTTGCATTAAGACACAACCCAGACCTTGAATAGATGCATCACAATACACTACAAAATCATCGGTTTCTTCTGGAAGAGCTAAAATAGGTGCGCTGCAGAGTTTCTGTTTAAGATGTTGGAATGCTGACTCTTGGTTATCGCCCCAATTATAGGCTTTACCCTTTTGAGTTAAAGCAGTGAGGGGTTGAGCAATTTTTGAAAATCCTTCGATGATTCGACGGTAATATCCAGCCAATCCAAGAAATTGTCACACCTCAGTCGGAGTCGTCGGTGCTGCCCAATTCTTGATGGCTTCTATCTTTGATGGGTCGACATGTATTCCTTTCTCGTTAACCACATGCCCTAAAAATTGAACTTCCCGGATCCAAAATTCACACTTGGAAAACTTAGCATACAGTTTTTCTCGCTTAAGTAATTCCAAAATCAGGCGTAGGTGTTCCTCATGTTCCTCCTTGTTCTTGGAATAAATGAGAATGTCGTCGGTGAAAACAATAACGAACTGGTCAAGGTAAGGCTTACACACACGGTTCATGAGATCTATGAATACCGCAGGTGCGTTGGTTAACCCGAAAGGCATGACTATGAACTCATAGTTGTCGTACTTAGCTCCTAGCTCTAAAGGCAATCTTAGAGATACTCTTGTCTCGGACTCTCAGTTTATGGTAACCAGACTTAAGGTCTATTTTGGAATAGAAACTTGATCTTGGAGTTGATTAAACAGATCATCTATTCGGGGTAGAGGATAATGATTCTTGATAGTTACTTTGTTCAGCTCACGGTAATCGATGCACATATGGAAAGTCCTGTCTTTCTTCTTGACGAATGGGACTAGAGCTCCCCATGGCGACGAGCTAGGTCGAATGAAACCTTTATCCAACAACTTTGGCAGTCATGTGGATGGTTCTGGTAGCTCACTGGGTGCAAGTATATACGGTGCCCGAGCAATAAGCGCTGCTCCGGGTGTTAGATCGATTTGTAATTTGACTTGACGGTGAAGCTGAAGACCAGGCAAGTCTTCGGGAAATACTTCCGGATAATCACGTACGCTGGGAAAGTCTTTAATCTTCTTCTCCTCAGATGACTGCTCGGCGACGAGAGCCAGAATGTTAGTATGACCTTTAAGTAAACATTTCTGCGCTTTCATGAAGGATATGATGCCTATGACTGCACCACTCCTTTTGCCTTAGACAAAAAAAAAGGGTTTCTCCACTAGGGAGAGGAAAGCAAACATTTTTGTCACAACAGATGGCCTCAGATTGGTTCTTAGATAACCAATTCATACCGACAATAAGGTCGAAACTGCCAAGTGTAACTGGCAGAAGGTCAATGTCAAGTTTATGACTAACCAATACTAGTTTACATCTTGTAAGAATGCGAGTTGTTTCGATTTTCTGAGTGTCTGCTATCTCAATAGTATACTTGGCTTTTAATAAAGTTGGAGCACGACACACTAATATGGAATTTGTGAAATCATGCTGAGACTTCTAGTGAGACCCGCGCTTATAAAGCAAGTGTCAGCCAATGCATAGGCTAAGGAAAGAGGTTCACATGTAGGGAAGAAAGGTCTAATGAGATATAGATATAAGGAGTACAAGGGATAGGACGTCTGTTTAAGTATTCGCGTTCAACTGCTGGCAGGTTAGATTAACTCCCCGTTCCCTAATGTCATTGGAACAACTGGATATGCTGAGATGTAAATCTAATTAGACTAAGGATTAGTCACATGATAAGGTAATAAAGTTAAATGGAATTCATTGTTTGAGTGTAATGAATAACGTGTTAGCTTAGAAAGAGTTCCACAAATTCCGCTTACATACTTGGAGTCGATGAGTTCGCCATGAGGTTCTATGAGGGTTTCAATCAGGATGGATTTATGTGATCACTTTTGGATGAGAGTCTTAATTTCACTAAGACTCTTACATGAGTGAAATCAAATGATGGATCATATGGATGATAGTTCAGTGTGTTCGTAAATACCTTCAATATGATAGTCGCGTCTATCAACTGTTAAACAGGTTTAACGATACCAACTAGTCATTGAGCGGGTTACAAGAACTTCTACTGACAGTGGAAGTTTAAGTTTGTAGATCACTGATTAGGACCATTTATTCACACACTAGGTTTCACCAGGACTTACATGCACCTCAAATTATTATTACGTGTGCACCCGTAATGATAATTTTCTTTGCATGTTCACCCTAGTTCTCCCTATCCTGTGTCATAATGTCCTCTAGTTTGTATTTCCGAATACAGAGTATTGTTAGGGATGATATGTTATCGGAAAGCTTAGTCATTAATCAATAGTTGATCAACTAGGACTCATATCAGGATGAGTAGTTAGAAATCGTTTGATCCGAGTATTCACTCGAGTTGAAACACAATACAAGAATCCAATCCAGTGGATTGTAAATGAGAGCATGAAGCAAATGTGTACACGAAATGCGACTTCAAGAAATGAAACTAATTCATGAATACAAGTTATAGGAAGCAGCAAGGTAGCCTTCCTTTCAACTTAGTCAAGATAGGGTTTGAGTATGCATTGAACTATGCGTTCTCAGATTTGTGTTCGATCTATTCTCAACAGAATATCAACCAAAGACGTGATCCCATGGCTCGGTAAAGTGATGACATCTACGTGCCAATGGATTCAGAAATAATTCGTGCAACGGTCTGCCTTCATTCGGCGTATTGTTGCTGGTGGTTACAGTAGGGACTCACCTCCGACGATCCCAACTCCCAAAGAGATATGCGTCCCGACAGGTGATGGTGGTGTAAGCGACACCTCCAAAGGCTCCGTCTTGCTGCCCTCGGACGAAAGTGGATGATATTCTGGTGATTCCCCGAGTGTCGCCACTGGGAATGATGATGCATTGCAAATGATGTGTCCCTCGTCAACAGAGGGTGAAATGGATGGTGTTAACATGTCTGCACTGTAATGTACGTATGGGTGTTATGTGTATCAGGTCTGAGTGTCTGTTCTGTGTAACTAATGCATGTATGCAGTTATTGTCTAGTATGAAATCCTAGTTCTCTATAACTAATGGCTCTGATACCAATCTGTCATACCCCCAAACTCCACTAACGGAGTTTTACCGTTTGGAAGGTGACACACCAGAATCTCAGTCATTAGTTACATCAAACGACACTATATGGGACTTGAAATGCCATAACATAAAAGTTCAGAGTTAATGCGGAAGCGTAAATGTTACAATGAAGTCAAATGTAATTACACACAACAAGCATCAATTAATGTAAATAAATAAACTGTTTAAAATATTTGAAATGAATGATATGACAGTAGGACTCCATGCATGTCCTAAGTGCGCAACCTGTGCCAAAGCGACCTGAGAAACATGTAAGAAAAAGTGTCAACAGGAGGTTGGTGAGTTTACAGGTTTCAAGTTTGCAATATGAGAGTGTTTGCCAGATTATGTACATTCAATATGCATATCTATAGGTAGCTAGCCTATGTTCATGTCTTACTAAAGCGCTCGCAACCGAAGCTGACTGTTTGTTTATTGCCTCCTACCAGGTCTATCAACTCTGGCAAATGTGAGTAGGCTAACATTTCACCCGTTCGATATCCAATCGAGTTAGCGCGACTAACGCGGGTGGGATTTGTCAAACCCAGTAGTACTACTAAACATTACCTCGCTAAGATCCATATTAACGGTCCGATATAAGATGAGGACTTTCTGTGATAGTGTGTTACGCTTAGCCTCAACAGTGATATCATATAAAGTACCATAATCAAATAGTTGCGTCATGTTTTCTCCCCCAACGGGTAAAACATGTAAAATAATATTTGCTGGCGTACCTGTTTCTCCCCCACGGGGAAAACAAGTAAAAGTATGATAGTTGGTGTTCATGTTTGTTTCTTCCTCAACAGGAAAACAAGTAAAATACGTTTGTGTGTAGGCATGTTTCTCCCCCAATAGTAAAACAAGTAAAAAGAGGCCGTGAAACTCACCTGTTTGGCGTTGAAGGTAGTTTCACACTAGAAGTAAGTTGGAACTACGAGTGTAAGTCTTAAAAGACTTACGAATGTCCTAAAATTATAAACATATAAATTAGGGACAAGTTGAGATTTGTGACGACAACCCGGAATTTAGAACATCTTAACGCTTGCTATGGATTTAAGAGTAGACGAACGTGTCTACGGAAATATATAAATTTCTTAATATAATTATTAAGGGAAAAGCGTTACGTGTCGTGCGTTAATAACGACTAATAAATAAATAAACAAATAAATATATTCGTACGTTATAGTCGTTTACAAAAGTTAGGAAAATAATATAATTTAATATATTATTTTAAATTCGTAAGATTAATAATTAATCATTGGCAAAAATAATAATTTTTATTCGAGCAAATAACGTAAGTAAATAATATAACAATTTATATTATTAAATAGTTTAAAACATCACACGAGATATTTAAACAAAGTGAAATAATATAAATATATATTATTTAGTAATAGGATTCACGAGTTAAAAGTAATATTGGCATATTATTTCATACGAAGTCGGGGTTGAAATTAATATAAATATATTATTTCTAAAGTGGGATTATTAGCAATTATAAGTTATAAAATAAAACCCGAGCCTACGAGTTGTTTTCCGGGTTAAAACACTTTAATATAATATTATATTAATACAACAATTAATTTAGTAATTAAAATAATATTAAAAATCGGATTTAAAAATAAGCGTGGGTGGAGAGACTCGAACCCGGGTCTCTCCCACCACAGCCACACACTCTAACCAGTCCAACCCGCTAGGGTTTCGCAAACAGACCCGAGATAAAATAGTTTTAACAATACGATTTCTGTGATACCTCCCCCCATACAAGCCGCGATCGATCTTCACTCAAATCCCATTGATTTCGACTCTGGCTTGATTCGATTATGCAGGGGTTTTGTTAATCGGGTCATTGAGAATGTTTGTATGTGTTTAATTTCAGAATCAACAAGTTTCAAATCGTTAAGTCACGTTTTAAGAATCGAACCCTAGAATATAAACTCAGAATCAAATCGATTAAATTGGATGATAAATCTTAACGAAAACATGGGGCCTTTACTATACTGATCATTGCGAGTCTATCTATACACTTTAATTTCATTGAGATTAAGATTAAGGTTAAAACCCCCAAATCGAATTATGAAGAACCCTAGTTTCCGGATCTTGTAAAATTGAGTGTTGTTTGGTTCGATTAACATAGGGTTTTTATTAGACACAAGAATTACGAAGCTAATGATATAATTTAATCGAATTATAAACGGGTCCAAAATCAAAAGCTCCAAATCGGTTTCATATGAACCCTAGATTCTGGGTTTCGATTAATTCGGTGATAGGAGCCCCGATAATCATAGGGCTTTCATACAGGGAGTAAGAACGAAGCTAAGGGTGCGATTAGTTACCAGAAACGTTGACGAGTTGATGGTGATCGACTAAACCAAGTGCCGACGGCTTGCGGTTTAGCTTCAGGCGACTCCGGGCTTGAATCCGATTGAATTGGAGCACGCAGAACAACTTTTGAGCTGCGTCTAAGGTGCGTCTATGCTTGATTTGTGAAAACGTTGATCGGAATCAACAAATTTGAGGTGTATAACGTGATCGTCGACGGTTACAACTAGGACTCCCATAATTGGGGTTAAACTCGAGTCAATGACAGAATTAACTTCACAATAATGTACGTAATTTCCATAATCGTTTAATTCGGTTACGAATTCGTAATGATTTCATGTTAAATCCGCGAATTTGAGTTTAAAATCAAGGGGTTTGACTTTACAAAGTCAAACAGAACTTGAAACTTTCGATTTTTACTTTTTGAGTTAACTAAATCAACTTTAGTTAAATTACAGATTTTACCCTAACAATTTTTGTTCAGATATTGACAGAATCAACCCTGCGGTTAGATTTAACTGGGTTGGTTAACGGGGTTATGTTTTCTATAGGATTTTTAACGGAATTGCTAACTGAGTTAACTTGAAAAGTCAGGTTGTCACATCATCCCCTAGTTAAAAGAATTTTCGTCCCAAAAGTTAAACAAAATAAATAAAAAATTTCGGATGTCACATCATCCCCTAGTTAAAAGAATTTTCGTCTCGAAAATTAGAATAGTACCTTAAGAGTTTGTCACAAAAACATTGCATGTTTTCGGGGCATGGACAGTAATGTGAACTGAAATAGATTTGTGCTAAAGATATAATTCGATATTGGTTTCATGAAATTCTTTAAACCCATATATTCTTTATCTGATAATGATCTTTTACACACACACACAGGCATATAATGGATTCAAATCACAGATGTAATCATATTATATTTAATTTTCACACTACTATTAGTTCCAAAACGCTTTTAATCTATTGACAATTCAAGTTTCAAAACTCATACACAAATTTGAAAAACAAATTATCAAGATTAGAGCATTCACAACACTATCATTTCTCATTTATGCAGACTCTGAAATTCATATCAATTCAACTCAGTTTAATCAATCATATATCAAAGGTCTACTAAGGTCACGTGAAATGAACTAATCACTGATGTACTATCATTTCTTCTCTAAACTCAAATGATGTCAAATTTTATAATTTTCAATTTGTTTTGACTTTTTATAAATTAAAACCTTTTTGACTAAAAATTTAAAATGCAGAAATTGTAATAAAGCAATAAAAGAAATTAAAAACAAAATTTTCCATGAAAATCTGATTTTGAAAAACTTTTATTCGGGATTGATCATACCGATCATTTTGATTAGAAATCCAAACCTGGTACGATCAAATGCCTTGGTAAACAAGTCAGCAAAATTATCATCAGTGTGAACCTTTACCAGTTCAATCAACTTTTTCTCTGCACAATCACGAATAAAATGATATCTAATCTCAATGTGCTTTGTTTTACTATGCTTATCAGGATTATTAGTTATAGACATTGTAGCATTATTATCAATAAGCGTAGGGGTTTCTGTGAAATTCAATCCGTAATCTCTTAATTGTTGTTGTATTCACAGGATCTGTGAACAACAACTTGCAGCAGCGATGTATTCTGCTTCGCATGTAGAAATGGAGACTGTGGTTTGCTTTTTGCATTGCCAGGATACAAGTCGATTACCCAAGAACTGGCAACCACCTGTTGTAGATTTCTTGTCTAAACAACAACCACCAAAATCAGAAACAGTATAAGCATTGAAATCAAAGTTAGATCCAAAAACAGTATTGTTCATACGTGATATACTAATATATATTTATATATATATATATCAAAATGAATTATAAACAAAGAATGAAACGTATGTTTACAAAGAATGAATGAAAGAATGGCATAACGTAAATAAATGAAATCTTGCTTTATAATTATATATACTGCATGTTATGAATATATGTATACGTTATGGACGAAAACGAAGCTAACGGCTACTTTTGTAGACGGACGACCACGCGACTATTTTGCAACCGGGAAAAGTACGTTCCTTCACAAGATAGGACGTAATAAAAAAAGGGCATTAATGGGCGGTCGAAGTAAATGCTTTAATAGTATAACGGTTGCATAAAAAATAGTTCGCGTGGGAAACGGATGCCTTAGGGCAGATGGGCGAATATGTCAGACTATGACGGTAGGACGGTTAAGACGGACGGCCGAAGGTTGGCCGGACGGAATTTATGGCGGACGGTTTCTAGGACCGGACGAGTAAAAGGGCTACGACGGTAGCTTAAGGGCGTATGTCTTTGTGATATACACAGTAAAACACAGGTTGATCACCCTTATGTGTATGACCAATGAATGTTAAGGAAAGTAAAGGTGAATGCATATCTATGTAATCACATAAGAATGATGAAAGAAAAGCAAAAGCTATGAATACGTATTTATATAAATATATATATAATTATGTATACTTATAAAGAAAAGAATGTTCATACTTAATCGTTTTAAACTAGAACTCACCAGCGTTAGCTGACTTTTAGTATACATTTCAGGTAAAGAAAGGAAGGGTCGTGCGAAGGTGTGATGGTTACCCGGCAAGCGACTGACATCCCACTCTTGATTGTTAATTAAAAATGTTGTGTTTTTAATTGTAAAGACTTCCGTTGTTATGTCATGTATATGAATAATGTTTGTTTTCGCTACTCTCGAATGTTTTTAATTTAAGTTCAGTATTTAGGACTATGTTTATGAGTAAATCCAACAAGTGAGGTTACCCGGGAAAGGGGCCTTACAAATAGTCTTCCATTTGTTTGTAATAAAATATATCAATTATTGAATGAGTAAGTAAGGGGATAAATAGTTTAAGTAAATAAATAATTTAATGACATAAGTAAATAAAACATTTTATTTATTTTAGCTTGATGTTTATGAAAAATAGGTGTTAAGAATACTGATTTAGTTTATTAGCAATTAAACCAATTTTAAAATATAATGTTCTAATTAAATAAATAATTAAACCATAATTAATTATTAATTCAAATCATGAAATATGTTTTAAATGTTTTATAAAAATAAATTATATAAAAGATTGTAAAGTTCCTTTACAAGGTAACGGGTTTATAAAATAATTAAGTTCTTTGTGACATTTCAAAGATTTTCGTTGCGAAATTTATCGTGTAAATATTAGCATTTTATTTCAAAACATATACACGTATATTTAATCAAATTTATACAAATCGGTGTATTGGCAAATTTCAATTTAGATATTTTTAATTTAAAAAAAATATATATATATATATTTGAAGGTTATAAACTATATAAATCATGTTATCAAATTAGATAATTTATATAAATAAATCAATGGTTTTCAATTTTATTAACCATTCAAAATGATTGATTTTAAATAAAAACATAAGTTTTATAAAATTCTATATGCTTAAGTTTTATTTGGTTTTATACAAATAGGTATCTTATTTTATGGATTTAAACTAATTAGAAATTTATAAATTTTAAAACTAATATAAAATTTTATATAAAAATCTAAGTAAAAAAAAAAAAAAAAGAAGTTACATATTTAATAAAATAACCCATTTGAATAAGATGAATAACCTTATAAAAATTATTTATAATAATAATAATAAGTAAGTTTATAAAAACATTTAAAATATAATGTTAAAGTAAATTGATTTAAAAGAAATTAAATTAATTTATTTAATAAAAAGTTTAGGGTTCGTTTTGTAATTAACTAAACTAGAAGGTTTTAAAACTAAAATCGTTTGAGGGACTATTTCTGGACAAATGAAACCACAAGGATCCATCCGTAATTATTTTAAGGGTTGTTTCGAATTAAATCAAACCACAGGGACTAAACCTGCCATTTTCCTATTCGCGTTTCCGGTCACCCCCAACCTTGGTCCGGCGGTCCGAAGCTTTCTCCGGCGAACACCCCGACAGGGCTGTTCCCTGCACCTCAACGCCCGACAAAAGTTTCCCCGACTTCGTCTCCCCCACGCGAACTAGACCCCTCGACCAATTGGTCTCCCCATCACACGGATTGTCTGATCCTGTTGGTGGCCGAGAACCCACGCCCGAATTCAGGCCCGACAGGCCACCTCCACGCCTGTCGATGGTCTGGTTAGCTTCGTCTCGTCCAGACGAATGTTCAGGCATGCTCAATTGCTTGTCTCATTATCAGGATCAAGCCCGACTATAAATGGCCATGGTCGGCCCTGCACGAACTGGTTACCCTCCTTCCACACACTCACACTCCAAATTGAGGACTCCAACACATTCGTCGACTCTTAGTGAAGCTTGGACCAGGATATCAAGGCCTGATTTCACCCCGAAGTCTGATTCCCGTTTTGGACATTTTCGATACAAAAGTCTCTGCCGACCAAGCCCTTCGCGACTGGGTTCGAGCCTCGATTCGATTCCTATACCTTCTGTTATCATCAGGTAACCTATTCCAGTCGAAATCTAGACAATCGCTCGATGATTACCGGGCAAACCCAATGTCCTCGGACACGGTCGCCGGTCACCGAGGTCCAGCGACTTGATTTTTGCCTTGAATACTTAAATTAACCGGTACACACATAACCAGCGATGGGCAGTAGCCCGGCTGGTTATGCGTGTGTGTGTGCGAGTTAGAGGTCGCCGGTTCGAGCCTGCTGGCCTCCGGCCCAACCCCATTTTTATTCTGTTTTCATTTTTTTTATTTTATTTAATTATATTAACTTATTTTAATACCATTTTGATACAATAAATACAAAAACGAGTTGGTTTACGTGTTCGAATCGATTAAACTATATATTTTTTTTATAAACCATCCCATCCTTTTATATATAATATTTTTATAAAAAAAAATTATTAAAATACATTTAATATATAAAATGTCCTTTATTTTTATAAATCTTGTAACATTTTTTTTATAAAATTATTAAAATACATTTAATATATATAAAATGTCCTTTATTTTTATAAATCTTGTAACATTTTTTATAAAATTATTAAAATACATTTAATATATAAAATGTCCTTTATTTTTATAAATCTTGTAACATTTTTTTATAAAATTATTAAAATACATTTAATATATAAAATGTCCTTTATTTTTATAAATCTTGTAATATTTTGTAAACTTATTAAAATACATTATAATATATAAACTATCTCATTTTTATAAATCTTGTAATATTTTATAAACTTATTAAAATACATTATAATATATAAACTATCTCATTTTTATAAATCTTGTAATATTTTGTAAACTTATTAAAATACATTATAATATATAAACTATCTCATTTTTATAAATCTTGTAATATTTTATAAACTTATTAAAATACATTATAATATATAAACTATCTCATTTTTATGAGTCTCATAATATTTATATACATTTAAACACAAATACACACCTATACGTATATAATAATACCCATTTGTCTACATAGGGTATCAACGTGCTTAGGCTTCCACATACTTATCACCTACACGCGTGAAATACCCGCTTGCAAGGTGAGTTACATAGCCCCTATTTTACATTTTTGTACGTTTTGGGGTGAAACATTATACATGCTACTCACATTGTTTATACGTGTTATACATGAGACTATATGCTTATTCTTTGGATGTACATACATTTAAACACAAGACAACCAACTGTAATATTGATAGATCTATTGTGCCTGACCAGCCCACCCGGTTAGGGTGTTTATTACTGCATACTCGGATATAACCGCGTGTTATATTCAATCATACCGGATATAGTGGGTAACTATATTCAAGCATACCGGACTTAGCTGTTGTGCTCTGTTCAAGCGCGTCAAACTCGGTTTGAATTGTGATTTAAATAAATGTTACATCATATGCTATGTTTAACAAGATAAACAATGAGTTGCAAAACGATTTACAACTACTATTTACAGGAAATACTAAACCTATGTACTCACCAACTTTTTAGTTGACACTTGATTTAAATAATGTTTCAGGTTTGGATATGTGACTGCTTGCCGAAGATCTCTCCACTTAGGAACTATGGACCTAGTTAAATAAATTAATGTTTTGAACTAGACTAGGTTATTTGAAATGTATTGTATTTGGAACTTGTTGTCTTTAAATTAAATGAATGAATTATGCAACCTTTAGTTATCATGTGCTTTTGAACAATCATCACATTGTCCGCCTCGATGATTCCGCCATCGGTCGGGGTGTGACAGATTGGTATCAGAGCCATGGTTATAGGGAATTAGGTTATTAGACACAATGACCTAGACTATAACCCTAGGACTCCCTTTTATGTGTTATGTGCTAAATGATTAATTGCTATGTGAATTATTTGTAGTTAGGTATTATTTGAATTTTCCCAAGTTTGGTACATGAGACTTATACACATACATACAAGACTTTGATACATGATACATACTTTACATACACATTTGATCAACACACTTATGCAAACAAATACACTACAAATCCTTGTCCATACTCTCTCCTCATCCATATAAATTGCAACATTTCTACACATTTTATACACATAAACTCTCAATTCTACTAAAATCTTAAAATCTCGTCAACGACTTAATTTCTTGAAACCAGTAAAGGACACGTGCAATCTGGAAGGGTGACACCTGTACATTGGGTTTTCTGTCTAGGAAAGCATTTCGTATAAATCCAAATAAACGGACCCGTATGCTTTCCTGGGAATTCCTGACGTGAGTGTTTACCTATAGGCTAAAGCATGTCTCTTTGAAAGTTTTGAGGAATTATTTAACGTTGATAAGTCAATGTATTCGCAAGGATACAATCCGAACTTAAACTCAAAATCTGGGGACATTATAGCAAAATAGGAAAAACTAGACGAACATGCAAAACAAATCATTATTACGGGTGCACACGTAATAACAATTTGTAGTGCATGCAAGTCCCGGCAATTCCTATTACGCGAATAATGACCTATAACATCATGTTCTATCCGGAATAGATGACTTAGTTTCCCCCATCAACCTAGAATAAATACACATGCACTGGCACGCGTCATGATGAATCCCGTTTTTCTGCTTACATTATTTCCCGCTATAACTCATATATATCCATCTTATCTAAAATATCATTGTCTTTTCTTATGGTGTTAGAATGCCTCCTCGACATGCTAACTCTAGCAACTCCAACGTTGACCTTGCTGCACTACTTACTCAACTAGTAGGCCAAATGATCCAAGCTAACAACAATGGTAATGGGTCTAATACGCAAGGGAAGGGTGCAAACCCACCATACTGCACATTCAAGCATTTCAATTCTTGCAACCCCACCAAATTCTTCGGGACGGAAGGTGCTACTAGCCTTCTTCAATGGTTTGAAAGTATGGAGAGTACTTTCCTAAACAGCGGTTGTCCCGACGTCCTCAAAGTCCGTTATGCTGCCAGCGTCTTCCAAAAACGAGCACTCACCTGGTGGAACGGTGGGAAGCGTACTCGAGGCAACGAATCTGCTATGTCCTTGTCTTGGGACGAAATGAGACGACTTATGACTGACGAGTTCTGTCCTCGCAACGAAATGAGGAAGCTCGAAGCTGAGTTTTGGGATCTCACCCAAGATAGCGGAGAAAATTTGGCTTACACCACTCGTTTTCAAGAACTAAGTCTGCTCGTGCCCCACATGGTTACTCCCTTAGCACGGAGAATTGAGAAATACATAGGTGGACTGCCTATGCCAATCCAAGACACCGTATCGGGAAGTGATCCCTCCACTCTCGGGGACGCTATCCGTTTATCTGCTGTATTGACTGACAATCACGTCAAAGCGGGTACCTTATCTAGGAAGAGTACCAAGAAGGTGGTCGACAAAGCTGCTACTTCTGTGTCCGACAAAAACGAAGAGCTCAAATCTTCCCATCATGATAGGAAGCGCAAGGCCCAAAACTTTGCGGCCATCATTCCTGCCATACCTATGACCCAAGTTACTCCTACGGGTCAAATTCCGAGAAACTATGTAGGTTCATTTCCCCAATGCCCTACTTGCAAGTATCACCATGCCCCGCATGCTGCATGCCGTCTATGCTCAAAGTGTGGACGCTATGGGCACGTTGTTACTACTTGCCGTGCTCGCACTATCGTTAATCAAGCTACTCAAGGCAATCATTCAATGCCTCTCACTGTCACCTATGGACGGGCCTGTTACGAATGTGGAGACCCAAACCACTTTCGGAACCAATGTCCAAGACTTCAAAATCAAGGTGGTCCTCGTGGACGAGCCTTTAATATAAATGCTAACGAGACTCCGGCCAATGACGACACTGTTAACGGTACGTTCCTTTGTACACTATTTTTATACATCCGATTTATTCAATATTCATGCCAATAGAAAAATTGTGTCTCTTGCTTTTAACCAACTGTTTGCTAAACCATCAATCAATCTTGATAACTCGTATATCATGGAAATAGCGGATGGGAAATCCATTGCTATGAGTTTTATAACCCGTAATTGCATATAACAGCTATGCTATCACCATTCATCTCATTCCTATACTTTTGTGAGACAAACCTATTAGGTTTAAACTCGGTCATACAACTTGCTAGCTCTGTTAAAGTTTACCTAAATTGTTGAAGTTCCAAATCCTAGTAATTATGCGCGGGGAATCCCCGGTATATCAAAGGGGTGGTGGGTTAGCCGCTGGTACACCCTATACATAAACCCACTTGATATAACGAGTATAAACCGTGCATAAGTACTAAGAGGAGGACCGGTTTTAGAAAATGTTTTTGCAAAATTTGAAAATATGAACACCCGTGGGGTGGAGTTTTAAAGGAAAATGCCATGTCACAAAGTGATTGGCACCAATATTGTTAAATCTGGGTTCTAGTAGTTTACATTCATGCATTGTACGAACAATTGTATGCATAAATCTCATTATACTATTAGATCAACTAATTGACAACTCGACTCGAATTAGCATCGTCATCCGTTATCATACGATATTTCCCCGCTAAATCTTTCTCTTGTGAAGTAATTCCATTCTAAGTCTATTGGCACCCCTTTTCCCGTTCCCATAACCTTCGCTAATCGAATTTCGGGACGAAATTCCTTCAACTTGGGGAGACTGTGACATTTCAAAGATTTTCGTTGCGAAATTTATCGTGTAAATATTAGCATTTTATTTCAAAACATATACACGTATATTTAATCAAATTTATACAAATCGGTGTATTGGCAAATTTCAATTTAGATATTTTTAATTTAAAAAAAATATATATATATATATTTGAAGGTTATAAACTATATAAATCATGTTATCAAATTAGATAATTTATATAAATAAATCAATGGTTTTCAATTTTATTAACCATTCAAAATGATTGATTTTAAATAAAAACATAAGTTTTATAAAATTCTATATGCTTAAGTTTTATTTGGTTTTATACAAATAGGTATCTTATTTTATGGATTTAAACTAATTAGAAATTTATAAATTTTAAAACTAATATAAAATTTTATATAAAAATCTAAGTAAAAAAAAAAAAAAAAGAAGTTACATATTTAATAAAATAACCCATTTGAATAAGATGAATAACCTTATAAAAATTATTTATAATAATAATAATAAGTAAGTTTATAAAAACATTTAAAATATAATGTTAAAGTAAATTGATTTAAAAGAAATTAAATTAATTTATTTAATAAAAAGTTTAGGGTTCGTTTTGTAATTAACTAAACTAGAAGGTTTTAAAACTAAAATCGTTTGAGGGACTATTTCTGGACAAATGAAACCACAAGGATCCATCCGTAATTATTTTAAGGGTTGTTTCGAATTAAATCAAACCACAGGGACTAAACCTGCCATTTTCCTATTCGCGTTTCCGGTCACCCCCAACCTTGGTCCGGCGGTCCGAAGCTTTCTCCGGCGAACACCCCGACAGGGCTGTTCCCTGCACCTCAACGCCCGACAAAAGTTTCCCCGACTTCGTCTCCCCCACGCGAACTAGACCCCTCGACCAATTGGTCTCCCCATCACACGGATTGTCTGATCCTGTTGGTGGCCGAGAACCCACGCCCGAATTCAGGCCCGACAGGCCACCTCCACGCCTGTCGATGGTCTGGTTAGCTTCGTCTCGTCCAGACGAATGTTCAGGCATGCTCAATTGCTTGTCTCATTATCAGGATCAAGCCCGACTATAAATGGCCATGGTCGGCCCTGCACGAACTGGTTACCCTCCTTCCACACACTCACACTCCAAATTGAGGACTCCAACACATTCGTCGACTCTTAGTGAAGCTTGGACCAGGATATCAAGGCCTGATTTCACCCCGAAGTCTGATTCCCGTTTTGGACATTTTCGATACAAAAGTCTCTGCCGACCAAGCCCTTCGCGACTGGGTTCGAGCCTCGATTCGATTCCTATACCTTCTGTTATCATCAGGTAACCTATTCCAGTCGAAATCTAGACAATCGCTCGATGATTACCGGGCAAACCCAATGTCCTCGGACACGGTCGCCGGTCACCGAGGTCCAGCGACTTGATTTTTGCCTTGAATACTTAAATTAACCGGTACACACATAACCAGCGATGGGCAGTAGCCCGGCTGGTTATGCGTGTGTGTGTGCGAGTTAGAGGTCGCCGGTTCGAGCCTGCTGGCCTCCGGCCCAACCCCATTTTTATTCTGTTTTCATTTTTTTTATTTTATTTAATTATATTAACTTATTTTAATACCATTTTGATACAATAAATACAAAATCGAGTTGGTTTACGTGTTCGAATCGATTAAACTATATATTTTTTTTATAAACCATCCCATCCTTTTATATATAATATTTTTATAAAAAAAAATTATTAAAATACATTTAATATATAAAATGTCCTTTATTTTTATAAATCTTGTAACATTTTTTTTATAAAATTATTAAAATACATTTAATATATATAAAATGTCCTTTATTTTTATAAATCTTGTAACATTTTTTATAAAATTATTAAAATACATTTAATATATAAAATGTCCTTTATTTTTATAAATCTTGTAACATTTTTTTATAAAATTATTAAAATACATTTAATATATAAAATGTCCTTTATTTTTATAAATCTTGTAATATTTTGTAAACTTATTAAAATACATTATAATATATAAACTATCTCATTTTTATAAATCTTGTAATATTTTATAAACTTATTAAAATACATTATAATATATAAACTATCTCATTTTTATAAATCTTGTAATATTTTGTAAACTTATTAAAATACATTATAATATATAAACTATCTCATTTTTATAAATCTTGTAATATTTTATAAACTTATTAAAATACATTATAATATATAAACTATCTCATTTTTATGAGTCTCATAATATTTATATACATTTAAACACAAATACACACCTATACGTATATAATAATACCCATTTGTCTACATAGGGTATCAACGTGCTTAGGCTTCCACATACTTATCACCTACACGCGTGAAATACCCGCTTGCAAGGTGAGTTACATAGCCCCTATTTTACATTTTTGTACGTTTTGGGGTGAAACATTATACATGCTACTCACATTGTTTATACGTGTTATACATGAGACTATATGCTTATTCTTTGGATGTACATACATTTAAACACAAGACAACCAACTGTAATATTGATAGATCTATTGTGCCTGACCAGCCCACCCGGTTAGGGTGTTTATTACTGCATACTCGGATATAACCGCGTGTTATATTCAATCATACCGGATATAGTGGGTAACTATATTCAAGCATACCGGACTTAGCTGTTGTGCTCTGTTCAAGCGCGTCAAACTCGGTTTGAATTGTGATTTAAATAAATGTTACATCATATGCTATGTTTAACAAGATAAACAATGAGTTGCAAAACGATTTACAACTACTATTTACAGGAAATACTAAACCTATGTACTCACCAACTTTTTAGTTGACACTTGATTTAAATAATGTTTCAGGTTTGGATATGTGACTGCTTGCCGAAGATCTCTCCACTTAGGAACTATGGACCTAGTTAAATAAATTAATGTTTTGAACTAGACTAGGTTATTTGAAATGTATTGTATTTGGAACTTGTTGTCTTTAAATTAAATGAATGAATTATGCAACCTTTAGTTATCATGTGCTTTTGAACAATCATCACATTGTCCGCCTCGATGATTCCGCCATCGGTCGGGGTGTGACATTCTTGTACCAAATATATTTTATAAACTTAGGGTTTTGAATAAATATTTGTCTAGAGTAAAAAAATATATTAATTTTAACTAAAATTTATTAGGTTTTAACCCTAATAATAATAAATAAAATGGTTACACTTGTGAATCCCCTTGATCTGCAATATTCCAAGCAAAACAATAACGAACAATCTTCTGGAAAGGCGGAATCAATCCAAGAGACTCTAAGATCGAAAACCGATGAATCAAACAACGAATCTAAGATAATACGCCATCAAACTGAGATAATCACAAAACGACATCTTGTATTCACTTAGAGAATCAGTACAATCAGTAATGCACTACTATGAATCTAGAGATACAAATCAGATACAAGTTCTAGTTATATCTAGCTTTCAAATACCAGACTTATATATAGTAATAATATTTTGTCAATCTTTTTCGATCGATAAAGTTTCCAGTCGAAAACTTTACACTTGAGCACATATCAAAATAGAAACTTGAATTCGACGAACTACTAGGTTCCAACAATCTCCCCTTAGTCCATTGAATACCAAGTTCTATGTCTTGTCTGCATCCGGCTTCTTCTTAGGCTTCACTTTCTTTGAATCCAGATCCTGTAACCTTTTCTTAATCAGTCTAGCTTTGGCTCTTAGAGACAAACAAGGAGACACCACTCTCATATACAATTTTGCTTCGTTTTTTTATCATCAAGCACATATCACACTGAATCGTGTTATAATACAAAGTCTTTAGATCTTTATCTGAAAAACTGAATAGATCCATCGTATCAAAGATTCTGACTTCTGGAAGTCCCCTCTGTTGAATAACAGCTTCATGTGATGAGGAATCATAAAACCACTTATCAAAATCCTTGATGAAGCTCTCTCTTCTTTCAGGTATATACACAACTGTCAAAGTATCAGATAGGTTTGACTATGTATTTGTACTTGATCTTCTCATTTGTTTTGTATTTCTTCTTGATCTTTCCTCGTATAGGAATTTGAGGTTGAAATAATGTAAATCTATCTTGATTACATTGATTCCTGAGAAGTCCTTCAAAAGTAGAAGCTCGAGTATTGTTTGATTCATTAATCATCTTCAAACGACTCAGATCTCTTATATCCCATCTTGGTAGTGTCTGTAATTTATGAAAAGTATCAAAATATTGAATATCACCAGCAACCCTTTTGATCACATACATCTTTTTATCACTATCAAATTTCCAACCCAACATCAATCCGGTCAAAGCCTTTCTTAGATTCCTTATTCTTTGTGTAATTCTTTCAACAGTTGACGGTTTTTCATTAATTTTCCACTACAAGCTTTTATCATAAGAAGCTTTCTTTACAGTAGAATCATTTTGAGTGTTAGGACATGTTTTGTAACTGTTGATAAAATTCTGTGTAAGTTCATAGATAGGCGAACTTAACAAGTCTAAGCATCGTTAGGAGTGAACTTGTTAAGTTCGTGTAAGGCCCCAAACCCGGGAGGCCTAACTTGTTGGATTTACTCATTTACAAACAGTTCTTAAACTTGAATATCAAATAACGCAGCGGAAAATACTTCAATAAAACATAACCATTACATTGTTTAACAAACGGAAGCGTAACATAGTCTATTACATAAACAAAACATAATCTAATCTTAACGGGATGCTAGTCTTCATGATCAACCGGGTAACTCTTCTTACTTGCCAAGCATCACCGTCCATCATCCATACCTGTCTTAACCTGAATGTACATACTAAAAATTCAGCTACGCTGGTGAGTTCTAGTTTGCGTTCGATTTAAGAAATGGTTCATCATTCAAAACATTCATTACGGTTTAACATCACGTATAAGAAAACAGGGCCTTTAATTCATCATTGAAAACCTTCAAACGTTTTTCCTCATCATAAACACATTGAACGGATCATTTGTTTAAAACATTTAGCATTCATTTAAGTCATACATTACTATCTAAATCTGTTTTACCATTCGTACCGTCATTTCCGTCAATTCCCTTTGGTATTGCCCCCAAGGCTTAACTGCACGATGACCGACAATACCCATTCAGTTGCCGCTATGGCTCTCATGTCCATAGACCGACAACTTCCATCGACGGCTATGGCTCAGGGCCATAACACCGTCGGATCATAATTTAACCTTACATAGGGTCACGTTAACCCCTGAGTAACTGTCGTTACTCCCTACCAGTTTTACAACATCAAAACCATTGACAGGCCACCAAGACACTGCCCCTGTTGCTCTCATGGCAACTATGGCTCGCTGTCCATAATCTACCACAAAGCTGGGAATTACATTCCTAGACTTCATTCGTTAATTCCATTCATTCGACAGATTAGATTTGTAATGACTTCTTTAAAACCTTTGCCCTTTTTCTTTTCTTTTCATAAATCCTTTCATTCATTTTTGAAACCCTTTACCTTTAGTTTAAACCATTTCCTTATAAACATTTCGTTCGTAAACATTCCGTTCATAAAACTCTCTTTCCATAAACCGTTCATTCCAAATCATTTCATTTCGTAAACATAGTTTCTCATTTTATAAACATAGTTACATAAACATCATTTCGTAAAAACATTATTTCATATGTATGCACACCTGCCCGAAAACATTATATAAAACATTTAAAAGAGGGCTTCTAGAACTCACCTGATAAGCTAGTCTTTGTTGTCCTAAACAAGGGCCCAACAACGTCACGTACGATCTGAATTTGATAGTTAAATACACATCAAACCCAATCCCGACTCTAACGGTTTAACTATTCTAAACATACTAACTTTACTTAAACAACCAGATGCCTGCGCACTTATCAAGTGCGCAGACCCTGCTTCCTGCGTACTTGATAAGTACGCAGGATCCTCTTCCCGCGTACTTGATAAGTACGCAGTGCCCTCTTCCTGCGTACTTGATAAGTACCCAGGACCTGCTGTGTGCGTACTTGATAAGTACGCACGATCTGTTTCTTCGTAAAACCCTAACTTTCGCATTCAAATCTGATCACGTCAAGATGCCAAACCTGTTTACATTCAAAACGTTTGTTTTCCATTAAGGAACTCAAATCTATGTTTATCTTTCAGTTTTATCCGTGAAAACGTTACCTTTTCACCCAAAACCCGAAAAACTCAAAAACGAACAAAAACGAACAAAAACTCAGATTTAGGCCCGATCGTTACCTGAATCGAGTTTCTGATCCGGAGGTTCTTCTCACGAGCTGTGGAGCAACACTTTGCAGAAATCTTGGGTCGATCCGCCAACTTTCTCTCTCTACGGTTTCTCTCTCTAGAACTTGCAATTGAGAGAAATGATGGAAGTCTAAGCAATTTATAGGGGAGGCTCCCCTTCCAGCCCGCCGGCCCATCCGGCCCGACCAGACATGCCTCGTTCGTTTATTTCGTCATTTTAACTGTCGTTTTATTTTTGGGATGTTACAAGTCTACCCCCCTTACAATAGGTTTCGTCCCCGAAACCTATCATAAGTCAAATAGATGAGGGTACGACTCCTTCATCTCCTTCTCCGTTTCCCAAGTGGCTTCCGATCCCTTTCGATGTTTCCATTGGACTTTAACCAATTGGATAATCTTATTACGCAAACGCTTCTCCTTCTTGTCTAAGATGGCCACGGGTTCTTCGATGTAATTAAGGCTGTTGTCAACCTCGATGTCAGTAAGTGGTACGTGAGTTGATTCATCCGCCAAACACTTTCTCAAGTGTGATACATGGAAGGTAGGATGAATCCCACTCAACTCATCAGGCAACTCTAGCCGATAAGCGACTTCACCCACCCGTGCCATTATCCTGAATGGCCCGACGAATCTCGGACTTAACTTCCCTCTCTTCCTGAATCGTATTATTCCCTTCCAGGGTGACACTTTCAACATTACTCTGTCCCCAACATCGAACTCAATAGGCCTTCGTCGTTTATCCGCATAGGATTTCTGACGATCTTGTGCGGCCTTCATTCGTGCTTTGATTTGATCAAACCTTTCTGACGTTTCTCTTACTACTTCAAGACTCCCTAATTCCTTTTTTCCAATCTCACCCCAACAAATCGGGGTCCTGCATCTCCTCCCATACAACATTTCATAAGGCGGCATGCCTATCGTCGTGTGATAACTATTGTTGTAGGAGAATTCGGCTAACGGCAGATGACTGTCCCAACTGCCGCCGAAATCGATAATACAAGCACGAAGCATATCCTCCAATGTCTGAATGGTCCTTTCGGACTGACCATCCATTTATGGGTGGTACGCCGTGCTGATATTAAGCCTCGTGCCCATCGCCTCGTGAAATCTTTTCCAGAACCTCGATGTGAATCGTGTGTCCCGGTCAGATTCGATCATCAAAGGCATCCCATGCCGTGCTACTACTTCGTTAATAAATACTTCCGCTAACCTTTCCGACGAGAACGTCTCGCGAATAGGTAGGAAATGAGCACTCTTCGTTAAACGGTCCACAATTACCCAAATGGTATCATGACCTTTAGCTATGCGAGGTAGCTTGGTTATGAAGTCCATGGTAATGTGTTCCCACTTCCATTCCGGTATATCAAGTGGTTGAATCTTTCCATACGGTTTCTGGTGTTCGGCCTTTACTTGCGAGCAAGTTAAGCACTTGCTTACATACTTTGTCACCTCAGGTTTCATCCCAGGGCACCAGTATTCCTTTCTCAGATCTTGGTACATTTTATTGGTGCTAGGATGGATAGAGTACCGAGACTTATGAGCATCATCCAAGATTTTGGTTCTAAGCTCGCCACCCACAGGTATCCATACCCGTCCAAAACGTATCCTAACACCAAATGTGTTATATTCCAACTTGTCCCGTTGGAAAACCATCCTTTCCTTTTTTATGTTTTCTTCTTTAAGTGCCTCATCTTGAGCCTTTTCAATTTCTCTCATCACATCCGATGTTACCACCAACTGGCAAGCTTTCACTCTAATAGGAGTAGGCACATCCTTTCGGCTTAGAGCGTCAGCCACCACGTTTGCCTTTCCAGGATGGTATATTATTTCACAGTCATAGTCTTTCAACAGTTCCAACCATCGCCTATTCCTCATATTAAGTTCCTTTTGTTCGAAGAAGTACTTCAAACTTTTGTGATCGGAGTAAATAGTAAACTTCACCCCGTACAGTTAGTGCCTCCAGATTTTTAACGCGAATACGACAGCAGCAAGTTCCAAATCGTGGGTTGGATAATTAGCTTCATGAATCTTCAACTGCCGTGACGCATACGCGATCACTCTTCCGCGTTGCATCAACACGCATCCCAATCCCTGACCCGAAGCGTCAGAGTATACCACTAAGTCTTCATTGCCCTTGGGAAGGGCCAAGACTGGGGCTTTGGTTAGCTTTTCCTTCAATTCCTTAAACGCCTCATCCTGGGTCGAACCCCATTCGTACTTTACCTCCTTCCGAGTCAACTTTGTCAATGGCGAAGCTATTTTCGAGAAATCCTGGATGAATCTCCGATAGTAGCCTGCTAATCCCAAGAAACTACGGATTTCAGTTGGTGTCTTAGGAATATTCCATTCCCTTACCGTCATTATCTTCGCTGGGTCAACCATAATGCCGTTCGGGTTGATGACGTGACCTAGGAATTGGACTTCCCTAAGCTAGAACGCGCATTTAGAGAACTTAGCATACAACTTTTCCTTCTTCAGAGCCTCCAACACCTCCTTTAAGTGACATGCGTGATCACCCTCATTCTTGGAGTAGATGAGAATATCATCGATGAACACAATTACCGATCGATCTAGCATCGGTCGACACACCCTATTCATTAAATCCATGAACGCTGCGGAGGCGTTCATCAATCCAAAAGACATTACGCGGAACTCGAAATGTCCATAACGCGTGCGAAATGCAGTTTTCGGTATGTCTTCTTCCCTCACCTTCAACTGATGGTACTCGGACCGAATGTCGATTTTTGAGAACCATCTTGCGCCTTGCATTTGATCGAACAGGTCGTCGATCCTTGGTAAAGGGTACTTGTTATTCACCGTACGTTTATTCAACTCGTGATAATCAATACACATTCTCATCGAACCATCTTTCTTCTTCACAAACAACACCGGAGCACCCCACGGCGAGATGCTCGGTTGGATAAATCCTTTCTCGAGTAACTCGTCTAGTTGTGCCATTAACTCTTTCATCTCCACCTGTGCTAGTCGATATGGAGCCTTAGCCACGGGCTGGGCATCTGGTACTAAATCGATTCGGAATTCGATCTCTCTGTCGGGTGGTATCCCAGGCAAATTCTCTAGAAACTCCGGGTACTCGCGTACCACGGGTACATCGTCTAGTTCCATCACTTCCTTACACTCGTCAATTACGTACACCAGATAAGCCTCGCATCCGCGCCTCAAGTAATCTGCTGCCTTAATCATCGAGATGACGTTTGGCATCGGGGCGTCACGATCTCCAAAAACCTCGACTTTGCTACCATCCGGAGCCTTGAGTTGGATTATCTTTCATTTGCATATAATTTGTGCTTCATTGGCAGTTAGCCAATCCATACCTAACACGACATCGAACCCACCCAAAACCATAACAAACAACCTGACAGGGAACCTATGAACTTCTATTTTTATCATGGAGTTGTCAACTACATCGGTCACTCTCGCAGTTCTTCCCTCAGCAGTTTCTACGCTAAAGGCCCTTGCTATCTTATTGACAGTGTACTTCACTCGTTTACAAAAAGTCACAGATATAAAACTCTTACTTGCACCCGAATCAAATAACACAGAAACAAAAGTGTTGTCAAGGATGAACGTACCTGATGCCACATCGGGGTCTGCCCTGGCTTGGTTTTGTGTCAGTGCGTACGCACGAGTCTTTGATCGGGGCCACTCTTCTTTCCTTTCCGGGCCTTTCCCTTTCCCGGCTTCGCCCATTCTCGGTTTCGGGCATTCCCTACTCAGATGACCGGCATCCCCACAATTATAGCACTTGAAGTGTTGTGGGCACTCACGAGAGTAGTGCCGGGTCTTCCCACACTTGAAGCACAAGTTAGATCCCAGTGTACATTCATCGGTATGCTCCCTTCCACACTTCTTACAAACAGTCGGCTCATCCACCCGAGCCCTCTTATCACGAGTCCCAAATATCTTTCCACCAGTTCGCTTGGTTGAGAAGCTCGGTCTCTTCTTTGGTTCCTCAATGGTGGCATTGTTTAATTCCAGATCATCATACACCACACCACTGAGTTCCACCACCGAATCATAGGTGCTAGGGGTGTTTGCTTTGATAAAGGTGCGAACCATGTCCGGCAGCCCTTGAATGTAGCAGGAAATCTTTCTTTCCTCAGTCGTGAAAAAGTGTGGCACCAGACGTGCCAGTTCATTGAACCGTGTGGTGTACTGCCGGTGCGTCATGCTCCCGGCCTTAATCCCCAGAAAGGCCCTCTCTACCTTTTCGATCTCATTTCTTGGACAGAAATTCTAGATCACTAAAGTTTTCAAATCAGGCCATATCATCGCATCCACAACCTCGCTCCCTTTTGCTTGACGTACGCCTTCCCACCAATGGGATGCTTCGCCTCTCAAGGAGTTAGCAGCAAATTTCACAACCTGATCCGTTCGACACTCGCTTAGGCGAATGGCAGCCTCCATACGGATTATCCAGTCAAACGTAGCTACCGCGTCTTTCTTTCCAGTCAGGACCGGTGGGTCACATGCCTTAAAGGACTTATAGTCGTAACCATGGTTAAGCGGTGCGTTGATTGCCTCAGTGTACGGGGTATCAACCGCCGTGTTAGACCCACCTTCCCCATTAACCTTCTTCAATGCTTCAGCTAACAGACCTGGCAGAGAAGTCTTCATCAACTCTGTGAACTCTCGAGCTATAGCTGCTCTCACTTCTGGTTCAAAAGTGAAAGGTTGTTCTTCAACCAGTGTCTGCTCAGTTCCATGCACACTAACCGCCGGTTCAGTGTGAACACTTCCTTCTTCACTATACTCTTGACGCGCAGGGGTCCTGCCACGCCCACCATTTTGACCGCCGGTACGACCACCGGTACGGCCCCCACCACGCCTTCCGTTTCCTCTTCTTGCCATTTTGTTCTATAAGACAAGGAACCCAACGTTATCACGCTAGTTAACAAATAAAATTCAATAAGTACTGTAAGATGTTAATATACACTGGCCATCTGCAATTAACCATTACACTACCTTTCGATTTCTATTTGACCACCTTTGTAATTCCATCAGAACACAAGTCCTTACCTAACCCTTTCTAAGGCATAATATACATGTAAATATATACTACCTTCATACCTGATGCTGTGGCTCGAGTTACCCGTACTGGCATCCGCTTTCGGTCCCATTCACAGTTTAAGTTCAGACACTAGGAGTGCCCGAATCTCTCAAACTATTGCTCTGATACCAACTTGTAAGGCCCCAAACCCGGGAGGCCTCACTTGTTGGATTTACTCATTTACAAACAGTTCTTAAACTTGAATATCAAATAACGTAGCGGAAAATACTTCAATAAAACATAACCATTACATTGTTTAACACGGAAGCGTAACATAGTCTATTACATAAACAAAACATAATATAATCTTAACGGGATGCCAGTCTTCATGATCAACCGGGTAACTCTTCACACTTGCCAAGCATCACCGTTCATCATCCATACCTGCCTTAACCTGAATGTGCATACTAAAAAGTCAGCTACGCTGGTGAGTTCTAGTTTGCGTTCGATTTAAGAAATGGTTCATCATTCAAAACATTCATTAGGGTTTAACATCACGTATAAGAAAACAGGGCCTTTCGTTCATCATTGAAAACCTTCAAACGTTTTCCTCATCATAAACACATTGAACGGATCATTTGTTTAAAACATTTAGCATTCATTTAAGTCATACATTACTATCTAAATCTGTGTTACCATTCGTACCGTCATTTCCGTCAATTCCCTTTGGTATTGCTCCCCAAGGCTTAACTGCACGAGGACCGACAATACCCATTCAGTTGCCCCTATGGCTCTCATGTCCATAGACCGACAACTTCCATCGACGGCTATGGCTCATGGCCATAACACCGTCGGATCATAATTTAACCTTACATAGGGTCACATTAACCCCTGAGTAACCGTCATCAAAACCATTGGCAGGCCACCAAGACACTGACCCTGTTGCTCTCATGGCAACTATGGCTCGCTGTCCATAATATACCACAAGGCTGGGAATTACATTCCCAGACTTCATTCGTCAATTCCATTCATTCGACATATTAGATTTGTAATGACTTCTTTAAAACCTTTGCCCTTTTTCTTTTCTTTTCATAAAACCTTTCATTCATTTTCGAAACCCTTTACCTTTAGTTTAAACCATTTCCTTATAAACATTTCGTTCGTAAACATTTCGTTCAGAAAACTCTCTTTCCATAAACCGTTCATTCCAAATCATTTCATTTCGTAAACATAGTTTCTCATTTTATAAACATAGTTTCATAAACATCGTTTCGTAAAAACAATATTTCATATGTATACACACCAGCCCGAAAACATTATATAAAACATTTAAAAGAGGGCTTCTAGAACTCACCTGATAAGCTAGTCTTGGTTGTCCTAAACAATGGCCCAACAACGTCACGTACGATCTGAATTTGATAGTTAAATACACATCAAACCCAATCCCGACTCTAACGGTTTAACCATTCTAAACATACTAACTTTACTTAAACAACCTGATGCCTGCGCACTTATCAAGTGCGCAGACCCTGCTTCCTGCGTACTTGATAAGTACGCAGGATCCTCTTCCCGCGTACTTGATAAGTACGCAGTGCCCTCTTCCTGCGTACTTGATAAGTACCCAGGACCTGCTGTGTGCGTACTTGATAAGTACGCACGATCTGTTTCTTCGCAAAACCCTAACTTTCGCATTCAGGTCTAATCACGTCAAGATGCCGATCCTGTTTACATTCAAAACGTTTGTTTTCCATTAAGGAACTCAAATCTATGTTTATCTTTCAGTTTTATCAGTGAAAACGTTACCTTTTCACCCAAAACCTGAAAAACCCAAAAACGAACAAAAACTCAGATTTAGGCCCGATCGTTACCTGAATCGAGTTTCTGATCCGGAGGTTCTTCTCACGAGCTGTGGAGCAACACTTTGTTGAAATCTCAGGTCGATCCACCAACTTTCTCTCTCTACGGTTTCTCTCTCTAGAACTTGCAATTGAGAGAAATGATGGAGGTCTAAGATATTTATAGGGGAGGCTCCCCTTCCAGCCCGCCGGCCTATCCGGCCCGACCCGACATGCCTCGTTCATTTATTTCGTCATTTTAACTGTCGTTTTATTTTTGGGATGTTACAGTTTGCCTAGCCTATTATAGGAGAACTTAATAAGTTCGCCTAAGTATCTTTGAAGCGAACTTGTTATGTTCGCCTAATACAGAACGTATGTCTATAAATAGAGTTTACAGAGTCTGTTATGAAAAGCAGCGAAAGAATGAGCGAATAGATTGATCAAGTCTGTAAACTCTGTGATTGTTGGAATACAAAGTGATTGTTATTTATCTGATTGTTTCTATTGTCTATTTCGTATATAATCGTTGATTCGGTAGGATTCCGTACTCTGCATTAACGATACATCTTATCACGAGAACAATCTGTAGAAGAGCCATGTGGACCTACAAGTGGTATCAGAGCGTTTGCTCATGATTTGTGGTTGATTTTTGTTGATTAGTGATGGTTTTTGTGTACAATTTGACAAGAAATTAGTCATTTTTGAAGATTTTGTATCCATGGAGTTTACAAGTTCTTGAAATTGATTTTACTACTGAATTCATGAATTTGAGGTTGATTTTGATGAAATTGATCCGATAGAAGTGTTCCTAATCAGTCCCTACACATTCCTACGGTTCAGATTTGTCAAATTTGATCATATACATCAGAAATCATGATTTTCGGAGGTCTGAGTTCGTGTTTTCGTGTTTCTGAAGTTTCAGCATTTTAGGCGAACTTGCTGATTCAGTTACAGGCGAACTTAGGGAGGCCAACTTAATAAGTTCGCTCGGTGAAGATCAGGCGAACTTAACAAGTTCGCTTGAGGTCAAGTTCGCTCAGTGAAGCTCAGGCGAACTTATTAAGTTCGCTTGTGCAGTATCAGGCGAACTTATCTAGTTCGCTAGTGTTCTTAAAAAAAATATTTTGGCGGGAAATTTCTTCTTGTCCAAATTTCCTAGGGAAAGCTTATATGGTTGTTTTGAATCGTTTTTGAAATTTTTAAAAAGAGTATTTTGGCGGGAAATTTTTTTCCGGATATTTTCGCAAAAATTTCAAAATGTCAATTTCATGTGATGATAATGAGATTGAAATTATGCCACCGAGACTTTTGTGCATATCAGATTACCATATATGGAAAGTCCGGTTCGAACAATTCGTATTAGAAACTGATGAAAATTTTTGGAGACCAATATCAGAAGGATATGAGCATCCTACTTTTGACATTCTGGAATTTTGTGATGTTCCTAAATCAGTGACTGCTCTTACTAAAGTAGAAAATCAGAAGTTTGATCTAGAGATGAAAGCGTGTGAAACTTTAACGATGTCTTTACCAAAAGAAATCATTCATAGTCTCGGGAAGTGTCCAACTTCAAGAGATCTATGGGAAGCATTGAAGTAAAAGGGTGAAGCAACTTCTCAAGCTTTTGTGGTCTTGATCAAAGAAGTATTGGAGAAGCCGAGTTATTCTCAAAGTGATTCTTCTGCAGATTTAACTGATAGTGAGAGTATTCGTTCTGGTGAAAGTACTCAATCTACTGAGACTGATGTGATGACTGAAGAAAGCTTTCAGACAGTTGAAGATGATCTGAGTGACTTAGAAACTGATGCAGAGCCTGTCATTGTTGATCAAAAGGGTGAAGCTGATGATGACGTTTTCATGGCTCTTGGTGTATCTTCTTCAGAAGTAAAAGTTGAGGTAGTTTCTAACTCTGAAACTTTTTGTTCTAACTGTGTTTCAGTGAATGATAAGTTGATGAGGGTATGGATGACAACGTAAACCTCATTTGTGATATGAAATCAATGCACACGGTAAACCAGAAATTAAAGGATAATGGGAATGTGTGTATTGAGAGAATAGAATCACTGAAGAGGGATATAAATTCTCTGACTTGAAGATCAAAGAGCAGGCATACCACCTGGATATGTCCTTTGCAGAAATTGAGAAAAGAAATAATGATCTTGCTGAGAAAGATAAGGAACTAGCTGAATTTAAAGCAGAGGTAATCAGATTGCATAGAAAGTTAGAAAGCTTTGGAAATTCATCATTCTTATTAGTACATTATCATGATAATACTAAAGATGGGAAGGGAACTAATGGTATTGGTTATGTTCCTCCACCATTCAACGGAAATTATTCTGTGACACCTGAGATTATAAAAGATGGGGATTTAGATCCAAAGACTGTGTTAAAAGTGAATCCAGTCACAGGTGAAGATATGGTGTATTCTGATAAGAGTGATGATGAATATTTTGATGAAGCTAAGGTAGAGGGGATACCGAAAGAGGTTAAGAAAGAAGACTCAAATGTTGATTCTAATTCATCTAGAAATTATACATTTGGAAGTTCTTCAAATTCAAGGAGAGTTCCATATGTCGGAGATTATAAAGACAGGCGTACATGTTTTCATTGTAATGAGATGGGATACATTGTGGTGAACTGTCCTTACAAAAATAAAGGAAAGAAGCATGTAGTTCCTGAGAAGATAAAGCCTGAATCAAAACATGTTGAGAAAAAGTTTGTTCCGTCTCAAACTCCAAAAGAAGTTCATGTAGGCGAATCTTCTTCAAGTGCATCATATTGTGTGAAGATTCCTTATATGAGAGATTATCGTGAGACGAGATCTTGCTTTTACTGTGGTCTTGTGGGTCATATTCGGATTACTTGTCCTCATAACGCCAAAGGTAACCGACATGTTACTCCAGAAAAGGTAAGAACTCATGGTAAGCCATATGTTAACCCAAATGTGGTTAAACCTCGTGATACACCGAAGGGTAATTCAAAATCTGAGGTTAGGCTTTCTATACCTCAAAGACGGAGGAGAAATAGAAGATTAAGAAAACTTTTAAAACAAGAGCTTTCACAATCTAAACATTTTTCAACTGACCATGATTGTTCAAACACTTCACATTTTATGCAAAAAGAACTTAATGAACAGAAGTATGTTTGGAAATCTAAAGTTTCTGTTTCTGACTCGTCGGAACAATCTCCGAAAATAGATGAGAGATTCGATTGTGAATGGAGTGAGGTTTATTATTTTGATACAGATGGACGACCCATGACTACCATGGCTTGGGTCCCAATTTCAAATTAATGTTTCTTGTTAGATGTGCAGGATTAACCAAGAGGGACTATTAATACCATTTTGGTTGTCGATAGTGGTGGTTCTAAGCACATGACAGGGAATGACATCTACAAGAGTAAAGAGTTGTTGATAATTGAGAATCTATTTGATTCAACGACTTGATGCTCAAGGGGGAGAATATGTCACACACAATGTTTTGGAAAGAGTTTTACAAAGTCCAAATGATAACCTGAAACTTTGGATGACGATGGTGAGCATAAAGTCGTTGATGCAACCATTTGAATAGTTAAGGGGGAGTCTACAAGACAGGGGGAGTACAGAACTGTGTTGGTGATAGAGGCAATGACATTCATTTATATTACATCGGTTTGATTTTTTAATTGATTGAATTCCTTAATCCTGAGTAACCAAGTAAACTTTTTTTCATAAAATGTTTTCATGGAAGGTTTATTTTCGTTTGTTTTACTTTCTTTGAAAAATATTTTGAAAATGCCAAACAAATTGAAAAAGATAAAATCGACATTACTTGAAGTTAAATAAGAGATGATAGTACATCAGTAGATGTTCTTTCACACATGACCTTAGATTGACTGGTTGGTGTTTTATGTTAATATATCTGAATTATATGTTTTGATCTAAACTTTAGAGACTGCACAAATAGGAAATGATAGTGTTGTGTATGCATATAATTTGAATTGTCAGTAGACTAAAAGCGTCACTGAACCATTAGTAGTGTGAAAACATAATTGCATATGTTACAACTGTGATTTGAACCCATTTTATGCCTGGGTGTGTGTGTTAAAAGATCACTATTAGATAAAGAATATTAGCTTTTAATAAAGATTTTCCTATGAGATCAGTTTCGGGTTATTTCCTTAGCACTATTCATTCGATTTGCTTCAGTGCCCATGTCCCGAAAAACATGCAATTTGAAGTATATTCAATATATGTACTTGACAACATCTGTCAAACATATACTAGCCTTTGGATCATATTGATAAATCATCTTTACTGATTCAATTGAATTCATAATCTAGATAACAGTTGGATCCACGTACCTGAATCTTATGATTCCACATATATAAGCCAAAACATTGAATCATTCGATTCTGAATCTCATTGATTCCTATACAATCTAATTGGATTATGCTATTCATGTGCTAAGTGATGTCTCCTCATTCTGGAAATTCGGATAATCTTTAGTAAAATCTTATGTCTTGAAGAAAGTGCATTTACTTTCTGTTGGCATACTAGTGGGGTACACAATGTATTTCATACTTAAATGGTACTTTAACTCTCAAGAAAGTGGGAATGAGATGCTTTAGTTTCAAATCTTATAATATTGACAATTTGAATTTGTGTGTCATAGCCTGATCCTATTTTCTTTGAATGTTTATCGCATATCATAACATGCAATATGAAAGTCTTGAAAATATAGAGTGTGATAATCTTGAAAGATATTGGTTTTATTGGTCAAGGCTTGAAAGAATGACATAGGATACCATTTGATATTATATGGATTTTATATCCAAGATGTGTGATTGATATCTCATATATACAGATATGATCTTCTTACTCGTGATGTTCGACCAAAAAGATGTGATTTTGTATTTTACATTTCAGTTTGTATAAGGAAAAACCAAAAAGATTTTGTGTTTCTTATGTTTAAAAAATCAAAAAGATTTTATTTTTCCAGCTTCCATGGAAATCTTAATTGTTGGTTATTCTTGGTTGTTTTCCTTTGCAAAAACTGAATATTGTAGACAGAAGTTGACAAGGGGTCCTTCTCCCAAGTTTTTCTTCTAGATAGAAAGAGAAAGTGCAGATGAACAAGACAAAGACTACAGTGTGTTTGATGATATTTGAAGACGGATGACAATCTTCTAAAGTTGTTGTCAAGGGGGAGTCTGTTGAAACATATTCTGGTGACAACGAGCTTGAAGATATTATGTCTTAGTCTTAGAGTCTTTGACTTGTAATTGATAGAATTGTTAGCAACAGTTAAAGGGGAAGTCTGTTAGGACATGTTTTGTAACTGTTGATAAAATTCTGTCTAAGTTCATAGAGAGGAGAACTTAAAAAGTTCGCCTAAGCATCTTTAAGTTCGCCTAGCCTATTAGAGGCGAACTTAATAAGTTCGCCTAAGTATCTTTGAAGCGAAGTTGTTATGTTCGCCTAATACAGAACGTGTGTCTATATATAGAGTTTAGAGAGTCTGTTATGAAAAGCAACGAAAGAATGAGCGAATAGATTGATCAAGTCTGTAAACTCTGTGATTGTTGGAATACAAAGTGAATGTTATTTACCTGATTGTTTCTATTGTCTATTTCGTATACAATCGTTGATTCGGTAGGATTCCGCACTCCGCATTAACGATACGCCTTATCACGAGAACGATCTGTAGAAAAGCCATGTGGACCTACATTGAGCTTCATCTGTTTCACTCCCTTCAAATAATTCATCGAAAGAAATTCTCTCATCTACTACTTTATCCAAACTTCCAACTTCATTCCCGTCACATTCAACATATGTTTGTTTTTCCTCATATTCATGTTTCTCAGAAATTGCATCAGAATCTTTGTCATCACTTGACTCTTCATTATTTGCTCCACTGCCACCAACTCCAAATCCATCACTACTGCTATCATCATCGTCAGAAGGATCTACATCATTTTTCTTGATATCTGTAATAATAACATCTTCATCTTCCACTTTTTCATCTTCTTCCTTCTTCTTATCTTCATCTCCTACCTCCATTCCTTCACCTCGTTGATCAATAAGTGAATCAACATCAAACATATTTTGTGAACCAAAAAGATCAGCTCCTTTAATTAGATATTCAGTATGTTGTGAATGATTCAATGTTGAAGGTTCTTGCTATTATTTATTCTCTTGCATAGGTTGACTAGTGACATTCGGAATTGAAACAGACATTCCATTATGTTTGACAAGATCTTGCACAATGCTTTGCAAATTATCTGTCTGTACTTGTTGCTCATCAAGTTTCTTTTGCTTCTTGGAATCACTTGTCTTTAACTCCTTAATTTTTCTTTTATTTGCAGCTTCTCTGCTTTGAAGATTTGAAACTTGAGTCTTCAATTGACTTATAATATTTGTAGTTTCTTGAGTTGCAAAGTTTAGAAACTCTTCATCCATGAATTTGTAATCTTTAGAAGCCTTTTTATTTAACAGGACCTGGAACTTCTTTACCCTTTCCCTTTCCTGAGTACCTCTATGCCATAGTCTTCAATCTCTTTTGTTCTGGTTCTTTAATCACGATACCTTTAGATTGAGGAGGTCTAGAAGGCATGTCCTTTTCAGATACAGTAGCTTTCCTTCTGATTGGAGTTTCAGTTGCAGTTGCTGGAACTTCTGGTGTTTCAACACTTTCACTTTCTTGAACTCTCTCTGTTTCTTTAACTGGTTCATCAACATTTTATTTCTCGACCACAATCTCTAAAATAACTTCAGGAATAATCACAAGTGTTTGAACATCTTCAGGATTGTTTCGAACTAAATTCTTATCACCACCTTCATCATCATCACCTCCTTCATCATCATTATCATTACCATCATTATCCTCTACTTCACTACCTTGAATATCATTCAATTCATCTTCTACACCAAACTCGGGATCAGGATTCTCTTCAATCATGCTTGGAAACAAAGGTGTCACTGTCCTAGTAAACTTGCTTTTCTTCCTTATGGTGTTCATGCTACTGAAAATTGTTTCTGTCATTTGATCCAATGGTAGCTAAACCCCATCATTAGGAAGATCTTGAAACAATGTATTGATTATCATCTGTAAGAATCTCGGATAGAGTAGAAACTTTTTGTTTTGTCTTGGACCCACAAAATTATTAATCATAGCTTCAAAGATCATTCTTGAGAAATTGAATCTACGATGAGTTGTCAGACAAACCAGAGCTCTACTAAACACTTCACCAATTTGATCAAATGCTGCTGTCCTAGATCCAAGGCAATGAATGAATACATGTACTAAGTACCTCCAATGTTTCCCTAATAAAGTCTTTGTCACTTGCCTTCTTGGAAATTCTCCTTCATAACCCATTTCTCTGATTATCTGCATCACACGTGTGTAGCTTATTCTGTATGGAAAACTGACATTGTCTATGAAATTAAGAACCTCTCTTACAACTTGTTCAATAACTTAATTTTCTTTCCAACAACTGTACTTTCTATCCAGATCTCCTTGTTAACATGTTTATATTCAACATTGTTCCAGAATTCTGGATTTTGATTTTCATAAACAGTAACTTGTGTTGATATAGCTGTTAGAATTCCTGATTTGTTCCGAAACCGAACTATTTCATCATAACCCCTTGATTTTCTTGTGCTAGCAGTCAACCACGCACAGATGTTGTGCCTTTTGTAAAACTTTAACCTATTCATATTTGTTCAAGACAAGTAACACAAATCAGGTAAAATTCAAAATTTACTAACTCGAAAGATTTCGATCGAAAACTATTATCCGAAAACCTTTTCGATCGAAAACTCCTGTGCGAAAACTCCTGTAAAACATTTTTTTCGAACGAAAACAATTTCTTTACAAAAATTTCCAACTCCAAGGTTTTCGAATGAAAACTCACATAAGACTTGATCGAAAACAATTTCGATCGAAAACCTTTTCGGACAGATCAGTTGGAGACTCTTCATTTCCATCCGAGAAAGATTTCGATCAATTCATCAAAGATTTCGAAAAATTCAATCAAGTTTTCGGACGATTCCAAAATATTTAAATTCTAAGGCCATGGATCTATCTAATCTTACTCTAAGGATCCAGAAAAACATACCTTAATGTCGAAAACCTTACCCTGAAAACCCTTTCAACTTTGCTCGAAGATTTCGCAGGAAAACACTATACTTGGTAAAATTCGAAACACAGGCTCGAAAACTCATACAATGGTGGTGAAATGATTTCGATCGAAAAGTACATATATATACCTTTTGAGATTTCGGATGAAAAGACTTTTCGCATACGGTTTTTCGATCGAAAACAATTTCGGACAAAAAGTTTTTACTTGTGAAATTTTGAATTTTATTTTTCTTTGTCCAATCCTGATATCATTAAGACCTGTTCCAAAATTTTTAATACTTTCAACTATAAGAAAAACAACAAAGAATAAACAGTTTATACTTCATACAAAACACTAAAACCAAAAAAAAACACACACATAAACTTTTTCAGAAAATCCATTCTTTTCACATGTTGATAAACTGAATTGACATAGGATCATAAATGCACATTGTCTTAATCACACTTCAAATAAAGTCAGGATCTACTATGTTCAACATTGATTACCAGTACATTAATCCATATAAACTCATGCATCATGTTTCAGCAGATACTTTGTGACAATTAAGGTAAGATTAATCAATACAAGGTGTACCCCACAATCAAGATGGAAAGAACTGAGAATCAACACAAAATTTCACCAGATCATGATCCAATATCCAGCATGAAGGTAGCATTCTTAGCATAAGAAAAATAATCCAAGTGGATTTGATTTGAATCATATTGATTCAGAATCATTTTGATTCATTGTCTTGGTTTCTGAGATAGTACGGGATCATATTGATTCATATGAGTTGTGAAGAGTATATATGAAGAATCATGAATGATTCGGGTATGCGGATATCCGTAAGATATTGGATATGTCAATTGAAATCACGAATGATTCAAAGGGCGAAACAGACTGACTTCTTGGTTTCCATCTGAGATTTTCACCAGAACCATCAGATGTATGAAGATGTTTAACTCTAAATCATATATTTGACGGATATAGTCAATAGAGCAAACAAATTGTGTTAAGAACTCATCAAGATCCAAGTCTCATGGTATGACAAGATTCACTTTGCATTCGAATGATGAAAGTACCGATATTCGATGTAGATAAAACACAAAGATTGCAATTTAGTTAATCACACAAGTATCGCCTATTTTATACATGCAGAGCCTACCAACATATCAATAATTGTAACCTATGTCACTATCATATCCAATTCATGCGTAAGCTTAATACACAAATATACTACCATTTCCTATATTCAGGTCAATCAGTCACATATTTTTAGCACAAATTCTCTTGAAACAAACATTCAACACATATAAATATCACACATATTTAATTCATATATTTTCTCTTTCATTTTCAGCAAAAAACATTTCATTTTCTTTTATTCTCCCCCTAAAATTGTGATGCAATTTATTTAAACTAGTAAAATACAAACACAAACCACAATTCAACACAAATATAACACTAAAAGAAAATCTTTTTGAGGAACATATACGGTCTTTCAATCAAAATGACGGACTTTATTAAACGAATTTTTTTTAATTAGAAAGAAATCATCCCCAACATTTCTACCAGAGAGTTAAACCGATTTGTTGAAAAAACTTTTGTAAAAATGTCGGCTTTTTGCTATAAGGTATCAACGTGGACCACCTTAATTAAACCATTATCAAAGCAATCACGAATAAAATGTAACCTGATGGCGATATGCTTTGTTTTCGAGTGTTGAATTGCATTTTTCACGATGCCTAGCACTGCCTCATTGTCACAGTAAATTGGGGTTTCCAAGAGATTAATTCCAGTCCAACAGTTGATGTTGAATCCAAATTACGTGTGAACAACAGCTAGACGCATCTGTGTGTTCTGCCTCTGCAGTTGAAATTGACACATCTGTCTGTTTCTTACATTGCCACGATATTAGCCGCTCCCCTAAAAATTAACAACCTTCAGATGTAGATATCTTATCTAAGTTACAACCACCATAATCACTGTCAGTATAAGCATAAAATTGAAAATCAGAATCAGATGGATACCACAGACCAAGATTAACTCGACCCTTAAGATTAACATCTTTTGATTAACATCAACACCAGAAAAATCCACTGTGAGAGATTCATGAGGAGCAATGGGAGTGGAAGCCGATTTACATCAACATATTTTGCTTGGTGAATGAGTATTCCAGCATCATATTGTTCCACCTGCAATCCAAGAAAAAATTGCGTTTGACCCATAAGACTCACTTCAAATTTGAGTTTCATGACTGTTTCAAACTCATGATACAGATTTTCATTTGTTGACCCATAGATAATATCATCAACATATACTTGAACTATCAACAAATCATAATCAATCTTCTTCAAAAACAATGTCTTGTCAATTGTACCACGAATGAAGCCATTTGTTGTAAGATGAGTTGACAAGGTTTCATACCAGGCACGAGGTGCTTGATGCAAACCATACAATGCCTTATCGAGTTTGTAAACATGGAATGGATGATCAGGATCTTCAAAACCAGGTGGTTGATTGACATATACTTCTTCTTTTACAACCCCATAAAGAAATGCAGTCTTCATATCCATTTGATAAACCTTAAACTTCATGAATGAAGCGTAGGCTAGAAAGATACGAATAAGTTCAATTCGGGCAACAGGAGCAAAAACATCATCATAATCCAACCCTTCTTCCTGATAGAATCCTTGTACAACAAGTCGAGCCTTGTTTCGAACAACAATGCCATGATCATCCTTTTTGTTGCGAAAAACCCATTTTGTACTGATCGGGTACTTACCTTCAGGAAGATCAACAAGATGCCACACATTCAGCTTCTTAAATTGAAGTAACTCTTCTTCCATCGCTTCAATCCAATTTGAATCTTGAAGTGCGATTGTTACATTCATTGGTTGCTCTTATGATAAGAAGCACGAATATAGACATACATTAATGTTTCCATTTTGGCTTCTTGTTTTCACACCTTCTTCAATAGATCCAATAATATTCTCAACAGGATGAGCTGAATGAATTCTGGAATTGGAATTTCTTCAACCTAAACTGATTCTGGAATACTAGTGTCATTTAACTCTGGTGATTGGTCATTTGAAACACTTGAAGAGTTTGATTGATAATCATTCTCAGCTTGAACATTGGAAACTTCTAGCTAATCTTCACAAACAAATGGTTCATCATTAGTAACAGGAACCTGTACTTCAGTTTCATCATTTGTAGTTGAAATTTCAAGTTGCTCTTCTTGTGTTCGTGTATATATAGTAACATCTTTAGAGTTTTCACTTTGAATCATTCCTTTTTGTGGACCAACTAAGAAATTGTTAACAGTTTGATCAATCCTTGTTACTGACTCATCAACTATAATTGAAGAACTTGCATCATCAGAATTAGATAAAGATTGTTGATCAAAAGTTTTGAAAATTATATCCGCATCAAAGAACCATTCTGGCCCATTTTGCTCAGGAGAAATAGTTGACTCTTGCCACTCCATATAATACGATTCCTGAACAATCTTTGTTCATTTATTATAAACTCTGAAAGCCTTTTGATAGGACGAGTATCCTAAGAAATAACATTCATCTCCAACTGCAGCAAACTTTGGCAAAGAATCTTGTGTATTTAGAAGCGTTCAAGAACATCCAAATGCTCTGAAAAACTTGATATATAGCTTTCTTTTGAAAAACAACTCATATGAAGTCTTTGTATGTTGTTTCACCATGAGAACTCTATTCAACACATAGCATGCTGTGTTTACTGCTTCAGTCCAGAAAATAATGGGCAATTTTGAATCCACGAGCATTGTACGAGCAGCTTCAATTAAAGTTCTGTTCTTTAACTTTTGATGCTTCTACTCCCTCTTTAACAAACATGGGTGGAACAAATGTATTTGAAATGAACGGGATGGCATTAGCATTAAGTGGACTCTCTTTCTTGAACCCTAAGCCACCCTTATTGTCAAAATAATCCACACATTCTTGACTTTCTTTAGATTTGTCGCTGACATAATCATCATCAGAAACAAGATCACTTGGAATCTTCGATTCAACTTCTTTTACTTCAGAATTTCTATTTGGCTCTAATGAAGGATTAACATTTGGAACAAATGGCTCTGGAATGTATGGTTGAGGCATATGTGAATAAAATCCATTTATAGTAAATGGAGGAGAAACACTCTTGTATCCCATCTCGCTATTCACCTTATCAGTAAATTTAGCCTCATTGCTTTCACTAGTAACTTTATATCCAAGCCTAGAAGTTACTTTGTCATGTATTTGAGCTTCAATAATCCCACTAGCCACTCTCCTAGAAATGTTTATTTTATCAACTTTAATTGTTGTGTTTTCTACCTTTTCCATCTTCTATGTCAACAATTTCTTTTATGTTTCTCTTTTCTTAATCAATAGTTGAATTTCATAATTCTTTCTCTTTAACTGAAGCTTCACATGAGAATTTTCTTTGACACAATCATCAATCTTTCTTTTATACTGTTTTTCACAATCTTTTAGAATCTTGTTTGTAGTATGTGAATGTTTCAATGCATCCATCAGAAGTTGATTTTATTTCTTGTAATTAACAATTTTCTCAAAACACTCCACAGAACACATATTCTCATTGAGCAGTTCAGAATAAGCTTTAAGTTCCTGTGACTCTTTCACTGCTTCAGCAACCAAATCGGATTCTATACGTTTACAATTTCCTTGAAAATCATAACCATATCCACCTTTGATCACTTTTATGTTCTGATCCGCTTTGAGCGCATACATCTGTAGCTTTGCACACAAATCCTCTAATGAATTAAACTTTAATCCTTTATTTATGATGTTAAGTTTATAAATCTCCCATTCATGTGGTTGAGCATTAAGAAATTTATCCATGACTTCTGATTTCTCGTATTCGATATCAACCTCCTTTAGATCATTTATCAACTCCACAAATCTATGATATTGGACAGTCAAAGATTCTTCTTCTGCGCGTGTGAATAGTTGATATCTTTTCATTAATGTTTCTTGTCTTGCTTTTCCTTTCACATCTTCCTTGCAAAGATATGGATGAATATATCCCAATCCATTTACAAAGACCTTATGCACACATCCTTCGTCAACTATTGAGAATCCTTTTTTTATATATTTTTTAACTACCTCATTGTTTCATAATCAGCGCCAAACATAGGTGTAAACATCCACCAAAATAATTTTTTTTGGGAGTTGAAAATTTTTTTAAGCCAAAAGTTTTCGACCGAAAACTATTTCGGATAGAGTTTTCGACCGAAAAAGATTTCGGACAGACTTTTCGACCAAAAAAATTTCGGACAGAAAGTCTGTCAGAAAAATATTTCGGACGCTTCAAGCACCTTTCGGATGATTCATGTTGTTTGAACCCGGAAACGGAGCAAAACTTCCAAAAATCATCAAATCAACTTCTTAAACCCTCAAATTGATCCCAAATTGATTCTCCGTCACTTTATATCATAAATCTTCAACAATGACGTGAATTTTGATGCAAATTGAAGACTTTTGAATCTTGAAAATGTGAAAACATGAATACACTTTGAAACTTGCTTGAATCTCCCAAAATCGAGCACCGAAAGCTCTGATACCACTTGTGAATCCCCTTGATCTGCAATATTCCAAGCAACACAATAACGAACAATCTCCTGGAAAGGCGAAATCAATCCAAGAGACTCTAAGATCGAAAATCGAAGAATCAAACAACAAATCTAAGATAATACGCCATCAAACTGAGATAATCACAAAACATCATCTTGTATTCACTTCGAGAATCAGTACAATCAGTAATACAGTACTATGAATCCAGAGATACAAATCAGATACAAGTTCTAGTTATATCTATCTTTCAAATACAAGACTTATATATAGTAATAATATTTCGTCCGAAAACTCTGATCGTCCGAAAAAGATTTCGATCGAAATCTTTTTCGATCGATAAAGTTTTCGGTCAAAAACTTTACACTTGAGCACATATCAAAATAGAAACTTGAATTCGATGGACTACTAGGTTCCAACAACACTTGATAATTTAGTAATTTAAGTCCATAAAAATAATTCTGAGTTTTAAATGTTTTTATAGGATAATTATATAAAGGAAAAGAAAGTCTAAAACGGTTTTAAAAAAATAAATTGGGGCAGCCCGGTTCGAACCTGGGTCTGCCCTGAAGGAGTCCAACGCGCTACCAAGTGATCTGGGCTAAAATCCATGCAAGTAACAGGTTCGTTAATTATTTAACAAACAAACCCAAACCCATCTTCTTCCCCAATTCGAACGGCCCAAACCTGTAAGACCTCGAAAATTCCTAATAAAATAAAGGACTAAACTTGTCAAGTTTCAGAGTTGAAGGGTGGAAATGTGAATAATCAAATTTCAAGGACTTAAAATGAAAATTCTGAAAATCAAAAGCGCAGCGGACCGCTACCCAGGACCTTTGCGCTCCGCTACATGTTGACTAAGGAAACTCTCGGGAGCTGACACGTGTCCCAGTGACTCACCGATTGGAAATCAACACGTGGAAGGGGTGGCAGACCGCTAAGCCAGAGCATAACGGTCCGCTATGGACATGTCAAGCTAAATAAGCCGCCTCAATGGTGGCGGACCGCCACCACCAAGCGTAGCGGTCTGCTACGGGTGTGACATGGGCCCTATAAATAGTTGAATGATTTCAACCTTTTACACACACAAACGTACTCAAATGCACACACACATTCTCTGATATCCCGATCCCAAGCCCCGGTTCGCGTACAAAAGTCCGGTTTCTAGCCATTCGACTTCAAATTGCCGTAGATAGTGCTGAGGTAAGCTTTCGACCACCGATTAAGCTTCGGTTATATACCATTAAACTAGGCTTGTGTAATTAAGTAATGCCATATGATATCTAGGAGCTTTGTCCGAAATGTTGATCATATTACTGAATTGATAAGCCGAGATACTGCCAAGGTGAGTTCCTAAATTGTGATGCATTATGACCTTGTCTGGCGTGAATGATTTAAGAAAACATTTTGAGTATCTTGAAACGATTGTACCGATTATTTATATATAACGTATTCTAAGCGCTTATTGTATTTCACTTGCCTGTGGAACGGCATGTTGGACAGGACCCGTGGAACGGTCTTTGGTTATATATATATATATATATATATATATATATATATATATATATATGTATATACTGAATGATTGTTCATAGTTATCTTGGAATTTGGGTGTTGAAGCCAATGAATGTGTTCAAGATACTTTGGCGGGTAATTTTAATAAACTATTTTAGTTTATGAATTCACAAGCTTTGTGCTGACCCATGTTTTATCAAATATTTTTGAACGCATCATAGTTACTCATTAGACAGGCATTCCAGGACTAGAATAAAAAGATGAACGATCCAGATGATGGGCATGCCAGGAATTATAAGTCCCGAATGAAATGTTCCTTGTTAAGAACGAATGATTTAAATTTTGTTAAACATGATGTAACAATGTTTTAATGTTAATAAGAGTTATGATTTAGTCTTCCGCTGTGTGTTTTTGATATCAATGTCACAGTAACTAGAAGGCGACCTTCTGACCGGTATATAGTCATCTGAAAAACGGAATGTTCTGTCTAGGAAAGGACGGTGTATAAATCTCTCCTAGACCCATCGTTCTTTCTTGGGAACATCTCTGTTGGAGGTACTACTCTGGTTAGATAACTGTCCTGTGTTACGGGTGTGACAAGTTTGTATCAGAGCCTCAGTTTAAGGGATTTAGATGCTACAGAAATAGTATCTAGACTTAAACTAGGACTTTGAGATTAGTCTGGAATGCCTCAGGATAAGTTAGGTGTATACATTCAGCACGGCCTGTAACGGGAAATACTTGGAAATCAGGTAATTAAAAGCATTTTTGGCCAAATGTTTTTAATTTCTGAATATCTGGATTATGACCGGTTATACGAATTCTGATGTTATACATCTGTGTGTAGGTACAAATGGCAGGACGTGGTAGAGGATAGGTAAGAGGTAGGGATAGGATGCCCAATGCTAGGTCTCGTACCCGCGATACAACAAACACAAACCCTAATCCAAATGAGAACGTAAATATGAATGTTGAACCCGAGCAACCGGTTGAAGAAGTCATTCTGACTGAAGCTCAATTCCAAGGAGTGGTGGCGTCTGAGGTCACCTGTGTGCTTCAAACAACTTTACTTATAATTCTTGATGATGCTCTTAGGAAAAGAGAAAATCATAACAGTTTAGGTAACCGAAATGAAGGTACAAGTGGTGTTGTTCCTCGAACAGAGGATACCCTTCATACCACTGCAGTAGGAAACAATATAGGTACCACCCGAATGCATGAAATAGTTGGGATGACAAACCGAAGTGTAGCGATACATGGCCAAGGATGTAACTACAAGAACTTTAGTGATTGTCACCCAAAGCCCTTTAATGGGAAGAAGGATGCTATTATAGCTTTGCAGTGGATCACATCAATGGAAGCAGTAATCAAGATGAGTGAATGCATATCAGACCAAGCTGTGAAGTCAAGCAGATAAAGGGAGAAGTTGTAATTGATAGAATGTCTTAGGAGGATCTCAAGTCTTTGATTCTGAAGAGATACTGTCCACAAAATGATGTGGATAAGATTGAAGCTGAATTTTTATGATTCAAAGCTGGAACCATGACTTATCAGGTGTACATAACCAAGTTTAATGAGATGGCAAAGCTGGTGCCACATTTGGTTACTCCTGAGTCAAGAAGAGTTAAATGCTATATTCATGGTCTTCCTCCTAAGGTTCGTACCTTAGTGAAATCCATCGCACCCGAGATGATAGATTTGGCTGTTGAAAAGAGTGCGGTAATGTTTGATGAAGTGGCTTCTCAAGAGCCACCAAAGACTGATCACAAGAGGAAGCCATATGAAGTTGTTTATAAATTTAAACCAGGAAGCAGTAAATTTCCCAAAAGAGGAGGGTTTAACCCTAACCTTGATAGAACCAATCAGGGAACGAAGTGCCAGACTTGTTAGAAGTTTGGCCATTTTGAAACCCAATTCCCGAATGTTAAGTCTTTTAACTGTGGAGAAATAGGGCACTATAGGACTTCTTGTCCTAAGCCACCTAAACAGAAAATAGGTGGTCAGAATAATAGGGTAGGATGTGTATTCGTCCTAGGAAGTGGAAGTGACCCGAATAATAAAGCTATGGAGGTCGCATGTACTTTCTTAGTTAATAATATTTACGCTAAGATTATATTTGATACGGGGGCGAATAGAAGTTTTGTATCATATGCATTCACCCCATATTTAGGCGTAAGATCGATTTCACTTATTCATGCCTATGTTGTTGAAACGGCAAGTGGCGAACATATTAGGATAACTGAAACATACCCTGATTGTGCCATCAATTTTGGTTACGATAAGGTATTACTTACACTAATGCCAATAAACATGAATGAATATGAGGTTATCCTATGGATGGATTGGTTAAACCAATACCAGGCCCAGATTGATTGTGACTAGAAAACGGTCAAGATTAAGAAACCAAATGAAACTAGTTTAATGATTCAGGGTGATAGTAAGACTAATAAGATTGAAATTATTTCTATAACGAAAGCTAAGAAGAAATTAATTAAGGGAGACAATAAATTTATACTCCATACTTTAAACGGTAACCCGAAGGACAGATTGCGGATATTCCCGTAGTCTGTGATCAACCGGATGTTTTTCCGGAAGAATTACCCGGTCTTCCACCCGATCGTCAGATCGAATTCTGAATCGAACTCATTCCTGGAACTAAGTCTGTAACAAAGTCTCCATATCGTCTTGCTACTTCTGAATTGAAAAAACTCATGAAACAAATTCAAGAACTCTTAGACAAAGGGTTCATTTGTCCGAGTACTTCAACTTGGGGAGCACCAGTATTATTCGTAAAGAAGAAAGATGGAAGCATGAGGATGTGTATTGACTATCGGGAATTAAACAAACAGACTATAAAGAATAGATATCCATTGCCTAGAATAAATGATCTGTTCGATCAGCTACAAGGAGCCAAGTATTTTTCAAAGATCGATATTAGATCAGGATATCATCAGGTGAAGGTACAAGAAGATGATGTATCTAAGACTGCTTTCAGGACCAGATATGGTCACTATGAATTCCTAGTCACGTCATTTTATCTAACGAATGCTCTCGTAGCATTTATGGACCTGATGAACCGAGTTTGTAAACCATTCCTTGACAAATTTATCATCGTTTTCATCGATGATATTCTTATCTATTCCCGAAGCCATGTTAGGACATGTTTTGTAACTGTTAACAAATTTTTTTCTGGATATTTTCGCAAAAATTTCAAAATGTCAATTTCTTATGATGATAATGAGATTGGAACTATGCCACCGAGGCTTTTGTGGATATCAGATTACCGTAGCTAGAAAGTCCGGTTCGAACAGTTCGTATCAGAAACTGATGAAAATTTTTGGAGACCAATAACAGAAGGATATGTGTATCCTAATTTTGACTTTCTGGAATTTCATGATGTTCCTAAACAAGTGACAACTCTTACTAAAGTAGAAAAGCAGAAGTTTGATCAAGAGATGAAAACGTGTGAAACTTTAACGATGTATTTACCAAAAGAAATCATTCATAGTCTCAGGAAGTGTCCAACTTCAAGAGATCTATGGGGAGCATTGAAGAAAAAGGGTGAAGCAACTTCTCAAGCATTTGTGGTCTTGATGAAAGAAGTATTGGAGAAGCATGGTGATTCTCAAAGTGATTCTTCTGCAGATTTAACTGATAGTGAGAGTATTAGTTCTAGTGAAAGTACTCAATCTACTAAGAGTGATATGATGACATAAGCTTCCAGATAGTTGAAGATGATCTGAGTGAATTAGAAACTGATGCAGAGCCTGTCATTGTTGCTCAAAAGAGTGAAGCTGATGATGACGTATTCATGGCTCGTGGTCCATCTTCTTTAGAAGAAAAGGATACGATAGTTTCTAACTCCAAAACGTTATGTTCTAGCTGTATTTCAGTGAAGGATAAAATGATGAGCGTTATGGATGATAACATCAACCTCATTTGTGATATGAAATCCATGCACACGGTAAATCAGAAATTAAAAGATAATGAGAATGTGTGTGTTGAAAAGATAGAATCACTGAAGAGGGATATAAGTTCTTTGAATTTGAAGATCAAAGAGCAGGCATATCACCTGGATATGTCCTTTGCAGAAATTGAGAAACGAAATAATGATCTTGCTGAGAAAGATAAGGAACTAGCTGAATCTAAAGCAGCGGTGATCAGATTGCATAGAAAGTTAGAAAGCATTGGAAATTCATCATTCTTACTGGGATATTTTAATAATACAGAAGAGGGGAAGGGAACTAGTGGTATTGGTTATGTTCCTCCACCATTCAACGAAAATTATTCTGTTACACCTGAGATTATAAAAGATGAGGATTTAGATCCTAAGACTGTGTTGAAAGTGAATACAGTCACAGGTGAAGATATGGTGTATTCTGATGAGAGTGATGATGAATATTTTGATGAAGCTAAGGTAGAGGGGATATCGAAAGAGGTTAAGCAATAAGAACCAAAGGTTGGTTCTAATTCACCTGGTAAAAATACATTTGGAAGTTCTTCAAACTCAAGGAGAGTTCCATATGTTAGAGATTATCAAGACATGCGTACATGTTTTCATTGCAGTGAGATGGGACACATTATGTTGAATTGTTCTTACAAAAATAAAGGGAAGAAGCATGTATTTCCTAAGAAGATGAAGCCTAAATCAAAACCTGTTGCAAAATCTGGAGTTCCAGAGAAAATAAAGCCAAAAGAAGTTTATGTAGGAAAATATTCTTCAAGTGCATCTTATCATGTGAAGATTCCTTATATGAGAGAATATCGTGAGAAGAGATCTTGCTTTTATTGTGGTCTTGTGGGTCACATTCGTATTGCTTGTCCTCACAACGCCAAAGGTAACCGACATGTTACTCCAAAAAAGGTAAGAACTCATGGTAAGCCTTATGTTAACCCATATGTGGTTAAACCTCGTGATACACCAAAGGGTAATTCAAAATCTAAGGTTAGGCTTTCTAGACCTCAAATATGGAGGAGAAAAAGAAGATTGAGAAAACTTTTAGAACAACAAGAGCTTTCATAATCTAAACATTTTTCAAATGAACAAGAGTTTTCAAACACTTCACATTTTAAGCAAAAAGAACTTAATGACTAGAAGTATGTTTGGAAATCTAAATTTTATGTTTCTGACTCGTCGGAGCAATCATCGAAAACCGATGAGAGATTCGATTGTGAATGGAGTGTGGTTTATTATTTTGATACAGATGGACGACCCATGACTACCATGGCTTGGGTCCCAATTTCAAATTAATGTTTCTTGTTAGATGTGCAGGATTAACCAAGAGGTACTATTAATAACATTTGGTTTGTTGATAATGGTTCTTCATAGCACATGACAGGGAATGACATCTGAAAAAGTAAAGGGTTGTTGATATCTGAGAATCTATTTGATTCAACGACTTGATGCTCAAGGGGGAGAATATGTCACACACAATGTTATTTTGAAAAAGATTTAAAAGTCCAAAAGACAACCTGAAACTTACGATGACAATGGTGAGCATAAGGTCATTGATGCAACCATTTGACTAGTTGAGGGGAGTCTATAGGACAGGGGGAGTACAAATTTGTGTTGGTGACAAAGGCAAAGGCATTCAGTTACAGGATTACATCGGTTTGAGTTTTTAATTTATTGACTTGCTTAATCCCAAGTAACCAAGTAAAATGTTTTTCATAAAATGTTTTCATGGAAGGTTTATTTTCGTTTGTTTTACTTTCTTTGAAAAAGATTTTGAAAAAGCCAAACATATTGAAAAAGTTAAAATCGACGTTACTTGAAGTTATAAGGAGAAATGATAGTACATCAGAAGATGTCCAGTCACACATGACCTTAGTTGGACTTTATGATGCTTATCTAATATATCTGTGATAAATGTTTTGATCAGAACTTCTTAGACTGCACAGTATGGGAAATGATAACTTCATAACTGCTTATGCTTAACAAAAATTGATGCTTGATGCTTATATTTTAATTTGGATACTAGTATGTAGTCTGAATTGTCAAATAGGCTATGAGTATCTTTGGTCCATTAGTAGTGCGACAACATAATGATCTTTGTGACAACTGTGATTTGAACCCATGATATGCTGGGTGTGTGTGTAAAAGATCATTATCAGATAAAGAATATAAGATCTAAAGTACATCATGAGACCAGTATCGGTTGTGTCGTTAAACACAATATTTCAGTTCAGTTCACTGCCCATGCCCCGAAAAACATGCAATGTGAAGTTGGACTAAGATATGTTTCTGACAACATCTGTTGGAACATATACTAGCCCTTGGATCATTATCCTGATTCCATTGAACATATCCAGATAACAGTTGGATCACGCTACCCTATGTCATTGAATCAATCGATTCCTTGATCAATCTTATGTTGAAGAATTCTATTGGTACAATCTTTCTCTTACTATGAATCATGATACTTCATCCAAACCAAGACATTTGAATCATTCGATTATGAATCATTCTGATTCTCTGCTTGATATTTTCCTATGTTTATCGGTATAATTCATCCTGGAGATTGAATATTATTGTGCAATGATCTTATATGTCTTGAAGATAGTGCACATTTAAATTTCTGTTGGCATATTTGTGGGGGTACACGTTGTATTACAAAATAAATGGTACTTTAATTCACAGGAACATGGGACAAAGATACTAATGGTTTAAATTCTTATAATATTGATAACTTAGATTGACATGTTATGTGTTGCAAATTCGTAAGTAATTTATTATAAGCGTGTTATGATCTGATCCCATCTTCTTTGAAGTTCTTGCGTATCATTACATGTTTTGCTTGAAGCTTAAAGATTTGATCTTATCTGATTCAAAATATGTGACTTCATATAATTGTTTGGAAATTCAAACGAAAGAAATGAAAGAATGAATCTGGACATGATACCCTTAGAATGTTTAGGGATGTCTATCCAAAATGTGTGATTGATGCATTGTTTTTACTGATATGATCTTCTTACTCGTGATGTTCGACCAAAAAGATGTGATTTTGTATTTTACATTTCAGTTTATATAGAGAAAAACCAAAAAGATTTTGTCTTTCTTATGTTTGAAAAACCAAAAATATTTTATTTTTCCAGCTTCCATGGAAATCTTAATTGTTATTTATTCTTGGTTGTTCTCCTTTGCATAAACTGAAAATTGCAGACAGAAGTTGACAATGGGTCCTTCTCTCAAGTTTTCTTCTAGAGATAAAGAAAGAGTGTGCAGATGAACAAGACGAAGATTACAATTTGTTTGTTGATATATATGAAGACTGATGACAATCTTCTAAAGCTGTTGTCAAGGGGGAGTCTGTTGGAGCATATTCTGGTGACAACGAGCTTGAAGATATTATGTCTTAGTCTTAGAGTCTTTGACTTGTAATCGATAGAATTGTTAGCAACAATTAAAGGGGAGTCTGTTAGGACATGTTTTGTAACTGTTGATAAAATTCTATATAAGTTCAAAGAGAGGAGAACTTAACAAGTTCGCCTAAGCATCTTTAGGATCGAACTTGTTAAGTTCGCCTAAGTAATATTGTACAAGTTCATAGAGTGGCGAACTTAACAAGTTCGCCTAAGCATCTTTAGGAGCGAACTTGTTAAGTTCACCTATTGTAGAGCTTGTGTCTATAAATAGGTGTTTACAGATTCTGTTCTAAGGGCTTTGAACGATTGTATTATGAGAATCTTGTAAACTCTGTGGTTTTGTGGAATACAAAGAGAAGTTTATTTACCTGCTGTTTCTATTGTCAATTCATATACAAACGTTAACACGGTAGGATTCCGCACTCAGTGTTATCGAGACGTCCTGTCACGAGATCGATCTGTAGATGAGTCATGTGGACCTACAACCATGAAGAACATGCTGAGCATCTTAAAATCATTCTGGAAACCCTAAGAAAAGAAAGATTATACGCTAAGTTTTCTAAATGCGAATTTTTGAAACGAGAAGTACAATTTCTTGGGCACGTTATCAATTAGCGTTGAATACAAGTGGACCAAAGTTGTAACATTCTTGATTTTTCTTGTATTTGTTTAGTGCAATAAGCAAGGTTTCATTTCCAATTCCAATGTAATAATTTGTTTTATTCGTGCAAACATTTAATTCCAGGGTTTCAATTCAAATTCTAAATTTCTTTGCATGTACACGTACATACATTTTTTTTAAAATCAAAATTTAAGAATTCTATATATGTATACATATCCTACAATTTCATTCCATAGGTATATATGTATAAACCTATATGTATTTATATTTTCTTTTAATAAAATATATGTGTTCAACATATTATTTAGTTATTTATAAAAATTATAAAGTTTTAAAATCTTATTAACAAAAATCAATTCATAAATTTATATATATAATTATTTACAATTTTAACATTTTGGTTGAACCCTTTTGAGCACATGAACCCTAAATTCGAACCGCCTCCTTCAAATTTGAACCCTTTCATCTCAATTTTTGACCTCATTCAACCATTTTAGCCTATTTTGACTTTTAAAAAGTCAACAGGTTCAAATCCTTACAATCCGTTACAAAAATCGATCAAGCCGAATGTCTTGGACTTTCCTCGCATACAAAAAAATGATTCTCGAGCATTCTTAAACTCAAATAACATGTTAATTTAACTAACTTCATGGTCTAATTCGAAATTCAAATTAACTTTGACAACCCAAAGTCAAACCGAGTAAATTCGGTTTCAAATCAAAGGAAATTAACGCGTTTGCGTCCGCAAATCACACGAAATCACTTCTCGCACGTATTCAGGCCATGTACAAGACCCAATTCATCACCAATTGGCAACTTAATGCACGAATTACTCCTGACCGCTATTTCCTGTTAAAAAAATTCGAATCGAACAACCTAAATGAAATTGATCCATTTAGACTGCTCCCTCACATGCGCAAACCCTCTCACAAACTTCCTAATCTCTCTCATAACCAACATTTCGCCTCTGAAGCTCTGTCAAGATCGAAGAACACTGAGCCTAGATCATTAGCCATTCGTCCCATATACACCACCATTACAGGTAATTCGAGTACCATTAGCTTCGTTTACATCCTAGGAACGAAAGCCCTTTGACTCCGAGTTCGATCACTGGCTTAATCGGGTGAATTAGGGGGCTAGGGTTCCGGGTTATGCATTTGGGACGAAGGGTCTTGAGGGTTTAAGGGTTTTCTATTTTCCAACCGGTTCATATCCAAGGCAAATGCCCAGCTTCACCAGTTAATACACATGACCCGTAGAGATAAAGTTGCGGGTTCGATACAACCCGGCACCTTTTCCTTTCCTTTTTCTTCGCACTAGTGAACCCAGCCCTATCCCCTGTCCATGTTAAAACTATTTTGTGCCAGATCATTTGCAGGGTAGCCCCTCTGGTCCAGTGGTTGCGCCATTTGACTTTCACAACAGCCACCCGGGTTCGAACCGGGTGGACTGTTTTCTTTTTTTGAAACAGTTTAAACAAACCCTAAAATTCTATTAAAAATATTTTATAAACATAACATTATTTAGAATGATTTAATACAATAAACCACAATTCTAAACATAAAACCTCTATTTTACAATTTAAATGTTTTAAAATCCCATTATTCGTTATGAAGACGATTTAAAATTTTATTTTAAATTAAGCCATTAAATTACAAAACAAAATACATATTTTATAAAATATTACTAAGGTTTTATAGAATACTTTTACCATGTTTTATGAAACCATAAATCATTTTATCAATTTAAAGATTTAAAATTGTATATAATTTAATTTCACTATATTTATGTTAATATGTATAGTTCTTTTTGGAAACACACTACTTTTAATACATGAATAAATAAAAAAGAATTTATTTATTTAAGAGTATTTATAATTTCTTTTCGTTAACAACTTATTTAGAGTTTATGTTTACACTACATTTCTAACATATTATTATAAATAAATAAAAAAATTGATTTATAATATCACATTTCTTTTAAAGACGCATTATAAATAATTTATTTAAATTATTCAAACTCAAACCCTGAGACAATTATTAACTATATATATATATATATATTTTTTTTTGAACATACATTTTCCTATCAAATTTATCTCAACATATAAACTTTTTAAATGAAACAATACAACACTTGTATAAATCCACACATGTCAAAACCCAATGAACATTAGATCAAGACTTAGACTTTGTGCACATTGTTAATTCAAGTTCATACTTTTCAGTCTAGGTAAACTTGTGATTTTAAGAATCACATGTGATTCATACTTGCTCGTGTTATCTACACAGTTTATACAAGTGAGTTTACATAGCCCCTTTTTCCTTTTGTACATTTTTGGGGTGAAACATGATTACTCAATAACACAGTATTTACAATTACATACATACAATTCTACAATATGATCATATGTGTTTATTTGTGCTTTGTGCTTGAATGCTAACTGTTAAGGCTACATATACATGGCATACTCGTGCAATCATTAACACATTATATCAGGATAACATTTGTTGTTATGCCCTACATGATGATAACATGTGTTTTTATGCCCTACATTTACATCAGGATAACATGTGTTGTTATGCCCTACATTTACATCAGGATAGCATGTGTTGTTATGCCATACATTAGGATAACATGTATTGTTATGCCCTTCAGTTACAAGGTTACATTTTTTCAACTAGCTTAACTTAGATTCTCCATAAATGCTTTATAAACCATGTATCATACGAATTGTACACTAAACATTTTGTACTTTACTTGAGGTGTCAAAACCTAGGTATGCTCACCAACTTTTTAGTTGACCTCGTTTTTATCATGTTTCAGGTACGAATGTGTGAGTTGATCAAGTTGCTTTCACTTAGGATTGAGGACCTAGTTTTAAACTTAATAAAATATTCATGTATTTTTTATTCTTGTAAATGTTGTACTTGATTACTTGAACTATGAAATGAAATTGGTTGTTTAATTATTTCAACTTTAGTAAACCATGAGCTTATGAACAGTCTACATGTCCCGCCCCGACGTTTCCGCCATCGGTTGGGGTGTGACAGATTGGTATCAGAGCCTTGGTTATAGGGAATTAGGTTATCAGACACCTTTGACCTAGTCTATAACCTTAGGACACCCATATTATGTCATGCTCTATGTACATGACAATAGTCACATTACTAAATGCTACATGATTACTACTTTAAGTGAATATTTTCTCATGTTATTCTAAGTGTTACATCTCATGATACATTACCTGATAGCCTATGTACTACACTACTTGATTACTCTTGTGCTTATAAGCATTGCTATCTACATGCTACCTATTTGATTTCATTAAGTGTTATCCTAAGTCTTATCACACACTTATTCACACCTAATCCTTTATGCACCCTCATTCTTACACACATGTCACCATCGTCATTTGTGAACAAAAATTTAAACTCTTAGGCCTAAAGCCTATTAAGATTATAAAATCCCGTCAAAGTTTTGAGTTCGGAAAATTAGTAAAGAACATGTGCATTTCGGAAGGGTGAATGCCTGTACTTTGGGTCTTCTGTCTAGGAAAGCATTTCATAGAAATCCAAATCAAGTGAAGGATCCGTATGCTTTCCTGGGAATTCCCGAAGTGAGTGTTCACCTATAGGTTAAAGCATGTGTTCTTGAAAGTATAAGAATTTGAATCACTTTGATTTGTCAAGGTATCCATTTGATTATATTATCAAATGAGTATAATCTAGACAACATCGTTTTGTTTATTACAATTTAGTACACGTACCTAAGGCTTCTTTGTAACTAATCATTTAATTATCTGAATTAAACAATATCGTTATTTTGTTCAAAGAAAACGTTTATCAAACCATTAGATAGTATCTGAAATATAAATTTTTTATAAACATTTCCACCTTGTAAGGAAACTTAATACAACTTGTTTTATAAAAGCATTATTTTTAATTGATAATTAATTATGAATTTTCCTTGTAAAATTAATTATTATTAAACCTTGGCTTAATTATTAAATAATTTAGCCATTATTTTCTCTTAAAAATAGTTCCCTTATAATAATTTGAAAATTAAATAAAAAAGGTTTTCATTTAATTATCCATATAGTTAATTATTCAACTACTTTTCACCATTTTATTTACAAACAAGAATAAATTACAACTATTTATTTATTTACAAACAAAGAGCACAAATCAGTTATTCGTAAGCACACTACTCTGAATATCTACACAACCTTCTCGTTATCTTACACCTTCATAAATGTATGATTGTACTAGGCACTGCAATGAGATGAACCATTTCGCGTAGGCATTTGCCATCCCTATAAACCTCAACAAGATTTTAAAATTAAAAATCCAACTACCCACGTTATACATGAACGCCAAACAACACGCTTGTCTCGCTTGTCTGCAACACTCGACTAGCTGCAAAATTCGATAGTTTACGTTACTCATGAGATCCAATAACTTACATATGAACATTCACATGATACATGAAACTTAGTTTTCTACAATATGCATGATACTAGGTTAATCACATGATACATGAAACTTGTTTGTTTGATACATGATTGAACACATTATACACGATCACATAATACATGAAACTTAGTTGCAATATACATAATGTTACACTGATCACATAAAACTTGTTTGTTTGCAATATACATTATACTGGATTGATCACATAATACATGAAGATTATTTATTTACAAAATACATAAATACTAAATTGTTCACCTTATACATAAAACTCATTTGTTTACTATATACATGGTACTAGACTATTCACATTATACATGAAACCCACTTGTTTACAAGGTGCATAACACTAGATCATACGTGAAACCTATTTACTTACAATGTACATAACACTAGATCATACATGGAAACTTGAGTGCTTACATTATACACGGAACTAGATTGTTTACATTGTTGCAATTGATTAAGTACATCATACACAAGGCATGATTATTCACCTTATCCATGAAAGCTACTCGGGGTTTGACGTATTCTTGTTCAAACACGAGTAAGCTATGGAACTCTAAATTATGCCATGTTATTACTCTTTAGATGCTAAGTCACCTTACTCTCTAGGGACACAGTTACTTATTAACAACTCATATGTGAAAATAATAGACATGAACTAAGTGAATCTGTGCCCCCTCTTGACCCACACACAACGAAAGGATCTATACAAACCATGCGATGATTCGAGTAATTACGGGTGCATACGTAATTATAAAAATTAGCGCATGGAAAACATAGCGAATTTTGTCGTGTGTTATGACATAAAACCTATCATGATATATAATAACGAAACTAATGTGATATGACAAGGGCATGGTGGATACGCCGCTGGTACTTCCTATATATAAGTGTTCCTGTCATATTGTCAGTAGTAGCGCCATATGTATCACGAGAAGTTTTAAGTTATTTTGACCTTAAACAATGTTTATGGAATCTCTTGACCTGTAATGTATCTTGAACATATTAGACTACATCTTAAACAAACCCTGATCATCAAATTCCCATCAAATCCATTTCAAGTAGTACATTTCACCTTTAGAATCCAAATTATTATTCGACATTTCTCCTTAAATTCTTTTCAAAACTAAACTCATTATCATCATTCATACCTGACCTTGAGAAACACACCAAAATCTTGTTATCAATCGTACTCCTCGACCCAACTTTCAAAGTTCGTCAAGAATTCAAACGTGGCTCAAGGGTTACTTGAGAGAACGTGAGGATCAAATGAAGCTTAAGTATCTTCATCTCCTTCCGGTTTTAGTAGCCTCAACTAGCTGAATTTCTGGACGAAATTCCCTCAACATGGGGATACTATAACATTTTTGATTTTTCTTGTATTTGTTTAGTGCAATAAGTAAGGTTTCATTTCCAATTCCAATGTAATAGTTTGTTTTATTCGTGCAAACATTTAATTCCATGGTTTCAATTCAAATTCTAAATTTCTTTGCATGTACACATACATACATTTTTTAAAATCAAAATTTAAGAATTCTATATATCTATACATATCCTACAATTTCATTCCATAGGTATATATGTATAAACCTATATGTATTTATATTTTCTTTTAATAAATTATATGTGTTCAACATATTATTTAGTTATTTATAAAAATTATAAACTTTTAAAATCTTATTAACAAAAATCAATTCATAAATTTATATATATAATTATTTACAATTTAAACATTTTGGTTGAACCCTTTTGAGCACATGAACACTCAATTCGAACCCCCACCTTCAAATTTGAACCCTTTTATCTCAATTTTTGACCTCATTCAACCATTTTAGCATATTTTGACTTTTAAAAAGTCAACAGGTATAAAACCTTACAATTCGTTACAAAAATCGATCAACCGATTGTATTGGACTTTCCTCGCAAACAAAAAATGATTCTCGAGCATTCCTAAACTCAAATAACATGTTAATTTAATGAATTTCACGGTCTAATTCGAAATTCAAATTAACTTTGACAACCCAAAGTCAAACCGAGTAAATTCGGTTATAAATCAAAGGAAATTGACGCGTTTGTGTCCTTAAATCACGCGAAATCACTTCTCGCTCATATTCAGGCCATGTACAAGATCAAATTCATCAGCAATTGGCAACTTAATGCACGAATTACTCCCTACAGCTGTTTCCGGTTAAAAAAATTCGAATCGAACAACTTAAATGAAATTGATCCATTTAGACTGCTCCCTCACATGCGCAAACCCTCTCATAAACTTCCTAATCTCTCTCATAACCAACATTTTGCCTATGAAGCTCTGTCAAGATCGAAGAACACCTAGCCTGGATCATTAGCCATTCGTCCCCAATACACCACCATTACAGGTGATTCGAGTACCATTAGCTTCGTTTAGATCCTAGGACGAAAGCCCTATGACTCCGAGTTCGATCAAAGGCTTAATCTTGTCTATTAGGGGGGCTAGGGTTCCGGGTTAGGCATTTGGGACGAAGGGTCTTGAGGGTTTAAGGGTTTTCTATTTTCTAACCGGTTCATATCCAAGGCAAATGCCTAGCTTCACTGGTTAATACACATGACCAGTAGAGATAAGGTCACGGGTTCGATACAGCCTCGCACCTTTTCCTTTCCTTTTTCTTCGCACTAGTGAACCCGGCCCCATCGCCTGCCCTTGTTAAAACTATTTTGTGCTAGATCATTTGTTGGGTAGCCCCTCTGGTCCAGTGGTTGCGTGTTACACCCTGAAATTCCACAGCGGGTTACCCGCGGGTTGTGACTGTCAAGGGTCATCAGTCCCGGTCATTTCGAACGACCTCTAAATGGTTTTCGAAAAGACATTCAAATTGAACATCATACAAAATAATTAAGTAATACAGAGTTTGAAAATACGGAATGTAAAGTGCGGAAGAAAAAGTAATGTAGCAAAATACAGAAGCATATGAAAACATGAGATGCGACTCCAGACATGCAATCCTAGTACATGCATGAATGCTTAGCGCCCTGAGATAAACATGCTTAAAAGTGTCAACACAGGGTCTGGTGAGTTCACAGGTTTATGTAACAGAAACATAAATGAAAAACAATGTACCAGTACGTATGTATACTATTGATTCGATTGTTGATCAAACAATAACTATATAAGCAACACTGAAACCGAAGCTCAACAAAGGAATGCAGAAACTAGCATTTTGCCTCTTACGTGCCCAGCACTGAATGGATTAGGTCTATTATGCACCCGTTTGACTCCCAGTCAGATTTAGCGCGACTAACCCGGGTGGGGGTTGTTAAACCCAATAGTACTATTCATGAATCACCTTGCTTTGTGTAATAATTAATGGTTCTAATATGAGAGGACTTTATGTGCGGGAAATGCACCCACTTATATATATTAAAGCGAAATCAAAGTAATCAGCATACGACTAAGTAAGAAAATGGTTTAGCATGTATCTCCCCGAATGGAAAAGTAAGTAAAATGGGCCCGTGAAAACTCACATGGTAATGCGGTGAATGAAGAACGAAAGCAACAAGAGGAATCTAGCAACTCCGGATAACCGACCTATCCAAGCCCTAGGAAATAGTAAGGCTATAAGGTCTAGGAAAGTAAACATGGTTTATGTAACCACATTCATCCAAACGACTAAACGTTGAAAGGTTACATTGACGTTTTGAAAAGGTATGACCAAAGTTGACCAAGGTTTGACCAACTTTGACCAACTTTGACTAATGTTGACCAATGTTGACTAATGTTGACCAATGTTAACTAATGTAGGATCGGTGAATACAAGATGGTTCTATTCTAGTTGAGATTGGCGGAAATAATCACAACTAAGCAATGTAAACAAGTAAATACGAAGAATACTGATAAATACAGATTGTATTATGCTTCAAGATTACAAGATTACAGAGAAAACTCTTAAGCAAAAAGCACACTTATACAATGACTCTAAGTACTACTTATATAGTAACTTAGAATCAAGACAGACCCTTGATTCTAAGGATCAGATCTAACACAAGCCGTTGATCTTGTATTGAAGATATTCTACATGTAACGACACAACTATACTAGTTAACTTTACTCAAACCTCTTCTTAGGCATCATTGCTTGCATGCTTAGAGAAGAGCGTTGTGGTTCTTTATTGTCTGCACCAGTGACATTCTTTTTACGTGGAGTGTGTCAGTCTTGCAGCAGAAATTTGTTAGTGGTAATGGTTGCTTTATCGAAGCCAGTCAGCTGCAACGTTTGATCTTCAATGGGAATGGCTATCAGCAGCAAAGTTAGAGATCAGCAGCAAGATGCAACCATCCAAAGCTGCTGATGATTTGCCTATCAGCAGCATCAAGTGTTGATGCTGCTGAGAAGCCTATCCGCAGCAACTCTGGTTTTCAGCAGATAAGGCTATCCGCAGCAGATTTGTTCTTCAGCAGAAGAACAAGTATCCGCTGCAGATAAGCTTATCCGCAGTAGTTTGTTGGTCAGCAGCTAAACTATGAGGTACGCAACATTTGTACTTAGAGAATTTTATAGCCATCAGTATTTATTTATACAAACTCCCCCTAGATTGATGCTACCAAAACTCTCTTACTTCTTTTGCTGCTAAAGTTTTTCCATGTTGCTGACTATTCTTGCAACCTCATAGCCTCTCTGGTCCTTGCTAGGATTGTTAAGAGAAAGCTCAGATAGAGTCTTTGCTTGGGATTTTGAAGATAGCCTTTCTTGAACACCTCATCTTCTGTCCTTTAACATCTGTCAATGTGAACTCATCCTTTTTCAGCATTGTACGACCAACTGATGAATGGAGAGTGGGATTGGAGAGGTTTGATATCAATAATTTCATCTTTGATAGGGTTGAAATGATGTTTGATCACCAGCAACAGATGTCTCCCACCTTCATTCTCAGGCTCATTAGCTTCACCCAGCTCCATCATTCTTCTTAGATCTGAATCTGGAAGCTGCAATACATCATCAACAGTTGTATAGATTGATCTTCTTTCTTCTGTTCTTCCCCTGAAGACTTCAAACCGTTGATCTTGAGTGCTGTAGAACTAGTTGAAGATTTCTCTTCTAGTTTGGTAGTAGGTTTGGTTTTCTTTTTCGGAGGTTGTTGATGAGTAGGAGCAGGATGGGAGGATTTGGACTTTATGGGTGGAGAGGAGGGAGGTCTAGGATGGAGAGAGGAAGGTTTTTGGATAGAAGAAGTGGTGGATGAGGGAGAAGGCTTGGGTTTCTTTGATTTCCTTTCTTCTTCTTGATTGATTACCCTCTTCTTTGAGCCATTCTTCCCCACTCTTTCTTCCTATTCCTTCTTAACTTTAACGTATAGGGCTTGCATGTTCATGAAGCTCATGGGATCCAGCATTTTTCCACTCTTTCCTCTAGCCTTTAGGAAGTCAATCATGACCTTCCTTTCTTCATGGGTTCTTCTGTTAAAGGCAATGGTCTTCTTGGATTTCTGTTTGGCTTTTTCTTCTTCTTCAGCCCTTTTCTTATTTCCCAATTAACCTTGCTGGCCCATGAAGGCTTTGTAGATTTATTTATTTCATAGTTTCTCAAGGTAGTCTGCATCCTCACCTTGAGAAATCAGAGCCTCTATCCACTCCTCTTTCATTTCTTTGGCTAGTTCAGAATCAGTTATTCTGAACTTAGCCTCTTCCTTTTTCTTCTTCTCTCTTTCTTCTTCTTCTTTATTGAATTGTTCCTGCAGCTGAAGAGCTAGAGCTTCATCTTCTTTTATTTGGAAACCTACAGAAATCTTGACTTTCAGATCATCCAGCTGCTTAGCATACAGCTGGATCTGTTGTTCTCTGAAGAGAATGGCCGCTTTTCTTTCTTGAGCTTTTCTTAATTCAGCCATCTCCTCTTTTTCTCTTCTTATTCTTCTTCTTTCCTCCCTTTCTTTCTTCTCTTTCAATAACCTTTCTTCATCTTCTTCTATCATATGTCTCTTCCCCTTGTCTTTGCTGGATGCCTCTGCTTCAGCTTCATTGACCTCAACAACAGATGTAAGAGATGCTGTTGGGATCTCAGCTTCAGCTTCATTGGCATTTTGTGGAATGGACAAGGGAAGGACATTTTCTTCATATTCTTCCCATTCAAGACCTGTCACTTCTTTCCACCCTTCCTTCACCTTTTCCTTTCTCTTCTTTTGGATTCTTCTTCTGTGTTTAGTCTGACTGTTGGTGAGGAAAGGAGGGATAGGTCTGAGTTGGAGTCGGAGGCATCTATTGCAAGTCGTCCTTCCTTTTCAAGCTGAGCTTTGATGGTTTTTATCATTGCTTGACTCTCTAAGGAATTTACGTTGCAGATGTATGTTCTGAGCTCAAATACCTGGTGAAAGAAGTCTGAATTTAGGAGTAGGATCTCATTGATGTTGATTGAGAGAGTTGATCGATTACCCAGGAAGAATGTGAAGCCAGAAGACCCAGTGCTCGACCATCCTAGCACTTCCAAGTCCCTGATCACTTTGTTGTACATAAATCTTCTCCAGCATACAACTTCTTCTTCTATTAAAATACTGCTCCTGATTAAGTCAAGTCTTCTCGGAGCCAGTCTTTGTTTTGCTGCTGTTGAAGATTCTGCACTATTTTCAGGATAAGCCACCCTTTTTTCCTTCTTCTAGGAACTGTTGACCAATGTTGACTAATGTGACACGACAAGCCGTTGGTGACACATGGTGGAAACGTGTATAAGTAGCACATAAGTGACATATGAGTAACACATAAGTACATATACGTAGCACATATGTAACACATAGCCTTGATGCATAAGCAATTACTTTACCTCGTTGCATGAGGAAACAACCGAGACCTTGGTTGGAAGCATCATAGTAGACAACTAGATCATCATTCCCATCAGGGAGAGTCAAAATAGGAGCATCGCACAACTTTTTCTTGAGAGTTTGGAAAGCTTCTTCTTGCTTTAGTCCCCCTTCATAAGGTTTACCCTTGTGGGCCAAAGCAGTGAGAGGAACAACAATCTTAGAGAAATTTGAAATGAAACAACGATAATATCCCGCAAGACCAAGAAATGAACGAACTTCGGTGGGGGTCTTAGGGGCATTCCAATTTGTAACAACTTCGATCTAAGCAGGGTCAACATGAATCCCCTTTTCGTTGACGATATGACCCAGGAATTGAACCTCCTTTAGCCAAAATTAACATTTGGAGAACTTGGCATATAGTTGCTCTTTCCTCAAGAGGTCCAAAACCAACCTAAGGTGTTGCTCATGATCGGATTTAGTTTTGGAGTAGATTAAGATATCATCAATGAAGACAATCACGAATTTGTCGAGGTATGGTTTGCACACACGATTCATGAGGTCCATGAAAACCGCGGGTGCATTGGTTAGCCCAAAAGGCATGACCATGAACTCGTAGTGACCATACCGTGTTCGGAAGGAAGTCTTTGGAATATCTTCCTCTTGTACACGGAGTTGGTGATAACCAGATCGAAGATCAATCTTTGAGAAACAAGTAGAGCCTTGAAGTTGATCAAAGAGGTCATCAATTCTACACAATGGATAACGGTTCTTGATAGTAAGCTTGTTGAGTTCGCGGTAGTCAATACACATGAGGAATGATCTATCCTTCTTCTTGACGAATAAGATGGGTGCACTCCACGGTGAATGACTTGGACTGATGAAGCCCTTGTCGGAGAGTTCTTGGAGTTGACTTGCAAGTTCTTGCATTTCGGAAGGTGCAAGACGGTATGGAGCTCTAGCCACTGGGTTAGCTCCGGGTACAAGGTCAATGCGAAATTCTACTTGTCGAACGGGTGGAAGACCCGATAGATCTTCGGGGTATACTTCGGGAAAGTCCCGGATGATGGGGATGTCTTGAATATTCTTCTCTTTGACATCCTTTTGAACAATATGGGCTAGGAAGGCTACGTACTTCTTTCGTAGATACTTTTGGGCGGTAGTGCATGATATTAACTTGAGCCCTTTGCAAGGCTTTTCACCAAAGACTCTTAACGTTTCCCCCGACGAAAGGGGTATTCGGATGCACTTCTCAAAACAGATGACTTCGGCATGGTGATTTGACAGCTAATCCATGCCTATGATGATATCAAAACTTCCTAGCGGCATTGGCACGAGGTTGATTGGAAATGAATGATCATTAAGTTCTAGAGAACAGTCGTGGATAATGGAGTCTATTGTAAGGGAGTCACCATTTGCTACTTCGACAGTGAAGGTTTTCTCTAATTTGGACCGTGTTTTTGCAAGTAAGGGTTCGAAGTTAAGTGACACAAAACTTTTATCTGCACCGGTATCAAATAAAATGGAGGCATATTGACTATTAACAAGGAACGTACCGTTGACCACATCATTGTTGGCTTGAGCTTCATTGGCGTTTATGTTGAAAGCACGCCCACGAGCTCCGCCTTGTCTAGCATTGATGAACTTCGGTCATTGGTCACAGAAATGATTCGGGTTGCCACAATCATAACAACCACTCCCATTTGCTATGGCGGGAACACCTTGATTAGTCACTTGTTGATTGGTTCGGGTTGGTGGGTTGAATTGGCCTGCAAGTGCTTTGGCTCTACAAACAGTGACCGTATGGCCATATTTCCCACAATGAGTGCAAAGGCGACAGGGAATGTTTTGGAGGTGGTGATAATTGCATGTGGCACAGAGTGGGTAGGTCCCCACATATGGCTCTTTGACTGGTGCTTGAGCCATTGGAGCAACTTGGTTAACAGGCATAGCAGGAGTGATCACAGCAAAATTTCTAGCCTTTCTTTTTTTATTATTGTGGTAGGGTTCAGTTTTGGCTTCTTTGATGTGTACAGGAGTGGTTATGGTGTCGAGAGTTTTCTTGGTGCCTTTTCTAGTCAGAGTTCCTGCCTTCACATGATTTTCGGTTAAGGTAGCAGATAATCGGATAGCATCTTCGAGTGTTGCGGGATTTCTCCCTAAGACAGTATACTGAATCTGCCTAGGTAATCCACCGATGTACTTCTCAATGCAGCGGGATAAGGGTGTGACCATATGGGGCACAAGGAGACTCAGTTCATGGAACCGAGTTGTACAAGCCAGACTTTCACCACTTTCTTGGGCAAGATCCCAAAACTCAGCTTCCAGTTTCCTCACTTCATTCCGAGGACAGAACTCTTCGGTCATTAGTCTCTTAACCTCATCCCATGGTAAGGCCATGGTTGCCTCTAAACCTCTTGTTCTCTTTTCCCCATTCCACCACGTGAGTGCCCGTTTTTGGAAGACACTTGTGGTATGACGGACACGAAGGTTATCGGGGGCAGTCACTATTGAGGAAGGTGCCCTCAATACTTTCGAACCATTGAAGGAGTCCCGTAGCTCCTTCGGTACCATAGAAATTAAGAGGGTTACACGAATTGAAATGCTTGAAGGTACATTGCGGTGGGTTGGCACCACCACCACCATTAGTTCCATGGTTACCGTTTGTGGCACCAATAACTTGAGTGAGTTGAGTTACAAGTTGTGCAAGGAGAGCAACAATATCAGTGTTGTTGTTGGCCACGGTAGCACGACGGGGAGGCATTCTACAGAGTTGCACAACATAAGAAAAGACGTAAGAACTTATGAAGATTGCTTGGATTTAAAAGGGTAAGATAACAAGTAAAATAGTTAATCATTGTTTGGATTGTACTCAAATAGTGATATAATCACTTGAATACTATGACACATTAAGGTTAATTAAACTCATATAATTTTTCAAGAAGACATGCTTTACCCTATAAGTAAACACTCATCTCGGGAATTCCCAGGAAAGCATACGGGTCCCTCGGTTGATTGGGATTTATACGAAATGCTTTCCTAGATAGAAAACCCAGAATACAGGTGTCACCCTTCCAGATTGCACGTGTCCTCAAATAATTGATAAAGTTTAAAACCTTAACGAGGAAATAAAGAAATTTTATAGATTTAACCCCATGAAGATTCCACATGCTATGATGATAATGATAAAGGAGTAGGTCAGAAGGTTATGAGGCTTAGGGTAAGGGTAGGGATATTGTTTTATTTAATTTATTATTTAGGTATAGTCTAATAAGTCATGAACTTTGTAGGTCCCTTCGTGTGTGTCGGATAGTTACATGCAAGTGGTCTACTAGTCGGACCGGGTGCGGAATACCCGTGACTAGGAGGAGAGTCTAAATAAAACGAAGTAAACCAACATGAGAGTCACAATAACAGCTCTTTCTATTATAAACACTCGATTGTTACAGAGATAATAATTGCGTACTTAACAAACTGAGTTCGTCTAAGATATGAGTTCTGTGTGCTTATCCTCTGTGAACCAAACCTATTTATACAGACCTGATGCCTGCGCACTTAGCAAGTGCGCAGGACCAAATGCTCTTACGTACTTAGCAAGTACGCATGGGTCTTCCTGCGTACTTGCTAAGTACGCAGGAGCTTTCTCCTGCGCACATGTAAGTGCGCAAAACACTTAGAAGAAATGCAACATACACTATGTAAAAGTAAATACAACTCGATAAACTATTACATAACGACTCTTACATACAAAGACAAATTACAGACATTAGAAATACAAACTAAGACTCTATCCAGAGTGTTGTCACAGGAAAGTGCATCAACAAACTCCCCCTTGACAACAGCTCGGGATCTTCATCGTCTTCAGTCTTCAATCTTCAGTCTTCACAACACTGGTCCCTTAGCTTCCATCTTCTTCTTGTAATCATGGCAGAACTTAATCACCTTGTCATATTTAGAAGCAAGGAGCTTTGTCCATTCGTCAGTGTGGACACAGTAGCGTTCCGCTAGTACCTCCAGATCTTTCACAGAAAAGTTGATGAAGCAGACTTCATCAAAGATTCTGATCAGTTCTTTTGGTACTGTGTTCCCACTCTCGGAACGAAACTTTCCCATGATCACAGCCTCGCCCATTTTTGGATCTACGTACCAGTACCACATGTCACCAAGAATATCCTGAGATAACTTGCTCAAGGGAATCTTAGTTTCACATTGTACTGGCTTATATACCAATTTCTTTATGTGCTTCATACTCACAGGATGTACAGCATGCTTATCCTTGACTCTTCTGGGCACTTGAGGCTTGAAATATTCAAATTTCCCTGATCTTGCTTCCCGCTGTAGTGTTACCCACAAACCCATTGCTACTGCATGACTCGAGTGACTCAGCAGGTCACGGTTTGCGAGGTTCACAAGGTCGTACTTGGGCAAAGAGTTGAACGCCTCACAAGTTGGTTTCAAGTATTGAACCCCCCCAGATCTTTTGATGGCGAACAACTGCTTGTCCTCCTCGAACCTAACAGCCAAGATCATACCTGTAGCTCTGTGCTTGTCTGTGATGGACGTCTTTTACCACATGGGAGCTGGACCCTTAGATGATGCAGAAGGCATGTCTTTATCTTTTGGTGCCTCGGGGTCCACAGGTGTAGGGTCGACTAGGGAGGCTTCAGTTGTAGCTTCAACATTACTTTCCATGTCAACTGAGCCTGTGTCGAGCAGAGATTCGAGCGATGGTACTTCAAAGATCTCACCATCCTCTAACTCGTACTCTCCTTCCCCGTCGCCCTTGGGAATCTCTATCACCACATCCTCATCTTCAACATTCCAGTCCTCACCAGAGTAGATCTCTCCTTCTTCTAGATTGAAGATAGCATCGATCTGTGCTTCTTTAGAATAGTCAGACTCTAGATATAGGATCTCATCATCAGATAAGTCCTTAAGTACTTCAACCACTGACTTTCCTTTATCACCACCACCACCAGATGTATTACCACCCTCTTGGTGAGTAGACTCCCCCTCAACCATTGAAATAGCAGAGATGGGCACGATCGCCAAAGCTTGGTGCTCACCTCCACTAGGACCAACTTCAGGATCCTTGTCTTTATCATCATCCTTAGTCAAGTCGACTGGAAGACAAGGCTCAGCACCAGTGGATTTATTTTCATTCTCTTTCTCTTTCTCCTTCTCTTTCTCTTTCTCTTTTTCTGTCTCCCCTTGAGCACCAAGCTTCTTGGTCAGTTCTTCAACTAATTTGACCATCGCTTCGTGCTCTTTTCTCTGCAAATCCATCCTAAGATCAAGTGAAGTTCCGTGGCCTAGAATCATTTCATTGGTTTTCATCAGCAGCTTGTTCTGTGCCATAACATTCTTTAGTTGCTCATTTGTCCCTGTTCTCTGGCTGTGGAGAATCCTAACTTCATTGGCCAGGGAATTAATATGTACTTGTTGAGCATCAGACTCCTCCTTTGACTTATGAATGGTCTTCAACAGTTCAGCAACTTGGGTCTCTAGGACATTGATCCTTGCATCATACGGATCAGAATGCCTAGATGATGAAGCTTCAGCATTATGGATGGGGGAGGAGAAAATTGTGTCAAAGTCAAACCCTTGTGAGTAATCACCATAGTTGAGGGGTTGACCTGACGGCTCAGTGGTGTGTTGTGGGAGTGGGGATGTAGTGATGGGAGTGGGTGTTATGGTTGGGGTGATGGTGACTGACTCCGTGAGAAGTGGAGTAGTCACTGTCACTTGGACGGTTGGAGTAGGGAGGGTCATCATCACAGGAATCTCCTATGTGACCGCCGTGACTGCCACATTATCTTGTATTAGTGGCCTTCTCCTCCTTCTGTACAGTTGTTGTGCTGGTGGGGTAGATTCTGACTCTGGACTGGCAGCCGCAGCTTGTACTTGCTGCACAGTCGGGATCTCTACAACCCTGGGGATAGCAACCTCTTGCCTATCGCCCCTCTTCTTATTGGCTTTCTCTCACCTTTGTCTTTGTAAAGTAGCGTCAGAGTCAGATGTTGGCTCATATTCGCCACTCGAGCTTTGTCGCTTTCTTTTAGAAGACGACGCAGGCAGGGTTACCTGTGCCAATCTCCTCGGGTGTGCCTGGGATGGTGCGTCATCGGAATCAGAAGAGTCTGATTCTGTTGCTTCTGAATCGGATTCCTCAGGACCACCATCACCACCTTCGTCATCACCTTTATCATCACCTTCATCACTTTCATTCTCTTCTTTTAACAAATAAGGTATCAAGATGAACTAAATATTAATATAATAATCATGTAACACATAGCATGTAGCACATAACACATAATCATGAATCATGGCATTAGTGGGTGTCCTAAAGTTATAGTCTAGGTCAAGGGTGTCTAATAACCTAGTTCCCTATAACCAAGGCTCTGATACCAATCTGTCACATCGCAACCGATGGCGGAAACGTCAGGGCGGGACATGTAGATTGTTCATGAGCACAAGGTTCGCTAGATTTCAATATTAAATGATTCATTTTATTTCAAACAATTCAACAAGTACATAAATGAAAATACAAATTGTTCTTTGAATTTAAATTAACTAAGTCCAAACTTAAGTGTAGCTTGTCTTGATCAAACTCATACATTAGCACCTGATAAAATAAGGTCAACTAAAAAGTTGGTGAGCATACATAGGTTTGTACATAGATAGTGTATAAATATGAATAAACAAATCCTTACATGCCATGATAAATAAGACATTTATGGGGAGCAGCTATTGTGTAACTAAAGTACAATCAAACCTTTGTAACTAGCATGCAAATTGTGTTGTCGGTAACAATCACCCCGATCTAGGTGGGTTTGTCAGACTCAATATATCTATACATTGTTAACCGTCGGCTTAAATAGTTAATGATTGCACATAATTTGCACACAAAAGTTAACACACCTAGCACTCAAACATAAAGCTCAAATTTGCACACATGAATGTAAATAGGATTTGTGTTTGTGTAGTTTGTGTAAATGTAAGCTATTGTTTATATAAGATTCATGAATGACCCCAAAAAGTGTAAAAGAGAAAAGGGGGGCTATGTAATACTCACTTGATTCAAGAGTGTTGCTAGCACGCAAGACTAGGTAGCAAAACGGTCCTTGTAACTCACCACGTTAACCTAGTGTGTAATGTATATTGAGTTAATAGCGTGTACAAAAGTCTATGTCTAAGTCTAGGGTTCAACGGGTTTTGATGTGTGTGGATTTGTACAAAAAGTTTTGTGTTATTCCATGTAAAGGCATGCTATGCTTCTATAAGAATTTAATGTATATTATGAGTTCAAGGTATATATGTATGAACTTAATAGTCATTGACTTAGGGTTGGATTTAAATAAATAAAATAAATAAATAATTTCATTTATTTATTTGTGAAAAATATGTTAAAATATATAGAACGTAAATATATATTTATGTTTAGAAAAAGAAATTTTATTTATGTGGATAGGGTTTAATTTAAATAACTAAAATAAACAAATAATTTTATTTATTTATTTGTGAAAAATATGTTAAAATATATAGAATGTAAATATATTTATATTTAGAAAAAAAAGAAATTTTATTTGTGTAGATAGGGTTTAATCTGAATAAATAATTTCTACTTTATTTATTTATGTTTAAAGATTTGAAAAAAATATAAAGTTGTGTAATTTATATTTATGTATAAAATCTAACGTTTAACTTTTTATTGTGGGTTATAATAAATAAATTTTATTTATTTATCATCTTTAAAATTTATACTAGTTTGCTTTAAATAAGTTAATATTTTATAAACTTTATAAAATCAATTGTTTTTATTTGGAAATTAATTTAAATACCTAAATTTTTGTTTTAATTATTTAATATACTATTTTTGTAGCCATAAATTCATAATAAAATGAATTTGTATTAGAAATCTGTAGATCTGATTTTATTTTGTTAACAATATTGTGAGGTTTTATAAAATTTTTGGAGCTTTAAAACTGGTTTTAAAAATAAATAGGCTCGTCCGGATCGAACCCGGGTCCGCCTGGTCAAGGGAAATAAGTACCAACCGCTGGACCAGTTGCGCGTCCTTGCTACAGACTGATTCGAATTTGTTTTAACATGTGATTGAGAGGGGACCGGGTTCAGAACAGGTTCCACGCGCAAAAGATCAGGGTTGTGGGTTTCGAACCCACACCATCTATTTCAGTCGCACACGCACTAAACCGGCTGAGCTAGATGGTTCGCTAGTATAACACGAAAAGTAAAAACTTAAATGGTTTATCCGAGTTAAATCGAAATCCCCTTTTTAAAAGAAAAGGTATGAACAAGTTGGAGAAATCATCAGAATTCGAATTCGATTTGGATTAGCTTTAGTAAATTGATAACGGGCTTTCGATGAGCGGGTCAGAATGAACTGAATGGTGTAACCATACCTGTAATGGTTGCGTAACGAAGGCCGTCGACTAGATGGACAAAGACGATGTTCTTGGTGATCGATCGGTAAGCAGGAGGTGAAATGAGGACCGATAGGGTGTTTAGGGAGTTTGTAATGATCTGTGTGAAAGTGTGGGAGTGTGTAATTTCGTTTAACTCCCTCTTAATTACGTGATTCGACTGTGATTTGCAAGTAACACCCGTCGACTATGATTACGCGCAAATTCGATCTGCTGTGAATGAATTGGGTCGGGAAATAGGCTCTAATACATGCGAGATCAATCACGGAAGGATGTACGGGTGTTAATTGCATTAAATGTCTTTATTTGGAAAGGATTTGAATGCGGTTTGACTATAGGAGGTCAAACTATTCGAAATTTGAAATTAATCCGCGTAAATGGTCGAATTGAGCTGTTAAGTGGGTCAGGATATGGTCGATTATCGATTTTTTTAAACTCGAGAGGTCCGAAACAGTCGGAATCCATCGAGGGCAGCCTTGATTTGCAATGTTTTGAGCTGTTTGACTTTCAGGGTCAAACTGGGTCAACATGGGTCAAAATTGAGGGTTTGAGGGTTCAAACCTAAAGGTGGGGGTTCAAAGTGGGTGTTCAATTGTCCAAGGGTTCAAATGAAAGAATTTTTACTTGTCAATTGAGTGTATATGTGTATGTACTTGTGTGATGTATATATATATAGATATACATACATTTATATGCCCACACATATATATATATATATAGTGTTTTAATAGGACATACAAGTGAATTTTTTTTTTTGTTAATTTGTTTCGAACTTAGGGTTTAATTATTTGTACGAATAAAATGACCATTGCAATAGAATTGGATTTCAAACATGATTAATTATACTGGAATGAAAATCTGAAATGTTACACTAAAGATCTGGAGACACTATCTATATGGTACCAAATGCGTGATATATTCAGACCACAAAAGCCCCCAACGTTTTTTTAATTAGAAGGATTTAAATATGAGGCAAAGGAGGTGGATGGAACTTATCAATGACTAAGATTGTGAAATCAAATACCATCCTAGGAAGGCAAATGTAGTGGCAGATGCTTTGAGTCGTAAGGAACGAAGCCAACCGATTAAAGTAAAAGCACTATGATTAGATCTAAAGTTAGATTTAATGGAACAAATCAAAGAAATCTAACCAAAAGCATTGGAAGAAGAGAATATCAAGAAAGAACGTATAGTTGGGAAACAAAAATTGCTATCCAAAGGAAATGATGGAATCATGAGATTCGATCAAAGAATCTGGATTTCAAGACTTGGGGATATTCAAAAGAAGGTGTTAGATGAAGCATATAAATCAAGATATTCCATGCATCCTGGTGCAAACAAGATGTATAAAGATCTGAAGACACACTACCGGTGGCCTAACATGAAGAAATTAGTTGCCCAGTATATAAACAAATGCTTGACTTGTCTTCAAGTTAAGATTGAGCACAAGAAACCATTAGTTAAATTACAACAAGTAGAATTACCTGCCTAGAATTGGATCGTATTACAATGGACTTCATTACTAAACTATCCAGAACTCAGAAAGGGCATAATGCAATATGGGTCATGATCGATAGACTGACCAAGTCAGTCCATTTTATACCCATCAATGAAACATACCCTATGGATAAGTTAGCCATAATCTATATCAATGAAATTATGAGCCATCATGGCATACCATTGTCTATTATTTATGATAGAGACAGCCGGTTCACATCTAGATTCTGGACAAGTTTTCAGAGAGTATTGGGAACTCGACTTACCATGAGTACTGCATATCATCCTCAAACTGACGGACAAAGTGAGCGTACAATTCAAACTCTTGAAGATATGCTGAGAGCCTGTGTTATAGATTTCAGAGGTAATTGGGATAATCACCTATCGTTAATCGAATTCTTCTACAATAACAGTTACCATTCAAGTATTAAAGCTGCACCATTCGAAGCACTGTCCAGAAGGAAGAGCAGAACTCCTGTCTGTTGGACTGAAATAGGAGATAGTCAATTATATGGACCTGAAATTATACAAGAAACAACAGATAAGATTGCCCAAATTAAACAACGTTTGAAAGCGGCTCAAGATCGACAAAAGAGTTATGCTGACAGGAGACGATGACCGTTAGAATTCCAAGTCAGAGATTATGTAATGTTAAAGGTGTTGTAAGGTTCAGGAAAAGTGGAAAGTTAGGACCAAGATATATCGGACCTTACAAAATCACAAAAAGAGTTGGAGCAGTAGCTTACGTAGGATCGTGAAAGTACAAGATGGTTTTGTTCTTAGTCGAAATTGGCGGAAACAATAACAACTACAAAAGTATAATCGAGTAAACAGAAAGAATACTTATAAGAATACTGTTGTATTAAGCTTTTGCAAATAAACGATTACAAATGAAAACTCAATCAAAAAGCACACATACAATGAAGTGTTTACACAGTATTTATACTTACTTAGAATCAAGACAGACCCTTGATTCTAAGGATCAGATCTAACACAGACCGTTGATCTGTTGTATATTGCTAACTATTACAAGTTTAGTCTAACTAGCTAACTTTATTGAAGCGTCTTCTTTATGCATCATTACTTGCATGCTTGGAGAAGAGAATTGTTGTCCGTCATTGGTTGCACCATGGAGGTTCCTTCTGCTTTAGTGTGTCAGTAGCTTTTGCAGAAAGTTGTCAGTGACGCTTGGCATGGATAGTCAGTTGCAACGATTTATCTTCAAGGCACAAGGCTGTCAGCAGCAAAGATGATGATCAGCATCAAGATGTGACCATCCAAAGCTGCTGATGATTTGCCTATCAGCAGCATCAAGTGTTGATGCTGGTGAGAAGCCTATCCGCAACAACTCTGGTCTTCAGCAGATAAGGCAATCCACAGCAGATTTGTTCTTCAGCAGAAGAACAAGTATCCGCTGCAGATAAGCTTGTCCGCAGTAGTTTGTTGGTCAGCAGCAAAATCTGAGACCAGCAACATTTGTACTTAGAGAATTTTGTAGCCATCAGTCTTTATTTCTACAAACTCCCCCTAGACTGATTCTACCAAAACTCTCTTACTGCTTTTGTTGCTGAAGCTTTTGCATGTTGCTGACTATCCTTTCAACTTCATATCCTCTCTGGTCCATGCTGGGATTGTTAAGAGGAAGCTCAGATAGAGTCTTGATGTCTTTGCTTGCCATTTTGAAGATGGCCTTGCTTGAACACCTCATCTTCTATCCTTTAACGTCTATCAGAGTGACTTCATCCTTGTCAGCATTGTAGGACCAGCTGATGAATGGAGAGTGGTATTGGAGAGGTTTGACATTAATAATTTCTTCTTTGCTGGGGTTGAAGTAATGTTTGATTACCAGCAATAGATGTCTCCCACCTTCATTCTCAGGCTCATTGGCTTCACCCAGCTCCATCATTCTTCTTAGATCAGAATCTGGAAGCTGTAGTACCAAATCAACAGATGTATAAATTAATTTTAAGCTTCTGTCCTCCCCCTGAACACTTCAAACCACTGGTCTTGAGGGCTGTATGACCATCTGATTATGTCTCTTGAGTCTTCTGGTTTGGAAGTGGGTTTGTTTTTCTTTTTGGGAGGTTGTTGATGAGTAGGAGCTGGGTGTGAGGATTTGGACTTTGAGGGAGGAGAGGAGGGAGGTCTAGGATGGAGAGTGAAAGGTTGTTGGATCGAGGAAGTGTTGGGTGAGAGAGAAGGCTTGGGTTTCTTTGTTTTCCTCTCTTCTTGAATGATTACCCTTTTCTTGGAGCCTTTCTTCTCCAATCTTTCTTCCTCATCCTTCTTGACTTTAAGATACAGGGCTTGCAGGTTCATTAAATTCATAGGACCTAGCCTCTTTCCACTATCTCCTCTAGCCTTAAGGAAGTCAATCATGATCTTCCTTTCTTCATGGGTTCTTTGATTCAAGGTAATGGTATTTTTGGACTTTTGTTTGGCTTTTTCTTCTTCTTCAGCCTTTTTCTTCTTTGCCAATTGACCCTGCTGACCCATGAAGGCTCTGTAGATTTCTTTATTGGATAGTTTCTCAAGGTAGTCTACATCCTTACCTTGAGAAATCAGAGCTTTTTGTGCGTTACGGATCTCTAGACTCGCGGTACGACACGGTGATAACGTGCGGAATCCATGATCAACGTGCTCGTGTAACTCAATCAACAACAACGGTGTAAATAAACGCTTTGTATTTCCACCACAATATCAGTTTACAATAATTCTGTCTCTAATCAGTTCCTCCTGATATCGTATTTTTTTTTCTTTAACAGACTCTGTTCTGTCTATTTATAAGCACCAATTCTGCACCAGGCGAACTTAATAAGTTCGCCTAAAAGATGCTTACAGATAGGCTAAGCGAACTTAACAAGTTCGCCTCTGATAGACTAAGCGAACTTAACAAGTTCGCCTCTGTTAGAACAAGTTCGCCTCTAGTAGGCTAGTTAAGTTCGCCTCTAGCAGAACTTGCACAGAATTTTATCAACAGTTACAAAACATGTTCTAACAGACTCCCTTTTAACTGTTGCTAACAATTCTATCAAATACAAGTCAAAGAATCTAAGACTAAGACATAATATCTTCAAGCTCGTTGTCACCCGAATATGCTCCAACAGACTCCCCCTTGACAACAGATTTAGAAGATTGTCATCCGTCTTCAAATATCATCAAACAAGTTGTAGTCTTCGTCTTGTTCATCTGCACACTCTCTCTTTATTTCTATCTAGAAGAAAACTTGGGAGAAGGACCCCTTGTCAACTTCTGTCTGCAATATACAGTTTATGCAAAGGAGAACAACCAAGAATAACCAACAATTAAGATTTCCATGGAAGCTGGAAAAATAAAATCTTTTTGGTTTTTCAAACATAAGAAAGACAAAATCTTTTTGGTTTTTCTCTATATAAACTGAAATGCAAAAATACAAAATCACATCTTTTAAGTCGAACATCACGAGTAAGAAGATCATATTAGTATATATGAGATATCAATCACACATCTTGGATATAAAATCCATATAATATCAAAAGGTATCCTATGTCATTCTTTCAAGCATTGACCAATCAAACCAATATCTTTTAAGATTATCACACTCTATCTTTTCAAGACTTTCATATTGCATGTTATGATACGCGATAAACATTCAAAGAAAATAGGATCACACTATGACACACAAATTCAAATTGTCAATATTATATGATTTGAAACTAAAGCATCTCATTACCACTTTCTTGTGAGTTAAAGTACCATTTAAGTATGAAATACAACGTGTACCCCACTAATATGCCAACAGAAAGTAAATGCACTATCTTCAAGACATATGAGATTTTACTAAAGATTGTCCGAATTTCCAGAATGAGGAGACATCACTTAGCACATGAATTGCAGAATCCAAATTGGATTGTATAGGAATCAATGAGATTCAGAATCGAATGATTCAATGTTTTGGCTTATATATGTGGAATCATAAGATTTAGGTACGTGGATCCAACTGTTATCTGGATTATGAATTCAATGGAATCAGTAAAGATGATTTATCAATATGATCCAAGGGCTAGTATATGTTTGACAGATGATGTCAAGTACATATCTTGATTATACTTCAAATTGCATGCTTTTCAGGACATGGTCACTGAAGCAAATCGAATGAATAGTGCTAAGAATATAACCCGAAACTGATCTCATAGGAAAATCTTTTTTAAAAGCTAATATTCTTTATCTGATAGTGATCTTTTAACACACACACCTAGGCATAAAATGGGTTCAAATCACAGTTGTAACATATGCAATTATATTTTCACACTACTAATGGTTCAGTGACGCTTTTAGTCTACTGACAATTCAAATTATATGCATACACAACACTATCATTTCCTATTTGTGCAGTCTCTGAAGTTTAGATCAAAACATTTAATTCAGATATATTAACATAAAGCACCAACCAGTCAATCTAAGGTCATGTGTGAAAGAACATCTACTGATGTACTATCATCTCTTCTTTAACTTAAAGTAATGTCGATTTTAACTTTTTCAATTTGTTTGGATTTTTCAAAATCTTTTTCAAAGAAAGTAAGACAAACGAAAATAAAATCTTCCATGAAAACGTTTTATGAAAAATATTTTACTTGGTTACTCAGGATTAAGCAAGTCAATCAATTAAAAACTCAAACCGATGTAATCCTGTAATTGAATGCCTTTGCCTTTGTCAACACAGTTCTGTACCCCCCCTGTCCTGTAGACTCCCCTTAAACTAGTCCAATGGTTGCATCAACGACTTTATTGCTCACCATCGTCATCCTAAGTTTCAGGTTATCATTTGGACTTTGTAAAACTCTTTCCAAAACATTGTGTGTGACATATTCTCCCCCTTGAGCATCAAGTCGTTGAATCAAATAGATTCTCAGTTATCAACAACTCGTTACTCTTGCAGATGTCATTCCATGTCATGTGCTTAGAACCACTACTATCAACAACCAAAATGGTATTAATAGTCCCTCTTGGTAAATCCTGCACAACTAACAAGAAACATTAATTTGAAATTGGGACCCAAGCCATGGTAGTCATGGGTCGTCCATCTGTATCAAAATAATAAACCTCACTCCATTCACAATAGAATCTTTCATCTATTTTCGGAGATTGTTCCGACGAGTCAGAAACAGAAAATTTAGATTTCCAAACATACTTCTGTTCATTAAGTTCTTTTGCTTAAAATGTGAAGCGTTTGAACATTTTCTTTCATTTGAAAAATGTTTAGATTGTGAAAACTCTTGTTGTTCTAAAAGTTTTCTCAATCTTCTGTTTCTCCTCCGTCTTTGAGGTCTAGAAAACCTAACCTCAGATTTTGAATTACCCTTTGGTGTATCACGAGGTTTAACCACATTTGGGTTAACATAAGGCTTACCATGAGTTCTTACCTTTTCTGGAGTAACATGTCGGTTACCTTTGGCTTTGTGAGAACAATCAATCCGTATGTGACCCACAAGACCACAGTAAAAGCAAGATCTCATCTCACGAAAATCTCTCATATAAGAAATCTTCACACTATTAGATGCACTTGAATAAGATTCTCCTACATGAACTGCTTTTAGAGTTTGAGACTGAACAAACTTTTTCTCAACAGGTTTTGATTCAGGCTTCATCTTCTAAGGAACTACATGCTTCTTCCCTTTATTTTTGTAAGGACAGATCACCACAATGTGTCCCATCTCATTACAATGAAAACATGTACGCCTGTCTTTATAATCTCTGACAAATGGAACTCTCCTTGAGTTTGAAGAACTTCCAAATGTATTTTTACCAGATGAATTAGAATCAACCTTTGAGTCTTCTTTCTTAATCTCTTTCGGTATCCCTTCTACCTTAGCTTCATCAAAATATTCATCATCACTCTCATCAGAATATACCATATCAACACCTGTGACTGGATTCACCTTCAACACAGTCTTAGGATCTAAATCATCATCGGTTAAAATCTCAGGTGTAACAGAATAGTTTCCATTGAATGGTGGAGGAACATAGCCAATACCACTAGTTCCCTTCCCCTCTTCAGTATTATCATGATAATAACCTAATAAGAATGATGAATTTCCAAAGCTTTCTAATTTTCTATGCAATCGGATCACCTCTGCTTTGGATTCAGCTAGTTCCTTATCTTTCGCAGTAAGATCATTATTTCTTTTCTCGATTTCTACAAAGGACATATCCAGGTGATATGCCTGCTCTTTGATCTTCAAAGTTAGAGAACTTATATCCCTCTTCAGTGATTCTATTTTCTCAATACACACATTCTCATTATCTTTTAATTTCTGATTTACCATGTGCATCGATTTCATATCACAAATGAGGTTTACGTTGTCATCCATAACCCTCATCATTTTATCCTTCACTGAAATACAGTTAGAAAAAAACGTTTCATAGTTAGAAATTACCTCAGGTTTTACTTCTGAAGAAGATGCACCAGGAGCCATGAATACGTCATCATCAGCTTCACCCTTTTGATCTACAATGACAGGCTCAGCATCAGTGTCTGATACACTCAGATCATCTTCAACTATCTGAAAGCTTTCTTCACTCATCACATCAGTCTCAGAAGATGGAGTACTTTCACCAGAACGAATACTCTCACTATCAGTTAAATCTACAGAAGAATCACTTTGAGAATCACCTTGCTTCTCCAATACTTTGTTGATCAAGACCACGAACGCTTGAGAAGTTGCCTCACCCTATTTCTTCAATGCTTCCCATAGATCTCTTGAAGTTCGACACTTCCCGAGACTATGAATGATTTATTTTGGTAAAGACATCGTTAAAGTTCCACGCGTCTTCATCTCTCGATCAAACTTCTGCTTTTCTAGTTTACTAAGAGGTGTCACCGGTTTAGGAACATCATAATATCCCATATAGTCATAAGTAGGATGCACATATCCTTCAAATATGGATGTCCAAAAGTTTTCATCAGTTTCTGATACGAACTGTTTGAACCGGACTTTCCAGCTACGAAAATCTGATATGCACAAAATCCTCGGTGACATAGTTTCAATCTCATTATTTTCACATGAAATTGACATTTTGAATTTTTTTTTTAAGAACACTAGCAAACAGATAAGTTCGCCTGATACTGTACAAGCGAACTTAATAAGTTCGCCTAAGAGACACCCAAGCGAACTTAATAAGTTCGCTTAAACCAGAAACTTGAAATCTGCTTAAGTTCGCTTAAAAATAAGTTCGCCTAAATCAGAATTAAAAAATCTGATTAAGTTCGCCTAAAATAAGTTCACTTAATCCTGTGAGAAGCGAACTTGACAAGTTCGCCTGCTAAGTTAGCCTGCACACAAATCAGCAAGTTCGCTTGCAGTAACAAAATCAAGATCAAGAACACTTCAGACCAAATTCGCGAACCAGAGACATACTGAAATCATCACTAATCACTGATTTGAAGGAATTAATCAAAATTGGACCGTAGGATTGGGTAATTTGTCAAATAGAAGCTTTCTATAGGATCAATTTCGTCAAAATCCTCTTCAAAAACATCAAATCAGATCAACATCAGTCTTGAAAACTCCATGGAAATGAAAAACTCAAAAATTATGAATTTCATGTCAATTTGCATATAAAACCATCTAGAATCAACAAGAATCACGAGCATTTGCTTTGATACCACTTGTAGGTCCCTAATTCTGTGCGTGACGGATCACTAGACTCGCGGTACGACACGGTGATAACATGCGGAATCCATGATCAACGTGCTCGTGTAATTCAATAAACAACAACGGTGTAAATAAACGCTTTGTATTTCCACCACAATATCAGTTTACAATAATTCTGTCTCTAATCAGTTCCTCCTGATATCATATTTTTTTTTAACAGACTCTGTTCTGTCTATTTATAAGCACCAGTTCTGCACCAGGCGAACTTAATAAGTTCGCCTAAAAGATGCTTAGGCGAACTTCTAATAGGATAAGCGAACTTAACAAGTTCGCCTCAGATAGACTAAGCGAACTTAACAAGTTTGCCTCTGTTAGACTAGGCGAACTTAACAAGTTCGCCACTAGTAGGCTAGGCGAACTTAACAAGTTCGCCTCTAGCAGAACTTGAAAAAAATTTTATCAACAGTTACAAAACATGTCCTAACACTTTTACCCACTCCTCTCTCATTTCTTTGGCTAGTTCAGAGTCAGTTATTCTGAACTTAGCTTCTTTCTTCTTCTTCTTTTGAATTTCTTCTTCTTCTTTATCAAATTGTTCATGCAGTTGAAGGGCAAGGTCTTCATCCTCTTCAATTTGACAAACTGCAGGAATCTTTACCTTCAGATCATCTAACTGTTTTGCATACAGTTGGATCTGTTGTTCTCTGAGGAGAACGGCTGTGAGTCTATCTTGAGTTTTATTTATTTCAGCCATCTCCTCTTCTTCTCTTCTTCTTCTTTTTTCTTCCTTCTCTTTCTTCTCTCTTAGCAACCTCTCTTCATCTTCTTTGGTCATAATTCCCTTTCCCTTATCTTTGTTGGATGCCTCTGCTTCAGCTTTACTGATCACAACAGCAGATGATGGTGCTGCTGTTGAAATCTCAGCCTCAGCTTCATTGGCATTTTAGGGAATGGATAAGGGAGGGGAACTTACTTCATCTTCTTCCCATTCCATACCTGTCACATCCTTCCATGCCTCTTTCATCTTTTCCTCTTCTCTTCTTTTTTATTCTTCTTCTGTGTTCAGTCTGACTGTTGGAGAAGAGAGAAAGGATAGGTCTGAGTCAGATCCAGATTCCTCCTTATAAAAAGAAGCCTTGATGATTTTGACCATTTCTTGGATTTCTAAGGAGTTGACATTGAAGATGAGTGATCTGAGCTCAAAGACCTTGTGCAGGAAGGCTGAAGGTAGGAGCAAGATCTCTTTGATGTTGATTGATAGAGAAGATCCATTGCTCAGGAAGAAGGTGAAGTCATGGGAGTCAGTGCTTATCCATCCTTGCACTTTGACATCCCTGACCATTCTATTGTACATGAATCTTCTCCAGCACAGAACTTCTTCTTCAGTGAGAAGACTGCTCCTTATTATTTCAAGTCTTCTAGGAGTCAGTCTTCTTTCTGCTGCTGTTGAAGATTCAGGATAGGCTACCCTTTTTGCTGCTTGTATTTGTCTTTCAAAGTTGGGTAGATTATCCTCCATCAAGTCATAGAATCTGCCAATAGCAAGTTCTGCTGAGAGGTCCGTTGAGTTGTTGATACACTGTAGATGGTATAGGTGAAGGACTTGGATGCTATTGAGAAAGTCCCAGTTTAGCTCTTCCACTCCGCCAAACTCCCATCCAATCCAGAACCTCTCAGGCTTTCCATCATACCCCCAAGCTAGTATTGTGTCAAACTCTAGCTGTGTTGAAGTCAGTGAAAATTGGGGGGAAGTGGATTGACTTATGATGGCTGCTGCTTCAGGGATGATGCTGAAAGATGTATATGTTTGTTCTATGTCTTCAGCATCAGTCAGCGTCTCATCAACAGCCCTGACGACTAACTTCCAGTCTTCAGATGTCTCTTCTTCCTTGTCATCTGAAGCTGGCAAGTCATGAACCTGTACAAAAGCTGGCTTGAAAAGTGTGCTTTGAAATTCAGCCTGCTCTTGAATTCAGTCGTCAAGACTATCTGAATCTTCCTCCATTGGGACCATATCCCCCTTTTTGGTTGCATCAGTGAACAAATAAACATCAGTTTAGGTGCCCACTGATACAAGAGAGGGAGTAGGCACAGTTGGGCATTGATGGGCTTCATGCATAGAGACTTGGTGTCTTAGTTTGGACACTTCAGCCTCTAGCATAGCCACCCTAGCCGTCAATTCCAAGTTACGAAGTTTCAGTCTGTCCTCATCCACAGTTGTGGAATGCTTGGATCAAGATGGGGCCTTAGGCCTGTCCTCTGCATCCCCATCACCCATGGTTTCTTGGCGCCTGGGATTCCTCTCAGTGAGGGGAGTTTCCAAGGAAGCATCCTCACTATGAGTTGTCGTGGTTGAGGTCTTAGCGATGTTGTCACTGTCCTCCTGGTCATTTGATGGACCAGCAGTAGTGACAGCCTCTTCCACATCCACTCTTTCATAAATCCTAGAGTGGACCTTCAGGGTAGAAGAACTTGGGTTGGGTGTGTTGGAAGCAAGATCAATCAGTACCTCCGAGATAGTGGTAGTTGGAGAAGGTATATCATCTTGATCAGGTTCCTCAACACTTAAGTTCAGAAGAGAGAGGAGTGGCTCAGGGGGCTGTTCTATGGATCCGAGAAGTGATCCTGATCCTAATAGAGAGACATCCGAAGGAGTCTCCCAAATAATGTGGCTGTCCCTTATGATATTCTCACCAGAATGTTGTGATTCTGAGTGAGGGCTGTTAGGTTGGGTTTGGGCCTTGGAGGCAAGAGAAGAAGGAGTTCTCTTGCCCCTTTTCCTGGTGTATGTCGTTGCAACCGGGGCCTGTGTTTCGGTTGAACGATAACATCCAAAACATGTGTAAGTAATTTTTGTACCTGTGCATCCTTAGTAGTATGCACAGGGGTTCGAATGGTGGAAGCAGATTGTTGTTCAGGATGTGAGGTGGAGGGTGTGGGATCAGTATCAGCTGGGATTGTTGTACTGTCACCCAGGGTACTTTGTATGTTCAGCATTGTAGATAACAATGGAACATTGACCCCTGAGAACTTTTTGGAAACAGTTCTCATGCTTTGAAAAATATTATTTTTATGTCCCAGCATGATGTAAATTCTTGCAGGTTTTGAAAGTTCTTGATTGAAAACCTCCTGCAAGAATCTTGAGTACATAAAAAATTGTTGCTTTGCACCCTCTTGAAGGTTATATCTCAAACCCTCAAAGATGAGGTGTGCAAAGTTGAAGCCTAGATCAGTGACCATACCATGGAAAGCGGAGGCAAGTGCGGAGGTCACCTGATGCCATCCACTCCTCTTCTGAGATATGCATTGGAGAAGAGTGTCGCAGAGATACTTCCATGGAGGGCCCATCAGCGCCTTCTCAACTGTATACTCATTCTGATTTCCAGTGTACCCTATGGATACAAAGGTCCTCATGTACTCATCCTTTGAATATGAGATGGCTGCTCCCTCATCTTGAAGCGTGAGATGTTTTCTGAGTGTAGCTTCTGAGATGGTGATATCCTTGCCGTCTACCTTGGCTTTAATTTGGGGAATCCCCTGTTCGGTAGAGTAGACGGCGGTACTCTAGAAATCCTCCATATGAGGGATATATATGGTAGGGTTGGTTGTGAGGGCAAAGTAGATCTTTGATCGACATAAGAAGTCAATCATATCATTGAAACCTTCGGATTTCATTCCCTTGGTAAGGTATGCTGTAAGATAATGGTATGGAGAGAACTTATCGTCAGGGTTATTGATCTCTGCCATTGTTGTTTGGTTTTGAGGGAAGGTTTAGAATATGAAAGGCTTTGAATGTTTTAAGGATGTGGGTTTACGGTGAAATTGAAGATGAAGAGTTTTGAATTTGGTGGGGACTTGAGAGAAAGTGATGTGGGTTTAGGGTGAAATTGAAGGTGAAGAGGTGATAAGGAAATTTGATTTATTCTTATAACGGCAGAGGAGGGAAAAAGCAAAAAAACTTGTACAGTACAACCTTATTCACCTTTTATTGTTACAGCTGTAACACACCGAGGCAGTCATGGTAAAGACTGACGTTAATTTTTACAGCGGGTAAAAGTTAATTTGGACTTAAATTTACCCATCAGCAGCAAACTTGGTTGCTGTGGATGAATAAGCCTGTCCGCTGCAAACTTGGTTGCTGCGGAAGGTTAAGTCTGTCAGCAGCAAACTTATCTACTACTGATGGGTTTAATAATTCGCAGCAAGGATGTTGCTGCTGACAGTCTTAAAGAAATACGCATGAAACTTGTTCCTGTTGTTAATTTAAAGCAGTCAGCTGCAAATCTTTTGCTGCTGTAGATTAAACCTGTCAGCAGTTAACTTATCTGTTGCTGACGGATTTAATAATCCGCATCAAGGAAGTTGTTGTTGACAGTCTTAAAGATATCCGCAGGAAACCTGTTCCTGCTGATAACTTAAAGCAGTCAGTTGCAAATCTTTTGTTGCTGAAGATTAAACCTGTCAGCAGCTGAAGGACAAAAATGTTGCTGACTTATAACTTTTTATTTACAACATAAGACAAAACACATTTTTAAAATAGAGTTTTAGAGATAGATTTTAATCAAAGTTCATCATACCAATGGATTCAACTAAATATCTAAATCTAGCTTCATCAAAAGGTTTTGTAAACAAATCAGCATATTGCTCATTCGTATGAACTTTGGTTAAAATAATCCTCTTTTTCTCAGCTTGATCTCTTATGAAATGATACCTGATGTCAATATGCTTTGTCTTGGAGTGCTGCACCGGATTGTTTGTGATTGATATAGCACTCATGTTTTCAATGTGAATTGGAGTTGCCATGAAAGTCATCCCGTAATCCAGCATTTGATTTTGTATCCAGATGAGTTGTGCACAACAACTTGAAGCTGCAATGTATTCTGCTTCAGCTGTAGAAGTTGAAACACATGTTTGCTTCTTGCACTGCCATGAAATTAATCTTCCTCCCAGAAACTGACATCCCCCCTGAAGTGGACTTTTTGTCCAAGTTGCATCCTCCGTAGTCACTATTAGTGTATGCATACAGATTAGAGTACCATAGCCCAAGTCTTGAGGCACCCTTTAGGTTTCTAAAGATTCTATTGACGGCTTGAAGATGTGAAACTTTTGGAGCTGCTTGAAATCTTGCACAGAGACATACTGCAAACATGATATCTGGCCTTGAGGCAGTGAGATACATGAGAGATCCTATAATTGCATGGTACTGATGTTGATCAGTGTCTTGGCCATCTTTGTCTGGAGTCAGCTGATGATGCACTTGCATAGGGGTTCTTGCAGCAGAGCAGTCAGCCATTCTGTATCTTTCCAAAATGCTCTTTATATATTTGGATTGGCTGATGAAGATTCCATGTGGGACCTGTTTGACTTGTAGACCCAAGAAGAAATTTAGTTCATCCATTGAACTCATTTCAAACTTTGAGTGCATCAGAATATCAAAGTCTTTGCACATCTATTTCCTTGTTGATCCAAAGATGATATCATCAACATAAATTTGAACTTGTAAGATTTCTCCCCCTTCATCTTTGATAAACAAGGTCTGGTCAACAGCACCTCTTCTGAAGTTGTTGCTTAGTACATATCCTGATAAGGTTTCATACCAAGTTCTTGGTGCTTGATGTAGGTCATACAGAGCTTTGTCTAGTTTGAACACTTGAGTAGGATGTGCAGGATCTATAAAGCCTGGAGGCTATTTGACGTATACTTCCTCACCAATCTTCCCATACCGAAAGGCACTTTTTACGTCCATTTGATAAACAGTGAAATTCTTGGATGCAGCATATGCCAGGAAGATTCTGATGGCCTCCAACCTGGCAACAGGAGCAAAGACATCATCATAGTCAATTCCTTCTTCCAGAGTGTAGCCTTGAGCTACAAGTCTGGCTTTGCACTTGACTACAATGCCTCTCTCGTCTTGCTTGTTCCTGAAAACCCATCGTGTGCCAATAGCATATTTACCTGGTGGAAGATCAACAAGTTTCCAGACAACCTGCCTCTTGAATTGCAGCAATTCTTCCTGCATTGCCTCAATCCAGCTGATGTGTTTGAGTGCTTCATCTTTCTTCTTGGGTTCCACCTGAGATAGGAAACATGAAAACAAGCATACATTGGCCGTGTGAGATTTGCTTCTTGTGAGAACTCCTTGGTGGACTTGGCCAATAATATTTTCATGAAGATGTTCTTTGTGGATCCTCTATGCTGGTACCACCTCCAGTTGTATCCCTTGCTCCAGATTGCTTTGATTTTGATCAGGAGTTTCTTCATTCATGATGGAAGAGTCTTCAATATCATTAGCCACATCAATATTTTCGGTAATAGCATCATCAGCATCTACAGCATTTACCGAGGAGTCTTCATTTAGATTTTCAGTTTCAGACAGGCTGCTGGTTACATCAGATAGTCTTGTTTCGGCTTCACTTGCTTCAATTGCTTCCACAACGGATGGAGGATCAATTGATGGTCTTCTCAGACTGATATAAGATTTGGGAAAATCCAGTCTGTAGTCAATGGATGAAGTGGAGACAGGTGTTTGTGTAGACGTAGACTCCATATTTGAGAAGGTGAGAGGCTCAAATATTCGGGACAAGGAGTCTATGTCAAAGAGACAGTTTGGACCTTTTCCCAGCTCATAGACAATGTGTTCTCTACATTCCACATTTGCTGATTCTTCCACAATTCTTGTTCTTGAATTGAATACTCTATAGGCCTTTTATTGAGAGGAATAGCCCACAAAATATCCTTCATCAGATTTGGCACCACACTTTGGAAGAACCCCATGTGTGATGAGAATGGTGCATGGACACCCAAAAGGTTTTAGAAACCCAATGTAGGGAACTCTTTGAAACCAAAGTTCATAAGGTGTCTTGTTGAGGGGTTTGACAATTATAACTCTATTTTGCACATAACAGGTTGTGCTAACTACTTCTGCCCAGAATGTGAGTGCCAGTTTTGAGTCAGCCAACATAGATCTTGCTGACTCAATAAGAGTTCTGTTTCTTCTTTCAGCAACTCCATTTTGTTGAGGAGTTCTTGGAGCACTGTATTGTCTCTCTATCCCCTTGCTTTCACAAAAACAGTTTAGAGTGTGGTTTTTGAATTCTGTGCCTTGGTCACATCTTATGATTTTCACCTTTTGATTGCTTTGATTTTCTACCCTCAGAATGTAGGATTTGAGAATTTCAGCAGTTTCATCTTTAGTTCTCAAGAAGTATACCCAAGAGAATCTGGTGTAGTCATCTGTTATCACAAGACAATATGATTTTTTGCCCATTGACATGACATTTGTAGGACCGAAAAGATCCATATGCAGCAGTTGTAGTGGTGTGTCATTTGTATTTAAGGTCTTGGGCTTGTGAGAACTCTTGTGTTGCTTCCCTTTTAAGCACGCAATGCATTGGTCTTCTAGCTGAAATTTTTTGTCAGGAAGCCCTCTGACAAGATTATTCTTCACCAATTTGTTAATAGTTTTGATATTAACATGGCTTAATCTGCAGAGAGCTGATTCATCAACTAAGGCTTTTGATAAAAAGCAGGAAACACTCCCAGATGGAGTGACTTCATTCATGTCCAGTACATAGAGATTTTCTTTTCTCTGAGCAGTTAATAAAAAGCTTTCTGGAGGAGGTATGGATAAGCCTGGAGACAGTACAAAGCATTCTTTATCTGTGAAGAGCATCTAATGCTTTTGGTCACAGACCTGGGAAACACTCATGAGATTGAAGTCCAATTCTTTGACATAGTTTACCTTATCAATGCTCATTATTTCGTTGGACACTGTTCCTTGTCCAGTAATGGATCCTCTCTTTGAGTCACTTCCAAAGGCAACATATCCTCCATTGAAATGTCTGAAGTTGGAGAGGATGGATCTGTTGCATGTCATGTGCCTGGAACAACCACTATCGACCACCCAGGTGTTATTCTTGTGACCTGGCTGTCCCTTCACATGATAGATTTCTAATTAGTAGGAGGAACCCAAGAGTCTACAGACTTGAAGAAGATGGTTGTTAGTTTATCCTTTTCGGTATGTTTACAGTCAATGGAACCAATGTTAATGCTTGGAGATGGTTTGGCTTTCCATTGCTTTGTTGGTGATTTTCTAGTTTTCCTCAGATTGTCAGCAGCGGATTTTGCTACTGATGTTTCTGGCTTGTCAACAGTAGATCCTGCTGCTGATAGCTTTGATGAAGTGGCAGCATTCTTGACTGCTGAAGGCTTTGCCTTGGATTTTGCCTTATCAGCAGTGAACACTCTTGCTGCTGATGGCTTTGCCTTATCAGTAGCAGATTTTGCTGCGGAGGATTTTAGCTTATCAACAGCAGATTTGGTTGCTGCTGAAAGCTTCTGCTTTGTTTTCTTGGGCTTCCCTTGACTACTAACATTTTTTCTGGCTGCTGAGGGTTTAACAGCCGATGTATGCTGATCCTTCTTTACCTTTGTCTTTGAGGGTCTTGATGAAGGATCTGGTTGAAGGGGTTAAATTTACAATTTGCAGCAAAGTGGTCTGATTCACCACAAATGACGCAGGTTTGTTGAGATTTAAGCAGTTTCACTCTTGGGGGAGATAGAGACTCCCTGAACATAATTTCCTTGACCTTGTAGCTTCTTACCTTCTTGTTTTTGTTAGTCTTTTCAAAGACATGCTACATTGAATTTCTTTGATATTCCTGGTAATGAAAGCAGGTGCTGGCAGTGTGGTTATATCCACCACATACAAAGCATGATCTCGCTAGTTTGTCTCTTAAAAGGTAGACATAGTCCTTTCTTTGGAACAGATCCTTGAAGTTCCATGGATGAGCTTTGTTATGTTCAAAAGTGGCTTCTTCTAGTGTCTTTTGAACATATGGAACTTTTTCCCCATGCGTATGACATATATCAAACACCTTCCTCTTTGTGATCGGCTTTGACTGAGGCTTGGGGTTCGTGGATCCTGATGTCTCTCCCTTTTCAATGTTTAGCTTTCTTCCATCTGTAGGATAGCTGATCTTGATATGTTTGAATGGGACATGAGCTGGAATAGCGGGAATAACAGCAGGAACTTTAACTCTATTTAGAACAGCTTCAGATGGGGCTGCACTGGTTTCATCATGGTCTGAAAGATTGACTCAGATTCTGATGAGGTAGTGCAGTCTTCAACGAAAGGTTCATCCGTTGAAGGATCAAGGTTTCGTTTGTAGTGTCAAGATTTGCCACATTGAAGCTTGGTTCGTGAATGGCAATATAGTCAGCAGGAGGAGGAACAGATTTGTACTGATCACTGTTATACCCAAGTCCAGTCTTTACCTTCTCATGGACTTGAATATCTAAAAGTCTTTGTAACTTTTTGGAGGAAAATTCATATTTTTCAACATGAACTTTCTGTTCCGCCAGTTCAGCTCTGGTAGCTTTTAGTTTGACCGGTAGATCATCAATTTGAGTTTCAAGATTAGTTTGTTCGTGTTTTAACGATGAAATATCTTTCTTAAGGCAGTTAATATTTTCCTTATAAGTATTTTCAACCTTTTTGAACTCAGATTTCATCTGATGAAACTCTTCATTTTGATCTATAAGGTTTTGGTTATGCTTTCTATAACCCAAAACTTTATCAATACAGGCTTGAGAGCAAAGATGTTCAAATACCTGAGGTGGTATCTGTGTAGTATCTACCATAAGAGCTTGGTTGTTGGCAGGCAGCTCTTCATACTAGAAGCTCCAGTCGAAGTCAGAAGTTCCAACAGTTGCACAGGCTGCAGTTTGAGCTGGAGGAGTAGCTTGTTGTTGTTGTCTGGGTTGGGCTTGGTGAGCTTGTCTTGACTGAGGAGCAGCTAGATTTGCCCTTGGTGCCTTGCATTCTCTAGCAAAGTGACCCAGTAGGTTACATTTGTAACAACTTAGTTTGCTTTTATCCAATCCAACTCTGGTCTTGGAGTTGTTGCGGTTCTACAGTAGAACTTTTTTGCTCCTATAGAGAGCATGGCATACGAGTGCTGTATGTCCATTTCTTCTAAGTCATCTGGGTGGAAGCATTCCAGATCCTCCTTGATAAAGGACATGTTACTTGAGTTTTTCGAAACAAAAGCAGCAGAGGTTGAGGTTTGAGGAGGAACTTATAGGAGAAATGGTGAGGTGTTTGTTTGAGAGGTTGGAGTTTGTGGATGGGTGACGATGGGAGGATAGTAGTTGCTGGAACTAGGACCTGAGTGGTCGGAATGAAGTGCAGATGAGATGGTGGAGGAAGAAGAGGCTGATTGATGGTTGGAGCTTCTTTCCTTGGCTTGAATCATTTCTAATTCATATGTTTTCAGCATGCCAAAGACCTCTGTCATCTGGAGAGTTTTTAAATTCTCCGTTCTTCTTATATACACTGTATATAGTGTCCAGCAACTTGGGAGAGATCTGATAAACTTTTTGAGAATATCTTCATTCTCTAGCTTTACTTTGGAGCACTGCAGTTCTCACACCAGGTAAGTGTACCAGTTATACAAAACGGTTAGTGACTCACCTTCCTTCCATACGAAATTTTCGTATTGCTGTTTCAGGACGTCCCTTCTGTTTTCTTTGACTTCCTCTGAGCCAGCAAACATCTTCTCAAGAGCCTCCCAGAGCGCTTTAGCAGTTTTGTAACTTCTGAAGTTATGAAAAACTTCATTTGGAAGGCACATTTGGATAGCTCCTAGTGCCTTGAAGTCCAGCTCCATGTTCTTTATGTCCTCCACTGAGTACTTGGAGGGCTCCTTCAGAAATGGTGGTCCTCCAGAGTCAGCAGAGGCCACCATGGGAGTGTAGGGTCCATCCCTGATGGATTTCCACATTCCGTACGCCTGATAACAGAAAAAGCTTTCCATGCGATTCTTCCACATATCGTAGTCTTCCCCAGATACCAATCTTGGTGGTCGGTTGATGGTGCCGATGTCTTCAAATCCATTGCTCTGTGCTATCTTTGTTTTTGTGATTTTGGGTGACTTGATTGAAAGAGAGTTTAGAATAGAACCAGAAGTGATTAAATAAGTGTGAGTTTGTTTAATCTGAGCCAAAGCTTTGATACCACTTGTAGGATCGTGAAAGTACAAGACGGTTCTGTTCTTAGTTGAAATTGGCGGAAACAATAACAACTACACAAGTATAATCGAGTAAACAGAAAGAATACTTATAAGAATACTGTTGTATTAAGCTTTTGCAAATAAACGATTACAAATGAAAACTCAATCAAAAAGCACACATATAATGAAGTGTTTACACAGTATTTATACTTACTTAGAATCAAGACAGACCCTTGATTCTAAGGATCAGATCTAACACAGACCGTTGATCTGTTGTATATTGCTAACTATTACAAGTTTAGTCTAACTAGCTAACTTTATTGAAGCGTCTTCTTTATGCATCATTACTTGCATGCTTAGAGAAGAGAATTGTTGTCCGTCATTGGTTGCACCATGGAGGTTACTTCTGCTTTAGTGTGTCAGTAGCTTTTGCAGAAAGTTATCAGTGACGCTTGGCATGGATAGTCAGCTGCAACGATTTATCTTCAAGGCACAAGTCTGTGACCATCCAAAGCTGCTGATGATTTGCCTATCAGCAGCATCAAGTGTTGATGCTGCTGAGAAGCCTATCCTTAGCAACTCTGGTCTTCAGCAGATAAGGCAATCTGCAACAGATGTGTTCTTCAGCAGAAGAACAAGTATCCGCTGCTGATAAGCTTGTCCGCAGCAGTTTGTTGGTCAGCAGCAAACTCTGAGATCAGCAGCATTTGTACTTAGAGAATTTTGTAGCCATCAGTCTTTATTTCTAAAGCTTACAAGCTAGATCTTTCGGAAGCATTGCAAGGAATTCATAATACGTTTCACGTATCTTGCTTACGCAAGTGCTTAGCTGATCCAACTCATGCTATTGCACTAGATGATGTGCATGTGGACGACAAGCTTCACTTCATTGAACAACCAATCAAAACTTTAGACACTCAAGAACGGAAGTTAAGAAAGAAAGTAATACCTATGGTGTTGATTCAATGGCAAGGTCGAATCAGAGCCAACAAAACATGGGAATTAGAGGAACATATGAGAGCCAAGTATCCTCATCTATTCACTTCTTAATTTCGAGGACGAAATTTCTTAAAGTAGGGGAGATTTGTAACATCTTGAAAATTCCTAATAGAATAAAGGACTAAACTTGTCAAGTCTCAGAGTTGAAGGGTGGAAATGTGAATAATCAAAGTTCAAGGATTTAAAATGAAAATTCAGAAAATCAAAAGGGTAGCGGACCGCTACACAGGACCTTAGCGGTCCGCTACCTGTTGAATAAGGAAACTGTTGAAGCACTTTCCTGTGACAAACACTCTAGATAGATTCTGGATAGATAGAGTCTTAGTTTAGTACTTTCATGTATGTATTTGTCTTTGTTTGTAAGTGTCTGTATGTATTAGTTATCGAGTTGTATTTACTTTTACATATTGACTGTTGCAGATTTCTCTAACTGTTTTGCGCACTTGTATGTACGCAGGAAGTAGTTCCTGCGTACTTAGCAAGTACGCAAGAATACCTATGCGTACTTGCTAAGTACGCATGAGCAAATTGCCCTGCGCACTTGCTAAGTGCGCAGGCATCAGGTCATGTATAAATAGGAATGGTTGACAGTAGATAAGTACGCAATCATAGGCATTCAGACTAGCAAATACGCACAACTTGTAATCTCAGTACTTTTCTCTGTAACCTTCAAGTGTTTATAATAGACGAAAGTTTAAAGTGGTTATCTTGTCGGTTTACTTTGTTTCGAAAGACTCTCCACCTAGTCACGGGTATTCCGCACCCGGTTCGACTAGTAGACCCACTTGCATGTGGCCATTCGCCACACCCGAGGGACCAACATGTGGTATCAGAGCATTGCTCTTGATTTCGAGTGATGTGAGTGAGTTTGGAGAGTTTTCTACAAAGTTTTACAAGCAAAATGAGGTGTTTTTGTTGATTTTTATGATAAAATAGGGGTAGCTCTTGAACACTATTTTAGAAGCAAAATCACTCAAAAACTAACTTTTGTTGTGTATTTTGAGTGTTTTGAGCATCAAAGGTTGGTTAGAAACAAGTTTCTGACCCTTTGGCTCATTTTGATTGTTCATCCGTCCGATTTTTGCCATCTCCAGTGTGTTTTCCAGTGACCGGAATAGTTTGGTGAGAGTTGGTGAAAAGGTGTTCTACGTACTTACCATATCTGGCAAAAAGTATAGTCTTGCTGCGTACTTACTAAATACGCAAGAATAATCTCTTGCGTACTTACTAAATACTCAAGACTAATCTTGTGCGTACTTAAGTTATATCATGCGTACTTATCATTTACCCCTACGTACTTATCAAGTACGCAAGAGCAAATCTTAAATACGCAAGACCATTCCTCTAAGTGCGCAAGGCTAATATCAAGTGCGCAATTGTCTCTGATTTTTCTGAAATTTGACTAAGTGTTCACCATGTCGAATCTTCAGAACCTTGGAAACCTTTTAAACTATGACAATGAGATCGGTACTCCTCAGAAACCGCCAAAGCTGCTAAATGTAAATGATTATTCTAACTGGAAGGCATGCTTTGAGCATTACATTTCATACACCGATTCCTCGTTATGGCTACCAATCCTAGAAGGATATAAGCATCCCACACATATCTATCTTGATGATGAACTGCCTAAGCCTATCTCTAAACTTGATGAAGAAGAAAAGAAAGTTTATGATCGAGAGAAGAAGGCTCTTGGTTCAATCACTATGGCATTAACTCGGGAGTTGTTCCACAGCTTCAGAGGTTATGACACCTCTAAGGATCTTTGGAAGGCACTACAGAAAAGATTCTAGGGGAATAGTGATATCAAGAAGAGTAAACTGGATCTACTCAGGAAGAAGTATGAACGCTTCAGATTTTTGGAGAATGAGTCTTTAGATGACCTCATCTCTAGATTCTATCATCTGTAGACAGAATTGAAAGCCTTTGAGCTCAAGTATCCCGATGAAGAGTTGGTGGAAAATTTTCTGGACGCTTTGCCTCCCAGGTTTGAAATGTACACAACCCTGATGAGAGAGAATCCAAAATTCTATGAAATGACAGTGGAGGAGGCAATTGGAAAAGGTTCAAGATCATAACATGAACCTTAGAAAGAAGGAGAGCTTAGGAAGACCTCAGATACAAGACCCTTCTATGTATCGTGGGACGTCTTCTACAACCAAATCTTCGGGCTCTGAAATTGCCCTTTTCTCTGGAAACTCTACTGAAGAAGACCACTCAAATGGTTGTGGTGGTCATGCATGCTATGCATCTGGATCAGGTTCTGGATCTCATCAACAACATACCTCAAGAAATCCTCCCGCTACAACTTCAACTAACCAATCAGCTATAGCCAAAATTGCCGAAGATCATGTAGCACTATTTTCATCTTGTATGCTGGCCTACGAGAACTTCATAGGTGACAAGCTTACAGATCCCGAGACAATTGAAGAAGATTTCAATCAAGTGGATCCTGATGACATGGAGGACATGGATATTAAATGGAATATGGCCATGATACTGAGGAGAGCCAAGCGTTTCCTGAATAGAACAGGAAGAAAGTTCATTGGCGGGCATTCTAATGCCAAGGTTGGTTTTGACAAAACCAAGGCCAAATGCTATAAGTGTCTAAACATTGGACACTTTGCTCGTGAATGTCAGAAAGACAGAGCACCGCCTTTGGGTTTCACCAGACCTAGCCAAGGAAACAACCATGGTTACAACAACACTAACAACCACAATCAAAGCCACGGTGGTTCGTCCAATGCACTGGTAGCTCAACAGGACGACAGCTTTGATTGGGGTCTTCATCTGGAAGATGCCATCATTGCACAAACTCAGGTTGGTCTCATGGCTGAGATCATGGAGTGGATGGAATCTGAGAAAAAGAAGGAAGCTGAAGAAAAGGAAGCTTCTGTAGCTGATCAAGAGGAATCTACTACTGCTGTTGCTCTCATAGCTATTGGAGAGGCAACAAGTTCATCAACAGAGGTAGATTCTAATCCTTCTTCTGTTATTTCTTGTTCTAAATGTCTAGGCTTAAAACTTGAAAATTCCAAGCTTCAAGACAAGGTCGAACCCCTTCGCATTGCAGCTCTAAGTTATAAAGAAAACGAAAAACGTTTTAAAGATTCAATTGAAACGTTGAAAAAGGAAAAACATGAGTATTCACTGAAAATGAGCGATCAACAGCTACACTTGGATATTGCATACAAGGGGTTGGAGAAAAGGAACAATGAAATTAACAAGCTGCAAAATGAAATCTTGCAGTTGAAATGTTCTAATGAGAAGTTGAAAAACTCTCGTTTTGTGGTAGAACACTACGAATCTGTAGTGAGGCAAATGAATGGGTTAGGGTTGGGTACTAATGCCATTCCTCCACCAGTTAGCGGGAAGTTTGTCAGCAGCTTAGTAGACATTGATCTAACTTGTCTTGATGAGTCCTCGGGAAAGGATGATTCCTCAAGTAAGGACAACTCCACATCTGATGAGGAGTTCTTTACTGCTTCTGATGATGGGTCGGTTAACACTTGCCCTAAAGGAGTAGTATCTAAGGAATTGTTATCTGAACAGAAAGTCAAGAAAAACATTATCACTAATTGTGATAACTGTATTTTAACTGAACCCGATATCATTGAATCTAATGATAAATTAAAGGTAATGCTTTATGGGGGTTATAAAAATCTTATTCAAGTAAAAAAGAGGCTTTTTCAGCTCACTTTGGGCTTGGTTACAAAGAAAATTTGCAAAAATACTATACTCCCAAGAACCAATCTGTATCGGGTCAAACTTCTGTTCACAAACCAACTCCTCATGCTCATCATACTGAGTCATATAATGCCAGATCTAATGAGCCTTACAGGAGAACTTACACAGACAAACGAACTTGTTTTCACTGTGGTATGGTTGGTCAAATTCTTGTGAACTGCCCTTCTAAGAACCAAGGGAAACGGCCTATTGTTTCACAACCGGCTGTCATCCCTAAGTCACCATCAGTGAAACCTCCCAAATGTCCAAAACAATATGTGGTGAAACCACCAGTTAAACTGATGGCAAAGCCAAAGATCAAATCTGAGGCCAAACCATCTGTTTCAAGAAAGGTAAAGCAACCTGTTGTACCTTGTGTATTTACCTCTGGTAGTACACGTACTGGTGAGAAACCTGTGGTGAAACTCTCTAAGACACAGAGGAGGAGAAGGAATAAGAGGTTGAGAAAGCTAGAACAGCTGACTGGAGTTCAATCAGGTGAAGCTTCCACTAGTTCACCTACTGTTGTTGAACATAAGTCTACTGTTCCAGTTAAGGAACAGAAGAGGTCCTGGACTAACAAATTCAAAAATTCTCAATCTCCTAGTCCTAATTCTTTTAAAGATTCATCCATTTCGAACAGTTATCACGACTGTGAGTTAAAAGAGGTAGTTTATTTTGAAAAAGATGGACGACCCAAGACCACTATGGCTTGGGTCTCCAAAACTAACTAATTCTTTTTGTGACTCATGCATGGACGTCCAAAGGGTACTATCTCTAACCGTTGGTATGTAGATAGTGGATGCTCTTGGCACATGACAGGAAACATGGCCTTGCTTCAAGACGTGAAACCATTCAGAGGCGGCTATGTGGCCTTTGCTGGAGAGAAAGGCGATAGTATCACGTGTCAAGGCGTGGTATCAAATGGTTGTGTCAGTTTTGACAATGTCAACTTTTGCGAGCAGCTGAAGCATAACCTGCTGAGTGTCTCCCAAATGTGCGACAAGGAGTACTCGGTGATGCTTGATAAGAATGAATGCTTGATTCTCAAGCCTGGTTTTGAAGTTCCTGAAGACTGGATTCTGATGAGAGCGCTAAGGACAAACGACACCTATCAGATTGATATGAGCGTGGCAACAACCACCTCATAAGTTGCTACTTGTTTGCTTATTAAAGCGACAGAGCTTGACTCTATCTTGTGGCATAGGAAACTCGGACATATTTCTTATCGTAAAATGAACCATGTAGTCCGAAACGGTTTGGTAACCGGGGTTCCTAAGCTAAGATTTACCGTTGCAGATGACTGTATGCCTTGTAAAAAGGGCAAACAGCAGCGGAAGTCTCACAAACCCAAGCTTCAAAACTCCATTAATACCCCTTTGGAGCTATTACACATGGATCTGTTTGGCCCCATAAGTATCAGGAGTATTGGAGGTAAGTCGTTCTGTCTGGTTGTAACTGATGATTTCTCACATTTTTCTTGGGTGCATTTTTTAGGTACAAAGGACGAGACTGCTGATATTCTTCAATACCTGATCCTGAGCTTGGAATCTATTTGCAAGCTGAAAGTTAGAAGAATAAGGAGTGACAACGGAACTGAGTACAAGAATAATTTGATGGAACTTTCTGTCTAAAGAAGGGGATCCGTCACGAATTCAGCGCCCCGTACACACCGCAGCAGAATGGAGTTGCAGAACGGAAGAACAGAACATTGATTGAGACTGCAAGGACTATGCTGTCGGATGCAAAGCTTCCTGTCACGTTCTGGACAGAAGCAGTTAATACAGCATGTCACGTCTTAAACATAGTTCTGGTTGTGAAGAGGCACAACAAGACTTGTTACGAGTTGATAAACAATCGACTACCCAATCTTGATTACCTAGTTCCTTTTGGTAGTCCATGTTCCTTGTTGCTACATTACAAAGACCTCCAGTCTAAGTTTCATGCAAAAGCGGTGGAAGGCATCTTCTTAGGATACGTTGCCAACTCGCCTTGCAAGAGAGTGTACAATATAGGAACTCGTACAGTCGAGGAATGGTTTGAAGTGGATTGCAGTAAACACAACATTCCACCAGAACCAACAGGTCCAGCTTGGGGTTTTGATTATGATGCGCCATTCAAGTCATTCAATCTTCCTGATCTATCTGCAGTTGACGCCGCAAATGTTTATGAATTATTGGGTGGCAGTGATGACTCTAGTTTCTCTACTCGTGCTACTGTACCGATTGTAACTCCTGATTCCAATGCTGCATCTGCATCTGGAACTCATGACAGTGATAACAGTGAAGATGTTCATGTTGATGGAGATGACGCTCAAGCTAATCCTAACACAACTGTAGGAAATGAAGCTCCAGCTGATCCAATTAACATTGAATCTTCTTCTTCTGGAACACAGGAAATGGGGGAGTTAAGCACGAATCTCGATTCAGAAATTCAGGAACCGAATGTACCAGAGACGAGAGTGCATAAGAATCATCCAATCGGCAACATTATTGGTGATCCTCATGCCGGTGTTCAAACTCGTCATCGAACCATTGCAGAGAACACTAGTCTTTACTCGGAGATACTTGACACTTGTGTCATGGAAACATGTCTGCAAGCTGCATTCGTGTCCCAGTTAGAGCCGAAGAATGTGAAGGAGGCTCTCATGGACAACTGCTCGATTGAGGCGATGCAAGATGAATTGTCTTAATTCCAAAAGTTGCACGTGTGGGATTTGGTTGACTTGCCAAAAGACTTTCAGCCAATTGGAACCAGATGGGTGTTCAAATGCAAGATGGATGATCATCATGTGGTTGTGAAGAACAAAACAAGATTGGTTGTTCAGGGATTTTACCAACAAGAGGGCTTGGATTACACGAAAGTATATGCCCCAGTTGCTAGAATTGAGGCCATTTGACTGTTCTTGGCTTATGCCACATATGTCGGCTTCAAGGTCTATCAACTTGATGTGAAGAGTGCTTTCCTATATGGAAAAGCTCATGAAGAGGTATATGTCACTCAACCTCCCGGCTTTGAAGATCCGCATAATATCAATAAAGTGTATAAGCTCGACAAAGCACTTTATGGTCTTCATCAAGCACCGTGGGCATGGTATGAGACATTATCTAAGCATCTATTGTCTAATGGTTTTGACCGTGGACAAATTGACTCGACCCTCTTCATTAGGAAAGCAGGAGGTGACATTCTTCTTGTACAAGTCTACAATGACGACATTATTTTTGGATCTACAAATGGAGGGATGTATAGGGAATTCGAGCAGGTGATGAAGTCCAAGTTTGAAATGAGTAACATGGGTGAATTGTCATTCTTCCTGGGTCTGCAAGTCAGTCAAAGAGAGGATGGCATCTATCTACATCAAACTAAGTATGTGCAGGACATCTTGTCAAAATACAAGATGAATGATAGCAGTACTTATGGCACACCTATCCCAGTCAATCATGGTCTGCATCCTGACAAAGATGGAAAGGATGTGGATTGCAGATTGTACCGTGGGATGATAGGATCACTTATGTATCTCACAGCTTCAAGACCCGATATAATGTTTGCTGTGTGCTTGTGCTCAAGGTTTCAGTCTCAACCGAAGGAGTCACATATGATAGCCGTGAAGAGAATTTTCAGATACTTGAAAGGGAAACCTCGATTGGGTATTTGGTACTCTAAGCAGCAGTCATTCGACCTCAAAGCCTACACTGATTCAGATTATGGCGGTTGTAACCTTGACAGAAAGTCAACTTCTGGTGGATGTCAATTCTTAGGAGACATACTAGTTTCCTGGCAGTGTAAGAAGCAGTCAACGGTTTCTGTCTTAACTTGTGAAGCAGAATACATTGCTCCAGCGAGCGGTTGCTCTCAGATATTGTGGATTCAGCAGCAATTAAGAGACTACGGCTTGAACTTCACTGGAACTTCTTTGTTCATTGACAACAATGCCACAATGTCCATCACAAATAACCCGGTGAAACATTCCAAAACTAAACATATAGAAATTCGCCATCATTTCATACGTGATTGTGCTGAAAAGCATTTAATTGAACTTGTTAAAGTTCACACGGATGACAATCTTGCTGACCTTTTCACAAAGGCATTTGATCGATCCCGTTTTGAGCATCTTGTCAACTTGATAGGAATGTTCAATCCTGAGTGAAAAACTTGTTTTTCTTAAATCAATTCAATTCATGAAAGTTAAACTTTTATTTTCTTTTAAGTTTTCTGTATAGTTCTTTTAACTTTCAAAAACATTTTACAAAATCAAAAACAAAATAGAAAATGGAGAAAATTTCAAAGTTAACTTGAGAAAAGAGGAAATGATAGTATATCAGAAATGATCTAAATGTCACAGACTGCTCATATGGGAAATGATTGCGTCATGCTTACTTAATTGTATAAATTATTATGGTTTTAATCTGCTTATTTACAAGTAATTTAAATTGTCAGTAGGCTGTATGCGTCTTTGAATCACTAGTAGTGTGGAAATTTAATCTATAAATTACAACTGTGATTTGAACCCATGTTTGCTAATGTGTGTGCGTAAAAGAATAGACAAGATCATTATCAGATAAAGGATGTTAGATTTTGGCAATAATTTTCTTTTGAGATCAGTTTTGGGTTATGTCGTTAGCACAATTAATGCGGTTCAACTCACTGCCCATACTCACAGGTATGCAATGAGATTGAATAAAGACATGTCTCTACATCAACCGTTGAGCATGTATTCGCCCTTGAATCACTTCTGATTCATTGAAATCAAATCCAGATAAAAGTTGGATTCCCTTACCTTATTCAAACATCATACTCATTATACTGAATCATCATACCGATATTCAATGAAGAAAATCAAATGAAACCAAGACATATGAATCACTCAATTCAGAATCTTATGATTCCTGAAAATCCTTAAGAATTCTGCTTGATTTTTCCTGTGCTAATTGATGTAGCTTCATTCTGAAAATTTAGAAAATCATTAGGAAAATCTTAGATGCCTTGAGATAGTGAAATTTACATTATTGTAGCATATCAGTGGGGTACACGTTGTATATCTTATAATTAATACCTTAATACACAAGAACGTGATACAAAGATGCTTATAGTTTCAAATCTTATAATATTGTCAACTTGAATTACTTGTTTATGTGCTTATTATGTATGAATAAATAGTAATCCATGACATGATCCCATATTCTTTGATGTTTATATTATATTGTATCGTTTTTGCTATAAGTTAGCCTGATATGATCCTTTGCTCGTGTCTTTAATCAAAAATAGTTTGTGTAAATACGTGTATATTTCTATCTAGAAACGATCAAAAAGATTTTTAAGTTTATGAACAGTTCAATCTTAATCAGAAAAACCAAAAATATTTGTGTTTAACCTTCCTGAATTGATTGTGAATCCTCTTGATTGAATGTTGTTTATCTTGTTCGTTATTTGACTTGAAAAATCTTCATAATTTGAGTTGAAAGTTTGCGCACACAAGGGTTTCTGCGTACTTGTCAAGTGCGCATGAAGTAAGCCCTGCGTACTTAACAATTACGCAAGAGTTAAGCCTTGCGCACTTGTAAGTACGCATGAGTTAAAGCTTGCGCACTTAGCAAGTACGCACGACTGTTTGGTGTTGGGTATATATATACAGGAGTTAGAAAAATTTCAAACTTTTATAATTCAAACTCATCGTATGTACATTTTCCCTCTGCACTTTTTACTCAAAAAAATCCAAGTGTTCCTAACCGATTTCTTGTCCCATCTCTAGTATCATCATCGTGTAACAATCAATCGGTGAGAATCTTGAGCCAATCCATCCACAAAAATTGCGATTTTGGACCGATTTGAACATTTGAAAATCTTAGGGTTTAATTCGAGCTTTTTAGTCAAATTGTGGGTTGTTTGGGTAAAACATTATAATTAAAACTTGATTAGAACCAGTGCCCGACCCTTAATCAGTCCGTTTAATCCCTTGATTTTGACCTTAGACCCTCGATGACCGACGGTTCATATGGGTGGTCGTTTAAGTCAAAATTGGACCATATAGCATTGATTTGGTGTTGATGTTGGTTCCATGGGTTGTAATCACTGATTCCAACCTTGTGGTGACCTAATCTACCCAATGTTTGAACATCTGTTGAATTTTTTATTTCTGAAAAATTTGAACAAGTGTGTTTCCTGCGCACTTAACAAGTACGCAAGAAGCAACTCATGGTACGCAAGAGGAAATTCCTGCGTACTTGCTAAGTACGCAGGATCAACACTTAGGAAAAATTTCTAAGTCTGAAATTTCAGTTCAAAGAGTAACTGCTATACCGCGTCATGTTTATTCATTTCCAATGAAACTTGTTGTTTTGATTATGTTTTCTGTGTTTTTTGTAGATTATGGCTCGGGCGTTTACGAACGAATTCAATCTGTTAGCTAATACTCAACCGAAATGGAAGCGTGCAGAGCTTCAGTATCGAGAGATAGTTGATTTCTTGAACCGTTCAAGAATCAGCTACGCTATTTCAGCTGCCCCGATCGTTTCAAGACCTTATCTGGAGCAATTTTGGGAGACTGCGGAGCATGATTGCACGGTAACCCCTAATGTTATAAGGGCTACCGTGGCTGGTCATGACATCGCCTTCTCTGAAGATACAATTAGAAGGGTTCTACAATTCCGAGATCTCTCGACCGACCTGACAGCCTATCCAGACTACTTTGTGGATGGCTGTTAGAGGCAAGGAATGGGATATGTCGGTGCGAGAGACTATGCTTTGTATAAGAAAATGTGGGTACTTGACCAATGGAGATACTTTTCCCACGTCATGATCATGTGCATCTCCTCAAGAAAAGCGGGAAATGATGCAATGGGTCATGACCTTGCTGCAGCCATAGTTGGCTTATCTCTCAACAAGGGCTACAACTTCTCATGATACATATTCAAAGCCATCAATGACCAGATCAACATGGCTGAGAGGTTCAGGTTCTTGTTATACCCTAGTTTTGTGCAACTTCTGATAAACGATGCGTTGCCAAACCTACCTGCTATCGGGGAGAGAATGCAAGTTAAAAGGGTGGACAAAAGGGTGTTTGCACATTTTTTAAAGCCAGGAAGTGTAGATCCTACCCCTGAGCACACAACACTCTTTAGCCACCTTATAAATGAAGCATACGTGGCACCAGGTGACTGAAGATGGTATAGTCACGATTCAGAGGCAGAGTTGAGTGAACATTCAGATGAACAACAACAACAAGAAGAGGAAGATGAAAGTGAAGATGGATCATCTGATAATGGAGACAAAGAAGGAGGACATGATGGTGCTGAGGGATCCGAATCGGAAGAGATTGAGTCTGATTCTTCTGATTCCGATGATGCACCATCTCAGGCACACCCAAGGAGAACGACGAAGGTCAACCTTCCTGAGTCATCCTCAAAGAGAAAGCGACAGTCCACTAGCAGCGAATTTGAGCCAGATTCTGACTCTAACGCTGTTATTCAAAGGCCAAGACGTGAAAGTGTTCACAAGAACAGGGGGGATAGGCAGCAACAACCTATTCCTAGTGAGGTGGTGGTGAGTCCTCAGCAGCAAGTACAAGTTTCAGCTGTGAGTTCTAATTCAGCTTCCACCCCACCTTCACAGCAGCTATACAGGAGACAGAGGAGGAGGCCACAGGTACAACCTGACGTGGCAGTCACATCAATCACAGAGGAGGTTCCTGTGGTAGTGACCCTCCCTATCACATCTACCCAGGTGGCAGTGACTACTCCAATTCTCACGGAGTCAGTCCCCATCACCCCTTCCATAACACCTACAATCGTCATCACATCCACAATCCCAACAACCACCATTGATCCTTTAAGTCAACCCTTCAACTATGGGGAATTTACTAAAGGGTTTGACTTAAACACTATCTTCTCCTCCCCAATTCACAATGCCAAAGCATCTTCATCCAGACATCCTGATCCTAATGATGCAAGGATAGATGTTCTGGAAACCCAAGTTGCTGGATTATTGGAAACTATTCGAAAGTCAAAGGAGGAATCTGACGCTCAACAAGCACAGATTAATTGGTTGGTGGATGAAGTTAGGATTCTAAGAAGCCAGAGAACGGGGACTGACGAGAGACTGAAGAACGTCATGGGCCAGAACGAGCTTCTAATCAGGACAAATGAAATGATTCTGGGCCACAGGTCATCTCTAGAGCTGAGGTTTGATACTCCACGGAAAGAGTATGAGCTGATGGTTAAACTAATTGCTGATCTGACCAAGAAGCTTGATGCCCAGGGGAGAAAGATAAGGAGAAAGAGAAGGAGAAACCTACTAGTGATGAGGCTTGTCATCCTGTTGACTTGACTAAGGATGACGACAAAGACAAGGATCCTGAAGCCGGTCCTAGTTGAGGTGAGCACCAAGCTTTAGCAATTGTGCCCATCTCTGCTATTCCAACGGCTCAGGGGGAGTCTACTCATCAAGAGGGTGGTGATACCTCTGGTGGTGGTGACAAAGGAAAGTCAGCGGCTGATGTGCTTAAGGATCTATCTGATGATGAGATCTTATACTTAGAGCCTGACTATTCCAAGGAAGCACAGATCGATGCTCTCTTTAATCTAGAAGAAGGAGAGATCGACTCTGGTGATGATTGGGATGATGTTGATGAGGATGTAGTAATTGAAATTCCCAAGGGAGACGGGGAAGGAGAGTATGAGTTAGAAGATGGAGAGATCTTTGAATTTCCATCCTTCGAAGCTCAGCTCGACACAGGTTCAGTCGAGCATGCTAGTAATGTGGAAGCCTCGACTGAAGCCTCCCCGGTTGACCCTACACCTGTGGATCCGGAGGCACCGAAAGAAAAAGATATGCCTTCTACTTCATCTAAGGGTCCAGCTCCTGTTTGGCAAAAGAAGTCTATCATAGACAAACAAGGGGCAACAGGGATGATCTTGGCTGTAAGGTTCGAGGAGGATAAGCAGTTGTTCGCAATCAAAAGATCTGTGGGGGTTCAATACTTGAAACCAACCAGTGAAGCGTTCAACTCCTTACCCAAATACGACCTTCTGAACCTAGAAAATCGAGAGCTGCTGGGTCATTCTAATCATGCAGTGGCGATGGGTTTGTGGGTGGTTCTACAGCGGGAAGCAAGATCTGGGAAGTTTGATATGTTCAAGCCTCAAGTGCCCAAGAGAGTCAAGGATAAGACAGCAAGACATCCTGTGACTAAGAAATTCTTAAAGAAATTGGTATAGAAGCCAGTGCTATGTGAAACCAAGAATCCCCTGAGCAAGTTATCTCAGGATATCCTTGGTGACATGTGGTACTGGTACGTCGATCCAAAGATGGGCGAGGCTGTGGTGATTGGAAAGGTGAGGTCAGAAAGTGGATGCTTAGTGCCGAGGGAACTAATCAGAGTATTTGATGAAGTCTGCTTCATTAACTTCTCTGTGAAAGATCTGGAGGCACTAGGAGACAGGTATTGCATGCATACGGACGAATGGACAAAATTCCTTGCTTCTAAATATGACAAGATGATCAAGTTCTGTCTTGACTATAAGCAGAAGATGGAAGCTAAAGATATGTAGTTATGAAGACTGAAGACCGAAGACTAAAGACTATAGATCGAAGATGATCCAGAGCTGTTGTCAAGGGGGAGTTTGTTGAAGCACTTTCATGTGACAAACACTCTGGATAGATTCTGGATAGATAGAGTCTTAGATAGTACTTTCATGTATGTATTTGTCTTTTTTTGTAAGTGTCTGCATGTATTAGTTATCGAGTTGTATTTACTTTTACATATTATCTATTGCAGATTTCTCTAAGTGTTTTGCGCACTTGTATGTGCGCAGGAAGTAGTTCCTGCGTACTTAGCAAGTACGCAAGAATACCTATGCGTACTTGCTAAGTACGCATGAGCAAATTGCCCTGCGCACTTACTATGTGCGCAGGCATCAGGTCATGTATAAATAGGAATGGTTGACAGTAGATAAGTACGCAATCATAGGCATTCAGTCTAGCAAATACGCACAACATGTAATCTCAGTACTTCTCTCTGTAACCTTCAAGTGTTTATAATAGACGAAAGTTTAAAGTGATTATCTTGTCGGTTTACTTTGTTTCTTAAGACTCTCCACCTAGTCACGGGTATTCCGCACCCGGTCCGACTAGTAGACCCATTTGCATGTGATGATCCGCCACACCCGAGGGACCTACAGAAACACTCGGGAGCTGACACGTGTCCCTGTGACTCACCGATTGGAAATTAACAAGTGGAAGCGGTGGCAGACCGCTAAGCCATACCATAACGGTCTGCTATGGACATGTCAAGCTATATAAGCCGCCTCAAGGGTGGCGGACCGCCACCACTAAGTTTAGGGGTCCGCTACGGGTGTGACATAGGCCCTATAAATAGTTGAACGATTTCAACTCTTTTACACACACAAGCAAACTCAAATACACACACATATTCTCTGATATCCCAATGCCAAGCCCGGTTCGCGTACAAAAGTCCGGTTTCTGGCCATTCTACTTCAAATTACCGTAGATAGTGCTGAGGTAAGGTTTCGACCTCCCATTAAGCTTCGGTTATATACCATTAAGCTAGGCTTGTGTAATTAAGTAATGCCATATGATATCTAGGAGCTTTTTCTGAGGTGTTGACCATATAACTGAATTGATAAGCCGAGATACTGCCAATGTGAGTTCCTAAACTTTGTAGAAATAAAGACTGATGGCTACAAAATTCTCTAAGTACAAATGTTGCTGATCTCAAAGATTGATGCGGATCGACAAAGTTGCAGCTGATAGGCTTTATCCTCTACTGACCAAAACTGCAGCTGATATACCTTATCTGCTGCTGACCAAAGTTGCAGTTGATAGGCCTTATCTGCTGCTGACCAAAGTTGCAGCTGATAGGCCTTATCCACTGAAGATCAAAGTTGCAGCTGATAGCCTTTTCACCAAAGATCAAACGTTGCAGCTGACTGTTCTTGATAAAACAACCAATACCACTGACAACTTTCTGCTGTTACACTGACACACTCCACACAGAAAGAAAGTCATTGGCATAAGACAATAAAAGACAACGACGCTCTCCTTTTGAGTATTCAAGCAATGATGCAAAGAAGACGTTTGAATAAAGTTAACCTTTGTAGTTATTATTATTTTTTGTATATGTAGAATAGTTTCAAAACAAGATCAACCGTCTGTGTTAGATCTGATCCTTAGAATCAAGGGTCTGTCTTGATTCTAAGTTACTATATAAGCAGTACTTAGATTCATTGTAAAAGCACTTTTTTGCTTAAGAGTTTTCTCTGTAATCTTGTAACACTTGAAGCTTAATACAAATTGCATTTATCAGTATTCTTCTTGTCTACTTGTTTACTTTGTTTAAGTTTTGATTGTTTTCGCCAATCTTAACTGAAATAGAACCATCTTGTATTTACTGATCCTACAAGTGGTATCAGAGCCTTGGCTCACAGATTAAACAAACTCACATTTGTTTAATCATTCTCTGGTTCTATTCTTATCTATCTCTTTGCTAAAGTCACACATTATCTAAAAATCAAAATGGCTCAAAACAATGGATTTGAAGATATTGGAAGCATCATCAGACCACCAAGACTGGTGTCTGGGGAAGATTACGATATGTGGAAGAACATAATGGAAAGCTTCTTCTGCTATCAGGAATATGGGATGTGGAAATCCATTAAAGATGGACCATACATACCCATGGTGTCCTCTGCTGATTTCGGAGGGGCACTGGTTCCCAAAGAACCCTCTAACTACTCTGATGAAGACATCAAGAAAATGGAGGTAGACTTGAAAGCCCTGGGAGCCATACAAATGTGTTTACCAAATGAAGTTTTTCACAACTTCAGAGGTTACAAAACTGCTAAGGAGCTATGGGAAGCTCTTGAGAAGTTGTTTGTTGGCTCAGAGGAAGTCAAAGAAAACAGATGGGACATCCTGAAGCAGCAGTACGAAAACTTCATCTGGAAGGAAGGTGAGTCCCTAACTGTTTTATATAGCAGGTTTACTTATCTTGTAGGTGAGCTGCAGTGCTCAAAAGTGAAGCTGGAGATGAAGATATTCTCAAAAAGTTCATCAGGTCGTTACCTAGCTGCTGGACACTCTACACAGTGTCCATTAGAAGAACTGAGAACCTGAAGACTCTCTAAATGACTGAGCTTTTCGGTATGCTGAAAACCTATGAGCTAGAGATGATTCAGGCAAAAGAACGAAGCTCAAGCTATCAAAATGCCTCAACATCCACCAACACCTATGCCCTCCACTCTGACCTCTCAACTCCTTGTTCCAGCAACTACTATCATCCCATTGTCACCCATCCACAAACTCCAACCTCTTAAACAAACACCTCACCATTTCTCCTAGAAGCTCCTCCTCAAACCTCAGCCTCTGCTGCTTTTGTCTCTGAAAACTCAAGAAACATGTTCTTCATCAAGGAAGATCTAGAATGCTTCCATCCAGATGACTTAGAAGAAATGGACATGCAGCACTCATATGCCGTGCTCTCTAAGAGCAAAAAGGTTCTACTCTAGAACCGAAAGACCCATTCCAAGCAACAACTCCAACACTCGAGTTGTATTGGATAAAAGCAAACTAAGATGTTACACCTGTAACCAACTGGGTCACTTTGCTAGAGAATGCAAGGCACCAAGAGCCAATCCAGCTACTCCTCAATCAAGACAAGCTCACCAAGCCCAACCCAGGCAACAACAGCAACAAGCCACTCCTCCAGTTCACTCTGCAGCCTGTGCAACTGTTGGAACTTCTGAGTTCGACTGGAGCTTCCAGTATGAAGATCTGCCTGCCAACAACCAAGCTCTTATGGCAGACACAACTGAGATACTGCCTCAGGTATATGAACATCTCTGTTCCCAAGGTCGTATTGATAAGGTGTTAGGATACAGAAAGCATAATCAAAACCTTATAGATCAAAATGAAGAGTTTCATCAAATGAAATTTGAATTCAAAAAAGTAGAAAACAGCTATAAAGAAAAAATTAACTGCCTAAAGAAAGAGATTTCATTACTAAAACATGAACAAAGCAATCTTGAAACTCAGATTGATGATCTACTGGCTAGATTAAAAGCTAGCAGAGCAGAATTGGCAGAACAAAAAGTTCATGTTGATAAATATGAATTTGCATCTAAAAAGCTCCAAAGACTTTTAGATGCTCAAATTCATGAAAAGGTAAAAACTGGTCTGGGGTATCATGGTGAAAAATACCAATCCGTTGCACCTCTTGCTGACTACGTTGCCATCCATGAACCAAGCTTCAATCTCTCAAATCTTGAAAAGGCCAACCGAGATCTTGATCCTTCAAAATATGAACCACTGTTGCAAGAATACACTACCTGATCAGAATCTGAGTCAACCTACTCGCAGTCCACTAAAACTGAGGAGAACTTATCACCAGTACAAGTACTAGAACTGCCTGTTCTTGAAGTCATTCAGACAAGTACTCCTGTCACTTTACCAACCACTCCGGTTCCTATACCTTTCAACCAAATCAAAATTAGCTATCCTCTAGAAGGAAGAAAGCTAAATGTTGAAAAGGGGCAGTCTTCAACCTCAAAGCCTCAAAGAAAGGTGTTTGACATATGCCATGTGCCTGGAGAAAGAGTTCCATGTGTTCAAAAGACATTGGAAGAAGCTACTTTTGAGCACAACAAAGCTCACCCTTGGAACTTCAAAGACCTTTTCAAAAGAAAGGATTATGTTTATAGCTTAAGGGACAAACTAGCAAAATCATGCTTTGTCTGTGGAAAATAAAACCACACTACCAGCACCTGCTTCTACTACCTTCAGCAGCAAAGAAACCTCAAGCAATGTGCTTTTGAGAAGACAAAGAAGAACAAACAGGTAAGAAGGTTTAAAGCAAAGACAACTCAATTCCGAAACTCTCTTTCTCCACCAAAGGAGCAGTTGTCAAAACCTCAACAAACTTGCAGCATCTGTGGTGAATTAGACCACTTTGCTGCAAATTGTCAATTTAACCCTTTCAACCAGATCCTTCATCAAGCCCCTCAAAGACAAAAGGTAAAGAAGGATCAGCATACATCGGTTGTTAAATCATCAGCAACCAGAAAAAGTGTTGGTAATCAAGTGAAGCACAAGCAACCGAAAGACAAGGCTTCAGCAGCAACCAAATCTGCTGTTGATCAAGCAAAACCATCAGCAGCAACAACATCTGCTGCTGATAAGCTTAAATCAGCAGCAACAAAATCTGCTGCTGAGAAGCCAAAGCCATCAGCAGCAACAAAACTTGCTGCTGATAAGCTAAATTCCCCAACAGCAAAATCTGCTGCTGTTAAAGAACATTCATCAGCAGCCAAAGCAAAATCTGCTGCTGACAGAGAAAAGAGAATCGGAAGACCATCTCCTCAACAATGGAAAGCAAAGATCCCAGTTTCTATCAATCGAAGAATCATCATTGGCTCTGTTGAATGCACACATGATGAATCTAACATTCCAAGAACCCTTTTCTTCAAGGATACAAGCTCTTGGACTCTTCCCACTAACTAGATCTCCATCATGTGCAGGAAAAGCCATGTCACAAGAATAACACCTGGGTGGTAGCCAGTGGTTGTTCCAGGCACATGACAGGCAACATATCCATCCTCTCCAACCTCATACATTTCATTGTAGGATATGTTGCCTTTGGAAGTGACTCAGAGGGAGGATCCATTACTGGACAAGGAACTGTGTCCAACGAAAGAATGAGCATTGATAAGGTCAACTATGTCAAAGAATTGGACTTCAATCTCATGAGTGTTTCCCAGGTCTGTGACCAAAAGCATTGGATGCTCTTCACAGATAAAGAATGCTTCGTACTGTCTCCAGGCTTATCCATACCTCCTCCAGAAAAGATTTTATTAACTTCTCAGAGAAAAGAAAATCTCTATGTACTGGACATGAATGAACTCACTCCATCTGGGAGCGTTTCCTGTTTTCTGTCAAAAGCCTTTGTTGATGAATCAGCTCTCTAGCACTAGAGATTAAGTCATGTTAATATCAAAACTATTAACAAACTAGTGAAGGACAATCTTGTCAGAGGACTTCCTGACAAAGAATTCCAGCTAGAAGACCACTGTACTGCTTGCTTAAAGGGGAAGCAACACAAAAGTTCTCACAAGCCCAAGACCTTGAATACAAATGACACTCCACTACAGCTGCTGCATATGGATCTCTTTGGTCCTACAAATGTCATGTCAATGGACAAGAAGTCACACTGTCTGGTGAAAACTAATGACTACACCAGATTCTCATGGGCATACTTCTTGAGAACTAAAGATGAAACTGCTGAAATTCTCAAATCCTACATTCTCAGGGTAGAGAATCAAAGCAATCAAAAGGTGAAGATCATAAGGTGTGATCAGGGCACAGAGTTCAAGAACCACACTTTGAACTGTTTATGTGAAAGCAAGGGGATAAAAAGACAATACAGTGCTCCAAGAACTCCTCAACAAAATGGAGTTGCTGAAAGGAGAAACAGAACTCTAATTGAGTCAGCAAGATCTATGTTGGCTGACTCAAAACTGCCTCTCACATTCTGGACGGAAGCAGTTAGCACAGCCTGCTATGTGCAAAATAGAGTTCTCATTGTGAAACCCCTCAATAAGACACCTTATGAACTTTGGTTTCAACGAGTTCCCTACATTGGTTTTCTCATAACACATGGGGTTTTTCATAAGTTTGGTTTCAACGAGTTCCTCAACAAGCCTTTTCAGTGTCCATGCACCAATCTCATAACACATGGGGTTTTTCATAAGTTTGGTGCCAAATCTAATGAAGGATATTTTGTGGGCTATTCCTCTCAATCAAAGGCCTACAGAGTATTCATTTCAAGAACAAGAATTGTGGAAGAATCAGCAAATGTGGAATGTAGATAACACATTGTCTGTGAATAGGGAAAAGGCCCAAACTGGCTCTTTGACATAGAATCCTTCTCCCAAATATTCGAGCCTCTCATCTTCGCAAATATGGAGTCAACCTCTACACAAACACCTGCTTCCACTTCATCCACTTACTACAGACAGGATTTTCCCAAATCTTCTATCAGTCTGAGAAGACCATCCATTGATCCTCCATCAGTTGTGGAAGAAATTGAAGCAAGTGAAGCCGAAACAAGACTCTCCAATGTCACCAACAGCAGCCTGTCTGAAACTGAAAATTTAGATGAAGACTCCTCGGTAAATGCTGTAAATACCGTAGATGCTGTTGATGCTATTGCTGAAAATATTGATGTGGCTGCTGATGTTGAAGACTCTTCCATCATTAACGAAGAGACCCCTGATCAAAATCAAAGAAATCTAGAGCAAGGGATACAGCTGGAGGTGGTACCAGCTCAGAGGATCCACAAAGAACATCCTCAAGAAAACATTATTGGCCAAGTCCACCAAGGAGTTCTCACAAGAAGCAAATCTCACGAGGCCAATATATGCTTGTTCTCATGTTTTCTATCTCAGGTGGAACCCAAGAAGATAGATGAAGCACTGAAACACAGCAGCTGGATTGAGGCAATGTAGGAAGAGTTGCTGCAATTCAAGAGGCAGGATGTCTGGAAACTTGTTGATCTTTCACCAGGTCAATATGCTATTGGCACACGATGGGTTTTCACAAACAAGCAAGATGAGAGAGGCATTGTAGTCAAGAACAAAGCCAGACTTGTAGCTCAAGGCTACACTCAGGAAGAAGGAATTGACTATGATGAAGTCTTTGCTCCTGTTGCCAGGCTGGAAGCCATCAGAATCTTTCTGGCATATGCTGCATCCAAGAATTTCACTGTCTATCAAATGGATGTAAAGAGTGCCTTTCTGTATGGGAAGATTGGTGAGGAAGTATACATCAAACAGCCTCCAGGATTTGTAGATCCTGCACATCCTACTCAAGTGTTTAAACTAGACAAAGCTCTGTATGGCTTACATCAAGCACCAAGAGCCTGGTATGAAACTTTGTCAGGATATCTACTAAGCAACAACTTCAGAAGGGGTGCTATTGACCAGACCATGTTTATCAAAGATGAAGGGGGAGAAATCTAACTAGTTCAAATCTATGTAGATGATATCATCTTTGGATCAACAAGGAAAAAGTTGTGCAAAGACTTTGAGATTCTGATGCACTCAAAGTTTGAAATGAGTTCAATGGATGAACTAAATTTCTTCTTAGGTCTACAAGTCAAACAAGTCTCAAATGGAATTTTCATCAGCCAATCAAAATATGTAATGAGTATTTTGGAAAGATTCAAGATGGCTGACTGCTCTGCTGCAAGGACCCCTATGCAAGTGCACCATCAGCTGACTCCAGACAAAGATGGCCAAGACACTGATCAAAATCAGTACGTGCAATGATAGGGTCTCTCATGTATCTCACTGCCTCAAGAGATATCTTGTTTGCAGTATGTCTCTGTGTAATATTTCAAGCATCTCTAAAGGTTTCACATCTTCAAGAGAATTATTAGATACCTAAAGGGAGCCCCAAGACTTGGGCTTTGGTAATCTAAAAATGACAAGTTCAATCTGTATGCATACACTGCCAGTGATTATGGCGGATGCAACTTGGACAAAAAGGCCACATCAGGAGGATGTTAGTTTCTGGGAGGGAGACTGATTTCATGGAAGTGCAAGAAGCAAACATGTGTTTCAACTTCTACAGCTGAAGCAGAATACATTGCAGCTTCAAGTTGCTGTGCACAAGTCATCTGGATACAAAATCAAATGTTGGATTATGGGATGACTTTCATGGCAACTCCAATTCACATTGACAACATGAGTGCTATATCAATCACAAACAATCCAGTGCAGCACTCCAAGACAAAGCACATTGACATCAGGTATTATTTCATAAGAGATCAAGCTGATAAAAAGAGGATTATTTTAACCAAAGTTCATACAAATGAGCAATATGCAGATTTGTTTACAAAACCTTTTGATGAAGTTAGATTTAGATATTTAGTTGAATCCATTGGTATGATGAACTTTGATTAAAATCTATCCCTAAAATTCTATTTTAAAATGTGTTTTGTCTTTTGTTGTAAATAAAAGTTATGACTCAGCAGCATTTTTGTCCTTAATCTGTTGACATGTTTAATCCTCAGCAGCAAAGGATTTGCCATTGACTGCTTTAAGTTATCAGCAGGAACAGCTTTCCTGCGGATAGCTTTAAGGCTGTCAGCAGCAACATCCTGGCTGCAGATCATTGAACCGATCAGCAGCAATTGAGTTTGCTGCTGACAGACTTAACCTTCTTTAGCAACCAAGCTTGCAGCGGACAGGCTTATTCATCCACAGCAACCAAGTTTGCTGCTGATGGGTAAATTTAAGTCAAAATTAACTTTTACCCGCTGTAAAAAATTAGCGTCAATCTTCACCATGACTGCCTCGGTGTATTACAGTTGTAACAGTAAAAAGTGAATAAGGTTGTACTGTACAAGTCATTTTTCTTTTTCCCTCCTCTGCCGTTATAAGAACAAATCAAATTTCCTTACCACCTCTTCACATTCAATTTCACCCTAAACCCACATCACTTTCTCTGAAGTCCCCAAAACCTTCAAACCTTCCATCCTTAAAACCTTCAAACCTTCCCTCCGAAATAAAACTTATAATGGCAGACATCAATAACCCGGATGATAAGTTCTCCCCATACCACAACCTTACAACATACTTAACCAAGGGAAAGAAATCCGAAGGATTCGATGATATGATCGACTTCCTATGCCAATCAAAGATCCATTTTTCCCTCACAACCAACCCCACCATATATATCCCTCAGTTGGAGGATTTCTGGAATACCGCCGTCTACTCTACCGAACAGGGGATTCCCTAAATAAAAGCCAAAATAGACAGCAAGGACATCATCATCTCTGAAGCTACCCTCCGAAAACATCTTAAGCTTCAGGATGAGGGAGCAGCCATCTCATACTCAAAGGACGAGTACATGAAGACCTTTGTATACATAGGGTACACTAGAAATCAAAATGAGTATACAACCGATAAGGCATTGATAGGCCCTCCATGGAAGTATCTCTGCCACACTCTTATCCAATGCATATCTCAGAAGAGAAGTGGATGGCATCAATTGAGCTCCGTACTTGCCTCCGCCTTCCATGGTATGATTACTGGCCTAGGTTTCAACTTTGCACACCTCATCTTTGAAGGTTTGAGATATAACCTTCAAGAGGGTGTAAAGCAACAATTTTTTATGTACCCAAGATTCTTGCAGGAGGTTTTCAATGAGGAACTAAAAGAACTCTCAAAATCTGCTAGAATCTACATCATGTTGGGACATAAAAATAATATTTTTCAAAGTATGAGAACTGTTTCCAAAAAGTTCTCAGGGGTCAATGTTCCATTGCTATCTACAATGCTGTATATACAAAGTAGCCCGGGTGAAAGTTTAGCAATCCCAACTGATACTGATCCCACACCCTCCACATCGCATCCTTAACAACAATCTGCTTCCACCATTCGAACCCCTGTGCATACTACTAAGGATGCACAGGTACAAAAATCACTTACATCTGTTTTTGATGTTATCGTTCAACTGGACCAAAGGGCCCCAGTTGCAACGACATACACCAGAAAAAGGAGTAGGAAGACTCCTTCTCTTCTTGTCTCAAAGGCCCAAACCCAACCTCTAAGCCCTCATTCAGACTCCCAACATTCTGATGAGAATACCAAAAGGGATAGCCACAACACTAGAGAGACTTCTTTGGAAGCCTCTCTATTAGGATCCGGATCACATCCCGGATCCATAGAGCAACCCCCTGAGCCATTACATTATTTCTCTTCTCTGAACCTAAGTGCAGAGGCACCTGGTCAAGATGATATACCTTCTCCAACAACCACTATATCGGAGGTATTGATTGACTTTGCTGCTGATGCACCCAACCTAGGTTCATCACCCAAGAAGGTTCACTCTGGTAATATTGATAGAGTGAATGTGGAAAGGGCTATCACTACTCCTCGTACATCAACTGCCCAAGAGGACTGTGATAACATAGCTAAGACCCTAACCACGGCAACTCACAGTGAGGATGTTTCCTGTGAAACACTCTTCACTGAGAGGAATCCCAGGCGCCAAGAAAACCAGGGTGATGGGGATGCAGAGGCTAGGCCTAAGGCCCCATCTAGCTCCAAGGATTCCACAACTATGGATGAGGACAGACTGAAACTTCATAACTTGGAATTGACGACCAGGGTGGCAATGCTAGAGGCTGAAGTGTCCAAACTAAGACACCGAGTCTCTATGCATGAAGCCCATCAATACCCAACTATGCCTACTCCCTCTCTTGTATCAGTGGGAACTCAAACAGATATATCCCTTTTCACTGATGCAACCAAAAAGGGGGAGGTGGTTACCAAGGAAGATGATGATGACAGCCTCAAAGAATGGATACAAGAGCAGACTGTGTTTCAAAGTTCCCTATACAAACCTGCTTTTGTTCAAATCCATTACTTGCCAGACTCAGTAGATGAAGAGGAAGATGTCACTGAGGATTGGAAGTTAGTTGTTCGAGCTGTTGATGAGGTGCTACAAGAAGAAACTCTCCATAAAGACACACCTCCATCATTCAGCCTTCTTCCTAAAGCTGCAGCCATAATAAGTCATTCATCTACCCCTCAACTCTTCCTAACTTCAAAGAAGCTAGAATTTGAATCCATTCTATCTTGGGGGTATGATGAAATAGCTGAGAGATTCTGGATTGGATGAGAGTTTAGTGGAGTAGAAGAGCTAAACTGGAACTCTCATGTGTCAACACTTCATCACATCTCTTATCAGAACTTGCAATCAGCAGGTTCTAGGACTTAATGGAGGATAACATGCCCTGGTTTGAAAGACTACTAAAAGAAGCAAACAGGGCGGCTTATCCTGAATCTTCATCAGCAGCAGAACAAAGACAGGCTCCGAGAAGACTTGACATAATCAGCAGCAGTACTTTAACTGAAGAAGAGGTTATCTGCTGGAGAAGATTCCTATACAACATAATGGTCAGGGATGTAGAAGTGCAAGGATGGATAAGCACTGACTCCCATGACTTCACCTTCTTCCTGAGTAATGGATCTTCTCTCTCAATCAACATCAAAGAGATCTTGCTCCTACCTTCAGCTTTCCTTCACAAAGTCTTTGAGCTCAGATCACTCATCTTCAATGTCAACTCCTTAGAAAGTCAAGAAATGATCAAAATCATCAAGGCTTCTCTTTATAAGGAGGAATCTGGATCTGACTCAGACCTATCCTTTCTCTCTTCTCCAACAGTTAGACTGAACACAGAAGAAGAATCAAAGAGAAAAGACGAGGAAAAGATGAAAGAAGCATGGAAAGAAGGGACAGGTACGGAATGGAAAGAAGATGAAGAAAGTTCCCTTCCCTTGTCCATTCCCCAACATGCCAATGAAGCTGAAGCTGAGATCCCAACAGCATCTACTACACCTACTGTTGTGGTCCATGAAGCTGAAGCAGAGGCATCCAACAAAGATAAGGGAAAGGGACTAATGACTAAAGAAGAAGAAGAAAGAATTGAGAAGGAGAAGAAAGAAAAGGATGACAGAAGAAGAAGAAGAAGAAGAGAATAAGAGGAGATGGATGAACTAAAGAAAGCTCAAGATAGACTCACAGCCATTCTCCTCAGAGAACAATAGATCCAGCTGTATGCAAAACAGCTGGATGATCTGAAAGTAAAAATTACTGCAGTTCATCAAATTGAAGAAGATGAAACTCTTGCTCTTCAGCTGCAGGAACAATTCAATAAAGAAGAAGAAGAGATACAGAAGAAGAAGAAGAAGAAGAAGAAGAAGAAAGAGGCTAAGTTCAGAATAACTGATTCTGAACTAGCCAAAGAAATGAAAGAGGAATGGGTAAAGGCTCTGGTTTCTCAAGGTGAGGATGTAGACTACCTTGAGAACCTATCAAATATAGAAATCTACAGAGCCTTTATGGACCAGCAGGGTCAATTGGCAAACAAGAAAAAGGCTGAAGAAGAAGAAAAAGCCAAACAAAAGTCCAAGAAGACCATTGCTTTTAACCGAATATCCCATGAAGGAAGGAAGATCATGATTGACTTCCTTAATGCCAGAGGAGAAAGTGGAAAGAGGATGGTCCCATGAACTTCATGAACCTGCAAGCCCTCTACCTTAAAGCCAAGAAGGATGAGGAAGAAAGACTGGGGAAGAAAGGCTCCAAGAAGAGGGTAATCATTCTAGAAGAAGAAAGAAAAACAAAGAAACCCAAGCCTTCTCCCTCACCCAACACTTCCTCAATCGAACAACCTTCCACTCTTCATCCTAGACCTCCTTCCTCTCCACCCTCAAAGTCCAAATCCTTACACCCAGCTCCTACTCATCAACAACCTCCCAAAAAGAAAAACAAACCTACTTCCAAACCAGAAGACTCAAGAGAAATAATCAGATGGTCATACAGCTCTCAAGACCAATGGTTTGAAGTTTTCAGGGGGAGGATAGAAGTTAAAAGAACAATTTATACATCTGTTGATGAGGTACTACAGCTTCCAGATTTTGATCTAAGAAGAATGATGGAGCTGGGTGAAGTCAATGATCCCATGAATGAAGGTGGGAGACATCTGCTGCTGGCAATCAAACATCACTTCAACCCCAGCAGAGATGAAATCCTTGATGTCAAACCTCTCCAATCCCACTCTCCATTCATCAACTGGTCCTACAATGCTGAAAAAGATGAGTTCACATTGACAGATGTTAAAGTACAGAAGATGAGGTGTTCAAGCAAAGCTATCTTCAAAATGGCTAGCAAAGACATCAAGACTTTATCTGAGCTTCCTCTTAACAATCCCAGCAAGGACCAGAGAGGACATGAGGTTGAAAGAATTGTCAGCCACATGCAAAAGCTTCAGCAACAAAAGTAGTAAGAGAGTTTTGGTAGCATCAGTCTAGGGGGAGTTTGTAGAAATAAAGACTGATGGCTACAAAATTCTCTAAGTACAAATGTTGCTGATCTCAAAGATTGCTGTGGATCGACAAAGTTGCAGCTGATAGGCTTTATCCTCTACTGACCAAAACTGCAGGTGATATGCCTTATCTGCTGCTGACCAAAGTTGCAGCTGATAGGCCTTATCTGCTGCTGACTAAAGTTGCAGCTGATAGGCCTTATCCACTGAAGATCAAAGTTACAGCTGATAGCCTTTTCACTGAAGATCAAACGTTGTAGCTGACTGTTCTTGATAAAACAACCAATACCACTGACAACTTTCTGCGGTTACACTGACACACTCCACGCAGAAAGAATATCATTGGCACAAGACAATAAAACACAACGAAGCTCTCCTTTTGAGTATTCAAGCAATGATGCAAAGAAGACGTTTGAATAAAGTTAACCTTTGTAGTTATTATTATTGTCTGTATATGTAGAATAGCTTCAAAACAAGATCAACGGTCTGTGTTAGATCTGATCCTTAGAATCAGGGGTATGTCTTGATTCTAAGTTACTATATAAGCAGTACTTAGATTCATTGTAAAAGCACTTTTTTGCTTAAGAGTTTTCTCTGTAATCTTGTAACACTTGAAGCTTAATACAAATTGCATTTATCAGTATTCTTCTTGTCTACTTTTTTACTTTGATTAAGTTGTGATTGTTTTCGCCAATCTCAACTGAAATAGAACCTTCTTGTATTTACCGATCCTACAAACTTTGGTGCATGAACCTAGTCATGAGCTTGTCTGACATCATTGATTTATGAAAACATTTTGAGTATCTTGAAACGATTGTACCGATTATTTATATATAATGTATTTTAAGCGCTTATTGTATTTCACTTGCCCGTGGAACGACATGTTAGACAGGACACGTGGAACGGTCTTTGGTTATATATATTGAATGATTGTTCATAGTTATCTATGAATTTGGGTGTTGAAGCCCGTGAATGTGTTCAAGATACTTTGGCAGGTCATTTTAATACTCTATTTTAATTTATGAATTCACCAGCTTTGTGCTGACCCATGTTTTATCAAATGTTTTTGAACGCATCACACGTACTCATTAGACAGGGCATTTTAGGACCAGAATTAAAAGATGAACGATCCAGGTGATGGGCATGCCTGGAACTATAAGTCCCGAATTACATGTTCCTTGTTAGGAACGAATGATGTAACTTTTGTTAAACATGATGTAACAATGTTTTAATGTTAATAAGAATTATGATTTAGTCTTCCGCTGTGTGTTTTTGATATCAACGTCACAGTAACTAGAAGGCGACCTTCTGATCGGTATGTAGTCATCTGACAAACGGAATGTTCTGTCTAGGAAAGGACGGTGTATAAATCTCTCCTAGACCCGTCGTTCTTTCTTGGGAACATCTCTATTGGAGGTACTACTCTGGTTAGATAATTGTCCTGTGTTACGAGCGTGACAAAACCCTAACCCCAAAATCGATCCGATTGGCCATGAAACCATAGGGTTTTCATTCCCTAGATCAAAACGAGTATATTGGTATAAAATTTACCTAGAATGGTGGCGTGATGAAGAGGAACGACTGAGAGTTAGAGTTCACGTTCCTAGGGTCTGGATTGAGCTCCAATCGGTGGAATGAGTTGCAAATGTGCGTTATGGGATTGCAAAGGAGGTGTCACGAGAGTGTAGTGCTCGTTATATGGATTCAATTTCACATAAAATGCTCATTTTGATATGGGTTTGAATAAGGAAGGTTACATGTATCAATTTGGAATCAAATCTTTGAAATAGGTGTAATTGGGTCGTTATACATTATTTAAACAGTCGATTAAATGATTATGCACGATTAATTGGAGTTATTACACACTAATTCGTTGAATCTGTAACCGATTTGGGCTTGTTGACTTTTCTAAAGTCAAAATTGAACGGGAGGGGGGGCGGTTAATCTTAATGAAAGTCCAAATTGAAAGGGTTCAAATGTGTTCAAGGTTAATGGGTGGGGTTCAAGTCTTAAAGGGGGTTCAAAGTCAAATTCTTTGATATTTTGCCTTATAATTTAGTTTTAAATAAACTTTTTAAACTTAAAACTTATTTATATAACCTTTATAAAACTTACACATTTGTTTTATTTAAATTATTTTACAAGGGAGAAACTCTGGTGTATAAACCTCTCCTAGACCCGTCGTTCTTTCCTGGGAACATCTCTGGTGGAGGTACTACTCTGGTTAGTAGACTGCCCTGTGTTATGGGAGTGACAAATTGGTATCAGAGCTTTAGTTTAAGGGATTTAGATACTACAGGGATAGTGTCTAGACTTAAACTAGGACTCTGAAATTAGTCTGGAATGCCTCAGGATAAGTTAGGTGTATACATTCAGATAACTAAAGGCACTTTTGGCCAAGTGTTATTAATTTCTGAGTTTCTGGATTATACAAATTCTGATGTTATACATCTGTGTGTAGGTACAAAATGGCAGGATGTTGTAGAGGACAAGGCAGAGGTAGCGGTAGGATGCCCAACACTAGGTCTCGTACTCGCGACACAACAAACACGAACACTGATCCAAACGAAGACGTCAATACAAATACAGAACCCGAACAACCTGTGGAAGAAGTCATTATAATAGAAGCCCAATTTCAAGGGCCGGTGGCATCTGAGGTCACCCGAGTTCTTCAAACAACTCTACCTAGAATCCTTGACGATGCTCTTAGGAGAAGGGATAATCATAACAGTCTGAGAAACCAGAATGAAGGAACAAGTTGTACTGTTGTGAGAACAGAAGACATCCTTCATAATACTCCGGTAGGAAACAATATAGGAACCACTCGAACTCACGAAACAGTTGGAATGACGTACCAGAGCACAGTAATTGATGACCACGGATATAACTACAAGAATTTCAGTGATTGTCATCCAAATCCCTTTAACGGAAAGAAGGATGCCATTGCAGCCTTGTAATGGATCACATCTATGAAGTTGTGATAAAGATGAGTGAATGCAGATCGGACCAATCTGTGAAGTATGCTACCCATTCATTTGAAGAGGAAGCTATTGACTGGTGGGAGTCAGTCAAACAGACGAAATGAGAAGCTGTTACTGATAGAACGACATGGGAAGATCTCAAAAATTTAATCATGAAGAGGTAGTGTCCACAGAATGTCATGGATAAGATTGAATCTAAATTTCTGCGGTTTAAAGTTGGAACAATGATTCATCAGGAGTACACATCCAAATTTAATGAGATGGCCAAGTTGGTGCCATATTTGGTTACTCCTGAATCACAAAGAGTCAAATGTTATATTCAAGGCTTACCTCCTAAGGTTCATACCTTAGTGAAATCTATTACACCCGAGACGATAGATTTGGCCGTCGAGAATAGTACTGTAATGTTTGATGAGGTGGCAGGCCCAGAGGCACCAAAAATTGATCACAAGAGAAAAACTGAAGAGGTTATTTACAAGTTTAAACCGGGAAATAGTAAATTTCCCAAAAGAGGAGGATTTAACCCCAACCCTGATAAAACCAATCAGGGAATGAAATGCCAAACTTGCCAGAAGTTTGGTCACTTGGTAATCCATTGCCCGAATGTTAAGTGTTTTAACTGTGGAGAGATAGGGCACTATAGGACTTCCTGTCCTAAACCACTTAAACCAATAATGGGTGGTCAGAACAAGGGAACATGACGAGTATTCGTCTTAGGAAGTGGAGATGAACAGAAAAATAAAGCTAAGGAGGTGGCAGGTACTTTCTTAGTTAATAATATTTATGCCAAGATTCTATTTGATACAGGGGCGAATAGAAGTTTTGTATCATGTGCATTCACCCCATATTTAGGCGTAAGATCGATTCCACTTATTCATGCCTATGTCATTGAAATGGAAAATGGCGAACATATTAGGATAAGCGAAACATACCCTAATTGTGTCGTCAATTTTTGTAACATTCCTGATTCTTAGTATTCATATTTCAATCCAATGTAATGCAATTTCGAATTCAATACTCGTGCACTGTCTCATTATTTTCTCGCCGTAAATTAAATGCAATGATTCTATACAAATTCGCAAATTTTACTCGGTTATATACATTTAAACACTATACAAGAAACTATTTTATTCAAACTTATCAAATCTGAAAAGTCAAGGACTAAAGTTGAAAAATGTCAATAAACCCTAGTCTAGTACGGTCGTGCTTCGTCCTAGCACGGTCGCGCCAAGTGCTTTGGCACGGTCGCGCGACCTGCTTTGGAACGATCGCGCCTGTGTAACAGCTGAAATGTAACTGCAACTTTAATCGCCCGATCGTTCGAATCCGTAACAGTCATACGTTTGTTTTCCCTTAACAATTGTATTACCACTTTTTCAAATTCTCAAAACGCCTCAGTTTCATTTCAATAATTCAAGAAAAACTCTCTCAATTCAAGGAAAAACTCTCTCAAGCTTTTTCGATCAGAATTACCTCAAGCAATCCAGTCAATCGTTTCCCAAATCATCTCTGAATCATCCGAAGCCGCTGAAGCATTCGGATCCGCAGCAGAAGTCGTCGGAAACCAGTCTTGCCGTCGCCGGAACTTCCTCCCTACCGTTCTTTATCAATTCGCTGCTGTTCAGGGTAATTGAATCCTTTAATTCATTCATTTCAGTATCTGTAACAAAAGCCCCTATTCAATTTGGGCTTCCATTATAGAAATCGATCCGAATCAGAACTCATGCTTTATTAAAAACGATTTAATCGAACCCCTACTTAAACGCGATGTACATACAATTAAATTATATGAAAAGACTCGTAATAACCCATTAATCAAAAGCCCTAACAATTCCAACGTTTAAAATACAAGCAATTGTCAATTCGTGTCTGATTTGGAAGAGACACGGTCGCGCTAATCGTCTAGCGCGGCCGTGCCTCATAGAGCGCGGTCGTGTCCTCCTGTCCAGACCTTGTCATGCCCTCTGGGCTAGTCTCTGTTGTGTCTAAAGATCATAGACACGACCGTGCCGGGCCAAGGCACGGTCGTGCCTGTTGACTTGTCTAAATTGTGCCCTCTACTGATCAACCCGGTCGCGCCCCGACTAGCGCGGTCGCGCCCGTGGCTCGAGCACGATCGTACCCTTCCGAGGCACGGTCGTGTGTGACTCAGAAACTTTAACAAAAATTATAATTTTATATTTTTCAATCAATAAATGTCTCAAATTTTATAAAAATATGTTTTCTGTATTTGAAGAGATAAATATTATTTAAAAGTTTATTTAAAAATTTATGAAAATTAAATTCATATTTATTATCTTACAATTAAATGATATTTTAAATAATTAAGCTACAAAATTTATAAATAATAAGATAATGATTATTTATTTAATTTACATTTTAAATCAAGATCATCTATTTATTTATACTTAATATTTACATTATTTCATAAACTATAATTATATAATTATTCAATTCAAACTTAATTAAATAGTTTCAAAAATATTTTACTTCAAACCCTATATATTTTATTCAATACTTTTTAAATACAAATCAATAGTTTTATACACAAATTCAACTTTCATTTTAGACTTAAACCTTATGCGTCTATTTGATACAACATACATTACTCTTTAGGTTGATTTGTGCACTCGAGGATCTTTATTTTTCTATCTATTATCCTTATTCGCTACACTTCCATACCAAGTGAGTATTCACAACCCCTTTTTACTCTTTTACACTTTTGGGGTGGAACATGAACTCTATACTCATTACACATTACACATTTACATTTACACAAACAACACAAGTGCAAAAAACCTATTTACATACATGTGTGCAAAATTTGAACTTTGTGCCCGAGTGCTAGGTGTGCTAACCTTTGTATGCTCTTATGTGCAATCATTAACTATACAAGCCGACGGTTTTCAATGATAGATCTATTGAGTCTGACAAACCCACCAATGGTACGCTGTGATTGAAACCGACAACACATTTGTTTTGCATGCTAGTTACAAGGTTTGATTGTACATTTGGTTACACAATAGCTGCTCCCCATAAATGCCTTATTTTATCATGTTTTGTAAAGGATTTGTTTTCATCTATATGCTATCTATATACAACAGTGTTATACTCACCAACTTTTTAGTTGACTTTATTTTATTCATGTTTCAGGGCCCAATATGTGAGATTGATTCAAGACGTGTTCAACATAGGATTTGGACTTAGCAATTTAAATCAAGAATTTTATGAGTTATTTTATGTATCTTGTTTGAATTTAGTTTTTGTACTTGGATTATTTGTAATGCAAATTTGACTTTAATATATTTCAATTTAGTCAACCATGTGCTATGAACAGTCTTACATGTCCCGCCCCGATGATTCCGCCATCGGTCGGGGTGTGACAGATTGGTATCAGAGCCTTGGTTATAGGGAATTAGGTTATTAGACACCTTGACCTAGACTATAACTCTAGGACACCCACTTATACTATGCTTCATGATTTTTGTGCTATGTGCTATATGTTACATGTTTAGTATGATTACTTATTGCATTATGATGACTTATGTGTTTTAAATCCATGACTTCTTAGGATATTCTTAATAATTAAATAAATAATATCCTTTTCTATATTCTAAAACCTCATAATATTTCTATCTTCTTTTCTATCCTTATCCTTTCTAAGCATGTGGAAAATTCTTGAAGCAAAAATCTTTAAAATTTTTATTTCTTCGTTAAGGTTTTTAAACTTGTTAAATTATTTGAGGACACGTGCAATCTGGAAGGGTGACACCTATATTTTGGGTTTTCTGTCTAAGAAAGCATTTCGCATAAATCCCAATCAACCGAGGGACCCGTATGCTTTCCTGGGATTTTCCGAGATGAGTGTTTACTTATAGGCTAAAGCATGTCTCCTTGAAAATTTTATAAGTTTAATTAACCTTAATGTGCCATAGTATTCAAGTGATTTTGTCACTTTTGAGTACAATCCAAACTAAGAATATCTATTTTTATTTTGCTATCTCATTCTATTAAATCCTATCAAATCTCATAAGTTCTTACAATTTTTCTTGTCTTGTGAAAATCTGTAGAATGCCTCCTCGTCGTGCTCCCGCAACCAACGCCAACACCGACATTGCTGCTATTCTCACCCAATTGGTGACACAACTCACCCAAGCCAATGGTGCCACCAATGGCAACAATGGTGGAAATGGAAGCAATAGTGGTAATAATGGTGGAAATGGTGGAAATGGTGGTAACAATCCACCTCAATGCACCTTCAAGCACTTCAACTCGTGCAATCCCCTAAAGTTCTATGGAACCGAAGGAGCTACTGGACTCCTTCAATGGTTCGAAAGCATTGAGAATACCTTTCTCAATAGTGACTGTCCCGACAACCTCCGTGTTCGTCATGCTACAAGTGTCCTACAAAAACGGGCACTTACTTGGTGGAATGGGGAAAAAAGGAATAGGGGTGTTGACATAGCTATGGCCTTACCTTGGGATGAGGTCAAAAGGCTTATGACCGAGGAGTTCTGTCCTCGAAATGAAGTGAAAAAGTTAGAAGCTGAATTTTGGGATCTTGCCCAAGATAGTGGGGAAAGCTTAGCATATACAACTCGGTTCCATGAGTTGAGTCTTCTAGTGCCCCACATGGTCACTCCTTTGTCCCGTTGTATCGAAAAGTACATTGGTGGGCTACCAAGACAAATCCAAGATACTGTCTTAGGTAGAAATCCTGCTACTTTGGAAGATGCCATCCGCCTGTCTGCTACCCTAACTGATAATCATGTGAAAGCGGGGACTCTTACCAAAAAGGGTTCTAAGAAAGTTTCTAAAACCGTAACCCCTCCTACTCACAGCAAAGAAGCCACAACCGAGCCCTCTCGCAATAATAGAAAGAGGAAAGTTAGAAATTTTGCTGTGGTTACTCCTGCTGTTCCCGTCAACCAAGCTGCACCTATGGTTCAAGCACCGGTCAAAAAGCCATATGGTGGAATTTACCCACTTTGTGCCACCTGCAACTACCATCATCCCCAAAACATCCCATGTCGCCTTTGTACTTATTGTGGGAGATATGGTCATACGGTTAGTGTTTGTAGGACCAAAGCTCTTATGGGCCAAGTCAACCCTCCAAACCGAACCGTACCTCAAGTGGCTAACCAAGGTGCTCCCGCCATTGCTAATGGGGGTGCTTGTTATGAGTGTGGTGACCCGAACCATTTTCGTAATCAATGTCCAAGACTTGCAAATGCTAGACAAGGTGGAGCTCGTGGGCGTGCGTTCAACATAAACGCCAACGAAGCTCAAGCCAACAACGACGTGGTTAATGGTACGTTCCTTGTTAATAGTCAATATGCCTCCATTTTGTTCGATACCGGTGCCGATAAAAGTTTTGTGTCACTAAATTTTGAGCCTTTACTTGCAAAGACACGATCCCAAGTAGAGAAAACCTTCACCGTTGAAATAGCAAATGGTGACTCCCTTACCATTGAGTCCATTATTTATGATTGCTCCTTAGAACTAAATGACCATTCATTCCCAATCAACCTTGTTCCAATGCCACTAGGAAGCTTTGATATTATTATAGGTATGGATTGGCTATCAAATCATCATGCCGAAGTCATTTGCTTTGAAAAGTGTATTCGAATTCCGCTACCATCGGGAGAAACCTTAAGGGTTTTTGGTGAAAAGCCTTACAAGGGTCTTAAATTGATGTCTTGTACTACCGCTCAAAAGTACTTACGAAAGAAGTACATCGCCTTCCTAGCTCATATTGTTCAAAAGGACGTCAAGGAGAAGAGTATTCAAGACATTCCTATCATTAGGGATTTTCCCGAAGTGTTTCCTAAAGATTTATCCGGTCTTCCTCCTGTTCGTCAAGTAGAGTTCCGTATTGATCTTATGCCCGGAGCTAACCCCGTTGCTAGAGCTCCTTATCGTCTTGCACCTTCCGAAATGCAAGAGCTTGCAAGTCAACTTCAAGAGCTCTCCGTCAAAGGTTTCATTCGCCCAAGTCATTCACCGTGGGGTGCACCCGTCTTATTTGTTAAGAAGAAGGATGGATCATTTCGCATGTGTATTGACTACCGCGAACTTAACAAGCTTACTATCAAGAACCGTTATCCTTTGCCTAGAATCGATGACCTCTTTGATCAACTTCAAGGTTCTACTTGTTTCTCAAAGATTGATCTTCGATCCGGTTATCATCAGCTTCGTGTTCAAGAAGATGACATTCCTAAGACTGCTTTTCGAACAAGGTATGGTCATTACGAGTTCATGGTTATGCCTTTCGGGTTGACCAATGCACCCGCAGTTTTCATGGATCTCATGAATCGTGTGTGCAAACCGTACCTTGACAAATTCGTGATCGTTTTCATTGATGATATCTTAATCTATTCCAAGACTAAATCCGACCATGAAGAACACCTTAGATTGGTTTTGGACCTCTTGAGAAAAGAACAACTATATGCCAAATTCTCCAAATGCGAATTTTGGCTAAAAGAAGTTCAATTTCTTGGTCACATCGTCAACAACAAGGGTATTCATGTTGGTCCTGCTAAGATTGAAACGGTTAAGAATTGGAATGCCCCGAAGACTCCTACCGAAGTTCGTTCATTTCTCGGTCTTGCGGGTTATTATCGTCGTTTCATCTCAAACTTCTCAAAGATTGCTGTCCCTCTTACCGCTTTGACCCACAAGGGTAAGACTTATGAATGGGGACCGAAACAAGAAGAAGCTTTTCAAACCCTCAAGCAAAAGTTGTGCAATGCTCCCATTTTGACTCTCCCCGAAGGAAATGATGATTTAGTTGTCTATTGTGATGCTTCTAACCAAGGTCTTGGTTGTGTCCTCATGCAACGAGGAAAAGTAATCGCTTATGCATCAAGACAACTCAAAATTCATGAAAAGAATTATACGACGCACGATCTCGAGTTGGGTGCGGTCGTATTCGCGTTAAAGATTTGGAGACATTACCTATATGGCACAAAATGTGTGGTGTTCACCGACCACAAAAGTCTTCAACACATCTTCAACCAAAAAGAACTCAATATGAGGCAACGACGTTGGGTCGAACTCCTTAACGACTATGACTGCGAAATTCGTTACCATCCCGGCAAAGCGAATGTAGTAGCCGATGCTTTGAGTCGAAAGGACCATGTTATGCTTCATTGTGCTCGTATTCAAACCGATATTCAAACCCGTATCTTGGAAGCTCAACACGTCTCGGTAACCGAGGGTCACATGTATGAAGAAATGTCATGTGGTGTTGAAATTCTTCTTTAATCAAAACCCAATGGCTTACTATATTACTTGAACCGTATTTGGGTTCCCGATCGCGATGATCTCCGTACATTTCTCATGAACGAGGCTCATAAGACTCATTATTCTATTCATCCTGGTACGGATAAAATGTACCAAGATCTTCGCCAACTTTATTGGTGGCCCGGTATGAAGAAAGATATTGCCCTTTATGTTGCCAAATGCTTAACTTGCTCCAAAGTCAAAGCCGAACATCAACGTCCTTCTGGTTTACTCGAATAACCAGAAATTCCCGTGTGGAAATGGGAGAATTTAGCTATGGATTTCATTACCAAGCTCCCTCGCAGCTCGAGTGGATATGATAGTATTTGGGTGATCATTGACCGTCTCACCAAATCCGCTCACTTCTTGCCTATTCGTGAAGACTTCAAAGTGGAGAAATTAGCCCGAATTTACATTGATGAAATTGTGAGCCGTCATGGTGTTCCCTTGAACATAATATCCGATAGAGACGCTCGGTTCACTTCTCGATTTTGGCAATCTCTCCAAAAGGCTCTTGGTACTCGATTAGATTTGAGCACGGCTTACCATCCCCAAACTGATGGTCAAACCGAGCGGACAATCCAAACTCTTGAAGACATGCTTAGAGCTTGTGTAATCGATTTTGGTGGCAATTGGGATTCACATTTATCCCTTACTGAGTTTTCTTACAACAATAGCTACCACACAAGTATCAACACGGCTCCATTCGAAGCTCTCTATGGTCGCAAGTGTCGTTCTCCTATCTGTTGGAACGAGATTGGTGAAGCACAAATCACCGGTCCCGAGTTAATTCAAGAAACATCCGACAAGATTATTCAAATCCGTGACAATATTCGAGTAGCGAGGAGTCGGCAAAAGAGTTATGCCGACAAACGTCGAAAACCCTTGGAATTCCAAGTCGGTGATCTTATTCTTCTTAAGGTATCTCCATGGAAGGGTTTGGTCTGTTTTGGAAAGAAAAGCAAATTAGCACCTCGTTATGTTGGTCCATTCATGATCCTTGAAAGGATTGGGAAAGTGGCTTACAAACTCGAGTTACCTCCATCTCTTGGCAATGTGCATCCTACATTTCATGTATCTAATCTAAAGAAGTGTCTCGCCGATGAAAATCTCCATATACCGCTTGACGACGTGCGCATTGATGAAACGATGCACTTCGTTGAGAAGCCGGTGGAAATTATGGATCGTGAAGTCAAGCAGCTCAAGCGAAGTCGCATTCCTATCGTTAAAGTTCGTTGGGAATCTAAGCGTGGTCCTGAGTTCACTTGGGAACGAGAAGACCAAATGAAGCTCAAGTACCCTCATCTTTTTACTAATAATGTTGTTTCCTCTAGCTAAATTTCGGGACGAAATTCTCTCAACATGGGGAGACTGTAACATTCCTGATTCTTAGTATTCATATTTCAATCCAATGTAATGCAATTTCGAATTCAATACTCGTGCACTGTCTCATTATTTTCTCGCCGTAAATTAAATGCAATGATTCTATACAAATTCGCAAATTTTACTCGGTTATATACATTTAAACACTATACAAGAAACTATTTTATTCAAACTTATCAAATCTGAAAAGTCAAGGACTAAAGTTGAAAAATGTCAATAAACCCTAGTCTAGCACGGTCGTGCTTCGTCCTAGCACGGTCGCGCCAAGTGCTTTGGCACGGTCGCGCGACCTGCTTTGGAACGATCGCGCCCGGTGCCTAGGCACGGTCGTGCCATATTTAGGCACGGTCGTGCCTGTGTAACAGCTGAAACGTAACTGCAACTTTAATCGCCCGATCGTTCGAATCCGTAACAGTCATACGTTTGTTTTCCCTTAACAATTGTATTACCACTTTTTCAAATTCTCAAAACGCCTCAGTTTCATTTCAATAATTCAAGAAAAACTCTCTCAATTCAAGAAAAAACTCTCTCAAGCTTTTTCGATCAGAATTACCTCAAGCAATCCGGTCAATCGTTTCCCAAATCATCTCTGAATCATCCGAAGCCGCTGAAGCATTCGGATCCGCAGCAGAAGTCGCTGGAAACCAGTCTTGCCGTCGCCGGAACTTCCTCCCTACCGTTCTTTATCAATTCGCTGCTGTTCAGGGTAATTGATTCCTTTAATTCATTCATTTCAGTATCTGTAACAAAAGCCCCTATTCAATTTGGGCTTCCATTATAGAAATCGATCCGAATCAGAACTCATGCTTTATTAAAAACGATTTAATCGAACCCCTACTTAAACGCGATGTACATATAATTAAATTATATGAAAAGACTCGTAATAACCCATTAATCAAAAGCCCTAACAATTCCAACGTTTAAAATACAAGCAATTGTCAATTCGTGTCTGATTTGGAAGAGACACGGTCGCGCTAATCGTCTAGCGCGGCCGTGCCTCATAGAGCGCGGTCGTGTCCTCCTGTCCAGACCTTGTCATGCCCTCCGGGATAGTCTCTGTTGTGTCTAAAGATCATAGACACGACCGTGCCGGGCCAAGGCATGGTCGTGCCTGTTGACTTGTCTAGATTGTGCTCTCTGTTGATCAACCCGGTCGCGCCCCGACTAGCGCGGTCGCGCCCGTGGCTCGAGCACGATTGTGCCGTTCCGAGGCACGGTCGTGTGTGACTCAGAAACTTTAACAAAAATTATAATTTTATATTTTTCAATCAATAAATGTCTCAAATTTTATAAAAATATGTTTTCTGTATTTGAAGAGATAAATATTATTTAAAAGTTTATTTAAAAATTTATGAAAATTAAATTCATATTTATTATCTTACACTTAAATGATATTTTAAATAATTAAGCTACAAAATTTATAAATAAATAAGATAATGATTATTTATTTAATTTACATTTTAAATCAAGATCATCTATTTATTTATACTTAATATTTACATTATTTCATAAACTATAATTATATAATTATTCAATTCAAACTTAATTAAATAGTTTCAAAAATATTTTACTTCAAACCCTATATATTTTATTCAATACTTTTTAAATACAAATCAATAGTTTTATACACAAATTCAACTTTCATTTTAGACTTAAACCTTATGCGTCTATTTGATACAACATACATTACTCTTTAGGTTGATTTGTGCACTCGAGGATCTTTATTTTTCTATCTATTATCCTTATTCGCTACACTTCCATACCAAGTGAGTATTCACAACCCCTTTTTACTCTTTTACACTTTTGGGGTGGAACATGAACTCTATACTCATTACACATTACACATTTACATTTACACAAACAACACAAGTGCAAAAATCCTATTTACATACATGTGTGCAAAATTTGAACTTTGTGCCCGAGTGCTAGGTGTGCTAACCTTTGTATACTCTTATGTGCAATCATTAACTATACAAGTTGACGGTTTTCAATGATAGATCTATTGAGTCTGACAAACCCACCCATGGTACGCGGTGATTGAAACCGACGACACATTTGTTTTGCATGCTAGTTACAAGGTTTGATTGTACATTTGGTTACACAATAGCTGCTCCCCATAAATGCCTTATTTTATCATGTTTTGTAAAGGATTTGTTTTCATCTATATGCTATCTATATACAACTGTGTTATACTCACCAACTTTTTAGTTGACTTTATTTTATTCATGTTTCAGGGCCCAATATGTGAGATGGATTCAAGACGTGTTCAACATAGGATTTGGACTTAGCAATTTAAATCAAGAATTTTATGAGTTATTTTATGTATCTTGTTTGAATTTAGTTTTTGTACTTGGATTATTTGTAATGCAAATTTGACTTTAATATATTTCAATTTAGTCAACCATGTGCTATGAACAGTCTTACATGTCCCGCCCCGATGATTCCGCCATCGGTCGGGGTGTGACAATTTTGGTGATGATAAATAATTAGTTACACTAATGCCAATGTACGTGAATGAATATGAGGTTATCCTAGGGATGGATTGGTTAAACCAATACCAGGCCCAGATTGATTGTGACCAGATGAAACTAGTTTAATGATTCAGGGTGCTAGCAAGACTAATAAGATTGAAATTATTTCTATAGCGAAAGCTAGGAAGGAATTGATTAAGTGTGACTATATATTCTGACTCCATGCCTTAAACACTAAACCCAAGGACAGATTGTGGGTATTCTCGTAGTCAGTGATCACCCGGATGTCTTTCCCGAAGAATTACCCGGTCTTCCACCTGATCGACAGATCGAGTTCCGGATCGAACTCATTCCTGGAGCTAAACTTGTTCCAAGATCCCCTTATCGTCTAGCTCCTTCACCTTGGGGAGCACCGATACTATTTGTTAAAAAAAAAGGACATGAGCATGAGGATGTGCATTGATTATCGGGAGTTAAATAAGCTGATCATAAAGAACATATATCCATTTCCTAGAATAGATGATATGTTCGATCAACTTCAAGGAGCCAGGTACCTTAGATCAGGATATCATTAATTAAAGGTACAGGAATCAAAGAAATCAAACCAAAAGCCCGATATGGTCACTATATGGTCATTATGAATTCCTGGTCATGTCATTTGGTCTAACAAATGCCTTCGCAACATTTATGGACTTAATGAATCGAGTTTTTAAAAACCTTCCTTGATAAATTTGTCATTGTTTTCAACGATGATATTCTTATCTATTCCCGAAGCTAAGAAGAACATGCTGATCATCTTAAGATCATTCTTGAAACCCTGAGAAAGGAAAGATTGTATGCTAAGTTTTCCAAATGTGAATTTTGGAAACAAGAAGTACAATTTCTTGGGCACGTTGTGAACAAGCATGGGATACAAGTGGACCCAAGTAAGATCGAAGCTGTTATGAAATGGGAAGCCCCAAAGACTTCAACGAAAATTAGAAGCTTCCTTGGATTAACCGGATACTACAGAAGATTTATTAAAGACTTCTCCAAGATTGTTACACCTTTGACTGCTTTGACTCAGAGAGCAGCAAATTTGAATGGGGTACGAAACAAGAAGAAGCATTCCATATCCTCAAATATAAACTCAGTCGTGCACCGATCTTAGCATTACCAGAAGGAAATGGTGATTTTTTCATTTATTATGATGCTTCCTGAACTGGTCTGGGTTGTGTGTTGATGCAGCGAGACAAGGTTATTGGCTACACATCATGACAACTTAAAGTTCCTGAGAAGAACAATACTACACATGACCTAGAACTTGGTGCCATAGTGTTTGCCCTAAAAATCCGGAGACACTATCTGTATGGTACCAAATGCGTGATATATTCAGACCATAAAAGCTTCCAACATATTTTTAATCAGAAGGATTTAAATATAAGGCAAAAGTGGTAGATGGAACTTATCAATGACTACGATTGTGAAATCAAATACCATCCCGGGAAAGCAAATGTAGTAGTAGATGCTTTAAGTCGGAAAGAACGAAGCCAACCGATTAAAGTAAAAGCACTACGAATAGACATAAAGTTACACTTAATGGAACAAATCAAAGAAATCAAACCAAAATCCCTAGAAGAAGAGAATATTAAGAAAGAACGTATGGTTGGAAAACAGAAATTGTTAACCAAAGGAGATGATGGAATCATGAGATTTTATCAAAGAATCTGGATTCCAAGACTTGCAGATATTCAAGAAAAGATATAAGATTAAGCACACAAGTCAAGATATTCCATACATCTTTGTGCGAACAAGATGTAAAAAGATCTGAAAGCTCATTACTGGTGGCCAAACATGAAGAGATCAATAGCCCAATACATAGACAAGTGCTTGACTTGTCTTCAAGTTAAGATTGAGCACCAGAAACCAGCAGGACAGTTACAACAATCAGAACTATCTGTCTGGAAATGGAATCGCATTACAATGGATTTCATTACCAAACTACCCAAAACTAAGAAAAAGGCATAATGCAATATGGGTCGTGGTCGATATACTGATCAAGTCAGCCCATTTCATACCTATCAATGAAACATACTCTATGGATAAGTTAGCCATGATCTATATCAATGAAATTGTGAGTCACCATGGCATACCACTATCTATTATTTCTGATAGAGACGGTCGGTTCACATCTAGATTCTGGATGAGTTTTTAGAAAGAATTAGGAACTCGACTTACCATGAGTACTACATATCATCCCCAGACTGATGGACAGAGCGAAAGTACAATTCAAACTCTCTAAGATATGCTAAGAGCCTGTGTTATCGATTTCGGAGGTAAGGATAATCACCAACCAGTAATTGAATTCTCTTATAATAATAGTTACCATTCAAGTATTAAATCAGCACCATTTGAAGCACTGTATGGAAGGAAATGCAGAACTCCTATCTGTTGGACTGAAATAGGAGATAATCAATTATCTGGACCTGAAGTTATACAAGAAACGACCGATAAGATAGTCTAGATTAAACAACGGTTAAAAGCTGCTCAGGATCGACAAAAGAGTTACGCTGAAAAACGACGTAGACCTTTAGAATTCCATGTTAGAGATGTTGTTATGCTCAAGGTTTCACCTTGGAAAAGTATCCTAAGGTTCAGGAAACGTGGAAAGTTAGGACCAAGATATATCGGACCTTACAAATCATTGAAAGGATCAGAACAGTAGCCTACAAGTTAGATCTACCTGACACTTTACAAGGAATTCATAATACATTTCACGTATCCTGCGTACGCAAGTGTTTAGCCGATCCAACTCAGGTTATTGCACTAGATGATGTGCATGTGGACGACAAACTTCATTTCACTGAACAACCGATGAAGATTTTGGATACTCAGGAACGAAAGTTAAGAAAGAAAGTGATACCGATGGTTTTGGTTCAATGGCAAGGTCGGATTGGAGCCCAAGTTATTTTTCCTAGAATGATTTTTGTGACACCCAGCATTTCAGGTCAATATCCATATCACATAATTTCACGTTCATGATTATATTTCCTGGTTTATTATTTTGACAAAGTATTGTCAGGTAGTCTAGCAAAGGAACACACAGTATATTTTGTAATTTTTTAGAATTACTAGGAAATAAGTAATTCTAACCCGCAAGATATGTTCGTTGGTGATCAACAAGATTTTTTTTATTCCAGTAAAGTCTAGTATTACGTCTTGATATAAAAACTTAAATATTGGTGACAAAACTATTTAGAGTGGACACGAAAACGTTTATTTCATGGTGACAGGTTATTTTTGTGTGTATACTTATATATTATAGTTAAAGTATTAACTATGACGGGTTAAACTAGTAAGACTATTAAAAATAGTCAAGATACAAAAATATATAGGGTTTTTGACATTTAAAATTTCGTACATCGAGTGTTAAATCACGGGATCACATACCGGGTATACCCTACCTAAAAACCATTCAACTAATAACTAGATTAAGATCACAAGTTGGAACAAGACCCAACCCCCCCCAGCCCTCTTCTCGGCCGAACCCACCAACCCATCACCAACTCTCTTACATCTTGTCATTCTACACCATGCTCCATCAACTTAATTTAAAGCAATGATCAAATCATCAACTAACTACTAGGATTGTAATGATGATAGAGTATTCCACACTCCAACTCCTTTTTGAATCCATATATATCGACATATGCAAACATACATACACATTTTACTCTTTCAAACCCAAGAACACATGTCAAGAAAGTTAGCTAGAGGCTTTGGGGATTCAAGGAAGTTTTGGAGCCTAGAAGTCGGGTATTGATAGTAAAAGAGCATCCATCATCTTCTACTAATAGATCTTCACCTAGCTTGACTAGTGGTGAGAACCCGACCCAAATCCTTTCTTTTCATCTATATACTCTCGGTTAAAACATGTTGTTCACCATAAAAATCAAAGAGATTTAAGGAGTTAATAAGTTTTTATAAAACCTAACTTCATTAAGTTTAAAATTTAGGGTTTTTGTACAAATATATATATATATATATATATGGGCCAAAAATAATGAAGTTATATGTATAATTTGTTGATTTGATCATTTTAATGATAAGTTGTTGTTGATTCGTGTGATGTCAGGTTTTAAAGCAAAGAGAAACTATAATATGCAACATATATATATATATATATATATATATATATATATGGGCCGAAATATGCATGCATATATATATATATATATATATATATATATGTTTGATTTGGTAAATGATTTGAAAATAATCAAATTTATGGATACATTAATAAGAATGTTAATTTAGTATATATATATATGGATGTATTCTTGATGTTTGGATGATTATGTTAATAAGTTATATATGTGCATATATATATGTGTGTTCAAATTTGGTAACTTGGAATATTGTTAAGTATGAAGTAATATATTCATATAAGGAGGTTAAACGTATATGTGGGTGTATGGTAATAACTTGTAGAACTTGGAAAATGGTTAATAATGTGCATGTATATATATATATATGTATATACATATATATATATATATATATATATATAAGTCACGATATATGAAGGATGGAAAATTGTTAACTCAGAATGAGTTATAAAATGACTAAATAATGGAAATCATATATATATATATATATATATATATATATGTGTGTGTTTTTATAACTTGTTTATATTTGATAACATGGGACGTTGACATGGGTACATAAAGTAGACAAATAAATAAATAAATGATCGCATGTTATCGTGAAACATAGTTAAGCGCATGTTGAAATATGGTTATACTTGTGTGCACATACTTGATAGAAACAAATGCATGTTGAATGAAAACAAATTAAGAAATGTCGTTTAGAACAAGTAGTTGCATGTGGACGTATTAACATGGTTTATGTGCACGTAGGATCATGGACATGCGTAGAACGTACTTGAACGATATTTGTTATATTATATAATTATTGGTAAGAAATAATTATATGGTTAGAGGCATCACAGTAGACAACTAGATCATCATTCCCATTAGGGAGAGTCAAAATAGGAGCATTGCACAACTTTTGTTTGAGAGTTTGGAAAGCTTCTTCTTGCTTTGGTCCCCATTCATAAGGTTTACCCTTGTGGGTCAAAGCGGTGAGGGAGACAGCAATCTTAGAGAAATTTGAAATGAAACGACGATAGTAACCCGCAAGACCAAGAAATGAACGAACTTTGGTGGGGGTCTTAGGGGCATTCCAATTCTTAACAGCTTCGATCTTAGCAGGGTCAACATGAATTCCCTTTTCATTGACGATATGTCCCAAGAATTGAGCTTCCTTTAGCCAAAATTCACATTTGGAGAACTTGGCATATAATTGCTATTTTCTTAAGAGATCCGAAACCAACCTATGGTGTTGCTCATGATCGGATTTAGTCTTGGAGTAGGTTAAGATATCGTCAATGAAGACGATCACGAATTTATCAAGGTACGGTTTGCACACACGATTCACGAGATCCATGAAAACCGCGGGTGCATTGGTTACCACAAAAGGCATGACCATGAACTCGTAGTGACCATACCTTGTTTGGAAAGAAGTCTTTGGAATATCTTCCTCTTGTACACGGAGTTGGTGATAACCAAATCGAAGATCAATCTTCGAGAAACAAGTAGAGCCTTGAAGTTGATCAAAGAGATCATCAATTCTTGGCAACGGATAATGGTTCTTGATGGTGAGTTTGTTGAGTTCGCGGTAGTCAATACACATGCGGACTGATCCATCCTTCTTCTTTACGAATAAGATGGGTGCACCCCACGGTGAATGACTTGGACGGATGAAGCCTTTGTCGGAGAGTTCTTGGAGTTGACTCCGGGTACAAGGTCAATGCGAAATTCTACTTGTCGAACAGGTGGAAAACCAGATAGATCTTCGGGGAATACTTCGGGAAAATCCCGGATGATGGGGATGTCTTGAATACCCTTGTCACACCCCAACCGACGGCGAAAACGTCGGGGCGGGACATGTAGACTGTTCATGAGCACAAGGTTGACTAAATTGAAATATATTAATCATTCAAATTCATTGCAAATGTTCAAGACAAAACCAAATCAAACCATGTACATAAAATGAAATACATAATCCTTTATTAAAATTATCTAGGTCCAAAACTTATGTGTAGCAAGTCTTGATCAAAATCACACATTAGCACCTAAAACATGAATAAAATAAGGTCAACTAAAAAAGCTGGTGAGCATACACAGGTTTATACATAAATAGTGTATGGGTGTAAATAATCAAATCCTTAGATAACATGATAAAATAAGGCATTTATGGGGAGCAACTATTGTGTAACCAGAGTACAATCAAACCTTTGTAACTAGCATGCAAATTGTGTTGTCGGTAACAATCACCCCAATCTGGGTGGGTTTGTCAGACTCAATAGATCTATCATTGTTAACCATCGGCTTGAGTAGTTAATGATTGCACACAAATTGCACATAAATAGTTAACACACCTAGCACTCAAACATAAAGCTCAAATCGTGTATACATTAATGTAAAGAGGATTTGTGTTGGTGTAGTTTGTGTAAATGTAAGCAATTGTGTGTATAGACTTCATGTTTCACCCCAAAAGTGTAAAAGAGTAAAAGGGGCTATGTAATACTCACCTGAATCAAATGTGTAGCTAATACGAGACTCTAGGTAGCAAAATGATCCTTGAAACGCACAACGTTAACCTAAAGTGTATTGCGTGTGATCATGAATTAATAGAATGTCTAAATTAAAGTCTAGGGTTTCAATGGATGTGAGTATAGGGAATTGTATAATGAGTTCGTGTCGAATTATGGAAACGAATTGTGTAGGTGTTGTATAAAATGAAAATAATTTGAAATGAATAGTTTTAAAATATTTTTAAATTAGGGTTTAGATTTGAATAACTAAATCAAATAATTACCGTTTATTTATTCTAGTTACAAAAAATAACCAATTTTTTTGTTTAAATATAAATAAATAATTGTTACCTTATTTATTTATTTATAAAGGTATGTAACTTATTTATTTAGTTATAAAAATAGCGGACATATTATATTAAATATGAATTAAATTAATAATTTTTACTCTATTTATTTATTTAAAAAGATGCGTAAATATGAAGTTGTGTTAATATTATTTATGTATAGAGTTTAATGATAAATATACTTTTAACTTTGAAGGTTATAATAAATAAATTTTTATTTATTTATTTATCATTTAGATATAAGTATTAGTTTGTTTTAAATAAAGTTAGTATTTTATAAATTTTATAAAATCAATTGTTTTTATTTGAATATTTAGATTCTTACATTAAATATTTAATGCACAATTTTTTTTTTGTTATAATTTCAAAATAAAATGAATTCATATTGAAAATTTATAAATCTGGTTTTATTGTGTTAAAATAAAGTTTAAATTTTATAAAACTTTGTATAAAGTGTTTATAAAATTGTCCCCAAATTTTATATATAATTTACTCAAAATAAATACAAAATTTTAATTGAGTATTCAATACATAATTTTATAAAAATAGGGATTTTTATGTAAAAATTATAAAACTGGTTTCAATCTGTTCTAATATTTGTAAAGTTTATAAAAATAATTTTTTTTTATAATTTTCGGAGCTTTAAAACTGATTTAAAAAAATAATGTAGACCACCCGGTTCGAACCCGGGTGGTTTTTGTATGGTTAGTGCACAAAGGCCACTAGACCAGGGGACACTCCCGTGTAATAGAATGGTTCCTAATGTATTAACACGGGTCTACATGGGAACCGGGTTTGGGTTTGAGGCTTTTGCAAAAAGGTCCGGTGTTTGTGGGTTTCGAACCCACGCCACCTGGTTCGGCGGCGCAGTGACTTACTGGCTGGATTAGGTGGTTTCGCTGATTGAATACGGATTCTAAATAATTAAAAACACGATATTAAAACAAACCAGAATTCAAATGCGATCCAACCCACCATGAACCCTAGCCCCAATCGGTCTCGATATGTTCTGTGGACACGAATTGGTAAGGGGCTATTGATGTGCACTGAAAAACAAACCGAATGATGTAAGAACTTACTTGATTGGTTTGGGTACGAATGCAGACGGCTACAATTTTGTTACGGCTGTTCTTGATGGTTGAAAGACGTCCAGAGGTGGAATGCGAATTAAACAGAGGTTGGGGGAGTTTGTGTGGAGGTATACGCGAGTGAGAGAGAGGTTTAATTTTGTGTGTAATAATCGATTCGATTTCAATTTTGTCCGCAATGGTTATGGGCGACTGATTACGCGTTAATCCATCGATTTGGGAATGAATTGGGTATGATAATGGTCCAGGTACACCCGGGGTTAACTAGCGAGTGAGTAGCGGGATTTGGATGCGTTAATTCCTTGAATTGAATGTGGATTGACACGGATTTTGACTATCCAAAGTCAAATCCGTTCGAAATTTGAATATGCCGCTTAATCGATTGACATGAGATGTTACTTGGGCCGAGATTGGGTCGATTTTTGTTTGGGTAATCACGAGTAGTCCAAACCAACCAGAAATCGTCGAAGGCAGCCTTGGATTATCACGAATTTGGCCACTTTTACTTTTGAAAGTCAATTGAGTCAAAGGAAGGTCAAAATTGAGGTTTCAATGTCAAAATTTGAGAGTGTGGGGTTCAAATTAAGGTTCAAATGTTTTGGGGTTCAAGCAAACGAGTAATTCCTTGTTAATTGGATAAAAGTATATATGTGAGTATGTATTTGTTTGATATTTACATAAATATATCCATATATAAAGGATTCTAATAATGTATACTCGTGTAAAACTCGTGAATTTGCATTGGAACCTAGTGTTTAATTGTTGGTACGAATAGAATAAACCAGTGTACTAGATTTTGGAATTGAAATGTGTTACATTGAATTGAAAATAAATATAGTAATATCAGAAATGTTACAGTATCCCCATGTTGAGGGAATTTTGTCCCTAAATTTAGCTTGTTAGGGCGACTGCATCAGCAAAGAGGTGGGGGTACTTGAGCTTCATTTGGTCCTCTCGTTCCCAAGTAAACTCAAGACCACGTTTTGATTCCCAACGAACTTTGACAATAGGGATACGTCTTCACTTGAGCTGCTTGATCTCACAATCCGTGGTTTCTACCGGTCTCTCAACGAAGTGCATCGTTTCGTCAAAGCGCACGTCGTCAAGAGGTATATGGAGATTCTCATCAGCAAGGCATTTCTTCAGATTAGACACATGAAATGTAGGATGCACATTGACATGTGATGGAGGTAACTCGAGTTTGTAAGCCACTTTTCCAATCCTTTCAAGGATCTTGAATGGACCCACTTAGCGAGGTGCTAACTTGCCTTTCTTTCCCAAACGGATCACACCCTTCCACGGAGACACCTTTAGAAGTACCAGGTCACCGACTTGGAATTCCAAGGGTTTTCATAGTTTGTCGGCATAACTCTTTTGCCGACTCCTCGCTACTCGAATGTTGTCACGGATTTGGATAATCTTGTCGAATGTTTCTTGAATTAGCTCGGGACCGGTGATTTGTGCTTCACCAATATCGTTCCAACAGATAGGAGAACGACACTTACGACCATAGAGAGCTTCAACGGATGAAGCCGTTGTCGGAGAGCTCTTGGAGTTGACTTGCAAGTTCTTGCATTTCAGAAGGTGCAAGGCGGTAAGGAGCTCTAGCCACGGGGTTAGCTCCGGGTACAAGGTCAATGCGAAATTCTACTTGTCGAATGGGTGGAAGACCGGATAAGTCTTCGGGGAATACTTCGGGAAAGTCTTGGATGATGGGGATTTCTTGAATACTCTTCTCTTTGACATCCTTTTGAACAACATGGGCTAAGAAGGTCACGTACTTCTTTCGTAAGTACTTTTGAGCAGTAGTGCATGACATTAACTTGAGTCCTTTGCAATGCTTTTCACCAAAGACTCTTAACGTTTCTCCTGACGGAAGAGGTATTCGGATGCACTTCTCAAAACAGATGACTTCGGCATGGTGATTTGACAGCCAATCCATGCCTATGATGATATCAAAACTTCCTACTGGCATTGGCACAAGGTTGATTGGAAATGTATGATCATTAAGTTCTAGGGAGCAGTCGTGGATAACGGAGTCAATTGTAAGGGAGTCACCATTTGCTACTTCGACAGTGGAGGTTTTTTCTAATTTGGATCGTGTTTTTGCAAGTAAGGGTTCAAAGTTAAGTGACACAAAACTCTTATCTGCACCGGTATCAAATAAAATGGAGGCATATTGACTATTAACAAGGAACGTACCGTTGACAACATCATTGTTGGCCTGAGCTTCATTGGCGTTTATGTTGAAAGCACTCCCACGAGCTCTGCCTTGCCTAGCATTGATGAACTTCGGGCACTGGTCACGGAAGTGATTTGGGTTGCCACATTCATAACAAGCACGGCCGTTTGGAATAGCGGGAACACCTTGATTAGCTACTTGTTGATTGGTTCGGGTTGGTGGGTTGACTTGACCTACAAATGCCTTGGCTCTACAAACATTGACCGTATGGCCATATTTCCCACAGTGAGTGCAAAGGCGACAGGGAAGGTTTTGGAGATGGTGATAATTGCATGTGGCACAGAGTGGGTAGATCCCCGCATATGGCTTCTTGACCGGTGCTTGAGCCATGGGAGAAACTTGGTTAACAGGCATAGCAGGAGTGACCACAGCAAAATTTCTAGACTTTCTTTTTTATTATTGTGGTAGGATTCAGTTTTGGCTTCTTTGATGTGTGCAGGAGGGGTTGTGGTGTCGGGAACTTTCTTGGTGCCTTTTCTAGTCAGAGTCCCTTGTTGAAGCACTTTCCTATGACAAACACTTTGGATAGAGTCTTAGTTTGTATTTTCTTGTTTGTAATTGTCTTTGTATGTAAGAGTCTTTATGTATTAGTTTATCGAGTTGTATTTACTTTTACATATTGAATGTTGCAAAATTCTCCAAGTGTTTTGCGCACTTGTAAGTGCGCAGGAGAAAGCTCCTGCGTACTTAGCAAGTACGCAAGAATACATTTGCGTACTTGTTAAGTATGCAAGAGCATTTTGCCCTGCGCACTTGCTAAGTGCGCAGGCATCAGGTCTTGTATAAATAGGATAGGTTGACAGAAGTTAAGTACGTAGGCATAATAGCAAATACGCAAATGGTAGTCTCAGTGCTTCTCTCTGTAACCTTCAAGTGTTTATAATACAAAGAACGTTTAAAGTGTTTTCTCTTGTCGGTTTACTTTGTTTAGTTTGACACTCCGCCTAGTCACGGGTATTCCTCACCTGGTCCGACTAGTAGACCCACTTGCATGTGACGATCCGCCACACCCGAGGGACCTACAAGTGGTATCAGAGCTTTGCTCCAGATTTCAAGTGTTGTGAGTGAGTTTGGAGAGTTTCTACCGAGTTTTTACAAGCAAAAAGAGGTATTTTTGTTGATTTTTGTGATAAAATAGGGGTAGCTCTTGAGCACTATTTTAGAAGCAAAAATCACTCAAAAACTTATTTTTGTTGGGTATTTGAGTGATTTGAGCATCAAAAGTTGGTTAGAAACAAGTTTCTAACCCTTTGGCTCATTTGCATTGATCATCAGTCCAATTTTTACCATCTCCGACGATTTTCAGGTGACCGGAATAGTTTGGTGAGAGTTGCTAAAAAGGTGTTGTGCGTACTTACCATTTCTGGCAAAAAGTACAGTTCTGTTGCGTACTTACTAAATACGCAAGACTAACCTCCTGCGTACTTACAAGTGCGCAAGACTGATATTCTGCGAACTTAAGTTATATCCTGCGTACTTATCATTTACTCCTGCGTACTTATCAAGTACGCAAGAGCAAATCTAAATACGCAAGACCATTTCTCAACTGCGCAAGGCCAAAATCAAGTGCGCAACTGTGTCTGATTTTTCTGAAATTTTACTAAGTGTTCACTATGTCGAATCTTCAGAATTTAGGAAACCTGTTAAACTATGATAATGAGATCGGTACACCACAGAAACCGCCAAAGTTGCTGAACATAAACGATTATTCTAATTGGAAAGCACGTTTTGAGCACTACATTTCTTATACCGACTCATCGCCATGGATACCAATCCTTGAGGGATATAAGCATCCCACACACATCTATCTTGGCGAAACCATACCCAAACCTATCTCTAAGCTTTCTGATGAAGAAAAGAAAGCATATGATCGAGAAAAGAAGGCACTTGGTTCGATCACTATGGCATTAACACGAGAATTGTTCCACAGTTTCCGAGGTTATGACAATTCCAAGGATCTTTGGAAAGCTTTACAGAAAAGATTCGAAGGAAATAGTGACATCAAGAAGAGTAAGAGGGATCTTCTCAGGAAGTAGTATGAGTGCTTCAGATTTTTAGAGAACGAATCTTTAGATGACCTCATCTCTAGATTCTATCATCTACAGACTGAGTTGAAAGCTTTTGAACTCAGGTATCCAGATGAAGAGATGGTGGAAAAGTTTTTGGATGCTTTACCACCCAAATTTGAGATGTACACAACCCTGATGAGGGAAAATCCAAAATTCTATGAGTTGACAGTAGAGGAGGCAATAGGAAAGGTTCAAGCTCATGACATGAACCTAAAAAGAAAGGAGAGCTCAGGAAGACCTCAGATACAAGACCCTTCTATGTACCAAGGGACGACTTCTACATCCAAGTCATCGGGCTCTAGAATTGCCCTTTTCACTGGAAACTCTACAGATGAAGACCACTCAAATGGTTGTGGTGGTCATGCATGCTATGCATCTGGATCAGGGTTGGGGTCTCATCATAAAAATACCTCAAGAAATCCTCCTGCTACGTCTTCAGCCAACCAATCAGCTATAGCCAGAATAGCTGAAGATCATGTAGCACTATTCTCATCTTGTATGCTTGCGTATGAGAATTTCATAGGTGGCAAGCTTACTGATCCCGAGAAGATTGAAAAAGATTTTAATCAAGTGGATCCTGATGACACGGAGGACATGGATATTCAATGGAATATGGGTACGCTATTGAGGAGAGCCAAGCGTTTCCTGAACAGAACAGGAAGAAATTTTATTGGCGGGCATCCTAATGCCAAGGTCGGGTTTGCCAAATCTAAGGCCAAATGCTATAAGTGTCTAAATTTTGGACACTTTGCTCGTGAGTGTCAGAAAGAAAGAGCACCGGCCTCTAGTTTTACCAGACCTAGCCAAGGAAACAGGCATGGCCACAACAACTCAAACCACCAAAATCAAAGCCAAGGTGGAACGTCCAATGCACTGGTAGCTCAACAGGACGAAAGCTTTGATTGGGGTGTTCATCTGGAGGATGCCATCATCGCACAAACACAGGTTGGTCTCATGGATGAGATCATGGAGATGATGGAAGCAAAGAAAAGGGAAGCTTCTATGGCTGACCTAGAAGAGTCTACTACTGCTGCTACAGAGGAAGAGAGGGAAGCTGAAGAAAAGGAAGCTTCTGTAGCTGATAAGGAGGAATCGACCACTGCTGTTGCTCTCATGGCCATTGGAGAAGCAACAAGTTCATCTTCTGAGGTAGACTCTAATCTTTTTTCTGTTATTTCATGTTCTAAATGTCTAGGGCTAAAACTTGAAAATTCTAGGCTCCAAGACAAAATCGAACCCCTAAGTATGGCAGCTCTAAACTATAAAGAAAACGAAAAAAAGTTTTAAAGATTCTATTGAAACGTTGAAAAAGGAAAAATGTGAATATTCTTTAAAAATAAGCGATCAACAACTTCACTTAGATGTTGCATACAGGGGGATGGAAAAACGGAACAATGAAATCAACAAACTGCAAAATGAGATCTTGTAGTTAAAATGTACTAATGAGAAGTTGAAAAACTCTCATTTTGTGGTGGAACACTACGAATCTGTAGTGAGACAAATAAATGGGTTAGGGATGGGTACTAATGTCATTCCTCCACCAGTAAGCGGGAAGTTTTTCAATAGCTTAATAGACATTGATCTCACTTATCTAGATGAGTCCTTTGATAAGGATGATTCCGCTAAAAAGGATGAATCCTCAAGTAAGGCTAACTCCACATCTAGTGAGGAGTTCGTTACTGCTTCTGAAGATGGGTCGGTCAACACTTGCCCTGAAGGAGTAGTATCTGAGGATTTGTTCACTGAACAGAAAGTAAAGAAAAACGTTATCACTAATGGTGATAATTGCATTTTAACTGAACCCGATATCATTGAAACAAATGATAATCTAAAGGTAATGCTTTATGGGGGTTATAAAAGTCTTAACCAAGCAAAGAAAGAAGCTTTTTCAGCTCATTATGGGCTTGGGTATAAAGAAAATTTGCAAAAATATTATACTCCTGAAAACCAAACTGTAAAGGTTCAGACTCCTGTTCATAAACCAACTCCTCCTGCTCATAATGCTGAGTTATCTAAGGCCAGATCTAATGAGCCTTACAAGAGAACTTATATAGACAAGAGGAATTGTTTTCACAATGGCATGGTTGGTCACATTCTTGTGAACTGTCCTTCTAAGAACCAAGAGAAACGGCCTGTTGTTTCATAACCAGCTGTTATCCCCAGTTCACCATCAGTGAAACCTCCCAGACATCCAAAACAAAATGTGGTGAAACCACCAGTCAAACCGATGGTAAAGCCAAAGATCAAATCTGAAGCTAAACCATCTAGTTCAAGAAAGGTAACGCAACCTATTGTACCTTGTGTATCTACCTCTGGTAGTACACGTACTGGTGAGAAATCTGTGGCAAGACTCTCTAAACCACAGAGGAGGAGAAGGAACAAGAGGTTGAGAAAGCGAGAACAGCTGACTTCAGTTCAATCAGGTGAAGCTTCCACTAGTTCACCTGCTGTAGTTGAACCAAAGTCTCCTATTCCGGTTAAGAAACAGAAGAGATCCTGGTCTGCCAAATCCAAAACTCCTCAATCTCCTAGTCCTAATTCTTTAAAAGATTCATTCGTTTTGAACAGTCATCACGACTGTGAGTTAAAGGAAGTAGTTTTTTTTTAAAAGGATGGACGACCCAAGACCACAATGGCTTGGGTTTCCAAATCTAACTAATTCCTTTTGACTCGTGCAAGGACGTCCGAAGGGTACTATCTCTAACCGTTGGTATGTAAATAGTGGATGCTCCCGGCACATGAGAGGAAACATGGCATTGCTTCAAGATGTTAAACCACTCAGAGGCGGCAATGTGGCCTTTGCCGGAGAAAAAGGCGGCAGCATCACGTGTCAAGGTGTGGTTTCGAACGGTTGTGTCAGCTTTGACAATGTCAACTTTTGCGAGCAGCTGAAGCATAACCTGTTGAGTGTCTCCCAAATGTGTGATAAGGAGTACTCGGTGATGTTTGACAAGTCAGAATGCCTGATTCTCAAACCTGGTTTTGAAGTTCCCGAAGACTGGATCCTGATGAGAGCGCCAAGAACAAACGACACCTATCAGATCGATATAAGCGTGGCAACAACCACCTCATCAGTTGCTACATGTTTGCTTACCAAAGCGACAGATCTTGACTCTATCTTGTGGCATAGGAAACTCGGACATATTTCTTATCGTAAAATGAATCATCTTGTCCGAAACGGTTTGGTAACTGGGGTTCCTAAGCTGAGATTTACCGTTATAGATGACTGTATGCCTTGTAAAAAGGGCAAACAACAATGGAAGTCTCACAAGCCCAAGCTCCAAAACTCTATTGATACCCCTTTGGAGATATTACACATGGATCTGTTTGGCCCCATAAGTATCAGGAGTATTGGAGGTAAGTCGTTCTGTATAGTAGTAACTGACGATTTCTCATGTTTTTCTTGGGTGCACTTTTTAGGTACTAAAGACGAGACTGCTGATATTCTTCAATACTTGATCCTGAGCTTGGAATCTCTTTGCAAGCTGAAAGTTAGAAGGATAAGGAGTGACAACGGAAATGAGTTCAAAAATAATTTGATGGAGCTTTTCTGTCTCAAGAAAGGGATCCGTCATGAATTCAGCGCGCCGTACACGCCTCAGCAGAATGGAGTTGCTGAACGGAAGAACAGAACACTGATTGAGACTGCAAGGACTATGCTGTCGGATGCAAAGCTTCCTGTCACTTTCTAGGCAGAAGCCGTTAATACAGCTTATCACGTCTTAAACAGAGTTCTGGTTGTGAAGAGGCATAACAAGACTTGTTATGAGTTGATCAACAATCGACTTCCCAATCTTGATTACCTAGTTCCTTTTAGTAGTCTTTGTTCCTTGCTGCTACAGTACAAAGACCGTTAGTCTATGTTTCATGCAAAAGCGGTGGAAGGCATCTTCTTAGGATACGTTGCCAACTCGCCTTGCAAGAGAGTGTACAACATAGGAACTCGTACTGTCGAGGAATGGTTCGAAGTGGATTATAGTAAACACGTCATTCCACCCGAACCAACAGGTCCAGCTTGGGGTTTTGATTATGATGCGCTATTCAAGTCATTCAATCTTCCTGATCTATCTGCAGTTGACATCGCAAATGTTTATGAATTATTGGGTGGCGACAATGACTCCAGCTTCTCTACTCGTGCTACTGTACCGATTATAACTCCTGATTTCAATGCTGCATCTGCATCTGGAACTCATGACAGTGATAACAGTGAAGATTTTCGTGTTGTTGGAGATGACGCTAAAGCTAATCCTAACACAACTGTAGGAAATGAATCTCCAGCTGATCCAATTAACATTGAATCATCTTCCTCTAGAACACAAGAAATGGGGGAGTTAAGCACGAATCTCGATTCAGAAATTCAGGAACCGATTGTACCGGAGACGAGAGTGCATAGGAATCATCTAATCGACAACATTATTGGTGATCCTTATGCCGGTGTTCAGACTCGTCATTGAACCATCACTGAGAACACCAGTCTTTACACAGAGATACTTGACACTGGTGTCATGGAAACATGTCTGCATGCTGCATTCGTGTCCCAGTTAGAGCCGAAGAATGTGAAGGAGGCTCTCACTGACAACTGTTGGATTGAGGCGATGCAAGATGAATTGTCTCAATTCCAAAAGTTGCACGTGTGGGATTTGGTTGACTTGCCAAAAGGCTTTCAGCCAATTGGAACCAGATGGGTGTTCAAATGCAAGACGGATGATCGTCATGTTGTTGTGAAGAACAAAGCAAGATTGGTTGTTCAGGGTTTTTATCAGCAAGAGGGCTTGGATTACACGGAAGTATATGCCCCAGTTGCTAGAATTGAGGCCATTCGAATGTTCTTGGCTTATGCCACATATGTCGGCTTCAAGGTCTATCAACTTGATGTGAAGAGTGCTTTCCTTTATGGTAAAGTTCATGAAGAGGTCTATGTCACTCAACCTCCCGGCTTTGAAGATCCGCATAATATCAATAAAGTGTATAAGCTCGACAAAGCACTTTATGGTCTTCATCAAGCATCGCGGGCATGGTATGAGACATTATCTAAGCATTTACTTTCTAATGGTTTCGACCGTGGACAAATTGACTCGACTCTCTTCATTAGGAAAGCAGGAGGTGACATTCTTCTTGTATAAGTATACGTCGACGACATTATTTTTGGATCTACCAATAAAGGGATGTGTAGGGAATTCGAGCAGGTGATGAAGTCCAAGTTTGAAATGAGTAATATGGGTGAATTGTCGTTCTTCCTGGGTCTACAAGTCAGTCAAAGAGAGGATGGCATTTATCTACATCAAACCTGGTATATGCAGGACATCTTGTCAAAATAAAAGATGAATGATAGTAGTACTTATGGCACACCTATCCCAGTCAATCATGGTCTGCATCCTGACAAAGATGGAAAGGATGTAGATAGCAGATTGTACAGTGGGATGATCGGATCACTTATGTATCTCACAGCTTCAAGACCCGATATAATGTTTGTTATGTGCTTGTGCTCAAGGTTTTAGTCTCAACCGAAGGAGTCACATATGATAGCCGTGAAGAGAATTTTCAGATACCTGAAAAGGAAACCCCGATTAGGTCTTTGGTACTCTAAGCAGCAGTCATTCAACTTCAAAGCCTACACTGATTTGGATTATAGCAATTGTAACCTTGACAGAAAGTCAACTTCTGGTGGATGTTAATTCTTAGGAGACAGACTGGTCTCCTGGCAGTGCAAGAAGCAGTCAACGGTTTCTGTCTCAACTTGTGAAGCAGAATACATTGCTGCGGCGAGCGGTTTTTCTCAGATATTGTGGATTCAGCAGCAATTGAGAGACTACGGCTTAAACTTCACTCGAACTCCTTTATTCATTGACAACAATGCCACCATGTCCATCACAAATAACCCGGTGAAACATTCCAAAACTAAACATATAGAAATTCACCATCATTTCATCCGTGATTGTACTGAAAAGCATTTAATTGAACTTGTAAAAGTTCACACGGATGACAATCTTGCTGACCTTTTCACAAAGGCATTTGATCGATCCCGTTTCGAGCATCTTGTCAACTTGATAGGAATGTTCAATCCTGAGTGAAAATTAATTTTTCTTAAATCAATTCAATTCATGGAAGTTAAACTTTATTTCTTTTAAATTTTCTGTACAGTTCTTTTAATTTTCAAAATATTTTACAAAATCAAAAACAAAATAGAAAATGGAGAAAATTTCAAAGTTAACTTGAGAAAAGAGGAAATAATAGTACATCAGAAATGTTCTAAACGTCACAGACTGCTCATATGGGAAATGATTGCATCATGCTTACTTAATTGTTTAAATTATTATGTTTTTAATCTGCTTATTTACAAGTAATTTGAATTGTCAGTATGCTGTATTCGTCTTTGAATCACTAGTAGTGTGGAAACTAAATCTAAATTACAACTGTGATTTGAACCCATGTTTGCAAGTGTGTGTGCGTAAAAGAATAGAAAAGATCATTATCAGATAGAGGATGTTAGATTTTGGCAATAATTTTCTTTTGAGATTAGTTTCGGGTTATGTCGTTAGCACAATTAATGTGGTTCATCTCACTGCCCTTACTCACAAGTATGCAAGGAGAGATTGAATCAAGACATGTCTCTACATCAACCGTTGAGCATGTATTCACCCTTGAATCACTCCTGATTCATTGAATCAAATCCAGATAAAAGTTGGATCCCCTTACCTTATTCAAACACCATATATATTATCCTGAATCATCATACCGATATTCAATGAAGAAAATCAAATGAAACCAAGACAAATGAATCAATCGATTCTAAATCTTATGATTCCTGATAATCCTTATGGATTCTTCTTGATTTTTCCTGTGCTAATAGATGTAACTTCATTCTTAAAATTTAGAAAATCATTGGGAAAATCTTAGATGCATTGAGATAGTGCAATTTACATTATTGTAGCATATTAGTGGGGTACACGTTGTATATCTTATAATTAATGTAGGTCCCTTCGTGTGTGTCGGATCGTTGCATGCAAGTGGTCTACTAGTCGGACCAATACCCGTGACTAGGCGGAGAGTCTAACTAAAACAAGGTAAACCAAAAACGATAGTCACAATAAAAGCTTTTTCTATTATAAACACTCGATGGTTACAGAGATATTACAAATTGCGTACTTAACAAACTGAGTTCGTCTAAGATATGAGTTCTGCGTACTTATCCTCTGTGAACCAAACCTATTTATACAGACCTGATGCCTGCGCACTTAGCAAGTGCGCAGGACCAAATGCTCTTGCGTACTTAGCAACTACGCATGGGTCTTCCTGCGTACTTGCTAAGTACGCAGGAGCTTTCTCCTACGCACATGTAAGTGCGCAAAACACTTAGAAGAAATGCAACATACACTATGTAAAAGTAAATACAACTCGATAAACTATTACATAACGACTCTTACATACAAAGAAAAATTACAGACATTAGAAATACAAACTAAGACTCTATCCAGAGTGTTGTCATAGGAAATTGCATCAACAAACTCCCCCTTGACAACAGCTCGGGATCTTCATCGTCTTCAGTCTTCAATCTTCAGTCTTCAAAGCACTGGTTCCTTAGCTTCCATCTTCTTCTTGTAATCAAGGCAGAACGTAATCACCTTGTCATATTTAGAAGCAAGGAGCTTTGTCCATTCGTCCGTGTGGACACAGTAGCGTTCTGCTAGTACCTCCAGATCTTTCACAGAAAATTTGATGAAGCAGACTTCATCAAAGATTTTGATCAGTTCTTTTGATACTGCGTTCCCACTCTCGGAACGAACCTTTCCCATGATCACAGCCTCGCCCGTTTTTGGATCTACGTACCAGTACCACATGTCACCAAGAATATCCTGAGATAACTTGCTCAGGAGAATCTTAGTTTCACATCGCACTGGCTTGTATACCAATTTCTTTATATGCTTCTTAGTCACAGGATGTACAGCGTGCTTATCCTTGACTCTTCTGGGCACTTGAGGCTTGAAGTATTCAAATTCCCCTAATCTTGCTTCCCGCTGTAGTGTTACCCACAAACCCATTGCTACTGCATGACTCGAGTGACTCAGCAGGTTGCGGTTTGCGAGGTTCACAAGGTCGTACTTGGGCAAAGAGTTGAACGCCTCACTGGTTGGCCCAGATCTTTTGATGGCGAACAGCTGCTTGTCCTCCTCGAACCAAACGGCCAAGATCATACCTGTAGCTCCGTGCTTGTCTGTGATGGACGTCTTTTGCCACACGGGAGCAGGACCCTTAGATGATGTAGAAGGCATGTCTTTATCTTTTGGTTCCTCGTGGTCCACAGGTGTAGGGTCGACTGGGGAGGCTTCAGTTGTAGCTTCAACATTACTTGTCATGTCAACTGAGCCTGTTTCGAGCGATGGTACTTCAAAGATCTCACCATCCTCTAACTCGTACTCTCCTTCCCTGTCGCCCTTGGGAATCTCTATTACCACATCCTCATCTTCATCATTCCAGTCATCACCAGAGTCGATCTCTCCTTCTTCTAGATTGAATAGAGCATCGATCTGTGCTTCTTTAGAATAATCAGGCTCTAGATACAGGATCTCATCATCAGATAATTCCTTAAGTACTTCAGCCACTGACTTCCCTTTATCACCACCACCACCAGATGTATCACCACCCTCTTGCTGAGTAGACTCCACTTCAGCCATTGGAATAGAAGAGATGGGCACAATCGCCAAAGCTTGGTGCTCACCTCCACTAGGACCGGCTTCAGGATCCTTGTCTTTATCATCATCCTTAGTCAAGTCGACTGGATGACAAGGCTCAGCACCAGTGGATTTATTTTCTTTCTCTTTCTCCTTCTCTTTCTCTTTCCCTTTCTCTTTCTCTTTCTCTTTCCCTTTCTCCCCCTGAGCATCAAGCTTCTTGGTCAGTTCTTCAACTAATTTGACCATCGCTTCGTGCTCTTTTCTCTGTAAATCCATCCTTAGCTCAAGTGAAGTTCTGTGGCCTAGAATCATTTCATTGGTTTTCATCAGCAGCTCGTTCTGTGCCATAACATTCTTCAGTTGCTCATTTGTCCCTGTTCTCTGGCTGTGGAGAATCCTAACTTCATCGGCTAGGGAAATGATCTGTGCTTGTTGAGCATCAGACTCCTCCTTTAACTTTTGAATGGTCTTCAACAGTTCAGCAACTTGGGTCTCTAAAACATTGATCCTTGCTTCATACGGATCAGAATGCCTAGATGATGAGGCTTCAGCATTATGAATGGGGGTGGAGAAGATTGTGTCAAAGTCAAACCCTTGTGAGAAATCACCATAGTTGAAGGGTTGACCTGACGGCTCAGTGGTGTGAGGTGGGTGTGGTGATGTAATGATGGGAGTGGGTGTTATGGTTGGGGTGATGGTGACTGACTTCGTGAGAAGTGGAGTTGTCACCGTCACCTGGACGGTTGGAGTAGGGAGGGTCACCGTCACAGGAATCTCCTCTGTGACCGCCGTGACTGCCACATAACCTTGTACTAGTGGCCTTCTCCTCCTTCTGTACAGTTGCTGTGCTGGTGGGGTAGATTCTGACTCTGGACTGTCAGCTGCAGGTTGTACTTGCTGCACAGTCGGGATCTCTACAACCCTGGGGATAGCAACCTCTTGCCTATCGCCCCTCTTCTTGTTGGCTTTCTCTCGTCTTTGTCTTTGTAGAGCAGCGTCAGAGTCAGATGTTGGCTCATATTCGCCACTCGAGCTTTGTCGCTTTCTTTTAGAAGACGACGCAGGCAGGGCTACCTGTGCTGATTTCCTCGGGTGTGCATGGGATGGTGCGTCATCGGAATCAGAAGAATCTGATTATGTTGCTTCTGAATCGGATTCCTTAGCACCACCATCACCACCTCCATCACTTTCATTCTCTTCTTCTTGTTGTTCATCAGAATCATCACTCATCTCTGGTGCCGAATTGGGACTATACCAATTCCAATCTTATGGCGCCACATATGCTTCATCAAGCAGGTGGCCAAAGAGTTCAGTATGCACAGGGGTAGGATCTACTCTGCCTGGCTTTAGAAACTAAGCAAATACTCTCTTGTCCACCCGCTTTACTTGCAGTCTCTCCCCGATAGCACATAGGTTTGGCAATGCATCATAAATCAAGAGTTGCACAAACCTCGGGTACAATAGGAACCTAAACTTCTCTGCTGTATTGATCTGATCATTGATTGCTTTGAAGATGTAGCGAGAGAAGTTGTAGCCCCTATTAAGAGACAAGCCCACCATGGCTTCTGCAAGGTCATGACCCATGGCATCTTTCCCCGTTTTTCTTGACGAGATGCACACGATCATGATGTGGGCAAAATACCGCCAATGATCCAATACCCACATCTTCTTGTAAGAAGCATAGTCCCTCGCTCCGACATATCCCATTCTATGCCTCCAACACCCATCCACATAGTAATCTGGATAGGATGTCGGGTCGGTAGCAAGGTCTCCGAACTGCAGGACCCTTCTTATTGTATCCTCAGAGAAAGCAATAGCCCGACCATCAACGGTAGCCCTTATGACATTAGGGGATACCATGCAGTCGTGCTCTACCGTCTCCCAGAATTGCTCCAAGTAAGGTCTTGAGACTATTGGGTCAGCTGAGATTGCATAACTTATTCTTGATCGGTTCAGAAAATCAATGATCTCCCGATATTGCAAAGCTGCCCCTTTCCACTCAGGTTGAGTGTTCGCTAACAAGTTGAATTCGTTAGTGACACACATATGTTGAGACCATAGTCTGCAGAGACACACAGAAAACATAATCAGAACAACGTATGTTATTGAAAACAAACAAACATGACATGGTGTAGTAGTTACTCATTGAACAAAAATTTCAGACGTAGAAAAATTTCTAAGTGTTGGTGCTGCGCACTTAGCAAGTGCACAGCTTTTTCTTCTTGCGTACTTAACAAGTACGCAGGAATTGCTTCTGGCGTACTTGTTAAGTGCGCAAGAACAACACTTAAGAACAAAATTCAGAAGTTGATTGATCGTTAAAAAAACGGGTCGATTAGGTCGCCACTAGGTCGGAATCAAGGATGCTAACCTATGGGACCATTATCAACACCACAAACTACCAACATTTCACCAATTTTGACCTAACACCGTCGCTGACCCACTGTCGAGTAAACTTCAACCGACGGCTCGAATCGAGGATCAAAGGGTGATTAGAAAATCGATTAAGGTTCCTATTTGCATGAAACACACAGTAAGTTACCCAAACAGCCCCAAATTTTACCCAAAAATTTAAGATTTTAACCTAAAGTTTTCTAAGTCACAAATTGGTTGAATGTCACGTTTTTATGGATGGAATCGGTCTAAATTCTCACCAATGCGATGTAATGAGATGATGAAAGTATAGACGGGACGAAAAGATGGTTTAGACACAATCGATTTTGAGTTAAATTTGCAGAGGGAAAGTGAACGGTTTGAAGGCTTGTAACTAATTTTTTTTTCTAAGTGTCACTTTTATACCCCTCACTTATCGGTCGTGCGTACTTGTTAAGTACGCACGAGTTAACTCTTGCGTACTTACAAGTACGCAGGACTTAACTCTTGCGCATTTACAAGTGCGCAAGACTAACTCTTGCGTACTTGTTAAGTACGCAAGGCTTACTTCGTGCGAACTTGACAAGTACGCACAAGCCTTAAGTGCGCAAATTTGAGGCTAAGAGTTATGAAGATTGTCAGGTCAAATAACGAACAAGATAAAAAATATTCAATCACGAGGTTTCAAATACAATTCATGAAGGTTAAACATAAAATATTTTTGACTTTTTCTGATTAAACTTGAACAATGCATAAACTTAAAATCTTTTTGTTCTTTTCTAGATAGATATATATACAAGTATTCACACAAACTATTTTTGATCAAAGACACGAGCAGAGGATCATATCAGGCTGTCTTTTAGCAAAAACGATACAAAATAAACATCAAAGAATATGGGATCATGTCATGTATTACTCTTTATTCATACGTAATAAGCACATAAACAAGTAATTCAAGTTGACAATATTATAAGATTTGAAACTATACGCATCTTTGTATCATGTTCTTGTGTATTAAGGTATTAATTATAAGATATACAATGTGTACCCCACTGATATGCTATTCTAACTTGCACTATCTCAAGGCATCTAAGATTTTCCCAATAATTTTCTAGATTTTCAGAATGAAGCTACATCTATTAGCACAGGAAAAAATCAAGCAGAATCCATAAGGATTATTGGGAATCATAAGATTCAGAATCGAATGATTCATTTGTCTTGGTTTCATGTGATTTTCTTCTTTAAATATCGGGATGATGATTCAGGATAATAGATATGGTGTTTGATTATCAGGTAAGGGGATCCAACTTTTATCTGGATTTGATTTCAATGAATCAGGAGTGATTCAAGGGTGAAAACATGCTCAACGGTTAATGCAGAGACATGTCTTGATTCAATATCTCCTTGCATACTTGTGAGTATGGGCAGTCAGATGAACCGCATTAATTGTGCTAACGACATAACCCGAAACTAATCTCAAAAGAAAATTATTTCCAAAATCTAACATCCTTTATCTGGTAATGATCTTTTCTATTCTTTTACGCACACACACTTGCAAACATGGGTTCAATTCACAGTTGTAATTTAGATTTAGTTTTCACACTACTAGTGATTCAAAGACGCATACAGCCTACTGACAATTCAAATTACTTGTAAATAAACAGATTAAAAACATAATAATTTAAACAATTAAGTAAACATGATGCAATCATTTCCCATATGAGCAGTCCATGGTGTTTAGATCATTTCTGATGTATTATCATTTCCTCTTTTCTCAAGTTAACTTTGAAATTTTCTCCATTTTCTATTTTTCTATTTTTTTTTTTTTTGTAAAATATTTTAAAAACTAAAAGAACTATACAGAAAATTTAAAAGAATTAAAAATTTAACTTCCATGAATTGAATTGAGTTAAGAAAACTTAGTTTTCACTCAGCATTGAACATTCTTTTCAAGTTGACAAGATGCTCAAAACGGGATCGATCAAATGCCTTTATGAAAAGGTCAGCAAAATTGTCATCCGTGTGAACTTTTACAAGTTCGATTAAATGCTTTTCAGCACAATCACGGATGAAATGATGGCGAATCTCTATGTGTTTAGTTTTGGAATGTTTCACCGGGTTATTTGTGATGGACATGGTGGCATTGTTGTCAATGAATAGAGGAGTTCTAGTGAAGTTTAAGCCGTAGTCTCTCAACTGCTGCTGAATCCACAGTATCTAAAAACAACCGCTCGCTGCAGCAATGTATTCTGCTTCACAAGTTGAGACAGAAACCGTTGACTGCTTCTTACACTGCCAGGAGATCAGTCTGTCTCCTAAGAATTGACATCCACCAGAAGTTGACTTTCTGTCAAGGTTACAACCGCCATAATCTGAATCAGTATAGGCTTTGAAGTCGAACGACTGCTGCTTAGAGTACCAAAGACCTAATCTGGGTTTCCCTTTCAGGTATCTGAAAATTCTCTTCACAGCTATCATATGTGACTCCTTCGGTTGATACTGAAACCTTGAGCACAAGCACACAACAAACATTATATCGGGTCTTGAAGCTGTGAGATACATAAGTTATCCAATCATCCCACGGTACAATATACTGTCTACATCCTTTCCATCTTTGTCAGGATGCAGACCATGATTGACTGGGATAGGTGTTCCATAAGTACTGCTATCATTCATCTTGTATTTTGATAAGATGTCCTGCACATACTTAGTTTGATGTAGATAAATGCCATCCTCTCTTTGACTGACATGCAGACCCCGGAAGAACGACAATTCACCCATATTACTCATTTCAAATTTGGACTTCATCACCTGCTCGAATTCCCTACACATCCCTTCATTGGTAGACCCAAAAATGATGTCATCGACATATACTTGTACAAGAAGAATGTCGCCTCCTGCTTTCCTAATGAAGAGAGTCGAGTCAATCTGTCCACGGTCGAAACCATTAGGCAATAAATGTTTAGATAATGTCTCATACCATGCCTGCGGTGCTTGATGAAGACCATAAAGTGCTTTGTCGAGCTTATACACTTTATTGATATTATGCGGATCTTCAAAACCGGGAGGCTGAGTGACATAGACTTCTTCATGAGCTTTACCATATAGGAAAGCACTCTTCACATCAAGTTGATAGACCTTGAAGCTGACATATGTGGCATAAGCCAAGAACAGTCGAATGGCTTAAATTCTAGCAACTGGGGCATATACTTCCGTGTACTCCAAGCCCTCTTGTTGATAAAAACCCTGAACAACTAATCTTGCTTTGTTCTTCACAACAACATGATGATCATCCGTCTTGCACTTGAACACCCATCTGGTTCCAATTGGTTGAAAACCCTTTGGCAAGTCAACCAAATCCCACACGTGCAACTTTTGGAATTGAGACAATTCATCTTGCATCGCCTCAATCCAGCAGTTGTCAGTGAGAGCCTCCTTCACATTCTTCGGCTCTAACTGGGACACGAATGCAGCATGCAGACATGTTTCCATGACACCAGTGTCAAGTATCTCTGTGTAAAGACTGGTGTTCTCAGTGATGGTTCGATGACGAGTCTGAACGCCGGCATAAGGATCACCAATAATGTTGTCGATTGGATGATTCCTATGCAATCTTGTCTCCGGTACAATTGGTTCCTGAATTTTTGGATCAAGATTCGTGCTTAACTCCCCCATTTCCTGTGTCCCAGAGGAAGAAGATTCAATGTTAATTGGATCAGCTGGAGCTTCATTTCCTACAGTTGTGTTTGGATTAGCTGGAGCGTCATCTCCAACGACAAGAACATCTTAACTGTTATCACTGTCATGAGTTCCAGATGCAGATGCAGCATTGGAATCAGGAGTTACATTCGGTACAGTAGCACGAGTAGAGAAGCTGGAGTCATCGCCGCCACCCAATAAATCATAAACATTTGCAGCGTCATCTGCAGATATATCAGGAGGATTGAATGACTTGAATAGCGCATCATAATCAAAACCCCAAGCTGGACCTGTTGGTTCGGGTGGAATGTTGTGTTTACTACAATCCACTTCAAACCATTCCTCGATAGTACGAGTTCCTATGTTGTACACTCTCTTGCAAGGCGAGTTGGCAACGTATCCTAAGAAGATGCCTTCCACTGCTTTTGCATGAAACCTAGACTGGCGGTCTTTGTACTGTAGCAACAAGGAACAAGGACTACCGAAAGGAACTAGGTAATCAAGATTGGGGAGTCGATTGTTGTTCAACTCGTAACAAGTCTTGTTGTGCCTCTTCACAACCAGAACTCTGTTTAAGACGTGACAAGCTGTATTAACGGCTTCTGCCCAGAATGTGACAGGAAGCTTTGCATCCGACAGCATAGTCCTTGCAGTCTCAATCAGTGTTCTGTTCTTCCGTTCAGCAACTCCATTCTGCTGAGGCGTGTACGGCGCGCTGAATTCATGACGGATCCCTTTCTTGAGACAGAAAAGCTCCATCAAATTATTCTTGAACTCATTTCCGTTGTCGCTCCTTATCCTTCTAACTTTCAGCTTGCAGAGAGATTCCAAGCTCAGGATCAAGTATTGAAGGATATCAGCAGTCTCGTCTTTAGTACCTAAAAAATGCACCCAAGAAAAATGTGATAAATCATCAGTTACTACTAGACAGAACGACTTACCTCCAATACTACTGATACTTATGGGGCCATCCATGTGTAATAGCTCCAAAGGGGTATCAATAGAGTTTTGGAGCTTGGGCTTGTGAGACTTCCGTTGCTGTTTGCCCTTTTTATGAGGCATACAGTCATCTGCAACGGTAAATCTCAGCTTAGGAACCCCGGTTACCAAACCGTTTCAGACAAGATGATTTATTTTACGATACGAAATATGTCCGAGTTTCCTATGCCACAAGATGGAGTCAAGCTCTGTCACTTTGGTAAACAGACAAGTAGAAACTGATGAGGTGGTTGTTGCCATGCTCATATCGATCTGATAGGTGTCGTTTGTTCTTGGCGCTCTCATCAGGATCCAATCTTCTGGAACTTCAAAACCGGGTTTAAGAATCAGGCATTCTGACTTGTCAAACATCACCGACTACTCCTTATCCCACATTTGGGAGACACTCAACAGGTTATGCTTCAGCTGCTCGTAGAAGTTGACATTGTCAAAGATGACACAACCGTTCGAAACCACGCCTTGACACGTGATGCTGCCTCCTTTTTCTCCGGCAAAGGCCACATAGCCGCCTCTGAATGGTTTAACGTCTTGAAGCCGGGACATGTTTCCTGTCATGTGCCTGAAACATCCACTATCTACATACCACCGGTTAGAGATAGTACCCTTCGGACGTCCCTGCACGAGTCACAAAATAATTAGTTAGTTTTGGAGACCCAAGCCATTGTGGTCTTGGGTCGTCCATCCTTTTCAAAATAAACCACTTCTTTTAACTCACAGTCATGATGACTGTTCAAAATTGATGAATCTTTAGAGGAATTGGGAACAGGAGATTGAGAACCTCTTACTTGCTTGTTCCAGGATCTCTTTTGATTCTTAACAAGAACAGGAGACTTTGGGTCAACCACAGCCGGTGAACTTATGGAAGCTTCACCTGATTGAGCTTTAGTCAGCTGTTCCAGCTTTCTCAACCTCTTATTCCTTCTTCTTCTCTGTGGCTTAGAGAGTCTAGCCACATATTTCTCACCAGTACGTGTACTACCAGATGTAGACACACAAGGTACAGCAGGTTGATTTACCTTTCTTGTAGCAGATGGTTTGGCCTCAGATTTGATCTTTGGCTTGGCCATTGGTTGGACTGGTGGTTTCACCACATTTTGCTTTGGACTTTTGGGAGATGGTTTCACTGGTGGCGACGTGGGGATAACAGCTGGTTGTGAAACAACAGGCCATTTCCCTTGGTTCTTAGAAGGACAGTTCACAAAAATGTGACCAACCAAGCCACAGTGAAAACAGTTCCTCTTGCCTACATAAGTTCTCTTGTAAGGCTCATTAGATCTGGCCTTAGATAACTCTCCATTATGAGCAAGAGGAGTTGGTTTCTGAACAGCAGTCTGAACCTTAACAGTTTGATTTTTGGGAGTAAAGTATTTTTCCAAATTTTCTTTGTAACCAAGCCCAAAGTATGCTGAAAAAGCCCCTTTCTTTACTTGGTTAAGGTTTTTATACCACCCATAAAGCATTACTTTAAGTTTATCATTTGATTCAATGATATCAGGTTCAGTTAAAATGCAATTATCACCATTAGTTATAATGTTTTTCTTGACTTTCTGTTCAGTCAACAACTCCTCAGATACTACTCCTTCAGGGCAAGAGTTAACCGACCCATCTTCAGAAGCAGTAACAAACTCCTCACTAGATGTTGAGTTAGCCTTACTTGAGGATTCATCCTTTTTAGGGTAATCATCCTTATCATGTGAGATCAATGTCTATTAAGCTATTGACAAACTTCACGCTCACTGGTGGAGGAATGGCATTGGTACCAAGACCTAGACCATTCATTTTCCTCACTACAGATTCATATTGTTCCACCACAAAGCGAGAGTTTTTCAACTTCTCATTAGTGCATTTTAACTGCAAGATCTCATTTTGCAGTTTGTTGATTTCATTGTTCCGTTTTTCTAACCCCTTATAAGCAATATCTAAGTGAAGCTGTTGATCGCTCATTTTTAAAGAATACTCACGTTTTTCCCTTTTTAAAGTTTCAATAGACTCTTTAAAACGTTTTTCATTTTCTTTATAGTTTAGAGCTGCCATACTTAGGGGTTCGATTTTGTCTTGCAGCTTAGAATTTTCAAATTTTAGCCCGAGACACTTAGAACATGAAACAACAGAAATAGGATTAGAGTCTACCTCATGAGATGAGCTTGTTGCTTCTCTAATGGCCATGAGAGCAACAGCAGTTGTCTATTCCTCTTTCTCGGCTACAGAAGCTTCATTTCCTTCAGCTTCCTCCTCTTCCTCTGTAGCAGCAGTAGTAGACTCTTTTAGGTCAGCCATAGAAGCTTCCTTTCTCTCTACTTCCATCATCTCCATGATCTCAGCCATGAGACCAACCTGGGTTTGTGGGATGATGGCATCCTCAAGATGAACACCCCAGTCAAAGTTGTCGTCCTGTTGTGCTACCAGTGCATTGGACGTTCCACCGTGGCTTTGATTGTGGTGGTTTGGATTGTTTTGGCCATGGCTGTTTCCCTGGCTGAGTCGGGTAAAACCAGAGGCAGGTGCTCTGTCTTTCTGACACTCACGAGCAAAGTGTCCATAGTTCAGACACTTGTAGCATTTGGCCTTATATTTGTCAAACCCGACCTTGGCATTAGGATGCCCGCCGATAAACTTTTTCCTGTTCTGTTCAGGAAACGCTTGGCTCTCCTCAAAAGCATGGCCATATTCCATTGAATATCCATGTCCTCCATGTCATCAGGATCCACTTGATTAAAATCTTCTTCAATCGTCTCTGGATCAGTAAGCTTGCCACCTATGAAATTTTCATATGCAAGCATACAAGATGAGAATAATGCTACATGATCTTCAGTTATTCTGGCTATAGCTGAGTTGTTAGCTGAAGACGTAGCAGGAGGATTTCTTGAGGTATTTTGATGATGAGACCCCAACCCTGTTTCTGAAGCATAGCAAGCATGACCACCACACCCAATTGAGTGGTCTTCTTCAGTAGGATTTCCAGTGAAGAGGGCAATTCCAGAGCCCGATGACTTGGATGTGGAAGTCGTCCCGTGATACATAGAAGGGTCTTGTATCTGGGGTCTTCCAGAGCTCTCCTTTCTTCTTAGGTTCATGTCATGAGCTTGAACATTTCCTATTGCCTCTTCAACTTTCAGCTCATAGAATTTAGGATTTTCCCTCATCAGGGTTGTGTACATCTCAAATTTGGGTGGTAAAGCATCCAAAAACTTTTCCACCATCTCTTCATCCGGATACTTGAGTTCAAAAGCCTTCAACTCAGTCTGTAAATGATAGAACCTAGAGATGAGGTCATCTAAAGATTCGTTCTCAAGAAATCTGAAGCACCCATACTGCTTCCTGAGAAGATCCCGCTTACTCTTCTTGATGTCACTATTTCCTTCGAATCTCTTCTGTAAAGCTTTCCAGAGATCCTTAGAATTGTCATACCCTCGAAAACTGTGGAACAATTCCCGAGTTAATGCCATAGTGATCGAACCAAGTGCCTTCTTCTCTCGATCATATGATTTCTTTTCTTCCTCATCGAGTTTAGAAATAGGCTTTGGTAATTCATCATCAAGATAGATGTGTGTGGGATGCTTATATCCCTCAAGGATTGGTATCTATAATGATGAGTCAGTATATGAAATGTAGTGCTCGAAACGTGCTTTCCAATTAGAATAATCGTTCACGTTCAGCAACTTTGGTGGTTTCTGTGGTGTACCGATCTCATTATCATAATTTAACATGTTTCCCAAATTCTGAAGACTCGACATAGTGAACACTTAGTCAAATTTCAGAAAAGTCACACACAGCTGCGCACTTGACTTTGGCCTTGCGCACTTGAGAAATGGTCTTGCGTATTTATATTTGCTCTTTCGTACTTGTAAGTACGCAGGAGTAGATGTAAGTACGCAGGATATAACTTAAGTTCGCACAAGTTCAGTCTTGCGCACTTGTAAGTACGCAGGAGATAACTCTTGCGTATTTAGTAAGTACGCAGAAACCTGTACTTTTTGCCAGAAATGGTAAGTACGCAGGACACCTTTTCAGCAACTTTCACCAAACTTTTCCGGTCGCCTGAAACTCGCCGGAGATGGTAAAAATTCGTCTGATGATTAATGCAAATGAGCCAAAGGGTCAGAAACTTGTTTCTAACCAACCTTTGATGCTCAAATAACTCAAGTACACAATAAAAATTGGTTTTTTTGAGAGATTTTTGCTTCTAAAAAAGTGCTCAAGAGCTACCCCTTTTTTATCACAAAAATACATCTTTTTGCTTGTAAAACTCAGTAAAAACGTCTCCAAACTCACTTACAACACTCGAATTCAAGAGCAATGCTCTGATACCACTTGTAGGTCCCTTCGTGTGTGTCGGATCGTTGCATGCAAGTGGTCTACTAGTCGGACCGGGTGCGGAATACCCGTGACTAGGCGGAGAGTCTAACTAAAACAAAGTAAACCAAAAACGAGAGTCACAATAAAAGCTTTTTCTATTATAAACACTCGATGGTTACAGAGATATTACAAATTGCGTACTTAACAAACTGAGTTCGTCTAAGATACGAGTTCTGCGTACTTATCCTCTGTGAACCAAACATATTTATACAGACCTGATGCCTGCGCACTTAGCAAGTGCGCAGGACCAAATGCTCTTGCGTACTTAGCAAGTACGTATGGGTCTTCCTGCGTACTTGCTAAGTACGCAGGAGCTTTCTCCTGCGCACATGTAAGTGCGCAAAACACTTAGAAGAAATGCAACATACACTATGTAAAAGTAAATACAACTCGATAAACTATTACATAACGACTTTTACATACAAAGACAAATTACAGACATTAGAAATACAAACTAAGACTCTATCTAGAGTGTTGTCACAGGAAAGTGCATCAACAATTAATACATTAATACACAAGAACGTGATACAAAGATGCTTATAGTTTCAAATCTTATAATATTGTCAACTTGAATTACTTGTTTATGTGCTTATTACGTGTGAATAAATAGTAATCCATGACATGATCCCATATTCTTTGATGTTTATACTGTATCGTTTTTGCTAAACGATAGCCTGATATGATCCTCTGCTCGTGTCTTTGATCAAAAATAGTTTGTGTGAATACTTGTATATTTCTATGAGAAAAGATCAAAAAGATTTTACATTTATGCATAGTTCAATTTTATTCAGAAAAAGCCAAAAAAAATATATATATATTTGTGTTTAACCTTCCTGAATTGTATTTGAATCCTCCTGATTGAATATTTTTATCTTGTTCGTTATTTTACTTGAAAAACTTCATAAATTTTAGTTTAAAGTTTGCGCACTTAAGGGTTTGTGCGTACTTGTAAGTGCGCATGAAGTAAGCCCTGCGTACTTAACAAGTACGCAAGAGTTAAGTCTTGCGCACTTGTAAATACGCAAGAGTTAAGTCTTGCGCACTTGTAAATACGCAAGAGTTAAGTCTTGCGCACTTGTAAGTACGCAAGAGTTAAAGCGTGCGCACTTACTAAGTACGCACGACCTTTTTGCGTGGGGTATATAAACCAGACTTAGAAAATTTTCAGAGTTTCATCTCTTTCAAACCGGTTCATATTCCCTCCGGCTTTCACTCGAAAATTCAAGTGTTCGTAAACCGATTTTTCGTCCCATTGCTAGTTTCATCACTTCATTACAATCAATCGGTGAGATTCTAGGCTTAATCCATCCACGAAATCGTGACTTTGGACCGATTCACTGACTTAGAAAATCTAAGTTCATTCCGTGATTTCTAAGGAAAATTTTGGGTTGTTTGGGTAAAGTCTTATCATTAAAACTTGATTAGAAACACTAATCGACCCTTAATCGTCCATTCTAGTCTTTGATTTTGTCTTTGGGCTCGAATTTGAACCGACAGTGACTTCGTTCGACTGTTAGGTCAAAATCGGTCAAGTTTAGCAGGTATTTGGTGTTGTTGTTTGTCCCATAGGCTAGAATCTTTGATTCCGACCTAGTGGTGACCAATACACACCGATTTTTGAACATCATTTGAATTTTAAATTTCCAGAATTTTTCACCAAGTGTAGTTCTTGCGCACTTAGCAAGTACACAAGAAGTAATTATGGCGTACTTGTTAAGTACGCAAGAGGAAAACCCTGCGTACTTGCTAAGTACGCAGGACCAACACTTGGCAAAAATTCTAAGTCCGAAATTTCAATTCAAAGAGTAACTGCTATACTGAGTCATGTTTATCCATTTCCAATGATCCTTGTTGTTCTGATTCTGTTTTCTGTGTGTTTTTGCAGATCATGGCTCGGGCGTTTACTAATGAATTCAACCTGTTACCAAACACTAACCAAAATGGAAGGGTGCAGCACTGCAGTACAGAGACATAGTTGATTTCTTAAACCGTTCAAGAATCAGCTACGCCATTTTTGCTGACTAGATCGTGTCACGACCCTATCTCGAGCAGTTTTGGGAGACTGCGGAGCACGATTGCACGGTAACCCCCAATGTTATAAGGGCTACCGTTGCTGGTCATGCTATCGCTTTCTCTGAAGATACTATTAGAAGGGTCCTTCAATTCAGAGACTCTCGACCGACCCGACAGCCTATCCAGACTACTTTGTCGACGGCTGTTGGAGACAAAGAATGGGTTATGTCGGTGCGAGAGACTATGCTTCATACAAGAAGATGTGGGTGTTAGACCAATTGTAACATTCCTGATTTTTAGTATTCATATTTCAATTCAATGTAATGCATTTTCAAATTCAATACTCGTGCACTGTCTTATTATTTTGCTTTCAGTAAACTAAATGCAATGATTCAATACAAATTTACAAGTTTTGCTCGATTATATACACTTAAACGCTATACAAGTAACTATTTATTTCGAACTAATCAAACCTGAAAAGTCAAGGACTAAAGTTGAAAATTTATCAAGAAACCCTAATTAGCACGGTCGTGCTTCGTCCTGGCACGGTCGCGCCAAGTGCCTCGGCACGATCGCGCGACTGGTCCTGGAACGATCGCGCCCAGTGCCTAAGCACGGTCGCGCCCCTCTTGGGCACGGTCGTGCCTGTATAACAGCTGAAACGTAACTGCAACTTTAATTACTCGATCGTTCGAATCTGTAACATCCATCCGTTTCTTTTCCCTTAACAAACGTATTATCGTTTTCCAAATTATTCAAACGCCTTAGTTTCATATTACCAATCTCGAAATTTCTCTCTCAAAGCTTTTCAAGAAAACCAAGAAATTCTCTCCTGCAATCCGTATTCTCTCAAGCCAGATATTCGTGTCACTCGTCCCTCGCGAGAAGTTCTGGACTGACTGGATTGGCCGGAGTGCAACAAGGATCATCGGAACTCAATCTCGCCTTCGCCGGAATTTCCTCTCTACCAATATTCATCGATTCGCTACTGTTCAGGGTAACTTAAACCTTTAACTCATTCATGTCAGCATCAGTATCAAAAGCCCCTATTCAATTTGGGCTTCCATTATAGAAATCGATCTGAATCAGAACTCATGTTTTATATAAAAATGATTTAATCGAATCCCTGCTTAAACACGATGTACATGCAATTAAGTTATATTAAAAGACTCGTAATAACCCATTAATCAAAAGCCCTAACAATTCCAGCGTTTAAAATTCAAGAATTTGTCAATTCGTGTCTGATTTGGAAGAGACACGGTCGCGCTAATCATCTAGCGCGGTCGTGCCTCATGTAGCGCGGTCGTGTCGAATAGCGGCGCGGTCGTGTCCTCCTGTCCAGACCTTGTCATGCCCTCTGGGCTAGTCTCTGTTGTGTCTAAAGATCATAGACACGACCGTGCCGGGCCAAGGCACGGTCGTGCCTGTTGACTTGTCTAGTTCGTGCCCTCTGTTGATCAACCCGGTCGCGCCCCGACTAGCGCGGTCGCGCCCATGGCTTGAGCACGATCGTGCCCTTCCGAGACACGGTCGTGTGTGACTCAGAAATTTTAACAGAATTATAAATTTTATATTTTTATTCAATAAATTTTTCAAATTTTATAAAAATATGTTTTCTGTATTTGAAGAGATAAATGTTATTTATTTAAAAGTTTATTTAAAAATTTATGAAAATTAAATTTATATTTACTATCTTACACTTAAAAGATATTTTAAATAATTAAGTTACAAAATTTATAAATAAATAAGATAATGATTATTTATTTAATTTACATTTTAAATCAAAATCATTTATTTATTTATACTTAATTACAATTAATATTTACATTATTTCATAAACTATAATTATATATTTATTCAATTATTCAATTCAAACCTAATCAAATTGTTTCAAAAATATTTTACTTCAAACTCTATATATTTTATTAAATACTTTTTAAATGCAAATCAATAGTTTTATACACAAAATCAACCTTCAATGGTAGACTTAAACTTTGTACACCGATTTGATACAACATACATTACTCTTTAGGTTAATTTGTGCACTCGAGGATCTTTATTTGTCTATCTATTATCCTTGTTCGCTACACATCCTTATCAAGTGAGTATTCACAACCCCTTTACTCTTTTACACTTTTGGGGTGGAACATGAACTTTATACACATTACACATTTACATTTACACAAACAATACAAGTGCAAAATCCTATTTACATACATGTGTGCAAAATTTGAGCTTTGTACCCGAGTGCTAGTTGTGCTAATCTTTGTGAAAACTATATGCAATCATTAACTATACAAGCCGACGGTTTTCAATGATAGATCTATTGAGTCTGACAAACCCACCCAAGTGGAGGTGATTGATACCGACAACACAATTTGCATACTAGTTACAAAGGTTTGGTTGTACTTGATTACACAATAGTTGCTCCCCATAAATGCCTTATTTTATCATGTCTTGTAAAGGATTTGTTTTCAACTATATGCTATCTACATACAACTGTGTTATACTAACCAACTATTTAGTTGACTTTATTTTATTCATGTTTCAGGCCCCAATATGTGAGATTGATTCAAGACGTGTTCAACATAGGATTTGGACTTAGCAATTTAAATCGAGAACTTTATGAGTTGTTTTATGTTTCTTGTTTGAATTTGGTTTGTACTTGGATTATTTGTAATGGAAATTTAACTTTAATATATTTCAATTTAGTCAACCATGTGCTATGAACAGTCTAACATGTCCCGCCCCGATGATTCCGCCATCGGTCGGGGTGTGACAGATTGGTATCAGAGCCTTGGTTATAGGGAATTAGGTTATTAGACACCTTGACCTAGACTATAACTTTAGGACACCCACTTATACTATGTTTCATGATTTTTATGCTATGTGTTACATGCTATGTGCTACATGTTATATGTTACATGCTTAATATGATTACTTATTATTTCATTTTGATGACTTATGTGTTTTAAATCCATGACTTATTAGGATATTCTAAATAATTAAATAAATAATATCCTTTCCTATATTCTAAAACCTCATAATATTTCTATCTTCTTTCTATCTTTATCTTTTCTAAGCATGTGGAAAATTCTTGAAGCAAAAATCTTTAAAATTTTTTATTTCTTCGTTAAGGTTTTTAAACTTGTTAAATTATTTGAGGACACGTGCAATCTGGAAGGGTGACACCTGTATTTTGGGTTTTCTGTCTAGGAAAGCATTTCGCATAAATCCCAATCAACCGAGGGACCCGTATGCTTTCCTGGGAATCCCCGAGATGAGTGTTTACTTATAGGCTAAAGCATGTCTCTTTGAAAAATTATATAAGTTTAATTAACCTTAATGTGCCATAGTATTCAATTGATTTTGTCCAAACTAAAGGCTAAGGCGTTTGTCACTTTTGAGTACAATCCAAACTAAGAATATCTATTTTTATTATCTCATTCTATTAAATCCTATCGAATCTCATAAGTTCTTACAATCTTTCTTGTCTTGTGAAAATATGTAGAATGCCTCCTCGTCGTGCTCCCGCAACCAACGCCAACACCGACATTGCTACTATTCTTACTCAATTGGTGACACAACTCACCCAAGCCAATGGAGCCACCAATGGCAACAATGGTGGAAATGGAAGCAATAGTGGTAATAATGGTGGAAATGGTGGAAATGGTGGTAACAATCCACCTCAATGCACCTTCAAGCACTTCAACTCGTGCAATCCCCTCAAGTTTTATGGAACCGAAGGAGCTATTGGACTCCTTTAATGGTTTGAAAGCATTGAGAATACCTTTCTCAATAGTGACTGTCCCGACAATCTCCGTGTTCGTCATGCTACAAGTGTCCTACAAAAACGGGCACTTACATGGTGGAATGGGGAGAAAAGGAATAGGGGTGTTGATGTAGCTATGGCTTTACCTTGGGATGAGGTCAAAAGGCTTATGACCGAGGAGTTATGCCCTCGAAATGAAGTGAAAAAGTTAGAAGCTGAATTTTGGGATCTTGCCCAAGATAGTGGGGAAAGCTTAGCATATACAACTCGGTTCCACGAGTTGAGTCTTCTCGTGCCCCACATGGTCACTCCTTTGTCCTGTTGTATCGAAAAGTATATTGGTGGGCTACCAAGACAAATCCAAGATACTGTCTTAGGTAGAAATCCTGCTACTCTGGAGGATGCTATTCGTCTATCGGCTACCTTAACTGATAATCATGTGAAAGCTGGAACTCTTACCAAAAAGGGTTCTAAGAAAGTTTCTGAAACCGTAACTCCTCCTACTCACAGCAAAGAAACCACAACTGAACCCTCCCGCAATAATAGAAAGAGGAAAGTTAGAAATTTTGCTGTGGTTACTCCTGCTGTTCCCGTCAACCAAGCTGCACCTATGGTTCATGCGCCGGCTAAAAAGCCATATATTGGGATCTACCCTCTTTGTGCCACCTGCAATTATCATCATCCTCAAGCTATCCCATGTCGCCTTTGTACTCATTGTGGGAGATATGGTCATACTATCAATGTTTGTAGGGCCAAAGCTCTTGCGGGCCAAGTCAACCCTCCAAACCGAACTGTACCTCAAGTGGCTAATCAAGGTGCTCCCGCCATTGCTAATGGGTGTGATTGCTATGAGTGTGGTGACCCGAACCATTTTCGTGATCAATGTCCAAGACTTGCAAATGCTAGACAAGGTGGAGCTCGTGGGCGTGCGTTCAACATAAACGCCAACGAAGCTCAAGCCAACAACGACGTGGTTAATGGTACGTTCCTTGTTAATAGTCATTATGCCTCCATTTTGTTCGATACCGGTGCCGATAAAAGTTTTGTGTCACTTAATTTTGAGCCTTTACTTGCAAAGACGCGATCCCAATTAGAGAAAACCTTCACCGTTGAAATAGCAAATGGTGACTCCCTTACCATTGAGTCCATTATTTATGATTGCTCCTTAGAACTAAATGACCATTCATTCCCCATCAACCTTGTTCCAATGCCACTAGGAAGCTTTGATATCATCATAGGTATGGATTGGCTATCAAATCATCATGCCGAAGTCATTTGCTTTGAAAAGTGTATCCAAATTCCGCTACCATCGGGAGAAATCTTAAGGGTTTTTGGTGAAAAGCCTTGCAAGGGACTTAAGTTGATGTCGTGTACTACCGCTCAAAAGTACTTATGAAAGAAGTACATTGCTTTCTTAGCTCATATTGTTCAAAAGGATGTCAAGGAGAAGAGTATCCAAGACATTCCGATCATTCGGGATTTCCCCGAAGTTTTTCCTAAGGATTTATCCGGTCTTCCTCCCGTTCGTCAAGTAGAGTTCCGTATTGATCTTATACCTGGAGCTACCCCCGTTGCTACAGCTCCTTATCGTCTTGCACCTTCCGAAATGCAAGAGCTTGCAAGTCAACTTCAAGAGCTCTCCGACAAAGGTTTCATTCGCCCAAGTCATTCACCGTGGGGTGCACCCGTCTTATTTGTTAAGAAGAAGGATGGATCATTTCGGATGTGTATTGACTACCGCAAACTCAATAAGCTTACTATCAAGAACCGTTATCCTTTGCCAAGAATCGATGATCTCTTTGACCAACTTCAAGGTTCTACTTGTTTCTCAAAGATTGATCTTCGATCCGGTTATCATCAGCTTCGTGTTCAAGAAGATGACATTCCTAAGACTGCTTTTCGAACAAGGTATGGTCATTACGAGTTCATGGTTATGCCTTTCGGGTTAACCAATGCACCCGCAGTTTTCATGGATCTCATGAATCGTGTGTGCAAACCGTACCTTGATAAATTCGTGATCGTCTTCATTGATGATATCTTAATCTATTCCAAGACTAAAGCCGACCATGAAGAACACCTTAGATTGGTTTTGGACCTCTTGAGAAAAGAACAATTATATGCCAAATTCTCCAAATGTGAATTTTGGCTAAAAGAAGTTCAATTTCTTGGTCACATCGTCAACGACAAGGGTATTCATGTTGATCCTGCTAAGATTGAAACGGTTAAGAATTGGAATGCCCCGAAGACTCCTACCGAAGTTCGTTCATTTCTTGGTCTTGCGGGTTATTATCGTCATTTCATCTCAAACTTCTCAAAGATTGCTGTCCCTCTTACCGCTTTGACCCACAAGGGTAAGACTTATGAATGGGGACCGAAACAAGAAGAAGCTTTCCAAACCCTCAAGCAAAAGTTGTGCAATGCTCCCATATTGACTCTCCCCGATGGAAATGATGATTTAGTTGTCTATTGTGATGCTTCTAACCAAGGTCTTGGTTGTGTTCTCATGAAACGAGGCAAAGTAATCGCTTATGCATCAAGGCAACTCAAAGTTCATGAGAAGAATTACACGACGCACGATCTCGAGTTGGGTGCGGTCGTATTCGCGTTAAAGATTTGGAGACATTACCTATATGGCATAAAATGTGTGGTGTTCACCGACCACAAAAGCCTTCAACATATTTTCAACCAAAAAGAACTTAATATGAGGCAACGACGTTGGGTCGAACTCCTTAACGACTACGACTGCGAGATTCGTTACCATCCCGGCAAAGCGAATGTTGTAGCCGATGCTTTGAGTCGAAAGGACCATGTTATGCTTCATTGTGCCCGTATTCAAACCGATATTCAAACCCGTATCTTAGAAGCTCAACACGTCTCGGTAACCGAGGGTAACATGTATGAAGAAATGTCGTGTGGTGTTGAACTTCTTCTTGAATCAAAACCCAATGGCTTACTCTATTACTTGAACCGTATTTGGGTTCCCGATCGCAACGATATCCGTGCATTTCTCATGAACGAGGCTCATAAGACTCGTTATTCTATTCATCCTGGTGCGGATAAAATGTACCAAGATCTTCGCCAACTTTATTGGTGGCCCGGTATGAAGAAAGATATTGCTCTTTATGTGGCCAAATGCTTAACTTGTTCCAAAGTCAAAGCCGAACATCAACGTCCTTCTGGTTTGCTTGAACAACCAGAAATTCCCGTGTAGAAATGGGAGAATCTAGCTATGGATTTCATTACCAAGCTCCCTCGCACCTCGAGTGGATATGATAGTATTTGGGTGATCATTGATCGTCTCACTAAATCCGCTCATTTCTTGCCTATCCGCGAAGATTTCAAAGTGGAGAAACTAGCCCGAATCTACATTGACGAAATTGTGAGCCGTCATGGTGTTCCCGTGAACATAATATCCGATAGAGACACTCGGTTCACCTCTCAATTTTGGCAATCTCTCCAAAAGGCTCTTGGTACTCGATTGGATTTGAGCACGGCTTACCATCCGCAAACTGATGGTCAAACCGAGCGAACAATCCAAACTCTTGAAGACATGCTTAGAGCTTGTGTAATCGATTTTGGTGGCAATTGGGATTCACATCTATCCCTCATTGAGTTTTCTTACAACAATAGCTACCATACAAGTATTAACATGGCTCCATTCGAAGCTCTCTATGGTCGCAAGTGTCGTTCTCCTATCTATTGGAACGAGATTGGTGAAGCACAAATCACCGGTCCCGAGTTAATTCAAGAAACATCCGACAAGATTATTCAAATCCGTGACAATATTCGAGTAGCGAGGAGTCGGCAAAAGAGTTATGCCAATAAACATCGAAAACCCTTGGAATTCCAAGTCGGTGACCTTGTTCTTCTAAAGGTGTCTCCATGGAAGGGCGTGATCCGTTTTGGAAAGAAAGGCAAGTTAGCACCTCGTTATGTTGGTCCATTCAAAATCCTTGAAAGGATTGGGAAAGTGGCTTACAAGCTCGAGTTACCTCCATCTCTTGGAAATGTGCATCCTACATTTCATATATCTAATCTGAAGAAGTGTCTCGCTGATGAAAATCTCCATATACCGCTTGACGACGTGCGCATTGATGAAACGATGCACTTCGTTGAAAATCCGGTGGAAATTATGGATCGTGAAGTCAAACAGCTCAAGCGAAGTCGCATTCCTATTGTGGAAATTATGGATCGTAAAGTCAAACAGCTCAAGCGTGGTCCCGAGTTCACTTGGGAACGAGAAGACCAAATGAAGCTCAAGTACCCTCATCTTTTTACCGATGCCGTCGCTTCCTCTAGCTAAATTTCGGGACGAAATTCTCTCAACATGGGGAGACTGTAACATTCCTGATTTTTAGTATTCATATTTCAATTCAATGTAATGCATTTTCAAATTCAATACTCGTGCACTGTCTTATTATTTTGCTTTCAGTAAACTAAATGCAAAGATTCAATACAAATTTACAAGTTTTGCTCGATTATATACACTTAAACGCTATACAAGTAACTATTTATTTCGAACTAATCAAACCTGAAAAGTCAAGGACTAAAGTTGAAAATTTATCAAGAAACCCTAATTAGCACGGTCGTGCTTCGTCCTGGCACGGTCGCGCCAAGTGCCTCGGCACGATCGCGCGACTGGTCCTGGAACGATCGCGCCCAGTGCCTAAGCACGGTCGCGCCCCTCTTGGGCACGGTCGCGCCTGTATAACAGCTGAAACTAAATGCAACTTTAATTACTCGATCGTTCGAATCCGTAACATCCATCCGTTTCTTTTCCCTCAACAAACGTATTATCGTTTTCCAAATTATTCAAACGCCTCAGTTTCATATTACCAATCTCGAAATTTCTCTCTCAAAGCTTTTCAAGAAAACCAAAAAATTCTCTCCTGCAATCCGTATTCTCTCAAGCAAGATATTCGTGTCACTCGTCCCTCGCGAGAAGTTCTGGACTGACTGGATTGGCCGGAGTGCAACAAGGATCACCGGAACTCAATCTCGCCGTCGCCGGAATTTCCTCTCTACAAATATCCATCGATTCGCTACTGTTCAGGGTAACTTAAACCTTTAACTCATTCATTTCAGCATCAGTATCAAAAGCCCCTATTCAATTTGTGCTTCCATTATAGAAATCGATCTGAATCAGAACTCATGTTTTATAAAAAAATGATTTAATCGAATCCCTGCTTAAACACGATGTACATGCAATTAAGTTATATTAAAAGACTCGTAATAACCCATTAATCAAAAGCCCTAACAATTCCAGCGTTTAAAATTCAAGAATTTGTCAATTCGTGTCTGATTTGGAAGAGACACGGTCGCGCTAATCATCTAGCGCGGTCGTGCCTCACGTAGCGCGGTCGTGTCGAATAGCGGCGCAGTCGTGTCCTCCTGTCCAGACCTTGTCATGCCCTCTGGGCTAGTCCCTGTTGTGTCTAAAGATCATAGACACGACCGTGCCGGGCCAAGGCACGGTCGTGCCTGTTGACTTGTCTAGTTCGTGCCCTCTGTTGATCAACCCGGTCGCGCCCCGACTAGCGCGGTCGCGCCCGTGGCGTGAGCACGATCGTGCCCTTCCGAGGCACGGTCGTGTGTGACTCAGAAATTTTAACAGAATTATAAATTTTATATTTTTATTCAATAAATGTTTCAAATTTTATAAAAATATGTTTTCTGTATTTGAAGAGATAAATGTTATTTATTTAAAAGTTTATTTAAAAATTTATGAAAATTAAATTTATATTTACTATCTTACACTTAAAAGATATTTTAAATAATTAAGTTACAAAATTTATAAATAAATAAGATAATGATTATTTATTTAATTTACATTTTAAATCAAAATCATTTATTTATTTATACTTAATTACAATTAATATTTACATTATTTCATAAACTATAATTATATATTTATTCAATTATTCAATTCAAACCTAATCAAATTGTTTCAAAAATATTTTACTTCAAACTCTATATATTTTATTCAATACTTTTTAAATGCAAATCAATAGTTTTATACACAAACTCAACCTTCAATGTTAGACTTAAACTTTGTACACCGATTTGATACAACATACATTACTCTTTAGGTTAATTTGTGCACTCGAGGATCTTTATTTGTCTATCTATTATCCTTGTTCACTACACCTCCTTATCAAGTGAGTATTCACAACCCCTTTACTCTTTTACACTTTTGGGGTGGAACATGAACTTTATACACATTACACATTTACATTTACACAAACAATACAAGTGCAAAATCCTATTTACATACATGTGTGCAAAATTTGAGCTTTGTGCCCAAGTGCTAGTTGTGCTAATCTTTGTGAAAACTATGTGCAATCATTAACTATACAAGCCGACGGTTTTCAATGATAGATCTATTGAGTCTGACAAACCCACCCAAGTGGAGGTGATTGATACCGACAACACAATTTGCATACTAGTTACAAAGGTTTGGTTGTACTTGATTACACAATAGTTGCTCCCCATAAATGCCTTATTTTATCATGTCTTGTAAAGGATTTGTTTTCAACTATATGCTATCTACATACAACTGTGTTATACTCACCAACTATTTAGTTGACTTTATTTTATTCATGTTTCAGGCCCCAATATGTGAGATTGATTCAAGACGTGTTCAACATAGGATTTGGACTTAGCAATTTAAATCGAGAACTTTATGAGTTGTTTTATGTTTCTTGTTTGAATTTGGTTTGTACTTGGATTATTTGTAATGGAAATTTAACTTTAATATATTTCAATTTAGTCAACCATGTGCTATGAACAGTCTTACATGTCCCGCCCCGATGATTCCGCCATCGGTCGGGGTGTGACACCAATGGAAATACTTCACCCACGTCGTGATCATGTGCATATCATCAAGGAAAGCTGGAAAAGATGCCATGGGTCATGACCTTGCAGCAGCCATGGTCGGCCTTTCTCTCAATAAGGGCTACAACTTCTCCCGCTACATTTTCAAAGCCATCAATGACCAGATCAACACAGCGGAGAGGTTTAGGTACTTATTATACCCTAGGTTTGTGCAACTATTGATTAATGACGCATTGCCAGACCTACCTGCTATAGGGGAGAGACTGCAAGTAAAGAGGGTGGACAAAAGAGTATTCGCACAATTCATAAAGCCAGGCAGTGTAGATCCTACCCCTGTGCATACAGAACTCTTTGGCCACCTCATAAATGAAGCATACGTGGCACCAGGTGAATGGAGATGGTATGGTCACGATTCGGAGCCCGAATTGAGTGAACACTCTGACGAACAACAACAACAACAACAGGAGGAAGTGGACAGTGATGATGGATCGTCTGATGGTGGAGACGAAGAAGGAGGAAATGATGGTGCTGAGGGATCCCACTAAGAAGATAATGAGTCAGATTCTTCTGATTCCGATGATGCACCATCGCAGGTACACCCAAGGAGAACGGTAAAGGTAACCCTACCTGCGTCGTCCTCCAAAAGAAAGCAACAGTATACGAGCCAGACTCTGACTCTGACGCTGCTATAGAAAGACAATGACGAGAAAGCATTCACAAGAACAGGGGCGATAGGCAACAGCCTTCTATCCCCAGTGAGGTGGTGGCTGAGCAGCAAGTACAAGTTTCAGCTGCGAGTTTTGATACAGCCTCCACCCCACCTTCACAGCAACTGTACCATCGGAGGAGGAGGCCAAAGGTGCAACGTGAAGTGGCCGTCACTTCAATCACAGAGGTGATTCCTGTGATAGTGACCCTCCCTACCACAACTGCTCAGGTGGTGGTGACTACTCCAATTCTCACGGAGTCAGTCACCATCACCCCTACCATAACTCCAACAACTCTCATCACATCCTCAATCCCAACCACCACCATTGAGCCTTTAAGTCAACCCTTCAATTATGGAGATTTCACACAAGGGTTTGACTTCGATACCATATTCTCCTCCCCTATTCACAATGCCGAGGCGTCATCATCCAGACATCCTGATCCGAATGATGCAAGGATAGATGTTCTGGAAACCCAAGTTACTGGATTACTGGAGACTATTCGGAAATCAAAGGAAGAGTCTGACGCTCAACAAGCACAGATCAATTCTTTGGTAGACGAAGTTAGAATCCTTCGTAGCCAGAGAACGGGGACTGATGAAAGACTAAAGAACGTCATGGCCTAGAACGAGCTCCTAATCAAGATAAAAGATATGATTCTGGGTCACGGGTCGTCCTTGGAGCTGAGGTTTGATACTCAAAGGAATGAGCATGAGCTGTTGGTTAAACTTATTGCTGATCTGACCAAGAAGCTTGATGCTCAGGGGGAGAAGGAGAAAGAGAAAGAGAAAGAAAAAGAGAAAGAGAAAGAAAAGAGGACTACTGGTGATGAGGCTTGTCATCCTGTCGACTTGACTAAGGATGGCGACAAAGACAAGGATCCCAAAGCCGGTCCTAGTGGAGGTGAGCACCAAGCTTTAGTAATCGTGCCCATCTCTCATGTTCCAATGGCTCAGGGGGAGTCTACTCATCAAGAGGGTGGTAATACCTCTGGTGGTGGTGGTGACAAAGGAAAGTCAGTGGCTGAAATGCTTAAGGACTTATCTGATGATGAGATCCTATATCTAGAGCCTGACTATTCCAAAGAAGCACAGATCGATGCTCTCTTTAATCTAGAAGAAGGAGAGATCGACACTGGTGACGATTGGGATGATGATGATGAGGACGTTGTGATCGAAATTCCCAAGGGTGACGGGGAAGGAGAGTACGAGTTATAAGATGGAGAGATCTTTGAATTTCCATCCTTCGAAGCTCCGCTCGACACAGGTTCAGTCGAGCATGCTGGTAATGTGGAAGCCTCGAATAAAGCCTCCCCATTTGACCCTGCACCTGTGGACCTAGAGGCACCGAAAGAACATATATGCCTTCTACTTCATCAAAGGGTCCAGCTCCTGTCTGGCAAAAGACGTCTATAATAGACAAACACAGAGCAACAGGGATGATCTTTGCTGTAAGGTTCGGGGAGGATAAGCAGTTGTTCGCAATCAAAAGATCTGGCGGGGTTCAATACTTGAAACCCACCAGTGAAGCGTTCAGCTCCTTACCCAAGTACGACCTTGTGAACCTAGCAAACCGAGAGCTGCTGGGTCATTCCAATCACGCAGTGGCGATGGGTTTGTCGGTGGTTCTGCAACGGGAAGCAAGATCTTGGAAATTCGAGATGTTCAAGCCTCAAGTGCCCAATAGAGTCAAGGATGAGTACGCTATACATCCTGTGACTAAGAAGCACTTAAAGAAATTGGTATACAAGCCAGTGCGATGTGAAACTAAGATTCCCCTGAGCAAGTTATCTCAGGATATTCTTGGTGACATGTGGTACTGGTACGTAGATCCAAAGACGGGTGAGGCTGTGATCATGGGGAAGGTACGTGCAGAAAGTGGGAACATAGTGCCAAAGGAACTTATCAGAATATTTGATGAAGTCTGCTTCATCAACTTTTCTGTGAAAGATCTGGAGGCACTAGCAGACAGATATTGTGTCTACCCCGATGAATGGACAAAGCTCCTTGCTTCTAAATATGACACGGTGATTAAGTTCTGCCTTGAATACAAGAAGAAGATGGAAGCTAAAGATCAAGTGCTGTGAAGACTGGATATGTGAAGACTGAAGACTGAAGATTATCCAGAGCTGTTGTCAATGGGGAGTTTGTTGAAGCACTTTCCTGTGACAAACACTCTGGATAGAGTCTTAGTTTGTACTTTCTTGTTTGTAATTATCTTTGTATGTAAGAGTCTTTATGTATTAGTTTATCGAGTTGTATTTACTTTTACATATTGAATGTTGCAAAATTCTCTAAGTGTTTTGCGCACTTGTAAGTGCGCAGGATAAAGCTCTTGCGTACTTAGAAAGTACGCAAGAATACATTTGCGTACTTGTTAAGTGCGCAAGAGCATTTTGCCATGCGCACTTGCTAAGTGCGTAGGCATCAGGTCTTGTATAAATAGGATAGGTTGACAGAAGTTAAGTACATAGCCATAATAGCAAATACGCAAATTGTAATCTTAGTGCTTCTCTCTGTAACCTTCAAGTGTTTATAATACAAAGAACTTTTAAAGTGTTTTCTTTTATCGGTTTACTTTGTTTAGTTTGACTCTCCGCCTAGTCACGGGTATTCCGCACCCGGTCCGACTAGTAGACCAACTTGCATGTGACGATCCGCCACACCCGAGGGACCTACATCCCTGCTTTCACATGGTTGTCGGTTAAAGTAGCAGATAGGCGGATAGCATCTTCGAGTGTTGCGGGATTTCTCCCCAAGACAGTATCCTGAATCTGCCTAGGTAATCCACCAATATACTTCTCAATGCAGCGGGATAAAGGTGTGACCATATGGGGCACAAGGAGACTCAACTCATGCAACCGAGTTGTATAAGCCAGACTCTCACCACTAACTTGGGCAAGATCCCAAAACTCAGCTTCCAGTTTCTTCTCCTCATTCCGAGGGCAGAACTCTTCAGTCATTAGTCTCTTAACCTCATCCCATTGTAAGGCCATTGCTACCTCCATGCCTCTAGTTCTCTTTTCCCCATTCCACCACGTGAGTGCCCGTTTTTGAAAGGCACTTGTGGCATGACGAACACGAAGGTTATCGGGGCAGTCACTATTGAGGAAAGTGCCCTCAATACTTTCGAACCATTGAAGGAGTCCTGTGGCTCCCTCGGTACCATAGAACTTAAGAGGATTACATGAGTTGAAGTGCTTGAAGGTGCATTGTGGTGGGTTGGCACCACCACCACCATTAGCTCCATGGTTACCATTTATGGCCCCATTAGCTTGAGTGAGTTGAGTTACAAGTTGTTCAAGGACAGCGATAATGTCGGTGTTGTTGTTGGTCATGGTAGCACGACGGGGAGGCATTCTACAGATTTGCACAACACAAGAGAAGATGTAAGAACTTATGAAAGTTGCTTGAATTTTAAAAGGGTAAGATAATATATAAAGTAGTCAATCATAGTTTGGATTGTATTCAAATAGTGATAAAATCACTTGAATACTATGACACATTAAGGTTAATTAAACTCATATAATTTTCAAGGAGACATGCTTTAGCCTATAGTTAAACACTCATCCCGGGAATTCCCAGGAAAGCATACGGGTCCCTCGGTTGATTGGGATTTATATGAAATGCTTTCCTAGACAGAAAGCCCAGAATACAGGTGTCACCCTTCAGATTGCACGTGTCCTCAAATAATTAACAAAGTTTAAAAACCTTAACGAGGGAATAAAGAATTTTTATTTTTTTAGATTTAGATCCATGAAGTTTCCACATGCTATGATGATAATGACAGAGAGGTAAGAAGGTTATGAGGCTTATTTTATAGGTAGAGATATTGTTTGTTTAAGTTATTATTTAAGTATAGTCTAACAAGTCTTGAATTTTAACAAGTAAAGCATCAAATTGAAATAATATCTAATCATAGTAAGCATGTAATACATAGCATGTAGCACGTATCACATAATCATGAAGCATGGCATAAGTGGGTGTCCTAAAGTTATAGTCTAGGTCAAGGGTGTCTAATAACCTAATTCCTTATAACCAAGGCTCTGATACCAATATGTCACACCCCAACCGACGGCGGAAACGTCGGGGCGGGACATGTCTGTTCATGAGCACAAGGTTGACTAAATTGAAATATATTAATCATTCAAATTCATTGCAAATGTTTCAAGACAAAACAAAATCAAACCAAGTACATAAAATGAAATACATAATCCTTTATTAAAATTATCTAGGTCCAAAACTTATGTGTAGCAAGTCTTGATCAAAATCACACATTAGCACCTGAAACATGAATAAAATAAGGTCAACTAAAAAAGTTGGTGAGCATACACGGGTTTATACATAAATAGTGTATAGGTGTAAATAATCAATTCTTACATAACATAATAAAATAAGGCATTTGTGGGGAGCAACTATTGTGTAACCAGAGTACAATCAAACCTTTGTAACTAGCATGCAAATTGTGTTGTTGGTAACAATCACCCCAATCTGGGTGAGTTTGTCAGACTCAAAAGATCTATCATTGTTAACCGTCGGCTTGAATAGTTACTGATTGCACATAAATAGCACATAAACAGTTAACACCCCTAGCACTCAAACATAAAGCTCAAATGTTGTATACATGAATGTAAAGAGGATTTGTGTTGGTGTAGTTTGTGTAAATGTAAGCAATTGTGTGTATAGAGTTCATGTTTCACCCCAAAAAGTGTAAAAGTGTAAAAGTGTAGGTCCCTCGGGTGTGGTGGATCGTCACATGCAAGTGGTCTACTAGTCGGACCGGGTGCGGAATACCCGTGACTAGGTGGAGAGTCTAACTGAACAAAGTAAACCGAACACAAGAGTCACAATAATCGTTCTTTGTATTATAAACACTCGACGGTTACAGAGAGAATACAAGCTGCGTACTTAGCAAAACTGAGTTCGTCTGAACAAATGGTTCTGCGTACTTATCTTCTGTCAACCTATCCTATTTATACTGACCTGATGCCTGCGCACTTAAATTACTCCTGCGTACTTAACAAGTACGCATAGGTCTTCCTGCGTACTTGCTAAGTACGCAGGAGCTTTCTCCTACGCACATACAAGTGCGCACAACACTTGGAAGAAATCAACAACACATTATGTAAAAGTAAATACAACTCGATAAACTATTACATAATGACTCTTACATACAAAGACAAAATACAGACATTAGACATACAAACCTAGACTCTATCCAGAGTGTTGTCACATGAAAGTGCATCAACAAACTCCCCCTTGACAACAGCTCGGGATCTTCATCGTCTTCAGTCTTCAATCTTCAGTCTTCACAGCACTGCTTCCTTAGCTTCCATCTTCTTTTTGTAATCAAGACAGAACTTGATTAACTTGTCGTATTTGGCCGAGAGAAGCTTTGTCCATTCGTCAGTGTGGATCACTTCCTTTGGCACTATGTTTCCACTATCTGACTTACCTTTACCCATGATCACAGCCTCGCCCGTTTTTGGATCAACGTACCAGTACCACATGTCACCAAGAATATCCTGAGGTAACTTGCTCAGGGGAATCTTAGTTTCACATCGCACTGGCTTGTATACCAATCTCTTTAACGGCTTCTTAGTCACAGGATGCACTGCATGCTTATCCTTGACTCTTCTGGGCACCTGAGGCTTGAGATATTCATACTTTCCCGATCTTGCTTCACGCTGTAGTATACTCCACAAACCCATTGCTACTGCATGATTCGAATGATTTAGCAGGTCGCGGTTTGCAAGGTTAACTAGGTCGTACCTGGGCAAAGAGTTGAACGCCTCACTGGTTGGTTTCAAGTATTGAACCCCTCTAGATCTTTTGATGGCGAACAACTGCTTGTCCTCCTCAAACCTGACAGCTAAGATCATACCTGTCGCTCCATACTTGTCTTTGATAGACGTCTTTTGCCACACTGGAGCTGTACCCTTTGTAGATGCAGAAGGCATGTCTTTCTCTTTTTGTGCCTCGGGGTCCACAGGTATAGGGTCGACCGGGGGGGCATCAGTTGTAGCTTCAACATTACTTGATGTATCAACTGAGCCTGTGTCTGTTTCGAGCAGAGATTCGAGCGATGGTATTTCAAAGATCTCACCATCCTCTAACTCATACTCTAGTTCCCCGTCGCCCTTGGGAATCTCTATCACCACATCATCGTCATCATCGTTCCAATCATCACCAGAGTCGATCTCTCCATCTTCCAGATTAAGGAGAGCATCGATCTGTGCTTCTTTAGAATAGTCAGGCTCGAGACATAGAATCTCGTCAGCCACTGACTTCCCTTTATCACCGCCACCACCACCTCCTGAGGTATCACCACCCTCTTGCGTAGTAGACTCCCCCTCAGCCATTGACGTAGTAGAGATGGGCACAATTGCCGAAGGTTGGTGCTCACCTCCACTAGGACCGACTTCAGGATCCTTGTCTTTGTCATCATCCTTAGTCAAATCGACTGGATGACAACCCTCTGCACCGGTGGATTTTTCTTTTTCCTTCTCCCCCTGAGCACCTAGCTTCTCGGTCAGTTCTGCAATCAATTTGACCATAGTAGCGTGCTCCTGCCTTTGAGCATCTAGCCTTAGCTAAATTGAAGTTCTGTGGGCCAGAATCATTTCATTCGTCTTCATTAATAGTTCATTCTGCGCCATCACATTCTTCAGCCGTTCATCAGTCCCCGTTCTCTGGCTACGCAGAATCCTAACTTCATCTGCCAGAGAGTTTATCTGTGCTTGTTAAGCATCAGACTCCTCCTTTGACGTTTGAATAGTCTTCAACAAAGCTGTAACTTGGGTTTCTAGAACAGTGATCCTTGCATCAGTTTGATCAGACTACCTAGATGATGAGGCTTCGGCGTTGTGGATGGGGGAAGAGAAGATTGTGTCAAAGTCGAACCCCTGTGAGAAGTCACCATAATTAAAGGGTTGACCTGACGGCTCTTTGGTGGGTGTTGGGGTTGGGGATGGTATGATGTGAGTGGGTGTTATGGTTGGGGTGATGGTGACTGACTCCGTGAGAAGTGGAGCAGTCACCGTCACCTGGACGGTTGGAATAGGGAGGGTCACCGTCACAGGAATCACCTCTGTGACCGCCGTGACCGCCACATCTGCTTGTACCAGTGGCCTTCTCCTCCTACTAAACAGTTGCCGTGCTGGCGTGGTAGATTCTGACTCTGGACGGGCAGCTTCAACTTGTACTGGCTGCACAATCGGAATCTCTTCAACCCTGGGGATAGCAACCTCTTGCCTATCTCCCCTTTTCTTGTTGGCTTTCTCTCGCCTTCGTCTTTGTAGAGCAGCGTCAGAGTCGGAAGCCGGCTCATATTCGCTGCTCAAGCTTTGTCGTTTTCTTTTTGAAGATGACTCAGGCAGGGTTACTTGTGCCGACCTTCTCGGATGTGCCTGTGATGGTGCGTCATCGGAATCAGAAGAATCTGATTCTGTTGCCTCCGAATCGGATTCCTCCGCACCACCAACACCACCTTCATCATCACCCTCATCATTACCTTCATCATCCTCATTCTCTTCATCTTGTTCTTCATCAGAGTGATCACTAATCTCTGGTCCCGAGTTGGGACTATACCAGTTCCAGTCCTCCGGAGCGACGTATGCTTCATTAATCAGGTGGCCGAAGAGTTCAGTATGCTCAGGGGTAGGTTCTACAATGCCTGGCTTTAGAAACTGTGCAAAGACTCTCTTGGCCACCCTTTTCACTTGCAGTCTCTCCCCGATAGCACGCAGGTTTGGCAACGCATCATCGATCAAAAGTTGCACAAACCTCGGGTATAAAAGGAACCTAAATCTCTCAGCTGTATTTATCTGGTCATTAATTGCTTTGAAAATAAAGCGTGAGAAGTTGTAGCCCCGATTGAGAGACAAGCCCACCATGGCTGCTGCAAGGTCATGACCCATCGCATCTTTCCCTGCTTTCATGGATGAGATGCACATGATCATGATGTGGGCAAAATAACGCCATTGATCTAATACCCACATTTTCTTGTAAGAAGCATAGTCCCTTTCCCCGACATATCCCATTCTCTGCCTCCAACACCCATCCACGTAGTAATCTGGATAGGATGTCGGGTCAGTGGCAAGGTCTCTGAACTGCAGTACTCGTCTGATTGTATCTTCAGAGATTGCAATAGCCCGACCATCAACAGTAGAACTTATGACATTAGGGGATACTGTGCAATCGTGCTCTGCAGTCTCCCAGAATTGTTCTAAGTATAGTCTTGAGACTGTTGGATTAGCCGAGATTGCATAACTTATTTTAGATCTGTTCAGAAAGTCCACAATCTCTCTATATTGTAAGGCTGCCCCTTTCCATTCTGGTTCAGTGTGCGCCAACAGATTGAATTCGTCAGTGAATGCACGAGCCATTATCTGCAAACACACACAGAAAATATAATCAGAACAATTTATAACAATGGAAATAGACACACATGACATAGAATAGTAGTTACACTTTGAAAAAAAATTTCAGACTTAGAAAATTTTCTAAGTGTTGGTCCTGCGCACTTAGCAAGTGCGCATGATTTTACTCTTGCGTACTTAACAAGTACGCAGGAATTACTTCTTGCGTACTTGCTAAGTGCGTAAGAACAACCCTTAGCAAAAATTTCAAAGATTTAAATTCGTTCAAAATGCGGGTTGATTAGGTAGCCACTAGGTCGGAATCAGGGATTCTAACCTATGGTACCATTATCAACACCATTAACCACTAAATCACGATCAAATTTTGACCTAGGTCGTCGAACGACCCACTGACGGTTCGTCTTCAACCCGTCGGATCAAACGATGACCAAAGGGAAAATGTATGATCGATTAGGCAATCTAATAACTTGTAGTGACATTAGTTACCCAAACAACCCATTTGACCCCAAAAATTTGACGGATTTAACCTAAAAATTCTAAGTCAAAAATCGGTCCAAAAATCACGAATCTATGGATGGAATCGGCCTAGATTCTCACCAAAGAGATGAAATACGAAGATGATAATGTGGATGGGATGAAAAACGGGTTTGAACACACTCGATTTTGAGAGAAAAATCACAGGGGGGAAAAAATTTGGTTTGAATGAGTAAACCTGAAAATTTTCTAAGTGTCAGCTTTATACCCCACTGATATTGTTCGTGCGTACTTGCTAAGTGCGCACGAATTAACTCTTGCGTACTTAACAAGTACGCAGGAATTAACTCTTGCGTACTTGCTAAGTGCGCAAGTCTTACTTCGTGCGTACTTGACAAGTGCGCAGAAACTTTAAGTGCGCAATTTTCAACTCAGAATTATGAAGATTTTCAAGTCAAATAACGAACAAGATAAAAATATTCAATCGGGAGGATTCAAATACAATTCATGAAGGTTAAACATAAAATATTTTTTGCCTTTTTCTGAATTAAACTTAAACAATGCATAAACTTAAAATCTTTTTGTTCTTTTTTAGATAGAAATATACAAGTATTCACACAAGCTATTTTTGATCAAAGACACGAGCAGAGGATCATAGCAGGCTAATTTTTAGCAAAAACGATACAATATAAACATCAAAGAATATGGGATCATGTCATGTATTACTCTTTATTCTTACGTAATAAGCACATAAACAAGTAATTCAAGTTGACAATATTATAAGATTTGAAACTATACGCATCTTTGTATCATGTTCTTGTGTATTAAGTTATTAATTATAAAATATACAACGTGTACCCCACTTAAATGCTATGATATTTTGCACTATCTCAAGGCATCTAAGATTTTTCCAATGATATTCTTAATTTTCAGAATGAAGTTACATCAATTAGCACAGAAAAATCAAGCAGAATCCATAAGGATTATCAAGAATCATAAGATTCAGAATCGAGTGATTCAATTGTCTTGGTTTCATGTGATTTTCTTCTTTGAATATCGGTATGATGATTCGGGATAATGAACATGGTGTTTGATTATAAGGTAACGGGAACCAACTTTTATCTGGATTTGATTTCAATGAACCAGGAATGATTCAAGGGTGAATACATGCTCAACAGTTGATGTAGAGACATGTCTTGATTCAATCTCTCCTTGCATACTTGTGAGTATGGGCAGTGAGATGAACCGCATTAATTGTGCTAACAACATAACCCGAAACTGATCTCAAAAGAAAATTATTGCCAAAATCTAACATCCTTTATCTGATAATGATCTTTTCTATTCTTTTACACACACACACTTGCAAACATGGGTTCAAATCATAGTTGTAATTTAGATTTTGTTTCCACACTACTAGTGATTCAAAGACGCATACAGCCTGCTGACAATTCAAATTACTTGTAAGTAAACAGATTAAAAACATAATAATTTAAACAATTAAGTAAACATGACGCAATCATTTCCCATATGAGCAGTCTATGATGGTTAGATCATTTCAGATGTACTATCATTTCCTCGTTTCTCAAGTGAACTTTTGAAATTTTCTCCATTTTCTTTTTTTTTTTTAATTTTTGTAAAGTATTTTAAACTAACAGAACTATACAGAAAAATTTAAAAGAAATAAAATTTAACTTCCATGACTTGAATTGATTTAAGAAAATTAATTTTTCACTCGGGATTGAACATTCCTATCAAGTTGACAAGATGCTCAAAACGGGACCGATCAAATGCCTTTGTGAAAAGGTCAGCAAGATTGTCATCCGTGTGAATCTTTACAAGTTCAATTAAATGCTTTTCAGCACAATCACGGATGAAATGATGGCGAATTTCAATATGCTTAGTTTTCGAATGTTTCACCGGGTTATTTGTGATGGACATGGTGGCATTGTTATCAATGAATAAAGGAGTTCCAGTGAAGTTCAAGCCGTAGTCTCGCAATTGCTGCTGAATCCACAATATCTGAGAACAACCGCTAGCTGCAGCAATGTATTCTGCTTCACAAGTTGAGACAGAAACCGTTGACTGCTTCTTGCACTGCCAGGAGACCAGTCTGTCTCCCAAGAATTGACATCCGCCAGAAGTTGACTTTCTATCAAGGTTACAACCGCCATAATCTGAATCAGTGTAGGCTTTGAAGTCGAATGACTGCTGCTTGGAGTACCAAAGACCCAATCGGGTTTCCCTTTCAGGTATCTGAAAATCCTCTTCACAGCTATCATATGTGACTCCTTCGGTTGAGACTGAAACCTTGAGCACAAGCATACAGCAAACATAATATCGGGTCTTGAAGCTGTGAGATACATAAGTGATCCGATCATCCCACGGTACAACCTGCTGTCTACATCCTTCCCATCTTTATCAGGATGCAAACCATGATTGACTGGGATTGGTGTGCCATAAGTAGTGCTATCACTCATCTTGTATTTTGATAAGATGTCCTGCACGTACTTAGTTTGATGTAGATAAATGCCATCCTCTCTTTGACTGACTTGCAGACCCAAGAAGAATGACAGTTCACCCATATTGCTCATTTCAAACTTGGACTTCATCACCTTTTTGAAATCCCTACACATCCCTTCATTGGTCGACCCAAAAATGATGTCGTCGACATATACTTGCACAAGAAGAATGTCACCTCCTGCTTTCCTTATGAAGAGAGTCGAGTCAATCTGCCCACGGTCGAAACCATTAAAAAGTAAATGCTTTGATAGTGTCTCATACCATGCCCTCGGTGCTTGATGAAGACCATAAAGGGCTTTGTCGAGCTTGTACACTTTATTGATATTATGCGGATCTTCAAAACCGGGAGGTTGAGTGACATAGACTTCTTCATGAACTTTACCATAAAGGAAAGCACTCTTCACATCAAGTTGGTAGACCTTGAAGCCGACATATGTGGCATAAGCCAAGAACAGTCGAATGGCCTCAATTCTAGCAACTGGGGCATATACTTCTGTGTAATCCAAGCCCTCTTGTTGATAAAAACCCTGAACAACCAATCTTGCCTTGTTCTTCACAACTACATGACGATCATCCGTCTTGCATTTGAACACCCATCTGGTTCCAATTGGCTGAAAGCCTTTTGGCAAGTCAACCAAATCCCATACATGCAGCTTTTGGAATTGGGACAATTCATCTTGCATCGCCTCAATCCAGCAGTTGTCAGTGAGAGCCTCCTTCACATTCTTCGGCTCTATCTGGGACACGAATGCAGCATGCAGACATGTTTCCATAACACCAGTGTCAAATATCTCTGTGTAAAGACTGGTGTTCTCAGTGATGGTTCTATGACGAGTCTAAACACCGGCATAAGGATCACCAATAATGTTGTCGATTGGATGATTCCTATGCACTCTCGTCTCCGGTACAATTGGTTCTTGAATTTCTGGATCTAGATTTGTGCTCAACTCCCCCATTTCCTGTGTTTCAGCAGAAGAAGATTCAATGTTAATTGGATCAGCTGGAGCTTCATTTCCTACAGTTGTGTTAGGATTGGCTTGAGCGTCATCTCCAACAACATGAACACTTTCACTGTTATCACTGTGATGAGTTCCAGATGCAGATGTAGCATTGGAATCAGGAGTTATAATTGGTACAGTAGCACGAGTAGAAAAACTGCCGCCATTCAATAGATTATAAACATTTTCGGCGTCTTCTGCAGATAGCTCAGGAAGATTGAAAGACTTGAATAGCGCATCATAATCAAAACCCCAAGCTGGACCTTTTGGTTCTGGTGGAATGCTGTGTTTACTACAATCCACTTCGAACCATTCCTCGACAGTACGAGTTCCTATGTTGTACACTCTCTTGCAGGGCGAATTGGCAACATATCCTAAGAAGATGCCTTCCACCGCTTTCGCATGAAATTTAGATTGACGGTCTTTATACTGTAGCAACAAGGAACAAGGACTACCAGAAGGAACTAGGTAATCAAGATTGGGAAGTCGATTGTTGATCAACTCATAACAAGTCTTGTTGTGTCTTTTCACCACCAAAACTCTGTTTAAGACGTGACAAGCTGTATTTACTGCTTCTGCCCAGAAAGTGACAGGAAGCTTTGCATCTGACAGCATAGTCCTTGTAGTCTCAATCAGTGTTCTGTTCTTCCGTTCAGCAACTCCATTCTGCTGAGGCATGTACGGCGCGCTGAATTCATGACGGATCCCTTTCTTGAGACAGAAAAGTTCCATCAAATTATTCTTGAACTCAGTTCCGTTGTCACTCCTTATTCTTCTAACTTTCAGCTTGCAAAGAGATTCCAAGCTCAGGATCAAGTATTGAAGAATATCAGCAGTCTCATCTTTTGTACCTAAAAAATGCACCCAAGAAAAACGTGAGAAATCATCAGTTACAACTAGACAGAACGACTTACTTCCAATACTCCTGATACTTATGGGTCCAAACAGATCCATGTGTAATAGCTCCAAAGGGGTATCAATAGAGTTTTGGAGCTTGGGCTTGTGAGACTTCCGTTGCTGTTTGCCCTTTTTACAAGGCATACAGTCATCTGCAATGGTAAATCTCAGCTTAGGAACCCCGGTTACCAAACCGTTTCGGACAAGATGATTCATTTTATGATAAGAAATATGTCCGAGTTTCCTATGCCACAAGATGGAGTCAAGCTCTGTGCTTTTGTAAGCAAACAAGTAGCAACTGATGAGGTGGTTTTTGCCACGCTCATATCAATCTGATAAGTGTCGTTTGTTCTTGGTGCTCTCATCAGAATCCAGTCATCAGGAACTTTGAAACCGGGTTTGAGAATCTGACATTCTGACTTGTCAAACATCACTGAGTACTCCTTGTCAAACATTTGTGAGACACTCAACAGGTTATGCTTCAGCTGCTCGCAGAAGTTGACATTGTCAAAGCTAACACAACCGTTCGAAACCACGCCTTGACACGTGATACTGCCGCCTTTTTCTCCGGCAAAGGCCACATAGCCGCCTCTAAATGGTTTAACGTCTTGAAGCAAGGCCATGTTTCCTATCATGTGCCGGGAGCATCCACTATCTACATACCAGCGGTTAGAGATAGTACCCTTCGGACGTCCCTGCACGAGTAACAAAAGAATTAGTTAGATTTGGAGACCCAAGCCATTGTGGTCTTGGGTCGTCCATCCTTCTCAAAATAAACTACTTCTTTCAACTCACAGTCATGATGACTGTCCAAAATTGGTGAATCTTTGGAGGAATTGGGAACAGGAGATTGAGAATCTTTAACTTTCTTGTTCCAGGATCTCTTTTGAATCTTAACCAGAACAGGAGACTTTGGTTCAATCACAGCCGGTGAACTTGTGGAAGCTTCACTTGATTGAGCTTTAGTCAGCTGTTCCAGCTTTCTCAACCTCTTATTCCTTCTTCTTCTCTGTGGATTAGAGAGTCTAGCCACATGTTTCTCACCAGTGCGTGTACTACCAGATGTAGACACACGAGGTACAGCATGTTGCTTTATCTTTCTTACAACAGATAGCTTGGCCTCAGATTTGATCTTTGGCTTAGCTATCGGTTGCACTGGTGGTTTCACCACATTTTGCTTTGGTCTGATAGGAGCTTTCACTACTGGCGACTTAGGGATAACAGCTGGTCGTGAAACAACATGCCGTTTCCCTGGGTTCTTAGAATGACAGTTCACAACAATGTGACCAACCAAGCCACAGTGAAAGCAATTCCTCTTGTCAACATAAGTTCTCATGTAAGGCTCTTTAGTTCTGGCCTTAGAAAACTCACCATTGTGAGAAGGAAGATTTGGTTTATGAACAGAAGTTTGAACTTTTACAGTTTGATGTTTGGGGGTATAATACTTTTGCAAATTCTCTTTGTAACCCAGCCCATAATGAGTTGAAAAAGCCTCTTTCTTAGCTTGGTTAATATTTTTAAAACCCCCGTAAAGCATTCCCTTAAGTTTATCATTTGTTTCAATGGTATCAGGTTCAGTTAAAATGTAATTATCACCATTAGTGATAATGTTTTTCTGGACTTTCTGTTCAGTCAACAACTCCTCAGAAACTACTCCTTCAGGGCAAGTGTTAACCGACCCATCCTCAGAAGCAGTAACATACTCCTCACTAGATGTGGAGTTAGCCTTACTTGAGGATTCATCCTTTTTAGGGGAATCATCCTTATCAGAGGGCTCATCTAGACAAGTGAGATCAATGTCTATCAAGCTATTGACAAACTGCCCACTTATTGGTGGAGGAATGGCATTGGTACCAAGTCCTAGGCCATTCATTTTTCTCACCACGGATTCGTAGTGTTCCACCACGAAGCGAGAGTTTTTCAATTTCTCGTTAGTGCATTTGAGCTGCAAGATCTCATTTTGCAGTTTGTTAATTTCATTGTTCTTCTTTTCCAAAGCCCTATACGCAATGTCCAAATGAACCTGTTGGTCGATTATTTTTAAAGAATAGTCTTGTTTTTCTTTCTGTAGCATTTCAACTGATTCTTTAAAACGTGATTCACTCGTTTTGTAATTTTTAGCTGCCAACTTTAGGGGTTCGATTATGTCTTGGAGATTAGAAATTTCATTTTTTAGCCCTAGACATTTAGAACAAGAAATAACAGAGAAAGGGTTAGAATCTACCTTAGATGATGAACTTTGTCCTTCTCCAATTGCCATGAGAGCGACAGCAGTGGTAGACTCCTTTTCATCAGCTACAGAAGCTTCCTCTTCTTCAGATTCAGAAGATTCCTCTTCTTCAGCTTCCTTCCTCTCGGCCTCCTTCCTCTCGGCCTCCATCAGCTCCATGATTTCTGCCATGAGACCAACCTGTGCTTGAGCAATGATGGCGTCTTCTAGATGCACACCCCAATCAAAATTTTCGTCATTCTGTGCGACCAGTGCATTGGACTGATTACTTTGGGTATGATTGTGGTGGCTTTGGTTGTTTTGGCCATGGCTGTTTCCCTGGCTAGGTCTGGTAAAACCAGAGGCCGGTGCTCTGTCCTTTTGACATTCACGAGCAAAGTGTCCATAGTTTTGACACTTGTAGCACTTGGCCTTGGATTTTTCAAATCCAACCTTGGCATTAGAATGCCCGCCAATATACTTTCTTCCTGTTCTGTTCAGGAAACGCTTGGCCCTCCTCAGTAACATGGCCATATTCCACTGAATATCCATGTCTTCAATATCATCAGGATCCACTTGATTGAAGTCCTCTTCAATAGTCTCAGGATCCGTTAGCTTTCCACCAATGAAATTCTCATATGCCAGCATGCAAGATGAGAATAGTGCTACATGATCTTCAGCTATCTTGGCAATAGCTGACTGGTTGGCTGAGCACGTATTCTGAGGAGTCTTTGAGTTTTGTTGATGAGATCCAAACCCTGATCCTGATGCATAACATGCATGACCACCACAACCATTAGAGTGGTCTTCTTCAATGGATTTCCCATTAAAGAGTGCAATCCCAGAGCCGGAAGACATTGAAGTGGAAGTCGTCCCGTGATACATGGAAGGGTCCTGTATCTGAGGTCTTCCAGAATTCTCCCTTTTTATAAGATTCATGTTATGAGCCTGAATCTTACCGACTGCCTCATCTACTGTCATCTCGTAGAACTTTGAACTTTCCCTCATCAGGGTTGTATACATCTCATATCTCGGTGGCAGAGCATCCAAAAACTTTTCCACCATTTCCTCTTCTGGATATTTAAGCTCAAACGATTTCAACTCCGTTTGTAGGTGATAGAATCTAGAGATAAGATCATCTAAAGATTCATTTTCTATAAATCTGAAGCACTCGTATTGCTTCCGGTGCAGATCCTTCTTGCTTTTCTTGATGTCACTATTTCCTTCGAATCTTTTCTGTAAAGCTTTCCAAAGATCCTTAGAAGATTCATATCCTCGGAAACTGTGGAACAAATCCCGAGTTAATGACATAGTGATTGAACCCAATGCCTTCTTCTCTCGATCATAATTTTTTTTTTCTTCTGCATTCAGCTTAGAGATAGGCTTAGGTACGTTTTCATCAAGATACAAGTGGGTGGGATGCTTATATCCCTCAAGAATAGGTATCCATAACGATGAATCGGTGTATGAAATATAGTGCTCAAAACAGGCTTTCCAATTGAAATAATCGTTTACATTGAGCAACTTTGGAGGTTTCTGTGGAGTACCGATTTCATTATCATAATTTAACATACTACTAAGGTTCTGAAGGTTTGACATGGTGAAAACTTGGTCAAAAATCAGAAAAGTCAGTAGCTATTGCGCACTTAGGATTGGCCTTGCGCACTTATGAATGGTCTTGCGTATTTAATATTTGCCCTTGCGTACTTGTAAGTACGCATGAGTAAATTGTTAAGTACGCAGGATAAGTCTTAAGTTCGCAGTTCAGTCTTGCGCACTTGTAAGTACGCAGGAGATAACTCTTGCGTATTTAGCAAGTTCGCAGAAAACTGTACTTTTTGCCAAAAATGGTAAGTACGCAGGACACCTTTTCAGCAACTCTCACCAAACTTTTTCGGTGACCTGAAACTCGTCGGAGTTGGTAAAAAATGGTCTGATGATCAATGCAATTGAGCCAAAGGGTCAGAAACAAGTTTCTAACCAACCTATGATGCTCAAAACACACAAATACACAACAAAAATCTGTTTTTGAGAGATTTTTGCTTCTAAAAAAGTGCTCAAGAGCTACCCCTTTTTTATCACAAAAATCAACAAAATAACCTCTCTTTGCTTGTAAAACTCAGTAAAAACGTCTCCAAACTCACTTACAACACTCGAATTCAAGAGCAATGCTCTGATACCACTTGTAGGTCCCTCGGGTGTGGTGGATCGTCACATGCAAGTGGTCTACTAGTCGAACCGGGTGCGGAATACCCGTGACTAGGTGGAGAGTCTAACTGAACAAAGTAAACCGAACACAAGAGTCACAATAATCGTTCTTTGTATTATAAACACTCGACGGTTACAGAGAATACAAGCTGCGTACTTAGCAAAACTGAGTTCGTCTGAACAAATGGTTCTGCGTACTTATCTTCTGTCAACCTATCCTATTTATACTGACCTGATGCCTGCGCACTTAGTAAGTGCGCATGACCAATTACTCATGCGTACTTAACAAGTACGCATAGGTCTTCCTGCGTACTTGCTAAGTACGCACGAGCTTTCTCATGCGCACATACAAGTGCGCACAACACTTGGAAGAAATCAACAACACATTATGTAAAAGTAAATACAACTCGATAAACTATTACATAATGACTCTTACATACAAAGACAAAATACAGACATTAGACATACAAACCTAGACTCTATCCAGAGTGTTGTCACAGGAAAGTGCATCAACAAAAAGAGTAAAAGGGGCTATGTAATACTCACCTGAATCAAATGTGTAGCTAATACGAGACTCTAGGTAGCAAAATGATCCTTGAAACGCACAACGTTAACCTAAAGTGTATTGCGTGTGATCATGAATTAATAGAATGTCTAAATTAAAGTCTAGGGTTTCAATGGATGTGAGTATAGGGAATTGTATAATGAGTTCGTGTCGAATTATGGAAAAGGATTGTGTAGGTGTTGTATAAAATGAAAATAATTTGAAATGTATAGTTTTAAAATATTTTTAAATTAGGGTTTGGATTTGAATAACTAAATCAAATAATTACCGTTTATTTATTCTAGTTACAAAATAATGTAGTTATTCGGTTTATTTAAGTATAGCCTAAATAACCAATTTTTTGTTTAAATATAAATAAATAATTGTTACCTTATTTATTTATTTATAAAGGTATGTAACTTATTTATTTACTTATAAAAATAGCGGACGTATTATATTAAATATGAATTAAATAAATAATTTTTACTCTATTTATTAATTTATAAAGATGCGTAAATATGAAGTTGTGTAAATATTATTTATGTATAGAGTTTAATGATAAATATACTTTTAACGTTGAAGGTTATAATAAATAAATTTTTATTTATTTATTTATCATTTAGAAATAAGTATTAGTTTGTTTTAAATAAAGGTAATATTTTATAAATTTTATAAAATAAATTTTTTTATTTGAATATTTAGATTCTTATATTAAATCTTTAATGCACAATTAGTTTTTGTTATAATTTCAAAATAAAATGAATTCATATTGAAAATTTATAAATCTGGTTTTATTGTGTTAAAATAAAGTTTAAATTTTATAAAACTTTGTATAAAGTGTTTATAAAATTGTTCCCAAATTTTATAAATAATTTACTCAAAATAAATACAAAATTTTAATTGAGTATTCAATACATAATTTTATAAAAGTAGGGATTTTTATGTAAAAGTTGTAAAACTGGTTTCAATCTGTTCTAATATTTGTAAAGTTTATAAAAATAATTTTTTTTTATAATTTTCGGAGCTTTAAAACTGATTTAAAAAAATAATGTAGACCACTCGGTTCGAACCCGGGTGGTTTCTGTATGGTTAGTGTGCAAAGACCACTAGACCGGGGGGCACTCCCATGTAATAGAATGGTTCCTAAATGTATTAACATGGGTCTACATGAGAACCGGGTTTGGGTTTGAGGTTTTCGCAAAAAGGTCCGGTGTTTGTGGGTTTCGAACCCACGCCACCTGGTTCGGCGGCGCAGTGAGTTACCGGCCGGACCAGGTGGTTTCGCTGATTGAATACGGATTCTAAATAATTAAAAACACGATATTAAAACAAACCAGAATTCAAATGCGATCCAACCCACCATGAACCCTAGCCCCAATCGGTCTCGATATGTTCTGTGGACACGAATTGGTAAGGGGCTATTGATGTGCACTAAAAAACGAACCGAATGATGTAAGAACTTACTTGATTGGTTTGGGTACGAATGAAGACGGCTATAATTTTGTTACGGCTGTTCTTGATAGTCGACAGGCGTCTAGAAGTGGAATGCGGATTAAACAGAGGTTGGGGGAGTTTGTGTGGAGGTATACGCGAGTGAGAGAGAGGTTTAATTTGATTAATTTTGTGTGTAATAACCGATTCAATTTTAGTTTTGTCCACAATGGTTACGGGCGACTGATTACGCGTTAATCCATCGATTTGGGAATGAATTGGGTATGATAATGGTCCAGGTACACTCGGGGTTGACTGGCGAGTGAATCGCGGGATTTGGACGCGTTATTTCCTTGAATTAAATGTGGATTGACACGGATTTTGACTATCCAAAGTCAAATCCGTTCGAAATTTGAATATGCCGCTTAATCGATTGACATGAAATGTTACTTGGGCCGAGATTGGGTAAATTTTTGTTTGGGTAATCACGAGTAGTCCAAACCACCCCGAAATCGTCGAAGGCAGCCTTGGATTATCACGAATTTGGCCACTTTGACTTTTGAAAGTCAATTGAGTCAAAGGAAGGTCAAAATTGAGGTTTCAAAGTCAAAATTTGAGAGTGTGGGGTTTAAATTAAGGTTCAAATGTTTTAGGGATCAAGCAAACGAGTAATTCATTGTTAATTGGATAAAAGTATATATGTGAGTATGTATTTGTTTGACATTTACATAAATATATCCATATATAAAGGATTCTAATAATGTATACTCGTGTAAAACTCGTGAATTTGCATTGAAACCTAGTGTTTAGTTGTTGGTACGAATAGAATAAACCAGTGTACTAGATTTTGGAATTGAAATGTGTTACATTGAATTGAAAATAAAGATAGTAAAATCAGAAATGTTACAACCCTTTTCTTTGACATCCTTTTGAATAACATGGGCTAAGAAGGCCACGTACTTCTTTCGTATGTACTTTTAAGCAGTAGTGCATGGTATTAACTTGAGTCCTTTGCAAGGCTTTTCACCAAAGACTCTTAACGTTTCTCCCGACGATAGAGGTATTCGGATGCACTTCTCTAAACAGATGACTTCGGCATGGTGATTCGACAGCCAATCCATGCCTATGATGATATCACAACTTCCTAGTGGCATTGGCACAAGGTTGATTGGAAATGTATGATCATTAAGTTCTAGAGAGCAGTCATGGATAATGGAGTCTATTGTAGGAGAGTCACCATTTGCTACTTCGACGGTGAAGGTTTTCTCTAATTTGGATCGTGTTTTTGTAAGTGAGGGTTCAAAGTTAAGTGACCCAAAACTTTTATCTGCACCGGTATCAAATAAAATGGAGGCATATTGACTATTAACAAGGAACGTACCGTTGACCACATCATTGTTGGCCTAGGCTTCATTGGCGTTCATGTTGAAAGCATGCCCACAAGCTCCGCCTTGTTTAGCATTGATGAACTTCGGGCACTGGTCACGGGAAAGATTCGGGTTGCCACATTCATAACAAACACGCCCGTTTGCAATAGCTGGGACACTTTGACTAGCCACTTGTTGGTTGATTCGGGTTGGTGGGTTGACTTGCCCTACAAGTACCTTGGCTCTACAAACATTGACCATATGGCCATATTTCCCAAAGTGGGTGCAAAGGCGACAGGGAATGTTTTGGAGGTGGTGTTAATTGCATGTGGCACATAGTGGGTAGATCCCAACACATGGCTTCTTGACTGGTGCTTGAGCCATGGGAGCAACTTGGTTAACAGGGATAGCAGGAGTGACCACAACATAGTTTTTAGCCTTTCTTTTCTTATTATTGTGGTAGGGTTCAGCTTTAGCTTCTTTGATAGGTGCAGAGGGTGTTGTGGTGTCGGGAGTTTTCTTGGTGCCCTTTCTAGTCAAGGTCTCTGCCTTCACATGATTGTCGGTCAAAGTAGCAGATAACCGGATAGAATCTTCGGGCGTTGCGGGATTTCTCCCTAAGACAGTATCCTGAATCTGCCTAGGTAATCCACCAATGTACTTCTCCATGCAGCGGGATAAATGTGTGACCATATGGGGCACAAGGAGACTCATTTCATGAAACCGGGTTGTATAAGCCAGACTTTCACCACTGACTTGGGTAAGATCCCAAAACTCAGCTTACAACTTCCTCACCTCATTCCAAGGACAGAACTCTTCGGTCATTAGTCTCTTAACCTCATCCCATGGTAAGGCCATTGCTGCCTCCATGCCTCTAGTTCTTCTTTCCCCATTCCACCACGTGAGTGTCAGTTTTTGGAAGACACTTGTGGCATGCCGAACACGAAGGTTATCGGGGCAGTCACTATTAAGGAAGGTGCCCTCAATACTTTCGAACCATTGAAGGAGTCCTGTGGCTCCCTCGGTACCATAGAACTTAAGAGGATTACACGAATTGAAGTGCTTGAAGGTGCATTATGGTGGGTTGGCACCACCACCACCATTAGTTCCATGGGTACCATTAATGGCTCCATTAGCTGGGGTGAGTTGAGTTACAAGTTGTGCAAGGATAGCAGCAATGTCGGTGTTGTCATTGGTCACGGTAGCACGACGGGGAGGCATTCTACAGATTTGCACAAGACAAGAAACGATGTAAGAACTTATGAAATTTGATTGAAATTAAACAGGGTAAAATATTAAATAAAATAGTTAAGCATAGTTTGGATTATACTCGAATAGTGACATAATCACTTGAATACTATGACATATTAAGGTTAATTAAACTCATATAACTTTCAAAGAGACATGCTATAGCCTATAAGTAAACACTCATCCCAAGAATTTCTAAGAAAGCATATGGGTCCCTCGGTTGATTGGGATTTATACGAAATGCTTTCCTAGACAGAAAACCTAGAATACAGGTGTCACCCTGTTAGGACATGTTTTGTAACTGTTGATAAAATTCTGTGTAAGTTCATAGAGAGGCGAAGTTAACTAGTTCGCCTGGTTTATCAGAGGCGAACTTGTTAAGTTTGCTTAGTCTATCTGAGGCGAACTTGTTAAGTGCTTAGCCTATTAGAGGCGAACTTAATAACTTCGCCTAAGCATCTTTTAGGCGAACTTGTTAAGTTCGCCTGGTGCAGAACTGGTGCTTATAAATAGATAGTTTACAGAGTCTATTAGATTAGATATCAGAGTAGTAGACTTGAGAGAGACACGATATCAGGAGGAACTGATTAGAGACAGAATTATTGTAAACTGATATTGTGGTGGAAATACGAAGAGTTTATTTACACCGTTGTTGTTGATTGAGTTACACGAGTACGTTCATCATGGATTCCGCACGTTATCACCGTGTCAAACCGCAAGTTTAGAGATCCGTCACGCACCGAATTAGGGACCTTCAAGTGGTATCAGAGCTTTTGCTCTTGATTAGCAGAAGATTCGTGGTGTTTTCGTGTCCAATCAACATCAAATTTTAGAGATTTTGAAGATTTTTCATTTTTTTTGTGTTCTTGATAAAAATGGAATATTTTTTATCATTTTGGATTGATTTTGGATTCTTTTGATGAAAATGATCCGATAGAAGTGTTCCTAATCAGTTCCTACACATTCCTACGGTTCAATTTAATCAAATTCCATCAATTCTGCAAGATATGATGATTTTCGGAATTTTTGGTTCGTGTTTGGTTGAACAGCTGATACAGGCGAACTTAGCAATTATGTTGTAGGCGAACTTAGAGAGGAAACTTAATAAGTTCTGTCACACCCCCAATTTCAACTAGCGGAGTTTTACTGTTTTGGAAGTGACGAACCAGGATCTCAGACATTAGTTACTTTGAACGACTCTACATGGGACTCAAAATGAAAATACCATAATAATCAGAGTTTTAATGCGGAAGCATAAAGAAAGTAAATGCGCAAAACACACACGCCCAAAACAAAAGTCCAAAAGTCCAAAAAGTCCAACCAAACCAAGTACAGTACAAAATAATCCAAACAAGTATAAATAAGTCATAATCAAAATAGTTGAATCCCATGCATGCCCTAATGTGCACCTGTGTCTTATCTTAGCGACCTGAGAAAACATGTAAGAAAATATGTCAACACGAGGTTGGTGAGTTCACAGGTTTCAATATATGTAAATAAGCGTTTACTAGATTTATGTTCATTCAGTATGTATCTATAGGTAGCTAACCTATGCTCATGTTTAACTCAAGCGCTCGCAACCGAAGCTGACTATTTATTTATTTTCCTCCTGCCAGGTCTATCAACACTGGTGGTGTGAGTAGGCTAACATTTCACCCGTTCGATCTCTAATTGAGTTAGCGCGACTAACGCGGGTGGGATTTGTCAAACCAAGTAGTACTACTAAATATTACCTCGCTAAGATCCATATTAACGGTCCGATATAAGTTGAGGACTTTCTGTGATAGCGTGTTACGCTTAGCTTTAACATTGATAACATATGAATTGGCAAAATCTCAAAATAGTTTAATCATGTTTTCTACCCCAGATTAAAACAATAAAAAGGGGCCGTGAAAACTCACCTGCGTTGCGTTGTAGGTAGTATCACACAAAGGATAAGTTGGAACCACGAGTGTAAGTCTCAAACGACTTACGAATGCCCTAAAATTATAAACACATAAATTAGGGACAAAAATGGGAATTGTGACGACAACACGGGAGATTGAACGTCCTAAAGTAATGCTCTAATAATCAAGAGTAGACGAACGTGTCCGCGAGAATAGGAATTCTTTAATTAATAATTATGATATATACACGTTACACAACGAATGACAAAATATATATATAATAAATATATTCGAGCGTTTTGTCGTTTACAAAACTTAGGACAATAATATAATTTAATATATTATTTTTAGGTTCGCATGAATATTCTGAATATTCATTCGTGGAAAAATAATAAATGTATTATTTTTAATTGAGGTAATAAACACGAGTAAATAAATATTTTAAAATGTTACACGAGTTATAAAATGATACGAAATAATATAACTTATATATTATTTTATAATATTAATTACTGGTTGAGAATAATATAAATATTATTTTACACGAGGTTGTGGCTTGAAAACAGTATAATTATACTATTTTTAAAATGGAATTAATAATGAAAAATAGGATATAAATCCAAACCCGAGCCTACGGGTTGTTTCCCGGGCTAAAACATATTTATATAATACTATAATAATATAGGGTTTGATTTTTAATAATTAAATATATTTAGAAAATTGTCTAAAAAGGAAACATGGGAGCCCGGACTCGAACCCGGGTCTCTCCCACACACGCACACTGTCCTAACCAGTCCCGCCCGCTAGGGTATCGCGACTAAACCCGGAACGGATTGGTTTTAACATATGTGTTCCTGTGGTTTTCCTCCCCTACACAAGCTGAACCAAAAACAGTCGATTTCCCATGAATTCGACCACGAATTGATTCAAATGCAAAGGGGTTTTGATTAACTGATAATCACGAACCTATGTATGGGTTTAATTGCAAAAATGATAAGATTAAAGTCGTTAAATTACTGAAAGAAGGATCGAAACCCTAGTTTATAAAGTCAAAATCGATTTGAACAATTTAGATGATAGAACATGTTTAAATCATAGGGTTTTACTAAATGAAAGCTTGCGAATCTGCTGATGTGGTTTAATTGCATTAAATTTGTGTTTAAGATCGAAAACCCCAAATTGTTTCCAGAACGAACCCTAATTACAGGATTATGATCAATTCGATGATGGAAGCCCGATATTTCATAGGGCTTTCACTCTACAGACAATTACGAGTATAATGATATGGTTTAATTTGATTTTAAAAACATTTTAGAGTTGAATTTGGCAATTTGGTTTCATAAGAACCCTAGATTACGGGTTACAATGATCCTGATAATAAAACATCGAATTGACAGAGGGCTTTCAAAGAAAATGGTATTTTAATTGGGTCTAGACTAGGGTTCGATTAAACCGGTCAATGATGAACCCTAGAATCGAGATTTTGATCGAATTGACAATGTAAACCTTAATTGAGTTAGGGCTTTCATTTAAGAGATAAAAGCGAAGCTGATGATGTATCTAGTTACCTGAATTGATGTCGGGACGGTGGAGATCGACTAAAACAGGTCCGACAATGACTGGTTCGATTCCCGGTGGCTTTTGCTATGAATCCGATCAACTTGACGAGCACAGAGGTTTCCGAGAGACTTGATTTAGGTGTGCAGTGTGTTGGTTTGCAAATTGGTATACGAACTAGACGAATTTGAGATGAAATCGACGGTTACGACATAATTATCCATTATTCTGTTTAATTCTCGCATAATGATGCTTTTAATTACTCAATGATGGTTGTTTATGCTAATTAAATGTGTTAGCGGTTAAGATTTGTAAAGAGAATGGGTTAATCGAGTGAATTCGGATCATGCTCGAATGTGTTGACTTTCAAAGGTCAACCGAAATCAAGAATGGGTTAATCGAGTGAATTCGGATCATGCTCGAATGTGTTGACTTTCAAAGGTCAACCGAAATCAAGAATGGGTTAAATACACTACTAGTCCCTCTAGTTTCCTGTTCTTAACTTTGAATTTAGGCAGAAAAGGTCCTTGAGGTTTGAACTAGGTTAAGAACTTGTTAGTTTGACTTATCAAAAGTCAACAGAATAAGTTTTGACCAATTACATTTCTAATCCTTATAGTTTGAAGTTTAGATAAAGACATAATTAGTCCTTGAAGTTCGAGTTAGTTTAATTAGGTTAAACTTTAACTGGATTTGGTTAACGGAGTTAACCTGGAAAAGTCCGAATTGTCACATCATCCCCTAGTTGAAAGAATTTTCGTCCCAAAAATTAAAATAGTACCTTAAGAATTTGACGCGGAGTGCTTGAACAGATTAGGATATTTGCGCATCATCTGATCCTCGTGCTCCCACGTGAATTCCAGTCCGTGTTTCGAGTTCCAACGAACTCTGACAATAGGGATTTTACTGTGCTTTAACATTTTAACTTCCCTATCCATAATTTCCACGGGTTCTTCGATGAAACGTAACTGTTCATCAATGTGTAGTTCCTCAAGAGGAACCGCGATTGATTCTTCTGCTAGACATTTCTTCAAATTTGATATGTGAAAGACATCGTGTACAACACTAAGTCCTTCCGGTAGGTCCAGTTGATACGCTACTGGGCCAATTCTCTTTACTATCTTGAAGGGTCCAACATAACGAGGATTCAGTTTGCCTCGTTTCCCGAAACGAATGACACCCTTCCAAGGTGAGACTTTTAATAAGACCATATCCCCTACTTGATATTCTAACGATTTACGACGTTTATCGGCATAGCTCTTTTGGCGATCACGAGCTGCTGCCATACGGTTTCTAATTTGAACGATTTTCTCAGAAGTTTCAAGTACGAGTTCAGGACCTGTAAGTTGACTATCCCCAACCTCGGGCCAACAAATAGGAGAACGACATTTCCGTCCATAAAGTGCTTCCAATGGAGCTGCCTTGATGCTAGTGTGATAACTGTTGTTGTAGGAGAACTCCACCAACGGTAGGTGAGACTCCCAAGTGTTACCGAAATCGATCACACAAGCTCGTAGCATGTCCTCCAAAGTTTGGATAGTACGTTCTGTTTGGCCATCCGTTTGAGGATGGTTTGCTGTGCTCATATCTAGACGTGTGCCTAAAGCTTTATGCAACGACTGCCAGAAACGAGAAGTGAATCGTGCATCACGATCCGAAATGATAGAGATTGGCACCCCGTGCCGAGAGACTATTTCTTTCAGATAAGTACGAGTAAGCTTATCCATTTTGTCGGTTTTCTTGATTGCTAAGAAGTGAGCTGACTTTGTTAAACGGTCAACAATTACCCAAATGGTATCACATCCGGTAGGAGTTCGTGGTAATTTGGTGATGAAGTCCATGGATATTTGTTCCCATTTCCACATGGGAATTTCTTGTTGTTGGAGAAGACCAGAAGGCTTTTTGTATTCAACTTTGACCTTTGCGCAAGTCTGACACTTACTCACATAGGTGGCTATATCGGCCTTCATCTTCGGCCACCAATATAGCACCTTTAGATCGTGGTACATCTTGTCGGAACCTGGATGAATAGAGTAACGAGATTTATGAGCCTCATCCATGACTAGTTCCCTTAGGTTTTCGAATACTGGAATCCATATTCGCTCGGCGAAGTAGCGAATACCGTCAGATTTGACTTCGAGTTGTGCTTCCATACCGCGCGTACCTTCTAGTGATAGGTTTTCCTCTTTCAGGGCTTCGAGTTGAGCACTACGGATTTTATCAGGTAATCCAGGGTTAATAGTAAGTTGTAATGCTCGAACTCGTTTGGGTTTCGTTTCTTTTCGACTTAGGGCATCAGATACAACGTTAGCTTTACCCGGATGATTCCGGATCGCACAGTCATAATCATTTAAGAGTTCAACCCAACGACGCTGTCGCATGTTCAACTCTTTCTGCTCGAAGATATGCTGAAGACTCTTGTGATCGGTATAGATGGTGCATTTGGTACCGTACAAGTAATGTCTCCATATCTTAAGTGCGAAAACTACAGCTCCCAACTCTAAGTCATGAGTGGTGTAGTTTTTCTCGTGAACCTTTAGTTGACGTGAAGCGTATGCGATCACCTTTTCGCGTTGCATTAAGACAAAACCCAGACCCTGAATAGATGCATCACAATACACCACAAAATCATCGGTTCCTTCCGGAAGAGCTAGAATAGGTGCACTGCAAAGTTTCTAATTGAGGTGTTGAAATGCTGATTCTTGGTTATCGCCCCAACTATAGGCTTTACCATTTTGATTCAAGGAAGTGAGAGGTTGTGCAATCTTTGAAAATCCTTCGATGAATCGACGGTAATATCCAGCCAATCCCAGAAATTGTCGCACCTCAGTCGGAGTCGTCGGTGCTACCCAATTCTTGATGGCTTCTATCTTTGATGGGTCGACATGTATTCCTTTCTCGTTAACCACATGCCCTAGAAATTGAACTTCCCGGATCCAGAATTCACACTTGGAAAACTTAGCATACAGTTGTCTCGCTTAAGTAATTCCAAAATTAGGCGTAGATGTTCCTCATGTTCTTCCTTGTTCTTGGAATAAATGAGGATGTCGTCGATGAACACGATGACAAATTGGTCAAGATACGGTTTACACACACGGTTCATGAGGTCCATGAATACCGCAGGTGCGTTGGTTAATCCGAAAGGCATGACCATAAACTCGTAATGGCCGTACCTTGTCCTGAATGTAGTCTTAGAGATATCCTCTTCTCGGACTCTTAACTGATGGTAGCCAGATCTAGATCTATTTTGGAATAGAAACTTGATCTATGGAGTTGATCAAAGAGGTCATCTATGCGAGGCAAAGGGTTGCGATTCTTGATTGTGACTTTATTCAGCTCACGGTAGTCAATACACATACGGAAAGTTCCATCCTTCTTCTTGACAAACAGGACTGGAGCTCCCCATGGCGATGAGCTAGGTCGGATTAAACCTTTATCCAACAATTCCTGTAACTGAGTAGATAGCTCTTGCAATTCACTGGGTGCCAGTCTGTAAGGTGCCCGAGCAATCGGTGCTGCTCTAGGTGCTAGATCGATTTGGAATTAAACTTGACGGTGCGGTGGCAGACCAGGCAGATCCTCGAGAAATACTTCCAAAAATTCATGAACGATGGGAATATCATCAATCTTCTTCTCTTCTGATGGCTGCTCAGCAACGAGAGCCAAAATAGCCATATGCCCCTTTCGAAGGCATTTTTGTGCTTTCATAAAAGATATGATGCCCATGACTGCACCAACTCTTTCGCCCTGAACGGAAAGGATTTCTCCATTCGGGAGAGGAATACAAAAAATCTTCTCATGATAGATAAATTTTAGCTTGGTTTTTAGATAGCCAATCCATGCCGACAATTACATCAAAACTACCAAGTGTGACCGGCATAAGGTCGATATTAAGTACATGTCTAGCTAGCTCAAGCTTACAACCTTTAAGAATGTGAGTTGCTTCAATTATTTGGCCATCAGCTATCTCTATTATATACTTAGCTTCTAACAGAGTTGGAATTCCTTTTATCATATCAATAAGTTTCTTAGATATAAAACTTCTATCAGCACCAGTGTCAAAAAGGACAGAAGCAAAGTAATTATTTAAGAGAAACTTACCGGTGACCACATTATGATCGTAACGAGCTTCTCTAGATCCTAGCACGAAGGCTAGTCTCTTCGCACCATTTCCTCCACCATGCCATTGTTACCCCCATTGTTGTTATTCTGGATAGGGTTGTGGTTTCCATTACCCCCTTTCTTCAATTGAGGACAATTCTTTCGGATATGTCCCTCATTTCCACACTCAAAACAACCCTTTGTAAATCTAGGCTGTTGGAAAGGCTGTTTGGCTTGTAATTCACCCCTGCAATCCTTTGCAGCATGACCTATTTTGCCACACCGTTGACAACGATTGCAAAACCCGAATTGATGGAAGTTGCACTTGTTACATTTAGGAGACTTTCCCGCGTAACCACCCTGGTTTTGACTGGAAGAGGTTGATTGGTTGAAGTTCTTAGCAGGCTCAAACTTACGCTGTTGTTGATGCTGTGGTTGGTTAAACTAGGGTTGGTTGGGCTGGGGTCCTTTGGAGTGAGAGTTGGAGTGGTTATTGGAGTGGTGGTAAAACTTGCGTTTATGATTATCGGTGGATTTAGAGACCGTTCCTCTCAGAGGTAGAGTCCCTTGAGTCACCGCCTGATCGGTTAACTTATGGGCAGGTCGGATTGTTTGCTGGATAGTGGTAGGGTTGGATGAAGTCACCATGCTTTGTATTTGAGGCACTAGACCTCCAATGTAAAGCTCAATTCTCTTGTAATTAGGGGTCACCATATGCGGGCACATAGTAGCAAGTTCATGTGAACGTGTGGTGTAGAGTTCAATTTCAGAACCCTCCATCTTTAGGTTCCAGAACTCTCCCTCTAACTTCTGGATTTCATCGCGAGGACAGTATTCCTCCTTCATCATTGATTTAAACTCCTCCCACGGGAGTCCATTTGCCATGGCCAGATCCAACATCTGGACCTGGGCGTTCCACCATGTGAGAGCTGGGCCCTCCAAAGTTCCAGCGGCGAACTTTACCTGATTAGCCACGGGGCAGTTGCGCATGGCAATCACTGAATCTACCTTCTCAAACCAACGAAGTAGTCCAATGGCTCCTTCAGCTCCACTAAAGGCGTGGGGCTTACAATCCATGAATGCCTTGAAGGTGCAGGCTGGTTGCGGGTTTTGTGGACCTGGAGTTAGAAACAATATAGGATTGGAATTATAGGGTTTAGGACATGCTTTATAATAGATGGTTTGACATCATTAGTCAATAGTTAAAGCACTTACCTGCAGCATTCTGTGCTGCTAGAGCCTCCGCCACACTATCGTTTATTAGTGCCGCTAGCTCCACTGCCGTCATGTTAATGGTACCTCGACCACCGGCACGACCTCCGCGTCCTCTCCCTAACATGATTCTTCACAATCACAAATGAAAAACAATGAGAAATATATCGCATATTAAACATTATTCAGGTACGAGTAAGAAGATACAACATCTAATATTTTGAAAATTAAATAAATTGTAAGGCTACAAAATAAATAATTCAAACACTAAACTTCTCATGATTTTATTGAATGGAAACAACCTTACCCATCTAGGTTTGAAAAGAGAAATAACATAAGCAAAAACAGGCATGAAAAGGAAGATGGAATAGGAAGATCATCAAACATCTTCGTCATCGGAAGAAACATACGATTGTGCATCGTCCATCTCCACCGGTTCTTCTTCCGGTGGCTCCTCCTCCAAGGGATCCTCCTCGAAGGGCTCTTCCTCAAAGGGCTCCTCTTTAAAGGGCTCCTCCTCGCCATCAGAAAGTGGAATCTCCTCAAGAAACAGAGCTGCTTGTAGTTGGGCTTCCAAGTGAGTCACCCTCTCTTGAAGACCTTCAGCAGTATGGTTTGCTACATATAGCTGAGCTTCCAGAGCAGCCACTCTTTCCATAACTCCTCCCATATCATCGTTTGAGGTTTCCAGCCTCGTCTCCAAATGTGTCACACGATCCACCAAAAGGTTATGGACCTGGCCCGTTACTGCTAGTTCAACAGTCAAAAGTTCTATCCCTAACTTATTCTTCTCTATTTGAGGCTCTCTCTTTAGAATGTCAGGTATTTCATCAGTAGCATCTTTCACAATGCTCAACTCCCTAGACATGTAAAATACAAAGGCTTCAAAAGCTTGTTCCATAGTGCATGGCAAGCTAGGTAATGTAGATGATGAGGAAGTAGAACCAAAGTAAGGTGATGGGACATTTCCCATTTCGATCCATCTTTGGATCATTTGCGGGTATGCGTTCCAATTGCGAATAGGATTCATTGCTTGCACACTGCTCGTTTCCCCCTTGTCAACTGAATAGTCACTGGAACTAGTGTAAGTTAGAACCTTGTGCGCAAAACCTCGTGAATAATCAAAATAGTTTAGGATTCATTGCTTGCACACTGCTCAAAACCTTGTGCGCAAAACCTTGTGCGTAAACTGAATAATCAATTTTAGGATTCATTGCTTGCACACTGCTCGTAAGTCTCAAACAAGTATAAATAAGTCATAATCAAAATAGTTGAATCCCCTTGTGCGCAAAACCTCGTGAAAACTCACCTGCGTTGCGTTGTAGGTAGTATCACACAAAGGATAAGTTAGAACCACGAGTGTAAGTCTCAAACGACTTACGAATGCCCTAAAATTATAAACACATAAATTAGGGACAAAAATGGGAATTGTGACAACAACACGGGAGATTGAACGTCCTAAAGTAACGCTCTAATAATCAAGAGTAGACGAACGTGTCCGCAGGAATAGGAATTCTTTAATCAATAATTATGATATATACACGTTACACAACGAATGACAAAATATATATATAATAAATATATTCGAGCGTTTTGTCGTTTACAAAACTTAGGACAATAATATAATTTAATATATTATTTTTAGGTTCGCATGAATATTCTGAATATTCATTCGTGGAAAAATAATAAATGTATTATTTTTAATTGAGGTAATAAACACGAGTAAATAAATATTTTAAAACGTTACACGAGTTATAAAATGATACGAAATAATATAACTTATATATTATTTTATAATATTAATTACTGGTTGAGAATAATATAAATATTATTTTACACGAGGTTATGGCTTGAAAATAGTATAATTATACTTTTTTTAAAATGGAATTAATAATAAAAAATAGGATATAAATCCAAACCCGAGCCTACGGGTTGTTTCCCGGGCTAAAACACATTTATATAATACTATAATAATATAGGGTTTGATTTTTAATAATTAAATATATTTTGAAAATTGTCAAAAAAAGAAATGTGGGAGCCCGGACTCGAACTCGGGTCTCTCCGACACACGCACACTGTCCTAACCAGACCCGCTCGCTAGGGTATCGCGAATAAACCCGGAACGGATTGGTTTTAACATATGTGTTCCTGTAGTTTTCCTCCCCTACACAAGCCGAACCAAAACCAGTCGATTTCCCATGAATTCGACCACGAATTGATTCAAATGCAAAGGGGTTTTGATAAACTGATAATCACGAACCTGTGTATGGGTTTAATTGCAAAAATGATAAGATTAAAGTCGTTAAATTACTGAAAGAAGGATCGAAACCCTAGTTTATAAAGTCAGAATCGATTTGAACAATTTAGATGATAGAACATGTTTAAATCATAGGGCTTTTACTAAATGAAACCTTGCGAATCTGCTGATGTGGTTTAATTGCATTAAATTTGTGTTTAAGACCGAAAACCCCAAATTGTTTGTAGGTCCCGGGAGCCTCGTCGCGCAGCGAAAATAACACGATCTGTTCTGTGATTTGTGTGGGAACAAAGAGAACGAAACAGATAAACAAAAACAAAGACAAAAGATAATGAAACGAAACGTAATCCATAACAAAGAAGTCATCCCGTATTACAGACTACATACCGAAGGAACACACATCTCTCATCTAAGCTCACGGTCCAGGGGTCGGGAGAGCTCTTCCCGACCCGGACATCTCTCAACCTGTTCCAGAGTTCCACCTACAAATGAAGACAAGTCTTCTATTTATAGGGGCAGGAACACTTCCTGCATACTTGATAAGTACGCAAGGCAAAGCCTTGCGTACTTACTAAGTACGCATGGTTTGGTCATGCGTACTTGACAAGTACGCAAGGCAAAAGCCTTGCGTACTTACTAAGTACACATGATCAAACTGGTGTGCGAGCTAAGTACTCAGGAACACCCTCCTACGTACTAGCCACGTACACCGATACATATAATTTAATCTATAGTTACAAAACATGATTCTACAAACTCCCTCTTAACTATAGCATCAAATTCTATCTATCTCTAACACTGATATACATCAGTTTACAAAGAATGTCCTAACAGACTCCCTCTAAACTAATGACATCAAGTGTCTTCTAGCGAAACTTGATCTTCTGGCATTCCACTTGAGATCTTCAAATCTTCAAACTTCAGTCTTCAGTTGCCGAGTGATGACAGACCCGACTCCCTCATAACTGTAGCTTTCATTGTAGACCAAACCAAGTGCTTCAATAAGAACCAACTAACCCAATACAACTCATTGTAGTTCATCCTCTCAGCAGTAGTAACCTCCACCCTGACTTAGGACTCTGAGTCTTACAATGTCTTCCTAACCAGGTAACAATAGTAGACTAAGACAACTCCAAATCAGCTGGCATATGATAGAGAGTTTGAGTTTCCAATAACCTGCATCAAACTAATCAGCTCCCATAGGAATTCCAGTAAGATAAACTTAAGTCTTCAACCAGATGTGTCCAACTCTATCATGTATCTTCACGAGTTAACCAAATTCCCGAATATGTTCATTTCCAATATCCCCTTTCAGGTTAAGCTCCATCTGACTAGACCAGAAACAAGGGTATGTTTCCTATCCCATCGACCAATGATTGAGGTTCCATCTTCAACTAATAATCCAATGAATATCCAACTTCATCTTGAAGACACATGATAGAATCAAACACGATAAATATAGTTTACACGAGAAATCACGGTTGAGATCCATGTTACGTCAAAGAGGTATATGTATAGGAAGTACCAACGGCTTTTCCACCACCTCTTTAATGTCTCATGAATACTAGATTTTATCCCCCTCATTTCTCTGTAAACTATGACCAGCTTCATCACCACTTCACTCAAATCCTCAAAAAGCACAACTAGCCAACTCCAGGATTTTATTCTTTATTCCTTTGCAAAGATCCAAAACAGCAAATCCTTGGGTTCAAGTTGTTCCAGTATTCATCCCCTATTAAATAAGTATCCCGGATACTCGTAGCCTACATATTCAGGTTTGAATACCTAAACAAGATGATTCTCTTTCCGAAAGACCCAAAGCAGCCACATCTTCACAAATAGACGAGACCTTTAGCCGATGACGACCCAATTGCTCCCATTAGTTCAGCATTCATACCCTATTAAATAAGTATCCCGGATACTCGTAGCCTACATTTTCAGGTATGGACCCTTAAACAATGTATGACAAGTGGTATCATCCAACAAAAATCTCGTCCGTGTTTCGCCAAGGCACATCGTATACAAATTCTGGTCCGGAAAAACCAAAATTACTATCTTCTCAAAAATGGCCCGAAACACGCGTACAAATGATCACTAAACTATTTTTTTTTTTAATCCCAGAGGCTAGTTCGTGCGTACTTAGTAAATACGCACATAAAGGGTGCTCATGCGTATTTAGTAAATACGCAAAACCAAGTGCTCATGCGTATTTGATAAGTTCGCAAAATGCCCGTGCGTACATGCTAAGTACGCAGAGGAAATACTCATGCGTACTTAACAAGTACGCAGGACAACTTCTCTTGCGTACTTAGTAAGTACTTAGTAAGTACGCAGGGCAAACCCCATGCGTACTTAGTAAGTACGCAGAAAAGATGAATTTGCGTACTTATCAAAAAGTAACAGCGTTTTTGACGGATTTTGAGGAAAATGCTCGAAAAGTGATGGATCTGAGAAATTAATGCTTCCAAAAGCTTCGAAAACATCATCTAACAAACCCTTAGCCTTCCAAACACCAAATGAAGTGATAACAAACTCGGATTTGAGGATTTTTGCAAGAAAAAGTAGCGAACTTTTATTTTTCAGATCTGCTCGAAAACCCTAAAACCCGAAACTGGAACACAAATCAATGAACACCGATGCTCTGATACCACTTGTAGGTCCCGGGAGCCTCGTCGCGCAGTGGAAATAACACGATCTGTTCTGTGATTTGTGTGGGAACAAAGAGAACGAAGCAGATAAACAAGAACAAAGACAAAAGATAATGAAACGAAACGTAATCCATAACAAAGAAGTCATCCCGTATTACAGACTACATACCGAAGGAACACACATCTCTCATCTAAGCTCACGGTCCATGGGTCGGGAGAGCTCTTCCCGACCCGGACATCTCTCAACCTGTTCCAGAGTTCCACCTACAAATGAAGACAAGTCTTCTATTTATAGGGACAGGAACACTTCCTGCGTACTTGACAAGTACGCAAGGCAAAAGCCTTGCGTACTTACTAAGTACGCATGGTTTGGTCATGCGTACTTGACAAGTACGCAGGGCAAAAGCCTTGTGTACTTACTAAGTACGCAGGATCAAACTGGTGTGCGGGCTAAGTACTCAGGAACACCCTCCTACGTACTAGCCACGTACATCAATACATAGAATTTAATCTATAGTTACAAAACATGCTTCTACATTGTTTCCAGAACAAACCCTAATTACAGGATTATGATCAATTCGATGATGGAAGCCCGATATTTCATAGGGCTTTCACTCTACAGACGATTACGAGTTTAATGATATGGTTTAATTTGATTTAAAAACAGTTTAGAGTTGAATTCGGCAATCTGGTTTCATAAGAACCCTAGATTACGGGTTACAATGATCCTGATAATAAAACATCGAATTGACAGAGGGCTTTCAAAGAAAATGGTATTACGAATCTGACTGTATAGTTTAATTGTATTTTTATTAGGTCTAGACTAGGGTTCGATTAAACCGGTCAGTGATGAACCCTAGAATCGAGATTTTGATCGAATTGAAAATGTAAACCTTAATTGAGTTAGGGCTTTCATTTAAGAGATAAAAGCGAAGCTGATGATGTATCTAGTTACCTGAATTGATGTCGGGATGGTGGATATCGACTAAAACAGGTCCGACGATGACTGGTTCGATTCCCGGTGGCTTTTGCTATGAATCCGATCAACTTGACGAGCACAGAGGTTTCAGAGAGACTTGATTTAGGTGTGCAGTGTGTTGGTTTGCAAATTGGTATACGAACTCGACGAATTTGAGAAGAAATCGACGGTTACGACATAATTATCCATTATTCTGTTTAATTCTCGCATAATGATGCTTTTAATTACTCAATGATGGTTGTTTATGCTAATTAAATGTGTTAGCGGTTAAGATTTGAAAAGAGAATGGGTTAATCGAGTGAATTCAGATCATGCTCGAATGTGTTGACTTTCAAAGGTCAACCGAAATCAAGAATGGGTTAAATACACTACTAGTCCCTCTAGTTTCCTGTTCTTAACTTTGAATTTAGGCAGAAAAGGTCCTTGAGGTTTGAACTAGGTTAAGAACTTGTTAGTTTGACTTATCAAAAGTCAACAGATTAGGTTTTGACCAACTACGTTTCTAATCCTTATAGTTTGAAGTTTAGATAAAGATATTATTAGTCCTTGAAGTTTGAGTTAGTTTAATTACTTTAAACTTTAACTGGATTTGGTTAACGGAGTTAACCTGGAAAAGTCCGAATTGTCACAAGTTCGCTTGGTGCAGATTAGGCGAACTTAATTAGGCGAACTTAACAAGTTCGCTCGGGTCAAGTTCGCTTGGGGTCAAGTTCGCTCGGGTCTGTTTCAGGTGAATTTTGTCAGGCGAACTTATTAAGTTCGCTTGAGATTTAAAAAAAAAGTATTTTGGCGGGAAAATTATTCTTGTTCAAATTTTTTAGGGAAAGTTTATATGCTTGTTTTGAATCATTTTTGAAATTTTTTAAAAAAAGAGTATTTTGGCGGAAAATTTTTTCCGGATATTTTCGCAAAAATTTCAAAATGTCAATTTCGTGTGATGATAATGATATTGGAACTATGCCACCGAGGCTTTTGTGCATATCAGATTACCGTAGCTGGAATGTCCGGTTTGAACAGTTCGTATCAGAAACTGATGAAAACTTTTGAACATCCATATTTGAAGGATATGTGCATCCTACTTATGAGTTCATGGGATATTATGATGTTCCTAAACCAGTGACAACTGTTACTAAAGTAGAAAAGCATAAGTTTGATCGAGAGATGAAAACGTATGAAACTTCAACGATGTCTTTACCAAAATAAATCATTCATAGTCTTTGGAAGTGTTCTACTTCAAGAGATCTATGGGAAGCATTGAAGAAAAAGGGTTAAGCAACTTCTCAAGCGTTCGTGGTCTTTATTAACGAAGTATTAGAGAACAAGAGTGATTCTCAAAGTGATTCTTCTACAGATTTAACTGATAGTGAGAGTATTCGTTCTGGTGAAAGTACTCAATCTACTGAGACAGATGTGATGAGTGAAGAAAGATTTCAGACAGTTGAAGATGATCTGAGTGAATTAGAAACTGATGCAGAGCCTGTCATTGTTGATCAAAAGGGTGAAGCTGGTGATGACGTTTTCATGGCTCCTGGTGCATCTTCTTCAGAAGTACAAGCTGAGGTAGTTTCTAACTCTGAAATGTTTTGTTCTAACTGTATTTCAGTGAAGGATAAAATGATGAGGGTTATGGATGACAACGTAAACCTCATTTGTGATATGAAATCGATGCACACGGTAAATCAGAAACTAAAAGATAATGAGAATGTGTGTATTGAGAGAATAGACTCACTGAAGAGGGATATAAATTCTCTGACTTTGAAGATCAAAGAGTAGGCATATCACTTGGATATGTCCTTTGCAGAAATTGAGAAAAGAAATAATGATCTTGTTGAGAAAGATAAGGAACTAGCTGAATCTAAAGCAGAGGTGCTCAGATTGCATAGAAAGTTAGAAAGCTTTGAAAATTCATCATTCTTATTAGCATATTACCATGATATAACCAAAGAGGGGAAGGGAACTAGTGGTATTGGCTATGTTCCTCCACCATTCAATGGAAATTATTCTGTTGCACCTGAGATTATAAACGATGAGGAATTATATCCTAAGACTGTGTTGAAGGTGAATCCAGTCACAGGTGAAGATATGGTGTATTCTGATGAGAGTGATGATGAATATTTTGATGAAGCTAAGGTAGAGAGGATACCGAAAGAGGTTAAGAAAGAAGACTCAAAGGTTGATTCTAATTCATCTAGAAATTATACATTTGGAAGTTCTTCAAATTCAAGGAGAGTTGCATATGTCAGAGATTATAAAGACAGGTGTACATGCTTTCATTGTAATGAGATGGGACACATTGTGGTGAACTGTCCTTACAAAAATAAAGGGAAGAAGCATGTAGTTCATGAAGATTCCTTATATGAGAGAATATAGTGAGAAGAGATCTTGCTTTTCTTGTGGTGTTGTTGGTCACATTCGGATTGCTTGTCCTCACAACGCCAAAGGTAACCGACATGTTACTCCAGAAAAGGTAAGAACTCATGGTAAGCCTTATATTAACCCAAATGTGGTTAAACCTCATGATACACCAAAGGGTAATTCAAAATCTGAGGTTAGGCTTTCTAGACCTCAAAGACGGAGGAGAAACAGAAGATTGAGAAAACTTTTAGAACAACAAGAGTTTTCACAATCTAAACATTTTTCAAATGAACGAAAATGTTCAAACACTTCACATTTTAAGCAAAAAGAACTTAATGAAAAGAAGTATGTTTGGAAATCTAAAGTTTATGTTTTTGACTCGTCGGAACAATCTCCGAAAATAGATGAGAGATTCGATTGTGAATGGAGTGAGGTTTATTATTTTGATACATATGGACGACCCATAACTACCATGGCTTGGGTCCCAATTTCAAATTAAAGTTTCTTGTTAGATGTGCAGGATTTACTAAGAGGGACTATTAATACCATTTTGGTTGTTGATAGTGGTGGTTCTAAGTACATGACAGGGAATGACATCTGCATGAGTAAAGAGTTGTTGATAACTGAGAATCTTTTTGATTCAACGACTTGATGCTCAAGGGGGAGAATATGTCACACACAATGTTTTGGAAAGAGTTTTACAAAGTTCAAATGATAACCTAAAACTTAGGATGACGATGTTGAGCATAAAGTCGTTGATGCAACCATTTGACTAGTTGAGGGGGAGTCTACAGGACAAGGGGAGTACATAACTGTGTTGGTGACAGAGGCAATGACATTCAATTACATTACATTGGTTTGAGTTTTTAACTGATTGAATTGTTTAATCCTGAGTAACCAAGTAAAATGTTTTTCATAAAATGTTTTCATGGAAGGTTTATTTTCGTTTGTTTTACTTTCTTTGAAAAAGATTTTGAAAAATCCAAACAAATTGAAAAAGTTAAAATCGACATTACTTGAAGTTAAAGAAGAGATGATAGTACATCAGTAGATGTTCTTTCACACATGACCTTAGATTGACTGGTTAGTGCTTTATGTTAATATATCTGAATTATATGTTTTGATCTAAACTTCAGAGACTACACAAATAGGAAATGATAGTGTTGTGTATGCATATAATTTGAATTGTCAGTAGACTAAAAGCGTCACTGAACCATAGTAGTGTGAAAACATAATTGCATATGTTATAACTGTGATTTGAACCCATTTTATGCCTGGGTGTGTGTGTTAAAAGATCACTATCAGATAAAGAATATCAGCTTTTAATAAAGATTTTCCTATGAGACCAGTTTCGGGTTATGTCCTTAGCACTATTCATTCGATTTGCTTCAGTGCCCATGTCCCGAAAAGCATGTAATTTGAAGTATAATCAAGATATGTACTTGACAACATCTGTCAAACATATACTAGCCCTTGGATCATATTGATAAATCATCTTTACTGATTCCATTGAATTCATAATCCAGATAACAGTTGGATCCACGTACCTGAATCTTATGATTCCATATATATAAGCCAAAACATTGAATCATTCGATTCTGAATCTCATTGATTCTTATACAATCCAATGTGGATACTGCTATTCATGTGCTAAGTGATGTCTTCTCATTCTGGAAATTCGGATAATCTTTAGTAAAATCTCATATGTCTTGAAGATAGTGCATTTACTTTCTGTTGGCATACTAGTGGGGTACACGTTGTATTTCATACTTAAATGGTACTTTAACTCTCAAGAAAGTGGGAATGAGATGCTTTAGTTTCAAATCTTATAATATTGACAATTTGAATTTGTGTGTCATAGCCTGATCCTATTTTCTTTGAATGTTTATCGCATATCATAACATGCAATATGAAAGTCTTGAAAATATAGAGTGTGATAATCTTGAAAGATATTGGTTTGATAGGTCAAGGCTTGAAAAATGACATAGGATACCATTTGATATTATATGGATTTTATATCTAAGATGTGTGATTGATATATCATATATACTGATATGATCTTCTTACTCGTGATTTTCGACCAAAAATATGTGATTTTGTATTTTACATTTCAGTTTATATAGAGAAAAACCAAAAAGATTTTGTGTTTCTTATGTTTGAAAAACCAAAAAGATTTTATTTTTCCAGCTTCCATGGAAATCTTAATTGTTGGTTATTCTTGGTTGTTCTCCTTTGCATAAATTGAATATTGCAGACAGAAGTTGATAAGGGGTCCTTCTCCCAAGTTTTCTTCTAGAAATAAAGAGAGTGTGTAGATGAACAAGACGAAGACTACAGTGTGTTTGATGATATATGAAGACGGATGACAATCTTCTAAAGCTGTTGTCAAGGGGGAGTCCGTTGGAGCATATTCTGGTGACAACGAGCTTGAAGATATTATGTCTTAGTCTTAGAGTCTTTGACCTGTAATTGATAGAATTGTTAGCAACAGTTAAAGGGGAGTCTATTAGGACATGTTTTGTAACTGTTGATAAAATTCTGTGTAAGTTCATATAGAGGCGAACTTAACAAGTTCGCCTGGTTTATCAGAGGCGAACTTGTTAAGTTCGCTTAGTCTATCTGAGGCAAACTTGTTAAGTTCTCTTAGCCTATTAGAGGCGAACTTAATAAGTTTGCCTAAGCATCTTTTAGGCGAACTTGCTATGTTCGCCTGGTGCAGAACTGGTGCTTATAAACAGACAGTTTACAGAGTCTGTTAGATTAGATATCAGAGTAGAAGACTTGAGAGAGACACGATATCAGGAGGAACTGATTAGAGACAAAATTATTGTAAACTGATATTGTAGTGGAAATACGAAGAGTTTATTTACACCGTTGTTGTTGATTGAGTTACACGAGCACGTTGATCATGGATTCCGCACGTTATCACCGTGTCGTACCTCGAGTCTAGAGATCCGTCATGCACCGAATTAGGGACCTACAATGTTAGGACATGTTTTGTAACTGTTGATAAAATTCTGTGTAAGTTCATAGAGAGGCGAACTTAACAAGTTCGCCTGGATTATCAGAGGCGAACTTGTTAAGTTCGCTTAGTTTATTTGAGGCGAACTTGTTAAGTTCACTTAGCCTATTAGAGGCGAACTTAATAATTTCGCCTAAGCATCTTTTAGGCGAACTTGTTAAGTTCGCTTGGTGCAGAACTGGTGCTTATAAATAGACAGTTTACAGAGTCTGTTAGATTAGATACCAGAGTAGTAGACCTGAGAGAGACACAATATCAGGAGGAACTGATTAGAGACAGAATTATTGTAAACTGATATTGTGGTGGAAATACGAAGAGTTTATTTACACCGTTGTTGTTGATTGAGTTACACGAGCACGTTGATCATGGATTCCGCACGTTATCACCGGGTCGTACCACGAGTCTAGAGATCCGTCACGCACCGAATTAGGGACCTACAAGTGGTATCAGAGCTTTTGCTCTTGATTAGCAGAAGATTCGTGGTGTTTTCATGTCCAATCAACATCAAATTTCAGAGATTTTGAAGATTTTTCATTTTTTTGTGTTCTTGATAAATATGGATGATTTTTTATCATTTTGGATTCTTTTGATGAAATTGATCCGATAGAAGTGTTCCTAATTAGTCCCTACACATTCCTACGGTTCAATTTAATCAAATTCCATCAATTCAGCAAGATATGATGATTTTCGTAATTTATGAACGATTTGGTCTGATTGAGTCGGTAAACTCTATTGAGAATTGGAATACAAGTGTGAATGTTATTTACTTGCTTGTCTCTATTGTCTTTTGTGTATGCAATCGTTGATTCGTTGGATTCCGCACTCCGAGTTAACGACACGTCTTATCACAAGAACGATCCATAGAAGTGCCATGAGGACCTACAAGTGGTATTAGAGCTTATGCTCGTGATTCTTGGTGATTTGAGATGGTTTTGTATGTAAATTGACAAGAAATTCTTCATCTTTGAAATTTTCATTTCCATGGAGTTTTCAAGCTTAATTTGGTTCTGATTTGGTGTTTTTGAAGAAATTGATCCGAAAGAAAGATTCTAATTGAGAAACTACACAATCCTACGGTTTGATTTTGACTAATTCCTTCAAATCAGTGAATTATGAAGTTTTATGTTGTTTTTTGGTTCGCGGTTTCTGGACTGAACTGTTGTTGATTTTGATTTTGCTGAAGCAAGCGAACTTGCTGATTTGGTGTGCAGGCGAACTTAGCAGGCAAACTTGTCAAGTTCGCTTCTCACAAATTAAGCGAACTTATTTTTAGGCGAACTTAATTAGATTTTCTAGATTCTGGTGACAACGAGCTTGAAGATATTATGTCTTAGTGTTAGAGTCTTTGACTTGTAATTGATAGAATTGTTAGCAACAGTTAAAGGGGAGTCTGTTAGGACATGTTTTGTAACTATTGATAAAATTCTGTGTAAGTTCATAGAAAGGCGAACTTGTTAGGACATATCTTCAAGCTCGTTGTCACCAGAATATGCTCCAACACACCCTTCTAGATTGCACGTGTCCTCTAATAATTAACAAAGTTTAAAACCTTAACGAGGAAATAAAGAAATTTTATAGATTTAGATCCATGAAGTTTCCACATGCCATGATGATGACTACAAAGAAGTAGGTAAGAAGGTTATGAGGCTTAGGGTATGGGTAGGGATAGTGTTTATTTAATTTATTATTTAAGTATAATCTAATAAGTCATGAATTTTAATAAATACGGTATCAAAATTAAATAATAATTAACATAGTAAACATGTAACACAAAGCATGTAGCACATATCACATAATCATTAAGCATGGCATAAGTAGGTGTCCTAAAGTTATAGTCTAGGTCCAGGGTGTCTAATAACCTAGTTCCCTATAACCAAGGCTCCGATAGCAATCTGTCACACCCCAACCGAAGGCGGAATACATCGTGGCGGGACATGTAGACTGTTTGTTAGCACAAGGTTGACTAGATTGCAATATTTTAATCATCAGATTTCATTTCAAACAAATCAAACACAACCAAATTCAAACAAGTACGTAAATGAAATACATAATATTCTTTATTTAAATTTAACTAAGTCCAAAGCCTATGTGTAGCATGTCTTGATCAAACTCACACATTATCACCTGGAACATGAACAAAATAAAGTCAACTAAAAAGTTGGTGAGCATACACAGGTTTATACATAGATGGTGTATAGATGTAAATAATCAAATCCTTACATAACATGATAAAATAAGGCATTTATGGGGAGCAACTATTGTGTAACCAAAGTACAATCAAACCTTTGTAACTAGCATGCAAATTGTGTTGTCGGTAACAATCACCCCAATCTGGGTAGGTTTGTCAGACTCAATAGATCTATCATTGTTAACCGTCGGCTTGAATAGTTAATGATTGCACATAAATTGCACACAAACAGTTAGCACACCTAGCACTCAAACATAAAGCTCAAATTTTGTATACATGAATGTAAAGAGGATTTGTGTTTGTGTAATTTGTGTAAATGTAAGCAATTGTGTGTATAGAGTTCATGTTTCACCCCAAAAAGTGTAAAAGAGTAAAAGGGGCTATGTAATACTCACTTGATTCAAGGGTGTAGCTAGCACGCGAGACTAGGTAGTAAAATGATCCTTGTAACTCACCACGTTATCCTAGTGTGTAATATATTTTAAATTAATAATGTGTACGATAGTATATGTCTAAGTCTAGGGTTTAATTGGATGTGTGTACAAAGAGTTGTATAGGAGCGTAGGAAATTGTGGTTTGTACTTGAAGATGTGTTGTGTAAAATGAAAGATAAATAAATGGTTTTAAAATAATTGAATTAAGGTTTAGGGTTTGATTTACTAAATGAATCAAATAAGTGTTATCTATTTATTTAGTTAGAAAATAGTGTAGACATTATGTTTAAATATAATTTAAATAAATAAATAAATAATTGTTACCTAATTTATTTATTTATAAAGGTATGTAAAATTTATTGATGTATAATTTAAATAAATATTTCTTTTTTCTATTTTATTTATTTATGTGTAAATATAAATAATCTTTTAGTGTAACTTAAAATTAATAAATCTTATCTATTTATTATTCTTGCAATAAATACTTGATTGGTTTAATTAAAATAGAAATTTTATAGATTTTATAAAATCAATTGTGTTTATTTGAGAATTAATTTAAATATCTAAGTTTTTATTTTAAATATTTAATCTACCATTTTTAACCAATAATTCAAAATAAAAACGAATTTATATTGAAATTTTATAGATCTGATCTTATTCTATTAAAAATATTGCATAGTTTATAAAAATAATTTTTATAAAATTTTTAGGATTTTAGAAAATGGGTAAAAAAACAAACAGGCCACAAAGGCTCGAACCCGAGTCTGCTGGGGAAATCCGATGGGTTTTTATCGCTGGACCAAGGGTCGAATCTTGTAATAGATTTGGTCCTGAATTTATTTAACACGCTCCTTAGGTGTGACCAGGTTTAGGTTTTTAAATGTGGTGCAAAAAGCTGGCCAATCATGCGGGCCGTGGGTTTCGAACCCACACCACCGGGTCCGAAGGTGCATGGTCTTAACCAGTCGGACCGGGTGTCTTGCTGATTATAACAGGAACAAAATAATTTAAATACGAAAAGTAAATTCATTAAATCCCCAAATCAGAAAACGCAAGAACACGACATGAACTCAAATCGTAATTGAGTTCGATGCGTACTATGAATACGAATTGATAAGGGGCTAATGATCAGGTCTCGATTACGATTCTAACGATCTAAAACTTACTCTTGGAAGTTGGGCAACGAGTGCAGACGGCTATACGCGAGTGAGAGAGAGGTTTAATTTGTTTAATTTCATTCGTAAAGGCCGATTTGATTTTAATTTGATCGTAATAGTCATGGTAACGGATTACGCGTTAATTCACTGATTTGAGAGTGAATTTGGTCCTGATAATGGTCTAGGTACATACGTGATTGGCCTGCGAGTGATTTGCGGGATTAAGACGCGTTAATTTCATGAATTAATTGCGAATTGATACGGATTTTGACTATCCAAATTCAAATCCGTTCGAATGTGAATCTGCCGCTTAATCGATCAAATTAAGTTATTTCTTGGGCCGAGATTGGGTCATTTAATACATGTATGTGGGATGGAAACTCGTAGGAATCGATTGGGTCGATATTGAGACTTGGATTTTGAGGATTCGGCCCTATTTGACTTCAAAAAGTCAAACAGGCGAGATTGTTTTGGGTCTAGGTTCAATTTCATGACTTTAAGGTTCAAACCATTGTGTTAGGGTTCAAACCATTGTGTTAGGGTTCAAACCATTGAGTGGGATCACTTGTCAATTGTGTGTTTATATATGTGTATGTACTTGTGTTATATGTATATAAATATACATACATCCATATACACACACACACATATATATATATAGTGTTTTATTAAAGTATACAAGTGTAAAAATTCTTGAATTTTCTTTGAACTTAGGGTTTTGTTAGGACATAGATTGTATGACAAAAGCATTGTAATAGTTTAGGTCTTATTGTCTTTATGTTTTTATGTAATTGTTTAGTTTTGTCTAAGTATAAGTACAAGTTCTGCTAGAGGCGAACTTGATAGGTTCGCCTAGTCTATTAGAGGCGAACTTGTTAAGTTCGCCTAAGCATCTTTGAAGCGAACTTGTTAAGTTCGCCAAGTCTATGACTGTATTCCTTGCAAGAAGGGGAAACAACACAAGAAGTCCCACAAATTTAAGACAAAGAATTCTATTGTAACTCATTTGGAGCTACTGCATATGGATTTGTTTGGACCGATTAGTATCAGGAGCATTGGTGGCAAATCTTACTGTCTGGTGGTAACAGATGATTTCTCTAGATTTTTATGGGTTAAGTTCCTTGCTTCTAAAGCCGAAACCACAGAGTTGGTACAATTCTTAATCTTGGGTTTAGAGAATTTGTTCAAACAGAAAGTCAGAAGAATTAGGAGTGACAATGGCAGTAAATTTAAGAATAGCAAAATGGGGTTATTCTGTCTTCAAAAGGGAATTGATCATGAATTCAGTGCGCCATATGTACCTCAACAAAATGGGGTTGCTGAACGAAAGAAAAGGACTTTAGGTGAAACTTCACGTACGATGCTTGCTGATTCTAAGCTTCCAGTAACTTTTTGGGCTGAGGCTGTGAATACTGCGTGTCATGTTTTGAACCGAGTCTTGACTGTTAAGCGACACAACAAGACATGCTATGAGTTGCTTAATAATCATAAGCCGAATCTGGATTATTTACTACCTTTTGGTAATCCATGCACCCTTTTGAATGTTCTCGATGTCCCAACCAAGTTAAGTGCTAAGGCAATTGAAGGGATCTTTCCGGGGTATGTTGCTAATTCTACTACCAAGAGGGTTTATAACAAAGAGACTTGCCAAGTTGAAGAATGGTTTCATATTGACTGTTCTAATCGTTCTTTACCTCAAATGGCGATTGGACCAGACTGGGCTTTTGATTATGAGAATTTATTCAAGTCTTTTCATTTACCTTCTGAAATTTCTCCTACGGAAGCTGCTGTTTTATATGACTCATGTCAAGATGCACATAATAGTGGTTTTCTACCGACTGCGGTTCCACTATCGTCTGTTCCTTCTACATCTGCTCCTGATCCTAATGCTGCTTCTTGTTCGGGAACACAAGAGTCTGATAGTGAAGATGAAAATGTTATTTTCCAAGATTCTTCTGTTGATCCGTTGATAGTTGATGAACCTTCTAATTTGTCACTGGATCAGGGGGAGATTCCTACAATCTGGACTCGGGGATACCAGTTAATCAAGATCTGTCTTATCAATCTGATACAACTCAAGTTGATGTGTTGCCAGTTCCTGAGGTTGCATCAATCAAGGAACTCAAAGCTCATCCGATTTCAAATATCATGGGGGATTTGCGTGATGGAGTGCAAACGCGTTCTACTCTTGACTACACTTGCTTGTATACATGTTTTAAAGATACTGGTGTTTTTGATGTATGCTCACATTCCTGTTTTATTTCTCAGGTCGAACCAAAGAATGCCGAAATGGCTTTAAGTGATAACAATTGGATAGAGGCCATGCAGGAAGAACTTGCTCAGTTTGACAAACTTAAAGTTTGGAATCTTGTAGATCTTCCAAACGGAGTGTATCCAGTTGGTACAAAATGGGTGTTTAAATGCAAGAAAGATGATCGAGGTGTTGTGGTGAGAAATAAGGCAAGATTAGTTGTACAAGGTTTCAATCAATAAGAGGGAATTGATTACACCGAGGTTTATGCACCTTTTTCTAGGCTTGAATCTATAAGGTTGTTTCTTGCTTTTGCTCTATACAAAGGGTTTAAGGTGTTTCAATTAGATGTAAAAAGTCCTTTCTTATATGGTAAAGTCAAGGAGGAAGTTTATGTGTGTCAGCCGCCGGGGTTTGAAGATCCAATTAATCCATCCAAAGTTTTCAAGCTTGATAATGCTCTCTATGGTCTTCATCAAACTCCTCGAGCGTGGTATGAAACGTTGTCTACACATATACTGGAGAATGATTTTTTTGGTGGACATATTGACTCAACTTTATTCATTAAGGAAGCAGGGGGAGAATACCTACTGGTACAGATATATGTAGACGATATTATTTTTGGCTCTACAAATGAAGGGTTATGCAAAGAGTTTGAGTGTATTACGAAATCAAAGTTTGAGATGTCAGCTATGGGAGAGTTATCATTTTTCCTTGGCCTTCAAGTTAATCAGAAGGAAGGTGGTTTCTTTATTCATCAGTCCAAGTATGTAAAGGACATCTTGAGCCGATTCAAGATGGAGGACTGTACCCCATATGATACTTCGATTCCGGTTAACCATAAATTGATATCTGACCCGGATGGAAAAGAAGTTGATTGCTGACTCTACCGTACAATGATTGGATCTCTCATGTACTTAACCGCTTCAAGGCCAGATATAATGTTTGCTGTGTGTATTTGTTCCAGGTTCCGAGCAAAACCAAAAGAGTCTCATTTGATTGCAGTAAAGAGAATCTTTAGTTATCTAAAAGGAAAACAAAGATTGGGACTATGGTTTCCTCATTGTTCTAACTTTGAATTCAATGCTTACACTGATTCTGATTTTGGTGGTTGTTTTTTGGATAGGAAATCTACTATAGGTGGTTGCCAGTTCTTAGGAAATCGTCTAGTTTCCTGGCGATGCAAAAAGCAAACTATGGTCTCCATTTCAACATGCGAAGTAGAATACATTGTTGCTGTAAGTTGTTGTTCATAGATCTTGTGGATCCAACAGCAATTAAGAGACTACGGTTTGAATTTTATAGGATCCTCCATGTTTATTGATAATAATGCTACAATGCCTATTACAAATAATCCTGTTAAGCACAGTAAAACAAAGCACATTGAAATTAGATATCATTTTATTCGTGACTGTGCAGATAAGAAGTTGATTGAGCTGGTAAAGGTACATACAGATGATAATTTTGCTGATCTTTTTACCAAAGCATTTGATCGTACCAGGTTGAATTTTTGATCAAAATGATTGGTATGATCAATCCCGAATAAAAGTTTTTCAAAAAAATTTTCATGGGAGATTTTGTTTTCAATTTCTTTTATTGCTTTATTACATTTCTGCATTTTACATTTCAGTCAAAAATTGTTATTTATAAAAATTCAAAACAAAATGAAAAATATAAAATTGACATCATTTGAAGTTATAGAAGAAATGATAGTACATCAGTGCATAATTCATTACACATGACCTTAGTAGACCTTTGATATATGAAAGTTTAAAGTATTTTGATTTGATCTAAATTTCAAAGTCTGCATAAATGAGAAATGATAGTGTTTTGAATGCTCTAATCTTGATAATATGTTTTATTTTGAATATGAGTTTGAAACTTGAATTGTCAATAGACTAGAAGCTTTTTTGAACCAATAGTAGTGTGAAAATTAAATATGATATGATTACATCTGTGATTTGAATCCATTTTATGCCTGAGTGTGTGTAAAAGATCATTATCAGATATAGAATATATGGTTTTAAGAATTTCATGAGATCAATATCGAATTATGTCTTTAGCACAATCTCTTTCAGTTCACTTCATTGCCCATGCCCCGAAAAACATGCAAGGTGTTGTTGAACTAAGATATGTTTCTGACACCGTCTGTTAGAACATATTTTCACCCTTAGATTAGTTAGATACATCATCTATTCTGATTTCATTGAAATTTATCCAGATAATAGTTGGATCCTCCTACCTGAATCTATTGATTCTCATTATATAGCCAATCCATTAGAATCTTTCGATTCTGAATCATTCTGATTCTTATATCCTTTGGGATCTGCTATTCTATACTTGTGCTAATAAGAGATAATTTCATCTTGGAGATTGATCTAATCTTTCAATAAACTGTATATGTCTTGAAGATAATGCAAGTTTAATTTCTGTTGGCATATATGTGGGGTACACGATGTTTTTCATCTAAATGGTACTAACTCACATGAATTTGGAAGAAAAATGCTTATAGTTTCAAATTATATAATATTGACAATTTAAAAATTCATGCTTTGTATTGCAAATTCCGAATGAAAATTTGAGCATTTCATGACCTGATCTTATTTACTTTGAAATTTATTGCGTATCATTTCAAGTATTATTCAAATTGATTGCAAAAGTTACATAAAATTTGAAAAATTATTGAGTTACATAAGTATAAGTTTGATTGTTTCATATCATAGGTTACCCATAGTTGACTATAAACTGTGTGATGAATTGCTCATATACTGATATGATCTTCTTGCTCATGATGTTCATCCAAAAATATGTATTCTAGTTTGCTCATACAAAATCCAAAAATATGTGTTTTTCAGTTTGCTCAGATAAAAACCAAAAATATGTGATTCCGTTTGTACAGATAAAATCCAAAAATATTTTGTTTCTATCTTCCATGAAAATTTTATTTTTAAAATGTTTCGGGATTGGATCAGATACTTGCTACAGATGGAAGTTCACAAGAATGTGTCATGTTGAAAGTGAAGAATTTTGGTCAAAGGAAAAGGTTTGGAGCGAACATAATATGTTCACCTGGTTCTGAGTAAGCGAACTTAATATGTTCGCCTGAGGTTTGTTAAGCGAACATAACAAGTTCGCCTAATGGAGCGAACTTAATGGTGATTTAATATTGTGTTCAGGCGAACTTACTCATTTATCTTATTCACTGTTAGAGCGAACTTCTGGAATATTTAGCGAACTTGTGATTTCAGATCTAGGGTTTTTGATTTGAACTTTGTGTGTTTGTTTCTTGATCGGTTTTTGATTGCGAGTAATTCTATGGTAAATTCAACGAATTTTATCCGGTGAATCGTTTGGAATTTGTGATTTTTACCTCTGTGTTCGTTCAGTTTGAAAGTTCTACTTTTTCTGAGATTTAAACAAATTTTCTATATTAACACTTGAAATTGAAGCTTAATCTGGTGTCGTGAGTATTAATCGATGATATTGTTATGTTTGAATTGAGAATTTATACATGATTTAGACATGTTTGTGATTCTGTGTGGAATTTGTATCGACAGACAGGTTCAGGCGAAATTGTTCAGGCGAACTTGTTTAGGCGAACTTATTATGTTCGCCTCTTGAAACAGTAAGCGAACTTAGTAAGTTCGCCTAAGGGCTCATGAGTGTTTTGGACTTGTGATTTTTTTTGTGTTGAAAATTTTTTTTGTGTTAAATTTTTTTTTTATTCTTTTTGTTTGTTTTGCTTACTAATGTGTTTTTGTCCTCTACATTTACAGATGTCTCGTCGTGTTGAGTACAAACATAACCAAGTGGCGTTATTGGATCCGAATATGTCTGAAGCTGTTAATTTTCAAGGAATTATCAATTTTCTAAATCGTTCAAGATTGCAAGTGGCTTTATCTGCTAATCCGTATATAAGTTTACCGTATATTCAACAATTATGGGATACCGTCCATCAAGATACGGATGTTGAACCTCACGTACTTCATGCTACAGTAAATAATACGGAGATCGCTATTTAAGTAGACACTATTCGTGCTGCATTGGCATTAGGAGGTGTTGTTGACGATCCTATGTCATATCCTGGAACACTAATAATGGGGTGTTTTCAGCGGATAGGTTACATAGGAAGACCAAATGATACACAAGCAAGAAAAGGAGGTTTAGTTGGCGAATGGAGATATTTTATGCACGTCATCATACATTGTCTGTCTCCAAGAAAGGCTGGTATTGATGGGTTGAAGAGTGCACTACAAGCTGCTATGGTTGCTTTGACACTCAACAAACGGTTTAACTTTGCTTTATATCTACCGTGAGTTGGTCATGCAAATAAATCCTCTAGAAGGACAAGGGTTCCTTATGTATCCTAGGTTCGTGCAAATGATTTTGAATCATTTAATTCCAGATTTACCTCAACATCCAATTCGTTTGACTTTTACTCCTATGTCAAAAAGGATCTTTATTGATTGTACTAAGGTGAAACAACAAAATGCTGCTCTAATTCCTGTTCCTACTCCTTTGTTTGGTCACATAATCAATCCTGATTATGTTAAGCCACCTAATGATAATTGGTTTTATCATGAGGAGTTAGTACAAGGCCAAGTCCAGAATCAAGTTCCAATTCAACAACCTATTCAAGTTCAAGTACAACAAGTTCCAGTTCAACAACAAGTTCCTGAACAACAACAACAACAAGTTCCTGAACAACAACAACAACAAGTTCTTGCTCAACAACAACAACAAGAACAGTTTCAAATTCCTGTTAATGAACCAGTTCAAGATGAGATTGCTCAAGATAATGATCAAGATTTGGGTATGAATATGGATGATTTTGATCATGAAGCTATGAACTCACCTATTCATGAAGTTGAAGGCAATGTTGAAAATACGAGTTCCGGTGATACTAACTTACCTGATTCTGAAGCTACTGATACTGATTCGTCTAGAGATTTTAGCTCAGATCATTATGCAAGGTTGGCTACGTTACCATTGGCTAATGCGGGGAAACGTATTAAATCTACTGCCAGAAAACCGAGGTGTAAGACTGTTCGGAATCCTCCTTCTGGATCAGCTCTTGGCAAGAGAACTTTAATAGATGAAAGTTCTGACTCGGATAGTGATGCTGTTCCAGTTCCTAAAGCACAGAAGCTTATGTATGCTTCTATTGCTGCTGCTCATTCATCTCAAGGTGTTGAGGATGCTAATTTTGTCGCTTCCTTATTGATTACACCTCCTGCTTCTAAACATACATCTCCAGTACTTTCTCCACATGTTCCACACACATCTAAAGCTGGTCCTTCAAAGCCGTCTGATTCTGAAAGAATTACATTTCTTGAATCACAGGTGCTAGCTTTATAGACTCAAGTAGATACTCTTGTGTCTACTGATTCTCAGAGACAGTTGGTTATTCAAGCTCAAGCTACACAGATTGCTAACATGAAGTTATTGGTGTCTAAACTTGTTGAGCGTCTTGACGCTCAGGGGGAGTTAAGGATACATGATACGTGTCATCCTGAATCAATTCAACGAAAAGATAATGATGACAATGATCCTAGTGGTAATGTTGAGGGTGATCGTCAATACCCTGACGTGAATCCAATATCCAGAGCTCAGGGGGAGTCGACATCACATACTATTGAAGGAACCAAGCATGATTCTGGAGTGAATCAAAAAATATTGTTATTGGTATAGACGAGTTATTTGATGATGATGAAGAAGATATGTTAGATAATGAAGTTGAAGAAGGAGAGATTGTAGAGATTGAAATAGAAAAGACTAAATCTAATGTTACATGTGAAGGAAGTGATGGTCTGAATGTTCCGTATAACTTCATCCAAGATGATGTTATTCCTGAGTTTTCTTATGATGGAGTAACAGATTCTATTGACTCTGTTGAAGACATCATTACACCTGATGATATTGCTCAATCCAAGATAGATTCTGATGTTGATACTACTCATACCGTGTCTCCTAAGATGAATGAAGAACCTGTGATGTATAGAAATACATGTATGACTAGAGAACAGTGGAGAGAAGTTGTTAACAGTTGGATGAAAGTACTACCAAAGTCACCTATACAACCTGCTCAGAAAGAAAGATATGTGAATAAAGAGAGGTGTATTCGAAAGATCATAAGTTGGTTTTATGATGATGAAACAAAGTTGTGTGCTCTTAAAAGATCTGATGGTGTTCAATACTTAAAGCCTAGGATCAAGTATTTCAATACCTTGCCAAGGTGTGAAATGAATGGTCTAGCTACGAAACCATTGATTAATAGATCTAAGTGTGGATTAGCCGATGTGATTGCCAATTTGATAAAGAGAGAAGGTGGATCAGGTAAGTATGAAAGGTTAAAACCACAGAAGGGAAAAAGAGTGAAGATCATAGATCAAAAGACTAAGAATGTGACTTGGAAGTAGAAGTTCAAGCCAGTACGTGCTGTACAGAAGATACCATTAAAGAAAATTCCACAAGATTTTTTGGGCAATATGAAATGGTGGTATGTAGATGTGACTACTGGTGAAGCTAGTATTGATGATTAAGATAATAAGGTCATTGTTAGTTTCTATGATGCAATGAATCTTATTAATTTCTCAAAGAAAGATCAGAGGACGTTAAGAAAGAATGAGATCATGTTTACTGATGAATGGAGAGAACAAGGATTTCAGTTTAAAAGAGTGTCGGAGATATGTCAGAGATATGGAGTGCATGCAGGAAGCAGATTACCACACAACTGGAAGAGCTCGTCATAAAGACTGAAGACAGAAGATCAAGCTATTGTCAAGGGGGAGTCTGTTAGGACATAGATTGTATGACAAAAGCTTTGTAATAGTTAGGTCTTATTGTCTTTATGTTTTTATGTAATTATTTAGTTTTGTCTAAGTATAAGTACAAGTTCTGCTAGAGGCGAACTTGATACGTTCGCCTAGTCTATTAGAGGCGAACTTGATACGTTCGCCTAGTCTATTAGAGGCGAACTTGTTAAGTTCGCCTAAGCATCTTTGAAGCGAACTTGTTAAGTTCGTGTAGAACCAAAGACTGATTGCTACCAAATTATTCTAAGTACAAATGCTGCTGATAGGCTTATTAGCAGCTTTCAACACATGTTGCTGCTGATAGGCTTATCAGCAGCATTCAACACTTGTTGCTGCTGATGGGCTTATCAGCAGCATTCAACACTTGTTGCTGCTGATAGGTTTATCAGCAGCGCTCAACACAAGTTGCTGCTGATAGGCTTATCAGCAGCATTATTCTCATCTCTGCTGCTGATAGCTTTATTCTCTGAATATCAAACGTTGCAGCTGACTATCCATGCAAAGCGCCTCTGACACCTTTCTGCAAAAGCAACTGCCACACTCCAAGCAGAAGGAACCTCACTGGTGCAACCAATAAAGGACAATGACGCGCTTCTCCAAGCATGCAAACAATGATGCCTAAGAAGACGTTTCAGTAAAGTTAACTAGATTAGCCTTTGCGTGTAATTTAGATTAATAAAAAAGATCAACGGCTTGTGTTAGATCTGATCCTTAGAATCAAGGGTCTGTCTTGATTCTAAGTTAGTATAAAAACTGTGTAAACACTTCAGTGCTTGTGTGCCTTGATAGTGCTTCTTGATAGTGTTTTACTTGTAAACTTGTAATCTCAGAAGTCTAATACAACAGTGCATTTATGTTAGGACATAGAATTGTAATGACAAAAGCTTGTAATAGTTAGATTTTGTGTCTTTATGTTTTGTTATGAAATTGTAAAGTTGCTAAGTGTTTTTACTAGTAAGCCTAGAGGCGAACTTGTTAAGTTCGCCTGCTCTAACAGAGGCGAACTTAATAAGTTCGCTTAGGCATATCTGAGGCGAACTTGTTAAGTTCGCTTAGACTGTTTCAGGCGAACTTAACTAAGTTCGCTTACAGCAGTTTTGGTTCTATATATATGTGTTACAGAGTCATTAGAAAGAGGTTAACAGAGATCGATCTGAGAGAGAAACAATTGTCTGATTGAGTCTGTAACCATTGTTATTCTGAATATAATCGAGAAGTTTATTTACGTGAATTGTCAATTAGTATACAAATCGGTAACGCGAAGGATTCCGCACTTCGTGTTATAGCAACGTCATATCACGAGTTTGATCAGTAGCTGAGTTACCTGGACCTACAAGTGGTATCAGAGAATAGTGCTCGTGAATTTAGTACGATTCTTGGTGATAATTGACGGTTTTTGTGTACAATTAGACAAGATTTTCAACATTCTTGAAGTTTCTGCAACAATGGCGTTTTTCAAGTTCTTGAAGACTGTTTCTTTACTGAATTCGTGATTTTGGAAGGGATTTTGACGAAATTAGTCCGATAGATCTGTTACATTTGTTAAAATTCATAATCCTACGGATCAATTTCCTTAAATTCCATCAATTCGCTGAGAAATCATGAATTTTGAAGGTTTCGGTTCGTGTTTGGACGAAGACTGTGTTGATTCTGTTATAGCAGTTTAAGCGAACTTGCTGAGTTCCTGTTCAAGCGAACTTAGCAAGCGAACTTATTAAGTTCGCTTCTCACATTTCAAGCGAACTTAGCTGTTAAGCGAACTTACCGGATTTCCTCCTTAAGCGAACTTGTCTTGTTCGCCTGATATTAAGTTCGCTTAGTACTCCCTAAAGCGAACTTATTATGTTTGCCTGAGGGTAAAATCAGTTCAGTACTTAGAAAGTTTTCAGAAATTTTTTTAACATGGAAAATATGGTTCAAGTCACAAACATGTTCAATTTTGATAATGAGATTGGTACATCTCAAAAACCTCCGAAGTTGCTGAATCTAGCTGATTATTCAAATTGGAAAGATCGGTTTGACCAATTCGTATCTTTTACCGATACTAGTTTGTGGATTCCAATTTTGGAAGGATATACACACCCTACTTATTCATGGATGGGAAAAGATGATGTTCCAAAACCAGTGTCTGCTTTATCTACTGAAGAGAAGCTGTTATTTGATCGAGAAAAGAAAGCAATGGCTAGCATTTCGATGTCTCTACCAAAGGAAATTTATCACAGTTTTAAACAGTTCAAGTCTTCTCAACAGCTGTGGGAAGCTCTACAGAAAAGGTGTGAAGGAAGTTTAGATGTGAAGAAAAGTAGAAAAGAGTTACTAAAGAAGCAGTTCTTAGTTTTTAAACATTTTCAGAATGAATCTTTGGATGATCTTGCTACAAGATTCTATCATCTTCTTAGTGAACTGGATAGTGCATCTGTGGTATATGAGACTGAGGAAATAAATGATAAATTCTTGGAGGCTTTACCATCAAAGTTTGATGTGTATACGGTTTTGATCAAGGAAAATGTTAAGTACAAAACCATGTCTCTTGAAGAAGTTCTAGGGAAGACCCAGTCACATGACATGAATTTGAAAAAGAAAGAGACTAATTTGGAGCATATCCAGGATCCCTCGATGTATTTTGCCAAATCTGTTGGTAAATCTGGTATTGGTGTGGCATTTTTTTCTGGTGATGCTCAAGAGTCTACAAATGATCAGTGTTCTGGAGTTCCAACTTATTCTGGTCATACAAGCCATTCTGGATTTTCTGCTACTACTGCTTCAACATCATCTGGATCTCATGTGAATCAGAAAGTTGTTGATGATTATTTGGCTATGTTTTCTTCATTTATGGCATCATATGATAATTTCATTGGAGGAAAAACACATGATCCTGAGGTAATAGAAGATGATTTCAGACAGATTGATCCTGTTGATCTGGAAGAAATGAATATCCAATGGAATATGGCCATGTTAATGAGACAAGCTAAAGATTTCTTGAAGAGAACAGGGAGAAAATATATTGGTTCAAATAGTCGATCGCATATGGGTTTTGATAAAAGCAAAGTTAGGTGTTACAACTGCCAAGAGTATGGTCATTTTGCTAAGGAGTGTGTGAAACCAAAGGTAGAATTTGATTCTCAAAAGAAGCAATCTAACTTTCAGCATAATAGGAATCAGTCTCATGGTTCATCTGGTAATCAAAGTCATGGTCCTTCTGGTAATACAAATTATGCATCTGCATCATTAGCTCTAGTTGCTCAAAACGATGAAAACTATGATTGGGGCATTCATCTGGAAGATTTGGTGGGTGCTGTTAGTCAGGCTTTTGTTGCAGAAATTCATTCAGAAAAACCAGAAGAATCTACTGATGATGAAAGCTCTAGTGATGGTGAGAGTGTTCCAAGTGTTGATGATGAGGAAGAAAGAGAGCAAAGTAGTGATTCTGATGCTGTGACAGGGGTTGCTGAGGAAGAAATTGTTCTTACAGAAAATGTGTCTGTTGGTGAAGATTCAGAAAACATTCCGATTGCCAAAGTATTCATGGCAGACATGTCTGACCCGACTAAGGTAAAAGACTCTGTTTGTCATATATTTTGTACTAATTGCATTTCTGTTAAAGATAAACTACAAAAAGTCATGGATGATAACACTAATTTGATTTGTGACATGAAATCAATGCATTCAGTAAATCAGAAATTGAAAGATAATGATAAACTGTGCATTGATAGAATTGAGTCTTTGAAAAGAGACTTAAATTCTCTTGGGTTAAAATACAAAGAGCAGGGTTATCATCTTGATATGGCTTATGCTGAAATTGAAAAACGAAATGAAGTAGTTACCCAAAAGAACAAGGAAATTTCGGAAAAAGAATCTGAGGTGATAAAGTTACATAGAAAGCTGGAACAGTTTGAGAATTCATCTGTAGTGTTGGATTATTTTAATGCTAATGCTGATCCAACAAAAAGGGTTGCTGGTATTGGGTTTGTTCCTCCTCCGTTCAATGGGAATTATGTAGTTGAGCCTGAAATAATTCATGAAGAGGAGATTGATCCCAAGACAGTTTTAAAAGTGAATCCAGTGACGGGTGAAGACATGGTGTATGATTCTGATACAGAGGATGAAGTATTTGATGATTCAAAGGTTGAAGGCATTCCGAGAGAGGTGAAAATTGATGAACCAAAGATTGTGAAGAATGTTACTCGGGATAGGTGCATCTTGACAGAACCTGAAGAGGTGAAAGTGGTTCAAACTAAACTTTCTCCAATATTAAAGTCAAGTGGGTTTGTTGCGGCTGGTTTTCAAAAAGTGAATTCTTCAAAGGTGCTAAAACAGACTTATGTTCCTAAGAAGCCGGTAAATTGTTCTGGGCATTCATCCGAAGCTTCTTCTTCTGATGGTTCTTCAAATTCAAAGAAAATACCTTATTTCAGAACTTATCAAGAAAGACGTGTGTGCTTTCATTGCAATGAGCCTGGTCATATTTTGATAAATTGTCCATACAAGAACAAGGGCAAACTGAAGACTGTTTCTTCACAACCGAGAGTGGTGAAAATTCTGAAAAGGAAAGATGAGGGAAAATCGTCTTCTAGTTTGGGAAAAGATATGACAGGACGATCTTTTGTTAATTCTCCTGCAATTAAACAACAGAATACATTGCATGCTAAATCTTTTGTATGCAGAGAAAATCTTGATATTCCAAAAGTTGGGATTTCAAAAGATACTTTTCAGGAGGTTAAATTGTCTAGACCTCAAAAAAGAAGAAGAAACAGAAAATTAAAGAAAATTTTGGAAACATCTGAATCTGAAAATAATATTTCAAATAATGTTTCTAAAAATAATAAAATTGGTTCTTCTTTGAAAAGGTCTGATTGTCAAACTTCTGTTCCAACAGTGAATGATAAAATTGATTGTAAATTACAAGAAGTAGTTTATTTTGATCAATCGGGATGACCTAAGACCACAATGGCTTGGGTTCCACTTTCTAACTGATTCTCGTTGTTTATGTGGGGACAACCAAGGAGGACTATCAACAATACATGGTATGTGGATAGTGGTTGCTCTCGACATATGACAGGGAATGTGAAATTGCTTGAGGATGTGATTAAAATTGATGGTGGTTATGTCGCTTTTGCGGGTAATAAAGGCGGGTACATAACAGGCCAGGGAACGTTAAAGAATGACAAAGTAATATTTGAAAAGGTGAATTATGTTGAGCAGCTGGAACACAATCTTTTAAGCGTATCACAAGTCTGTGACAAGAAGTTTTCGTTCCATTTCAACGATCATGAATGTTATATTCTGAAACCGGGTTTTGTGATTCCTGATGAATGGATTCTTATGAAGGCTCCAAGGAGAAATGACACGTATGTCCTTGACATGAGTGTCGCCACTACAACGGATTCAATTCCAACATGTTTACTCTCCAAGGCGTCGGAATCTGATTCAATATTGTGGCACAGGAAGCTAGCTCACATAAACTACAGGAAGATGAACTACATTGTTAGGAATGATCTTGTGATTGGTATTCCGAAAATGAAATTCTCAGTTCCTGATGATTGTATTCCGTGCAAGAAGGGGAAGCAAAGAAAGAAATCTCACAAATCAAAATCGACGAATTCTATCGTAACTCCCTTGGAGTTGCTGCATATGGATTTGTTTGGTCCTATCAGTATTAGGAGCATTGGTGGGAAATCGTATTGTTTGATCGTAACTGATGATTACTCCCGATTTTCATGGGTTAAGTTTCTTTCCTCTAAAGCTGAAACCAATGAGTTGGTACAATACTTAATCCTGGGTTTGGAGAATTTATTCAATCTGAAAGTCAGAAGAATCAGGAATGACAATGGCAGCGAATTTAAGAATAGCAAAATGGGCTTATTCTGTTTACAAAAAGGAATTCATCATGAATTCAGTGCGCCATATGTTCCTCAACAAAACGGTGTCGCTGAACGAAAGAACAGGACGTTGGTCGAAACAGCTCGCACGATGCTTGCAGATTCTATGCTTCCAGTCACCTTTTGGGCTGAAGCTGTTAATACTGCGCGTCATGTTTTGAACCGGGTCTTGACCGTCAAGCGACATAACAAGACTTGCTATGAATTGTTAAACAATCGAAAGCCGAATCTGGAATACTTATTACCTTTTGGTAATCCGTGTACCCTACTCAAAACTAGAGATGTCCCAACAAAATTCAGTGCAAAGGCTATTTAACGGATTTTTCTGGGGTATGTGGCTAATTCGACAACTAAGAGGGTTTATAACAAAGAGACACGCCAAGTTGAAGAATGGTTCCATATTGACTGTTCAAATCGGTCTTTACCACAAATGGCGATTGGTCCGGATTGGGCATTTGATTATGAAAAATTATTCAAGTCTTTTCATTTACCTTCTGACATTTCTGATGAAGATGCTGCTGTTCTTTATGATTCTTGTCAAGATGCACAGCATAATGGATTTCTACCAAATGCAGTTCCCAATTCATCGATTCCATCTACTTCTGCTCCCGATCCTAATGTTGCTTCTTGTTCCGGTCCACAAGATTCAGAGAGTGAGGAGGATAATGCTATTTTTCAAGATTCTTCTGCTGATCCGCTGTTGAGTGATGATCCATTACCTTCGACACAGGATCAGGGGGAGATTCCAACAAATTTAGACTCGGAAATTCCAATTCCTCAAGATTATTCTTATCAATCTGATTCTACTCAAGTTGATGTGTTGCCAGTTCCTGAGGTCGCATCCATCAAGGAACACAAAGATCATCCAGTAACAAATATAACTGGAAATTTACAGGATGGAGTGAAAACCCGTTCTCTTGTTGACAATACTTGTTTGTATACTTGCATTAAAGATTCTGGTGTTCTTGATGATTGCTCACATTCTTGCTTTATCTCACAGGTTGAACCCAAGAATGTAGAGATGGCTTTAAATGACAATAACTGGATAGAAGCTATGCAGGAAGAACTAGCTCAATTTGAAAAACTGAAGGTTTGGAATCTGGTTGATTTACCGAAAGGTGCGTATCCGATAGGAACCAAATGGGTGTTTAAATGTAAAAAGGATGATCGAGGTGTCTTGGTACGCAACAAGGCAAGATTAGTTGTCCAGGGCTTCAATCAACAAGAAGGAATTTATTACACCGAAGTTTATGCGCCGGTTGCAAGGCTTGAAGCTATAAGGCTGTTTCTAGCTTTTGCTTCTTTTAAAGATTTTAAGGTGTTTCAATTAGACGTCAAGAGTGCATTTTTATATGGAAACGTCAAGGAGGAAGTCTATGTGTGTCAGCCGCCTGGGTTTGAAGATCCACTGAATCCGAACATGGTTTTCAAGCTAGATAAGGCCCTCTATGGTCTTCATCAGGCTCCTCGTGCGTGGTATGAGACTTTATCTACACATCTTTTGGCGAATGACTTTGTTCGTGGAAAGATAGACTCGACCTTATTCATAAAGAAATCAGGGGGAGATTACCTACTGGTACAGATTTATGTGGATGATATTATTTTTGGCTCGACAAATGAAGGGTTGTGCAAAGACTTTGAGGGTGTTATGAAGTCAAAATTTGAAATGTCTGCGATGGGAGAGTTATCGTTTTTCTTAGGTTTACAAGTAAATCAAAAGGAAGATGGTTTCTTTATTCATCAGTCCAAGTATGTCAAAGACATCTTGAGCCGGTTCAAGATGGAGGACTGTACTTCATACGATACTCCAATTCCGGTCAATCATAAGTTAAATTCTGACCCGGAAGGAAAAGATGTGGACTGTCGACTTTATAGAGCTATGATTGGATCCCTCATGTACTTAACCGCTTCAAGGCCGGATATAATGTTTGCCGTGTGTATCTGTTCCAGATTTCAGGCAAAACCAAAAGAATCTCACTTAATTGCTGTGAAAAGAATCTTTCGGTATTTAAAAGGAAAACAACGTTTAGGGCTATGGTATCCTCATGGTTCTAACTTTGATTTCAATGCTTATACTGATTCTGATTTTGGTGGTTGTTGTCTGGACAGGAAATCTACAACAGGTGGTTGCCAGTTCTTAGGAAATCGACTTGTATCTTGGCAATGCAAAAAGCAAACCACAGTCTCGATTTCAACATGCGAAGCAGAATACATTGCTGTTGCAAGTTGCTGTTCACAAATCCTATGGATACAACAACAATTGAGAGATTACGGTTTGAATTTCACAGAAACCCCCATGTTTATTGATAATAATGCTACTATGTCTATAACGAATAATCCTGTTAAACATAGTAAAACTAAGCACATCGAAATTCGATATCATTTCATACGTGATTGTGCAGAAAAAAGGTTGATTGAGCTGGTCAAGGTACACACTGAAGATAATTTTGCTGATTTGTTTACTAAGGCATTTGATCGTACCAGGCTTGAATTCCTGATAAAAATGATTGGTATGATCAATCCCGAATAAAAGTTTTTCAAAATCAGAATTTCATGGAAAATTTTCTTTTAGGTTCTTTTATTGCTTTATTACATTTCTGCATTTACATTTTCAGTCAAAAAGTCTAAATTATAAAAAGTCAAAACAAATTGAAAAATATAAAATTTGACATCATTTGAGGTTAGAGAAGAAATGATAGTACATCAGTGATTAGTTCATTTCACACGACCTTAGTAGACCTTGATATATGAATGATTAAAATAAGTTGATTTGATCTAAATTTCAAAGTCTGCATAAATAAGAAATGATAGTGTTATGAATGTTCTATTCTTGATAATTTGTTTTAAAATTTGTGTATAAAATTTGAAACTTGAATTGTTAATAGGCTAAAAGCGTTTTGAAACTAATAGTAGTGTGAAAATTAAATATAATATGATTACATCTGTGATTTAAACCCATTTTATGCCTGGGTGTGTGTGTTAAAAGATCACTATTAGATAAAGAATATTAGCTTTTAATAAAGATTTTCCTATGAGATCAGTTTCGGGTTATGTCCTTAGCACTATTCATTCGATTTGCTTCAGTGCCCATGTCCCGAAAAGCATGCAATTTGAAGTATTATCAAGATATGTACTTGACAACATCTGTCAAACATATACTAGCCCTTGGATCATATTGATAAATCATCTTTACTGATTCCATTGAATTCGTAATCCAGATAACAGTTGGATCCACATACCTGAATCTTTTGATTCCACATATATAAGCCAAGACATTGAATCATTCGATTCTGAATCTTATTGATTCCTATACAATACAATTTGGATTCTGCTATTCATGTGCTAAGTGATGTCTCCTCATTCTGAATATTCGGAAATTTTTTTTAGTAAAATCTTATATGTGTCTTGAAGATAGTGCATTTATTTTCTATTTGGCATATATGTGGGGTACATGATGTTTATCATCTAAATGGTACTAAATCACATGAATTTGGAGAATAAACGCTTATAGTTTCAAATAATATAATATTGACAATTTTAAGAATTCAGGCTTTATATTTCAAATTCGGTATAAATAAAAGAACATTTTATAACCTGATCTTATTTACTTTGAAATTTATCGCGTATCATTTCAAATATTATTCAAATTGAATGAGTTTCAAAATGAAAAAGATGCAATATGCACAAAATTGAGTTGAATGGTCTCTTATTATAAGTTACCCTTTGTTATTAATAATATGTGTGATGAATTATTTAATACTGATATGATCTTCTTGCTCATGATGTTCAAACCAAAAATATGTCATTTCAGTTTATTCAGAGAAAAATCAAAAATATGTGATTCTGTTTGTATAGAGAAAAACCAAAAATATGTCATTTCAGTTTATTCAGAGAAAAATCAAAAATATGTGTTTCCGTCTGTATAGATAAAATTCAAAAAGATTTTATTTTTACTTTCCATGAAAATTCTAACCTTTTATTAAAATTGTTCGGGATTTGATCAAATATGTGTTGCTGACGGAAGTTCAAGATTTGAAAGGTTGAAGTTGGGAAAGTTTGTGTTCAAGGCAAAAAGGTTGAAAAAGTAATTAAGTTCGCCTGTGAACAGTGAAGCGAACTTGATATGTTCGCTTAAATTGGTGAAGCGAACTTAATTTTTCAGTCTCGGGTGAAGCGAACTTAAGGTTCAAGCGAACTTATCTTGTTCGCCGAAGGATTGTTAAGCGAACTTAACAAGTTCGCTTAATCAAGCGAACTTAATCTGAATAAGTTTTGAATCAGGCGAACTTGACTCTCATCGTCTTCATCAGAAAATCAAGCGAACTTGTTCAAATTTCTCAAAATTTTAAATCTGTGTTGTGGGTGTTAATTTTCGGTTGCCTCTTGATCGGAATCACCTTGCGAATCTAACAAAGGTATTTTCGTTGGATTTCATCCGATAAATTGTGTGTATTCGATGGTTTTTCATCTCGGGTTTCGTCGGCCTGTTTCACGTTGATTTTGACCTAAGTTGTGACCGAGATATCAAATTGTGTAGAATTTTTGGTCATATTGTGATATTCGATTGTTTGGATAGGTTTATTTCATGTTCTAATATTGTTTTGCCGGATTTTGAATTCTCTGTGTTTGAATTTGAAACGTCTCAGGTTCTAAGCGAACTTGTTCCAAGCGAACTTGTTCCAAGCGAATTTGTTCGAAGCAAACTTGTCAGGCGAACTTAATAAGTTCGCCTCTTGCACTACTAAGCGAACTTATTAAGTTCGCCTAGGGGTCAGAAGTGAAAAAGAGTTGTGATTTTTTTTTCTGTTTGAAATTTTTTTTTTAAATTTTTTTTGTTTGAATTTTTTTTAATTTTTGTTGTTGTTATTGTTTGTGTGTCTTATTAAAAGTGTGTTTCATATATGTGTACGTGTTCTAATGTTTGTTAAGTTGTCCAATTTTTTCACAGATGGCTCGACGTGTCGAATACAAGCATAATCAAGTGGCGTTGTTAGATCCTAATTTGCCGGAAGCTGTTCATTTTCAAGGCATAATCAATTTTCTAAATCGATCAAGATTGCATGTTGCATTATCTACGGATCCTTATATCAGCTTGGTGTATATACAACAATTCTGGGATACCGTACATCAAGATATTGACGTGGAACCGCATGTCCTTCGTGCCACAGTCAATAATACCGAGATTGCAATTTCAGAAGCGACAATTCGTGCTGCTCTTGCTTTGGGTGGAAATGCTGAAGATCCAATTTCTTATCCTAATACTCTTATTATGGGTTGTTTTCAAAGGATAGGTTATCGTGAACGACAAAATGATACTCAAGCTCGGAAAGGTGGATTAGTGGGTGAATGGAGGTACTTTATGCATGTGATTATACAATGCATCTCTCCACGAAAAGCTGGAACAGATGGCTTGAAGATGGCACTTCAAACAGCAATGGTGGCTTTAACATTGAATAAACGATTCAATTTTCCACTGTATTTTTATAGGGAGATGGTCATGCAGATTAATCCAGCTGAAGGTCAAGGTTTCTTGATGTATCCCCGATTTATTCAATTGATACTCAATCATCTTATTCCGGATCTGCCACAACATGCTATCAGATTGACTTTGACACCGATGTCAAAACGTATCTTTACCGATTGTTCAAAGGTGAAACAGCAAAATGCTGCGTTGATTCCGGTTAATACTCCACTGTTTGGGCACTTAATCAATCCTGATTATGTTGCACCACCAAATGATAATTAGTTTCATCCAAATGAACTTGCTCAAGTTCAAGGAGCTAACGTTCCATTACAACAACAACTGCAACAACCACAACAACCTGCCCAACAACAACAAATACCAGTTCCACAAATTCAAGTTCAACAACCACAAATACAAGTTCCTGTACAACCTCAAATTCCTATTCCTGAACAAGTTCCTATTCCACAGGTTGCAGTTAATATTCCTATTCAGGAACCAGTTCTAGCAGAGGTCGTTCATGATCCTAATCAAGATATGGGTATGAACATGGATGATTTTGTTGATGAAGCTGTGAACTCGCCCATTCATGAACAAGAAGGGAATGTGGTGACAGACGCTGAGTCTAGTTCCAGTTCAAGTGATACTTCATCATCTGATGATGACAGCACTGATTCTGATGAATCTAGAGATTTTTCTCCAGGTCATTATGAACGGTTGGCTGCTATTCCACTGGCTAATGCTGGAAAACGCATTAAATCTCAAGCCAGACGACCACGACGCAAGTCTGTTCGGGATCCTCCTTCCGGATCAGTTCTTGGAAAAAGATCGTTGGTAGATGAAAGTTCTGACACTGATAGTGACTTTAATCCTGATCCTTCACGACAAAAGTTAATGTCTGCTTCAATTGCGGCTGCACAATCTTCTCAAGGAGTTGAGGATGCAAATTTTGTTGCTTCTCTGATTGTTACTCCTCCAAGTTCTAAAGATCCATCTCCAGTTCCATCTCCTATTCCTACAGAGATTCCTACTACTTCAAGTCCTTCTATTCCACAATCAACAGCTGGTCCATCAAAGCCTTCTGATTCTGACATGATTACTTTCCTTGAATCTCAAGTGCTTACTTTACAAACACAAGTTAACTCTCTTGTGTCAATTGATTCTCAACGACAGCTGGTGATTCAGACTCAAGCTCAACAGATTGCTGATATGCAAGCTTTAGTGTCCAAACTTGTTCAGCGTCTTGACGCTCAGGATACCTGATACTTGTCATACTGAGTCAATTCAAAGACGTGATGATGAAGACAATGATCCTGCTAGAAACATTGAGGGTGATCGTCAATACACTGACGTTAATCCTATATCTAGAGTTCAGGGGGAGTCGACATCACAATCTCTTGAAGGAAACAAAGATAAAAATAGTTCGGGTAACAATGAAGAAGAAATTCTGTTACTAGAATTCTTTCAAGATTCAGAAGAAGAGGAAGCTGAAAAGATCGAATGTCTTGATGACATTGATGATTTATTCAATGATATGGAAGATGATATGTCAGACACTGAGATAGAAGAAGGAGAAATAGTGGAGATAGAAATAGAGAAAGATAAAGACAGTGTTACATATGAAGGCTGTGACGGTCTTAAGGTGCCGTATAACTTCATCCAAGAGGATGTTGTTCCTGAGTTTTCTTATGACGGAATAACTGACTCTGTGGACTCTATTGAAGACATCACATTGCCTGATGATACAGCTGAGTCAAAGATGGATACTGATGATGAGAATCTTCAATTCAATAAGGGTGCTGAAACTGAAACTACTCACACTGAGTCTCCGAAGATTAATGAAGAACCTGTGATGTTCAGAGATACAGGTATGACACGAGAACAGTGGAGAGAAGTAGTAAATAGTTGGATGAAGGTATAACCCAAGTCTCCAATACAACCTGCTCAGAAAGAAAAATATGTGAATAAAGAGCAGTGTATAGGAAGGATCATTAGTTGGTTTTATGATGGTGAATCAAAATTGTTTGTAATCAAACGATCTGATGGCGTTCAATACTTAAAGCCAAGGATAAAATATTTCAATACTTTGCCGAGGTGTGAAATAAATGGTCTAACTTCAAAGCCACTCATAAATAGATCGAAGAATGGTTTGGCTGATGTGATAGCAAACCTGATAAAGAAAGAAGGTAGTTCGGGTAAGTATGAAAGGCTGAAGCCACAGAAGGGAAAGAGAGTGAAGATTACAGATCCTAAGACTGGGAATGTAACCTGGAGATACAAGTATAGACCAGTGCGTGCTGTTCACAAGATACCATTAAAGAAGATTCCTCAAGACTTTCTTGGGAATATGAAATGGTGGTATGTTGATGTTAATACTGGTGAAGCAAGGGTTGAAGATAAAGATAATAAGGTCATTGTGTGTTTCTATGACGCAATGAATCTTATTAACTTTTCAAAGAAAGATTAGAGGACGATGCGAAAGAATGAGATAATGTATACTGATGAATGGATAGAACAAGGTCTACAGTATAAAAGAGTTTTGGAGATATGCAGAAGATACGGTGTGCATGCTGGCAGCAGACTACCAGACAACTGGAAGAGTTCAAGATAAAGACTGAAGACAGAAGATCAAGCTATTGTCAAGGGGGAGTCTGTTAGGACATAGAATTGTAATGACAAAAGCTTGTAATGGTTTGATTTTATGTCTTTATGTTTTGTTATGAAATTGTAAAGTTGCTAAGTGTTTTTACTAGTAAGCCTAGAGGCGAACTTGTTAAGTTCGCCTGCTCTAACAGAGGCGAACTTAATAAGTTCGCTTAGGCATATCTGAGGCGAACTTGTTACGTTCGCTTAGACTGTTTCAGGCGAACTTAACTAAGTTCGCTTACAGCAGTTTTGGTTCAATATATATGTGTTACAGAGTCATTAGAAAGAGGTTAACAGAGATCGATCTGAGAGAGAAACAATTGTCTGATTGAGTCTGTAACCATTGTTATTCTGAATATAATCGAGAAGTTTATTTACGTGAATTGTCAATTAGTAGACAAATCGGTAACGCGAAGGATTCCGCACTTCGTGTTATAGCAACGTCATATCACGAGTTTGATCAGTAGCTGAGTTACCTGGACCTACAATTTATCAGTATTCTTGCTGTTTACTTGTTTACTTTGTTGGTTGCTATTGTTTTCCGCCAATATCAACTAGAACAGAATCACCTTGTAATCTTACGATCCTACAAGTGGTATCAGAGCTTTGGCTCAAGATTAAACAAACTAACATTTGTTTAATCACTTTCTGATTCTATTCAAAACTCTATTCTTGATCAAGTCACACAAAACAAAATGGCACAAAGTCATGGATCTGAAGACATCGGCAGTATCAACCGACCACCAAGGTTGGTGTCTGGGGAGGACTATGATATGTGGAAGAACCGTATGGAAAGCTTCTTCTGCTACCATGAATACGGAATGTGGAAATCCATAAGGGATGGACCTTATGTTCCCATGGTGGCCTTTGCTGACTCCGGAGGACCACTAGTTCCGAAGGAACCCTCCAAGTATTCTGAAGAAGACCTCAAGAAAATGGAGGTGGACTTCAAGGCATTAGGAGCTATCCAAATGTGCCTTCCAAATGAAGTTTTTCACAACTTCAAGGCTCACAAAACTGCAAAGGAGTTATGGGGAGCCTTGGAAAAGATGTTTGCTGGATCTGAGGAGGTCAAGGAGAACAGACGTGACATTCTCAAGCAACAGTATGAAAACTTCGTCTGGAAGGAAGGTGAGTCACTAACAGTTTTATATAACAGGTACACGTATCTGGTTTGAGAACTGCAGTGCTCCAAGGTAAAGCTGGAGAATGAAGACATTCTCAAGAAGTTCATAAGATCTCTTCCTAGTTGTTAGACATTATATACAGTGTCCATCAGAAGAACAGAGAATCTGAAGACTCTTCAGATGACTGAGCTCTTTGGCATGCTCAAAACCTATGAATTAGAAATGATTCAAGCTAAAGAAAGGAGCTCCAGTTATCAATCAGCTACCACTTCCTCCACCACCACCTCAGCGCTTCACTCTGATCATTCTAGTCCTAGTGAAAGCAACTACTATCCTCCCATTGTTACTCATCCTCAAACACCAACTGCTTCACAATCCAACTCATCACCATTTCTTCTTGAGGCACCTCCTCAACAGCCAACCTCTACTGCCTTTGTCTCTGACAACTCAAGCAGCATGCACTTCATAAAGGAGGATCTGGAATGCTTTCATCCAAATGATCTTGAAGAAATGGATATTCAACACTCATATGTCAAAACGTATCTTTACCGATTGTTCAAAGGTGAAACAGCAAAATGCTGCGTTGATTCCGGTTAATACTCCACTGTTTGGGCACTTAATCAGTCCTGATTATGTTGCACCACCAAATGATAATTGGTTTCATCCAAATGAACTTGCTCAAGTTCAAGGAGCTAACGTTCCAGTACAACAACAACTGCAACAACCACAACAACCTGCCCAACAACAACAAATACCAGTTCCACAAATTCAAGTTCAACAACCACAAATACAAGTTCCTGTACAACCTCAAATTCCTATTCCTGAACAAGTTCCTATTCCACAGGTTGCAGTTAATATTCCTATTCAGGAACCAGTTCTAGAAGAGGTCGTTCATGATCCTAATCAAGATATGTGTATGAACATGGATGATTTTGTTGATGAAGCTGTGAACTCGCCCATTCATGAACAAGAAGGGAATGTGGTGACAGACGCTGAGTCTAGTTCCAGTTCAAGTGATACTTCATCATCTGATGATGACAGCACTGATTCTGATGAATCTAGAGATTTTTCTCCAGGTCATTATGAACGGTTGGCTGCTATTCCACTGGCTAATGCTGGAAAACGCATTAAATCTCAAGCCAGACGACCACGACGCAAGTCTGTTCGGTATCCTCCTTCCGGATCAGTTCTTGGAAAAAGATCGTTGGTAGATGAAAGTTCTGACACTGATAGTGACTTTAATCCTGATCCTTCACGACAAAAGTTAATGTCTGCTTCAATTGCGGCTGCACAATCTTCTCAAGGAGTTGAGGATGCAAATTTTGTTGCTTCTCTGATTGTTACTCCTCCAAGTTCTAAAGATCCATCTCCAGTTCCATCTCCTATTCCTACAGATATTCTTACTACTTCAATTTCTTCTATTCCACAATCAACAGCTGGTCCATCAAAGCCTTCTGATTCTGACATGATTACTTTCCTTGAATCTCAAGTGCTTACTTTACAAACACAAGTTAACTCTCTTGTGTCAATTGATTCGCAACGACAGCTGGTGATTCAGACTCAAGCTCAACAGATTGCTGATATGCAAGCTTTAGTGTCCAAACTTGTTCAGCGTCTTGACGCTCAGGATACCTGATACTTGTCATACTGAGTCAATTGAAAGACGTGATGATGAAGACAATGATCCTGCTGGAAACATTGAGGGTGATCGTCAATACACTGACGTTAATCCTATATCTAGAGTTCAGGGGGAGTCGACATCACAATCTCTTGAAGGAAATAAAGATAAAAATACTTCGGGTAACAATGAAGAAGAAATTCTGTTACTAGAATTCTTTCAAGATTCAGAAGAAGAGGAAGCTGAAAAGATTGAATGTCTTGATGACTTTGATGATTTATTCAATGATATGGAAGATGATATGTTAGACACTGAGATAGAAGAAGGAGGAATAGTGGAGATAGAAATAGAGAAAGATAAAGACAGTGTTACATATGAAGGTTGTGACGGTCTTAAGGTGCCGTATAACTTCATCCAAGAGGATGTTGTTCCTGAGTTTTCTTATGACGGAATAACTGACTCTATGGACTCTATTGAAGACGTCACATTGCCTGATGATACAGCTGAGTCAAAGATGGATACTGATGATGAGAATCTTCAATTCAATAAGGGTGCTGAAACTGAAACTACTCACACTGAGTCTCCGAAGATTAATGAAGAACCTGTGATGTTCAGAGATACAGGTATGACACGAGAACAGTGGAGAGAAGTAGTAAATAGTTGGATGAAGGTACAACCCAAGTCTCCAATACAACCTGCTCAGAAAGAAAAATATGTGAATAAAGAGCAGTGTATAGGAAGGATCATTAGTTGGTTTTATGATGGTGAATCAAAATTGTTTGTAATCAAACGATTTGATGGCGTTCAATACTTAAAGCCAAGGATAAAATATTTCAATACCTTGCCGAGGTGTGAAATAAATGGTCTAGCTTCAAAGCCACTCATAAATAGATCGAAGAATGGTTTGGCTGATGTGATAGCAAACCTGATAAAGAAAGAAGGTAGTTCGGGTAAGTATGAAAGGCTGAAGCCACAGAAGGGAAAGAGAGTGAAAATTACAGATCCTAAGACTGGGAATGTAAACTGGAGATACAAGTATAGACCAGTGCGTGCTGTTCACAAGATACCATTAAAGAAGATTCCTCAAGACTTTCTTGGGAATATGAAATGGTGGTATGTTGATGTTAATACTGGTGAAGCAAGGGTTGAAGATAAAGATAATAAGGTCATTGTGTGTTTCTATGACGCAATGAATCTTATTAACTTTTCAAAGAAAGATCAGAGGACGATGCGAAAGAATGAGATAATGTATACTGATGAATGGATAGAACAAGGTCTACAGTATAAAAGAGTTTTGGAGATATGCAGAAGATACGGTGTGCATGCTGGCAGCAGACTACCAGACAACTGGAAGAGTTCAAGATAAACACTGAAGACAGAAGATCAAGCTATTGTCAAGGGGGAGTCTGTTAGGACATAGAATTGTAATGACAAAAGCTTGTAATGGTTTGATTTTATGTCTTTATGTTTTGTTATGAAATTGTAAAGTTGCTAAGTGTTTTTACTAGTAAGCCTAGAGGCGAACTTGTTAAGTTCGCCTGCTCTAACAGAGGCGAACTTAATAAGTTCGCTTAGGCATATCTGAGGCGAACTTGTTAGGTTCGCTTAGACTGTTTCAGGCGAACTTAACTAAGTTCGCTTACAGCAGTTTTGGTTCTATATATATGTGTTACAGAGTCATTAGAAAGAGGTTAACAGAGATTGATCTGAGAGAGAAACAATTGTCTGATTGAGTCTGTAACCATTGTTATTCTGAATATAATCGAGATGTTTATTTACGTGAATTGTCAATTAGTATACAAATCGGTAACGCGAAGGATTCCGCACTTCGTGTTATAGCAACGTCATATCACGAGTTTGATCAGTAGCTGAGTTACCTGGACCTACAATTTATCAGTATTCTTGCTGTTTACTTGTTTACTTTGTTGGTTGCTATTGTTTTCCGCCAATATCAACTAGAACAGAATCACCTTGTAATCTTACGATCCTACAAGTGGTATCAGAGCTTTGGCTCAAGATTAAACAAACTAACATTTGTTTAATCACTTTCTGATTCTATTCAAAACTCTATTCTTGATCAAGTCACACAAAACAAAATGGCACAAAGTCATGGATCTGAAGACATCGGCAGTATCAACCGACCACCAAGGTTGGTGTCTGGGGAGGACTATGATATGTGGAAGAACCGTATGGAAAGCTTCTTCTGCTACCATGAATACGGAATGTGGAAATCCATAAGGGATGGACCTTATGTTCCCATGGTGGCCTCTGCTGACTCCGGAGGACCACTAGTTCCGAAGGAACCCTCCAAGTATTCTGAAGAAGACCTCAAGAAAATGGAGGTGGACTTCAAGGCATTAGGAGCTATCCAAATGTGACTTCCAAATGAAGTTTTTCACAACTTCAAGGCTCACAAAACTGCAAAGGAGTTACGGGGAGCCTTGGAAAAGTTGTTTGCTGGATCTGAGGAGGTCAAGGAGAACAGACGTGACATTCTCAAGCAACAGTATGAAAACTTCGTCTGGAAGGAAGGTGAGTCACTAACAGTTTTATATAACAGGTACACGTATCTGGTTGGAAAACTGCAGTGCTCCAAGGTAAAGCTGGAGAATGAAGACATTCTCAAGAAGTTCATAAGATCTCTTCCTAGTTGTTGGACATTATATACAGTGTCCATCAGAAGAACAGAGAATCTGAAGACTCTTTAGATGACTGAGCTCTTTGGCATGCTCAAAACCTATGAATTAGAAATGATTCAAGCTAAAGAAAGGAGCTCCAGTTATCAATCAGCTACCACTTCCTCCACCACCACCTCAGCGCTTCACTCTGATCATTCTAGTCCTAGTGCAAGCAACTACTATCCTCCCATTGTTACTCATCCTCAAACACCAACTGTTTCACAATCCAACTCATCACCATTTCTTCTTGAGGCACCTCCTCAACAGCCAACCTCTACTGCCTTTGTCTCTGACAACTCAAGCAGCATGCACTTCATAAAGGAGGATCTGGAATGCTTTCATCCAGATGATCTTGAAGAAATGGATATTCAGCACTCATATGCCATGCTCTCCCTCAGAGCAAAAAGGTTTTATTCTAGAACCGGGAGATCAGTTCCAAGCAACAACTCAAACACCAGAGTTGGGCTTGATAAAAGCAATATCCGATGTTACAACTGTAACCAAATGGGTCACTTTGCTAGGGAGTGCAAGGCACCTAAAGCCAATCAGGGTGCCAGCCATCAAAGACAAGCTTACCAAGGTCAGCCCATGCAGCAGCAGCAAGGAACTCCTCCAACACAAACTGCAGCCTGTGCAAATGTTGGAACTACAGAATTTGACTGGAGTTTTCAATATGAAGATGTTCCTGCCTCCAACCAAGCACTTATGGCAGACAATGCAGAGATACCACCTCAGGTATTTGAACATCTTTGCTCTCAAGCTTGCATTGACAAAGTTTTAGGTTATAGAAAGCATAACCAAAATCTAATAGATCAAAATGAAGAGTTTCACCAAATGAAATCTGAATTCAAAAAGGTCGAAGACAGTTACAAAGAAAAGATTAACTGCCTTAAGAAAGAGATTTATTCTTTGAAACATGAACAAACCAATCTTGAAACTCAGATTGATGATCTATTAGTAAAACTTAAAGCTACCAGAGCTGAACTGGCTGAACAGAAAGTTCATGTTGAAAAATATGAATTTTCATCTAAAAAGTTACAAAGATTGTTAGATATTCAAGTCCATGAAAGGGTAAAAACTGGACATGGATATCATAATGATGAGTACAAGACAGTTCCTCCTCCTGCTGACTATGTTGCCATTCACGAACCAAGCTTCAATACTGCAAATCTTGACACGGCAAACCGAAACCTTTATCCTTCAATGGATGCATGTTTTGTGGAAGACTGCTCCACCTCTTTAGAACCTGAGTCAACCTGCTCAGATCACTGTGAAACTAGTGCAGTCCCATCTGCTCCTTTCTCTGAAGCTGTTCTGAACAAAACTGAATGTCCTGTTGTTACTCCAACTATTCCAGCTCCCATCCCATTCAAACAAATCAAGATTAGCTATCCTCAAAATGGAAGAAAGCTAAACATTGAAAAGGGAGAGACATCAGGTTTCACCAACCCCAAGTCTCAGTCAAAGCCAAAGGTGTTTAATAGTTTTCATACACCTGGAGAAAAAGGTCCATATGTTCAAAAGACACTAGAAGAAGCCACTTTTGAGCATAACAAAGCTCATCCCTGGAACTTCAAAGATTTGTTTCAAAGTAAGAACTATGTGGACTTTCACCGGGACAAGATAGCACTATCCTGCTTTGTGTGTGGCAAATACAATCACACTGCCAGCACCTGCTTTCACTACCGTGAACACCAAAGAAACTCAAAGCAGCATGCCTTTGAGAAAACAAACAGAAACAAATAGGTGAGAAGCTATGATGCAAAGGCAACAAAGTTCAGAGAATCTCTATCCCCTCAAAGAGTGAAGATGCAGAAACCTCAAAAAACTTGCATCATATGTGGGGAATCAAACCACTTTGCTGCAACATGCAGGTTCAACCCTTTTAACCAGATTGCAAATCGTTCATCTGTACTCAACCCATCAGCAGCAAACAATATCGCTGCTGATAGAGTAAAGTCCAGGAAACCAAAGGCAAAGCCTCCAGCAGCAAAAGTCTCTGCTGCTGACAAAGCAAAATAAAAAACAACGGCATCAGCAGCAAAAGTATCCGCTGCTGACAAAGTAAAATCCAAAATAAAGCTTCCAGCAGCAAAAACTGCTACTGCTCCAGCAAAGCCCTCAGTAGCAAAATCGGCTGCGGATAAGCCAGAATTATCAGCAACAACATCTTCTGCCGACAATGTAAAGAAAGCTAGAAAACCACCAACACAGCAATGGAAGGCCAAACAATCTCCAAGCATAACTATTGGTTCCACTGACTGCAAGCATGCTGACAATGGCAAATTAGCAACGATTTTCTACAATGCTGCATGCTACAATGTTCCTCCCACTAATTATATATCTTCCATGTACAGGGACAGCCAGGCAATAAACACAATACTTGGGTGGTAGATAGCGGCTGTTCCAGGCACATGACTGGCAACAGGTCCATCCTCTCTTACTTCAGACATTTCAATGGAGGATATGTTGCCTTTGGGAGTGACTCAAAGGGTGGATCTATCACTGGACAAGGAACTGTGTCCAATGAAAGGATGAGTATTGAAAGAGTCAACTATGTTAAAGAACTTGACTTCAATCTCATGAGTGTTTCCCAAGTATGTGATCAAAAGCATTGGATGCTCTTCACTGACAAAGAATGTTTCGTGTTAGCTCCTGGCCTATCTAAACCCCCTCCAGAGAAGATTCTCCTAACTGCTCGTAGAAAGGACAACTTATATGTGCTTGACATGAATGAAGCCACTCCATCTGGTAGTGTTTCATGTTTTCTGTCAAAGGCATCAGTTGATGAATCCGCTCTCTGGCACAGGAGGTTAAGCCATGTTAACATCAAAACAATCAATAAATTAGTGAAGGACAATCTTGTCAGAGGGCTTCCTGACAAAGAATTCCAGCTAGACGACCACTGCATTGCCTGCTTAAAGGGAAAACAACACAAGAGTTCCCACAAGCCCAAGACATTGAACACAAATGACACCCCTCTCCAGCTACTGCATATAGATCTCTTTGGTCCTACGAATGTCATGTCAATGGGCAAAAAGTCCTACTGTCTGGTGATAACTGATGACTTCTCCAGATTCTCATAGGTATTCTTCCTAAGAACAAAAGATGAAACTGCTGAGATTCTCAAATCCTATATTCTTAGGGTAGAGAATCAAAGCAATCTAAAGGTAAAGATCATAAGGTGTGATCAGGGAACAGAGTTCAAAAATCACACTTTGAACAGTTTTTGTGAGAGCAAGGGCATTGAAAGGCAATACAGTGCTCCAAGAACCCCTCAACAAAATGGGGTTGCTGAAAGAAGAAATAGGACTCTGATTGAATCAGCAAGATCTATGTTGGCTGACTCAAAGCTGCCCCTTACTTTCTGGGCGGAAGCAGTAAGCACAGCTTGTTATGTGCAGAATAGAGTCCTTATTGTTAAGCCTCTCCAGAAAACACTCGTTGAACTATGGCTCAAAAGAGTTCCCTACATTGGCTTCCTGAAGCCCTTTGGATGTCCATGTACCATCCTCATCACACATGGAGTTCTTCCTAAATTCGGTGCAAAGTCTGATGAAGGTTACTTTGTGGATTACTCCTCTCAATCAAAGGCCTACCGAGTGTTCAATTCTAGGACTCGGATTGTGGAAGAATCTGCTAATGTGGAATGCAGGGAACACGTTGTCTGTGAACAAGGCAAAGGTCCTAACTGGCTCTTTGATATAGACTCCTTCACCCAGATATTTGAGCCTCTCATATTCTCAAATATGGAGTCTTCCTCTTCAAAATCAACACCTTCTGCCTCAACCTCCTCTTCTGACTACAGACTGGATTTTCCATCAGTGGCAGAAGCTATTGAAGCCAGTACAGGTGAAGCCGGTACTTCCAACACCACAAGCAGCAATCTCTCTGACCAAGAAATCTTTAATGAAGCCTCCTCAATCCATGCTGAAGAGGCCTGTGATGCTAATACTGCTGACAATGTGGAACAAAATGATCAGAACCTCCAAGCTCCTCTCCTCACAACTGAAGACAATCCTGATCTAAACCAAAGTAATCTTGAAGAGGGAATACGGCTGGATGTGATACCAGCACAGAGAATAAACAAAGAGCATCCTCTGGAAAACATCATTGGTCCAGTCCACACAGGTATCCAGACAAGAAGTAAGTCTCATGAAGCCAACATTTGTTTGTTCTCTTGCTTTCTATCTCAGGTGGAACCCAAGAAGATTGATGAAGCTCTCAAGCACAACAGCTGGATTGAAGCAATGCAGGAAGAATTGCTGCAATTCAAAAGACAAGATGTTTGGAAGCTTGTTGATCTTCCACCTGGTCAAACAGCCATTGGAACAAGATGGGTCTTCAGAAACAAGCAAGATGAAAGTGGCATCGTGGTCAAGAACAAAGCCAGACTGGTAGCTCAAGGTTACACTCAAGAAGAAGGCATTGACTATGATGAAGTCTTTGCTCCTGTTGCCCGTCTGGAAGCCATCAGAATCTTTCTGGCATACGCAGCATCCAAAAACTTTATGGTCTATCAAATGGATGTGAAGAGTGCCTTTTTGTATGGCAAGATTGGTGAAGAGGTCTATGTCAAACAACCTCCAGGCTTTGTGGATCTTGCACATCCAAATAAGGTCTTAAAACTGGACAAAGCTCTCAACGGCTTACACCAAGCCCCAAGAGCCTGGTATGACACTTTATCTGGATATCTACTTAGCAACAACTTCATAAGGGGGGCCATTGATCAGACACTTTTCATCATAGATGAAGGGGGAGAAATTTTGTTGGTCCAGATTTATGTTGATGACATTATCTTTGGATCTACAAGAAAGAAGCTCTGCAAAGACTTTGAAGTTCTGATGCATTCCAAATTTGAAATGAGTTCAATGGGTGAACTAAATTTCTTTTTAGGACTTCAAGTCAAACAGGTACCAAATGGAATCTTCATAAGTCAATCCAAGTATGTCAAAAGCATCTTGGAGAGGTTCAAAATGGCTGACTGCTCTGCTGCAAGAACTCCTATGCAAGTGCACCATCAATTATCTCTGGATAAAGAAGGACAAGACACTGATCAACATCGGTATCGAGTAATGATAGGGTCTCTCATGTATCTCACTGCCTCAAGACCAGATATCATGTTTGCAGTTTGTCTCTGCGCAAGATTTCAAGCAGCTCCAAAAGTGTCTCATCTTTAAGCTGTCAAAAGGATCCTTAGATACCTAAAGGGAGTTCCAAAACTTAGGCTATGGTATCCAAAGAATGGAAATGTCAATCTCTATGCCTACACTGACAGTGACTATGGGGGTTGTAACTTAGACAAAAAGTCTACAGCTGGGGGATGTCAATTTCTTGGAGGAAGGCTCATCTCATGGCAATGCAAAAAGCAAACATGTGTCTCTACTTCAACAGCTGAAGCAGAATACATTGCAGCTTCAAGCTGCTGTACACAGGTCATCTGGATCCAAAATCAAATGCTTGACTATGGAATGACCTTCATGCAGACTCCAATTCACATTGACAACATGAGTGCTATCTCTATCACGAATAATCCAGTGCAGCATTCCAAGACTAAGCACATCGACATCAGGTATCACTTTATCAGGGATCAAGCTGAGAAAAAGAGAATTGTCCTATCCAAGGTTCACACAAATGAGCAATATGCTGATTTGTTCACTAAACCTTTTGATGAAGCAAGATTTCGATATCTAGTTGAATCAAGTGGCATGATGAACTTTGAATAAGACATGTCTCTAATTTTTATCTTTCCTTGTAAATATGTCTATGTTTTGTTCTTAATAAAAGGTTATAGTCAGCCGCACCTTTTTCACTGCTGACAGATTTACTCTTCAGCAGCAAAACCTTTGCCACTGATCGCTTTAAGTTATCAGCAGGAACAAGTTTTTTGCAGACAGCTTTAAGGCGGTCAGCAGCAACCTTTTTGCTGCGGAATGAATACAACAGTCAGCAGCATCCAAGTCTGCTGCTGAAAGACTTTTCTATCCGCAGCAACCAAGTTTGCAGCGGATAGCTCACCATTGGCAGCAACCAAGTTTGCTGCTGATGGGTAAAACAAGTCTACATTAACTTTTACCCGAGGTAAAAAATACTCTCAGTCTTTACCATGACTGCTCGAATGCTTTACAGCTGTAACAATGAAAAGTGAAACAGGTTGTACTGTACAAGTAAAGTTGCTTTTTCTTCGTCTGCCGTTATATCACAATCTCAAATGTTTCCACAACCTATTCATATTCAATTTCAAACCTATCTCCCATCACTTTCTCTCCCGTCCTCACAGTATTCAAAGCCCTAAATAATTAACCACCATTCAAACACCCTTCTCTCTTCCCTCCAAATCCATAACAATGGCAGGCGCGGACATAAACAACCCCAACGGCAAGTTTTCCCCATACCACAACCTCACTGCATGCCTAACAAAGGGCAAGAAATCCGAAGGTTTCGATGATATGATCGACTTCCTTTGTCGGTCCAAAATCCACCATGCCCTAACAGTCAACCCAACCATCTATACTTCCCACATGGAAGATTTTTGGAGCTCAGCCGTGTATTCTACTGACCAGGGCACTCCCCAAATCAGTGGCACAGTAGACGGCAAGGAGATGATTATCACTGAAGCAAAGCTCCGCCAACACCTCAAGCTTCAAGATGAAGGGGACGCCATCTCTTACCCAAGAGACGTATACATGAGGACCTTTGTATCCACAGGGTACACTGGGAATCAAACAGAGTATACGATAGAGAAGGCACTCATGGGTCCTAAATGGAAGTATCTCTTCCACACTCTTCTCCAATGCATATCCCAGAAGAGAAGCGGCTGGAACCAACTTAGCTCCGGACTTGCGTCGGCAATTCACGGTATGATAACTGGGGCGGGTTTCAATTTTTCCCACCTCATTCTTGAAGGTTTGAGATACAACCTTCAAGAAGGGGTGAAATCTCAGTTCTTCATGTACCCAAGATTCTTGCAGGAAGTGTTCAATTTTGAGCACCAAGATCTTTCAAAAACTGCAAGAATCTACGTAATGCTGGGACATAAGAACAACATTTTTCAAAGCATGAGAACAGTTTCATCAAAGTTCTCAGGGGCCGATGTTCCATTGTTATCTACAATGCTAAACACGCAAAGTGCCCAGGGTGACAGTTCAGCAAACCCAGCTGATACTGATCCCACACCCTCCACCTCACTGCCACAAACTCAAACTGCTGCTTCCCTTGATCGAACCCCTGTGCATTCTACTGAGAATGTACAGGCACATACTTTACTCACTCACAGTTTGATTGCTCAACCGGAACACAGGGCCCCGGTTGCAGCCAAGTATACAAGGAAGAGGGGCAAGAGAACTCCTTCTTCTCTTGCCTCCAAGGTCCAAACCCAAGCCAACATCCCTCACTCAGAATCACAACATTCTAGGCAGACTCCTTCGGAAGTCTCTCCATTAGGATTAGGATCACTTCCCGGATCCATAGAACAACCCTTTGAGCCATTCCTATCTTCTTTGGACTTAAGTGTTGAGGAACCTGACCAAAGTGATGTACCTTCTCCAACTACCACTATCAAGGAGGTACTGATTGGTCTTGCTTCTGAAACACCCAACCCAAGTTCTTCACCCTTGAAGGTCCACTCTAGGAGTAATGAAAGAGTGGATGTGGAAGAGGCTGTCACTACTGCTGGTCCATCAAATGACCAGGAGGACAGTGACAACATCTTTAAAACCTCAACCACGGCAACTCATGGTGAGGGTGTTTCCTTGGAAACTCCCCTCACTGAGAGGAATCCTAGGCGCCAAGAAACCACGGGTGATGGGGATGCTGAGGCTCGGCCTACGGCCCCATCTGGGTCCAAGGATTTCACAACTGTGGATGAGGACAGACTGAAACTTCATAACTTGGAATTGACGGCCAGGGTGGCTATGCTAGAGGCTGAAGTGTCCAAACTAAGACACCAAGTCTCTATGCATGAAGCCCATCAATGCCCAACTTTAGCCACTCCCTCCCTTGTATCAGTAGGCACCCAAACTGATGCTTACCTGCCTACTGATGCAACCAAAAAGGGGGAGATGGTCTCTATGGAAGAAGATACAGACAGTCTTGACGACTGGATTCAAGAGCAGGTTGTACTTCAAAGTTCACTATTCAAGCAGGCTTTTGTACAAATTCATGACTTGCCAGCCTCAGATAACAAAGAAGAAGAGACATCTGAAGACTGGAAGTTGGTCGTCAGGGCTGTCGATGAAATGCTGAATGGTACTGAAGACACAGAACAAACAAATACACCATTCAGCATCATTCCTGAAGCAGCAGCCATCATTGGTCAATCCTCTACCCCCCAACTATTCAGATCATCAAAGAAGCTAGAATTTGACTCCATTCTAGCTTGGGGTATGATGGATCAGCTGAGAGGTTTTGGATTGGATGGGAGTTCAGTGGAGTAGAAGAGCTGAACTGGAACTCTCTCAATGCCTTCCAATTTCTACAGCTATACTTATCAAGCTGCATCAACAAATCAGCAGATCTCTCAGCAGAACTTGCTATTGGCAGGTTCCATGACTTGATGGAGGATAATCTACCCCACTTCGAAAGACTAATTCAAAAAGCAAATCGGGTAGCTTATCCTGAATCCTCGGCGACCGCAGAAAGAAGACTGACTCCTAGCAATCTTGAAATAACAAGGAGCAGTCTTCTCACCGAAGAAGAAGTTCTGGGCCTTCGAAGATTCCTGTATGCCTTCCTGGTCAAGGACTTGGACATGCTAGGTTGGGTGAGCACTAAGTCCCTTGACCACACTCTTCTTCTCAGCAACGGCTCCTCTCTCATCATCAACACCAGGAACATCCTTCAGCTGCCCTCAGACTTCCTATTCAAGATTTTTCAGCTCAGAGCCAACATCAGCAATATTAACTCATTGGAGAGCCAGGCAATGATGGTCACCATCAAAGCACATCTTGAAGAAGAAGGACTGATTCCTCAGGAAGAGTCTGTGTCAACATCTGATACTGAATCCATCTCAGATACTTCACAAGTTGAAGCCACATCTGTAGCATCTGGCACAAGATCTTCACTTAGGGATCAACTGAGGTAAATAGAAGGTCCTGAGTATCAACTTGATGAAGACAGTGACCGTCCCTTGTCAATTCCTCAACTTGCCAATGAAGCCGAGGCAGAGATCCCAACAGCACAACAATCAGCTATTGTTGTGATCAGTGAAGCCAGAGCAGAGGCATACAATGTTAATAAAGGGAAGGGCAATATGAAAGAAGAGGATGAAGAGAGGTTGCGAAAAGAAAAGAAGGAGAAATAAGTGAAAAGAAAAAGAAGAGAAGAAGAGGAGATGGCTGACATGAAAAAGGCTCAAGAAAGAAAAACAGCCATTCTCCTAAGAGAACAAACCATCCAGCTGTATGCTAAACAGCTGGATGAACTAAAAAGAAAGATTCCTGCAGTTGACCGGATTGAAGAAGATGCAGCTCTTGCTCTTCAACTACAGGAACAATTCAATAGAGAAGAGGAAGACTTGGAGAAGAAGAAGAAGAAAGAAGAAGCTAAGTTCAGAATAACCGATTCTGAACTAGCAAAAGAATTAAGGGAGGAGTGGACTGAAGCTCTGATCTCTCAAGGTGAGGATGCAGACTACCTTGAGAAACTTTCAAACAAAGAGATTTACAGAGCCTTCAATGGGTCAGCAGGGTCAATTGGCTAGCAAGAAAAAGGCTGAAGAAGAAGAAAAAGCCAAGCTACAGTCCAAGAAGACCATTGCACTGAATAAAAGAACCCATGAAGAAAGGAAGGTCATGATTGACTTCCTTAAGGCTAGAGGAGATAGTGGAAAGAGGCTAGGTCCCATGAATTTCATGAACCTGCAAGCCCTCTACTTCAAAGTTAAAAAGGATGAGGAAGAAAGACTAGGGAAGAAGGGCTCCAAGAAAAGGGTACTTATCAAAGAAGAAGAAAAACCAAAGACAAAGAAACCCAAGCCTTCTCCCTCACCTACCTCTTCCTCAATCAAACAACCTTCCACTCTCCTCCCCAAAACTTCCACTCCTCCACCCAAAAAGTCCAAACCATCTCACCATGCCCCCACTCATCAACAGTCTCCCTTGAAGAAATCCAAACCCACACCTAAACCAGAAGACTCAAGAGACATAGTTGATTGGGTCTATAATCCACAGGATCAAAGGTTTGAGATCTTCAGGGGGAGAACTGAAAGAAGAAGATCTAACTACAGATCTGTTGATGAGGTTCTGCAACTACCAGATTCAGATCTAAGAAGAATTTTGGAGCTGGGTGAAGCTCATGAGCCTGCAAATGAGAGTGGGAAACATCTTATTCTAACAATCAGACATTACTTCAACCCTAGTAAAGATGTGGTCATGGATATCAAACCACTCAAGTCCCACTCTCCATTTGTATCTTGGTCCTACAATGCTGATTTGGATGAGTTCACTCTGATTGATTTAAAGAAGCAGCAGATGAGATGTTCAAGCAAAGCAATCTACAAAATGCCACACAAAGACATCAAGACTCTGTCTGAACTTCCACTGAACAATCCCAGCAAGGATCCAAGAGGATATGAGGTTGAAAGGATAGTCAGCCACATGCAAAAGCTTCAGCAGCAAAGTGATTAGAAGAATTTTGGTTGCATCAGTCTAGGGGGAGTTTGTAGAACCAAAGACTGATTGCTACCAAATTATTCTAAGTACAAATGCTGCTGATAGGCTTATCAGCAGCATTCAACACATGTTGCTGCTGATAGGCTTATCAGCAGCATTCAACACTTGTTGCTGCTGATGGGCTTATCAGCAGCATTCAACACTTGTTGCTGCTGATAGGTTTATCAGCAGCGTTCAACACAAGTTGCTGCTGATAGGCTTATCAGCAGCATTATTCTCATCTCTGCTGCTGATAGCTTTATTCTCTGAAGATCAAACGTTGCAGCTGACTATCCATGCAAAGCGCCTCTGACACCTTTCTACAAAAGCAACTGCCACACTCCAAGCAGAAGGAACCTCACTGGTGCAACCAATAAAGGACAATGACGCGCTTCTCCAAGCATGCAAACAATGATGCCTAAGAAGACGTTTCAGTAAAGTTAACTAGATTAGCCTTTGCGTGTAATTTAGATTAATAAACAAGATCAACGGCTTGTGTTAGATCTGATCCTTAGAATCAAGGGTCTGTCTTGATTCTAAGTTAGTATAAAAACTGTGTAAACACTTCAGTGCTTGTGTGCCTTGATAGTGCTTCTTGATAGTGTTTTACTTGTAAACTTGTAATCTCAGAAGTCTAATACCACAGTGCATTTATCAGTATTCTTGCTGTTTACTTTGTTGGTTGCTATTGTTTTCCGCCAATATCAACTAGAACAGAATCACCTTGTAATCTTACGATCCTACAGTTCGCCTATTGGAGAACATGTGTCTATAAATATAGAGTTTGCAGAGTCTGTTCAGTACGTGTGGATTAAACGATCTAGTATTATGTAAAATCTGTTTGGTGATATAAAAGAGAAAGTTTATTTACCTGTTGTTTCTATTGTCAATTAGTATACAAACGTTAATACGGTAGGATTCCGCTCTCCGCGTTAACGAGACGTCCTGTCACGAGATCGATCTGAGATGAGTCATGTGGACCTACAGGTTTAATTGTTTGTACGAATATGATAACCACTGCACTAGAATTGGATTTCAAACATGATTAATTATACTGGAATGAAAATCAGAAATGTTACACGTTGGAACTGTAAGAATATTTGATCAAAACCTGTGAACTCACCAACCTCGTGTTGACAGTTTTTAAGTATGTTTTTCAGGGAATTGAACGTGGTCACAATGCTTAGCAATGTAGGATTACATGCATGCATGAACGGATATGGCTTTTTGGGGGATTTCCTTTGTATAACTCATCGTTATGGGTCATACTTGTGAAATATTAATCTTTTGTAACTCAAATAGATATTTTGGGGTGTAAAACTTTAAATTTGATTATGTATCCAATCATTATGTATGTGTTTGTGGTAATCATATGCTTTGGAAACCAATGAACGTTACGCCTCACGTTTCCGCCTAGGCGGGGTGTGACAGAACTTGGTATCAGAGCCATTGATTATAGCGAACTAGGAGTCTAAAATTGAACCTAGTCTATAATTTAAATGACTCGTTAAAATGTTTTCATTGCATAAGCGTTGTATAACCATTCATCATGTCATATGGATATTGTAGTCACATCATGTCGTCGTACGATGGTCACATCCCCACTTCTGATTCTGAGGATGAGTCGTCAGAGTACCATTCACCTGCTAGGGAGGAGACTCCCACCACACACCCCCAGAATAGGGTTCAGACCCGCAGCTCCACACCACCTAACGTCGCTCTTGGAGAGCCACCTATCTTCTACCGCAAGAAGAGCGGAGGAACAATCATGGTCAAGAGTGCCAGGAAGAGGACACAACTGCCCCATAAGAGAACCCTAGCTGCTCGTGACCCCGAGGACCGGGAGACCGGAGAGGAGTCGCCCAGACAGTGACCTTGCTACCACCCTACCACCAGCGGGATGTCCCGTACTCTTGCACATTGGGGAGAGATTGAAGGCATCTCTTCCACATTTGAGCTCGGGGAGTCATCAAACTCCCCATCACAGCTGCCCCACACTTGGGAGGACATGCAACTCACAGTTCCTACTTTAGTAGCCCGTGTACATACACACGAGGAGCCTCTTGATGACCTCCTAGATGACATTCGGGCACATGGGGATGCATCTACTCGGCTGTAGCAAGGGCTCGGATCCAGAGTACAGACACTAGAGGACACCACCTTAGACTTGCAGGTTACCACTAATCACTTAGATATGAGGGCTGATATGGACTGGTTGTTGACTACCACGATTTGAGACAGTGTGGAGGCCCTGGAGGAGAGGACTTTAGCTGCAGAGTTTGTAGCTAGAGCTAGTGTTGTGATGGTTGGACTTGCCATGATGATTGGGTTGTACTCTCACTTCTTTTATTAGACCTATCACGTGCGGATTATGCCCGTAACACATTATGTAGTTTGAAACTTTGGTACTGATGTGGTCATATGAACACATCTATTTTGTATCCTTGTCTTTTGGAACAATGTATTGTGTATGCTTTAACTATTTATGTGTTGGTTTATGTTGTGATGATGGTTGTTTACATTTGATGTTATTGTATCCTTTATGTCATGTTATATCATTATTATTATTATTATATAATATTGTTTATTTTTAAATGTTATGTTAGAAAGAACACCATGGCACCTAAGCGAAGGATGCCCCGTGACACCACTGGTGATAACAACGAGACGATTTCCCTAAATGTGGAGAAACTTATATCACAGCGGGTAGCTGCCGCCCTGGAACAGTATGAAGCCAATCGAAATAGTGGCGGAGGGAACGACAGCGGTACCGGCGGAGGAGGTGCGGGAGGTAGCGGCACAGCCGGAGGTTCTGGAGGTAATAGAATAAATAATCACAACCGTAACACATAGTCATGATCCAAATTAATGACGTTATCAAAATAAGTGACTTGTGATCCTACAGATGCTTCGAACAGGAAGTGCACCTATAAGGCCTTCATATCCTGCAACCCTCGCAACTTTAATGGCACCGAGGGTGCAGTAGGCCAGATGGGGTGGATAGAAAAGATGGAATCGGTGATTGACATCAGTGAGTGCACCGCTGATTGCATGGTGAAGTATTCTACTTGCACGCTCACCGATAATGCTTTAACCTGGTGGAATTCACAAGTAAAGACTTTGGGAAGGCATACATCATATGAATTATCATGGGAAGATCTGAAAAACATAATGATCGAGGAATACTGTTCTCGAAACGAGTTACAAAATATCGAGACAGAGATGTGGAATCTACAGATGGTAGGAGATGATGTGGCTGGGTACACTGGTCGTTTCAATGAAGTTGCTCAAGGAACACTTCCGGGAAGTTGCACACCACGGGTACATTCTTGAGTTCTTTCGTTTTCATTCTATCGTCAATAACATACGCCAGATAAGCTTGGCAACCGCGCCTCATGTAACTTTCGGCCTTGATCATCGAGATAACGTTCGGCATCGTGCAATTCCAATCCCCATAAACCGTAATTGGACTGCCGCTAGGAGCTTTGAGGTGTATCCTCTTACGTTTACATATGATTTTAGCTTCTTTGGTAGCTAGCCAATCCATACCCAATACTATATCGAATCCTCCTAAGGTGAGAAGGAATAATCTAGAAGGAAACTTATGGCCCTCTATTTCTATGATGCAATCCTCTGTTACTTGGAATACTGCCGAATTTTTACCAACGGCAGTTTGTACGCTAAAGGCCTTTACTATGGTGTTGATAGTGCAATCTAGTTTACGACTAAATGCATTGGATATAAAGCTTTTACTAGCACCAGAGTCAAATAAAATAGCAGCATGTTCATCATTAACTAGGAACGTACCTAACACAACATCAGGGTTTCCCCTTGCTTCCTCCTCAGTCAGGGCGTAAGCTCGAGTCCTAGCCTTCGTCTGTTCCCTTTCAGCTTCCTTTTCCTTTCCCGAACCGGATTGTCTGGTTTTCCTGCAATCCCTAGTCAGGTGTCCATATCTACCACAACTTTGGCACTTGGCGTCTTTTAAGCAATCTCAAGAGTAGTGTCCCGGCCTCCCGCATTTATAGCACATGGTTGTGCCAACTACACATTCGCCTTGGTGTTTCCTTGAGCATTTCTTACAAACTTCATACCCTTCTAGCCTAGGCTTCTTCACCTCAGCGGTGTAGTTTCCCTTTCCATTTCCTTTGAACGAGTTCTCCCATTTCCGTTTTGGAGCTTCGGGAGCTGTGTCCTCGTTAGCATAATCGTCATAGACGATTCCAGACAAGTTAACTACCGACTCGAAGGTCGAGGGTAGATTAGCTTTCACATGAACACGGACCCTTTGAGGTAGGCCCTTCACATTGTATTTAATCATCCGTTCTTCTGTCTCCACCAGGTGGGGTACCAGTTGAGCGAGCCCATTGAACCTGGAAGTATACTGGCGGTGCGTCTTGCTGCCAGCCTTGAAGTTTAGGAATTCATTTTCCGCTCGATCAATTTTGTTCTGGGGACAGAACTTTTGGATTATCAGCTTCTTCAGGTCTTCCCATGTCATTCTGGCAAGAGCGTTTGGCGACTTTGTCCCCTGAATGTTCCTCCACCAACTTAGTGGTTCAGTGGTGAAAGAATGAGCAACATACTTAACAGCCTGGTCCGGTCAACATTCGCTGATGTTGATTACAACGTTCATCCTCTCAATCCATTCGAACGTAGCCACTGAATCCTTGTTCCCATCAAACTTGGGTGGGTCTCCGTCCTTGAAACCTTTGTAGGTACACCCGCGATTGCTTGATTCCACCTTCACTTCATCCCCATCACTGTCATACACCTTCTCTTCATGGTCTCCTTCATCCTCCTCTCTACTTTTCTTTAGTTCCTCGGAAAGTAGATCAGGCAATACTTTCTTCAGAGTAAGTACAACTTCACGGGAAATAGCATCCCTGACCTCGGGTTCCAACTGTAGAGGCCCTTGATTGTCGTCCCTAGTTGGGGTCACTTCTGTTTCGTGCACACTCTAAGTGTGTTCAGCGTGCACACTCTCTTCTTCTTCATGTATTTGATTCAATGGAGGTCTACCGACTCGGCTAGTGCGACCGCCTCGGCGTCCTGTTCTTCCTCCACCAGCCATAGTTCCTAGTTTCCTGATAGTTATAAAGGGAATACATCAATGCCATTTCTTCAGATCATAGTTTTAGAACAGTATGAGCAAGGTAAATTGTTAATTACAGTGACCGGTTTGTGATTACTAATTTACATTGCTTTTCGGGTTTAAAACTCTTCAAATCGGTTGTGACATTGACATCTATTGGTTCTAAGTTAAGGTATCTATTCTTATCCAAGTGCATTAACTTTAGTACTTACTTACCGTGATGGCGTTGGTTACCCATACTGACATTCGTGCATTGGTCTCATAATCAGCTTGAGTCCAGACATTTAGGGATTTCTGAATCTCTCAAACTATTGCTCTGATACCAACTTGTAAGGCCCCTTTCCCGGGTAACCTCACTTGTTGGAATTACTCATAAACATAGTCATAAATACTGAACTTAAATTAAAAACATTCAGAAGTAGCGGAAGCAAACATCATTCGAATACATAACATAACAGGGGAAGTCTTAAAAAATAAAAACATAATATTCTCTTAACATATATAAAAGTGGGATGTCAGTCTCGTGCCGGGTAACCATCACGCCTTCGCACGACCCTTCCTTTCTTTACCTGAAATGTATACTAAAAGTCAGCTAACGCTAGTGAGTTCTAGTTTAAAAACAATCGTACATAGCATTTTTTTATCGTTAAGTATTATATATATATATATACGTGCATTAGCATATTCTTTTCCTTACTGTTCTCACATAGTATTCATACTAAGTATATACATATGTACATACATACTTACTTTGGGGAGAACATTCATTGGTCATACACATAGGGGTGATCAAACCGTCATACTTGTCGCGAATGTCACAAAGACAACGCAGTGAGAACTACCGTCGTAGCCCTTTTCATAAACCGTCCGGCTCTAGAAAATCGTCCGTCGAAACATAAATCCGTCCGGCAACCTTTGTCCGTCCGCTCTTAAACCATCCTACCGTCGTAGTCCGTTCATTCTCCCGTCTTCCCTAGGGCATTCGTTTCCCACGTGGCTATTATATATGAAACCGTTCTACATGTAATAAGGCATTTGCTTCGACCGTCCATGAGTACCTTTTATACGTCCTAGCTTGCGAAGGAACGTTTTTGTCCCGGTTGCAAAATAGTCACGTGGTCGTCCGTCTACCGAAGTAGTCGTTGTCATCGTAGCGACCATAACGTATTCATACATTCATAACATGCAATATATAAAATATAAAACAAGATTTCTTTCATTCACGTTATGTCATTCTTTCATTCATTCATTATAATCATAAGTTTCATACTTTGTTCATAATTTATTTTCATATATATATATAATATACTTATTTGTATATCACGTATGATCACATTGGCATTCATATCATTTATTCATTTAGTGTATACAGTTCAGCCCCAAAACATTTAAAATGATTTGCACATAACATAGAAGGGGGCACATAGAACTCACCTGATAAGCTATTCTTGGTTGTCCTAAACAAAGGCCCAACAACGTCACGTACGATCTGAATTAGGTAGTTAAATACACATCAGACTCAATCCCGACTCTAACGGTTTAATCATACTGAAGTAGGCGAACATACTGACTTGATTATCTAGCCTGGTGCCTGCGCACTTAGCAAGTGCGCAGGGCCTGGTTCATGCGTACTTGACAAGTGCGTAGAACATTCTTCTTGCGTACTTGATAAGCACGCTGGATTTTCCTCCTGCGTACTTGATAAGTACGCAGGATCTTCCTCATGCGTACTTGATAAGTACGCAGGACATCCTTCTTACGTACTTGATAAGTACGCAAGACCTGTTTCCTGAACAAGTCCGAAATTCTTGCATGCTAACCCGATCATGCCAATCTTACAATTTTCTTTGATCAAAATGTGCGGTTTTCATTCTAGATGCTAGTTCTAAACTTATTTTCAAGTTTCATCCATAAAAACGTCTCCTATTTAGCTAAAACCCGAAAAACCCCAAAATGAACAAAAACTTAGTTTAAGATCGAATCGTTACCTTGATTGTGATTCTGATTAGGAGGTTTTGCTCACGAGCTCAGCAGTAACGTGCTCCTTCAATTCAGGGTCGATCCGTCAACTTTCTCTCTCTAGGCCCGAGATCTCCTTTCTCTCTCTAGATTGCAAGTTGTGAAGAAATGAGAGTCTAATGCTGTCTTGACCTTTATATACTTGGGCTTCCCCCGGCCCGTTGGAGCCGAGCCCAAGCCCATCCATTTTCCTTTCATTTTTGACGGTTAAATCCCTATTGCGTTATTATTATTTATTTACTATTTTTGGGATGTTACAGTGTTCAAATTTGGTAACTTGGAATATTGTTAAGTATGAAATAATATGTTCATATAAGGAGGTTAAACGTATATGTGGGTGTATGGTCATAAGTTGTAGAGCTTGGAAAATGGTTAATAATGTGCATGTAAATATATATATATATATATATATAAGTCATGATATATGAATGATGGAAAATTCTTAACTCAGAATGAGTTATAAAATGACTAAATAATGGAAATCATATATATGTTTTTATAAGTTGTTTATTTTTGATAACTTGGGACGTTGACATGGGTACACAAAGTAGAAAAATAAATAAATAATTGATCGCATGTTATCGTGAAACATAGTTAAGCGCATGTTGAAATATGGTTATACTTGTATGCACATATTTGATAGAAACAAATGCATGTTAAATGAAAACAAATTAAGAAATGTCGTTCGGAACAAGTAGTTGCATGTGGACGTGTTAACATGGTTTATGTGCACGTAGGATAATGGACATGCGTAGAACTACTTGAACGATATTTGTTATATTTTAATTATTGGTAAGAAATAATTATATGGTTATACGAGACTATAATATGAATATATTATAAGATGATGCAAAAATAATATTTATTTTTGATAAACGTAACAAGTCACCAATATGGAAGTATAATATTTTCTATGAAAATAAGTAAGCGTCTAGACTAGAATAATAATCACCAACGAGTCGTCACATTAAAACAAAGTTTTATTAATTAAAGACGTACTTAACGGGATTCGTTAAGTCGGGTGAACAACTTGCGTCTAAGACGGTTAGTCATAACACGTAAGGTATCCTTGTGTATTTAGGGTACGGATAAGCAGGGTTTACGGTTATTCGAGTTTTTTCTAGCATTTTGTCGAGGTGAGTTTCACGCCCCCTCTTAACTCTTTACTTTTTTGTAAACATCGGGGGAGAAACATACTTAACTAATTATGTTTTGGAAAAACATGGCTGCTCTGGTTTAACTCCTTGTTAGTTGCACTGTCCTCTTTTTCTAAGTTTTGAAATGATTTTGGGGAGGAATTATACTTATGACTATGTTTCATATATTGAAATGAATGAACAAAGACCAGATCGTTATGTGTGCATTGAGAGAACAATTATAGAGCTCGTAAAGTCCCCTGGAACAAACATATTTAGTAATGATTAGCTATAGTCTTAGCCTAGGATTATGTGGATAGTACTATTGGGGGTGACGCCCCCAGTCATGGTTAGTCGCGCTAATCAGGGGTCCATATGGCCAAATGACCGCATATCGTCTTATTCTCGTGGTATACCGAGGGAGGGGCATTCATTGTCATGGTTTGGTTACGGTCTCTTGCATTTACATATTATTTGTATTCCTTTGCAACCTTAAAAATGGGATCAATTGGTCAGGAAATGTTTCAATTCATTGGTTATATATATATGTACTATTTGATCGGAAAACTTATTCATTTAAACGTTTGTAAACATTGGAACTACAAGAATATTTGATCAAAACCTGTGAACTCACCAACCTCGTATTGACACTTTTTAAGTATGTTTTTCAGGGAATTGAACGTGGTCGCAATGGTTAGCGATGTAGGATTACATGCATGCATGAACGGATATGGCTTTTTGGGGGATTTCCCTTGTATAACTCATCGTTATGGGTCATACTCATGAAATCTTAATCTTTTGTAAACTCAAATAGATATTTTGGGGTGTAAAACTTTAAATTTGAATATGTATCCAATCATTATGTATGTGTTTGCGGTAATCATATGATTTGGAAACTAGTGAACGTTACGCCTCGCGTTTCCGCCTAGTCGGGGTGTGACAATTTTAGATGATAAAATGTTCCCCAAGTTATTTTAATCTAGTTACGATGGAAAACATCGTATTATTTATTTTTCGACGAAAAGGCTTTAGTTATCCACCATTCAAGTATTATCAAGAACCTAAGATGTACACAACTTGTTATACATTTAAAGGGGATATATTTGTATAAAGACAAGATATTTTATACAAAACGTCTTAGTAAATCTATACGTTCGTTACCGAAAAACAAGGTAATTATCTAAAAAAATCTTATACGAAAATAATATTTTAAATACAAGGGTTTAGTATATATAAGAGCCATGTCTTGATACAAAAAAAGAAGGATTTAAATGATTAGTATACTAAAAAAGTCAAACTCATGAAAGACGTAGGAAGTGTGACATTTCCACTCGATCGTCAAACGGACTATAACTCGAAAAATGAACACATGAGACGTTAACGAACTTGCATCCATCATCAATATTCCATGCATAGAATTAAGTCCTATGAACTCAAGTAGTATTTACTTGCTTGTAGCACTCGAGTAGGATGTTTTGTACAATCCTAATTTGTTATCACACCACTCAAGACCTAAGGTGAGTACTCGTAGCCCCGTTTTCATTTTATGTTTTGGGGGAAATAAATGCTTAAAATTCTTATCTTACGTTCTATACTATGATATGCAATGATGTACCGAGTACCTTACATGTGGCAAGGTTATCACTTAAAGTCTCCAGTTCTTGTATAACCAATTAACTCAAGGATTGAGCCAATGGATTAATATAGATAGTACTATCGGACTCCGCCAAACTCCCATTCATTCCTTTGTTGAACGCGTAAACCAACAGAGTACTTGTTCAATGAATGTTTATTTCCACCGTACATTAATGTTTTGTGAAAGGGCATTAACTTGCAGGGGCAATAACGGTCAATAGTTATGGTTATAAACCCATGTAAAGTGTACATACTTACTTAAATTCATATCATGTTATTTAAAAACTATTTATTCGAGTCACAAACCTGCGAACTCACCAACCCTTTTGGTTGACACTTTTTAGCATGTTTTTTCAGGCAAGAAATAGACAAGTCGGCGAACGCCTTGCAGAAATAAGAGTACCTTAGAAGACCTACACATATAGTCGGCATGTTAAGACTATTTAATTTAGAGCTTCAACTTGTATTCAATTCAATCTTTCCTAAAAACATCACAGACATTTAGATGATGTAATTTGTAATTCTCTAAATACACTATGTGTTCGCGATATCCAGTATTTCGTTACATTCCCGTGTTTCCGCTTTAGCAGGGGTGTGACAGCTTGTTCCCTCCATTCACTTGAATACAAAATCTCCTTTCTGTCGAGAGTCTCCAAATCTTTACATGAATAATTAATCAGATTCATAGCATCATAGAAACGAGCTAAGATCTTTCCATCTTTGTCTTCTATTACAGCTTCACCCGTATTCTAGTCCACATACCACCACTTCATATTCCCAATGAAATCTTGTCGAAATTTCTTCAAAAGGAATCTTCTGAAGAGATTTGATAGGTTTATACTTAATTCTCCGTGCATGCTTCATGGATTCAAGATAAACTTGCCCAAAAATTATCTCACTCTTTCCTTTCTGTGGCTTTAACCTTTCGTACTTCCCTGATGAGCCTTCAGTTCTTATCAACTTGTATATCTGCTCAGCTATTCCATCTCTCAATATGTTAATTAATGGTTACTTGCTAGACCATTATTTTCACATCTTGGTAAGGAATTAAAGTATCTAAGTCTAGGCTTCAGATACTGTACTCCATCGGTTTTCTTTATGGCAAACAACTTCAATTCTTCATCATAAAGCCAACAAATAATCCTTCCAACACAATGACTCTCATTCATATACTTATCTTGATGAACAAGTGTTGGTGGTGTTATTGGTTTCTCCTTCCACCAGGGTTTTCATCACTTCAATCCACTATTCTTTTGTCATACCTGTGTTCTTGTAAATATTTGGAGTCTCATCTTCAGGAACAGTAGAAGTGGGTACAGTTACATGAGACTCAGGTTTAGATACTTCAGGTTCATTAACATTTTCATCTTGATTTTGAATACCATGTAAATTCACTTCAGGAACTTCAGTATTTTCCATGAACTTGAAAGTAATCTCAAACTCGTCATTTCCTTCATAAGTTGTTCCTTGTGTATATCTTTTAATTTCTGTCTATGTACTCTCTTCATCTTCCACATCATCCTCATCAGTTATATCATCAACATCATCTAAGTCAATAAAACAATCAAGCTTGTCGGCTATCTCAGAGTCTAAATCTTCAAATATTGAATCATCAAATATCTCAGAAGCTTCCACAACTTTTTCTTTCTCTGATCCTTTATCAGCCACATTCACATATTTAGTAGTAGATGTCAACTCCCCCTAAGCATGTGATGTTGGTTTCACACCTAAGTCTTGGTGCTCACCTTGAACACCTGCTTCTGGATCATCATCTTCATCATTATCTTTAGTAAGATGCATAGTATGTGTCACACCCCCAAATTCCATTAACGGAGTTTTACCGTTTGGTGCGTGACAAACCAGGATCTCAGTCATTAGTTACATCAAACGACGCTATATGGGACATAAATGTAATATCATAAAAGTTCATAGTTAATGCATAAGCGTTTTAAACAAGAAAATAAATGCGCAAAACAAATGCGCTCAAGTATAATAAGACACGTAAATTATTTTAAATGTTTGCATAAGGATGAAATGATAGTAGGACTCCATGAATGTCCTAAGTGTGCAACCTGTGCCTTAGCGACCTGAGAAACATGTAAGAAAAATTATCAACACGAGGTTGGTGAGTTCACAGGTTTACAAGTGAATAAACTGTTTAAGTGTTTGAAGGATCCACATACGTAAGTCACACGTATTGCTAGCTAGGCAATGTACAAGTTACTCTAAGTGTTCGCTACCGAAGCTAGTTGTTTATGTTTGAGATGCCTTTCGCCATTGCTAACATAAACAATGGCAAGTGTTTAGGACAATTCACACCCGTTAGACCTCCAATCAAGTTAGCGCGACTAACCCGGGTGGGGTTTGTCAAACCCAGTAGTACTACTCAAATTTCCTCGCTATACTCCTTATATTAACGGTCCGAGTGTGTAAGGACTTTGCATGTTATGTTTGCACTTAGGTACACAAGTGGTAATGAAATACTATGTGATCCATGTCCGTTCATGAGTATGTCTCTCCTCGGCGGGAAGACAAGAAAACGGATGTTTGTTTGAATGCATGTTTCTCCCCAACGGGAAACAAGTAAAATACTGTTTGTTTGTATGCATGTTTCTCCCCAACGGGAAAACAAATAAAATGAAATTTGTGTATATGCATGTTTCTCCCCCAACAGGAAAACAAGTAAAAAGGGGCCGTGAAAACTCACCTGAGCTACGAACGAATAGATAACACCACACAAGGATGCAAGTAGGAAACACAAGAGTTTGCTAGCGAACAATCTACTGATGCCCTAGAATACGATTCACAACTGTTAGGGACACATGGGATTTCGTGACGACGACACGAAAGGGTTTAGCGTCCTAAAACATGCTTAGAATAAACAAGTAAACAAACATGTCATCAGAAATCTAAGAATTCTTAGTTTAGTAATTATAATAAATGTGATACGTATCAAACATCCCTAAACATGAGTTCAATATATATCATTGTTTCGTTTCTCTATTTGAGTTAAATGACTTTAATTAATAATATAAATAATCATATTATTTCAAAACGTGAGAATGGTAATCAATATGAGTTATAAATCCAATCCGATTACAAAACCATTGTTTGCGTGTTTTATGGATTTAATAATTGTTTAGGGAATAATAAATTATATTATTTTTAAGTTTTACAAAATGCTCAAAAATACATTATAAATTCAATCCCGAGCCTATGGGAGTTTTTCGGGTTCAAAACATACTAATAGGTTCTTAAAATGATATAGAGATTTGTTTTTTTAAAAGGAAATCAATGGAAAAGTCCCCAAAAAAATATCACAGGAGACTAGATTCGAACCCGGGTCTCCTGTGAACAAGCCACTCTACTCAACCAACTGATCTGGGGTACAACTTGTGATCAAAACTCATTCCATTTGGTTTTAATATCCCCAGACCCCAAGCTCTTTTCCCTTGACGCGATTCGGATCAAAACTCCATCCCAAAACCATCGAATTCGACTATGATTGAAGCAAAAGACGTAGGGGTTTTGTAAATCGGTCTATTTTGAATCTGCGGTTATCTTTAATTGCAAAAACAACGAGTTTTAACTCCTTAATTCCCGTTTTGAAAACCCGAACCCTAGTTTCAAGAACATGGTTCAATTTGATCGAATTCGATAATGTTTTCAGTTGAAATCATGGGGCTTTTAATGAGTGAGGGATTGCGAATCTATTCATGTGGTTTAATTTGATTGAGATTGTGTTTAAGATAAAAAGCCCCAAAACGTTTTATACATGAACCCTAGTTTACAGATTTCTTTCTATTCGATGTTGTTTGTTGCAATTAACATAGGGTTATCATCACACATGGTATTGCGAAGCTAGTGGTAGGTTTTAATTGCATTTAAACAGAGTCTATGGTGATGATCGATTAAACCGTTTACGTTAAGAACCCTAGAATTGGTTCTTGATCGGATCGATGTTTTAATCCTCAATTATCATGGGGCTTTCAATCTATGGATAAAAATGAAGTTAAGGATGTGATTAGTTACCAGAATTGATATTGAATTGGTTGATTTCGACTAAGATGGGTGCCGAATTTGCGTGATTTGATCTCCGGCAACACATGTTCTCTTTCCGATCGAATTGATGTATGAAACAGTTTCGGCTTGATACGATTAATGTGTGAGAGTGTTCAATTTCAGAGAACAATGATCGAGACAAATTAATTTGATGGCTTTGCGATGAAGGTCGACGGTTTAAGGTTTGAATGCCCATATCTGGGATTAATTTGAATCGTTAACACTCAATAATAACTCAATGATGAACGATAACGCCATTAGTAATCTTTTCAGTTACGAATTCGACCAGATATTCGGTTATGGGTAGCGAATTTGAGTGAAGAGCAATTGCAGTTTGACTTTACAAAGTCAACAGGAAAGATTACACTCAATTTTGACTCTCTAAAGTCAACATGATTGAGTTTAGGTTAAATACACACTAGTCCCTGTAGTTTTAGTTTAAGTATTGATAGAATTAGTCCCTTAGACTTGAAATGAGTTAACTGGGTTAAGAAATAACTGGATTTGAGTTAACTAAGTTAACCGTATTTTTTCGGGTGTCACATCATCTCCTAGTTGAAATAATTTTCGTCCCGAAAATAAATAAAAAAATTTCCGGATGTTACATCATCCCCAAGTTGAAAGAATTTTTGTCCCGAAAATTAGATAGTACCTTATGTGTTTGACGTGGGATGCTTGAATAGATGAGGATACTTGTGCATCATCTGATCCTCACGCTCTCATGTGAATTCCGGACCGCGTTTTGAGTTCCAGCATACTCTAACAATAGGGATTTTACTGTGTTTGAGTGTTTTGACTTCCCTATCCATGATTACTACCGGTTCTTCAATTAAACGCAAGTGTTCATCGATGTGTAGTTCCTCAAGAGGAACCACGAGTGTCTCGTCTACTTGACATTTCTTCAAGTTTGAAACGTGAAAGACATTGTGCACACCATGTTACACCCCAACCGACGGCGGAAACGTCAGGGCGGGATATGTAGACTGTTCATTAGCACAAGGTTGACTAAATTGAAATATATTAATCATTCAAATTCATTGCATAGATTCAAGACAAAACAAAATCAAACCAAGTACATAAAATTAAATACATAAATCCTTTATTAAATTTAACTAGGTCCAAAACTTATGTGTAGCAAGTCTTGATCAAAATCACACATTAGCACCTGAAACATGAATAAAATAAGGTCAACTAAATAGTTGGTGAGCATACACAGGTTTATACATAAATAGTATATAGTTGTAAATAATCAAATCCTTACATAACATGATAAAATAAGGCATTTATGGGGAGCAACTATTGTGTAACCAAAGTACAATCAAACCTTTGTAACTAGCATGCAAATTGTGTTGTCGGTAACAATCACCCCAATCTGGGTGGGTTTGTCAGACTCAATAGATCTATCATTGTTAACCGTCGGCTTGAATAGTTAATGATTGCACATAAATTGCACACAAACAGTTAATACACCTAGCACTCAAACATAAAGCTCAAATTTTGTATACATGAATGTAAAGAAGATTTGTGTTTGTGTAGTTTGTGTAAATGTAAGCAATTGTGTGTATAGAGTTCATGTTTCACCCCAAAACGTGTAAAAGAGTAAAAGGGGCTATGTAATACTCACTTTGAAATGAGTAGCTTGCGAAAGTCTCACAAGTATGTAGTTTGTTGCACACAAGGTCTCGCTAACCATGAGGTCACCCTATGTTTAACGATATATATGTATCAATGGTTGGTACAAAACAAAATAAAATAGGAAGTCCTAATGCGCGAAGGGATTGATGGGGGGTCTCCTCTTAATTACATAAGAAAATATTTGTTTGTGCTTTGAATAATGTTCGCGTAAATCTTGATAGATGATTGTATTGTGATTTGAATAACTAGGGCAATAGATTTCGTTTGTTTTGTAAATAAATGAATGGTCATACAAATAACTGGTTTAATTTATTAGTAATTAGGCCAAGTTTTGAATTAACATACTTTAATTAAATAAGTAATTAACCCAAAATTAATTGTTATTAATTAGGAGTATGAAATGTGTTTTAAGATTGTAAAGTTTCCTGGCAACGAAAAGGGTTTATAAATAATCAGGTTTATATGTCCTATATAATTTATAATTCTCGGATTTTAAACACATATTTGATTAAAATACTTATATAAATTTAACTCAGATTTATTAAGTTTAATCCTAATATTAATAAGTAAAATGGTTTCCCTTGAAAACTTATAAGTTTAAAGGTCAACGTTTTTATAGTTTTATAAAATGAGTTTTATAAAAATGAGTTTGCGGTAAAAATCGGTTTTATAATTATGTTTGTCACAATCGAGAACATTTTTTATATAGTAGTAGTAGTAAAACAAAACACGCGTATAATAAAACGCTCGAATACCGTTCACTACACGTTCGTGATACTTAGAATCATAAAATATGGTTATATGCCTATAAGTATGTTTTTTAAAAGATCATTAATCGCAATTTCTAAAAAATATCCCTGAATTTATTCATAAAAATAATCGTTTTAAAGAATATATATATATATATCCATACAACCGTAAAGGCAAAGTGTAAATGTTACAAGAGTTATTTTTGCAAGTCGTTGTATATTCATCTATGTATATGTATATATGTATGTGTGTGTTGAAAAAGGCAAGAAGCAAAAATAGTAAAATAAAAACATCGGGTCTAAAAGGTTGGAACCCGTGACCTTAGACAAAGAAGCGATGTGCTTTAACCATTCAGACTGGTCATCAAGCCTTGAAAGAAACAGACACAATGGTTTTTGTTAATACCGAGGTTCGGAGATCCCTTCTTTCCCATCTATCCCAAACGCAAACCCTAATCCCCAAATTGGACCCGAATTCGCTACTGCATCAAAGGGCTTTCAGAATGGGGAGTTAAATCGAGCATGAGGGGCTTGATTTTACCTGGAATTGATCCTTAATTTGTCGAAACCGATGCTGCTCGTGCTTGACTTGTTGTCGCGACGGGAAGGGGGAAAAGGACTGCTTTGAGTGACGAATCCATTGGAACACGTTTTGCGTTGGTTGGGTTTGTATAAGTTGGGTGTTACGAACTTGTAAAGCTAGATTATACGTTTCAATTCCATCTTAAATGTTTGATTTGATTACGGGTTTGAAGGTGAGAACAAATCGAAGGTTTTACGCGTTATTTCGGCCGATTAGGAATGAATTGGGTCACGAATCAGGTCTGTGTTCATGCTAAGGTTGATTGTGCGTGATTTATGGGCTTTAAACGCATCTGATTGTTTGATTGGGGTTCGATTTGAACGAGGTTTGACTTTGTGAGGTCAAACTGTTTCAAATTTGAAATAGTCCGCTTAATTTGATTGAATTGCACTGTGACACAGGTCAGGATATAGTCTACATTTGGTTGTGCAAGTATGGGAAATACATATCCGTCGGATATAGTTGATTTCAGCCTAAAATTGCAAAGAAATTTGAGGTTGTTTGACTTTTGAGGTCAAAATAGGTCAAGAGGGAAAGAATGGGTCAAAAATGATGGTCAAAGGTTCAATTTCAATGGTGGGGTTCAAGCTTGTGAGTCCAAAATGGCTAAGGGGGTTCGAACTAGTTTATTTAAAATATAAACCAAACAAACCAAACGTACCCAGTATAATCCCACACATAGCTAACGCTATTAGTAGGGTCTGGGGAGGGTGTGATGAGGGCAAACCTTACCCCTATCCCAAGGGATAGAGAGGCTGCTCCCGTTTAGACCCCCGGCTCCATGGGAAAGAAAAAGATAAAAATATAAATAAAATTAATGAGTAATAAAGTAAAATAAATCTAACAGTAATCTAACAATTAGCAGTGTATGACTTGAGTATATTAGTCACAAGAAACACAACACACCTACAAGAAACAAGACATACGCAAAATCTTAGCTAAACAACTCTACTCTCCCACACAACGGGTCACTCATCCTAAAACCCTAATACGACGTCTCCATGAAATCCTATCATTGATCATGTCCTCTGAGAGGTGTAAATCTAGCAAATCAAGCCTAATCCTCTCATCCCACGTTAATTTCGGTCTCCCCCTGCTCCTTTTCCCCTCTACAACGAGAGTTTCCACCGTTCTCACTGGATCTGTGCTCTGTCTCCTCTTGACATGTCCAAACCATCTCAATCTTCCTTCTCTTATCTTATCTGAGATACATGTGACTCCCAATGTCTTCCGAACAACTTCATTTCTTATTCGGTCCTTTCTTGTGTGTCCACACATCCACCTCAAATTCATTTATTTAAAATATACATATTTATATTTTTTTTTTTAGAATTTCATAAAAATTCCATCTATATGAAATTGAAATAATGATCATTTCAATGTATTCAAATATATACTTCCATTTATATTTGTAAATAAATATGTGTTTATATTTAAGAGATGTAGAATCATGGTTTATACCTGACATGTTTTATTTTTGTGATAACAAAATATTTGCTTATAAACATTTATATATATATATGTGTGTGTGTGTGTGTGTGTTATGTACAATAAGGAAAAAATATGTAAATGCAAGGTTTGGAAATTTGAATTGATGTATAATAATTACCGTGAAATATCATGTTTGAACAAGTATGAGATTCTAAATATTTATTATTATACCTAATAAAATGAATAAAGAGAATTTCTAGCCCGAAAATCATGGATGTTACAGTATCCCCATGTTGAGGGAATTTCGTCCCGGAATTCAACTAATGGAGGCTACTGAATCAGGAAAGAGATGAGTTGGGATTCTCAACGAGTTTTGATTGTCAGTTTGAGGAGTATAACTGATAACAAGGTTCAGGTCTGTTTCTCAAAGTCAGGTATGAATGATGATAATGGATTCAGTTTTTGAAATGGATTTAAGGAGGAAAACTATCGAATAATAATTTGGATTCTATAGGTGAAATGCATTACTTGAAATGGATTTGATGGGAATTTGATCATTAGGGTTTGTTTAAGATGTAGTCTAATATACTCAAGAATTGTCAGGTGATAAGAGATTTCACAAACATTGGTCTAGGTCAAAACTTCACGTGACACGAACAACGCTACTTCTGATAATATGATAGAGCACTTATATATAGGAAGTACCATCGGTGTATCCACCATGCCCTTGTCGTATCACATTAGTTTCGTTGTTATATATCATGATAGGTTTTAGGTCATACCACACGACAGAATTCACTATGTTTTCCACGCGCTGATTTTTATAATTCCGTGTGCACCCGTAATCACTTGAATCATCGCATGGTCCGTATAGATCCTTCCGTTGTGTGCGAGTCAAGATGGGCACAAATTCACTTAGTTTATGTCTATTGTTTTCACATATTAGTTGCTAATAAGTAACTATGTCCCTAGTAGGCAGGTCAGTTAGCAACTAAAGAAAAATATGATAGTAAAACTTAAAGTTCTATAGTTTACTCATGTTTGAACAAGAATAGGTCAAACACCGAGTTGTTTCAATGTGTTATGGTTTTCAACTTTGGTGAACAAAGTGTATGACCATACCTTGTGTGTAATAAATTAAATTGCATCAATTGTAAGCAGTTTAGTTTCGTGTATAATGTAAACACACAAGTCTCATGTATGATCTAGTATTATGTAGCTTGTAATCGAATGGGTTTTATGTGTGATGTGAGCGACTTGACATCATGTATTTTGTAAATCAACAAGCTTTCACGTGTAATGTAAACAATGTAGTATCATGTGCATTGCAAGAAATGAATTTCATGTATGGTGTTAAACCTAGTATCATGTATTTTGTAAACCAATAATCTTTCATGTGTAATGTAAGTAATGTAGTATCATGTACTTTGTAACCAAATAAGTTTCATGTACAATATGATCTATCAAGTATTGTATATAAAACAATCAATTGTCATGTACCATGTATATTGTAAACAACTAAGTTTCATGTATTATGTGTTAAAGCAAGTAGTATGTGTATTGCAAATAAACAGGTTTCATGGGTTATGTGATCAATCCAGTACATTTTGATTTTGCACATAAACTAGTTTCATGTATTATGTGATCGTGTTGTGTATCTTGTGGACGCGCATACGTAAGTTATTGAATTTCATGTGTGACGTATACTAACGGGCTTCGTATGTGATTGAGTGTTGCGGAGAAGCGTGTTGTTTGGCGCTCATGTATAATGTGGTAGTTAGGTTCTAGCTTTTTAAATCTCGTTGAGGTTTTTTTTAGGGATGGTCACCGTCTACCTGAAATGGGTCGTCTCTTGATGTGGCAAGTAGGCCCATACATTATTGAAGGTGTAGGGTAACGAGGAGGTTCAGAAAATATCATGGGAAATGGGTTTACAAGGAACTGATCTTTGTTGGAAAAATAGGAAATTGTGACTTGTTCTTGATGGTAGATATATGAAGTAGTGAAACTATTGAGTCAAATAATTTAAATAAATGACCAATTTATAGGAAAAATATTTTTATTAAATTTTCAATTATTATAAGAAGAACAGTTTTAAGAGGAATTTTATTAGCTAAACAAGCGGTTGTATATTAAGTTAGCCAGTGTTTAGAATTAATTGACTTAACGAGAAAAGTGATAATTATTTATCAATTTGAAATACTGCTTTTATAAGACAGGTCGTATTAAATTTCCTTATAAGGTGAAAAGGTTTATGGAAAATTTATATTTTTGATAATATCTAAAAGTTTGATAAACATTTTGTTTGAACAAGATAACGAGGTTTGTTTAGTTTAAATAATAGGATGATTTGTTTACGAAGGAGATTGCTCGTAATGTACTAAATTGTGGTGAATAAGAAAGGTGATACATGAGAAATTTTGGATGAAAATATGATGGGTGTAATTCACACTTAACGCGTCAAATCAATGAATAATAACTTTAGATTTGGAATATATAAAATTGATTAAAAGTTGAAATGTTAAACATTACTCATAACATAGGTAAATGGTTCTCAAACTGAAAATTTAAAGACAATAAATAAGGGAAATATAATTTTGTTAACGTCTCTTGTAGCTTCCCACTAGAAGGAAAATAATTCTCAAGACGAGCACCGCTATGGTCACTCGGGTAGCCGATCTGGCTTCAGCTTTAGCTGTCTTGTTAGGACATAGATTGTAATGACAAAAGCTTGTAATAGTTAGATTTTATGTCTTTATGTTTTTGTTATGTAATTGTCTAAAGTTACTAAGTGTTTTACAAGTGAGCCTAGAGGTGAACTTGTTAAGTTCGCCTGGTCTATCAGAGGCGAACTTAATAAGTTCGCTTAGGTCTAACTGAGGCGAACTTGTTAAGTTCGCTTAAGCTGTTAGAGGCGAACTAAATAAGTTCGCTTATATCAGGTCAGTTGGTTATATATATGTGTGTTTACAGAGTCAGTCGTAGGAACTAGATAGAGTGAACCAGAACGAATCAGAGAGATCAGATTGAGTCTGTAAACATCATTGTGATTGGAATACAAATTGAGAAGTTTATTTACTTGATTGTTTGCTTTGTCTTTTATGCGTATAAACGTTAACTCGTTGGATTCCGCACTCCGAGTAAACGTCACGTCCTATCACGAGATCGATCCGTAGACGCGCCATGGGGACCTACATGTCTCCGTGCGATGCTCCGGTATTTCTTTTTCGAGGATGGAGATTAACTTCTTTTGGTACCCTAATTGGTTTGCTAGGCTATCCATTCTTTGTCCTTGCAAGTCGTGCATTACCCCCTGCTCCATCCTTTGCCTCTCAAATTCTGAGGTCCTTACATATTGGAGAATGTCATTGGTTGGAATTCCCATAACACTAGTGGGTGTCGTGGTATGCCTTACCCAGGGGTTAGGATGGTACGTGTCGGGAATTAGATATGGGTCTCTTAGTGGGGGTGGTAACTGATTGTGGAGATGGGGTGTCTGATACGGGTTTCTGGGAGCGGGTGATCCAGGTGTTCGAAGCCTTGGGCCGGTGTTCCTAATCCAATCGGCCCTTACATCAAACCTTGGTCTAGCAGCTGGGGGTGTTGATGACCGATACACGGGCGACCTAGTGTCTTCTTCCCAATCAGATTCTATTTCGGGACGGTATACCGGGGAGGAAGGAGAGTAGGAGTCCATGCCTAGCATGAAAACAATGGAAAGGTTGTAAGCAATAATAAAATACTGAGTATCAAATATAGGAGTTCTCATAGGTTTAGAGTTTGACTAGTCATAACACCGAGTCTTCACAATAGTATTTTAGGAGTACACTTGACCTATAAGTAGTGTATCCCAGAGGAGAATTCCCAGGAAAGAGGGGTGGGTCACTAGGACACACATAAGTACCCTGTCTTTCCTTGGTCAGAATTCTTCATGGGCCTACACACTCTTCCAGCCATCATGTACTAATAACGCTATTGTTGGACTCATGGTTATGATGAGAATTGTTGTGGACTGGGCCTTGTGGCCCGAAAGTAAGGTTTATGTATTTCAGTGGGCTTCTTCTTCTTGGAGGATAGATGGGCCTCTTAGTTTATTATTAATGGGCTTTAGGCCCAATAGTTTAGATTTAAATCACAAGAGGTGGTGACATTATATGTGAGTTTAAGGGTGCATGAAAAGCTAAGTGTGTATAAGTGTGTGTTAAAACTTATGATAGCACTTAAATGAATTAGATATATAGCATGTAGATAACAATGAACATAATCACAAAAGTTAGTGAGTAGTGTGACACATAGACTATCAAGTATTGTATGATGTAGTGTAATTACTTAGTATAACATGTAAAATATTCACATAAGAAGTAAGCATGTAACATGTAATAGCATGGTATAGTATGGGTGTCCTAAGGTTATAGTCTAGGTCAAGAGTGTCTAATAACCTAATTCCCTATAACCAAGGCTCTGATACCAATCTGGCACACTCCAACCGACGGCGGAAACGTCGGGGCGGGACATGTAGACTATTTATGAGCACAAGGTTGACTAAATTGAATTATATTAATCATTCAAATTCATTGCATAGATTCAAGACAAAACAAAATCAAACCAAGTACATAAAATTAAAAACATAAATCCTTTATTAAAATTAACTAGGTCCAAAACTTATGTGTAGCAAGTCTTTATCAAAATCACACATTAGCACCTGAAACATAAATAAAATAAGGTCAACTAAAAAGTTGGTGAGCATACACAGATTTATACATAAATAGTGTATAGATGTAAATAATCAAATCCATACATAACATGATATAATAAAGCATTTATGGGGAGCAACTATTGTGTAACCAAAGTACAATCAAACCTTTGTAACTAGCATGCAAATTTTATTGTCGGTAACAATCACCCCAATCTGGGTGGGTTTGTCAGACCTAATAGATCTATCATTGTTAACCGCCGGCTTGAATAGTTAATGATTGCACATAAATTGCACACAAACAGTTAACACACCTAGCACTCAAACATAATGCTTAAATTTTGTATACATGAATGTAAAAAAGATTTGTGTTTGTGTAGTTTGTGTAAATGTAAGCAATTGTGTGTATAGAGTTCATGTTTCACCCCAAAAAGTGTAAAAGAGAAAAAGGGGCTATGTAATACTCACTTTGAAATGAGTAGCTTGCGAAAGTCTCACAAGTATGTAGTTGTTGCACACAAGGTCTCGCTAACCACGAGGTCACCCTATATTTAACGATATATGTGTATCAATGGTTGGTACAAAACAAAATAAAATAGGAAGTCCTAATGCGCGAAGGGATTGATGGGGGGTCTCCTCTTAATTACATAAGAAAATATTTGTTTGTGCTATGAATAATGTTCGAGTAAATCTTGATAGATGATTGTATTGTGATTTGAATAACTGGGGCAACAGATTTCGTTTGTTTTGTAAATAAATGATTGGTCATACAAATAACTAGTTTAATTTATTAGTAATTAGGCCATGTTTTGAATTAACATACTTTAATTAAATAAGTAATTAACCCGAAATTAATTGTTATTAATTAGTAGTATGAAATGTGTTTTAAGATTGTAAAGTTTCTTGGCAAGGAAAATGGTTTAGGATTTTAAACACATATTTGATTAAAATAGTTATATAAATTTAACTCAGATTTATTAAGTTTAATCCTAATAATAATAAGTAAAATGGTTTCCCTTGAAAACTTATAAGTTTAAAGGTCAAAGTTTTTATAGTTTTATAAAATGAGTTTTAAAAAAATGAGTTTGCAGTAAAAATCGGTCTTATAATTATGTTTGTCACAATCGAGAACATTTTTTATATAGTAGTAGTAGTAAAACAAAACACGCATATAATAAAACGCTCGAATACCGTTCACTATACGTTTGTGATACTTAGAATCATAAAATATGGTTATATGCCTATAAGTATGTTTTTAAAAAGATCATTAATCGCAATTTCTAAAAAATATCCATGAATTTATTCATAAAAATAATCGTTTTAAAGAATATATATATATATATATATATATATATATATATATATCCATACAACCGTAAAGGCAAAGTGTAAATGTTACAAGAGTTATTTATGCAAGTCGTTGTATATTCATCTATGTATATGTATATATGTATGTGTGTGTTGAAAAAGGCAAGAAGCAAAAATAGTAAAATAAAAATATCGGGTCTAAAAGGTTGGAACCCGTGACCTTAGACAAAGAAGCGATGTGCTTTAACCATTCAGACTGGGCATCAAGCCTTGAAAGAAAACAGACGTAGTGGTTTTTTGTTATTACCGAGGTTCGGAGATCCCTTCTTCCCCATCTATCCCAAACGCAAACCCTAATCCCCCAATTGGACCCGAATTCGCTACTTGATCAAAGGGCTTTCAGAATGGGGAGTTAAATCGAGCATGATGGGCTTGATTTTACCTGGAATTGATCCTTAATTTGTCGAAACCGATGCTGCTCGTGCTTGACTTGTTGTGGCGACAGGAAGGGGGAAAAGGACTTCTTTGAGTGACGAATCCATTAGAACACGTTTTGTGTTGGTTGGGTTTGTATAAGTTGGGTGTTGCGAACATGTAAAGCTAGATTATACGTGTCAATTCCATCTTAAATGCTTGATTTGATTACGGGTTTGAAGGTGACAGCAAATCGAAGGGTTTACGCGTTATTTTGACCGATTAGGAATGAATTGGGTTGCGAATCAGGTCTGTTTTCATGTTAAGGTTGATTGTGCGTGATTTCTAGGCTTTAAACGCGTCTGAATGTTTGATTGGGGTTCTATTTGAACGCGGTCTGACTTTGTGAGGTCAAACTGTTTCAAATTTGAAATAGTCCTCTTAATTTGATTGAATTGCACTGTGACACAGGTCAGGATATAGTCTACATTTGGTTGTGCAAGTATGGGAAGTATATATCCATCGGATATAGTTGATTTCAGCCTATAATTGCAAAGAAATTTGAGGTTGTTTGACTTTTGAGGTCAAAATAGGTCAAGAGGGAAAGAATGGGTCAAAAATGATGGTCAAAGGTTCAATTTCAATGGTGGGGTTCAAGCTTGTGAGTCCAAAAAGGTTAAGGGGGATCGAACTAGTTTATTTAAAATATACATATTTATAATTTTTTTTTTGTTTAGAACTTCATAAAAATTCCATCTTTATGAAATTGAAATAATGATCATTTCAATGTAATCAAATATATACTTTCATTTATATTTGTAAATAAATATGTGATTATATTTAAGAGATGTAGAATCATGGTTTAAACCTGACATGTTTTATTTTAGTTATAACAAAATATTTGCTTATAAACATTTATATATATATATATATATATGTGTGTGTGTGTGTGTGTGTGTATGTGTTATGTACAATAAGGAAAAAAATATGTAAATGCAAGGTTTGGAAATTTGAATTGATGTATAATAATTACCGTGACATATCATGTTTGAACAAGTATGAGATTCAAAATGTTTATTATTATACCTAATAAAATGAATAAAGAGAATTTTTGGCCCGAAAATCTTGGATGTTACACACCACTCAGTACTTCAGGTAGGTCCAGTTGATATGTTATTGGGCCAATTATCTTAACTATCTTGAACCGTCCAACATAACGAGGGTTTAGCTTGCCTCTTTTACCAAAACGAAATATACCTTTCCTAGATGAGACTTTTAGCAAGGCCATGTTGCCTACTTGAAATTCAAGCGGTTTCCAACGCTTATCGGCATAGCTCTTTTGACGATCATGAGCTGCTGCCATACGATTTCTAATTTGAACGGTCTTTTCTAAGGTTTTGAATACGAGTTCAGGACCCGTAAGTTTGCTATCCCCAACTTCAGCCCAACAAATAGGAGATCGGCATTTTCGTCCGTATAATGCCTCGAATGGTGTTGTTTCTATCCCAGTGTGATAACTGTTATTGTAGGAGAACTCCACTAAAGGCAAGTGGGTTTCCCAACTGTTGCCGAAATCAATAACACAAGCTCATAGCATGTCCTAAAAAGTTCGAATGGTACGATTCGTTTGGCCATCTGTTTGAGGATGGTATGCCGTGCTCATATCCAGGTGCGTGCCTAAAGCTTTTTGCAAAGACTGCCAGAAACACGAGGTGACTTTTGAGTCACGATCCGAAATGATAGAAATTGGCACTTTGTGCCGAGAGAAGACCTCCTTAAGTTAAACATGAGTGAGCTTTTCCATCTTATCAGTCTTTCTGATGGCTAGAAAGTGAGCGAATTTAGTCAAACGATCTACGATCACCCAGATGGTATCGCATCCGGTAGGAGTTTTGGGTAGTATAGTGATAAATTTCATGAGAACTTGTTCCCATTTCTTCATTGGATTTCCGGTTGTTGGAGCAACCCAGAAGGTTTTTGGTACTCGACTTTGACCTTCGAGCAGGTCAGGCATTTGCTCACATAGGTGGCTATATCGGTTTTCATGTTCGGCCACCAATAAAGAACCTTTAGGTCATGATACATCTTATCGATATCAGGATGAATAGAATAGCGAGATTTGTGAGATTCATCCATTACAAGTTTCCCTATGTTCCCGTACTTTGGAACTCACATTCGCTCCGCGAAGTAGTGAATACCGTCCGATTTAACATCGAGTTGGTTTTCCATACCACGTGTGGATTCCAACGATAGGTTTTCCCCTTTCAGGGCTTCGAGTTGAGTACTACAGATTTTGTCAAGTAATCTAGTGTGAATAGTAAGTTGTAATGCTCGAACTCGTTTGGGCTTGGTTTCTTTTCGACTTAGGGCATCAACTACAACATTAGCCTTACCTGGATGATACCTGATCGCACCGTCATAATCATTCAAGAGCTCGACCCAACGACGCTGTCGCATGTTCAGCTCTTTCTGCTCAAAGATATGCTGAAGACTCTTGTGATTGGTGTAGATTGTGCACTTGGTACCGTACCAGTAATGTCTCCATATCTTAAGCGTGAAAACTATGGCTCCCAACTCTAGGTCATGAGTGGTGTAGTTTTTCTCATGAATCTTTAGTTGACATGAAGCGTATGCGATCACCTTTTCTCGTTGCATTAACACACAACCCAGACCCTGAATGGATGCATCGCAATATATCACAAAATCATCCGTTCCCTCCGGAAGAGCTAGAATAGGTGTACTGCAAAGTTTCTGCTTAAGGGGTTGGAATGCTGACTCCTGGTTGTCGCCCCAGTTATAGGCTTTACCCTTTAAGGCAGTGGGAGGTTGGGAAATTTTAGAAAATCCTTCGATGAATCGATGATAATAACCAGCCAATCCAAGAAATTGTCGGACCTCTATTGGAGTTGTCGGTGCTGCCCAATTCTTGATGGCTTCTATCTTTGATGGATCGACATGTATTCCCTTTTCGTTAACCACATGTCCTAAAAATTGAACTTCCTGAATCCAGGATTCACACTTGGAAAACTTAGCATACAGCTGCTCCAGCTTTAGCAATTCAAGGATTAAACGCAGATGTTCCTCATGTTCTTCCTTGTTATTAGAATAGATGAGGATGTCATAAATGAAAATGATGAAGAAATGATCCAGGTAGGGTTTAAACACGCGATTCATAAGATCCATGAACACTACAGGTGCGTTGGTTAATCCGAAAGGCATGACCATGAATTCATAGTGGCCGTACCTAAAGGCAGTCTTCGAGATATCCTCGTCTTGGACTCTTAGTTGATAGTAACTAGACCTAAGGTCTATTTTGGAATTGAAATTTGATCCTTGGAGTTGTTCAAACAGATTATCTATGCAGGGTAGAGGATAACGATTCTTGATCGTCACTTTGTTCAGCTCACGATAGTCGATGCACATGCGGAAAGTCTTGTCCTTCTTGTTAACAAACAGGACTGGAGCTCCCCACGGCAATGAGCTAGGTCGGATGAAACTTTTGTCCAACAACTCTTGCAGTTGAGTTGATAGATCTTGCAATTCACTGGATGCAAGTCTGTAAGGTGCCCGAGCAATCGGCGCTACTCCAGGTGGTAGATCGATTTGAAATTATACTTGACGATGAGGTGGCAGACCAGGTAAGTCCTCAGAAAATACTTCCGGATATTTACGTATGATTGGGATATCATCAATTTTCTTCTCCTCAGATGACTGCTCGGCGACGAGAGCCAAAATAGCAGTATGACCTTTTCGAAGACATTTCTGTGCTTTCATGAAGGATATGATGCCAACGACTGCACCACTCCTTTTGCCTTGGACAGAAAGGATTTCCCCTCTAGGGAGAGGAAGGCAAAAAATTTTGTCACAACAGATGGCCTCAGGTTGGTTCTTGGAGAACCAATTCATACCGACAATAAGGTCGAAACTGCCAAGTGTAACTGGCAGAAGGTCAACGTCAAGCTTATGACTAGCCAATCCTAGTTTACATCTCTAAGAATGTGAGTTGCTTCGGTTATTCGACCGTCCACTATTTCTATAGTGTACTTAGTTCCTAATAGAGTTGGAGTACGACCGTACCAACACGAAATTTGTGAAGACATGCTGAGACCCCTACCGAGACTCGTGCTTATAATGTAAGCGTTGGTCAATGCAAAGGTCAAGGGAAGAGGTTAACATGTAGGAAAGAAAATTTCATTGAAATATAGATTCCAGTAATACAAGGAATAGGTTGTCTGTTTAAGTAATTGCATTCAACTGATGGTTGGTTGGGTTAAATCCTCGTTCCCTATGTCATTGGATCATTTCATGAAGAAAGAAATTCGTTTACAGGATTGAATATGCTGGGGTATAATTCGAATTAGACCAAGGATTAGTCACCGGATAAGGCAATAGGGTCAAATGGGATTTATTGTTGGAGCGTAAGGGATAACGTGTTAGCTTAGAAGGAATTCTTCAAATTTCGCTTACATACTTGGAGTCGATAGATTTGCCATGAGATTCTATTAGAGTTTCAATCAAGATGGTTTCTGTGATCACGTTTAGATGAGTGTCTTAATTTCACTAAGACTATTACATGAGTGAGAATAACATTGATGGATTCCATTGATGATAATTCAGTGTGTCCGTAAACATTTTCAACCTGATAGTCGCGTCTATCATCTGTTGAACGAGTTTAACGATACCAACTAGTTGTTGAGTGGGTTACGAGAATTTCTACGGACAGTGGAAACTTAAGTCTGTAATTCATAGATTAGGACCATTTATCCACACACTAGGTTTCACCAAGACTTACATGCACCTCAAATTACTATTACGTGTGCACCCGTAATGATAATTTTCTTTGCATGCTCAACCTAGTTATCCCTATCTTGTGGCATAATGTCCTTTAGTTTGTATTGCTTAATACAGAGTGTTGTCAGATATGATAAGTCATCGATAGGCTTAGTCATCAACCATAAGTTGATTAACTAGGACTCATATCAGGATGAGTAGTCGAGAATCGTTTGATCCGAGTATTCACTCGAGTTGAAACACAATACGAGAGTCCAATCCAGCGGATTGTAGAAGAATCATGCACGCGAAATGCGACTTCGAGAAGTGAAACTAATTCATGGATACGAGTTACAGGAAGTAGTAAAGTAGTCGTCCTTCCAATTGATTCAGGATAGGGTCTAAGTATGCAATGAGCAACGCGTTCTCAACTTTGTGGACAATATATCTTCAACAGAATATCGACCAAAGACGCGAGCCCATGGCTCGAGAAAGCGATGACATCTACGTGCCAATGGATTCTGCAATAATGCGTGCAATGGTCTGCCTTCACTCGGCGTATTGTTGCTATTGGGTACAGTAGGGACTTGTCACACCCCAACCGACGGCGGAATACGTCGGGGCGGGACATGTAGATTGTTCACAGCTCATGGTTTACTAACGTTTGAATAATTATCAATCACATTTCATTTCAATTCAAGTAATACCAACATTCAATCCAATAACTCAACAAAGTACATTACAAAAGATAAATTGTTCAAATTAATACTAGGCCAAATCCTAAGTGTAGCAAGACTTGAAGCACCTCAAACATTAGTACCTGAAACATGGTTAAAACAAAGTCAACTAGAAAGTTGGTGAGAATACATAGGTTTTCGTGTCATGTAATGGAATATAGTGTTGTGTGCATACAATTCATACAAACATGGCAATTAAGGCATTTATGGAGAGATGCCATCGTGTGACCTAAGTATACAATCAAACCTTTGTAACTAGCATGCAAAACAAAAGCGTGTTGGCAATAACAGTCACCCTAGTTGGGTGGGTTTGTCAGACTCAATAGATCTATCACTGTTTACCGTCGGCTAAATAGTTAATGATTGTACAGTAGCATAAAGATGGTCTACACACCTAGTACTCAAGCACAAAGCACAAAATTGTAACACATGGATGTAGGGTGGAATTGTATTGTGTAGCTTGTAAACATATAGATTGAACTCATGTTCCACCCCAAAAGTTTGTAAAATAGAGTAAAAGAGGGGCTATGTAACTCACATGTATAAAGAACGTAGATTGCACAATCAAATAGATAGTAGCGGTGAGTTGTAGGTCACTAGGTGCGACCTAATGAATAAATGTATAAACATGTATTATTGTTATGTACAAAGATCTAAAGTCTAAGGTTTTAGTGGGTTTATAAGTGTAAGGACTTGTGCTGATGGTTTGTGTCATTCTTTGTCAAAAATGGATTTGTTGGTGGTTATATAAAATAAGTTTAGGGTTTGTAAGAATAATGAATAAATAAATTAAATAATTTATTTATTTAGAATATTACTTTTAAAGAAATAGTGTGGTATATATATTTATTTAAATATAATATAAATAAATAAATTTATTTTATTTATTTATTTATGAAAATGTCTCAAAATATAAAATAGTTATATATTAGTTTATATGTTTTGAAATAAGTTTTATTCGTTTGAATATGGTTTCTACACTATTATATTTGATTAAATAAAACGAATGGTTTATAAACGTTCGTTTCACAATAATGCGTTTTACAAAATCTTGTCATAAATTTTTTTATAAATTTAGGAATTTAATTAAATAGTATATTTCCTTTTGATATTTAAAAGATGGAATTTTTTTTTAAACAATTTGAATTTATTAAAAATTTTTGTTTTAAGTCAAAGATTGCGAATTTCTGATTTAAACTGACTTAATTTATGTGGGGGTTTATAAAAATATTTTTATAGAATTCTTTTGTTTATAAAAACTGTTTAAAAAAAATAATTTTAAATGAAAAGAACTCCACCCGGTTCGAACCCGGGTGGGTTCTGTGTGTGGCTCGTGTTCTACCGCCGGGCCAAGGGACTGATACTGATAACAAACCGGTCCGCATGGTTTTAGCATAAACGAGAAGGGGAGCCGGGTCTGGTCAGTGGGACACGCGCAAAAAGAGGAACCGGGTTTTGGCCTGTGGGTTTCGAACCCACGCCCCTTGGCTCGTGGCGCAGTGACTTACCAGCCGAGCCAAGGGGTTTCGCTGGTTATAGGAGAATTCCAATTTTATTAGTACGCTAGATGGATCAAAGCCCCAAATTGAATTAGTGGTAAAGGAACGAATATGAACCCTAGGCTCATTCTTAGTCCAGTCGATCCTGTTCTCATCGATTGATATGGGGCTTCTGCTAAGTATGCTACTACGAATCGAAAGATGTAAAACTTACTTGCTATGATTGGGTATCGAATGCCGACGGCTAGATGAACAGAGGCGATGTTCTTGGTGATCGGCCGAGTTCCGGAAGCAATGTGCGGGCGAATTGAAGGTTTAGGAAGTTTGTATGAGGTCGTGCGAGGGTGCGTGGTGGGTTAAATTGGTTTAATTCCATCCCACTCATACGATCCGGTTAGAGTTTGAGGGCGACAGCTGTTGGAGGGAATTTCGGTGTTAATTAGATCAATCGAGGATGAATTGGGTCACGCAACAGGTCTGGGTTCATTCAAGGTTGATCATGGGATGTTCTACGGGTTTTAATTGCATTTAATTTTTTTGATTTGGTAAGAATTGTACGCGGTTTGACCCTGGGAGGTCAAACTGTCTAAGAGTTGAATTTCATCCGCGCATTTAATCGTATTGGGCTGTTAATTGGATCGGGATATGGTCGGATATTGAGTTTGTAAACATGAGTAGCCCGTGTCAATCCGATCCAATCGAATTTCAGTCTTGTATTGAGGAGATTTGGGCTGCTTGACTTTTGGAAGTCAAACCTGTCTAATATTGAATTATTGGTCCATATTCACAGGGCTCGGTTTGCGGGTTCGAGTAGTTTTGGTTCAAATGTTTAAGGGTTCAAGACCAATTAATAGTAACCATATATATGTTTGTATGTTAGCATATATACATATATATACCTATATTTATATATATATATATATAATCCTTGACTTTAGGTTAGAACCTTATATATACGTATATATATATATATATCTATATATGATTGTATTGTTTGCCTAATTTATACACAATATATATAATGGAGCGAATCAATAGCGAAATTTCAACTCTTTATAATAATATGCAAGAAGGAATTGTAATAATCAAAGAATTGTACTTTGAACTAGAAATGGAATTTGAAATATCGTTTATTGAAATAAATGACTACCGGAAAAATCAGAAATGTTACAGTCTCCCCATGTTGAGGGGATTTCGTCTCGAAATTCAACTAGTTGAGGCTGCTGAATTGGTGAAAAGGTGGGGATACTTGAGCTTCATTTGGTCCTGACGTTCCCAAGTGAACTCAGGACCACGTTTAGAATCCCAACGGACTTTGACTATAGGAATTCGGCTTCGCTTGAGTTGTTTGATCTCACGGTCCATGATCTCTACCGGTTTCTCAACGAAGTGCATCGTTTCATCAACGCGCACATCGTCGAGGGGTATGTGAAGATTCTCGTCAGCAAGGCATTTCTTCAAGTTGGACACATGGAAAGTTGGATGGACATTGTTGAGTTCCGGAGGTAGGTCGAGTTTGTAAGCCACTTTCCCAATTCTTTCAAGGATTTCGAACGGGCCTACATAACGAGGTGCTAGTTTTCCTTTCTTCCCAAAGCGAATCACACCCTTCCAAGGGGATACCTTTAGAAGCACAAGGTCACCCACTTTGAATTCCAAGGGTTTTCATCTCTTGTCGGCATAGCTCTTTTGTCGACTTCTCGCTACTCAGATATTGTCACGGATTTGAAGGATTTTGTCGGTTGTTTCTTGAATTAACTCGGGACCGGTGATTTGTGCTTCACCAATCTCGTTCCAACAGATAGGAGAACGACATTTGCGACCATAAAGAGCTTCAAATGGGGCCATGTTGATGCTGGTGTGGTAGCTGTTATTATAGGAGAATTCAATAAGTGTCAAATGTGAATCCCAATTTCCACCAAAGTCTATGACACAGGCTCTCAGCATGTCTACAAGGGTTTGAATTGTTCGCTCGGTCTGACCATCAGTTTGTGGATGGTAGGCCGTGCTTAAATCCAATCGTGTGCCAAGTGCCTTTTGTAGAGATTGCCAAAACCTGGAAGTGAAACGAGCATCTCTATCGGATATTATGTTCAAAGGAACACCGTGACGGCTCACAATCTCGTCAATGTAGATTCGGGCCAATTTCTCAACCCGATAGTCTTCACGGATGGGCAAGAAGTGTGCGGATTTAGTGAGACGGTCAATGATTACCCAAATGCTATCATAGCCGCTTGAAGTGCGGGGAAGTTTAGTAATGAAATCCATGGCTAGATTCTCCCATTTCCACACGGGGATTTCCGGTTGTTCAAGTAAACCGGAAGGACGTTGATGTTCGGCTTTGACTTTAGAGCATGTTAGACATTTTGCAACATAGAGTGCAATGTCTTTCTTCATACCAGGCCACCAATATTGTGGTCGAAGATTGTGATACATTTTATCCGCACCGGGATGAACAGAATACCGAGACTTGTGTGCCTCAGTCATGAGGAATGCCCGAAGATCATTGCGATTGGGAACCCAGATACGATCCAAGAAATAAAGTAAGCCATTGTTTTTAGTCTCCAATTGGAATTCAGCACCACAAGACATTTCCTCATACATATTGCCCTCGGTAACCGAGATGTGCTGAGCTGCTAGAATACGGGTTTGGATATCAGAGTGAATCTTGACACTTTGAAGCATGACATGTTCTTTACGGCTCAGTGCATCGGCTACAACGTTTGCCTTGCCGGGATGATAACGAATCTCGCAATCATAATCACTAAGGAGTTCAACCCAACGTCGTTGTCTCATGTTGAGATCTTTTTGGTTGAAGATGTGTTGGAGGCTTTTGTGGTCGGTGAATACCACACATTTTGTGCCATAGAGATAATGTCTCCAAATCTTCAAAGCAAATATGACCGCACCCAACTCCAGATCGTGCATCGTATAGTTCTTCTCGTGGATCTTAAGTTGTCTCGATGCATAAGCGATTACCTTGCCTCGTTGCATGAGAACACAACCAAGACCTAGGTTAGAGGCAACACAGTAGACGACTAGATCATCATTTCCTTCAGGAAGAGTCAAGATGGGAGCATTGCACAATTTCTGCTTAAGAGTTTGGAAGGCTTCTTCTTGCTTTGACCCCCATACATAAGGTTTACCTTTATGCGTCAAGGCGGTGAGGGGAACAACAATCTTGGAGAAATTAGAAATGAATCTTCGGTAATAACCCGCTAAACCAAGAAACGAACGAACCTCGGTAGGGGTTTTAGGAGCACTCCAATTCTTAACAGCTTCGATTTTGGCGGGGTCAACATGAATTCCCTTTTTATTAACAACGTGACCCAAAAATTGAACCACCTTTAGCCAAAATTCACATTTTGAGAACTTGGCGTATAATTGTTCCGTCTTCAGGAGGTCCAAGATCAGTCTAAGGTGTTGCTCATGCTCTTCCTCATTCTTGGAATAGATCAAGATGTCGTCGATGAAAACAATCACGAACTTGTCAAGGTATGGTTTGCATACGCTGTTCATGAGATCCATAAAAACAGCAGGTGCATTGGTTAACCCAAAAGGCATAACCATGAACTCGTAGTGACCATATCTTGTTCGGAAGGCGGTCTTGGGAATATCTTCCTCTCGTACACGTAGTTGGTGATAGCCAGATCGAAGATCAATCTTCGAGAAACAAGTAGAACCTTGGAGCTGATCGAAGAGATCATCAATCCTAGGTAAAGGGTAGCGGTTTTTTATTGTAAGCTTGTTGAGTTCTCGGTAGTCAATACACATGCGGAATGAACCGTCCTTATTTTTAACAAATAGAACTGGTGCACCCCACGGTGAATGACTTGGGCGTATGAATCCTTTGTCGGCGAGTTCTTGAAGTTGACTTGCAAGTTCTTGCATCTCGGAAGGTGCAAGTCGGTATGGAGTTTTAGCCACTGGGTTTGCTCCGGGTACAAGATCGATGCGAAACTTTACTTGCCGAACAGGTGGAAGACCAGGCAAGTCATCGGGAAAGACTTCGGGAAACTCCCGAATGATGGGAATATCTTGTACACTTTTCTTCTTGTCTTCATTTTGAATCACATGGGCTAGGAAAACCATGCACTTCTTTCGAATGTATTTCTGGGCAGTTATGCATGACATCAGTTTGAGTCCCTTGCAAGGTTTCTCGCCAAAGACTTTCAATATGTCTCCCGATGGAAGAGGTACTCGGATGTATTTTTCAAAGCACATGACTTCGGCATGGTTTTTAGACAACCAATCCATGCCGATGATGACGTCAAAACTTCCTAGTGGCATTGGTATAAGGTTGACTGGGAATGTGTGACCATTGAGTTCTAGGGAGCAGTCAAGAATAATGGAGTCAATAGTGATGGAATTTCCATCCGCTACTTCCACGGTGAAGGTTCTTTCTAGTTTGGATCGTGTTTTTGCAAGTAAGGGTTCAAAGTTAAGTGACACAAAACTCTTATCGGCTCCGGTATCAAATAGTATGGATGCAAATTGCTTATTTACAAGGAACGTACCGTTAACCACATGATCGCTGGCTTGAGCTTCATTGGCGTTGATGTTGAAAGCACGCCCACGAGCTCTGGCTTGATTAGCATTCACAAGTTTCGGACATTGGTTCCGGAAGTGAGTCGGGTCGCCACATTCGAAGCAAGCCCGTCCATTTGCGTTGACTGGAATCACTTGATTAGCTCTTGGTTGATTAGCTCTTGGTTGATTAGCTGGGTTGGCTTGGGTACCAAGTGCCCTAGATCGGCAAATATTGGCCGTATGGCCAAGTTTCCCACAATGGTTGCAAAGGCGACATGGGATAGTTTGGGGGTGATGATAGTTGCAGTTGTTGCAGAGTGGGTAGGTGCCCCCATAATGTTTCTTGGCTGGGTGTTGAGCCATAGGTGCAACTTGATTAACCGGAGTGGCCGGAGTGACCACCGCATAATTCTTCACCTTTCTCTTTCTAGTGTTTCGGTAAGGTTCGGTTTGGACTTCTTTGACATGAGCAGGAGGGGTTGTGGTGTCTTGGACTTTCTTGGCACCCTTTCGGGTAAGAGTACCCGCTTTAACATGGTTGTCGGTCAAAGTAGCAGCTAGGCGAATCGCATCCTCCAGATTAGCGGGATTTCTCCCCAAAACAGTGTCTTGGATTTGTCTAGGCAATCCACCAATGTACTTCTCAATACACCTAGACAAGGGTGTGACCATGTGCGGTACCAGCATGCTCAGTTCGTGGAAACGGTTGGTGTATGCTAAGCTCTCACCACTATCTTGGGTAAGATCCCAAAATTCTGCTTCCAACTTTTTCATTTCGTTCCGAGGACAGAATTCCTCGGTCATGATCCTCTTTAGCTCATCCCATGGCAGAGCCATTGCTACATCCACTCCCCTGGTTCTCTTCTCCCCATTCCACCAGGTTAGTGCCCGTTTCTGGAAGACACTGGTGGCATGGCGGACACGCAGATTGTCCGGACAGTCACTATTGAGGAAGGTGCCCTCAATACTCTCGAACCATTGAAGGAGTTCCGTGGCTCCTTCGGTGCCATAAAATTTGAGGGGATTGCAGGAGTTGAAGTGTTTGAAGGTACATTGTGGCGGGTTGGCACCACCACCACCTCCACCATTTGCACTACCACTGGTGTGCCCATTATTGTTGTTGTTATTGGCTTGGGTAAGTTGAGTCACAAGCTGGGTGAGCAGAGCAGCAAGATCATTGCTATTGTTGTTGCTATTGTTGTTGTTGACATGACGTGGAGGCATTCTACAGATTTAAATAACACAATGAGAGTTGTAAGAATTCTTGAATTACATAGAAGGGTGATAAAAACATAAGTATTTCATAGTTCGGATTGTACTCAAATAGTGACATAATCACTCGAATATTATGACATATTAAGGTTAATTAGACTCATATAATTACCAAGGAGACGTGCTTTAGCCTATAAGTAAACACTCATCCCGGGAATTCCCAGGAAAGCATACGGATCCCTCGGTTGATTGGGATTTATATGAAATGCTTTCCTAGACAGAAAACCCGGAATACAGGTGTCACCCTTCCAGATTGCACATGTCCTTTAATAATTAACAAAGCCTAAAAGCCTTAATGGAGAGGAAAAAAAAATTATTTTAATAGACTAAAGTCTAGGAATACGATTCCACAAGCTATGATGATGATGATATGGAGCAGGCAAGAAGGATGTGTGGTTTAGGGTATGGGTATGGATATTGGTTATTTAATTTATTATTTGAGTTTACCTAATAAGTCATGAAGTTTAATAAGTTAAGTATCAAATAAACTAACACATAAAAAAAATATTAAACATGTGACATATAGCAAATAGCACGTATCACATAAAACATGTAGCATGGCATTGTTGGGTGTCCTAAAGTTATAGTCTAGGTCAATGGTGTCTAATAACCTAAATACCTATAACCAAGGCTCTGATACCAATCTGTCACACCCCAACCGACGGCGGAATACGTCGGGGCGGGACATGTAGATTGTTCACAGCTCATGGTTTACTAACGTTTGAATAATTATCAATCACATTTCATTTCAATTCAAGTAACACCAACATTCAATCCAATAACTCAACAAAGTAGATTACAAAAGATAAATTGTTCAAATTAATACTAGGCCAAATCCTAAGTGTAGCAAGACTTGAAGCACCTCAAACATTAGTACCTGAAACATTGTTAAAACAAAGTCAACTAGAAAGTTGGTGAGAATACATAGGTTTTCGTGTCATGTAATGGAATATAGTGTTGTGTGCATACAATTCATACAAACATGGCAATTAAGGTATTTATGGAGAGATGCCATCGTGTGACCTAAGTATACAATCAAACCTTTGTAACTAGCATGCAAAACAAAAGCGTGTTGGCAGTAACAGTCACCCTACCTGGGTGGGTTTGTCAGACTCAATAGATCTATCACTGTTTACCGTCGGCTAAATAGTTAATGATTGTACAGTAGCATAAAGATGGTCTACACACCTAGTACTCAAGCACAAAGCACAAAATTGTAACACATGGATGTAGGGTGGAATTGTATTGTGTAGCTTGTAAACATATAGATTGAACTCATGTTCCACCCCAAAAGTTTGTAAAATAGAGTAAAAGAGGGGCTATGTAACTCACATGTATAAAGAACGTAGATTGCACAATCAAATAGATTGTAGCGGTGAGTTGTAGGTCACTAGGTGCGACCTAATGAATAAATGTATAAACATGTATTATTGTTATGTACAAAGATCTAAAGTCTAAGGTTTTAGTGGGTTTATAAGTGTAAGGACTTGTGCTGATGGTTTGTGTCATTCTTTGTCAAAAATGGATTCATTGGTGGTTATATAAAATAAGTTTAGGGTTTGTAAGAATAATGAATAAATAAATTAAATAATTTATTTATTTAGAATATTGCTTTTAAAGAAATAGTGTGGTATATATATTTATTTAAATATAATATAAATAAACAAATTTATTTTATTTATTTATTTATGAAAATGTCTCAAAATATAAAATAGTTATATATTAGTTTATATGTTTTGAAATAAGTTTTATTCGTTTGAATATGGTTTCTACACTATTATATTTGATTAAATAAAACGAATGGTTTATAAACGTTCGTTTCACAATAATGCGTTTTACAAAATCTTTTCATAAATTTTTTTATAAATTTAGGAATTTAATTAAATAGTATATTTCCTTTTGATATTTAAAAGATGGAATTTTTTTTTAAACAATTTGAATTTATTAAAAATTTTTGTTTTAAGTCAAAGATTGCGAAATTCTGATTTAAACTGACTTAATTTATGTGGGGGTTTATAAAAATATTTTTATAGAATTCTTTTGTTTATAAAAACTGTTTAAAAAAATGATTTTAAATGAAAAGAACTCCACCCGGTTCGAACCCGGGTGGGTTCTGTGTGTGGCTCGTGTTCTACTGCCGGGCCAAGGGACTGATACTGATAACAAACCGGTCCGCATGGTTTTAGCATAAACGAGAAGGGGAGCCGGGTCTGGTCAGTGGGACACGCGCAAAAAGAGGAACCGGGTTTTGGCCTGTGGGTTTCGAACCCACGCCCCTTGGCTCGTGGAGTAGTGACTTACCAGCCGAGCCAAGGGGTTTCGCTGGTTATAGGAGAATTCCAATTTTATTAGTACGCTAGATGGATCAAAGCCCCAAATTGAATCAGTGGTAAAGGAACGAATATGAACCCTAGGCTCAATCTTAGTCCAGTCGATCCTGTTCTCATCGATTGATATGGGGCTTCTGCTAAGTATGCTACTACGAATCGAAAGATGTAAAACTTACTTGCTATGATTGGGTATCGAATGCCGACGGCTAGATGAACAGAGGCGATGTTCTTGGTGATCGGCCGAGTTCCGGAAGCAATGTGCGGGCGAATTGAAGGTTTAGGAAGTTTGTATGAGGTCGTGCGAGGGTGCGTGGTGGGTTGAATTGGTTTAATTCCATCCCACTCATACGATCCGATTAGAGTTTGAGGGCGACAGCTGTTGGAGGGAATTTCGGTGTTAATTAGATCAATCGAGGATGAATTGGGTCACGCAACAGGTCTGGGTTCATTCAAGGTTGATCATGGGATGTTCTACGGGTTTTAATTGCATTTAATTTTTTTGATTTGGTAAGAATTGTACGCGGTTTGACCCTGGGAGGTCAAACTGTCTAAGAGTTGAATTTCATCCGCGCATTTAATCGTATTGGGCTGTTAATTGGATCGGGATATGGTCGGATATTGAGTTTGTAAACATGAGTAGCCCGTATCAATCGGATCCAATCGAATTTCAGTCTTGTATTGAGGAGATTTGGGCTGCTTGACTTTTGGAAGTCAAACCTGTCTAATATTGAATTATTGGTCCATATTCACAGGGCTCGGTTTGCGGGTTCGAGTAGTTTTGGTTCAAATGTTTAAGGGTTCAAGACCAATTAATAGTAACCATATATATGTTTGTATGTAAGCATATATACATATATATACCTATATTTATATATATATATATATATATATATATATATAAAATCCTTGACTTTAGTTTAGAACCTTATATATACGTATATATATATATATATCTATATATGATTGTATTGTTTGCCTAATTTATACACAATATATATAATGGAGCGAATCAATAGCGAAATTTCAACTCTTTATAATAATATGCAAGAAGGAATTGTAATAATCAAAGAATTGTACTTTGAACTAGAAATGGAATTTGAAATATCGTTTATTGAAATAAATGACTACCGGAAAAATCAGAAATGTTACAGGACTCACCTCCGACGACCCCAACTCCCAAAGAGATATGTTCTAGCTGAGTGTCGTCCATAACATGGACCTGAGAAAGCGCACCAAACCCGACAGGTAATGGTGGTGTAAGTGACTCCTTCGAAGGCTCCGTATCGCTGCCCTCGGATGGGATTGGATGTTGTTCTGGTGATTCCCCGAGTGTCGCCACTGGGAATGATGATGCAATGCAAATGATGTGTCTCTCGTCAACAGAGGGTGATATGGTTGGATTTAACCTGCCTGCACTGCAATGTACGTATGTGTGCTATGTGTATCATGTATGAGTGTCTGTGCCATGTAACTAATGCATGTGTGCGGTTATAGTCTAGTACGCAATCCTAGTTCTCTATAACCTGGCTCTGATACGAATCTGTCACACCCCCAAATTCCACTAACGGAATTTTACCGTTTGGTGCGTGACAAACCAGGATCTCAGTCATTAGTTACATCAAATGACACTATATGGGACATAAATGTAATATCATAAAAGTTCAGAGTTAATGCATAAGCATTTTAAACAAGAAAATAAATGCGCAAAACAAATGCGCTCAAGTATAATAAGACACGTAAATTGTTTTAAATGTTTGCATAAGGATGAAATGATAGTAGGACTCCTTGGATGTCCTAAGTGTGCAACCCGTGCCTTAGCGACCTAAGAAACATGTAAGAAAAAGTGTCAACATGAGGTTGGTGAGTTCACAGGTTTACAAGTGAATAAACTATTTAAGTGTTTGCAGGATCCACATACGTAAGTCACACCTATTGCTAGCTAGGCAATGTACAAGTTACTCTAATAGTTCGCAACCGAAGCTGACTGTTTATGTTTGAGATGCCTTCCGACATTGCTAACATCAACAATGGAAAGTATTTAGGAAAATTTACACCCGTTAGACCTCCAATCAAGTTAGCGCGACTAACCCGGGTGGGGTTTGTCAAACCAGTTGTACTACTCAAATTTCCTAGCTATACTCCATATATTAACGGTCAGAGTGTGTAAGGACTTTGCATGTTATGTTTGCACTTAGGTACACAAGTGGTAATGAAATACTATATGATCCATGTTCGTTCATGAGTATGTCTCTCCTCTGCGGGAAGACAAGAAAACGGATGTTTGTTTGAATGCATGTTTCTCCCCAACGGGAAACAAGTAAAATACTGTTTGTTTGTATGCATATTTCTTCCCAACGGGAAAACAAATAAAATGATGTTTGTGTATATGCATATTTCTCCCCCAACAGGAAAACAAGTAAAAAGGGGCCGTGAAAACTCACCTGAGCTACGAACGAATAGATAACACCACACAAGGATGCAAGTAGGAAACACAAGAATTAAAAACGATCTTTAATTCTAAACTCGCTCAATTCCGTAACGGTTATACACGTTTATCTGTTAATAATCATCATTAGACGATTAAGCATCGACATTACACCTGAATTAAAACCAATTATAGATTTCTAAGCCAAACCGTCGACTTCTTCATTCTTGTTCACCAAATCCACCATTCTGATCCCAATTCTCCCAAGCAAACGCATTATCATCCTCTCTAAAAACTTCCAAACGCACAGAAACAGCCGGAGTTGCAGCAGAAGACGCCGGAGATCAAACTGTCGTCACCGGAACAACTCCCTACCGTACTCCATCGATTCATCATTATCTCGGGTAATTGAAACCTTCTTCTCACTCGATTCAGTTCATAGATCAAAAGCCCCATACTAATTTGGGCTTTCATTACGAAAATCACCACGAACCCGAATCTACATTTTCGTTAAAAATGATTTAATTGAATCGAACCTTAGACACGTTTTAAATACAATTGATTTATACAAAAAGACTCGTGATAATCTAATGGGTGAAAGCCCCATGAATTCCAACATTAACAATATAAGAATTAGTCGAATTGAATATGTTTTGGCACAGACACGGTCGCGCTAGCATTCTAGCACGGACGTGCTTCATGAGACACGATCGCGCCAAATACCAGCGCGGTCGTGCCTCCCACACTCAGACCCGGTCATGCCCTTGGCTAGACTTGGTCATGCCTCAAAACCCTAGACACGGTCGTGCCCGGTCCAAGACACGATCGTGCTTAGTGAACAACCCAATTATGCATTATGTTTGATCAACACGGTCGCGTCCCTGACTAGCACGGTCGCGCCCGTGGTCCTAGCATGATCGTGCCTTGTTCTAGGCACGGTCGTGTGTGAGAAAAAAATCTTAGCAGAATAATTATTTCCATAAATTAAAAACAATAAGTATTTCAAAATATTTTTTTAATAAAAATGATTGATTTTATAAAATAAATAAATAGAAATTTATTATTTAAAACTTACAAAAATTAAATTGATATTTAAACCCTACACTTAAACATTATTTACACCATTTATTTAAACATCTTTATGAAAATAAAGTAAAGACATTTATAATTATTTTAAAACATCTAATACAACTAAATGACTAAGTTATAAATAAATGAATAAGGTAAAGATTATTTATTTAATCTACATTTAAACAAAAACCATTTAGTTAGGTACCTCTAATACTTAACTTATTTTTATAAATAATAATTTTGTTTTATTAGTTATTCCAAACTCAAACCCTAATTTATACAACACCATTCAAGTACAAACCACAAGCTTTATACACACAACCAATTCAATCCTAGACTTAAACATAGAATATTGAGCATACTATTAATCCTATATACATTCCACACTAGGTTAACATTGTGCATTACAAGGATCTCATTTCTAGCTAGTATTTCGTGTTAGCTACGCCTTCAAACCAAGTGAGTATTACATAGCCCCTTTTACTCTTTTACACTTTTGGGGTGGAACATGAACATTATACAACACTATCACTTACACTTACACAAACTACACAAATACAAATCCTATTTACATTCATGTGTGCAAATTTCAGCTTTATGCCTGAGTGCTAGGTGTGTTAACTCTTATATACGATTATGTGCAATCATTAACTATTCAAGCCGACGGTAAACAATAATAGATCTATTGAGTCTGACAAGCACACCCGGTTTGGGGTGATTGTTACCGACAACACAATTTTTGCATGCTAGTTACAAAGGTTTGATTGTACTTGGTTACACAATAGCTGCTCTCCATAAATGCCTTATTTATCATGTTATGTAAGGATTTGTTTTACAACCTATATGCTAGTATTATACAAACCTGTGTTATACTCACCAACTTTTTAGTTGACTTCATTTTATTCATGTTTCAGGTACTAATATGTGATTTGATCAAGATGTGCAACACATAGGCTTTGGACTTAACTAATTTAAATAAAGAAGTCTATGTATTACATTTATGTTTCTTTCTTGGATTTTGTTTTGTTTGAACGTTTGAAATGAAATTTAACAATTAATATATTTCAATTTAGTCAACCTTGTGCTCATGAACAGTCTACATGTCCCGCCCCGATGATTCCGCCATCGGTTGGGGTGTGACACTAAGGCATCACAAAATTTATTAGGTTTCATAATTGCTATCAATACTTGTTTCAAGAAAAAAAATAAACGACTAAATAAACATAACAAACATCCATAATAAGAACATTGTTCAAAATTTATTAACTAGGTCCAAGAGCATTCCTATGTGATCCTTCAACATCCTAATTACTATTCCATGAAACATGTAGAGTAGACAGGTCAATATAAAGTTGGTGAGAAGCGCATGTTTTATAAAAATAAAATATGTTGCCATAAAAACGTTCAAATTCATTACAAGTGCATTCAAAAGGGCAATTATATTAACACAAAATTCTTGCAATCAATCCTATATGATATATGTTATATGCATCCACAATCCCCAAGATTATGCCGTTGACATGTTATGTGCATCCGCAATCCCAAGATTGTGTCGTTATGTAGATTGTCGGTTTCCCACATATAGCCATACTAGTACTACCTTAGGATTGTACTCATGTTAATGATTGCAATACTATCATTTAGTGTTCAAATATCAAAGCACATAGTTGAGATTACTTGTTTAAGGAATTGTTTTGGTTAAAATGTTTTAATGTTATAAAATCAACGCGTACATGTTCCACCCCATAAGTAAGCGTTTGAAATAGGACTATAATTATCACCTTGATATGTAGAGGGTTGATCTTGTAACTTGTAGTGATTAGATTTAAGGATGCCCTAATGTAATAAAGACACGTTTATTATAATGTAGAAACGATTAAGAGAAAACAAAAATGGAATGATTGGGATTTTATGATTTTGGAATGAACGAATGATCAAAAACACGAATAAAGTTTATAAATGATGTTTTATAAACTTTATTTATAAAAGAAAGTTAGGTGTCAATAATAAGTATTGTTTACAAATATATAACTAGGAAAAAGCCATTAACGATTCAAAACTGGTTTATTAATAAAATAATAATCACGTTTAATATTAACATTTGTATGTAAAACACTAACCGATCCCGATGGATAGGATCATGTCGTTTTAGATAAAACTTTATATTGTTTTAAAATGAAATATAAGATTTAATAGTGAAGCCACAAATAAAAAATATAATAATACTCAAATAATATAAATTATACGTTTGTGGTGATCATAACATTTATTAAAATAACTAAACATATAAATGTATACATTTTATTTAAAATGGACAATATTTATAAAAACCTTGAAAATCCATAAAAGGAATTGGGTTATTAACAATAATCTATATGGAAAACATGATAATTTATAAATATATAAATGTGTGTGTGGACATGTATGTGTGTGTGGAGTAAACAAGAACAAATCAAAACAAAACAAAAGAAAATGTCAGTCACGGGGTTAGAACCCTTGACCTTTTTGATGGTGTCTCAAGACTTTAACCATTAGACAAGAGACTCAACTTTGGTTATGTTTCAGAAACGTAGTCGTCGGTGAGCTCTAAAACCGATCGCAACATGAGAGAAAAGAAACAAAACAATTTCGTGGTGATTTCGGTTAAGGAAGCAATGGGGGTATTTATAGGATGTTTAGCCTCATCAAGAACGAGTTTACAATTGTGATTGGAACGAAAATTGAAATGGGTTGAGTTTCTCTTTCGGCCATGACTTTCATAAATGGTACCAAGAGCTCAAATTGTTTAATGATTTTCAAGTAAATCTTTTAATTTTTCGTCCCCAGATGATCGTGAATTAGTAAGGAGCAAATTTGAAAATGTTTGAGTTGCGGAATCATAGGAATCGGAGGTGATTTCACCCTGTTTGACTTTTGGGAGGTCAAAATTGAGATTCTTGTTCATATCATGTTTCATAAAGAAGAGAGGGGGTTCAATAGATGGGTTCAAGTATTTTGAGGGGGTTCAATAGATGGGTTCAAATGAAAGAAATCTCATTACTTTAATATATATATATATATATATATATATATATATATATATACATTTCTCATAAAACAAATTTAATAAATACTTTAGCTAATACTTATATAAAATTTCTTTTATATAAAAAGATTTTAGGACGAAACAGTACGTTTTAATAGTTTATAAGGTATATATGTATATAACTTTCATCTATAAAGTTTAGTAAAACGAATTTAAATGTCACAAGTTCCCGAATAAAATGTGTCACACCCCGACCGATGGCGGAATCATCGGGGCGGGACATGTAGACTGTTCATAGCACATGGTTGACTAAATTGAAATATATTAAAGTCAAATTTCCATTACAAATAATCCAAGTACAAACCAAATTCAAACAAAGAAACATAAAACAACTCATAGAATTCTTGATTTAAATTGCTAAGTCCAAATCCTATATTGAGCACGTCTTGAATCATTCTCACATATTAGGGCCTGAAACATGAATAAAATAAAGTCAACTAAAAGTTGGTGAGTATAACACATTTGTATATAGATAGCATATAGTTGAAAACAAATCCTTTACAAGACATGATAAAATAAGGCATTTATGGGGAGCAGCTATTGTGTAATCAAGTACAACCAAACCTTTGTAACTAGTATGCAAATTGTGTTGTCGGTATCAATCACCTCCACTTGGGTGGGTTTGTCAGACTCAATAGATCTATCATTGAAAACCGTCGGCTTGTATAGTTAATGATTGCACATAAGTTTTCACAAAGATTAGCACAACTAGCACTCGGGCACAAAGCTCAAATTTTGCACACGTGTATGTAAATAGGATTTTGCACTTGTGTTGTTTGTGTAAATGTAAATGTGTAATGTGTATAAAGTTCATGTTCCACCCCAAAAGTGTAAAAGAGTAAAAAGGGGTTGTGAATACTCACTTGGTATGGAAGTGTAGCTAACAGAGAGTATAAATAAAATAAGAATCCTTGATACGCACGAGTTAACCTAGATAATAATGTATATGGAATCAAATATGTGCACAGAGTTTAGTCTAAAAATGAAGGTTGAATTTGGGTATGAAACTATTGATTTGTATTTAAAAGTATTGAATAACATATATAAAGTTTGAAGTAAATATTTTTAAAACATCTTGATTAAGGTTGGGAATTGAATAGTAAAATAGAATATTTATAAAATCATTGATTATGAAAATAAAGTATGTGTTAAATGTGATTTAATAAATAAATAAATGTTTTTATTTAAAATGAAGAATAAATAAATAATCTTTATTTATTTATTTATAAAGTATGTAACTTACAAATAAAAGGTTTTAAATGAAAAGTTTAATAACAAATTTAATTTTATAAACTTTTAATTAAATGATTTTCCATTTATTCCAAGATTAATTATTTGATCTTTTCAAATACCTTTTTATAAAACTAACTATTTTTATTTAAAAACTTAATGTGGAATTTTTACAAAATAAAACAACAATAATTCTGATCAAAGATTCTGACCTAGACACGACCGTGCCTGGGAAGGACACGACCGCGCTCGAACCACGGGCGTGACCGCGCTAGTTGGGACGCGACCGGGTTTGATCAAACAGAGGCCAACTTGGATAATTCACGAGGCACGACCGTGCCTTAGCTCTGCACGGTCGTGTCTATGATTCTTAGACACAACAGAGATTAGCCCAGAGGACATGACTAGGTCTGGACAGGAGGACACGACCGCGCTGCTAGTCGGCACGACCGCGCTACATGAGGCACGGCCGCGCTGGATGATTAGCGCGACCGTGTCTCTTCCGAATCAGACACGAATTTGTTAAATCTTGTATTTTAAATGGTGGAATTGATAGGGCTTTTCATTATTGAGTTATTACGAGTCTTTTCATATAATTTAATTGTATGTAAATCGTGTTTAATTATGAATTCGATTAAGTCATTTTTAATAAAAAGAGAAATCCGGTTCAGGATGATTTCTATGATGGAAGCCCCAATTAACAGAGGGCTTTTGTTATAAGGACTAAATCGACTGAGAAAAAGGTGATAATTACCTTGGAGAGTATCGAATTGATAGAAAACGGTAGAAGAAAGTTTCGGCGACGGCGATAACGGCTTCCGGCGACTTCGACTGCAATTCCGGCTAAACCACGGAGTCCAGTAATAATAGGGGAGATTGTTGAATAGAATTTCTTGATTGCTTGAGAGAAAATTGATCGAAATTGAGGATTGAGCCTTGAGGGAAAAGATCGACGGTTTTTCTTGAGAGGAAGGGAGTTTTGATAATAATAATTGTAATCAACTGAGCTATTTTCCTTGACAATGAAAATGAAACGTAATCGGATTTGAATTCGAACGAAAGAGCGTTTTGAAATCACATTTACGTTTTGACTGTTACGCAGGCGCGACCGTGCTTAGGCACCGGGCACGATCGTTCCAAAGCAAGTCGCGCGACCGTGCCAAAGCACTTGGCGCGACCGTGCTAGGACAAAGCACGACCGTGCTAGACTAGGACTTCTTGATATTTTTCAACTTTAGTCCTTGACTTTTCAGATTTGATAAGTTTGATTAACATAGTTTCTTGCATAGTGTTTAAGTGTATATAATCGAGTAAAACTTGCGAACTTGTATTGAATCATTGCATTTAATTTATGGCGAGAAAAATAATAAGACAGTGCACGAGTATTGAGTTTGAAATTGCATTACATTGAATTGAAATATGAATACTAAAATCAGAAATGTTACAGTCTCCCCATGTTGAGAGAATTTCGTCCCGAAATTTAGCTAGAGGAAACAACAGTATCAATAAAAAGATGAGGGTACTTGAGCTTCATTTGGTCTTCTCGTTCCCAAGTGAACTCAGGACCACGCTTAGATTCCCAACGAACTTTGACAATAGGAATGCGACTTCGCTTGAGTAGCTTGACTTCACGATCCATAATTTCCACCGGCTTCTCAACGAAGTGCATCGTTTCATCAATGCGCACGTCGTCAAGCGGTATATGAAGATTTTCATCAGCGAGACACTTCTTCAGATTAGATACATGAAATGTAGGATGCACATTTCCAAGAGATGGAGGTAACTCGAGCTTGTAGACCACTTTCCCAATCCTTTCAAGGATCTTGAATGGACCAACATAACGAGGTGCTAACTTGCCTTTTTTTCCAAAACGGATCACGCCCTTCCATGTAGACACCTTTAGAAGAACAAGGTCACCGACTTGGAATTCCAAGGGTTTTCGACGTTTGTCGGCATAACTCTTTTGCCGACTCCTCGCTACTCGAATATTGTCACGGATTTGAATAATCTTGTCGGATGTTTTTTGAATTAACTCGGGACCAGTGATTTGTGCTTCACCAATCTCGTTCCAACAGATAGGAGAACGACACTTGCGACCATAGAGAGCTTCGAATGGAGCCATGTTGATACTTGTGTGGTAGCTATTGTTGTAAGAAAACTCAATGATGGATAGAAGTGAATCCCAATTGCCACCAAAATCGATTACACAAGCTCTAAGCATGTCTTCAAGAGTTTGGATTGTTCGCTCGGTTTGACCATCAGTTTGCGGATGGTAAGCCTTGCTCAAGTCCAATCGAGTACTAAGAGCCTTTTGGAGAGATTGCCAAAATCGAGAGGTGAACCGGGCGTCTCTATCGGATATTATGTTCAATGGAACACCATGACGGCTCACAACTTCATCAATGTAAATTCGGGCTAGTTTCTCCACTTTGAAGTCTTCGCGGATAGGCAAGAAATGAGCGGATTTAGTGAGACGATCAATGATCACCCAAATACTATCATATCCACTCGAGGTGCGAGGGAGCTTGGTAATGAAATCCATAGTTATATTCTCCCATTTCCACACGGGAATTTCTGGTTGTTCGAGTAAACCGGATGGACGTTGATGTTCGGCTTTGACTTTGGAACAGGTTAAGCATTTGGCCACATAAAGAGCAATGTCTTTCTTTATACCGGGCCACCAATAAAGTTGGCGAAGATCTTGATACATTTTATCCGCACCAGGATGAATAGAATAACGAGTCTTATGAGCCTCGTTCATGAGAAATGTACGGAGATCGTCGCGATCGGGAACCCAAATACGGTTCAAGTAATAGAGTAAGCCATTGGGTTTTGATTCAAGAAGGAGTTCAACACCACATGACATTTCTTCGTACATGTTACCCTCGGTTACCGAGACGTGCTGAGCTTCTAAGATACGGGTTTGAATATCGGTTTGAATACGGGCACAATGAAGCATAACATGGTCCTTTCGACTCAAAGCATCGGCTACAACATTCGCTTTGCCGGGATGGTAACGAATCTCGCAGTCGTAGTCGTTAAGGAGTTCGACCCAACGTCGTTGCCTCATATTGAGTTCTTTTTGGTTAAAAATATGTTGAAGACTTTTGTGGTCGGTGAACACCACACATTTCGTGCCATATAGGTAATGTCTCCAAATCTTTAACGCGAATACGACCGCACCCAACTCGAGATCGTGCGTCATATAATTCTTCTCATGAACTTTGAGTTGCCTTGATGCATAAGCGATTACTTTGCCTCGTTGCATGAGAACACAACCAAGACCTTGGTTAGAAGCATCACAATAGACAACTAAATCATCAATTCCATCGGGGAGAGTCAAAATAGGAGCATTGCACAACTTTTGCTTGAGGGTTTGGAAAGCTTCTTCTTGTTTCGGTCCCCATTCATAAGTCTTACCCTTGTGGGTCAAAGCGGTAAGAGGGACAACAATCTTTGAGAAGTTTGAGATGAAACGACGATAATAACCCGCAAGACCAAGAAATGAACGAACTTTTGTAGGAGTCTTCGGGGCATTCCAATTCTTAACCGTTTCAATCTTAGCAGGATCAACATGAATACCCTTGTCGTTGACGATGTGACCAAGAAATTGAACTTCCTTTAACCAGAATTCACATTTGGAGAATTTGGCATATAGTTTTTCTTTTCTCAAGAGGTCCAAAACCAATCTAAGGTATTGTTCATGATCGGCTTTAGTCTTGGAATAGATTAAGATATCGTCAATGAAGACGATCACGAATTTATCAAGGTATGGTTTGCACACACGATTCATGAGATCCATGAAAACTGCGGGTGCATTGGTTAGCCCGAAAGGCATAACCATGAACTCGTAATGACCATACCTTGTTCGGAAGGCAGTCTTAGGAATGTCATCTTCTTGAACACGAAGTTGATGATAACCGGATCGAAGATCAATCTTGGAGAAACAAGTAGAACCTTGAAGTTGATCAAAAAGATCATCGATTCTAGGCAAAGGATAACGGTTCTTGATAGTAAGCTTGTTAAGTTCACGGTAGTCAATACACATGCGAAATGATCCATCCTTCTTCTTAACAAATAAGACGGGTGCACCCCACGGTGAATGACTTGGGCGAATGAAACCTTTGTCGGAGAGCTCTTGAAGTTGACTTGCAAGCTCTTGCATTTCGGAAGGTGCAAGACGATAAGGAGCTCTAGAAACGGAGTTAGCTCCAGGTATAAGATCAATATGGAACTCTACTTGACGAACGGGAGGAAACCGGATAAATCCTTAGGAAAAACTTCGGGAAAATCTTGAATAATGGGAATGTCTTGGATACTCTTCTCCTTGACATCCTTTTGAACAATATGAGCTAAGAAAGCAATGTACTTCTTTCGTAAGTACTTTTGAGCGGTAGTACACGACATCAACTTAAGTCCCTTGCAAGGCTTTTCACCCAAAACCCTTAAGGTTTCTCCCGATGGTAGCGGAATTCGGATACACTTTTCAAAGCAAATGACTTCGGCATGATGATTTGATAGCCAATCCATACCTATGATAATATCAAAGCTTCATAGTGGCATTGGAACAAGGTTGATTGGGAATGTATGATCATTAAGTTCTAAAGAGCAATCATAAATAATGGACTCAATGGTAAGGGAGTCACCATTTGCTATTTCAACGGTGAAGGTTTTCTCTAATTGGGATCGTGTCTTTGCAAGTAAGGGCTCAAAATTAAGTGACACAAAACTTTTATCGGCACCGGTATCGAACAAAATGGAGGCATATTGACTATTAACAAGGAACGTACCATTAACCACGTCGTTGTTGGCTTGAGCTTCCTTGGCGTTTATGTTGAACGCACGCCCACGAGCTCCACCTTGTCTAGCATTTGCAAGTCTTGGACATTGATCACGAAAATGATTCAGGTCACCACACTCATAGCAAGTACGCCCATTAGCAATGGCGGAAGCACCTTGATTAGCCACTTGAGGTACGGTTCGGTTTGGAAGGTTGACTTGGCCCGCAAGAGCTTTGGCCCTACAAACATTGATAGTATGACCATATCTCCCACAATGAGTACAAAGGCGACATGGGATAGTTTCAGGATGATGATAATTGCAGGTGGCACAAAGAGGGTAGATCCCAACATATGGCTTTTTAGCCGGCGCTTGAACCATAGGTGCAGCTTGGTTGACGGGAACAGCAGGAGTGGCCACAGCAAAATTTCTAACCTTCCTCTTTCTATTATTGCGAGAGGGCTCGGTTGTGGTTTCTTTGTTGTGAGTAGGAGGGGTACGGTTTCAGAAAATTTCTTAGAACCCTTTTTGGTAAGAGTTCCAGCTTTCACATGATTATCAGTTAAGGTAGCGAATAGACGAATAGCATCCTCCAGAGTAGTAGGATTTCTACCTAAGACAGTATCTTGGATTTGTCTTGGTAGCCCACCAATATACTTTTCGATACAACGGGACAAAGGAGTGACCATGTGGGGCACGAGAAGACTCAACTCATGGAACCGAATTGTATATGCTAAACTTTCCCCACTATCTTGGGCAAGATCCCAAAATTCAGCTTCTAACTTTTTCACTTCATTTCGAGGGCAGAACTCCTCGGTCATAAGCCTTTTGACCTCATCCCAAGGTAAGGCCATAGCTACATCAACACCTCTATTCCTTTTCTCCCCATTCCACCATGTAAGTGCCCGTTTTTGTAGGACACTTGTTGCATGACGAACACGGAGGTTGTCGGGACAGTCACTATTGAGAAAGGTATTCTCAATGCTGTCAAACCATTGAAGGAGTCCAGTAGCTCCTTCGGTACCAAAGAACTTGAGGGGATTGCACGAGTTGAAGTGCTTGAAGGTGCATTGATATGGATTGTTGCCACCATTTCCACCATTTCCACCATTATTACCACTATTGCTTCCATTTCCACCATTGTTGCCATTGGTGGCACCATTGGCTTGGGTGAGTTGTGTCACCAATTGGGTAAGAATAGCAGCAATGTCGGTGTTGGCGTTGGTTGCGGGAGCACGACGAGGAGGCATTCTACAGATTTTCACAAGACAAGAAAGATTGTAAGAACTTATGAGATTTGATAGGATTTAATAGAATGAGATAATAAAAATAGATATTCTTAGTTTGGATTGTACTCAAAAGTGACAAAATCACTTGAATACTATGGCACATTAAGGTTAATTAAACTTATATAATTTTTCAAGGAGACATGCTTTAGCCTATAAGTAAACACTCATCTCGGGGATTCCCAGGAAAGCATACGGGTCCCTCGGTTGATTGAGATTTATGCGAAATGCTTTCCTAGACAGAAAACCCAAAATACAGGTGTCACCCTTCCAGATTGCACGTGTCATCAAATAATTTAACAAGTTTAAAAACCTTAACGAAGAAATAAAAATTTTAGAGATTTTTGCTTCAAGAATTTTTTTCCACATGCTAAGAAGGATAAAGATAGAAAAGAAAATAGAAATATTATGAGGTTTTAGGATATATGAAAGGATATTATTTATTAAATTATTATTTAAGAAGATCCTACTAAGTCATGAAATTTTAACAAGTAAGGTATCAAATATAATAATAATTAATCATGGTAAGCATGTAGCACATAGCATGTAACACATAGCACAAAAATCATGAAACATAGTATAAGTGGGTGTCCTAAAGTTATAGTCTAGGTCAAGATGTCTAATAACCTAATTCCCTATAACCAAGGCTCTAATACCAATCTGTCACACCCCGACCGATGGCGGAATCATCGGGGCGGGACATGTTTACTGTTCATAGCACATGGTTGACTAAATTGAAATATATTAAAGTCAAATTTCCATTACAAATAATCCAAGTACAAACCAAATTCAAACAAAGAAACATAAAACAACTCATAGAATTCTTGATTTAAATTGCTAAGTCCAAATCCTATATTGAGCACGTCTTGAATCATTCTCACATATTAGGGCCTGAAACATGAATAAAATAAAGTCAACTAAAAGTTGGTGAGTATAACACAGTTGTATATAGATAGCATATAGTTGAAAACAAATCCTTTACAAGACATGATAAAATAAGGCATTTATGGGGAGCAGCTATTGTGTAATCAAGTACAACCAAACCTTTGTAACTAGTATGCAAATTGTGTTGTCGGTATCAATCACCTCCACTTGGGTGGTTTTGTCAGACTCAATAGATCTATCATTGAAAACCGTCGGCTTGTATAGTTAATGATTGCACATAAGTTTTCACAAAGATTAGCACAACTAGCACTCGGGCACAAAGCTCAAATTTTGCACACATGTATGTAAATAGGATTTTGCACTTGTGTTGTTTGTGTAAATGTAAATGTGTAATGTGTATAAAGTTCATGTTCCACCCCAAAAGTGTAAAAGAGTAAAAAGGGGTTGTGAATACTCACTTGGTATGGAAGTGTAGCTAACAGAGAGTATATATAAAATAAGAATCCTTGATACGCACGAGTTAACCTAGATAATAATGTATATGGAATCAAATATGTGCACAGAGTTTAGTCTAAAAATGAAGGTTGAATTTGTGTATGAAACTATTGATTTGTATTTAAAAGTATTAAATAACATATATAAAGTTTGAAGTAAATATTTTTGAAACATCTTGATTAAGGTTAGGAATTGAATAGTAAAATAGAATATTTATAAAATCATTGATTATGAAAATAAAGTATGTGTTAAATGTGATTTAATAAATAAATAAATGTTTTTATTTAAAATGAAGAATAAATAAATAATCTTTATTTATTTATTTATAAAGTATGTAACTTACAAATAAAATGTTTTAAATGAAAAGTTTAATAACAAATTTAATTTTATAAACTTTTAATTAAATGATTTTCCATTTATTCCAAGATTAATTATTTGATCTTTTCAAATACCTTTTTATAAAACTAACTATTTTTATTTAAAAACTTAATCTGGAATTTTTACCAAATAAACACAACAATAATTCTGATCAAAGATTTTGACCTAGATACGACCGTGCCTGGGAAGGAAACGACCGCGCTCGAACCACGGGCGCGACCGCGCTAGTCGGGACGCGACCGGGTTTGATCAAACAGAGGACAACTTGGATAATTCACGAGGCACGACCGTGCCTTAGCTCGGCACAGTCGTGTCTATGATTCTTAGACACAACAGAGATTAGCCCAGAGGGCATGACTAGGTCTGGACAGGAGGACACGACCACGCTGCTAGTCGGCACGACCGCGCTACATGAGGCACGGCCGCGCTGGATGATTAGCGCGACCGTGTCTCTTCCGAATCAGACACGAATTGGTTAAATCTTGTATTTTAAATGGTGGAATTGATAGGGCTTTTCATTATTGAGTTATTACGAGTCTTTTCATATAATTTAATTGTATGTAAATCGTGTTTAATTATGAATTCGATTAAGTCATTTTTATTAAAAAGAGAAATCCGGTTCAGGATGATTTCTATGATGGAAGCCCCAATTAACAGAGGGCTTTTGTTATAAGGACTAAATCGACTGAGAAAAAGGTGATAATTACCTTGGAGAGTATCGAATTGATAGAAAGCGGTAGAAGAAAGTTTTGGCGACGGCGATAACGGCTTCCGGCGACTTCGACTGCAATTCCGGCTAAACCACGGAGTCCAGTAATAATAGGGGAGATTGTTGAATAGAATTTCTTGATTGCTTGAGAGAAAATTGATCGAAATTGAGGATTGAGCCTTGAGGGAAAAGATCGACGGTTTTTCTTGAGAGGAAGGGAGTTTTGATAATAATAATTGTAATCAACTGAGCTATTTTCCTTGACAATGAAAATGAAACGTAATCGGATTTGAATTCGAACGATCGAGCATTTTGAAATCACATTTACGTTTTGACTGTTACGCAGGCGCGACCGTACCAAAAATAGGCGCGACCGTGCTTAGGCACCGGGCGCGATCGTTCCAAAGCAAGTCGCGCGACCATGCCAAAGCACTTGGCGCGACCGTGCTAGGACAAAGCACGACCGTGCTAGACTAGGACTTCTTGATATTTTTCAACTTTAGTCCTTGACTTTTCAGATTTGATAAGTTTGATTAACATAGTTTCTTGCATAGTGTTTAAGTGTATATAATCGAGTAAAACTTGCGAACTTGTATTGAGTCATTGCATTTAATTTATGGCGAGAAAAATAATAAGTCAGTGCACGAGTATTGAGTTTGAAATTGCATTACATTGAATTGAAATATGAATACTAAAATCAGAAATGTTACAAAATGAACATTTAACGGTGTTGTTTTTACGGGTTTTAATTGTTATTCTAAATATACATAAACGTTAAATCAAGTAATTGAGAACGGGTATAATGAATCGTACATGTATCCAATTCAGGAGTGTTATAGTCTCCCCTATGTTAGGACATAGTTTGTAATGACAAAAGCTTATAATAGTTTAGATCTTATGTCTTTATGTTCAAATCAGTGATTAATGATGATTTCAGTATGTTTCTTTTTCGCGAATTTGGTCTGAAGTGTTCTTGATCTTGATTCTGTTACTGCAAGCGAACTTGCTAATTAGTGTGCAGGCGAACTTGTCAAGTTCGCTTCTCACAGGTTTAAGCGAACTTATTTTAGGCGAACTTAATCAGATTGTTGGATTCTGATTTAAGCGAACTTAAGCAGATTTCAAGTTTCTGGTTTAAGTTCGCTTCACATTAAGTTCGCTTGGGTGTCTCTGAGACGAACTTATTATCTTCGCCTAAGGGTAAAGGGAGTTCAACACTTCGAAATTTTTCAAGAAAAATGGCAAATATGGTTCAAGTAACGAATATGTTCAATTATGACAATGAGATCGGTACATCTCAAAAACCTCCAAAGTTGTTGAATCTTGCTGATTACTCAAATTGGAAAGATCGGTTCGACCAGTTCGTATCTTTTACCGATACCAGTCTGTGGATTCCGATTTTAGAAGGATATACGCATCCGACTTATTCGTGGATGGGACAGAATGATGTTCCAAAGCCGGTGTCAGCGTTAACGACTGAAGAGAAGTTGCTATTTGACAGGGAAAAGAAAGCAATGGCTAGTATTTCGATGTCTTTTTCGAAGAAAATATATCACAGTTTCAAACAGTTCAAGTCTTCTCAACAACTGTGGGAAGCATTACAGAAAAGGTGTGAAGGAAGTTTGGATGTGAAGAAGAGTAGAAAGGAGCTACTAAAGAAGCAGTTCTTGGTCTTTAAACATTTTCGAAACGAATCCTTGGATGATCTTGCTACAAGATTCTATCATCTTCTTAGTGAACTGGCAAGTGCGTCTGTGGTGTATGAGACTGAGGAAATCAATGATAAATTCTTGGAGGCTTTACCATCAAAATTTGATGTGTACACGGTTTTAATCAAAGAGAATATTAAGTACAAAACCATGTCTCTTGAAGAAGTTCTAGGGAAGATTCAGTCACATGACATGAATATGAAGAAGAAAGAGACTAACTTGGAGCATATCCAGGATCCCTCAATGTATTTTGCCAAATCTACTGGTAAAACTGGTACTGGAGTGGCATTCTTTTATGGTGATGCTCAAGATTCTTCAAATGATCAGTGTTCTGGCGTTCCGATTCATTCTGGTCATTCAAGCCATTCTGGATTTTCTGCGACTACAGCTTCTACTTTATCTGGATCTCATTTGAATTAGAAGGTTGCTGATGATTATCTTGCTATGTTTTCCTCATTCATGGCATCATATGAGAATTTTATTAGAGGTAAAATACATGATCCTGAGGTTATAGAAGAAGATTTCAGACAGATTGACCTTATTGATCTGGAAGAAATGAATATCCAATGGAATATGGCCATGTTGATGCGTCAAGCTAAAGATTTCTTGAAGAAAACTGGCAGAAAATATATTGGCTCAAATAGTCGATCTCGCATGGGTTTTGATAAAAGCAAAGTTCGGTGTTACAACTGTCAAGAATATGGTCACTTTGCTAAGGAATGTGTGAAACCAAAGGTCGAGTTTGATTCTCAAAAGAAGCAGCCTAATTTTCAGCATAATAGGAATCAGTCACATGGTTCATCTGGTAATACAAATCATGCATCTGCTTCATCGGCATTGGTTGCTCAGAACGACGAAAATTATAACTGGGACATTCATCTGGAAGACTTGGTGGGTGCTGTGAGTCAGGCTTTTGTAGCAGAAATTCATTCTGAAAAACCAGAGGAGTCGACTGATGATGAAAGTTCTAGTGATGATTCTTGTGATGGTGACAGTGTTCCGAGCGTTGATGAAGAAATAGAACAAGTGCAGAATATTGATTCTGATGCTGCATTAGGTGTTGCTGAGGAGGATATTGTTCTTACTCAAAATGCTTCTGATGGTGCTGATTCAGAAAATATTCCCATTTCCAAAGTATTCATGGCAGACATGTCTGATCCGTCTAAGGTAAAAGACTCTGTTTGTCATATTTTATGTTCTAACTGCATTTCTGTTAAAGATAAATTGCAAAAGGTCATGGATGATAACACAAACTTGATTTGTGACATGAAATCGATGCATACTGTTAGTCAGAAACTGAAAGATAATGATAAATTGTGCATCGATAGAATTGAGTCTTTGAAAAGAGACTTAAATTCTCTAGGGTTGAAATATAAAGAGCAAGGTTATCATCTAGATATGGCTTATGCGGAGATAGGAAAATGTAATGAAGTTGTTGCTCAAAAGAATAAAGAAATATCTGACAAAGAATCTGAAGTGATCAAATTTCATAGAAAGATGGAAAAATTTGAAAATTCTTCGGTTGTTTTGGATTATTTTAACTCAAATGCTGATCCTACTAAGCGTGTTGCTGGTATTGGATTCATTCCTCCACCATTTAATGCAAATTATGTGGTTGAACCTGAAATCATTCATGAAGAGGAGATAGATCCAAAAAATGGGTTAAAAGTGATTCCGGTAACTGGGGAGGATATGGTTTATGAGTCAGATTCTGAGGATGAGGAATTTGATGAGAAAAAGGTGGAAGATTTTCAGAAAGAGGTAAAACTTGATGAACCAACTGTTGCAAAAGTTGTTACCCGTGATAGATACATTCTGACTGAACCTGATGAGGTGAAGGTTGTTACCCCTAAGCTTTCTCCAATTTTACAGTCAAGTGGGTTTGTCGCTGCTGGTCATAAAAAGGTGCATTCATCAAAGGTGCCTACACAGGTTTATGTTCCAAAGAAGACAGTAAAATTTTCTAAAAAATCTTCTGAAGCTTATTCACCTGATGGCTCCTCAAATTCAAAGAATTCTTCTTACTTTAGAACTTTTAAAGAGAGAAGAGTTTGCTTTCATTGCAACGAGGTTGGTCACATTCTGATCAATTCTCCTTATAAGAACAAGGGCAAATTGAAGACTGTTCCTTCACAACTAAAAGTGGTAAAGATTCTGAAAAGAACAGATGAGAGAAAATCATCACGTAGTTTGGAGCAAAATATATCCTGTAGAACTTTTGTTAAATCCTCTGGATTTAAACAACATGATAAATTGAATTCTAAATCTTTTGTATGCAAAGAGAAACTTGAGATTCCTAATGTTGGAATTTCAAAAGATTCTCATCTGAAAGTTAAAATTGTCTAGACCTCAAAGGAGAAGAAGAAACAGAAAATTGAAGAAATTTTGGAAACATCCGAATCTGACAATAATCTATCAAATAATGTTTTTCAAAATATCAAAAAGTATGATAGTCAAACTTCAGTTCCAAAAGTGAATGATAAGATTGATTGTGAATTACTAGAAGCTGTTTATTTTGATCAATCTGGACGACCCAAGACCACAATGGCAACCAAGGAGGACTATCAACAATACATGGTATGTGGATAGTGGTTGCTCTCGACATATGACAGGGAATATCAAATTGCTTGAAGATGTTACAAAGATTGATGGCGGTTATGTCGCTTTTGCGGGTAATAAAGGCGGGTACATAACTGGACATGGAACTTTAAAGAATGACAAAGTTAAATTTGAAAAGGTGAATTATGTTGAGCAGCTGGAACACAATCTTTTAAGTGTATCACAAGTTTGTGACAAGAAGTTTTCGTTCCATTTCAGTGATGCTGAGTGTTATATCCTGAAACCTGGTTTTGTTATTCCTGACGAATGGATTCTTATGAAGGCCCCGAGGAGAAATGACACGTATGTCCTCGACATAAGTGTTCTTATTTTAATTTATTCTTATGAGTATTCTTATATTCTTATGAGTATTCTTATTTTAATTCCAGGTGATTATTATTTTATTTTAAGCACATTTGACATTGTTTTAGTGTAAGACCCCAAATCCGGGAGGCCTCACTCGTTCAATTTACTCATTCACAAACAGTTATTAAACTTGAATGTCAAATAACGCAGCGAAAAATTTCATTCAAACATAATGTCAACAATGTTTAAACATGCGGAAGCGTAAAGATTGTCTAAAACAAAAATACATCGTAACTAAATTATAACGGGATGTCAGTCTTCATGATCAGCCGGGTAACTCATCTTGCTAGCCAAGCATCCACGTCCATCCTCATAACCTGCCTTAACCTGAATGTGCATACTAAAAGTCAGCTACGCTGGTGAGTTCAAGTTTTCATTCGATTTAAGAAATGGTTCATCATTCAATAATTCATTAGGGTTTAACATCATGTATAAGAAAACAGGGCCTTTCGTTCATCATTAAAAACATTTATGAATTTTATCATCACCATAAACATCATTGAACGGATCGTTCGTTTAAAACATTTCACATTCATTTAAGTCTGTGCTACCATTCGTTCCGTCATTTAGTATTGTATTTTCCCCTAAGGCTTAACTGCACGAATAACGACAATACAATACACTCCGTTAATTCCCTATTGTATTGCCCCTAAGGCTTAACTGCACGAAGACCGACAATACAATACATTCCGTCAATTCCCTTTTGTATTGCCCCCGAGGCTTAACTGCACGAGGACCGACAATACTCATTTAATTGCCCCTATGGCTCCCATGTCCATAAACCGACAACTTCCATCGACGGCAATGGCTCACGGCCATAACACCGTCGGATCATAATTTAACCTTCGTAGGGTCACGTTAACCCCTGAGTAACCGTCGTTACTCCCTTACCAGTTCTACAACATCATAACCATTGACATGCCATAAAGACACTGCCCCTGTTGTTCTTATGGCAACTATGACTCGCTGTCCATAATCTACCACAAGACTGGGAATCACATTCCCAGACTTCATTCGTCAATTCCATTCATTAGACAGATTAGATTTGTAATGACTTCTTTAAAACCTTTTCCCTTTCTTTTCTTTTCATAAAACCTTTCATTCATTTTCAAAACCCTTTACCTTCAGTTTAAACCATTTCTTTATAAACATTTCGTTCGTAAACAGTCCATTCATAAAACTTTCTTTTCATAAACCGTTCATTCCAAATCATTTCATTTCGTAAACATAGTTTCATAAGCATCATTTCGTAAACATCGTTTCGTATGTATGCACACCAGCCCAAAAACATTATTTAAAATATTTAAAAGAGGGCTTCTAGAACTCACCTGATAAGCTAATCTGGGTTGTCCTAAATAAAGGTCCCACAACGTCACTTCCGATCTGAATTGATTAGTTAAATACACATCAGACCAAATTCTGACTCTAACGGTTTAACCTTCTAAACATACTGACTTTACCTAAACAGCCTGATGCTTGCGCACTTAGCAAGTGCGTAGGGCCTTGTTCTTGCGTACTCAATAAGTGCGTAAACTTTGCTTCATGCGTACTTGATAAGTATGTAGGACCCTCTTCATGCGTACTTGATAAGTACGCATGACCCTCTTCATGCATACTTAATAAGAACGCAGGATCCTCTTCATGCGTACTTGATAAGTACGCAGGATCTGCTTCACCGCAAAAAAAACCCTAACTTTCGCATTCGGGCCTGATCACGTCAAGATCCCGAACTTGTTTACATTCAAAACGTTTGCTTTTCATTAAGGAACTCAAATCTATATTTTTCTTCCAGTTTCATCCGTAAAAACGTCACATTTTCGTCCAAAACCCGAAAAACCAAAAAATGAACAAAAACTCAGATCTAGGTTGGATCGTTACCTGTATCGAGCTTCTGATTCGGAGGTTCTTCTCACTAGCTATGGAGCAACACTTTGCTGAAATCTCAGGTTGATCCGCCAACTTTCTCTCTCTACGGTTTCTCTCTCTAGATGTTGCAAATGAAAGAAAGGGTGGTGACTTAGGCCATTTATAGGGAGGCTCCCCTATGTTTGCCCCTTCTAGCCCGCCGGCTCATCCGGCCCGGCCCGTCATGCCTCGTTCGTTTATTCCGTTATTATAACTGTCGTTTTATTTTTGGGATGTTACAAGTCTACCCCTCCTTACAATAGGTTTCATCCCCGAAACCAATCATAAGTCAAACAGTTGAGGGTGCGACTCCCTCATTTCCGTCTCCGTTTCCCAAGTAGATTCCGATCCCTTTTGGTGCTTCCATTGGACTTTAACCAATCGAATAATCTTATTACGCAGACGCTTCTCCTTTCTGTCTAAAATGACCACGGGTTCTTCGATGTAGTTAAGGCTGTTGTCGACCTCGATGTTAGAAAGTGGTATGTGAGCCGATTCATCCGCCAAACACTTTCGCAAGTGTGATACATAGAAGGTAGGATGAATCCCACTTAACTCATCAGGCAACTCTAACTGATAAGCGACTTCACCAACACGTGCCATTATCCTAAATGGTCCGACAAACCTCTGACTTAACTTTCCTCTCTTCCTGAATCGTTTAATTCCCTTCCAGTGTGACACTTTCAACATTACTCTGTCCCCAACATCAAAATCAATAGGCCTTCGTCGTTTATCCGCATATGATTTCTGACGATCTTGTGTGGCCTTCATTCGTGGTTTGATTTGATCAAACATTTCCGACGTTTCTCTTACGACTTCAAAACTTCCTAATTCCTTTTGTCCAATCTCACCCCAATAAACCGGGGTCCTGCATCTTCTCCCATACAACATTTTGTAAGGCAGCATGCCTATAGTCGTGTGATGACTCTTGTTGTAGGAGAATTCAGCTAACGGCAGATAATTGTCCCAACTGCCGCCAAAATCGATAATACAAGCACGAAGCATATCCTCTAATGTCTGAATGGTCCTTTCGGACTGACCATCCGTTTGTGGGTGGTATGCCGTGCTGATATTAAGCCTCGTGCCCATCGCCTCGTGAAATCTTTTCCAGAACCTCGATGTGAATTGTGTGTCCCGGTCAGATACGATCGTCAAAGGCATCCCATTCCGTGCTACTACTTCGTTAATAAATACTTCCGTTAACCTTTCCGACGAGAACATCTCGCGAATAGGTAGGAAATGAGCACTCTTCGTTAAATGATCCACGATTAGCCAAATGGTGTCATGACCTTTAGCTGTGCAAGGTAGCTTGGTTATGAAGTCCATGGTAATGTGTTCCCACTTCCATTCTGGTATGTCAAGTGGTTGAATCTTTCCATACAGTTTCTGGTGTTCAGCCTTTACTGACGAGCAAGTCAAGTACTTGCTTACATACTTTGTCACTTCGTGTTTCATTCCAGGCCACCAGTATTCCTTCCTCAAATCTTCGTACATTTTGTTGGTACCGGGGTGGATAGAGTAACGAGACTTATGAGCCACATCCAAGATTTTGGTTCTAAGCTCGCCACTCATAGGTATCCATACCTGCCCAAAACGTGTCCTAACACCAAGGGTGTTATATTCCAACTTGTCCTGTTGGCGAACCATTCTTTCCTTCTTTATGTTTTCTTCCTTCAATGCTTCATCTTGAGCTCTTTCAATTTCCCTCATCACATCTGATGTCACCACTAACTGGCAAGCTTTCACTCTAATATGAGCAGGCACATCCTTTCGGCTTAGAGCGTCTGCCACCACGTTTGCCTTTCCAGGATGGTATATGATTTCACAGTCATAGTCTTTCAATAGTTCCAACCATCGTCTCTGCCTCATATTAAGTTCCCTTTGTTCGAATAAGTACTTCAAACTTTTGTGGTCGGACTAAATAGTAAACTTCACCCCGTAAAGGTAGTGCGTCCAGATTTTCAATGCGAATACGACAGCAGCAAGTTCCAAATCGTGAGTCAGATAATTAGCTTCATGAATCTTCAACTGCCGTGACGTATACGCGATCACTCTCCCGCGTTACATCAACACGCATCCCAATCCCTGACCCGAAGTGTCAGAGTATACCACTAAGTCTTCATTGCCCTCGGGAAGGGCCAAGACTCGAGCTTTGGTTAGCTTCTCCTTCAATTACTTAAAAGCCTCATCCTGGGTCGAACCCCATTCGTACATTACCTCCTTTCGAGTCAACTTTGTCAACGGCGAAGCTATTTTCGAGAAATCCCGGATGAATCTTCGATAGTAGCCTGCCAATCCCAAGAAACTGCGGATTTCAGTTGGCGTCTTAGGGATATTCCATTCCCTTACCGTTATTATCTTTGCTGGGTCAACCATAATGCCATTCGGGTTAATGACGTGACCTAGGAATTGGACTTCCCTAAGCCAGAACGCGCATTTGGAGAACTTAACATACAAACTTTCCTTCTTCAGAGCCTCCAACACCTCCTTTAAGTGACATGCGTGATCACCCTCATTCTTGGAGTAGATGAGGATATCATCGATGAACACAATTACCGATCGGTCCAGCATCGGTCGACATACCCTATTCATCAAATCCATGACTGCTGCGGGGGCGTTCGTCAATCCGAACGACATTACGCGGAACTCGAAATGTCCATAACGCGTGCGAAATTCAGTTTTCGGTATGTCTTCTTCCCTCACCTTCAACTGATGGTACCCGGACCGAATGTCAATTTTTGAGAACCAACTTGCGCCTTGCAATTGATCGAACAGGTCGTCGATCCTTGGTAAAGGGTACTTGTTCTTCACCGTTTGTTTGTTCAACTCGCGATAATCAATACATATTCTCATCGAACCTTCCTTCTTCTTCACAAACAACATCGGAGCACCACAAGGCGAGATGCTCGGTTGTATAAATCCCTTATCAAGTAGTTCGTCTAATTTGACCATAAGTTCTTTCATCTCCACTGGTGCTAATCGATATGGAGCCTTAGCTACGGGCTGGGCATCTGGTACTAAGTCGATTCAAAATTCAATCTCTCTGTCGGGTGGTATCCCAGGCAAATCCTTTGGAAACACCTCCGGGTACTCGCGTACCACGGGTACATCATCTAGTTCCTTCACATCCTTACACTTGTCAATTACGTACACCAGAAAGCCTCACATCCGCGCCTCAAGTAATTTGTTGCCTTAATCATTGAGATGACGTTTGGCATCGTGGCGTCACGATCTCCAAAGACCTTGACTTTGCTACCATCCGGAGCCTTGAGTAGGATTATCTTTCATTTACATATGATTTGTCCTTCGTTGGTAATTAACCAATCCATACCCAACACGACATCAAACCCTCCCAAAACCATAACAAACAACCTGACAGGGAACCTATGACCTTCTATTTTTATCGTGGAGTTGTCAACTACATCGGTCACTCTCGCAGTTCTACCCTCAGCGGTTTCTACGCTAAAGGCCGTTTCTAGCTTACTAACAGTGTACTTCACTCATTTACAAAAAGTCGCAGATATAAAACTCTTACTGGCACCCGAATCAAATAGCAAAGAAACAAAAGTGTTGTCAAGGATGAACGTACCTGACGCCACATCGGGGTCCACTCTGGCCTGGTCTTGCATCAGCACGTACGCACGAGTCTTTGCTCGGGGCCTCTCTTCTTTCTTCTCCGGGCCTTTCCCCTTCCCGGCTTCACCCATCGTGGGCTTGGTGCATTCCCAACTCATATGACCACTCTCCCCATAGTTGAAGCATTTGAAGAGCTGGGGACATTCACGTGAGTAGTGTCCAGTCTTGCCACACCTAAATCATAGATTGGATCCCAGTTTGCACTCACCCATATGTTCCTTCCCACACTTATTACACATCGCTATATCCTCCACCCGAGCCCTCTTATCACGAGCCCCAAATATCTTTCCACCTGTTCATTTGTTTTGGAAGCTCGGTTTCTTTTTGGGTTCCTCAATGGCAACATCATTTAGTGCCAGGTCATCATACACTACACCACTGAATTCCACCACCGAATCATAGATGCTAGGGGTGTTTGATTTGATGACAGTACTGACCTTATCCGGCAAACCTTGGATGTAGCAAGCAATCTTTCTCTCCTCAGTCGTGATCAGATGCGGCACCAGATGTGCCAATTCATTGAATCTGGTAGTTTATTGCTGATGTGTTTTACTTCCGGCTTTAAATCCCAAAAACTCTCTTTCCACCTTCTCGATTTCATTCCTCGGGCAGAAGTTTGTAGAAGCATGTTTTGAAACTATAGATTAAATTCTATGTATCGGTGTACGTGGCTAGTATGTAGGAGGGTGTTCCTGAGTACTTAGCCTACACACCAGTTTGGTCCTGTGTACTTAAGCCTTGCGTACTTGTCAAGTACACATGACCAAACCATGCGTACTTAGTAAGTATGCAAGGCTTTTGCCTTGCGTACTTGTCAAGTACGCAGCTAATGTTCCTTCCCCTATAAATAGAAGACTTGTCTTCATTTGTAGGTGGAACTCTGGAACTAGGTTGAGAGGTATCCGGGTCGGGAAGAGCTCTCCCGACCCCTGGATCGTGAGCTTAGATGAGAGATGTGTGCTCCTTAGGTATGTAGTCTGTAATTGTAACATCCCAAAAATAGTAAATAAATAAATAAATAGCGAGATCGAGATTTAATCATCAAAAATGAAATGAAAATGGATGGGCTCAGGCTCGGCTCCAACGGGCCAATGGAAACCCATCTATATAAGGACCGAGAAAGCCTCAACCCTCTCATTTGCAACATCTACAGAGAGAAAGGAGAGTTCGGGCCTAGAGAGAGAAAGTTGACGGATTGACCCGGAATTGAAGGAGCACGTTACTGCTGAGCTAGTGAGTAAAACCTCCAAATCAGAATCACAATCAAGGTAACGATTCGACCTTAAACTGAGTTTTTGTTCGATTTGGGGTTTTTCGGGTTTTAGCTAAATAGGAGAGGTTTTTGTGGATGAAACTTGAAAATAAGCTTAGAACTAGCATCTAGAATGAAAACCGCATATTTTGATCAAAGAAAATTGTAAGATTGGCATGATCGGGTTAGCATGCAAGAATTTCGGACTTTGTTAAGGAAACAGGTCTTGCGTACTTATCAAGTACGCAAGAAGGATGTCCTGCGTACTTATCAAGTACGCATGAGGAAGATCCTGCGTACTTATCAAGTACGAAGGAGGAAGATCCTGCGTGCTTATCAAATTCAGTATGATTAAACCGTTAGAGTCGGGATTGGGTCTGATGTGTATTTAACTACCTAATTCAGATCGTACGTGACGTTGTTGGGCCTTTGTTTAGAACAACCAAGACTAGCTTATCAGGTGTGTTCTATGTGCCCCCTTCTATGTTATGTGCAAATCATTTTAAATGTTTTGGGGCTGAAGTGTATACACTAAATGAATAAATGATATGAATGCCAATGTAATCATACGTGATATACTAATATATATTTATATATATGAAAATGAATTATAAACAAAGAATGAAACGTATGTTTACAAAGAATGAATGAAAGAATGGCATAACGTAAATAAATGAAATCTTGCTTTATAATTATATATATTGCACGTTATCAAAGTATGTATACGTTATGGACGGAAACGAAGCTAACGGCTACTTCTGTAGACGGACGACCACGCGACTATTTTGCAACCAGGAAAAGTACGTTCCTTCGCAAGCTAGGACATAAAAAAAGGCATTAATGGGCGGTGGAAGTAAATGCTTTAATAGTATAACGATTGCATAAACAATAGTTCGCATGGGAAACGGATGCCTTAGGGTAGACGGGCAAATATGACGGACTACGACGGTAGGACGGTTAAGACGGACGACCGAAGGTTGGCCGGACGGTTTTAAGGCGGACGGTTTCTAGGACCGGAAAAGTAAAAGGGCTACGACGGTAGCTTAAGGGCGTATGTCTTTGTGATATACGCAGTAAAAGACGGGTTGATCACCCTTATGTGTATGACCAATGAATGTTAAGAAAAGTAAAGGTGAATGCATATCTATGTAATCACATAAGAATGATGAAAGGAAGGAAAAAGCTATGAATACGTATTTATATAAATGTATACATAATTATGCATATTTTTAAAGAAATAATGTTCATACCTAATCGCTTTAAACTAGAACTCACCAGCGTTAGCTGACTTTTAGTATACATTGGAGGTAAAGAAAGGAAGGGTCGTGCAAAGGCGTGATGGTTACCCGGCACGAGACTGACATCCCACGTTTATATATGTTAAGTCAATGTTATGTTTTTTAATTGTTAAGACTTCCGCTGTAATGTTATGTTACGTTATGTAAAGATTGAATTCGAATGTTTTAAATTTAAGTTCAGTATTTATGACTATGTTTATGAGTAAATCCAACAAGTATGGTTACCCGGGAAAAGGGGCCTTACAAGTTGGTATCAGAGCAATAGTTTGAGAGATTCAGACATCCCTAAATGTCTGGACTCAAGCTGATTATGGGACCAACGCACGGATGTCAGTATGGGTAACCAACGCCAACGCCAGCACTGTAAGTAAGTACTAAAGTTAATGCACTTGGATAAGAATAGATACCTTAACTTAGAACCAATAGATGTCAATGTCACAACCGATTTGAAGAGTTTTGAACCCGAAAAGCAATGTAAATTAGTAATTACAAACCGGTCACCGTAATTAAAAATTTACCTTGCTCGTACTGTTCTAAAACTATGATCTGAAGGAATGGAATTAATGTATTCCCTTTATAACCATCAGGAAACTAGGAACTATGGCTGGTGGAGGAAGAATAGGACACCGAGGTGGTCGCACTGGCCGATTCGGTAGACGTCCATTGAATCAAAGAGAGGAAGAGGAAGACAGTGTGCACGCAGAACACACTGAGAGTGTGAACAAAACAGATGTGACCCCAACTAGGAACGAAAATCAAGGGACTATACAGTTGGAACCCATGGTCAGGGATGCTATTGCCCGTGAAGTTGTACTCATCCTGAAGAAAGTATTACCTGATCTACTATCCGAGGCACTAAAGAAAAGTAGAGAGGAGGATGAAGGAGACGATGAAGAGAAAGTGTATGACAGTGATGGGATGAAGTAAAGGTGGGATCAAGCAATCGTGGGTGTACTTACAAAGGTTTCAAGGATGGAGACCCACCCAAGTTCGATGGGAACAAAGATTCAGTGGCTACGTTCGAATGGATTGAGAGGATGAACGCTGTAATCAACATCAGCGAATGTCGACCGGACCAGGCGGTTAAATATGTCGCACATTCTTTCACCAATGAAGCACTAGGTTGGTGGAGAAACATTCAAAGAATAAAGACGCCAAACGCTCTTGCCAGAATAACATGGGAAGACCTGACGAAGCTCATAATCCAAAAGTTCTGCCCATAGAACGAGATTGATCGTGTGGAGAACGAGTTCCTAAACTTCAAGGCTGGCAACAAAACTCATCACCAGTATACTTTTAGGTTCAATGAGCTAGCTCAACTTGTACCCCACCTGGTGGAGACAGAAGAACGAATGATTAAGTACTATGTGAAGGGCCTACCTCAAAGGGTCCGTGTCCATGTGAAAGCTAACCTACCCTCGACCTTCGAGTCGGTAGTGAATCTAAGCGGAATCGTCTAAGACGATTATGCCAATGAGGACCCGACAACAGAGACACAAAAGAGAAAGTGGGAGAACCCGTCTAGAGGCACCGAAAAAGGGAATGTAGCAACTGAAATTAAGAAACCAAGGTTGGATGAATATGAAACATGCAAGAAATGTGGAAGGCAACATCTTGGCGAGTGTCGAATCGGCACCACCACATGCTATAAGTGCGGGAAGCCGGGGCACTTCTCCCGAGAATGCGTAAGAAACGTCAAGTGTCAAGTATGTGGATTGTTTGGACATCTGACAATGAACTATAGGAAGGCCGGCCAATCTAGTTTGGGAAAAGAGAGGGAACAGGAACAGCAAAAGGCAAGGACTCGGGCCTATGCCTTAACTGAGGAGGAAGCAAGGGGAAACCCTGATGTTGTGTCAGGTACGTTCCTACTAAATGATGAACATGCTGCTATTTTATTTGACTCTGGTGCTAGTAAAAGCTTTATATCCAATGCATTTAGTCGTAAACTAGATTGCACTATCAACTCCATAGTAAAGGCCTTTAGCGTACAAACTGCCATTGGTAAAAATTCGGCAGTATACCAAGTAACAGAGGATTGCATCATAGAAATAGAGGGCCATAAGTTTCCTTCTAGATTATTCCTTCTCACCTTAGGAGGATTCGATATAGTATTGGGTATGGATTGGCTAGCTGCCAATGAAGCTCAAATCATATGTAAACGTAAGAGGATACACCTCAAAGCTCCTAGCGGCAGTCCAATTACGGTTTATGGGGATTGGAATTGCACGATGCCGAACGTCATCTCGATGATCAAGGCAGAAAGTTACATGAGGCGCGGTTGCGAAGCTTATATGGCGTATGTTATTGACGATAGAATGAAAACGAAAGAACTCAAGAATGTACCCGTGGTGTGCAACTTTCCGGAAGTATTCCCTAAGGATCTACCTGGGTTGCCACCCGATCGGGAAATAGAATTTCAGATTGACTTACTGCCAGGAGCTGAGCCCGTTGCCAAAGCCCCCTACCGATTGGCTTCGTCATAAATGAAAGAAATGATGTCTCAACTAGAAGAATTAACAGAAAAAGGATTTATCAGACCGAGCATTTCAACATGGGGCGCTCCGGTACTATTTGTAAAGAAAAAGGACGGCAGCATGCGCATGTGCATTGACTACCGTGAATTGAACAAGAGGACAGTAAAGAACAAATACCCCCTGCCTAGAATAGACGACCTTTTTGATCAACTGCAAGGTGCGAGTTGGTTCTCAAAGATCGATCTTAGGTCGGGTTACCATCAGTTGAAAGTAGGAGAAGAAGATGTACCAAAGACCGCGGTTCGCACGCGTTATGGACATTATGAGTTTCTCGTGATGTCCTTCGGATTGACCAACGCACCAGCAGCGTTCATGGATTTAATGAATAGAGTATGTCGACCCATGTTGGATCGATCAGTGATAGTTTTTATAGACGACATAGGAGGTGGTTAGAGTTACTGAAGGACTATGATTGTGAGATATTGTACCATCCAGGCAAGGCATACGTAGTGGCTGACGCTTTAAGCAGAAAGGAAGAATCGAAACCTATCCGAATCAAAGCGTGTCAGCTGATTATAACGCCTGGTTTGATGAGTGAAATATCAAAGGCACAAGATGAAGCACTATTAGAAAGAAATGTAAAACGGGAAATAATAGTAGGACAGCAAGGAAATTTAGATGCAAATGCATACGGTGTACGAACTAGGTTTGGCCGGATGTGGATACCTAAGATTGGAGAGCTTAGAGCCAAAATACTCGATGAGGCCCATAAGTTTCGCTATTCTATCCACCCTAGGACAAACAAAATGTATCAAGACTTGAAGAAAGAGTACTGGTGGCCCAGCATGAAGAATGATGTGACTGAGTACGTGAACAAGTGCTTAATGTGTTCACTAGTTAAGGCCAAGCACTAGAAACCATGCGGTAAAATGCAACCTTTACCAATACCGGAATAGAAGTGGGAGGAGATCACGATGGACTTCATTACCAAGCTACCACGAATAGCTAAAGGCAATGATACCATTTGGGTAATCGTCGACCTCTTGACGAAAAGTGCTCACTTCTTGCCAATACGTGAGACTTCTTCATCAGAAAGACTAGCAGAAATATTTGTCACACCCCAACCGACGGCGAAATCATCGGGGCGGGACATGTAGACTGTTCATGAGCACAAGGTCGTCTAAATTGAAATATATTAATCATCCAAATTCATTTCAAGTATTCAAAACAAACCAACTCAAACCAAGTACATAAAATGAGATACAAAATCCTTTATTAAAATTATCTAGGTCCAAAACTTATGTGTAGCAAGTCTTGATCAAAATAACACATTAGTACCTGAAACATGAATAAAATAAGGTCAACTAAAAAGTTGGTGAGCATACACAGGTTTGTATATAGATAACATATAGGATGTAAATAAACAAATCCTTACATAACATGATAAAATAAGGCATTTATGGAGAGCAACTATTGTGTAACCAAGTACAATCAAACCTTTGTAACTAGCATGCAAAATTATGTTGTTGGTAACAATCACCCCAATCTGGGTGGGTTTGTCAGACTCAATAGATCTATCATTGTTTACCGTCGGCTTGAATAGTTAATGATTGCACATAAATCGCACACAAAAGTTAGCACAACTAGCACTCAGGCATAAAGCTCAAATTTGCACACATGAATGTAAAGAGGATTTGTACTTGTGTAGTTTGTGTAAATGTAAGCAATAGATTGTATATTTTTCATGTTCCACCCCAAAAAGTGTAAAAGACTAAAAGGGGCTATTTAATACTCACATGATTCGAAGGCGTAGCTAACACGAGATACTAGATAGTAATATGATCCTTGTAATGCACAACGTTAACCCGGAAAGACGGCGAATTGATGGCAAACGGTAGGAACGAGTTCCGGTGGAGATGAGTTTGGTTTCCGACGTCTTCTGCTACAATTTCGGCTTAACCGGTGTGTCCAGAAGCTTTAGAGAGGATCGATGGATTGTTTGTTGGGAGTGCCACAATTTAGAAAAGATGAATTGTTTGTTCAAGTGAAAGAATTTCAATTTCTATGAGGCTAATCTAATTTCTTGGAGTTATTGGACGTGATTGTGGTAATTGCAAGTTTAATTGTCTTTGTTAATGGTAATAATACGGGTAATAGTTACGAATTCGAACGTCCCTGTGATTAAAGCTGTATTTACGTTTCAACTGTCGCGAGGCACGACCGTGCCTAAATGAGGCGCGACCGTGCCAAGGCACCGGGCGCGACCGTTCCAAAGCAAGGCGCGCGACCGTGCCAAGGCACTTGGCGTGACTGTGCCAGAACGAGGCGCGACCGTGCCTGTTAGGGTTTCTTGTTAATTAATTTATAAAATCAGTCCTTGTAAATTTCAGTTTTGATAGATTTGTATAATTATGAACTTATGTAGAATTTAGTAGGATATACTCATGTAAAATTTGCGGACTTGCATTGAAAACATAGTATTTAATTGTTGGTACGAATAGAACAAATCGATGTACTAGATTTGGGTTTGAAAGGTATCACATTGAATTGAAATACAGATAATGAAAATCAGAAATGTTACAGTATCCCCATGTTGAGGGAATTTTGTCCCGAAATTTAGCTAGTGGAGGCAACGACATTAGTGAAAAGATGGGGGTACTTGAGCTTCATTTGGTCCTCTCGTTCCCAAGTGAATTCAGGACCACGTTTAGATTCCCAACAAACTTTGACAATAGGAATACGGCTTCGCTTGAGCTGTTTAACTTCACGATCCATGATTTCCACTGGTCTCTCAACGAAGTGCATCGTTTTGTCAATGTGCACGTCGTCATGAGGTATGTGCAGATTCTCATCAGCAAGACATTTCTTCAGATTAGACACGTGAAAAGTAGGATGCATATTGCCAAGTGATGGAGGTAAGTCGAGTTTGTAATCCACTTTCCCAATCCTTTCAAGGATCTTGAATGGACCCACATAGCGAGGTGCTAATTTTCCTTTCTTTCCAAAATGGATCACACCCTTCCACGAAGACACCTTTAGAAGAACAAGGTCACCGACTTGGAATTCCAAGGGTTTTCGTCGTTTGTCGGCATAACTCTTTTGCCGACTTCTCGCTACTCGAATGTTGTCACGGATTTGGATAATCTTGTCGGATGTTTCTTGAATTAGCTCGGGACCGGTGATTTGTGCTTCACCAATCTCGTTCCAACAGATAGGAGAACGACACTTGCGACCATAGAGAGCTTCAAATGGAGCCATGTTGATACTCGTGTGGTAGCTATTATTGTAGGAGAATAGATGTGAATCCCAATTGCCACCAAAATCAATTACACAAGCTCTAAGCATATCCTCGAGAGTTTGGATTGTTCACTCGGTCTGACCATCAGTTTGGGGATGGTAGGCCGTGCTCAAATCCAATCGTGTACCAAGAGCAGTTTGGAGAGATTGCCAAAAGCGAGAGGTGAACCGAGCATCTCTATCGGAGATTATGTTTAAGGGAATACCGTGACGGCTCACAATTTCATCAATGTAAATTCGGGCTAGTTTCTCAACCCGATAGTCTTCACGGATAGGCAAGAAATGAGCAGATTTGGTGAGACGGTCAATGATCACCCAAATGCTATCATAACCACTTGATGTGCGAGGAAGTTTGGTAATGAAATCCATAGCAAAATTCTCCCATTTCCACATGGGAATTTCCGGTTGTTCATGTAATCCGGAAGGACGTTGGTGTTCGGCTTTGACTTTGGAGCACGTTAGACATTTGGCAACAAAGAGAGCAATGTCCTTCTTTATACCTGGCCACCAATATTGTTGGCGAAGATCTTGGTACATTTTATCTGCACCAGGATGAATAGAATAACAAGTCTTGTGAGCCTCGTTCATAAGAAATGTACGGAGATCATCGCGATCGGGAACCCAAATACGGTTCAAGTAATAAAGTAAGCCATTAGGTTTTCATTCAAGTTGAAGTTCAACACCACTCGACATTTCCTCGTACATGTTACCCTCGGTGACTGAGACGTGTTGAGCTTCTAAGATGCGATTTTGAATGTCGGTTTGAGTTCGGACACATTGAAGCATGACATGGTCCTTTCGACTCAAAGCATCGGCTACAACATTCGCTTTGCCGGGATGGTAACGAATCTCGCAGTCACAGTCGTTAAGGAGTTCAACCCAACGTCGTTGCCTCATATTGAGTTCCTTTTGGTTAAAGATGTGTTGGAGAATTTTGTGGTCAGTGAACACCACACACTTTGTGCCATAGAGGTAATGTCTCCAAATCTTCAATGCGAATACGACCGCACCCAACTCGAGATCGTGCGTCGTATAATTCTTCTCGTGAATCTTGAGTTGTCTTGATGCGTAAGCGATTACTTTGCCTCGTTGCATGAGAACACAACCGAACCTTGGTTGGAAGCATCACAGTAGACAACTAGATCATCATTCCCATCAGGGAGAGTCAAAATAGGAGCATTACACAACTTTTGCTTGAGGGTTTGGAAAGCTTCTTCTTGTTTTGTCCCCATTCATAAGGTTTACCCTTGTGGGTTAAAGCGGTAAGAGGGACAGCAATCTTAGAGAAATTTGAGATGAAACGACGATAATATCCCGCAAGACCAAGAAAAGAACGAACTTCAGTGGGGGTCTTCGGGGCACTCCAATTCTTAACCGCTTCGATCTTAGCAGGGTCAACATGAATTCCCTTGTCGTTAACGATATGACGAAGAAATTGAACTTCCTTTAGCCAAAATTCACATTTGGAGAATTTGGCATATAGTTGTTCCTTCCGCAAGAGGTAAAAAACCAATCTAAGGTGTTGCTCATGGTCGGCTTTAGACTTGGAGTAGATTAAGATATCTTCAATGATGACGATCACAAATTTATCAAGGTACGGTTTGCACACACGATTCATGAGGTCCATGAAGACCGCGGGTGCATTGGTTAGTCCAAAAGGCATGACCATGAACTCATAGTGACCATACCTTGTTCGGGAAGCAGTCTTTGGAATATCTTCCTCTTGTACACGGAGTTGGTGATAACCAGATCGAAGATCAATCTTTGAGAAGCAAGTAGAGCCTTGAAGTTGATCGAAGAGATCATTAATCCTAGGCAAAGGGTAATGGTTTTTGATGGTAAGCTTGTTGAGTTCGCGGTAGTCAATACACATGCGGAATGATCCATCCTTCTTTTTGACGAATAAGACGGGTGCACCCCACGGTGAATGACTTGGACAAATGAAGCCTTTGTCGGAGAGCTCTTGGAGTTTACTTGCAAGTTCTTGCATTTCAGAAGGTGCAAGACGGTAAGGAGCTCTAGCCACGGGGTTAGCTCCGTGTATAAGGTCAATGCGAAATTCTACTTGTCGAGCGGGTGGAATAGATCTTCGGGAAATACTTCAGGAAAATCCCGAATGATGGGAATGTCTTGGATATTCTTCTCTTTGACATCCTTTTGAACAACATGTGCTAAGAAGGCTACGTACTTCTTTCGTAAGTACTTTTGGGCGGTAGTGCATGACATTAACTTTAGTCCCTTGCAAGGCTTTTCACCAAAGACTCTTAACGTTTCTCCCGACGGTAGAGGTATTCGGATGCACTTCTCGAAACAGATGACTTCGGCATGATGATTTGATAGCCAATCCATGCCTACGATGATATCAAAACTCCCTAGTGGCATTGGTACAAGGTTGATTGGAAATGTATGATCATTAAGTTCTAGAGAGCAGTCATAGATAATAGATTCAATTGTAAGTGAATCACCATTTGCTACTTCGACAGTGAAGGTTTTCTCTAATTGGGATCGTGTCTTTGCATGTAAGGGTTCAAAGTTAAGTGACACAAAACTTTTATCGGCACCAGTATCAAATAAAATGGATGCATATTGACTATTGACAAGGAACATACCGTTGACCACATCATTGTTGGCTTGAGCTTCATTGGCGTTTATGTTGAAAGCACGCCCACGAGCTCCTCCTTGTCTAGCATTGACTAACCTTGGGCACTGATCACGGAAATGATTTGGGTTACCACATTCATAACAAGCACACCCATTTGCAATAGCGGGAACACCTTGATTATCCACTTGGGGGTTGGTTCAGTTTGTTGGGTTGACTTGGCGTGCAAGTGCTTTCGCTCTACAAACGTTAACTGTATGGCCATATTTCCCACATTGAGTGCAAAGGCGACATGGAATGTTTTGGAGATGGTGATAGTTGCATGTGGCACAGAGTGGGTAGATCCAAACATATGGCTTTTTGGCTGGTGCTTGAACCATAGGCGCAACTTGGTTAACAGGGATAGCAGGAGTGACCATAGCATAGTTTTTAGCCTTTCTTTTCTTATTATTACGGGAGGGTTCAATTGTGGCTTCTTTGACGTGCGTGGGAGGAGTTGTGGTGTCGAGAACTTTCTTGGTGCCTTTTCTAGTCAGAGTTCCCACTTTCACATGGTTGTCGGTTAACGTAGCAAATAAGTGAATGGCATCTTCGAGTGTTGCGGGATTTCTCCCTAAGACAGTATCTTGGATTTGCCTAGGTAATCCACCAATATACTTCTCAATGCAGCGAGATAAAGGTGTGACAATATGGGACACAAGAAGACTCAACTCGTGGAACCGAGTTGTATAAGCTAGACTTTCACCGCCATCTTGGGCAAGATCCCAAAACTCGGCTTCCAGATTATTTACCTCATTTCGAGGACAAAATTCTTCGGTCATTAGCCTTTTAACCTCATCCCAAGGTAAGGACATTGCTACTTCCACACCTCTATTCCTCTTTTCTCCATTCCACCACGTGAGTGCCCGTTTTTGTAAGAAACTTGTGGCATGACAAACACGGAGGTTATCAGGGCAGTCACTATTGAGAAAGGTATTCTCAATACTTTCGAACAATTGAAGAAGTCCCGTAGCTCCTTCGGTACCATAGAACTTAAGAGGATTGCATGAATTGAAGTGTTTGAAGGTGCATTGTGGTGGGTTGGCACCACCACCCGCATTAGCTCCATGGTTACCATTGGCGGCCCCATTAGCTTGAGTGAGTTGATTCACATGTTGTGCAAGGATGGTAGCAATATCGGTGTTGTTGTTGGTCACGGGAGCACGACGGGGAGGCATTCTACAGAATTGCACAACACAAGAAAAGATATAAGAACTTATGAATGTTGTTTGGATTTAAAAGAGTAAGGTAACAAATAAAATAGTTAATCATGCTTTGGATTGTACTCAAATAGTGATATAATCACTTGAATACTATGACACATTAAGGTTAATTAAACTCATAAAATTTTTCAAGAAGACATGCTTTAGCCTATAAGTAAACACTCATCCCGGGAATTCCCAGGAAAGCATACGGGTCCCTCGGTTGATTGGGATTTCTGCGAAATGCTTTCCTAGACAGAAAACCCAGAATACAGGTGTCACTCTTCCAGATTGCACGTGTCCTCAAATAATTAACAAAGTTCAAAAACCTTAACAAGGAAAAAAGAAATTTTTTTTATAGATTTAGATCCATGAAGTTTCCACATGCTAAGAAGATGATGATAGAGGAGTAGGTAAGAATATTATGAGGTTTTAGGGTATAGGTAGGGATATTGTTTATTTAATTTGTTATTTAAGTATAGTCTAATAAGTCATGAATTTTTAATAAGTAAGGCATGAAAAACGAAATAATAACTAATCATAGTAAGCATGTAACACATAGCATGTAGCACATAATCACATAAACATGAAGCGTGGCATAAGTGGGTGTCCTAAAGTTATAGTCTAGGTCAAGAGTGTCTAATAACCTAGTTCCCTATAACCAAGGCTCTGATACCAATCTGTCACACCCCAACCGACGGCGGAATCATCGGGACGGGACATGTAGACTGTTCACGATCACAAGGTCGTCTAAATTGAAATATATTAATCATCCAAATTCATTTCAAGTATTCAAAACATGCCAACTCAAACAATGTACATAAAATGAGATACAAAATCCTTTATTAAAATTATTTAGGTCCAAAACTTATGTGTAGCAAGTCTAGATCAAAATCACACATTAGTACCTGAAACATTAATAAAATAAGGTCAACTAAAAAGTTGGTGAGCATACACAGGTTTGTATATAGATAACATATAGGTTGTAAATAAACAAATCCTTACATAACATGATAAAATAAGGCATTTATGGAGAGCAACTATTGTGTAACCAAGTACAATCAAACCTTTGTAACTAGCATGAAAAATTGTGTTGTCGGTAACAATCACCCCAATCTGGGTGGGTTTGTCAGACTCAATAGATCTATCATTGTTTACCATCGGCTTGAATAGTTAATGATTGCACATAAATCGCACACAAAAGTTAGCACAACTAGCACTCAGGCATAAAGCTCAAATTTTCACACATGAATGTAAAGAGAATTTGTACTTGTGTAGTTTGTGTAAATGTAAGCTATAGATTGTATATTTTTCATGTTACACCCCAAAAAGTGTAAAAGACTAAAAGGGGCTATTTAATACTCACATAGATAGTAATATGATCCTTGTAATGCACAACGTTAACCCGGAAAGACGGCGAATTGATGGCAAACGGTAGGAAGGAGTTCCGGTGGAGATGAGTTTGGTTTCCGACGTCTTCTGCTACAATTTCGGCTTAACCAGTGTGTCCAGAAGCTTTAGAGAGGATCGATGGATTGTTTGTTGGGAGTGCCACAATTTAGAAAAGATGAATTGTTTGTTCAAGTGAAAGAATTTCAATTTCTTTGAGGCTAATCGAATTTCTTGGAGTTATTGGACGTGATTGTGGTAATTGCAAGTTTAATTGTCTTTGTTAATGGTAATAATACGGGTAAAAGTTACGAATTCGAACGTCCCTGTGATTAAAGCTGTATTTACGTTTCAACTGTCGCGAGGCGCGACCGTGCCTAAACGAGGCGCGACCGTGCCAAGGCACCGGGAGCGAACGTTCCAAAGCAAGGCGCGCGACCGTGCCAAGGCACTTGGCGCGACCATGCCAGAATGAGGCGCGACCGTGCCTATTAGGGTTTCTTGTTAATTAACTTATAAAACCAGTCCTTGTAAATTTCAGTTTTGATAGATTTGTATAATTATGAACTTATGTAGAATTTAATAGGATATACTCGTGTAAAATTTGCGGACTTGCATTGAAAACATAGTATTTAATTGTTGGTACGAATAGAACAAATCAGTGTACTAGAATTGGGTTTGAAAGGTCTCACATTGAATTGAAATACAGATAATGAAAATCAGAAATGCTACAATATTTATCAAGGAAGTTGTGAGCAGACATGGTATGCCGCTGTCGATTGTGTCCGACAGGGATACTAGATTCATGTCAAGGTTTTGGAAGAAATTCAACGAAGCGATGGGCACTAGGCTGAACATCAGCATCGCTTACCACCCCCAAACCGATGGACAATCGGAAAGGACCATTCAGACCTTCGAGGACATGCTCCGGGCCAGTATTATTCACTTCTGTGGGAACTGGGACAGCTATCTACCATTGGCATAATTTTCATATAACAACAGCTATCACTCAACTATTGGCATGCCGCCATTGGAAATGTTGTATGGGAGGAGATGTAGGACCCCGGTTTGTTGGGGGGAAATTGGACAGAAGGATTTTGCAAGTCTCGAAGTGGTCAAAGCTACTTCCGAGAAATTTGATCAAATTAAGGCTCGAATGAAAGCCGCAAAAGACAGACAGAAATCATATGCGGATAAGAGAAGATGGGATTTAGAGTTTCAAGTAGGGGACATGGTACTGTTAAAGATATCGCCATGGAAAGGAATCATTCGATTCAGAAAACGTGGCAAACTAAGTCCAAGGTTTGTCGGACCTTTCAAGATTTTAGCGAGAGTGGGTCAAGTTGCTTACAGACTCGACCTACCCATTGAGCTTAGTGGAATACACCCTACGTTCCACGTGTCGCACTTACGCAAGTGCGTAGATGACGACATAGCTCACATACCTTACGACGAGATCGAAGTGGATAACAGTCTAAATTATGTGGAGGAACCAACAACCATTATTGACCGAGTTGAGAAACGACTACGCAATAAGTCGATTCAATTAGTTAAAGTACAATGGAAGCATAGAAAAGGGTCAGAAGCGACATGGGAAAAATAAGTCGAGATGAGGGGACTATACCCTCAATTGTTTAACGTATAAACGGTTTCGAGGACGAAACCTCTTTAAGGAGGGTAAACTTGTAACATCCCAAAAATAGTAAATAAATAAATAAATAGCGAGATCGAGATTTAATCGTCAAAAATGAAAGGAAAATGGATGGGCTCGGGCTCGGCTCCAACGGGCCGAGGGAAACCCATCTATATAAGGGCTCAACTCTCTAAGGAGAGCTCGGGCCTAGAGAGAGAAAGTTAACGGATCGACCCGGAAGCAGCACGTTACTGCTGCGCTTGTGAGCAAAACCTCCGAATCAAAATCACAATCAAGTTAACGATACGACCTTAAACTGAGTTTTTGTTCGTTTTAGGGTTTTTCGGGTTTTAGCTAAATAGGAGACGTTTTTATGGATGAAACTTGAAAATAAGCTTAGAACTAGCATCTAGAATGAAAACCACACATTTTGATCAAAGAAAATTGTAAGATTGGCATGATCGGGTTAGCATGCAAGAATTTCGGACTTTGTTCAGAAAACAGGTCTTGCGTACATATCAAGTACGCAAGAAGGATGTCCTGCGTACTTATCAAGTACGCATGAGGAAGATCCTGCATGCTTATCAAGTACGCAGGAGGAAGATCTTACATGCTTATCAAGTACGCAAGAGGAAGATCCTGCGTGCTTATCAAGTACGCAAGAAGAATGTTCTGCGCACTTGTCAAGTACGCATGAACCAGGCCCTGCGCACTTGCTAAGTGCGCAGGCATCAGGCTAGATAGTGAAGTCAGTATGTTCGCCTACTTCAGTATGATTAAACCGTTAGAGTCGGGATTGGGTCTGATGTGTATTTAACTACCTAATTTAGATCGTACGTGACGTTGTTGGGCCTTTGTTTAGGACAACCAAGACTAGCTTATCAGGTGAGTTCTATGTGCCCCCTTTTATGTTATGTGCAAATCATTTTAAATGTTTTGGGGCTGAAGTGTATACACTAAATGAATAAATGATATGAATGCCAATGTGATCATACGTGATATACTAATATATATTTATATATATATATATATATATATATATATATGAAAATGAATTATAAACAAAGAATGAAAAGTATGTTTACAAAGAATGAATGAAAGAATGGCATAACGTAAATAAATGAAATCTTGCTTTATAATTATATATATTGCATGTTATGAATGTATGTATACGTTATGGACAGAAACGAAGCTAACGGCTACTTCTGTAGACGGACGACCACGCGACTATTTTGCAACCGGGAAAAGTATGTTCCTTCGCAAGCTAAGACATAAAAGAAAGGCATTAATGGGCGGTCGAAGTAAATGCCTTAATAGTATAACGATAGACGGGCGAATATGACGGACTACGACGGTAGGACGGCTAAGACGGACGGCCGAAGGTTGGCCGGACGGTTTCTAGGACCGGACGAGTAAAAGGGCTACGACGGTAGCTTAAGGGCGTATGTCTTTGTGATATACGAAGTAAAAGACGGGTTGATCACCCTTATGTGTATGACCAATGAATGTTAAGGAAAGTAAAGGAGAATGCATATCTATGTAATCACATAAGAATTATGAAAGGAAGGCAAAAGCTATGAATACGTATTTATATAAATGTATACATATTTATGCATATTTTTAAAGAAATAATGTTCATACCTAATCGCTTTAAACTAGAACTCACCAGCGTTAGCTGACTTTTAGTATACATTTCAGGTAAAGAAATGAAGGGTCGTGCGAAGGTGTGATGGTTACCCGGCACGAGACTGACATCCCACTTTTATATATGTTAAGTCAATGTTATGTTTTTTAATTGTTAAGACTTCCGCTGTAATGTTATATTACGTTATGTAATGATTATTCGAATGTTTTAAATTTAAGTTCAGTATTTATGACTATGTTTATGAGTAATTCCAACAAGTATGGTTACCCGGGAAAAGGGGCCTTACAGTAATACGGGATGACTTCTATGTTATGGATTACGTGTCGTTTCATTCTCTTGTTTTTTGTTCATGTATTCTCTGTCTCGTTTTCTTAGTTCCCACACAAATCACAGAACAGGTCCGTGTATCTCCGCTGCGAAGATAGTTCCCACACAAAAAATTTTAAGGATCATTTGTATTCGTGTTTCGGGCCATTTTTGAGAAGATAGTAATTTTGGTTTTTTCGGACCAGAATTTGTATACGATGTGGCTTGGCGAAACACAGACGAGATTTTTGTTGGATGATACCACTTGTCATATATTGTTTAAGGGTCCATACCTGAAAATGTAGGCTACGAGTATCCGGGATACTTATTTAATAGGGTATGACTGTTGAACTAATGGGAGCAATTGGGTCGTCATCGGCTAAAGATCTCGTTCTATTTGCGAAGATGTGGCTGCTATAACATTTCTGATTTCTAGTATCCGTATTTCAATTCAATGTAATGTATTTCAAACTAAATTCTAGTGTACTGTTTTGTTCTATTCGTACCATCAATTAAATACTATACTTCAATGCAAAACCACAAATTTTATTCGGCTATATCCTATTAAAACACTACATAAGTATCTATTCATACCAATACGTCAAAAGACTAAAGTTACAAGGTCTGATGTTGAAAATTTACAAGAAACCCTAATAGGCACGGTCGCGCCTCATTCTGGCACAGTCGCGCCAAGTGCTATGGCACGGTCGCGCGCCTTGCTTCGGAACGGTCGCGCCCGATGCCTTGGCACGGTCGCTCCTCTCATCAGTTGAAACGTAAATACAGACTTTAATCAAAGAGATGTTCGATTTCATAACCGTTCGACACGTTTTTACCATTAACAAACTCAATTAAAACTTTTAATCATAACAATCACAACAAATAAACAAAATCCCGTCGATTCAACTCATAACCACCCAATTCTCTCACAAGACCGTTGAATTTACCATTCTGATTACGATTCTCCTAAACCAACATTCTATCAATCCTCTCTGAAGCTCCCGAGAACACCGAGTCAGTCAGAATTGAAGAAGAAGGCGCCGGAAACCGAACCCGTTGTCGCCGGAATTTCTCTCTACCGAACACTGACAATTCGTCGTCCTTCTGGGTAATTGAAACCTCTCACACTTACGTTTTAGTCTACTAATCAAAAGCCCTAATCTAATTTGGGCTTACAATACGGGAATCATCACGAACCAGAGTCTAGTTTTCGTTCAAAACAGATTTAATCGAATCAAATCTTAGACACGCTTTAAATACAATTAATCTCTACAAAAATATTCATGATAATCTAATGGGTGAAAGCCCCATGAATTCCAACATTTTCAATATAAGAATTAGTCAAATTGAATCTGTTTTGGAACAGACACGGTCGCGCTAATCATATAGCACGGTCGTGCTTCATGAGACACGGTCGCGCCAAATACTAGCGCGGTCGTGCCTCACACACTCCGACCCAGTCATGCATTTGACTAGACTTGGTCATGCCCCAAAACCCTAGACACGGTCGTGCCTAGTCCAAGACACGATCGAGCCTAGAGAACAACCCAATTGTGCATTCGGTTTGATCAACACGGTCGCGCTCTAACTAGCATGGTCGCGCCCGTGGTTCGAGCACGATCGTGCCCTTCCCAGGCACGGTCGTGTGTGAGTTAAATTTTTGGCAGAATTATAATTTTATATATTTTTCAAACAATAAATATTCTGATCAAATTACAAAATAAAAATAGTTGATTTTTATAAAAATGCATTTAGTCCTATTTAGAAAGATTAAAGATTTAGTCTTGGAATAAATAGAAAATTATTTATTTAAAATTTATAAAATTTAATTTACATTTATTGTTAAACCTTAAAAAGTATTTTAATGCTTATGTTACATATATTATAATTAAATAAATAAAGAAATGATTATTTATTTAATTTATATTTAAACAAAAACAATTAATTATTTATACTAAATTATAACTAATACTTACAATATTTTCATAAACAATAATCATTTACATTACTTATTTAATTATTCAGACTCAAATCTTAATCAAAATACTCTAAAAATATTCTTTCAAACTTTATATTTTATTCAATTCTTTCAATTACAAATCAATGACTTTTTACACAAGTCCAAATGCAACTTTAGACTTAAACTTTTCTGCACACTATTAATACCATATACATTACACTTTAGGTTAACTTGTGCATTTCAAGGATCTTTATTCTATCTAGTATCTTTGTTAGCAACGCCTTCAAACCAAGTGAGTATTTCATAGCCCCTTTTACTCTTTTATATTTTTGGGGTGAAACATGAACTCTATCAAATTACATGTTTACATTTACACAAACAACACAAATACAAATCCTATTTACATTCATGTGTGCAATTTGAGCTTTATGCCCGAGTGCTAGTTGTGCTAACTTTTGTATGCGATTATGTGCAAACATTAACTATTCAAGCCGACGGTTTTCAATGATAGATCTATTGAGTCTGACAAACCCACCCAGATTGGGGTGATGGATACCGACAACACAATTTTGCATGCTAGTTACAAAGGTTTGATTGTACTTGGTTACACAATAGCTGCTCCCCATAAATGCCTTATTTATCATGTTATGTAAGGATTTGTTTTACAACTATATGCTATCTATATACAAACTTGTGTTATACTCACCAACTTTTTAGTTGACTTTATTTTATTCATGTTTCAGGTACTAATGTGTGAGTTTGATCAAGATGTGCTACACTTAGGCATTGGACTTAGCTAATTTAAAAAAAAAGAAGTCTATGTTTTGAAATATTGTTTCTTTCTTGGATTTGGTTTTGTTTGAATGATTGTAATGGAATTTGGAGTTTAATATATTTCAATTTAGTCAACCTTGTGCTTATGAACAGTCTACATGTCCCGCCCCGATGATTCTGCCATTGGTCGGGGTGTGACAGATTGGTATCAGAGCCTTGGTTATAGGGAATTAGGTTATTAGACACCTTGACCTAGACTATAACTTTAGGACACCTACCTATGCTATGTTTCATGATTACATGTTATATGCTACATGCTATATGTTATATGTTAGGTGTTACAAGCTATGTGCTACATGCTTACTATGATTAGTTATTATTTTATTTGTTGACTTATTTATTAAAAATCCATGACTTATTAGTATATACTTAAATAATAAAGTAAATAAACAATATCCTTTCCTATATCCTAAAACCCCATAATCTTCTTATCTCCTTCTCTATCTATGCCTTTCTTAGCCTGTGGAAACTTCATGAAGCTAAATCTATAAAATTTCTTTATTTCCTCGTTAAGGTTTTTAAACTTGGTTAATTATTTGAGGACATGTGCAATCTGGAAGGGTGACACCTGTATTCTGGGTTTTCTGTCTAGGAAAGCATTTCGCATAAATCCCAATCAACCGAGGGACCCGTATGCTTTCCTGGGAATTCCCGGGATGAGTGTTTACTTATAGGCTAAAGCATGTCTCCTTGAAAATTATATAAGTTTAATTAACCTTAATGTGTCTTAGTATTCGAGTGATTATATCACTATTTGAGTACAATTCAAACTATGATTATCTATTTATTTTGTTATCTTATTCTATTAAATCCAAACAATTCTCATAAGTTCTTACATCATTTTTTGTCTTGTGAAAATCTGTAGAATGCCTCCTCGTCGTGCTCCCGCGGCCAACGCCAATACCGACATTGCTACTATTCTTGCACAACTCGTGACACAACTCACTCAAGCTAATATTGCCACCAATGGCAACAATGGTGGAAATGGTAGTAATAGTGGTAATGGTGGTAATGGTGGAAATGGTGGTAACAACCCATCTCAATGCACTTTCAAACATTTCAACTCGTGTAATCCTCCCAAGTTCTACGGTACCGAAGGAGCTACTGGACTCCTTCAATGGTTCGAAGGCATTGAGAATACCTTTCTCAATAGTGACTGCCCGACAACCTTCGTGTTCGTCATGCCACAAGTGTCCTACAAAAACGGGCACTCACGTGGTGGAATGGGGAGAAAAGAAATAGAGGTGTGGATGTAGTAATGGACTTAACTTGGGATGAAGTTAAAAGACGAATGACCAAGGAATTCTGTCCTCGAAATGAAGTGAAGAAACTTGAAGCTGAATTTTGGGATCTTACCCAAGATAGTGGTGAAAATTTGGCGTATACAACTAGGTTACATGAGTTGAGCCTTCTTGTGCCCCACATGGTCACTCCTTTGTCCCGCTGCATTGAAAAGTATATTGGGAGACTAAAAAGGCAAATTCAAGATACTGTCCTAGGAAGGGATCCCGCAACACTTGAGGATGTTATCCGCTTATCCGCCACCTTAACCGATAACCATGTGAAAGCGGGGACTCTTACTAAAAAGGGCACCAAGAAAGTTTCCGACACTGCAACTCCTTCCACCCACAACAAAGAAGCCATAACTGAACCCTCCCGGCATAATAAGAAGAGAAAGACTAGAAATTATGCTGTGGTCACTCCTGCTATACCTGTTAACCAAGCTGCACCTATGGTTCAAGCACCAGCCAAAAAGCCATATGTTGGAATCTACCCACTTTGTGCCACCTGCAACTACCATCATCCCCAAAGCATCCCATGTCGCCTTTGCACTCATTTTGGGAGATATGGCCATACGGTCAATGTTTGTAGGGTCAAATATCTTACGGGCCAAGTCAACCCACCAAACCAAACCAACACCCAAGTGACTAATCAAGGTACCCCTGCTATTGCAAATGGGCGTGCATGTTACGAATGTGGCAACCCGAACCATTTCCGTGATCAATGCCCAAGATTTGCCAATGCTAGACAAGGTAGAGCTCGTGGGCGTGCTTTCAACATAAACACCAACAAAGCTCAAGCCAACAATGACGTGGTCAATGGTACGTTCAGTGTAAATAGTCAATATGCCTCCATTGAAATTTGATACCGGTGCCGATAAGAGTTTTGTGTCGCATAACTTTGAACCTTTACTTGCCAAGACACGATCTCAATTAGAGAAAACCTTCACTGTCGAAATAGCAAATGGTGATTCACTTACAATCGAGACAATTATCTATGACTGTTCTCTAGAACTTAAATAACATACATTCCCAATCAATCTTGTACCAATGCCATTAGGAAGTTTTGATATCATCATAGGCATGGATTGACTATCAAATCATCATGCCGAAGTCATCTGTTTCGAGAAGTGTATTCGAATACCTCTACCATCGGGAGAAACACTAAGAGTCTTTGGTGAAAAGCCTTGCAAAAGGCTTAAATTAATGTCATGCACTACCGCTCAAAAATACTTACGAAAGAAGTACGTGGCCTTTATGGCCCACATCGTTCAAAAAGATGTCAAAAAGAAGGGTATTCAAGACATCCCCATTATCCGAGATTTTCCCGAAGTGTTCCCTGAAGATTTATCCGGTCTTCCACTCGTTCGACAAGTAGAATTTCGCATTGATCTTGAGCCCGGAGCTAACCCCGTGGCTAGAGCTCCATACAAAAATGCACCTTCTGAAAGGCAAGAACATGAAAGTCAACTTCAAGAGCTCTCCGACAAGGGATTTATTCGTCCATGTCATTCACCGTGGGGTGTGTAGGTCCAGGTAACTCAACTACTGATCGAACTCGTGATATGACGTTGCTATAACACGAAGTGCGGAATCCTTCGTGTTAACGTTTGTATATTAACCGACAATTCAAACAACACACGTAAATAAACTTCTCAAATATATTCAGATTCACAATGGTTTATAGACTCAATCAGACAAATCGTTCTCTTTGTTCTCTCTGTTCTGTGTTAATCAGTACCGTCTAATGACTCTGTAAACATATATATAGAAACTAACCTGCTGTAAGCGAACTTGTTATGTTCGCCTGAAACAGACTAAGCGAACTTAACAAGTTCGCCTCAGTTAGACCTAAGCGAACTTATTAAGTTCGCCTCTGATAGACCAGGCGAACTTAACAAGTTCGCCTCTAGGCACACTTGTAAAAACACTTAGCAACTTTAAACAATTACATATCAAAAACCCAAAGACATAAAATCTAACTATTACAAGCTTTTGTCATTACAAATCTATGTCCTAACAGACTCCCCCTTGACAATAGCTTGATCTTCTGTCTTCAGTCTTTAACTTGAACTCTTCCAGTTGTCCGGTAGTCTACTTCCAGCATGCACACCGTATCTTCTGCATATCTCCAAAACTCTTTTGTACTGTAGACCTTGTTCTCTCCATTTATCAGTATACATGATCTCATTCTTTCGCAGCGTCCTCTGATCTTTCTTTGAAAAATTAATAAGATTCATTGCGTCATAGAAACACACAATGACCTTATTATCTTTATCTTCAACCCTTGCTTCACCAGTATTAACATCAACAGACCACCATTTCATATTCCCAAGAAAGTCTTGAGGAATATTCTTTAATGGTATCTTATGTATAGCACGCACTGGTCTATACTTGTATCTCCAGGTTACCTTCCCAGTCTTAGGATCTGTGTTCTTCACTCTCTTTCCCTTCTGTGGTTTCAGCCGTTCATACTTACCCGAACTACCTTCTTTCTTTATCAGGTTTGCTATCACATCAGCCAAACCATTCTTCGATCTATTTATGAGTGGCTTTGAAGCTAGACCATTTATTTCACACCTCGGCAAGGTGTTGAAATATTTGATCCTCGGCTTTAAGTATTGAACACCGTCAGATCGTTTGATTGCAAATATTTTTGATTCACCATCATAGAACCAACTTATGATCCTTCCTATACATTGCTCTTTATTCACATATTTCTCTTTCTGAGCAGGTTGTGCTGGAGACTTGGGTAGCACCTTCATCCAACTGTTTACAACTTCTCTCCACTGTTCTCGTGTCATCCCTGTATCTCTGTACATCACAGGTTCTTCATTAATCTTTGGAGACTCAGTGTGAGTAGTTTCAGTTTCAGCATCCTTATTGAATTGAAGATTCTCATCATCAGTATCCATCTTTGATTCAGCTGTATCATCAGGCAGTGTGACGTCTTTAATAGAGTCCATAGAGTCAGTTATTTCGTCATAAGAGAACTCAGGAACAACATCCTCTTGGATGAAGTTATACGGCACCTTAAGACCGTCACAACCTTCATAGGTAACACTGTCTTTATCTTTCTCTATTTCAATCTCTACTATTTCTCCTTCTTCTATCTCAGTATCTGACATATCTTCGTCCATGTCATTGAATAAATCGTCAATGTCATCAAGACATTCAATATTTTCAGCTTCCTCTTCTTCTGAGTCTTGAAAGAATTCTAATAACAGAATTTCTTCGTCATTAGTACCAGAAGTATCTTTGTTTTTGTTTCCTTCAAGAGATTGTGATGTCGACTCCCCCTGAACTCTAGATATAGGATTAGCGTCAGTGTATTGACGATCACCCTAAATATTTCCAGCAGGATCATTGTCTTCATCATCACGTCTTTGTATTGACTCTGTGTGACAAGTATCAGGTATCCTCAACTCCCCCTGAGCGTCAAGACGTTGAACGAGTTTGGAAACTAATGCTTGCATATCAGCAATCTGTTGAGCTTGAGTCTGAATCACCAGCTGTCGTTGTGAATTAATAGACACAAGAGAGTTTACTTGTGTTTGTAGAGAAAGCACTTGATATTCAAGGAAAGTAATCCTGTCAGAATCAGAAGGCTTTGACGGACCAGATGTGGATTGTGGAATAGAAGGACTAGAAATAGTAGGAATGACTGGAAGAACAGGAGTATGAACTGGAGATGGATCCTTAGATCGTGGAGGAGTAATGATCAGAGAAGCAACAAAAAAATTGCATCCTCAACTCCTTGAGAAGATTTTGCAGCAGCAATCGATGTAGACATTAACTTTGGACGTGTAGGATCAGGATTAAAGTCACTGTCAGTGTCAGAACTCTCATCGACCAAAGATCTTTTTCCAAGTACTGATCCGGAAGGAGGATCCCGAACAGACTTGCGTCATGGTCGTCTGGCTTGAGATTTAATACGTTTACCAGCATTAGCCAGTGGAATAGCAGCCAACCTTTCATAATGACCTGGGGAAAAATCCCTAGATTCATCAGAATCAGTGCTGTCATCATCAGATGATATTGTATCACTTGAACTGGAACTAGAATCAGCATATGTCACCACATTCCCTTCTTGTGCATGAATGGGCGAGTTCGCAGCTTCATCAACAAAATAATCCATGTTCATACCTAGATCTTGATTAGGATCATGAATGACCTCTTCTTGAACTGGTTCCTGAATAGGTATATCAACTGGAACTTGTTCAGGAATAGGAATTTGTGGAACGGGTATCTGTTGTTGTTGAACTTGTTGTTGATGTGGAACTTGTTGTTGTGCGGGTTGTTGTGGTTGTTGCTGTTGTTGTTGTGCAGGTTGTTGTGGTTGTTGCTGTTGTTGTTGTGCTGGAACGTTAACGCCTTGAGCTTGAGCAAGTTTATTAGGATGAAACCAGTTATCATTAGGTGGTGCAACATAATCAGGATTGATTAGGTGCCCAAACAGTGGAGTATTGACTGGAATCAACGCAGCATTTTGCTGTTTCACCTTTGTACAGTCAGTAAAGATACGTTTTGACATCGGAGTCAAAGTCAATCTTATAGCATGATGTGGAAGATCCGGAATAAGATGATTGAGTATCATTTGAATAAATCGAGGATACATCAAGAAACCTTGACCTTCAGCTGGATTTATCTGCATTACCATCTCTCAATAAAAATAAAGAGGAAAATTGAATCTTTTATTCAATGTTAAGGCCACCATTGCTGTTTGAAGAGCCATCTTCAATCCATCAGTACCAGCTTTTCGCATAGAGATTCATTGTATAATCACATGCATAAAATACCTCCATTCACCTACTAATCCACCTTTCCTAGCTTGTGTATCATTTTGTCGTCCACGATATCCCATCCTTTGAAAACAACCCATAATAAGAGTGTTAGGATAAGATATTGGATCTTCAACATTTCCTCCCAAATCAAGAGCAGCACGAATCGTCTCTTCTGAAATTGCAATCTCGGTATTGTTTACTGTTGCACGAAGTACATGCGGTTCCACATCGATATCTTGATGTACCGTATCCCAGAATTGTTGTATATACACAAAGCTAATATAGGGATCCGCAGATAATGCAACATGCAGTCTTGATCGATTCAGAAAATTGATGATGCCTTGAAAATGAACTGCTTCTGGCATATTAGGATCTAATAACGCCACTTGATTATGTTTATATTCGACACGACGAGCCATCTGTGAAAATATCGGACAACACAACAAACATTAGTATACTTACACATATATGAAACACACATTTAATAATACACACAAACAAAAAAAAAATTTTAAAAATTTCAAACAAAAAAATTTCAAACAAAAAAAAATCACAAGTCCTTTTCACTTCTGACCCCTAGGCGAACTTAATAAGTTCGCTTAGTAGTGCAAGAGGCGAACTTATTAAGTTCGCCTGACAAGTTCGCTTCGAACAAGTTCGCTTTTAACAAGTTCGCCTGAACCTGAGACGTTTCAAATTCAAACACAGATTTTCCAAACTTTGGTAAATCGATAGAAATCTTGAAATACACATATAAAATCAATCGAATATCACATTATAACCAAAAATGATGATCAATTTTATACTTAGGTCAAAAATTAGGTCAAAAACGTCCCTGAAACAGTCCGACTAAAACCGAGACTAAAAACCATCGAATACACTCAATTTAGCGGATGAAAATACCTTTGTTAGATTCGCAATTCAATTTTGATCAAGATACAACCAGCAATTAACACTCACAACACAGATTCAAAGTTTTGAGAAATTTGGGCAAGTTCGCTTGAGTCTGAGGAAGACGATGAGTAAGACAAGTTCGCCTGAATCAACCCTTATTCAGATTAAGTTCGCTTGATTAAGCGAACTTGTTAAGTTCGCTTAACAAGCCTTCGGCGAACAAGATAAGTTCGCTTCACCCTTAAGTTCGCTTCACCCCAGACTGTAAAGCGAACTTATTAAGTTTGCTTCACTGATTTAAGCGAACTTATTAAGTTCGCTTCACTGTACACAGGCGAACTTAATTAATTGTCAACCTTTTTACCTTGAACACAAATTTTACCAACTTCAACCTTTCAAATCTCGAACTTCCGACAGTAACACATATTTGATCCAATCCCGAACAATTTTTAATAAAAGTTTAGAATTTTCATGGAAAATAAAAATCAAAATCTTTTTGGGTTTTATCTATACAAATGGAAACACATATTTTTTGTTTTTCTCTGAATAAACTGAAATCACATATTTTTGGTTTTTCTCTATACAAACAGAATTACATATTTTTGACTTGATCATCATGAGCAAGAAGATCATATCAGTATTCAATTAATTCATCACACATATTATCAATAACAACGGGTAACCTATAGTAAGAGACCATTCAACTCAATTTTGTGCATTTTGCATCTTTTTTATTTTGAAACTCATTCAATTTGAATAATATTTGAAATGATACGCGATAAATTTCAAAGTAAATAAGATCAGATTATAAAATTGCTCTTTTATTTATACCGAATTTGAAATATAAAGCCTGAATTCTTTAAATTGTCAATATTATATTATTTGAAACTATAAGCGTGTGATTTAGTACCATTTAGATGATAAACATCGTGTACCCCACATATATGCCAAATAGAAAGTAAATGCACTATCTTCAAGACATATATAAGATTTTACTAAAGATTATACGAATATTCAGAATGAGGAGACATCACTTAGCACATGAAAAGCAGAATCCAAATTGGATTGTAAAGGAATCAATGAGATTCAGAATCGAATGATTCAATGTTTTGGCTTGTATTTGTGTAATCATAAGATTCAGGTAAGTGGATCCAACTGTTATCTGGATTATGAATTCATTGGAATCAGTAAAGATGATTTATCAATATGATCCAAGGGCTAGTATATGTTTGACAGATGTTGTCAAGTACATATCTTGATTATACTTCAAATTGCATGCTTTTCGGGACATGGGCAATGAAGCAAATCGAATGAATAGTGCTAAGGACATAACCCGAAACTGATCTCATAGGAAAATCCTTATTAAAAGCTAATATTCTTTATCTGATAGTGATCTTTTAACGCACACACCCAGGCATAAAATGGATTTAAATCACAGATGTAATCATATTATATTTAATTTTCACACTACTATTAGTTAGCATTTACAACACTATCATTTCTTATTTATGCAGACTTTGAAATTTAGATCAGATCAACTTATTTTAATCATTCATATATCAAGGTCTACTAAGGTCGTGTGAAATGAACTAATCACTGATGTACTATCATTTCTTCTCTAACCTCAAATGATGTCAAATTTTATATTTTTCAATTTGTTTTGACTTTTTATAATTTAGACTTTTTGACTGAAAATGTAAATGCAGAAATGTAATAAAGCAATAAAAGAACCTAAAAGAAAATTTTCCATGAAATTCTGATTTTGAAAAACTTTTATTCGGGATTGATCATACCAATCATTTTTATCAGGAATTCAAGCCTGGTACGATCAAATGCCTTAGTAAACAAATCAGCAAAATTATCTTCAGTGTGTACCTTGACCAGCTCAATCAACCTTTTTTCTGCACAATCACGTATGAAATGATATCGAATTTCGACGTGCTTAGTTTTACTATGTTTAACAGGATTATTCGTTATAGACATAGTAGCATTATTATCAATAAACATGGGGGTTTCTGTGAAATTCAAACCGTAATCTCTCAATTGTTGTTGTATCCATAGGATTTGTGAACAGCAACTTGCAACATCAATGTATTCTGCTTCGCATGTTGAAATCGAGACTGTGGTTTGCTTTTTGCATTGCCAAGATACAAGTCGATTTCCTAAGAATTGGCAACCACCTGTTGTAGATTTCATGTCCAGACAACAACCACCAAAATCAGAATCAGTATAAGTATTGAAATCAAAGTTAGAACCATGAGGATACCATATCCCTAAACGTTGTTTTCCTTTTAAATACCGAAAGATTCTTTTCACAGCAATTAAGTGAGATTCTTTTGGCTTTGCCTGAAATCTGGAACAGATACACACGGCGAACATTATATCCGGCCTTGAAGCGGTTAAGTACATGAGGGATCCAATCATAGCTCTGTAAAGTCGACAATCCAAATCTTTTCCTTCCGGGTCAGAATTTAACTTATGATTGACCGGAATTGGAGTATCGTATGAAGTACAGTCCTCCATCTTGAACCGGCTCAAGATGTCTTTGACATACTTGGACTGATGAATAAAGAAACCATCTTCCTTTTGATTTACTTGTAAACCTAAGAAAAACGATAACTCTCCCATCGCAGACATTTCAAATTTTGACTTCATAACACCCTCAAAGTCTTTGCACAACCCTTCATTTGTCGAGCCAAAAATAATATCATCCACATAAATCTGTACCAGTAGGTAATCTCCCCCTGATTTCTTTATGAATAAGGTCGAGTCTATCTTTCCACGAACAAAGTCATTCGCCAAAAGATGTGTAGATAAAGTCTCATACCACGCACGAGGAGCCTGATGAAGACCATAGAGGGCCTTATCTAGCTTGAAAACCATGTTCGGATTCAGTGGATCTTCAAACCCAGGCGGCTGACACACATAGACTTCCTCCTTGACGTTTCCATATAAAAATGCACTCTTGACGTCTAATTGAAACACCTTAAAACCTTTAAAAGAAGCAAAAGCTAGAAACAGCCTTATAGCTTCAAGCCGCGCAACCGGCGCATAAACTTCGGTGTAATCAATTCCTTCTTGTTGATTGAAGCTCTGGACAACTAATCTTGCCTTATTGCGTACCACGACACCTCGATCATCTTTCTTACATTTAAACACCCATTTTGTTCCTATCGGATACGCACCTTTCGGTAGATCAACAAGATTCCAAACCTTCAGTTTGTCAAATTGGGCAAGTTCTTCCTGTATAGCTTCTATCCAGTTATTGTCATTTAAAGCCATCTCAACATTCTTGGGTTCAACCTGCGAAATAAAGCAAGAATGTGAGCAATCATCAAGAACACCAGAATCTTTAATGCAAGTATACAAACAAGTATTGTCAACAAGAGAACGGGTTTTCACTCCATCCTGTAAATTTCCAATTATATTTGTTACTGGATGATCTTTGTGTTCCATGATGGATGCGACCTCAGGAACTGGCAACACTTCAACTTGAGTAGATGTAGAGTGATAAGAATAATCTTGAGGAATTGGAATTTCCAAGTCTAAATTTGTTGGAATCTCCCCCTGAGCCTGTTGCGAAGGTAAAGGATCATCACTCAACAACGGATCAGCAGAAGAATCTTGAAAAATAGCATTATCCTCCTCACTCTCTGAATCTTGTGGACCGGAACAAGAAGCAACATTAGGATCGGGAGCAGAAGTAGATGGAATCGATGAATTGGGAACTGCATTTGGTAGAAATCCATTGTGCTGTGCATCTTGACAAGAATCATAAAGAACAGCAGCATCTTCATCAGAAATATCAGACGGTAAATGAAAAGACTTGAATAAGTTTTCATATTCAAATGCCCAATCCGGACCAATAGCCATTTGTGGTAAAGACCAATTTGAACAGTCAATATGGAACCATTCTTCAACTTGGCGTGTCTCTTTGTTATAAACCCTCTTGGTAGTCGAATTTGCCACATACCCCAGAAAAATCCCTTCAATAGCCTTTGCACTGAATTTTGTTGGGACATCTCAAAACTTCAGTAGGGTACACGGATTACCAAAAGGTAGTAAGTATTCCAGATTCGGCTTTCGATTATTCAATAACTCGTAGCAAGTCTTGTTATGTCGCTTGACGGTCAAGACCCTGTTCAAAACATGACACGCAGTATTCACAGCTTCAGCCCAAAAGGTGACTTGAAGCTTAGAATCTGCAAGCATCGTGCGAGCTGTTTCGACCAACGTCCTGTTCTTTCGTTCAGCGACACCGTTTTGTTGAGGAACATATGGCGCACTGAATTCATGATGAATTCCTTTTTGTAGAAAAAATAAGCCCATTTTGCTATTCTTAAATTCGCTGCCATTGTCACTCCTGATTCTTCTGACTTTCAGATTGAATAAATTTTCCAAACCCAGGATTAAGTATTGTACCAACTCAGTGGTTTCAGCTTTAGAAGAAAGAAACTTAACCCATGAAAATCTGGAGTAATCATCAGTTACGACCAAGCAGTACGATTTCCTACAAATGCTCCTAATACTGATAGGACCGAACAAATCCATATGCAGCAACTCCAAAGGAGTTACGATAGAATTCGTCGACTTCGATTTGTGAGATTTCTTTCTTTGCTTTCCCTTCTTGCACGGAATACAATCATCAGGAAATGAGAATTTCATTTTCGGAATACAAAGCTCAAGATCATTCCTAACAATGTAGTTCATCTTCCTGTAGTTTATGTGAGCTAGCTTCCTGTGCCACAATATTGAATCAGATTCCGACGCCTTGGAGAGTAAACATGTTGGAATTGAATCCGTTGTAGTGGCGACACTCATGTCAAGGACATACGTGTCATTTCTCCTTGGAGCCTTCATGAGAATCCATTCATCAGGAATCACAAACCCCGGTTTCAGAATATAACATTCATGATCATTGAAATGGAACGAAAACTTCTTGTCACAGACTTGTGATACGCTTAAAAGATTGTGTTCCAGCTGCTCAACATAATTCACCTTTTCAAATTTTACTTTGTCATTCTTTAACGTTCCCTGGCCTGTTATGTACCCGCCTTTATTACCCGCAAACGCGACATAACCACCATCAATTTTAATGACATCCTCAAGCAATTTCACATTCCCTGTCATATGTCGAGAGCAACCACTATCCACATACCATGTGTTGTTGATAGTCCTCCTTGGTTGTCCCTACATAAACAACGAGAATCAGTTAGAAAGTGGAACCCAAGCCATCGTGGTCTTGGGTCGTCCGGATTGATCAAAATAAACAACTTCTTGTAATTTACAATCAATTTTATCATTCACTTTTGGAACAGAAGTTTGACAATCAGACCTTTTCAAAGAAGAACCATTTTTATTATTTTGAAAAACATTATGTGATATATTATTGTCAGATTCAGATGTTTCCAAAATTTTCTTTAATTTTCTGTTTCTCCTTCTTCTTTGAGGTCTAGACAATTTAACTTCCTGAACAGAATTTTTTGAAATTCCAACTTTTGGAATCTCAAGTTTCTCTTTGCAAACAAAGGATTTAGCATTCAATAAATTCTGTTGTTTAAATCCATGGGATTTAACAAAAGAATGACCAATCATATTTTTCTCCAAACTAGAAGACGACTTTCCCTCATCGTTTCTTTTAAGAATCTTCACCACTTTCGGTTGTGAAGGAACAGTCTTCATTTTACCCTTGTTCTTGTATGGACACTTAATCAAAATATGACCAGCCTCATTGCAATGAAAACACACTCGTCTTTCTTGATAACTTCTGAAATAAGATGTTTTCTTTGAATTTGAAGAACCATCAGAAGAATAAGCTTCGGATGAATGCCCAGAACAATTTATCGGCTTCTTAGGAACATAAGTCTGTTTTGGTACCTTTGAAGAATTCACCTTTTGAAAACCAGCCGCCACAAACCCACTTGACTGTAAGATTGGAGAAAGTTTAGTTGGAACCACTTTCACCTCTTCAGGTTCAGTCAAAATGCACCTATCCCGAGTAACATTCTTCACAACCTTTGGTTCCTCAATTTTCACTTCTCTCGGAATGCCTTCAACCTTTGAATCATCAAACACTTCATCCTATGTATCAGAATCATACACCATGTCTTCACCCGTCACTGGATTCACTTTTAATACTGTCCTGGGATCAATCTCCTCTTCATGAATGATTTCAGGCTCAACCACATAATTTGCATTGAACGGTGGAGGAACAAAGACAATACCAGCAACTCTTTTTGTGGGATCAGCATTAGCATTGAAATAATCCAAAACTACAGACGAATTCTCAAACTGTTCCAGCTTTCTATGTAACTTTATCACCTCAGATTCTTTTTCAGAAATATCCTTGTTCATTTGAGCAACTACTTCATTTCGTTTTTCAATTTCAGCATAAGCCATATCTAGATGATAACCCTGCTCTTTGTATTTTAACCCAAGAGAATTTAAGTCTCTTTTCAAAGACTCAATTCTATCAATGCACAGTTTATCATTATCTTTCAGTTTCTGATTAACTGAATGCATTGATTTCATGTCACAAATCAAATTTGTGTTATCATCCATGACTTTTTGTAGTTTATCTTTAACAGAAATGCAATTAGAACAAAATATATGACAAACAGAGTCTTTTACCTTAGTCGGATCAGACATGTCTGCCATGAATACTTTGGTAATTGGAATATTCTCTGAATCTTCACCAACTGAAGCATTTTCTGTAAGAACAATTTCTTCCTCAGCAACCCCTGTCACAGCATCAGAATCAATACTTTGCTCTCTTTCTTCCTCATCATCAACACTTGGAACACTATCACCATCACATGAATCATCACTAGAACTTTCATCATCAGTAGACTCTTCTGGTTTTTCTGAATGAATTTCTGCAACAAAAGTCTGACTCACAGCACCCACCAAATCTTCCAGATGAATGCCCCAATCATAGTTTTCATCATTTTGAGCAACTAAAGCTGATGATGCCGATGCATGATTTGTATTACCAGAAGGACCATGATTTTGATTACCAGATGAACCATGTGACTGATTCCTATTATGCTGAAAGTTAGATTGCTTCTTTTGAGAATCAAATTCTACCTTTGGCTTCACACACTCCTTAGCAAAGTGACCATACTCTTGGCAGTTGTAACACCTAACTTTGCTCTTATCAAAACCCATACGCGATCGACTATTTGAACCAATATATTTTCTCCCAGTTCTCTTCAAGAAATCTTTAGCTTGTCGGATTAACATGGCCATATTCCATTGGATATTCATTTCTTCCAGATCAACAGGGTCAATCTGTCTGAAATCTTCTTCTATTACCTCAGGATCATGTATTTTACCTCCAATGAAATTTTCATATGATGCCATGAATGAAGAAAACATAGCAAGATAATCATCAGCAACTTTCTGATTCACATGAGATCTAGATGATGTTGAAGCAGTAGTAGCAGAAAATCCAGAATGGCTTGTATGACCAGAACAAATTGGAACTCCAGAACATTGATCATTTGAAGACTCTTGAGTATCACCAGAAAAGAATGCCATTCCAGTACCAGATTTACCAACAGATTTGGCAAAATACATCGAGGGATCCTGGATATGCTCCATATTAGTCTCTTTCTTCTTCATATTCATGTCATGTGACTGAATCTTCCCTAGGACTTCTTCAAGAGACATGGTTTTGTACTTAACATTTTCTTTGATCAAAACCGTATACACATCAAACTTTGATGGTAAAGCCTCCAAGAATTTATCATTGATTTCCTCAGTCTCATATACCACAGATGCACTAGCCAGTTCACTAAGAAGATGATAGAATCTTGTAGCAAGATCATCCAAAGATTCATTTTGAAAATGTTTAAAGACTAGGAACTGCTTCTTCAGTAACTCCTTTCTACTCTTTTTCACATCCAAACTCCCTTCACACCTTTTCTGTAATGCTTCCCATAGTTGTTGAGAAGATTTAAACTGTTTAAAACTGTGATAAATTTCCTTTGGTAGAGACATCGAAATGCTAGCCATTGCTTTCTTTTCTCGATCAAATAGCAGCTTCTCTTCAGTAGTTAAAGCTGACACTGGTTTCGGAACATCATCCTTACCCATCCATGAATAAGTAGGATGCGTATATCCTTCCAAAAACGGAATCCACAAACTAGTATCGGTAAAAGATACAAATTGGTCAAACCGATCTTTCCAATTTGAATAATCAGCTAAATTCAGCAACTTCGGAGGTTTTTGAGATGTACCAATCTCATTATCATAATTGAACATGTTTGTGACTTGAACCATATTTGCCATGTTAAAAAAAAAATTTCTGAAAAATTTCTAAGTATTGAACAGTTTTACCCTCAGGCGAACTTAATAAGTTCGCTTTAGTAAGTACTAAGCGAACTTGATATCAGGCGAACAAGACAAGTTCGCTTAAGGAGGAAATCCGGTAAGTTCGCTTAACAGCTAAGTTCGCTATAAAATGTGAGAAGCGAACTTAATAAGTTCGCTTGCTAAGTTCGCCTGCACAGGAACTCAGCAAGTTCGCTTAAACTGCTGTAACAGATTCAAAAGAATCTTCACCTAAACACAAACCGAAAACTTTAAAAATCATGATTTCTCAGCGAATTGAAGGAATTTAAGGAAATTGAACCGTAGGATTGTGAATTTTATCAAATAGAACAGTTCTATCGGACTAATTTCGTCAAAAACACTTCCAAAAACACGAATTCAGCAGAGAAACGATCTTCAAGAACTTGAAAAACTCCATTGTTGCAGAAACTTCAAAAATGTTGAATTTCTTGTCGAATTGTACACAAAAACCGTCACTAATCACCAAGAATCGTACTTAATTCACGAGCATAGGCTCTGATACCACTTGTAGGTCCAGGTAACTCAACTACTGATCGAACTCGTGATATGACGTTGCTATAATACGAAGTGCGGAATCCTTCGTGTTAACGTTTGTATATTAACCAACAATTCAAACAACACACGTAAATAAACTTCTCAAATATATTCAGATTCATAATGGTTTACAGACTCAATCAGACAATCGTTCTCTCTGTTCTGTGTTAATCAGTACCGTCTAATGGCTCTGTAAACACATATATATAGAAACTAACCTGCTGTAAGCGAACTTGTTAAGTTCGCCTGAAACAGACTAAGCGAACTTAACAAGTTCGCCTACAGCAGGTTAGTTTCTATATATATATATATATATGTGTTTACAGAGTCATTAGACGGTACTGATTAACACAGAACAGAGAGAACGATTTGTCTGATTGAGTCTGTAAACCATTGTGAATCTGAATATATTTGAGAAGTTTATTTACGTGTGTTGTTTGAATTGTCGGTTAATATACAAACGTTAACACGAAGGATTCCGCACTTCGTGTTATAGCAACGTCATATCACGAGTTCGATCAGTAGTTATCAAAAACACAAAGACATAAAATCTAACTATTACAAGCTTTTGTCATTACAAATCTATGTCCTAACAGGGTGCACCCGTCTTTTTCGTCAAAAAGAAGGATGGATCATTTCGCATGTGTATTGACTACCGCGAACTCAACAAGCTTACTATCAAAAAACCGTTATCCTTTACCTAGAATTGATGACCTCTTTGATCAACTTCAAGGTTCTACTTGCTTCTCGAAGATTGATCTTCGATCTGGTTATCACCAACTCTGTGTGCAAGAAGACGATATTCTAAAGACTGCCTTCCGAACAAGGTATGGTCATTACGAGTTCATGGTTATGCCTTTTGGACTAACCAATGCACCCGCAGTTTTCATGGACCTCATGAATCGTGTGTGCAAACCGTACCTTGATAAGTTCGTGATCGTTTTCATCGTTGACATCTTAATCTATTCCAAGACTAAAGCCGATCATGAGCAACACCTTAAATTGGTTTTGGATCTCTTGAAGAAAGAACAATTATATGCCAAATTCTCCAAATGTGAATTTTGGCTAAAGGAAGTTCAATTTCTTGGTCACATCGTCAACGACAAGGGTATTCATGTTGACCCTGCTAAGATCGAGACGGTTAAGAATTGGAATACCCCGAAGACTCCCACTGAAGTTCATTCATTTCTTGGTCTTGCGGGATATTACCGTCGTTTCATCTCAAACTTCACAAAGATTGATGTCCCTCTCACCGCTTTGACCCACAAGGGTAAAACTTATGAATGGGGACCAAAACAAGAAGAAGCTTTCCAAACCCTTAAGCAAAAGTTATGCAATGCTCCCATTTTGACTCTCCCTGATGGGAATGATGATCTAGTTGTCTACTGTGATGCTTCTAACCAAGGTCTCGGTTGTGTACTCATGCAACGAGGCAGAGTAATCGCTTATGCATCAAGGCAACTTAAGATTCATGAGAAGAATTATACGACGCATGATCTCAAGTTGGGTGCGGTCGTTTTCGCGTTAAAGATTTGGAGACATTACCTCTATGGCACAAAATGTGTGGTGTTCACCGACCACAAAATTCTTCAACACATCTTCAACCAAAAGGAACTCAATATGTGACAACGACGTTGGGTCGAACTCCTTAACGACTATGACTGCGAGATTCGTTACCATCCCGGCAAAGAGAATGTTGTAGCCGACGCTTTGAGTCGAAAGGATCATGTCATGCTTCAATGTGTCCGCATTCAAACCGACATTCAAAACCGCATCTTAGAAGCTCAACATGTCTCAGTCACCGAGGGTAACATGTATGAGGAAATGTCGTGTGGTGTTGAACATCAACTTGAATCAAAAACCAATGGCTTACTTTATTACTTGAACCGTATTTGGGTCCCGATCGCGATGATCTCCGTACATTCCTTATGAACGAGGCTCACAAGACTCGTTATTCTATTCATCCTGGTGCGGATAAATGTACCAAGATCTTCGCCAACAATATTGGTGGCCCGGTATGAAGAAAGACATCGCTCTCTATGTTGCCAAATGTCTAACGTGTTCCAAAGTCAAAGCCGAACACCAACGTCCTTCCGGATTACTTGAACAACCAAAAATTCTCATGTGGAAATGGGAGAACTTAGCCATGGATTTTATTACCAAACTCCCTCGCACCTCGAGTGGTTATGATAGCATTTGGGTGATCATTGATCGTCTCACCAAATCTGCTCATTTCTTGCCAATCCGTGAAGACTATAGGGTTGAGAAACTAGCCCGAATTTACATTGATGAAATTGTGAGCCGTCACGGTGTTCCCTTAAACATAATCTCCGATAGAGATGCCCGGTTCACCTCTCGCTTTTGGCAATCTCTCCAAACTGCACTTGGTACACGATTGGATTTGAGCACGGCCTACCATCCTCAAACTGATGGTCAGACCGAGCGAACAATCCAAACTCTTGAGGATATGCTTAGAGCTTGTGTAATTGATTTCGGTGGCAATTGGGATTCACATTTACCCCTCATCGAGTTCTCTTACAACAATAGCTACCACACAAGTATCAACATGGCTCCATTTGAAGCTCTCTATGGTCGCAGGTGTCGTTCTCCTATCTGTTGGAACGAGATTGGTGAAGCACAAATCACCGGTCTCGAGCTAATTCAAGAAACATCCAACAAGATTATTTAAATCCGTGACAACATTCGAACAGCAAGAAGTCGGCAAAAGAGTTATGCCGACAAACGACGAAAACCCTTGGATTTCCAAGTCGGTGACCTGGTTCTTCTTAAGGTGTCCCCGTGGAAGGGTGTGATTCGTTTTGGAAAGAAAGGCAAGTTAGCCCCTCGCTATGTTGGTCCATTCAAGATCCTTGAAACGATTGGGAAAGTGGCTTACAAACTCAAGTTACCTCCATCTCTTGGCAATGTGCATCCTACATTTCATGTATCTAATCTGAAGAAATGTCACGCTGATGAGAATCTCCATATACCACTTGATGACGTGCGCATTGATGAAACGATGCACTTCGTTGAGAAACCGGTAGAAATTATGGATCATTAAATCAAGCAACTCAAGCGAAGTCGTATTCCTATTGTCAAAGTTCGTTGGGAGTCTAAGCGTGGTCCCGAGTTCACTTGGGAACGAGAGGACCAAATGAAACTCAAGTACCCCCATCTTTTTACTGATGCCGTAGCTTCCTCTAACTAAATTTCGGGATGAAATTCCCTCAACATGGGGAGACTGTAACATTTCTGTTTTCTAGTATCCGTATTTCAATTCAATGTAATGTATTTCAAACTAAATTCTAGTGCACTGTTTTGTTCTATTCGTACCATCAATTAAATACTATACTTCAATGCAAAACCACAAATTTTACTCGGTTATATCCTATTAAAACACTACATAAGTATCTATTCATACCAATGCGTCAAAAGACTAAAGTTACAAGGTCTGATGTTGAAAATTTACAAGAAACCCTAATAGGCACGGTCGCGCCTCGTTCTGGCACGGTCGCGCCAAGTGCTATGGCACGGTCGCGCGCCTTGCTTCGGAACGGTCGCGCCCGGTGCCTTGGCATGGTCGCGCCTCATATTGGCACGGTCGCGCCTCTCATCAGTTGAAACGTAAATACAGACTTTAATCACAGAGACGTTCGATTTCATAACCGTTTGACACGTTTTTACCATTAACAAACTCAATTAAAACTTTTAATCATAACAATCACAACAAATAAACAAAATCCCATCGATTCAACTCATAACCACCCAATTCTCTCACAAGACCGTCGAATTTACCATTCTGATTATGATTCTCCTAAACTAACATTCTATCAATCCTCTCTGAAGCTCCCGAGAACACCGAGTCAATCGGAATTGTAGAAGAGGGCGTCGGAAACCGAACCCGTCGTCGCCGAAATTTCTCTCTACCGAACACTGCCAATTCGTCGTCCTTCTGGGTAATTGAAACCTTTCACACTTACGTTTTAGTCTACTAATCAAAAGCCCTAATCTAATTTGGGCTTACAATATGGGAATCATCACGAACCAGAGTCTAGTTTTCGTTCAAAATAGATTTAATCGAATCAAATCTTAGACACGCTTTAAATACAGTTAATCTCTACAAAAAGATTTGTGATGATCTAATGGGTGAAAGCCCCATGAATTCCAAAATTTTCAATATAAGAATTAGTCAAATTGAATCTGTTTTGGAACAGACACGGTCGCGCTAATCATATAGCACGGTCGCGCCAAATACTAGCGCGGTCGTGCCTCACACACTCCGACCCAGTCATGCCTTTGACTAGACTTGGTCATGCCCCAAAACCCTAGACACGGTCGTGCCTAGTCCAAGACACGATCGTGCCTAGAGAACAACCCAATTGTGCATTCAGTTTGATCAACACGGTCGCGCTCTGACTAGCATGGTCGCGCCCGTGGTTCGAGCACGATCGTGCCCTTCCCAGGCACGGTCGTGTGTGAGTTAAATTTTTGGCAGAATTATAATTTTATATATTTTTCAAATAATAAATATTCTGAATAAATTGCAAAATAAAAATAGTTGATTTTTATAAAAATGCATTTAGTCCTATTTAGAAAGATTAAATATTTAGTCTTGGAATAAATAGAAAATTATTTATTTAAAATTTAATTTATATTTATTGTTAAACCTTAAAAAGTATTTTAATGCTTATGTTTCATATATTATAATTAAATAAATAAAGAAATGATTATTTATTTAATTTATCTTTAAACAAAAACAATTAATTATTTATACTAAATTATAACTAATACTTACAATATTTTCATAAACAATAATCATTTACATTACTTATTTAATTATTCAAACTCAAATGTTAATCAAAATACTCTAAAAATATTCTTTCAAACTTTATATTTTATTCAATACTTTCAATTACAAATCAATGACTTTTTACACAAGTCCAAATGCAACTTTAGACTTAAACTTTTGTGCACACTATTAATACCATATACATTACACTTTAGGTTAACTTGTGCATTTCAAGGATCTTTATTCTATCTAGTATCTTTGTTAGATACGCCTTCAAACCAAGTGAGTATTTCATAGCCCCTTTTACTCTTTTACATTTTGGGGGTGAAAGATGAACTCTATCAAATTACATGTTTACATTTACATAAACAACACAAATACAAATCATATTTACATTCATGTGTGCAATTTGAGCTTTATGCCCGAGTTCTAGTTGTGCTAACTTTTGTATGCGATTATGTGCAATCATTAACTATTCAAGCCGACGGTTTTCAATGATAGATCTATTGAGTCTGACAAACCCACCCAGATTGGGGTGATTGATACCGACAACACAATTTTGCATGCTAGTTACAAAGGTTTGATTGTACTTGGTTACACAATAGCTGCTCCCCATAAATGCCTTATTTATCATGTTATGTAAGGATTTGTTTTACAACTATATGCTATCTATACACAAACCTGTGTTATACTCACCAACTTTTAGTTGACTTTATTTTATTCATGTTTCAGGTACTAATGTGTGAGTTTGATCAAGATGTGCTACACTTAGGCATTGGACTTAGCTAATTTTAAAAAAAATAAGTCTATGTTTTGAAATATTGTTTCTGTCTTGGATTTGGTTTTGTTTGAATGATTGTAATGGAATTTGGAGTTTAATATATTTCAATTTAGTCAACCTTGTGCTTATGAACAGTCTACATGTCCCGTCCCGATGATTCCGCCATCGGTCGGGGTGTGACAGCTGCTTTGGGTCTTTTGGAAAGAGAATCATCTTTTTTAGGTATTCAAACCTGAATATGTAGGCTACGAGTATCCGGGATACTTCTTTAATAGGGGATGAATACTGAAACAACTTGAACCCAAGGATTTGCTATTTTGGATCTTTGCAAAGGAATAAAAGAATAAAATCCTAGAGTTGGCTAGTTGTGCTTTTTGAGGATTTGAGTGAAGTGATGATGAAGCTGGTCATAGTTTACAGAGAAATGAGGGGGATAAAATCTAGTATTCATGAGACATTAAAGAGGTGGTGGAAAAGCCGTTGGTAGTTCCCATATATATACCTCTTTGACGTAACATGGATCTCAACTATGATTTCTCGTGTAAACTATATTTTTCGTGCTCATTGGTCAAGCCTGTGTTCAAGATTTGATGTGATTCAATTATGATGGGATTTCTCATTTGGGATCTTGGCGGAATCCAGATAGAGAACCTAGGTATGGAACTTAATCGCGGTGAACGTATACAGATTAGGAGGTGTAAACCAGGAATGAAGATCTAATTGAAGAATGTTGGACTTTGGATATAAGGTGATCACTGCTGAGCATGATTTTGTGTTTGATTCTATCAAGTGTTTTCACGATGAAGCTGGATATTCGTTGGATTATTAGTTGAAGATGAAACCTTTTATCATTTGCCGATGGGATAGGAAACATACCCTTGTTTCTAGTCTAGTCAGATGGAGCTTAAACTGAAAGGGGAAATTGGAAATGAACATCTTCGGGAACTTGGTTGACTTGTGAAGATACAAGATAGAGTTAGACACATCTGGTTGAAGACATAAGTTGGTTCTTTTTGAAGCACTTGGTTTGGTCTATAATGAAAGCTACAGTTATAGGGAGTCGGGTTTGTCATCACTCGGAAACTGAAGACTGAAGTTTGAAGATTTGAAGATCTGAAGTGGAATGCCAGAAGATCAAGTCTCGCCAGAAGACACGTGATGTCATTAGTTTAGAAGGAGTCTGTTAGGACATTCTTTGTAAACTGATGTATATCAGTGTTAGAGATAGATAGAATTTGATGCTATAGTTAAGAGGGAGTTCGTAGAAACATGTTTTGTAACTATAGATTAAATTCTATGTATCGGTGTACGTGGCTAGTACGCAGGAGGGTGTTCCTGAGTACTTAGCCTGCACACCAGTTTGGTCCTGCGTACTTAGTAAGTACGCAAGGCTTTTGCCTTGCGTACTTGTCAAGTACGCATGACCAAACCATGCGTACTTAGTAAGTACATAAGGCTTTTGCCTTGCGTACTTGTCAAGTACGCAGCTAATGTTCCTTCCCCTATAAATAGAAGACTTGTCTTCATTTGTATGTGGAACTCGGGAACTAGGTTGAGAGGTGTCCGGGTCGGGAAGAGCTCTCCCGACCCCTGGACCGTGACCTTAGATGAGAGATGTGTGCTCCTTCGGTATCTAGTCTGTAATACGGGATGACTTCTATGTTATGGATTACGTATCGTTTCATTCTCTTGTTTGTTGTTCATGTATTCTCTGTCTCGTTTTCTTAGTTCCCACACAAATCACAGAACTGGTCTGTGTATCTCCGCTGCGCGACGAGGCTTCCGGGACCTACAATGTTCTTAATCACCAACGTTTTCAAATCGCTCCACAGCATTGCGTCAACCGTCTAGTCCCCTTAGCTTGACGTACACCTTCCCACCAATGGGATGCTTCCTCTCTCAAGGAGTTAGCATGAAATTTCACAACTTGTTTTGCTCGACACTCGCTCAGACGTATGGCGGCTTCCAAACGTATCACCTAGTCAAAAGTAGCCACTGCGTCCTTCTTCCCAGTCAGGACCGGTGGGTCACATGCCTTAAAGGACTTATAGTCGCAACCAAGGTTAAGCAGTGTGTTGATTGCCTCAGTGTTTGGGGTACCAACCACCGTGTTAGACCCACCCGTCTCACTAGCCTTCTTTAACGCTTATGCCAACAGTCCTGGAAGAGAAACCTTCATCAACTCAGTGAACTCGCGTGGCAGAGCCGCTCTCACTTCCAGTTCAAAAGTGAATTGTTGTTCTCCGACATGAGTCGGCTCAGTCCAGTGCACACTAATTTCTGGCTCAGTGTGAACACTTCCTTCTCACTGTACTCTTGGCGTGCAGGGGTCCTGCCGCAACCACCGTTACGACCACCGGTATGGCCCCCACCACGCCTTCCGTTTCCTCTCCTTGCCATTTTGTTCTATAAGACAAGGAATCCAATGTCATCACGCTAGTTAACAATTAGAATTCAACAAGCACTGTAAGATGTTATTATACACTGGCCATCTATAATTAACCATTACACTACATTTCGATTTCTATTTGACCACCTTTGTGATTCCATCAGAACACAAGTCCTTACCTAACCCTTAGGCATACTATATATGTAAATATATACTACCTTCATACCTGATGCTGTGGCTCGAGTTACCCGTACTGGCATCCGCTTTCGGTCCCATTCGCAGTTTAAGTTCAGACATTGGGAGAGTCTGAATCTCTCGTTGGATTTACTCATTCACAAACAGTTATTAGTACATCGTAACGGGTCCCATTCGCAGTTTAACTATTGCACTGATACCAACTTGTAAGACCCCAAACCCGGGAGGCCTCACTTGTTGGATTTACTCATTCACAAACAGTTATTAAACTTGAATATCAAATAACGCATCGGAAAATTTCATTCAAACATAATGTCAACATTGTTTAAACATGCGAAAGCGTAAACATTGACTTACACATAAATACATCGTAACTAAATCATAACAGGATGCAAGTCTTCATGATCACCCGGGTAACTCATCTCGCTAGCCAAGCACCCACGTCCATCCTCATAACCTGCCTTAACCTGAATGTGCATACTAAAAGTCAGCTACGCTGGTGAGTTCAAGTTTTCATTCGATTTAAGAAATGGTTCATCATTCGATAATTCATTAGGGTTTAACATCATGTATAAGAAAACAAGGCCTTTCGTTCATCATTAAAAAAATTTAAGCATTTTATCATCACCATAAACATCGTTAAACGGATCGTTCATTTAAAACATTTAACATTCATTTAAGTCATAAATTATTATCCAAATCCGTGCTACCATTCGTTCCGTCATCTAGTATTGTATTGCCCCTAAGGCTTAACTGCACGAAGACCGATAATACAGTACATTCTGTCAATTCCCTATTGTGTTGCCCCTAAGGCTTAACTTCATGAAGACCGACAATACAATACATTCCGTCAATTCCCTTTTGTATTGCCCCCAAGGCTTAACTGCACGAGGATCGACAATACTCATTTAGTTGCCCCAATGGCTCCCATGTCCATAAACCGACAACTTCCATCGACGGCTATGGCTCACGGCTATAACACCGTCGGATCATAATTTAACCTTAAGAGGGTCACGTTAACCCCTGAGTAACCGTCGTTACTCCTTTACCATTTCTACAACATCATAACCATTGACAGGCCATAAAGATACTGCCCATGTTGTTCTTATGGCAACTATGGCTCGCTGTCCATAATATACCACAAGGCTGGGAATCACATTCCTAGACTTCATTCATCAACTCCATTCATTCGACAGATTAGATTTGTTTTGACTTCTTTAAAACCTTTGCCCTTTCGTTTCTTTTCATAAAACCTTTCATTCATTTTCAAAACCCTTTACCTTTAGTTTAAACCATTTCTTTATAAACATTTCGTTCAGAAACAGTCCATTCATAAAACTTTCTTTTCATAAACCGTTCATTCCAAATCATTTCATTTCGTAAACATAGTTTCATAAGCATTATTTCGTAAACATCGTTTCGTATGTATGCACACCAGCCCAAAAACATTATTTAAAACATTTAAAAGAGGGCTTCTAGAACTCACCTGATAAGCTAATCTGGTTTTTCCTAAACAAAGGTCCCACAACGTCACTTCCGATCGGAATAGATTAGTTAAATACACATCAGACCAAATCCTGACTCTAACGGTTTAACCTTCTAAACATACTGACTTTACTTAAACAGCCTGATACCTGCGCACTTAGCAAGTGCGCAGGGCCTTGTTCTTGCGTACTTAATAAGTGCGCAAACTTTACTTCATGCGTACTTGATAAGTACGCAGGATCTGCTTCACCGCAAAAAAACCATAACTTTCGCATTCGGGTCTGATCACGTCAAGATCCCGAACTTGTTTACATTCAAAACGTTTGCTTTTCATTAAGGAACTCAAATCTATGTTTTTATTCCAGTTTCATCCGTAAAAACGTCACATTTTTGTCCAAAAGACGAAAAACCAAAAAACGAACAAAAACTCAGATCTAGGTTGGATTGTTACCTGTATCGAGCTTCTGATTCGGAGGTTCTTCTCACGAACTATGCAGCAACACTTTGCTGAAATCTCGGGTCGATCCACCAACTTTCTCTCTCTACGGTTTCTCTCTCTAGATGTTGCAAATGATAGAAAGGGTGGTGACTTAGGCTATTTATAGGGAGGCTCCCCTATGTTCGCCCCTTCTAGCCCGCCGGCCCATCCGGCCCGGCCCGTCATGCCTCGTTCGTTTATTCCGTTATTATAACTGTCGTTTTTTTTTGGATGTTACATTTAGTAATGTAAATATTGTATCATATTAACACTTATTTTTGACACCTAATTTCGTTTTATAAATAAGAATTTATAAAACATCTTTTTTTTTAAACTCTATTCACATTTTCGATCACTCCCAAAATCCTATAGTCCCAAATCGTTCCGTTCTTATCGTTCATATATGTTAAATAACATATCTTATTTAATTTAGGGTATCCTTGAATCTCATTACTTCAAGTTACAATTCCGCGACTATTAAATGTGAGTTTTACATAGCCCCTTTTACATTTTTGCACATTTTGGGGTGGAACATGATTGTTCAATGAAAACTATTAACATTTACAAACATACAATTCTTCAATATGATCATATGTGTTATTTATGCTTTATGCTTGAATGCTATTAGTTAAGATGTCACACCCCGCCAAGGCGGAAACACGAGGCGTAACATTCACTGGTTTCCAAATCATATGATTACCGCAAACACATACATAATCAAATTTAAAGTTTTACATCCCAAAATAACTATTTGAGTTTACAAAAGATTAAGATTTCACAAATATGACTCATATAATGAGTTATACAAGAGAAATCCTCCAAAACCGGTATCCATCATGCATGCATGTAACCTACACTGCTAACCATTGCGACCACGTTTAATTTCCTGAAAAACATACTTAAAAAGTGTCAACACGAGGTTGGTGAGTTCACAGGTTTTGATCAACTATTCTTGTAGTTCCAACGTTTACAAACGTTCAATTGAATAAGTTTTTCCGATCAAACGATATATATATATATATATAACTAATGAATTGAACATTTCCTGACCAATTGACCCCATTTGTAAGCTTGCAAGGAATACAAATAATATGTAATGCACGAGACCATAACCAAACCATGACAAATGAACGCCCCTCCCTCGCTAAACCACTAGAATAAGACAATATGCGGTCATTCAACCATGTAGACCACTGGCTAGCGCGACTAACCATGACCGGGGGCGTCACCCCCAATAGTACTATCTATAGAATCCCAGGCTAAGACCATAGATAATGGTTACAAAGTGTGTTTGTTTCAGGGGACTTTACGAGCTCTATAATTGTTCCCTCAATGCACACATAACGGTCTTGTCTTTGTTCATTCATTTATATATAAAAATAGTTACAAGTATGTTTCCTCACCAAAACATTTCAAAACTTAGAAAAAGGAGACAGTGAAACTCACCTCGTCAGTAGTGTACGCTAGCAAATATTTGTATAACTGTAGGCCCCGCCTATCCGTATCCTAATTACACAAGGATACATATATGTTAAGACTACCCGTCTTAAACACAAGTTGTTCACCCGACTTAACAAATCCCGTTATGTACGTCTTTGTTTAATAAAACAATTTTTTTATGTGACGACTCGTTGGTGATTATTATTCTAGTCTAGACGCTTATATATTTTCCGAGAAAATATTAGGTTTCCAAATTGGTGACTTGTTAGGTGTACCAAAAATAAATATTTTTTTTTTCCGATAACTCACAATATATTTATATTATGATCACGTATAAACATATAATTATTTCTTACAAATAATTATATAAAATCACAAATATCGTTCAAGTATGTTCTACACATGTCAATTTTCCTACGTGCACATAAACTATGTTAACACGTCCGCATGCAAATACTTGTTCCGAACGACATTTATTAACTTGTTTTTATTCAACATGCACTTAAATATGTTTCATGATAACATACGATCATTTATTTTAAACCGAACGTCTTTAGATTTCATGTACTGATGTCCACCTTTTATGTTATAATCTATAAACAGTTATAAACATATATACGATTTCAATTATTTAGTCGTTTCATAACTTATTCCGAGTTAACACTTTTTCCATCATTCACACATATATATATTTACATGCATATGTTTAACAACTTTCCAAGTTCTACCATTTATGTTCAGACACATATATCTATATGTGTCGGTTTCTAAATATGCATACAAACACTTATTTAACAACTATGATCATGCATATTTATACTTATTTTGATCTCTTTATATGAATACCTTTTCATACTTAACAATCTTTCAAAATCACCAAAATTTAAACACATATATAAATATATATGTTTCATACAATTTTATATATATATATATACACCTATATTTTACTTTTTCATCAAGTATTAATTTAGACTATAACCAATCTATAATTTATTAACATAATCATCCAAACATCAAGAACACATCCATGTATATATATATATATATATACTAAATTAAAATTCTTATGCATGTATCCACATATTTGATCATTAATAAAATCAAATATGTATATATGCATACATATCTCGGCCTTTATATATATATATATATATATATATATATATATATGCATATTTTAGTTTTTCTTGTCTTGAATCTCTATATCATATGAATCAACATCAACTTGACATAACGGTCAAAACAGCTAATTAAGCATATAATCTCATTATTTTTGGCCCATATATGTATATTTATATAAAACATAGTTTTTAAACTTAATAAAGTTAAGCTTTTATAAAAAAACTTATTAACTCTTTAGATTTATTTGATTTTTGTGGTGAACAACATGTTTTGATCTAAAAGTAAAGACAAAGATGAAATGTGGTGTCAGTTTCATACCGCTAGACAAACTAGGTGGAGTTTTATGAGTAGGAATTGAGAATAACTTGATATCCTAGCAAAAATCGACTCTTGAATCTTCAAGAACTCCTTGGATCTTCAAATCTCTAGCTAACTTTCTCTATCTTTGGTCTTGGACTGAAAGATGAAAATGTGTGCATATGTGTGTGTTTGTATATATATATATATAGAAAGAGGGTGAATGGATGAGTGTGAATCTCCTCAATCATCATTACAAATCCTAGTACTCGAGTGTTGATTTGACAGCTTAAGGACTTGATTAGGCAAGACTCTTACAACATCATCATTACAAATCCTAGTACTCGAGTTTTGATTTGACAACTCAAGGACTTTATTAGTCAAAACTCTTACAACATCATCATTACAAATCCTAGTACTCGAGTGTTGATTTAACAACTCAAGGACTTGATTAGACAAGACTCTTACAACATCATCATTACAAATACTAGTACTCGAGTGTTGATTTGAAAACTTAAGGACTTGATTTGACAAGACTCTTACAACATCATCATGACGATTTGATAGCTTTCCAAGTGGGTTGCCCCACTTGGACTATTTCGGCCGAAACTAGGGGGTAGGGTAGGGGGAGTTGGGTGTTGTCACTTCACTTGTAATCATTCCAACGATTAGGTAGACAGTATTTAAGTAGTGTATACCCGGTAGGTGATCCTGTGATCTATACCCGGTGTATAAACTTTTAGGATTAAAAACTTGTATATATTGTGTACCTTAATTAGTTTTAATAGCCTACTAGTTAAACCCGACCTAGTTATTACTTTAACTAATACATATACGTTTTCACATAAAAATAACTTAATGTCGTGTAATAAACATTTAGACGTCATCTTTTAAGAGTTTAGTCACCAATATTTAAGTTTTTACATTATAAAGCGTCCCTAGACTTTATTTAAATAAAATCTTGTTAATCACCTCATTGTTTATTTCCTAGTAATTCTTAAAATTACTAAAACAATATGTGTGTTCCTTTGCTAGCCTCCTTGACAAAACTATGTCAAAATAATAAACCAGGAAATATAAAATATGAACGTGCAATTATGGATATGGATATTGACCTGAAATGTCGGGTGTCACATTCTCCCCATGTTAAAGAGAATTTCGTCCTGAAATTCAGTTGATGTCATCTTGACTTGGAGTGTTCATGAACAAGGACGGGTACTTGGATTTCATTTGATCTTCTCGTTCCCATGTATACTCAGGGCCACGCATTGAATTCCAACGTACCTTAACCAATTTAACATGGCTACGCCTTTTTTCTGAACCTTCCAATCTGTGACTTCAATGGAACGAAGTGCAATTTGTCGTCTATGTGGATCTCATCAGCCGGTATAATTAATGTCTCGTCTGATAAGCACTTCTTGAGATTCGACACATGAAACGTATCATGAACATTGCTTAGTTCTTGTGGCAACTTGAGCTTGTATGCTACAGGGCCAACCCTAGCCAATATTTCAAATGGTCCAATGTACCTAGAGTTAAGCTTGCCACGGTTGCTAAACCTTGCAACCCCTTTCCAAGGTGAGACCTTCAACATGACCAGGTCCCCAACTTGGAATTCTAATGGTCTACGTCTGTTATCCACGTAACTCTTTTGTCTGTTACGGGCGGCCTTCAGACGATCCTTGATTTTGAATATCTTGTCAGTGGTCTCCTGAATAACCTCAGGACCAGTTAAATGTTTGTTGCCAACCTTCGCCCAACATAGCGGTGAACGGCACTTTTGACCAAACAAAGCATCAAACGGAGAGGATTTGATGCTGGTATGGTAACTGTTATTATACGAAAACTCAGCCAACGGCAAATGAGTGTCCCAATTTCCTTCGAAATTGATTGCACACGCACGGAGCATATCGTCTAAGGTTTGAATGGTCCTTTCACTTTGACCATCTGTTTGTGGGTGATATGCCGTACTCATGTCAAGTCGTGTGCCCAAGGCTTCTTGTAATGATTGCCAGATTCTAGACACGAATTTGTTGTCTCTATCAGAGATAATTTAAATTGGCACTCCATGACGAGCCACAATTTCCTTGATATAAAGCCATGCATGTTTCTCAGTTTTATCCGTTTCCTTGATAGGTAGAAAATGAGCTGATTTCGTCAAACGATCGACGATTACCCATATAGTATCATACCCACTCGACGTCCTGGGTAACATTGTAATGAAATCCATGGAAATTTGTTCCCATTTCCATTGGGGTATCCCGAGTTGTTGTAACAATCCCGACGGTTTCTGATGTTCTGCCTTTACCTTTGAACATGTCAGACACTTGCCAACATAGATAGAAATTTCCCTTTTCATGTTTGGCCACCAATAGAGTTCCTTCAGATCCTTATACATCTTATCCGAACCTGGGTGAATGGAGTACCTGGACTTGTGGGTTTCGTCCATGACCAACTCCCGTAAGTTACCAAAACATGGCACCCAAATTCTATTCATGAAGTATAAAGTATCATCTGATTTTGGCTCTAACTGTCTGATCACTCCTCGTAAAGCTTCATTCTAAATGTTCTTTTCTTTAAGTGCCTTTTGTTGTGCCATCCGGATTTGAGTCGTGAGACTCGTATGAATTGTCAATCCTAGGGCACGGACACGAAGAGTTTTAACTCGTTCCCTACGACTCAAGGCGTTTACTACGACATTCGCCTTACCAGGGTGGTACTTGATATCGCAGTCGTAATCATTTAGTAGTTCTACCCAACGACGTTGTCTCATGTTGAGTTCTTTCTGATTAAAGATGTGCTGGAGATTCTTATGCTCTGTAAAGATAGTACATTTTGTACTATATAAGTAATGTCTCCAAATCTTGAGTGCAAACACGACAACACCCAATTCCAAGTCGTGAGTCGTATAATTTTTCTCATGGACTTTCAGTTGTCTGGATTCATATGCTATGACTTTTCTCTCTGCATAAGTACACATCCCAGACCTTGGTGTGATGCATCGCAGTACATGACAAAATTGTCGGTTCCCTCGGGAAGGGATATGATTGGTGCACTGCAAAGCTTCTGCTTCAGCAACTGAAAAGTTGATTCTTGCTTATTAGTCCAATCAAAATTTTTTTCCTTCTGGGTTAACGTGGTCAAAGGCAGGGCTATTTTTAAAATATTCTCAATGAATCGCCTGTAGTAGCCTGCCAAACCCAGAAATTGATGCACCCCAGTCGGATTTCTTGGTGCTTCCCAGTTTTTGATAGCTTCAATCTTGGACGAATCCACGTGGATACCATTTTTATTGATGACATGTCCAAGAAATTGAACCTCTCAGATCCAAAACTCACACTTAGAGAATTTGGCATATAGCTTCTCATTTCTGAGTAGTTCCAAGATCAATTTCAAATGACGTTCATGTTCCTCCTTGGTTCGTGAATATATCAATATGTCATCGATAAACACAATCACGAATTTATCCAAGTATGGCTTGCACACGTGGTTCATGAGATCCATGAAAACTACCAATGCATTAGTCAAATCAAATGGCATAACCAGAAACTCGTAGTGACCATAACGAGTCCTAAAAGTCGTCTTTGGTACATCTTCCTCCTGGATTCTAAGTTGATGGTACCCTGATTGTAGATCAATCTTAGAATAGAAGCTGGAACCTTGAAGTTGGTCGAATATATCATCTATTCGAGGAATAGGATACCGGTTTTTAATTGTCAGTTTGTTCAACTCCCGGTAATCAATACACATTCTAAAGGTTCCTTCTTTTTTCTTTATAAACAAGACTGGAGCTCCCCAGGGTGAGAAACTCGGTCTTATGAAGCCTTTATCAAGTAACTCTTGCAGTTGACTTGATAATTCTTGCATCTCAGACGGTGCTAGACGGTACGGAGATCGCGTAATAGGTGCGGCTCCTGGTACTAGGTCGATCCGGAACTCGACTTGTCTTGGTGGCGGTAAGCCAGGTAAGTCTTCGGGAAATACTTCGGGGTAATCCCTAACGATCGGTATGTCTTCAAGTCGACGTTCCTCGGGTTTCATCTCGACGACATGGGCCAGGAATGTGCAATAACCCTTATGTAGATACTTATGAGCTTTCATGTAGTTTATCATCTTCATCATCGTTCTACACATTTCACCTTGAATTGAAAGAATTTCGCCACTTGGTAGTGGGAAACGTACAATCTTTTCGAAGCATACGATATTGGCATGATTCTTTGATAACCAATCCATGCCAATAACAATGTCAAAACTCCCTAGAGCGACAGATAGAAGGTCTATAGTAAATGTATAGTTTTCTAGACATAAAGTACAACCCTTAATGACCTATACGGTTTCTATTAATTTCCCATTTGCTAATTCAATTGTATAACAATGTTCTAGTTTGTTGGCCTTAATACCGAGTGAAGATTTAAAATCATTTGACATAAAGCTCATATCAGCACCCGAATCAAAAAGTACAGAGGCATAGTGATTATTTATCGGGAACGTACCAGTGACAATGTTTGGGTCTTGGTGTGCGTCCCCAGCAGCCATCACAAATGCCCTCCTCGGTGCTTGAGCGTTGTTCTTATTCTTCCACTTGGGACAGTCCTTCTTGAAGTGCTTCAGGTCACCACACGTGAAACATCCTGGTTTGGCTGTACCCGTGCGGTTGGTGTTAGTTCGACAACTCTGTGTGGTGTGACCAAACTTGTCACACTTTCCACACTTGATGCACCCACCAGCATGATGATATCCGCACTTTTTACACCTCGGTAGGCCCCTTTCATACTCTTTCCTTTCCACGGTGTTGGCCGCAAAGGCCTTCACAGTTTCTTGTTTCTTAAACCCTTGCTTCCCATACTTGTTACTTGAATTTCCCGTCCACTTCCTTTTCTCTCCAGATATACCTTCCTCATTCTCCTTCTTCCCAAACAATCCATTACGTACAACATCATCTCTAAGTTTGAATGCTAAGATTATAGCGCTCTTGGCGTCCATTGGATTAGATGAAGTTACCATGCTGCTAATTAGAGGCGCAAGGCCCCACAAATATCTTTCCACACGCTTATGTTCTGGCGTGACCATGTGGGGTACCAAAATTGCTAATTCATTGAAACGATCGGTGTACCCAGCCATGTCACTCCTACCATCTTTAGATTCCACATCTCATCCTCAATCTTTTGTAATTAGTTTTGAGGACAGTATTCCTCGATCATCATGTTTTTCAGATCTTCCCAAGACAATTGATACGTTGTCTGCCTTCCCAAAGTTTTCACCTGGGTATTCCACCAGGTCAATGCCTTATCAGTGAGCGTACAAGTAGAATACTTCACCATGCAGTCAGTGGTGCACTCACTGATGTCAATCACCGATTCCATCTTTTCTATCCACCTCATTAGGCCTACATCACCCTCGGTGCCATTAAAAGCTGCGAGGGTTACATGATAGGAAGGCCTTGTAGGTGCACTTCCTTGTAAGTTCACAAGTCATTTATTTTAATAACGTCATTAATTTGGAACATGACTATGTGTATGGACGTGTTTACTCGTTCTTTACCTCCATAACCTCTAGTCGTGCCGCTACTTCCTGCACCTCCTCTGCCGGTACCGCTGTCGTTCCCTCCGCCACTATTTAGATTGGCTTCATACTGTTCTATAGCGGTAGATACCCGTTGTGATATGAGTTGCTCCACATTTGGGGAAATCGTCTCGTTGTTGTCGCAAGTGGTGTCATGAGGCGTCCTTCGCTTAGGTGCCATTGTGTTCTTTCTAACATAAGATTTAGAAAGAAACAACATTATATAATAATAATGATATAGTATGACATAAGGATACAACAACATCAAACGTAGACAACCATCATCACAACATATATTACACATACATAGTACATTGTTCCAAAAGACAAGGATACAAAATAGATGGGTTCATATGACCACATCAGTACCAAAGTTTCAAACTACATAGTGAATTAAGGGCACAACCCGCCCGTAATAGGTCTACAGAAAGAAGTGGGAGTACAACCCAATCAATATGGCAAGTCCAGCCATGATAGCACTAGCCCTGGCTACCATCTCTGTAGCCAAAGTCCTCTCCTCCAGTGCCTCCACACTGTCTCGAACCATAGTAATCAACTTCCAGTCCATATCGGCCGTCATCTCTAAGTAATCGGTAGTACCCTGCAGGTCTCTGGTGTTATCCTCCAGTGTCTCCACTCAGGATCCGAGTCCTCGCTGCAGCCGAGTAGATGCATCTCCATGTGCCCGAAAATCGTCTAAGAGGTCATCAAGACGCTCCTCGTGTGTGTGTACACGGGCTACAAAAGTAGGAACGGTGAGCCCCATGTCCTCCATAGTGTGGGGCAGCTGTGATGGGGAGTTTGAAGACTCCCTGAGCTCAAATGTGGAAGGGATGCCTCCATCTCTCTCCAGCGTGCAAGAGTACGGGGCATCCAGCTGGTGGTAGGGTGATGGCAAGGCACAGTCGGGGCGGCTCCTCTCCAGTCTCCCGGTCCTAGGGGTCACGTGCAACCAGGGTTCTCTTGTGGGGCAGTCGTGTCCTCTTCCAGGCACTCTTGACCATGATCGGTCCGTCGATCTTCTCGCGGTAGCAGATAGGTGGCTCTCCAAGAGCTACTTCGGGTGGTGTGGAGCTGCGGATCTGAACCCGATACCGGGGGTGTGTGGTGGGAGCCTCCTCCCCAGCAGGTGGGTGGTGCTCTGACAACTCGCCCTCAGAGTCAGAAGTGGGGATGTGACCATCGTATGACGACATGATGTAACTACCATATCTATATGACATGATAAATGGTTATGCAATGCTTATGCAATGAAAACGTATTTGTGAGTCATTTAAATTATAGACTACGTCCAGTTTTAGACTCATAGTTCGCTATAATCAATGGCTCTGATACCAAGTTCTGTCACACCCCGCCAAGGCGGAAACGCGAGGCGTCACATTCACTGGTTTCCAAAGCATATGATTACCGTAAACACATACATAATGATTGGATATATAATCAAATTTAAAGTTTTACATCCCAAAATCTCTATTTGAGTTTACAAAAGATTAAGATTTCGCAAATATGACTCATATAATGAGTTAAACAAGGGAAATCCTCCAAAAGCCGTATCCATCATGCATGCATGTAACCTACACTGCTAACCATTGCAACCACGTTCAATTTCCTGAAAAACATACTTAAAAAGTGTCAACACGAGGTTGGTGAGTTCATAGGTTTTGATCAACTATTCTTGTAGTTCCAACGTTTAAAAACATTCAATTGAATAAGTTTTTCCGATCAAACAGTATATATATAAGCAATGAATTGAACATTTCCTGACCAATTGACCCCATTTGTAAGCTTGCAAGGAATACATATAATATGTAAAGCACGAGACCGTAACCAAACCATGATAAATGAATGCCCGTCCCTCGCTAAACTACTAGAATAAGACAATATGCGGTCATTCAGCCATGTGGACCCTGTCTAGCGCGACTAACCATGACCGGGGCCGTCACCCCCAATAGTACTATCCATAGAATCCCAGGCTAAGACCATAGCTAATTGTTATAAAGTGTGTTTGTTTCAGGGGACTTTACGAGCTCTATAATTGTTCCCACAATGCACACATAACGGTCTTGTCTTTGTTCATTCATTTATATATAAAAATAGTTACAAGTATGTTTCCTCCCCAAAACATTTCAAAACTTAGAAAAAGGGGACAGTGAAACTCACCTCGTCAGTAGTGTATGCTAGCAAATATTTGTATAACTGTAGGCCCCGCCTATCCGTATCCTAATTACACATGGATACCTATATATTAAGACTACCCGTTTTAAACACAAGTTGTTCACCCGACTCAACGAATCCCGTTAAGTACGTCTTTGTTTAATAAAATAATGTTTTCATGTGACGACTCGTTGGTGATTATTATTCTAGTGTAGACGCTTATATATTTTCCGAGAAATTATTAGGTTTCCAAATTGGTGACTTGTTAGGTGTACCAAAAATAAATATTATTTTTTTCCGATAACTCACAATATATTTATATTATGATCACGTATGAACATATAATTATTTCTTACCAATAATTATTTAAAATCACAAATATCGTTCAAGTATGTTCTACGCACGCTAATTTTCCTACGTGCACATAAACTATGTTAACACGTCCGCATGCAAATACTTGTTCCGAACGACATTTATTAACTTGTTTTTATTCAACATGCACTTAAATATGTTTCATGATAACATACGATCATTTATTTTAAACCAAACGTCTTTAGATTTCATGTAGTGATGTCCACATTCTATGTTATCATCTATAAACATGTGACAATCCGGACTTTTTCAGTTAACTTCGTTAACAAAATCCAGTTAAAGTTAACCTAATTAACTTAACTCAAACTTTAGGGACTAATTCTGTCAATAATCCAAACTTCAACTCCAAGGACTAGTTGTGTAATACCCTTTAACCATTCTGTTGACTGTTTAAAGTCAAAACTGTATTCTGTTGACTTTGAAAGTCAACTAACCATGTTTCTAACTCCATCCAAACTTGAGGGACCTTTCCTGCCAATTCCTAAACTCCAATTCACATGAAACTATAGGGACTAGTCCTGCCATTTTCTTGAAACTCAATTTGTTGACTTGCAAAGTCAAAATCGTGAGTTTCCTGAACCAAATTCGTCATCCATAACCGAATTGCTCGAATTAGTAACGTAAATGCACGAACAGTCCATTAACGAACCTAATCAATGCTTTAATCATCGTCATTACATCGAATTAAGCTCGAATAATGAGCATTAAACTGAAACCTTCAACCACGATCATATTGAACATCAAATTCATCTAAACCTGTGGTTAATCTCACAAATCGAACTCCTGCGCACTTCATTAGAACGCTGTTGAAGCATTTGCACACATCGAACTCGTCGGAATCACAGCAGAAGTCGCCGGAGACCAACTAGTTGCAGCCGAAACCTGTTCTAGTCGAACCTTATCAATCCGATATCAATTCAGGTAATTGATTACACCTTCAGCTTCGTTTCCATCTCATATATGAAAGACCTAACCAAATTAGGGCTTGCATTATCGAATTCGACTCAAACCAGATTCTAGGGTTCATCGTAAACCAGTTTAATCGATCATCACCCTAGACTATATTTAAATCCAATTAATATACATTAATAGCTTCGCAATCCTCTGTATATCGGAAGCCCTATTTTAATTTTGGTTTCGATTATCGGATTCATGATGATCCGATACCTAGGGTTCATACGACTTCGGTTTAGTCGAACCCTATCATTTCGATATGGATTACAGAAATTGAACGCATCAGTAGACTCGCCTTGATGTCTACATTAAAAGCCCTATGAAATCTATGAGTTTTATCACCTAATCGAAACCGGATCGAACCTAGGGTTCTTATGGCTTTCTGGTTAAGCGAATTCATACCAGTACTCATTTTAAATGAAATTAAACTATACCAACAGATTCGCAATCATCAAATTAACAAAAACCCTATGAATCCAACACCTTTTAATATCAGAATCGGTCAAATCGATTCAGGATCAAATCGAGGGTTTTCGACCTTTTGAATCTAAAATTAAACGATCATAAACTTGTTAGTTTTGCAATTAAATACACACACAGATGCGTATTAACCCGATTAACATAACCCCTGGGCACTTTGATCGATCGTTATTAGATTCCTGGGAATTGGGGCTGGTTTCGATCGGATCGTGATATGGGGGAAGATCACGTTGAACTTGTATGTTAAAACCAATTGGAACCGGGTTTGTATGCGATACCCTAGCGGGCGGGACTGCTTAAAGCTGTGTGCGTGTGTGGGAGAAACCCGGGTTCGAGACCGGGCTCCCACATTTTATTTTTGAGGCACTTTTGGTTATATTAAATTATTAAAAATCAAACCCTATATTATTATAATATTATATTAATATGTTTTAGCCCGGGGAACCACCTGTAGGCTCGGGTTTGGATTTATGTTCTATTTTTATTATTAATCCCACTTTTAAAAATAGCATACTTATATTGTTTTCAAGCCATAACCTCGTATAAACTAATATATTTATACCCGTGACTCCTAGTATAAAACAATATATATATTTTATATTATTTTGCCTCGTTACTAGTTTCATGTAGCGTTTTAAAATAATAAATAATGTAGGTATTTATAATATTTTACACTCATTATTATCTTTGAATAAAATAATAATTTTATTATTTTATCGCATAATTAATTATTGTAATAATTTATGTATTATATTATTTTCGTAGGCCATTATGTAATGATGAAATCGCTCGAATATAATTATTATATTATTTTGTCATCCGTCGCGTAACGTATACATCTTAATTATTAATTAAAGAATTCTTATTCTCGTAGACACGTTCGTCTACTCTTAATCATTAGAGATTTTCCTTAGGACGTTCAATCTTCCGTGTCGTCGTCACAAATCTCAACTTGTCCCTAATTTATGTGTTTGTAATTTTAGGGCATTCGTATGTCGTTTGAGACTTACACTCGTGGTTCCAATTTATCTCTTGTGTGATACCGCCTACGCTATTCAGGAGAGTTTTCACGGCCCCTTTTTACTGTTTTTAAACTGGGGGAGAAAACATGTCGTAAATGCTTTTGATTTTTGTAATTCATATATGATATCACTTGTATGACTATGTGTACACATTATCCTTTAAGTCCTCACATCGGACCGTTAATATGAACATAGCGAGGTAATTTGAGTAGTACTACTGGGTTTGACAAACCTCACACGCGTTAGTCACGCTAACTCGATTGGAGGTCGAACGGGTGCAATATTGACCTAATCATGCACCATGATGGTGGGACGCATATAAACAGTCAGCTGTCGGTTGCAAGCGCATTAGTTAGCATGTTTATGGGTTAGCTACCTATTGATTTATATATTGAATGTACATTAATCTGTTAAATGCTTCTATATACTGAAACCTGTGAACTCACCAACCTTGTGTTGACACTTTTCTTACATGTTTTCTCAGGTCGCTAAGATAAGGCACAGGTGCACATTAGGACATGCATGGGATTCTACTATTTGATTGTTGTCTTATTAAATTATTTAGACTATTCTTTTGGGCGCGTGTGTTTTGTGCATTTACCTTCCTTACACTTCCGCATTAACTCTGATTAATATGATATTTTCATTTGAGTCCCATGTAGAGTCGTTCAATGTAACTAATGTCTGAGATCCTGGTTTGTCACTTCCCAAATGGTAAAACTCCGTTAGTTGAAATTTGGGGGTGTGACAGATTGGTATCAGAGCCATTGGTTATAGAGAACTAGGATTGCATACTAGACTATAACCTCACACATTAGTTACATGTCATAAATCTTGGATGTTTGGCACTTATATGTTATATTAAAGGAACATGTCGTCAACTCCACCAGCATCACCTAAGGCACCAGGACACGATGCACCTATCTTATCATCCCCGGAGACCAAAAGGCGGCGGACTAGTTCTAATGACTATTCGGTTGATCAGGGTGAACCGAGTAGCGCGCAAGCAACGAATCCTGCTCGCAATTGGAATGCATACCCACAAATGATCCAAAGGTGGATCGAGATGGGAAATGTTCCATCGCCCTACTTTGGTTCCGCTTCCTCCTCATCTACTTTACCTAGCTTGCCCCTGCACTATGGAACAAGCTTTTGCAGCTTTTGTATTTTACATATCTACGGAGTTGAGCATTGTGAAAGATGCTACTGATGAGATACCTGACATTCTGCAGTGAGAGACACAAATAGAGAAGAAGAAGGTAGGAATTGAACTTTTGACTGCTGAGCTAGCAGTGACGGATCAGGTCCATAACGTTTTGGTAGATCGGGTTATGCATTTGGAGACGAGGGTGGACACCTCTGACCAGGATGTAGGAGGGATTCTGAAGAGAGTGGCTAATCTGGAAGCCCAGCTGCAAGTAGCAGACCATGCTGCTGAAGGACTTCAAGAGAGAGTGACTCACTTAGAAGCCCAACTGCAAGCAGCCCTATTTCCGAAAGACATTCCACTTTCGGACGACGAAGAGGAGCCTTTCTAGGAGGAGCCCTTCGAGGATGAGCCCTTAGAGGAGGAGCCACTCGAGGAGGAACCAGTGGAGATCGATGATGCACAATCATACGTTTCTTCCGATGACGAAGACGCTTGATGATCTTTATATTCTATCTTTCCTTTTCATTCATGCTTCGTTTATGTTCTTTCTCTTTTCAAACCTAGATGGGTAAGGTTGTTCCCATTCAATAAAAGCATGAGAAGTTTAATGTTTGAGTTATTTATTTTGTAGCCTTACAATTTATTTAATTTTCAAAATATTAGATGTTATATTTCCTTACTTGTAAATAAATAATGTTTAATATGCGATATATTTCCCATTGTTTTGTATTTGTGAATGTGAAGAATCATGTCAGGAAGAGGACGTGGAGGTCGTGCTGGTGGCAGAGGTACCATCAACATGACAGCAGCGGAGCTAGCGGCACTAATCAACGATAGTGTGGCTGAGGCTCTTGCAGCACAGAATGCTGCAGGCCAGCAAAACCAGCAGAATCAGCAACCAGCATGCACGTTCAAGACATTTATGGACTGTAAGCCCCACACCTTTAGTGGAGCTGAAGGAGTTGTCGGACTACTCTGGTGGTTCAAAAAGGTAGAATCGGTGATTGCCACATGCAACAGCCCAGTGGCCAATCAAGTCAAGTTCGCCGCTGGAACTTTGGGGGGCCCGGCTCTCACGTGGTGGAACGCTCAGGTCCAGATGTTGGGTCTGGCCATGGCAAATGGACTCCCGTGGGAGGAGTTTAAGATGATGATGAAGGAGGAGTACTGTCCCCGCGATGAAATTCAGAAGTTGGAAAGTGAATTTTGGAACGTGAAAATGGAAGGTTCTGAAATTGAGTTGTATACCACATGCTCCCATGAGCTCGCTACCATGTGCCCACATATGGCGACTCCAGACTACAAGAGATTTGAGCTGTATATTGGAGGTCTAGTGCCTCAAATTCAAAGTATGGTTACTTCTTCCAACCCTACTACCATCCAATAGACGATCAAACTGGCTCACAAGTTAACCGATCAGGCGGTGACTCAAGGGACTCTACCCCCAAGGGGTTCAGTTTCTGAAGTTACTGATAATCATAAGCGCAAGTCTGATCACCACTCCAACTCTCACTCCAAAGGACCCCAGTTCAATCAACTCCTGCAGCAGCAGCGAAAGTTTGAGCCTGCTAAGAACTTCAATCAGACGTCCTCTTCAGGTCAAAATCAAGGTAGTTATGCGGGGAGAGTCCCCAAGTGCATCAAGTGCAATTACCATCATGTCGGTGCTTGTAACCGTTGTCAACGGTGTGGCAGGATGGGCCACGCTGCAAAAGAGTGTAGAGTAGATCTTCAGAATAAGCAACCGTTCCGACCGCAAGGGTCCACACGGCGTATTGTTGCTAGTGGGTATGGTAGGGACTCGCCTCCAACGATCCCAACCCTCACAGAGACATGTGCTAGTGATGTGTGTCGTCCACAACACGAACTTGAGAAGACCCACCATTCCCTGATTGTGTCCTTGATAGGCTCAAGCCGGTGTCATCTTCGGCTCTAATGGTGTAACAAAGGAGTAGATTATGGTGGTGTGAGTGACTCCTCCGAAGGCTTCGTCTCGCTGCCCACGGACGGAAGTGGATGTTGTTCTGATGACTCCCTGAGTGTCGCCACGGGGACTGATGATATAGTGAGAATGACGTGTTCCTCGTCAGAAGAGGGTGATATGGATGTTGTCATCATGCCTGCAATGCAATGTATGTATGGGTACAATGTGTATCATGTCTAAGTGTCTGTGTCGTGTAACTAATGCATGTGTGTGGCTATAGTATAGTACGCAATCCTAGTTCTCTATAACCAATGGCTCTGATACCAATCTGTCACACCCCCAAATTCTATAAACGGATTTTTACCGTTTGGTGAGTGACAAGACAGGATCTCAGTCATTAGTTACATCAAACAACGCTATATGGGACATAAATGAAATATCATAAAAGTTCAGAGTTAATGCGGAAGCGTAAACGTTAATAGAAAATCAAAAGTATTTACACGCAATAAAGCGTCAATTATTATAAGTAAGTAAAACTGTTTAAACTGTTTGAAATGAATGGTATGAAAGTAGGACTCCATGCATGTCCTAAGTGTGCAACCTGTGCCAAAATGACCTGAGAAACATGTAAGAAAAAGTGTCAACACGAGGTTGGTGAGTTCACAGGTTTGTATGCAAATAAACTGTTTGAGTGTTGCTGGATCCACATACGTAAGTCACACCTATTGCTACCTAGACAATGTACAAGTTACTCTAAGCGTTCGCAACCGAAGCTGACTGTTTGTGTTTGGGTGCCTTCCGCCATTGCTAACATCAACAATGGAAAATGTTTAGGACAATTTACACCCGTTAGACCTCCAATCAAGTTAGCGCGACTAACCCGGGTGGGGTTTGTCAAACCCAGTAGTACTACTCAAATTTCCTTGCTATACTCCATATATTAATGGTCCGAGTGTGTAAGGACTTTGCATGTTATGTTTGCACTTAGGTACACAAGTGGTAATGAAATACTATGTGATCCATGTCCGTATGTATATCTCTCCCTGGTTGGGAGACAAGCAACGGATGCCGGTTCGTATGCATGTTTCTCCCTAACGGGGAAACAAGTAAAATGATATTTGTGTGAATGCATGTTTCTCCCCAATGGGAAAACAAGTAAAATAATATTTGTCAGTATGCATGTTTCTCCTCAACAGGAAAACAAGTAAAATAATGTTTGTGTATAAGCATGTTTCTCCTCAACAGGAAAACAAGTAAAATAATGTTTGTGTATAAGCATGTTTCTCCCCCAATAGTAAAACAAGTAAAAAGGGGCCGTGAAACTTACCTGAGTTGTGTACGAGTAGAAGATAGCACCACACAAGGATGCAAGTATGAAACACAAGGGTTTGCTTGTGAACTGCTTACGTATGCCCTAAAATTATAAGCATAATAGTTAGGGATACAATGGGGTTTTTTGACGACGACACGAAAGATTTGAACGTCTTAAGACATTCCAAGGATCAATGAGTAGACGAACGTGTCCACGAGAATAAGAGTTTCTTAATTTAATTATTAAGATAATTACGTTACGTGTCGAACATATTTAATTACGAATAATATTAACATATAAATATATTTGTCCGTTTGTACCATTAAAATAATGGCTAGGAAAATAATATAATTAATATATTATTTTTGAAGTCGTAGAAAATATACGATAATCATTTACGTGACAAAAATAATAAATATGTTATTTTTATTCGAGGATATAATATGTGAGTAAATAATATAAATAATTATATTATCAATTAGTTTGAAACGCCACACGAGGTTTATAAACGAGGCGAAATAATATAAAAATATATATTATTTTATAATAGGAGTCACGTGATATTATTTTATTCGAAGTCGTGGTTTAAAAATAATATAAATATATTATTTTAAAAGTGGAAATAATATTAATTATGAGTTATAAAACCAAACCCGAGCCTACGGGTGATTTACGAGGTTAAAACACGTTAATATATTAATATAATAATATGGGTAATGGTTTTATATTAAAAATATTAATTAAAAATTGATTTAAAATAAAACAAGGGTGGGGAGACTCAAACCCGGGTCTCCTCCCTATCAACACCCACCCTTAACCAGTCCGCCCGCTACGGTCATCGCAAACATATCCGGGTCAGAAATATTTTAACATGCAGCGTTCCTGTGGTCTCTTCCCCTATCGCGACTCGTCCCCAAATCTAGTCCCAATTCCATGGATTTCAATCGCGATAGAGCAAAGAATGATAGGGGTTTTGTAAATCGGCGCATGGCGAGTATGTATGTGGATTTAATTTGAAAATCATCAAGTTTACAATCGTTTTATAGTCGATTCAGTCGTCAAAACCCAAGGTATGAACAAGGAATCGATTTGATCCATTCTGATATTAAAAGATGTTGGATTTATAGGGCTTTCACTAAACAAATGATTACGAATCTGAATATGTGATTTAGTCGTATTGATGTTGTGTTTAAGATCAAAACCCCCAATTTGTCATATGAACAAACCCTAGGATCTGGATCTTACACAATTCGATGTTACCTGTTTAAATTAGCATAGAGCTTTCAATTAGAGAGGGTTTGTGAAACTATTTAAGTAGTTTAATTAGATTGAAACGGAGTCTAGAGTCGAATTCGATCAAACTGGATTCATATGAACCTTAAAATCTGGATTTTGATCGAATCGATGATATAAGCCCAAATTGGCCTATGGCTTTCCTTTAATAGACTCAGGCGAAGCTAAGGATGAGATCAATTACCAGAATGGGTGCTGATTCAGTGTTGTTCAACTGAAACTGGAGCCGACTGTGATCCAATTGATTTTCGACGATTTCCGTTGCTTCTCCGGTGAAACTGAATGGCGTTACAGGTTCAGTGGGGTACGAGTGAGGTGCGCAGATGCTTAATTCGTGGATTGGTATCCGAATTTGATGAATTTGAGGTTGTTTGAACATGAAGTCGACGGTTACGATATAATTATCCATTATTTGGTTTAATTCTCGCATGATGGTGAGTTTAATTACTCAATGATGGTCGTTTGTCGCATTGAAGTGCATTACGGTTAGAAATCCACGCATATCTTTGATTACAAATTCGAATTGGGGTCAAAGGGTACGAGTTTGACTTTCAAAGCCAACAAAATCGAATTTTGGGTAAATACAGAAACAGTCCTTGTAGTTTCAAGTATTTAGATTTAAAAAGTTGGCAGAATCAGTCCCTAGGGTTTTAATTAAATTAAGAACTTGGCTATTTGACTTTCTATAGTCAACATGAATCAACTATAGGTTAATTACAAGATTACTCCTTCCAATTTCAAGTATTTGAATTTGAATATAGGTAGGATTAGTCCCTGGGGTTTGAGATAAGTAACTAGATTAGAATTTAACTGGATTTGGTTAACGGAGTTAACCTGGAAAGTCCGGATTGTCACATCAAAAAAAAATTAAAAAAAAATAAAAATTTTGAAAATTCAAAATTTCAAAAATGATCCGAAACAAGCATATAAACTTTCCCTAAAAAATTTGGACAAGATGAATTTTCCCGCCAAAATACTCTGGTGGAGTCTGTTGGAGCATATTCTGGTGACAACGAGCTTGAAGATAATATGTCTTAGTCTTAGAGTCTTTGACTTGTAATTGATAGAATTGTTAACAACAGTTATAGGGGAGTCTGTTAGGACATGTTTTGTAACTGTTGATAAAATTCTGTGTAAGTTCTGCTAGAGGCGAACTTAACAAGTTCGCCTAGCCTATCGAGGCGAACTTAATAAGTTCGCTTAAGTATATCAGAGGCGAACTTATTAAGTTTGCTTACCCTATCAGAGGCGAACTTAATAAGTTCGCCTAAGCATAGTGAAGCGAACTTGTTAAGTTCGCCTGGTGCAGAACAGTGCTTATATATAGGTGTTTACTGAGACAGAACAGAGTTAGTTACAAGACAGACTAGAGACTGAGAGAAATTCTGTAATCTTGTAAACTGATATTGTGGTGGAAATACAAAGAGTTTATTTACACCGTTGCTGTTGATTGAGTTACACGAGCACGTTGATCATGGATTCCGCACGTTATCACCGTGTCGTACCGCGAGTCTAGAGATCCGTCACGCACCGAATCGGGGACCTACATCAAAAGAATATTTCGGTATCTTATGGGTCGAGTTAATCTTGGCCTGTGGTATCCATCAGATTCTGATTTTCAATTTTATGTTTATACTGACAATGATTATGGAGGTTGTAACAGAGACAGGAAATCTACATCTGGAGGTTGTCAATTTTTGGGGGAGCGGCTAATATCGTGGCAATGTAAGAAACAGACAAATGTGTCAACTTCAACTGCAGAGGCAGAATACACAGCTGCGTCTAGCTGTTGTTTTCAAGTAATTTGGATTCAAAATCAACTGTTGGACTTTGGATTTAATCTCTTGGAAACCCCAATTTACTATGACAATGAGGCAGTGCTAGGCATGGTGAAAAATCCAATTCAGCATTCGAAAACAAAGCATATCGCCATCACGTTACATTTTATTCGCGATTGCTTTGATAATGATTTAATTAAGGTGGTCCATGTTGATACCTTAGAGCAGAAAGCCGACATTTTTACAAAAGCTTTTTCAACAGATTAGTTTAATTCTCTGGTAGAAATGTTGGGATGATTTCTTTCTGATTAAAAATTAAAAAAAAAATTAAAAAAAAATTGTTTAATAAAGTCCGTTATTTTGATTGAAAGACCGTATATGTTCCTCAAAAAAAGATTTTCTTTTAGTGATAAAATTGTGTTAAATTGTGATTTTTTTATGTTTTAGTAGTTTAAATAAATTGCATCACAATTTTAGGGGGAGAATAAAATAAAATGAAAAGTTTTTGCTGAAAATGAAAAAGAAAATATATGAACTAAATATGTGTGATGTTTATATATGTTGAAAGGTTGTTTCAAGTGAATTTGTGTTAAAAATATGTGACTGATTGACCTGAATATAGGAAATGATAGTATATTTGTGTATTGAGCTTACGCATGAATTGAATATGATGGTGACATAGGTTACAATTATTGATATGTTGGTAGGCTCTGCATGTATAAATTAGGCGATATTTATGTGATTAACTAAATTGCAATCTTTGTGTTTTACCCACATCGAATATCGATACTTTCATCATTCGAATGCAAAGTGAATCTAGTCATACCATGAGACCAGGATCTTGATGAGTTCTTAGCACAATTTGTTTGCTCTATTGACTATATCCGTCAAATATATGACTTAGAGTTAAACACCTTCATACAGCTGATGGTTCTGGTGAAAATCTCGGATGGAAACCAGGAAGTCAGTTTGTTTCGCCCTTTGAATCATTCGTGATTTCAATTGACATATCCAATATCTTACGGATATCCGCACACCCGAATCATTCATGAATCTTCATATATACTCTTCACAACTCATATGAATCAATATGATTTCGTACTATCTCAGAAACCAAGAAAATGAATCAAAATGATTCTGAATCAATATGATTCCAATCAAATCACTTGGATTATTTTTCCTGTGCTAAGAACGCTACCTTCATGCTGGAGATTGGTCATGATCTGGTGAAATTTTGTGTTGATTCTCAGTTCTTTCCATCTTGATTGTGGGGTACACATTGTATTGATTAATCTTACCTTAACTGTCACACAGTATCTGCTGAAACATGATGCATGAGTTTATATGGATTAATATACTGGCAATCAATGTTGAACTTAGTAAATCCTGACTTGATATGAAGTGTGATTAAGACAATATGCATTTATGATCCTATGTCAATTCAGTTTATCAACATGTGAAAAGACTGGATTTTCTGAAAAAGTTTATATGTGTGTTTTTGTTTTGGTATTTTGTATGAAGTATAAACTGTTTCTTCTTTGTTGTTTTTCTTATAGTTGAAAGTATTAAAAATTTTGGAACAGGTCTTAATGATATCAAGATTGGACAAAGAAAAATAAATTCAAGAATTTCACAAGTAAAAAGTTTTTTGTCCAAAATCTTTTGTCTGAAATTGTTTTCGATCGAAAAATCGTATGCGAAAAGTCTTTTCGTCCGAAATCTCAAAAGGTATATATATGTACTTTTCGATCGAAATCAGTTCACCACCATTGTATGAGTTTTCGAGCCGGTTTTCGAATTTTACCAAGTATATTGTTTTCGTGCGAAATCTTCGAGCAAAGTTGAAAGGGTTTTCAGGGTAAAGTTTCCGACATTAAGGTATATTTTTTCTGGATCCTTAGAGTAAGATTAGATAGATTCATGGCCTTAGAATTTAAATATTTATGAATCGTCCAAAAACTTGTATGAGTTGTCCGAAATCTTAGATGAATTGATCGAAATCTTTCTCGGATGGAAATGAAGAGTCTCCAACTGATCTGTCCGAAAAGGCTTTTGATCGAAATTGTTTTTGATCAGGTCTTATGTGAGTTTTCGTCTGAAAACCTTGGAGTTGGAAATTTTTGTAAAGAAATTGTTTTCGTTCGAAAAAGATGTTTTATAGGAGTTTTCGAGCAGGAGTTTTCGATCGAAAATTTTTTCGGATAATAGTTTCTGATCGAAATCTTTGGAGTTGGCAAATTTTGAATTTTACCTGTTTTGTGTTACTTGTCTTGAATAGATATGAACAGGTTAAAGTTTGACGCAAGGCACAACATCTGTGCGTGTTTGACTGCTAGCACAAGAAAATCAAGGGGTTATAAAGAAATAGTTCGGTTTCTGAACAAATCAAGAATTCTAACGTCCATATCATCACAAGTTACTGTTTATGAAAATCAAATTAGAGAATTCTGGAACAATGTTGAATATAAACATGTTAACAAGGAGATCTGGATAGAAAGTACAGTTGGTGGAAAGAAGATTAAGATTACTAAACAAGTTGTAAGAGAGGTTCTTAATTTCAGAGATAATGTCATTTTTCCATACAAAATAAGCTACACACGTGTGATGCAGATAATCAGAGAAATGGGTTATGAAGGAGAATTTCCAAGAAGGAAAGTGACAAAGACTTTATTAGGGAAACAGTGGAGGTACTTAGTACATGTATTCATTCATTGCCTTGGACCGAGGACAGGAGCATTTTATCAAATTAATGAAGTGTTTAGTAGAGCTCTGGTTTGTCTGACAATTCATCGTAGATTCAATTTCTCAAGAATGATCTTTGAAGCTATGATTAATAATTTTGTGGGTCCAAGACATAACAACAAGTTTCTACTCTATCCGAGATTCTTACAGATGATAATCAATACATTGTTGCCAGATCTTCGTAATGATGGGGTTGAGCTACAATTGGATCAAATGACAGAAACAATTTTCAGTAGCATGAACACTATAAGGAAGAAAAGCAAGTTTACTGGGACAGTGACACCTTTGTTTCCAAGCATGATTGAAGAGAATCTTGATACCGAGTTTGGTGTAGAAGATGAATTGAATGATATTCAAGGTAGTGAAGTAGAGGATAATGATGGTAATGATAATGATGATGAAGGAGGTGATGATGATGAAGGTGGTGATAGGAATGTAGTTCAAAACAATCCTGAAGATGTTCAAGCACATATGATTATTCCTGAAGTTATTTCAGAGATTGTGGTCGAGAAAGAAAATGTTGATGAACCAGTTAAAGAAACAGAGAGATTTTAAGAAAATGAAAGTGTTGAAACACCAGAAGTTCCATCAACTGCAACTAAAACTCCAATCAAAAGGAAAGCTACTGAATCTGAAAAGGACGTGCCTTCTAGACCTCCTCCGTCTAAAGGTATCGTAATTAAAGAACCAGAACAATAGAGATTGAAAACTATGGCACAGAGGTACTCAGGAAAGGGAAAGGGTAAAGAAGTTCCAGATCCTGTTAAACAAAAGGCTTCTAAAGATTACAAATTGATGGATGAAGAGTTTCTAAACTTTGCTACTCAAGAAACTACAAATATTATAAGTCAATTGAAGACTCAAGTTTCAAATCTTCAAAGCAGAGAAGCTGCAAATGAAAGAGAAATTAGGGAGTTAAAGACAAGTGATTCCAAGAAACAAAAGCAGCTTGATGAGCAACAAGTACAAATATAGAATTTGCAAAGCATTGTGCAAGATCTTGTCAAACTTCTTAGAATGTCTGTGTCAATTTCGAATGTCACTAGTCAAACCATGCAAGAGAATAAATAACAATAAGAACCTTCAACATTGAATCATTCACAACATACTGAATCTCCAATTAAAGGAGCTGCTCTTTTTGGTTAACAAGATATGTTTGATGTTGTTTCACTTATTAATCAACAAGGTAAAGGAATGGAGGTAGGAGATGAATATTAGGAGAAGGAAGAAGATGAAAAAGAGGAAGATGAAGATGTTATTATTATAGATATCAAGAAAAATGATGCAGATCCGTCTGACGATGATGATAGCAGTAGTAATGGATCTGGAGTTGGTCGCAGTGGAGCAAATATTGAAGAGTCAAGTGATTACAAAGATTCTGATGCAATTTATGAGAAACATGAATATGAGGAAAAACAAACGTATGTTGAATGTGACGGGAATGAAGTTGGAAGATTGGATAAAGTGGTAGATGAGAGAATTCCTTTTGATGAATTATTTGAACAGAGTGAAACAGATGAAGCTCAAAAGGATTCTACTATAAAGAAAGCTTCTTATGATAAAAGCTCATGGTGAAAAATTAATGAAAAACCGTCAACTGTTGAAAGAATTACACAAAGAATAAGGAATCCAAGAAAGGCTTTGACTGGATTGATCTTGGAAATTTGATAATGATAAGAATATGTATGTGATCAAAAGGGTTACTGGTGATATTCAATATTTTGATACATGTCATAAGTTACAGACACTACCAAGATGGGATATAAGAGATCTGAGTCGTTTGAAGATGATTAATGAATCAAACAATACTCGAGCTTCTACTTTTGAAGTACTTCTCAGGAATCAATGTAATCAAGATAGTTTTACATCATTTCAGCCTCAAATTCCTATACGAAGAAAGATCAAGAAGAAATACATAACAAATGAGAAGATCAAGTAAAAATACATAGTCAAACAGCTGATACTGTGACAGCAGTGTATATACCTGAAAGAAGAGAGAGCTTCATCAAGGATTTTGATAAGTGGTTTTATGATTCTTCACATGAAGTTGTTATTCAACAGAGGGGACTTCCAGAAGTCAGGATCTTTGATCCGATGGATCTATTCAGTTTTTCAGATGAAGATCTAAAGATTTTGTATTATAACACGATTCAGTGTGATATGAGCTTGGTGATAAAGAACGAAGTAAAATTGTATATGAGAGTGGTGTGTCGCTGTTTGTCTCTAAGAGCCGAAGCTAGACTGATCAAGAAAAGGTTACGGGATTTGGATTCAAAGAAAGTAAAGCCTGAGAAGAAGCCGGATGCAGACAAGACATAGAACTTGGGATTCAATGGACTATGGGGAGATTGTTGGAACCTAGTAGTCCATCGAATTCAAGTTTCTATTTTGATATATGTCCAAGTGTAAATTTTTCGACCCAAAACTTTATCGATCGAAAAAGATTTCGATCGAAATCTTTTTCGGACAATCAGAGTTTTCGGACGAAATCTTATTTCTATATATAAGTCTTGTATTTGAAAGCTAGAAATAACTTGAACTTGTATCTGATGTGTATCTCTGATTCAAAATAGTGTATTGCTGATTGTACTGATTCTCGAAGTGAATATAAGATGATGTTTTGTGATTATCTCAGTTTGATGGCATATTATCTTAGATTCATTGTTTGATTTTTGGTTTTCGATCTTAGAGTCTCTTGGATTGATTCCGCCTTTCCAGGAGATTGTTCATTATTGTGTTGTTTGGAATATTGAAGATCAAGGGGATTCACAATATGAGATTTCATGCTCGGTTCTATTTATAGTAACTTTAATTTTTGGGTTTTTATTAAAAGAAGTGATGATGTGATTTGTTTGGTGGAAATGATGCGTAAACACAAGATATAGAGATTGTAGTGAACATAATGGAAGAATGATTGACCAAAATGATGGATTAAAATGCATGTGTATGAGTTTTAAAGCCCGGTTTCTAAATAAGGAAACTTTATTTTTCCAAAAGTTGTGTTTGCAAGTTATTAACATGATTAGAAGGTTTAAATGACTTAGTGACACTTAACTAAGTGCATTGCATGATGATGTGTGTTGTGTATCCATGAACTTGACAATTTGACATGTTCTAGCTATAATAGGAAACTTTAATTATCCGAAACTCGCATGTTTGTCTATTTTTAGCAAGTAAATCTTGAGATGTTCTATATGTGTTATAACATGCCTAATTTCATGTATGAACATTAACTTTGCATAGTTGCCATGTTTAGGACTCAAAAACTTGACTTTCCAATTAGGGAAACTTTAATGTATCAAAAGTTGTGTTTCAAGTTCTAAATTCCAATCGAATGTGCTAATGTGTTTATTAGACGATAATAGACTATTTCAAAGGAGGTTTGAATTCCATATTAGGATTTGAATGTTTATGTCCAACGTGTCACCAACGGGTCGTCAAGTCAAAACATCTTTGAAACGTCAAAGTCACTTTTCAAACAACTCTTTGGATGCATAGAGTTCATAGTCAAGCATTTACAATACTTAGACCTTAAAGTCCTAAATGTTTCCTAGGGCACGAGTAAGTCGTCTCATTTAGCCGGATTTGCTAAGACTTGCATATCATTACCGCTTTATCAGGTGAGTTCTCACAGCCCCGTTTTACTCATTATCCTTTTAGGGTGAGATACATGCTCAAATACATTTTTCAAAAATCATATTTTCATGCTTACACAGTTACATTAATTATATAAGTTGTACTGGTGTGTACAAAGTCCTCTCAGAGTAAACCGTTAATTTTTCCATAGCGAGGTGATCATGAACAGTACTGTTGTGTTTAACAACCCCTGCCTGGGTTAGTAGCGCTAACTTCGACTTGAGGTCAAATGGGTACATAATTGACCTAATCCATCCATGTGCATGGCACAAAGAGGCGTACCACACCCTTTTTCCTTTTTCAGTGACTACAGTTGAGCTTCGGTTGGCGGACTTATGATAATTTTTGGTTTTGTATGATCAACAATGATTGTGTAGAGTACATATGCTTTTCCATGCATTTTCAACATATGCTTTTCCATGCATTGTCAATATATGATTTTCCAATACATTTCATGATGTGATTTCCATTACATTTAACCTGTGAACTCAACAACATTATGTTGACCCATTTTAGCATGTTTATCTCAGGTCGTTGAATGCATAAGATATGTGTCTAGGATGCACCCACAAGATTGTAACATCTCTGATTTTCATTATTTATATTTCAGTTCAATGTGATACATTTCAAACCAAATTCTAGTACACTGACTTGTTCTATTCGTACCAACAATTAAATATTATGTTTCAATGCAAATCCACAAATTTTACACGAGTATATCTTATTAAACTCTACATAAATTCATATTTATACAAGTTTGTCAATACTGAAAATTTCAAGGACTGATTTTATAAATAAATAACCAGAAACCCTAATAGGCACGGTCGCGCCTCGTTCTGGGACGGTCGCGCGACTTGCTTTGGAACGGTCGCGCCCGGTGCCTTGGCACGGTCGCGCCTCATATTGGCACGGTCGCGCCTCTCTTCAGTTGAAACGTAAATGCAGCCTTTAATCACAGAGACGTTCGATTTCCTAACCATTCTACACGTTCCAACTATTAACGAACAAAGTTAAGCCTCTTGATCATCATATTTACAACAAATAAACTGAATTACATCAATTCATCTCATAATCGTCAAATTCGTCCACGAGACCATCGAATTCCCCACTTTGTTTACAATTCTCTCAAACAAACGCACTATCGATCCTCTCTGAAGTTTTTACGCACTCACCGGAATTGCAGCAGAAGACGCAGGAGATCAAACCCGTCATCGCCGGAACTCATCTCTACCGTACACCATCAATTCATCGTCTTTCCGGGTAATTGAAACCTCATACCCCTTCGTTTTAGTCTATAGATCAAATGCCCCAACTTAATTGGGGCTTACAATATGAAAATCATCACGAACCCGAACCTATGTTTTCGTTCAAAATGTTTTAATCGAACTCTACATTGAACACGTTTTAAATACAATTAATATATTCCAATAGACTCATAATAACCCTATAGATGAAAGCCCTATGAATTCCAACATTAACAATATAAGAATTAGTCAAATTGATTCTGTTTTGGAACAGACACGGCCGAAGTCATCTGTTTCGAGAAGTGCATCCGAATACCTCTACCGCAGGGAGAAACGTTAAGAGTCTTTGGTGAAAAGCCTTGCAAAGGACTTAAGTTAATGTCATGCACTACCGCCCAAAAGTACCTACGAAAGAAGTACGTGGCCTTCTTAGCTCATATTGTTCAAAAGGATGTCAAAGAGAAGAGTATACAAGACATTCCCATCATTCGGGATTTTCCCGAAGTATTTCCCGAAGATCTATCCGGTCTTCCACCCGTTCGATAAGTAGAATTTCGCATTGATCTTGTGCCCGGAGCTAACCCCGTGGCTAGAGCTCCTTACCGTCTTGCACCTTCTGAAATGCAAGAACTTGCAAGTCAACTCCAAGAGCTCTCCGACAAAGGCTTCATTCGTCCAATTCATTCACCGTGGGGTGCACCCGTCTTATTCGTCAAAAAGAAGGATGGATCATTCCACATGTGTATTGACTATCGCGAACTCAACAAGCTTACCATCAAAAACCGTTACCCTTTGCCTAGGATTGATGATCTCTTCGATCAACTTCAAGGCTCTACTTGCTTCTCAAAGATCGATCTTCGATCTGGTTATCACCAACTCCGTGTACAAGAGGAAGATATTCCAAAGACTGCTTTCCGAACAAGGTATGGTCACTACGAGTTCATGGTCATGCCTTTTGGACTAACCAATGCACCCGCGGTCTTCATGGACCTCATGAATCGTGTGTGCAAACCGTACCTTGATAAATTTGTGATCGTCTTCATTGACGATATCTTAATCTACTCCAAGACTAAAGCCGACCATGAGCAACACCTTAGATTGGTTTTGGACCTCTTGCGGAAGGAACAACTATATGCCAAATTCTCCAAATGTGAATTTTGGCTAAAGGAAGTTCAATTTCTTGGTCATATCGTTAACGACATGGGAATTCATGTTGACCCTGCTTAGATCGAAGCGGTTAAAAATTGGAATGCCCCATAGACCCCCACCGAAGTTCGTTAATTTCTTGGTCTTGCTGGATATTATCGTCGATTCATTTCAAATTTCTCTGAGATTGCTGTTCCTCTCACCGCTTTAACCCACAAGGGTAAAACTTATGAATGGGGACCAAAGCAAGAAGAAGCTTTCCAAACTCTCAAGAAAAAGTTATGCAATGCTCCTATTTTGACTCTCCCTGATGGGAATGATGATCTAGTTGTCTACTGTGATGCTTCCAACCAAGGTCTCGGTTGTGTTCTCATGCAACGAGGCAAAGTAATCGCGTACGCATCAAGACAACTCAAGATTCACGAGAAGAATTATACGACGCACGATCTCGAGTTGGGTGCGGTCGTATTCGCATTGAAGATTTGGAGACATTACCTATATGGCACGAAGTGTGTGGTGTTCATCGACCACAAAAGTCTCCAACACATCTTCAACCAAAAGGAACTCAATATGAGATAACGACGTTGGGTTGAACTCCTTAACGACTATGACTGCGAGATTCGTTACCATCCCTGCAAAGCGAATGTTGTAGTCGACGCTTTGAGTCGAAAGGACCATGTCATGCTTCAATGTGTCCGAATTCAAACCGACATTCAAAATCACATCTTAGAAGCTCAACACGTCTCAGTTACCGAGGGTAACATGTACGAGGAAATGTCGTGTGGTGTTGAACTTCAACTTGAATCAAAACCCAATGGCTTAATTTATTACTTGAACCGTATTTGGGTTCCCGATCGTGATGATCTCTGTACATTTCTTATGAATGAGGCTCACAAGACTCGTTATTCTATTCATCCTGGTGCGGATAAAATGTACCAAGATCTTCGCCAACAATATTGGTGGCCCGGTATGAAAAAGGACATTGCTCTCTATGTTGCCAAATGTCTAACGTGCTCCAAAGTCAAAGTCGAACACCAACGTCCTTCCGGATTACTTGAACAAGCGGAAATTCCCATGTGGAAATGGGAGAACTTAGCTATGGATTTCATTACCAAACTTCCTCGCACCTCAAGTGGTTATGATAGCATTTGGGTAATCATTGATCGTCTCACCAAATCTGCTCATTTCTTGCCTATTCGTGAAGACTACCGGGTTGAGAAACTAGCCCGAATTGACATTGATGAAATTGTGAGCCGTCACGGTGTTCCCTTAAACATAATCTCCGATAGAGATGCTCGGTTCACCTCTCGCTTTTGCCAATCTCACCAAACTGCTATTGGTACACGATTGGATTTGAGCACGGCCTACCATCCTCAAACTGATGGTCAGACCGAGCGAACAATCCAAACTCTTGAAGATATGCTTAGAGCTTGTGTAATTGATTTTGGTGGCAATTGGGATTCACATCTATCCCTAATCGAGTTCTCTTACAATAATAGCTACCACACGAGTATCAACATGGCTCCATTTGAAGCTCTCTATGGTCGCAAGTGTCGTTCTCCTATCTGTTGGAACGAGATTGGTGAAGCACAAATCACCGGTCCCGAGCTAATTCAAGAAACATCCGACAAGATTATTCAAATCCGTGACAACATCCGAGTAGCGAGAAGTCGGCAAAAGAGTTATGCCGATAAACGATGAAAACCCTTGGAATTCCAAGTCGGTGACCTTGTCCTTCTAAAGGTGTCCCCGTGGAAGGGTGTGATCCGTTTTGGAAAGAAAGGCAAATTATCACCTCGCTATGTGGGTCCATTCAAGATCCTTTAAAGGATTAGGAAAGTGGCTTACAAACTCGAGTTACCTCCATCGCTTGGTAACGTGCATCCTACATTTCATGTGTCTAACCTGAAGAAATGCCTTGCTGATGAAAATCTTCACATACCTCTTGACGACGTGCACATTGACGAAACGATGCACTTTGTGGAGAGACCAGTGGAAATCATGGATCATGAAGTCAAGCAGCTCAAGCGAAGCCGTATTCCTATTGTCAAAGTTCATTGGGAATATAAATGTGGTCCTGAATTCACTTGGGAACGAGAGGACCAAATGAAGCTCAAGTACCCCCATCTCTTCACAGATGCCGTCGCTTCCACTACCTAAATTTCGGGACGAAATTCCCTCAACATGGGGATACTGTAACATCTCTGATTTTCATTATTTATATTTCAGTTCAATGTGATACATTTCAAACCAAATGCTAGTACACTGACTTGTTCTATTCGTACCAACAATTAAATACTATATTTCAATGCAAATCCACAAATTTTACATGAGTATATCCTATTAAACTCTACATAAATTCATATTTATACAAGTTTGTCAATACTTTCATAAGTAAATAACCAGAAACCCTAATAGGCACGGTCGCGCCTCGTTCTGGCACGGTCACGCCAAGTGCCTTGGCACGGTCGCGCGACTTGCTTTGGAACGGTCGCGCCCGGTGCCTTAGCACGGTCGCGCCTCATATTGGCACGGTCGCGCCTCTCATCAGTTGAAACGTAAATGCAGCCTTTAATCACAGAGACGTTCGATTTCGCAACCGTTCTACATGTTCCAACTATTAACGAACAAAGTTAAGCCTCTTGATCATCATATTTACAACAAATAAACTGAATTACATTAATTCATCTCATCATCGTCAAATTCGTCCACGAGACCATCGAATTCCCCACTTTGTTTACAATTCTCTCAAACAAACGCACTATCGATCCTCTCTGAAGTTTTTACGCACACCAATCTCACCGGAATTGCAGCAGAAGACGCCGGAGATCAAACCCGTCGTCGCCAGAACTCATCTCTACCGTACACCATCAATTCATCGTCTTTCCAGGTAATTGAAACCTCATACCCATTCGTTTTAGACTATAAATCAAAAGCCCCAACTTAATTGGGGCTTACAATATGAAAATCATCATAAACCCGAACCTATGTTTTCGTTTAAAATGTTTTAACCGAACTCTACATTGAACACGTTTTAAATACAATTAATATATTCCAATAGACTCGTAATAACCCTACAGATGAAAGCCCTATGAATTCCAACATTAACAATATAAGAATTAGTCAAATTGATTCTGTTTTGGAACAGACACGGTCGCGCTAGCATTCTAGTGCGGTCGTGCTTCATGAGACGCGGTCGTGCTTCATGAGACACGGTTGTGCTAAATACCAGCGCGGTCGTGCCTCACACACTCAGACCCGGTCATGCCCTTGGCTAGACTTGGTCATGACTCAAAACCCTAGACACGGTCGTGCCTAGCCTAAGACTCGATCGTGCCTAGTGAACAGCCTAATTATGCATTCTGTTTGGTGAACACGGTCGCGCCCCTGACTAGCACGGTCGCGCCCGTGGTCCTAGCACGACCGTGCCTTGTCCAGGCACGGTCGTGTGTGAGAAAAATCTTAGCAGAATAATTATTTCCATAATTTAAAAACAATAAGTATTTCAAATTAATTTTTAAATAAAAATAATTGATTTTATAAAATAAATAAATAGAAATTAATTATTTAAAACTTACAAAAAAGTTAAATTTATAATTATTGTTAAACCCTACATTTAAATATTATTTACACAACTTAATTACATATCTTTATGAAAATAAAGTAAGAAAAGTTTATATTTAATGTAAAACAATCAATACATTTTTATAACTAAATGAATAAGTTACACATTTTATAAATAAATAAGGAAAAAATTATTTATTTAATTTACATTTAAACAAAAATTATTTAATTAGGTTATACTTAGTTACCCCTACATTATTTTTATAACCAAGTAAATAAATAATAATTAGGTAATTTATCTACTTAGTTATTTCAAACTCAAACCCTAATTTTATACAACACCATTCTAGTACAAACCACTAACACTCACAACTCAAATTCCTTATACACACACCCAATCTAACCCTAGACTTAGACATAGACTATTGTACACATAATTGATTCAATACATATTACACTCTAGGTTAACATTGTGCATTACGAGGACCTCGTTACTATCTAGTATCTCGTGTTAGCTATGCCTTCAAACCAAGTGAGTATTACCTAGCCCCTTTTTACTCTTTTACACTTTTTGGGGTGGAACATGAACACTATACAACACTATTACTTACATTTACACAAACTACACAAGTACAAATCCTCTTTACATTCATGTGTGCAAATTTGAGCTTTATGCCTGAGTGCTAGGTGTGTTAACTTTTGTATGCGATTATGTGCAATCATTAACTATTCAAGCTGACGGTAAACAATGATAGATCTATTGAGTCTGACAAACCCACCCAGATTGGGGTGATTGTTACCGACAACACAATTTTACATGCTAGTTACAAAGGTTTGATTGTACTTGGTTACACAATAGCTGCTCTCCATAAATGCCTTATTTTATCATGTTATGTAAGGATTTGTTTATTTACAAACTATATGCTATCTATATACAAACCTGTGTATGCTCACCAACTTTTTAGTTGACCTTATTTTATTCATGTTTCAGGTACTAATGTGTGATTTGATCAAGATTTGCTACACATAGGCTTTGGGACTTAGTTAATTTGAATAAAGGATTTTATGTATTTCAATTATGTTCTTTCTTGGATTTGGTTGTGTTTGGATTATTTGAAATGAAATTGATGTTTAATATATTACAATTTAGTCAACCTTGTGCTCATGAACAGTGTACATGTCCCGCCCCGATGATTCCGCCGTCGATTGGGGTGTGACAAAGATTCACACACTACTCATGCATGGCATCCTATTTTGACAAACGCTTTTAATTCATTTGTTAGGAGTTGTAAACTTTTAAACATTGCTTTCGCACATTTACTTTGAACTTTGTTAAACTTATTTTGGGCTTGTTCAAGCCATGCATTAAAACAGGTATTTTGAAAACCATTTAGTGGTCGTTCAAAGTAATTCAATGGTAAAGATCCTCTTGAGTCACGCCCCTCGGGTATAGCCCGGAAGTGGAATTTAGGGGTGTGACACTTTCACCCCAAGCCCTTCAATGTAAAGAAAGATGCTATTGTAGACTTGCAATGGATCACATCTATGAAACCAGTAATAAAGATGAGTGAACGCAGATCAGACCAAGATGTAAAGTTTGTGGCACATTCATTTGAAGATGAGGCTCTTGACTGGTAGAAATCAGTCAAACAGACAAAGGAAGAAGCTGTGACCGGTAGGATAATGTGGGAAGATCTCAAGACTTTGGTTATGAAGAGATGTTGTCCACAAAATGCGGTGGACGAGATTGAATCTGAATTTCTTTGGTCCGAGGCAGGAACCATGACCCATCAGGAGTACACGACCAAGTTTAATGAGATGGCCAAGTTGGTGCCACATTTGGTTACTCCCAAATTGAGAAGGGTCAAATGCTACATTCAGGGTATTCCTCCTAAGGTTCGTATTTAGTAAAATCTATCGCACCCGAGACGATAGATTTGGCTGTTGAGAAGAGTGTAGTAATATTTGATGAGGTGGCAGCCCAAGAGCCACCAAAGATTGATCACAAGAAAGTTGTTTACAAGTTTAAGCCGGGAAATAGTAAATTTCCTAGAAGAGGAGGGTTTAACTCAAACCCTGATAGGACCACCCAGTGAATAAAGTGCCAGACTTGTCAGAAGTTTGGTCATTCAGCAACTCAATGCCCAAACGTTAAATGTTTTAACTGTGGAGAGATAGGGCATTATATGACTTCTTGTCCTAAACCACTTAAACCTAGAATGGGTGGTCAGAATAAAGGAACATGATGAGTATTCGTCTTAGGAAGTGGAGATGAGCAGAAAAATAAAGCTAAGGAGATGGTAGGTACTTTCTTAGTTAATAATATTTACGCCATATTTATTTGATACAGGGGCGAATAGAAGTTTTATTTCATGTGCATTCACCCAATATTTAGGCGTAAGACAGATTCCGCTTATTCATGCCTATGTCGTTGAAACGGCTAGTGACGAACAGATTAGGATAACCGAATCATACCTCGATTGTGTCATCAATTTTGGACGCGATAAGGTACTAGTTACACTAATGTCGATGAATCTGAACGAATATGAGGTTATCCTAGGGTTGGATTGGTTAAACCAATACCAAGCCCAGATCGATTGTGACCATAGAATGGTCAAGATTAAGAAACCAGGTGAAAGTAGTTTGATAATTCAGGGTGATAGTAATAACAATAAGATTGAAATTATTTCGATAGCAAAAGCCAAGAAAGAAATAAATAGGGGAGACGGTATATTCTTACTTCATGCTTTAAACGTTAAACCCGAAGGACAGATTGCGGATATTCCCGTAGTCTGTGATCACCCAGATGTCTTTCAGGAATAATTACCCAGTCTTCCACCTGATCATCAGGTCGAGTTCCGAATCGAACTCATTATTGGAGCTAAACTTGTTGCAAGATCCCCTTATCGTGTAGCTCCTTCTGAATTGAAAGAACTCATGAAACAAATCCAAGAAATCATAGAAAAAGGTTTCATTCGTCCGAGTACTTCACCTTGGGGGGCACCGGTACTATTCGTTAAGAAGAAAGACGGAAGAATGTGAATGTGCATTGATTATCGGGAGTTGAACAAGCTGACTCAAAAGAACACATATCCATTACCTAGAATAGATGATTTGTTCGATCAATTACAATGAGCGAAGTATTTCTCAAAAATCGATCTTAGATTAGGATATCATCAGTTAAAGGTATAAGAAGAGGATGTACCTAAGATTGCTTTCAGGACCCGATATGGTCACTATGAATTCATGGTCATGTCGTTTGGTCTAACAAATGCCCATGCAGCATTTATGGACCTAATGAACCGAGTTTGAAAACCTTTCCTTGATAAATTTGTCATCGTTTTCATCGACGATATTTTTATTTATTCCCGAAGCCAAGAAGAACATGTTGAGCATCTCAAGATCATTCTGGAAACCCTAAGAAAAGAAATATTGTATGCTAAATTTTCCAAGTGCGAATTTTGGAAACAAGAAGTATTTTTTCTTGGGCACGTTGTGAACGAGAAGGGAATACAAGTAGACCCAAGTAAAACTGAAGTTGTTATGAAATGGGAAGCCACAAAAACACCGACAGAGATCAGAAGCTTTCTTGGAGTAGTTGGCTATTACAGAAGATTCATTAAAGACTTCTCCAAGATTGCTACACCATTGACTTCTTTGACTAAGAAAGCAGCAAAGTTTGAATGGGGTACAAAACAAGAAGAAGCATTTAACATTCTCAAAGATAAGCTCAGTCATGCCCCGATCTTAGCCCTACCTGAAGGAAACAATGATTTTGTAATCTATTGTGATGCTTCCCGAACTGGTTGGGGTTGTGTGTTCATGCAGCGAGACAAGGTTATTGCCTATGCATCACGCCAACTTAAAATTCATGAAAAGAACTATACCACACATGATCTAGAACTTGGTGCCATAGTGTTTGCTCTAAAATCTGGAGACACTATCTGTATGGTACCAAATGTGTGATATATTCAGACCATAAATGTCACACCCCAACCGACGGCGGAATACGTCGGGGCGGACGTGTAGACTGTTCAAAAGCACATGATCATACTAAAGTTGCATATTTCATTAAATCCAAATTCATAACAATTGTTTCAATAAACAAAGTCAAAAAGAAAACAATGTACTTCAAACAAAGTTTAATTTATTAACTAGGTCTTGCAACTTCCTACGTGATAACTCTTGAACAATACTCTCAATTATTGGCACCTGAAACATGATGAAAACAGAGGCAACTAAAAAGTTGGTGAGCATACATAGGTTTTAGCACAACAAGTGTTATCAAAATTTTTGTGTATAATTCATATGATACATGGATTAATAAGACAATTATGGAGAACCACTATTGTTTAAACTGGGTGCATAATCAAACCTTGTGACTGATAGGCATAACACGAAGGTTATCCTTAAGTGTTTTCGGCGACAATCACCCTAACCGGGTGGGTTGGTCAGACACAATAGATCTATCATTGTATATCGTCGGCTTGTACAAAGTTAATGATTGCACTTGCACTATGCAAAAAAAGTATGTAAACTTTGTTTGCACTAATAGTGTTCAAGCATAAGGCACAAATTGCACACATGATCATAATGTTTGAATTGTAGAAATTGCAAGTAGTTTGAATGTAATCATGTTTCATCCCAAATATGTAAAAGTGAAAAAGGGGCTATGTAAACTCACATTGGATCTGTAGCTTGAAATCACAAGTACGAGTAGTCACGCTAGTTGTTTCGCTAACACGAGGTTAACCTATGATTGGATTTATATATGTATCAATGAAAAATGCTCAAAGGACTAATGTATAAAGGTATTGCACTAGATTGAATGGTGTATTTACGTTTGTTATTAATGAAATAATATGTTCATTTAAATAGGAATAACTTGTTTGCTAATAAAGGACTGAATATATGTATGTATAAGTATAATATATATATATATATATATGTTATTTTGTTTTATAAATAAATATTCGACTATTATTTATATAGATAATTATAATTTCTCAATAATTAAATAGTCAAATTAATTCTTTATTAAAATAAGTAAATGATAAATAGCCATAAATTGCTCTAAATAATTGGGTATTAATAAGATAGCTCATAGGGTTTTTAAATTAATTAATTATATAAATCTTTAATAAAATTCATTTGTTTTTAACTCTATAAAATGCTTAACAATTCTTAAAAATCGTTATGTTAATAATTTAGTTCATAAAATATACTCGAGCCTTGGGGTATTATAAAATAATTTTTATAAAGAAATTTGGATTAAAAAGAATATGTTTTTTTTAAATGATTAAAAAAGAATAAAACTGACCACGGGACACACGACCGTGCCAGGGTAGGGCACGACCGTGCCTAGGCTCGGGACGTGACCGCGTCTAGTTAGAAGGCACAACCACGCTTGGAGTAAAGGCACGACTGTGCTAATGGATGAGCACGACCGTGTCTGGTTTCGTCTAGAAAACAAATTGACAAAATCATGTATTAATAATAGTTGGATTCATGGGGTTATCAAAGAGTGGATGTTTGCGAACCTGACCATGCAATTTAATTGAATTGATACTGAGTCTAGGGTGGATTTCGATTAAACCCGAATGGGTATGAACCCTAGAATCCAGTCGTGTCCAATTCATTGTTGTAAGCCCCAATTGGGTTGGGGCTTTCCATCTACAGATGAAAACAAAACCGTAGGTGTGATTAGTTACCTTAAACGATCACGAATTGATGGTGCCCGACAAAATGGACCTCCGACTTCAAACGGCTTAGCCCCCGACATCTCTGGTTCCTTCTCCGGCCAAATTGATGTGCGCAACAGCTTTTGAGAGGTGCGAGTAAGGTGTGTAGGGGATCGTTTACGAGGAATAATAACTCATATGATCGAATTTGGTGATATAGTCGACGGTTTTGGCTTTAAAGTCCAAAATTGGCATTAATTCAATTAAATGGTGGCGATGGATGGTTAGAAACTGTCTAATGATGTTTGAAACAATCAATGTTGAGTTATGGCTACGAACTCGAACGTTTTGAGGCGTTACGGATTGAGTTTGCGTCTTGACTGCGCACGAGGTGCGACCGTGCCTGGAATTAAGCACGACCGTGCCTGTGTTCTTGGCGCGACCGTGTCAACTTGAGTTTTGTGTAGGTCCCTCGGGTGTCTCGGATCGTCACATGCAAGTGTGTTCCTAGTAGAACCAGGTGCGGAATGCCCGTGACTAGGTGGAGTATCAATCAACACAAAGTAAACCGACAACAAAGACACAAGATACTTTCAAACTTCGTCTATTGATAATCACAGCCGGTTACATAGAGAATGAGTGCGTATATACATTCTGTCACTAACAGCTATATACTAGACCTGTTTCCTACGCACTTAGCAAGTGCGTAGGGTTTAAATCATGCGTACTTAGCAAGTACACAGATTTTGTTCTTACGTACTTGCTGCGTACGCAGGATATACATCCTTCGCACTAACTAAGTGTGCACCACACTTAACAGAAACAGACAAGACTAAGTACATATATATGTGATTACAACTCGATAATCAGTACATACAGATACTTAAATACAAATACATAAAGATAAGTACATAAGCTAAGACAACATCCAGAGTGTCTGTCACACAAACGTGCTTCAGCAAACTCCCCCTTGACAACAACTTTGGATTGTCTTCGGTCTTCAAACTTCACCAGCTTTAGCTTCCATCTTCAGCTTGTTGTCCAGACAAAACTTGACCAACTTGTCGTATCTAGATGCTTGAAGCTTTGTCCAAGGATATCCTGAGATAACTTGCTCAGGGGAATCCTGGTCTCACACAGCACTGGCTTGTAAACCAGCTTCTTTAGACTACGGTTTGTCACAGGATGTTTAATAATTTTATCCCGAACTTTCTTGGGCATCTGAGGCTTGAAGACTTCAAAGTTCCCTGATCTTCCCTATCTCTGTAGTGTCTTCCACAAACCCATTGCCACCGCGTGATGAGAATCACCAAGCAGCTCTCTGTTTGCAAGGTTCACCAGATCATACTTCGGCAGGGAGCTGAGCGCTTCACTGGTAGGTTTCAAGTATTGAACCCCACCAGCCCGTTTAATAACGAACAGCTTCTCCTCGTCGTCGAACTTGACAGACAAAATCATACCTATGGCTCCATGTTTGTCTATGATGGATGTCTTCTGCCAAACATGAGCTTGATCCTTTGTAAACCAACCAGGCAGATATTTACTTTTCCACGCCTATGGATCAACTGGTTTAGGAATTATGGGAGATGCTTCAGTCGAAGTCTCAGCAGTACTTTCGGGCTCGACTGAACCTGTGTTAAAATCAGCTTCAAAGGCTGGAGCTTCAAATATCTCTCCATCCTCAAGCTCGTAAACTCCTTCACTGTCTGAGATAACTTGCTCAGGGGAATCCTGGTTTCACACAGCACTGGCTTGTAAACCAGCTTCTTTAGACTACGATTTGTCACAGGATGTTTAATACTTTTATCCCGGACTTTCTTGGGCATCTGAGGCTTGAAGACTTCAAAGTTCCCTGATCTTCCCTCTCTCTGTAGTGTCTTCCACAAACCCATTGCCACCGTGTGATGAGAATCACCAAGCAGCTCTCTGTTTGCAAGGTTCACCAGATCATACTTCGACAGGGAGCTGAACGCTTCACTAGTAGGTTTCAAATATTGAACCCCACCAGCCCGTTTAATAGCGAACAACTTCTTGTCGTCGTCGAACTTGACAGACAAGATCATACCTGTAACTCCATTTTTGTCTATGATGGATATCTTCTGCCAGACAGTAGCTTGATCCTTTGTAAACCAACCAGGAGGATATTTACTTTTCCACGCCTCTGGATCAACAGGTTTAGGAACGGTGGGAGATGCTTCAGTCAAAGTCTCAGCAGTACTTTCGGGCTCGACTGAACCTGTGTTAAAATCAGCTTCAAAGGCTGGAGCTTCAAATATCTCTCCATCCTCAAGCTCGTAAACTCCTTCACCGTCTGAGATAACTTGCTCAAGGGAATCCTGGTTTCACACAACACTTTAGACTACGGTTTGTCACAGGATGTTTAATACTTTTATCGCGGACTTTCTTGGGCATCTGAGGATTGAAGAATTCAAAGTTCCCTGATCTTCCCTCTCTCTGTAGTGTCTTCCATAAACCAATTGCCACCGCGTGATGATAATCACCAAGCAGCTCTCTGTTTGCAAGGTTCACCAAATCATACTTTGGCAGGGAGCTGAACGCTTCACTGGTAGGTTACAAGTATTGAACCCCACCAGCCCGTTTAATAGCGAACAACTTCTTGTCGTTGTCGAACTTGACAGACAAGATCATACCTGTAGCTCCATGTTTGTCAATGATGGATGTCTTCTGCCAGACAGGAGCTTGATCCTTTGTAAACCAGCCAGGCGAATATTTACTTTTCCATGCCTCTGGATCAACAGGTTTAGGAACGGTGGGAGATGCTTCAGTCGAAGCCTCAACAGTACTTTTGGGCTCGACTGAACCTGTGTTAAAATCAGCTTCAAAGCCTGGAACTTCAAATATCTCTCCATCCTCAAGCTCGTAAACTCCTTCACCGTCCCCTTTGGGAAACTCTACCATAACATCCTTATCTTCTACATCCCATTCATCATCAGACTCGATCACTCCTTCATCCAGATTGCTGAGGGCATTAATCTGAGTTTCTTTGGAATAGTCTGGCTCAATCAGTAGAATGACCTCATAAGATAGGTCGTATAGGGCACCTCATCTGCTGAGTTTCCTTTATCACCTCCACTCCCAGAAGCGTCACCGCCTTCATGTTGAGTGGACTCCCCCTCAGCCATAGGCACGGCAGAATAAGGAACAATCGTCCATGTTAACGATTGTTGCTCACTTCCACTAGGACCGGCTTCAGGATCCTTGTCCTGGTCATCACCCTTAGACAGATCATCTAAGTGACAAGCCTTATCACTACTTGGCTTTGTCTGTTTCTCCTTCTCCTTCAGCAACTCCTTAATCTTCTCCCCCTGAGCAGCAAGATTTTTGGTCATATCACAGACCAATTTGACCATCATATCGTGCTCTTTACACTGCAACTCATCAACCACCCTTTCCTTTTTCAAAGCTGCTACTTGATCAACCAAAGAGTTAATCTGACCTTGTTGGTTGTCAGACTCCTCCCTTGATTTCCGTACCATCTCTAGTAAGCCAGAAACTTGAGACTCCAGTGTAGCAATCCTTGCATCTCGTGGATCTAGATCCCTAGATGTAGAGGCTTCGGCTGTATGAGTGGGAAAAGTGATGATGTCATCAAAGTCGAATCCATGGGTGAAATCACCATATGAAAAGGGTTCACTGATTGGTTGAAGGGTGGTAGTTGGAATAGTGGTTGGGATGGATGTTGGTATGGTAGATGTTGCAATGGTGGTTGGGGTGATAGTGACCGACTCAGTGAGGATTGGAGTCATCACCGTCACCTGGACAGGTTGTAGTGGGAGGGATACTATCACAGGAACCTCCTCTGTGACAGTAGCAGCAGTTACTTGACTTGTTACACGTGGCCGCCTCTCCGTCCTTTGATATAGCTGGGTGGAAGTTGACGTAGAGGTTGAAGCAGTGCTCACGGAGTGACTTGACGCCATGCAACACTAACTTCTACTTCTCTAGGGATACCCGCAGATGACCTATCCTCCCAACGCTTTTTAATACTTTCTCGTCTCTGTCTTTGTATAGCAGCATCTGAATCAGATTCGGGTTAATACTCACTGCTTGTACTTTCTTGTCTCTTTCTCTTAGAAGACGACTCGGTAAGGGTCACCGCTGTCGTTCTTCTCGGGTGTGATTGGTCTGGTGCATCATCAGAATTAGATGAATCAAATTCTGTTGCTTCGGAGTCAGATTCTTCAGCACGATCACTTCCTTCTTCTTCGTCTCCTTCATCTTCAGATTCATTACCACCTTCAACTTCCTCCTCTTCTTGCTCGTCAGAGTGTTCACTTAGTTCAGGCTCCGACTCCGGACTATACAATATGAAATTATCTAGGACCACATATGCTTCGTTGATTAAGTGTCCGAATAGAGGAGTATGTACATGGGTAGGTTCTACACTGCCTGGCTTTAAGAATTGAGCGAATACTCTCTTGTCCACTCGTTTCACTTGTAATCTTTCCCCAAATTCCGGTAGATTTGGCAACGCATCATTGATCAAAAGTTACACAAATCTAGGGTATAACAAGAACCTAAAGCTCTCCGATGTATTGATCTGATCAGTTAAGGCTTTGTAGATGTATCTAGAGAAGTTATAACCCTTGTTTAGAGCTAGCCCAACCATAGCAGCTGCAAGATCATGACCCATGGCATCCTTCCCTGCCTTCCTGGAAGAAATACACATGATCATTATGTGGGCAAAGTACCTCCACTGATCTAGCACCCACATCTTTTTGTATGATGCATAGTCTTGCACACCTACATATCCCATTCGTTGCCTCCAACACCCATCCATAAAGTAATCAGGAAAGGAAGTTGGGTCGGTTGCATGATCCCGGAACTGTAAAACTCTTCTGATAGTGTCCTCAGAAATGGCAATGTCATGACCTGCCACAGTAGCCCGAATGACATTGGGAGTTACTGTGCAGTCATGTTCTGCCGTATCCCAGAACTGCTCCAAGTACGATCTTGATACGACAGGGTCTACTGAGATAGCGTAGCTGATCTTCGAGCGGTTCAGGAAATCGACTATCTCCCTGTATTCAAGTGCATCACCCTTCCACTCGGGTTGTGTTAGAGCCAGCAGATTGAATTCACTGGTAAAAGCACGAGACATCACTGTAAAAACATACAATGAACACAATAAGAACAAGAATAGTCACTGGAATTGAACAAACATGACATGGTATAGCACATTCTCAAGGAAGAAATTTCTAGACTTAAGAAAAATTTGCAAGTTGCCTTCCTGCGTACTTAGCAAGTACGCAGGGTTTATACCTTCCGTACTTAGCAAGTACGCAAGAGTTAAATCTTGCGTACTTACTAAGTGCGCAAGGTCTAACACTTGAACAAAAAGCAGACTTTTCCAAATCAACGAAATGGACGAATTTGATGTTGTTCATGGTCACCACAACTTTGAAAAATGCATTTAGAACTCATGGGACCAAGTCCAACACCAAAATCGGGCTAAAAGCAGGTCAATTTTGACCTAAACCTAACCTGACCTCAACCGACGGCCAGACCAAGTCCAGAGTCAAAATCAAACGATGTAAAGGACCATATTTGAGTAATTAGGGTTCGATTAAAGTTTATAAACAAGATTCAGGTCTTAATTTCATTAAAGAACGTCCAAAACTTGTCTTAAATTTGACATCCAACCCTAGGTCTAAGAACAGTCAAGAATCGGTCCGAAACATGATGATTTGATGATGAAACCGGCTAAGATTCTCACCAAATGATTGTTAAGCGAAGATGAAACAATGAATGTGATGAAAAATCGTTTGGAATCACACAAATTTTTGAGGAAATACGAGGAAATAGCAGTGGTTTGAAATGAGATAAAGTCTGAGATATTTTTCTAAGTCCACTAAATATACCCACACACTCGGGTCTTGCATACTTAACAAGTGTGCAAGACTTAACTCTTGCGTACTTAGCAAGTACGCAAGGTTTAAGTCTTGCGTACTTACAAGTACGCATGGTTTAATTCCTGCGCACTTAACAAGTACGCAGAAACCCTTGTGAAATCCAATTTCAACTCAAATTATGAAGAATGTCATGTCAAATAACGAACCTGATTAGAACATTCCATCAAGAGGTTTCAAAAACAATTTAAGGAAGTTAAACACAAATATTTTTGGTTTTTTTTTAACTCTTGATAAACTATACTTAAAATCTTTTTGAGCTTTTCTGAATGAAGATAATATGCACAAGAATATACACACAAGCTATTTTTGGGTCAAAGTCATGAGCGGGGGATCATATCAGGCTATTGTAAGTAAAAATGATACACAATAAACATCAAAGAATATGGGATCATGTCATGGATTACTACTTATTCATACGTAATATGCAATAAAAACAAGTAAATTCAAGTTGTCAATATTATAAGATTTGAAACCATAAGCATCTTTGCATCATGTTCTTGTGTGTTAAGGTATTTAATTATAAGATATACAACGTGTACCCCACAGTTATGCTACAGAAATTTAAATTGCACTATCTCAAGGCATCTAAGATTTTCCCAAAGATTTTCAAATCTCCAGAATGAAGTTACAACGTTTAGCACAGAAAAAATCAAGCAGAATCCATAAGGATTATCAAGAATCATAAGATTCAGAATCGAGTGATTCAGTTGTCTTGGTTTGATTGGTTTTTCTTCTATGAATATAATATGATGATTCAGGAAAATGAATATAGTGTTTGAGGATTTACGTAAGGGGATCCAACTTTTATTTGGATTTGAATTCAATGAATCAGGAGTGATTCAAGGGTGAATACACGCTCAACGGTTGATGTAAAGACATGTCTTGGCCCACTTTCCCATTGCATACTTGTGAGTATGAGCAATGAAGTGAACCGAAAATTGTGCTAAAGACATAACCCGAAACTGGTCTCTTATGAAAATATTTGCTAAAATCTTACATTCTTTATCTGATAATGATCTTTTTGTATTCTTTTACACACACACATGCATACATGGGTTCAAATCACAGTTGTAGTCTAGATTTAGTTTCCACACTACTAATGATTCAAAAATGCTTATAGTCTATTGACAATTCAAATTACTTGCAAATATTCAAATTAAGACTGAAACAACTTAAACATACAAGTAATCATGACACAATCATTTCCCATATGTGCAGTCTAAGATGTTTAGATCATTGCTGATGTACTAGCATTTCCTCTTTTCTTCAAACGACTTTGAAATTTTCTCCATTTTCTATTTTTTTTGGATTTTTGTAAAATATTTGAAAATAAAAAAGAACTATACAGAAATCATTTAAAAGAAATAAAGATTAACTTCCATAAATTAAATTGATTTAGAAAACAAACATTTTCACTCAGGAATGAACATTCCTATCATGTTGACAAGATGTTCAAAAAGTGTTTGATCAAACGCCTTAGTGAAAAGGTCAGCAAAGTTGTCATCCGTGTGAACCTTTACAAGTTCAATGAGATGCTTTTTAGCACAATCACGGATGAAATGGTGGCGAATTTCAATATGTTTAGTTTTGGAATGTTTCATCGTGTTGTTTCTGATGGACATGGTGGCATTGTTGTCAATGAACAATGGAGTTTCAGTGAAGTTTAAGCCGTAGTCTCTCAATTGCTGTTGAATCCATAATATCTGAGAACAATCGCTCACTGCAGCAATGTACTCTGCTTCACATGTTGAGACAGAAATCGTTGACTACTTCTTACACTGCTAGGAAACCAATGTCTCCCAAGAATTGACATCCACCTGAAGTTGATTTTCTATCAAGGTTACAACCGCCATAATCTGAATTAGTATAGGCTTTGAGGTCAAATGACTGCTGCTTTGAGTACCAAAGACCAAATCGGGGTTTCCCTTTAAAGTATCTGAAAATCCTCTTGACAGCTATCATATGAGACTCATTTGGTTGTGACTGAAACCTTGAGCACAAACATACAGCAAACATTATGTCGGGCCTTGAAGCTGTGAGACACATGAGAGAACCGATCATCCCATGGTACAATTTACAATCCACATCCTTTCCATCTTTGTCTGGATGCAAACCGTGATTGACAGGGATAGGTGTGCCATAAGTACTGCTATCATTCAACTTGTATTTTAACAAGATGTCCTGCACATACTTAGTTTGATGTAGCTAGATGCCATCCTCATTTTGACTGACTTGCAGACCCAGGAAGAACGACAATTCACCCATGATGCCCATCTCAAACTAGGACTTCGTCACCTGTTCGAATTCCCTACACATCTCTTCATTTGTCGACCCAAAGATAATGTCGTCGACATACACCTGTACGAGTAGAATATCACCTCCTGCTTTCCAAATGAAGAGGGTCGAGTCAATCTGTCCACGGTCGAAACCATTTGACAATAGATTTTTTGATAATGTCTCATACCATGCCCGAGGTGCTTGATGAAGACCATAAAGTGCTTTGTCGAGCTTATACACTATTGATATTATGCGGATCATCAAAGCCGGGAGGTTGAGTGACATAGACCTCTTCGTGAACTTTTCCATATAGGAAAGCACTCTTCACATCAAGTTGATAAACCTTGAAGCCGACATAGGAGGCATAAGCTAGAAATAGTCGAATGGCATCAAGTCTAGCAACTGGGGCATATATTTCAGTGTAATCCAAGCCCTCTTGTTGATAAAATCCTTGAACAACCAACCTTGCTTTATTCTTCACTACGACATGACGATCATCCGTTTGCACTTGAACACCCATCTGGTTCCAATTGGTTGTACGCCTCTTGGCAAGTCAACCAAATCCCACACATGCAACTTTTGGAATTGGGACAGTTCATCTTGCATCGCCTCAATCCAGCAGTTGTCAGTGAGAGCCTCCTTCATATTCTTCAGCTCCAACTGGGACACAAATGCAGCATGCAAACATGTTTCCATGATACTAGTGTCAAGTATCTCAGTGTACAAACTAGTGTTCTCAGCAATGGTTCTATGACGAGTCTGAACACCGGCATGAGGATCACCAATAATGTTGTCAATTGGATGATTCTTATGCACTCTCGTCTCTGGTATGAGTTTTTCCTAGAGATTTGTGTCTAGATTCATGCTCAACTCCCCCATATTATGTGATCTAGAGGACGATGATTCAATGTTGATTGGATCAGTTGTAGCTTCATTTCCTACACGAGTGTTAGCATTAGTTGGAGCGTCATTTCCACCAACATGGATAACTTCAACGTCTTCACTATCATGAGCTCCAGATGCAGATGCAACATTAGAATCTGGAGTTACAATAGGTACAGTGGCACAAGTTGAGAAGTTGGAGTCATCGCCGCCATTAAAGAAATCGTACACATTTGCGGCATCATCAGCAGATAAATCTGGAAGGTTGAAAGACTTGAATAGCGCATCATAATCGAAACCCCAAGCTGGACTAGTTGGTTCTGGTGGAATGTTGTGTTTGCTGTAATCCACTTTGAACCATTCCTCGACAGTACGAGTTCCTATATTGTACACTCACTTGCATGGTGAATTAACAACATATCCTCCGAAGATGCCTTCCACTGCTTTTGCATGAAATTTAGATTTTCGATCCTTGTAATGTAGCAATAAGAAACAAGGACTACCAAAAAGAACTACGTAGTCAAGGTTGGGAGGTTGATTGTTGATCAACTCATAGCAGGTCTTGTTGTGCCTTTTCACAACCAGAACTCTGTTCAAAACGTGACAAGCTGTATTTACTGCTTCTGCCCAGAAAGTTACAGGAAGCTTTGCATCTAACAGCATTGTCCTTGCAGTCTCGATCAAGGTTCTGTTCTTCTTTTCTGCAACTCTGTTCTATTGAGGTGTGTACGGGGCACTAAATTCGTGATGGATACCCTTCTTGAGACAGAAAAGCTCCATCAAATTATTCTTGAATTCAGTTCCGTTATCACTCCTTATTCTTCTAACCTTCAACTTGCAAAGATATTCCAAGCTCAGGATCAGGTATTGAAGAATGTCAGCAGTCTCATCCTTTTTACAAGGTATACAGTCATCTGCAACAGCAAATCTCAGCTTAGGAACACCGGTTACCAAACCATTTCGGACAAGACGATTCATTTTTCGATAAGAAATGTGTCCGAGTTTCTTATGCCACAAGATTGAGTCAAGCTCTGTCGCTTTGGTAAGCAAACAAGTAGCAACTGAAGATGTGGTTTTCACCGCGCTCATGTCGATCTGATAGGTATCATTCTTTTTTGGCGCACGCATCAAAATCCATTCTTCAGGAACCTCAAACCCAGGTTTGAGAATCATGCATTCAGATTTGTCAAGCATGACTGAGTACTCCTTATCACACATCTAAGAAACACTCAACAGGTTATGCTTTAGCTGCTCGCAGTAGTTGACGTTGTCGAAGCTAACACAACCATTTTAAACCATGCCTTGACAAGTAATACTGCCGCCCTTCTCGCCTGCAAAGGCCACATAGCCGCCTGTGAATGGTTTTACATCTTGAAGTAGGGCCATGTTGCTTGTCATGTGCCGGGAGCATCCACTATCTACATACAAATGATTAGAGATAGTTCCCTTCGTATGTCCCTGCACGAGTCACAAGAAATTAATTAGATTTTGAGACCCACGCCATGGTGGTCTTGGGTCGTCCGTCTTTCTCAAAATAAACTACTTTAATTAATTCACAGTCATGACTGTTAAAAATGGGTGAATCTTTAGAAGACTTGGGACCAGGAGATTAAGAACTTTTAGATGTTTTGTTCCAGGACCTTTTCTTTTGTTTTACTGGAACAGTCGGCTTGCATTTAGTAACACCAGGTGAACTAGTAGAAGCTTCACCTGATTGAATTCCAGCCAGCTGTTCCAGCTTCCTCAATCTCTTGTTCCTTCTTCTCCTTTGTGGCTTAGAAAGCTTAACCACAGGTTTCTCACCAGTTGGTGCACTACCAGAGGTAGACACACAGGGTTTAGCAGGTTGCTTTTCCCTTTTTGGAACAGATGGCTTAGCATCAGATGTGATCTTTGACTTCACCATAGGTTTCACTAGTGGTTTCACCACATTCTTCTTTGGACTTTTATGATGTTTCACTAGTGGTGACTTGGGGAGAGCAGCTGGTTGTGAAATAACTGGCTGATTTCCTTGGTTCTTATTCGGGCATTTCACAATGATGTGACCAATCGTACCATAGTGAAAACATGTTCTCCTCTCTTTGTAAGTCCTCCTGTAAGGCTCATTTGATTTGACGTTTGATGACTCAGCATGATGAACAGGAGAAGTTGTTTGGTGAAGAGTAGTGTGACTTAATGGAGATTGGTTTTTGGGAATATAATACTTTTGCATATTTTCTTGGTAGCCAAGCCCGTAATGAGCTGAAAAAAGCTTCTTTTTTAACTTGATTAATGTTTTTATATCCCCCATAAAGCATCATTTTTAATTTTTCATTTGATTTAATGATATCTGGTTTAGTCAAAATACAATTATCACGATCAGTGACAATGTTTTTCTTTACTTTATGTTCACCAAGCAACTCCTTGGAGACTACACCTTCAGGGCAGGTGTTCTCAGACCCATCATCAGAAGCAGTGAAAAACTCTTCATCAGATGCGGAGTCAGCCTTACTAGAGGAATCATCCTTGTTAGAGGAATCATCCTGACTTGAGGACTCATCAAGGCAAGACAAATCAATGTCAATTAATCCGTTGACAAATTTCCCGCTTACTGGTGGAGGAATGGCATTAGTACCCAACCCTAATCCATTCACTTGTCTTACTATAGACTCATAGTGTTCCACCACAAACCAAGAATTTTTCAACTTCTCAATATTGCCTTTCAACTGCAAGATCTCATTTTGCAGTTTGGTGATCTCATTGTTTCTCTTTTCCAACCCCTTGTACGCAACATCCAAATGAAACTATTCATCACTGATTTTAAGTGAATAATCACATTTATCTTTCTTCAAAGTTTCAATTGAATCTTTGTATCGTTTTTCGTTTTCTTTGTAGCTTAAAGCTGCAATACGAAGGGGTTCGACTTTGTCCTGAAGCTTAGAATTTTCATCCTTTAAGCTCACACATTTTGAACAAGAAATGACAGCAAAAGAGTTAGAATCTACCTCATTTGATGAACATGATGCCTCTCCAATAGCCATGAGGGCAACTGCAGTTGTAGTCTCTTCATGGTCAGTCACAGAAGCTTCACGTTCCTCCGCTTCCATCATCTCCATGATCTCATCCATGAGACCAACCTGTGTTTGAGCAATCATGGCATCCTCCAGATGAACACCCCAATTAAAGCTATCATTCTATTAAACTACCAAAGCGTTGGACGTACCACCTTGACTTTGATTACGGTTGTTGGAGTTGTTGTACCCTTGACTGTTTCCTTGTCTAGGTCTGGTGAAACCCGAGGCCGGTGCTTTGTCCTTTTGACATTCACGAGCAAAGTGTCCAAAATTCTGACACTTATAGCACTTGGCTTTGGATTTATCAAAACCAACCTGGCATTTGAATGCCCACCAATGAACTTTCTTCTTGTTCTATTCAAAAAACGCTTGGCACTTTTCAAGATCATGGCCATATTCCACTGAATATCCATGTGCTCCATATCGTCCGGATCCACCTGATTAAAGTCTTCTTCTATGGTTTTAGGATCCGTTAGCTTGCCACAAATGAAGTTTTCATAGGCAAGCATGCAGGATGAAAACAAAGCCACATGATCTTCAACTATCTTGGCTATTGCAGATTGGTTAGCTGAAGATGTGGGAGAAAGATTTCTTGAGGAATTCTGATGATGAGATCCAGAACCAGAACCAGATCCAGATGCTGTATAGCAAGCATGACCACCATAAACTTTTGAATTATCCTCCTCGTGAGAGTTCCCTGAGAAAAGGGCAATTCCAGAACCCAATGACTTGGCTGTGGAATACGTCCTAAAATACATAGAAGGGTCTTGTATTTGAGGTCTCCCTGAGCTCTCTTTTCATTTTTGGTTCATATCATGTGCTTGAACCTTTCCGATTGCTTCATCAATAGTCATCTCATAAAACTTTGAGTTCTCTCTCATCAAGGTAGTGTACATCTCAACTTTTGGTGGTAGGGCATCTAGAAACTTCTCAACTAACTCCTCATTTGGATAGATGAGGTCAAAAGCTTTTAGCTCAGTTTGCAGATGATAGAATCTAGAGATGAGCTCATCTATGGATTCATTCTCCAGATATCTGAAGCACTCATACTGCTTCCAAAGAAGATCCCTCTTACTCTTCTTGATGTCGTTGTTTCCCTCGAATCTCTTCTGCATAGCCTTCCAGAGATCCTTGGAATTATCGTATCCTCTAAAGCTGTGAAATAACTCCCTGGTCAAGGCCATTGTAATAGATCCGTGTGCCTTCTTCTCTCTATCGTAAACTTTCTTTTCTTCTTCATCAAGTTTGGAGATAGGCTTGGGAACTTCCTCATCAAGATATGTATATGTGGGATGCTTATAACCCTCAAGAATGGGTATCCATAATGAAGAATCGGTATAAGAAATATAGTGTTCAAAACGTGCTTTCCAGTTTGAGTAATCATTTACATTAAGCAGCTTAGGTGGTTTCTGTGGGGTTCCAATCTCATTATCATAATTAAGTAGGTTACCAAGATTTTGAAGATTTTCCATAGGGTAAAACTTAGTCAAAAACTCAGAAAGTCAATACAACTTGCGCACTTAAGAATGGCCTTGCGTACTTAAGAAACTGTTCTTGCGTACTTGAGATTTCCTCTTGCGTACTTAGTAAGTACGCAGGAGTAAATGTTAAGTACGCACGAGGCAAAGTTAAGTAGGCACAAGAATGATATTGCGTACTTGTCAAGTACGCACGAAGACTGTCCTTTTAGCCAAAAAGGGTAAGTACGCAGGTCACCTTTTCACCTGCTCTCACCAACTTTTTTCGATCGCAGGAAATACCTCAGATCTTCAAATTTTGAAGATATGATCAAATTGATCAAGCCAAAAGGTTAGAAACTTGTTTCTAACAAACCCTTAATGATCAAAACACTCAAACAAACAAGAAAAAGGTCGGATTTTGAAGGATTTTTGCTTTTAAAATAGCACTCGAGAGCTACCTCTATTTTATCACAAGAATCACCAAAATCAGTCACTTTTCCTTGTAGAAAGGCTGTAGATTGTGTCGAAAATGCTCCTATCACACTCACAACACTTGAAATCAAGAGCAAACGCTCTGATACCACTTGTAGGTCCCTCGGGTGTCTCGGATCGTCACATGCAAGTGTGTTCCTGGTCGAACCGGGTGTGGAATGCCCGTGACTAGGTGGAGTATCAATCAACAAAGAGTAAACCGATAACAAAGACACAAGATACTTTCAAACTTCGTCTATTGATAATCACAGCCGGTTACAGAGAGAATGAGTACGTACATACATTCTGTCACTAACAGATATATATACTAGACCTGTTGCCTGTGCACTTAGCAAGTGCGCAGGGTTTAACTCATGCGTACTTAGCAAGTACGCAGACTTTGTTCTTGCGTACTTGCTAAGTACGCAGGATATACATCCTACGCACTTACTAAGTGCGCATAACACTTAACAGAAACAGACAAGACTAAGTACATGCATATGTGATTACAACTCGATAATCAGTACATACAGATACTTAAATACAAATACATAAAGACAAGTACATATGCTAAGACAACATCCAGAGTGTCTGTCTCACAAACGTGCTACAACATTTTGGTTAAATACAGGAATAGTCCTTGTAGTTTGACGTTGGTTTGAGTTTTGTCAGTTTTGGTCCTCGAAGTTTGTGAGATAATGGAGGTTTATTTGTTATTGTAACAAGGTAAAAATGTGTATATGTACCTATATCATTATGATAATACTCCGTAGTTATTGCACATGAAAATAATAAGTGTTGTGACCCAAAGTTTTGAATGTAAAAGGAAATTTGAAATTGTCATTTATTGCACAACATAAAACACTAGGAAAAACATGGATGTTACAGTATCCCCTAGTTGAGGGAATTTCGTCCCGAAATTCAATTAGTTGAAGCTACTGCATCAGGAAAAAGATGTGGGTACTTGAGCTTCATTTGATCTTCACGTTCCCAAATAAACTCTAGGCCACGTTTAGATTCCCAACGAACTTTGACAATCGGGATACAGCTTCGCTTGTGTTATTTAATCTAGCGGTCCATAATCTCTATGGGATTTTCAACAAAGTGCATGGTGTCATCAATGTGTACTTCATCAAGCGGAAGGCGAAGATTCTCGTCAGCTAGGCATTTCTTTAGGTTGGATACGTGAAATGTTGGATGTACATTGCTGAGTTCTTGTGGTAACTCGAGTTTGTAAGCCACTTTTCCAATCCTTTCAAGGATTTTGAATGGACCCACATAGCGAGGTGCTAGCTTACCCTTCTTCTCGAAGCGAACCTTGCCCTTCCAAGGAGACACCTTTAGAAGTACAAGGTCCCCGACTTGAAATTCCAATGGTTTTCGTCGTTTATCGGCATAGTTCTTTTGTCGACTCCTCGCTACTCGAATGCTGTCACGGATTTGAATGTTTTGTCGGATGTTTCTTGTATCAACTCGGGACCGGTGATTTGTGCTTCACCAATCTCGTTCCAACAGATGGGTGAACGACATTTGCGACAATAAAGGGCTTCAAAAGGAGCCATATTGATGCTTGTATGGTAGTTGTTGTTGTACGAGAATTCAATCAAGGCTAGATGAGAATCCTAACTGCCACCAAAGTTAATGACACATGCTCTAAGAATATCTTCAAGGGTTTAGATTGTTCGTTTGGTTCGACCATCAGTTTGAGGATGGTAAGCCGTACTTAAATCTAGTCATGTGCCAAGGGCAGTTTGGAGGGATTGCCAGAATCGGGAGGTGAATCGGGCATCTCGATCAGAAATTATATTTAAAGGAACACCGTGATGACTCACAATTTCGTCAATGTAGATTCGAGCTAATTTCTCAACTCGATAGTCTTCACAGATCGGCAAGAAGTGAGCTGATTTGGTAAGACGATCAATGATTACCCATATGCTATCATGACCACTGGAGGTGCGAGGGAGTTTGGTAATGAAATCCATGGCTAGATTCTCCCATTTCCATACGGGGATTTCCGGTTGTTCAAGTAACCCGAAAGGACGTTGATGTTCAGCTTTGACTTTTGAGCAAGTAAGGCACTTTGCTACATACAAGGCAATATCCTTCTTCATACCAGGCCACCAATATTGCAGGTGAAGGTCTTTGTATATTTTATCTGCACCGGGATGTATGGAATAATGAGTTTTGTGTGCCTCGTTCATAAGGAATGTACAGAGATCATCACGATCGGAAACCCAGATGTAAAGTAAGCCATTTGGTTTGGTCTCTAATTGTAGTTAAGCTCCACATGACATTTCATCGTACATGTTACCCTCGGTAACCGAGACATGTTGAGCTTCAAGAATGCGGATTTGAATGTCGGTTTGAATCTTGACACTATGAAGCATAATGTGCTATTTACGACTTAAGGCATCGGCTACGACATTCGCTTTTTCGGGGTGGTAACGAATCTCGCAATCGTAGTCGTTAAGAAGTTCAACCCAATGTCGTTGTCTCATGTTGAGTTCCTTTTGATTTAAGATATGTTGGAGACTCTTGTGGTCAATAAACAACACACATTTTGTGCCATAAAGGTAATGTCTCCAAATCTTCAACGCGAAGACGACCGCACCCAATTCAAGGTCGTGCGTCATATAATTCTTCTCGTGGATCTTAATTTGTAAGATATGATAAGTCATCAAGAGGCTTAGTCATCAACCATCAATTGATTAACTAGGACTCATATCAGGATGAGTAGTCGAGAATTGTTTGATCCGAGTATTCCCTCGAGTTGAAATACACTATGATGGTCCAATTCAGTGGATTGTAGATGGTATCGTGCACATGAAACAAACATGTACATGAAATGTCGCTTCGAGAAGTGAAACTAATTCATGATATGTGTTACTGGAAGAGGCAAAGTAGCCGTCCATCTAACTGAGTCAGGGTAAGGTTTGAGTATGCAATGAGCAAGGCGTTCTCAACCTTGTGGCCAATCTTTTTTCAACAGAATATCGACCAAAGCGTGAGCCCACGGCTCGGGAAAGTGATGGCATCTACATGTCAATGGATTCTGCAATGATGCATGCAACAGTCTGCCTTCACACGGCGTATTGTTGCTAGTGGGTACAGTAGGGACTCGCCTCCGACGATCCCAACTCCCAAAGAGATATGTGCTAGTTCTGTGTGTCGTCCCCAACACGAACTTGAGAAGACCCACCGTTCCCTGATTGTGTCCTCGATAGGCTCAAGCCGGTGTCATCTTCGGCTTTGATAGTGTAACAAAGGTGCAAATGATGGTGGTGTGAGTGACTCCTCCGAAGGCTCCGCGTTGCTGCCCTTGGACGGGAGTGGATGTTGTTCTGATGACTCCCTGAGTGTCGCCATCGGGAATGATGATATAATGAGAATGACATGTTCCTCGTCAGAAGAAGGAGATATAGATGTTGTCATCATGCCTGCAATGCAATGTATGTATGGATACCATGTGTAATCATGTATGGGTGTCTGTGTCGTGTAACTAATGCATGGGTGCGGTTATAGTCTAGTATGCAATCCTAGTTCTCTATAACCAATGGCTCTGATACCAATCTGTCACACCCCCAAATTCCACTAACGGAGTTTTACCATTTGGCGTGTGACAAACCAGGATATCAGTCATTAGTTACATCAAACGACACTATATGGGACTTAAAATATCATAACATAAAAGTTCAGAGTTAAATGCGGAAGCGTAAATTTTAGAATGAAATCAAAAGTAATTACACGCAACAAGCGTCAATTAATGTAAATAAGTAACACTGTTTAAAATGTTTGAAATGAATGATATGAATGTAGGACTCCATGCATGTCCTAAGTGTGCAACCTGTGCCAAGGCGACCTGAGAAACATGTAAGAAAAAGTGTCAAAACGAGGTTGGTGAGTTCACAGGTTTGTATGTAAATAAATTGTTTGAGTGTTGTTGGATCCATATACGTAAGTCACATCTATTGCTAGCTAGACAATGTACAAGTTACTCAAAGTGCTCGTAACCGTAGACTGACAGTTTATGTTAGAATGCCTCCCACCAGGTCTATCAACCATGGTGCATGTTTTAGGTCAATATTACACACGTTCGACCTCCAATCGAGTTAGCGCGACTAACGCGGGTGGGGTTTGTCAAACCCAATTGTACTACTCAACATATCTCGCTATTCTTCATATTTAAACGGTTCGATGTGAGGACTTTCATGATAGAGTTTACGCTTAATTACACAAGTGGTAATGAAATACTATGTGATCCATGTCCGTTTGTGTGTGTCTCTCCCTGGCTGGAAGACAAGTAACTGATGTTTGTTCGTACACATGTTTCTCCCTAACGGGAAAACAAGTAACAATGATATTCGTTTGTATGCATGTTTCTCCCCAACGGGAAAACAAGTAAAATACCGTTTGCGTGTATGCATGTTTCTCCCCAATGAAAAAACAAGTAAAATAATGTTTGTGAGTATGCATGTTTCTCCTCAACAGGAAAACAAGTAAAATGATGTTTGTGTTTAAGCATGTTTCTCCCCCAATAGTTAAACAAGTAAAACGGGGCCGTGAAACTCACCTGAGTTTGAGTAGTGGTTGGATTACACACGAAATAAGTTGGAACCACAAGTGTAAGCCTTAGACGACTTACGTATGCCCTAGAATTATAAACACATAAAATTAGGGTCATAAGGGATTTCGTGACGACGACACGGAAGTTTGAACGTCCTAAGATATTCATAGGATTACTAAGTAGATGAACGTGTCCACGGGAATAAGGATTTCTATAAGAATCAGAATAACTAAGTTTCGTGTCGAACGTTACGAATAATATATATATATTCGTGTGTTGGTGACATTCAGAATGGTGCTGGAAAATAATATATATAACATCATATATTATTTTTAAGTTCCTAGAGTTAATAAAATAATCGTTTGCGTATAAAAATAATAAATATATTATTTTTATTCAAGATTATAACGTGGGTAAATAATATAAATAATTATATTATTTAGTAGTTTGAAATATACCAATAAGTTCATAAACGTGGTGCAAATAATATTTATATTCGAAGTCACAGGTTGAAAATAATAATAAAATATTATTTTATTCGGGGTTAATAAACAGGGGTAAATAATATAAATAATATATTATTTAAAAATGCATTTAATTTAAAAAAGGGTATAAAAACTAAACCGAGTCTACGGGTGGTGTCCCGGGCTAAAACTCATTTATATACTAATATAATAGTATTAGAAATGATTTTTATTAAACAAGTATAAGAGAAAAAGTCCCAAAAAAAGATTGCACGAGACCGGACTCGAACCTGGGTCTCCTGCCTAAGGGTCACATGCATTACCAAGTCCGCCCGCTAGGGTATCGCACAAGATACCGATTTCAATTGTTTAAAACATACAAGTCAAAAGAATCCCCTCCCCATATGAACGCACGATCGAACCTTGCCCAATACCCACGATTTCGATTTTGATTGAACCAGACAACATGGGGGTTTTGTTAATCAAAGGCCTGCGATCCTGTGGGTGGGTTTGATTTGAAAATCATCGAGTCTAGGATCGTTTAATTACAGAAAAAGGGCCATAACCCTAGATATGAACTTGAAATCAATTCGACGACTTCTGATATTAGAATTTGTTAAGATCATAGGGCTTTTAATAAAAATTGAATTGCGAATCTGTAGGTACTTTTAATTGGATTTAAAACAAGTGTGTATTAGGATTCGATTAAATGAATTAAGAATCTACAGGTGTGAATTAATTGAATTAAGAACGTTTTTAGATTAGGGTTCGATTAAATCGGTTTAACATGAACCCTAGAATCTGGATTTGGTCGAATTGAGTGTTATAAGCCCCAATTTTCTTAGGGCTTTTAATCTACAGATGAAAACAAAACTAAAGGTAGGTTTGATTACCATATTCATTGACGAATTGATAAGTTTCGAGTTACTGCAGATCCGACTGTCAACCAAATGGTCTCCTGTGAGTCTGGTTCTGTCTCCGGCCAATTTGATGCGCGTACAAGCTTCAGAGAGATTTGTTTGTCGTGTGCAGAGTGTTCAATTGTGGAATTAACTGGTGAATTACTCGAATTTGATGTGTTCATAAAGATGGTCGGTGGTTACAAGTTAATTACTCAATAATTGAGTTTAATTCGATTAATGCGTATGATTAAGACTCGATAATGGTCGTTAATGTCCTAAACGTTCATAACCGTTTCAATCTCAAACAAAAATATACTAGGACTTGCGAATTTGATTCAAGAATTTGCGGTTTGACTTTCCAAAGTCAACAAAATCGGGATTGGGTTAATTAAAGATTCAGCCCTTGTGGTCTCTTATGAAGTGGAGTTTCAAAGTTGACAGAACTAGTCCCTCAGGTTTGAGTTAGGTCAAGAATGGTTTGTAACTATAGATAAATTACATGATTAGTCCCTCCAACTCATGTGTGTGAGTTAGAAAGATAGACAAGATTGGTCCCTAGAGTTTGAGATTTGAGAATTTACAATTCTAGTCCCTGGAGTTTGTGAATAGTTAAGATTTGACTGGATTTGCTAACTGAGTTAGCATGAAAAGTCCGGATTGTCACATCATCCCCTAGTTGAAAGAATTTTCGTCCCGAAAATAAAAAAATAAAAAAAATTTTCTAGATGTCACATCATCCCTTAGTTGAAAGAATTTTCGTCTCGAAAATTAGAATAATACCTTAAGAGTTTGACGTGGATTGCTTGAACAGATGCGGATACTTGCGTATCATGTGATCCTCGCGCTCCCATGTGAATTTATGTTTGTGTTTCGGGTTCCAACGAACTCAGACAATAGGGATTTTACTGTGTTTGAGCGTTTTGACTTCCCTATCCATGATTTCAACCGGTTATTCAATGAAGCGCACTTGTTCATCGATCTGTAGTTCCTCAAGCGGAACCGCAAGTGTCTTGTCTGCTAGACATTTCTTCAAGTTCGAGACATGAAAGACATCGTGTACACCACTTAGTCCTTCCGGTAGGTCCAGTTGGTACGCTACTGGGCCAATTCTCTTCACTATCTTGAACGGTCCAACATAACGAGGATTCAGTTTGCCTCGTTTCCCGAAACGGATTACACCTTTCCAAGGTGAAACTTTCAATAGAAACATATCACCTACTTGAAACTCTAAAGGTTTACGACGCTTGTCGGCATAGCTCTTTTGATGATCATGAGCTGCTGCCATACGGTTTCGGATTTGAACGATCTTTTCAGAGGTTTTGAATACAAGTTCGGGACCTATAAGTTGGCTATCTCCAACTTCAGCCCAACAGATAGGAGATCGACATTTACGTCCGTACAATGCCTCGAATGGTGCCGCCTTGATGCTAGTGTGATAGCTGTTGTTGTAGGAGAACTCCAATAAAGGTAAGTGAGACTCCCAAGTGTTACCGAAATCGATCACACAAGCTCGTAGCATATCCTCTAATGTTTGAATGGTACGTTCCATTTGACCGTCAGTTTGAAGATGATATGTCGTACTCATGTCTAGACGCGTACCTAAAGCTTTTTTATAGAGATTGCCAGAAATGTGATGTGAATCGAGCGTCTCGATCCGAAATGATAAAAATTGGCACTCCGTGACGGGTTACTACTTCTTTCACGTAAAGACGAGTAAGTTTCTCCATCTGGTTAGAACCTGGATGAATAGAGTATCGAGATTTGTGAGATTCATCCATTACAAGTTTTCTTAAGTTCCCATACACTGGAGCCCATATTCGCTCTGCCATGTAGCGAATGCCATCTGATTTGACCTCAGTTGTTCTTTCATACCGCGTGTGGCTTCTAACGGTAGGTTCTCCTTAAGGGCTTCGAGTTTAGCACTTCGGATTTTGTCAGGTAATCCGGTGTGAATAGTAATTTGCAATGCTCGAACTCGTTTAGGTTTGGTGTCCTTATGGCTTAGGCCATCGGTTACCACATTAGCCTTCCCTGGATGATATCTGATTGCATAGTCAAAGTCGTTTAGGAGTTTGACCCAACGACGCTGTCGCATGTCAACTCTTTCTGTTCGAAGATATGCTGAAGACTCTTGTGATCGGTGTAGATAGTGCATCTGGTACCGTACAAGTAATGTCTCCATATCTTCAGTGCAAATATTACTACTCCCAACTCTAAGTCATGAGTTGTGTAGTTTTTCTCATGTATTTTTATTTGACGAGAAGCGTAAGCGATGACATTCTCGCGTTGCATCAGCACACAACTAAGACCTTGAATTGATGCATCACAATACACCCAAAAAACTCATTCGTTCCCTTCGGAAGAGATAGGATTGGTGCACTGCAAAGTTTCTGCTTCAGAAGTTGGAATGATGTTTCCTGGGTATCACCCCAGTTATAAGGTTTACTCTTCTGAGTTAAGGCTGTGAGGGGTTGTGCAATCTTGGAGAATCCTTCAATGAAACGATGGTAATAGCCAGCCAATCCCAGAAATTGTCACACCTTAGTTGTTGTTGTCAGTGCTGGCCAATTCTTGATTGCTTCTATTTTAGATGGGTCGACATGTATTCCGCTCTCGTTGACTACATGCCTTAAGAATTGCACTTCACGAATCTAGAATTCGCACTTGGAAAGTTTTGCATACAATTGTTCTTGTTTCAGTCATTCTAAAATTAAACGAAGGTGTTCCTCATGTTCATCCCTATTCTTGGAATAGATGAGGATGTCATCAATGAAAACGATAACGAATTGGTCAAGGTACGGTTTACACACACGGTTCATGAGATCCATGAACACTGCGGGTGCGTTGGTCAATCCGAATGGCATGATTATGAATTCGTAGCGACCATACCTAGTTCTGAAAGTAGGCTTAGAGACGTCTTCGTCTCGGACTCTCAACTGATGGTAACCGGACCTAAGGTCGATCTTGGAATCAAAACTTGATCCTTGGAGTTGATCAAACAGATCATCAATGCGGGGTAGGGGATAACGGTTCTAGATAGATACTTTGTTTAGCTCACGGTCATTGATGCACACGCAAAAAATCCCATCATTATTCTTGGCGAATAGGACTGGAGCTCCCCATAGCGATGAGTTAGATCGGATGAAACCTTTATCCAACAACTCTTGCAGTTGTGTAGATAGTTCTTGTAATTCACTGGGTGTAAGTCTGTAGGGTGCCTGAGCAATAGGCGCTGCTCCAGGTGCTAGATCAAATTGGAATTCGACCTAATGATGCGGCGAAAGACCAGGAAAGCCTTCAGGAAATACTTCCGGATAGTCACGTACGCTGGGAATGTCTTCAATCTTCTTCTCCTTAGAGGACTGCTTGGCGACGAGAGCCAAAATGGCAGTATGACCTTTATGTAGACATTTATGCGCTTTCATGAAGGATATGATGCCTATGACTACACCACTCCTTTTTCCTTAGACAGAAAGGGTTTCTCCACTAGGGAGAGGAAGGCGAACAATTTTCTCCCGGCAGATAATTTCGGTTTAGTTCTTAGATAACCAATCTATTCCGACAATTATGTCGGAACTGCCAAGTGTGACTGGCATAAGGTCAATGTCAAGTTCATAACCATCCAATCCAAGTTTACAACTCTTAAGAAAGTGAGTTGCTTCAATTATATGTACATCAGCTATTTCTATGGTGTACTTTGCTTCTAGCAGGGTTGGAGTACGACCGCACCAGTAAGAAATTTGTGAGGTCATTGAAATAACTGTATATGCTGGGGCATAAATCAAATTAGACCAAGGATAAGTCACATGAAAAGGTAACACGGTCAAATGGAATCTATTGTTGGAGTGTAAGGAGTAACGTGTTAGTTTAGAAAGAATTTCTCAAATTCCGCTTGCATAGTTGGAGTCGATGGGTTTACCATGAGGTTCTACTAGAGTTTCAATGTAGATGGTTTCATTGATCAAGTCTGGATGAGAGTCTTAAGTTCACTAAGGCTCTTACATGAGTGAAATCAAATGATGGATTCTATGGATGATAGTTCAGGGTGTTCGTAAATACCTTCAACATGATAGTCGAGTCTATCAACTGTTAAACAGGTTTAACGATACCAACTAGTCATCGAGTGGGTTACGAGAATTTCAATTGACAATGGAAATATAAGTATGTAGATCACAAGTTCGGACCATTTATCTAAACACTAGGTTTCACCAGGACTTATATGCACCTCAAATTACTATTACGTGTGCACCCGTAATGATAATTTGCTTTACATGCTCACCCTAGCTTCTCCTTGTCCTATGTCAAAATGTCCTTTAGTTTGTATTACCGAGTACAGAGTGTTGTCAGAAATGATAAGTCATCAAGAGGCATAGTCATCAACCATCAATTGATCAACTAGGACTCATATCAGGATGAGTAGTCGGGAATTATTTGATCCGAGTTTTCCCTCGAGTTGAAATACACTACGATGGCCCAATCCAGCGGATTGTAGATGGTATCGTGCACATGAAACAAACATGTACATGAAATGCGACTTCGAGAAGTGAAACTAGTTCATGGATATGTGTTACTCGAAGTGGCAAAGTAGCCATCCTTCCAACTGAGTCAGGGTAGGGTTTGAGTATGCAATGAGCAAGGCGTTCTCAACCTTGTGGGCAATCTTTCTTCAACAGAATATCGACCAAAGCGCGAGCCCACGGCTCGGGAAAGTGATGACATCTACATGTCAATGGATTCTGCAATGATGCGTGAAACAGTCTGCCTTCACACGGTGTATTGTTGCTAGTGGGTACAGTACGACTCGCCTCTGACGATCCCAACTCCCAAAGAGATATGTGCTAGTTCTGTGTGTCGTCCCCAACACAAACTTAAGAAGACCCACCATTCCCTAATTGTGTCCTCGATAGGTTCAAGCCGGTGTCATCTTCGGCTCTGATAGTGTAACAAAGGTGCAGATGATGGTGGTGTGAGTGACTCCTCCGAAGGCTCCACGCTGCTGCCCTTGAACGGTAGTGGATGATGTTCTGATGACTCACCGAGTGTCGCCACCGAGAATGATGATATAATGAGAATGACGTGTTCCTCGTAAGAAGAGGGTGATATGGACGTTGTCATCATGCCTGCAATGCAATGTATGCATGGATACCATGTGTAATCATGTATGAGTGTCTGTGTCATGTAACTAATGCATGTGGGCGGTTATAATCTAGTATGCAATCCTAGTTCTCTATAACCAATGGCTCTGATACCAATCTGTCACACCCCCAAATTCCACTAACGGAGTTTTACCATTTGGCGTGTGACAAACCAGGATCTCAGTCATTAGTTACATCAAACGACACTATGTGGGACTTAAAATGTCATAACATAAAAGTTCAGATTTAAATGAGGAAGGGTAAACGTTAGAATGAAATCAAAAGTAATTACACGCAGCAAGCGTCAATTAATGTAAATAAGTACACTGTTTAAAATGTTTGAAATGAATGAAATGACAGTAGGACTCCATGCATGTCCTAAGTGTGCAACCTGTGCCAAAGCGACCTGAGAAACATATAAGAAAAAGTGTCAACACGAGGTTGGTGAGTTCACAGGTTTGTATGTAAATAAACTGTTTGAGTGTTGTTGGATCCACATACGTAAGTCACACCTATAGCTAGCAAGACAATATACAAGTTACTCTAAGCGCTCACAACCGTAGACTGACAGTTTATGTTTGTATGCCTCCCACCAGGTCTATCAACCATCGAGTTAGCGCGACTAACGAGGGTGGGGTTTGTCAAACCCAGTAGTACTACTCAACATACCTCGCTATTCTTCATATTTAAACGGTTCGATGTGAGGACTTTCATGATAGAGTTTACGCTTAAGTTCACAAGTGGTAGTGAAATACTATGTGATCCATGCCCGTTTGTGTGTGTCTCTCCCTAGCTGGAAGACAAGTAACGGATGTTTGTTCGTACGCATGTTTCTCCCCAACAGGAAAACAAGTAAAAATGATATTCGTTTGTATGTATGTTTCTCCCCAACGAGAAAACAAGTAAAATACCGTTTGCGTGTATGCATGTTTCTCCCCAACGGAAAAACAAGTAAAATAATGTTTGTGAGTATGCATGTTTCTCCTCAACAAGAAAACAAGTAAAATGATGTTTGTGTTTAAGCATGTTTCTCCCCCAATAGTAAAACAAGTAAAAAGGAGCCGTGAAACTCACCTGAGTTTGAGTAGTGGTTGGATTACACAGGAAATAAGTTGGAACCACAAGTCTAAGCCTCAGACGACTTACGTATGCCCTAGAATTATAAACACATAAAATTAGGGTCATAAGGGATTTCGTGACGACGACACGGAAGTTTGAATGTCCTAAGATATTCATAGGATTACTAAGTAGACGAACGTGTCCACGGGAATAAGGATTTCTATAAGAATCAGAATAACTAAGTTTCGTGTCGAATGTTACGAACAATATATATATATATATATATATATATATATATATATATATATATATATATATATATATTCGTGTGTTGGTGACATTCATAATGGTGAAGGAAAATATTATATATAACATCATATATTATTTTTATGTTCGTAGAGTTAATAAAATAAACGTTTGCGTGGAAAAATAATAAATATATTATTTTTATTCAAGATTATAATGTGGGTAAATAATATAAATAATTATATTATTTAGTAGTTTGAAATATACCAATAAGTTCATAAACGTGGTGCAAATAATATATAAATATATTATTTATATTCGAAGTCACAGGATGAAAATAATAATAAAATATTATTTTATTCGGGGTTAACAAACAAAGGTAAATAATATAAATAATATATTATTTAAAAATGCATTTAATATAAATATAGGGTATAAAAACTAAACCGAGTCTACGGGTGGTGTCCCGAGCTAAAACCCATTTATATACTAATATAATAGTATTAGAAATGATTTTTATTAAATAAGTATAAGAGAAAAAGTCCCAAAAAAAGTTTGCAGGAGACCGGACTCGAACCCGGGTCTCCTGCCTAAGGGTCACATGCATTACCAAGTCCGCCCACTAGGGTATCGCACAAGATACCGATTTCAATTGTTTAAAACATACAAGTCAAAAGAATCCCCTCCCCATATGAACGCATGATCGAACCTTGCCCAATACCCATGATTTCGATTTTGATTGAACCTGACAACATGGGGTTTTTGTTAATCAAAGGCCTACGATCCTGTGGGTGGGTTTGATTTGAAAATCATCGAGCCTAGGATCGTTTAATTATAGAAAAAGGGCCGTAACCCTAGATATGAACTTGAAATCAATTCGACGAATTCTGATATTAGAATTTGTTAAGATCATAGGGCTTTTAATAAAAATGGAATTGTGAATCTGTAGGTACTTTTAATTTGATTTAAAACAAGTGTGTATTAGGATTCGATTAAACAAAAAAGTTCAAGAACCCTAGGTACGATCCACGTTCAATTCGATGATATGAGCCCTGTATTTCATAGGGTTTTCACTCAGTAGATGGTTACGAGTCTACATGTGTGAATTAATTGAATTAAGAACGTGTTTAGATTAGGGTTCGATTAAATCGGTTTAACAAGAACCCTAGAATCTGGATTTGGTCGAATTGAGTGTTATAAGCCCTAATTTTCTTAGGGCTTTTAATCTACAGATGAAAACAAAACTAAAGGTAGGTTTGATTACCAGATTCATTGACGAATTAATAGGTTTCGAGTCACTGCAGGTCCGACTGTGAACCAAATGGTCTCCGGTGAGTCTGGTTCTGTCTCCGGCCAATTTGATGCGCGTACAAGCTTCAAAGGGATTCGTTTGTCATGTGCAGAGTGTTCAATTGTGGAATTCACAGGTGAATTACTCGAATTTGATGTGTTCATGAAGATGGTCGGCGGTTACGAGTTAATTACTCGATAATTAAGTTTAATTCGATTAATGCGTATGATTAAGACTTGATAATGGTCGTTAATGTCCTAAACGTGCATAACCGTTTCAATTTCAAACAAAAATCAACTAGGACTTGCGAATTTGATTCAAGAATTTGCGGTTTGACTTTCCAAAGTTAACAAAATCGGGATTGGGTTAATTACATATTCAGCCCTTGTGGTTTCTTATGAAGTGGAGTTTCAAAGTTGACAGAAATAGTCCCTCAGGTTTGAGTTAGGTCAAGAATGGTTTGTAACTATAGATAATTTACATGATTAGTCCCTCCAACTCATGTATGTGAGTTAAAAAGATAGACAAGATTGGTCCCTAGAGTTTGAGATTTGAGAATTTACAATTCTAGTCCCTGGAGTTTGTGAATAGTTAAGATTTGACTAGATTTGCTAACTGAGTTAGCATGAAAAGTCTGAATTGTCACAGATTGACACATACATATGTTCTTCTGTCTGGATTTTGAGTCACAGGAGCAACTTGGGTGATGGGTGCAGCAGGGGTAACGACGGTAAAGTTCTTAGCCTTACGCTTCTTATTATGGAAAGAAGGTTCGGGCTTGTCTACTTTGGCTGTTTCAGATGGGCTTGCCTTGTCACTGACCTTCTTCGTACCCTTTCTTATGAACGTACCCGCCTTCACGTGATTGTCAGTTAACGTGGCGGCTAGGCGTATAGCGTCCTCAAGAGTGGCAGGGTTTCTTCCCAACACTGTGTCTTGGATAATCATAGGTAGTCCCCCTATGTACTTCTCAATGCCGCGAGACAGAGGTGTGACCATATGTGGCACCAGGAGGCTCAACTCATGGAAACGAGTTGTGTAGACTTTTCACCACTATTTTGGGTAAGATCCCAAAACTCAGCTTCCAGTTTCCTCATTTCGTTCCGAGGACATAACTCCTCAGTCATCAGTCTCTTCATATCATCCCACGGCAAAGTCATTGCCACATCAACACCTCGGTTCCTCTTCTCATCGTTCCACTACGTGAGCGCCCGTTTTTGGAAGACACTCGTAGCATAACGGACTCGGAGATTGTCAGGGCAGTCACTATTGAGGAAGGTGTTTTCAATGCCTTCAAACCACTGAAGGAGATCTGTAGCTCCCTTAGTGCCATAGAACTTGATGGGGTTGCATGAGTTAAAGCGTTGGAAGGTGCACCTGGGCGGGTTGGCACCACCACCATTGTTGTTGGCACTACCCCCACTATTGTTGTTGTTATTGGCTTGAGTGAGTTGGTTCACAAGTTGAGTAAGGAGTGCAGCAAGGTCATTGTTTTTTTTGTTGTTGGTGTTGTCACGACGAGGAGGCATGCTATAGAAGAAACAATACAAGGGTGAGAATAATTATATTTGGGTTGTATTCTGTTGGTAGTATTACCATTTGAATACTATGACTTATCAAGGTTGTTTAAATTCATGAAATTTTTGGGAAGACATGCTTTAGCCTATAAATGAACACTCATCCCGGGAGTTCCCAGGAAAGCATACGGGTCCATCAATTGATTTGGATTTATACGAAATGCTTTCCTAGACAGAAAAACCCAGAATACAGGTGTCGCCGTTCCAGATTGCACATGTTCCCTACTAATTATTAGAATTCAAAGCCTTGACGAGGTTTAAGGATTTTGATGTTGACATAGGTGGGGGTAAGAAGGATAAGAGTATTAGGATAGAAGTCCTAGTAAGTAATCTAACAAGTAAGGCATCACATAGCGTGGGTATCTTATGGTTATAGTCTAGGTTATGGATTCCTAATAACCTAATTCCCTATAACCATGGCTCTGATATCAATCTGTCACACCCCAACCGACGGCGGAATACGTCGGGGCGGACGTGTAGACTGTTCAAAAGCACATGATCATACTAAAGTTGCACATTTCATTAAATCCAAATTCATAACAATTGTTTCAACAAACAAAGTCAAAAAGAAAACAAAGTACTTTAAACAAAGTTTAATTTATTAACTAGGTCTTGCAACTTCCTACGTGATAACTCTTGAACAATACTCTCAATTATTGGCACCTAAAACATGATGAAAACAGAGTAAACTAAAAAGTTGGTGAGCATACATAGGTTTTAGCACAACAAGTGTTATCAAAAGTTTTGTGTACAATTCATATGATACATGGATTAATAAGGCAATTATGGAGAACCACTATTGTTTAAACTGGTGCACAATCAAACCTTGTGACTGATAGGAATAACACACAGGTTATCCTTAAGTGTTTTCGGCAACAATTACCCTAACTAGGTGGGTTAGTCAAACACAATAGATCTATCATTGTATACTGTCGGCTTGTACAGAGTTAATGATTGCACTTGCACTATGCATAAAAAGTATGTAAATGTTGATTGCACTAATAGTGTTCAAGCATAAGGCACAAATTGCACACATGATCATAATGTTTGAATTGTAGAAATTGCAAGTAGTTTGAATGTAATCATGTTTCACCCCAAAGATGTAAAAGTGAAAAAGGGGCTATGTAAACTCACATTGGATCTGTAGCTTGAAATCACAAGTACGAGTAGTCACGCTGGTTGTTTCGCTAACACGAGGTTAACCTATGATTGGATTTATATATGTATCAATGAAAAATGCTCAAAGGACTAATGTATAAAGGTATTGCACTAGATTGAATGGTGTATTTACGTTTGTTATTAATGAAATAATATGTTCGTTTAAATAGGAATAACTTGTTTGCTAATAAAGGACTGAATATATGTATATATAAGTATAATATATATATATATATATATATATATATACATATATATATATGTGTGTGTGTGTGTTATTTTTTTTTACAAATAAATATTCGACTATTATTTATATAGATAATTATAATTTCTCAATTAATTAAATAATCAAATTAATTCTTTATTAAAATAAGTAAATAATAAATAGCCATAAATTGCTCTAAATAATTGGGTATTAATAAGATAGCTCATAGGGTTTTTAAATTAATTAATTATATAAATCTTTAATAAAATTCATTTGTTTTTAACTCTCTAAAATGGTTAACAATTCTTAAAAATTGTTACGTTAATAATTTAGTTCATAAAATATACTCGAGCCTTGGGGTTTTATAAAATAATTTTTATTAAGAAATTTGGATTAAAAAGAATATGTTTTTTTTTAAATCATTAGAAAAGAATAAAACTGACCACGGGACACACGACCGTGCCGGGGTTGGGCACGACCGTGCCTAGGCTCGGGACGCGACCACGTCTAGTCAGGAGGCACAACCACGCTTTGAATAGAGGCACAACCGTGCTAATGGATGAGCACGACCGTGTCTGGTTTCGTCCAGAAAACAAATTGACAAAATCATGTATTAATAACAGTTGGATTCACGGGGTTATCAAAGAGTGGATGTTTGCAAACCTAACCATGCAATTTAATTAAATTGAGAATGAGTCTAGGGTGGATTTCTATTAAACCCGAATGGTTATGAACCGTAGAATCCAATCGTGTCCAATTCATTGTTGTAAGCCCCAATTGGGTTGGGGCTTTCCATCTACAGATGAAAACGAAACCGTAGGTGTGATTAGTTACCTTAAACGATCTCGAATTGATGGTGCTCGACCAAATGGACCTCCGACTTCAAACGGCTTAGCCCTCGGCGTCTCTGGTTCCTTCTCTGGCCAAATTAATGTACGCAACAGCTTCAGAGAGGTGCGAGTAAGGTGTGTAGGGGGTCTTTTGCGAGGAATAACAACTCAGATGATCGAATTTGGTGATATAGTCGACGGTTTTTGTTTTAAAGTCCATAATTAGCATTAATTCGATTAAATGACGGCGATGGACGGTTAGAAACTGTCTAATGATGTCCGAAACAATCAATGTTGAGTTATGGTTGCGAATTCGAACGTTTTGAGGCGTTACGGATTGAGTTTGCGTCTTGACTGCTCACGAGGCGCGACCGTGCCTGTGTTCTTGGTACGACCGTGCTCCAGCAACGGCGCGACCGTGTCAACTTGAGTTTTGGTTAAATACAGGAATAGTCCTTGTAGTTTGACGTTGGTTTGACTTTTGTCAGTTTTGGTCCTCGAAGTTTGTGATATAATGGAGGTTTATTTCATTTGTTATTGTAACAAGGTAAAAATGTGTATATGTACCTATATCATTATGATAATACTCCGTAGTTATTGCACATGAAAATAATAAATGTTGTGACACAAAGTTTTGAATGTAAAAGGAAATTTGAAACTGTCATTTATTGCATAGCATAAAACACTAGGAAAAACATGGATGTTACAATAAAAGCCTCCAACATATTTTTAATCAGAAGGATTTAAATATGAGGCAAAGAAGGTGGATGGAACTCATCAACGTATATGACTGTGAAATCAAATACCATCCTGGAAAGGAAAATGTAGTAGCATATGCTTTAAGTTAGAAAGAACAAAGACAGCCAATTAAAGTAAAAGCACTAAGATTAGACTTGAAGTTAGATTTACTCGAACAAATCAAGGAAATCCAATCAAAAGCCTTAGAAGAAGAGAATATCAAGAAAGAACGTATGGTTGGGAAACAGAAGTTGCTATTTAAGGAGATGATGGGATCATGAGATTCAATCAAAGAATCTGGATTCCAAGGCATGGAGACAGTCAAGAGAAGGTGCTGGATGAAGCACACAAATCAAGATACTCCTTGCATCATGGTGCAAACAAGATGTAAAAAGACTTAAAGAACCATTATTGGTGGCCGAATATGAAGAGATCGATAGCTCAGTACATAGATAAATGCTTAACTTGTCTTCAAGTTAAGATTGAGCACCAGAAACCAGCAGGTCAATTACAGCAATTGGAGATACCTATCTGGAAATGGGATCGTATTACGATGGATATTATAACTAAACTACCCACAACCCAGAAATGACATAATGCAATATGGGTCGTGGTCGATAAACTGACCAAGTCAGCTCATTTCATACCCATTAATGAAACATACTCGATGGATATGTTGGCCAAATTTTATATCAGTGAAATTATGAGCCACCATGGAATTTACCACTGTCTATTATTTCTGATAGAGACAGTTGGTTTACATCTAGATTCTGGACGAGTTTTCAAAAAGAATTGGGAACTCGAGTTACCATGAGTACTGCATATCATCCATAGACTGATGGACAGAGTGAACGCATGATTCAAACTCTGGAAGATATGCTAAGAGCATGTGTTATCGATTTTGGAGGTAATTGGGATAATCACCTACCATTAATCGAATTCTCCTACAACAACAGTTATCATTCAAGTATTAAAGTTGCACCATTTGAAGCACTATAAGGAAGAAAGTGCAGAATTTCAATCTGTTGGACTGAAATAGGAGACAGTCAATTAACTGGACCTGAAGTTATACAAGAAACAACAGATAAGATAGTCCATATTAAACAACGGTTGAAGGCTACTCAAGATCGACAAAAGAGTTATGCTGACAAACGACGACGACCGTTAGAATTCCAAATTGGAGATTTTGTAATGCTAAAGGTTTCACCTTGGAAAGGTGTTGTAAGGTTCAGGAAACGAGGAAAGTTAGGACCAAGATATATCGGACCTTACAAGATCATTGAAAAAGTTGGAACAGTAGCATACAAGTTAGATCTACCTGAAGCTTTACAAGGGATCCATAATACGTTTCTCATATCCTGCTTACGCAAGTGTTTAGTTGATCCAACTCTGGCGATTGCACTAGATTATGTACATGTAAACGACAAGCTTCATTTTACTGAACAACCAATCAAAATTTTAGACACCTGGGAACGGAAATTGAGAAATAAAGTTATATCAATGGTGTTGGTTCAATGGCAAGGTCAGATCAGAGCTGACAAGACAAGGGTACTAAAGAAATAGATGAGAGCCAAATATCCTCATCTATTCACATCTTAATTTCGAGGACGAAATTTCTTAAAGGATGGGAGATTTGTAACACCCCGAAAATCCCCTAAGGAAATAAAGGATTAAAGGTTCCAATTTTCATCAAGTTTAGGGGCTATAATGAAAACATTTAAAAATCCAATGATCAAAAATGAAAAATTAGGAGAAACGGCCTGTAACTGACCATCACCTGTCATGGCGGTCCGTGCCACAATACTGGAGGCGGTTTTAGGGTTCTGAAACGTGTCCGATGACTCACCCTCGTGACGGACCGTCACGAACCATAACGGTCTGTGACGTGGTCTGAAAGTGTGTAGCCGCCAAGTCAAGGCTTAACGAACCGTCACGCCTGGTAACGGTTCGTCACGACCCCAAACCTTGCCCTATAAATAGATTATTTAACTTAGACCATTTCTCACACCTTACACCTTCCAAAACACTCGCACTCTCTGAAGTTCTGATTCTGAGCCCCGGTTCGCGTACGAGAGTCCGGCTTCTAGCATTTCGACTTCAAATTGTCGTAGATAGTGCTGAGGTAAGGTTCTGACCTACTATTTAAACTTTCATTATAAACCATTAAGATAGGATTATGTACTTAAGTAATGACATTACTTATCTAGGAGCTCTGTCCGAGGTGTTGATCATATTACTTAATTGACAAGCCAAAATACTGCCGAGGTGAGATCTTAAACTGTGATGCATTTGAAACAACCATGGCTCTGTTATACTCCATTTAAGCATGTTTGATTTATGAAAACATTTTGAGTATCTTGAAACGATTGCACCGATTGTTTATATATAACGCATTCTAAGCGCTCATTGTGTTTCACTTGCCCGTGGAACGGCATGTTAGACAGGGCCCATGGAATGGTCTTCGGTTATATATAGGCTGAATGATTACTCATAGTTGTCTATGAGTGGAGGTGGAACCCTAGAACTGTGTTCAAGATACTTTGGCGGGTCATTTTAATAAACTATTTTAGTTTATGAATTCACCAGCTTTATGCTTACCCATGTTTTATCTAATGTTTTTTAACGCATCACAGGCAGTCAATAGATGAGTCATTTCTAGAACTAGAATGAACTGATGAATGATCCATATGATGGGCATGCCTTGAACTATAAGTCCCGAATGACTTGTTCCTTGTTAGGAACAGATGATGAAACGGTGTAACTTTTGTTAAACATAATGTAAACAATATTTTGATGTTAATAGAAGTTATGATTTAGTCTTCCGCTGTGTGTTTTTTGTATCAACGTCACAGTAACTTGAATACGACTTTCTGAGCGGTATGTAGTTATCTGATAAACGAAATACTCTGTCTAAGGAAAGTGCGGTGTATAAATCTCTCCTAGACCCGTTGTTCTTTCCTAGGAACATCTTTGTTGGAGGTACTATTCTGGTTAGGTAACTGTTCTGTGTTACGGGTGTGACAGTTATGAATCTAGGTAGCGGTCCGCTATAGGGTTATGGATAACGATAGTCAGCTTGACACATGGCACATCATCATTACATCCTTTCTCTCCAAGTAGCGGACCGTTATTGGCCAATTTTCAGCGCTTTTCACTTTTAGTCCTTGTAATTTAGGGCAAACTCCTTTTAACCCCTGAACTTTGAATTATTGACATTTTTGGTCATTACAATTTTTCAAGGTGATACATATACGCACTAGACAGATGTAGTAATGTGTTTACTGCTATCCTATAAAGTTATGATTAAATATTTAACAAGTGTTTTGCCTAAAGATAAAGGATTTTCGTGTCATAAAAGTATTCAATAGCTTTGTTGGAACCTAGTAGTCCATAGAAATCAATTGATAGGCTAGGTTTGTACAACTCTATAACTTTTGGTCGAAAACACTTTCGGTCAGAAGTTTTCAGTCGAAATCTTCAGTGTATATATATAGTTGTCTTTTGAAGTTGTAAGTAGTTGTGTAACACCCCGAATTTTTATTCGGAGCATTAAGAGACGGTCTAGGAGCTTTAAACGTATTAACGAACCCAACCCGTATACAACCATGAGTCACCACATGATTCAACATGTGTCAATAAATCATCTTAAAATGCAACACATGGCGGGACATGTGGCACCTTCACAACAATCCTACCATGCAAGATGACAAGTGTTGATGAGTCACCATGCAATGCACCACATAGTGACATGTGGTGGACACATGTCACACCCATATGCCTCCAACCTTCCTATAAATAGCAGCCATTATCTCCTCATTTTCATATTGAAGAGAGAGAGAGAGAGATAGAGACTAAAGAGAAAGAGAGAGAGAGAGAAAGAACATCCGGCGACCGGTGGTGGTTCGACGCGGTGGTACACGGTGATCGGAGTTACGGGTCTTCACCCTCAACCATTTCTAGACGTTCTGAATGCGTTGGTAGGCTTCGATTTCCCTGAATCTTGTCTTAAGGTCGCTAAAAATGAGTTTTTTTAGAATCTATCCAGAACCGTTTTTATGTACGCGGTTTTCAAGAATCGAACGATCTGGAAATCCAACCGTTGGATCATCTTGAATTTTAAGTAGAGGGTTTATAACACTTACATGATCATTTTGAAGGGTGGAAATAATAAATGGAGTCGTTTAAGTTTGATTTTTAAAACCGTTTTGACAGCAGGTCGGGGCTGTGTTTTGTTGAAAAACGCAGCTGCAAAGATCGGGTTTTCCCGGAGATCCGACTGTTGAAATGAAATGAAATTTAGACTGTAGATTCCTAACATATAGGCGAATATTATCACCAAAGGAATTTACGATCAGAATTCTTTAAGTATAGATTTTATATTGACCAGTCCATGATAATTTCTAGGTAGAAGTGAAAAACGTGGTGAAACGATAACTTGTGAATTGAGAATTAGCTAAGGTGAGTTCTATGAAGCCCTTTTTTAAATATTTTAATAATGTTTTTCGGGCTGATGTGCATACGTAATGATGTGAAGGTTTTACAAAAATGATGTTTAATGTTTATGATGTTTTATAAAACGATGCTTATGAACGATGTTTTGGAAAGAAATGTTATAAACGATGTGTTTATGAAATGAGATTTACGATGTGTTTACGAAAGAATGATTTTTAAACGTATGAATGCTTTAACTGAAGTTTTGATGTAAAGAAGTGAATGTTTATTAAAGTTACAAACGAACGAATCTGCCATTATTCCTTAGAGAATTGAGGTTATGGGTATGGGATGTATGTTATGGGCCTTACTTGTTAGGGGCCTTTGTGGCTGGCTAACTGTTGTACAACTGGGGTGATGACGGTCACCATGGGGATTACCGTGATCCTTGAAGTAGGTACGATTTACCTTACGGGGTAATCGTGTTGGAAGTTAGGTATGACCACTCCTCAGAGTATCGTGCTGGAAGTTTGGTACGTGTCATCCTTCTGATGCCGTGCTTGAAGTTTGGTACGTATATCCTATGAGGTATCGTACTTGAAGTTTGGAATTGACGGTTAGAAGAAGACGCAAATTCGATATGTTTGTTGACTTATGTGTTTTGTTATGATTTTGCATTCTTTACGTACGCTTTTATTAATGAAGTTTAAATGTTAGGTTTTTGGCAAAATATTTGAAGTTAAAAGTTTTATGTTAAAGCTAGAACTCACCAGCGTAGCTGACTTTTAGTATGCACATTCAGGTTAAGGACATGTTTGGATGAGGAACAGTGATGCTTGGCAAGTGAGAAGAATTACCCGACTGATCATGATGACTGGCATCCTGTTATGTTTTAGTTATGATGTGTTTATGTTTTAGACAAAGTTTACGCTTCCGCATGTTTAACAATGTTGACGCTGCGTTATTTGATATTCAAGTTTAAGAAATGTTTTGCCAAATGAGTAAATCCAACAAGTGAGGCCTCCCAGGTTTGGGGCCTTACAAGTTGGTATCAGAGCAATAGTTTGAGACATTTGGACACTCCCGGTGTCTGAACTTAAACTGTGAATGGGACCGAGAGCGGATGCCAGTACGGGTAACTCGTGCCACAGCATCAGGTATGAAGGTAGTATATATTTACATATGTGGAATGCCTTAGAAAATGGTAGGTTAGGACATGTGTTTTGATGGAATCATAAAGGTGGTCAAATAGAAGTCAAAAGATAGTGTAATGGTTAATTGCAGATGGCCAGTGTATATTAACATCTTGCAATACTTGTTAACTAGCGGGATGACATTAGATTCCTTGTCTTATAGAACGAAATGGCGGGACGAAAGAGCGGAAGGCGTGGTGGGGGCTGTACCGGTGGTCGTAACGGTGGGCGCGGCAAGACCACTGCACGCCAGGAGTACAGTGAAGAAGGAAGTGTTCACACTGAGCCAGAAGTTAGTATGCACGGGACTGAGCCGACTCATGTTGAAGAACAACAATTCACTTTTGAACCGGAAGTGAGAGCGGCTCTGGTATGCGAGTTCACTGAGTTGATGAAAGTTTCTTTGCCAGGACTATTGGCAGAAGCGTTAAAGAAGGCTAGTGAGACGGGTGGGTCTAACACGGATATTGGTACCCCGAACAATGAGACAATCAACGCACCGCTTAATCGTGGTTGTGACTATAAGTCCTTTAAGGCATGTGACCCGCCGGTCCTGACTGGGAAGAAGGACGCAGTGGCTACTTTTGATTGGGTAATCCGTATGGAAGCTGCCATTCATCTAAGCGAGTGTCGAGTGAATCAAGTTGTGAAATTTGCTGCTAACTCCTTGAGAGATGAAGCATCCCATTGGTGGGAGGGTGTACGTCATTCCAAGAGGGACGAGGCTATAGATGTGATGATGTGGACTGATTTGAAAACTTTGGTGATCAATAATTTCTGTCCAAGGAATGAGATCAAAAAGGTAGAAAGGGAATTTCTGGGGATTAAGACCGGGAGCATGAAGCACTGGTAGTACACCACACGGTTCAATGAACTGGCACGTCTGGTGCCACATCTTGTCACGACTGAGGAAAGAAAGATTGCCTGCTACATTCAAGGGCTGTCGGACCAGGTCCGCACCTATGTTAAGGCAAACACCCCTACTACCTATGATTCGGTAGTAGAACTGAGCTGTGTGGTATTTGATGATCTGGTGCTGAATGTCGTTGCCATTGAAGAGCCTAAGAAGAAGCTGAGTTTTCCCGCTAGGCGATCGGGTGGGAAGTTGTTTGGGGCTTGAGACAAATAGGACAGGGTAGGTGAGATGACAGTCTGTGGAAAATGTGGGGTAAGACATGCGGGTGAATGTCAGTTAGGATCGAATATGTGCTTTAAATGCGGCAAGACCGGACATTACTCCCGTGAATGCCCGCAAGGCTAAAAATGCTACAAATGTGGGGAGAATGGTCATATGAGCCGGGAATGCACCAAGCCCAGGATGGGTGAAGCCGGGAAGGGGAAAGGCCCGGAGAAGAAAGAAGAGAGGCCCCGATCCAAGACTAGTGCGTACGCGCTGACGCAAGACCAGGCCAGGGTGGACCCTGACATGGCGTCAGGTACGTTCATCCTTGACAACACTTTTGTTTCTGTGTTATTTGATTCGGTTGCCAGTAAGAGTTTTATATCTGTGACTTTCTGTAAACGAGTGAAGTACACTGTTAGTAAGCTAGAAAGGGCTTTTAGCGTAGAAACCGCTGAGGGTAGAACTGCGAGAGTGACCGATGTAGTTGACAACTCCATGATAAAAATAGAAGGCCATAGATTCCCCGTCAGGTTGTTTGTTATGGTTTTGGGTGGGTTCGATGTCGTGTTAAGTATGGATTGGCTAACTACCAATGAAGCGCAAATTATATGCAAACAAAAGATAATCCAACTCAAGGCTCCGGATGGTAGCAAAGACGAGGTTTTTGGAGATCGTGACACCCCAATGCCCAACGTCATCTCGATGATTAAGGCAACAGATTACTTGAGGCGCGGATGCGAGGCTTATCTGGTGTACGTGATTGATAAGTGCAAGGCAGTGAAGGAACTAGACGATGTACCCGTGGTATACAAGTACCCGGAGGTGTTTCCAGAGGATTTGCCTGGGATACCACCCGACAGAGAGATTGAGTTCCGAATCGACTTAGTACCAGATGCCCAGCCCGTGGCTAAGGCCCCATATCGACTAGAACTAGTGGAGATGAAAGAACTTATGGCCCAATTAGACGAACTACTTGATAAGGGATTTATACAACCGAGCATCTCGCCTTGGGGTGCTCCGGTGTTGTTTGTGAAGAAGAAAGACGGTTCGATGAGAATGTGTATCGATTATCGTGAGTTGAACAAACGTACCGTGAAGAACAAGTACCCTTTACCAAGGATCGATGACCTGTTCGATCAATTGCAAGGCGCAAGTTGGTTCTCAAAAATCGACCTTTGGTCAGGGTACCACCAGTTGAAGGTGAGGGAAAGACATACCGAAAACTGCATTTCGCACGCGTTATGGACATTTCGAGTTCCGCGTAATGTCTTTCGGATTGACGAACGCCCCCGCAGCGTTCATGGATTTGATGAATAGAGTTTGTCGACCAATGCTGGATCGATCGGTAATCGTGTTCATCGATGATATCCTCATCTACTCCAAGAATGAGGGTGATCACGCGTGTCACTTGAAGGAGGTATTGGAAGCTCTGAAGAATGAAAAGTTGTATGCTAAGTTCTCCAAATGCGCGTTCTAGCTTAGGGAAGTCCAATTCCTAGGTTACGTCATTAACCCGAACGGCCTTATGGTTGACCCAGCAAAGATAACGACGGTAAAGGAATGGAATATTCCTAAGACGCCAACTGAAGTCCGCAATTTCTTGGGATTGGCAGGCTACTATCGGAGATTCATTTAGGATTTCTTGAAAATAGCTTCGCCGTTGACAAAGTTGACTCGGAAAGAGGTAAAGTAAAAATGGGGTTCGACCCAGGATGAGGCGTTTAAGGAATTGAAGGAAAAGCTAACACAAGCTCCAGTCTTGGCCCTTCCCGAGGACATTGAAGACTTAGTTGTATACTCTGACGCTTCGGGTCTGGGATTGGGATGCGTGTTGATGCAACGCGGGAGAGTGATCGTGTATGCGTCACGGCAGTTGAAGATTCACGAAGCTAATTATCCGACTCATGATTTGGAACTTGCTGCTGTCGTATTTGCATTAAAAATCTAGAGGCACTACCTTTACGGGGTGAGGTTTACTATTTACCCCGACCACAAAAGTTTGAAGTACTTCTTCGAACAAAGTGAGCTTAATATGAGGCTGAGACGATTGTTAGAACTCCTGAAAGATTATGACTGTGAAATCATATACCATCCTGGAAAGGCAAACGTGGTGGCTGACGCTCTAAGCTGAAAGGATGTGCCTGCTCATATTAGAGTGAAAGCTTGCCAGTTGGTGGTAACATCAGATATGATGAGGGAAATTGTAAGAGCTCAAGATGAAGCACTTAAGGAAGAAAACATAAAGAAGGAAAGGATGGTTGGCCAACAGGATAAGTTGGAATATAACACCTTTGGTGTTATGACACGTTTTGGACGGGTATGGATACCTATGGGTGGCGAGCTTAGAACCAAAATCTTGGATGTGGCTCATAAGTCTCGGTACTCTATCCATCCTGGTACTAATAAAATGTACCAATATCTGAGGAAGGAATACTGGTGGCCTGGAATGAAACATGAGGTGACAAAGTATGTAAGCAAGTGCTTGACTTGCTCACAAGTAAAGGCTGAACACCAGAAACCGTATTGAAAGATTCAACCACTTGATATACCGGAATGGAAGTGGGAACACATTACCATGGACTTCATAACCAAGCTACCTCGCACAGCTAAAGGTCATGACACCATTTGGGTAATTGTGGACCGTTTAACGAAGAGTGCTCATTTCCTACCTATTCGCAAGACGTTCTCGTCAGAAAGGTTAGCGGAAGTATTTATTAACGAAGTAGTAGCACGACATGGGATGCCTTTGAAAATCGTATCTGACCGGGACACACGATTCACATCGAGGTTCTGGAAAAGATTTCACGAGGCGATGGGCACGAGACTCAATGTTAGCACGACACACCACCCTCAAACGGATGGTCAGTCCGAAAGGACCATTCAAACATTGGAGGATATGCTTCGTGCTTGTATTATCGACTTCGGTGGTAGTTGGGACAGTCATCTGCCGTTAGCCGAATTCTCATACAACAATAGTCATCACACGACGATAGGCATGCCGCCTTACGAAATGTTGTATGGGAGAAGATGCAGGACCCCGGTTTGTTGGGGTGAGATTGGACAGAAGGAATTAGGAAGTCTTGAAGTCGTAAGAGAAACGTCGGAAAGGTTTGATCAAATCAAAGCAAGAATGAATGCCGCACAAGATCGTCAGAAATCCTATGCGGATAAACGACTAAGGCCTATTGAGTTTGATGTTGGGGACAGAGTAATGTTGAAAGTGTCACCCTAGAAGGGAATCATACGATTCAGGAAGAGAGGAAAGTTAAGTCCGAGGTTTGTCGGACCATTCAGGATAATGGCACGGGTTGGTGAAGTCGCTTATCGGTTAGAGTTGCCTGATGAGTTAAGTGGGATTCATCCTACCTTCCATGTATCACACTTGCGAAAGTGTTTGGCGGATGAATCGGCTCACGTACCACTTACTGACATCAAGGTCGATAACAGCCTTAACTACATCGAAGAACCCTTGGCCATCTTAGACAGAAAGGAGAGGAGTTTGCGTAATAAGATTATTCGATTGGTTAAAGTCCAATGGAAGCACCGAAAGGGATCAAAATCTACTTGTGAGACAGAGACGAAAATGAGGGAGTCGTACCCTCAATTGTTTGACTTATGACAGGTTTCGGGGACGAAACCTTTTGTAAGGGGGGTAGACTTGTAACACCCCGAATTTTTATTCGGAGCATTAAGAGACGGTCTAGGAGCTTTAAACATATTAACAAACCCAACCCGTATACAACCATGAGTCACCACATGATTCAACATGTGTCAATGAATCATCTTAAAATGCAACACATGGCGGGACACGTGGCACCTTCACAACAATCCTACCATGCAAGATGACAAATGGTGATGAGTCACCATGCAATGCACCACATGGTGACATGTGGTGGACACATGTCACACCCATATGCCTCCAACCTTCCTATAAATAGCAGCCATTATCTTCTCATTTTCATATTGAAGAGAGAGAGAGAGAGAGAAAGAACATTCGGTGACCGGTGGTGGTTCGACGCGGTGGTACACGGTGATCGGAGTTACGGGTCTTCACCCTCAACCATTTCTCGACATTCTGAACGCGTTGGTAAATCCGATTTCCCTGACTCTTGTCTTAAGGTCGCTAAAAATGAGTTTTTTTAGAATCTGTCCAAAACCGTTTTTATGTACGCGGTTTTAAAGAATCGAACGATCTGGAAATCCAACCGTTGGATCATCTTGAATTTTTAGCAGAGGGTTTATAACACTTACATGATCATTTTGAACGGTGTAAATAAGAAATGGAGTCGTTTAAGTTCGATTTTTATAACCGTTTTGACAGCAGGTCAGGGCTGTGTTTTGTTGAAAAACGCAGCTGCAGAGATCGGGTTTTCCCGGAGATCCGACCGTTGAAATGAAATGAAATTTGGACTGTAGATTCCTAACATATAGGCGATTATTTTCACCAAAGGAATTTACTATCAGAATTCTTTAAGTATAGTTTTTATATTGACCAGTCCATGATAATTTCAAGGTAGAAGTGAAAAACGTGGTGAAACGATAACTTGTGAATTAAGCATTAGCTAAGGTGAGTTCTGTGAAGCCCTTTTTAAATATTTTAATAATGTTTTCGGGCTGGTGTGCATACGTAATGTTGTGACGGTTTTATAAAAACGATGTTTAATGTTTATGATGTTTTATAAAACGATGTTTATGAATGATGTTTTGGAAAGAAATGTTATAAACGATGTGTTTATGAAAAGAGATGTACGATGTGTTTACGAAAGAATGATTTTTAAACGTATGAATGCTTTAACTAAAGTTTTGATGTAAAGAAGTGAATGTTTATTAAAGTCACAAATGAACGAATCTGCCATTATTCCTTAGAGAATTGAGGTTATGGGTATGGGATGTATGTTATGGGCCTAACCTTTTAGGGGCCTTTGTGGCTGGCCAACTGTTGTACAACTGAGGTGATGACGGTCACCATGGGGATTACCGTGATCCTTGAAGTAGGTACGATTTACCTTACAGGGTAATCGTGCTGGAAGTTAGGTACGACCACTCCTCGGAGTATCGTGCTGGAAGTTTGGTACGTGTCATCCTTGTGATGTCGTGCTTGAAGTTTGGTACATATATCATATAAGGTATCGTACTTGAAGTTTGGAATTGACGGTTACGAGAAGTCGCAGATTCGATATGTTTGTTGACTTATGTGTTTTGTTATGATTTTGCATTCTTTACGTACGCTTTTATTAATGAAGTTTAAATGTTATGTTTTTGGCAAAATATTTGAAGTTAAAAGTTTTATGTTAAAGCTAGAACTCACCAGCGTAGCTGACTTTTAGTATGCACATTCAGGTTAAGGACAGGTTTGGACGAGGAACGGTGATGCTTGGCAAGTGAGAAGAGTTACCCGACTGATCATGATGACTGGCATCCCGTTATGTTTTAGTTATGATGTGTTTATGTTTTAGACAACGTTTATGCTTCCGCATGTTTAACAATGTTGACGTTATGTTCGAACAAAATTTTCCGCTGCGTTATTTGATATTCAAGTTTAAGAAATGTTTTGCCAAATGAGTAAATCTAACAAGTGAGGCCTCCCAGGTTTGGGGCCTTACAAGTTGTTCACTTTGTTCTTTCAATTCAGATCTTGTAATAGTGAAGTTAGCCTTTGTATGTCTAATCAAGCAATCTGTGATTGCAAGTTAATCATCTATGAAGATCAAGTGTTTGATGTTACATTGTGTGTTTGTGGAGGCTTTCGATGATATTTGTGTTTGATTCGATTTACTCAGTGATAGAAGCATTCTGGATTAATTCCGCATTTCCACATATCGTTTGAAGATCAGAGGCTTGAATATCTAAGGATCAGAAGGCATCACAAGTGGTATCAGAGCTGTTGGTTAAAGCTCTTGATATTCAAGCGGTTTTCATTGATTTCTTTTGAATCAGAGTGTTATTCTACGCCATTTTTGTGTTTTCAGTGTCAAAATTGATGGAGATGAAGTTTACAATCGATTTGGAGACTTTATTTTGCATCCGTATTGTTGGAGATTGATTTTGGTGTTCTTGGGAAGAATCGACCGAAAAGTCCATTTGAAGGAGCCGAATCTCATTTCGACCGGAAAGTCAACGTTTTCGATCGAAAAGTGTTGTCCAAAATCTCAGTAGTCCGAAATCTCCAGTGTTCGAAATCTTTATTTTTCGACCGAAAAGTTCTCTCATATATTTTCCGATCAAAAAAAGGTTTTTGATCGAAAACTCATTACTTGGAAGTTTTCAGAATTTTGACTAAGTGTTCAAGTATTACTGTTCAATGGCTGGAAAGGTATACGATACTGATCGAGTTGTGGAAAGTCGCCACCTATGCTGATGTCCATTTCAGAGTTCTCAAACTGGAAAATCATGATGAAAGCTTACTTCAAGTTTACTGAGCACACTTTGTGGGAATCTATAGTCAAAGGTCCTCATGTGCCAAAGACTGCAAATGATGATGGTTTAGTTCCAATTGTTGCTCCAAATTTGTATTCAGAGGAGGATAAGAAGCTTATTGAAAGAGACAACAGGGCGTTGGGATCAATCATTCTAGCTCTTCCAACTGAACTTTATCTGAATTTTGAGCAGCACGAGACAGCTCAAGGATTGTGGTATGCTTTGTGTCTGAGATTTGAAGGAAATGCAGAATTACAAGAGAGTCACACAGATTTATTATTGAAACCGTATATGTTCAACTACAAGAAAAATGAAACTCTGAGTGAGCAAGTTACCAAATTTACTACAATGATCATCAGATTAAGAAAAATGGGTTTTAAGTTTGAGGAGTATGAGTTATGTAAGAAGCTACTTGACTCTCTACCTGATACCTGGAGCATACCATGCATGCTGATAAAGAACACTACTCCAGATTTGAAGAGCAAAACTCTTGATGACATAATTTGTCTGTTAGAGTCTTATGAACTTTATGCAAAGAAGAGAGAATTGAACAATTCTGACAAGTCATATGTTTTGGGTTCAGCTAATGCAGCATTATTCTCTGGTCGTAGTGAAGGTAGCGGTGGATCAAAGTCTGAAAAGAATAAAGGTTGTTGTGAACATTCTGCTGGGGAGAAAGTGAAAGCAACTGGTCAAATTCCTAAGGATCAAATTGCATTGTTTGGAGCTTTCATGAGTAGTTATGACGCTTTAGTGACTGGAAAGCTACAACCGGTTATTCATGATGTTGAGGATCTTATGCAAATAAATCTTGATGATTTAGAATATATGGATTTGCAATGGAAAATGGACATGATCGCTGTGAGAGCCAAAAAGTATCTTCAGAAAGTTGGAAAAGACAAGCTACAGTTTGGAAGGAAAGTTGGGTTTGATAAGACAAAGCTAAGATGTTACAACTGCCAACAACTTGGACATTTTGCACGCGAGTGTCCAAAGGTTAAAAAGAAGAAAACTGATGACAGTGGAGTAAAATTAATTGAAATGATTGAGGAGGATGAAAAATCCAAGAAAGCTCTAACTGCTTTGATGTTAAAACAATTGAGCAACTGTGAATGGGAAACATAAATTAAAGATGCTAAAAATGAATTTGATGAGGCTCTGATGGCTGAGATTGAAGTTCCTGAGAGGGCAGCTGAAAGTGAAAGTGAATGTGCCTTTAAAGCTGATAACAAAGGAAAAGGAAAAGCTGATGTTGAGATTTCTTCTGAGAGTGAGGTAACTTCTGATGATGAGTATTCTATTTGTTCTTCTGATTGTGTTGATAAAATGCAAAATTATCATGCAGCAAACACATTCTTGATTGCTGAAAATGATAAATTGAAGAGGGTAAATGAGGAATTAAAACAGAATGAGGTCACCTACACCAGAAAAATCAATGCTTTGTTAAAAGATAATATGAACTTTAAAGAATACTTAAATAAAAAGGATGTGTTAATCAAGGATCTTACAAACAAACTTATTGCTGCCCAATCCGATCTTTTAAAAGAAAGGGTGTTGATTTCTAAATGGGGTATGCAAAGAAAAATTTTAGAAAATCGTGTTGATAAGCAAAGAAGTTGTTTTGTTAAAGATGGTGTTAGTTACAAAGCAGTACCTCATCCTGATCATTTTGAACCGTTTCCTGAACCTCATGTTTCAAATGAATTCCTTAGATATGATAACTCTAATTTTCATGACTTGTATGTAAGTGCAGCAAATAACACAGGTCATGTAGATGAGAAGGTTTCAGTTGATGATGTGAGGAGTTTTAATGAATTCAATAAAGTTTGTGTGAGAGAGACAATAAGGGACTGTAGACAATTTATGGTTGATACATGTATTGCAAACAAGTTTGTTAAGTCACGAGTTAACAATGCTTTTGATGTAAATACTTTAAATGTTTATGCTTGCAATACTAATTCTGATTTTGATGATTCTAATTGTGTGTCCGAGGTGTCATCTACATCCACTTTTTTTTATAAGGTGGTGCACACAGCTAGAGAATATATTCCGATTCACTAAGACTCATGTCTAGATGAAGATGTTGTGTTAGATAAATTGGGAATTCATTGATTCAAGATTATGATCTCTCTCATGAAAAGCCTAAGAAAGATGATTTCATAGCTCCTAAGAATCATATACTTATGAGTGATCAAGAAAGTAAAAAGTCTATCCAAATTAAAATCAGTGCACCGACAAAGATTCAAAGTGAGATTATAGTGTCAAATAAAGTGAATGTCAAAGGCAAATCAGTCCATGTCAAAGACAAGTTCATTGACGTCAATGATAAGCGTGCTCAAAGCAAAGGAAAGTTAGTAAAGGATGTGTGTCTGTCAAAGAGTGATAAAGGACAGTGTGTGTTTGAAGTAGGCGAGTGTTCTAAATCGCTGTCAAAGTCAAAGACTAAAAATTACAACTGTTTTACTTGTGGTCAAGTTGGACATTTCGCTAGAAATTGCAAACACAAGTCAAGTGAGTCAAAGTTCAAAGGATACAAAGAAAGATCAAAATGTCATATCAACAATAAGGCGTCTGAAAACAACAAAGTGTCAGAGTCCGGAGTGATTCGATGTAAGTCCCGGGAGCCTCGTCGCGCAGCGGATATACACGGACATGTTCAGTGATTTGTGTGGGAACAAAGAAACGAGACAGAGAAAACACGAACAAAGACAAAAGATAATGAAACGACACGTAATCCATAACATAGAAGTCATCCCGTATTACAGACTACATACCGAAGGAGCACACATCTCTCATCTAAGCTCACGGTCCAGGGGTCGGGAGAGCTCTTCCCGACCCGGACACCTCTCGACCTTGTTCCAGAGTTCCGCCTACAAATGAAGACAAGTCTTCTATTTATAGGGGAAGGAACACTACCTGCATACTTGACAAGTACGCAAGGCAAAAGCCTTGCGTACTTACTAAGTACGCATGGTTTGGTCATGCATACTTACTAAGTACGTAGGACCAAACTGGTGTGCAGGCTAAGTACTCAGGAACACCCTCCTACGTACTAGCCACGTACACCGATACATAGAATTTAATCTATAGTTACAAAACATGCTTCTACAACAGTCGTGATTATATGCTTTCTAGGGATCATAGTGAATTTTATTCAAATGCATGTCGTGATTATATGTTTCCAAAGTTTGTGGACAAAGGGGTCCAAAACAATTCGAGATATGTGAAGAAAACTAACCAACCAAGTTATTTTGCTAAAGAAAAATTTACTAAGAAATATGGGAAAATGTTGGTTGTTTTTGGAAAGTTAAAAATGAACAAACTTCACATATCATTGGAACAAAGAATGTGGTGAATTTGAAGAAACAAGTCATGGTGACTAAGACTGTAAAAAGTCAAAGTCAGTCCGGGTCAAAGATGATCTGGGTACCTGTTTCTCATTAAGTTGTGTTAAAATGTGCAGAGTCAAACCGGGAGGACTATTAACAATACTTGGCATGTTGATAGCGGTTGCTCAAGGCATATGACGGGACAAAGAGATATTCTGAATGATTTTTGATCCTTTGATGGTGGTTTTGTTGCTTTTGCCGAAAACAAAAAGGGTAGGAAGATTACTGGTCAAGGAACAGTTTCAAATGATCTAACCACTCTTGAGAAAGTCAACTATGTGTCATAATTTGCTTAGTGTGTCGCAAGTGTGCGATAAGGATATACCGGTTTATTTTACAGCAAAGGAATGTTTTTTTCTTAAAGCCATGACTGGTTATTCCAAAAGATATGATTTTGATGCGTGCTCCAAGAAAATTCAACACTTATGTGGTTGACATGAATGACCATTCAACACCAATAAGTGTATCCTATTTGTTATCAAAGGCCACTGGCTCGGAGTCTTATCTGTGGCATAGAAGATTGGGACATGTAAGTTTGAAAAACATGAACAATTTGGTCCATAAGGCTCTGGTGAGAGGTTTACCAATAAGAGAATTCATTATTCAAAAAGTTGCATGTCTTGTGCAAAAGGAAAACAACACAAGAAATCCCATCCGAGGAAGACCATGACGACATTTACTCGACCTTTATTTATTATTCATATGGATTTATTTGGTCCTAATCGAGTCAAGAGTATTGCGCAGAAATCTTACTGTCTTGTTATCACAGATGACAAAGGATGAGACACCTGAAACAATAATTGAATTTGTCAAACGTATTGAAAATATTTGTGATAGCAAAGTCTCAATTATTCACAGTGATAATGGAACCGAGTTTAAAAATAAACTGATAAATTCTTTTTGTGCAGAAAAAGGTATAACTCATCAGTTTAGTGCAGCAAGGACTCCGCAACAAAATGGAGTGGCTGAAAGAAAGAATAGAACTTTAATTGAAACTACTCATACAATGCTTGTGGATTCGAAGTTACCCATTATTTTCTGGGTAGAGGCAGTAAACACGGCTTGTTATGTGTTGAACCAAGTTTTAATGGTGAAGCAGCATACGGAGACTTCATATGAGTTATTTTTCAAAAGAAAGCCATATATCAAGTTTTTCAGAGCTTTTAGATGCACGTGTACACTTGTGAACACTCATGACTCATTGCCAAAGTTCACTGCAATAGGTGATGAATGTTATTTCTTGGGATATTCTTCATATCAGAAAGCGTTTCGAGTTTATAACAAGAGAACAAAGATTGTTCAAGAATCTTATTATGTGGAATGGCAAGAATCAAATGTTCCTCCAGTTCAAAGTGGCCAGATTGGTTCTTGGATGCGGATGTAATTTTCAAGACTTTTGATCAACAATCTTTATGTGATTCGGCTAGTGCAAGTTCTTCAATTTCAAGTGATGAGTCTTCAACAAGACTTGATCAAACTGTTCACAATTTCTTGGTTGGTCCTCAACAAGTAATAGTTCAAAACGAAAGTTCTGATGCTATTACTTCCTCCACTCAGACACAAGAAGAATCTATTGAAATTTCTGTTACAAGTGCTAATTCTGAGGTACAAGTTCATGTTACTAATGAAGAACCAGTTGTATCTGAAGATCAGTCGAAAAGTTCAAATGATCCAACTAAGGATGCTAATCTATTAAACTCTTCTGATGTTGAAAATTCTAGTGATCAATCCCCTCATGAAAATGTCACTAATCTGCCAGAATCAGTTCAGGTTGATGATATTCCGACTCTTAGAATTCATTCAGCTCATCCAGTTGAAAACATTATTGGTCAAATTGAAGATGATGTAAAAACAAGAAGCCAATCAGGAAATATAAATGTTTGTTTGTTTTCATGTTTCTTATCCCAAGAGGAACCAAAGAATGTTACAATTGCTCTTCAGGATCAAAACTGGATTGAAGCGATGCAGGAGGAGCTTCTTCAGTTTAAGAAGCTTAATGTTTGGCATCTTGTAGATCTTCCTTATGGTAAATACCCTATTGGAACTAAGTGGGTTTTCCGTAACAAGAAAGATGATCATGGTATTGTGGTTCAGAACAAGGCTCGGCTTGTTGTTCAAGGTTTTTATCAGGAAGAAGGGTTAGATTATGAAGACGTTTTTGCTCCTGTTGCTAGGATCGAAGCTATTCGTATATTTTTAGCCTATGCTTCGTACATGAAGTTTAAGGTTTATCAAATGGATGTGAAGACTACATTTCTTTATGGGTTTGTAAAGAAAGAAGTATATGTCAATCAACCACCTGGTTTTGAAGATCCTAACCATCCGTTCCAGGTGTACAAACTCGATAAGGCATTGTATGGTCTGCATCAAGCGCCTCGTGCGTGGTATGAAACCTTGTCTATAGAGTCATATCTTATATATATAAGTTGTTGTCATTTATTGTATGTTTAAACAGTTTTAGACTAGTTTACTTTATGTCATTTCATTAAGTGTAATTTCAGTTTTCTGTAATTTACTGCTTTATTAGCTAAGTCTGGGCCATCGAAACTATTTAGTTTCGATTGAGTTTGTTCAATCGAAACTAGTAGTTTCGATAGATGGTAGTTTCGACAGTCTGTGTATCACTTGTAAATGGTCAATCGAAACTAGTAGTTTCGATTGAACATAGTTTCGATACCTGTCACTACTATAAATAGCCTAGTTTGAGAATGTTTAGGGTGTGAGTAGCGGCTGTAACCCTGAACCTTCTCTTTCACATTGTTCGTGAATCAATACAATTTGCAGTTGTTTAAAAAAAATTATTTTAATGTTGAAAAGAATTGTTGTGTATATAATCTTACAAGTTGCAAGAAAAAATTGAATCTGACCTTTGAGAAATGATAGTGTCTGATCTCATCTCTTGGACATGGAATAGACCAAAAGAGATGGTGTTTATTGAGGTATAGCTGGTAGGCCCCACATATGGTTAAAACTTGTAAGTAGTGTGAAAACCTAATATATATCTCATACTTGTGTGTTTGAATCCATTATTGAAACATCTAACCCATTTTTATATCTAAGAAAACCGATTCAATCAGATACAGGCTTACGTATTGGATTCCTATTCATACGCCAAGTGACCGTCAATATAACGATATTTACCACCGATGACCCCGTATGTTTTGCTTACGCAAAGATCTCGGGTGCTCATCCTTTTCCCATCCACTTGGATGATTTGACCCCGTCTGTTTTGTTTACGCAAAGATCTCGGGTGTTCAACATTTTTCTATCCGCTTGGATAATTTTACGACTTCTTCTGTTTTGCTTACGCAAAGATCTAGAATGCTCGTACCTTTTTAATATATACTTGGATATATTTTATCTTAATTTTCTAAATCCACTTGGATATCTTATTTTATTTTGGTGGTACTTTGACATTACTAAGACGGTACCTTGGATAATCAGAAAGAGATGATAGGATGAAGATGGGTACTTCTTGAGGATTGATAGGTTTTCAAAATCATTTTATTTTAATATGTGGGGTACACCTTGTATGTTGCTTAAATGGTACCTTCTAATCACATGAAATCTTTGTACAAACAAATGTTCGGGTTTACTTTGCACAAATACCAGCTATCTTCAGGGACTCACAGTAGTTAATTGCAAAAGGAAGTGTTTCAAGAGACTGACTAGATCTGATCTCATGTTCGATCTTTTTCAAGAAGATAAGTGTAAATATCTTGTGTACAATTTCATTTCTATATGTTAGTCTTGTTTATGCTATTTGAACTATCGAAACTAGTTGTATATATCGAAACTACTTTGAACTATCGAAACTAATTTGAACTATCGGAACTACTTTGTGCATATCGAAACTACTTTGACATATCGAAACTACTTTGTGCATATCGAAACTACTTTGACATATCGAAACTACTTTGTGCATATCGAAACTAGTTTGTCCTATCGAAACTAGTTGTTTCGACAGGGGCATTTTTGTCTTTTGTCTCACGAAAATTAAAAGCCTTCATAAGCAATCCCTCCCTTCATATTGATATTCACTCGTCTTTTTCAAACCCTCTTCGTCTTCTCTGTCATTCGCAAAATCTCTCAAACCATCGGTCTGAGTTGCAAGATATCAGCATTAATCACCTGATTTCCCCGTTGTCACCATCGTCTTCATCATCAGGTAACGTCTCACTACTTCATTTTGGATGATTTTTGCAAATCGGCAGACCTAGGATTTCAAAGTTTAAAATTTTTCGACTAAATCTTCATAATAACAGTCGTTTTTGTGCTTATCCGTGTTTGCATACATCTCTATTATCTTTGAACTCACGATTAATGTGTATTCTTGTAGATAACAGCCTCCCCTTCGGTAAGATGAAGTTCCGTCACTTACAGGCCACTCTAAACCCTTCTTTAAATTGTTTATATTAGTCTGAGTATAACGAATCAGAGGGGTTTGGGTTTCAAACCAAGTAGTTTCGATAAAGGGGTTCAACACTTTCAGAAAATTTCTCAAAAGGTTTTCAATCGAAACTACCAGTTTCGACACCCAAACTTGCCCTAGTATCTCTGATCGAAACTAGATAGTTTCGATAAGTTCATCTCCATCGAAACTAGTTGTTTCGACAGTGTTGATTTAAAAAAAAAATTTAAGTGTTGATCAAAGCTTATAGTCTCTATCGAAACTACTTGTTTCGATAATGCTGTTTGTTAAATTAACCAAGTTCATCTCAAATCGAAACTAGTTGTTTCGACAGCTAGGACTTCAAATTTTTTCTAAGTGTTGATATACCTTGTTTCGATTAAGTATTTTCAGAAATCTTACTTATTGTGCAAAATTGATGAATTTTACAGGTATGGATCTCTTATTTGTAAAAAGACACAATGTCTGTGCATTCCTTAATGCCAATGATCCAAAAGCTGCAGAGTTCATTCCTGTCTTAAACTTCCTGGCAAACTCCAACATCAGCTTTGCCATCAGCAACAATCTGCCGGTGTTTGAGACATCAATAAGAGAATTTTGGGAGACTGCAGAGATCATCACAGTAGAAAATGTGGAGCACATCAGAGCAACTGTGCTTGGCCAAGAAGACTTATTTTCTGAAGATACAGTCAGAGAGGTGCTGCAGTTTAATGACAATCCAGATGCACCCATTGAATTTCCAATTTTCTATGTTAAAGAATGCTTCAGAAGATTGGGTCATCCAGATGAATTCAAAAGTGGTTAGATAATCAAGAACTCCTTACCAAGCCACTGGAGATACATAGTGCACGTGTTTATTCACTGCCTATCAATCAGAAAAGGAGGATTTGATTCAGCAAATAGCACTCTGGGCTCAGCAATTTTGGGGATAATCAAGGGAAGAGATTACAATTTTTCTGGCTTCATCTTCAGACAGTTAAAGGACATCTAACAGGAGCCGTGAAGGAGAAATTTCTGGCATATCCAAGATTTTTACAAATTATCATCAATCATCTTCATCCTGAGCTGCAACAAGGTGGGAACATCTTTGTGTTCGACCATATGATTGCCAAGACTCTCAGCTATATGAGAAGTACTAACAAGAGAACCAACAGGGCTATAGCTGACGTTCCCCTGTTTGGTCATATTATTGGTGAAGAATAAGAATTTATCCCTGATATTGACCCTGATCTAGAAGAAGAGATCTTATCATCTGATGAAGAAGAAATGGAAGTTGAACAAGATCAAGGTAATCCACCTATTGATGAAGATGAAATTGAGATAAACATTCCTATTGTTCAAGAAGAAGAACAACCCATAATTGAGCCTGTGATAGAGGCTCCTTTTGTTGAACAAATACAGATAATTCAAGAGCCAGCAGTTAATGTTGAAGCTGGCATGCATGAAGCTGAGGAGGAAGTTGCAGAATCAAGTGGAACTCTGGATGCGGGAATTTATGGATCTGACTACTACAAGTCTGATTCAGATGATAGAACAAAGCATCTTGCATCTTCCTCTAAACGGCAAGTTGAGTCAGGTTCTGATTTTGAGGAAGAAGAGCCTAGGGTAAAGAAAATCAAAACTGGATTAGAAGAGATGTCATCCTCGACAGATTCTCTATTAGCTACTCCACAACCAACTCCAGAACCATCTCCACAGCCTACTCCACAACCCACTCCACTACCATCTCCACAACCTACTCCACAACCCACTCCACTACCATCTCCACAACAATCACCCATCCATACTACTCCCACATCACCACCTCATGATTCAGCCTCTCCTGTACCAAGAGTTAAAACTTTAAGCCTTGAGCTGAAGAAAATGCAGAAGAAGATTCAAAAGAAAGATGAAGAAATTGAAGGCTTAAAAACTAATTTGCATGATGTCCAGGAAGAGGTTAAAGACCTGAAGCTGGAAGTTGGGGGTTTACATACCCAGATTGAGGTTCAACAAACTCAACTTGAAACACAACAGAAACTAATCTCAAAGCAAAAAGAAGAATTCAAGGCTTTAGCTGAAGTGGTGGAACAGCTCAAGGCCTCAATGGTAAAACCTGTACAACAACAACCAACCACTTCAACAGCTCAGGGGGAGACCACATCTGTAGTTGAACCCTCATCTCCTGATCTTGTGACTAATCCAGAGTCTGCACTAACTATCTTTGTTGGCCATGCTGAAAAGACAAAAGAGACAGTTGAAGTCAAGATTTAAGAACCAGAACTAAACCTTCCCTCAGCAAGTGAAAGAAGAGATGCTAGAAAGAAAGGGAAATGGACTTCTACTGAAATTGAGACCGTGATTCTGGATGAAGAAGATATCCCATCTGATGACGAGCTAAATGCCCTTTTAGATGAAATTGAAAACTATGGGTATAATGATCTTTATCCAGAGATTTTAACTACCGAAGAAAAGTAGACTGAGAGAACCAGATACTTTACAGAAGAAGGAGAGGAAATTCAAACCTTATCTGATGAAGAAAAAGGCGAAGAAGATGTTCAGGTTAATCTTATCAAAACAGTCACTCCTGAACCAACCACTACAGTCTCCGAATCCAGTCCAACATAAGATCCACCCTCTGTTGCTCCTGAACCTCAAATTTCAAGAAAGTCTTGGTTTAAGAAAATAATTCAGGAGGAAACTCCTAAAACATATGAATAGATAGCATAGCATCAGGAACTAAAGAGGCCTCCAATTGGCTGGAAATATGATGCTGAAAGGAAGCTCTTTATTATAAGAAGATATAGAGGGGGAGTTCAGCACTTTAAAAATATGACTGACTTCCAAACCCTTCCTTTCTATGACCTCAGGGATTTAGCCAAACTTCCCCTTCAAAACCCTGGGAAGGTCATGATGGCTTATGACTTTGAGAAATTTCTGCATTCTCAAGTCAATAATGATTTCAAGGGAATGAAGCCTAGGAAAACTCAAAAGAAAATCTCAAAGACTAGGTTTCATCCTAAGACTAACAAGCCATATGTGTTCTTGAGGTACAAGCCTGCCCAAACTCACAAGACCATCACCATTCCAAAATATGTACCTGTCCAGCTGCAAACTTTCAGAAAATGGTACTATGACCCAATCATTGGCAGTGCAGTAATAGAGTGTGAGGGCAAGGAAGACATCACTATCTTTGAGCCTATGGAGCTGTTGAAATATCAGCCTGAAGATCTGGAGATCCTTTTTCAGAATCACATTCACGCATACAGTGATGAAGATGAAACTGATGCTAAGGCCTACCAATGGGTTGTATCTCTCCATGTTAAACCTTTTATACCAAGGACAACTGAAGGACCAGCTGCTTGATGAAGAGCTGAAGACAGTAATGCAACAGCTTAGGGGGAGATTGTAGAGTCATATCTTATATATATAAGCTGTTGTCATATATTGTATGTTTAAACAGTTTTAGACTAGTTTACTTTATGTCATTTCATTAAGTGTAATTTCAGTTTTCTGTAATTTACTGCTTTATTAGCTAAGTCTGGGCCATCGAAACTACTTAGTTTCGATTGAGTTTGTTCAATCGAAACTAGTAGTTTCGATAGATGGTAGTTTCGACAGTCTGTGTATCACTTGTAAATGGTCAATCGAAACTAGTAGTTTCGATTGAACATAGTTTCGATACCTGTCACTACTATAAATAGCCTAGTTTGAGAATGTTTAGGGTGTGAGTAGCGGCTGTAACCCTGAACCTTCTCTTTCACATTGTTCTTGAATCAATACAATTTGCAGTTTTTTATTCACTGTGTTCTTACATTTTCATACCATTTGCGTGTTGATTCATAGTGTGGTTAGCCTGTTATCTTCACCAACACTGTATCTATCATCTGCTTCACCACCATACACACAGTTTCCGCCTGTGTGCGTGTGTAATCGATCAAATTAGTGATTTCAAGTGAAATCTGGACCTACATTGTCGACACATCTTACAACAAATGGTTTTGTTCGTGGCACCATTCACAAGACTTTATTCTTAAAGAAGATTGATTCTGATCTATTGATCGTTCAAGTTTATGTTGATGATATCATTTATGGCTCGACAAATGAGAATCTTTATCGAGAGTTTGAGACGGTCATGAAGCTAAAATTTGAAGTGAGCTTGATGGGTCAAGTGCAATTCTTTCTAGGGTTGCAGGTGGAACAATCTGATGCTGGAATTCTTATTCATCAGGAAAAATATGTTAAGGATATTCTGAAAAAGTTTAATGTGAGTGATTGCAAAGAAGCATCCACCCCCATTGCTCCTCATGAACCTCTCACACTGGATCCATCTGGTGTTGAGGTTAATCAAAAGTTGTATCGCTCCATGATCGGCTCATTGATGCATCTGACTACAAGTAGACCTGATATTATGTTTGTCGTTTGCTCGGGTGCTCGATATCAGTCTGCTCCCAAAGTGTTCCATGAATCAGTGGTCAAGAGAATCTTTAGGTATCTTAAGGGTCATGTTAACCTTGGCCTGTGGTATCCAACTAATTCTGAATTTAATTTTTATGCGTATACTGATAGTGATTATGGTGGATGCAGTTTAGATAGGAAATCCACATCTGGCGGATGTCAGTTTTTGGGGGAGCGGTTAATGTCATGGCAGTGTAAGAAGCAAACTAATGTGTCAATTTCAACGGCTGAGGCAGAATACACAGCTGCTTCGAGCTGTTGTTCACAAGTCATTTGGATTCAACATCAAATTATGGATTTTGGAATCAACTTATTGGAGACCCCGATTTTCTGTGACAATGAAGCTGTGCTAGGCATAGTAAAGAATCCAATTCAGCACTCGAAAACAAAGCATATTGCCATCAGGTTACATTTTATTCGAGATTGCTTTGATAATGGTCTGATTAAGGTGGTCCACGTTGATACCTTAGAGCAAAAAGCCGATATTTTTACAAAAGCATTTTCAACTGATCGATTTAACTCTCTGGTAGAAATGTTGGGGATGATATCTTTTTGAGTATTTTGCTTTGTTTGATATTAAAAAAATTGTTTGATTTTGATTGAAAGACCATTTTATTTTCCTCAAAAGATTTTCTTTTAGTATTAAAATTGTGTTAAATTTGTGTGCTTGGGTGTTGTGATTATGATAGGTTTTGACTTTGTTTTAGTATAAATAAATTACATCACAATTTTAGGGGGAGAATAAAAGAAAATGAAATATATGTTAGAAGTGAAATAAGATGCATTTGTGCTAAATAATGTGACTGATGGACTTGCAAATAGGAAATGATAGTATATTTGTGTACTGAGCTCACACATGAATTGGATACGATGGTGACATCAGTTACAATTATTGATATGTTGGTAGGCTCTGCATGTATAAATTAGGCGATATTTGTGTGATTAACTAAATTGCAATCTTTGTGTTTTACCCACATCGAATATCGGTACTTTCATCATTCGAATGCAAAGTGAATCTAGTCATACCATGAGACCAGGATCTTGATGAGTTCTTAGCACAATTTGTTTGCTCTATTTACTATATCCGTCAAATATATGATTTAGAGTTAAACACCTTCATACAGCTGATGGTTCTGGTGAAAATCTCGGATGGAAACCAGGAAGTCAGTCTGTTTCGCCCTTTGAATCATTCGTGATTTCAATTGACATATCCAATATCTCACGGATATCCGCATACCCGAATCAATCAGATTCACAACATATTCATTCTCTATTCTTCATATATACTCTCCACATCTCATATGAATCAATATGATTCCATGCTCACTATCTTAGAAACCAAGACTATGAATCAAAATGATTCTAAATCAATATGATTCCAATTAAATCCACTTGGATTATTTTTCCTGTGCTAAGAACGCTAACCTCATGCTGGTGATTGGATATTGATTTGGTGAAAATTTGTGTTGATTCTTAGTTCTTTCCATCTTGATTGTGGGGTACACACTGTATTGACTAATATTACCTAAATGTCACACAGTATTTGTTGAAACATGATGCATGAGTTTATGTGGATAAATATACTGACAATCAATTTTGAATTGAATAGATCTTGACTTGATATGAAATGTGACTAAGACAGTATGCATTTATGATCCTATGTCGATTCAGTTCACCGAAAAGAATTCAAATAAATAAATAGTTGAGAAAAAATTCAAAAATTATTGAAGTTCATATGTAAATATGTGTTTTAATATGGTTAATCGGTTCTTGTTCTACATGTTTCTCTGTTCATGCTTAAAAAATAACTGATGTACATTGTGCTGAGTATGTGTTTGTTTGTCTGAAAAATATTCGAAAAAGTTTTGGAACAGGTCTTCATGATATTGAAATTGGACAAGAAAAGAAAAATAAAAAGTTAAATTTTGTCAAGTAATACGTTTTTGGTCAAAATGTGTTGCCCGAAATCTATTTGTCCGAAATGTGTTTTCGGTCGAAAAGTCCTAACCGAAATGTTTTTCGGTCGAAATCTTAAAATCCTTATATATTGGAATTTTCGATCGAAAAACGTTTTACCACCTTGATTATCCTTCGTTTTTTTCTCGATCGTTTTTCTCCAAGTGCAAAGTTTTCGTGCGGAAATTCTCAAATTGTGACGTCATTGTGCTTCTTTCATCTTTTCGATCACAGAGGTATGTTTTTCATAACTCGTAGAGGTGCGTAGGATAGATCCAAAGCCTTAGTTTATATTCGGATATTTGAATGTTTGAATCGCCCGAAAAGTCATAAGAATCGCCCGAAAAGTCTCTTGAATGGACGGAAATCTCTTTCGGATGGAAATGAAGGGTCACTGCTGATCCGTCCGAAATGAGTTTTCGATCGGAAAGTGTTTTTCTAAGTTTTTCGGTCGAAATGTTTAAGTTTGTAAATTTTTTGTAAAATCAAAGTTTTCGATCCAAAAATAGTGTGTTCAAGGTTTTTCGGTCGAAATGATAAAAGTTGAAGGTTTGTGAGTTGATCAGAGTTTTCGATCGAATTATTGGTATTTGTTCAGAGTTTTTCGATCGAAAAAGGGTTTTCGGTTGATGGTTTTCGATCGAAATGTCCAGTGTTATGAATTTTTTCCAGAAAGTTTCAAAGTTTTATAACATTACTTTATTGATTGTTTCAGATATGAATCGTCTTAAATTTGAACCAAGGCATAACATTTGTGCATGTTTGACTACTTCAACAAGAAAATCTCGGGGATATGAAGAGATTTTTAGGTTTTTAAGTAACTCCAGGATACATACAGCAATCTCAACACAAGTTAGAGTATTTGAGAACCAAGTCAGGGAGTTTTGGAATAATGTGGAGTACAAACATGTGAATAAAGATATTTGGATTGAAAGTATTGTTAGTAGAAAGAAGATAAAGGTAACAAAACAAGTGGTCAGGGAGATGTTAAACTTCAGAGATTCACCTGAGTTTCCTTATAAGATAAGTCATACAGTAGTTTCTTGAATCATTATGACTATGGGATATGAAGGAAACTTTGTGAGCAGACAAGTGACCAAGACAATGTTTGGTAAACAAAGGAGATACCTGGTGCATGTTCTTATACACTGCATGAGCCTAGAACAGTAGCTTTTAATCAGATCGGTGAGGTGTTTAGTAGAGCTATGGTATGCTTGGCGACTCATAGAAGATTTAATTTTTCAAGGATGATTTTTGAAGCAATGATAAGCAATTTTGGGGGCCCAAGGCAGAATTACAAATTTCTTATGTATCTAAGATTTATTCAAATGATTATTAACACTTTGCTGCCAGATCTTCCAAATGATGGAATTGAACTTCAGTTAGAACCTATGCAAGAAGTTATTTTCAACAGTATGAATAACGTAAGAAAGACAAGCAAATTCAGCGGTACCGTGACACCGTTGTTTCCAAATATGTTGGCTGAACATCCTGATCCAGAATTTAACATTGATGATGAAGTGGATGATCTTATGGACAGTGACATTGAAGATGGTGGTGATAGTGATGATGATGGTGATAATGATGAAGGTAATGATGGAGGTAACGGTAATGCTGAACCGGTGATTCAAAACCAGGGAATAGATCACCAAGTTGATACAAATGTTAAAGAAAATATGATTCTTGAAGCAACAGTTGAAGTTAATGAACCAATTTAAAGTCATACTGAAGAGTTTGTTACTGAAAAGGATGGTGTACTAAGTGTAAATACTGAGATTCATGATATACCTGAAGTTCCAACAACTGAAACAACACCAACTAACAAAAGAAAAGAGCCTGAAATGACAAAGACCGTGCTTTCTAGACCTCCTCCGTCTAAAGGTATTGTATTTACAGATCCAGAGAAGAAGAAACAAAAGACAATGGATAAGAAAGATACAACAGACAAAGGCAAGGGCAAAGCTAAGGTGATTCCAGAGAGGCAAATGTTTAAACAAACAAAAGATTATAGTCTTGTTGATGAAGAATTTTTTAATTATGCTACAAGAGAGACTACATGTTGTTAGTCAATTAAAGACTCAGATTGCAAATCTTCAAAGCAGGGAAGCTGCTAACTCTAGAGAGATTAGAGAGTTAAGAGCTGAGAGCAGCATCAGCAATGAATTATAAATCAGAAACAACAACAACTTGATTAACTTCAAAGGACAGTACAAGATCTGATTGCTCATATTGGTGTTCAAATCAATTATCAAAATATCAACACTGAAGTAAATATGGAGAATCAAGAGAGTCATGCTACTATAGAACCCATCCCTTCTCCAATTATTGAAGCTCCAATATATGGATCACAAGAAATGTTTGATGTAGACATATTGTTGAACAATGAAGGTGAAGGATTGGAAGTAACTAATGAAAATAAAGAGGAAAAAGAGAAAGAAGAAGAAGATGAAGATGATATTGTTATTACTGGACAGGAAAAGAAAGATGATGATCCTTCTGATGATGATAATAAAGTGGTGGAGCAGGTGGTGATGGTGACAATGGAGTGAATGAAGAAGATTCTGATAATGCTGAAAACACTACAAAAGAATACAAAAAGTAAGAGTAAGAATACTTTAGACGTATCCTCTTAACGTCTAGACACGTTACCCATCTCTTTACGAATAGGTAATTATATGACACACAATCACCATACTGACTTCTAGTCCGTATATACTATGGACACCACATAAACCCATGCACACACGATACTTGCCATGTCACGAGGACAACAACACAATACACACAACATCAAACACATGACGCATAACAGCATACTAACATCTACCCGACTCGTTAATGAACCACGTACGGGTTCCCATGCCAACTCTCCTTATATGACCATTACAGGTTTAACTAAATTCCAGACTAACTCATAAGATGACACACACAGATCATCACAACTCTTGTTCACCCAATCTAGGGATCCCATAATGACCCTTAGCTTCATTATTACATAACGACCTCATAAAACACTTCATGTTAAAATCATAACTCTTAATACGTTCATTTAATAAAACATGCGAGTATGTACGATAGCCCCAAAACAGTAAAACATTTAAAAGAGGGGAATTAAAAACTCACCGATTATACCGAGTCCAAACCCTAGCTCTGCACCGTGCGTACTCGCTCAAACCCAGAACCTGTAAAACGTATGATCACACGATCAGGATACGCTCAAAATATACGTTGGATAACGTATAACAATATAATAAAACCCCGAAAATTGTCCCATCAGCTCGTCAATCCTTCTCAATGAAACCCTAGTTTCACGTTACCTCCGTACCGGATCGTTCGTGATCCGTTTAGGATTCATATATCCGAACTGGGTTACCATGCATGCACGTGCACGCACATGCAGCACATGGAACAACCCTAATTGGGTGTAGCCCGATCCAATGCTCTTCCTTTTCACCCCCGTGAACCACCACCAACGTGTATCGTCACCTCGCACCATCCTCGAGTTCCCGTCACCTCTCTAGCTACGAGAAAACCCTAACCGGGATCCCTTTCACGTCGGAGCGCTACTACCACCACCACTCCGCTGTCCGCCACCATGAGTCACCATCACAGTCAACTCCTGCAAGCTCCGCCATCATCTTCTCCATCTAGCCGCATTCCGTCACCTTCGTTGGGTACGGTTAACTCATCACAGCCATACACCACCACCTTGCATCGTCATTGTCGAGCCACCACCACTACACCGCCTCTCGGCCACCTGCTACGTCCGGGTCATCACCACAGCCGGTCACCAACACCATCTACATCCATGTTGTCATTCATGACTGAGAAACCCAAACCCTCATCGGGTTTTCAAACCAAGAACACAAACAAATTGCTTAAAAAGTATAAAAGAGGTTTACCTTGGCTATACGTGGAGTTTTCCACTAGCAAACATCGTGAAACCACCTCTTCCGGCCTCCACCGTCATCCCTCTCTTCCCCTCATCTCGTCGCTGCCGAATGGCCTAGGGTTTTCCCTTAAAATGGTATTTAAACCTTTAGTGTTTTACACTCTAGCCCCTAGTTTCCCTCTTCACGTTTTTCGATCCCTGACCGTTCTCTTTTTGGCTAACCAGGCCCTTTTTATTTCATGAACAGGGTTTCGCTAGAAAACCCTTAGTAACCATCTCATAAACAAGAGGCTCGGGTGGCCCGTTATCTCAAATAACCTGTATATGAAAATCCGAGATGTTACATACGGATATAGGCCCGGGAACAACCAGAAAATATATTACAGGTTCGTGCCATGGTGGATTGATGCTTAAGCACAAGAAAGGACCTCGGGAAAGAATACAAGGCTAGGTGCCCTGAGGATTATGATCCCTAGGCTTTTACCTTCCTTTTAGATTAGAAATGCCTGACTATTTTCAGTAGGTTATTGATTTCAGACTCGTTGAAGGAATGAAAAAAATATAATTGAAGGAATGAAATAAATAATTCAATGGTTCGAGTCATGGTTCGGGTCATTAATTAAACAAATAATTCCATTCATTGAAGGAATGAAAAAAAAAACACCCCTTCCCTAAGGAATGAAAATCATTAGAAGGGAAAGAATCAAATTATTTATGTAATGGTTCATTCTATTCCTATGGGATTACCAAACATGTTTTGTTTCATTCCAATGTAATGACTCATTCCAGCGTAATGACTCATTTTATTTTACCATACATTCATACATACCAAACACTACCTTATTGCTTTTATTTTTTTCCAAAATTTATTTGGATTTGTGTACTAAAGTCATATTGAATCAGCTTCACTTAATTAAAAAACCAAACCAACTATAACGAAAACCAATCGTTTATGAAAAAATTAAAATCAAAATCGTACGAGTTTGGCCGATAACCAAACCGGCCAGTTGTGTAACTATGTACCTACTGGGATAAATGTTTCTCTTGCATTCTAGATTTCCTAATTTAAGAAATAAAAACATGAGTAAACTACATGAATGGTCCCTGTGTTTGAACCAAATCTTGGATTTGGTCCTCAAAGATTTTTATTGATGGATTTAGTCCCCATGCTTGTCATTTTCTTTCAATGTTGGTACAAATGGCTAACAAGGTTAGCATTTTAGGTTAAATCCATATAAAATTACCTTTTTACCCAAGGGACCATCTGTGTAACTTAATAATAAAATCCAAGATTATACACACAATATCTACGGAGCTGAATGATTCAAATTCTAAAATTTAAATCTTTAATAACTTTATTTTACATTTAAATATCATATTATACCATCATTATCATAATTCAAAATAAATAATTACAAAACACACCATCAAATTTGAGTAAGACTTTGTGTAGCCGCATCCCCGTCGTTTCAGACTTTGTGTAGTGTCACACCCCGACCGATGGCGGAATCATCGAGGCGGATAATGAAATGATTGTTCATAAGCACATGATCTACTAAGGTTGCATAATTCATTAATAAGATTTAAATATCAAATATCCAAATACAAATCAAGTTACAACACCCTATTCTAGAATATTACACATAATTATTTTACTAGGTCCGAAAGCCTTATGTGTAGCACCTTCAACACATAGTCACACAATCACATATCTTCACCTGAAACGTAATCCAAAACAAGTGTCAACTACGAGAGTTGGTGAGTTTACATATGTTTAAATAAAGTAAAAGTTTAGTTTAAAACGTTTATACAATTCATAGTTTGACATGGTATGATATGGCATAATGTGGAGAATTCACTATATGTATACCAATTGTAAGCATGTAATTATGTATATAAGCATATAGGTTTAACGTGATAGGCATAGCATACCGCTACCCTAAAAGTGATAGGCATGGAATCAAGACTATGTGGGTTACACATAATTTATACCATCCTAAAAGTATTCATAGCATAACAAGTGATCAAGCACAAAAGCACAATAATCTACGCATGTAAACACAAGTTGAATTGTATGTAAGTAAGCACAGATTACGTTTCACCCCAAAGTGTATAAAAATGTAAATAGGGGATATGTAACTCACTTGGCTAGCGGATATGATAATCCACGAGTGCGGGTGATAAGGACGTTGAAACCTAAGCATGATGAAATCCTATGTGGATAGATAAGTATTATTGTATGCTTGTATGTGCGTATTCGTATTTAAATGTATATTGGTTTTATAATAACATTCCTTAACATTTATTTATAAAATATAGTAGGAATATGATAATGGTTTCGTAAAACTTTAACTTAAAAATATATATATATATATATATATATATATATATATATATTGTTTTAAACAAGTATTTATTATGTTTAATGTATTTATAAATAACAATTAAAAGAAAATTCTTTATTTGACTAATTATATTATATAGATTAAAATTTGTTTTAACAAGTTCATTAAAAATATTACAAGTTCTAAAAAAATGAGACCTTTTACATATTAAATAAGTTCATAAACACGTTACAAGATTTATATAAAAAAAATATACGACATTATATATAAAAATGTGTTTAAATAAGTTTATAAAAATGTTGTAAGATTTATAAAAATATTGGACATTTTATATATATAAAATGTGTCTAAATAAGTTTATAAAAATATTATAAGATTTATAAAATTTGGAATAGTTTAAGGATTGTTTAATAGATTTCAAAATAAACGAACGATCAAACCGACTCGTAATAGTCTTTAGTGTATAAAAATAATATTTAATTAAGTTAAAATAATTATATAAAATAAATAAAGTGAAAACAGGAGTAAAAATTTGGGCCGAAGGCCAACCGGTTTCGAACCCGCGACCTCCGGATCAAACACACACACGCATAACCAGCCGGGCTACTGCCCATCGCTGGTTATGTGTGTATCGTTTAATTGATATACACACATCTGAAACTGGTCGCTGGTTCTCGGTAATCCGGCAAACCATGTCCGAGGACTTGGGTTTGCCCGGAAACTGTCGTGCGAATGCCGAGTTTTCGTCTGGGATTGATTACCTGACGATGAAAGAAGCTAATAGACCCGAAATGAGGCTCGAACTTGGTCGCGAAGTGTCCGGTCGGCAAAGGTTTGAAGTCCGAAAAAGTCAAGAGTGGGAATCAGCTTCTGGATGGAATTAGACTTCGAAACTTTGGTTGCAGCTTCACTTAGTAACGACGAAAGTGATGGTATCCTCAATTTGGAGTGAGAATGTGTGGACGGAGGGTAACGAGTTCGTGCAGGGCCGACAATGGCTATTTATGGCCGGGCCTGATTCTTATGCTCGAACGTGCAATTAGACACGTCCCGACATAAGTCTGGACGAGGCGAAGCTAACCCGACATTCGACAGGCGTGGAGGTGGCTTGTCGGGCACGAATTTGGACAAGGGTACCTCGGCCATCAACAGGATCAAACTTTCTGTTTGTCGGGGAGACCAATTGGTCGAGGGTTCTGGTTCGCGTGGGGGATACGAAGCCAGAGGTGCTTTTGTCGGGCGTTGAGGTGCAGGGGACAACCCTGTCGAGTGGGTCGCCGGAGAAAGCTTTGGACCGCCGGTCACTGGGAGGGACGACCGGAAAGACGAATTGGGATTTGGCAGGAATGATCCCTGAAGTTTGGTTTTGATTTAAAATGGTCCCTGAGATAATTACGGTTGAGTCCCTGAAATTTCATTTGACCGGGAACAGTCCCTCTAACGAGTTTAGTTTTAAAAACCTTTTAGTTTGTTTAATTACAATACAACCCCTGAACTTTTATTAATTTAAATCTTATTTAAATCAAATAAATTTATAAGTTTTTATAACTTATATTATTATTATTTTTATAAATAAAATTTTTTATAAAAGTTATAAATCTTATTAAAATATGATGTTTTATTAAATATGCAACTTTTTAAATGTAGAATTTTTGTATAAAATTTTATATTAGTTTTTAAAATTTATAAAATTCTAATTAAATTAATTTCATAACATAAAATATTTATTTGTATAAAAACCAAATAAAACTTAAGCATATAAAATTTCATAAAACTTTTTGTTTTTAATTAAGATCAATCTCATTGAATGGTAAATAAAATTGGAAACCATTGATTTATATAAATTATTTAATTTAATAACATAATTTATATAGTTTATAACCTTCAAATATTTTTAAAAAAATTAAAAGTACATAAATTGAAATTTGCCAATATACTAATTTGTATAAATTTGATTAAATATAAAATGTTAATATTTACACAATAAATTCCGCAACGAAAATTTTTGAAATGTCACATGTAGCTTCAAAATAAAGGATTATAAAGCACACCATAAAATAAAGAATTAAAGATCACCGCCTCTAAAGACCCTATTCCACCTCTTTCTGCCACCACCGTCGACGTAGCTTCCACCATCACCGGAAACTCCACCACCAACCTCCATCTCCGGTCAATCCCAGGATCTTACGACATTCCTTTCTTCCAACCACTTAAAGACCGATTCGAGTACTTCTACGATGTCAGCGACCGGGACGAGTACTTCAAGTCAACACATGTTTAGGGATTTGGGATTGTAGGGTTGTGAATTTTGTAAGCTAATGTCATCATTGTATCTTTTGAACAATGTGTACTTTGTTTTATTTCCTTGTATTTCAGTTAGATGTATTTTTACTGTGTTATTAGTTAAGTCTGGCCAACCAAAACTACCTAGTTTCGGTTGAGGTTTGTTTAACCAAAGCTAGTAGTTTCGATATATGGGAATTTTCGACAGGAGGTTCACTTTTGTAAATGCTCAACCGAAACAACTAGTTTCGGTGAGCATAGTTTCGATGTCTGTCAGCTTCCTATAAATAGCCTAGTTTGAGAATATTTAGGGTGTGGATAGTGGCTGTAACCCCTGTATTCTCTCATTCATAGTTTTATCTGATTCAATACAAGCTTTAAAGTTCATTCATTGTGTTCTTACAATTGCATATCATTTTGTGTTGATTCCTGAGTGGTTAGCCTGTTATCTTCACCATACTATTGTTGTTCTTCACTGTTTCACCACTATACACACCTATTCTGCAGGTGTGTGTGTGTGTGTAATTGATCTGTTTTGTTGATTCTGCCAAGAATCAGGACCTATAATTGGTATCAGAGCTTTATGCTCTTGATTTCTGAGTAATATCAGGTTTTGTGATCGATTTTAGGTGATTTCTAGCCTTTGTTTGAAGTTTTTCTGGTTCTGAACTTTTTGTGTACTTTTTCATTGATTTCGGGTATATTTGTTCGAGTTTCTCAATTTGAAGGCTGGATTCGTAATCAGAAGCAATTTTGGAAGTTTTTCATCGGATTGAATCTCTATTATCATTACTTTGATTATTAAAGTTGTTCTTCAATGGAGTTTTTCTGAAACTTGGGGAAAAAGGCATCGAAACTACCAGGGGACAGATTCTGTTTTCTATTGTACATCGAAACTTCTTGTCTGTACTTTTTGTCTGAGAAAAGGTATTATCGAAACTAGTAAATTTGTCTTACCTATATCGAAACTAACCTTTGCAGCATTCTCATCCGAAACTACTGGTCAACCGAAACTTCTGTTCTCTCGAAACTAGTTTCAATCAAAACTTGTAGTTTCTATTTGTTTTCCTTAGGGTTTCAAGCAAGTTTTTCATCATCGAAACTAGTTGTTTCAGGCGCTTATTGTCTATCGAAACTAGGAGTTTCGGGCAGCTTCTTTTCTATCGAAACTAGTAGTTTCGGTCAGCTTTCTAACACCCGAAACTAGCTTCTGTTCAAGAATCTTTTCTAAGGTATGGCATATTCTAGCAACACTAAGTATACTAGAGGTAACAAACCACCTGCCTTGGTGTCAACAAGAGACTTTGATGACTGGACCAAGAAGATGAAGACTTTCTTTCAGTTCCATAACCACACACTTCTGAACTCCGTTACTGATGGTCCCCATAAGCCTCTCACTACTGCTGCAGATGTTCAGCGTCCTAAGACTGTGGCTGAATATGATAAGAAAGATCTTGCAATGATTGCTAGAGATAACAAGGCCTATGGATCCATTGCTATGGCTCTTCCCATGGATGTGTTCAACACTTTTGCTGAATACACCACAACCAAGGATATATGGGTAGCTCTTTGTACCAGATATGAGGGAAGTGCTAAAGTCAGGGAGAGCAAGAGGGAGAGTCTATGTCTGATCTGATCAACCGTTTCTCCAGCATTGTTTCAAGATTGAAAGTTATGGGAGCTGAGTATCCCACTGTTGAGTTGAACAAGAAGCTGCTTGATTCACTTCCTGAAGAATGGAATATGTACCGGATTATGATCAAGAAAACTGAGAACATGTGCACTTTGTCACAACAAGAACTTTACAGCATTCTGGAATCCTATGAGTTGGAAATCAAGAAGGGTGCAGTTTCTCCTACCAATCAGTCAGGAAACACAGCTCTTATTGCTGGATCAGTCTCTTCCAGCAAATCAACTACGTCTTACTTCCAGACTGATGTACCACCTTCTGTTTCTGGAATTCAGCCTTCCAGCTCCTCTACCTCTCAGAAGCAAGCACCAATAATCTGTGATGAGTATCTGCCTATCATGACGGCTTTCATATCATGCTATGATGCATTGATTTCTGGAAACCTGACATCGGTCATTTTCAACCTGATGACTTGGAACAGATCAATCCTGATGATTTGGAGAAAATGGACATTGACTGGTGTATGGCTATGCTGACTCTGAGGGCCAAGAGATTCATCAAGAGGACTGGGATGGATAGGTTCAAAGCAGGAAAGACTTTGGGTTTTGACATCAAGAAAGTTAGGTGCTACAACTATGACCAACTAGGTCATTTTGCAAGGAATTGCAAAGAGCGATCATCAAAGAAGCAGCATGATAAGAAGAGCTCCAATGGAAAGCAAGCTGCAAATTCTCCCAAATCCACCACCACATCTTCCAGCTCCACAGCTCTGGTATGTCAAGCTGATCGAAACTACCAGGGGAGAACAGAATGAGGAAGCAGTTGACAAGGCTCTGATGGCAGATATTGAGGAGAAGGACAAGCTTGTCATGATCCAACCAATTGAGGATCTCACTGTTGTTCCAGCTGAGGTAATGTCTAAACTTTGCAAAGCTCAGTTTTTTTTAAATGAAATTCAAAAATATAGATTCATCAACCAAACTTTGGTAGATGAACGTGATCATATAAAGGTGATGTATGATTCTGTGGCTAAAAATGAGAAATTGTATTTAAAGAAAATTCATGACATTTCTGGAGAAAACCGATCTTTAATTGTGCAACTTACTACCTAAAAGAATAATAATCAAATTTTAACTGAAAGACTTTAAAAGGCTGAAAAGGTAAATTTTCAAGTTAAACACATGGGTATGGATCAGAAAATTTTGTTTGGAATCATTGATAAGCAAATTCATAAGAAGTCACAGAAGGCATTGGGTATAACTCTCACCCACCACCTTATTCCAAGTCTTGTAGATTTGCTGATATGCCAGCTCCTCATGTTCCCACACCTTTTGTTTGCACATTATCTAATGATTATTATATTAAAACTTCAGATTCTGACAGTTTTGCTTCCTGTGCATAGTCAGATTGTGTAGGTTCCAAAATGATTGTGATGAGAGTTCTAGTAAGGGAAATGTTTTAAATAAACTTGAGTCGGATGAATGTAATAATATGTCCGTGTCAAAACCAGATATTTGTGAATACGTTGAAAATTTGTATTTTGGTTATATGCCTTCTGAGCATGACAGTTTGAGGAATGACATTTCTAAGTTTAAGAATGCTTTACCTTTTGTTCCTAAATCTGTAAATGCTATGAGTTGTATTGAAAATTTTAAAAGTGCAGGAGTTGTTGTAACTGATGTTCCACAAGAAACCATGAGCAATCTAGAATTTTTCAGATTAAAAGAAGATCAAAGTCTTCAAGAAAGATTTGTTAAAGAAAGAGTTGCCTCTAATTCCGATGCCTCAATATCACAATCATCTTCATCATCCTGTGATGACAATTATCAGGCTAAGTCGTCATGTGATAAAGTTTGTTTTGGTTGTGGAAAATCCAATCATGTTTTCAAAAGTTTTAAATTGTCTACATATCAATTCAAAGAAGAAAATGTACCATCTTTTGTTCCAAATTCAGTTGAATATGATTCAAATGTTTTTTATAAGTCACAACATAGAAGAGATTTGAGACGTAAAAGGATTAAAAATGCTAAAAATATGTTGAAAAGAACATGAAAAATTAAGAATAATGATCTTTTTGATGAACATACTTCATTAAAAGAGGATTCTGACTATGATTTCGAAGAAATGTCTTCTGATGTTAAGAAGTTCCAAGTCAGCAATGGCTTGGGTACCAAATTCTGATTAACTTGGTCTGTGTAGGGGTAATCAAGGAGGACTGGAGACAATATCTGGCATGTCGACAGTGGTTGCTCAAGACATATGACCAACCAATTTTCTTTGCTTCAAGATTATCATCCTATAGACGGAGATTTTTTCCCCTTTGCAAGCAATCGAAGAGGAGGAAAGATAAAAGTACGAGGAACTGTGTCCAATGGTGTAAATAGCTTGGAGCATGTCAACTACGTCCCTGTAGGTCCCTGATTCGTTGCGTGACGGATCTCTAGACTCGCGGTTAGACACGGTGATAAAGTGCGGAATCCATGATCAACGTGCTCGTGTGACTCAATCAACAACGGTGTAAATAAACGCTCTTTTTATTCCACTACGATATCAGTTTACACAATTTACAGAATTCTCAGTCCCTCCTGATATCGTCCAAGTCTATTTCTGTGTTCTAGAACTACATCTCTGTTTCTGCTGAACTGTTCTATTTAAGTTCGCCTCTAATAGGCTAAGCGAACTTAACAAGTTCGCCTCTGATAGACTAAGCGAACTTAACAAGTTCGCCTCTGATAGACTAAGCGAACTTGTTAAGTTCGCCTCTGATAGCCTAGGCGAACTTAACAAGTTCGCCTCTAGGAGAACTTACACAGAATTTTATCAACAGTTACAAAACATGTCCTAACAGACTCCCCTTTAACTGTTGCTAACAATTCTATCAATTACAAGTCAAAGACTCTAAGACTAAGACATAATATCTTCAAGCTCGTTGTCACCAGAATATGCTCCAACAGACTCCCCCTTGACAATAGCTTCAGAAGATTGTCATCCGTCTTCAAATATCATCAAACACACTGTAGTCTTCGTCTTGTTCATCTGCACATTCTCTCTCTTTCTAGAAGAAAACTTGGGAGAAGGACCCCTTGTCAACTTCTATCTGCAATATTCAGTTTATGCAAAGGAGAACAACCAAGAATAACCAACAATTAAGATTTCCATGGAAGCTGGAAAAATAAAATCTTTTTGGTTTTTCAAACATAAGAAACACAAAATCTTTTTGGTTTTTCTCTGTACAAACTGAAATGTAAAATACAAAATCACATCTTTTTGGTCGAACATCACGAGTAAGAAGATACTCATAGCCTATTGACAATTCATCAATCACACATTTTGGATAAACATCCCTAAGAATTCTAAGGGTATCCTATCCAGATTCATTATTTCTTTTTATCAGATAAGATCAAATCTTTTAAGCTTCAACCAAAACATGTAATGATACGCGAAGAACTTTAAAGAAGATGAGATCAGATCATAACATGCTTATTACATACGAATTTGCAACACATAACATGTCAATCTAAGTTGTCAATATTATAAGAATTGAAACCATCAGTATCTTTGTCCCATGTTCTTGTGAATTAAGGTACCATTTATTTTGTAATACAACGTGTACCCCACAAATATGCCAACAGAAATTTAAATGTGCACTATCTTCAAGACATATAAGATCATTGCAAGATAATATTCAATCTCCAGGATGAATTATACCGATAAACACAGGATAATATCAAGCAGAGAATCAGAATGATTCAGAATCGAATGATTCAAATGTCTTGGTTTGGATGAAGTATCATGATTCATAGTAACAGAAAGATTGATCAAGGAATCGATTGATTCAATGACATAGGGTAGCGTGATCCAACTGTTATCTGGATATATTCAATGGAATCAGGATATTGATCCAAGGGTTATTATATGTTCCAACAGATGTAGTCAGAAACATATCTTAGTCCAACAACACATTGCATGTTTTTCAGGGCATGGGCAGTGAAGTGAACTGAAATAAATTTGTGTTTAACGACATAACCGATACTGGTCTCATGAAGTACTTTAGATCATATATTCTTTATCTGATAATGATCTTTTACACACACACCCGGCATACCATGGGTTCAAATCACAGTTGTCACAAAGATCATTATGTTGTCACATTACTAATGGACCAAAGATACTCATAGCCTATTGAAAATTCAGACTACATACTAGTATCCAAATTAAAATATAAGCATCAAGCATCAATTTTTGTTAAGCAAAAGCAGTTATGAAGCTATCATTTCTCATACTGTGCAGTTTAAGAAGTTCTGATCAAAACATTTATCACAGATATGTTAGATAAGCACCATAAAGTCCTACTAAGGTCATGTGTGACTGAACATCTACTGATTTGGAACTTTGATGTTGATTGGACACGAAAACACCACGAATCTTTTGCTAATCAAGAGCAATAGCTCTGATACCACTTGTAGGTCCCTAATTCGTTGCGTGACGGATCTCTAGACTCGCGGTTATACACGGTGATAAAGTGCGGAATCCATGATCAACGTGCTCGTGTGACTCAATCAACAACGGTATAAATAAACGCTCTTTTTATTCCACTACAATATCAGTTTACACAATTTACATAATTCTCAGTCCCTCCTGATATCGACTCTTCTCTCCTCTGTTCTGTGTAATCTTAAAACTGTTATGGTCTGTTCTGCTATTTATACACAACTGATCTGTATTAGGCGAACTTATTAAGTTCGCCTCTCACAGGCTAAGCGAACTTAATAAGTTCGCCTCTGATGGCCTTAAGCGAACTTATTAAGTTCGCCTCTGATAGCCCAGGCGAACTTATTAAGTTCGCCTCTGATAGGCTAGGCGAACTTAATAGTTACAAAACATGTCCTAACAGACTCCCCTTTAATTGTTGCTAACAATTCTATCAATTACAAGTCAAAGACTCTAAGACTAAGACATAATATCTTCAAGCTCGTTGTCACCAGAATATGCTCCAACAGACTCCCCCTTGACAACAGCTTCAGAAGATTGTCATCCGTCTTCATATATCATCAAACAAGTTGAAGTCTTCGTCTTGTTCATCTGCACACTCTCTCTCTTTCTAGACGAAAACTTGGGAGAAGGACCCCTTGTCAACTTCTGTCTGCAATATTCATTTATGCAAAGGAGAATAACCAAGAATAACCAACAATTAAGATTTCCATGGAAGTTGGAAAAATAAAATCTTTTTGGTTTTTCAAACATATGAAACACAAAATCTTTTTGGTTTTTCTCTATATAAACTGAAATGTAAAATACAAAATCACATCTTTTTGGTCGAACATCACGAGTAAGAAGATCATATCAGTAAAAACAATGCATCAATCACACATCTTGGATAAACAATCCATATAGTATCAAATGGTATCCTATCCAGATTCATCATTTCTTTATATCAAATAAGATCAAATCTTTAAGCTTCAACCAAAACATGTAATGATACGCGAAGAACTTTAAAGAAGATGAGATCAGATCATAACATGCTTATTACATACGAATTTGCAACACATAACATGTCAATCTAAGTTGTCAATATTATAAGAATTGAAACCATCAGTATCTTTGTCCCATGTTCTTGTGAATTAAGGTACCATTTATTTTGTAATACAACGTGTACCCCACAAATATGCCAACAGAAATTTAAATGTGTACTATCTTCAAGACATATAAGATCATTGCAAGATAATATTCAATCTCCAGGATGAATTATACCAATAAACACAGGATAATATCAAGCAGAGAATCAGAATGATTCAGAATCGAATGATTCAAATGTCTTGGTTTGGATGAAGTATCATGATTCATAGTAACAGAAAGATTGATCAAGGAATCGATTGATTCAATGACATAGGGTAGCGTGATCCAACTGTTATCTGGATATATTCAATGGAATCAGGATATTGATCCAAGGGTTATTATATGTTCCAACAGATGTTGTCAGAAGCATATCTTAGTCCAACAACACAATGCATGTTTTTCAGGGCATGGGCAGTGAAGTGAACTGAAATAAATTTGTGTTTAACGACATAACCGATACTGGTCTCATGAAGTACTTTAGATCATATATTCTTTATCTGATAATGATCTTTTACACATACACCCGGCATACCATGGGTTCAAATCACAGTTGTCACAAAGATCATTATGTTGTCACACTACTAATGGACCAAAGATACTCATAGCCAATTGACAATTCAGACTACATACTAGTATCCAAATTAAAATATAAGCATCAAGCATCAATTTTTGTTAAGCAAAAGCAATTATGAAGCTATCATTTCTCATACTGTGCAGTTTAAGAAGTTCTGATCAAAACATTTGTCACAGATATGTTAGATAAGCATCATAAAGTCCTACTAAGGTCATGTGTGACTGAACATCTACTGATTTGGAACTTTGATGTTGATTGGACACGAAAACACCACGAATCTTTTGCTAATCAAGAGCAATAGCTCTGATACCACTTGTAGGTCCCTAATTCGTTGCGTGACGGATCTCTAGACTCGCGGTTATACACGGTGATAAAGTGCGGAATCCATGATCAACGTGCTTGTGTGACTCAATCAACAACGGTGTAAATAAACGCTCTTTTTATTCCACTACAATATCAGTTTACACAATTTACATAATTCTCAGTCCCTCCTGATATCGTTTCTTCTCTCCTCTGTTCTGTGTAATCTTAAAACTGTTATGGTCTGTTCTGCTATTTATACACAACTGATCTGCATTAGGCGAACTTATTAAGTTCGCCTCTCACAGGCTAAGCGAACTTAATAAGTTCGCCTCTGATGGCCTTAAGTGAACTTATTAAGTTCGCCTCTGATAGCCCAAGCGAACTTATTAAGTTCGCCTCTGATAGGCTAGGCGAACTTATTAAGTTCGCCTCTAGCAGAACTTACACATAATTTTATCAACAGTTACAAAACATGTCCTAACAGACTCCCCTTTAACTGTTGCTAACAATTCTATCAATTACAAGTCAAAGACTCTAAGACTAAGACATAATATCTTCAAGCTCGTTGTCACCAGAATATGCTCCAACAGTCCCGCAGCTGAAATACAATCTGATGAGTGTGTCCCAGATCTGTGATAAAGACTTTTGTGCCCTTTTCAACTGTAGAGAGTGTTTGATTCTGAAGCCTGGAGTGGTTATTTCCAAAGACCTTATCCTCATGCATGCTCCTCGAAGATTCAATACTTACAATCTGGATATGAATAATCTATTAGGAATCAAATCATGCTTTCTCTCAAAAGCTTCTGAAGATGAGTCTTTCCTTTGGAACAAAATATTTGGACATGTGAACTTCAAGACAATGAAACCTTGTCACTGGTTTGCCTCTCAAATATATCTCTCCTGTGGAACATTGTCTCTCTTGTTCTAAGGGCAAGCAACATAAATCCACTCACAATCCCAAAACCACTAATTCCATTGACTCTCCTCTTCAATTGCTTCACATGGATCTTTTTGGTCCTGTGAGCGTCATGAGTCATGGTCGGAAATCTTATTTCTTGGTGGTAACCGATGACTTCTCTCGGTTTACATGGGTATTCTTCCTGGCAAGAAAAGATGAGACGCCAAAAATTCTGAAGATTCATTTGCTGCAAATCGAGAATTTGTTCAATCTAAGCATGAAGACTATCCGAAGTGATCACGGCACAGAGTTCAAGAATGTCATTCTGGATTCTTTTTGTGAAAGTAAAGGTATCTCTCAGCAGTTCAGTGCACCTCGTACTCCACAACAAAATGGTGTAGCTGAACGAAGAAATCGTATGTTAATAGAAGCTGCAAGGACAATGATCGTTAATTCTAAGCTTCCTGTCACCTTTTGGGCCGAGGCAGTTAATACCACATGTTTTGTTCAGAACCGAGTCCTTATTACCAAGAGCTGCAACAAGACCCCGTATGAGACTATGTACAAGTGAAAGCCTGTTATTGATTTCTTCAGGAAATTTGGGTGTGTTTGCACAGTGTTGAATACTTTGGACCAGTTGAACAAGTTTGAAGCAAAAGCTGATGAATGTTATTTTATGGGCTACTCTTCTAATCAAATAGCTTTTCGTGTTTAAGGTTTAGGAAACGAGGAAATTTAGAATTCCAAGTTGGAGATTTTGTAATGCTAAAGGTTTCACCTTGGAAAGGTGTTGTAAGGTTCAGGAAACGAGGAAAGTTAGGACTAAGATATATCGGACCTTACAAGATCATTGAAAATTTTGGAACAGTAGCCGACAAGTTAGATCTACCTGAAGCTTTACAAGGGATCCATAATATGTTTCACGTATCCTGCTTACGCAAGTGTTTAGCTTATCCAACTCAGGCGATTGCATTAGATGATGTATATGAAAATGACAAGCTTCATTTTACTGAACAACCGATCAAAATTTTAGACACCCAGGAACGGAAATTGAGAAAGAAAGTTATACCAATGGTGTTGGTTCAATGGCAAGGTCGGATCAGAGCCGACAAGACATGGGAATTAGAGAAACATATGAGAGCCAAATATCCTCATCTATTCACATCTTAATTTCGAGGACGAAATTTCTTAAAGGAGGGGAGATTTGTAACACCCCGAAAATCCCCTAAGGAAATAAAGGATTAAAGTTGCCAATTTTCATAAAGCTCAGGGGCTATAATGAAAACATTCAAAAATCCAAGGATCAAAAATGAAAAACTGGGAGAAACGGCAAGAGAAAGAGAATTGTGCTGGAGTCCATTGATATCAACTGGTACGAAAGCAATCATACGGACACTGGGAACGGTCCTGATTGGCTTTATGATGTCGAATCTTTGTTTAATTCATTTAATCTTCCTGTGTTTTCAAATCTTTCTACTCTTGCTAATCCTTCCTTTTCTATGAATAATCTAGGTTCAATAAATGACCCAAGCTTATCGTCATCTAGTCAACAGGTTGAGATTCCAACTGCAAATGTTGAATCAAACTTAGGCTCTTCGAATTCTGTAGCAATAAGTGAAACCTTTGAGGAAGAAACTCCTCCAATAGTGGATGTTGCTCCACAATCCTCTGCTGCAGATCCTAATGTTGAAGAAGTTGATATTCCTGACAACAATATCACCAATCTCGAAGAAAATCTGGAAGAGGATGTGATTCCTCAGTTACGAATTCACAAGAATCATCCCACCGACAACATCATTGGTCCACTCAATGTGGGAGTCCGAACTCGAAGTGCCACAGAAGCAATGAATGACGGTCTCTTCACATGTTTCATCTCTCAGGTTGAAACAAGGAATATCAAAGCTGTTTTACTCGAAAACAGTTGGGTGGAGGCAATGCAGGAAGAGTTGCAACAATTCAATAAGTTACAAGTATGGAATTTGGTGGACCTCCCAAAGAACAAAATCCCAATTGGCCCTCGTTGGGAATTTCGTAACAAGAAGGATGAAGGAGGGATTGTGGTTCGAAATAAAGCCCGCTTGGTAGTTCAGGGGTTTTATCAAGAGGGAGGAACTGATTTTGAGGATGTTTTTGCACCAGTGGCATGCTTGGAAGCCATCAGAATGTTTCTCGCCTAAACAGCCTACATGGACTTCACTGTCTATCAAATGGATGTTAAGAGCGCATTTTTGTATGGAAAAGTTCAAGTGGAAGTTTATGTCAAGCAGCCACCGGGTTTCATTGATCCAACCTATCCAGACCATGTCTACAAATTGGACAAGGCATTGTATGGTCTTTATCAAGCACCTCGTGCGTGGTATGAAACCTTATCTAAGCATCTGCTTGATAATGGTTTTACACGGGGAGCCATTGATCAAACTTTGTTTAAACGGAAGGATGGTGCGGATACCATTCTAATGCAGGTCTATGTTGATGATATCATTTTCGGATCCACCAATCCGAGATTGTGCAAAGAATTCGAGGTAGTGATGTGTTCTAAGTTCGAAATAAGCTCTATGGGGGAAATGAAGTTCTTTCTTGGATTGCAAGTTGATTAGTTGGAGTAAGAAATTCTTATTCATCAAGAGAAATATGTCAAAGAAATCCTGACCAAGTTCAAAATGACTGAGTCTCATCCATTCAAAACTCCCGTGGAAGTTCGACACTCGTTATCTCCTGATTTGGATGGTGAAAGCGTTGATCAGAACCTCTAACGCTCAATGACAGGATCTCTTATGTATCTCACTGCCAGCAGACCAGACATCATGTTTGTAGTGTGCTTGTGTGCACGCTTTCAGGCTAATCCTAAACTCTCTCATTTAATTGATGTCAAACGTATTTTAAGATATTTAAAGTATAAGCCAAAACTTGGACTTTGGTATCCTAAAAATAACTTGTTTGATCTTGTTGCATATTCAGATTCAGACTATGGGGGATGCAACTTAGACCACAAATCCACCTCTAGGTTGTTAGTTTCTTGGCAACCGCCTTATTTCCAGGCAATGTAAGAAACAGACCACTGTTTCTCAATCCACAGCTGAAGCTGAATACATTGCTGCAGCCCTTTGTTGTTCCCAAGTCCGGTGGATACACCATCAAATGCTCGATTATGGCATCACCTTTCATGAAACCCTCATTCTCTGTGACAACACCGCAGTTCCTCACATCACCAAAAATCCCGTCCAGCACTCCAAAACCAAACACATCGAGATCAAACATCATTTCATCCGTGACTGTGTCGAAAAGAAACACATCAAGATTGTTGAGGTCAAAACAGACAACCAAACTACTGACATCTTCACAAAAGCATTCGATTCTGCCAGATTTGAGAAATTGGTGGAAATGCTCGGAATGCTCAACTTTCAGTAACCCTTGTGCATATTGTTTTGTCTTTTTAAACTTGTTAATTGGGAAGATTTTCAAAAATATTTTATTTTCTGTATAGTTATCTTTTTTTATCTGGTTGGAAAGCAAATCTTTTGGGGGAGAAATTGGAATTTTTTGTTAGAAAAGAAAGAAAAGAATTGCTTTGTATATAGTTGTTTGCTTAAGAAAAGTTCTTATCCTCGAGCTCACTAATGTTATCAATGATATTTCAGAAACTCTGATCCGACCCTGTGAGAAGTGATTAAGTCTGATCATATCTATTGGAGCATGGAATTGTAGGTCCCGAGGGCCTCGGTCGAGCACAGCGGAAGACTGAGATACAACAATGTAGACCTGTTCGTTAATTCATGGGGGGACAGGAGAGGATATGATAACCAGAGCAGATGAAGAATGATAAAACAGAAACAAGAGAATCAACAATCCATAACAATGTTGTCATTACAGATTACATACCGAAGGAGTATATATCTCTCATTTACGCTCACGGTCTAGGGCCGGGAGGGCTCATCCCGACCCGACCTCTCTCAAATCTCACATTTTGTTCCACACCTACAACAGAGGCCAACACCTCTATTTATAGGGGTAGGAACATCCTATCATGCGAACTTATCTAAGTACGCATGACATTTGGTCATGCGTACTTGTTAAGTACGCAAGGCAAAAGCCTTGCGCACTTGTTAAGTAAGCAAGGCAAAAAGCCTTGCGTACTTACTAAATACATAGGACCAAATTATGAACTTGCTAAGTACGCAGGAACATTCTCCTGCGTACTAGCTAAGTACACCGATACATAGAATTTTATCTATAGTTACTAAAACATGCTTCTACAGACTCCCTCTTAACTATAGCATCAAATTCTATCTATCACTAACACTGATATTCATCAGTTTACAAAGAATGTCCTAACAGACTCCTTCTAAACTAATGTTATCATGTGTCTTATGGTATTCCACTTGTGATCTTCAACTCTTTAATCTTCAGTCTGTCTTCAGTAGCCGAGTGATGACTCCCTCTAAACTGATGCTTGTATTGTAGACCAAACCAAGTGCTTCAATAAGAACCAACTAATCCAACACACCTTATTGTAGCTCATCCTCTCAGCAGTAGCTTCCTCCACCCTGACTTAGACTTTCTCCAAATCAGCTAGCATATGATAGAGAGTTTGAATTTTTAATAACCTGTATTAACCTAATCAGCTCCTACAGGAACTCTAGTAAGATAAACTTTAGTCTTTAAGCCAGATGTGTCTAACTCTATCCTGTAACTTCAAGAGTCAACTAAATTCCCGAAGATGTTTATTTCCAATTTCCCTTTTCAATGTAAGCTCCTTCTAACTAGACAAGAAACAAGGGACTGTTTCCTATCCCGTCGGCAAATAATAAAGGTTCCATATTCAACTAATAATCCAATGAATACCCAGCTTCATCTTGAAAACACTAGACAGAGTCTAACACAAAAAACATGCTCAGCAATGATCATCAAGTATCCAATCTCCAACATTCTTCAGTTAGATCTTCATTCCTGGTTAACATCTCCTAATCGGTAACATTCACCGCAGTGAAGTCCCATAACTAGGTTGTCTATCTGTATTCCGCCCGGATCCCAAATGAGAAATCCAATCATAACTAAATCATACTAAATATTGAACACAATCTTTACCAATGAGCACGAAAAGAAGAAAAATATAAAAATATAGTTTACAAAGAAATCTTGGGAAAGAGTCAGCTGAAATTTTATCCCCCTCATTTCTCTGTAAACTATGACCAGCTATGTCACCGCTTCACCCAATTCCTCAAAAAACCTTGTCTAGTCAAATCTAGGATTTTATTTCTTTGCAAAGATCTAATAGAAAAACTATGGGTTCAAATTGTTATAGCATTCATCCCCTATTAAATAAGTATCCCATATACTCGTTGCCTACATTTTCAGATTTGAATATGCAAACAATATGATTCAAAGACCCAAAGCAGCACATATTCACAAATAAATCGAGACCTTTAGCCGATGACGACCCAGTTGCTCAAATTGATTCATCATTCATTCCCTATTAAAGAAGTATCATAGATACTAGTAGCCTACATTTTTAGGTTTGAACACCTCACCAATATATGACAATTGATATCATCCAACAAAAATCTCGTGCTTGTTTCACCAAGCCACATCAAATACAAATTTCGGTCCCGAAAAACCAAAACTGCTATCTTCTCAAAAAGAGCCCGAAACAAGCATTTAAATGATTCCTAAAAAATTTGGCCAAGAAAAGTTTTCCCGCCAAAAAACCCTTTTTTTATCCCAGACGCTAGTTGACGAACAAATACGCAAGAATGATATTTCTTGCGTACATAGTAAGTACGCAGATAGATAAGTTTGCACATCAATGAGTCATGCGTACTTATCTTCATGCGTACTTGTCTTCATGTGTATTTGTCTTCATGCGTACTTGTAAGTACGCGGGGGCTTTTAATCCTATGTATTTATCCATCAGTACACCAACTCACTTGTCTGATCTTAAGGAAAAGTTTCAGAAACTGTTGGATTTCTTAAATTGATGCTTCCAAAGGCTTAGAAATCATATTCTAACAATCCAGTAGCCTTCCAAATATCAAATGAAACGATAACGAAGACGAATTTTAGGATTTTCTTCTGAACATGTAGATACTTGCATAAGTACGCAGAAACTTCAAACAGCTAAAATTCGAATGTGGAACACAAATCAACGAACACCGAGGCTCTGATACCAGCTGTAGGTCTCGAGGGCCTCGGTCGAGCACAGCGGAAGACTGAGATACGACAATGTAGACTTGTTCGTTGATTCGTGGGGGAAACAGAAGAGGATATGATGACCAGAGCAGATGAACAATGATAAAAACAGAAAAAAGAGAATCAACAATCCATAACAACATTGTCATTACAGATTACATACCGAAGGAGTATACATCTCTCATTTACGCTCACGGTCCAGGGGCCAGGAGAGCTCATCCCGACCCGACCTCTCTCAAATCTCACATTATGTTCTGCACCTACAACAGAGGCCAACACCTCTATTTATAGGGGTAGGAACATCCTATCATGCGAACTTATCTAAGTACGCAAGGCAAAAGCCTTGCGCACTTGTTGCAAGGCAAAAAGCCTTGCGTACTTACTAAGTACGCGGGACCAAATGGCGAACTTGCTAAGTACGCAGGAACATTCTCCTGCGTACTAGCTAAGTACACTGATACATAGAATTTTATCTATAGTTACTAAAACATGCTTCTACAGGAACGGACCATAAGCAATGATGCTTACTACTCTTTAGTAGTGTGAAAATATAAATCTCAAATCGTACACGTGTGTTTGAACCCATTTTTGAAACATCTAACCCATTTTCTGCTAAGAAAATTGATTAAATTAGATATAGGCTTACGTGTTGGATTCTGATTCATGCGTGTCACACCCCGGGTTTAGTCCACCCGGGCGTGCGACCACCGATTGGTACCTGATTATTATTTTATATCATCAGAGATTTATAAACACGACGGAATATTTCAATAACTCGAGATCTTTTCAAAAGATGGGGAATCTCCCGTTTCATTTCATTATAACAGGGATAAAACCATGATATTGTATACAAACGTTTTAATTTGCAAAACCAGGGTTTATATGAGCCATTTCTTTCAACTGATGTCTATGGTGGACGTTCTCTTTTTCATGACATCATTCATTTCTTGTCATCACATGGCTAAATCAATATCAATATCAATTCATCCTTGGTTACTAGTAAAACGTTTGAAAATATTTTATCAGCATAAACCGGTGAATACAAGTATATTGGAAATCATAATCTGACAAGCATGAATAAATAGAACAATTTTCCCATAGTTTCTGGTCAATTTACACAGACAACGGACTAACCACTAGCCACACCAGGGACCTTGGATATATTTTTATGCCTATCTGCCTTACGCTTCCAGCGATGGGCTTTACAACAACCAAGGGTTCAAACCCTAGCCCTGTTATAGCGTCTCATATGTAACACATGTATATATACGTGACTCTATGGGCTGACTGCTATATAGTAAATCACCTTATGCAACTAATGGTTGTATAAATTCATTCAAGTCAGAGTATAATCAAAACCATTTTTAGTTTTGAAATCATTTTATAAAAATACAAGTATTCACCTTGACAGAGGTTGGACTTAGTGTCACAACCCGACCAAGGGGTAAGGCGTGATGATCGAATACCAATATAAAAAAACACAACGGAAATAACGTGACATATATATTATAAATGTCATAGGTACAAACTAAGTCAAAATTTAAATTTACAAAGATACTTGTCATCTATATACTAACTAAAAATAAAATAAAGTAAAGTGATTGGTTCTATTTTCCCATCAAAGCTTTCTCGGGTGAAGTCTATGGCTCGGCATACGTCTTCTAAAAAGAGTCATCTATCTTCAAGCAAGATCGTGTCTAAGTTGTTAGTTTGCCAACTTGAGAAGGGTACCTGAATACATGCTTAAAAATATTGAGTCAACTAAAAAGTTGGTGAGTACACGAGTTTAGGTAATAACGCATATGTATAGAGAATCCAAAAATGTATGGTGTAAAATTAAACAAGTTCACAATCAACCCTGTGCCCACAACCCGTGGACATCTAGAAATAATAATATACCCCTAACCCATACCCCTTATTGTTATGGGTCTAATTACTCATGCCTGCCAACATAAGTTTAAACTGTTAAACGAATATATGTCACAAGATATATTTTATCATTCAATGATTATCATTCCATGGGAGGTTGTCCCGGTTACGTCGGGCCCATGGTGTGCGGGGGTTTCACCAGATAGTACTACCCATATATTCGCTGGCTCCAACGGAGTTAATGATTGTGTGCTAGAGATTGGGGTTTCGTTATGGCAGCTAAAACGGCATTATTTAATTATTACACCAAGTATGTAAATAGTATCGAAGCATGTAATCACCCTAAAAGTTTAAGTAAAAGAGGAAAAAAGCACATGAACTCACCTGGTAATCTTGTATGCCACATCAAAATGCAAGCTTGCTATCGTGTGTGTAGTCATTAAGATAAATCCTAATTATAATTATGACATTAGTATGTTGTATTAGAGTAATGTCATTAACCGTGTGGTTGAGCTCGACCGATTCGTTAAAGTGTTACGGTAGTTCGGTAAAAATATCAGGTTGTAAACCTCCATTTATTATTCTAGTAGTCTCACTAGAAAAATGTTGGTTTGACTTAGTATTAATGTATAATGGTAATACTTGTGCATATGCTCTAAAAAAAAGTAGTAGATTAATGTTTCGACCCGAATCAAAGTAATACTAAGTACTATAATAATGGTTCGATTCAAATAAAGTAACATTAGCCTTTACGTACTTACGTGATGTATATATAATATATGTAAAAATAAATATATATTCGAGTAGCTATGTTTGTTTCAAAAATAATAATCAAGATTTATAGTTACATATATATAACTAGGCTCAAAAGTCATCAAAATATATTTGTATTGAAAATAATTATTTGGTGTTTATAAAATGTTTGTATATATACACAATATATGTATAAAGTATCAAGTCACATATTGTTTTTCATTAACTATTGCTAAGTAACTATGGTTAAGTAAGTAGGTACGTATGTAAGCAAAATAAGGTTGTATATGCATATATGTATATGTAAGTAGATTGAAAGTATATAACTCATAAAAATTTAATTATTATATAACAAGTCCTAAAACCATATAATGTATAATTGTGTGAGAAATACTTAGTATTCTTGAGTATTTCGTTTATATTCAAACAAAGTGTTTAAGATTCCTAATATAGGTATATATATTCTATAATATGCATTTGGTACTAATAAAAAATTAATATGGTATAACATGATGTATCAAAAGTAAAATATTATATTTTGGTAATAATAGTAGTAATAATAAGTAATGTTAATATATTTATGAAAAAAAACTAGTAACTAAAGTATCATGTTATAACAGCATTATTAAATTTAGAAATGTTAATATTGAGAGTTTTTAACTATAAAAATGTTAATAGATAGTGTAATATTTTTAGTAGTACAACGACTTATATAATATTAAAATAGTTTTAAGTAACAATAATAATAAAAATAGTTGTAATATTAGTAATAAAGGGTTATATAGGTATTAAATAATAAACAATAAAGTGTATACTAGATCACTTTTAATAATAACAATTTTTATATTTATTAATCTTACTTAGTTTTAACTAAGTGTTTATACTACTTATAACTAAGTAATATAATGATAATAAAAATATTATGCTATTAAAGTAGCAATATTTGAACGTACGTTTGTATAAAGTTAAAGGGTTGTATGTTTTATTAAGTGTGTATATATACCCGTTAAGAAAGTAGATATGTGTATATGTCTACATATGTATTTATATATATGCTTCGTGTATTGTACAACTCGTCTTTAATTTATATTTACTATTATTTCCGTTTATATATATATGCATATATATAGTTGTAATAGTTTTATAAATCTAGCTACAAGATAATTTAACTTATAATCATGGATAAATATATGTCTTGTATTTCTAAATAAAACATGTTATCTTTATAACTAAATGTATATTGTAACATCCCGAAAATAGTAACTAAGTAAATAATAATACGATGGAGATTTAAACGTAATAAAACGAAATAAGAACGGATGGGCTTGGGCTCGGCTCCAACGGGCCGAAGGAAGCCCAGGTATAAAAGGGGCAAGGCAGCCCACTAGCTCATTTCACCTTCATTTTCACCATCTTAGAGAGAGAAAGGGAGCTCGGGTCTAGAGAGAGAAAGTCGACGGATCGTCACGAGATTAGAGGAGCACGTTACAACTGAGCTCGTGAGCAAAACCTCCGAATCAGAACTTCAATCCACGTAATGATCCAACCATAATCTGAGTTTTTGTTCATGTTGGGGTTTCTCGAGTTTTAGCTAAATAGATGATGTTTTTACGGATGAAACTTGATAATAAGCTTAGAAATAGCATCTAGAATGAAAACCGCACGTTTTGATCAAAGAAAATTGTAAGATTGGCATGATCGGGTTTGCATGCAAGAACTTCGGATTTTTGGTCCAAGAACCAGGTACTGCGTACTTATCAAGTGCGCAGGAAGGAATTCATGCGTACTTACCAAGTACGTAGGAGGAAGCCCCTGCGTACTTACCAAGTACGCAGGAGGGAGACTCCTGCGCACTTGCCAAGTGCGCATGAGCAAGTCCCTGCGCACTTACTAAGTGCGCAGGCAGCAGACAGCAGGCAGCAGGTTGGTTAAGTAAAAGTCAGCAAGTTTAGAATGATTAAACCAATAGAGTCGGGGTTGGGTCTAATGTGTATTTAACTACCTAATCCAGATCGGAAGTGACGCTGTTGGACCCTTGTTTAGGACAACCTAGAGTAGCTCATCAGGTGAGTTCTATGTGCCCCCTTCTATGTTATGTGCAAACCTTATTAAATGTTTTGGGGCTGAAATGTATACACTAAATGAATAAATGATATGAATGCTAATGTGATCATACGTGATGTACTAATATATATTTTGTATATATAAGAGAATGAATTATGAACAAAGAACGAAACGTATGTTTACAAAGAATGAAGGAAAGAATGGCATAACGTAAATAAACGAAATCTCGCTTTATAATTATTTATAATGCATGTTATGAATGTAAGTATACGTTATGGACGGAAACGAAGCTAACGGCTACTACGGTAGACGGACGACCACTTGACCATTATGCAGCCAGAAACAGTAAGTCTAGAAAGGTAGACTAAATAAAGGCCACTACGGTGGAGTAAGTCGCTAAGTCAATAATTTGGCTGTATAATTAGTTCAAGTGGGAAACGGATGCCTTATGGCAGACGGGCGATTATGTCGGACGGCCGAAGGGTGGTCGGACCTAAAGTTATGTCGGACGGCCGAAGGGTGGCCGGACCTAAAGTTATGTCGGACGGCCGAAGGGTGGCCGGACCTAAAGTTAAGGCGGACGGTTTCTAGGACCGGACGAGTAAAAGGGCTACGACGGTAGCTCAAGGGCGTATATCTTTGTGATATAAGTAGTAAATGACGGGTTGATCACCTTTAAGTGTATGACCCATGAATGTAAAGAAAAGAAAAGGGTGAATGCATATATATATATGTAATCACAAAAATAAAGAAAAGAAAGATGAAAGAAAAGCAAAAGTTATGAATACGTATTTATATGAATGACTTTATAATAATGCACACTTATAAAGTAAAGAAAAGAATGTTTATATCTAATCGCATTAAACTAGAACTCACCAGCGTTAGCTGACTTTTAGTATACATTTCAGGTAAAGGAAGGAAAGGTCGTGCGGTGGCGTGAAGGTTACCCGGCACGAGACTGACATCCCACTTTTAATTATGTTAAGACAATGTTATGTTTCAATTTGTAAAGACTTCCGCTGTCATGTCATGTAATTTGAATGATGTTTGCTTCCGCTACTTCTGAATGTTTTAAATTAAGTTCAGTATTTATGACTATGTTTATGAGTAAATCCAACACGTGAGGTCACCCGGGAAAGGGGCCTTACAAGTTGGTATCAGAGCAATAGTTTGAGAGATTCAGACATCCCTAAATGTCTGGACTCAAACTGATTATGGGACCAACGCACGAATGTCAGTATGGGTAACCAACGCCAACGCCAACACGGTAAGTAAGTAATAAAGTTAATGCTCTTGCATAAGAATAGATACCATAACTTAGAACAAATAGATGTTAATGCCATGACTGATTTGAAGAGTTTTGAACCCGAAAAGCAATGTAAGTTAGTAATCACAAACCGGTCACTGTAATTACGAATTTTTCTTGCTCGTACTTGTAGGATTGTGAGAATACAAGATGGTTCTGTTCTTAGTTGAGGTTGGCGGAAACAAAATCAACTACATAATTTATAATCAAGTAAACACAAAGAATACTGATAAACACTGTTGTATTAAGCTTTTGTGAATGCAAAGATTACAAGTGAGAAACTCAATGAATAAGTATGACAAGCACTACAAGCACTATCAAGACACACTTACAATGAAGTGGCAACTCAGTATTTATAGTAACTTAGAATCAAGACAGACCCTTGATTCTAAGGATCAGATCGAACACAAGCCGTTGATCTTGTTTAGTAATTTACATTACACGTAAAGGCTAATCTAGTTAACTTTACTGAAACGTTTTCTTTATTCATGATTGTTTGCATGCTTGGAGAAGTGTATTGTTGTCCGTCATTGGTTGACCATAGCGGTTCCTTCTGCTTTGAGTCTGTCAGTTGCTTTTGCAGAAAGGTGTCAGAGACGCTTGGCCTGGATAGTCAGCTGCAACGTTTGGTTTTCAGTGAATAGAGCTATCAGCTGCAAAGAGTGAAGGTTGCTGCTGGTAAGCCTATCAGCAGCAGACATGGATGACCGCTGCTGATAAGCCTATCAACAGCAACTTGTGTTGAATGCTGCTGATAAGCCTATCAGCAGCAACTTGTGCTGAATGCTGCTGATAAGCCTATCAGCAGCAACAAGTGTTGAATGATGCTGATAAGCCTATCAGCAGCAACAAGTGTTGAATGCTGCTGATAAGCCTATCAGCAGCATTTGTACTTAGAATAATTTGGTAGCAATCAGTCTTTGGTTCTACAAACTCCCCCTAGACTGATGCAACCAAAAATTCTTCTAATCACTTTGCTGCTGAAGCTTTTGCATGTGGCTGACTATCCTTTCAACCTCATAGCCTCTTGGATCCTTGCTGGGATTATTCAGTGGAAGTTCAGACAGAGTCTTGATGTCTTTGTGTTGCATTTTGTAGATTGCTTTGCTTGAACATCTCATCTGCTGCTTCTTTACATCAGTCAGTGTGAACTCATCGAAATCAGCATTGTAGGTCCAGGATACAAATGGAGAGTGGGACTTGAGTGGTTTGATGTTTATGATCACATCTTTGCTAGGGTTGAAGTAGTGTTTGATTGCTAGCACAAGACGTTTCCCACTCTCATTTGCAGGCTCATGAGCTTCACCCAGCTCTAAAATTCTTTGAAGATCGGAATCAGGTAGTTGCAGAACCTCATCAACAGACCTGCAAGTGGATCTTCTTCTCTCAGTTCTCCCCCTGAAGATCTCAAACACTTGATCTTGTGAATTGTGGAACCAGTTAACTATATTTCTTGAGTCTTCTGGTTTAGGAGTGGGTTTGGGTATCTTCAAGGGAGGCTGTTGATGAGAGGGAGCTGGGTGGGATGACTTGGACTTTTTGGGTGGATGAGTGGAAGGTTTGGGGAGGAGAGTGGAAGGATGATGGACTGAGGAAGAGGTAGGTGAGGGAGAAGGCTTGGGTTTCTTTGTCTTTGGTTCTTCATCTTCTTTGATAAATACCCTTTTCTTGGAGCCCTTCTTCCCTAGTCTTTCTTCCTCATCCTTTTTAACTTTAAAGTAGAGGGCTTGCAGGTTTATGAAATTCATAGGACCTAGCCTCTTTCCACTATCTCCTCTGGCCTTAAGGAAGTCAATCATGACCTTCCTTTCTTCATGGGTCCTTTTATTGAAGGCAATGGTCTTTTTGGACTGTTGTTTGGCTTTTTCTTCTTCTTCAGCCTTTTTCTTCTTTGCCAACTGACCTTGCTGACCCATGAAGGCTCTGTAGATCTCTTTGTTTGAAAGTTTTTCAAGGTAGTCTACATCCTCACCTTGAGAGATCAGAGCTTCAGTCCACTCCTCCCTTAATTCTTTTGCTAATTTAGAATCAGTGATTCTAAACTTAGCATCCTCCTTCTTCTTCTTTTCATTCTCTTCTTCTTCTTCCTTGGCAAGCTGTTCCTGCAGCTTTCTGGCCAGTTGTTCATCTTTCTCAATTTGGTCGACTGCATGAATCTTTCTTTTCAGTTCATCCAGCTGTTTAGCATACAGCTGGATGGTTTGTTCTCTTAGGAGAATGGTTGTTTTTCTTTCTTGAAACCTTTTTATGTCAGCCATCTCCTCTTCTTCTCTTCTTCTTCTTTTCTCTTCCCTTTCTCTTTTCTCTTTTAGCAACCTCTCTTCATCTTCATCAGTCATGATTCCCTTTCCTTTGTTTACATTGGATGCCTCTGATTCAGCTTCATTGATCACAACAGCAGATGGTGATGCTGCTATTGGGATCTCTGCCTCAGCTTCATTGGCAATTTGAGATGTGAATAAGGGAAGGTCATCGTCTTCATCAAGTTGATACTCAGGACCTTCTATTTCTCTCAGTTTTTCTTTGATAGTTGATCTTGACTCATAAGCTGCAGTGCAGATGTTAACTCGAGGGGAAGCTGAGTTAGTGTCAGTGTCAGAGTTTGACACATATACTGCCTCAGTAATTCTTCCTACTTGTTCAAGTTTGGCTCTGACAGTATCTATCATTGCCTGGCTTTCAAGTGAGTTGACATTGCAGATGTTGGTTCTGAGCTGATAGATTTTGAAGAGAAAGTCTGAGGGCAGATGAAGGATGTTTCTGGTGTTGATGATGAGAGAGGAGCCGTTGCTGAGCAGAAAAGTGTGGTCAAGAGACTTAGTGCTCACCCAACCTAGCACATCCAAGTCCTTGACCAGGAAGGCATATAGGAACCTTCGAAGGCCCAGAACTTCTTCTTCAGTGAGAAGACTGCTCCTTGTTATTTCAAGATTGCTAGGAGTCAGTCTTCTTTCTGTGGCCGCCGAGGATTCAGGATAAGCTACCCGATGTGCTGCTTGTAGGAATCTTTGGAACCTGGGTAGATTATCCTCCATCAGGTCATGGAACCTGCCAATGGCAAGTTCAGCTGAGAGATCTGCTGAAGTGTTGATGCAGTTCTGCTGAAGTGTTGATGCAGTCAGTTAGATGCAGTTCTAGGACTTGGAGGGCATTGAGAGAGTTCCAGTTCAGCTCTTCTACTCCGCTGAACTCCCATCCAATCCAAAACCTCTCAGCTGATCCATCATACCCCCAAGCTAGGATGGAGTCAAATTATAGCTTCCTTGATGTTCTGAATAGTTGGGGGGTTGATGATTGACCAATGATGGCTGCTGCTTATGGAAGGATGCTGAATGATGCATTTGTTTGTTCTGTATCTTCAGCATCATTCAACATTTCATTGACAGCCCTGACGACCAACTGCCAGTCTTCAGATATCTCTTCGTCTTCGTTATCTGGGGCTGGCAAGTCATGAACTTGGACAAAAGCTGGCTTGTATTGTGAGCTTTGAAGTACAAACTGCTCTTGAATCCAGTCGTCAAGACTGTCTGTATCATCTTCATAGAAACCATCTCCCCCTTTTTGGTTGCATCAGCAGACAGGTAAGCATCAGTTTGGGTGCCTACTGATACAAGAGAGGGAGAGGCTAGAGTTGGGCATTGATGGGCTTCATGCATAGCGACTTGGTGTCTTAGTTTGGACATTTCAGCCTCTAGCATAGCCACCCTGGCCGTCAATTCCATGTTATGAAGTTTCAGTCTATCCTCATCCACAGTTGTGGAATCCTTGGATCCAGATGGGGCCGTAGGCCTAGCCTCAGCATCCCCATCACCCGCGGTTTCTTGGCGCCTGGGATTCCTCTCAGTGAAGGGAGTTTCCAAAGAAACATCCTCACCATGAGTTGCCGTGGTTGAGGTCTTAAAGATGTTGTCACTGTCCTCCTGGTCAGTTGATGGACCAGCAGTAGTGACAGCCTCGTCCACATCCACTCTTTCAATACTCCCAGAGTGGACCTTCAAGGGTGAGGAACTTGGGTTGGGTGTTTCGGAAGCAAGACCAATCAGTACCTCCTTCATAGTGGTAGTTGGAGAAGGTACATCACGTTGGTCAGGTTCCTCTACACTTAAGTTCAAAGAAGAAAGGAATGGCTCGAAGGGCTGTTCTATGGATCCGGGAAGTGATCCTAATCCTAATAGAGAGACTTCCGAAGGAGTCTCCCTAGCAATGTGGCTTTCCCTTATGATATTCTCACTAGAATGTTGTGATTCTGAGTGAGGGATGTTGGCTTGGGTTTGGGCCTTGGAGGCAAGAGAAGAAGGAGTTCTCTTGCCCCTCTTCCTTGTATACTTGGTTGCAACTGGGGCCCTGTGTTCCGGTTGAGCAATCAAACTGGGGGTGAGTAATGTATGTGCATGTGCATCCTCAGTGGAATGCACAGGGGTTCGATCAAGGGAAACAGTAGGTTGAGTTTGTGGCAGTGAGGTGGAGGGTGTGGGATCAGTATCAGCTGGGTTTGCTGAACTGTCACCCTGGGCACTATGTGTGTTCAACATTGTAGATAACAATGGAACATCGGCCCCTGAGAACTTTGATGAAACTGTTCTCATGCTTTGAAAAATGTTGTTCTTATGTCCCAGTATTGAGTAGATTCTTGCAGTTTTTGAAAGATCTTGGTGCTCAAAATTGAACACTTCCTGCAAGAATCTTGGGTACATGAAGAACTGTGATTTCACCCCTTCTTGAAGGTTGTATCTCAAACCTTCAAGAATGAGGTGGGAAAAATTGAAACCTGCTCCTGTTATCATATCGTGAACTGCCGACGCAAGTCCGGAGCTGAGTTGGTTCCAGCCACTCCTCTTTTGAGATATGCATTGGAGAAGAGTGTGGCAGAGATACTTCCATTTGGGACCCATGAGTGCCTTCTCTATCGTATACTCTGTTTGATTCCCAGTGTACCCTATGGATACAAAGGTCCTCATGTATACGTCTCTTGGGTAAGAGAGGGCGTCCCCTTCATCCTGAAGCTTGAGGTGTTGGCGGAGTTTTGCTTCAGTGATGATCATTTCCTTACCGTCTACTGTGCCTCTGATTTGAGGAGTGCCTGTTCAGTAGAATACACGGCTGAGCTCCAAAAATCTTCCATGTGTGAAGTATATATGGTTGGGTTGACGGTTAGGGCATGGTAAATTTTGGACCGACAGAGGAAGTCGATCATACCGTCGAAACCCTCGGACTTCTTGCCTTTTATTAGGTATGCAGTGAGGTTGTGGTATGGAGCAAACTTGTCTTTTGGGTTGTTTATGTCTTCGCCTGCCATTGTGATGGATTTGGTGGGAAAAGAGAAGGGTGTTTGAATGGTGGTTGATTATGGAGGGCTTTGAATGATGTGGGGACGGGAGAGAAAGTGATGGAAGGTTAGGGTTTGAAATTGAAAATGAAGAGGTGGTGGGAACGTTAGAGATAGTGATATAACGGCAGACGAAGAAAAAGCAACTTCACTTGTACATTACAACCTGTTTCACTTTTCGTTGTTACAGCTGTAATACACCAAGGCAGTCATGGAAGGGACTGACGGTAAATTTTACAGCGGGTAAAAGTTAATTTAGACTTATGTTTACCCATCAGCAACAAACTTGGTTGCTGCTGATGGTGGGCTATCCGCTGCAAGTTGCTGCGGATAGTTAAGTCTTTCAGCAGCAGATTTGGTTGCTGCTGACTGTTGTATTCATTCCGCAGCAAAAAGGTTGCTGCTGACCGCCTTAAAGCTGTCCGCAGGAAACTTGTTCCTGCTGATAGCTTAAAGAGATCAGTGGCAAAGGCTTTGCTGCTGAAGAGTAAATCTGTCAGCAGTGAAAAAGGTGCTGCTGACTATACCCTTTATTTACAACATTAGACAGACATATTTACAATAGAAGATAGATGCATTCAGCTTAACCGATGATGATGCTTGGTGTTTTCTTTACCTTCCATTGTTGAGATGGTGGTTTTCCATCTTTCTTTGTCTTTTCAGCAACAGACGTTGTATCTGATAATTTGGCTTTCCATTGCATTATTGGTGTTTTTCTAGTTTTCCTCACACTACCAGCAGCGGAGGATTTTAGCTTTTCAGCAGCAGACTTGGTTGCTGCTGAAGGCTTCTGCTTTGTTTTCTTGGGCTTAGCTGGACTAACAACTGATGTATGCTGATTCTTCTTTACCCTTTGTCCTTGAGGGGCTTGATGAAGAATTTGGTTGAAAGGGTTGAACTTACAGTTTGCAGCAAAGTGGTCTGATTCTCCACAGATGATGCAGGATTTTTGAGGTTTTGACAACTGCTCCCTTGGTGGAGAAAGAGATTTTCTGAATTGAGTTGTCTTAGCTTCAAAGCTTCTTACCTGTTTGTTCTTCCTTGTCTTCTCAAAAGCATGTTGCTTGAGGTTTCTTTGCTGCTGTAGGTAGTAGAAGCAGGTGCTGGCAGTGTGGTTATATTTTCCACAGACAAAACATGATTTTGCCAGTTTATCCTTTGAAAGATACACATAATCCTTTCTTTTGAAAAGGTCTTTGAAATTCCAAGGGTGAGCTTTGTTGTGCTCAAAAGTAGCTTCTTCCAATGTTTTTTGAACATATGGACCCCTTTCTTCAGGCGCATGATATGTGTCAAACACCTTCCTTGGCTGGACTGAATTGGAAGAAGGCTTTGAGTTGGTGGAGGTGGAAGACTGTCCCTTTTCAATAGTTAGCTTTCTTCCTTCTGGAGGATAGCTAATTCTGATTTGTTTGAAGGGTTTAGGAACTGGTATTGAAGGGATAATGGGGACTTCATCTTTAGTGACTATCACTTGAGGGGCAGGAGGATATGAGGCATTACTTGTTTCAGTGGAGTCTGAGCAAGTTGACTCAGTCTCTGATGAAGTAGTGCATTCTTGCACAGGGATTTCTTTGACAATAGGGTCAAGATTTCGGTTGGCCATGTCAAGATTTGCTAGATTGAAGCTTGGTTCATGGATGGCAACGTATTCAGCAGGAGGTGTGACGGTTTTATACTGGTCAGTATGATATCCCAGCCCAGTTTTTACATTTTCATGGATTTGAATATCCAAAAGTCTTTGCAGCTTTTTGGATGCAAATTCATATTTTTCCACATGGACCTTTTGGTCTGCCAATTCAGCCCTTGCAGCTTTCAACTTAACCAGAATATCATCAATTTGAGTTTCAAGGTTTGTTTGTTCATGTTTTAATGATGAAATTTCTTTCTTTAAACAATCATTCTTTTCCTTGTAACTATTTTCAACCTTTTTAAATTCATATTTCATTTGGTAAAATTCTTCATTTTGATCTATGAGCTTCTGGTTATGTTTCCTATATCCAAGGACCTTATCAATGCACTCTTGAGTACATAGATTTTCATATACCTTTGGTGGTACCTCTGATGTGTCTGAAGTTAGAGAGGATACCTCTGATGTGTCTGCCATGAGAGCTTGATTGTTGGTAGAAAGATCCTCAAGCTGGAAGCTCCAGTCAAAGTCAGTAGTTCCAACATTTGCACAGCTGCAGTTTGTGCTGGAGGATAGTAGTCGCTTGAACTAGGACCAGAGTGGTCAGAGTGAAGCGCGGGAGAGGTGGAGGAAGAGGCTGATTGATGGCTTGAGCTTCTTTCTTTGTCTTGAATTATTTCTAATTCATAGGCTTTTAGTAAGACCCCGGTCATCTGCAAAGTCTTCAGATTCTCAGTTCTTCTTATTGACACTGTGTAAAGTGTCCAGCAACTAGGAAGTGATCTGATGAACCTTTTGAGAATGTCCTCATTCTCCAATTTCACCTTAGAGCACTGCAGCTCTCCTACCAAGTAAGTGTACCTGTTATACACACTGGTTAGTGACTCACCTTCATTGCAGACAAAGTTTTCGTATTGCTGCTTCAGGATGTCTTTAGGCTCGTTGCTTTGTGCCATTTTTGTTTTTGATTTTGGGTGACTTGAACAAAAGAGAGAGTTTAGAATAGAACCAGAGATGATTAGACAAATGTTAGTTTGTTTAATCTGAGCCAAAGCTCTGATACCACTTGTAGGATCGTGAGAATACCAGATGGTTCTGTTCTTAGTTAAGGTTGGCGGAAACAAAATCAACTACACAATTTATAATCAAGTATACACAAAGAATACTGATAAACACTGTTGTATTAAGCTTTTGTGAATGCAAAGATTACAAGTGAGAAACTCAATGAATAAGTATGACAAGCACTACAAGCACTATCAAGACACACTTACAATGAAGTGGCAACTCAGTATTTATAGTAACTTAGAATCAAGACAGACCCTTGATTCTAAGGATCAGATCGAACACAAGCCGTTGATCTTGTTTAGTAATTTACATTACACGTAAAGGCTAATCTAGTTAACTTTACTGAAACGTTTTCTTTATTCATGATTGTTTGCATGCTTGGAGAAGTGTATTGTAACATTTCTGATTTTCATCATGTAATCGTTTGATTTCAATAAACAAACACATTTCAGTTTCGATTCGTGTACAAACAAACTACGATGCAGTTACATATACAAACTATTCTATTACAATAACAAATTAAACAAAAACGCAATTATCTCACAAGCCCCGAGGACCAAAACTGACAAAACTCAAAAACTACAAAACTAGGCAAGCACGGTCGCGCCTAGGACTAGGCACGGTCGCGCCTGCCGACCTAAGCACGGTCGCGCCTAAAGTAGGCACGGTCGCGCTGATGAACCCACTTGACTGCAGAAAGTCAAACCATACCATACCTTCTGAATTCGCGAAAATTAAAATAAAGAAAAGCCGGTCTTCGCGCGTCAGACCATACTCGACTGAAATTCGTCTAAAACACGCATCAATTGTCGTCCAATTTGCACAATTAATTAATCCCATTCACACCACAACCGAGCCTCTCAAATTCGTCGATATAGAGTCAGTTGCACGCTTCCTACACCCTCATATACACCCACTCAATCTCTCAGAACTCTCACTCGACGCTCACAACACCTCTGTCGTCCGATTGATCGCCAAGAAACGAAGCCGCTCGACCCGTAGCCGACCGCATTCAATTGCCCACTTTCAGCAAGTAAGTAACACGTCTTCAGCTTTGTATCTACCTCTACTACGAAAGCCCTATGTCAATTCGTTGTAGAAACACTCAAATCGATCCGATTTTGAACCAAAAAGCCAAAACATAAATTTTACTCGAACTACACTCTAGACATGATATAAATACAATTAAACTATGTAGAAACATTCGTAATCATCCACTAAGTGAAAGCCCTAAGAATATAGAAGCTATTAATATAAGAATCGATCGAATTGTGTCTGAAAAAGGCCCGACACGGTCGCGCTCATCCCTGAGCGCGGTCGTGCCTGACCAAGCACAGTCGTGCCCCAGGTGTGGCCCGGTCGTGCTTACCGAGCAAACAAGTCTTTACCAAAAACAAACACTAGACGCGGTCGTGCCAGATACGAGCATGGTCGTGCTCTATGTCCAGACCCTCTGTAGTGACTTCTGACTCGACCACGGGCGCGCTCAGACCACCACGGTCACGCCCGGCAACGAGCGCGGTCGTGCCCTACTTGAGCACGGTCGTGCTCCTTGACCAGAAACTTTAATTTTATTATTTTCAAACTTAATTTAATATGTTTTTATTTAAACATTTCAAAACTTGTTTATAAAAATTTAAGTTATAAAATTCCAAGACCCGGGAATCATTTATAAACCAAATCTTTGATTTAGAAATTTAAAACGATTAATTCCCGATAGTTTCAAAACCGATGAAATCATGATTTTATATAATCATTTTTATAAAACTATTTATACAAATATATATTTTGATTTAAACAAATATCGTTTATTTAAATTTTATTTAAATAAATATATATCGCTACTAATTTATTATTCCAAAACCAACCCTAAACACACAAACCACCAACGAACCCACTTTGGACACAAAATAACACAAACAGTGACACGTGTTATACCCTCATTCGATAGGTCAAACGTAGCGACCTACAACACGCTTGGTATTTTTGTTGATCTGTGCAAACTACACGCTCCAACACAAGTGAGTTACATAGCCCCTCTTTTACTCTATTTACAAACTTTTGGGGTGGAACATGCGTTCTATTTACTATGTTTACAAACTACACAATATACAATTCCACCCTACAATCATGTGTTACAATTTTGAGCTTTGTGCTTGAGTACTAGGTGTGTAGACCAACACGCAGTTTGCTATTCACGTGCAATCATTAACTATTTTATAGCCTACAGTAAACAGTGATAGATCTATTGAGTCTGACAAACCCACCCAGGTAGGGTGACTGTTACTGCCAACACGCGTTTGTTTTGCATGCTAGTTACAAAGGTTTGATTGTACTACCAGGTCACACGATGGTATCTCTCCATAAATGCCTTAATTGCCATGTTTGTATGAATTGTATACACACAACACTATATTCTATTACATGACACGAAAACCTATGTATTCTCACCAACTTTTTAGTTGACTTTGTTTTTAACCATGTTTCAGGTGACAATGTTTGAAGTATTACAAGCTGCTACATATAGGATTTGGACCTAGCAATTAATCTAAACTATTTATATTTTGTAATCGCTACATTTGGTTCTTGTATGGTATGAACTTGCTACGTGTAATGAAAATGAATGTTTAAATTATTCAAACTTTAGCAACCATGAGCTATGAACAGTCTGCACAGCTTCACGCCCCGACGTTTTCCGCCGTCGGTCGGGGTGTGACAGATTGGTATCAGAGCCTTGGTTATAGGGAATTAGGTTATTAGACACCATTGACCTAGACTATAACTTTAGGATACCCAACAATGCCATGGTATGTAAATTATGTGCTATGTGTTAACATGCTATGTGGTACATGCTTATTAAACTATGTGTTAGTTATTTGATACTGAAATTATTAAAATGCATGACGTACCAAGCATACTTAAATAAAAAGTTAAATAAACCGTATCCATACCCACATCCTAAGCCACATATCCTCCTTGCCTGCTTCTATGTCATCCTCATCATAATTTGTGGAAAAATCATACTCGTAGACATTAGTCTATCAAAAATATTTTTACATACCCGTTAAGGTTTTAGACTCTGTTAATTATTAAAGGACATGTGCAATCTGGAAGGGTGACACCTGTATTCTGGGTTTTCTGTCTAGGAAAGCATTTCATATAAATCCCAATCAACCGAGGGATCCGTATGCTTTCCTGGGAATTCCCGGGATGAGTGTTTACCTATAGGCTAAAGCACGTCTCCTTGAAAATTATATAAGTCTAATTAACCTTAATATGTCACAGTGTTCAAGTAGTAATGTGATTACTTGAATACAATCCGAACTATGAAATAAATGTGTTATTATTCCTCCTATCCTAAATTTCAGCAAATTTTAATAAATTCTCACAACTCTTTTATATCATTCTCTTTTGTATAGAATGTCTCCTCGTCGTAACAGCAACCGCAACAACACCAATACTAGCAATGCCAACAACAACAATAATACCAACCTTGCTGCTCTCCTCACTCAGCTAGTAACCCAATTTACCCAAGCTAATAACAACGCCAAAAGTACAATGAAAGCCACTGACCCAGCAGCCTCTTCCGAGCCCTCTAAGGAAAACAAACCTAGACCTCCTCAATACAATAAGAAACGCAACTTTGCTGTCGTTATCGCTGCTATACCGATCAACCAAGTTGCACCACTAGCCCAAGCCCAGAATAAGAGACCATATAGGGGCAACAACCCTTTGTGCAACACATGCAATTATCATCACTTCCTAAAAATGCCATGCCGTCTATGTGCTAACTGTGGGAAATATGGCCATACTGCCAACGATTGCCGATCTGGACCACCCATTACTCGAGCCAACCGGGGGAATATGACCAAGCAGCAAGTGATAAACCCAGTGGTCCCGGCTATTACCAACGGACGAGCTTGCTTTGAATGTGGCGACCCAAACCATTTCCGTCACCGATGTCCCAGGATTGTCAATGTTGCCCAGGGTGATGCTCGTGGACGCACCCTCAACATAAACACCAACAAAGATCAAGTTAGCACCGAGCCAGTGAATAAGACCAATTGAAGCTAGTGCAAGATGGAGGCAAATGAAGATCTAATTTAGAATAAAAATTTCGCCTTGTAATCATTTATGTCATTTGTCGTTATCCGAACTACTTACGCCTACCACAGTTTGTCACTATTACTAAGACCAAGTTGAACTTACGAGCTAAAGTCCGAGGGAGCTAGAATTGAGACCCGTTTTGCTATCCGAGTGACCGTAACCATGTTCTTTCTAGTAGTCATCTGCTTCCTTGTTAAAGCTACCTGAGACGCTAGCTGGGTTGTTTTACTTTGTCTTTAAATTTCTGTTTGAAACTATCATCCTATGTTGGGATGAAGTTTTTGACACTTTATCATTTATGTTAAGTTTTATTTTACAACTTTAATACCATTACTCGTTGACTCAATATTACCACCATATTTTCATCAAGATCACACAAACACCATCTTCTCATTCATTGCGAATTAGTACACGTACCCAAGCCTCCTTTGCAAAACTAATCATTCTATTCATTTAAAACAACATCGTTTTTGTACTCAAGCAAAAGCATCTATCAAACTCTGGATTTATAAATATTACTTAGAATATAGATTTCCAACGAACCTTTTTACCTTGTAAAATATTTTTATATACGACTTGTTTTATAAAACCTTTTCTAAATAAATTATAATTTTGATTTTTAAACCTTTGGCTTAATTAGTCACTATTTTTGTCCTTCTCTGGGACTTTCTCTCATTGATTAAAGTAAAAGATTCTAAATTATTCATTTCGCTCACTTGGTTATTCAAATTACTATTTCTGCTTATTTAATCAAATCACAACCAAGGATAAATTACAATTTCTTACCCACTTACAAACAAGCTCAAATCATTTACTCGCAAACAAATCACCCTAATTACCCACAACACCCTCTCGCTACCTTACACCTTCAGAAACCTACGAGTATACTTCCCACTTCAACGAGATGAAGCGTTTCGCGTAGACGTTAACCCTTCCTACAAACCACAGCAAGATCTAAAAAGCTAAAACCCAACTACCCGCATTTTACATGAATATCAAACAACACGCTTGTCCTCAACACTCGACCACCTATACAAACGAATTCGTTAATGTACGTCACTCATGAGATTCAATAGCTTACACACAAACATCCACAAAATCAAATGAAACTCAGTTATTTACAAACATACATGCAACGTAGTAGTTTGCCATATACGCGATTGAGTACATGCTACATGAACCTTAAGCTATCTACAACATACACGATACAAGATCAATTACATAATACATAAAGCTTGGTTGCTCACGATGCTCAATGTGTTTACATTATACATGAAAAACTATTTGTTTCCATTATACATGAAACTCATTTGTTACTACATACATGGTACTAAACTATTCACACTATACATGCTTACAATGTACATAACACTAGATCATACATGGATGTAGTGAGTGCTTACATATTACACGGAACTAAATTGCTTACAATTGTTGCAATTTACCTTACTATCTAGGTATACAATTATTTGCAACACATACGTGAAAACAGTAGTTACAAATTATGTGAATTTTTGTGTTACCCCCCCCCCCCCCCCCCGTCCCACACACATAATGGGATGAACTATACGGACCATACGACGATTTGGATAATTACGGGTGCACACGAAATTATACAAATCAGCGCATGGAAAGCATAGCAAATTCTATAGTGTGTTATGACGTGAAACCTAGCATGATATACAATAACGAAACTGTTGAAATACGACAAGGGCATGGTGGATACGCCGCTGGTACTTCCTATATATAAGTGTTCCTATCATATTATCAGCAGTAGCATTATTCGTATCACGTAAAGTTTCATGTTGTTTAACGGGCCAATGTTTGTGAAACCACTTAACCACTGACAATACTTAAGCATAGTAGGTTACTTCTTGAACAAATTATAATCATCAAATTCCCATCAACACTGTTCCCAGTAATGCATCTCACCTTTGGAGCCCAACGTATCCTTCCAACAGATTCTCCTTAATCCTCTTAACCTAACTCATTAATACTACTCATACCTGACCTCGGGTAACAGACCTAAGCTGGTTGTTAATTACTATACCCCCCCCAGTCAAATCCCCTACCTTAAATCCATTGGAAATTCCAGACGCGGTCCCGAGTTTACATGGGAACGCGAAGACCAAATGAAACTCAAGTATCCTCACCTATTCACAAATTCTGCAGCCTCAACTAGTTGAATTTCGGGACGAAATCCCCTCAACAAGGGGAGACTGTAACATTTCTGATTTTCATCATGTAATCGTTTGATTTCAATAAACAAACACATTTCAGTTTCGATTCGTGTACAAACAAACTACGATGCAGTTACATATACAAACTATTCTATTACAATAACAAATTAAACAAAAACGCAATTATCTCACAAGCCCCGAGGACCAAAACTGACAAAACTCAAAAACTACAAAACTAGGCAAGCACGGTCGCGCCTAGGACTAGGCACGGTCGCGCCTGCCGACCTAAGCACGGTCGCGCCTAAAGTAGGCACGGTCGCGCTGATGAACCCACTTGACTGCAGAAAGTCAAACCATACCATACCTTCTGAATTCGCGAAAATTAAAATAAAGAAAAGCCGGTCTTCGCGCGTCAGACCATACTCGACTGAAATTCGTCTAAAACACGCATCAATTGTCGTCCAATTTGCACAATTAATTAATCCCATTCACACCACAACCGAGCCTCTCAAATTCGTCGATATAGAGTCAGTTGCACGCTTCCTACACCCTCATATACACCCACTCAATCTCTCAGAACTCTCACTCGACGCTCACAACACCTCTGTCGTCCGATTGATCGCCAAGAAACGAAGCCGCTCGACCCGTAGCCGACCGCATTCAATTGCCCACTTTCAGCAAGTAAGTAACACGTCTTCAGCTTTGTATCTACCTCTACTACGAAAGCCCTATGTCAATTCGTTGTAGAAACACTCAAATCGATCCGATTTTGAACCAAAAAGCCAAAACATAAATTTTACTCGAACTACACTCTAAACATGATATAAATACAATTAAACTATGTAGAAACATTCGTAATCATCCACTAAGTGAAAGCCCTAAGAATATAGAAGCTATTAATATAAGAATCGATCGAATTGTGTCTGAAAAAGGCCCGACACGGTCGCGCTCATCCCTGAGCGCGGTCGTACCTGACCAAGCACAGTCGTGCCCCAGGTGTGGCCCGGTCGTGCTTACCGAGCAAACAAGTCTTGACCAAAAACAAACACTAGATGCGGTCGTGCCAGATACGAGCACGGTCGTGCTCTATGTCCAGACCCTCTGTAGTGACTTCTGACTCGACCACGGGCGCGCTTAGACCACCACGGTCACGCCCGGCAACGAGCGCGGTCGTGCCCTACTTGAGCACGGTCGTGCTCCTTGACCAGAAACTTTAATTTTATTATTTTCAAACTTAATTTAATATGTTTTTATTTAAACATTTCAAAACTTGTTTATAAAAATTTAAGTTATAAAATTCCAAGACCCGGGAATCATTTATAAACCAAATCTTTGATTTAGAAATTTAAAACGATTAATTCCCGATAGTTTCAAAACCGATGAAATCATGAGTTTATATAATCATTTTTATAAAACTATTTATACAAATATATATTTTGATTTAAACAAATATCGTTTATTTAAATTTTATTTAAATAAATATATATCGCTACTAATTTATTATTCCAAAACCAACCCTAAACACACAAACCACCAACGAACCCACTTTGGACACAAAATAACACAAACAGTGACACGTGTTATACCCTCATTCGATAGGTCAAACGTAGCGACCTACAACACGCTTGGTATTTTTGTTGATCTGTGCAAACTACACGCTCCAACACAAGTGAGTTACATAGCCCCTCTTTCACTCTATTTACAAACTTTTGGGGTGGAACATGCGTTCTATTTACTATGTTTACAAACTACACAATATACAATTCCACCCTACAATCATGTGTTACAATTTTGAGCTTTGTGCTTGAGTACTAGGTGTGTAGACCAACACGCAGTTTGCTATTCACGTGCAATCATTAACTATTTTATAGCCTACAGTAAACAGTGATAGATCTATTGAGTCTGACAAACCCACCCAGGTAGGGTGACTGTTACTGCCAACACGCGTTTATTTTGCATGCTAGTTACAAAGGTTTGATTGTACTACCAGGTCACACGATGGTATCTCTCCATAAATACCTTAATTGCCATGTTTGTATGAATTGTATACACACAACACTATATTCTATTACATGACACAAAAACCTATGTATTCTCACCAACTTTTTAGTTGACTTTGTTTTTAACCATGTTTCAGGTGACAATGTTTGAAGTATTACAAGCTGCTACATATAGGATTTGGACCTAGCAATTAATCTAAACTATTTATATTTTGTAATCGCTACATTTGGTTCTCGTATGGTATGAACTTGCTACGTGTAATGAAAATGAATGTTTAAATTATTCAAACTTTAGCAACCATGAGCTATGAACAGTCTGCACAGCTTCACGCCCCGACGTTTTCCGCCGTCGGTCGGGGTGTGACATGTATTGTTGTCCGTCATTGGTTGACCATAGCGGTTCCTTCTGCTTTGAGTCTGTCAGTTGCTTTTGCAGAAAGGTGTCAGAGACGCTTGGCCTGGATAGTCAGTTGCAACGTTTGGTTTTCAGTGAATAGAGCTATCAGCTGCAAAGAGTGAAGGTTGCTGCTGGTAAGCCTATCAGCAGCAGACATGGATGACCGCTGCTGATAAGCCTATCAGCAGCAACTTGAGCTGAATGCTGCTGATAAGCCTATCAGCAGCAACAAGTGTTGAATGCTGCTGATAAGCCTATCAGCAGCAACAAGTGTTGAATGCTGCTGATAAGCCTATTAGCAGCATTTGTACTTAGAATAATTTGGTAGCAATCAGTCTTTGGTTCTACAGTACTGTTCCAAACTATGATCTGAAGAAATGACATTGATGTATTCCCTTTATAACTATCAGGAAACTAAGAACTATGGCTGGTGGAGGAAGGACAGGACGCCGAGGCGGTCGCACTGGCCGAGTAGGTAGACCTCCGTTGAACCAAAGAATTGAAGAAGAAGAGAGTATGCACGCAGAGCACACCGAAAGTGTGCACGAAACAGAAGTGACCCCAATTAGGGACGACAGTCCAGGGCCTATACAGTTGGAACCTGAAGTCAGGGATGCTATTACCCGTGAAGTTGTGCTCACTTTGAAGAAGGTATTGCCTGATCTACTATCCGAGGCAATAAAGAAAAGTAAAGAGGAGGATGAAGGAGACAAGGAAGAGAAAGTATATGATAGTGATGGGGATGAAATAAAGATAGGATCGAGCAACCGTGGGTGTACTTACAAAGGCTTTAAGGACGGAGACCCACCCAAGTTCGATGGGAGCAAGGATTCAGTGGTAACGCTTGAATGGATTGAGAGGATGAATGTTGTAATCAACATCAGCGAGTGTCGACCAGACCAGGCTGTTAATAAATACGTTGCTCATTCTTTCACCAACGAAGCACTAAGTTGGTGGAGGAATATTCAGAGAACTAAGTCACCAAATGCTATAAACAGAATGACATGGGACGACTTAAAGAAGCTGATCATCCAAAAGTTCTGTCCACAGAACGAGATTGATCGAGTGGAAAATGAATTTCTAAACCTTAAGGCTGGAAACAAGACGCACCGCCAGTATACTTCGAGATTCAATGAGCTAGCTCAACTAGTACCCCACCTGGTAGAAACTGAAGACCGTTTGATCAAGTACTATGTTAAGGGGTTGCCACAACGGGTCCGTGTTCATGTAAAAGCTAACCTACCCTCGACCTTCGAGTCGGTAGTGAATCTGAGCGGAATCGTCTACGACGACTATGCCAATGAGGACCCGGCACCTGAGACACAAAAGAGAAAATGGGAGAACCCGTCCAGAGGCACCGGAAGAGGGAACGTAACAACTGAAACTAAGAAGCCAAGATTTGATGAATATGAAACTTGCAAGAAATGTGGAAGGCAACACTTTGGCGAATGTCGAATCGGCACCACCACATGCTATAAGTGCGGGAAGCCGAGGCACTTCTCCCGAGAATGTATAAGAAACGTCAAGTGTCAAGTATGTGGATTTTTGGGACATCTGACAAAGAACAGCAGGAAGGCCGGCCAATCTGGTTCTGGAAAAGATAGGGAGCAGGAACCGCAAAAGGCAAGGACTCGTGCCTATGCCTTGACCGAGGAAGAAGCAAGAGGAAACCCTGATGTTGTGTCAGGTACGTTCCTAGTTAATGATGAACATGCTGCTATTTTATTTGACTCTGGTGCTAGTAAAAGTTTTATATCCAATGCATTTAGTCGTAAACTAGATTGCACTATCAACACCATAGTAAAGGCCTTTAGCGTACAAACTGCCATTGGTAAAAATTCGGCAGTATTCCAAGTAACAGAGGATTGCATAATAGAAATAGAGGGTCATAAGTTTCCCTCTAGATTATTCCTTCTCACCTTAGGAGGATTCGATATAGTATTGGGTATGGATTGGTTAGCTGCCAACGAAGCTCAAATCATATGTAGACGTAAGAGGATACACCTCAAGGCTCCTAGCGGCAGTCCAATTACGGTTTATGGGGATTGGAATTGCACGATGCCGAACATCATCTCGATGATCAAGGCCGAAAGTTACATGAGGCGCGGTTGCGAAGCTTATCTGGCATATGTTATTGATGATAGAACGAAAATGAATGAACTCAAGAATGTACCCGTGGTGTGAAACTTTCCGGAAGTATTCCCTGAGGATCTACCTGGGTTACCACCCGATCGGGAAATAGAATTTCAGATTGACTTACTGCCAGGAGCTGAGCCCGTTGCCAAAGCCCCCTACCGATTGGCTCCGTCAAAAATGAAAGAATTGATGTCTCAACTAGAGGAACTAACCGAGAAAGGATTTATTAGACCGAGCATCTCACCATGGGGCACTCCGGTACTATTTATAAAGAAGAAGGACGGCAGTATGCGCATGTGCATCGACTACCGCGAATTGAACAAGAGAACAGTAAAGAACAAATACCCACTACCTAGAATAGACGACCTTTTTGATCAACTGCAAGGTGCGAGTTGGTTCTCAAAGATCGATCTTAGGTCGGGTTACCATCAGTTGAAAGTAAGAGAAGAAGACGTACCAAAGACCGCGTTTCGTACGCGTTATGGGCATTATGAGTTTCTCGTGATGTCCTTCGGATTGACTAACGCACTAGCAGCGTTCATGGATTTGATGAATAGAGTATGTCGACCAATGTTGGATCGATCGGTGATAGTTTTTATAGACGACATACTGGTATATTCGAAAAGCGAGGGTGATCACCACTGTCACCTAAGAGAAGTTCTAGAAGTGCTAAAGCAGGAAAAGTTGTACGCAAAGTTCTCCAAATGCGCGTTCTGGCTTAGGGAAGTCCAATTCCTAGGTCACGTAATAAACCCAAACGGAATCATGGTAGATCCTGCAAAGATCGAGACAGTAAAGGAATGGAACGTCCCAAAGACACCAACAGAGATACGAAGTTTTCTGGGATTGGCAGGCTACTATCGAAGGTTCATTCAAGATTTCTCAAGGATAGCCTCGCCACTAACTAAACAGACACGGAAGGAAGTGAAATATGAATGGGGTCAAACCCAAAACAACGCGTTTGAGGAACTTAAGGCACAATTAACCCAAGCTCCAGTCTTAACACTACCTGAGGGAAATGAAGACTTGGTAGTCTACTCTGACGCTTCGGGGCAGGGTTTGGGTTGCGTACTTATGCAACGAGGAAAGGTAATTGCTTATGCCTCACGACAACTAAAGATTCACGAGGTTAACTACCCAACGCACGATCTAGAGTTAGCAGCAGTGGTTTTCGCGTTGAAAATATGGAGGCACTACTTGTATGGAGTTAAATGCACCATCTACTCCGATCACAAAAGCTTGAAATATTTTGTCGAACAAAAGGAACTAAACATGAGGCAAAGAAGGTGGTTAGAACTAATGAAAGACTATGACTGCGAAATATTGTACCATCCAGGCAAGGCAAACGTAGTGGCTGACGCTTTAAGTAGAAAGGAAGAATCGACACCTACCCGGATCAAAGCGTGTCAGCTGATTATAACACCAGACTTGATGGGTATAATATCAAAGGCATAAGAGGAAGCACTGTTAGAAAGAAATGTGAAACGGGAAAGAATAGTAGGACAACAAGGGAACTTAGATGCAAATGCATACGGAGTACGAACTAGGTTTGGCCGGATGTGGATACCTAAGATTGGCGAGCTTAGAGCCAAAATACTCGATGAGGCCCATAAGTCTCGTTATTCTATCCACCCCGGGACAAACAAAATGTATCAAGACTTGAAGAAAGAATACTGGTGGCCTGGCATGAAGAATGATGTGACAGAATACGTGAGCAAGTGCCTAACGTGTTCTCTAGTTAAGGCCGAGCACCAGAAACCATGCGGTAAAATGCAACCTCTACCAATACCGGAATGGAAGTGGGAGGAAATCACGATGGACTTCATTACCAAGCTACTGCGAACAGCTAAAGGCAATGATACCATTTGGGTGATCGTCGACCGCTTGACAAAGAGTGCTCACTTCTTGCCTATACGTGAGTCTTCTTCGTCAGAAAGACTAGCAGAAGTATTTATCAAGGAGATTGTGAGCAGACATGGTATGCCACTCTCAATTGTGTCCGACAGGGATACTAGATTCACATCAAGGTTTTGGAAGAAATTCAGTGAAGCAATGGGCACTAGACTGAACATCAGCACCGCTTACCACCCTCAAACCGATGGCCAATCTGAAAGGACCATTCAGACCTTGGAGGACATGCTCCGAGCCTGTACCATTGACTTCGGTGGGAGCTGGGACAGCCATCTACCATTGGCAGAATTCTCATATAACAATAGCTATCATTCAACGATTGGTGTGCCGCCATTTGAAATGTTGTATGGAAGGAGATGTAGGACCCCGGTTTGTTGGGGGGAAATTGGACAGAAGAATTTTGCAAGTCTCGAAGTGGTCAAAGCTACTTCTGAGAAATTTGATCAAATCAAGGCTCGAATGAAAGCCGCAAAGGACAGACAGAAATCATACACGGATAAGAGAAGGAGGGATTTAGAGTTTCAAGTAGGGGACATGGTACTGTTGAAAGTATCACCGTGGAAAGGAATCATTCGGTTCAGAAAGCGTGGCAAACTAAGTCCAAGGTTTGTCGGACCTTTCAAGATTTTAGCAAGAGTGAGTCAAGTTGCTTACAGACTCGACCTACCCGTTGAGCTTAGTGGAATACACCCTACGTTTCACGTGTCTCACTTACGCAAGTGCCTAGCTGATGACACAGCTCACATACCTTACGACGAGATCGAAGTGGATAACAGTCTAAATTATATAGAGGAACCGATAGCCATTATTGACCGAGCTGAGAAACGACTACGCAATAAGTCGATTCAGTTAGTTAAAGTACAATGGAAGCACAGAAAAGGGTCAGAAGCTACATGGGAAAAAGAAGATGAGATGAGGGGACTATACCCTCAATTGTTTAGCGTATAAACAGTTTCGAGGACGAAACCTCTTTAAGGAGGGTAGACTTGTAACATCCCGAAAATAGTAACTAAGTAAATAATAATACGATGTTGATTTAAACATAATAAAACGAAATAAGAACGGATGGGCTTAGGCTCGGCTCCAACGGGCCGAAGGAAGCCCAGGTATAAAAGGGGCAAGGCAGCCCACTAGCTCATTTCACCTTCATTTTCACCATCCTAGAGAGAGAAAGGGAGCTCGGGTCTAGAGAGAGAAAGTCGACGGATCGTCACGAGATTAGAGGAGCACGTTACAACTGAGCTCGTGAGTAAAACCTCCGAATCAGAACTTCAATCCAGGTAATGATTCAACCATAATCTGAGTTTTTGTTCATGTTGGGGTTTCTCGAGTTTTAGCTAAATAAATGATGTTTTTACGGATGAAACTTGATAATAAGCTTAGAAATAGCATCTAGAATGAAAACCGCACGTTTTGATCAAAGAAAATTGTAAGATTGGCATGATCGGGTTTGCATGCAAGAACTTCGGATTTTTGGTCCAAGAACCAGGTACTGCGTACTTACCAAGTGCGCAGGAAGGAATTCCTGCGTACTTACCAAGTACGCAGGAGGAAGCCCCTGCGTACTTACCAAGTACGCAGGAGGGAGACTGCTGCGCACTTGCCAAGTGCGCATGAGCAAGTCCCTGCGCACTTACTAAGTGCGCAGGCAGCAGACATCAGGCAGCAGGTTGGTTAAGTAAAAGTCAGCAAGTTTAGAATGATTAAACCATTAGAGTCGGGGTTGGGTCTAATGTGTATTTAACTACCTAATCCAGATCGGAAGTGACGCTGTTGGACCCTTGTTTAGGACAACCTAGAGTAGCTCATCAGGTGAGTTCTATGTGCCCCCTTCTATGTTATGTGCAAACCTTATTAAATGTTTTGGGGCTGAAATGTATACACTAAATGAATAAATGATATGAATGCTAATGTGATCATACGTGATGTACTAATATATATTTTGTATATATAAGAGAATGAATTATGAACAAAGAACGAAACGTATGTTTACAAAGAATGAAGGAAAGAATGGCATAACGTAAATAAACGAAATCTCGCTTTATAATTATTTATAATGCATGTTATGAATGTAAGTATACGTTATGGACGGAAACGAAGCTAACGGCTACTACGGTAGACGGACGACCACTTGACCATTATGCAGCCAGAAACAGTAAGTCTAGAAAGGTAGACTAAATAAAGGCCACTACGGTGGAGTAAGTCGCTAAGTCAATAATTTGGCTTTATAATTAGTTCAAGTGGGAAACGGATGCCTTATGGCAGACGGGCGATTATGTCGGACGGCCGAAGGGTGGTCGGACCTAAAGTTATGTCGGACGGCCGAAGGGTGGCCGGACCTAAAGTTATGTCGGACGGCCGAAGGGTGGCCGGACCTAAAGTTAAGGCGGACGGTTTCTAGGACCGGACGAGTAAAAGGGCTACGACGGTAGCTCAAGGGCGTATATCTTTGTGATATACGTAGTAAATGACGGGTTGATCACCTTTAAGTGTATGACCCATGAATGTAAAGATAAGAAAAGGGTGAATGCATATATATAAATATATATGTAATCACAAAAATAAAGAAAAGAAAGATGAAAGAAAAGCAAAAGTTATGAATACGTATTTATATGAATGACTTTATAATAATGCACACTTATAAAGTAAAGAAAAGAATGTTTATATCTAATCGCATTAAACTAGAACTCACCAGCGTTAGCTGACTTTTAGTATACATTTCAGGTAAAGGAAGGAAAGGTCGTGCGGTGGCGTGAAGGTTACCCGGCACGAGACTGACATCCCACTTTTAATTATGTTAAGACAATGTTATGTTTCAATTTGTAAAGACTTCCGCTGTCATGTCATGTAATTTGAATGATGTTTGCTTCCGCTACTTCTGAATGTTTTAAATTAAGTTCAGTATTTATGACTATGTTTATGAGTAAATCCAACACGTGAGGTCACCCGGGAAAGGGGCCTTACATATATACATATGTTTCTCGGTTTTTATAGATTTCGGTTTCTAACTAATTATACAAGTGTAAGTATATGTTTATCTATATTTCTAAATGATATTTTATACTAATAATTAAGTGTATATATATAGATTTTTATATTTTCGTTTTTTTTCGGACGAAGACCCGGTTATTAAAAATACACGAACGAGGTTCGGTTTACATCTAAATCCTGGAGTCAGGATTTTAATCGGTTAAGCTCAACTAGCATATTACACACGTTTACATACAAAACAAATACAATTTACAAAATAAATACAAAAGCTTGGCGCGCGTTTATACCTCACGCATCGTACGCGAACCCGCTCATCGTTTCTGCCGTTGACTGCCTTTTGACTCGCGTTGACTAGGTTTGACTTTCGTTGACCAAAACCCGGGACTAAACCAACAAACCACCTCCATCACCTGTCCAAAACCAATGTAATCACTCGGGAATGAAACCGGGCCACTTTAACCATTCGGTTTAACCGAAAATCTAGCCGGAGGCATTAAACAGAAACTAACACCAACAAGTACATCCCGGAACGACGTGAAAAGGGAAGAGAACTCACCAGGAATAAAGGCTTAGCCAGAACACGACCTGATCCCTCACGTCTTCGCCTGACACTGTCTAACATCACCACCGACCCTTTTCAACTGCTAAGCGACCCGTCCGGCCATCGCCGCCGCTGCTAGGGGTGGAACCACGAAAAAGAAAAGGGTAAAAAAAATAGAAAAAAAAAAAGACAACTCTTATATTTGCAAGGATTCTCCGTACAAGATTTCTTGGAAAATATGATGATTTATATAGATTTTATAAGGATATGTATTGAGAAATAAAAAGATAATAATAATAATGAAATATTGTAGTGACTAGAAGTAGTAGGTAAAAAGCAGTGTAATTTGTACTGGTTTTACATATCGCGTGTCTTTCTCTAGTCTCCGTCATGCCCGATAATTTCATACATTAATTCTATAATTCTTATAATAATAAGACGTGGTTATATATATATAACTTAGATGTTTGTTTCGTGAAATTCATGTTCCGACTGCTGTCCAAGCCGATATGCGTTGACATCGCGTGTCTATACGTGTTCGGTTAAATAAACGTCTCGTGCTTTGTTTAAATAATATTATTAGTAAAATAATGAATAAATATAAATAGTGACTTAATATTTTTACTCGATCGCGCGGTTCTAAAGTAGTCGGATACTACTCATGTACTGCGTGTCTAACAGCGTATGCTCAAACTAATGATTCGCGCTCCGATAATTTCTACTATTTATCAATACTAGTATTATAAACTATAATAATAACTAGTTAAATATTTTATTATGCTATTTCTAAAATAGCCGGTATCGCTCTTGTACCGCGTGCTCACACGCGTCTGCTCCGGGTAAAACGTTTCGCGTTCCGCAAGTAGTTATTAATTACTAAATAATAATAATAATCTTACTAATTTAATTTGATAGGTAAAAAGTAAATACTTGTTTATATTATTTAGTTATACCGGGTTTAGCAATACCCGCTGATTTCTACACTGGCAGTTGTCGATGTCACGCATATCTCACGTAAACTCCTAATCAATCGACCGAATTAAGTACTAGTATTTATTAATATTATTCTTTTTAGATTTTACGTCTAAATATTTTATCACGTTGGACCGATAATAACTTGTACGAGCGCTTTAATCGCTCTAACAGTTCTCCGTGTAAACGGTTTAGTTCGTAACCATTATAAATTATATCGAATCATGTAACGATCCGTGAAACAATGTTTATTAGTTCGTTTTGGGTTCGGTTCGTATATTGGGCCTTTAGTTGGTCATTAATGGTCCGAGTCTGTTTATCTACAGTTGGGCCAAGCCTAGTGGGCCTAGATCATTTGTGTAAGCACAATGTGTTTATAGGGTTCTAAATGGAAGCCCAAAGTGTTTGAGTTTTCTATACCGTAGTTCAAGTATCAAAATAGATAACACGTAATAAAAAATAGGCCCTAAATTTGGGGTTGTTAAAGTCTCCCCTTGTTAAAAAAATTTCGTCCTCGAAATTTAAGTTTGGTTATTTTCTAAAATTTGATTTTGAATCTCGATAGTAGTGCAAGTTTTCAACCACTTGACGAATCTGGAGATATTAGATATTCTCAAATTGGGTTTTCAAAGGTAAAGAATGACAACCATAACTCAAGAATTGGCTAGACGTATCATGGACAGCATTTCGGCTATCCAAGAAATAGATAGTGCAATTTAAATGTCTAGTGAAACAAACGGTTTGATTTCAATTTTAATAGCTTGAGAATTAGGGGAAACAGTTTAAATGGCTTGTTGAGAGGACACGGACGGTTGGTTTTACCATAGAAAGTCGGTATTCTGGTTAAGGGGATCATGGAGACTTTCAAAGTGTAAGTTTAGGTAACTCTGACAATTGATCTTGAAATGCAGTACGATGTGGAATGTGAGTGATTTGTTATTCCTATACAAGGAAAGGATTAAGTACCAACCTATGCAATAGCTTGAAATAGGGTCTTGGAAAGTAAAGACCACAAAGGATATCGCAGACTACCTATACTCAGGGGGGGTTACTGTGTTATCATAATGTTTAGCTCTAGATGATATGAGATAATTGTTACTGCTAAGGTGAAAGAAAGGATGCAAGTATATGACGGAACTCTTAGGCAAGAGATCTCACACGTAATGCTTATGACTTGATGATTAGTTCTCCTAGATATAGGTTATAGGATGGTTTGAAAGTAGACGTTAGGAGGGTTAAAAAGGGATTAAACGGATAATTTACTTAAAAGACAATGCAACAGTTCGAAATCAAGTAGAGGACTGTTTATCACAAGGGGCTCTAAAAGGAGATCAATTTGGGTAGATCACTTGGAAGACTATATATAATAGTTCAAAATCAGGCAATGGGCCATTTGTCGCAAGGAACTGGTGTCTTGATACGTTCGTATTTGCAGAACATAGGAGTCTTGTCGATATAGAACAAGAGATTTTTACTTAAATATGGTTTGTTAAGGGGGTTTATTGATTCAATCAGATTGATCAGGAGTAAGGATGAGAATTTCTTCCGCAGCTTCCTTGGTGTTGAGTGGAAATACTTGAGGCGTGTTGATAATAGTTATCTAGGTAGTGAAGTAGACAATTAAGATATGGAATCATTTTCATGGAAACAAGTTTCCTGAAATTGATTCTAGGCTTTCTAACTCTATTTCGTTGATAAAATTTGACATAACATTGTAGTCGATCAGCCGTGGCTAGATCTTCACGGGGTAGATGTCAATTAGTCAACATGGAAATAATAGAGTTTAATGAAGTCGACAATTGTGGAGTTGTCGGCTTCAAGGGTTTTTCTGAATGGATGCATATTTATTCAAATAGGATGAGAAGAAAATTGAAAATGGGTTTGAAAAAGGATTTGTTTGCTAGAAATTGCTAACGGTCGAAAGGGTTTATAAGCCTACCCGAAAACCGTACGTTTATAAACATTCATTTCATTATTTTACACCTTTGTAGGCACGTATGACCTCCTATATGTCCAAACCATTAAAGATACTAAATTTAACGATTATTAGGTTCATAACACTGACTCATAACAACTTATGGCTCAAAACTTGAACAGATAGCAAAAATCATCGAAAAACCGTCGTGAAACCGTCGAAAACGGATTTCACAATCTTGTTTACTCAAAAATGATATTTTTACCAACCAATTTACAAACTCAGAATTCTCCAAAGGACATAAGTCCAAAATAAAGATTTTCCCAAAAAGAATCACCCAAAAACGTTTTTTTCTAAACGACCGCACGATTTCAAACGAGTTTAAAAGTCAAAAACTGGAAAAAATAGTTAAACGCCTTATAAAATTATGAAACTTTACAAGGAAATTTCTAGTACTAATCTAAACCTAGGAAAAATATTGATTTAGGTGCAGGTCTCCAATTACTATGAAACATGTTCAACGTATGTAAAATAAACTAGGAACTATTTGAATTTTTAATAAATAGTGAATCTTATCAAAGTCTGAGTTTTATAATTTTTAGGACTTAAATATATTGTATTAAGACTATATAAAATATAAAATATAATTTCTAAGTTTATTTAATAATTATTATGAATTTAAGTCATTTTAGACAATTAAATGCACTAAAAATATAAAAATACATAAAATAATTACATAAAAATTATTTTTATACCTTATGAGTCATAACCTACTGTAAAAAATATAACTTAGAAATGTTGAGGTCATTTTAATTATTTAAGAATATATATCATTTAAACGCGTTAAAACAATAGTTAATTAAGTAAAAGTAACAAAATAATACAATAGTTATAAACTTTTATTTTTTTTTCTATTTTTTTTGTCTTTTATAACTTTAGTATGGGCTTCCAATGGAAGTGAAAATGTTAATTTTATCAAGATTTGGGTAATGGATTTGTTGTACATGGTGCTAGTTGTGGGAGTTGGGCTTTTGTAAAGAAATATTTCTTGAACAAAGTTTTAGGTTTACAACGGGAATTCAAAGTCAAGAAGGGTCCTTTGGCGTTCTCATTATGAGGTGTTGATGATATCAAGGGGAACAATTTCATACGATGTGATATGATGCCATGAGAGACGAGGTAAGTCTTCAGTGTTCCAAATTGACTGATGCTTCCGCCATGCTTAATCCAAATCTCTTCAGCATATTAGAGACAATAGGAACTTTGATAGGAAGTCAAATTAGTGAAGTATTGAAGTTGGAATATGACTCGTGTTTGAAATTAGGTCAGCAAGTGTATTGTTAAGTATAATATGGTTAATATATGAGGATATGATATGAGGATATGAACTTGAAGCAGTATGGTTGCAGCAACGTTGTTCATGAGTGATCTAAGGTGATTTGTATAAGAGAGTCAAAGGAAATGAAAGGAGAAATTGCTCGGTTATCATGAAAGAGCACAGTTGAGTCGAGTTTCTAAGGTAAGTGTTGAATTTAGAAGGATGCAATGATGAATTGGACAGATAAATACCTCCTTATCGTTAAGGGTTGTTTTAATTTAAGAAGAGTTTTATGTTTGTGGCTTATGCATATGGAGACCCAATAGGATTTCCTAGAATTCACCTGTGCATGTAAGCTCTCAATTACGTGATATCAAGTAATTGTCAACTTACTCACAAGATCACTCTAGTATTCTCCTAGCATAGTCATATTGTATGCGTGCACCAAGGTTATTTTAAGTGTTGGTGTGGGAGTAACCATCCTAAACTGTACTTATAAGTCAAGGTCCTAAAAGTCATATCTCAAGGTACTTAGGTTCTCCTAAAGTACTAAAATTGTAATCAACGTCATAGAAGTTTCAGAGACCTAAGGGTGGGGATCCTTAAAGTGTTCTCGGTTAGAGCCTAGGAATCCTAAGGGAAACCTAATTCGCTAAAATCGTTGGCTCTGATACCAATCTGTCACAACCCGGCCAAGGGTTAAGGCGTGATGATCGAATACAAAAATAAAACACAATGGAAATAACGTGACATATATATTATAAATGTTATAGGTACAAACTAAGTCAAAATTTATATTTACAAAGGTACTTGTCATCTATATACTAACTAAAAATAAAATAAAGTAAAGTGATGGGTTCTATTTTCCCATCAAAGCTTTCTCGGGTGAAGTCTATGGCTCGGCATAAGTCTTCTAAAAGGAGTCATCTATCTTCAAGCAAGCTCGTGTCTAAGTTGTTAGTTTGCCAACTTGAGAAGGGTAATTTAGTACATTACCAACAATCTCTTTCTGTCAAATACTACAGCGAGAAGTCGGCAAAAGAGTTATGCCGACAAACGATGGAAACCCTTGGAATTCCAAGTCGGTGACCTTGTCCTTCTAAAGGTGTCTACGTGGAAGGGTGTTGTCCATTTTGGAAAGAGAGGCAAATTGTCACCTCGCTATGTGGGTCCATTTAAGATTCTTGAAAGGATTGAGAAAGTGGCTTACAAACTCGACTTACCTCCATCACTTGGCAATGTGCATCCTACATTTCACGTGTCTAATCTGAAGAAATGCCTTGCTGATGAGAATCTCCACATACCGCTTGACTACGTGCACATTGATGAAACGATGCACTTCGTTGAGAGACCGGTAGAAATAATGGATCGTGAAGTCAAGCAACTCAAGCGAAGCCGTATTCCTATTGTCAAAGTTCGTTAGGATTCAAAACGTGGTCCTGAGTTTACTTGGGAACGAGAGGACCAAATGAAACTCAAGTACCCCCACCTTTTTACTGATGCCGTTGTTTCCTCTAGCTAAATTTCGGGACGAAATTCTCTCAAAATGGGGAGACTGTAACATTTCTGATTTTTAGTATCCGTAATTCAATTCAATGTAATGCATCTCAAACTCAATTCTAGTGCACTGTTTTGTTCTATTCGTATCATCAATTAAATACTAAACTTCAACGCAAATCCACAAATTTTACTCGGTTATATTCTATTAAAACACTACATAAGTATCTATTTATACAAATACGTCAAAGACTAAAGTTACAAGGTCTGATGTTGAAAAATAGCAAGAAACCCTAATAGGCACGATCGCGCCAAGTGCTTTGGCACGGTCGCGTGACTTGCTTTAGAACGATCGTGCCCGGTGCCTTGGCACGGTCGCGCCTAGTTTGGGCACGGTCGCGCCTAGTACAAGTTGAAACGTAAAATCAGTTTTAAACGCGAGATCGTTGAGTCTCGTAACCGATATACGTTTCACTTTCATTAACAAAGAAACGAATAATATCAATTGTAACCATTAACATCAGAAAACCGATTCCAGAAAATCAAAACCTGCTAATTTGAAAATCCTCTCCCTTGAACATCGATTATTCTATCCTGGAGTAAAATTCCCCCAACCAAACGCTCCATCGACCTTCTCAGAAATTCCCGAATGCTTTGAGACAGCCGGAATCGCAGCAAGGAGCACCGGAAACCAAGCTCGCCGACGCCGGAACTCCTTCCTACCGTTCGCTATCAATTCGCCATTATTCCGGGTAATTGAAACCTTGTCCTCTATCGATTTAGTCTTTAGATCAAAAGCCCCATGTTAATTTGGGCTTCTAATATGGAAATCATCTTAAACCCGAATCTAGTTTTCGTTCAAAAATGATTTAATTGAATTCGACTCTAGACACGTTTTAAATCCAATTAATCTATGCAAAAAGACTCGTAATAATCTAATGGGTGAAAGCCCTATGATTTACAACCCTATTATTATAAGAATTAGTCAATTCGTTCCTGATTTGGAATAAACGCGGTCGCGCTAATCATCTAGCGCGGGCGTGCCTCATGAGACACGGTCATGCCGGCTTCCAGCGCGGTCGTGCCTCCTGCTCAGACCCAGTCATGCCATGTGGCTAATCTTAGTCGTGTTTTAGAATCATAGACACGATCGTGCCTGGCCAAGGCACGGTCGTGCCTAGTGATTTGTCTAGTTATGCCTCTGTTTAATCAACACGATCGCGCCCGTGGTTCGAGCACGATCGTGCCCTTCCCAGGCACGGTCGTGTGTGAGTTAAATTTTTGGCAGAATTATAATTTTTATATATTTTTCAAACAATAAATATTTCTGATTAAATTTCAAAATAAAAATAGTTGATTTTTTATAAAAATGCATTTAGTTCTATTTAGAAAGATCAAATATTTAATCTTGGAATAAATAGAAAATTATTTATTTAAAGTTTATAAAAATTAAATTTACAATTATTGTTAAACCTTTCATTTAAAAAAAAGTATTTAATGGTTAAGTTACATATTTTATAAATAAATAAATAAGGTAATGACTATTTATTTAATTTATATTTAAAAACAATTAATTATTTATACTTAATTATAACCAATACTTACAATGTTTTTATAAACAATAATTATTTAGATTACTTATTTAATTATTCAAACTCAAACCTTAATCAAAATATTCTAAAAATGTTTATTTCAAATCTTTTATTTATACAATATTTTCAAGTACAAAACAATAACTTTATATGCAAACCCAATTCAAATTTAGACTTAGACATAGACTCTTGTGCTTACTATTGATACAATATATATCGCACTTTAGGTTAACTTGTGCAATTCAAGGATCATTTTACTATTTAGTATCTTGTTAGCTACGCCTTCGAATCATGTGAGTATTTCATAGCCCCTTTTACTCTTTTACACTTTTGGGGTGAAACATGAACTCTATTAAATTACATGTTTTCATTTACACAAACAACACAAATACAAATCCTATTTACATTCATGTGTGCAATTTGAGCTTTATGCCCGAGTGCTATGTGTGATAACTTTTGTGAACACTTATGTGTAATCATTAACTATTCAAGCCGACGGTTTTCAATGATAGATCTATTGAGTCTGACAAACCCACCCAGGTAGGGTTATTGATACCGACAACACAATTTGCATGCTAGTTACAAAGGTTTGATTGTACTTAGTTACACAATAGCTGCTCCCCATAAATGCCTTATTTATCATGTTATGTATGGATTTGTTTTTCAAGCTATATGCTATCTATATACAAACCTGTGTTATACTCACCAACTTTTTAGTTGACTTTATTTTATTCATGTTTCAGGTCCTAATATGTGAGATTGATCAAGATGTGCTACATATAGGCTTGGACTTAGTTAAAATAAATAAAGAACTTATGTATTTCAATTATGTTTCTTTTCCTAGAATTTGTTTTGTTTGAATGTTTGTAATGGAATTTGACAATTAATATATTTCGATTTAGTCAACCTTATGCTTATGAACAGTCTACATGTCCCGCCCCGATGATTCCGCCATCGGTCGGGGTGCGACACCGACAATTACATCAAAACTACCAAGTGTGATCGGCATAAGGTCGATATCAAGTTTATGACTAGCTAGTTCTAGCTTACAACCCTTAAGAATGTGGGTTGCTTCAATTATTTGGCCATCAGCTATCTCTATTATATACTTAGCTTCTAACAGAGTTGGAGTTCCTTTTATCATATCACTATGTTTTCTAGATATAAAACTTCTATCAGCACTAGTGTCAAAAAGGACAGAAGCAAAGTAATTATTTAAGAGAAACGTACCGGTGACCACGTTATGATCATAACGAGCTTTTACAGATCCTAGCATGAAAGCTCGTCCTTTCACACCATTCCCTCCATTACTGGCATTAGTGCCACCACTGTTATTGCCATGATTGTTGTTGCCGTTACCATTGTTACCCTGGTTATTGTCGTTACCATTTCCATTTCCATTCCCTCTTCCATTACCATTCCTCTTCGACTGAGGACAATCCCTCTGGATGTGTCCCTCTTTGCCGCACTGAAAACATCCCCTTGTGGATCCTTGCGGTCGGAACGGTTGCTTATTCTGAAGATCCACTCTACAATCTTTTGCAGCGTGGCCCATCTTGCCACACCGTTGACAACGGTTACAAGAACCGACGTGGTGATAATTGCACTTGTTTCACTTGGGGGCTCTCCCCACATAACTACCTTGATTTTAACCTGAGGCGGTCATCTGATTGAAGTTCTTAGCAGGCTCAAACTTTCGCTGCTGCTGCTGGGGTTGATTGAACTGGGATCCTTTGGAGTGAGAGTTGGAGTGGGTGTTGGAGTGGGTGTTGGAGTGGTGATCAAACTTGTGTTTATGATTGTCGGTGGATTTAGAGACCGAACCTCTCGGGGGTAAAGTCCCTTGTGTCACCGCCTGATCGGTTAGCTTATGAGCCAGTCTGATCGTCTGCTGGATGGTAGTAGGGTTGGACGAAGTAACCATACTTTGAATTTGAGGCACTAGACCTCCAATACACAGCTCAATTATCTTGTAATCTGGAGTCGCCATATGTGGGCACATGCCAGCGAGCTCATGAGAGTGTGTGGTATATAGCTCAATTTCATAACCTTCCATTTTCAGGTTCCAAAATTCACCTTCCAACTTCGGAATTTCATCGCGAGGACAGTACTCCTCCTTCATCATCATCTTAAACTCCTCCCACGGGAGTCCATTTGCCATGGCCAGACCCAACATCTGGACCTGAGCGTTCCACCACGTGAGAGCCGGGCCCTCCAAAGTTCCAGCAGTGAACTTGACCTGATTGGCCACTGGGCAGTTGCACATGGCAATCACTGATTCTACTTTTTCGAACCAACGGAGCAGTCTGATAGCTCCTTCAGCTCCACTAAAGGCGTGGGGCTTACAGTCCATGAATGCTTTGAACGTGCATGCTGGTTGCTGATTCTGCTGGTTTTGCTGGCCTGGATTTAGAAATAACATAGGATTGGGATTATAGAGCTTAAGAAAAGCGCTTTTTAGGAGATGAATTGACCTCATTAGTCAATAGTTTAAGCATTTACCTGCAACATTCTGTGCTGCTAGAGCCTCAGCCACACTATCGTTGATTAGTGCCGCTAGCTCCGATGCTGTCATGTTGATGGTACCCCGGCCACCAGCACGACCTCCACGTCCTCTTCCTGACATGATTCTTCACATTCACAAATACAAACAATGAGAAATATATCGCATATTAAACATTATTTATGTACAAGTAAGGAAATACAACATCTAATATTTTGAAAATTAAATAAATTGTAAGGCTACAAAATAAATAACTCAAACATTAAACTTCTCATGCTTTTATTGAATGGGAACAACTTTACCCATCTAGGTTTGAAAAGAGAAATAACATAAGCAAAACATGAATGAAAAGAAAGATAGAATAGGAAGATCATCAAACATCCTCGTCATCGGAAGAAACGTATGATTGAGCATCATCGATCTCCACCGGTTCCTCCTCGGGTGGCTCCTCCTCTAAGGGCTCATCCTCGAAGGGCTCCTCCTTGAAAGGTTCTTCCTCGTCGTCCGAAAGTGGAATGTCTTCCGAAAATAAGGCTGCTTGCAGTTAGGTTTCTAAGTGAGTCACTTTTTCTTGAAGTCTCTCGGCAGCATGGTTTGCTACTTGCAGCTGGCCTTCCAGATTAGCCACTTTCTCCAGAATCCCTCCTACCTCAAAATCTGAGGTGTCTACCCTCGTCTCCAAATGTGTCACCCGATCCACCAAAACATTATGGACCTGATCCATCACTGCTAGCTCAGCAGTTAAAAGCTCAGTTCCTACCTTGTTCTCCTCTATATGAGTCTCTCACTGCAGAATGTCAGGTATCTCATCAGTAGCATCTTTCACAATGCTAAACTCCCTAGACATGTAAAATACAAAAGCTGCAAAAGCTTGTTTCATAGTGCAGGGCAAGCTAGGTAAGGTAGATGATGAGGAAGCGGAACCAAAGTAGGGTGATGGAACATTTCCCATCTCGATCCACCTTTGGATCATTTACGGGTATGCATTCCAATTACGAGCAGGATTCGTTGCTTGCACGCTACTCAGTTCACCCTGATCAACCGAATAATCACTTGAACTAGTCCGGCGCCTTTTGGGCTCCGGGATGATAAGATAGGTGCATCATGTCCTGGTGCCTTAGGTGATGGTGGAGTTGATGACATGTTCCTGTAATATAACATATAAGTGCCAAACATCCAAGATTTATGACATGTAACTAATGTGTGAGGTTATAGTCTAGTATACAATCCTAGTTCTCTATAACCAATGACTCTGATACCAATCTGTCACACCCCCAAATTTCAACTAACGGAGTTTTACCGTTTGGGAAGTGACGAACCAGGATCTCAGACATTAGTTACATTGAACGACTCTACATGGGACTCAAATGAAAATTATCATATCAATCAGAGTTAATGCGGAAGCGTAAAGAAAGTAAATGCGCAAAACACACGCGCCCAAAAGAATAGTCTAAAAGTCCAAACCAAACACAAATTTAAAATAGACCAAACTGTTTAATAAAACAGAAATCATAGGCAGAATTCCATGCATGTCCTATTGTGTGCACCTGTGCCTTATCTTAAATGACCTGAGAAAAGCATGTAAGAAAAATGTCAACACAAGATTGGTGAGTTCACATGTTTCAATTTATAGAAGCGTTTAACAGATTAATGTACATTCACTATATAAATCAATAGGTAGCTAACCCATAAACATGTTAAAAAATGCGCTCGCAACCGACAGCTGACTGTTTATATGCCTCCCACCATCACGGTGCATGTTTAGGTCAATATTGCACCCGTTCGACCTCCAATCGAGTTAGCGCGACTAACGAGGGTGAGGTCTGTCAAACCCAGTAGTACTACTCAAATTACCTCGCTATGTTCATATTAACGGTCCGATGTGAGGACTTAAAGGATAATGTATACGCATAGACATACAACTGATATCATATATGAATTACAAAAATCAAAAGCATTTACGATATGTTTTTCTCCCCCAGTTTAAAACAGTAAAAAGGGGCCGTGAAAACTCACCTGCGTTGCGTAGTAGTTAGTATCACACAAATGAAAGATTTGGAATCTCAAGCGTTAGCCTGCACGGCTTATGTATGCCATAAAATTATAAACACATAAATTAGGGACAATTTGGGAATTGTGACGACGACACGGAAAGTTAGAATGTCCTAACGCATTCTAAGGATTTAGGAATAAACGAACGTGTCGACGGAGTTTTATATATATATAAATATATTATTATAATGATTTTAGGGAATTTGCGTCACGCGTCGAATGTTGATAACGGATAATAATTAAATAATTATTTTCATGCGTTTGAATCGTTTACAAAGGTTAAGAAAATAATATGATTTAATATATTATTTTTAAGTTCGAAAGATTTACTAAATAATCCTAAGAGTGGAAAAATAATAAATATATTATTTTTTTAATCGGGGTAAATAACGGAGGTAAATAATATAATCATTTATAATATTTATACTTTTAAAAATGTCACACAAGATAATTAAATGAGTCGAAATAATATAATATATATTATTTTTATTAACATTGAATACGGGTTGAAAATAATATAATTATATTATTTTATACGAGATTAAGGTTTGGAAATAACGTAAATATATCATTTTTAAAAGTGGAAATAATAATAAAATAGGTTACAAAATTCAAACCCGAGCCTACGGGTTGTTTCCCAGGCTAAAATACATTTATATAATATTATAAGAGTATAGGGTTTGATTTTTAATAATTTAATGTAATTAAAAATTTTCAAAAAAATAAATGTGGGAGCCCGGCCTCGAACCCGAGTCTCTCCCACACAAACACTCTGTTTTAACAAGTCCCGCCCGCTAGGGTATCGCACAAGAAACCGTTCCCAAATTGTTTTAACCAACTGGTCCAGTGGGTTCTTCTACCCCACGTAGGCCGAACCAAACCAGCCCCATCCTCATCGATTTCGACTTCGATTTCGCTCGATAGCATAGGGGTTTTGTTAAGCAAGAGTTTGCGAAACTGAGGGTTCGTTTAATTTGAAAATTATCGGGTTTATGATCGTTAAATTACAGAAAAGGGGCCATAACCCTAGTTTATGAACACAAAATCGATTCGAAGGTTTCTGATAATAGAAGTTGTTAGAATCATACGGTTTTTGCTAATTGAAACCTTGCGAATCCGTTGATATGGTTTAATTGCATTGAAATTGTGTTTAAGATTAAAAACCCCAAAACGTTTCAAGAACAAACCCAAGTTACCAGACCATGTTCAATTCGATGATAGAATTTTGAATTAACAGAGGGGTTTCAAAGAGTAGGTCATTACAAAGCTAACCATATGATTTGATTGGATTTAAACTGATTCTAAGATCAAAACCCCCAATTCGCCCAAGAACAAACCCTAGTTTCTGGATTTTGAATAATTCGATGATAGGGTATTAAATTAACATAGGGTTATCGTTAAACGAAGGGTTACGAATCTACTGATACGTTTTAATTTGATTTAAATAGAGTCGGGGGTAGGGTTTAACTAAATCCTGACAGAACAAGAACCCTAGAATTCGAATGTGAAGAATTCGATAGTTTAAGCCCCAATTATGATAGGGCTTATGTTCAAGAAGTGAAAGGGGAACTGTAGGTGTGTTTAGATACCTGAATTGGTGTCGAATTGATAGTGATCGACTGAAACTGATGCCGACAGTGACTGTATTGGTGTCCGGCAAATTCGGGCTTGAATCCGGTTGAATTGGAATGTGCAACAGGTTCTTTGAGGTTCGTTTGGAGTGTGCAGAGTTCTAATTCATGAGAATTTGTCGAATTCGATCGATACTAGTTGTTGGTCGACGGTTACTTCTTTAATTCTCATAATTAGAGTTAATTCGATTAAATGTCGGTTTTAATGGGTTAATGATGATCCTAATGATCATGAACGTGCAAAAGCAGTTTCGATTTCAACGAATTTCGGTTTGCAACGTTCGAATTTGATTGGATTCGTGATGTTGACTTTCAAAAGTCAACAAATCAGCTTTAGAGTAATGGCAGAAATAGTCCCTGAGGTTTTCCTGTGAATTGAAGTTTGGAATTTGGCAGAATAGGTCCCTCAAGTTTGGATGGAGTTAGAACTCGGTTAGTTTGACTTCCAAAGTTAACAGAATTTGGATTTTGACTTTTCAAAAAGTCAACAGAGTAGTTTAGGGATATTACATAATTAGTCCCTGGAGTTTAAGTTTAGATTATTGACAGAATTAGTCCCTGAAGTTTAAGTTAAGTTAATTTAGTTAACTTTAACTGGATTTAGTTAACGGAGTTAACTAGAAAAGTCCGGATTATCACAGTTGGCTTTACCTTTCATGTCTTTCTTCTTCCGCTCTTGAGGACCCTGCTTCTACATCCTCAAGTTTTGGATAAGCTACCCATTTTGCTTCTTCAAGGAACTTTTCAAACCGAGGCATATTGTCTTCACATATATCGTGAAAACCTTCAATGGCAAGCCTGGCGGATAGGTTCTTGGAAGTGTTGACACTTTCAGTCAGGTGCAGTGTCAGGATTTCAAAAAAATTTAGGTTATCCAAGATAAGCTATTTAACTCCAGCAAATTCCCACCCAATCTAGAATCTTTGAGATAGTCCATCATATCCCCATGACAAAATGGAGTCAAACTCCAAATTGTGTGCAGTTAGTGAGAAATGAGGGGATATGGCTTGTCTTGATATAGCAGCAGCAGCTAGAAGAATAGTGACTAAGAGAGGTATTTCTTCATCTTCAATTTCCATCTCCTCAGGAATACTTCATCTACAGCCCTGGTCACTAACTTCCATTCCTCAGAGATCACTTCCTTTTCATCTCTGAGAGGCATCAAATCATGGACTTGAACAAAAGCAGGCTAAAATAGTGTTCTTTCAAAGGCAACCTGCTCTTGTATCCAATCCTCCAGACTATCAGTGTCTTTTTCAGTAGTAACTATCTTCCCCTTTTTGGTTGCATCAGTTCCTAGAGAGAGATCTGTTTGGGTTGCCACTGAAACAAGGGAAGGAGAAGTCACAGTTGGGCATTAATGGGCTTCATGCATAGAGACTTGGTGTCTTAATTTGGACACTTAGCCTCTAGCATAGCCACCATGGCCATCAATTCCAACTTATGAAGTTTCAGTCTGTCCTCATCCACGGTTGTGGAATCCTTGGAACTAGATGGGGCCTTAGGCCTAGCCTCTGCATCCCCATCACCCTGGTTTTCTTGGCGCCTGGGATTCCTCTCAGTGAATGATGTTTCAAGAGAAACATTCTCACCTTGAGTTGCCATGGTTAGGGTCTTAATTATGTTGTCATTGTCCTCCTGGTCAATTGATGGACCAGAAGTAGCGACAGCCCCTTCCATATCCACTCTTTTATGACTCCTAGAGTGGACCTTCTTGGGTGATGAACTTGGGCTGGGTACATTAGCAGCCAAGTCAATCAGTACCTCCTTGATAATGGCATTTGGAGAAGGTACATCATCTTGACAAGGAGCCTCTGCACTTAAGTTCAGAGAAGAAAAATGTATGGGCTCAGTGGGGATTTCTAAGGACCTAGGATGTGGTCCTGATCCTAATAGGGATCCTTCCGAGGAAGTTTCCCTAATCATGTGGCTATCCCTTATGGTATTCTCATCAGAGTGTTGTGACTCTGGATGAGGGCTTTTGGGTTGGGATTGGGCCTGTGAGACAAGAATAGAAGGAGTCTTCTTGCTCCTTTTTCGCTTTCTAGTATAACTTGCCTCAACTGGAGCCCTGTCTTCCAGTAGGGCTTCAAGGACTGGGTAAGTATTTGTTGTTCCTGTGCACCCTTAATTGGCTGCACAGGGGTTCGATCAAGGGAAGCAGAAGTATGTTCAGGTTGTGAAGTGGAGGGTGTAGGATCAGTATCAGCTGGGACTGCTGAACTGTCACCCTGGGTGCTTTGTATGTTCAACATTGTAGATAACAATGAAACATTGACCCCTGAGAACTTTTTGGAAACAGCTCTCATACTTTGAAAAATGTTATTTTTATGACCCAATATTATGTAGATTCTTGTAGGTTTTGAAAGATCTTTTAATTCATGGTTAAAAACTTCCTGCAAGAATCTAGGGTACATAAAGAAGGATTGTCTTGCCCCTTCCTTAAGGTTATATCTCAAACCTTAGAAGATCAAATGAGAAAAATTAAATCCTTACCCAGTTACCATAACATGAACAGTAGAGGCAAGTGCAGAGTTCAGTTGATTCCATCCACTCCTCTTCTGAGATATACATTGTAGAAGATTGTGGCACAGGAACTTCCATGGAGAAACCATCAGTGCCTTCTCGATTGTGAATTCATCTTGATTTCCAGTGTACCCTTTGGATACAAAGGTCCTCATGTACTCTGTTTTGGTGTATGAGTTGGCTGCACCCTCGTCCTTAAGCTGAGATGTTTTCAGAGTGTAGCTTCTATAATACTGATGTCTTTGCCGTCTACCTTGGCTTTGATTTGGGGAGTCCCCTGTTCGATAGAGAAGACGGCAGAATTCCAGATATCTTTCATATGGGGTATGTAGATTATGGGGTTGACTGTCAGAGCAAAGTGTATTTTTGACCGGCATAGAAAGTCGATCATGTCATTGAACCCTTCTGATTTCTTACTCTTAACAAGATATGCCGTTAAATTGTGGTAAGTTGAGAACTTGTCATCAGGGTTATTGATGTCAACATTTGCCATTGAGGTTATGGAGGGAAGGATGAAGCTTTTAAAAGTTGGTTAAGTGTGTAGAAGCTTTGAATGCATGGGAGAGACAGAGGGTTAGGTCAAAATTGAATGTGAAGAGGTGAAGGAGAAATTTGATTTGTGTTATAATGGCAAGGGGGAAAAAGCAGATTTATTTGTACTGTACAACCCATTTTCTTTTCACTGTTTTACAGCTGTAACACACTGTAGCAGCCATGGTAAAGACTGAAGGTGGTTTTTACAGCAGGTAAAAGTTAATTTGGACCCATCTTACTGATCAGTAGCAAACTTGGTAGCTGTGGATGGTTAAGCCTATCAGCAGCAAACTTGGTTGCTGCTGATGGCTAAGTCTATCAGCAGCAAACTTGGTTGCTGCTGATGGATGTAATGGTCCGCAGCAAAAATGTTGCTGCTGGTTGTCTTAAAGCTATCTGTAGGAAACTTGTTCCTGCTGATAACTTAAGGCAGTCAGAGGCAAATTCTTTGCTGCTGAAGCTTAAACCTGTCAGCAGCAAAAAAAAGTTTGCTGCTGACTTTTAATTTTTATTTACAACAGAAGACAAACACATTTTATTTAAAAATTTTGGAGACAAATTTTAATCAAAGTTCATCATGCCAATGGATTCAACTAATTATCTAAATCTAGCTTCATCAAAAGGTTTTGTAAACAAGTCAGCATATTGCTCATTGGTATGAACTTTGGTTAAAATGATTCTTTTTTTCTCAGCTTGATCTCTTATGAAATGATACCTGATATCAATGTGCTTTGTCTTGGAGTGCTGCACCGGATTGTTTATAATTGATATAGCACTCATGTTGTCAATGTGAATGGGAGTTGTCATGAAAATCATCCCATAATCCAGCATTTGATTTTGTATCCAGATGACTTGTGCACAGCAACTTGAAGCTGCAATGTATTCTGCTTCTGCTGTAGAGGTTGATACACAAGTTTGCTTTTTGCATTGCCATGAAATCAGTCTTCCTCCCAGAAACTGACATCCCCCTGATGTGGACTTATTGTCCAAGTTGCATTCTCCATAGTTACTGTCAGTGTATGCATACAGGTTGAATTTGTCATTTTTAGAGTACCATAACCCAAGTCTTGGGGCTCCCTTTAGGTATCTAAAAATTCTCTTGACTGCTTGAAGGTGTGTATTCTTTGGAGCTGCTTGGAATCTTGTAAACATGCATACTGCAAACATGATATCTGGCCTTAAGGTAGTTAGATACATCAGTGATCCTATCATTGCACGGTACTGATGTTGACCAGTGTCTTGTCCATCTTTATCTGGAGTCAGTTGATGGTGCACTTGCATGGGGGTTCTTGCAGCAGAGCAGTCAGCCAGTTTGAATCTTTCCAAGATACCTTTGACATATTTGGATTGACTGATGAAGATTCCATTTGGAACTTGTTTGACCTGGCCAAAAAGAAATTTAGTTCACCCATTGAACTCATTTCAAACTTTGAGTGCATTAGAATCTCAAAGTCTTTGCATTATTTCTTCTTTGTTGATCCAAAGATGATGTCATCTACATAGATTTGTCCCAATAGAATTTCTCTCCTTCATCTTTGATAAACAATGTCTGATCAATGGCACATCTTCTGAAATTGTTGCTTAGTACATATCCTGACAAAGTCTCATACCAGGCTCTTAGGGCTAGGTGTAGTCCATATAAAGCTTTGTCTAGTTTGAAAACTTTGTTTGTATGTGATGGATCTATAAAGCCTGGAGGCTGTCTGACATAAACTTCCACACCAATCTTCCCATATAGAAAGGCACTCTTGACATCCATTTGATAAACAGTAAAACTCTTCGATGCAGCATAAGCTAAGAAGATTCGGATGGTCTTTAGTCTGGAAACAGGAGCAAAGACTTCATCATAGTCAACTCCCTCTTCCTAAGTGTAGCCTTGAGCTACAAGTCTGGTTTTGTTCTTGACTACAATCCCTCTCTCATCTTGCTTGTTCCTGAATACCCATCTTGTGCCTATAGCAGTCTGACCAAGTGGAAGATCAACCAGGGTCCATACTTCTTGTCTTTTGAATTGCAACAACTCTTCCTGCATTGCTTCAATCCAACTCAGTCTATCAATGATAACCCAGATAGCATCATTCCCACGACTCGTGCGGGGAAGTTTTGCAATGAAGTCCATAATTATCATTTCCCATTTCCAAACAGGAATTTCAAGTTGTTGCAATAATCCAGAAGGTTTCTGGTGTTCAGCCTTAACTTGTGAACAAGTTAAACATTTTGCAACTGTAAGGCCCTTTATCCCGTGTGACCTCACTTGTTGGATTTACTCATAAACATAGTCATAATCACAGAGCTTAAATTTAAAACATTCGAATTCATTCATTACATAACGTAACATGACACGACATAACAGCGGAAGTCTTTTAAAATTAAGTACATAACATTTGCCTTAACATATATAAATATGGGATGTTAGTCTTGTGCCGGGTAACCTTCACTCTGTACCTGAAATGTATACTAAAGTCAGCTAACGCTGGTGAGTTCTAGTTTAAAACTATTAAGTATGATCATTCTTTTCTTTATAAGTATACATAATTATATACATACATTTCTACAAATAAGTATTCATAGCTTTTACTTTTCTTTCTTCATTCTTATGTGATTACATAGATATGTATTCACCTTTTCTTTCTCCATTCTTATGTGATTACATAGATATGTATTCACCTTTTCTTTCCTTAACATTCATTGGTCATACACATAAGGGTGATCAACCCATCTTACGGTACGTATACCACAAAGACATACGCCCTTGAGCTACCGGTGTAGCCATTTTACTCGTCCGGTCCTAGAAACCGTCCGCCTTAACTTTGGTCCGGCCAACCTTCGGTCGTCCGTCTTACCCGTCCTACCGTCGTAGTCCGTCATATTCGCCCGTCTGCCATAAGGCATCCGTTTCCCACGCGAACTATTGTTTATGCAACCGTTATACTATATTAGCATTTACTTCGACCGCCCTTTTATGCTTTTTATACGTCCTAGCTTGCGAAGGAACGTTTCTTTCCCGGTTGCAAAATAGTCATGTGGTCGTCCGTCTACAGAAGTAGCCGTTAGCTTCGTTTCCGTCCATAACGTATACATACATTCATAACATGCAATATAAATAATTATAAAGCAAGATTTCATTTATTTACGTTATGCCATTCTTTCCTTCATTCTTTGTAAACATACGTTTCATTCTTTGTTTATAATTCATTCTCATATATATAACATATATATTAGTACATCACGTATGATCACATTAGCATTCATATCATTTATTCATTTAGTGTATACATTTCAGCCCCAAAACATTTAATAAGGTTTTCACATAACATAGAAGGTGGCATATAGAACTCACCTGATAAGCTTCTCTAGGTTGTCCTAAACAAAGGTCCAACAACGTCACTTCCGATCTGGATTAGGTAGTTAAATACACATTAGATCCAACCCTGACTCTAATGGTTAAATCATTCTAAACTTACTGACTTTACTTAACCAGCCTGCTGACTGCTGTCTGCTGCCTGCGCACTTGCTAAGTGCGCAGGACCATACTCATGCGCACTTGACAAGTGCGTAGAGAATACTTCTTGCGCACTTGGTAAGTACGCAGGATCTTCCTCCTGCGTACGCAGTAAGTCCTTCTTGCGCACTTGGTAAGTACGCAATACCTGGTTCCTGGACCAAAAATCCGAAATTCTTGCATGTTAACCCGATCATGCCAATCTTACAATTTTCTTTGATGAAAACGTGCGGTTTTCCTTCTAGATGCTAGTTCTAGGCTTATTATCAGGTTTCATCCATAAAAACGTCTCCTATTTAGCTAAAACTCGAGAAACCCAAGAACGAACAAAAAACTCAGATTGTGGTTGAATCGTTACCTGGATTGGAACTCTGATTCGGAGGTTTTGCTCACGAGCTCGTGCTCCTTCAATCTCGTGTCGATCCGTCGACTTTCTCTCTCTAGACCCAAGCTCTCCTTTCTCTCTGTAGGATGGTGAAATGAAGGTGAAGTGGAGAAAGTGGGCTGCCTTGCCCCTTATATACCTGGGCTTCCATCGGCCCGTTGGAGCCGAGCCCAAGCCCATCCGTTCTTATTTCGTTTTATGACGTTTAAATCTCTATCGTATTATTATTTACTTATTTACTATTTTTAGGAACTTACAAGTCTACTCTCCTTAAAGAGGTTTCGTCCTCGAAACTATTTATACGTTAAACAATTGAGGGTATAGTCTCCTCATCACGTCTTCTTTTTCCCATGTAGCTTCTGACCCTTTTCTGTTCTTCCATTGTACTTTAACTAACTGAATCGACTTATTGCGTAGTCGTTTCTCAGCTCGGTCAATAATGGCTATTGGTTCCTCTATATAATTTAGACTGTTATCCACTTTGATCTCGTCGTAAGGTATGTGAGCAGTGTCGTCAGCTAGGCACTTACGTAAGTGTGACACGTGGAACGTAGGGTGTATTCCACTAAGCTCAACGGGTAGGTCGAGTCTGTAAGTAACTTGACCCACTCTCGCTAGAATCTTGAAAGGTCCAACAAACCTTGGACATAGTTTGCCATGCTTTCTGAATCGGATGATTCCTTTCCATGGTGATACCTTTAACAGTACCATGTCCCCTACTTGAAACTCTAAATCCCTTCTTCTTTTATCCGCGTATGATTTCTGTCTGTCTTTTGCGGCTTTCATTCGAGCCTTGATTTGATCAAATTTCTCGGAAGTAGCTTTGACCACTTCGAGACTTGCAAAATCCTTCTGTCCAATTTCCCCCCAACAAACCGGGTTCCTACATTTCCTCCCATATAACATTTCAAATGGCGACATGCCAATAGTTGTGTGATAGTTGTTGTTATATGAAAATTCTGTCAATGGTAGATGGCTGTCCCAGCTCCCACCGAAGTTAATAATACAGGCCCGGAGCATGTCCTCCAAGGTCTGAATGGTCCTTTCCGATTGTCCATTGGTTTGGGGGTGGTAAGCGGTGCTGATGTTCAGTTTAGTGCCCATTGCTTCATTGAATTTCTTCCAAAACCTTGACGTGAATCTAGTATCCCTGTCGGACACAATCGACAGCGGCATACCATGTCTGCTCACAATTTCCTTGATAAATATTTCTGCTAGTCTTTCTGACGAAGAAGTCTCACGTATTGGTAAGAAGTGAGCACTTTTCGTCAAGCGGTCGACGATCACCCAAATGGTATCATTGCCTTTAGCTGTTCGCGGTAGCTTGGTAATGAAGTCCATCGTGATCTCCTCCCACTTCCATTCCGGTATTGGTAAAGGTTGCATTTTACCGCATGGTTTCTGGTGCTCGGCCTTAACTAGTGAACACGTTAAGCACTTGTTCACGTACTCAGTCACATCATTCTTCATGACAGGCCACCAGTACTCTTTCTTCAAGTCTTGATACATTTTGTTTGTCCCGGGGTGGATAGAGTAACAAGACTTATGGGCCTCATCGAGTATTTTGGTTCTAAGCTCGCCAATCTTAGGTATCCACATCCGGCCAAACCTAGTTCGTACACCGTATGCATTTGCATCAAAATTCCCTTGTTGTCCCACTATTCTTTCCCGTTTTATATTTCTTTCTAATAGTGCTTCGTCTTGTGCCTTTGATATTTCACTCATCAAATCTGGCGTTATAATCAGCTGACACGCTTTGATCCGGATAGGTGTCGATTCTTCCTTTCTACTTAAAGCGTTGGCCAATACGTTTGCCTTGCCTGGATGGTACAATATCTCACAATCATAGTCTTTCAGTAGCTGTAACCATCTCCTTTGTCTCATGTTTAATTCCTTTTGCTCGAAAAAGTACTTCAGGCTTTTGTGATCGGAGTAAATGGTGCATTTAACTCCATACATATAGTGCCTCCTTATTTTCAACGCGAAAACTACTACTGCTAACTCTAGATCATGTGTTGGGTAGTTAACCTCGTGAATCTTTAGTTGTCACGAGGCGTAAGCAATTACCTTTCCTCGTTGCATAAGTACCCAACCTAAACCCTGCCCCGAAGCGTCAGAGTAGACTACCAAGTCCTCATTTCCCTCAGGTAGAGTCAAGACTGGAGCTTGGGTTAGTCGTGCCTTAAGTTCTTCAAACGCGTTGTTTTGGGTTTGACCCCATTCATACTTCACTTCCTTCCGTGTCAACTTAGTTAGTGGCAAGGCTACTCTTGAAAAATCTTGAATGAATCTTCGATAGTAGCCCGCCAATCCCAGAAAACTTCGTATTTCAGTTGGTGTCTTTGGGATGTTCCATTCCTTTACTGTCTCGATCTTTGCAGGATCCACCATGATTCCGTTAGGGTTTATTACATGACCTAGGAATTGGACTTCCCTAAGCCAGAACGCGCATTTGTAGAATTTTGCGTATAACTTTTCCTGCTTTAGCACCTCCAGAACCTCTCTTAGGTGACAGTGGTGATCACCCTCGCTTTTCGAATATACCAGTATGTCGTCTATAAAAACTATCACCGATCGATCCAACATTGGTCGACATACTCTATTCATCAAATCCATGAACGCTGCTGGTGCGTTGGTCAATCCGAAGGACATCACGAGAAATTCATAATGCCCATAACGCGTGCGAAACGCGGTCTTTGGTACGTCTTCTTCTCTTACTTTCAACTGATGGTAACCCGACCTAAGATCGATCTTTGAGAACCAACTCGCACCTTGCAGTTGATCAAAAAGGTCGTCTATTCTAGGCAGTGGGTATTTGTTCTTTACTGACCTCTTGTTCAACTCGTGGTAGTCAATGCACATGCGCATGCTACCGTCCTTCTTCTTTATAAATAGTACCGGAGCGCCCCACGGTGAGATGCTCGGCCTAATAAATCCTTTTTCTGTTAGTTCCTCTAGTTGAGACATCAATTCTTTCATTTCTGACGGCGCCAATCGGTAGGGGGCTTTGGCAACTGGCTCAGCTCCTGGCAATAAGTCAATCTGAAATTCTATTTCCCGATCGAGTGGTAACCCAGGTAGATCCTCAGGGAATACTTCCGAAAAGTTACACACCACGGGTACTTTCTTGAGTTCATTCATTTTGATTCTATCATCAATAACATATGCCAAATAAGCTTCGCAACCGCGCCTCATGTAACTTTCGGCCTTGATCATCGAGATGATGTTCGGCATCGTGCAATTCCAATCCCCATAAACCGTAATTGGACTGCCGCTAGGAGCTTTGAGGTGTATCCTCTTACGTTTACATATGATTTGAGCTTCGTTGGCAGCTAGCCAATCCATACCCAATACTATATCGAATCCTCCTAAGGTAAGAAGGAATAATCTAGAAGGGAACTTATGACCCTCTATCTCTATGATGCAATCCTCTGTTACTTGAAATACTTCCGAATTTTTACCAATGACAGTTTGTATGATAAAAGCCTTTACTATGGTGTCGATAGTGCATCCTAGTCTACGACTAAATGCATTGGATATAAAACTTTTACTAGCACCAGAGTCAAATAAAATAGCAGCATGTTCGTTATTAACTAGGAATGTACCTGACACAACATCAGGGTTTCCCCTTGCTTCCTCTTCAGTCAGGGCGTAGGCTCGAGTCCTAGCCTGCGGCTGTTCCTTTTCCCTCTCTTTTCCCGAACCAGATTGGACGGCCTTCCGGCAGTTCTTTGTCAGATGTCCAAACAATCCACATACTTGGCACTTGACGTTTCTTACACATTCTCGAGAGAAGTGCCCCGGCTTCCCGCACTTATAGCATGTGGTGGTGCCGATTTTACATTCGCCAAGATGTTTCCTTCCACATTTCTTGCATGTTTCATATTCATCCGACCTTGGCTTCTTAGTTTCAGTTGTTACGTTCCCTCTTCCGGTGCCTCTAGACGGGTTCTCCCACTTTCTCTTTTGGGTCTCTGTTAGTGGGTCCTCATTGGCATAATCGTCGCAGACGATTCCGCTCAGATTCACTACCGACTCAAAGGTCGAGGGTAGGTTGGCTTTCACGTGGACACGGACCCTTTGAGGTAGGCCCTTCACATAATACTTGATCATTCGCTCCTCTGTCTCCACCAGGTGGGGTACCAGTTGAGCTAGCTCATTGAACCTAGAAGTATACTGTCGGTGTGTCTTGTTGCCAACCTTAAAGTTTAGGAATTCATTTTCCACTCGATCAATTTCATTCTGGGGACAGAACTTCTGAATTATTAGCTTCTTTAGGTCTTCCCATGTCATTCTTGCAAGAGCGTTTGGGGACTTTTTCCGTTGGATGTTCCTCCACCAACCTAGTGCTTCATTGGTGAAAGAATGAGCAACATATTTAACCGTCTGGTCCGGTCGACACTCGCTGATGTTGATTACAGCGTTCATCCTCTCAATCCATTCGAGTGTTGCCACTGAATCCTTGCTACCATCAAACTTGGGTGGGTCTCCATCCTTGAAACCTTTGTAAGTACACCCACGATTGCTTGATGCCACTCTTACTTCATCCCCGTCACTGTCATAAATTTTCTCTTCATTGTTCCCTTCATCCTTTTCTTTGCTTTTCTTTAGTGCCTCAGATAGTAGGTCAGGCAATATGTTCTTCAGAGTGAGCACAACTTCACGGGCTATAGCATCCCTGACTTCGGGTTCCAACTGTATAGGCCCTGGATTGTCGTCCCTAGTTGGGGTCACTTCTGTTTCGTGCACACTTTCTGTGTGTTCTGCGTGCACACTCTCTTCTTCTTCAAATCTTTGGTTCAACGGAGGTCTACCTACTCGGCCAGTGCGACCTCCTCGGCGTCCTGTCCTTCCTCCACCAGCCATAGTTCTTAGTTTCCTGGTAGTTATAAAGGGAATACATCAATGTCATTTCTTCAGATAATAGTTTGGAACAGTACGAGCAAGGTAAATTATTAATTACAGTGACCGGTTTGTGATTACTAATTTACATTGCTTTTCGGGTTCAAAACTCTTCAAGTCGGTTGTGACATTGACATCTATTTGTTCTAAGTTAAGGTATCTATTCTTATCCAAGTGCATTAACTTCAATACTTACTTATCGTGCTGGCGTTGGCGTTGGTTACCCATGACTGACATCCGTGCGTTGGTCCCATAATCAGTTTGAGTCCAGACATTTAGAAATGTCTGAATCTCTCAAACTATTGCTCTGATACCAACTTGTAAGGCCCCTTATCCCGGGTGACCTCACTTGTTGGATTTACTGATAAACATAGTCATAATCACCGAGCTTAAATTTAAAACATTCGAATTCATTCATTACATAACGTAACATGACATGACATAACAGCGGAAGTCTTTTAAAATTAAGTACATAACATTTGTCTTAACATATATAAATATGGGATGTCAGTCTTGTGCCGGGTAACCTTCACGCCTTCGCACGACCCTTCCTTTCTGTACCTGAAATGTATACTAAAGTCAGCTAACGCTGGTGAGTTCTAGTTTAAAACTATTAAGTATGATCATTCTCTTCTTTATAAGTATACATAATTATATACATACATTTCTACAAATACGTATTCATAGCTTTTACTTTTCTTTCTTCATTCTTATGTGATTACATAGATATGTATTCACCTTTTCTTTCTTCATTCTTATGTGATTACATAGATATGTATTCACCTTTTTCTTTCCTTAACATTCATTGGTCATACACATAAGGGTGATCAACCCATCTTACGGTACGTATATCACAAAGACATACGCCCTTGAGCTACCGTCGTAGCCCTTTTACTCGTCCGGTCCTAGAAACCGTCCGCCTTAACTTTGGTCCGGCCAACCTTGTCTTACCCATCCTACAGTCGTAGTCTGTCATATTCGCCCGTCTGCCATAAGGCATCCGTTTTCCACGCGAACTATTGTTTATGCAACCGTTATACTATATTAGCATTTACTTCGACCGCCCTTTTATGCTTTTTATACGTCCTAGCTTGCGAAGGAACGTTTCTTTCCCGGTTGCAAAATAGTCACGTGGTCGTCCGTCTACAGAAGTAGCCGTTAGCTTCGTTTCCATCCATAACGTATACATACATTCATAACATGCAATATAAATAATTATAAAGCAAGATTTCATTTATTTACGTTATGCCATTCTTTCCTTCATTCTTTGTAAACATACGTTTCATTCTTTGTTTATAATTCATTCTCATATATATAACATATATATTAGTACATCACGTATGATCACATTAGCATTCATATCATTTATTCATTTAGTGTATACATTTCAGCCCCAAAACATTTAATAAGGTTTGCACATAACATAGAAGGGGGCACATAGAACTCCCCTGATAAGCTTCTCTAGGTTGTCCTAAACAAAGGTCCAACAACGTCACTTTCGATCTGGATTAAGTAGTTAAATACACATTAGACCCAACCCCGACTCTAATGGTTAAATCATTCTAAACTTACTGACTTTACTTAACCAGCCTGCTGACTGCTGTCTGCTGCCTGCGCACTTGCTAAGTGCGCAGGACCATACTCATGCGCACTTGACAAGTGCGCAGAGAATACTTCTTGCGCACTTGGTAAGTACGCAGGATCTTCCTCCTGCGTACTTGGTAAGTACGCAGGAAGTCCTTCTTGCGCACTTGGTAAGTACGCAATACCTGGTTCCTGGACCAAAAATCCGAAATTCTTGCATGCTAACCCGATCATGCCAATCTTACAATTTTCTTTGATGAAAACGTGCGGTTTTCCTTCTAGATGCTAGTTCTAGGCTTATTATCAGGTTTCATCCATAAAAACGTCTCCTATTTAGCTAAAACCCGAGAAACCCAAGAACGAACAAAAAACTCAGATTGTGGTTGAATCGTTACCTGGATTGGAACTCTGATTCGGAGGTTTTGCTCACGAGCTCGTGCTCCTTCAATCTCGTGTCGATCCGTCGACTTTCTCTCTCTAGACCCGAGCTCTCCTTTCTCTCTGTAGGATGGTGAAATGAAGGTGAAGTGGAGAAAGTGGGCTGCCTTGCCCCTTATATACCTGGGCTTCCATCGGCCCGTTGGAGCCGAGCCCAAGCCCATCCGTTCTTATTTCGTTTTATGACATTTAAATCTCTATCGTATTATTATTTACTTATTTACTATTTTTAGGATGTTACAGCAACATAGGAAGCAATATGCTTTTTCATTCCAATCCACCAGTAATCTGGCCTCAGACCTTTATACATTTTATCGCTTCCTGGGTGCATGGTATATTTTGATTTATGAGCTTCTTCAAGGATTTTTCTCTTGGAGATTTCCTATCATCGGCACCCATACTCGTTTATTCATTCGTAGAAGATTATCACTTTCTTTGATTAATTGATTAATCATTTTTCCCAGCTTTTCTTGTTCAATGTTAGTTTCTTCTAAGGCCAATTTTTGTGCTTCTTTGATCTGTTCAAAGCGATCGAATCAAAGCACGCACTCTTTTAGGCTTTTCTCTTTCTTTTCGGCTTAAGGCATCAACTACTATATTAGATTTACCTTCATGATAACAGATTTCGCAGTCATAATCACTTAAGATTTCTAACCACCTTCTCTGTCTCATGTTTAACTCTTTCTGATCAAATATATGTTTTAAACTTTTATGATCAGTGAACCTGACTCCATAGAGATAGTGTCTCCATAACATTAATGCCAAAATTATGGCATCTAACTCCAAGTCATGAGTCGTATAGTTCTGTTCATGAGTTTTTAATTGCCGATATGCATATGCAATGACTTTGTTTCTTTGCATTAACACACTACCAAGACCGGTGTGTGAGGCATCACAATAAACTACATTGTCTTTAGTTCCCTCTGGCAAAGCCAGTATTGGAGCATTTGTTAACTTTTGTTTTAGTATTTTAAAAGCTTCTTCCTGCTTTAATCCCCATTCATATTTCACAGATTTTCTTGTTAATGAAGTAAGAGGAACAACAATTCGAGAAAAGTCCTGGATAAATCTTCGGTAATGTCCCGCCAAACCTAAGAAACTCCGAACTTCGATCGGTGACTTTGGAACTTTCCATTCAAGAATTGCTTCAATCTTAGCAGGATCGACTTGAATTCCGTTGGCATTTATTATATGCCCAAGAAATTGAACTTCAGATAACCAGAATTCACATTTTGAGAATTTGGCATACAATTTCTCGTTCTTAAGTAATTCAAGAATTACTTTCAAATGTTCTACATGTTCTTCCTTACTTTTAGAGTAAATAAGTATATCGTTTATGAATATGATAACGAATTTATCCAAATAAGGTTTGCAGATTCGATTCATCATATCCATAAATGTTGTCGGAGCATTAGTGAGTCCAAACGGCATTACAGCGAACTCATAATTTATGTACCTTGTTCTGAATGCAGTATTGGATATGTCTTCTTCCTGTACCTTCAATTGATGGTATCCCGAACGAAGATCGATCTTTGAAAAACAACATGCTCCTTGAAGCTAATCAAACAGATCATCAATTTGGGAAGCAGATACTTGTTCTTAATCGTGACCTTGTTCAGCTCATGGTAATCAATACACGTACGCTTTGATCCGTCTTTCTTTTTAACAAATAATACTGGAGCTCCCAATGGGGAAGAACTTGGTCTTATAAATCCTTTGTTTAACAACTCTTCAAGTTGTTTCTTTAATTCTGCCATTTCTGTGGGTGCTAATCTATACGAGGCTTTAGCAACTGGAGCTGTTCCCGGTACCAGATTTATTCTAAACTCCACTTCTCGATCTGGCGGTAATCCTGGTAGTTCCTCCGGGAATGCTTCTGGATACTTGGATACCACAGGTACTTTTTCTAGAGGCTTTATTTCTGTGTTGGTTGTAAGTGACACAAGGTATGCTAAGAATCCTTTGTTTAGATATCTTCTTGCCTTAAGGAGTGATATAATTCCAATTGGATTGGAATATTTGCCTCCTTTGATAGTAATTATCTCACCATCAGGCACATGGATTTCAATAAATTTCTTGTCATAATTTATTTGGGCTTGGTTGGCAGATAACCAATCCATCCCCAGAACAATGTCAAATCCGGCTAAAGTCATGGGCAACAATTGCACTGGTAGGACATGTTTGTATATAGAAATCTTACAATCATTTAAGGAATTAGAAATTTTAACTAAATCCCCATTAGCAGTTTCAACATCGTAAGATTTGTCTAATCTAGCTAAAGGTTTATCTAATAGCTTACAGAATTTAATATCTATAAAGCTTTGGTTTGCACCAGAATCAAATAAAACCTTTGCATAGATATTGTCGATAAGAAACGTACCAGTAATTACATCTGGCATTTTGGCTGCTTCATTTGCATTCAAAACAAATGCCCTGGCGTTTTTCTTAACGCCTTCAGCAGGTTTTGCTCTCGATGTTCCTGCTTCTTTTGCCTTTGGGCATTGGGTCTTTATGTGACCCGGCTCTCCACAGCCATAGTAAACAATGGGCTTTATGTGACTATAATAGTTCTCAGTAGAGTGCCCAGAAATTTTACATGTGTTGCAAAAAGGTCTTGTACCACATTTTCCAAAATGCCTCCTCTTGCATAGTCGGAATTCTGGAGCAAAGGAACGAGTATCTTTATGGCTGAAATTATTTTCATATCGTTTTTGCTCGTTTTTGTTTTGGTGCGTATTATCCTTCTTTTTCAGCTGCTCTCTATTTCTTATCAATCCATCCGTAAGCATAGCACCAAGTTCAATGGCATCATCTAATGATTCAGGTTTAGAGGCTTTTACCAAGTCTCTAAATTCTAAGACTAAACCCCAAATATATCTCTTAATGAGGTTCGATTCAGGAGTTACAAGGTGAGGTACTAACCTAGCATATTCGAACAACTTAGTTACATAATCTTGATGGTTTGTTCCTACCATCCTTAAGTTCAGAAAATTGTGCTCAATCTTCTCCCTCTCATTCATGGGACAAAATTTCTTCTCCACTCTTTCTTTGAAGACAGACCAACCCGTGTCATAAACCTTGTCTCTTCCTTTGGCGGATATCACTTGATTCCACCATTCTAAGGCTTGGTCTCTAAATAGATATGAAGCATAAAGTACCTTGTCTTCCTCAAGGCATTTACTTATAGCAAGCACCGACTCAGTTTTCTCAAGCCATCTTAGTGCTGCTATTGTTCCTTCTCTTCCGGCAAATTCGTATGGTTTGCAATCCTGAAAATTTGTGTACGTGCATCCAAGATTTCTCCGTTTCTTGTATGCAGAATCATACCCTTCTTTGGGAGTAGCCATAGAGGAATCATGACTTTCCCGGTATGTTCTATTAGTGGATTTACTATGAAATTTGAGTGACCTCCCTCAGTATGTTTTAAAAATTGAGGGATAGAGACTTCATGCTCAGTTTCTTTTGTTTTGGATTTTTGCAATATGGATTCTCATTTCTTAGCAGCTTTGCTTTCTTCTATAGCTGCTACTATTTTAGGAATTGCTTTCTCTATTCCGACATTGATCATTTTTGTTATATCTGCCTTCTGAGTTTCAGCAGTATCGTTTTCAATCATTTGCTTCTTTTTACCACGGGTGTTACTTGATGGTCCACTTTTCGACATTCTAGAAATAAACAAGATTGGAATCAATATAGGCCTTTTTAATACTGAAATTTATACAAGAAAAAGTACATATACAGAACTCATTGTTCTAGTAATTATTATAATTCTTTTCTTTTAAAGCTTGGACTAGAAGAATATTTCGAGCTTCTATTTCTACTTTCTCTCGCTCAAGTTCAGTTATTCGATTTAACAGTATTCGTTCCCTCTCATTTCCAGGTGCCTCTTCATTTACATAAGGAATTGAATTGTCTCATGATAAGGGATAAAAGGTTTGTTAGAATCTTCTCGTTCTTCATCTTCGGAAACATATTTATTTTCATAAGGTATTTCAGAAAATCCTTCATGAAAATTATGTGAGTATATTGGAGTAATTTTATAACTTCCTGCAGTAGGAGCAGAATGATAACTGATAGACGGTTTATAAGGAATACTAGGATTCCCTATTTCTTCAAGGCTTCGAAAAGTTGAACTTTCTAGTTTCTTCATTATCTTCTATAATTGTCTCGTTAGTTTTACATTCAAAATAATTAGCTGGCGCAAATTTACGAAAAAAACTAGGACCCTTTCCTTTTCCAACCATTTCTGTAAATAAAACAAACAACTTTTACTATACAGAAAAGATATTACAATAAGAACAAAATATAATATATCAAATTAATCTTTCATTAGCTCAGATCCAAGGATCATCAGATTCTCCCCATGTTCGTAAACCTGTTGTCCATAAAATTGTGTCCTCGCTTTGTTCATAATTCTTTCCCTGTTTATTTCATCTGTTTGGCGTAACGAACGATCTAAACAGTCTATGACGAATAGAGGGTATGTGTCAACATACGCTCAAGATTCGCAGGCACCATTCCTTTCATTACCAGGAATGAGCATCACATAACCCTACCATATTGAGGGTAATCAAATAAACGGGTTCTGGCACGTATAATATTGTTAGTCGGAGAAGTATTCGCTTTGCTTTCGAATACCGACTACCAAGTAAATGGAATCAAGCAATTGAAGCCTAAGTTGGATGATACAGATATAATTTGGGTACCAGGTATCGGTAGCCTATGTGGGAGGTTATGGATGAAGTTCATAAGCCCAAGTACTCCGTTCATCCAGAATCAAATGAAACGTATAAGGACCCCGAGGAACTCCATTATGTGGCCAAACATGAGAGGAGAAATTGCTATTTGTGTTGGGAGATACCCGACCGTACAAGCAGAATGTTAGGAATCAACTGAGTAATCACAACAACCTCATATTCCTCAATGGAAATGGGAGGAGGATTCCATGGATTTCATTACAAAGCTACCCAAAACACATAGCGGCTATGATACAATACGGGTAATCGTCAGTCGTTTTACGAAATCCGCTCACTCCCTACCAATAAAGGAGACAGATAAAAGTAAGAAGCGTGCGAGGCGAAATATTAAGGAAATTAAGGCTAAGCATGGTATGCCAGTTTCCATTTTCTCTAAAAGGGACAGTCGATTCATGTCAAGAACCTGGCAGTCTGTAAAAGAAGCCTTGGGCACACGCCTTTACACGAGCACTACATATCATCCCTAGATGAACGGTCAAGGTAAAAGGACCATCCAAACTTTAAAAGATGTGCTCCGTGCGTGTGTAATTGATTTCAGAGGAAATAGGGATACTCATTGCCGTTGGCTGAGTTTTCATATAATAAAAACTATCATACCAGCATTAAAGCCGCTCCGTTGAGGCTTTGGATGGTTGTAAGTGTCGCCCATCGCTATGTTGGGCGGAGGTTGGCGAAAATCATTTGACTGGTCCTGATATTGGCTAGCAAACCATGGACAAGATCGTCCGAAAGCCACTAGAGACAGTCGAAAGAGAGTTGTGCTAGCGACAGACGAAAGAGAGTAGTGCTAGCAACAGGCGAAAGCCATTAGAATTCCAAGTGGGAAACAAAGTCATGTTGAAGGTCTCACCTTGGGAAGGAGTTGCAAGATTTGGCAACCGTGGCAAGCTTAACCCTAGGTACGTTGAACCATTTGAAATTTTGGCTAGGGTTGGCCTTGTAGCATACAAGCTCAAGATGCCACAAGAACTAAGCAGTGCACATGATACGTTTCATGTATCAAATCTCAAGAAGTGTTTATCAGACGAGACATTAATTATATCGCCTGATGAGATTCACATAGATAACAAGCTACACTTCATTGAGGAACTGATTGAAGTCACAGATTGGGAGGATCAGAAAACAAGGCGTAGCCGGGTTAAATTGGTTAAGGTACGTTGGAATTCAAAGCGCGGCCCCGAGTATACGTGGGAGCGGGAAGATAAAATGAAAGCCAAGTACATGTCCTTGTTCACGAACACTCCAAGTAAAGATGACAAGAACTGAATTTCGGGACGAAATTCTCTTTAACATGGGGAGAATGTAACACCCAGTATTTCAGGTCATTATCCATATTCATAATGGCACGTTCATATTTTATATTTGTTAGGAGTATTATCTTTGACATGATATTGTCAGAAGTCTAGCAAAGGAACACGTGCCATATTTTAGTAATTTTCAAGAGTTACTAGAATAGTAAACAGTTATAACCCGCAAGATACGGTCGTTGGTGATTAAAAAAGATTTTATTCCAGTAAAGTCTAGAGACACACCTTAAAATAAAGAAACAAATATTGGTGACTAACTTTTATAAAAAGTTGACACATAAATAAGTGTTACGTGTCTTTATATTATTTTATGTGTTATATAGTTAAAGTGGTAACTATAACGGGTTAACTAGTAGTTTATGGAAACTAGTCAAAACCATCCAAAAACTTATAAGTAATGAATCGTTTAAAGGTTTTACACCAAGTATTAGATCACGGGAACATCTACCGGGTATATACTACCTAAAAATAGCTTGACTAATACATAGACTTAGTTAAATAATGGAACAAGACCCAAACTCACCCCCCTTGTGCACCCTTCGGCCGAGAACCACCCAAGGGGCCCCACCCATTTACCAAACCAACTACTCCATCATTATGAATGTCATAAGGCCATGCTTCATCAACCAAATGAGCAAGCAAAGGTCAAATCCATCATATCCAAGTCATGATTATAATTATTAGAGCAAGTTTAACACTCAAGCTCCATCCCCCTTTCACCCTATATATATCGACACATGCACACACACAACCACTTTACATCTTTCAAATCCAAGAGAAAAAACCAAAAGAATACCCAAAAATCCCGTCACTCAATTTCTGGCAGATTTTTGGCCAACTTTGCAAGACCATATCTCCTTCGTTACTTGGCTAAATCGGTCCATTCTTCTTCTAGAATGAAGCTCCATGTTAAGAAGGAAGAACCCAAGTGGAATCACTCGAACCCATGGAGTATTCGACCTCCAAACAGCCGGCGCGAGAAGGCCGCTCTGTGCAGGTCGAATCTGAACACTTCTTTCCATTTTTCCTGTTTTGAGGTACCTACACAACTCCAAATGTAGTAATTCTTTTTCACATCTCCTCTGGTTTCAATAAACTTGATTTTAGAAGAAAACCCCAAGTCATTTGGTCTTCTAAAACCATCTAAAAGTCTATTCGAAGTACGCCTAAAAATCTGAGTTTTCAAGGACGAAATAAAACATAAAAATCTTGATGAGTTTTGGCGTTATTTCTTCATAAGTCATGTTTGAGTACATATATTTATACATGTACATGTTCATACATAAAATACCAAACTACAAGGACCATGGACAAGACAAGGACACATCAAATATAAACTACATATATACATACTATCACATAAAATAACACTTGGATGATGGTGTTCCTCATAAACCCTTCATTTCATTCATGTGTTATGTTGAAGGATACATGTTCGTGAAGTTATATGATCATGTGTGACTTACCTGGCAAGACCCGAGGTAGTGTCCTATGATTCAAGAAGACATACGAATGATTATCATCAACATATGAACGTGAAAGGTGTTACTAAAAGTATATGTTTATGGATAAAATTATGATATATATGTGTTGATGTACGGTTCTGGTTAAATCATGGAAATGTTCTAGGAATTAAAGATTAGTATCCTAATATGAACATTGGATATATGTACATGGAACATATGAAGAGATTCGGTTAAAAATAAATAATCACGTGACATCGTGGAACATAAGTGAATATATTTTAAGTTACAAAAATAATATTTGATTTTGATACACCTAACAAGTCACCAATAGGGAAACATATTATTTTCTCGGAAAATATGTAAGCGTCTAGACTGGAATAATAATCACCAACGAGTCGTAAATAAAAACACTGTTTTTACTTAACAAAGGCGTACTTAACGGGATTTGTTAAGTCGGATGAACAACTTACGTATAAGACGGGTAGTTTTAACACATTAGTACCCTTGTGTGATTAGGGTACGGATAGACAAGAACTAGCACAAGTTTGTTTGCTAGGATTTCATCGAACACAAGGTGAGTTCACGGCCCCCTTTTAACTTTTTAATGTTTTTTAAACATCGGGGGGAGAAACATACTTACTTGTTATGTTTGAAAACATGAATTACATTTGCTTACAAGTTTGACATCATGAACATTTAGGTCTAACTCCTTGTGAGTTTCACTAATTCCCCTTTTTCTAAGTTTTTCAAATGATTTGGGGTGGAAACATACTTGTAAAAAACTTTTGTGTGTAAATGAATTGAACTAATGATCTGACCGTATGTTGAGGGAAAAGTAAAGCGCTTAAAGTCCTCTGAACAAGTTAGTAACCATTAGCTATTTTAGCCCGGGATTATATGGATAGTACTATTGGGGGTGACGCCTCCGGTCATGGTTAGTCGCGCTAACTAGGGGTCAAAAGGGCCGAATGACCGCATATTGTCTTACTCGCAAAAAGGCGAGGGGGAGGCACAAAAGGTCGGGGTTTGGTTACGGTCTCGTACATTACATACTATTTTGTATTCCTTGCAAGCTTACAAATGGGGTTAATAGATCGGATTAGTATTCAAATTCATTGGTAATACATGCAAAAGGGTTCTGATCAGGTTAAAGTGATCAGGTTTTAAGCAAAAGAGTTCTGATCAGGTTAAAGTGATCAGGTTTTAAACAAAAGAGTTCTGATCAGGTTAAAGTGATCAGGTTTTAAGCAAAAGAGTTCTGATCAGGTTAAAGTGATCAGGTTTTAAACAAAAGAGTTCTGATCAGGTTAAAGTGATCAGGTTTAAAACAAAAGGGTTCTGATCAGGTTAAAGTGATCAGGTTTTAAGCAAAAGAGTTCTGATCAGGTTAAAGTGATCAGGTTTTAAACAAAAGAGTTCTGATCAGGTTAAAGTGATCAGGTTTTAAGCAAAAGAGTTCTGATCAGGTTAAAGTGATCAGGTTTTAAACAAAAGAGTTCTGATCAGGTTAAAGTGATAAGGTTTAAAACAAAAGAATTCTGATCAGGTTAAAGTGATCAGGTTTTAAGCAAAAGAGTTCTGATCAGGTTAAAGTGATCAGGTTTTAAACAAAAGAGTTCTGATCAGGTTAAAGTGATCAGGTTTTAAACAAAAGAGTTCTGATCAGGTTAAAGTGATCAGGTTTTACATACAAAGAGTTTTTGATCAGAAAATGATCATGTTTAAACATTGGATTTATGACGGTAAAGTCATGGACACGTTTTCAAATGAAAACTACTCATTATTATGACGGTTAAGTCATGTATAGTTTTTTTGGGGAAAACTACTTAGTTTTATGACGGTAAAGTCATGTACATGTTTTCGGGAAGAACTATAAGCACTGATATAACTAACTCTGTGAACTCACCAACCTTTGTGTTGACACTTTCAAGTATGTTTCTCAGGTAACCTTTAGCTATGGCGCGGTTGGAATAGGCTAGCTATGTTGGATCAATTTCCTAGTAGCTGGAAGGACGTAGAATATCAAGTCTCAAGTTTATCGTTGATCTAGAAGAACTTAGATCATAGTATTACTTAGTTTAGTAATTGTATAAGTAATCAAGTCTTAGAAATCACAATTACCGCTTCCGCTATCGTGTAATGAACCAATCGTTGCAACCTGTATTTATTTATTAAGTAAATAAATTTGGGGGTGTGACAGTGTATTTTGATAAATTTCCTCCATTTTGCTAACTGGAATAGAAATTCTCTCAGTAGGCATTCTCACTCTTATTCTAGGCTTTCGGGACGTACTTGGCCCTACCTGATTGTCTATTGGTAGAGGGGTATTAAACTGCCAGTTACTAAAGTCAGAACCAGCGTCCATCCAAGAACTCTCAGTATCATATGATAGGGGATGATACTCAGGTGTGGGACTATCTAGATTTATAATGAAAGGATCGCTATCATCAGGAAATGTGATTGGCATCATCTGAGATCCATAGACACAGGGGATTCCTGCTTGATCGAACGATTAAGATCATAATTAGGAAGGCTATGTTCTCCAGTCATCCTGAAATCTTTAAATATTAGTAACTACTTTAATAAGTATTATGTCCTCATGTTGATCAACACTTAGATACTAAAGCCAGTATCCTTATCTTATTCTCGAGGCATAATAATTTAAACTAGGGTTAATGCTTAGATACTAAAGCTAGTATCTAATTCGCTAAAACCTTGGACTCTGAGACCAACCTGTCACACCCCAGTTTCAGGACACCCCGGGCGTGCGACCAGATTGGCACCTCCAATCTTATTTTATTTATGAAATCAGAGTTAGTTTAGCAGCGGAAATACTTTTGGATTGAACTTGTAATAAATCTCAACCCACGGGTTGATATTGTATATTTTCTAAATCCGGGGATAAATAAAATATCTTTTCATTTCACTAGGGATTTAAATACCCCTTTTCTGTACATAAAAACAATGGTCCACGACCATTTACATGTCACCTGCATAAGTAGGGTAAAACTAGAGCCACAAGGTAGTTGGCATGTGCCTGGGGAGTTAACCATGTCCAATACCAAGCTATACCAACATTGGTATCTAAGGGTTTTACCTTTCGGCACTTAACCCTGTGCATAACAAGGGAGCATCCATGTCTAGGAATACATCTTCTTAACATCTCCTCTTGTTTTCATTCCTGTAGAGTTATCTCCATGCTAGCAGCACATAACCCTGTCAAAATCCCTTTATGTACACATTTATCCCCAAGACTATCCCGTATGACTAGTCTTATAGATAATCATTGATTACCTGAAAAAATTTTGGAAAATAAAATGTCAGCGCGAACGCTGGTGAACATGAATATCATGACCAGTTTCAGTTGGCAAATACAGTATCAAAACATTTAACCATAATGTGGGTACAATCTATCATTCAGCAGAACTATTTTATATGAGTGTACAACTACGATATACACCGATAATTTCTGTAAAAGGACTGCTGGTATTTGCAGACTTACTTACCGCGATGTCCCTTAACTGAGACCCCGTCTTACATCCAGTTACAGATAATTACCAGCCCCAATATGGAAATTTCACACATAAAGTGTGTATCCCTTGATCAAGTTTTATGTATACTTATGGCCTGAATGTTTTACATAGATGCCATTATGCATCAAACTTTTGAATACAAGTATTGCCATTTTGTAAACGTAAAACATTCAAAGTTTTTGAAGATAAAGACAGATAAACATATTCACTTAACAGTAGCTTGGCTTATCTCAGGGGTAGTCTTTGAGTGCTAGTGTAAACCTTAAAGCAAGTTCTAATTCAAGTTAGTATCTTAACGCACGAATTTGGAAATAAGCGAAAGTGCGAAAATAAGCGAAAGTGCGAAAATAAGCGAAAGTCAAATAAATTACCGGAATGATGGCACGAGGATCGAGGTATAGCAGCTCCAAGAAGTGTGGAGGGTGTTGTGACTTTGGATGTGCCAAAGTGAGAAGTCGATGTCTTCTATTTATAGTTGCATGATAAGACCCATAGCAGACCGTTATACTGGAAAGTAGCTGTCCGCTACCGCCCAATGGGACGCGTCAGCCCTAAATGTCACATCCTGATTGGACCACACCTTAATTGGCGGCTGGCGGACCATTACGGAGGGCGTGGCGGTCCGCCATGGAGACATGCATCAGATTCTCCGGCTGAGTCACCGTGCACGTGGCATCACGAGTGATTGCGACTAACGGACCGTTACTGACATGGTGGTGGTCCGCCACCCAACCCTTCAGCCTTAGCGGACCGTTAGGAAGAATGGTAGCGGTCCGCCATCAGACCGATTTCAAAAAACAAAATTCATTTTCAACCCTTTTATTTTGGGGATTTGGCAAATTCCAACCCCTAGGGTTCAAAGTTGGCAAATTAGGACCTTGGAATTGGCCTGGTGTTACAAATATCCACTTGGATATTTTTTTTTACATCTTCTTATATCCAGTTGGATCTTATTTTATTTTTGGTGGTGAATTTGACTTACCAAGATGGTACCCTGGTTAACCTGTAAGAGATGATAAGATGAATACGGGTATTTCTTGAGGATTGATAGGCTTTCAAAACCATTTTATTTCAAAACGTGGGGTACGTCGTTTTTCGTGCTTAAATGGTACCTAATAATCACATGAAATCATGTACAAACAAATGCTTGGGTTTACCTTACACAAATATCGGCTATCTTCAGGGATTCACAATAGCTGATTGCAAAACGAAGTATTTCAAGAGTTTGATCGGACATGATCTCACGTTGGATTTTTTTTCCAAAGGATAAGTGTACATATCCTTTATTTGGTTTTTATTTTTATTTTTATTTTTTCAAATGAAAATTAATCTTCCTTATTAGCTTGTTTAAATAGTGAACATATGAAAGTTTCTTTTGTTTTTGTCCAAGTGATTCAGGTTAACCGAAACTCCAAGACACCCGAAACTACTCAGCCCTATCGAAACTAGTAGTTTCGACAGGGGCATTTTGGTATTTTATGCAGCCTTTAAATTGATTTTCTCCATACCCAGTCTCACTTCATGCTTTTTCATCAGAATACTCTCTACACCCACATTTCACACACAAAATCTTGTTTTTCATCGGTCTAAGTTTACAAGAATCACTTTACACTTTCATATTTCCCCTGTCATCTTCATCATCAAGCTTGAGTCTTTTAGATTTTTTTTTGTTACTGTTTCATAGAGTGAAACTAGGGTTTTGTTGGCAAAGTTTTACGACCGAATATGTGTCTTTGGGGACGTCTCTTACTTTAATCATGTATATAGTCTGATCATTTGTCTCTATCTTACCTATTCAATGTATATTTTCGTAGATTTCTACAAGAACTTTCAGTAAGATGGAGTTTCAACAACTTTACAGGCTTTTCTTAACCCTTTTATAATTTTATCTTGTTTTTTCTCTGTACATAACTTGTATATAGTGTTAACTTAGTTTTTCTGCATTTTTGAGTCATTATATTCATGTTCAGGGTTTTGGTATCAAAACTAGTAGTTTCAGGAAAAAAGATCTTTCATTTTAAAAATTATTATTATGAATTTTGAACAAGTGTTTACCCGAAACTAGTTGTTTCGATACCTAAGTGTTTACTCGAAACTAAGTAGTTTCGACAGGTGTTGTTAAACCGAAACTAGTAGTTTCGGTCAGGCCATTATGAAATTTTTCTAAGTGTTTCACTGATGTTTTGTTAAATCTTTCCTTGACAGAAATGGATCTACTCTTTGTTAGAAAGCACAATATATGTGCCTTTCTTAATGTTGCTGATCCCAAGAGTGAGGGATTTGTACCAGTGCTCAACTTTTTGGCCAACTCCAATGTGAGCTTTGTTATAAGCCACAACTTGCCAATCTTTGAAGCCACAATCAGACAGTACTAGTCTACTGCAGCAAGAGTCACTATCAACAATGTGGAGCACATTAGGGCAACTGTTCTGAACCAAGAAGTTCTTATTTCTGAAGCCCTCATCAGAGAAGTATTACAGTTTAATGATGACCACAATGCTCATGTGGAATTTTCAAACTTCTTTATTCGTGAGAGTTTTAGAAGGATGGGTCACCCTGACGAGTTCAAGAGTGGTCAGATCACCAAGACCTTCCTTGCTCCTCACTGGAGATACATAGTACATGTGATGATTCACTGTATATCAATCAGGAAAGGTGGCTTTGATTCTGCCAATGCCATGGTGGCTTCTGCTATACTTGGGTTGATCAAAGGAAGAAATTACAATTTCTCTAGGCTGGTATTTAGACAGATGGTTGAGAATCTAACAAGCAAAGTCAAATACAAATTCCTTGTATATCTGAGATTCCTTCAAATGATCATTAACCATTTACACCCAAATCTTCCACAAGAAGGACATCTATTGGTCTTGGATCACATGATTGCCAAGACTCTTAGTTACATGAAGAGTTCAAACTCCAGAAGAAATAGGATTATTGTGAACATTCTTTGGCAATGTGATTAGAGAAGAAGAGCCTAAAGTTCCTGATGTAGATCCCGAAGAAGTTATTGAATTCTCATCATCCGAGGAAGAAGAGGAACAAGAACAAGGCGATCAGGGAAACCAAAAAGCTGAGATTGAGGTTAAAGCTGAGATAAAACAAGAACAGGAAGCTGAGCAACCAATTGTGGAAGCTCAGTTCATTGAACAAGAAATGGAGAACCTTGATCCGTTAAATTTCCAAGAACAAGCTGCTAATGTTGAAGCTGAAGCAAATGTAGAGGGTGAACCAGAGTCTAGTAGGACTCTAGACGAAGCAATTTATGAAACAGAAGAGACTAAGTCTGAGGAGATGGTTGAACCTCCTCCTTCCCTCTCCAAAAGGCCAACTGATTCTGAATCTGATTATGAACTTGAAGAGCCCCTCACTAAGAAGATCAAAACTGGGCTGGAATCCCTTACCACATCCTATGAATCACTGTTTGGAACACCACAACACCTAACACATGCCCCCTCACCCATACATACTGTCAACACTCCACAACCCACTCCTAAACCAACACCACTTGCCTCTCATGATCTAGAAACATCCACATCCGTCTCAAGAGTTAAAAGAGTGAGCGTAGATGTCAATAAGCTCAGTGACTAACTAACCCAACATGATGAAGAAATCAAGATTCTGAAATCCGATCTTGCTGAGCAAAAGGAAGAGGTCAAGGGCTTGAAGCTTGTTACTCTGAAGAACCAGCTGGAGATCCAGCAATCATAACTTAAAATGCAACAAGAGCATTTATCAGAGCAGCAACAGGAACTACTTGTTGTGACTGCCCTGGTTAACCATATCAAGAATTCTATGATGCAATCTTCACAGCAAACAGAAACTCAAAGGGAACCAGACTCTCAGGTTCAGGGGGAGACTCATGTATCTCAATCCACGGCAACTGGTGGTCCCTCATCCCCTGCCTTTGTGACTGATCCTGAATCCACTATAATTATTTGTTCAGGTGAAACAGGTAAGCCAAAGGATGCTGTGGAAGTGAAGGTAGAACAACATGACTATGACTTTCCCTCAACAAGTCAAATAAGAGCTGATAAAGGAAAAGGAATGGCAAAAGAGTCTGATATTGAACTTGTGGTGTTAGATGAAGAAGAGGTTGGTTCAGATCATGAACTAGATGAGTTATTAAAGCAGATTGATGACTTTGGAACCATTGATGAATTCCCTGAAATTGTCACTTTGGGAGAAGAGCCTGGGGAAAAGATCAGGTACTTCACATAAGGAGGATGTGATATAGAAGCCTTATCAGACACCGAGCAAGAGGACCCAAGCGTTCAAGTTGCCTTTGTTGAGCCTGAAACCACTGCTGGGCCAATAGACACTACTCAGGAAGTACCAAAAGCCATAACAACCACCACTGAGTCAACTCCAACAGAGCCAAATCCAACAACCAAACCTAATCCAGAATATCCTGATCTTAAAAGGCCTTGGATGAGGAGGTTGCCTGTCGAGGAGCCTCCCAAGCATTATGAATGGTTTGCTGAATACCAGGAGCTGAAAAGACCTCCTATGGGATGGAAGTATGATAAAGAAAGGTCCCTCTACATTGTGAGAAGGTACAAAGGAGGAGTGGAACACTTTAAGACTCCACATGAGTTCAGCTCCCTCCCAAGATATGACCTGAGAGTCTATGAACGTGTAACGAGTTTTGGGGTTTAACTCGAAGAGTCTATGAATTTAAGTATTTAAATATGGGCTAAGGGACTATGTGTTGTCCTTGAGAGGTGTAGGTTAAAGGTGGGTATATGGTCATGGGTCGTATAGTGACATAACAGGGGTGAGTCGGGATTGTATTTACAGGTCGTACGGGTACGACTAGGAGGTGTCACCGGGTGCACGTGGTATGTGCTTAGATAATGAGACATAATATTTGTATGTGTGTTGCTACATTAGCAGTGTATGGTGTTATGAGCTAGTCGGGTGAGTCGGGATATAAGCTAAACTATGTGTGAGGTGCAGGTGCAGCTAATGAGTCATGTACATAGGATATAATGTAGTGTGTTGATACATGTGTTGGGTGTATTGTGTCGTTGTCCATGTAACGCAGCGGTTATTATTATTGTGTCGTTGTCCTTGTGACACAACGAGTATTACGTTTGTATTGTTGTCATTATGACACAGCAAACAGAATTGTGGAGGACCTAATCCTTCGGGAGGTCACCAAAGGTGGCAAGTTCTGAGCAGGTTAACGATGAGATCGGGGTGGTGCAGTAATGAGGTATGTGTTTGTGTGCTTATATATTTGTGTTAAATTGCATACAAGCGTTGAGTTGTATTTATTGTGCATGAGATAGTATTAATGTGGTGAGTAGAGTTAGATTAACCGTGGTGTCAGGACTAGGATGGGGTGTTTACAACTGTTATGTTGGTTGGTTTGTGAGAGTCTTGGCTAGGGCTGGTTAAGCCGGTGTCTAGAGGATGGTTGAGATAACCAGTGTGTGGTTAGCATGTGTGGTAAACTTTGAGGAAAAAAACCTGGTCGGTGACTTGGTTGTGGTGGTGGGTGTGTCTGTTGGGACTGTGGGTGTTGTGTGTATAATCTTGGATTTTATTAAGTTACAGAGATGGTCCTTTGGATAAAAAGGTAATTTTATATGGATTTAACAGGAAAAAACTAAAAGCCATTTGTACCAACATTGAAAGAAATTGGCAAGCATGGGGACTAAATACAAAAAAAAAAATCTTTGGAGACCAAATCCAAGATTTGATACAAACCACATGAATCATTCGTGTAGTTTACTCTAAGAACATTTAGTTAATAGTCATATTCTAGTTTTTTAATCGAATAAAAGAAAATGGTTAATTTTTTACGGAAAGTAAAGCGACCCGGATGGTTAATAGAGAGAATCGGGTGGCCCAAACAAAACCCTTAAAATATCAAATGATAATCACAATACCCGCTAAACCGCCCCCTTTTCTCTTTCACTGATATTCCAAACCAACTGCGAGTGCATAGGAATCTACGTTCTCTTTTTACTTCGATTCAAGGGTGTCTCTGAGCTTGAGAAGTTGGCCATAAAGAAAGATTGAATGTGGTCAGTTGATTTTCCGTTTTGATTTTGTTCACTGTATCTGTACTTGTTTTCGTTTGCGATGCCATCGAACACGAAACATTTACATTAACCTGAACGAAAATTAACTTTCTATGATTTATTTATATGGTTTTCTTGGTTGTAGGGAATTCTGGAGAACACATAAAAGAAAGGTCTATGTTTCTCTAGGGCTTTGTGGAGGTGGGTACATATTGTACAAGTTTTATGATGCTTACGAAAAGAGAGTTTCTGAACTCCAGAGACAACTTGCTGATGAGCAAGAGAACGACGAGCTTCTTAAGGCCCAGTAAGATAGTTTATCTTCATCTTTAGCATGCATTTTGTTATTGTAAATACAAACTACAAGATCTTTTATTGAATTGACAGGATGCAAATGCACTTTGAGAACATCCAAAGAATAGCTAATACCATGACATTGCCTCACACCATGCTTTATTTGAGCAGCCGAGTTGCAGAAGAGTTGGATCTTCTGCATGTTACAGAGAGGTTAATTAAAGGGAAGGGTCAATCCAACACTTTGACACCTTCTGAAAAACTTGATCTCTGGGACAGGCTTAAAATATTAAGTATAGCTCTTCAACTTTAAATCTACATTTTTCTTATTCTCAGTAGCTAACCAGTGCTTATATAATGCGAAGGTTTCACCAGGATGGTGCTGTCTATCTGGGCAATGACGGCTATTAGCCTATATATTAGAATCCAAGTCAACATCTTAGGGAGACATTTATATATAGACACTGCATGCGATCTTGGAGGTTTTCAACCTGTAAGAATTGTTCTTGCTGTTTCTCTTGTATTTTGTCTTGGAATTGACTTTATTTACATCTCTCATGTAATGCTACGTATTGTATTGCTTCAACTATTCAATTTTAGTTTTTCGGTGTGAGCAATCAAGTTCCAATTTGATTTCGATTGAATTGGTATGAGAGTAGATTCGCTCAGAATCAGGTCCCGAACCTCTTCAAAATTAAACCCGTTGGTTCCTGCTGAACTAGTAACCGCTGTAGCTGTTCCGGACCCACTATCAGACAACGAGGATAACAGTAATAGAGCTTGAACTTCATCCTTGAATACGATGCCCACTAATCTGGCCAAAATCGAATTCAGATTGTTGATGTGTACTGTAACTGAACTTCCTTCTTTCATCCTTGTATTCACCAACTCTCGAATCATAAAGACTTTATTTGCTGCTGAAGGCTTCTCATACATGTTGGATAGTGCCTCCATCATACCACGTGCTGTGGTTTCTTTCATGATGTTAAAGGCCATATTCCTCGACAACGAATGAGTATTACAACCCTTGCTTTTCTGTCTGGTGATTCCCAATCTGCTGGATTTGTTTTCTTTGGTCTATCCCCAGTCAAAACCACATCCAGATACTCCTGACACAGTAACGCTTTTATCTGCATTTTCCACCAGCCATAATCTGTACCATTAAACTTTTCGATCTGACCCTTCCCGTTTTCTGCCACGACGAAACAAGAACACGACTAAACGAAAAAAACTGAGTCGAAATAAATAATCAGAACTGAACAAACAGAAACAATAGAACCTGATAAATTGATCACTGGTCTTTGGTCTCGTTTTTCTGATCTTCAAATATTGATTCTCGGTAACTGGTCAGATATGTCGGCCGACAAAACCATAATCGGAGGTTGAAGGCTGAAGGCTGACGTGCGCCGGAACTCTAGGCATGGCTGCGGTTTGTGACGGTGGCGGCTCCTGCTGTTCGACAGAACCACAAACACAATCGTCGGTGGCTGAAAAACGAAACCCTAACCGGCGATCAACTCTCTTGACAGCGGCAGTGGAACCCTAGCGGTGGCGGCGACGGAAGAGACTAGTGGTGATTGGCGGTTCTTGTGTGATCCCGATCAAAATTATACGGTGACTGCGGAAACTAAACTTCGATCCGCGAACAGGTGGAAGACTTTAACAATTAAGAGCCTAAGCTCTGATACCACTTGTTAGGATTAAATACACACAAACACGAACGAAAGCAATAAACGACACATGGATTTAACGTGGTTCGGTCTAAACTAACCTACTTCCACGGGCTATAACTAGATAATATTATTTATGAGGTGATAAGAATTACATATACATAGGGGGTCCTTTTTATAATAAACCGAACCGAACCGAACCGATACATCTCGTTAAAATTCATGTGGAGTTACATATGAGACTCTTTCTCCTTTTGGTAGGTGTTATTCTTTGATTTCATCTCGTTAACATTTATGGCTTGCATATTTAACATCTGGGTAGTGTTTGGTATGCATGAATGGAGGGTGGAATGGAATGCGTCATTACGTTGGAATGAAACAAAACATGTTTGGTATCACATAGTAATGGAATGGACCATTACATAAGGAATATGATTCTTCCATTTCTAATGATTTTCATTCCTTAGGGGATGGGTGTTTTTTTTTCATTCCTTCAAGGAATGAAATTATTTTGTTTAATTAATAACCGACCCATGACCCGACCCAAGGACCGACCCATGACCCGTCTTGTGACCCGACCCATGACTCGAACCAAGACCCGTCCCGTGACCCGACCCATGACCGACCCATGACCCGACCCATGACTCGACCCATGACTCGACCCATGACCTGACCTAAGACCCGACCCATGCCTGGAACCATGACCCGAACCATGCCCCGAACCATGCCTTGAACCATCACCCGTGCTGTGACCCGACCCATAGTATAAATTTATTAATTACAAATATTTTATTTTTCATAAAATATTTTCCTTGCTACCAAACAACATGAAGTAATGATTTATTTCATTCCCATAGGGTAACCAAACATGACAAGGGAATGTTAATGGTCCATTTCTTTCCCTTGTCCATTCCATTCACTCGTCTATTCCATTCCTTTGTTCATTCCATTACCTCATACCAAACAGACACCTGGTTTGCAAAATATGAACCAGTCTCTATTCCACAAACTATATTGCTACCACTTGGTTTCGAAGTTACATCGGTAGTGGAAAGAAAACTTAAGACCTTTTTTTGTTGACCAGTGCATTGAAAACACAGTAGAACACACACAGACAAAATGCAATAAAGGGGAAAAAAAGCAAAAGAGAAAAATATATTAATATCCAAGTATAAGATGCAGGTGAGGAACTTAAACATATTGAATGCATGATTTGGAAGATGATTAACAAATTCCCCTCTATTGATGTTAAGAGATAGACGGATCCATTTCAACTTGGAACAATTAACCCAAATTAACCGAAACCGACTTATAACTGACGGTTAACCGACCCTGTCATAACCGACCAATCGGTTCTGGTTATGGTTATGGTTATGGTTATGGTTATGGTTATGGTTATGGTTATGGTTATAGTTATGGAAGAGGCCATAACCGACCAAGCGGTTATGGTTATGGAAAAGGCCAAAACCGACCCATTACCGACTTTGCACACCCCTATTTCCAGGAGAGACTTTCTTATTCGAATTCTCGGTCTTCAAAACCCAACGGTGTTTTGTAACTGTATCCGGAACACGCCCCGTGCTCCAACTGTCACCACATCCTTGACGTACTTTAAACCTCCGAATACACTTAGCTGACATCCTCGTGGCTCAAGGCTTCATGTTTGTAAAATGAACCCTCTTAGCCCTACCCGATTCAACGAGTCTGACTTTACCAATCGTCTTTACCAGGATGGTCACTCCCTCATACGACACCGGGATCATGTATAACGATCCTTGTTTCAAACCCTGAGCAATAACCAAGTTCCCATCGATCACCTTCCACTTTACACTACCAAACTTAACGTCTAGTCCCTGTTCATCCAATTGCCTGACTGAAATCAACTTTGTCTCCAGTCTTGGAATCAACCTGACATTCCGCAAGCTCCATGTAGTTCCCAAAGATGTTTTTAGATCAATGTCACCAATACCCGTTACTTCAAGGATTTCCCCGTTACTTAGTCGTACCTTCCCAAAACCACCTATCTTTAGATTCTTCATTTCTTCATTGCAGTGGGTAGCATGAAATGAAGCACTAGAATCTATGACCCAAGCATTAACAACAGACTCTACGCAGCAAACCAACGCGTCATCAGATTCTTCATCTGCCTGGACACTATTAACTTCCTTTTTACCATCCAGTTTCTTAGGACCCGGACACTCACTCTTGACGTGCCCAATTTCATTGCAGCTCCGGCACTTTACATTTTTCTGAGTTCCAGACGAACTCCTTCCCCGACTCCCACTGTTTCTACTATTTCCTCTTCCCCTGCCCAAGTGCAACATCTCAGAAGAAGATCCTCCACTAGTACTATTCCGACGAGTATCTTCACTCGGTACAATATTCCGGATCCCTTCAAACGTCATGCCACCGACCCCTACACAACTTGTGACAGCGGTCACTGTTCGAGACCAGCTATCAGGCAGTGAAGATAGTAATGCCACAACTTGAGTTTCATCATTGAACTTGATTCCTACATATGGCAATCCGAACATAATCGAGTTCAGATCATTTATGTGCGCAGTAAATGAGCTTCCCTCTTTCAACCCAGTAGTGAACAGTTCCTTTTATCAAGAACACCTTATTAGCCGCAGAAGGCTTCTCGTACATGTTTGACAGAGCCAACATCATACCACGAGCCGTGGTTTCCTTCATGATGTTAAAAGCAACGCTCCTCGTCAACGACAAAACTATGGCCCCCTAGTTTTCTTGTCCTTTGAATTCCACACAACTTCTTCAGCTTCCAGTACCTCATCCAAGTCTTTCTGACCCAGTAATGCTTCTATTTGCATTTTCCACCGGTCAGTACCATTGAATTTCTCAATCCTAATCTTCCCATTTTCGTAAGCCATCGTCTCAAACCTTAATCTGTTTACTAATCGAGTCAAGACTGAAAGTAGTATTTAAACACAACAATGGTGCGGGCCTGAACTTGTTGGCTGTTCTATTGCACACTACCCTTTTCCTCAGTCTCAAAAAACCGTAAACAAACAAGTTTAACAACACACCCGAAACTTTGGTAACAATATCAAACCGAACAGATATAAAAAAAGCTGAAATTATAAACTTGATTTTGCGAATTCAGGGGTTTAAACCCAAACCCTTATCACACAGCAACACTTAACAAAAAGACCAAGTTCCGACGGTAGCCTCCCTTCCTTCCGCCGGCCGACTGGTGGCAGACGGTGGCTCAGACCTGGCAGCGGCTTCCCTTTTCCGGCAGCAATTCCCGGTAGCAACCCAACCCTAAACCCGACAGCCCTTGCAGCTCTAAACAGAAATCTCAGCGGCTGATCCCAGAACCAATCGCAAATGTGACGGCTTCCTCCGATCGTTTTCTGAGCGAGAACCGTGTGTTTCAACGAGCCGATACTAGTTGTTAGGTTTCATAGTCGGTATCGAACGCAGCGGAACAAACACACACACGCACAAACGATAAACTAGAAAGAGTAAACGACACAAGAAATAACGTGGTTCGGTTTCGTTGTGAAACCTACGCCCACGACTGTAACTAGGGTTTATTCTTTATTAGGTGCTACAAAGAATTACAATTACATAGCTGAGTATATTTAATAACAAGATTAGGGCTAACTAAACAAACTAGGGCCGGCTGCCCCTTTCCTTGTGTTCCAGCCGTAACAGCCTAACAGACCCAAAGGCCCAACCCAAAAGTTTTCAAAGCCCATCATCTTCATGGTTTTATTCGGCTGCGCGGCAACTCATTTGTTCCCCTCATGTCAATTGGTGGAGCACGTAGGGTTAGACATGTCGAGTTCAGGGTTCGTAGGGGTGGTTTTGGGTAAGAGGTGTTGAATACAATCATGGAATATGTAATCTCGTGTTTGTAGTTGCATGTTTTCTAGGATATTCTACCACTAGAGAAGTGCATATATGTTTGTCTTTGGGCATTGAGTGGTTACAAACTCTTAGGGAACATGTTAGTTAACTAAAAAGAGTTATTTTGTTTAGGAGGACGACAATCGAGTAACGACTATGGGCCGAGTTTATTTTAGACTCAAGTCTCCTTGATTGGTCTTCGCAGCATGAGGGTTTTATGTTTGAGATGAAAAGCTTGGAGGCACGCTTGCCTCAACATCCGTTCCGCCAAAAGCATTTGAAGCCCTTAATTGAAATGCGATGATGTTTTCCACCTACCTTTTGGACTACCAGCACATCGAAATCATGGGCATGCTATTGTTCCCTAAGAGATTACAACTCTCATAAGCGTGATAAAACGATGAGTATGGGAGCTGTTAAAAGTTAGGATGATTCAACCAAGTTTCCCTTTTCTCAAGCTTGCCATTCTTGATGTTACTAGGGAAGAAAAAAGATGAAAGATTGCGTTTTTGCATGGACTCTTGAGCATTAAACAAAACGATTGTGCTCGACAAATTTTCAATTTTGGTCATCGTCGAATTGTTAGACGAACTTCATTACGATACATATTTTCTAGACTCGATTTGAAGTTGTGTTACCATCATATCCCAATGAAGAAAGATGATATTCCCAAGATAACATTCTGTACTCACCAAGGCATAACGAGTTTTTGGTCATGCCCTTTGGTTTTATTGACGCCCCCACTACTTGAATAATGGTTTCCAACCTTTCTTATGGAAATTTGTATTGGCCTTTTTACTAGAATCTTGGAGGAGCACCATAGACCACTCTAATCGCAACATTATGTCAACATCATTTTTATGCAAAAAAAGCAAGGTTCATCTGCACAAGAACGGGGTAGCAGTCGACCCTATAATGTTTTTAGCAATGCTTGAATGACGGGTATAGAGAATTTGCAAGAGCTACGAATACTTTTTGAGAATTATTGAAAGTTTGTACAAGGCTATAGTAAGATTGCGTATGTATTAACCGAGTAATTGAAGGACGTCTTTAATTGCGATAACTCAAGTACGTGTACTTGAACTTTTAGTAGAGGCCAATGCTTGGGTTAGGGAATGACAAGGTTAGAAGTTTCTTCTGTTGTGTACAAGTGGAAAAGATGACTGAACCTCAAGCAAACGTGGTGTATGTACCAGTTCTAGAGGTGGGTTCTATGAACTATCAGTGTTGTGTCTTATCGTCTACGAACTATCTGGTGTGGGCGATAAGGTTTAGGACGATCATGGATGCAAACAAGTTTTGGGGGGCTGTTGTGGATCCAAAGAAGCTGAAGATGGCAATTGCTTTCTTGTTTCAAGCAATGCCCGAAGATCTCGTGTTGCAATTGGTTACACCGAGGCCAAGCACGTATGGGATGGGTTGAAGACAAGATTTCTAGGGTGGATTGGGTAAGAACGACACATCTTCAAACTATAAGGAGGGAATTTGAAAGCCTACAAATAGAACGAAGGTGATTCTATTGATACATTTGCTAAAAGCTAAGTGGTTTGGTGTTAAAGGGGAAGTGTCTTAGAACCACTGTCTAAGAGGGACAATCGGTGAGAAAACTGTTGGATTCGATGCCTAGATCGTTCCTTCAAATCGTAGCATCAATTGAGCAGTGTTTCGAGATAGTATGAAATTCGATGAAGCTTTGGTGTTAAAGGGGAAGAGTCTCAGAACCACTGTCCAAGAGGGACAACTGGTGAGTAAACTGATGGATAAACCTATCTAAGCAATCCGATAAACTTAACCCATTAAATAAAATACCAATAATTATCTAGACCTAACAACTCAATAATTAAAGCAAAACCAAACTTTATCTTCAACCCATAATAATCCGATTAGGATTAACCCTTCAATCTCCCCCTTAATCCTAATCTGTTCCATCACGATCTCCTTATCTTTAAACAACAGCAGAAGGTTCAATCGAGATCGGGTTTCTCGACAGCTTCTTAGACGAGAAGGAACAACAGCGGGTGGTGTGTTTTTGGCAGGTAACAAACCAACGAATTGGGTGCAGTAGAAACGATATAAGCAGGGGCTGAAGATGATCGTTTTGCAAACCAAGAAGACAGAAAGCAGGGGCTCGTTATAGCAGGGCAGCTCGATCATGGAAGTTCTAATGTGTAATCCGATAAGGTTAGAAGTTTCTTCTGCTGTGTACAAGTGGGAAAGATGACTGAACCTCAAGCAAACGTGGTGTCTGTACCAGTTCGAGAGGTGGGTTCTATGAACTATCAGTGTCTTGTCTTATCGTCTACGAACTATCTGGTATTATCCTATGTATTACAATAAAATGAAGGAGGTTTTTCAATGCGAGATCTAAAAACATATCTTTCCGTGGTACCGGTACTAAGTACTCTATGGTTCGGTGCTTTGGTAGGTTTATTGATAGAGATTAATCGTTTTTTCCCGGATGCATTGACGTTCCCCTTTTTTTAATTCTAGTTATTGACGCGGGAAGGAATAAAGAAGATACCAGTTATTGTTCCAAAGACTCTACCCCTTTTAGTAATATCAAAAAGCTCGGGAACAAATATGTACGGAATAGAAAGATTCCAACCCCCCAAGTAAAGAACTGTTACAAATAATGAAGAAACTAGTAGATTTAAATATGAAGCAACGTAAAATAAACCAAATTTGATACCGGAATATTCGGTTTGATAACCTGCTACTAATTCTTCTTCTGCTTCTGGTAAATCAAAAGGTAATCGTTCACACTCGGCTAGGGAAGAAATTAGAAAAACTAGAAACCCTATAGGTTGACCCCACAAATTCCATCCCCAAAAACCATATTTTGATTGCGCTTCAACTATATCAACTGTACTTGAACTGTTAGATAATCATAGTAGATGATTACATCACTGTTCTCATCCCAATTGCAGAACCGTACATGAGATTTTCATCTCATACGACTCCTCAAAGGTCACAAATAAATCTAAGGACCCGTCCATTATTATTTTTCTTGATATGTTTGTAGGATAGATATAAAATTAAATCCATTGTAAGGTCCCCATTAGACACTGGAATTCTGTCTGCTATATATATATATAATATAATAAAGTGCTTCTGAATTCATCTTATCTTTTCATAATTTAAATTCTTCTTTGTTGAGTAATAACTTAATCCTTGAATAAAATGTTTCTTGTAACAATATCAATAGATATTTCAACCTAACATCAATAGATATTTCAACCTAACATAGATATTTCAACCGAACGTTTTCAATTACGAAATCCAATTAGACGTTGCATTAGTTCGCGAATCATGACAAGAATTCTATCTCTATATAGAGATATAGAGAAAGAAAAAATCTATTTTTTCTAGTGCAATTCCATTCAGTCTTTTTTTTTTTCGTTCCTATTCTCCTTTCTCAAAAAAAGGGACCTTAAACAAAGTTTTGATTAGGGGGCGAGAATTGTGTTTTAATTTATATTAATTTTCAAAATAGATTTCTTTTCTATAGTCCATATTGATGATTTGAAAATATATAGACTCAAATTACTCTTTCGAGAGATTAGGCCAATAACTATATCTACATCAATCCATATCCATGAAAATGGAATTTTTAAAATTGAATAATTAAGAACTATTATAAAAAAGTATAAAAAAGTAGAGTTACTTCTTTTTTCCTGACCGAGTCAATAAAGTTATGCAAGATTTTGATTTATTTATCTCTTATTTTATATATAATGGATTTACCTGGACTAATACATGATTTTCTTTTAGTCTTTCTAGGATTGGGTCTTATATTAGGGGTCTGGGAGTAGTATTACTTGCCAATCATAAAAAAAAAGAATATTGAATATTTAATCGTGATAAAAAATATGAAAATTCTATATCGTTAGATTAATCGTTATGTTTTATAATATTTAACAGTTATTTGAAATTACCAATAATTATGTAGACCTAATTAAAGCAAAACCAAACTTTATCTTCAACCCATAATAATCCGATTTGGATTAACCCTTCAATCTCCCCCTTAATCCTAATCTGTTCCATCACGATCTTTTTATCTTTAAACAACAGTAGAAGGTTCAATCGAGATCGGGTTTCTCGACAGCTTCTTAGCCGAGAAGGAACAACAGAGGGTGGTGTGTTTTTGGCAGGTAACAAACCAACGAATTGGGTGCAGTAGAAACGATATAAGCAGGGGCTGAAGATGATCGTTTTGCAAACCAAGAAGACAAAATAGCAGGGGCTCGTTATAGCAGGGCAACTCGATCATGGAAGTTCTTATGTGTAATCCGATAAGGTTAGAAGTTTCTTCTGTTGTTTACAAGTGGGAAAGATGACTGAACCTCAAGCAAACGTGGTGTCTGTACCAGTTCGAGAGGTGGGTTCTATGAACTATCAGTGTCCTGTCTTATCGTCTACGAACTATCTGGTGTGGGCGATAAGGTTTAGGACGATCATGGATGCAAACAGGTTTTGGGAGGCTGTTGAACCCACAACTAGGGCTGTTGTGGATCCAATGAAGCTGAAGACGGCAATTGCTTTCTTGTTTCAAGCAATGCCCGAAGATCTCGTGTTGCAATTGGTTACACCGAGGACAAGCACGTATGGGATGCGTTGAAGACGATTTCTGTGGTGGATTGGGTAAGAACGACACGTCTTCAAACTATAAGGAGGGAATTTGAAAGCCTACAAATTGAACGAAGGTGATTCTATTGATACATTTGCTAAAAGCTAAGTGGTTTGGTGTTAAAGGGGAAGAGTCTCAGAACCACTGTCCAAGAGGGACAATCGGTGAGAAAACTGTTGGATTCGATGCCTAGATCGTTCCTTCAAATCGTAGCATCAATTGAGCAGTGTTTCGAGATAGTATGAAATTCGATGAAGCTTTGGTGTTAAAGGGGAAGAGTCTCAGAACCACTGTCCAAGAGGGACAACTGGTGAGTAAACTGTTGGATTTGATGCCTAGATCGTTCCTTCAAATCGTAGCATCAATTGAGCATTGTTTTGAGATAGTATCAAATTCGATGAAGTTATTGGGAGATTGAAGGCCTACGAAGAGTGTGCCAAGGAACTTGATCAAGTTGGAGATCCACATGGGAAAGAAAAGGGAAACAACTCGTTTTGGGAGCACCGTGGACGAGGTGGTCAATGGAATTCGAACCGTGAAGACCATGGACGGGACCATGGTGAAGGTCGCGAGGCTGGTCATGGGAGGGATGGTCGATTCCACCAAAACTGAAATCAAAGGGGAGTTCACGTGGGGGCCATAATCGCAATCCAAGATCAGGATCAATAGTTCTTTTTTCTTCCTAGCCAAGAAAAGAACAATTTAGTAGGCGGTTAGTCCTTTGGTTGAAGTAATCCGACATGCATGGCAGGAAACAAAAACAACAGGCGGTAGGATTTTCGTTCATCGGTTGAGTAAAACATAACAGAGGGGCTACTTTTTCGGTTGGAGGTAGCAGGTGGCTTAAACGACCCAAGAAGAAGTAGAAGTCCGGAGTGGTAGGTTTGATTCGAGGGGATGAAGCTGTATGGAATTATACTAGAGAATGTGGTGAAGTATGTAGATGCTTGGGCTCGACAATGTTAGTGAATCTTGAAACCTCTTTCTTTATGATCTTGGAATTATAATTATCTAAACATTTTTAAGCAACACTATGGATCACTCATTTGTGGCTTATAAAGCCATGGGGTTCAAGGAAAAAATCTTTTTGCAATGTTCAAGACGAAAAAACATGCTTACAAGCCAACCCTTGCAGAGGACTCAATGTAAGTGTGGAAATGGCCTCTTTACACACTCCTATAGCACTAGTAGATGGTTTACAAGAGGACTTCTAACGACACTTTATGTCTTGTTGATTAATCAAAATAGTATCACGAGTTGATATCGTTTAATCATGGGAGAGATACATCATACGATGACATTAACCTATTGGTAGCTTGGTTTTAAAAAGTGTGAGGTCCTCCGAGGCGTTTAGGTCGCCTACCCGAGTCGTTGCTCTGTACAACCAAATAAGCTTCTCTCATCTCTTTTACATTTCACTTTTTTTATCAAGTAAATCATTCATAATTTCTTCATAGGTTGTTTTTACATATCAGCCTCCTACCAATTTTGACCCAAATGTGCATGAGGCGTCACCTCAAGGCCATATGGCGTTTCCGGATCATGCTTTTTAAAACCAAGATTCGTAGTTGTTTGATAAAACCTAATTATTGTTTGAATGAAAACAGTGATCAATGGATATACCTATGAGAGTTAAGCTTCTCTCCGTAATATGATCTTTAGCAATCTCAATCAAACTGAAGCATTGAGCATGGTATTTTACTTTCTGAATCCCTATAGATAGACTTCTCTAATTGTAAGCGTTCTTTATTGAAGAATTCACCCTAGTCTACTAAGAGAGCAAACTTGTTATTACTTTTCTCTACTAATTATAGAGCTCATGAGTGCCTCTTTGCCGTTAAAAAAAACTAGTCTTCTAAGAGAGAGAACTTGTTATTACTTTTAAACAAAATCCTTTGGCTGATTCCCCTTTCTTGCCGGCTATTGTATAGCCTCAATTCTCATAGTTCACTCGAATGGTCCTACCTTCTTTGCTGCTGTTGGTCTAGGAACTACACCAATGCTCTAATACTAATTTGATATAATCCAAAAGATTAATTCGACGTTAGTTAACAATATTCTATTAACAAAACCAACATACTTTCAAGTAGTTCTCTAATCTAATCTTTAGTAATTTCTCAATAAAAATTTACTTCTGCTCCCACTTTTTAAAATTTCCTAGCTACAAACATTCATTATTGAGAAATTCTTATTGGCCTAAAACTGTCATGCACGTAACCTGGTGGTCTAGTGGTATGATGCTTGCCCCTCACAAAAGTGGTGTAGGTTCAAATCCTTGCAAGTGTAAGGTTAGGTGGTATTTAGGTGTAACAAATTACTGTTAAAAAAACATGATTAGCTTGGGTTAGGTAGTTTGTTATCCAAAATAAGAAATAGCAAGTGGATTTCGACTCATGTTCGATAAGGTAACATTTGCTAGAAAATGAGTGGTTAGCATTTCAAACTATTGTATTTGACTTCTTGTTTTTAAACAATCAACTATGGGCAACAATGACAGAAAAAACATTCAAGTTGTTTTGACTATAGCAATGTTCATTCTTTTGTACGTCCACAAGTATGTTGTGTGTTTAGAAGAAAAAAAATTCATTGAAATGCTAATCAATCATTAGAAAATTAAGCCTGTAGGATTTTTTGTCTTTAAGGCTCAGCTGCAAATTTTGGAAAGTACAAGTGTAATGGTTATGCTTAGAAGGAGTGCTGCTAATTCAAAACATAAACTGATTTCTTGTTCATATTTACTAATCTATTTTATACAGGAGGATGCTGATCTGATTGACAGAACCGATGAGCAACAATTTTTGGCAAGTGCTGATTTTCTTCCAAGTCAGAGAATGCCCATACTGATATCTAATATGCAAGCTGCTGCAACTGAAGTTCTCAGAGGGTAAGTAATATGCATTTTGCTTACTTATATCTAACTCTTAATAAATTTTAGGGTAGGCAGGCTGACCACGGGAAGTGGCTGTTATATTTTTATATACAAGGTGATATAAAGGAAAGTTTATATGGTCAAGTTACGGGTCGAATGAGCTCAAGTCCAAACAAGTAGTTTCTATGTGCTGGTCAAAAAAGGATTGGGTTGGCTTGAGCCAGAGCCATCAACATTTTTTCATTCAATTTTTTTGTGAATAATCAATATATCAAATATGATTATAAAAGTTATCTTACTAAAGAAATAATAATTAAAATAGAACGATTTTGAAATTTGAATACACTTCAAATGACTTTTGACTCGTCTAATCCCAGTTTTCTGTTCAATCCAATCGACCGGTTTCACCTTTAGCTATTTGTTTAATATACTATGCCTGTTTGATCCGTTATCAAACAAATATAACCTGAACTGACCCATTCTCATATAAGTAGGTTGAAACTGCCACATTTACCTGTACCCAACAAATAGTAATGATGCAAGGCAATCCTAAAGTTTTAGATGTTGTATGTCTTTGATGGTTAGGAACAAAACACATTCCTAAAGGGTTTAATAGCTACTTTTAAGATACCATTAAGTGATTAAAAATGACAAACAAATGTTAAGTGGTTATTAGCACTTAAGAGAAGCAAAGAACCATAACTTAAACAGCAAAACTGCTGTTTGACTTTCTGTTGACCCGTCAGTTTTGACCAGAGTTGACCAGAAAGGTCAACAGCATAATTCGATGATGATGATGAAAACGGTGGTGGTGGCAAACCATAACAAGCGGCGGCGGCGGCGGCGGCGGCTGGGCGACGGAAGAACGACAACAAGCAATCTGCTGCTGTGGTTACTTGCGCTGAAGTAAATCAGCAAAAGCTGATCTGAGTTGCTGTAGTAACTTGCGCAATACCAGAAAACACACACACAATAGCAGTAAACAGAAAATAAAGATGAACACAAGAATTTAACGTGGTTCGGTCGGTATGACCTACGTCCACGAGCTGCAACTAGTCTATGATTTTATTTATGAGGTGATGGAAAATTACAATTACAAGGTTTGATTATATAGGCAAGGAATTAGGGTTAAACCCTTGCAAACATTCCTAATTTACTAAATCTTGGAGACTAAGAAATCCAGCTAGAACCTATCTTTGGTAAATGCCAAATTCGAGACCCCTGCTAAGGACGGCTGCCCATTCGAGACCCCTGCTAAGCAAAATCAGCACTAGTAACTCCAGTGATCTTTGTAATCAAGTCCTCCAAGCCCAAACTAAGACTTCATGTCAAATCCTGCTAGTTGCAGCGACCCTTCTCATCAGGAAAGGCCCGTTGAAGCTCCACCGAGCTTCAACCCAATACCAGTCATACCAGACCCAGCTGTGGTTATCTCCACCACCGACCCATCTTCTGTCTCAACCGACTTGCACGCTCCACCGGCTCTAGAGATACACTGAAGACCATTATCACTCTCCAAACTTAGCAAACAATCCCCAGGAGAGACTTTCTCATTCGGAACCTTAGTTTTCAAAACCTAATGGACTCTCGGAACTGTACCCGGAACACGTCCCGTGCTCCCACTGTTCCTAAACCCCCTGACTGGTTTCAACCTCTGACCACATTCAACTGACATCCCAATAGCTCCAGGCTTCACGTTTGCAAAGTGAACCCTCTTAGCACGAGATTCAGCGAACCAGACTTTATCACTCTGAACTGGGACAATCACACATCCCTCAGTAGGTACCTCAACCATGTACAACGATCTCCGTTTCTTTCCCCGAGCAATCACGAGATTTCCATCAATCACCTTCCACTTGCCACCACCAAACTTGACATTCATTCCTAAGTTCATCCGGATGACCTACAGAAATAAGTTTCCACTTCAAGCATGGAATTACTCTGACATTCTGTAAGTTCCATGTAGTTGCCAATGGAGTCTTCATATTAACATCTCCCATGCTCGTAACCTTAAGAATCTTACCGTTGCCTAACCGCACCTTTCCAAAGTCACCCTTTTTCAAATTCACCATTGTTTCCCCGCTGTGCATAGCGTGAAACGAAGCTCCTGAATCCATGACCCAAGAGTCCACACTACTTTCCACACTACAGACCGGTGCATCATCATAACAGACGATCTCAGCAGTGTTCACTTCAGCAGACTTTTCCTTTTTGGCCTTTGGTCACCGACACTTAAAATGTCCACTTCTTTACAGCCAAATACCATGTTTTAATCAATGATTAAAATTAGAGATAATTTACCATCCAAATACCACGTTTTAATCTCCTAATCGCAAGGCTTCCATTCCATCCCTATCGCAAGGCTTCAAGCTGACAGGCTTCAAGCAATTCATCACCACCTCTGATTGTACATACGTGTCACCCAACTCCATCTCTATAACCAGACAGTTTGCAAGCCATCTCTATCGCAAGGTTTATGTTTTACTATGCTTACTTGACCCCATACGTAAACATCAACTTTGAAAGCCATCTTTATCGTATTTCACGTATGCATGGTGCATGCCAAACGGGTCTATACATGTAAACGGGTCTATACATGTAAACGGGTCTATACATGTAAACGGGTCTAAACCCATGAAACCTTACCCGTAAACCCGTGTACCGTTATCCCTAGAATATGGTTCACGGTTATGAGATTTTTCCTTAAACGGGTCCGGCCAGGTGATTGGGCCTAAACTGACCTACGTCCCCGTTTCATGAAGTTAAAATGTGGCTCGCGAGGAGAGTGCATGAACAAGCAAACCTGTTGTACGGCGTAAGCAATATCTGGTCTGGTGAAAGTAAGATACTGTAATGCGCCGGCCAGGCTCCGATAAAGTCTACCATCAGTAAAAGGTTCACCGGCTGTGGCACTGAGTTTGGAATTGGTATCAGTCGGTGTCGCGCAAGGTTTTCAATCATGCATTTTAGCCCCGGATAAGATATCAGATGCATAAGATGCCTGTGAAAGGAAGAGGACACCAGTCTGTTTAGTAACCTGACTGCCCAAAAAATGATGAAGTGGCCCTAAATCAGACATAGCAAACTCCTTAGATAGCATAGAAATAATAGAATGAAGGAGTTTCGTGGAAGATGCAGTCAAAATAATGTCGTCCACATATAGAAGTAGATATGCCAAGTCATTGCCCTTCTTGTAGACGAAGAGGGAGGTGTCACCTTTGGTGGACTTAAATCCATACTTCTGAATGTAATTAGCAATCCTGTAATACCATGCGTGAGGAGCCTGTTTCAACCCGTACAATGATTTTTTAAGTTTGCACACATGGGTCAGGTTGGTTTTATCAACAAAACCTGGGGGTTGAAACATGAAAACAGTCTCATTGAGATCTCCGTGTAGGAATGCGTTCTGGACATCCAATTAATGGATGGGCCAAGAACGAGATGTGGCAAGACTGAGAACAGTACGAATGGTGGTTGGTTTGACCATCGGGCTAAATGTCTCTTCACAGTCAATACAGACCTGTTGTGATTTCCCGTTAACTACCAAACGGGCTTCGTATCTCTATAAAGTACCGTCGGCATGGAACTTGTAGTGAAAAAGACACATACACCTGATAATTTTTGTATCCGAGGGTCTTGGAACTAGTTCCAAGGTGTTATTTGCTATCAAAGCCCGATATTCATCGGTCATGGCCGAGTGCCAGTTAGGGCCGGTGAGGGCGGATTGTGTGACTTTGGTAAGGGTGATAGGGGTGGGCTGGTCTGTGTATGAAGGTTGAATAGGGGGGGGGGGGGTAGGGATCATGTTTTGTACCGAGTGATCATCGAGTGGGCTAAATTGGGTTGGGTAGGAAGATTAGGAAGCTGTTGGGTTGGGATGGTAGGTGGCAGAGGCTGTTGGGCTGGGACAGTGGGTGGCAGAAGCTGGGGTGGGGGAGGGTGGTGGAGGCCTGTTTCGGCGCTGGTAGGTGATGTTAATAGGTATTTTAGGAGGCGGGGAGGGTTGTTAGACGGAGTAGAGGCAACAGAGTCAGGTGGGGAAGTGGGGTTTGGCACAGGTGGTTTGGAAGTGGTTTTTGGGAAGGTGGGGGGAGAGGTTGGATCGAGTAGAACAGGAGATGGTGTGTCTGGTTCAAGGATTTTGTAGGCGTTGAGTTGGTAGAGTAGGGAAAGTGGGACTCATCAAAAGTGACGTGACAAGAGATGAATTGTTTTCCTGTTGAGAGTTCTAAAGAAAGATAGCCACGGTAGTTGGCCAGGTATTCAAGGAAGATGCATAAGGATGATCTCGGGGCAAGTTTGTGAGGGCGAGTGCCATTGTGACCGAATGTGCGGAGGTGGGAATAAGTGGGGTGTTTGTGACAGAGGAGGGAGGTGGGGGTGCGGAATTGGTGAAGTTTGGTAGGAAGAATGTTGCGGAGGTACACCGAGGTGTGGAGGGCTTCAACCCAATAGGAGGGTGGAAGAGAAGCCCGTGTGAGAAGCTTGGTTTTAAATTGCGCTCCGATGCGTTTGGTCAACCGGTATGGACTGACCTGCTTTATGAATAATCCAGAGACGTATTTCTTCTGTGAGAGAAGCAAGTCATTACCTTTGGAAACCACCTCAATACCCAGAAAATATGAAAGCCGACCCATGTCTTGGATTGCAAAGGCAGTGCTAAGCCGTCTAATGATATGATCAATGAGCCGGGGATTGTTGCCGGTTAGGATGATGTCATCTACATAAACGAGCATGTATAGTAATATACCATTGTGTGAGTAGGTAATCCGTGATGGATCTGTTTTGGAGCCTTGAAAATCAAGCTGTAACAAAACTCCCAAAAGACAATTGAACCAAGCCCGTGGAGCTTGTTTGAGGCCATATAAGGCTTGGTGAAGTAGACACAGATGATTGGGCTTTTGTGGATCAATAAAGCCTTGTGGTAGTTGTAAATAAACAGTTTCTTGGAGGTCACCGTGTAAGAATGCATTTTGTACATCCAGCTGGCGAAGAGGCCATTGTCGTGTAACAGCAAGTGACAGAACCACACGGACAATAGTGGATTTTACCACCGGACTAAACGTCTCATGATAATCAATTCCGAGCTGTTGTTATACAGTGAATTAAGTAAAACAGTCGTGTCATACATACTACCTTGGTTTAAAAAAGCGCCATGAGGCGCTGCTTAAGGCGTGAGGCGCTGAACAAAACTCCTCAAATGGGTGAGGCGCCCCATATACATGAAGCGCCCTGAGGCGCCGCCTCAGGCTTGAGGGGCGAGGCGAGGTGAGGCGCGCTTCATGTATTTTTGCCTTTTTTTCACTGTTTTTTATGTATTTTTGCCTTTTTTTCACTGTTTTTTGTGCAAGTTTTGTGAAAATCACATGTATCTTTACTTAAATCAGTTTTTAAGTTGTTTTTCTTGCAAGTTTTGTGAAAATTACTCAAAAGGAGGAGTTTTTAAGACTGTTACTAAATTTTTTATTACTTTTTTAGCTTAGCGCCTCGCATACGTGAAGCCCTCGCCTCACGCTTGAGGCGTGGCGCCTCGGATTTTGGGACCGAAACGCTTCGCCTCGCCTAGCGCTTTTTTAAACCAAGGTTGTTCGAAACCTTTCGCCACCAAACGAGCTTTGTAACGTTTTATATTTCCATTTTCATCTTGTTTCAACCTGTATACCCACTTAGATACAACAACATTAGCATTAGGAACATGTGGTACTAAAGTCCATGTACCATTTCTCAGCAAGGCTGTGAATTCCTCTGTCATGGCAACACACCATTGAGGACTTTTGTTAGCAATAGCAAAGGTGGAGGGTTCGGTTGAGGAAAAGTCAGTGTGGGTGTGGAAGGTAGAAGCATTGTATGGAGTGTTTGGCTTAGGGTTTTGTCGCAGGTTTGAAGGTCGTGTTCGGGTGGGTGGATTGGTGGTGGGTTGGCTAGTGGCTGTGGTATGGGTTGGTGGATTGGTGGTGGTTTGGCGACGGCTATAGGTGTATTGTAGGGGTGAGGTTGGATGGGTATTAGAGGTAGGAGCAGTGGTGGTGGTAGCATCGGTATTAGGAGTTGAAGAAGAGGGTGAGCGGGCTGTTTGCGTAGGGCTTGATGTATTCTGGTTAGGGGCTGTTATGGTTTGGGTAGGTGCTGTTGGGTTTTGGTTTAGTAGTGGGTTATTTTGATTTTCGGTTGTGGCTGAATTTTGTGGGCTAGGTGATTGATCGTTTGGATTAGGGGATGGGTAGGATGGGAAATAAGGGTCAGGAGACGGTATAGTGGGTGGTGAGGATGATTGGAGAAGAGGAAAATGTGCCTCATTAAACCGTATGTGTCGGGCAACATAAATACGATCGGTAGTAGGATCAAGGCATTGATACCCGTGATGAGAGGGCTAGACCCTAAAAAGATACATGGTAGTGATCGGAAATCCATTTTGTGTGGGTTGTATGGACGAAGATGAGGGAAGCATTGACATCCAAAAACATGTAAAAAGGATAAATCAGGTTTACGGTTAAGAAGATGCTCAAAGGGAGAGATATTTGATGAAGTACGAGAAGGCATGCAGTGGATCAAGTATGTGGTAGTCTCAAAAGCAAAGTTCCAGAACTGCTTGGGAACACCAGATTGTGCCAAGAGGGTGAGACCGGTTTCCACCAAATGGCGGTGTCGTCTCTCAACAAAGCCATTTTGTTCATTTGTATGAGGGCAGGAGAGACGATGTATATTGCCAAGAGTTGTGAAAAATGAGGATAGGTCTCTCAAGATTTCGTTTGATTTGTGGAACATGGAGAATTTTGTTAATAGAAAGGGTTTTAGTTGGTGAATGAAATGTGGTAAAGGCAATATGAAGAATAGGTAAACCTTTGCCATTGCCAACAATAAGTGAATCCTTACCATAATACGGTTTAAAGGTGTCAAAGCTGCTGACATCCGGTGCCACGTGACTGTTTGCACCTGTGTTCGACAGCCATGATGATGATATGCTTGCGAGCGATAATCAACAAAGTTTGCTTGTGGGAGCTGTCTTGGTGCACGATTGGGACACTGTGATGGAACGTGTCCAATGCCACACCTGTTGCAAGAACCATAGACTGTATTCTGGTTAGATGCCCAAGCAAATCTAGGATTATTACTTGTAGCAGTGGCTGTGTTTCGGTTGGGTTGACTGTTGTTGTAGGATTGGTTGTTGTGGTAGTTTCCACGACCACGTCGACTAAAAGAACCACGGTCACGGTTTGATGGTCCACGAGTGGTATAAAAAGCCTGATTTTGTTGCTGTATAGGTTGTGCATTGAGTCCCAATTGAGTCATCAGTTTTTGAAGAGTCTGCACCATTTCAGGTGAGAGTTGGCTATTGCTGGAAGGAGAATCACGGCTGCTCGTAGTTGTGAAGGCTTGAGTAGCAGGTCTGTGGGAGCAGTCTTTTTTGTCATGTATTCGTGATCAACAATCAGACTAGAAAGTTCCAAAAGAGCAACAGGAGGATGTCTTGCGATTAAAGTGGACGTCAACGGATTGTATTCTTCCCTAAGACCTGCTCTAATCAACATAATATCTTTGCTCAAGCATCGGAACACTCTTGTGCTCGTGTAAGAAAGGCAACATACGTCTCTTCTGGTTGCATCTCGATCTTGAGCATTTGGGTTTTGAGTGTGTATTCTCGTGAGGATGTATGTGGTGCATAAGCATGTTCCAAGGACAACCATAATTCACGAGAAGTATTACCTTGTACATGTTTGAATGAGGCTTCAGAAATTGTTGAAAGCATCAACATGCGAACGTGAGCATCATTGGAGATCCATGCAGAGTAATCAGGATTTGGTTGTACCACCGGTGGTGTTGCTGTGGTGGTGATAGGTTTAGATGGACAAGTAACAGATCCATCGATGTAGCCAAAAAGACTATTGGTAATGACAAAGGGTTGGATAATTGTTTTCCAATGCCCATAATTGGTAGGGCTCAGGGTAAAGCCAAACTTGTGAGAGTTGTGGTTAGTTTCTCCACTGTGGTGAAGGCTGTGATGGCCATTGTGGACCGATGTAGAAGAACAGAAAGCTGCCGGAAAAAGAAAAAAAGAAGGTGGGTGGCGGCTGAATTAGGGTTAGGTGAATGACTCTGATACCAAATCAGACTTGGTAAAAGAGTTGCATTTGCTATTGTGAATATTACTGTTACAATAAGGACTCTATATGTAGAGTCATATAGATAGAAAGAGCTAATCACGAAAATTACAATAATTGATATTAGCACTAATTTCGTCTAATAATTGAGCTTCTCCTTAAGAATGTTGAATGCTTCTTCTTGTTTCGGTCCCCATTCAAACTTTACTGCTTTCTGAGTTAAAGCAATCAGTGGTGTAGCAATTTTGGAGAAATCTTGAATGAATCTTCGGTAATATCCTGCTAATCCGAGGAAACTTCTAATTTCTGTTGGAGTCTTCGGGGCTTCCTATTTCATAACAACTTTAATTTTACTTGGATCTACGTGTATCCCTTTTTCGTTTACGTGTCCAAGAAATTGTACGTCTTGTTTCCAAAACTCGCATTTGGAAAATTTAGCGTACAACTTTTCTTGTTTCAGGTTTCCAGAATGATCCTGAGGTGATCAACATGTTCTTCTTGGTTTCGGGAATAGATAAGAATATCATCATAGAATACAATGACAACCTTATCCAGGAAAGGTTTATAGATCCGATTCATTAGGTACATAAAATGCTGCGGGGGCATTTGTTAGACCAAATGACATGACCAGGAATTCATAGTGACCGTATCGGGTTCTGAGAGCAGTTTTAGGTACATCTTCCTCTTGTACATTTAACTGATGATATCCTGATCTAAGATCGGTCTTCGAGAAGTATTTGGCTCCCTGTGACTGATCGAACAGATCATCTATTTTGGCCAATGGGTATTTGTTCTTTATAGTTAGCTTAATCGATATACATCCTCATGCTTCCGTTTTTCTTCTTTACGAATGGTACTGGTGCTCCCCAAGGTGAAGTACTTGAATGAATGAACCCTTTGTCTAAGAGTTCTTGGATTTGTTTCATTAATTCCTTTAACTCCGAAGGAGCTAGACGATAAGGGGATCTTGCAACAGGTTTGACTCCAGGGATAAGTTCGATTCGGAATTCGATCTGACGATCTGGTGGAAGACCGGGTAGTTCGTCCGGAAAGACATCCGGGTGATCACATGATGAACTAATTCCCTTATTGGGTCAAACCAACCCTGGTCAGAAGCTATTTGGGTTGAAGCGACCCAGGTCAAAGCCCAATTTAGCCCAATTGTCTGAGTCGGTTTTTTTTCTTGAGTCGGCAATTCTGCCTTGCCCTTGCGCAGAAAGCCAAACAGGAAATAATATTAAATTCCTGATTTGTAGGAATTATATTTGGAGTCAATTTCTTCTAGCATAGGATTAGATTCAGTATAAATAGATAGAGTCTTTTATTGTAATCGTAAGTTTTCAGTTAATAAAATTCCAGAAAAGAGTCGAGGTGAGTTGACCTCAAAACTTCCTGTGTTTTGTGTTTGCGATTGAACCAAGATAGGGGACTACAATTGGTATCAGAGCCAATCCCCTTCTTGTCTATCAGCGCCGATCAAGATCAAGAAGCAGTCCAATGGGCGACGAAGGTAATCCAGCGAACCAGGGAGTGATCGTCACTGCAAGACCAATGGCAGGACCATCACAATCTGTTCCAAAATTGACTGGAATGAATTATACCACCTGGTCAATCGTTGTTGAGGCAATTTTAGATGACCAAGGACTCTGGGAAGTTGTCCAGCCAACTGCAGGTGCTGCAGTTGATGAAAAGAAGAACAAATCAGCCCGTTCATTCTTGTTTCAGGCAGTCTCAGATGAAGTGCTACTGCAGATTGCTCAATACAAATCTGCCAGGCAGATTTGGGATGCCCTAAAGGCTCGGTACATTGGTGCCGAGCGAGTACAACGGGCAAGAGTCCAAACGCTAAAGAGTGAATTCGATAAACTGTCAATGGGTGAAAACGAAACAGTAGATCAGTTCACTGGAAAACTTAGCGGGATGGTTTCGAGGGGAACTACTCTCGGGCATGTATTCGATAATACTACGCTCGTGAAGAAGGTTCTGGACTCCGCTCCAGAAAAATATTTCCAGCTTGTGGCTGCAATTGAGCAGTGCAATGATTTGGAAACAATGACTTTCGATGACGCGGTAGGAAGACTCAAGGCCTACGAAGAGAGACTCCGAAACAAAGAAGCCAAATCCGAGTCGAAGGGAAAGCTTCTGTACACGCAAACAGCCCCTGAATTAAGGGCCAAAACTGGTGAGAGTTCTGGTCGAGGCCAGAATTCAGGTCGTGGGCGTGGTAGATCCAGCAGCCGGGGTCGTGGGAACCGAGGTCGGGGCCGAGGAAAACCACAAGACAGATCAGAGGATAAAGGCAACAGTCGTGGGAGAGATTTATCACAAGTACAATGTTATAGATGTGATAAATTCGGGCATTATGTCACTGATTGCCCGGAAAGAACCCAAAAAAAGGCTGAAGCAAATTTTGCCCAAGCCCAAGAAACAGGGACAGCCTTACTAATGTCAATTGGAGATCAAGAAACAGTGTTTCTAAACGAAGAGAAGGTACATCCAAGCAAGTATGAGTTGGAGCCCAAAGAAGAAAGTATGTGGTACCTTGACAGCGGGGCAAGCAACCACATGACAGGTGACCTTTCTTACTTTTCAGAACTCAACAAACAGGTTGTAGGAAAGGTGAAGTTTGGGGATGGTTCACACGTAAACATCCAAGGAAAAGGCTCCGTTCTCGCTCAACGAAAGAATGGAGAGCAACACTTATTTACCGATGTCTATTACATACCAAGCTTACAAAGTAGTATCATTAGTCTCGGTCAATTAAGTGAATCTGGATGCAAGATTACAATTGAAGACAACCTGATGTGGATATTTGACAAAGAAAGAAAGGTACTGATGAAGGTTGAAAGATCTACAAACAGGTTGTATAAAATCAAATTGAACTTGGGAAATCCGATTTGCCTATCCTCGAAGATTGATGACTTAGCATGGCGGTGGCATGCCAGGTTAGGCCATCTAAGCTTTGAGTCTATGAAAAACTTGACAACCAAGCAAATGGCAGACGGAATTCCCAAGATCAATCACCCTTCCCAACTATGCGAGTCATGCCTCGTTGGAAAGCACTTTAGACACCCGTTCCCAAAAGAATCAACCTTTCGAGCAAAGAAGCCGTTGGAGCTTATTCACGGGGACTTGTGTGGACCAATCTCCCCTTCTACACAAGCCGGGAACAGGTATGTCTTTCTTCTTGTTGATGACTTTAGCAGATACATGTGGAGCTTCATGCTAAAGACCAAAGATGAAGCCTTCCCTACTTTCAAAAGATTCAAGAGCCTGGTGGAGATTGAAAGTGGATTGAAGGTGAAGGCACTACGAACAGATCAAGGGGGTGAATTCACATCAAATGAGTTCAATAACTATTGTGAAGGCGAAGGCATACATCGGCAATTTTCCGCTCCCTACACTCCCCAACAAAATGGGGTAGTGGAAAGGAGGAATAGAACCATAATGGAGACTACACGAAGTATCATGAAGGCCATGAAAGTCCCACAAAACTTATGGGCTGAAGCGGTTCGACATGCTACTTATGTGTTGAATCGCGTTCCGACTAGAGCCTTGGTTGACAAGACCCCTTACGAAGCGTTCAAAGGAAGAAAGCCTAACATTGACCACTTGAAGGTCTTTGGTTGCACGGCATATGTAAAGACATCAAGAGTGAATTTAAAGAAGTTGGATGATCGATCCAAGCCAATGGTCTACTTTGGAACCGAGCCGGGTACCAAAGCATATCGACTTTATGACCCCGAGTCAAGAAGGATCGTGGTGAGTCGAGATGTTCACTTTGACGAAACAAAAGCTTGGAATTGGACCAGTTACCTCAGCAACTTCAACACTAAAGAACCAGGCTGGGAAGGGTTTACTGTACCCCAAAACTCAGTTGCACCCGATTGTGACAGTGGGCCACAACAGGCCCAGCAGGCCCAACAAAGCTGCCCAACAGGCAGTGAACAGCCCAGAACTTCTGTTCTGGCCATTAAACCAGGTCCAAATCAGCCCAGAACACAGCAGGCCCAACATTCACAGGAATGGGCAGAAAGCCCAGCAGAAGGAACATGGACTGAAAGTCCAATACCCATGCAAAGCCCATCAGATTCTGAAGATGTAACCAGCGAATCTGAACCAGGAAGCTCAGCGCAAGGAGTTCGTGGTCGAGGCCCAATGTTGCCACCAGAAAATGGGCCTGACAGCCCAGAGTTAACAGAATTGGATACATTTGATAATACCCCTTTACAAGGCTTCAGGGAATTAACAAGTGTGTACCCAAGAACTCAACAAGTAACTGTGAATTATAAAGATGAGTTACTTTTGACTATTGAAGAACCCAATTGCTATTCACAAGCAGTGGGAAATCAAATTTGGGAGGTTGCTATGAAAAATGAAATTGATTCCATCGAGAAAAACAAAACATGGGTGCTCACTAATCTGCCAAAGAATGTGAAACCCATTGGTCTTAAATGGGTATACAAGATCAAGCGAGATGCAACCGGGGAAATAGTGAAGTATAAAGCGAGATTGGTGGCCAAAGGGTATGTGCAACAACATGGGATCGACTATGAAGAGGTATTTGCTCCCGTGGCCCGGATGGAAACAGTCCGGCTTCTCTTAGCCTTAGCTGCACATATGGGATGGTTGGTGCACCATCTGGATGTGAAAACAGCCTTCTTACATGGTGAACTTAAGGAGGAAGTTTATGTTGTTCAACCGGAAGGATTCGTAAAGAAGGGCATGGAGAACAAAGTGTACAAACTGTCGAAAGCACTCTATGGTTTAAAGCAGGCCCCTCGGGCTTGGAACGCTAAACTTGACTCAACTCTAAAACAGTTGGGTTTTACAAGATGCTTGCAGGAACATGCAGTATACAAAAAGCATCTTGGAAAGTCAATATTACTCATTGGAGTATATGTGGATGACTTAATAGTCACTGGCTCGTGCAAGGAAGACATTGATCAATTCAAGAGACAAATGGAAAGAAAATTCGAGATGAGTGACTTGGGCCCATTAGCCTACTATTTGGGAATTGAAGTAAAGCAAGACAAGGATGGAATCACAATCAAACAAACTGCCTATGCAAAGAAAATCTTGGAAGAGGCAAGTTTGAATGACTGTAATCCCACCAAAATACCCATGGATCCAGGCACAAAGTTGTCCAAGAAAGAAGGTGGTAAGCCGGTTAATGCCACCCTTTATAGGCGTTTAATAGGCTGCCTTCGTTATCTACTTCATACAAGACCAGACCTGAGTTTTGCAGTGAGTCTAGCAAGCCGGTACATGCAAGAACCAAATGAGAGTCATTTGGCAGCAGTAAAATACATTCTGCGCTATATAAAAGGCACCCTAGAATAAGGGCTAAAGTATAAAGCAGGTGGAAGTCGAATGCTACATGGTTATAGTGATAGTAGCTACGGAGTAGATCAAGACGATGGCAAAAGTACCACTGGTTTGGCATTCTATCTTGGGCAGTCACTGATCAGTTGGAACACACAAAAACAGGGCACTGTTGCTCTATCGTCGTGTGAGGCTGAATTCATGGCAGCCACTGCAGGAGCATGCCAAGCAATATGGCTAAGGAGGCTGCTTAGTGAAATTACGGGCTGGAAAGAAGAAGTTGTGACATTAAAGGTTGATAATAAATCAGCAATTTCATTAATGAAGAATCCAGTTTTTCATGGCCGGAGCAAACATATAGACACTCGATACCACTTCATTAGAGAATGTGTCGAAGAGGAGTTGATCAAAGTAGAGCACGTGAGTGGGGAAGAACAAAAGGCTGACATCTTGACAAAAGCGTTGCCAAGATTAAAATTCGCAGAAATGAGGAGTTTACTAGGAGTAGAAGACACCGGAGACCCAACACGAAAATTAGGGGGGTGAATGATGAACTAATTCCCTTATTGGGTCAAACCAACCCTGGTCAGAAGCTATTTGGGTTGAAGCGACCCAGGTCAAAGCCCAATTTAGCCCAATTGTCTGAGTCGGTTTTTTTTCTTGAGTCGGCAATTCTGCCTTGCCCTTGCGCAGAAAGCCAAACAGGAAATAATATTAAATTCCTGATTTGTAGGAATTATATTTGGAGTCAATTTCTTCTAGCATAGGATTAGATTCAGTATAAATAGATAGAGTCTTTTATTGTAATCGTAAGTTTTCAGTTAATAAAATTCCAGAAAAGAGTCGAGGTGAGTTGACCTCAAAACTTCCTGTGTTTTGTGTTTGCGATTGAACCAAGATAGGGGACTACATCACATACTACGGGAATACCCGCAATCTGTCCTTCGGGTTTGACGTTTAGAGCATATGCTAAGAGTATACCGTCTCCTTTAATCAATTGTTTCTTAGCTTTCGTTACCGAAATGATTTCAATCTTATTGTTATCACTATCACCCTGAATCACCAAACATTCTCCATCTGGTTTATTAATCGTAACAGTTTTCTGATCACAATTGATCTGGGCCAAATTCTCCATCTGGTTTGGGTCCAGGAATAAGTTCGATTCGGAATTCGATCTGACGATCTGGTGGAAGACTGGGTAGTTCGTCCGGAAAGACATCCGGGTGATCACATACTACGGGAATATCTGCAATCTGTCCTTCGGGTTTGACGTTTATAGCATATGCTAAGAATATATCGTCTCCTTTAATCAATTGTTTCTTAGCTTTCGTTACCGAAATGATTTCAATCTTATTGTTATCACTATCACCCTGAATCACCAAACATTCTCCATCTGGTTTATTAATCTTAACAGTTTTCTGATCACAATCGATCTGGGCCTGGTATTGGTTTAATCAATCCATCCCTAGGATAACATCATACTCACTCATACTCGTTGTCATTAGTTTAACTAACACCTTATCGTCACCAAAATTGATGACACAATCTTGGTATGATTTGGTTATCCTAATTTGTTCGCCACTTGCCGTTTCAACGACAAATGCATGAATGAGCGGAATAGGTTTCATGCCTAAATACGGGGTGAGTGTATATGAAACTAAACTTCTATTCGCTCCTGTATCAAATAGCACTTTGACGTAAATGTTATTAACTAAGAATGTACCTGCCACTACTTTGGCTTCAATCCTCTTTTCATCTCCACTTCCTAGGACAAACACATGTCCTACATCCTTAGCTTGACCAACCATTCCTTGTTTTAGTGGTTTAGGACAAGAGGTTCTGTAATGTCCAATCTCACCGCAATTGAAAAATTTAACGTTTGGACATTGGGTTGCAGAGTGATCAAACTTCTGACAAGTCTGGCACTTTATTCGTTGGATAGCTCTATCCGGGTTAAACTCTCCTCTTTTGGGAAATTTACTATTTCCCGGTTTAAACTTATAGACAACCTCCTCCTGTCTTCTCTTGTGATCCACCTTTGGTGGTTCTTGGGTTGCCACCTCATCGTACATTACCGCACTCGGCTCAACAGCCGAATCTATCGTTTCGGGTGCGGTAGTCTTCACTAAGGTACGAACTTTAGGTGGTAAGCCTTAGACATAACATTTTATTCTACTAGGGTTACCAAATGTGGCACCAGTTTGGCCATTTCGTTGAATTTGGTGGTGTACTCCTGGTGAGTCATGGTCCCTGCTTCAAATCGGTGGAATTCCGTTTCGATCTTGTCCACTGCATTCTGTGGACAGTATCTCTTGGTAATTAAAGCCTTGAGGTCTTCCCATTTCATTCTGTCAACATACTCCTCTCCTTTTGTTTGCTTGACTGACAGTCAAGAGCTTCCTTGAAGGAGTGTGCAACAAATTTCACTGCTTGATCTGTTTTGCACTCACTCATCTTAATTACTGCTTCCATAGATGTGATCCACTGCATTGCTGCAATGGCATTTTTCTTTCCATTGAAGGGTTTTGGATGACAGCCACTGAAGTTCTTGTAAGTGCATCCTTGATAAAACCCCATGCTCTGGTTTATCATTCCAACAGTTTTGTGGGTTCGAGTCGTGCTGATATTGTTTTCTGTAGGGGTAGTGTGAAGAGTATCCTCCGTTCGCAGGTTTGCACCACTTGTACCTTCTTTCCTATTTCGTAGACCATTGGAACCTATCCCCCTTTGCAGAGCATCGTCAAGGATTCCGGGTAAAGTTGATTGGAGTACTCTAGTGACTTCAGATGCCACCGCTCCTTGAAATTGAGCTTCTGTCATGATTACTTCTTTTTCATGATGCTCAGGTTCGGTAGGCGCATTTGCTTCCATGTTTGGTTCAGTGTTCGTGTTTGTCTTATCGCGGGTATGGGACCTAGTACTAGGCCTCCTACCCCTCCTCTGCCTTGTCCTTTACCTCGTCCTGCATTTGTTCCTACATACATATGTATAGTATTAGAATTCGTATAACCGGTTATAATCCAGAAAATCAGAAATTAACAACATTAGGCCAAAAATGTTTTTAATTATCTGTTTTCTAGGTATTCCCTGCTATATGTCATAATGAATGCATATACCTAACTTATCATGTGGCATTCCAGACTATCCTTAAAGTCCTAGTTTAAGTCTAGGTACTATTCTGTAGTATCTAAATCCCTTAAACTGAGGCTCTGATACCAACTTGTCACACCCCAGTCCCAGGTACTGTTAGTGGTGACGCATGGTACAGAACACACAGTGAAAACTATAACCTCATCTTATATTCATATCAAACATTGTTTTACAAACTGCCAAAATATTACAAAGTGTTTCATCATCGTTCCTATCTAGGAACATAACATCTCAGGACTTATAGTCTTCCGAGATTATATAGTACATATCACCTTCTTGTTCTAGTCCTGGAATGCCACGTGTATTGACTATCTGTGGTGTGCTTAAAAACATTTTAAAGAAAAACGAGTCAACATAAAGTTGGTGAGTCCATAAACAACTCATTTCATAAAATGACCTGCCAAGGTATCTTGAACACAGTGAGTGCCCCTATCATAGATAACTATGTGGAATCGAATCGGTATATATATAACCAAAGACCGTTCCACGTGTCCTGTCCAACATGCCTTTCCAGGGATCATGTGAAACATAATAAGCGTTTACAATGCGTTATATTCATACAACGATACAATCGTTTCAAGATACCCAAAATGTTTTCATAAATTAACCATGCCAAAATTGAAGTATAACAGGGCCATGGTTACTTTTATACATCACAGTTTAAACACTCACCTCAGCAGCAATTCGGCTTAATATCGGAAATATCACAAACACCTTGGACAAAGCCTTAAATTCATAATGATATAACTTAATTACACTGTTCTAGCTTAATGGTATTTAACCGAATCTTAACAGTGGGTCGGAACCTTACCTCAGAACTATCTATGGTAATTTGTAGGAGATTTGCGAGAAACCGGACTTCCGGATGCGGACCAGACTTTGAATAGTGGAAGATCAGAGAGTTTGTGTGTGTATATGACGGTGTATTTGTGTGTGTGATGTTCCAAACAGCCGAGCTTAGGCTTTCTATTTATAGGCCAACTTCGAGATGGTAGCGGACCGTTACCTAGGGTGGTGGCGGTCTACCACCGCCTCCAGCTTCAATCCTTTTCCTTTGGGAGCACGTAATGGATCGTTATCTTCTTCTTAGCGGACCGCTAAGGACACCTGTGGCTTGGCGGACCGTTAGGGTTCTGGTGACGGTCCGTCGTAGGGTTTACACGCGTCATAAGTCACCCGCTAGCCAGCAGACGCGTGGCGTGTCATCATTGCACCCTTCCTCCCCACGTAACGGACCGTTATGCTCCTTGGTAGCGGTCCGCTACTATCCAAATCTCAGAATTTTCACTTTTGGTCATTGTACTTGGAATTATACTCTTATTAGCCCCTCAAATTTGAATTATTGGCAATTTTAGTCCTTATTTTCTTTGAGAATTTTCGAGATGTTACAAAATATATTTGAAACAATAGCACCTGATTAATGATCACTGGTCTATGGTCTCGTATCTCTAATCTTCACAAACGGCTTTTTGAAACGCGCTGGTCAAACTTATCTCCACGCAAACCCAAAAAAAATCAGCAAAGTGGTGTTTGACTTTCTGCTGACCGGTCAATGATGACTACAGTGTTGACCGAGACGGTCAACAGCAACTTCTGAACAAATCTGCGCGTACTGTTCACAACGGTGGTACTGTAGCGATGGCGATCACTGTAGCAGCGGAGGTTACTGTAGCGACGGTCGTTACTGTAGCGGCGGCGGGTACTGTAGTGGGTGGTTCGTGTGATCTGATCTCGAGCCTAAGCTCTGATACCAGTTGTTAGGATTAAACACGGTCACACACACGAAAGCAGTAACGAACACGGGTTTTCACGTGGGTCGGCCTAAACTGTCCTATGTCCACGGTTGGCAACTAAGATATTCTTTATTAGAGGTGATACAAATTACAAGTACTAGATCATTATATAGAGATTAAACTAGGGTTACAAACTTAATCCCCAAGATAACTCAATATGGGCCTATTCGCAATTAGGCTTAGGGCCGGCTGCCCTCAAGGCCTACGCACCCAACAGTTTCCCAGGATGGGAGACTTTGATTGAGATGAAAAGCAACAATATCTAATTCCGGCAGTAAATTGCGCACCAATTGAAGAACCCTTCGTTTTTCACTTACCGGGCTTTCAACGTCCTGTTCTCTCTGCTTGTGGCAGTAGGATTCAAGATTTGGCATGGCTTTGGGAGTCAAGTTTGTGAAGGCGTGTTCCAGGGCAACAACCCTGCTTTGTTGTTGAGGAAAACGTTCTTTATCCGGTCCAGGCTTCAAAGGCGGTCGATTCCTGCTCAAGAACACGGACTAGAAGATCACCGGACAATGTTCCGTAGATCCACTGAAGGACAATTGCATCAACTTATTTCCAAGATTCAAACAATGAATCATCTCTGGCCGACGACAGGGTGCCGTCGATATTATCTAAGAACTTTATACTCGCGAGCATGTAATTGAAATAATTTAACACAGGAAGTATATGGAACTTTCGTTCCATCTAAAATCCGAACCTTGTTTTGGATGTTTGTCACCGTGTGGAGTTGTGGACTGGGTGAAGGGTATTGACTGGGGGTTTACCGGAAAAATCATTATTGCTGTCAGCCGTGGCTTACAATCGAGCAAAGGGTTTTTAAGAAGATGGCCGACGGCGGCTGGTGGAGACCGTAGTCTCGGTTAGCAGCGGCGGTCAATAGGATTAGGGATACAATGAAGGCTTATAGAAAATTACTGATCGATCCTTTCATTGAACGTAGAGTACAATATATACAACAATTACCCTAGTCTCAGTTAGGTGGAGACCGTAGTCTCAGTTAGCAGCGGCGGTCAATAGGATTAGGGTATAGAGCCATGCTCTGATACCATGAAGGCTTATAGAAAATTACTGATCGATCCCTTCATTGAACGTAGAGTACAATATATACAACAATTACCCTAACAAACTGAGCTATTCTAGGGCAAGATTAAATATAGCAAATATACAAATAATGAATACAATAAATATATATATTCTACACAATATATATCGGCTATTACAAAGTTCCTCTTTTCTTACGATGAGCAATAACATGATTCCCTTTTACTACCTTCCCCTGTCTTCCACCGAACATAACCATAACCCTCGTTATCTAAGATTAACTTTCTTCCTAGATTTGGAATGACCCTGACATCCCTCAATGTCCAAGTGGTTCCAAGGAAGTCTTCAAGTCAATGTCTCCCATACCGAGTTTTCCAAAGTTACATGTTTTCAGATTCATCATCAACTCCGTGTAGGAAGTATCATGGAATGACCTTGTGAATCCATGATCCAAGACTCGATAGTATTTTTAACACAACAAATGAGAGCATCATCTGAATCTTCTGCTGCTATGTTCACCTCCTTCTCTTTTGCTTATGGCGGTTTTGGGCACTGATTTCTGAAGTGCCCTGTTTCTTTGTAGTTCCAACAGGTAACATCCTTCCTATTCTTTGACTGCCCCCTCTTTCTAGACTATGATTTGTCTCTTTCAAACTTCCTTCCCCTGCTTTCAGTACTTAACAAAGAACTGGAAGATTCTCCTGCACTTCTTCGCCTTATGTCTTCACCTAGGATCAGGTCCCGAATTCCTTTAAAGGTAAGCTTAGCAGTTCCGAATGAACCGCTGACTACAATGACTGTTCCTGACCAACTCTTAGACAAGGAAGACAATAGAAGTAATGCTTGTATCTTATCATCAAACTTTATATCAACACAGATCAAACGTGATATAATAGAATTGAACTCATTGATGTGAGTAGTAACATACGTACCTTCCCTCATCTTTGTGTTTACCAACTGGTGTATAAGGAATACCTTATTTGATACAGACGGCTTCTCGTACGTATTGGATAAAACTTTTAGTAATCCAACCGTGGTCTTCTCGTTGACGATATTGTAAGCCACATTCTTCGTCAAGGAAAGTCTATTTATACTTGAAGCTTGTCGATCCATTAACTCCCAGTCTGCATCGGACATCTTCTCAGGTTTCTGTCCTAGTAGCGGTAGGTATAGACTCTTCCGGTAGAGTTAGTCTTTGATTTTTATCTTTCCAAATCCAAAATCATGCCATCGAACTTGTCGATTTTGACCTTCCCTTCTTCTGCTATAATAACAGAACAACAAACGAGCCTGGGCTCTGATACCACTTGTTAAGTGGTTATTAGTACTTAAGAGAAGCAAAGAACCAGAACTTAAACAGTAAAACTGCTGTTTGACTTTCTGTTGACCGGTCAATGTTGACCAGAGTTGACCAGCAAGGTCAACATCAGAATTCGATTACGATGATGATGATGATGAAAACAGCAGCAGCGGCAATCCAGAATAAGCGGCGGCCTTGGTACCCTAGCAACGGTGGCTGGACGGCTGAAGAATGACAACAAGCAATCTGCTGCTGTGGTTACTTGTCCCTGAAGTAAATCCGCAAAAGCTGATCTAAGTTGCTGTAGTAACTGGCACAATACCAGAAAATACGCACACAATAGTAGTAAACAGAAAATAAAGATGAACATGAGAATTTAACGTGGTTCGGTCAGTATGACCTACGTCCACGGGCTGCAACTAGTCTATGGTTTTATTTATGGGTGATGGAAAATTACAATTACAAGGTCTGAATATATAGGCAAGGAATTAGGGTTAAACCCATGCAAACTTTCCTAATTTACTAAATCTTGGAGACTAAGAAAGCCAGCTGGAACCTATCTTTGGTAATTGCCAAATTCGAGACCCCTGCTAAGGCTGGCTGCCCAACTGCGCAGGGATCCTACACCGCCCAACAACAAATTCTTTTTAACGAGACTTTTACAGAAGCTACGGTTCTATATCCTAAGGAGGGTTTGAGCTTCACAAGTATCAGCTGTAACATCCTGTGATCATACAAATGTGTTGCACATGATTATTAAAAGTGAATAGAAAATAGATGTGATTAATTTAGCTAAGTAAGCAAGTTTGCAAAAGTGAAGTTAGCTAATGATTAGTTAAACACGATAACTGGAGTAACGACGATTACTTAAATCAAAACAATTCCGAGATGTGTATTGCAAAATGTAAATGACATATTTGTTTTTGCAGTTTCATGTATGTATTCTTTTATTTGCAGAAAGCAGTTGAGGGATATCTTCAACTCTAGTGTACTTGATGAAACAATCATGCAGATATTGAACATGTTCATGAGCATGGGCAGGCCTCATCACTGGGTGGATTATTTGATGCCAGAGGATGTCAGATTCCACAAATCAGTTGAATCTTCCGCCCTTGACATCACAAAGTTAGATCAACTAATGGTGGAGACACGTACCGTTTTATCAAGGTACTTTATTTTACCTGCTTAATTACCACCCTCTATTTATGATCAACATGTTTCTTGTGGCGAAAGGTTTAAACTAAGAGCTGGCAATTTGGGTAGTCAAAACTGTTAGAATCATGAAGTTGACTTAAATGGAAGTTTGTCAAATTAGTTGAAAGTCGCAAACATTATTTTATTCTACTCAATTATTTTATTCAAGAAGCTATATTTTTATTGAAATAATATAATTTTATTTCAGCATATATTATTAACAAAAACAGTAAAAAAATTTGCACAAAAAGGGTTTTAGGTCAACCCAACCCGTGGAAAAAGATTACCATTATCCGACTATTTATGATTCTTTAGTTTTAACACACCTACTTGACGTGCTGATTTTACCATATCTACTTGAAAACACTCGATAAATACAACTCATTTGTGCCAATCCGGTAGAGGTGCCAAGCTCAACCCATTTACCTATGAATATGCTGAAAAAGGATGGACTTTCCGTTTCAGTCCCTACCATAAATTATCCGTCTAATTAACGGCAAGGTTGAAATTTAGATATTGAGGTTGCATAATGCGTCACGGTTATGGGGGGAAGTTGATTATTGTAACACCTGACTTATGTAGTTCTGAATTCGAGAATATCCTGGAGATGTCACTACGAAAAGTAGTGGATGGAGTGATGGAAGACATGAAGGGAAATGGAAATTTGTCTGCGGGGGGGTTGCCGCTTGCCAAACTTCTTCCGAAGGTTGCACAAATTAGTCCACTGTTGTTCGAGGAACCAACCCGAAACAAGTTTACTCAAATCATTCAAAACATACCACAAGTTGAAGTTTTCTTCACCCTTCTCTACACAAACATGTCAACTTCATAAATCTGGTTTGTCCCTTGAGGAGTTGTAATAAGTAAAAGTTGAAGCTTAAGCTTTCACATGTTAGTTCTTATGTCCTCATCATCCATGTATCATTAATTTTCAAGCGATGTTATGTATTGTTTTTTGCATGTTTAATATTTCTGTAGATCATATAAAATTTAATATGATTGATTTTAATGACAAATGTCGTAGTATTGGGGAATTGTCGGCAAGAGCAATCTGTGTTGAGAAAATCATTTTTGAAAAGTAGTATTATGACCCTTTCGTATGGTTTGAACTAGCAGTAGCTATAAAATTATAGGATAATATAAGAAACTAGTACTTTAAGTTAGGCCTGGCAAACTGGGCGGGTCGGGCGGGTTCAGGTCATGGTCATAACGGGTTTGGGTTCATACTGATTAGGAGCAAAATGACTTCGGGTTAAAACGGGTTTGAAGCAACATGAGTCCGAGTCAAAACGGCTCCTTTTAAAAAAAAAAACTATCAATTTGGTACGGGTCAAAACGGGTTCGGCTAATATGATGGGAGGGGCGGGTGGTAGTGGCGGCGGTGAGGCGGTGGCGGTGGAGGGGTGGCGGCTGGAGCGGACGGCGAGACGGTACAACCGCGACTTACGACTATAGTTTTAAGGATAAATACGTGCCCCATCACAGTAGCGCGGGTATCGTAGCTAGTTTACAACAATATAACAAAAGTATTTAGTAAATTAATTTAATATTGTTAATTTAAAAATTAATAAATTTTAAACACTTGCATTGGTTATTGAATCGTAATAATCACTATTGAGTCAAGAGTCAATAGTTGCAGTGGTAACTCGTAAAGTTAAATCCCGGATAGCTTTTTACTCTTTAGAGCATGTAGTATGGTCTTGGTGACGGGATTTCGTGATTTTATGTGTCACCCTCATTAAGTGAGAACATCACCCTCTCTTCTAGTGAGAAATTTAGTGAGGATTTCTGTGAGAAATTTATGGGAGTGAGAGCAATGAGGTGGAGAAAGTGAGGCATTGTGATTGGGTGTGAGGATCCTCACTCACTAGGAACACCACCCCCTCCCCAAGTGAGTGGCGTGAGAAGCCTCACTCAAGCCTCACTCACGAGAAGATATACAAGATGCTCTTACCAACTCTCTAGTCTCTACACTCTACTAAACCTCTCTCTACTTGAGTACAAACAACCACCAGAATTCATTGTGTATCGAATAAGGAAGAGAAGTTCCTTGGATTTCACTATCGATCGAACAATGAAAGAATATTCCATCGGATTTCACCGTCATCAAATAGGGGAAGAACCTAGCTCAAGTCTGCAACTTTTTATTCGAATTATGGTGGTTATGGTTACCGTCGATTAAAGCGGTGGTGGTTGTCCAAGGCGATATATGGAATAACTCCGATGGCTTGCCTAACAATTACAAATTCAAGAGGAGGATATTCCTAAGACCACGTTTCAAACTCGTTACGGTCAGTACGAGTTCATGGTCATACCATTTGGGTTAACCAATGCACCAGCTGTATTCATGGACCTCATGAATAGAGTGTGCAAGCCCTACCTGGATAAATTCGCGATTGTTTTCATCGATGACATCTTGATATACTCACAAATTCAAGAAGAACACGAGCAACATTTGAGACTAATCTTGGAATTACTTAAGAACGAGAAGTTGTACGCTAAATTCTCGAAATGCGATTTCTGGATTCGAGAAGTGTAATTTCTCTGGAATGTGGTTAACGAAAAGGGTTGACACGTCCAATATTGAAGCGATAAAGAATTGGGAAGCACTGAAGACTCCAAGATAAAGAATTGGGAAGCACTGGATTCGAGGTGCGACAATTCCTAGGTCTGGCAGGCTACTACATACGGTTTATTGAAAATTTCTCCAAGATAGCCCAGCCAATGACGACCCTAACCCATAAAGACAAGAAGTTCGATTGGGGCGAAAAGCAAGAAGCAGATTTTCAGCTGTTGAAACAGATACCATGTTGTGCTCCGATCTTGTCCCTTCCAGAAGGAACAGACGGATTCTTGGTATACTGTGACGCATCACGCTAAGGTCTTGGTTGCGTATTGATGCAACATGACAAGGTTATTGCTTAAGCGTCCCGACAACTCAAAGTAATGAGAAAAACTACACCACCCATGACTTAGAACTGGGAGCTGTAGTTTTTGCACTCAAGATCTGGAGGCATTACCAGTACGGTACTAGATGTACTACTTTCCCTAACCACAAGAGTCTCCAACACATCTTTGACCAGAAAGAGTTAAACATGAGGCAACGCATATGGGTTGAGTTATTTAACGACTATGACTGCGAGATTCACTTATCATCATGGTAAGGAAAACGTCGTAGCAGATGCCTTGAGTAGAAAGGAACGAACCAAAACTCTACGAGTGCGAGCATTGGGGATGACAATTCGCATGAGTTTAACCACTCAAATTCACGATGCTCAGTTAGAAGCACTCAAGGAGCAAAATCTGAAAGATGAGTCCTTACGGGGTGTGGACAAACAATTTGAGATCAAATCCAAAGAAACTTTCATGAACCGAATTTGGGTACCAAACTTTGGGAACTTGAGGGATTTAGTAATGGACAAAGCACATAAGTCCAGGTACTCGATTCACCCAGGCTCTGACAAGATGTACCAGAACCTCAAGGAACTTTATTGGTGGCCCATTATGAAAGCTGACATCGCCACCTACGTTAGTAAGTGTCTAACATGTTCAAAAGTCAAGACTGAGTATCAGAAACCGTCAGGGTTACTACAAAAACCAGAAATTCCGCAATGGAAGTGGGAGCAGAGTTCCATGGATTTCATCACAAAGTTACCCAAGACATCTGGTGGTTATGATACGATTTGGTTAATTGTCGACCGACTGACAAAGTCTGCACACTTCTTGCCAGTTGGAAATTGATAAAATGGAAATGTTGACTATAATTTATCTCAAAGAGGTTGTCTCGGGACATGGAGTGCCAATCTCCATCATTTCTGATCAAGATAGCCGATTCACCTCTAGGTTCTGGTAATCTCTACAGAAAGCATTGGGTACACGATTGGACATGAGTACCACGTATCACCCCCAAACTGATGGTCAAAGTGAAAGGACTATTTAGACTTTGGAGGACATGCTTAGAGCTTGTGTGATTGATTTCGGGAATAAATGGGATACTCATCTACCCTTGGTTGAGTTCTTCTACAACAACAGTTATCACACTAGCATCAAAGCCGCACCTTTTGAAGCACTGTATGGACGAAAGTGCCAATCACCTTTATGCTGGGCAGAAGTTGGAAATAGCCAGCTTACTGGACCAGAAATTATACACGAAACAACAGAGAAGATCGTCCAGATTCGGGACAGACTTAAGGCCGTGCATAATCGTCAGAAGAGTTATGCTGACGTGAGATGCAAACCATTGGAATTCCAGGTTGGAGATAAGGTTTTACTCAAAGTCTCACCCTCGAAGGGAGTCATTAACTTCGGCAAACGTTGTAAGCTAAACCCTAGATACATCGGACCTTTTGAGATCCTGGTAAGGATTGGTCCCGTAGCTTACAAGCTCAGGCCGCCGCAAGCACTCAGTGGTGTTCACGTCACTTTCCACGTGTCAAATCTAAAGAAGTGCTTATCAGACGAGACACATGTCTTACCACTCAAAGAAATCTAGGTAAATGATCAACTCCATTTCGTCGAAGAACCATTTGAGATCATGGACCGGGAGGTCAAGGGAATGAAACAGAGTCGCATCCCCATAGTAAAAGTTCGGTGGAACTCTAAATGAGGACCGGAGTTTAAATGGGAACGCGAGGACCAGATGAAGGGAAAATACCCACAGTTGTTCAAAGCTACACCAGTCACGAATGACACATTCTTTTTGACATGGGGAGTATGTGACAACCAACAATTTCAGGTCAATACCCGTCCCCGTCTCTGTCATAATTTTCATACATTATATTCGTGTTAGACTTAATTATGGTTAATTAAGGTCATTTCATAATTAGCAAAGTCTATTCATAACATTTCACGCGTCGGTAATACGGTAAATCACCGGGTCACACGTAGTATAACCAGCACACACGAACGTTGGTGATGATTAATATTTATCTGTTAATAAATATTCCGTGGTATTACAACTCTAGTTTAGAACTTAAATATATGCGTGTGTTTATTTATATCAACCTAGTATTTTAACGCTCACCTTTACCGTTTCACTGGTATATTTTATTTTAACGCGCTATTTCGACATATTAAATTTTACTAAACATATATTTACATGTTAGTACGCCACTAAATATATAATGTATAATTTTATTACGCTCGATTTTAATAAAAAGGTCTTACTTTATATCGTTTCTAGCCTATACCCGCTACCACCGTTATACCTCACTTATTCTAATTATGGTTTGAGTAAAACATTACTAACTCCATTTCCATGAAAATCCAACTTTTTTTTTCCCATTTATTTGTTAGCCGAGATTATGCACACACATATGAAGTGTGTGTTGATTATTTTTTTACTAACACCCAAAAATTGCCATTTTGTGATAACCCTTTTCCCTCGTATTTTTTTTCGGCCAAATAAGGAGATGCACACAAGGAGACCCTAGCTAATTAACCTTTGAGAATTGACAACACTCAAACATGCCATCTTTTTGTGATTAATCACTTTTTGCATCCATATCGATCACTTGACCACTAACCATTTTGGTCCATGAAATCTTTTCCCCCTTTGATCGAAAAATAAGAGACTACACCACTCTTTCCCAATGACTTTGATATACAAGACTTTACAAGCCCTTTTAAATGGAACCACCCTTCCATTTCACATACACAAAAATTTCAAACACCAACTCTCCTGTTAGGACATAGATGTGTGACAATAGGCCTTGTAATAGATTAGATCTTCTATGTCTTTATGTTTTGTAATGTTTGCTTAAGTTTTGTTATAGGCGAACTTAACAAATTCGCCTAGGCCTAGTTTAGGCGAACTTGCTAAGTTCGCCTGCATGGCTGTAAGTCTATAAATAGGAGTTTACATATTAGTTTTAAAGAGCTTTTGCAATTTGTGTTCAAGATCTTTAAACTCTGAGTTTTGATGGAAATAGAAGGAAATATTATTTACATCTTGTGTTGATTCTAGTCTATGTGAATGTCTTGTTTACACGGTCTCGCGTACGTTGGATTCCGCACTTCGTATGCTTGATACACGTCACGTCTTGAGTTAGATCCATAGAAGACCCGCGTGGACCTACATGTGGTATTAGAGATTCGTGCTCATGATTTGTGACGGTTTGTGTATGATTTGACATCAAAAAGACTGAATTTTCGATCAACTTTCATTTCCATGGAGTTTTCATGTTCTTGAGAAGATTTTGAGGATGATTTCATCAATTTGGAGTGGTTTTTGAAGAAATTGATCCGTTCAAAGTGTTCCAATTCATATTATATTCAATACTATGGTTTATTTTCATCAAATTCATTCAAATCAGCAAGTTATGATGATTTATGAGGTTTCAAGTTCATGTTTTGGTTGAAGATATCATCTTTCTAAGGATTTTTAGCTGTAACAGGCAAACTTAGCTCAAATTCAATTACAGGTGAACTTAAGAAGCGAACTTATTCTAAGTTTTTGTTTAGGCGAACTTATCAAGTTCGCTTGCATAATTTCGCTTAAGGAAGAGGTTAGGCAAACTTATCAAGTTCGCTTGTGGGTAAACTTGTTTCAATTTTGTTTCCTTGTGATATTTTGCATATATTTGTCGTTATGGCTAACATGGTGCAGGTTACAAACATGTTCAACTATGACAATGAAATTGGTACTTCTCAGAAGCCGCCAAAGTTGCTAAGTCTTGCTGATTATCCTAACTGGAAGGATCGTTTTGATCAATTTGTTTCATTCACTGATACCAGTTTATGGATTCCTATTCTAGAAGGATATACTCATCCGACTTATTCATGGATGGATAGTGATAATGTTCCAAAGCCTATATCTGCTTTAACAACTGAAAAAAGCTGTTATTTGATCGTGAAAAGAAGGCAATGACAAATATTTCAATGTCACTACCAAAAGAAATTTATCACAGTTTCAAGCAGTTTAAATCTTCTAGACAGTTATGGGAAGCTTTACAGAAGAGATGTGAAGGAAGTTTGGATGTGAAGAAAAGCCGTAAAGAATTATTGAAGAAACAACTTTTAGTATTCAAACACTTTCAGAATGAGAATTTGGATGATCTGGCTACAAGATTTTATCATCTGCTGAGTGAATTAGCAAGTGCAAAGGTTGTTTATGAACCTGAAGAGATTAATGGAAAGTTTCTGGAAGCCTTACCATCAAAATTTGATGTGTATACTGTTCTCATCAAAGAAAATGAAAAATATAAGACAATGTCACTTGAAGATATTCTTGAAAAAATTCTATGTCATGATCTGAACTAAAAGAAAAAGGAAACCAATATGGAGCACATGCAAGATCCATCAATGTATTTTGCCAAAACATTTGGAAAATCTGGTTCAGGAGTTGCTTTGTTTTCAGGAGATGGTCAAGATAACTCTAATGAAAATGGTCTGGATGTTCTTATCAATCTGGTGTCTCTGCAACAACATCAAATTCTCCTGGATCACAACCATTGAATTCACATCATGTGACTCAAAGGGTAGCTGAAGATTATATGGAAATGTTTTCATCTTTTATTGCTTCATATGAAAATTTTATTGGAGGGAAGATTCATGATCCAGAAGCAATTGAAGAAGATTATCGTCAAATTGATCCGGTTGATGTAGAAGAAATGCATATTCAGTGGAATATGTCAATGTTGATGAGACAAGCAAAGGATTTTCTTAAGAAGACTGGACGGAAATACATTGGATCAAACATCAGAACAAGAATGGGTTGACAAGACTAAAGTTTAATGTTACAACTGTCAAGAATATGGTCACTTTGCTAAAGAATGTAATAAGCCAAAAGTTGAGTTTGATTCTCAAAAGAAGAACAACAATTATCAAAGTAACAGAAATCAACAAAGTTCAAGTGGTTCTGGAAATTCTGGAAATGTTTCAACATCATCTGCTTTGGTTGCTCAAGGAGATGATAACTATGACCGGGGAATTCATTTAGAAGATCTAGTTAGTGCTGTGAGTCAAGCGTTCGTGGCTGAATTTCATACTGATACGACACCTGAAGTTGGAAGTTCCAGTGATAGTGAAAGTTCAGGGAGTGAAGTAGAAAGTCAGAATGATGAATCTTTTAAGAATGTCATTACAGAAGAAATTTCTGAAGAAATTAATACTGAAAGTGCTGATGAAGTTCATTTTGAAGAAAATGTGTCTACTACAAGTGTATCTGAACATGAGATTTTGTTGACTAAAAGAGTACATGAGATGACTGAAGAGATTCCAACTGCTAAAGTCTTCATGGCAGAAATGTCAGATCCATCAAAGGTAAAAGATGTTATCTGTAATATATATTGTTCTAACTGTGTTTTGGTGAAGGAAAAAATGATAAAAGTCATGGATGATACCCAAACTTGATTTGTGATATGAAATTGATGCACTCAGTGAATCAGAAATTAAAGGACAATGATAAGATGTGTATTGACAGAATTGAATCACTCAAGAGAGACAATAATTCTTTAACTTTGAAGATTAAGGAACAAGCATATCGGTTAGATATGGCTTATGCTGAGATTGAAAAGAGAAATGAAATTGTTGCTGAGAAAAACAAAGAAATTTCAGACAAAGAAGCAGAGGTGATCAGATTACATAGAAAACTGGAATGTTTTGGAAATTCATCACTATTGTTGGGTTATTTCAATGACAATGCTGATCTTGTTAAGAGAACAACTGGAATTGGATTTGCTCCTCCACCATTTAATGGGAATTATGTTGTAGAACCAAAGATCATTATTAAAGAGGATATTGATCCTAAGGCAGTTTTAAAGATTAATCCAGTAACAGGAGAAGAAATGGTATATGAGTCTGACAGTGATGATGAGATATTTCATGCTAAGAAAATTGATGGTGTTCCTAAAGATGTGAAGTTTAATGAACCAAAGGTGGTAAAACAAATCACAAGAGATAGGTGTATTCTTACAGAGCCCGATGAAGTTGAACAACCAACTATTTCACCAATTTTATCAAAAAGTGGTTTTATTAGTGCTGGTGATATCAAGAAGGAAGGGTCAAAAGTTGAAAATAAATCAACAAGTGATGTCATTAAACAGAAGGTGAATGTGACAAAACCTAAAGATAATCAGTTTCAAGTTTCAAAGCCTTATGTTGATGAATCATCCAGAAAGATGTATGTTCCAAAGAAACAAGGAGGTAGTGAGACTAGATCTACTGAAGGTTATTGCAAGGCCCCAAACCCGGGAGACCTTACTTTTTGGATTTACTCATTCACAAACAATTCTTAAACTTGAATATCTAATAACGCAGCGGAAAATACTTCATTAAAACATAACCATTACATTGTTCAACATACGGAAGCATAAACATGTCTAAACATAACTTAACGAAAACAAAACGTAACATGATGCCAGTCTTCATAAGCGTCCGGGTAACTCTTCATCGCTAGCCAAACATCGCTGTCCAACCTCATAACCTGCCTTAACCTGAATGTGCACACTAAAAAGTCAGCTACGCTGGTGAGTTCTAGTTTTCGTTCGATTTAAGAAATGGTTCATCATTCAATCGTTCATTAGGGTTTGACATCATGTATAAGAAAACAGGGCCTTTCGTTCATCATTAAAAACCTTCAAACATTTATCCTCATCATAAACACATTGAACAGATCATTTGATTAAAACATTTAACATTCTTTTAAGTCATACATTACTATCTAAATCTGTGTTACCATTCGTACCGTCATTTAGTATGGTATTGCCCCTAAGGCTTAACTGCACGAAGACCGACAATACCATACATTCCGTCAATTCCCTTTTGTATTGCCCCCAAGGCTTAACTGCACGAGGACCGACAATACCCATTCAGTTGCCCCTATGGCTCTCATGTCCATAGACCGCCAACTTCCATCGACGGCTATGGCTCACGGCCATAACACCGTCGGATCATAATTTAACCTTACATAGGGTCACGTTAACCCCTGAGTAACCGTCGTTACTCCCTACCAGTTGTACAACATCAAACCATTGACATGCCACATAGACACTGCCCCTGTTGTTCTTATGGCAACTATGGCTCGCTGTCCATAATCTACCACAAGGCTGGGAATTACATTCCCAGACTTCATTCGTCAATTCCCTTAATTCGACAGATTAGATTTGTAATGACTTCTTTAAAACCTTTGCCCTTTTCTTTTCTTTTCGTAAAACATTTCATTCATTTTCAAAACCCTTTACCTTCATTATAAACCATTTCTTTATAAACATTTCGTTCGTAAACATTCCATTCATAAAACTTTCTTTCCATAAACCGTTCATTCCAAATCATTTCATTTCGTAAACATAGTTTCACAAGCATCATTTTATAAACATAGTTTCATAAACATCGTTTCGTAAAACATCATTTCATATGTATGCACACCAGCCCGAAAACATTATATAAAACATTTAAAAGAGGGCTTCTAGAACTCACCTGATAAGCTAATCCGGGTTGTCCTAAACAAAGGTCCCACTACGTCACTTCCGATCTGAATTGATTAGTTAAACACACATCAGACCAAATCCTGACTCTAACAGTTTAACCTTCTAAACATACCGACTTTACCTAATCAGCCTGATGCCTGTGCACTTAGCAAGTGCGCAGGGCCTTGCTCTTGCGTACTTAATAAGTGCGCAAACCTCGCTTCATGCGTACTTGATAAGTACGCAGTACCTGCTTCATGCGTACTTGATAAGTACACAAGACCCTCTTCATGCGTACTTGATAGGTACGCAAGATCCTCTTCTTGCGTACTTGGTAAGTACGCAGGATCAGCTTCATGCATACTTGATAAGTACGCACGAACTGCTTCCTCGCAAAAACCCTAACTTTCGCATCCGAGTCTGATCACGTCAAGATCCCGAACTTTTTTTCATTCAAAACGTTTGCTTATCATTAAGGAACTCAAATCTACGTTTTCCTTACAATTTCATCCGTAAAAACGTTACATTTTCATCCAAAACCCGAAAAACCCAAAAACGAACAAAAACCCAGATTTAGGCCAGATCGTTACCTGAATCGAGTTTTTGGTCCGGAGATTCTTCTCACGAGCTCTAGAGCAACACACTTCTCAAATCTCGGGTCGATCCGCCAACTTTCTCTCTCTACGATTTCTCTCTCTAGAAGTTGCAAATGAGAGAAATGGGTGGTGACCTTGGCTATTTATAGGGGAGGCTCCCCTTCGAGCCCGCCGGCCCGACCCGACATGCCTCGTTCGTTTATTCCGTTGTTATAACTGTCGATTTATTTTTGGGATGTTACAGTTATTCATCAGGAAGTTCTTCAACTTCAACAAGGGTTCCTTACATCAGAGAATACAAGGATAAGAGAGTTTGCTTTCATTGTAATGAGGTGGGGTATATAGTGTTATATTGTCCTTACAAAAACAAAGAGAAGAATTTTCTTATTTCAGAGAAAGTTACACCAACTGTTGTTCATGGTCAATCAAGAGTAGTGAAGATTCTGCAAAGACTGAATGTGGGAAAGCCTACATCTGATAATGTGAAGAAACAATCCTTCAAAGAAAATTTGCCTAAGCAGCATGTTAATAAACCTTTTGGGTTTAAGAAAGAGGTGACACAGCATGTTGTAGGTCCCAATGGCGCGTCTACGGATCGATCTCGTGATAAGACGTGACGTTTACTCGGAGTGCGGAATCCAACGAGTCAACGTTTATACGCATAAAAGACAAAGCAAACAATCAAGTAAATAAACTTCTCAATTCGTATTCCAATCACAATGATGTTTACAGACTCAATCGGACTTCTCTGATCTGATCTCTCTGGTTCGTTATCTCTCTTGACTGACTCTGTAAACACACATATATATTACCAACTGACCTGATATAGGCGAACTTATTAAGTTCGCCTCTAACAGCTTAAGCGAACTTAACAAGTTCGCCTCAGTTAGACCTAAGGGAACTTATTAAGTTCGCCTCTGATAGACCAGGCGAACTTAACAAGTTCGCCTCTAGGCTAGACTTGTAAAAACTTAGTGACATTTGACATTTACATAACAAAAACATAAAGACATAAAATCTAACTATTACAAGCTTTTGTCATTACAATCTATGTCCTAACAGACTCCCCCTTGACAATAGCTTTATCTTCAGTCTTCAGTCTTTATCTTGAGCTCTTCCAGTTATCCGGTAGTCTGCTGCCAGCATGCACTCCATATCTTCTTCATATCTCCAAAACTCTTTTGTACTGTAGACCTTGTTCTCTCCAAACATCAGTGTACATGATCTCATTCTTTCGCAGCGTCCTCTGATCTTTCTTTGAAAAATTAATAAGATTCATTGCGTCATAGAAACACACAATGACCTTATTATCTTTATCTTCAATCCTTGCTTCTCCAGTATTAACATCAACATACCGCCATTTCATATTCCCAAGAAAGTCTTGAGGAATCTTCTTTAATGGTATCTTGTGAATAGCACGCACTGGTTTATACTTGTATCTCCAGGTCACTTTCCCAGTCTTTGGATCTGTGTTCTTCACTCTCTTTCCCTTTTGTGGTTTCAGCCGATCATACTTTCCTGAACTACCTTCTTTCTTGATCAAGTTTGCTATCACATCAGCCAAACCATTCTTCGATTTATTAATGAGTGGCTTTGAAGCTAGACCATTTATTTCACACCTCGGCAAGGTATTGAAATATTTGATCCTCGGCTTTAAGTATTGAACACCGTCAGATCGTTTAATTGCAAATAATTTTGATTCATCATCATAGAACCAACTTATTATCCTTCCTACACACTGCTCTTTATTCACATATTTCTCTTTCTGAGCAGGTTGTGCTGAAGACTTGGGTAGCACCTTCATCCAACTATTTACAATTTCTCTCCACTGTTCTCTTGTCATCCCTGTATCTCTGTACATCACAGGTTCTTCATTAACCTTCGAAGACTCAGTGTGAGTAGTTTTAGTTTCAGCATCTTTATCGAATTGAATATTCTCATCATCAGTATCCATCTTTGAATCAGTAGTGTCTTCAGGCAGTGTGATGTCTTCAACAGAGTCCATAGAATCTGTTACTCCTTCATAAGTGAATTCAGGAATAACATCATCCTGGATGAAGTTATACGGCACTTTAAGACCATCACAGCCTTCATAAGTAACACTATATTTATCTTTTTCTATCTCAATCTCTACTATTTCTCCTTCTTCTATCTCATTATCCGACATATCATCTTCCATGTCATTGAATAAATCATCAATGTCATCAAGACATGCAATCTTTTCAGCTTCCTCTTCTTCTGAATCTTGAAAGAATTCCAATAACAGAATTTCTTCTTCCTTAGTACCAGTAGTATCTTTGTTTCCTTCAAGTGATTGTGATGTCGACTCCCTCAATATTTCCAGCAGGATCATTGTCTTCATCATCACGTCTTTGAATAGACTCTGTGTGACAAGTATCAGGTATCCTCAACTCCCCCTGAGCGTCAAGACGCTAAACGAGTTTGGATAATAATGCTTGCATGTCAGCAATCTGTTGAGCTTGAGTCTGAATCACCAGCTGCCGTTGTGAATCAGTAGACACAAGAGTGTTTACTTGGGTTTGTAGAGAAAGCACTTGAGATTCAAGGAAAGTAATCCTTTCAGAATCAGAAGGCTTTGACGGACCAGCTGACGATTGTGGAATAGAAGGACTTGAAGTAGTCGAAATGACTGGAGGAACAAGAGAAATCACTGGAGATGGATCCTTAGATCTTGGAGGAGTAATTATCAATGAAGCAACAAAATTAGCATCCTCGACTCCCTGAGAAGATTTTGCAGCAACAATCGAAGCAGACATCAACTTTTGACGCTTAGGATCTGGATTAAAGTCACTATCAGTGTCAGTACTCTCATCGACCAAAGATCTTTTGCCAAGTACTGATCCGGAAGGAGGATCCCGAACAGACTTTCTTCTTGGTCGTCTGGCTTGAGATTTAATGCGTTTTCCAGCATTAGCCAGTGGAATTGTAGCCAACCGTTCATAATGACCTGAGGAAAAATCCCCAGAGTCATCAGAATCAATGCTTTCATTAACCGATAATATCGTATCACTTGAGCTGGAACTAGAATCATCATCAGTCACCACATTCCCTTCAGCTTCATGAATGGGCGAGTTCACAGCATCATCAACGAAATCTTCCATGTTCATTCCTAGATCTTGATCAGGATCATGAACGACCTCTTCTTAAACTGGTTCCTGAATAGGTATTTCAACTTCAGCTTGTGGAATAGGAACATGTTCAAGAATAGGAATTTGTGGTTGTACGGGAACTTGTACTTGTGGAACTGGTATCTGTTGTTGTTGAACTTGTATTTGTGCTGGTATCCATTCACCGACTAATCCACCTTTCCGTGCTTGGGTATCATTCTGTCGTCCACGATAACCCATCCGTTGAAAACAACCCATAATAAGAGTTCCAGGATAAGATAACGGATCATCAGCATTTCCACCCAAATCAAGAGCAGCACGTATCGTTTCTTTAGAAATGGCAATCTCGGTATTATTAACTGTGGCACGAAGAACATGAGGTTCAACGTCCGTATCTTGATGAATTGTGTCCCAAAATTGTTGTATGTACACGAGACTTATGTAAGGATCAGCAGATAAAGCAACATGAAGACGTGATCTGTTCAAAAATCCTATAATGCCTTGAAAATTCACAGCCTCGAACATGTTCGGATCTAACAATGCCACTTGATTATGTTTATATTCGACACGTCGAGCCATCTGAAACATTTGGACAACAAACATATTAGAAAAAATAACGAATACAAACAAAACAAAACAAAACAACAAAGATAAAAAAAAAATTTTAAAAAAATTTTCAGACAAAAAATTTTCACAAGTCCAAATCCTCACTGTCCTCTAGGCGAACTTAATAAGTTCGCTTAGTAGTGCAATAGGCGAACTTATTAAGTTCGCCTGACAAGTTCGCTTGGAACAAGTTCGCCTGAACCTGTGACGTTTCAAATTCAAACACAGACAATCAACAATCAACAAATCGAGATAAAATCATAGAATAAGCAATAAGCATCAGTCGAATATCAATTAACAACCAAATAGGATGATCAATTTTATAAATCCGATCAAAATTAGGTCAAAAATCGTCCGTTGAAAGTTTCGACGGAAACCGAGATGAAAAGCATCAAATTCTTACAATTTAATGGATGAAATTCAATGAAATTGCTTTGGTTGAGTTCGCAATTCAATTTGGATTAAGACAGAACCGGTAAACAACTCCAACAACAACGTTTAAGAATTTCGAAAAATTTGCAGTTAAGTTCGCCTAAAAATGAAGAAGTCGATGAACTGATAAGTTCGCTTGATCTAGAACCTTATACCCATTAAGTTCGCTAAATTAGGCGAACTTGTTAAGTTCGCTTAACAATCCTTCGGCGAACATGATAAGTTCGCTTCATCCCAGATAATCAGATTAAGTTCGCTTCACTGACTTTAAGCGAACTTATTAAGTTCGCTTCACTGTACACAGGCGAAGTTAATAGCTTTTCAACCTTTTTGCCTTGAACAAAAATTTTACCAACTTCAACCTGTCAAATCTTGAACATCCGTCAGCAGCATATATTCGATCCAATCCCGAACAATTTTAATAAAAGTATAGAATTTTCATGGAAAATAAAAATAAAAATCTTTTTGAGTTTTATCTATAAAAACAGAATCACATATTTTTGGATTTTATCTGTACAAACGGAAAGCACATATTTTTGGATTTTTGTCTGAAAATACTGAAAGCACATATTTTTGAATTAATATTATGAGTAAGAAGATCATATCAGTATCCGATTAATTCATCACACATTTTAGAAATAAAAGGTAACCTATAATATGAAATCATACAACTCGGTTTTGTGCATTTTGCATCTTTTTCATTTTGATATATTCTTTTCAGTATTTATAATTTCAATATATTTGAAATGATACGCGATAAATTTCAAAGTAAATAAGATCAGGTTATAAAATGCTCTTTTATTTATACCGAATTTGAAATATAAAGCATGAATTCTTAAATTTGTCAATATTATATTATTTGAAACTATAAGCGTTTATTCTCCAAATTCATGTGATTTAGTACCATTTAGATGAAAAACAACGTGTACCCCACATATATGCCAAACAGAAATATAAATTGCACTATCTTCAAGACATATACAGTTAATATTAAGTTTAGATCAATTTCCAAGATGAAATTATCTCTTTTAGCACAAGTATAAAAGCAGATCCAATGGATATAAGAATCATGATGATTCAGAATCAGAAGATTCTAATGGATTGGTTGAATAATGAGAATCAACAGATTCAGGTATGAGGATCCAACTATTATCTGGATGAAATTCAATGGAATCAGACTAGATGATGTATCTAACTGATCCAAGGGCGAATATATGTTTCAACAGATTTTGAAAGCATATCTTAGTTCAACAACACCTTGCATGTTTTTCAGGGCATGGGCAGTGAAGTGAACTGAAATAGATTTGTGCTAAAGATATAATTCGATATTGGTCTCATGAAATTCTTTATAACCAAATATTCTTTATCTGATAATGATCTTTTACACACACACCCAGGCATATAATGGATTTAAATCACAGCTGTAATCATATTATATTTAATTTTCACACTACTATTAGTTTCAAAACGCTTTTAGCCTATTGACAATTCAAGTTTCAAATTTTATACACAAATTTTAAAGAAAATTATCAAGAATAGAGCATTCACAACACTATCATTTCTTATTTATGCAGACTTTGAAATTTAGATCAAATCAACTCAGTTTAATCAATCATATATTAAGGTCTATTAAGGTCGTGTGAAATGAACTAATCACTGATGTACTATCATTTCTTCTCTAACCTCAAATGATGTCAAATTATATATTTTTCAATTTGTTTTGACTTTTTATAAATTACACTTTTTGACTGAAAATGTAAATGCAGAAATGTAATAAAGCAATAAACGAATTTAAAAACAAAATTTTCCATGAAATTCTGATTTTGAAAAACTTTTATTCGGGATTGATCATACCAATCATATTAATTAGAAATTCAAACCTGGTACGATCAAATGCCTTGGTAAACAAATCAGCAAAATTATCTTCGGTGTGTACCTTGACCAGCTCAATCAACCTTTTCTCTGCACAATCACGTATAAAATGATATCGAATTTTGATGTGATTCGTTTTACTATGTTTAACATGATTATTCGTTATAGACATAGTAGCATTATTATCAATAAGCATAGGGGTTCCTGTGAAATTCAAACCGTAATCTCTCAATTGCTGTTGTATCCACAGGATCTGTGAACAACAACTTGCAGCAGCGATGTATTCTGCTTCGCATGTTGAAATTGAGACTGTGGTTTGCTTTTTGCATTGCCAGGATACAAGTCGATTACCTAAGAACTGGCAACCACCTGTTGTAGATTTCCTGTCCAGACAACAACCACCAAAATCAGAATCAGTATAAGCATTGAAATCAAAGTTAGAACCATGAGGATACCATAGCCCTAAACGTTGTTTTCCTTTTAAATATCGAAAGATTCTTTTCACAGCGATTAAGTGAGATTCTTTTGGCTTTCCCTGAAATCTAGAACAGATACACACGGCGAACATTATATCCGGCCTTGAAGCGGTTAAGTACATGATGGATCCAATCATAGCTCTGTAAAGTCGACAATCCACATCTTTTCCTTCCGGGTCAGAATTCAACTTATGATTGATCGGAATTGGAGTATCATATGGGGTACAGTCCTCCATCTTGAACCGGCTCAAGATGTCTTTGACATACTTGACTGATGAATAAAGAAACCACCTTCCTTTTGATTTACTTGTAAACCTAAGAAAAACGATAACTCTCCCATAGCAGACATTTCAAATTTCGACTTCATAGCTCCCTCAAAGTCTTTGCATAACCCTTCATTTGTCGAGCCAAAAATAATATCATCCCCATAAATCTGGACTAGTAGGTAATCTCCTCCTGATTTCTTTATGAATAAAGTCGAGTCTATCTTTCCACGAACAAATTCATTCGCCAAAAGATGTGTGGATAAAGTCTCATACCACGCACGAGGAGCCTGATGAAGACCATAGAGAGCCTTATCAAGCTTGAAAACCATATTCGGATTCAGTGGATCTTCAAACCCCGGCGGCTGACACACATAGACTTCCTCCTTGACCTTTCCATATAAAAACGCACTTTTAACGTCTAATTGAAACACCTTAAAACCTTTAAAGGAAGCAAAAGCTAGAAACAGTCTTATAGCTTCGAGCCTCGCAACTGGCGCATAAACCTCGGTGTAATCAATTCCTTCTTGTTGATTACAGCCCTGGACAACTAATCTTGCCTTGTTGCGTACCACGACACCTCGATCGTCTTTCTTACATTTAAACACCCATTTTGTCCTATCGAATACGCACCTTTCGAAAGATCAACAAGATTCTAAACCTTAAGTTTTTCAAATTGAGCAAGTTCTTCCTGCATAGCTTCTATCCAATTATTGTCATTTAAAGCCATCTCAACATTCTTGGGTTCAGCCTGTGAAATAAAGCATGAATGTGAGCAATCATCAAGAACACCAGAATCTTTAATGCAAGTATACAAACAAGTATTGTCAACAAGAGAATGTGTTTTCACTCCATCCTGTAAATTTCCAATTATATTCGTCACCGGATGATCTTTGAGTTCCTTGATGGATGCAACCTCAGGAACCGGCAACACGTCAACTTGAGTAGATTCAGATTGATAAGAATAATCTTGATTAATTGGAATATCCGAGTCTAAATTTGTAGGAATCTCCCCCTGAGCCTGTGTTGAAGGTAATGAATCATCACCCAACAACGGATCAGCAGAAGAATCTTAAAAAATAGCATTATCCTCCTCACTCTCTGAATCTTGTGGACCTGAACAAGAAGTAACATTAGGATCGGGAGTAGAAGTAGATAGAATCGATGAATTTGGAACTGCATTTGGTAGAAATCCATTGTGCTGTGCATCCTGACATGAATCATAAAGAACAACAGCCTCTTCATCAGAAATATCAGAAGGTAAATGAAAAGATTTGAATAAGTTTTCATAATCAAATACCCAATCCGGACCAATTGCCATTTGTGGTAAAGACCGATTTGAACAGTCAATATGGAACCATTCTTCAACTTGGCGCCTCTTTTTTATAAACCCTCTTGGTTGTCGAATTAGCCACATACCCCAGAAAAATCCCTTCAATAGCCTTCGCACTGAATTTTGTTGGGACATCTCGAACTTTCAATAGGGTGCAAGGATTACCAAAAGGTAGTAAATAATCCAGATTCGGCTTTCGATTATTTAGCAATTCATAGCAAGTCTTGTTATGACACATGACGGTCAAGACCCTGTTCAAAACATGACACAGTATTCACAGCTTCAGCCCAAAAGGTGACTGGAAGCTTAGAATCTGCAAGTATCGTGCGAGCTGTTTCGACCAACGTCATGTTCTTTCGTTCAGTGACACCGTTTTGTTGAGGAACATATGGCGCACTGAATTCATGATGAATTCCTTTTCGTAGACAGAATAAGCCCATTTTTCTATTCTTAAATTCGTTGACATTGTCACTCCTGATTCTTCTGACTTTCAGATTGAATAAATTCTCCAAACCCAGGATTAAGTATTGTACCAACTCAGTGGTTTCAGCTTTTGAGGAAAGAAACTTAACCCATGAAAATCTGGAGTAATCATCAGTTACTACCAAGCAGTATGATTTTCCACCAATGCTCCTAATACTTATATGACCGAACAAATCCATATGCAGCAACTCCAAAGGAGTTACGATAGAATTCGTCGATTTAGATTTGTGAGATTTCTTTCTTTGCTTCCCCTTCTTGCACGGAATACAATCATCAGGAACTGAGAATTTCATCTTTGGAATACCAAGAACAAGATCATTCCTAACAATGTAGTTCCTCTTCCTAAAGTTAATGTGAGCTAGCTTCCTGTGCCACAATATTGAATCAGATTTCGACGCCTTGGAAAGTAAACATGTTGGAATTGAATCCGTTGTAGTAGCGACACTCATGTCAAGGACATATGTGTCATTTCTCCTTGGAGCCTTCATGAGAATCCATTCATCAGGAATCACAAAGCCCGGTTTCAAAATATAGCATTCAGTATCGTTGAAATGGAACGAAAACTTCTTGTCACAAACTTGTGATACGCTTAAAAGATTGTGTTCCAGCTGCTCAACATAATTCACCTTTTCAAATTTGACTTTGTCATTCTTTAACGTTCCCTGTCCAGTTATGTACCCGTCTTTATTACCCGCAAAAGCGACATAACCACCATCAATTTGTTTAACATCCTCAAGCAATATAACATTCCCTGTCATATGTCGAGAGCAACCACTATCCACATACCATGTATTGTTGATAGTCCTCCTTGGTTGTCCCTACATAAACAACGAGAATCAGTTCGAAATAGGAACCCAAGCCATCGTGGTCTTGGGTCGTCCAGATTGATCAAAATAAACAACTTCTTGTAATTTACAATCAATCTTATCATTCACTTTTGGAACAGAAGTTTGACAATCAGACTTTTTCAAAGAAGATCCATTTTTATTATTTTGAAAAACAATATTTGATATATTATTGTCAGATTCAGATGTTTTCAAAATTTTCTTTAATTTTCTGTTTCTTCTTCTCCTTTGAGGTCTAGACAGTTTAACTTCATGATGAGAATCTTTTGAAATTCCAACATTAGGAATCTCAATCTTCTTTTTGCATACAAAAGATTTAGAATTCAATTTATCCTGTTGTTTAAATCCAGAGGATTTAACAAAAGATCGACCGGGCAAATTTTTCTCCAAACTAGAAGACATCGTTTCCTCATCTTTTCTTTTCAGAATTTTCACCACTTTCGGTTGTAAAGGAACAGTCTTCATTTTACCCTTGTTATTATATGGACAATTGATTAAAATATGACCAGCCTCTTTGCAATGAACACTCTTCTTTCTTGATAAGTTCTTAAATAAGGAGTTTTCTTTGAATTTGAGGATCCATCAGATGAATAAGTTTCGGATGAATGTCCAGAACAATTTATCGGCTGCTTTGGAACATAAGTTTGGATTGTCACCTTTGAATAATTCACTTTTTGATAACCAGCCGCAACAAACCCAATTAAATGTAAGATTGGAGAAAGTTTAGTTGGAATAAATTTCACTTCTTCGGGTTCAGTCATAACGCATCTATCCCGGGTAACAGTTTTAACAACTGTTGGGTCATCAATTTTCACTTCTTTTGGAATTCCCTCGACCTTCTTCTCATCAAACACCTCATCTTCAGAATCATACTCATATACCATATCCTCCCCAGTTACCGGATTCACCTTTAACATAGTTTTTGGATCTATCTCCTCTTCATTTATAATTTCAGGTTCCACCACATAATTTGCATTAAACGGTGGAGGAATAAATCCAATACCAGCAACACGCTTAGTAGGATCAGAATTTGAGTTAAAATAATCCAAAACAACTGAAGAACTTTCAAATTGTTCCATCTTTCGATGAAGTTTGATCACCTCAGACTCTTTGTCAGATATTTCTTTATTCTTTTGGGCAACAACTTCATTACGTTTTTCTATTTCAGCATAAGCCATATCTAGATGATAACCCTGCTCTTTGTATTTTAGCCTAAGAGAATTTAAGTCTCTTTTCAAAGACTCAATTCTATCAATGCACAACTTATCATTATCTTTTAGTTTCTAATTAACTGAATGCATTGATTTCATGTCACAAATCAAGTTTGTGTTATCATCCATGACCTTTTGTAGTTTATCTTTAACAGAAATGCAGTTAGAACAGTAAATATGACAAACATAGTCTTTTACCTTAGACGGATCAGACATGTCTGCCATGAATACTTTGGCAATGGGAATATTCTCCGAGTCATCACCAACTGAAGCATTTTCTATAAGAACAATTTCCTCCTCAACAACCCCTGATGTACTATCAGAATCAATATTCTGCCCTTGTTCTACCTCATCATCAACGCTTGGAACACTATCACCATCACACGAATCATCACAAGAACTTTCATCATCAGTAGACTCCTCTGGTTTTTCAGAATGAATTTCTGCAACAAACGCTTGACTCACAACACCCACCAAGTCTTCCAGATGAATTCCCCAGTCATAGTTTTCGTCGTTTTGAGCAACCAATGCTGATGAAGCAGATATATGATTAGTATTACCAGAAGAACCATGTGATTGATTCCTATTATGCTGAAAGTTAGGCTGATTGTTTTAAAATTATTCTGCTTCTTTTGAGAATCAAATTCTACCTTCGGCTTCACACATTCCTTAGCAAAGTGACCATACTCTTGGAAATTATAACAACGAACTTTGCTCTTATCAAAACCCATACGAGATCGACTATTTGAACCAATATATTTTCTGCCTGTTTTCTTCAAGAAATCTTTAGCTTGGCGCATCAACATAGCTATATTCCATTGGATATTCATTTCTTCCAGATCAACAGGGTCAATCTGTCTGAAATCTTCTTCTATAACCTCAGGATCATGTATTTTCCCTCCAATAAAATTCTCATATGATGCCATGAAAGAGGAAAACATAGCAAGATAATCATCAGCTACTTTCTGATTCAAATGAGATCCAGATGATGTTGAAGCTGTAGTCGCAGAAAATCCAGAATGGCTTGAATGACCAGAATAAATTGGAACTCCAGAACACTGATCATTTGAAGACTCTTGAGCATCACCAGAAAAGAATGCCACTCCAGTACAAGATTTACCAGTAGATTTGGCAAAATACATTGAGGGATCCTGGATATGCTCCATATTAGTCTCTTTCTTCTTCATATTCATGTCATGCGACTGAATCTTCCCTAGAACTTCTTCAAAAGACATGGTATTGTACTTAATATTTTCTTTGATCAAAACCGTATACACATTAAACTTTGATGGTAAATCCTCCAAGAATTTATCATTGATTTCCCCAGTCTCATACACCACAGACGCACTAGCCAGTTCACTAAGAAGATGATAGAATCTTGTAGCAAGATCATCCAAGGATTCATTTTGAAAATGTTTAAAGACCAGGAACTGCTTCTTTAGTAACTCCTTTCTACTCTTCTTCACATCCAAACTTCCTTCACACCTTTTCTGTAATGCTTCCCACAGTTGTTGAGAAGACTTGAACTGTTTAAAACTATGATATATTTCCTTTGGAAGAGACATCGAAATACTAGACATTGCTTTCTTTTCTCTATCAAATAACAACTTCTCTTCAGTAGTTAACGCTGATACCGGCTTTGGAACGTTGTCCTGTCCCATCCAAGAATAAGTCGGATGCGTATATCCTTCCAAAATCGGAATCCACAAACTAGTATCGGTAAAAGATACGAACCGGTCAAACCGATCTTTCCAATTAGAATAATCAGCTAGATTCAACAACTTCGGAGGTTTTTGAGATGTATCGATCTCATTGTCATAATTGAACATATTCGTGACTTGAACCATATTTGCCATTTTTCCTGAAAAATTTTCCAAGTGTTCAACTTCCTTTACCTTTAGGCGAAGATAATAAGTTCGCCTGCTAAGTCACCCAAGCGAACTTAATGAGAAGCGAACATAATAAGTTCGCTTAAATCAGAAATCAACAATCTGATTAAGTTCGCCTAAAATAAGTTCGCTTAACCCTGTGAGAAGCGAACTTGACAAGTTCGCCTGCTGCTAAGTTTGCCTGCACAGAATTCAGCAAGTTCGCTTGCCGTAACAGAATCTTGATCAAGAACTTCTTCAGACCACAGCCGCGAACCAAAATCAACCAAAAATCATCATTAAGCACTAAATTGAAGGAATTAAACAAAATTGGATCATAGGATCGTGTAATTTGTGTTGGAGTATATTCTGGTGACAACGAGCTTGAAGATATTATGTCTTAGTCTTAGAGTCTTTGACTTGTAATTGATAGAATTGTTTGCAATAGTTAAAGGGGAGTCTGTTAGGACATGTTTTGTAATTGTTGATAAAATTCTGTGTAAGTTCTGCTAGAGGCGAACTTAACAAGTTCGCCTAGCCTATCAGAGGCGAGCTTAATTCAGAGAATTTGAAGGAATTTTCATCTTTTTCGTGTCCAATCAACATCAAAATTCAGAGAATTTGAAGGAATTTTCATCTTTTTCGTGTTCTTGATAAAAATGGAAGATTTTTGATCAATTTGGATTAATTTTGGATTGGTTTGAAGAAATTGATCCGATAGGATTGTTCCTAATCAGTTTCTACACAATCATACGGTTCAGAATTGCTTAATTCCATCATTTTGATCTGAAATTATGATTTTCAGCCGAGTTTGTTCGTGTTTGGGTTGCTGAGTTTGTTTCAGCTGTTTTAGGCGAACTTGCTGAGTTCTTGTGCAGGCGAACTTAGCAAGCGAACTTATTAAGTTCGCTTCTCACAGTTTAAGCAAACTTAATCAGTAGGCGAACTTAACAAGTTCGCTTGGGGTCAAGTTCGCTCGGGTCAACTTAGCCAATACCACTAGTTCCCTTCCCCTCTTCAGTATTTTGGCGGGAAAATTCATCTTGTACAAATTTTTTAGGGAAAGTTTATATGCTTGTTTCGGATCATTTTTGAAATTTTGAATTTTCAAAATTTTTTAAAAGAGTATTTTGACGGGAAATTTTTTTTCGGATATTTTCGTAAAAATTTCAAAATGTCAATTTCGTGTGATGATAATGATATTGGAACTATGCCACCGAGACTTTTGTGCATATCAGATTTCGTAGCTGGAAAGTCCGGTTCGAACAGTTCGTATCAAAAACTGATGAAAACTTTTGGACATCCATATTTGAAGGATATGTGCATCCTACTTATGAATATATGGGATATTATGATGTACCTAAACCAGTGACAGCTCTTAGTAAACTAGGAAAGCAGAAGTTTGATCGAGAGATGAAGACGCGTGAAACTGTAACATTGTCTTTACCGAAAGATATCATTCATAGTCTCGGGAAGTGTCCAACTTCAAGAGAACTATGGGAAGCTTTGAAGAAAAAGGGTGAAGCAACATCTCAAGCGTTTGTTGTCTTGATCAAAGAAGTATTAGAGAAGCCGAGTTATTCTCAAAGTGATTCTTCTGCAGATTTAACTGATAGTGAGAGTATTCGTTCTGGTGAAAGTACTTAATCTACTGAGACTGATGTGATGAGTGAAGAAAGTTTTTAGACAGTTGAAGATGATCTGAGTGAATTAGAAACTGATGCAGAGCCTATCATTATTGAACAAAAGAGTGACGCTGATGATGACGTATTCATGGCTCCTGGTGCATCTTCTTCAGAACTAAAACCTGAGGTATTTTCTAACTCTGAGACGTTTTGTTCTAACTGTGTTTCAGTTAAGGATAAAATGATGAGGGTTATGGATGACAACGTCAACCTCATTTGTGATATGAAATCGATGCACACGGTAAATCAGAAACTAAAAGATAATGAGAATGTGTGTGTTGAAAGAATATAATCATTGAAGAGAGATATAAATTCTCTGACTTTGAAATTAAAGAGCAGGCATATCACCTGGATATGTCCTTTGCAGAAATTGAGAAAAGAAATAATGATCTTGCAGCAAAAGATAAGGAACTAGCTGAATCTAAAGCAGAGGTGATCCGATTGCATAGAAAATTAGAAAGCTTTGGAAATTCATCATTCTTATTAGGTTATTATCATGATAATACTGAAGAAGGGAAGGGAACCAGTGGTATTGGCTATGTTCCTCCACCATTCAACGGAAATTATTCTGTTACACCTGAGATTATAAATGATGAGGATTTAGATCCTAAGACTGTGTTGAAAGTGAATCCGGTCACAGGTGAAGATATGGTGTATTATGATAAGAGTGATGATGAATATTTTGATGAAGCTAAGGTAGAAGGGATACCGAAAGCTGTTAAGAAAGAAGACTCAAAGGTTGATTCTAATTCATCTGGAAATTATACATTTGGAAGTTCTTCAAATTCAAGGAGAGTTCCATATGTCAGAGATTATAAAGACAGGTGTACATGCTTTCATTGTAATGAGATGGGACACATTGTGGTGACCTGTCCTTACAAAAATAAAGGAAAGAAGCATGTAATTCCTGAGAAGATGAATCCTGAATCAAAACCTGTTGCAAAATTTAGCGTTCCAGAGAAAATAAAGCAAAAAGAAGTTCACGTAGGAGAATCTTCTTCAAGTGCATCTAATCGTGTGAAGATTCCTTATATGAGAGATTATCGTGAGACGAGATCTTGCTTTTACTGTGGTCTTGTTGGTCATATTCGGCTTGATTGTCCTCACAACGCTAAAGGTAACCGACATGTTACTCCAGAAAAGGTAAGAACTCATGGTAAGCCTTATGTTAACCCAAATGTGGTTAAACCTCATGTTACACCAAAGGGTAATTCAAAATCTGAGGTTAGGCTTTCTAGACCTCAAAGACGTAGGAGAAACAGAAGATTGAGAAAACCTTTAGAACAACAAGAGTTTTCACAATCAAAACATTTTTCAAATGAACAAGATTGTTCAAACACTTCACATTTTAAGCAAAAAGAACTTAATGAAAAGAAGTATGTTTGGAAATCTAAAGTTTCTGTTTCTGACTCGTCTGAACAATCTCCAAAAAATGATGAGAGATTCGATTATGAATGGAGTGAGGTTTATTATTTTGATACAAATGGACGACCCATGACTACCATGGCTTGGGTCCCAATTTCAAATTAATGTTTCTTGTTAGATGTGCAGGATTTACCAAGAGGGACTATTAATAACATTTTGGTTGTTGATAGTGTTGGTTCTAAGCACATGACAGGGAATGACATCAGCAAGAGTAAAGAGTTGTTGATAACTGAGAATCTATTTGTTTCAACGACTTGATGCTCAAGGGGGAGAATATGTCACACACAATGTTTTGGAAAGAGTTTTACAAAGTCAAAATGATAACCTGAAACTTAGGATGACAATGGTGAGCATAAAGTCATTGATGCAACCATTTGACTAGTTGAGGGGGAGTCTACAGGACAAGGGGGAGTACAGAACTATGTTGGTGACAGAGGCAATGACATTCAATTACAGGATTACATCGGTTTGAGTTTTTAATTGATTGATTTGCTTAATCCTGAGTAACCAAGTAAAATGTTTTTATAAAATGTTTTCATGGAAGGTTTATTTTCGTTTGTTTTAGTTTCTTTGAAAAAGATTTTGAAGATTTTAAAAAAGCCAAAAAAATTGAAAAAGATAAAATCGACATTACTTGAAGTTAAAGAAGAGATGATAGTACATCAGTACATGTTCTTTCACACATGACCTTAGATTGACTGGTTGGTGCTTTATGTTAGTATATCTGAATTATATGTTTTGATCTAAACTTCAGAGACTACACAAATAGGAAATGATAGTGTTGTGTATGCATATAATTTGAATTGTCAGTAGACTAAAAGCGTCACTGAACCATTAGTAGTGTGAAAACATAATTGCATATGTTACAACTGTGATTTTAACCCATTTTATGCCTGGGTGTGTGAGTAAAAGATCACTATCAGATAAAGAATATTAGCTTTTAATAAAGATTTTCCTATGAGATCAGTTTCGGGTTATGTCCTTAGCACTATTCATTCGATTTGCTTCAGTGCCCATGTCCCGAAAAGTATGCAATTTGAAGTATAATCAAGATATGTACTTGACAACATCTGTCAAACATATACTAGCCCTTGGATCATATTGATAAATCATCTTTATTGATTCCATTGAATTCATAATCCAGATAACAGTTGGATCCACGTACCTGAATCTTATGATTCCACATATATAAGCCAAGACATTGAATCATTCGATTCTGAATCTCATTGATTCCTATACAATCCAATTTAGATTCTGCTATTCATGTGCTAAGTGATGTCTCCTCATTCTGGAAATTCGGATAATCTTTAGTAAAATCTCATATGTCTTGAAGATAGTGCATTTAATTTCTGTTGGCATACTAGTGGGGTACACGTTGTATTTCATACTTAAATGGTACCTTAACTCACAAGAAAGTGGGAATGAGATGCTTTAGTTTCAAATCTTATAATATTGACAATTTGAATTTGTGTGTCATAGCCTGATCCTATTTTCTTTGAATGTTTATCGCGTATCATAACATGCAATATGAAAGTCTTGAAAAGATAGAGTGTGATAATGTTGAAAGATATTGGTTTGATTGGTCAAGGCTTGAAAGAATGACATAGGATACCATTTGATATTATATGGATTTTATATCCAAGATGTGTGATTGATATCTCATATATACTGATATGATCTTCTTACTCGTGATGTTCGATCAAAAAGATGTGATTTTGTTTTTTACATTTCAGTTTATACAAAGAAAAACCAAAAAGATTTTGTCTTTCTTATGTTTGAAAAACCAAAAAGATTTTATTTTTTCCAGCTTCCATGGAAATCTTAATTGTTGGTTATTCTTGGTTGTTCTCCTTTGCATAAACTGTATATTGCAGACAGAAGTTGACAACCTTCGCCCAAGTTTTCTTCTAGAAATAAAGAGAGAGTGTGTAGATGAACAAGACGAAGACTACAACTTGTTTGATGATATTTGAAGACGGATGACAATCTTCTGAAGCTGTTATCAAGGGGGAGTCTGTTGGAGCATATTCTGGTGACAACGAGATTGAAGATATTATGTCTTAGTCTTAGAGTCTTTGACTTGTAACTGATAGAATTGTTAGCAATAGTTAAAGGGGAGTCTATTAGGACATGTTTTGTAACTGTTGATAAAATTATGTATAAGTTTTGCTAGAGGCGAACTTAACAAGTTCGCCTAGCCTATCAGAGGCGAACTTAATATGTTCGCTTAGTCTATCTAAGGCGAACTTAATAAGTTCGCTTAGCCTATTAGAGGCGAACTTAATAAGTTCGCCTAAGCATCTTTGAGGCGAACTGCAGAACAATAGTTTATAAATACAGAACAGAGTCTGTTAGAGAGAGATGAGAAAGAACAGAATAGACGATATCAGAGGAACTGATTAGAGACAGGATTATTGTAAACTGATATTGTGGTGGAAATACAAAGCGTTTATTTACACCGTTGTTGTTGATTGAGTTACACGAGCACGTTGATCATGGATTCCGCACATTATCACCGTGTCATACCGCGAGTCTAGAGATCCGTCACACACCGAATTAGGGACCTACAATTTGTCAATTAGAAGCTTTCTATCGGATCAATTTCATCATAATCCCCTTCAAAAACACCAAATCAGATCAAAATCAGTCTTGAAAACTCCATTGAAATGAAAAACTCAAAAATGATGAATTTGATGTCAATTTGCATATAAAATCGTCTAGAATCAACAAGAATCATGAGCAAAAGCTCTGATACCACTTGTAGATCCCCATGGCGCGTCTACGGATCGATCTCGTGATAAGACGTGACGTTTACTCGGAGTGCGGAATCCAACGAGTCAACGTTTATATGCATAAAAGACAAAGCAAACAATCAAGTAAATAAACTTCTCAATTCGTATTCCAATCACAATGATGTTTACAGACTCAATCGGACTTCTCTGATATGATCTCTCTGGTTCGTTATCTCTCTTGACTGACTCTGTAAACACACACATATATAACCAACTGACCTGATATAGGCGAACTTATTAAGTTCGCCTCTAACAGCTTAAGCGAACTTAACAAGTTCGCCTCAGTTAGACCTAAGCGAACTTATTAAGTTCGCCTCTGATAGACCAGGCGAACTTAACAAGTTCGCCTCTAGGCTAGACTTGTAAACACTTAGTGACATTTGACATTTACATAACAAAAACATAAAGACATAAAATCTAACTATTACAAGCTTTTGTCATTACAATCTATGTCCTAACACATGTTCATGACAGATTCGTTGGTTCTAAACCAGAGTTTGTCCAATCTGGTTTTAGAAAAAAAATGTTGTTTTTAATAAGTTTGTTGAGAACCCTAAAGTTGGATTCACAAAGAATTCACAACCTGAGGTCAAACTTTCAAGACCTCAAAGGCAAAGAAGGAACAGACGGTTAAGAAAACTTTCGGAAAATGATCAATTTGAATATGAATTTCCAAATCAATCAATTTTTGATAAGAAAAAGAATGTTTCAAAATCCAAAATGTCTGATTCTGATTTTCCTAAATCACAAAGGGTAGATGATAATAGAGATTATGAATTGCTTGAGGTTGTTTGTTTTGAAGCTAATGGAAGACCCAAGACCACAATGGCTTAGGTCCCCATTTCTAATTGATTTCCTTTGTTTATGTAGGGTCAACCAAGGAAGACTATCAACAACAAAAGGTATGTGGATAGTGGTTGCTCCCGACATATGATAGGAAACATTCGTTTGCTTGAAGATGTGATGAAGCACTTTCCTGTGACAAACACTCTGGAAAGATAGAGTCTTAGTCTTAGGTTGTCTTATCTTGTTTGTAATTGTCATTGTATGTAAGAGTCTTTATGTATTAGTTTATCGAGTTGTATTTACTTTTACATACTGAATGTTGCTAAATTCTCTAAGTGTTTTGCGCACTTGTAAGTGCGCAGGAGAAAGCTCCTGCGTACTTAGCAAGTACGCAAGAATAACTTTACGTACTTGCTAAGTACGCAAGAGCATTTTGCCCTGCGCACTTGCTAAGTGTGCAGGCATCAGGTCTTGTATAAATAGGATAGGTTGACAGAAGTTAAGTACACATGCACTAAAGCAAATACGTAGATTGTAATCTCAATGCTTTTCTCTGTAACCTTCAAGTGTTTATAATACAAAGAATGTTTAAAGTGTTTTCTCTTGTCGGTTTACTTTGTTTAGCTAGACTCTCTGCCTAGTCACGGACATTCCACACCCGGTCCGACTAGTAGACCCACTTGCATGTGACGATCCGCCACACCCGAGGGACCTACAAGTGGTATCAGAGCTTTGCTCTTGATTTCGAGTGTTGTGAGTGAGTTTTGGAGAGTTTCTACCGAGTTTTTACAAGCAAAAAGAAGTATTTTTGCTGATTTTGTTATAAAATAGGGGTAGCTCTTGAGCACTATTTTAGAAGCAAAAATCACTCAAAAACTTATTTTTGTTGTGTATTTCAGTGTTTTGAGCATCAAAGGTTGGTTAGAAACAAGTTTTTGACCCTTTGGCTCATTTGCATTGATCATCAGACAATTTTTTTACCATCTTCGGCGAGTTTCTGGTGACCGAAAAAGTTTGGTGAAAGTTGCTGAAAAGGTGTTGTGCGTACTTACCATTTCTGGCAAAAAGTACAGTTTTGTGCGTACTTACTAAATACGCAAGACTTATCTCCTGCGTACTTATAAGTGCGCAAGACTGAACTTGTGCGAACTTAAGTTATATCCTGTGTACTTACAAGTACGCAAGAGGAAATCTAAATACGTAAGACTATTTCTCAAGTGCGCAAGGCCAAAAATCAAGTGCGCAACTGTGTCTGATTTTTCTGAAATTTGACTAAGTGTTCACTATGTCGAATCTTCAGAATCTTGGAAACCTGTTAAATTATGATAATGAGATCGGTACACCGTAGAAACCACCAAAGTTGCTAAACGTGAACGATTATTCTAATTGGAAAGCACGTTTTGAGCACTACATTTCGTATACCGACTCATCGCTATGGATAGCAATCCTTGAGGGATATAAGCATCCCACGCACATCTATCTTGATGAAACCATGCCCAAACCTATCTCTAAGCTTTCTGACGAAGAAAAGAAAGCTTATGACCGAGAAAAGAAGGCACTTGGTTCGATCACTATGGCATTAACTCGGGAATTGTTCCACAGTTTCCGAGGTTATGACAATTCTAAGGATCTTTGGAAAGCTTTACATAAGTGATTCGAAGGAAATAGTGACATCAAGAAGAGTAAGAGGGATCTTCTCAGGAAGCAGTATGAGTGCTTCAGATATTTAGAGAACAAATCTTTAGATGACATCATCTCTAGATTCTATCATTTTCCTTTTGAACCTAGATGGGCAGGGTTGTTCCCATCCAACAGATGAAGGCTTTTGAACTCAGGTATCCAGATGAAGAGATGGTGGAAAAGTTTTTGGATGCTTTACCACCCAAATTTGAGATGTACACAACCCTGATGAGGGAAAATCCTAAATTCTATGAGTTGACAGTAGAGGAGGCAATAGGAAAGATTCAAGATCATGACATGAACCTAAGAAGAAAGGAGAGCTCAGGAAGACCCAGATACAAGACCCTTCTATGTATCATGGGACGACTTCTACATCCAAGCCATCGGGCTCTGGAATTGCCCTCTTCACTGGAAATCCTACTGAAGAAGACCACTCAACTGGGTGTGGTGGTCATGCATGCTATACTTCAGGATCAGAGTTGTGATCTCATCATCAAAATACCTCAAGAAATCCTTCTGCTACGTCTTCAGCTAACCAATCAGCTATAGTCAGAATAGCTGAAGATCATGTAGCACTATTCTCATCTTGTATGCTTGCGTATGAGAATTTCATAGGTGGCAAGCTTACTGATCCAGAGACGATTGAAGAAGATTTTAATCAAGTGGATCCTGATGACATGGAGGACATGGATATTCAATGGAATATGGCCATGCTATTGAGGAGAGCCAAGCGTTTCCTGAACAGAATAGGAAGAAAGTTTATTGGCGGGCATCCTAATGCCAAGGTCGGGTTTGACAAATATAAGGCTAAATGCTACAAGTGTCTGAACTATGGACACTTTGCTCGTGAGTGTCAGAAAGACAGAGCACCAGCCTCTGGTTTTACCCGACCCAGCCAAGGAAACAGCCAAGGCCACAACAACTCAAACCACCACAATCAAAGCCAAGGTGGAACGTCCAATGCACTGGTAGCCCAACAGGATGAAAGCTTTGATTGGGGTGTTCATCTTGAGGATACCATCATCGCACAAACCCAGGTTGGTCTCATGGCTGAGATCATGGAGATGATGGAAGCAGAGAAAAGGGAAGCTTCTATGGCTGACATAGAAGAGTCTACTACTGCTGCTACAGACGAAGAAAAGGAAGCTCCTGTAGCTGAGAAAGAGGAATCGACTACTGCTGTTGCTCTCATGGCCATTGGAGAAGCAACAAGTTCATCTTCTGAGGTAGACTCTAACCCTTTTTCTGTTATTTCATGTTCTAAATGTCTAGGGCTAAAACTTGAAAATTCTAGGCTCCAAGACAAAATCGAACCCCTAAGTATGGCAGCTCTAAACTATAAAGAAAACGAAAAACGTTTTAAAGATTCTATTAAAACGTTGAAAAAAGAAAAATGTGAATATTCTCTAAAAATAAGCGATCAACAGATTCATTTAGACGTTGCATACAGGGGGTTAGAAAAACGGAACAATGAAATCAACAAACTGTAAAATGAGATCTTGCAGTTAAAATGCACTAATGAGAAGTTGAAAACCTCTCGCTTTGTGGTGGAACACTACTAATCTGTAGTGAGACAAATGAATGGGTTAGGGCTAGGTACTAATGCCATTCCTCCACCAGTGAGCGGAAAGTTTGTCAATAGCTTAATAGACATGTCTCTACATTAACCGTTGAGCATGCATTCACCCTTGAATCACTCCTGATTCATTGAAATCAAATCCAGATAAAGTTGGATCCCCTTACCTTAAAACTCAAACACCATATATATTATCATGAATCATCATACCGATATTCAATGAAGAAAATCAAATGAAACCAAGACAAATGAATCACTCGATTCTGAATCTTATGATTCCTGATAATCCTTATGGATTCTGCTTGATTTTTCCTGTGCTAATAGATGTAACTTCATTCTGAAATCTTAGAAAATCATTGGGAAAATCTTAGATGCCTTGACATAATGCAACTTACATTAGTATAGCATATCAGTGGGGTACATGTTGTATATCTTATAATTAATACCTTAATACACAAGAACATGATACAAAGATGCTTATAGTTTCAAATCTTATAATATTGTCAACTTGAATTACTTGTTTATGTGCTTATTACGTATGAATAAATAGTAATTCATGACATGATCCCATATTCTTTGATGTTTATACTGTATCGTTTTTGCTAAAAGATAGCCTGATATGATCCTCTTCTCGTGTCTTTGATCAAAAATAGTTTGTGTGAATACTTGTATATTTTTATTAGAAAAGATCAAAAAGATTTTACATTTATGCATAGTTCAATTATATTCAGAAAATCCAAAAAAATATTTGTGTTTAACCTTCCTGAATTGTATTTGAATCCTCCTTGTTGAATATTTTTAACATGTTCGTTATTTGACTTGAAAAACTTCATAAATTTTGAGTTGAAAGTTTGCGCACTTAAGGGTTTGTGCGTACTTGTAAGTGCGCATGAAGTAAGCCCTGCGTACTTAACAAGTACGCAAGAGTTAAGTCTTGCGCACTTGTAAGTACACACGAGTTAAATCGTGCGCACTTGCTAAGTACGCACGACCTTTTGGTGTGGGGTATAAATATAGGACTTAGAAAATTTCTTAGTCTTTCATCACATTCAAACTGAAAATTTCCCTCTGCATATTTTTAATCAAAATCCAAGTGTACTTAATCCGATTTTTCGTTCCACTACAAGTTTCATCATCTCATAACATCGATTTGGTGAGAATCTAGGCTCATTCCATCCGCAAAAACTCGTGATTTTGGACCGATTATCTTAGGTTTTTGTTCGAGATTTTTAGACAATTTTTGGGTTGTTTGGGTAATACCTAATAATTAAAACTTGTTAATAATCATTATCGATCACTAATCGACCCTTAATCGTCCAATTTCGTCTTTGATTTTGACTTTGGGCTTGAATTCGAACCGTCAGTGGCTTTATTTGACGGTTAGGTCAAAATCGGTCAAGGTTAGCAGTGTCTTGGTGTAAGTATTGGTCCCAAAGGATCGAATCATTGATTCTGACCTAGTGGTGACCCAATACACACCAATTTTTAACATCAAGGTGAATTTCAAACTTTTGAATTTTTCACCAAGTGCGTTTCCTACGCACTTAACAAGTACGCAAGAAGCACTTCCTGCGTACTTGTTAAGTACACAAGAGGAAACTCCTGCGTACTTGCTAAGTACGCAGGACCAACACTTGGCAAAAATTCCTAATTCTAAATTTCAGTTCAAAGAGTAACTGCTATACTAAGTCGTGTTTAATCATTTCCATTGATACATGTTGTTTTGATTCTGTTTTCTGTGTGTTTTTGCAGATCATGGCTCGGGCGTTTACTAACGAATTCAACCTGTTAGTGTGACGTTTCGGATTTTTTATTCGCGCACTTGTAATATAATTATTGTGTAATCATTCTCAAACTAAATAAAATACGAGTGTTTTATTTAGTTTTATACAAATAGGTATTTTCATTTTACGGATTTAAATTAATTAAAATTTTATAAGTTTTAAAACTTATATAAAATTTTATATAAAAAAAATCTAAATTTAAAAGTTTCATATTTAATAAAATAACCTATTTAAAAAAAGATAACTAACTTTTATAAATTTTTTTTTCATAATAATAATAATATAAGTTTATAAAATATATTAGAAATTAAAAAGAAAACTTATTAATTATTTTATAAAAGTTGAGGGACTGTTTTGGAATTATTCAAACTAAAGGGTTTTAAAGTAAAAGTAGTTAGGGGACTGTTTTTGGACAAAACCAAACTACAAGGATTCATCCGTAATTATCTCAGGGGTCGAATTAAAACAAAATCAAACTACAGGGACTGAAACTGCCAAATCTCTATTCGACTTTCCGGTCACCCCCTTCGTTGTCCGGCGGTCCAAGCTCTTTTCCGGCGACATCTCGACAGGGCTGTTCCCTGTACCTCGACAGCCGCTAAAGACAGCCCTGACCTCGTCGTTCCCACGCGAGCAAAAGCCCCCGACCAATTGGTCTCCTCAACATACGGATAGTCTGATCCTTTTGGTAGCCGAGAACCCACGCCACGAATTCGAGCCCGACAGTCAACCTCCACGCATGCTTGATAGCTCGTTAGCTTCGTCTCGTCCAGACGAATGTCTGGACATACTTAATTGCACGTTTGGTCATAAGGTTTGAGGTCGGCTATAAATAGCCATCTTCGGACCTGCTCGAGCTCGCTACCCCTCTTCCACCCAATCTCACTTCAAATTGAATACACCATTACCTTCGTCGTCTCTGAGTGAAGCTGTGACCAAGGTTTTAGAGGCTATTTCCATCGAGAAGCTCGATTCCCATTCTGGACATTTTCGGATTAAGAACTCTGCCGACCAGACCCTTCGTGACCAGGTTCGAGCCTCAATTTGGTTCCGTTACCTTCTGTTATCGCTTGTCAAACTACCCCAATCGAAATCGCGACCATCGCCCATGAGTTACCGGGCAAACTAGTGTCCTCAGACACGGTTTGCCGGTTGCCGAGGACTAGCGACCAATTTCCCACTTGTGTATTTAAATTAACGGGTACACACATAAACAGCAATGGGCAGTAGCCCGGCTGGTTATGCGTGTGTGTGTTTGATCCTGAGGTCGCGGGTTCGATCCCGGTTGGCCTTCTGCCCAAACTTTTTATTCTGTTTTTATTTTATTTATTTTAACTTATTTTAATATTCTTTTTATACAATAAAAACTAAAAGGAGCCGGTTTACTCGTTCGTTTATTTTAAAAACGATTAAACAACTTTTTATACATACTTAACCCACCCAAATTTTTATAAAATAATAAACACTATATTTTTAAATTATTAGAATAGTTTTAACTTACAAAAAATATATAGATAATAATGGTAATATAAATAAATAAATAGAAACTTTTATAAATACATAATAACTACTTATTTAAAAATGTAATATTTTAACAATATATACATTCTTATAAGTTAAAGTTTTACAAAATCATTATCATTTTTCTACCATATTTTATACAAATAAATATTAAGGAATATTATTATAAAACCTATACACATTTAAATATGAATACACACATATATAAACATACAATAATACTTATCTATCCACATAGGATTTCATCGTGCTTAGGTTTCAATGTCCTTATCACCCGCACTCGTTGATTATCATATCCGCTAGCCAGGTGAGTTACATAGCCCCTATTTTACATTTTTACGCATTTTGGGGTGAAACATTATACATGCTACTCACTTTGTTTATACGTGTTATACATGTGGACTATATGCTTATTATCTTGGGTGTACATACATTTACTTTAAACACAAGAAAACCAACAGTAATATTAATAGATCTATTGTGCCTGACCAGCCCACCCGGTTAGGGTGTTTATTACTGCATACTCGGATATAGCCGCGTGTTATATTCAAACATACCGGATATAGTGGGTAACTATATTCAAACATACCGGACTTAGCTGTTGTGCTATGTTCAAGCGCGTCAATCAAGGTTTGAATTGTGATTAGATAAATGATACACCATATATATACTATGTTTAATAAGATAAACAATGAGTTGCAAAACGTTTTTATCTACTACTTATCGGAACTTCAAAACCTATGTACTCACCAACTTTTTAGTTGACACTTGATTTAAATAATGTTTCAGGTTTGGATATGTGATTGCTTGCCGAAGATTCCTCCACTTAAGAACTATGGACCTAGTTAAATAAATCAATGTTTTAAACTAGACTAGGTTATTTGAAATGTATTGTATTTGTATCTTTGTTGTCTTTAAATTTAATTAATGAATTATGCAACATTTTTGTTATCATGTGCTTTTGAACAATCATTCCATTGTCGGCCTCGATGATTCCGCCATCGGTCGGGGTGTGACAGATTGGTATCAGAGCGATGGTTATAGGGAATTAGGTTATTAGACACAATAACCTAGACTATAACCCCAGGACTCCCTTTTATGTGTTATGTGCTAAATGATTAATTGTTATGTGAATTATTTGTAGTTAGGTATTATTTGAATTTTCCCAAGTTTGGTACATGAGACTTATACATACAAGGCTTAAATACATGATACATACTTGACAAACAAACTTATGCAAACAAATACACTACCCATCCTTATCCATACTCTTTCCTAATCCATATTAATTGCAACATTCCTACACATTTTATACTCATAGACTCTCAAGTCTATTAAAATCTTGAAAATCTCGTCAACGACTTAATTTCTTGAAACCAGTAAAGGACACGTGCAATCTGGAAGGGTGACACCTGTACATTGGGTTTTCTGTCTAGGAAACCATTTCGTATAAATCCAAATAAACGGACCCCGACGAACAACAGGAACAACAAGGGGAGGAAATGGAGAGTGATGATGGATCGTCTGATGATGGAGACGACGAAGGAGAAAATGATGGTGCTGAGGGATCCGACTCGGAAGCGACCGAGTCAGATTCTTCTGATTCCGATGATGCACCATCGCAGGTACACCCGAGGAGAATGGCTAAGGTAACCCTACCTGAGTTGTCCTCTAAGAGAAAGCGACAGTCCTCTAGCAGTGAATACGAGCCAGACTCTGACTCTGACGCTGCTATACAAAGACAAAGAAGGGAAAGCATTCACAAGAACAGGGGCGATAGGCAACAGCCCTCTATCCCAGTGAGGTGGAGGCTCAGTAGCCAGTACAAGTGTCAGCTGCTAGTCCTGATTCAGCCTCCACCCCACCTTCACAGTAGCTTTACCGTAGGAGGAGGAGGCCACAAGTGCAAAGTGAAGTGGCCGTCACTACAATCACAGAAGTGATTCCTGTGATAGTGACCCTCCCTACCACAACTACTCAGGTGGCAGTGACTACTCCAATTCTCACAGAGTCAGTCACCATCACCCCTACCATAACCCCTACAACACTCATCACATCTTCAATCCCAACCACTACCACTGAGCCTTTAAGTCAACCCTTCAATTATGGAGATTTCACACAAGGGTTCGACTTTGATACCATATTCTCCTCCCCTATTCACACTGTCGAGGCGTCACCATCCAGACATCTTGATCCGAATGCTGAAAGGATAGATGTTCTGGAAACCCAAGTTACTGACTTACTGGAGACCATTCGGAAATCAAAGGAGGAGTCTGACGCTCAACAAGCACAGATTAACTCTTTGGTTGACGAAGTTCGAATCCTACGTAGCCAGAGAACGGGGACTGATGAAAGATTGAAGAACATGATGGCCCAGAACGATCTCCTAATCAAGACGAATGAAATGATTCTGGGTCACAGGACGTCCTTGGAACTAAGGTTTGATACTCAAAGGAAGGAGCATGAGCTGATGGTCTAACTGATTGCTGATCTGACCAAGAAGCTTGATGCTCAGGGGGAGAAGGAGAAGGACAAAGAGAAAGAGAAAGAGAAGGAAAAGAGGTCTATTGGTGACGAGGCGTGTCATCCTGTCGACTTGACTAAGGATGACGACAAGGACAAGGATCCCGAAGCCGGTCCTAGTGGAGGTGAGCACCAAGCTTTAGCAATCGTGCCCATCTCTGCTGTTCCAATGGCTCAGGGGGAGTCTACTCATCAAGAGGGTGGAGATACCTCTGGTGGTGGTAGTGGTGAGAAAGGAAAGTCAGTGTATGAAGTACTTAAGGACTTATCTGATGATGAGATCCTATATCTAGAGCCTGACTATTCCAAAGAAGCACACATCGATGCTCTCTTCAATCTAGAAGAAGGAGAGATCGACTCTGGTGACGATTGGGATGATGATGACGAGGATGTTGTGATCGAAATTCCCAAGGGTGACGGGGAAGGAGAGTACGAGCTAGAAGATGGAGAGATCTTTGAATTTCCATCCTTCGACGCTCCGGTCGACACAGGTTCAGTCGAGCAGGCCAGTAATGTATAAGCCTCGACTGAAGCGTCCCTAGTTGACCCTGAACCTGTGGACCCAGAGGCACCGAAAGAAACAGACATGCCTTCTACTTCATCAAAGGGTCCAGCTCTTGTGTGGCAAAAGACGTCTATAATCGACAAACACGGAGCAACAGGGATGATCTTGGCTGTAAGGTTCGAGGAGGACAAGCAGCTGTTCGCTATCAAAAGATCTGGCGGGGTTCAATACTTGAAACCCACCAGTGAAGCGTTCAGCTCCTTGCCCAAATACGACCTTGTGAACCTAGCAAACTGAGAGCTGCTGGGTCATTCCAATCACGCAGTGGCGATGGGTTTGTGGGTGGTTCTGCAGTGAGAAGCAAGATCGGAGAAATTCGAAATGTTCAAGCCTCAAGTGCCCAAGAGAATCAAGGATAATCACGTTGTACATCCTGTGACTAAGAAGAACTTAAAGAAATTGGTATACAAGCCAGTGCGATGTGAAACTAAGATTCCCCTGAGCAAGTTATCTCAGGATATTCTTGGTGACATGTGGTACTGGTACGTAGATCCAAAGACAGGCGAGGATGTGATCATGGGTAAAGGACATTCAGAGAGTGGGAACATAGTGCCAAAGGAACTGATTAGAATATTTGATGAAGTCTGCTTCATCAACTTTTCTGTGAAAGATCTAGAGGTACTAGCAGAACGTTATTGCGTCTACACGGATGAGTGGACAAAGCTCCTTGCTTCTAAATATGACAAGGTGATTAAGTTCTGCCTTGATTACAAGAAGAAGATGGAAGCTAAAGATCAAGCGCTGTGAAGACTGAAGATGTGAAGACCGAAGACTGAAGATTATCCAGAGCTGTTGTCAAGGGGGAGTTTGATGAAGCACTTTCCTGTGACAAACACTCTGGATAGATAGAGTCTTAGTCTTAGGTTGTCTTGTCTGGTTTGTAATTGTCTTTGTATGTAAGAGTCTTTATGTATTAGTTTATCGAGTTGTATTTACTTTTACATACTGAATGTTGCTAAATTCTCTAAGTGTTTTGCGCACTTGTAAGTGCGCAGGAGAAAGCTCCTGCGTACTTAGCAAGTACGCAAGAATAACTTTGCGTACTTGCTAAGTACGCAAGAGCATTTTGCCCTGCGCACTTGCTAAGTGCGCAGACATCAGGTCTTGTATAAATAGGATAGGTTGACAGAAGTTAAGTATGCAGGCATTATAGAAAATACGCAGATTGTAATCTCAATGCTTTTCTCTGTAACCTTCAAGTGTTTATAATACAAAGAACGTTTAAAGTGTTTTCTCTTGTCGGTTTACTTTGTTTAGCTAGACTCTCTGCCTAGTCATGGGCATTCCGCACCCAGTCCGACTAGTAGACCCACTTGCATGTGACGATCCGCCACACCCGAGGGACCTACAAGATGTTATTAAAAATGATGGAGGTTATGTCGCTTTTACTGGTAATAAAGGCGGGTACATAATAGGTCAAGGAACGTTAAAGAATGAATAGGGGAAGTTTGAGAAAGTCAATTATGTTGAGCAACTCGAACATAATCTACTCAATGTATCTCAAGTGTGTGATAAGAAGTTTTCATTTCATTTTAATGATGCTGAATGCTATATTCTAAAGCCGGGATTTGAAATACCCGAAGAATGGAATCTGATGAAGGCTCCGAGAAGAAATGACACTTATGTTTTAGACATGAGTGTTGCTACAACAATTGATTCAATTCCTACAAGTTTACTCTCAAAAGCATATGAATCTGACTCTATTCTTTGGCATCGGAAGCTAGCTCATATCAATTTTAGAAAAAATGAATTATTTGGTGAAGAATGATTTGGTATCTGGTATTCCAAAATTGAAATTTGCTATGCCTGATGACTGCATTCCTTGCAAGAAGGGCAAGCAACACAGGAAGTCTCACAAATCCAAGAAACAAAATTCTATTGTTACTCCTTTGGAGTTACTGCATATGGATTTGTTCGGACCGATAAGTATTCGAAGCATTGGAGGTAAATCATACTGTCTGGTGGTAACGGATGACTTCTCAAGATTTTCATGGGTTAAGTTTTTGGCAAAAAGTCTGAAACGGCAGAGAGAGTTCAATACTTAATTCTTGGGATGGAGAATCTTTTGAATCAGAAAGTCAGGCGTATCAGAAGTGACAATGGCAGCGAGTTCAAGAATGGCAAGATGGGATTCTTTTGTTTACAAAAGGGTATACATCATGAATTTAGTGCGCCATATGTTCCTCAACAAAACGGTGTTGCTGAGCGAAAGAACAGAACTCTGATTGGGGCAGCTAGAACAATGTTGGCGGATTCTAAGCTACCAGTTACTTTTTGGGCCGAAGCTGTGAATACGGCATGCCATGTCCTGAATCATGTTCTGACCATCAAGCAACACAACAAGACGTGTTATGAGTTGTTAAATGGTCGAAAGCCTAATTTGAATTATCTTCTTCCTTTTGGAAATCCGTGTACTCTTCGGAAGATCCGGGATGTTTCTACTAAGTTTAGCGAAAAGGCGGTTAAAGGAATTTTTTTGGTTTATGTTGCCTATTCGTTGAATAAAAGAGTGTATAACAAGGAAACACGACAGATCGAAGAATGGTTTCATATCGATTGTTCTAATCGATCTATTCCCCCAGAAGGCGGTTGGTCCAGAATGGGCGTTTGATTATGACAGCTTGTTCCAGTCTTTTAATTTTGCTCCTGACTTATCTGATGAAAAAGTTGCATTACTATACAATTCATGTCAAGGTGACCAAGATTGTGGTTTAATTCCAAAATCAACGGTTCCATATTCCGTTCCATCATCATCAGTTTACCCTGATCCAAATGTTCCCTCTAGTTCGGGAACTCACGAGACTGATAGTGAGGATGATAAAGAAATTTTTCAGGATTCTACGGCAGATCCATTAATTGTTGATGATTCATCCAATACTACAAATGTTTAGGGGGAGTCTACAACTTTAGATTCTGAGATACCAGTTGATCAATCTTCTCAATTAGATATTCCTCAAGTTGATATTTTACCTGTTCCGGAGGTGGCGTCCATAAAAGAACTCAAAGATCATCCGGTGACGAATATCATTGGGAATTTGCAAGATGGAGTTCAAACTCGTTCTTTAACTGAAAATACTTGTTTATATTCTTACATTAGGGATACTGGAGTACTTGATGTTTGCTTACATTCTTGTTTTATTTCTCAGGTAGAACCTAAAAATGTGGAGATGGCTTTACAAGACAACAACTGGATAGAAGCAATGCAAGAAGAGCTTGCTCAATTTGATAAGCTAAAGGTGTGGAATTTAGTTGATTTACCAAAGGGATTGTATCCGATTGGCACCAAGTGGGTTTACAAATGTAAAAAAGGATGATCGTGGTGTCGTGGTAAGGAACAAAGCAAGATTGGTTGTACAGGGATTTAATCAATAGGAGGGTATTGATTATACTGAGGTGTACGCACCTATAGCAAGGTTGGAAGCAATTCGTTTGTTTTTAGCTTTTGCTTCGTTCAAAGCTTTCAAGGTTTATCAACTGGATGTCAAAAGTGCTTTCTTGTATGGCAAGGTGAAAGAGGAAGTTTATGTTTGTTAACCACTGGGATTTGAGGATCCATTGTATACTACAAAAGTGTTCAAGCTAGATAAGGCTCTTTATGGTCTTCATCAAACACCCCGTGCGTGGTATGAAACGTTGTCGCAACACCTTTTGGACAATGGTTTCGATCGTGGTCAAATTGATTCCACCTTGTTCATAAAGAAATCAGGGGGAGATTACCTGATGGTTCAGATCTACGTGGATGATATTATATTTGGCTCAACAAATGAAGAGTTATGCAAAGAGTCTGAGAGTGTTATGATATTGAAGTTTGAAGTGTCCGCTATGGGAGAGTTGTGGTCCTTTTTAGGATTACAAGTTAATCAAAAAGAGGATGGTTTCTTTATTCATCAGTCCAAATACGTGAAAGACATTTTGAGTCGGTTCAAAATGGAAGATTGTTCCCCATATGACACTGCGATTCCGGTAAATCATAAGATGAATCCAGATCCAGAAAGAAAGAATATTGACAGCCGTTTGTACAGAGCAATGATTGGTTCTCTCATGTACTTAACTGCTTCAAGGCCAGATATAATGTTTGCCGTGCGTCTCTGTTCCAGATTTCAAGCAAAACCAAAAGAATCACATCTGATTGCAGTCAAACTTATTTTTCGATACCTGGAGGGGAAACCGAGATTAGGATTATGGTTTCCGCATGGTTCTAATTTTGAATTTAATGCTTATACTGACTCAGATTTTGGAGGTTGTTGTTTAGACAGGAAATCTACAACAGGAGGTTGCCAATTTCTGGGTAATCGTCTTGTGTCATGGAAATGTAAAAAGCTTACTACTGTCTCAATTTCAACATGTGAAACAGAATATATCACTGCTGTAAGTTGTTGTTCACAAATTCTATGGATTCAACAACAACTAAGAGACTATGGTTTGAATTTCACTTGCACCCCATGTTTATTGATAATAATGCCACAATGTCTATTACAAATAATCTAGTTAAGCACAATAAAACAAAGCACATTGAAATTAGATATCATTTTATTCGTGATTGTGCAGATAAAAGGTTGATTGAGCTGGTGAAAGTCCATACTGATGACAATCTTGCATATTTGTTCGCCAAGGCATTTGATCGTACAAGGTTTGAATTTCTTATAAAGATGATTGGTATGATCAATCCCGAATGAGTTTTGCTCAAAATTATTCTCATGGAGGTTTATTTTATTTTTTTAACTGCTTTCTTTCATTTATGCATTTCAATTTACTGTCAAAAAGCTTGTTACATATAAAAAGTGCAAACAAATTGAAAAATCTTAAAATCGACATCATTTGAGCATGAGAAGAAATGATAGTACATCAGTATATATTCATTCACACATGACCTTAGATTGACTGGTTGGTGATTTGTGTTTATTCAATATATCTGATTATATATGTTTTGATCTAAACTTCAGAGAAGATGATACTGTTATGTATGCATATAATTTAGCTTGGCAATAGGCTAAAAGCGTCTTTGAACCATTAGTAGTGTGAAAACATAATTGTATATGTTGCAACTGTGATTTGAACCCATTTTATGCCTGAGTGTGTGTGTTAAAAGATCATTATTAGATATAGAATATGAGGCTTAAAGTGTTTCATGAGACCATTATCGAACAATATTGATTAGCATAATTTTTCAGTTCACTTCTCTGCCCATGCCTCGAAAAACATGCAATGTGATGTTGAACTAAGATATGTTTCTGACAACATCTGTTGGAACATATGCTTGCCCTTGGATTATATTGATACATCATCTTTACTGATTCCATTGAATTCATAATCCAGATAATAGTAGGATTCACGTACCTGAATCTTATGATTCTACATATATAAGCCAAGACATTGAATCATTCTGATTCCTTATATTCTTCGAGATCTATTTCTTTTCCTGTGCTAATTGAGATAGTTTCATCCTAGAGATTGAAATTATCTTTGCATAAGTATCATATGTCTTGAAGATAGTGCAATTTACTTTCTGTTGGAATACTAGTGGGGTACACGTTGTATTTCATACTTAAATGGTACCTTAATTCACAAGAACGTGGAAATGAGATGCTTTTAGTTTCAAATCTTATAATATTGACAATCTGAATTTCTGTGTCATAGCCTGATCCTGTTTTCTTGGAATGTTTATTACGTATCACTACATGTAATATATGAAAGTCTAAAAAAGATAGAGGTTGATAATCTTGATTGATATTGGTTTGACTGGTCAAGACTTGAAAGAATGACATAGGATACCAATTACCTTGATGTATGGATTTTATATCCAAAATGTGTGATTGATATGTCATATATACTGATATGATCTTCTTGCTCATTGTGTTCAACAAAAATATGTTCTTTATTTCTTTTCAGTTTACTTCTTTTCAAGTTTGTACAGAGAAAAATCAAAAATATGTGTTTTCAAGTTTGTATAGATAAAATTCAAAAAGATTTTCTATCATGCTTCCGTGAGAATTCCAAATTTTATTAAAAGGTTCAGGATTGGATCGGATACAGGTTCAGGTGATTGACAAGAAAATTAGAGAGAGAGACGTATAGAAGGTTGAAAGTTCAAAAGTTCAAAATTTCTCTAAGTGTGGAGAAAAGCGAACTTATTTTGTTCGCCTAGGTTAAGTTCGTCTGGTAAGCGAACTTAGTAAGTTCGCCTGGTAAGCGAACTTAAAACTGAAGCATATATTGTTTATCTGAAGCAAACTTGTTCATATTCTCACAAACTTTGTCTGAAGCGAACTTATCTCATTTTAAGTGAACTTGTTCTCGGTATTAGTTGTGTGTTTGAATCTGTGTTGTTGTTTCTATTTTCTGGTTATTCAAGGATTTGCGCTTCAAACCAAGGTATAATCAGGTCTTTTTATCCATTGAATCGTTCATATCAAGCAGGCTTATATTCTAGGTTACGGTTTTTGTTGCCTCGATTGTGTTTAGATCTAATCCTCGATCTCATATGTGTTATGCTTGAAATTGATGTTTGATAAAGGTTTATCTAGGTGTTTCGATCATGTGGTGTTCGGTTTATTCATCGGATTTCATCGTTTAGGAGGTTTTTGATTTCTGTGGGTTGTTCTGAGCTTGGAGCGAACTTGCTCAGGCGAACTTATTAAGTTCACCTCTTGCAACTCTAAGCGAACTTAATAAGTTTGCCTCAGGGGACAAAAGTAATTTTGACTTAGCATTTTTTTCTAATTTTTTTGTTTTGTGTTTTTTTATTTTTAGTGTTTGTATCGTGTTTTAACATGTTTTGTGTGGTTTTTGCTATGTCCTTGTTACAGATGGATCGTCGAGTTGAATATAAACATAACCAAGTGGCGTTGGTGGATCCAAATTTATATGAAGCTAGGAATTACTGAGATATCATTAACTTTCTGAATAAATCAATAATTAGTGTTGCTGTTTCAGCAAATCCCTACATCAGCTTGAATTACATTCAACAATTCTGGGATACAGCACAGCATGACTGTACAGTTGATCCGAATGTTATTAGAGCTACTGTCAATACACGGAAGTAGCAATTTCTATTGATACTATTCGTCAAGTTCTACATCTGGGAGGAAATGATGAAGAACCTTTGGGGTTACCGTCTACATTGATTATGGGTTGTTTTCAAAGGATGGGTTATAGAGGACGAGCTAATGATACTCAAGCAAGGAAAGGTGGTCTAGTAGGACAATGGAGATACTTTATGCATGTCATTATTCAATGTCTTTCTCATAGGAAAGCTGGAACTGATGGTTTGAAGACATCATTACAATCAGCAATGGTGGCTCTTACATTGAATAGAGGGTTTAACTTTGCCCACTATTTTTATAAGGAGATAGTTGCACAGATTACTCCACCGGCTGGTCAAGGATTTCTTTTATATCCGAGGTTTATACAAATGATTCTGAATAATCTTATACCTAATTTGCCTCAGTTACCACATCGTCTTACACTCACTCCAATGACTAAAAGGATTTTTATTGATTGTAACAACATCAAGCAGCAAAATCCAGCCTTGATACCCGTTCCAACTCCTTTGTTTGGACATATTATTAATCCTGATTATATTGCTCCTCCAAATGGTAATTGGATACATCCAGAGGAGGTTCAACAACAACAACAACCACAAGCTCCATAGCAACCTCAACCACAACAAGTTGTACCTGAAGTACAACCAGAACAAGTTAATGTACAAGTTCAAGATGCTGCTCAAGATAATGTGATAGAACCTAATTTGTAGGTTCATGAGGAAGGTCAGAATGTTGAAAATGAGAATGTGAATGAAGGAGCACAAGATAATCAAGAAGTACAAGTTAGTGATACTAGCACAAGCTCATCTGAAAAAGCTACTGATGCTGATTCTGATTCTGAAGCTACACAGGATTTTGATCCAGATCATTATACTAAACTTGCTACTATTCCGTCGGCAAATGCTGGTAAAAGACTAAAGTCTGTGGCTACTAAACCAAGACGCAAGTCTGTTCGGGGTCTTCCTCCTAGAACAACACTTGGCAAAGGATCGTTAAGAGATGAATCGTCTTCCGATTCTGATTACGTTCCTACTCCAAAGTCACAGAACTTGTTGTTTGCTTCTATGACTGCTGCTACAACTGCTCGAGTAGCGGATGACTTCGATTTTGTGGATTCTTTGCTTATATCTCCAAATCCGTCTTAGACTACTTCACCTCATGGTACTCATGCTCCAATTCCTCTGCATACTTCTTCTCAAGCTGGTCCGTCTAGTTCCTCGAACGATGCTAAAATTGCTGCTCTCCAAGGCAAAGTCTCTTGCCTAGAAGCTCAAGTTGTGGGTCTTCAAGGTCAAGTAGATGTATTAAGAGCGAATGATTTTCAGAGAGAACAAACTCTTCAATCTCAAAGTAAGCAGATCTCTAAGATGCAGATTCTTGTATCACAATTGATAGAGCGTATTGACGCTCAGGGGGAGATGCCTGTAGTGAATAAAAATGCTTGTCATACAGATGCAGTTCAAAGAAATGACAATGAAGATAATGATCCCAATGGAAACAAGGGCGATCGTCAATACACTGATGTTGCTCCGATATCTCAATTTCAGGGGGAGTCTACTTCAAATCAGGTAGAAGCTTCTGGTGAAAAAGATACAGGAGAGAATGAAGAGGTTTTGCTTCTTGAATTCTTTAAAGATGATTCTGATCTTGATGAAGCTGAAAAGATAGACTGCTTAGATGATATAGATGAGTTGTTTTATGACTTAGAATATGAAGAAAATGACTAAGAAATAGAAGAAGGTGAGATAGTAGAAGTGGAGATTACCAAAGATAAAACAAGTTTGATGTATGAAGGCTGTGATGGTCTTAATGTGCCTTTTGACTTCATCCTAGATGATTTTATTCCTGAAGTAACTTCTGATGGAATGACTGACTCTATGGACTCTACTGAAGATGTCACAATGCATGATCCTAACTCATATTATGCTCAGTCAAAGACTACTGAAGAACCTGTGATGTATAGGGATACAGGTATGACGAAAGAAAAATGGTTAGAGATTTTAAAAAGCTGGAAGAAAGTGTTACCAAAGTCACCATCACCACCTGTTCTGAAGGAAAAATATGTAAATAAGGAAAGATGTGTTGGTAAAATTATCAGTTGGTTCTTTGATGAAGAAATCAATTTGTTTGCCTTAAAGAGATCTGATGGTGTTCAATATTTGAAACCAAGACTTAGGTATTTTAATACTTTGCCTAGATGTGAGCTGAATGGTTTGGCAACTAAGTCCTTAATCAACAATTCAAAGAATGGTGTTGCTGATGCTATAGCAAGGTTGATTAGATTGGAAGGTAGTTTAGGGAAATATGATAAGCTGAAACCACAGAAGGGCAAAAGAGTAAAGACTACTGATTCTAAATCTAGTAAAGTGATTTGGAGTTACAAGTTTAAACCAGTAAAAGTTGTAAAGAAGATACCTTTGAAGAAATACCACAAGATTGCCTGGGAAATATGAAGTGGTTGTATGTGGATGTGAACACTGGAGAGGCTAAGATTGAAGATCAAGACAATAAGGTCATAGCTTGTTTCTATGATGCTATGAACCTTATTAACTTCTCAAAGAAAGACCAGCACATGTTAAAGAGGAAAGAGATTATGTTTACAAGTGAATGGCGTGAGCAGGGTTTATAGTATAAGAGAGTATTGGAGATTTGCATCAAACATGGAGTGTGCGCAGGGAGTAAACTACCAGAGAGTTGAAAGAGCTCAACTTGAAGACAGATGATCAAGCTATTGTCAAGGGGGAGTCTGTTAGGACATAGATGTGTGACAATAGGCCTTGTAATATATTAGATCTTCTATGTATTTATGTTTTGTAATGTTTGCTTAAGTTTTCTTATAGGCGAACTTAACAAGTTCGCCTAGGCCTAGTTTAGGCAAACTTGCTAAGTTCGCCTGCATTGCTGTAAGTCTATAAATAGGAGTTTACATGTTAGTTTTAAAGAGCTTTTGCAATTTGTGTTCAAGATCTGTAAACTCTGAGTTTTGATGGAAATAGAAGGAAATATTATTTACATCTTGTGTTGATTCTAGTCTATGTGAATGTCTTGTTTACACGGTCTCGCGTACGTTGGATTCCGCACTTCGTATGCTTGATACACGTCACGTCTCGAGTTAGATCCATAGAAGACCCGCGTGGACCTACATCTCCCCTTCCTTTCTTGTTACGGCTCCACCACCACCCTCCCAACTTTCATCTTTCAAGTATTACTTCAAGCTTATAAGGGTGTTGCAAGCTTCTTTTGGTGAAGAACAAGTGATCCTTGGTGATTGCTAGCCACCTACAACAACTCATTCATCTTGCCTTGCTTGCTTTTAGTGAGAAATTCTCCTAACTATTTACATTTTGTTCTTGTTTTATGCTTTCTTTTACATACAAATGTCATGTACCAACTTTCACATACAAAGACCCATTTTTGTTAAATATGGAGTTTTCTATAAACTAATAATTACATGAGGCTTATTTTGTGCAAAAACATTAATAATAACTATAAGATGATTCTTGAACTAAAATAAAGTGCTTGTGTTAGTAACCTTAGTTTTTATGTTTGATTATTTTCTTTCAATGGAGATTTTTACTGGAAGACATAAAGTATATATTAAAAAGATGCATCAAATGGTTTTACCTTGTCCATGAATTTTATAGTGTTCAACATGTGATTATTATGTATATTTTAGTTCCCTACAAGTTTATATTTATTTGGTGAAGCTATGTCGAATTATTGGAAGATGTATTATTACTAGTTATTATGATAGCATTTTTTTTTTCAAATGGTTTGGTTATGGATTTTGTTGAACATATATTTTAGGTATTAAGTTTGTATAAAAAAGGTGAATGAAAAAGTAGTCTTATTTTATTATAAGGTTCATATTATTTAAAAATACATATTAGTATTTAGAAAGTTCAAGACTAGAACTTTTAAACTATGTATATATTATAAACATACCTTTAAATATATATATATATATATATATATACTTTGGTAATAAAACGAAAACCGACATTATTTTAAGAGTAATAATTCTCAAAATTATATTTTGTAGAAATAATATAAATATTATTTTTACCTAAAAACATGACGTGTTTCAAAAACGTTATTTTGAATACATATATAATATATTTATTTACTGTTCGCATTGAGTTACGGCTCGGGTCGAGTCAAACTTTATTTTAAAACCAGAATTCTAAGTTGACACCAAGTTACTAATAGACATCGGCACACTTGATCGAATATATAACTTATATTTATTTTATGTAAATATATATATTTTTGGATAACAAATACATATCACCAATTGGTCGTCGAGTCAAAACGGTTTGAACCAAAACTTACACCCATAACGTATCGAGTTGGGTGAAACTGTTACATGACCCACTTGCATGTAGAATCATTACTTAGACCTTAAGGTGTCTTAATTACATTTTAGGGCATGCGTAGGTTGGAAATCACTCAGACGTTGCTACTTATACATTTCTATACTCACACGTCAGGTGAGTCTCACGACCCCATTTTACTTATTTTCCTTTTGGGGGAGATTACATGCATACTTACAGTTTTTATTGGACACAATTACATTTATATGATTTCATATATTACATAAGCGGTTTACTTACCGTACTAACTCCCCTCACAACTGGATCGTTAGTTTCTTTCACAAAGCGAGGTAATCATGGATAGTACTATCGGGTTTGACAACCCCCACCCGCGTTAGTGGCGCTAACTTTGATTGGAGGTCAAAACGGGTGCATCATTAGCCTAAACACCCCCACGTATTCGGTAGGCATGGGTAGGGGCATGAGATTACAGTTACATTTACAGTTACAGTCTAGCTTCGGTTTCGGTGTGCTTATGGTAATATTGACACATTGTTTGATCAACAATCAAATCATAGAAAGTTTTGTGGTCCATTACAATGATTTACTTTTATACTTAAACCTGTAAACTCACCAAGATTATTGTTGACTCGTTTAAGCATGTTTTCTCAGGTCGTTAAGCTTGCACTAGAAATTGTGCTGCCATTCTAGGAACATGTTTTTGAACACATATCATTTCAAATGTTATGTTTTGAAACAATTATATACCTTTCGCATTTACTTTCCGCATTAAACTCTATAGAACAATGTTATATTTTGGAACGACTTGGAATGCATGATTTTCAAAACCATATAGAGGTCGTTCTATATAATCAGTGACGATGATCCATGACCGTTGCGCCCCGCAGGAAACCGCCGTGGTTGGGGTGTGACACAAGCGGATTCGAAGCCCAAAGCAATACCTATCATGATCTGATCAACTTCGAGATATTTACTTTCCTGCTATTTACAATTCGGCTATTTACATTTCTGTTACACACTTCACGCACATTTTACTTTTCTGTTATTTACTTTACCGTCATTTACTTTTCTGCTTCATAAGCACACAAAACCACTCACTAATTAAATCGGTTAAACGTAACAAAAGTTGATTATTGGAATTCGACCGTGTCCATTGGTTTGATACTTGGTTCTTACCTGAACTATATTATGCTGCGATAGGTACACTTGCCTGTTGTGTGTTTTAAGTTCAAGTATTTATCAATTTGTAAATTTAAAACCTGATCTCGTGAAACCATCTCTAAATATATTATTAATTAATATAATCAATCACATCACACGGACATCAAGTTTTTGACGCCGTTGCTGGGAAAACGGTGATTTGAAGAAAAATTTGAGTTAACGGATTAACTTTATTTTAACCTTAACATTTTCCATCTGTTTTTCTGTTATGATTTGTTGCAGGTAGTGTATGATCCATAGCTCCACTACTGGTTTATATCAGCCTTTAGCAGAGCCCAAAAGATTCTTTCATTGTCGATTACGAGAAAACCGTACTAGAAAAATGGCCGTAGAAAACCGCATTATTTCCGAATTTGCAAGACCGTCACTTGAAGCTTTGGGGTATAGCATCACAAGACCGAAAGTTGACGCTAAAAAATTTGAGATCAATTCGCTTGTCATTCATATGATCCAATCATCATGCACCTTCCATGGATTACCCGATGAAGATCCACATGCCCACATTGTAAATTTCGTTGAAATTTGTGATACTTTCAAACTGAAGGGAGTTTCTAATGACACTATTTGACTCCGAGTGTTTCCTTTCTCCTTAAGGGAATGAGCTAAGGCATGGGTAAACTCTCTTCCTACCTAGTCAATCACTACATGCGACGATCTCGCTCAAAAATTCCTTTTGAAATATCTCCCGCCAAAAAAAAACTGCAAAATTGAGAAATGATATTTTTACTTTCACCCAGGAAGATGGTGAATCACTATATGAGGCATGAGAACGTTTTAAGGACATGTTGAGGAAATGCCCTCATCATGGGCTAGAAGTTTGGTTACAAGTATCATCATTGTACAATGGGTTGCATAATCAAGCTCGTCAGGCACTCGAAGCTAATGCAGGTGGTATTTTTGGAAACAAAAGGCCAAGGAAGCTTATAACCCGATTGAGGAAATAGCTATGAACATCAATTAATGGTATAATCCGAGAATTAATAGGGGAGTCGGGCAAGGTGTTCACTCTATCGATACTGTCACTTCACTTTTTGCTCAAGTAGACGCCCTCACCACTCGACTCAATCATATCAACAAAGACAAGGTAAATGCTGAAACTACTGGAGAAACAAAAGGAACCACTATGGATACTGAGCAAGTTGACCTTTATCGGATCAATTCGCCCGCAAAACAACCCCTACAACAACACTTACAATCCTAGATGGAGGAACCATCCGAAATTCAGCCGGAAGGATAACAACAACGAAGGACCATCTGGTTTTGGATTGTTGGGAATCATGGTACCAGTTTTAACTTTTAAAACAATAATTATTTAAACCTTTTAAATAAATAAATCAGATATATTTAAGCGGAAGCAATTTAACAGTACAAGAAACATATCAGATTTGGATTCCTTTCAGTGATCCGATTACACGCGTATAAATATTATTAAATAACCAACCATAGGGTGTACAGATATTATACCTTTGACGATACCCAGATCTAAAACACCTTAGTACAACGAAAGTCACGCTAGTTGACTCGTACACGAAATCCTGCAGCAAAACTTCACACGTTTGCGCAGAAGGGGACCCGATCATGGCGGCGGTGTGAGACGGTGGTGGCCGGCTCGGCAGTGCACGGTGGGGGAGGTGGTCGGCGTCGAAATCGCAAGGAGGGGAGAGTGGCGCCGATTTGGGTGTAGGGGATATTAGGGTTTTAGGTTTGATTATAATGTTATATTTATAAGAAATTTGACTTTTGTACACTATCTAGGAAATTTGATTACACAAATCGTCTGTGAACATGAACATGATTGTCTGTAATACTCACGAACTAGAGTACTAATAAAACCTCAGGTTTAATGTATATGATGAGGGTGAGTACCAGAGACTATGAACTTGATTACCAGCAAAGTTATCTATGGACATAGTTATTTATTAGCAACACATATGTGAAACAATAGTCACGATTTAAGTGATTTTGTGTCCCCTCTTGATCCGCACACAATGGGATGATCTATACGGACCATTCGACGATTTGAGTAATTACGGGTGCACACATAATTATAAAAGTCAGCGCATGGAAAACATAGTGAATTTTGTCATGTGTTGTGACATAAAACCTATCATTATATACAGTAACGAAAGTAATGTGATATAATAAGGGCATGGTGGATACCCCGCTGGTACTTCCTATATATAAGTGTTCTTGTCATGTTGTCAGAAGTAGCGTTGTTCGTGTCACGTGAAGTTTAATGTTATTTTGACCTTGAACAATGTTTGTGAAATTTCTTATCCAGTGACATTTCTTGAACATATTACACTACATCCTAAACAAGTTTTGATCATCAAATTATCATCATTCTCACTTCAAGTGTTGCATTCCATCTTTGGAGTCCTATTGAAGCACTTTCCTGTGACAAACACTCAGGATAGATAGAGTCTTAGTTTTAGGTTGTCTTGTCTTGTTTGTAATTGTCTTTGTATGTAAGAGTCTTTATGTATTAGTTTTTCGAGTTGTATTTACTTTCACATATTGAATGTTACAAAATTCTCCAAGTGTTTTGCGCACTTGTAAGTGTGCAGGAGAAAGCTCCTGCGTACTTAGCAAGTACGCAAGAACAACTCCGCGTACTTGCTAAGTACGCAAGAGCATTTTGCCCTGCGCACTTGCTAAGTGCGCAGGCATTAGGTCTTGTATAAATAGGATATGTTGACAGAAGTTAAGTACGCAGGCATTATATCAAATACGCAGATTGTAATCTCAGTGCTTTTCTCTGTAACCTTCAAGTGTTTATAATACAAAGAACGTTTAAAGTGTTTTCTTTTGTCGGTTTACTTTGTTTAGCTAGACTCTCTGCCTAGTCACGGGCATTCCGCACCCGGTCCGACTAGTAGACCCACTTGCATGTGACGATCCGCCACACCCGAGGGACCTACAAGTGGTATCAGAGGTTTTGAGCATCAAAGGTTGGTTAGAAACAAGTTTTTGACCCTTTGGCTCATTTGCATTGATCATCAGACAAATTTTTACCATCTCCGGCGAGTTTCAGGTGACCGGAAAAGTTTGGTGAAAGTTGCTGAAAAGGTGTTGTGCGTACTTACCATTTCTGGCAAAAAGTATAGTTTTGTGCGTACTTACTAAATACGCAAGACTTATCTCATGCGTACTTATAAGTGCGCAAGACTAAACTTGTGCGAACTTAAGTTATATCCTGCGTACTTACATTTATTCCTGCGTACTTACAAGTATGCAACAGGAAATCTAAATACGCAAGACCATTTCTCAAGTGCGCAAGGCCAAAAATTAAGTGCGCAACTGTGTCTGAGTTTTCTGAAATTTGACTAAGTGTTCACTATGTCGAATCTTCAGAATCTTGGAAACCTGTTAAACTACGATAATGAGATCGGTACACCATAGAAACCGCCAAAGTTGCTGAACGTGAACGATTATTCTAATTGGAAAGCACGTTTTGAGCACTACATTTCGTATACCGACTCATCGCTATGGATACCAATCCTTGAGGGATATAAGCATCCCACGCACATCTATCTTGATGAAACCATGCCCAAACCTATCTCTAAGCTTTCTGACAAAGAAAAGAAAGCTTATGATCGAGAAAAGAAGGCACTTGGTTCGATCACTATGGCATTAACTCGGGAATTGTTCCACAGTTTCCGAGGTTATGACAATTCCAAGGATCTTTGGAAAGCTTTACAGAAAAGATTCGAAGGAAATAGTGACATCAAGAAGAGTAAGAGGGATCTTCTTAGGAAGCAGTATGAGTGCTTCAGATTTTTAGAGAACGAATCTTTAGATGACCTCATCTCTAGATTCTATCATTTACAGATTGAGTTGAAGGCTTTTGAACTCAGGTATCCAGATGAAGAGATGGTGGAAAAGTTTTTGGATGCTTTACCACCCAAATTTGAGATATACACAACCCTGATGAGGGAAAAATCCTAAATTCTATGAGTTGACAGTAGAGGAGGCAATAGGAAAAGTTCAAGCTCATGACATGAACCTAAGAAGAAAGGAGAGCTCAGGAAGACCCCAGATACAAGACCCTTCTATGTATCATGGGACGACTTCTACATCCAAGTCATCGGGCTCTGGAATTGCCCTCTTCACTGTAAATCCTACTGAAGAAGACCACTCAACTGGGTGTGGTGGTTATGCATGCTATGCTTCAGGATCAGGGTTGGGATCTCATCATTAAAATACCTCAAGAAATCCTCCTGCTATGTCTTCAACTAACCAATCAGCTATAGTCAGAATAGCTGAAGATCATGTAGCACTATTCTAATCTTGTATGCTTGCGTATGAGAATTTTGTAGGTGGCAAGCTTACTGATCCAGAGACGATTGAAGAAGATTTTAATCAAGTAGATCCTGATGACATGGAGGACATGGATATTCAATGGAATATGGCCATGCTATTGAGGAGAGCCAAGCGTTTCCTGAACAGAACAGGAAGAAAGTTTATTGGCGGGCATCCTAATGCCAAGGTCGGGTTTGACAAATCTAAGGCCAAATGCTACAAGTGTCTGAACTATGGACACTTTGCTCGTGAGTGTCAGAAAGACAGAGCACCAACCTCTGGTTTTACACGACCCAGCTAAGGAAATAGCCATGGCCACAAAAACTTAAACCACCACAATCAAAGCCAAGGTGGAACGTCCAATGCACTGGTAGCCCAACAGGACGAAAGCTTTGATTGGGGTGTTCATCTTGAGGATGCCATCATCGCACAAACCCAGGTTGGTCTCATGGCTGAGATCATGGAGATGATGGAAGCAGAGAAAAGGGAAGCTTCTATAGCTGACCTAGAAGAGTCTACTACTGCTGCTACAGAGGAAGAAAAGGAAGCTGAAGAAAAGGAAGCTCCTGTAGCTGAGAAAGAGGAATTGACTACTGTTGTTGCTCTCATGGCCATTGGAGAAGCAACAAGTTCATCTTCTGAGGTAGACTCTAATCCTTTTTCTGTTATTTCATGTTCTAAATGTCTAGGGCTAAAACTTGAAAATTCTAGGCTCCAAGACAAAATTGAACCCCTAAGTATGGCAGCTCTAAACTATAAAGAAAACGAAAAACATTTTAAAGATTCTATTGAAACGTTGAAAAAATAAAAATGTGAATATTCTTTAAAAATAAGCGATCAACAGCTTCATTTAGACGTTGCATACAGGGGGTTAGAAAAACGGAACAATGAAATCAACAAACTGCAAAATGAGATCTTGTAGTTAAAATGCACTAATGAGAAGTTGAAAAACTCTCGCTTTGTGGTGGAACACTACGAATCTGTAGTGAGACAAATGAATGGGTTAGGGCTAGGTACTAATGCCATTCCTCCACCAGTGAGCGGGAAGTTTGTTAATAGCTTAATAGACATTGATCTCACTTGTCTAGATGAGTCCTCTGATAAGGATGATTCCCCTAAAAAGGATGAATCCTCAAGTAAGGGTAACTCCACATCTAGTGCGGAGTTTGTTACTTCCTCTGAAGATGGGTCGCTTAACACTTACCCTGAAGGAGCAGTATCTGAGGAGTTGTTCACTGAACAAAAGGTAAAGAAAAACGTTATCACTAATGGTGATAATTGCATTTTAACTGAACCTGATATCATTGAAACTAATGATAATATAAAGGTAATGCTTTATGGGGGTTATAAAAGAATTAACCAAGCAAAGAAAGAAGCTTTTTCAGCTCATTATGGGCTTGGGTATAAAGAAAATTTGGAAAAATACTATACCCCCAAAAACCAAACTGTAAAGGTTCAGACTACTGTTCATAAACCAACTGATCTTTGGTATGGATCGTCTCTTGAAGCGACAAGCGAAAGGTAGCGAGGAGGTTCTGAAAACGTTCGGGGAAATGTGTTTACAAATACTGATCTTTGCTTGAAAATAGAAAGTGGTGAATTGTTCTTGGTTGTAGATATATAAAGTAGTGAATCCATTGATTCAAATAACTTAAATAAATAGACAATTTATGGGAAAAATCTTTTAATTTAAATTTTCAGCTATTAATAAGTGAATATTTTTAAGCGGAATTATTGGCTAAACAAGTAGTCGTGTACTAATTTAGCCAGGGTTTAGAAATATTTTTCTTTAATGAGGAAAAATCATAATTATTTATCAATTCGAAATAATATTTTTATAAAATAGATTGTATTAAGTTTCCCTATCAGGAGAGAAGTTTTATGGAACATTTATGTTTTTGATACTATCTAAAAGTTTTATAAACATTTTGTTTGAACAAAATAATGAGGTTTATTTAAATCAAACAATAGGATGATTTGTTTACGAAGGAGATTGCTAGTAGTGTACTAAATTGTGGTGCATGAGAAAGATGATACTTGGAGAGTTTTGATGAAAATATGATGGGTGTAATTCACACTCAACGTATTGAATTAATGAATAATAACTTTAGAGTTGGAAAATATAAAATTTAGTAAATGCTGGAATGTAAAACATTATTCAAAACACAGGGAAATGGTTCTCAAACTGAAATAAATAAGAGAAATAATTCTGTTATCGCCTCCTGTAGTTTTCCACTAGAAGGAGAATAATTCCCAAGGCGAGCACCGCTATGGTCACTCGGGTAGTTGATCTGGCTTCAGCTTTAGCTGTCTCTGTGCGATGCTCTGGTATTTCTTTTTTGAGGATGGAGTTTAACTCCTTTTGGTACCCTAATTGGTTTGCTAGGCTATTCTGTAACATTTCTAATTTTTAGTATCCGTATTTCAATTCAATGTAATGCATATCAAACCCAATTCTAGTGCACTGTTTTGTTCTATTCGTACCATCAATTAAATACTATATTTCAATGCTAATCCGCAAATTTTACACGGTTATAAACTACTAAAACACTACATAAGTATCTATTTTTTACAAATATGTCAAAGACTAAAGTTACAAGGTCTGATGTTGAAAAGTAACAAGAAACCCTAATAGGCACGATCGCGCCTCGTTCTGGCACGGTCGCGCCTCATATTGGCACAGTCGCGCCTCTCATCAGTTTAAACGTAAATGCAGCCTTTAATCACAGAGACGTTCGATTTCGTAACCGTTTTACATGTTCCAACTATTAACAAGCATAGTTAAACCACTTGATCATCATAATTACAACAAATAAACGGAATTACATCAATTCATCTAATAATCATCAAAATCGTCCACTAGACCATCGAATTCCCCAATTTGTTTGAAATTCACCCAAGCGAACGCACAAACGATCCTCCCAGAAGCTACTGACCCACTTGAAGCAACCGGAATCGTAGCAGAAGACGCCGGAAACCAAGCTCGCCGACGCCGGAACTCCTCTCTACCGTTCTCTATCAATTCGCTACTCTTTCGGGTAATTGATACCTTTTTCTCACTCGATTCAGTTCATAGATCAAAAGCCCCATGTTAATTTCGGCTTTCATTATGGAAATCACCACGAACCCGAACCTACATTTTCGTTAAGAATGATTTAATTGAATCGAACCTTAGACACGTTTTAAATACAATTAATTTATACAAAAAGACTCATGATGATCTAATGGGTGAAAGCCCCATGAATTCCAACATTAACAATATAAGAATTAGTCAAATTGATTCTGTTTTGGAACAGACACGGTCGCGCCAAATACCAGGGCGTTCATGCCTCCCACACTCAGACCCGGTCATGCCCTTGGCTAGACTTGGTCATGCCTCAAAACCCTAGACACGGTCGTGCCTGGTCCAAGACACGATCGTGCCTGGTCCAAGACACGATCGTGCCTGGTCCAAGACACGATCGTGCCTAGTGAACAGCCTAATTATGCATTCTGTTTGATCAACACGGTCGCGTCCCTGACTAGCACGGTCGCGCCCGTGGTCCTAGGACGATCGTGCCTTGCTCCAGGAACGGTCGTGTGTGAGAAAAATCTTAGCAGAATAATTATTTCTATAAATTAAAAACAATAAGTATTTCAAAATAATTTTTTAATAAAAATGATTGATTTTATAAAATAAATAAATAGAAATTTATTATTTAAAACTTACAAAAATTAAATTCATATTTAAACCCTACACTTAAACATTATTTACACCATTTATTTAAACATCTTTATGAAAATAAAGTAAAGACATTTATAATTATTTTAAAACATCTAATACAACTAAATGACTATGTTATAAATAAATGAATAAGGTAAATATTATTTATTTAATCTACATTTAAACAAAAACCATTTAGTTAGGTACTTCTAATACTTAACTTATTTTTATAAATAATAATTTTGTTTTATTAGTTATTCCAAACTCAAACCCTAATTTATAAAACATCATTCAAGTACAAACCACAAGCTTTATACACACAACCAATTCAATCCTAGACTTAAACATAGAATATTGAGCATACTATTAATCCTATATACATTCCACACTAGGTTAACATTGTGCATTACAAGGATCTCATTTCTAGCTAGTATTTCGTGTTAGCTACGCCTTCAAACCAAGTGAGTATTACATAGCCCCTTTTACTCTTTTACACTTTTTGGGGTGGAACATGAACATTATACAACACTATCACTTACACTTACACAAACTACACAAATACAAATCCTATTTACATTCATGTGTGCAAATTTGAGCTTTATGCCTGAGTGCTAGGTGTGTTAACTCTTGTATACGATTATGTGCAATCATTAACTATTCAAGCCGACGGTAAACAATGATAGATCTATTGAGTCTGACAAACCTACCCAGTTTGGGGTGATTGTTACCGATAACACAATTTTTGCATGCTAGTTACAAAGGTTTGATTGTACTTGGTTACACAATAGCTGCTCTCCAAAAATGCCTTATTTATCATGTTATGTAAGGATTTGTTTTACAACCTATAAGCTAGTATTATACAAACCTGTGTTATACTCACCAACTTTTTAGTTGACTTTATTTTATTCATGTTTCAGGTACTAATATGTGATTTGATCAAGATGTGGTACACATAGGCTTTGGACTTAGCTAATTTAAATAAAGAAGTCTATGTATTACATCTATGTTTCTTTCTTGGATTTGGTTTTGTTTGAACGTTTGAAATGAATTTTAATGATTAATATATTTCAATTTAGTCAACCTTGTGCTCATGAACAGTCTACATGTCCCGCCCCGATGATTCCGCCATTGGTTGGGGTGTGACAGATTGGTATCAAAGCCTTGGTTATAGGGAATTAGGTTATTAGACACCCATGACCTAGACTATAACTTTAGGACACCCACTTATGCCATGCTTCATGTTTATGTGATTATGTGTTACATGTTATGTGTTACATGCTATGCGTTACATGCTTACTATGATTAGTCATTATTTCGTTTTGATACCTTACTTATTAAATATTCATGACTATTTGACTATACTTAAATAATAAATTAAATAAAACAATATCCCTACCCTTACCCTAAACCTCATAACCTTCTTGCCTACTTCTTTATCATTATCATCTTAGCATGTGGAAACTCCATGGAACTAAATCTATAAAATTTCTTTATTTTCTCATTAAGGCTTTTAAACTTTGTTAATTATTTGAGGACACGTGCAATCTGGAAGGGTGACACCTGTATTCTGGGTTTTCTGTCTAGGAAAGCATTTCGCATAAATCATAATCAACCGAGGGACCCGTATGCTTTCTTGGGAATTCCTGGGATGAGTGTTTACTTATAGGCTAAAGCATGTCTCCTTAAAAATTATATGAGTTTAATTAACCTTAATGTGTCATAGTATTCAAGTGATTATATCACTATTTGAGTACAATCCCAACTATGAATTACTATTTTTCTTATAAACCCAAACAACATTCATAAGTTCTTACACCTTTTCTTGTCTTGTGAAAATCTGTAGAATGCCTCCTCGTCGTGGTCTCGTGGCCAACACCAACACTGACATCGCTACTATCCTTGCACAACTCGTAACTCAACTCACTCAAGCTAATGGTGCCACAAATGGTAACCATGAGGCTAATGGTGGTAATGGTAGAAATGGTGGTGCCAACCTATCTCAATGCACCTTCAAACACTTCAACTCGTGCAATCCCCTCAAGTTTTATGGTACCGAAGGAGCTACGGGACTTCTTCAATGGTTCGAAAGTATTGAGAATACCTTTCTCAATAGTGACTGTCCCGACAACCTTCGTGTTCGTCATGCCAAAAGTGTCTTACAAAAACGGGCACTCACGTGGTGGAATGGGGAGAAAAGAAATAGAGGTGTGGATGTAGCAATGGCCTTACCTTGGGATGAGGTTAAAAGGCTAATGACTGAGGAATTCTGTCCTCGAAATGAAGTAAAGAAACTCGAAGCCAAATTTTGGGATCTTGCCCAAGATAGTGGTGAAAACTTGGCATATACAACTCGGTTCCATGAGTTGAGTCTCCTCGTGCCCCACATGGTCACACCTTTACCCCACTGCATTGAAAAATACATTGGTGGATTACCTAGGCAAATTCAAGATACTCTTCTAGGGAGAAATCCCGCAACACTTGAAGATGCTATCCGTTTATCCGCTACGTTAACCGATAACCATGTGAAGGCGGGGACTCTTACTAAAAAGGGCACAAAGAAAGTCTCCGACACTGCAACTCCTTCCACCCACAACAAAGAAGCCATAACTGAACCCTCCCGACATAATAAGAAAAGAAAGGCTAGAAACTATGCTATGGTCACTCCTGCTATGCCCGTTAACCAAGTTGCTCCTATGGTTCAAGCACTAGCCAAAAAGCCATATGTTGGGATCTACCCACTCTGTGCCACATGCAACTATCATCATCCTCAAAACATCCCATGTCGCTTTTGCGCTTATTGTGGGAAATATGGCCATACGGTCAATGTGTGTAGGGCCAAAGCTCTTGCGGGCCAGGTAAACCCACCAAACCGAACCAACCTGCAAGTGGCTAATCAAGGTGTTACCGCTATTGCAAATGGGCGTGCCTGTTATGAATGTGGCGACCCAAACCATTTCCGTGATCAGTGCCCAAGGGTAGTCAATGCTAGAAAAGGCGGAGCTCGTCGGCGTGCTTTCAACATAAACGCCAATGAGGCTCAAGCCAACAATGATGTGGTCAACGGTACTTTCCTTGTTAATAGTCAATATGCCTCCATTTTATTTGATACCGGTGCCGATAAGAGTTTTGTGTCACTTAACTTTGAACCCTTACTTGCAAAGACACGATCCCAATTAGAGAAAACCTTCACTGTCGAAATAGGAAATGGCGATTCACTTACAATTGAGTCTATTATCTAAGACTGCTCTCTAGAACTTAATGAACATACATTTCCAAACAATCTTGTACCAATGCCACTAGGAAGTTTTGATATAATCATAGGCATGGATTGGCTATCAAATCATCATGCCGAAGTGTCACACCCCGACCGACGGCGGAATCATCGGGGCGGGACATGTAGACTGTTCATGAGCTCAAGGTTGACTAAATTGTAATATGTTAAATCCATTTCCATTCAAACAAACATGAATCAAGTTCCAAGTACATAATGAAATACAATTTGTTTTTGAATTAAGATTAACTAGGTCCAAAGCCTATGTGTAGCATGTCTTGATCAAACTCATATGAAAGCACCTAAAACATGAATAAAATAAGGTCAACTAAAAAGTTGGTAAGTATAACACAAGTTTGTATATAGATAGCATATAGTTTGTGTTGTCGCTATCAATCACCCAAATCTGGGTGGGTTTGTCAGACTCAATATATCTATCATTGAAAACCGTCGGCTTGAATAGTTAATGATTGCACATAATAGCATACAAAAGTTAGCCCACATAGCACTCGGGCATAAAGCTCAAATTTGTACACATGAATGTAAATAGGATTTGTACTTGTGTTGTTTGTGTAAGTGTAAACATGTAATTTGTATATAGTTCATGTTTCACCCCAAAAGTGTAAAAGAGTAAAAAGGGGCTATGAAATACTCACCTTGCAATAAGAAGTTTTGTATGCCACACAAGTATATTGTTTGTTGCACAAAAGTTCAAGCTAACCTCAAGGTTAACCTATGTTTTGATGAAGTGTATGGATCAATAGTTTGTACAACTTTAATATAGAAATAAATAAAGGAAATAAGGATGTGACGGTTGGGATCTTAGGGTTTTGGAATGGATGAACAAAAGAAGGATACGAACCTTAACAGTAATTAAAGTGGTAATATATAGATAGAATTACGTGAAATATTGTTTTATGCTTTTATTCATAAAATAGATCTTCGATGTCAATAATAAGTTTTTGGATTGCAAAAAAAAAATTGATATCTCGATAATACGATTAGATTAAAATAGTCATCATGTTGGGACAAAATATCATTCGAAATAAATAAACAAATTGTTTATATGCATGGTTGTATTATCAAAATTTCTAAAGGGATTATAATGTGAGTGAAGTGGTTAAAATAATTATAATATTTTTTTGTAATACTAATTTCAATCTTAAATATGGGTCACGTTGTTTTAATGTTTTAGAATAAATATATGTGTAATCCCCTTCAATTAATAAAAGTCATGATGTAATTATAATTTTAAAAGGTATGAAACATTAGGGTTCCGTGTAAAACACCCGACATATGCCATCCTTTAGAAATATGGGTATTGGTAACGAAATTAATCCGTGTGTGGTGCTCATATAATATTTGTTATATATTTGAGGTAACTAGAACAAATAATCTTAGTTATAAGAATATATATATATATATATATATATATATATATTTGAAATGAATATTATTTGTAAACCCTTGAATGATCCGAAAATATAGGTTTATAACAATAATTGTTTATACGTAAATTACTTGTGTGAATACATATTTACGTTTACACACCCATAATAGTTTGCAGAATAACATATTTATGTATGAATATCAATTTATATATATATATTAAGATTTATTCGTATACACCTTGTCATAACCAAAAGTATATATTTTACCTCTTTATTTTTATAACAAACTAGTGCGTCGTGCACATATACATACATATATGTTTATATGGGTGTATGTGGGAGTGCAAGTAAAAGAAAATAAATTAGTAAGGAAAAAAAAAGGGGGCAGGCCGGGTAGAACCCGTGACCTGTCCCTAATGTGTCAAAGCTCCTACCAATAGACCAGAATCCTTATTGTTAAACATAACTGAACTGGGAAAACATATAGTGTAGGCAAACAGCCATCTTCCTCCCTTTAAAACACCCAGGTCGCGAATGGCCATGCCCTCAAACCCTAATTCCCAATAGGTCACGATATAGTGCCGATTTGAAAACGATGTATGAGGTCTTTAGTTCAGGGGGTCAGAGCGAGTATAATGGTAGGGTTATTACCTCGATTCGTTGCCGATTGAAGATTGTGTATGCTGGAGCCGTACTCGAACCGAGAGAGAGGAAAAGAGGGATTTGGGTCTTGATTTGGGATTTGCGAGTTCAGGGAGCATGAAGGGGGGTGTCGCGAACTTGTATGACCAGGTATAACGATTTGATTTCAAACAAAACATACAAATTTAAGTCTGAATTAACACGGACGGTTACGAAATTGGATTCGACGCAAAATCATTGTTTTTGTTCAAATTAAGTCCTTCCTAATGATTGAAATTGATGGAGTAACGCTTATACATGATTGATTAGAGTTATTGCACTCGATCTACACTCTTTTGGAACCGATTTCACTTGGGTTTGACTTTTGAAGAGTCAAAATTGGAGATACGAGTAGAAATTATGTGTGTGGGGGTTCAATTGGGGTTCAAATTTAATCACTGTTTAGGGGTTTAATCACTGTTAGGTTTACTTGTTAATTTAATGTATATATGTGTATGCACTTGCAATATGTGTAAATATAGACATATGTAGGTCCTAATATATATATATGCACATGCATATGTATAGGGATTTTGAGATAAAAGTGGGGTAGAATTGTGACTTTATATTGATTTCTAGGGTTTAATAAAGTCATTGCACTAGGGTCGGAATTTAAACATGGTTTATTGCATTGAAACAAAGACATGAAAATCAGAAATGTTACAGTATCCCCATGTTGAGGGAATTTCGTCCTGAAATTTAGCTAGTTGAGGCTACTGAATCAGGAAGGAAGTGAGTTTAGAGTTTTGATTGTCGATTTGAGGGTAATGATAGATAACAAGATTTAGGTCTAACGCTCAGGGTAAGCATGAATGATATCAGTGAGTTTTAGTTTCAAGTGAGTTAAGGAGTGATATGTCAAAAAATCTAGAGGTGAAAAGCGTTACTTGGAATGGATTTGATGGGAAGACTTGACGATCCGGGTTTGTTTAAGATGTTGCCGAATATGCTCAAAACTGTTAATGGACAGGAGGTTACACAAACATTGGTTTAGGTCAAACCTTCACATGATACGAATAACGCTACTCCTGATAATATGATAGGGCACTTATATATACGAAGTACCATCGGCGTATCCACCATGCCCTTGTCATATCACATCAGTTTCGTTGTTACATATCATGATAAGTTTTAGGTTACAACACATGACAAAGTTTCACTATGTTTTCCATACGCTGATTTTCATAATTCCGTGTGCATCCGTAAGTACTCAAATCATCGTACGGTCTGTATAGATCATTTCGTTGAGTGCGGGTAAGGGTGCACAATTTCACTCTGATCATGTCCATTGTTTTCACATAAAAGTCGCTAACAAGTAACTATGTCCTTAAGCAGGTAAGTTCACAACTAAAGAGTAGTATAACTTAAAGTTTCTTAGTTTGCTCGTGTTTGAACAAGAATACGTCAAACCCCGAGTCGTTTCCATGTATTATGGTCTTCAACTTTGGTGCACAAAGTGCATGACCATGTCTTGTGTATAATGAAATCAATCAATTGTAACAATTGTAAGCAATTTCGTTTCATGTATAAAGTAAACACACAAGTCTCTTGTGTAGCATGAACAGCTAGCATTATGTATTTTGTAAATCAATGAGCTCTCGCGTGTAATGTAAACAACATAGTATCACATGTATTATAGGAAATGAATTTTTCATGTATGGCGTTGACAACTTAACATCATGTATTTTGTAAATCAATATGCTCTTACGTGTAATGTAAACAACATAGCATCATGTGTATTGCATAATGTGTACAGTTTAGTATGATGTACTTTGTAACTAAATGAGTTTCATGTTTAATGTGGTCAATCTAGAATTATGTATCAATCAAACAATTGTTATGTATCACGTATATCGCAAACAACTAAGTTTTGTGTATTATGTGCTCAATCCGGTAACATGTGTATTGTAAATGAACATGTTTCGTGTGTTATGTGATCAATCCAGTAAATTGTGATTTGTAGGAAAACTAGTTTCTTGTATTATGTAATTTGTGTAGCATTGGGTATATTGAGAATAATTGAGTTTCATGTACCATGTGGTTGCGTTGGGTATATTGTGAACGTGTATACGTAAGTTGTTGGACTTCGTGTGTGATGTATACTAACGGGTTTTGCATGTGATCGAGTGTTGCGGACAAGCGTGTTGTTTGACGTTCCTGTATAATGTGGTAGTTAGGTTGTAGCTCTTAAATCTCATTGAGATGATGGGGAGGGTTAAAGTCTACGCGATATGGATCGTCTCTTGAAGCGACAAACGAAAGGTAGCGAGGAGGTTTTGTAAAAAACGTTTGGGGAAATGTGTTTACAAATACAGATCTTTGCTTGAAAATAGGAAGTGGTAAATTGTTCCTTGTTGTAGATATATAAAGTAGTGAATCCATTGATTCACATAATTTAAATAAATAGACCATTTATGAAAAAATCTTTTAATTTAAATTTTCAGCTATTAATAAAAGGATATTTCTAAGCGGACTTATTGGCTAAACAAGTAGTCGTATACTAATTTAGCCAGGGTTTAGGAATATTTTTCTTTAATGAGGAAAATCATAATTATTTATCAATTCGGAATAATATTTTTTTATAAAATAGATTGTGTTAAGTTTCTCTATCAGGAGAGAAGTTTTATGACAAATTTTTTTTTATACTATCTAAAAGTTTGATAAACATTTTGTTTGAACGAAATAACGAGGTTTGTTTAAATCAAATAATTGGATGATTTGTTTACGAAGGAGATTGCTGGTAGTGTACTAAATTGTGGTGAATGGGAAAGATAATACTTGGAGAATTTTGATGAAAATATGATGGGTGTAATTCACACTCAACGTATTGAATTTATGAATAATAACTTTGGAAAATATAAAATTTAGTAATGCTGAAATGTATTCAAAACATAGGGAAATGGTTCTCAAACTGAAATAAACAAGAAAAATAATCCTGTTAACGTCTCCTGTAGCTTTCCACTAGAAGGAGAATAATTCCCAAGGCGAGCACCGCTTCAAGGACGGAGATTAATTCCTTTTGGAACCCTAATTGGTTTGCTAGGCTATTCATTCATTGTCCTTGCAAGTCGTGCATTAACCCTTGCTCCATTCTTTGCCTCTCAAATTCTTAGGTCCTTACATATTGGTGTGTGTCATTGATTGGAAATTCGATAGTACTAGTGAGTGCCATGACATGCCCTACTCAAGGATTACAGTAATACCGGTCGGGCATTAGATATGGGTCTCTTAGTGGAAGTGGTAGTTGATTGTGGGGATGGGGTGTCTGATACGGGTTTCTGGGCGCGGCTGATCCAAGTGTTCGAAGTCTTGGGTCGGTGTTCCTAATCCAATCTACCCTTACATCAAACCTTGATCTAGCAGCTGCGGGTGTTGGTGATCGATGTATGGGTGATCCGGTGTCTTCTTCCCAATAAGACTCTTCTTCGGGACGGCATACCGGGGAGGTAGGAGAATAGGAGTCCATGCTTAGCAGGAAAACAATGGAAAGGTTGTAAGCGATAAATAAATACTGAGTGTCAAACATTGGAGTTCTCATAGGTTTAGAGTTTGACTAGTCATAACGCCTAGTCTTCACAATAGTATTTTAGGAGTACACTTGACCTATAAGTAGTGTATCCCTGAGGAGAATTCCCAGGAAAGAGGGGTGGGTCACTAGGACACACTTAAGTACCCTATCTTTCCTTAGCCAGAATTCCTCGTGGGCCTACACACTCTTCCAGCCATCATGTATTAATAATACTATTGTTGGGCTCATGGTCATGATGAGCATTGTTGTGAACTGGGCCTTGTGGCCCGAAAGTAAGGTTTATGCATTTCAGTGGGCTTTTGCTTCTTCAATGATAGATGGGCTTCTTAGTTTACTATTGATGGACATTAGGCCCAATAGTTTAAAATTTTGTTGTTCACAAGAGGTGTGGTATTATGTATGTGAGTTTAGGGGTGCATGAATAACTAAGTGTGTATGAGTGTGTGTGGAAACTTAGGATAGCACTTTAAATAAATTAAATAGGTAGCAATGAATAGGAGAAAAAAAAAATTTAGCAGGTAATGTGACATATAGATTATTAAGTATTGTATCATATGCAGTAATTATATAGTATAACATGTAAGAATATCCGCATAAAAAAGTAATCATATAGCATGTAGATAGTAATGAGTGTAAGCACAAAAGTTATCAAGTAGTGTGACACATAAGTCATTATGTATTGTATCACATAGTGTAAATACTTATGACAGCATGTAAAAATATTTACACAAGAACTAAAAATGTAACATGTAGTAGGATGGCATTGTATGGGTGTCCTAAGGTTATAGTCTAGGTCAAGAGTGTCTAATAACCTAATTCCCAATAACCAAGGCTCTGATACCAATCTGTCACACCCCGACCGACGGCGGAATCATCGGGGCGGGACATGTAGACTGTTCATGAGCTCAAGGTTGACTAAATTGTAATATGTTAAATCAATTTCCATTCAAACAAACATGAATCAAGTTCCAAGTACATAATGAAATACAATTTGTTTTTGAATTAAGATTAACTAGGTCCAAAGCCTATGTGTAGCATGTCTTGATCAAACTCATATGAAAGCACCTAAAACATGAATAAAATAAGGTCAACTAAAAAGTTGGTGAGTATAACACAGGTTTGTATATAGATAGCATATAGTTTGTGTTGTCGGTATCAAATACTCAAATCTGGGTGGGTTTGTCAGACTCAATAGATCTATCATTGAAAACCGTCGGCTTGAATAGTTAATGATTGCACATAATAGCATAGAAAAGTTAGCCCACATAGCACTCGTGCATAAAGCTCGAATTTGTACACATGAATGTATATAGGATTTGTACTTGTGTTGTTTGTGTAAATGTAAACATGTAATTTGTATATAGTTCATGTTTCACCCCAAAAGTGTAAAAGAGTAAAAAGGGGCTATGAAATACTCACCTTGCAATAAGAAGTTTTGTATGCCACACAAGTATATTGTTTGTTGCACAAAAGTTCAAGCTAACCTCAAGGTTAACCTATGTTTTGATGAAGTGTACGGATCAATAGTTTGTACAAGTTTAATATAGAAATAAATAAAGGAAATAAGGATGTGACAGTTGGGATCTTAGGGTTTTGGAATGGATGAACAAAAGAAGGATACGAACCTTAACAGTAATTAAAGTGGTAATATATAGATAGAATTACGTGAAATATTGTTTTATGCTTTTATTCATAAAATAGATCTTCGATGTCAATAATAAGTTTTTGGATTGCAAAAAAAAAATTGATATCTCGATAATACGATTAGATTAAAATAGTCATCATGTTGGGACAAAATATCATTCGAAATAAATAAACAAATTGTTTATATGCATGGTTGTATTATCAAAATTTCTAAAGGGATTATAATGTGAGTGAAGTGGTTAAAATAATTATAATATTTTTTTGTAATACTAATTTCAATCTTAAATATGGGTCACGTTGTTTTAATGTTTTAGAATAAATATATGTGTAATCCCCTTCAATTAATAAAAGTCATGATGTAATTATAATTTTAAAAGGTATGAAACATTAGGGTTCCGTGTAAAACACCCGACATATGCCATCCTTTAGAAATATGGGTATTGGTAACGAAATTAATCCGTGTGTGGTGCTCATATAATATTTGTTATATATTTGAGGTAACTAGAACAAATAATCTTAGTTATAAGAATATATATATATATATATATATATATTTGAAATGAATATTATTTGTAAACCCTTGAATGATCCGAAAATATAGGTTTATAACAATAATTTTTTATACGTAAATTACTTGTGTGAATACATATTTACGTTTACACACCCATAAAAGTTTGCAGAATAACGTATTTATGTATGAATATCAATTTATATATATATATATATCTATCTATATATATATATATATATATTAAGATTTATTCGTATACACCTTGTCATAACCAAAAGTATATATTTTACCTCTTTATTTTTATAACAAACTAGTGCGTCGTGTACATATACATACATATATGTTTATATGGGTGTATGTGGGAGTGCAAGTAAAAGAAAATAAATTAGTAAGGAAAAAAAAAGGGGCAGGCCGGGAGAACCCGTGACCTGTCCCTAATGTGTCAAAGCTCCTACCAATAGACCAGAATCCTTATTGTTAAACATAACTGAACTGGGAAAACATATAGTGTAGGCAAACAGCCATCTTCCTCCCTTTAAAACACCCAGGTCGCGAATGGCCATGCCCTCAAACCCTAATTCCCAATAGGTCACGATATAGTGCCGATTTGAAAACGATGTATGAGGGCTTTAGTTCAGGGGGTCAGAGCGAGTATAATGGTAGGGTTATTACCTCGATTCGTTGCCGATTGAAGATTGTGTATGCTGGAGCCGTACTCGAACCGAGAGAGAGGAAAAGAGGGATTTGGGTCTTGATTTGGGATTTGCGAGTTCAGGGAGCATGAAGGGGGGTGTCGCGAACTTGTATGACCAGGTATAACGATTTGATTTCAAACAAAACGTACAAATTTAAGTCTGAATTAACACGGACGGTTACGGAATTGGATTCGACGCAAAATCATTGTTTTTGTTCAAATTAAGTCCTTCCTAATGATTGAAATTGATGGAGTAACGCTTATACATGATTGATTAGAGTTATTGCATTCGATCTACACTCTTTTGGAACCGATTTCACTTGGGTTTGACTTTTGAAGAGTCAAAATTGGAGATACGAGTAGAAATTATGGGTGTGGGGGTTCAATTGGGGTTCAAATGGTTAGGGGTTTAATCACTGTTAGGTTTACTTGTTAATTTAATGTATATATGTGTATGCACTTGCAATATGTGTAAATATATACATATGTAGGTCTTAAAATATATATATGTACATGCATATGTATAGGGATTTTGAGATAAAAGTGGGGTAGAATTGTGACTTTATATTGATTTCTAGGGTTTAATAAAGTCATTGCACTAGGGTCGGAATTTAAACATGGTTTATTGCATTGAAACAAAGACATGAAAGTCGGAAATGTTACACGAAGTCATCTGTTTCGAGAAGTGCATCCGAATACCTCTACCGTCTGGAGAAACGTTAAGAGTCTTTGTTGAAGAGCCTTGTAAAGGACTTAAGTTAATGTCATGCACTACCTCCCAAAAGTACCTACGAAAGAAGTACGTGACCTTCTTAGCTCATATTGTCCAAAAAGATGTCAGAAAGAAGAGTATACAAGACATTCCCATCATTCGGGATTTTCCCGAAGTATTTCCCGAAGACCTATCCGGTCTTCCACCCGTTCGACAAGTAGAATTTCACATTGATCTTGTGCCCGGAGCTAACCCCATGGCAAGAGCTCCATACCGCCTTGCACCTTCTGAAATGCAAGAACTTGCAAGTCAACTTCAAGAGCTTTCCGACAAGGGATTCATTCGTCCAAGTTATTCACCGTGGGGTGCACACGTCTTATTCGTCAAAAAGAAGGATGGATCATTTCGCATGTGTATTCACTACCGCGAACTCAACAAGCTTACTATCAAAAACCTTTATCCTTTACCTAGAATTGATGACCTCTTTGATCAACTTCAAGGTTCTACTTGCTTCTCGAAGATTGATCTTCGATCCGGTTATCACCAACTCCGTGTACAAGAAGACGATATTCCAAAGAGTGCCTTCCGAACAAGGTATGGTCATTACGAGTTCATGGTTATGCCTTTTGGACTAACCAATGCACCGGCGTTCTTCATGGACCTTATGAATCGTGTGTGCAAACCGTACCTTGACAAATTTGTGATCGTCTTCATTGACGATATCCTAATCTACTCCAAGACTAAAGCTGACCATGAGCAACATCTTAGACTAGTTTTGGATCTCTTGAGGAAGGAACAACTATATGCCAAATTCTCCAAATGTGAATTTTGGCTAAAGGAAGTTCAATTTCTTGGTTATATCGTCAACGACAAGGGTATTCATGTTGACCCTGCTAAGATTGAAACGGTAAAGAATTGGAATGCCCCGAAGACCCCCACCGAAGTTCGTTCATTTCTTGGTCTTGCGGGATATTATCGTCGATTCATTTCAAACTTCTCTAAGATTGCTGTCCCTCTTACCGCTTTAACCCACAAGGGTAAAACTTATGAATGGGGACCAAAGCAAGAAGAAGCTTTCCAAACTCTCAAGCAAAAGTTGTGCAATGCTCCTATCTTGATGCTCCCTGATGGGAATGATGATCTAGTTGTCTACTGTGATGCTTCCAACCAAGGTCTCGGTTGTGTTCTCATGCAACGAGGCAAAGTAATCGCTTACGCATCAAGACAACTCAAGATTCACAAGAAGAATTATACGACGCACGGTCTCGAGTTGGTTGCGGTCATATTCGCATTGAAGATTTGGAGACATTACCTTTATGGCACAAAGTGTGTGGTGTTCACCGACCACAAAAGTCTCCAACACATCTTTAACCAAAAGGAACTCAATATGAGGCAATGACGTTGGGTTGAACTCCTTAACGACTATGACTGCGAGATTTGTTACCATCCTGACAAAGCGAATGTTGTAGCCGACACTTTGAGTCGGAAGGACTATGTCATGCTTCAATGTGTTCGAATTCAAAACGACAATCAAAACCTCATCTTGGAAGCTCAACACGTCTTAGTCACCGAGTGTAACATATATGAGGAAATGTCGTGTGGTGTTGAACTTCAACTTGAATCAAAACCCAATGGCTTACTTTATTACTTGAACCGTATTTGGGTTCCTTATCGCGATGATCTCCATACATTTCTTATGAACGAGGCTCACAAGACTCGTTATTCTATTCATCCTGGTGCGGATAAAATGTACCAAGATCTTCGCCAACAATATTGGTGGCCCGGTATGAAAAAGGACATTCCTCTCTATGTTGCCAAATGTCTAACGTGCTCTAAAGTCAAAGCCGAAAACCAACGTCCTTCCGGATTACTTGACCAACCGGAAATTCCCGTGTAGAAATGGGAGAACTTAGCCATGGATTTTATTACCAAACTCCCTCGCACCTCGAGTGGTTATGATAGCTTTTGGGTGATCATTGATCGTCTCACCAAATCTGCTCATTTCTTGCCTATCCGCGAAGACTATCGGGTTGAGAAACTAGCCCGAATTTACATTGATGAAATTTTGAGCCGTCACGGTGTTCCCTTAAACATAATCTCTGATAGAGATGCTCGGTTCACCACTCGCTTTTGGCAATCTCTCCAAACAGCTCTTGGTACACGATTGGATTTGAGCACGGCTTACCGTCCCCAAACCGATGGTCAGACCGAGCGAACAATCCAAACTCTTGAGGATAGGCTTAGAGCTTGTGTAATTGATTTTGGTGGCAATTGGGATTCACATCTATCCCTAATCGAGTTCTCTTACAATAATAGCTACCACACGAGTATCAACATGGCTCCATTTGAAGCTCTCTATGGTCGCAAGTGTCGTTCTCCTATCTGTTGGAACGAGATTAGTGAAGCACAAATCACCGGTCCCGAGCTAATTCAAGAAACATCCGACAAGATTATTCAAATTCGTGACAACATTCGAGTAGTGAGAAGTCGGCAAAAGAGTTATGCCGACAAACGACGAAAACCCTTGGAGTTCCAAGACGGTGACCTTGTTTTTCTAAAGGTGTCTCCGTGGAAGGGTGTGATCCGTTTTGGAAAGAAAGGTAAATTATCACCTCGCTATGTGGGCCCATTCAAGATCCTTGAAAGGATTGGGAAAGTGGCTTACAAACTCGAGTTACCTCCATCACTTGGTAATGTGCATCCTACATTTCATGTGTCTAACCTGAAGAAATGCCTTGCTGATGAAAATCTTCACATACGTCTTGACGATGTGCACATTGACGAAACGATGCACTTCGTTGAGAGACCGGTAGAAATCATGGATCGTGAAATCAAGCAGCTCAAGCGAAGTCGTATTCCTATTGTCAAAGTTCGTTGGGAATCTAAGCGTGGTCCTGAATTTACTTGGGAACGAGAGGACCAAATGAAGCTCAAGTACCCCCATCTTTTTACTGATGTCGTCGCTTCCTCTAGCTAAATTTCGGGACGAAATTCCCTCAACATGGGGAGACTGTAACATTTCTAATTTTTAGTATCCGTATTTCAATTCAATGTAATGCATATCAAACCCAATTCTAGTGCACTGTTTTGTTCTATTCGTACCATCAATTAAATACTATATTTCAATGCTAATCCGCAAATTTTACACGGTTATAACCTACTAAAACACTACATAAGTATCTATTTATACAAATATGTCAAAGACTAAAGTTACAAGGTCTGATGTTGAAAATTAACAAGAAACCCTAATAGGCACGGTCGCGCCTCGTTCTGGCACGGTCGCGCCAAGTGCTTTGGCACGGTCGCGCCTCATATTGGCACGGTCGCGCCTCTCATCAGTTGAAACGTAAGTGCAGCTTTTAATCACAGAGACGTTCGATTTTGTAACCGTTTTACACGTTCCAACTATTAACAAACAGAGTTAAACCACTTGATCATCATAATTACAACAAATAAACGGAATTACATCAATTCATCTATAATCATCAAAATCGTCCACTAGACCATCGAATTCCCCAATTTGTTTGAAATTCACCCAAGCGAACGCACAAACGATCCTCCCAGAAGCTACTGACCCACTTGAAGCAACCGGAATCGTAGCAGAAGACGCCGGAAACCAAGCTTGCCGACGCCGGAACTCATCTCTACCGTTCTCTATCAATTCGCTACTCTTTTGGGTAATTGAAACCTTTTTCTCACTCGATTCAGTTCATAGATCAAAAGCCCCATATTAATTTGGGCTTTCATTATGGAAATTACCACGAACCCGAACCTACATTTTTGTTAAGAATGATTTAATCGAATCGAACCTTAGACACGTTTTAAATACAATTAATTTACACAAAAAGACTCGTGATAATCTAATGGGTGAAAGCCCCATGAATTCCAACATTAACAATATAAGAATTAGTCAAATTGATTCTGTTTTGGAACAGACACGGTCGCGCTAGCATTCTAGCGTGGTCGTGCTTCATGAGACACGGTCGCGCCAAATACCAGCGCGGTCGTGCCTCCCACACTCAGACCCGGTCATGCCCTTGGCTAGACTTGGTCATGCCTCAAAACCCTAGACACGGTCGTGCCTGGTCCAAGACACGATCGGGCCTAGTGAACAGCGCAATTATGCATTATGTTTGATCAACACGGTCGCGTCCCTGACTAGCACGGTCGCGCCCGTGGTCCTAGCACGATCGTGCCTTGCTCCAGGCACGGTCGTGTGTGAGAAAAATCTTAGCAGAATAATTATTTCCATAAATTAAAAACAATAAGTATTTCAAAATAATTTTTTAATAAAAATGATTAATTTTATAAAATAAATAAATAGAAATTTATTATTTAAAACTTACAAAAATTAAATTCATATTTAAACCCTACACTTAAACATTATTTACACCATTTATTTAAACATCTTTATGAAAATAAAGTAAAGACATTTATAATTATTTTAAAACATCTAATACAACTAAATGACTAAGTTATAAATAAATGAATAAGGTAAAGATTATTTATTTAATCTACATTTAAACAAAAACCATTTAGTTAGGTACTTCTAATACTTAACTTATTTTTATAAATAATAATTTTGTTTTATTAGTTATTCCAAACTCAAACCCTAATTTATACAACACCATTTAAGTACAAACCACAAGCTTTATACACACAACCAATTCAATACTAGTCTTAAACATAGAATATTGAGCATACTATTAATCCTATATACATTCCACACTAGGTTAACATTGTGCATTACAAGGATCTCATTTCTAGCTAGTATTTTGTGTTAGCTACGCCTTCAAACCAAGTGAGTATTACATAGCCCCTTTTACTCTTTTACACTTTTTGGGGTGGAACATGAACATTATACAACACTATCACTTACACTTACACTTACACAAACTACACAAATACAAATCCTATTTACATTCATGTGTGCAAATTTGAGCTTTATGCCTGAGTGCTAGGTGTGTTAACTCTTGTATACGATTATGTGCAATCATTAACTATTCAAGCCGAAGGTAAACAATGATAGATCTATTGAGTTTGACAAACCCACCCAGTTTGGGGTGATTGTTACTGACAACACAATTTTTGCATGCTAGTTACAAAGGTTTGATTGTACTTGGTTACACAATAGCTGCTCTCCATAAATGCCTTATTTATCATGTTATGTAAGGATTTGTTTTACAACCTATATGCTAGTATTATACAAATCTGTGTTATACTCACCAACTTTTTAGGTGACTTTATTTTATTCATGTTTCAGGTACTAATATGTGATCTGATCAAGATGTGCTACACATAGGCTTTGGACTTAGCTAATTTAAATAAAGAAGTCTATGTATTACATCTATGTTTCTTTCTTGGATTTGGTTTTGTTTGAACGTTTGAAATGAAATTTAACGATTAATATATTTCAATTTAGTCAACCTTGTGCTCATGAACAGTCTACATGTCCCGCCCCGATGATTCCGCCATCGGTTGGGGTGTGACATATTCATTCTTTGTCCTTGCAAATTGTGCATTAACCCTTGCTTCATTCTTTACCTCTCAAATTCTGAGGTCCTTACATATTGGTGCGTGTCATTGATTGGAATCTCGATAGTACTAGTGAGTGCCATGATATGCCCTACCCAAGGATTAGAGTAATACGGGTCGGGCATTAGATATGGGTCTCTTAGTGGGGGTGGTAACTGATTGTGGAGATGGGGTGTCTGATACGGGTTTCTGGGTGCGGCTGATCCAGGTGTTCAAAGTCTTGGGCCGGTGTTCCTAATCCAATCTACCCTTACATCAAACCTTGGTCTAGCAGCTGTGGGTGTTGGTGGTCGATGCACGGGTGATCCGATGTCTTCTTCCTAATCCTACTCTTCTTCGGGACGGTATACCGGGGAGGTAGAAGAGTAGGAGTCCATGCTTAGCAGGAAAACAATGGAAAGGTTGTAAGCGATAATAAAATACTGAGTGTCAAATATAAGAGTTCTCATAGGTTTAGAGTTTGACTAGTCATAACGCCGAGTCTTCACAATAGTATTTTAGGAGTACACTTGACCTATAAGTAGTGTATCCCTGAGGAGAATTCCCAGGAAAGAGGGGTGGGTCACTAGTACACACTTAAGTACCCTATCTTTCCTTAGCCAGAATCCCTCATGGGCCTACACACTCTTCCAGCCTTCATGTATTAATAACACTATTGTTGGGCTCATGGTCATGATGAGAATTGTTGTGAACTGGGCCTTGTGGCCCGAAAGTAAGGTTTATGCATTTAAGTGGGCTTTTGTTTCTTGGAGGATTGATGGACTTCTTAGTTTATTATTGATGGACATTAGGCCCAATAGTTTAAAATTTTGTTGTTCACAAGAGGTGTGGTATTATGTATGTGAGTTTAGGGGTGCATGAATAACTATGTGTGTATGAGTATGTGTGGATACTTAGGATAGCACTTTTAAATAGATTAAATAGGTAGCAATGAATAGGAGAAAAAGTTGGCAGGTAATGTGACACATAGATTATTAGGTATTGTATCATATGATGTAGTTATATAGCTTAACATGTAAGAATATTCACAAAAAAAATAATAATCATATAGCATGTAGATAGTAATGAGTGTAAGCACAAAAGTTTTCAAGTAGTGTGACACATAAGTCATTATGTATTGTATCACGTAGTGTAAATACTTATGATAGCATGTAAAAATGTTTACACAAGAACTAATAATGTGTAAGGCCCCTTTCCCGGGTAACCTCACTTGTTGGATTTACTCTTAAACATAGTCATAATTACTGAGCTTAAATTTAAAACATTCGAATTCATTTATTACTTAACGTAATATGACATGACATAACAGCGAAAGTCTTTAAAATTAAGTACATAACATTTGTCTTAACATATATAAAAGTGGGATGTCAATCTTGTGCCGGGTAACCTTCACGCCTTCGCATGACCCTTCCTTTCTGTACCTGAAATGTATACTAAAAGTCAGCTAACGCTGGTGAGTTCTAGTTTAAAACTATTAAGTATGATCATTCTTTTCTTTATAAGTATACATATTTATATACATACATTTCTATAAATACGTATTCATAGCTTTTACTTTTCTTTCTTCATTCTTATATGATTACATAGATATGCATTCACCTTTTCTTTCCTTTACATTCATTGTTCATACACATAAGGTGATCAACCCGTATTTTACTGCGTATATCACAAAGACATACGCCCTTAAGCTACCGTCGTAGCCCTTTTACTCGTCCGGTCCTAGAAACCGTCCGCCTTAACTTTCGTCCGGCCAACCTTCGGCCGTCCGTCTTAACCGTCCTACCGTCGTAGTCCGTCATATTCGCTCGTCTGCCCTAAGGCATCCGTTTCCCACGCGAACTATTGTTTATGCAACCGTTATACTATTTTACCATTTACTTCGACCGCCCATTTATGCTTTTTGTACGTCCTAGCTTGCGAAGGAACGTATCTTTCCCGGTTGCAAAATAGTCACGTGGTCGTCCGTCTACAGAAGTAGCCGTTAGCTTCGTTTCCATCCATAACGTATACATACATTCAAAACATGTAATATAAATAATTATAAAGCAAGATTTCATTTATTTACGTTATGCCATTCTTTCATTCATTCTTTGTAAAAATACCTTTCATTCTTTATTCATAATTCATTCTCATATATATATAAATATATATATTAGTATATCACGTATGATCACATTAGCATTCATATCATTTATTCATTTAGTGTATACATTTCAGCCCCAAAACATTTAAAATGATTTGCACATAACATAGAAGGGGGCACATAGAACTCACCTGAAAAGCTAGTCTTGGTTGTCCTAAACAAAGGTCCAACAACGTCACGTACGATCTGAATTAGGTAGTTTAATAATACATCAGACCCAACTCCGACTCTAGCGGTTCAATCATTCTATACATACTGACTTTACTTACTGGTCTGCTGCCTGCGCACTTAGTAAGTGCGCAGGGCCTTGCTCATGCGTACTTGACAAGTGCGCAGAGCATTCTTCTTGTGTACTTGGTAAGTATGCATGATCTTTCTCTTGCGTACTTGGTAAGTACGCATGACCTTTCTCCTGCGTACCTGCGTACTTGATAAGTACGCATGATCTTTCTCCTGCGTACCTGCGTACTTGGTAAGTACGCATGATCTTTCTCCTGCGTACATGCGTACTTGGTAAGTACACAGGACGTCCTTGTTTTGTACTTGATAAGTACGCAGCACCTGTTTTCTGGACAAGTCCAAAATTTTGCATGTTAATCCGATCATGCTAATCTTACAACTTTCTTTGATCAAAATGTGTGGTTTTCACTCTAGATGCTAGTTCTAAGCTTATTTTCAAGTTTCATCCATAAAAACGTCTCCTATTTAGCTAAAACCCGAAAAATCCCAAAACGAAGAAAAACTCAGTTTAAGGTCGAATCGTTACAAGGATTGTGATTCTGATTCAGAGGTTTTGCTCACGAGCTCAGTAGTAACGTGCTCCTTCAATTTCGTGTCGATCCGTCGACTTTCTCTCTCTAGACCCGACTCTCCTTTCTCTCTCTAGCTTGCAAGTGTTGGTGAAAATGAGAGCTTCAAAGCTGTCTTGGCCCTTATATACCTGGGCTTCGTTCGGCCCGTTGAAGCCAAGCCCAAGCCCGTCCGTTTTTCTTTTGTTTTATGACGATTAAGTCTCTATCGCGTTGTTATTTACTAAATTACTATTTTTCCCTGGATTTAAACAACAGTATACATTGAATGCTAAATCCTTTGTATGCAAAGAGAAACTTGAGATTTCAAAAGTTGGGATTTCAAAAGATTCTTTTCAGGAGGTTAAATTGTCTAGACCTCAAAGAAGAAGAAGAAACAGAATATTAAAGAAAATTTTGGAAACATCTGAATCTAACAATAATATATCAAATAATGTTTTTCAAAATAAAAATGGATCTTCTTTGAAAAAGTCTGATTGCCAAAATTCTGTTCCAAAAGTGAATGATAAGATTGATTGTAAATTACAAGAAGTTGTTTATTTTGATCAATATGGACGACCCAAGACCACGATGGCTTGGGTTCCTATTTCTAACTGATTCTCGTTGTTTATGTAGGGACAACCAAGGAGGACTATCAACAATACATGGTATGTGGATAGTGGTTGCTCTCGACATATGACAGGGAATGTTAGATTGCTTGAGGATGTTAAACAAATTGATGGTGGTTATGTCGCTTTTGCGGGTAATAAAAGCGGGTACATAACTAGACAGGGTATGTTAAAGAATGACAAAGTCAAATTTGAAAAGGTGAATTATGTTGAGCAGCTGGAACACAATCTTTTAAGCGTATCACAAGTCTATGACAAGAAGTTTTCGTTCCATTTCAACGATACTGAATGCTATATTCTGAAACCGGGTTTTGTGATTCCTGATGAATGGATTCTCATGAAGGCTCCGAGGAGAAATGACACGTATGTCCTTGATATGAGTGTCGCCACTACAACGGATTCAATTCCAACATGTTTACTCTCCAAGGCGTCGGAATCTGATTCAATATTGTGGCACAGGAAGCTAGCTCACATTAACTACAGGAAGATGAACTACATTGTTAGGAATGATCTTGTGCTTGGTATTCCGAAAATGAAATTCTCAGTTCCTGATGATTGTATTCCGTGCAAGAAGGGGAAGCAAAGAAAGAAATCTCACATATCGAAATCGACGAATTCTATGGTAACTCCTTTGGAGTTGCTGCATATGGATTTGTTCGCTCCTATCAGTATCAGGAGCATCGGTGGGAAATCGTATTGCTTGGTAGTAACAGATGATTACTCCAGATTTTCATGGGTTAAGTTTCTGTCTTCTAAAGCTGAAACCACTGAGTTGGTACAATACTTAATTCTAGGTTTGGAGAATTTATTCAATCTGAAAGTCAGAAGAATCAGGAGTGACAATGGCAGCGAATTTAAGAATAGCAAAATTGGCTTATTATATCTACAAAAAGGAATTCATCATGAATTCAGTGCGCCATATGTTCCTCAACAAAACGGTGTCGCTGAACGAAAGAACAGGACGTTGGTCTAAATGGCTCGCACGATGCTTGCAGATTCTAAGCTTTCAGTCACCTTTTGGGCTGAAGCTGTGAATACTGCGTGTCTTGTTTTGAACAGGGTCTTGACCGTCAAGCGACACAACAAGACTTGTTATGAATTGCTGAATAATCGAAAACCGAATCTGGATTATTTACTACCTTTTGGTAATCCTTGCACCCTATTGAAAGTTCGAGATGTCCCAACTAAATTCAGTGCGAAGGCTATTGAAGGGATTTTTCTGGGGTATGTGGCTAATTTGACAACTAAGAGGGTTTATAACAAAGAGACGCGCCAAGTTGAAGAATGGTTTCATATTGACTGTTCAAATCGGTCTTTACCACAAATGGCGATTGGTCCGGATTGGGCATTTGATTATGAAAACTTATTCAAGTCTTTTCACTTACATTCTGATATTTCTGATGAAGATGCTGCTGTTCTTTATGATTCTTGACAGGATACACAGCACAATGGATTTCTACCAAATACAGTTCCAAATTCATCGATCCCATCTACTTCTGCTCCCGATCCAAATGTTGCTTCTTGTTCAGGTCCACAAGATTCAGAGAGTGAGGAGGATAATGGTATTTTTCAAGATTCTTCTACTGATCCGTTGTTGGGTGATGATCCATTACCTTCGACACAGGATCAAGGGGAGATTCCTACAAATTTAGACTCGGATATTCCAATTCATCACGATTATTCTTATCAATCTGCCTCTACTCAAGTTGACGTGTTGCCAGTTCCTGAGGTTGCATCCATCAAGGAGCTCAAAGATCATCCGGTGACGAATATAATTGGAAATTTACAGGATGGAGTGAAAACACGTTCTCTTGTTGACAATACTTGTTTGTATACTTGCATTAAAGATTCTGGTGTTCTTGATGATTGCTCACATTCATGCTTTATTTCGCAGGTTGAACCCAAGAATGTTGAGATGGCTTTAAATGACAACAACTGGATAGAAGCTATGCAGGAAGAACTTGCTCAATTTGAAAAACTTAAGGTTTGGAATCTTGTTGATCTTCCAAAAGGTGCGTATCCGATAGGAACAAAATGGGTGTTTAAATGTAAGAAAGACGATCGAGGTGTCGTGGTACGCAACAAGGCAAGATTAGTTGTCCGGGGCTTCAATCAACAGGAAGGAATTGATTACACCGAAGTTTATGCGCCGGTTGCGAGGCTCGAAGCTATAAGGCTGTTTCTAGCTTTTGCTTCTTTTAAAGGTTTTAAGGTGTTTCAATTAGATGTCAAAAGTGCGTTTTTATATGGAAAGGTCAAGGAGGAAGTCTATGTGTGTCAGCCGCCGGGGTTTGAAGATCCACTGAATCCAAATATGGTTTTCAGGCTTGATAAGGCTCTCTATGGTCTTCATCAGGCTCCTCGTGCGTGGTATGAAACTTTATCCACACATCTTTTCGCAAATGACTTTGTTCGTGGAAAGATAGACTCGACCTTATTCATAAAGAAATCAGGGGGAGATTACCTACTGGTACAAATTTATGTGGATGATATTATTTTTGGCTCGACAAATGAAGGGTTATGCAAAGACTTTGAGGGTGTTATGAAGTCAAAATTTGAAATGTCTGCTATGGGAGAGTTATCATTTTTCTTAGGTTTACAAGTAAATCAAAAGGAAGATGGTTTCTTTATTCATCAGTCCAAGTATGTCAAAGACATCTTGAGCCGGTTCAAGATGGAGGACTGTACCCCATATGATACTCCAATTCCGGTCAATCATAAGTTGAATTCTGACCCGGAAGGAAAAGATGTGGATTGTCGACTTTACAGAGCTATGATTGGATCCCTTATGTACTTAACCGCTTCAAGGACGGATATAATGTTCGCCGTGTGTATCTGTTCCAGATTTTAGGCAAATCTAAAAGAATCTCACTTAATTGCTGTGAAAAGAATCTTTCGATATTTAAAAGGAAAACAATGTTTAGGGCTATGGTATCCTCATGGTTCTAACTTTGATTTCAATGCTTATACTGATTCTGATTTTGGTGGTTGTTGTCTGGACAGGAAATCTACAATAGGTGGTTGCCAGTTCTTAGGTAATCGACTTGTATCCTGGCAATACGAAAAGCAAACCACAGTCTCTATTTCAACATGCGAAGCAGAATACATCGCTGCTGCAAGTTGTTGTTCACAGATCCTGTGGATACAACAGCAATTGAGAGATTACGGTTTGAATTTCACAGGAACCCCTATGCTTATTGATAACAATGCTACTATGTCCATAACGAATAATCCTGTTAAACATAGTAAAACTAAGCACATCGAAATTCGATATCATTTTATACGTGATTGTGCATAGAAAAGGTTGATTGAGCTGGTCAAGGTACACACTGAAGATAATTTTGCTGATTTGTTTAACAAGGCATTTGATCGTACCAGGTTTGAATTCCTAATTAAAATGATTGGTATGATCAATACCGAATAAAAGCTTTTCAAAATCAGAATTTCATGGAAAATTTTGTTTTTAAGTTCTTTTATTGCTTTATTACATTTCTGCATTTACATTTTCAGTCAACAATTTTAATTTATAAAAGGTCAAAACAAATTGAAAAATATAAAATTTGACATCATATGAGGTTAGAGAAGAAATGATAGTACATCAGTGATTAGTTCATTTCACACGACCTTAGTAGACCTTGATATATGATTGATTAAAATAAGTTGATTTGATCTAAATTTCAAAGTCTGCATAAATAAGAAATGATAGTGTTGTGAATGCTCTATTCTTGATAATTTGTTTTAAAATTTGTGTATAAAATTTGAAACTTGAATTGTCAATAGGCTAAAAGCGTTTTGAAACTAATAGTAGTGTGAAAATTAAATATAACATGATTACATCTGTGATTTAAATCCATTATATGCCTGGGTGTGTGTGTAAAAGATCATTATCAGATAAAGAATATATGGTTATGAAGAATTTCATGAGACCAATATCGAATTATATCTTTAGCACAAATCTATTTCAGTTCACTTCACTGCCCATGCCCCGAAAAACATGCAAGGTGCTGTTGAACTAAGATATGCTTTCAAACATCTGTTGAAACTTATATACGCCCTTGGTTCAGTTAGATACATCATCTAGTCTGATTCCATTGAAGTTTATCCAGATAATAGCTGAGGATCTGTTGATTCTCATTATCAGCCAATTTATTAGAATCTTCTGATTCTGAATCATCATGATTCTTATATCCTTTGGGATCTGCTTCTATTCTTGTGCTAAAAGAGATAATTTCATCTTGGAAATTGATCTAATCTTAACATATACTGTATATGTCTTGAATATAGTGCAATTTATTTTTCTGTTTGGCATATATGTGGGGTACACGATGTGTTTCATCTAAATGGTACTAAATCACATGAATTTGGAGAATAAACGCTTATAGTTTCAAATAATATAATATTGACAAATTTAAGAATTCATGTTTTATATTTCAAATTCGGTATAAATAAAAGAGCATTTTATAACCTGATCTTATTTACTTTGAAATTTATGCGTATCATTTCAAATATATTGAAATCATAAATACTGAAGAGAATATATCAAAATGAAAAAGGTGCAAAAAGCACAAAACCGAGTTGTATGATTTCATATTATAGGTTACCTTTTATTTCTATAATGTGTGATGAATTAATCAGATACTGATATGATCTTCTTACTCATGATGTTAATTCAAAAATATGTGATTTCCGTTGTGTACAGATAAAATCCAAAAATATGTGATTTCCGTTTGTACAGATAAAAACCAAAAATATGTGTTTCAATTTATTCAGATAAAATTCAAAAATATGTGATTTCGTTTGTATAGATAAAATTCAAAAAGATTTTGTTTTTTATTTTCAATGAAAATTCTAAACTTTTATTAAATTTGTTCGGGATTGGATCGCATACGTGTTACTGACTGAAGTTCAAGATTTGACAGGTTGAAATTGTTAAATTTTTTGTTCAAGGCAAAAAGGTTGAAAAGCTATTAAGTTCGCCTGTGTACAGTGAAGCGAACTTAATAAGTTCGCTTAAAACAATGAAACGAACTTAATCTGATTATCCTGGGTGAAGCGAACTTAGGGGTAAAGCGAACTTATCTTGTTCACCGAAGGCTTGTTAAGCGAACTTAACAAGTTCTCCTAATTAAGCGAACTTAATGGTGGGTTTAAGGATCTAGATCAGGCGAACTTGTCAGTTCATCGTCTTCCTCAGTTTTAGGAGAACTTGACTGATTTTTGAGAAATTCTTAAACGTTGTTGTTGGAGGTGTTTACCGGTTCTGTCTTAATCCAAATTGAATTGTGAATTCAACCAAGGTATTTTCGTTGAATTTCATCCGGTAAATTGTGAGTATTTGAAGCTTTTCATCTCGGTTTTACGTCGACCCTTTCAACGGACAATTTTTGACCTAATTTTGACCGGCTTTATAAAATTGATCATACTACTTGATTTGAAATTGATATTCGACTGATATTCATTGCGTATTCCATGATTTCATCTTGATTGGTTGATTTTTGATTGTCTGAGTTTGAATTTGAAACGTCACTGGTTCAGGCTAACTTGTTCTAAGCAAACTTGTTCGAAGCGAACGTTCGCCTCTTGAAACACTAAGCGAACTTATTAAGTTCGCCTAGGGGTCAGTAAGGGTTTTGGACTTGTAAAAAAAAAATTTGTGTGTTTTTTAAAAAAAAATTTTTTGGTTGTTTATTTTGTTTTTGTTTCAAAATTGTTTTTCGTGTTGTTTGTGTTGGCTATTTGTCTAATATGTTTGTTGTCCAACTTTTTCAGATGGCTCGTCGTGTCGAATACAAGCACAACCAGGTGGCATTGTTAGATCCTAACATGTCAGAGGCTATACACTTTCAAGGAATTATAGGATTTCTGAACCGCTCACGACTACGTGTTGCCTTATCTTCTGATCCATACATCAGTCTGGTGTATATTCAACAGTTTTGGGACACGGTACATTCAGATACTAACGTAGAACCTCACGTTCTTTGTGCCACAGTCAACAATACTAAGATTGCTATATCTGAAGACGATATTCGTGCAGCTCTTGCATTAGGTGGTGCTGTTGAAGATCCTATATCCTATCCGAATACTTTGATCATGGGATGTTTTCAAAGAATGGGTTACCGTGGATGCCCTAATGATACTCAGGCACGTAAAGGTGGTTTGGTGGGTGAATGGAGATACTTCATGCTTGTGATTATTCAGTATCTCTCTCCATGTAAAGCTGGTACTGATGGGTTAGAAACTGCTTTACAAGCTGCAATGGTGGCTTTGACGTTGAACAAACGCTTCAATTTTGCAAGATATATCTATAGAGAGATGGTCATGCAAATTACACCTGCTGAAGGTCAAGGATTTTTAATGTATCCAAGATTTATCCAGATGATTCTAAATCATATTCTTCCTGATCTCCCACAACATCCGATTTGTTTGACATTGATGCCGATGTCTAAACGTATCTTTACGGATTGTACTAAAGTGAAACAACAGAATCAAGCGTTGATTCCAGTTAATGCTCCCTTGTTTGTTCACTTAATCAATCCTGATTATGTTGAACCACCAAACGATAACTGGTTTCATCCTAATGAGTTAGCTCAAGTTAAAGGTCAAAATGTTCAACAACAACAACAACAACAACAACAAATTCCACAAGTTCAAGTTCCACAACAACAACAAGTTCCCGTACAACAACAAATTCCTATTCCTGAACAAGTTCCTATTCCACAAGCTGCAGTTGATATACCTATTCAGGAACCAGTTCACGAAGAGGTCATTCATGACCTTGATCACGATCTAGGAATGAATATGGAAGATTTCGTTGATGATGCTGTGAACTCGCCAATTCATGAAACTGAAGGGAATGTGGTGACAGATGCTGATTCTAGTTCCAGCTCAAGTGATACGATATCATCTGATGATGACAGCACTGATTCAGATGAATCTAGGGATTTTTCCTCAGGTTATTATGAACGGTTGGCTGCTATTCCACTGGCTAATGCTGGCAAACGCATTAAATCTCAAGCCAGACGACCGAGAAGAAAGTCTGTTCGGGATCCTCCTTTCGGATCAGTACTTGGTAAAAGATCTTTGGTAGATGAGAGTTCTGACACTGATAGTGACTTTAATATAGATCCTAAAAATCAGAAGTTAATGTCTACGTCGATTGCTGCTGCAAAATCTTCTCAAGGAGTCGAGGATGCTAATTTTGTTGATTCTTTGATAATTACTCCTCCAAGATCTAAGGATCCATCTCCAGTTCGAACTCCTGTTCCTCCAGTCATTCCTACTACTTCTAGTCCTTCTATTCCACAATCAACAACTGGTCCGTCAAAGCCTTCTGATTCTGACAGGATTACTTTCCTTGAATCTCAAGTGCTTTCTCTATAAACCCAGGTAAACACTCTTGTGTCTACTGATTCCCAACGGCAGCTGGTGATTCAGACTCAAGCTCAACAGATTACTGACATGCAAGCATTAGTATCCAAACTCGTTCAGCGTCTTGACGCTCAGGGGGAGTTGAGGATACCTGATACTTCTCAGACAGAGTCAATTCAAAGACGTGATGATGAAGACAATGATCCTGCTGGAAATATTGAGGGCGGTCGTCAATACACTGACGCTAATCCTATATCAAAGGTTTAGGGGGAGTCAACATCACAATCACTTGAAGGAAACAAAGATACTTCTGGTACTAATGACGAAGAAATTCTGTTATTAGAAGTCTTTCACGATTCAGAAGAAGTGGAAGCTGAAAAGATTGAATGTCTTGATGATATTGACGATTTATTCAATGACATGGAAGATGATATGTCGGATACTGAGATAGAAGAAGGAGAAATAGTAGAGATTGAAATAGAGAAAGAAAAAGATAGTGTTACTTATGAAGGCTGTGATGGTCTTAAAGTGCCTTATAACTTCATCCAGGATGATGTTATTCCTGAATTCACTTATGAAGGAGTAACAGATTCTATGGACTCTGTTGAAGACATCACACTGCCTGAAGACACTGCTGATTCAAAGATGGATACTGATGATGAGAATATTCATTTCCATCAAGATGCTGAAACTGAAACTACTCACACTGAGTCTCCGAAGGTTAATGAAGAACCTGTGATGTATAGAGATACAAGGATGACAAGAGAACGGTGGCGAGAAGTTGTAAACAATTGGATGAAGGTGCTACCCAAGTCTCTAGCACAACCTGCTCAGAAAGAGAAATATGTGAATAAAGAGCAGTGTGTAGGAAGGATCATAAGTTGGTTCTATGATGATGAATCAAAATTATTTGCTATTAAACGATCTGACGGTGTTCAATACTTAAAGCCAAGGATCAAATATTTCAATACATTGCCGAGGTGTGAAATAAATGGTCTAGCTTCAAAGCCACTCATAAATAGATCAAAGAATGGTTTGGCTGATGTGATAGCAAACCTGATCAAGAAAGAAGGTAGTTCGGGAAAGTATGAACGGTTGAAACCACAGAAGGGAAAGAGAGTGAAGAACACAGATCCAAAGACTGGGAAAGTGACCTGGAGATACAAGTATAAACCAGTGCGTGCTATTAACAAGATATCATTAAAGAATATTCCTCAAGAATTCCTTGGGAATATGAAATGGTGGTATGTTGATGTTAATACTGGTGAAGCAAGAATTGAAGATAAAGATAATAAGGTCATTGTGTGTTTCTATGACGCAATGAATCTTATTATTTTTTCAAAGAAAGATCAGAGGACACTGAGAAAGAATGAGATCATGTACACTGATGAATGGAGAGAACAAGGTCTACAGTACAAAAGAGTTTTGGAGATATGCAGAAGATATGGAGTGCATGCTGGCAGCAGACTACCGGATAACTGGAAGAGTTCAAGATAAAGACTGAAGACAGAAGATCAAGCTATTGTCAAGGGGGAGTCTGTTAGGACATAGATTGTAATGACAAAAGCTTGTAATAGTTAGATTTTATGTGTTTATGTTTTTGTTATGTAAATAAGTTCGCTTATATATAACAAAAGCTATTGTCAATGAATCTTATCTAAAGTTACCAAGTGTTTTACAAGTGAGCCTAGAGGCGAACTTGTTAAGTTCGCCTGGTCTATCAGATGCGAACTTAATAAGTTCGCTTAGGTCTAACTGAGGCGAACTTGTTAAGTTCGCTTAAGCTGTTAGAGGCGAACTTAATAAGTTCGCTTATATCAGGTCAGTTAGTTATATATATGTGTGTTTACAGAGTCAGTTAAAAGAACTAGAATGAATCAGAGAGAAGTCAGATTGAGTCTGTAAACATCATTGTGATTGGAATACAGATTGAGAAGTTTATTTACATGCGTGTTTGAATTGTCTTTTATGCGTATAAACGTTGACTCGTTGGATTCCGCACTCCGAGTAAACGTCACGTCTTATCACGAGATCGATCCGTAGATACACCATGGGGACCTACACTAAAAGTTGTACAACTGGGATGAGTGACGGCGGTTGCTCGGGAGGTCCACGCAACCTCCCCGTAGTGTTAAGCGGTATTGTCGGTTCATGGTCGTTGATCATGGGGGCATTGACCTGGGTATTGTCGGTTCATGGTCGTTGACCATGGGGGGCATTGACCAGGTACTCGTCGGTTCATGGTTATTGACCATGGGGGCGGTACAGTAGTGACAAGGAATTGACGGATAAGCGATATTGTCGGTTCATGGTCGTTGATCATGGGGGCATTGACCAGGTACTTGTCGGTTCATGGATGTAAGCCATGAGGGCAGTACAGTAAAGAGGAATTGACGGTTTATTATATGTTTTAGACTGTTTGAAAAGTAAAGTATGTTAAGTTTAGCCTTATTGGCAGTATATATGTTTTAGTAACTCTTTTGTATAATTGATTTAAAGTAAACGTTAGAACTCACTCAACATTGCTAATTTTTAGTATACACATCAGTTAAGTGTAGGTGGCAGTAGATGGAAGTGGATGCTTGGCTTGGCGAGAAGAGTTACCCGAAGATCAGCATCTGGCATCCTGTTTATGTTTCTTTTGGTTTTGTTGATTAAGACAAGTTTCAATTGTATTTGACAAGTTTCAGTTGTTTAGACATGTTGTGTTTCCGATGCGTATGTTGAGATTTTAAATCGTTTCCGTTGTGATAATGTATGTCTTATGTTTAAGTGCTATGTGTTGGTGTGTAAATTCAATAAGTGAGGCCTCCCGGGTTTGGGGCCTTACAGGATTGCACTAAAGTGAAACAACATAATCAAACATTGATTCCTGTTAATGTTCCATTGTTTGGTCACTTAATCTATCCTGATTATGTTGAACCAACAAATGACAACTGGTTTCATCCTGATGAGTTAGCTCAAGGGCAAGGTCAGAATGTTCAACAACAACAACAACCACAACAGCCTATTCCACAAGTACATGTTCCACAACAACAAGTTCCCGTACAACAACAAATTCCTATTCAAGAACAAGTTCCAATTCCACAAGCTCAGGTTGATATACCTGTTAATGAACCTGTTCTAGAAGAGGTCGTTCATGAACATGAACAAGATCTAGGAATGAATATGGATGATTTTGTTGATGACGCTGTGAACTCGCCCATTCATGAAGCTGAAGGGCATGTGGTGACAGAAAATGAGTCGAGTTCTAGCTCAAGTGATACAATCTTACCTATTTCTGAAGATACAATTTCTAATGAGTCTAGAGATTTCTCTTCAGATCATTATGAAAGGTTGGCTCGTATACCATTTGCTAATGCTGGTAAACGCCTTAAATCTACAGCCAAAAGACAACGACGTAAGTCTGTTCGGGATCCTCCTTCCGGATCAGTACTTGGTAAAAGAACATTAGTGGATGAGAGTTCGGATAGTGATTTTAATCCGGATCCTAAAGCTCAAAAGCTTATGGCTGCTTCAATTGCTGCTGCTCAATCTTCACAATGTGTGGAGGATGCTACTTTTGTTGCTTCCTTGATTGTCACACCTCCACATTCTAAAGATCCATCTCCTGTTCTCACTCCTATTCCTCCTGTGGTTATTCCTACTCCCAGTACTTCCGTTCCTCAATATTCAGCTGGTCCTTCTAAGCCTTCTGATTCTGAAAGGATTACATTCCTTGAATCGCAAGTGCTTACTTTACAAACCCAGGTGGATACTCTTGTATCTACTGATACTCAACGACAGCTGGTGATTCAGACTCAAGCTACGCAGATTACTACTATGCAGGCATTAGTATCCAAGCTTGTTGAGCGTCTTGACGCTCAGGGGGAGCTAAGGATACCTGATGCATGTCATACTGAGTCTATTCAATGACATGATGATGAAGACAATGATCCTTCTGGTAATATTGAGGGTGATCGTCAATACGCTGACGTTAATCCTATTTCTAAAGTTCAGGGGGAGTCGACATCACAATCAATTGATGGAAACAAAGATACTTCTGGAGTTAATGACGAAGAAATCTTATTATTGGAGTTCTTTGCTGAGTTTGAAGAGGAAGAAGCTGAAAAGATAGCATCTCTTGATGACATAGATGAATTATTCAATGACATAGAAGATGATGTGTCAGATACTGAAATAGAAGAAGGAGAGATAGGGGAGATAGAGAAAAGTCAAGACAAAGTGATTTATGAAGGCATGATGGTCTTAATGTCCCTTATAATTTCATCCAAGATGATGTTATTCCTGAGTTTAATTATGAAGGAGCAACAAATTCTATGGACTCATTTGAAGACATCACACTGCCTGGAGATACTGCTGATTCTAAGATTGATACTGATGATGAAAACATTCAATCCAATACAGATGCTGAAGCTAATGCTACTCACACTGAGTCTCCAACAATGAATGAAGAACCTGTGATGTACAGAAATACAGGTATGACCAGAGAACAGTGGAGAGAAGTAGTGATTAGTTGGATGAAGGTGCTACCCAAGTATCAAGCACAACGAGGTGTGTAGGAAGAATCGTAAGCTGGTTTTATGATAATGACATAAAACTATATGCTATTAAAAGATCTAATGGTGTTCAGTACTTAAACCCGAGGATCAATTATTTCAATACCTTGCCAAGGTGTGAAATGAATGGTCTAGCTTCAAAGCCACTTATTAATAGATCTAAGTTTGGATTAGCTGATGTGATAGCAAATCTGATCAAGAGAGAATGTGGTTCGGGGAAGTATGAAAGGCTAAAGCCTCAAAAAGGAAAGAGAGTGAAGAACATAGATCAAAAGACTGGGAAAGTGACCTGGAAGTACAAATTCAAACCAGTACGTGCTATACACATGATACCATTGAAGAAGATTCCTCAAGTTTTCCTTGGGAATTTGAAATGGTGGTATGTTGATGTTAATACTGGTGAAGCAAGGATTGAAGACAAAGATAATAAGGTCATTGTATGTTTCTATGATGCAATGAATCTTATCAATTTTTCAAAGAAAGATCAGAGAACACTGAGAAAGAATGAAATCATGTTCACTGATGAATGGAAAGAACAAGGATTGCAGTACAAGCGAGTGTTGGAAATATGTAGAAGATATGGAGTGCATGCAGGAAGCAGATTCCCGGATAATTGGAAGAGCTCATCGTGAAGACAGAAGACTGAAGATCAAGCTATTGTCAAGAGGGAGGCTGTTAGGACATAGTTTGTAATGACAAAAGCTTTGTAATAGTTTAGATCTAATGTCTTTATGTTTTTGTAATGTATTAATGTTCTAAGTGTTTTTATGCAAGTTTCTAGAGGCGAACTTGTTAAGTTCGCCTAGTCTAACAGAGGCGAACTTGTTAAGTTCGCTTAAGTCTATCTGAGGCGAACTTGTTAAGTTCGCTTAGTCTGTTAGAGGTGAACTTGTTAAGTTCACCTAATGCAGGTCAGTAGTCTATATATAGATGTTTACAGAGTCAGTTTTAAAAATGGAACAGAGAATCGAATAGAACAGAGTTGAACGATTGAGTCTGTAAACTCTATTAAGAATTGGAATACAAGTGTGAAGTTTATTTACTTGATTGTCTCTATTGTCTTTTGTGTATGCAATCGTTGATTCATTGGATTCCGCACTTCGAGTTAACGACACGTCTTATCACGAGAACGATCTGTAGAAGTGCCATGAGGACCTACATATGAGCAAACTAAAATCCATATTTTTGGATGAACATCATGAGCAAGAAGATCATATCAGTATATGAGCAATTCATCACACAATTTATTATCAACTATGGGTAACCTATGATATGAAACAATCAAACTCATTCTTATGTAACTCAAATCTTTTTCAATTTTATGTAACTTTTGCAATCAATTTGAATAATACTTGAAATGATACACGATAAATTTCAAAGTAAGCAAGATCAGGTTATGAAATGCTCATTTTGTCATTTCGAATTTGCAATACAAAGCATGAATTTTTAAATTGTCAATATTATATAATTTGAAACTATAAGCATTTTTCTTCCAAATTCATGTGAGTTAGTACCATTTAGATGAAAAACATCGTGTACCCCACATATATGCCAACATAAATTTAAATTTGCACTATCTTCAAGACATACACGGTTTATTGCAAGATTAGATCAATCTCCAAGATGAAGTTTTCTCTATTAGCACAAGTATAGAATAGCAGATCCCAAAGGATATGTGAATCAGAATGATTCAGAATCAAAAGATTCTAATGAATTGGCTTTATAATGAGAATCAATAGACTCATGTAAGAGGATCCAACTATTATCTGGATAAATTTCAATGAAATTAGAATAGATGATGTATTTAACTGATCCAAGGGTGAATATATGTTCGAACAGATGTTGTCAGAAACACATCTTAGTTCAGCAACACATTGTATGTTTTTTAGGGCATGGGCAGTGAAGTGAACTGAAAGAGATTGTGCTAAAGACATAATTCTATATTGGTCTCATGAAATTCTTAAAACCATATATTCTTTATCTGATAATGATCTTTTACACACACACCCAGGCATATAATGGATTCAAATCACAGATGTAATCATATCATATTTAATTTTCACACTACTATTGGTTCAAAAATGCTTCTAGTTTATTGACAATTCAAGTTTCAAACTCATATTCAATTTTAAAACATATTATCAAGATTAGAGCATTCAAAACACTTTCGTTTCTCATTTATGCAGACTCTGAAATTTAGATCAAATCAATTTACTTTAAACTATCATATATCAAAGGTCTACTATGGTCATGTGTAATGAACTATTTACTATCATTTATTCTATAACTTCAAATGATGTCAATTTTATTAATTCAATTTTGTTTTGAATTTTTATAAATAACAATTTTTGACTGAAATTTAAAATGCAGAAATGTAATAAAGCAATAAAAGAAATTTAAATACAATTTTTGAATTTGTATTCCTAATTACACAAGGATAGCATACTACCCGTCTTAAACGCAAGTTGTTCACCCGACTTAGCAGATCTGATTGCTTTTGTTTAAATATCTTTTTAGTTTTACAACACTTGTTTCGTTATAAAATAGTTCTAAGTTACTGCTCCATGGGACTGATGAACAGGTATCGAAACTTTCTTAGTTTCGATTGAACAGAACAGATGTCGAAACTACTTAGTTTCGATTGAGTAATTTGGGTATCGAAACTACCTAGTTTCGATTGAGTAAACAGGTATCGAAAATCCTAGTTTCGGTTGAACAACAGGTATCAAACTCCTAGTTTCGATTGAACAACAGGTATCGAAACTCCTAGTTTCGATTGAACAACAGGTATCGAAACTATAGTTTCGATTACTGAAATTTTGATTGACAGAATTAGTCCTGTATATTTTTATGTTTTAATCTTGAATTTGACACACTTTTCTTGTTATCTTACTTGCGTTTGAACGATTTGTATGTTTAGCTACGGTTTTAAAGAAAATGAAATGGATGGTATCGAGTTTTTACCTCGGAACAGAAATGGTGATTTTTGAGAGAAACAGAGAAATGGTCTTGAATCTTTTTCTAAACTCTCTTCAGGAACACTTGAGATTCTTCTTAAAACACCGAATTATGGTGGATTTTTCCTTAAAACTTGACTTCAAATTGTATAAAACTGGGAAGATTGCCGTGAGAAAAGAGGAAGATAAAAGGAGTTGTGAGAAAAGTGATTGAAGAGGTATGGTTTATATCAGAATTCTCACGATTAGGGTATGGTTTCTCTCTGAATTTTGGTTAAGAAAGTCAAGGAGTTGGGGGAGAAAAACCCACTTGTCTCGCCGATTGATTTATCTGGGTTTAGAGTTAATTGAATCAATTAATTTGATTTAAGTGTAACTTAATATTATCTATAGTTTTTAAAAGGTAAATTTATTCGGTTTAGATTTCTCACGGTATTATAATTTTAACCAGTTTATGGCTCGTTGAAGAAAATATTAAAATCTTGGTTTGTATAATTCGTTGTGGTGATTATTTGTAGGTATGAGTACCTAAAAGTGGCGCTACATAGTAACGTCTTCGAAAAGTCCATTATTTTACTTTTACGTATATTATATGATTTAGTCTTAGAAATAATTTATAGTTCAACGTAAATTTTGTGTAATATATATATATATATATATATATATATATATTTTTTTTTTTTCTAGTTATTTAATTTAACCATTAACGTTCGTATTTAGTCGGGTTATACTGCTTACTTTTTCTAGTAATTCTTTAAGATTTACTAGACTTGGAATAACTCCTTTGCTAGACTTCTTGACTTTACTTAGTCAAAATAAAATATCACGAAATAATAAATATGAACGTGCATTTATGTAATATGGATATTGACCTGAAATGCTGGGTGTCACATTCTCCCCATGTTACAGAGAATTTCGTCCCGAAATTCAGTTCTTGTCATTCTGACTTGGAGTGTTTGTAAACAAGGACGGGTACTTGGATTTCATTTTATCTTCCCGCTCCCACGTATACTCGGGGCCGCGCTTTGAATTCCAACGTACCTTGACCAGCTTAACACGGCTGCGCCTTGTTCTCTTCACCTTCCAATCTGTGACTTCCATGGGTTCCTCAATGAAATGCAACCTGTCGTCTATGTGAATCTCATCAGGCGGTATAATTAATGTGTCGTCTGATAAGCACTTCTTGAGATTTGACATATGAAACGTATCATGTATATTGCTTAGTTCTTGTGGCAACTTGAGCTTGTAAGCTATAGGGCCAACCCTAGCCAATATTTCAAACGGTCCAACGTACCTAGGGTTAAGCTTGCCACGGTTGCTAAATCTTGCAACTCCTTTCCAAGGTGAGACCTTTAACATAACTTTGTCTCCCACTTGGAATTCTAAAGGTCTTCGTCTGTTATCCGCGTAACTCTTTTGTCTGTCACGGGCGGCCTTCAGACGATCTTTGATTTTGAAAATCTTGTCCGTGGTCTCTTGAATAACCTCAGGACCGGTTAAATGCTTGTCACCAACTTCTGCCCAACATAGCGGTGAACGACATTTTCGACCATACAAAGCCTCAAACGGAGCGGCTTTGATGCTGGTGTGGTAACTTTTATTGTATGAAAACTCAGCTAGCGGCAAATGAATATCCCAATTTCCACCGAAATCAATTGCACACGCACGTAGCATATCCTCTAAAGTTTGAATGGTCCTTTCACTTTGACCATCTGTTTGTGGGTGATATGCCGTGCTCATGTCAAGACGTGTGCCCATGGCTTCTTGTAATGACTTCCAGATTCTAGACATGAATCTGCTGTCTTTATCAGAGATAATAGAAATTGGCACTCCATGCCTAGCCACAATTTCCTTGATATAAACCTTGCAAGTTTCTCGGTTTTATCCGTCTCTTTGATGGTAGAAAATGAGCTGATTTCATCAATCGATCGACAATTACCCATATAGTGTCATACCCGCTCGACGTCTTGGGTAACTTTGTAATGAAATCCATTGAAATCTGTTCCCATTTCCATTGAGGTATCTCGGGTTGTTGTAACAATCCCGACGGTTTCTGATGTTCTGCCTTTACTTTTGAACATGTCAAACATTTACCGACATAAATAGCAATTACTCCTTTCATGTTTGGCCACCAGTAGAGTTCTTTCAGATCCTTATACATTTTGTCCGAACCTGGGTGAATGGAGTACCTGGACTTGTGGGCTTCGTCCATAACCAACTCCCGTATGTTACCAAAACATGGCACCCAAATTCTATTCATGAAGTATAAAGTGTCATCTGATTTTGGTTCCAACTGCTTTATCATTCCTCGTAAAGCTTCACTCTGAATGTTTTCTTCCTTAATTGCCTCTTGTTGTGCCATCCGGATTTGAGTCGTGAGACTCGTATGAATTGTCAATTCTAGGGCACGAACACGGAGTGTTTTAATCCGTTCCTTACAACTCAAAGCATCTGCTACGACATTTGCCTTACCAGGGTGATACTTGATATAACAGTCGTAATCATTCAGTAGCTCTACCCAACGACGTTGCCTCATGTTGAGTTCTTTCTGATTAAAGATGTACTGGAGACTCTTGTGATCTGTAAAGATAGTACATTTTGTACCGTATAAGTAATGTCTCCAAATCTTGAGTGCAAACACGACAGCACCCAATTCCAGATCATGAGTCGAATAATTTTTCTCATGTACTTTTAGCTGTATGGATGTATACGCTATGACTTTTTCTCTCTGCATCAATACACATCCCAGACCTTGGTGTGATGCGTCGCAGTACACGATGAAATTGTCAGTTCCTTCGGGAAGGGATAGGATTGGTGCACTGCAAAGTTTTTGCTTCAGCAATTGAAAAGCTGATTCTTGTTTATCAGTCCAATCAAACTTTTTGTCCTTCTGAGTTAACGTGGTCAAAGGCAAGGCTATCTTTGAAAAATTCTCGATAAATCGCCTGTAATAGCCTGCCAAACCCAGAAATTGACGCACCTCAGTCGGAGTTCTTGGTGCTTCCCAGTTCTTGATAGCTTCAATCTTGGATGGATCCACATGGATACCATTCTTATTGATAACGTGTCCGAGAAAGTGAACCTCTCAGATCCAAAACTCACACTTAGAGAATTTAGCATAAAGCTTCTCATTACTGAGTAGTTCCAAGATTAATTTCAAATGATGTTCATGTTCCTCCTTGGTTCGTGAATATATCAATATGTCATCGATAAACACAATCACGAATTTATCCAAGTACGGCTTGCACACGCGGTTCATGAGATCCATGAAGACGGCCGGTGCATTAGTCAAGCCAAATGGCATAACTAGGAACTCGTAGTGACCGTAACGAGTCCTAAAAGCCATTTTTGGTATATCTTCTTCCTGAATTTTCAGTTGATGATACCCTGATCGTAGATCAATTTTAGAATAGAAACTGGAACCTTGAAGTTGATCAAACAAATCGTCTATTCGAGGAAGAGGATACCGGTTTTTGATTGTCAGCTTGTTCAATTCCCGGTAATCAATGCACATTCTAAAGGTTCCATACTTTTTCTTTACAAACAGGACCGGAGCTCCCCATGGTGAGAAACTCGGTCTTATGAAACCTTTGTCAAGTAATTCTTGTAGTTGGCTCGATAGTTCCTGCATCTCGGAAGGGGCTAGACGATACGGAGATCATGCAACTGTTACGGCTCCTGATACTAGGTCGATTCGAAATTCGACTTGTCTTGATGGTGGTAATCCTGGTAAGTCCTCGGGAAATACCTCCGAGTAAGCTCTGACTATTGGTATGTCCTAAAGTTGACGTTCTTCGGGTTTCTTCTCGACGATGTGAGCCAGGAATGCACAATAACCCTTGCGTAGATACTTATGAGCTTTCATGCAGTTTATCGTCTTCAACATCATTCTACACCTTTCGCCTTGAATTGAAAGAATTTCTCCGCTTGGTAGTGGGATACGTACAATCTTCTCGAAGCATACGATTTCGGCACGATTCTTTGATAACCAATCCATGATAATAACAATATCAAAACTCCCTAGTTCGACGGGTAGAAGGTCTATACTGAATGTATGGTTTTCTAAACATAAAGTACAACCCCTAATGACCTCTCCGGTTTCTATTAATTTCCCATTTGCTAATTCAATTGTATAATTTTGATCTAATTTGCTGGCCTTAATACCGAGTAAGGATTTAAAATCATTCGACACAAAGCTCATATCCGCACCCGAATCAAAAAGTACAGAGGCATAGTGATTATTTATCGGGAACGTACCAGTGACGATGTTCGGGTCCTGGCGTGCGTCCCTTGCACCCATCACAAATGCCCTCCCTGGTGCCTGAGCGTTGGTCTGATTCTTCCACTTGGGACAATCCCTCTTGAAGTGCTTCAGGTCACCACATATGAAACATCCCGGTTTAAGTTTCCCCATTCGGTTGTTAGTTCGACAAGCTTGTGTGGTGTGACCAAACTTGTCACCTTTTCCACACTTGATGCACACACCGGCATGATGATTTCCACACTTCTTACATCTCGGTAGGCCCCTATCATACTCCTTTCTTTCCACTGTATTGACTGTAAAAGCTTTCATAGTTCCTTGTTTCTCAAACCCTTGCTTCTCAGACTTGTTACTTGAATTTCCCATCCATTTCCTTTTCTCCCCAGATCTACCTTCCTCGTTCTCTTTCCTCACAAACAATTCATTACGTACCGCATCATCCCTTAGCTTGAATGCTAAAGTTGTAGCACTCTTGGCATCTATTGGATTAGATGATGTTACCATGCTACGAATTTGAGGCGCAAGACCCCACATATACCTCTCAACGCGCTTATGTTCTGGTGTGACCATATGCGGTACTAGAATCGCCAATTCATTGAAACGGTCGGTGTATCCCGCCACATCATCTCCTATCATCTGTAGGTTCCACATCTCAGTTTCAATCTTTTGCAATTCGTTTCTAGGACAGTATTCCCCAATCATCATGTTTTTCAAGTCTTCCCAAGACAATTGATACGCTGTCTCTCTCCCCAAAGTCTTAATTTGAGTATTCCACCAAGTTAAAGCTTTATCAGTGAGCATGCATGTAGAATACTTCACCATGCAGTCAGCGGTGCATTCACTAATATCAATCACCGACTCCATCTTTTCTATCCATCTCATTAGACCTACTGCACCCTCGGTGCCATTGAAACTGCGGGGATTACAGGATAGGAAGGCCTTGTAGGTGCACTTCCTATTTGGAGTATCTGTAGAATCACAAGTCATAACGTCATTAATTCGGATTATGACTATGTGTTATGGCTTATTTATTTTTATTACCTCCTGCACCTCCTGCACCTCCTCCGCCGGTACCGCTGCCGTTTCGTCCGCCACTATTTCGATTTGCTTCATACTGCTCTATGGCGGCAGCTACTCGCTGTGCTATGAGTTGTTCTATGTTTGGGGAAATTGTCTCGTTGTTGTCACCAGTAGTGTTACGGGGTGTCCCACGTTTAGGTGCCATGACGTTCTTTCTAACATATCAATTAAAAAGAAACGACATTATATAACAATAATGATAGATCATGACATAGGGATACAACAACATCAAACGTAAACAACCATCATTACAACATAAACCATCACATACATAGTTAAAACATACATAGTACATTGTTCCCAAAATACAAGGATACAAAAAGGGATGGGTTCTCATGACCACATCAGTACCAAAGTTTTAAACTACAAAATGTGCTATGGGCACAACCCGCCCATAATATGTTTAAAAGAAGAAATGGGAGTACAACCCAATCATCATGGCAAGTCCTGCCATGACAAGGCTAGTTCTTGCCACAAATTCTGCAGCCAAAGTCCTCTCTTCCAGCGCCTCCACCATGTCTCGGACCGTGAGAGTGAACTGCCAGTCCATGTCAGCTCTCAACTCTAGATAGTCAGTGGCACCCTGTATGTCTCGGGTGCTATCCTCCAAAGTCTGTACTTAAGATCCGAGCCTTTGACGTAAGCGCGTGGCTACATCCCCATGTCCCCGAATATCATCTAGGAGATCAACAAGACGCTCTTCGTGCGTATGAACACGTGCTACCAATGTAGGCACTGTGATCTCCAAGGCTTCCCCAGTGTGGGGTAGGGGTGTTGGGGAGTTGGAGGACTCTCCGAGCTCAAAGGTAGAGGGAATGCTCTCCATCTCCCTCCATCGTGCCAGGGTACGGGGCATCCAACGGATAGTCCCCACCGTAGGGCGGTAACAGGGTCGTTGCCTAGGTGGTTCCTCATCAGCCTCCAAGTTTTTCGGGTCACGAGCTGCCAGGGTTCTCTTGCGTGGAAATCGAACTTTCTTCCTAGCACTCTTTACCATAACTGGTCCTCTGCTTTTCTTTTGGTAGACGATAGGCGGTTCTCCCAGGGCAACATTGGGTGGTGTGGAGCTGCGAACTTGTACTCGATTTTTGGGGCGTGTTGCGGAAAGTTCCTCATTGGATTCAGAGTCAGAGACAGGGTCAGAGTGTGAATGTAACGACATGCTTGTGACTACAATATCCACATGACATGATGACTGGTTATGCAATGCTTATGCAATGAAAACGTTTTAGTGAGTCATTTAAATTATAGACTAGGTTCCATTTTAGACTTCTAGTTCGCTATAATCAATGGCTCTGAAACCAAGTTCTGTCACACCCCGCCAAGGCGAAAACGCGAGGCGTAACATTCACTGGTTTCCAAAGCATATGATTACCGCAAACACATACATGTAATTGGATACATAATCGAGTTTAAAATATTTACATCACAAAGTATCAAATTGAGTTTACAAAAGTTTAAGATTTCGCAAATATGACTCAAGACCATGAGTTATACAAGAGAAATCCTCTCAAAAGCCGTATCCACGTGCATGCATGTATCCTACATTGCTAACCTGATGGCCACGTTCAACTTCCTGAAAAGATACTTAAAAATGTCAACACGAGGTTGGTGAGTTCACAAGTTATTATAAAGGGTTATCATAAACCCAATGTTTAAATCTGATCATTTTCCGATCAAAACTCTTTGTTAAACCTGATCACTTTAACCTGATCAGAACTCTTTTGTTAAAACCTAATCACTTTAACCTGATCAGAACTCTTTTGTTTAAAACCTGATCACTTTAGCCTGATCAGAACTCTTTTGTTTAAAACCTGATCACTTTAGCCTGATCAGAACTCTTTTGTTTAAAACCTGATCACTTTAGTCTGATCAGAACTCTTTTGTTTAAAACCTGATCACTTTAGCCTGATCAGAACTCTTTTGCATGTATTATCAATGAATCTGAATACTAATCCGATCTATTGACCCCATTTGTAAGCTTGCAAGGAATACAAAATAGTATGTAATGTACGAGACCGTAACCAAACCCCAACTTTATGTGCCTCCCCTCGCCTTTCTGCGAGTAAGACAATATGCGGTCATTCTGCCATTTGGACCCCTGGTTAGCGCGACTAACCATGACCGGAGGCGTCACCCCCAATAGTACTATTCATATAATCCCGGGCTAAGTCCATAGCTAATGGTTACTAATTTATTCAGAGGACTTAAAGCGCTTTACTTTTCCCTCAATACACACATACGGTTAGATCATTAGTTCAATTCATTTACACACAAAAGTCTTTTACAAGTATGTTTCCACCCCAAATCATTTCAAAACTTTAGAAAAAGGGGAATTAGTGAAACTCACCTCGACAGTATGAATGCAAGCAAATATTTGAATAATCAGCAAACTCGCCTATCCGTATCCTAATTACACAAGGATAGCATACACGTTAAGACTACCCGTCTTAAACGCAAGTTGTTCACCCGACTTAGCAGATCTGATTGCTTTTGTTTAAATATCTTTTTAGTTTTTCAACACTTGTTTCGTTATAAAATAGTTCTAAGTTACTGCTCCATGGGACTGATGAACAGGTATCGAAACTTTCTTAGTTTCGATTGAACAGAACAGATGTCAAAACTACTTAGTTTCGATTGAGTAATTTGGGTATCGAAACTACCTAGTTTCGATTGGGCAATAGGTATCGAAACTACCTACTTTCGATTGAGTAAACAGGTATCGAAACTCCTAGTTTCGATTGAACAACAGGTATCGAAACTCCTAGTTTCGATTGAACAACAGGTATCGAAACTATAGTTTCGATTACTGAAATTTTGATTGACAGAATCAGTCTTGTATATTTTTATGTTTTAATCTTGAATTTGACACACTTTTCTTGTTATCTTACTTGCGTTTGAACGATTTGTATGTTTAGCTACGGTTTTAAAGAAAATGAAATGGATGGTATCGAGTTTTTACCTCTGAACAGAAATGGTGATTTTTGAGAGAAACAGAGAAATGGTCTTGAATCTTTTTCTAAACTCTCTTCAGGAACACTTGAGATTCTTCTTAAAACACCGAATTATGGTGGATTTTTCCTTAAAACTTGACTTCGAATTGTATAAAACTGGGAAGATTGCCGTGAGAAAAGAGGAAGATAAAAGGAGTTATGAGAAAAGTGATTGAAGAGGTATGGTTTATATCAGAATTCTCACGATTAGGGTATGGTTTCTCTCTGAATTTTGGTTAAGAAAGTCAAGGAGTTGGGGGGGGGGGGGGAAACCCACTTGTCTCGCCGATTGATTTATTTGGGTTTAGAGTTAATTGAATCAATTAATTTGATTTAAGTGTAACTTAATATTATCTAGAGTTTTTAAAAGGTAAATTAATTCGGTTTAGATTTCTCACGGTATTATAATTTTAACCAGTTTATGGCTCGTTGAAGAAAATATTAAAATCTTGGTTTGTATAATTCGTTGTGGTGATTATTTGTAGGTATGAGTACCTAAAAGTGGCGCTACATAGTAACGTCTTCGAAAAGGTTCATCAACTAACAAAGGATCAGCAGAAGAATCTTGGAAAATAACATGTTCACGAACACGAAGCAGCATTAGGATCTGGAGAGATGTAGAAGGAACAGATGATTGTGGAACCGCAGTCAGTAGAAAACCACTATTCTATGCATCCTGACATGAATCATATAATACAGCAGCTTCCTCAGGAGAAATATCAGAAGGTAAATGAAAAGACTTGAATAAATCTTAATAATCAAAAGCCCAGTCTGGTCCAATCGCCATTTGAGGTAAAGACCGATTAGAACAGTCAATATGAAACCATTCTTCAACCTGACCAGTCTCTTTGTTATAAACCCTCTTGGTAGTAGAATTTACAACATACCCCAGAAAAATCCCTTCAATACCCTTAGTACTGAACTTGGTTCGGACATCTCTAACTTTCAAAAAGGTGCATGGATTACCAAAAGGTAGTAAATAATCTAGATTCGGCTTACGATTATTAAGCAACTCATAGCATGTCTTGTTGTGTCGCTTAACAGTCAAAACTCAGTTCAAAACGTGGCACGCAGTATTCACAGCCTCAGCCCAAAAATTTACTGGAAGCTTAGAATCTGCAAGCATCGTACGTGCCATTTCAACCAAAGTCCTGTTCTTTCGTTCAGCAACTCCATTAGCTGAGGTACATATGGCGCACTGAATTCATGATGAATTCCCTTTTGAAGACAGAATAAACCCATCTTGCTATTTTTAAACTCGCTGCCATTGTCACTCCTAATTCTTCTGACTTTCTGTTTGAACAAATTCTCTAAACCCAGGATTAAGAATTGTACCAACTCTGTGGTTTTGGCTTTAGAAGCAAGGAACTTAACCCATGAAAATCTAGAGAAATCATCTGTTACTACCAGGCGGTAAGATTTACCACCAATGCTCCTGATACTAATCGGTCCGAATAAATCCATATGTAGTAGCTCCAAAGGAGTTACAATAGAATTCTTTGTCTTAGATTTGTGGGACTTCTTGTGTTGTTTCTGCTTCTTGCAAGGAATACAGTCATCAGGAACTGAAAATTTCATTTTCGGAAAACCAAAAACCAGATAATTATTCACGAGATAATTCATTTTCCGAGAATTGATGTGGGCAAGGTTCCTGTGCCACAAAATAGAATCCGACTCAGACGCCTTGGAGAGTAGACATGTAGGAATTGAATGTGTTGTAGTAACAACACTCATGTCTAGGACATATGTGTCATTTCTCCTCGGAGCCTTCATTAGAATCCATTCGGCAGGAATCACAAAGCCCGGTTTCAAGATATAACACTCAGAATCATTGAAATGAAATTAAAATTTCCTGTCACACACTTGAGATACACATAAAAGATTATGTTCAAGTTGCTCCACATAGTTCACTTTCTCAAATTTGACTTTTTCGTTCTTTAAAGTACCCTGACCAGTTATGTACCAGCCTTTATTTCTAGCAAAAGCAAATAACCACCATCAAAATTAATCACATCTTCCAACAAACGAATATTCCCTGTCATATGTCGAGAACAACCATTATCCACATACCACGTATTGTTGATAGTCCTCCTTGGTTGTCCCTACATAAACAAAGAAAATTAGTTAGAAATTGGAACCCAAGCTATTGTGGTCTTGGGTCGTCCAGATGGATCAAAATAAACAACTTCAAGCAATTCACAATCAACATTGTCATCAACCTTTGGAACCTAAGATCCACAACTAGACCTTCTCAATGAAGACATAGTATGATGAAGTGGAAAAAATATTAGATTTATGATTATCAGATTCAGGTATTTCCAAAAATTTCTTTAGTTTTCTGTTACATCTTCTTCGTTGTGGTTTAGAAAGTTTGACCTCAGGTTGAGAACCTTTTGGAATTCTAACATGTGGAATCTCAAACTTCTTTTGAAAAACAACTGGTTTAGAAATACGCTTATCATGTTGCTTAAATCCCGAAGATTTAGCAAATGATTGACAAGTCATATTCTTTACACCACTTGACCTAGGCTTTTCCCCATTTTGTCTTTTCAGAATCGTCACCACTCGTTTTTATGAGGGATCACACTTTAATTTGCCTTGATTCTTATAAGGACAGTTAATTAGAATATGACCAGCCTCATTACAATGAAAACAAACTCTTCTATCTTGATGATTTCTGATATAAGGAGTTTTTCTCGAATTTGATGACCCATCCGATGAACAATCTTTAGATTTTACTGAACAGTTGACTGGCTTCTTTTGAACAAAAACTTGTTTAGTTACCGTTGATAAATTCTTATTCTGATGACCAGCAGCAACAAAACCACTTGATTGTAACATTTTGGAAAGTTTAGGTTGATCAACTTTCACCTCATCCGGTTCTGTTAAAATGCATCTATCACGGGTAACATTTTTCACTACCTTTGGTTCATCAAGTTGCACTTCCTTAGGAATGCATTCAACCTTTTTATCATCAAAAACTTCATCCTCAGAATCAGAATCATATATCATATCCTCAGAATCATGGATCAATTTCCTCTTCATGAAAAATTTCTGGTTCAACCACATAATTTGCATTGAATGGTGGTGGAACAAATCCAATACCAGCAACCCTCTTAGTAGGATCAGCATTAGCATTAAAGTAATCAAATACCACAGATGAACTTTCAAATTTTTCAAGATTTCTATTTAATTTGATCACTCTAGATTCTTTATCAGAAATTTCTTTGTTCTTCTGAGCGAAAATTTCATTTCGCTTTTCAATCTCAGCATAAGCCATATCCAAATGATATGCTTATTCCTTATATTTCAATCCCAAAGAGTTCAAATCTCTTTTCAAAGACTCAATTCTATCTATACACAATTTATCATTATCTTTCAATTTTTGATTAACTAAATGCATTGATTTCATATCATAAATTAAATTTTTGTTATCATCCATTACTTTTTGCATTTTATCTTTTATACTTATGCAATTTGACCAATAAATGTGACAGACAGAATCTTTTACCTTTGAAGGATCTGACATATCTGCCATGAAGACTTTTGCAATCGGAATATTTTCAGAATCAGCACCATCAGAAGAATTTTGAGTTAATACAATATCATCTTCAGATACACCAGATGCAATATCAGACTCAACATTATGTACTTGATCACGCTCTTCATCAGCACTACGCAAACACTCACCATCACTTGAGCTATCATCATCAGTGGACTCTTCAGATATTGTAGAATGAATCTCAGCTACAAACGCTTGACTTACAGTACCAACCAAATCTTCAAGATGAATACCCCAGTCATAATTTCCATCATTCTGAGCAACCAAAGCAGATGATGTAGATGCATGATTAGAATTTCCAGAGCCAGAGGAGACATGTGACTGATTACGATTGTTCTGAAAGTTATTAGTCTTCTTCTGAGAATCAAATTCGACTTTTGGTTTCACACATTCTTTGGAAAAATGACCATACTCATGACAATTATAGCAACAAACTTTGGTTTTATCAAATCCCATACGTGAACGACTATTAGAACCAATATACTTTCTTCCAGTCTTCTTCAAAAAATCCTTTGCTTGTCTCATCAACATAGCCATATTCCATTGAATGTTCATTTCTTCCAGATCAACAAGATCAGTCTGTCTGAAATCCTCCTCAATAACATCTGGATCATGAATCTTTCCTCCAATAAAATAATCATCAGCAACTCTGTGATTTATATTATGTGTTCCAGATGATGAAGAAGCTGTATTTGCAGAGAAACCTGAATGACTTGGAACCCCAGAACAATGATTCATATCATTAGAAACATCTTGAGTATCACCAGAAAAGAACGCAACCCCTGCACCAATTTTTCCAGAAGACTTAGCAAAATACATTGAAGGATCTTGGATATGCTCCATATTAGTTTCCTTCTTCTTCATATTCAAATCATGTGATTGAATCTTGCCAAGAACCTCTTCAAGAGACATAGTTTTATACTTGACATTCTCTTTTATCAAAACCGTATACACATCAAATTTAGATGGTAATGCCTCCAAAAACTTATCATTTATCTTTTCAGTCTCATAAACCGCTGAAGCACTTAACAACTCCCTCAGCAAATGATAGAATCTCGTTGAAAGATCATCTAAAGATTCATTTTAAAAGTGCTTGAATACTAAGAACTGCTTCTTCAGTAATTCTTTTATGCTTTTCTTAACATCTAAACTACCTTCACATCGCTTTTGTAATGCTTCCCACAATTGTTGAGAAGTCCTGAATTGTTTAAAGCTATCATAAATTTCTTTAGGAAGAGACATAGAAATACTAGTCATTGCCTTCTTTTCCCTATCAAACAATACTTTTTCTTCTATGGTTAACGCAGATACTGATTTAGGAACATCATCCTTTCCCATCCAAGTATATGTCGGATGTGTATAGCCTTCCAAGATTGGAATCCATAAACTTGTATCAGTAAAAGACATGAACTGATCAAACCGATCTTTCCAGTTAGAATAATCTGCAAGACTTAACAATTTGGGTGGTTTCTGAGATGTACCAATCTCGTTATCGTAATTTAACATTTTAGTCACTTGCACCATATTTGCCATTTTCAGAAAAAATTTCCAAGTGTTGAACAAAAACTCCTCTTAGGCGAAGATAATAAGTTCGCTTCGAAGCCAAACAATTGAATCTGATATCAAGCGAACTTGATAAGTTCGCTTAACCAAGAAACTCCGGTAAGTTCGCCTACTAAGTTCGCTTAAACTGAGAGAAGCGAACTTAATAAGTTCGCTTGCTAAGTTCGCCTGCAACAAATTTTAGCAAGTTCGCTTACTGCAGCTGAAAAAAACTCAGCAAGAACTTTAACTCAAACACGAACAAATGTAAGGCCCCATTCCCGGGTAACCTCACTTGTTGGATTTACTCATAAACATTCAGAAGTAGCGGAAGCAAACATCATTCGAATTACATGACATAACAGCGGAAGTCTTAACAATTAAATACATAACATTGTCTTAACATATATAAATGTGGGATGTCAGTCTTGTGCCGGGTAACCTTCACGCCATCGCACGACCCTTTTTTCCTTTACCTGAAATGTATACTAAAAGTCAGCTAACGCTGGTGAGTTCCAGTTTAAAGACAATCATACATAATATTTATCTTATCATGAATATAATTTATATATGTATACATAACATACGTAATATTCGTGCTTTTACATATTCTTTACTTTACTGTTCTCACATAACATTCATATTAAGTATATTTATATGTACATACATACTTACTTGGGGAGAACACTTATTGGCCATAATCTTAAGGGAGATCAACCCATCACACTTGTCGCGAATGTCAGAAAGACATCGCAGTGAGAACTACCGTCGTAGCCCTTTTCATTAACCGTCCGGCTCTAGAAAACCGTCCGTCGAAACTTAAATCCGTCCGGCAACCTTTGTCCGTCCGCTCTTAAACCGTCCTACCGTCGTAGTCCGTCCTTTTGTCCATCTGCCCTAGGGCATCCGTTTCCCACACGACCATTATGTATGCAACCGTTCTACTTGAGTTAAGGCATTTGCTTCGACCATCCATTAGTGCCTTTTTATACGTCCTAGCTTGCGAAGGAACGTTTTTGTCCCGGTTGCAAAATAGTCACGTGGTCGTCCGTCTACCGAAGTAGCCGTTGTCATAGAAGGGTTCATAACGTTTACATACATTCATAACATGCAATATATATAATATAAAGCAAGATTTCATTCATTTACGTTATGTCCTTCTTTCATTCATTCTTTATAATCATACGTTTCATTCTTTGTTCATAATTCATTTTCATATATAAGTATATATATAAATGTATACCACGTATGATCACATTAACAGTTTTAGCATTTACTCATTTAGTGTATACACTTCAGCCCCAAAACATTTAAAATGATTTGCACATAACATAGAAGGGGGCACATAGAACTCACCTGATAAGCTAGTCTTGGTTGTCCTAAACAAAGGTCCAACAACGTCACATATGATCTGAATTAGGTAGTTAAATACACATCAGACCCAATCCCGAATCTAACGGTTTAATCATTCTAAACATACTGACTTTACTTACTGGTCTGCTACCTGCGCACTTAGTAAGTGCGCAGGACCTTGCTCATGTGTACTTGACAAGTACGCAGAACATTCTTCTTGCGTACTTGATAAGTACGCAGGATATTCCTCATGCGTACTTGATAAGTACGCATGACATCTTTCTTGCGTACTTGATAAGTACGCAAGACCTGCTTCCTAGAAAAGTCCGAAATTCTTACATGTTAATCTGATCATGCCAATCTTACAATTTTCTTTGATCAAAAGGTGCGGTTTTCATTCTTGATGCTAGTTCTAAGCTTATTTTCAGGTTTCATCCGTAAAAATGTCTCATATTTAGCTAAAACACGAGAAACCCCAAAACAAAGAAAAACTCAGTTTAAGGTCGAATCGTTACCTGGATTGTGATTCTGATTCGGAGGTTTTGCTCACGAGCTCAGAAGTAACGTGCTCCTTCAATTTTGGGTCGATCCGTCAACTTTCGGTTTCTAGACCCGAGCTCTCCTTTCTCTCTCTAGGTTGCAAGTTTTGGTTGAAATGAGAGTTCTTGTTATGTCTTGACCCTTATATACCAGGGCTTCGCTCAGCCCGTTGGAGCCGAGCCCAAGCCTATCCGTTTTTCTTTTGTTTTATGATGATTAAGTCTCTATCGCGTTATTATTTACTAAATTACTATTTTTGGGATGTTACAACAAACATCACCAAAAATCATCATTTCTCACAGATTAGAAGGAATTTGAAGAAATTGAACCGTAGGATTTAGTATTTTATGAATTAGAACACTTCTATCGGATTAATTTCACCAAAATCAATTTCAAATCCACGAATTCAGCAGTAAAATCAGCTTCAAGAACTTGAAAACTCCATGGATACAAAAACTTAAAAAATAATCAATTTCTTGTTAAATTGTACACAAAAACGTCTCTAATCACCAAGAATCAAACACAAATCACGAGCAATAGCTCTGATACCATTGTGGTCCACATGACTCATCTTAGATCGATCTCGTGACAGGACGTCTCGATAACACGGAGTGCGAAATCCTACCGTATTAACCTTTTTATATCAATTGACAATAGACATAGCAGGTAAATAAACTTCGCTTTTTATATCATCAAACACATAGAGTTTACAGATTATCTCTCTGCTCTCACTTGTCGTTCGTACTTAACAGATTCTGTAAACTCTCTATTTATAGACACACGTTCTGTAATAGGCGAACTTAACAAGGTCGCTTCGAAGATGCTTGGGCGAACTTAACAAGTTCGCCTCTAATAGACTAGGCGAACTTATCAAGTTCGCCTCTAGCAATTACATAAGAACATAAAGATAATAAGACCTAAACTATTACAAAACTTTTGTCATACAATCTATGTCCTAACAATACCTAGACATATAATCTGTGTGGAAAAATTTTATGTAACACTGTGATTTAATTAATCATGCCTATATGCATTTTTCGGTAATTTATGGAAATACTTTTATTTTCAGCACAGTCTGGTAGACACGCAGTGTGCACTAGCTAGGTCCATAATTCCAAGCAGACACTTAGACATATATTTTATGTGCACAAATTACATGTAGTACTGTGATATGTTATTCCAAGACTCTGTGAATTTTTCGTGAATTTACTGAGAAACTTTCTGTTTTAACGCTGTCCGGCCAGTCTTCAGCATGTACCGATATTTCCTGTAGGATCGGTGAATACAAGATGGTTCTATTTTAGTTGAGATTGGCAGAAACAATCACAACTAAGCAATGTAAACAAGTAAAAACGAAGAATACTGATAAATGCAATTTCTATTAAGCTTCAAGATTACAGAGAAAACTCTTAAGCAAAAAGCACACTTATACAATGACTCTAAGTACTACTTATATAGTAACATAGAATCAAGACAGACCCTTGATTCTAAGGATCAGATCTAACACAAGCCGTTGATCTTGTATTGATGCTATTCTACATGTAACGACAATAACAACTATACTAGTTAACTTTACTCAAACGTCTTCTTAGGCATCATTTCTTGCATGCTTGGAGAAGAGCGTTGTGGTTCTTTATTGTCTGCACCAGTGACATTCTTTCTGCGTGGAGTCTGTCAGTGTTGCAGCAGAAAGTTATTAGTGGTAATGGTTGCTTTATCGAAGCTAGTCAGCTGCAACGTTTGATCTTCAGTGGGAATGGCTATCAGCAGCAAAGTTAGAGATCAACAGCAAGATGTAACCATCCAAAGCTGCTGATGATTTGCCTATCAGCAGCATCAAGTGTTGATGTTGTTGAGAAGCTTATCCGCATCAACTCTGGTCTTTAGCAGATAAGGCTATACGCAGCAGCTTGTTGGTCAGCAGCCAAACTGTGAGGTACACAACATTTGTACTTAGAGAATTTTATAGCCATCAGTCTTTATTTCTACAAACTCCCCCTAGACTGATGCTACCAAAACTCTCTTACTTATTTTACTGCTGAAGTTTTTCCATGTTGCTGACTATTCTTGCAACCTCATAGCCTCTCTGGTCCTTGCTATGATTATTAAGAGGAAGCTAAGATAGAGTCTTGATGTCTTTGCTTGGCATTTTGAAGATAGCTATGCTTGAACACCTCATCTTCTGTCCTTTAACATCTGTCAATATGAACTCATCCTTTTCAGCATTGTAGGACCAATTGATGAATGGAGAGTGGGATTGGAGAGGTTTGACATCAATAATTTCATTTTTGCTAGGTTTGAAATGATGCTTCATCACCAGCAACAGATGTCTCCCACCTTCATTCTCAAGCTCATTAGCTTCACCCAGCTCCATCATTCTTCTTAGATCTGAATCTGGAAGCTGCAATACCTCATCAACAGTTGTATATATTGATCTTCTTTCTTCTGTTCTTCCCCTGAAGACTTCACACCGTTGATCTTGAGTGTTGTAGAACCAGTTGACGATTTCTCTTGAGTCTTCTGGTTTGGTAGTAGGTTTGCTTTTCTTTTTGGGAGGTTGTTGATGAGTAGGAGCAGGGTGGGAGGATTTAGACTTTGTGGGTGGAGAGGAGGGAGGTCTAGGATGGAGAGAGGAAGGTTTTTGGATAGAGGAAGTGGTGGATGAGGGAGAAGGCTTGGGTTTCTTTGGTTTCCTTTCTTCTTCTTGATTGATTACCCTCTTCTTTGAGCCATTCTTCCCCACTCTTTCTTCCTCTTCTTTCTTAACTTTAACATACAGGGCTTGTAGATTCATGAAGGTCATGGGACCCAGCCTTTTTTCACTCTCTCCTCTAGCCTTTAGGAAGTATATCATGACCTTCCTTTTTTCATGGGTTCTTCTGTTAAAGGCAATGGTCTTCTTGGATTTCTGTTTGGCCTTTTCTTCTTCTTCAGCCCTTTTCTTATTTCCCAATTGACCTTACTGACCCATGAAGGCTCTGTAGATTTCTTTATTTGATAGTTTCTCAAGGTAGTCTGCATCCTCACCTTGAGAAATCAGAGCCTCTATCCACTCCTTTCTCATTTCTTTGTCTAGTTCAGAATCAGTTATTCTGAACTTAGCCTCTTCCTTTTTCTTCTTCTCTCTTTCTTCTTCTTCTTTATTGAATTGTTCCTACAGCTGAGGAGCTAGAGCTTCATCTTCTTCTATTTGGAAAGATGTAGGAATCTTGACTTTCAGATCATCCAGCTGCTTAGCATACAGCTGGATCTGTTGTTCTCTGAAGAGAATGGCCGCTTTTCTTTCTTGAGCTTTTCTTAATTCAGCCATCTCTTCTTCTTCTTCTTCTTCTTCTTGCTTCCCTTTCTTTCTTCTCTTTCAATAACCTTTCTGCATCTTCTTCTGTCATAGGTCTCTTCCCCTTGTCTTTGCTGGATGCCTCTGCTTCAGCTTCATTGACCTCAACAGCAGATGTAAGAGATGTTGTTGGGATCTCAGCTTCAGCTTCATTGGCATTTTGTGGAATGGACAAGGGAAGGACATTTTCTTCATATTCTTCCCATTCAAGACCTGTCACTTCTTTCCACCCTTCCTTCACCTTTTCCTTTTCTCTTCTTTTGGATTCTTCTTCTGTGTTTAGTCTGACTGTTGGTGAGGAAAGGAAGGATAGGTCTGAGTCGGAGTCGGAGGTATCTATTGCAAGTCGTCCTTCCATTTCAAGCTGAGCTTTGATGGTTTTTATCATTGCTTGACTCTCTAAGGAATTTACGTTGTAGATGTGTGTTCTGAGCTCGAAGACTTGGTGAAGGAAGTCTGAATTTAGGAGTAGGATCTCATTGATGTTGATTAAGAGAGTTGATCTATTACTCAAGAAGAATGTGAAGCCAGAAGACCCAATGCTCAACCATCCTAGCACTTCCAAGTCCCTGACCACTTTGTTGTACATAAATCTTCTCCAGCATAATACTTCTTCTTTTGTTAAAATACTGCTCCTGATTAAGTCAAGTCTTCTTAGAGCCAGTCTTTGTTTTGCTGTTGTTGAAGATTCTGCACTGTTTTCAGGATAAGCCACCCTTTTTGCTCCTTCTAGTAACTGTTTAAACCAGGGTAGATTATCCTCAATTAAGTCATAGAACCTGCAGATTGCAAGTTCTGCTGAGAGATATGTAGAAGTGTTGATGCAGCTGGATAGGTATAGTTCAAGCACTTGTAGTGGATTTAGTGCATTCCAGCTCAGCTCTTCTACTCCGCTAAACTCTTTCCTAGTCCAGAATCTCTCAGATACACCATCATACCCCCATGCTAGAATGGAGTCAAATTCTAACTTATTTGCAGTCAGTGTAAATTGGGGGGCAGTGGTTTGACTTATTATGGTTGCGGCTTCATGAAGTATGCTGACTGATGGAGGTGTGTCTTCATTTTGACTTTCATTCTTTAACACCTCATTAACAGCTTGGACAACCAACTTCCAATCCTCAGTGATTTCTTCCTCTTCATCTACTGAGTCTGGCAAGTCATGAACTTGAATAAAGGCAGGTTTGAATAGGGAACTTTGAAATGCAGCCTGCTCTTGTATCCATTCGTCGAGGCTGTCAGCGTCGTCTTCCATAGCAACTATCTCCCCCTTTTGGTTGCATCAGTGCACAGAGTCTGGTCAGTTTTGAGTGCCCACTGAGACAAGGGGGAGTAGTCATTGGAGGGCATTGATGGGCTTCATGCATAGAGACTTGGTGCCTTAATTTTGACACTTCGGCCTCTAGCATTTCCACCCTTGCCGTCAATTCCATGTTATGAAGTTTCAGTCTATCCTCATCCACAATTGTGGAACCCTTGGATCCACATGGGGCCTTAGGCCTAGCCTCTGCATCCCCATCACCCTGGTTTTCTTGGCACCTGGGATTCCTCTCAGTGAAGAGTGTTTCAAAGGAAACATCCTCACTGTGAGTTGCCTTGGTTAGGGTCTTAGTGATGTTGTCACTGTCCTCCTGGTCAGTTGATGTACCAGGAGTAGTGAAAGCCCTTTCGACATTCACTCTATCATCACTCCCAGAGTGAACCTTCTTGGGTGAAGAACTTGGGTTAGGTGCACTAGCAGCCAACTCAATCAATACCTCCGAGATAGTGGTTGTTGGAGAAGGTATATCATCTTGACAAGGTGCCTCTACACTTAAGTTCAGAGAAGAAAGATAATGGAATGGCTCAGAGGGTTGTTCTATGGATCCGGGATGTGATCCTGATCCTAAAAGAGAAGCTTCCAAGGAAGTCTCTCTAATGATGTGGCTATCCCTTTTGATATTCTCATCAGAATTTTGGGATTCTGAATGAGGGCTTTTAGGTTGGGATTGGGCCTTTGAGACAAGAAGAGAAGGAGTCTTCTTGCTCCTCTTTCTAGTATATTTTGCTGCAACTGGGGCCCGTTGTTCCAGTAGAACGATAACATCAAAAACAGATGTAAGTAATTTTTGTGCCTGTGCATCCTTAGTAGTATGCACAGGGGTTCGAGTAATGGAAGCAGTTTGTTGTTCAGGATTTGAAGTGGAGGGTGTGGGATCAGTATCAGCTGGGATTGTTGAACTGTCACCCTGTGTACTTTGTATGTTCTTCATTGTAGATAACAATGGAACATTTACCCTTGAGAACTTTTTGGAAACAGTTCTCATACTTTGAAAAATGTTGCTTTTATGACCAAGCATAAGATAGATTTTTGCAGTTTTTGAAAGCTCTTTTAATTCATTGTTAAAAACCTCCTGTAAGAACCTTGGGTACATATAAAATTGTTGCTTTGCACCCTCTTGAAGGTTGTATCTTAAACATTCAAAGATGAGATGTACAAAGTTGAATCCTTGGCCAGTAACCATACCGTGAACAACAGAGGCAAGTGCAGAGCTCACTTGATGCCATCCATTTCTCTTCTGAGATATGCATTGTAGAAGAGTGTGACACAGATACTTCCATAGGGGCCCCATCAATGCCTTCTCTATTGTGTACTCATTCTGATTTCCATTGTACCCTATGGATACAAAGGTCCTCATGTAGACTTCTTTTGAGTATGAAATGGCGGCCCCCTCGTCTTGAAGCTTGAGGTGTTTGCGGAGAGTGGCAAAATATATTTTTTGTTCGAAAGAGAAAGTCGATCATGTTGTTAAACCCCTCGGACTTTTTCCCTTTTATTAAGTATGGTGTGAGGTTGTGGTATGGGGAAAACTTATCATCAAGATGGTTTATGTCTACCTCTGCCATTTGTTTGGGTTTGAAGGGAAGGATGAAGGTTTTGAAAGGTGGTTAAGTATGGAAGGCTTTGAATGCTTATGGAGGTTTGAGAGAAAATGATGAGGGTTAGGTTGAAATTTAATGTGAAGAGGTTATGCAGAAATTGATTTAAGTTATAACGGCAGAGGAGGGAAAAAGCAAACTTACTTGTACAGTACAACCTCATTCACCTTTTACTGTTATAGTTGTAATACACCATAGCAGTCATGGTAAAGACTGAAGGTAATTTTTACAGCGGGTAAAAGTTAATTTAGACTTATTTTTACCCATCAGCAGCAAACTTGGTTACTGCGGATTGGTTTAGCCTGTCCGCTGCAAGCTTGGTTGCGGCGGATGGTTAAGTTTGTCAGCAGCAAACTCAATTGCTGCTGATGGATGCAATGATCTGCAGCAAGGATGTTGCTGCTGACAGCCTTAAAGCTATCCACAGGAAACTTGTTCCTACTGATAACTTATAGTAGTCAGTGGCAAAATCTTTGTTGCTGATGGATGCACTAATTTGCAGCCAGGATGTTGCTGCTGACAGCCTTAAAGCTATCCGCAGGAAACTTGTTCCTGCTAATAACTTAAAGCAGTCGGTGGCAAAATCTTTGCTGTTGATGATTAAACCTGTCAGCAGCATAAAATAGATGCTGCTGAATTATAACTTTTATTTATAACAAAAGATAAACACATTTACAAAAACAAGATTTTAGAGACATATTTTAATTAAAGTTCATCATACCAATTGATTCAACTAAATATCTAAATCTAGCTTCATCAAAAGGTTTTGTAAACAAGTCAGCACATTGCTCATTGGTATAAACTTTGGTTAAAATAATTCTCTTTTTCTCAGCTTGATTTCTTATGAAGTGATACCTGATGTCAATGTGTTTTGTCTTGGAGTGCTGCACCGGATTGTTTGTGATTGATATAGCACTTATGTTGTCAATGTGAATTGGAGTTGCCATGAAAGTCATCCCATAATCCAGCATTTGATTTTGTATCCAGATGACTTATGCACAGGAATTTGAAGCTGCAATGTATTTTGCTTCTACTGTAGAGGTTGAAACACATGTTTGCTTCTTGCACTGCCATGAAATTAGTCTCCCTCCCAAAAACTGACATCCCCCTGAAGTGGACTTTTTGTCCAAGTTGTATCCCCCATAAGCACTGTCAGTGTATGCATACAGATTGAACTTATCATTTTTAGAGTACCATAGCCTAAGCCTTGGGGCTCCCTTTAGGTATATGAAAATTCTCTTAACAGCTTGAAGATGTGAAATCTTTGGAGCTGCTTGGAATCTTGCATAGAGACATACTGCAAACATGATATCTGGCCTTGAGGCAGTGAGATACATGAGAGACCCTATCATTGCACGGTACTGATGTTGATCAGTGTCTTGACCATTTTTGTCTGGAGTCAGCTGATGGTGCACTTGCATAGGGGTTCTTGTAGCAGAGCAGTCAGCCATCTTGAATCTTTCCAGAATGCTCTTGACATATTTGGATTGGCTGATGAAGATTCCATTTGGAACTTGTTTGACTTGAAGACCTAGAAAGAAATTTAGTTCACCCATTGAACTCATTTCAAACTTTGAATGCATCAGGATCTCAAAGTCTTTACACAACTTCTTCCTTGTTGATCCAAAGATGATATCATCTACATAGATTTGTACCAGTAAGATTTCTCACCCTTCATCTTTGATAAACAACGTCTGGTCAATGGCACCTCTTCTGAAGTTGTTGCTTAGTAGATATCCAGACAAAGTTTCATACCAGGCTCTTGGGGCTTGATGTAGGCCATACAGAGCTTTGTCTAGTTTGAACACTTGGTTAGGATGTGCAGGATCTACAAAGCCTGGAGGCTGTTTGACATATACTTCTTCACCAATCTTCCCATACAGAAAGACACTCTTGACATCCATTTGATAGACCATGAAATTCTTAGATGCAGCAAATGCCAGGAAGATTCTGAAGGCCTCCAGTCTGGCAACAGGAGCAAAGAATTCATCAAAGTCAATTCCCTCTTCCCGAATGTAGCCTTGAGCTACAAGTCTGGCTTTGTTCTTGACAACAATGCCTCTCTCATCCTGCTTGTTCCTGAATACCCATCTTGTGCCAATGGCAGATTGACTAGGTGGAAGATCAACAAGCTTCCAGACATCCTGTCTCTTGAATTGCAGTAACTCTTCCTACATTGCCTCAATCCAACTGCTGTGTTGCAGAGCTTCATCTATCTTCTTGGGTTCCACCTGAGATAGAAAACAAGAAAACAAACATATATTGGCCTCATGAGATTTGCTTCTTGTTAGAACTCCTTGATGAACTTGGCCAATAATATTTTCCTGAGGATGTTCCTTGTTGATCATTTGTGCTGGTACCACCTCCAGCTGTATCCCTTGCTCAAGATTACTTTGATTTTGATCAGGGATTTCTTCATTCATGGTTGAAGAGTCTTCAAGATCTATAGCTACATCAGTATTATCAGCAATAGTATTTGCAGCATCTACAGCATTTACCGAAGAGTCTACATTCAAGTTTTGATTTTCAAACAGGTTGCAGCTGGTGACATTTGTGAGTGTGGTTCTGGCTGCACTTGCTTCAATGGCTTCCATAACAGACGGAGGATCAATGGATGGTCTTCTCAGACTAATAGAAGATTTTGGAAAATCCAGTCTGTAGTCGGAGGAGAAAGTTGAAGCAGGTGCTTGAGAAGAGGAAGACTCCATATTTGAGAAGATGAGGGGATCAAATATTTGGGTGGAGGAGTCTATATCAAAAATCCAGTTTGGGTCTTTTCCCTGTTCACAGACAATGTGTTCTCTGCATTCCACATTGGATGATTCTTCCATAATTCTTGTTCTTGAGTTGAATACTCTGTAAGCCTTGGATTGAGAGGAATAGCCCACAAAATATCCTTCATCAGATTTGGCACCAAACTTAGGAAGAACCCCATGTGTGATCAGAATTATGCATGGACATCCAAAAGGTTTTAGAAATCTAATGTATGGACCTCTTTGGAACCATAGTTCATAAGGTGTCTTGTTGAGAGGCTTGACGATGAGAACTCTATTTTGCACAAAGCAGGTTGTGCTTACTGCTTCTGCCCAGAATGTGAGAGGCAGTTTTGAGTCAGCCAACATAGATCTTGCTGACTCAATTAGAGTTCTGTTTCTTCTTTCAACAACTCCATTTTGCTCTCACAGAAACAATTCAAAGTGTGGTTCTTGAACTATGTGCCCTGATCACACCTTATTATCTTTACCTTCTGATTGCTTTGATTCTCTACCCTAAGGATGTAGGATTTGAGAATTTCAGCAGTTTCATCTTTTGTTCTCAAGAAGTATACCCATGAGAATATGGTGTATTCATTAGTTATCACCAGACAGTATGACTTTTTACCCATTGACATAATATTTGTAGGACCAAAGAGATCCATATGCAGCAGCTGTAGTGGAGTATCATTTGTATTCTAAGTCTTGGGCTTGTGAGAACTCTTGTGTTACTTCCCCTTCAAACAAGAAATGCAATGATCTTCCAGCTGGAATTCTTTATCAGGAAGCCCTCTAAGAAGATTATCCTTCACCAATTTGTTGATGGTTTTGATGTTAACATGGCTTAATCACCTGTGCTAGAGAGCTGATTCATCAACTGAAGCTTTTGACAGAAAATAGGATACACTGCCAGATGGAGTGACCTTATTCATGTCAAGCACATAAAGATTTTCTTTTCTTTGAGCAGTTAATAAAATCTTTTCTGGAGTAGGTTTAGATAAACCAGGAGACAGTACAAAGCCTTCTTTATCCGTGAAGAGCATCCAATGCTTTTGATCACAGACCTGGGAAACACTCATGAGATTGAAGTCCAATTCTTTGACATAGTTTTCCTTATCAATACTCATTCTTTCATTGGACACAGTACCTTTTCCAGTAATAGATCCTCCTTTTGAGTCACTTCAAAAGGCAACATATCCTCCATTGAAATGTCTGAAGTTGGAGAGGATGAATCTGTTGCCTGTCTCATGCCTGGAACAGCCACTGTCTACCACCCATGTGTTATTCTTGTGACCTGACTGTTCCTGCACATGAGAGAGATCTAGTTAGTGGGAGGAATTCAAGAACTTGCATCCTTGTAGAAAAGGGTTCTCGAATTTTTAGTATCAGCATGTTTACAATCAACGGAACCAATGATGATTCTTGGAGGAATTTTGATTTTCCAATGCTGAATTGGTGGTTTTCCAGCTCTTTGCTTTGTCAGCAGCTGATGTTGCTTTGGCTGCTGACAGATTTGCTTGATCAGCAGCAGATTTTGCTACTGAGGACTTTGGCTTATCAGCAACAGATTTTGTTGCTGCTGATTGTTTTACTTGAGCAGCAGCAGACTTGGTTGCTGCTGAAGGCTTGTCCATTGGTTTCTCAGGCTGTACTTGATCAACATCATTTTTGTTGGCTGCTGGTGGTTTAACAACATATGTATGCCCATCCTTCTTTACCTTGTTACCAGATGGTTTCTCTGTAGAAGTTCTTTTATTGATAGGCTTTTGGTTAATCTGGTTGAAGGGATTAAACTTACAATTTGCAGCAAAGTGGTCTGATTCACTACAGATGATGGAAGATGGTTGAGGTTTTGGCAACTTCTTCCTTGGTGGGGAGAGGGAGGTTCTGAAATGAGTTGCCTTGGCTTCAAAGCTTCTTACCTACTTGTTTTTGTTCGTCTTTTCAAAAGTATGTTGCTTGAGGTTTCTTTGTTGCTGAAGGTAGTAGAAGCAGGTGCTGGCAGTATGATTGTATTTCCCACATATAAAGCATGATTTTGCCAGTTTGTCCCTCTGAAAGTACACATAGTCCTTTCTTTTGAACAAGTCTTTGAAGTTCTAAGGGTGAGCTTTGTTGTGCTCAAAGGTGACTTCTTCCAATGTCTTTTGAACATATGAAGTCCTCTCTCCTGGCGCATGACATATGTCAAACACCTTCCTTTTTTGAGATTTGGGTAGAGGCTTGGGGTTGGTGGAGGTTGAAGAGTGTCCCTATTCAACAGTTAGCTTTCTTCCTTCTGGAGGATAGCTGATTCTGATTTGTTTGGTTGGCTGAGATACTGGTACTGTTTTTGAAGGGATGAAAGGGCTTGGATTATTGGATTTAAAAGCTTCGCAGGTAGGAGGTGATGAAGCTTTATTGGTTTCAGTGGAGTCTGAGCATGTTAACTCAGACTCGGATGAAGTAGTGCATTCCTGCACAAGGGTTTCTTGGACAACAAGCTCAGGATTTCAGTTGGTTATGTCAAGGTTAGAAAGATTGAAACTTGGTTCATACATAGCTACATAGTTAGCGGGTGGAGGAACAACATTGTAGGGTTGTTCAGCTTGAAATCCAAGACCAGCAGTTACCTTTTCATGAATTTGAGCATCCAAAAGTCTTTGCAGCTTTTTGGATGCAAATTCATATTTTTCCACATGGACCTTTTTGTCTGCTAATTCGGCCCTTGTAGCTTTTAACCTAACCAGAAGGTCATCAATTTGAGTTTCAAGGTTTTTTTGTTCATGTTTTAATGATAAAATTTCTTTCTTTAAACAATCAATCTTTTCCTTATAACTGTTTTCAACCTTTTTAAATTCAGATTTCATTTGGTGAAATTCTTCATTTTGATTTATGAGATTCTGGTTATGTTTCCTATATCTAAGAACTTTATCAATACAAGCCCGAGTACACAGATTTTCATATACCTGAGGTGGTACCTCTGATGTGTCTGCCATGAGAGCTTGATTGTTGGTAGGAATATCCTCATACTGGAAGCTCCAGTCAAAGTCAGCAGTTCTAATAGTTGCACAGGCTGCAGTTTATGCAGGTGGAGTGGCCTGTTGTTGTCTTGGTTGAGCTTGGTGAGCTTGCCTGGTATGAGCAGCAACTGGGTTTGCCTTTGGTGCCTTGCATTCCTTAGCAAAATGACCAAGTTGGTTACAGTTGTAACACTTCAGTTTGCTTTTGTCCAAGCCAACCCTGGTGATAGAGTTGTTGATTGGAATGGGTCTTCCTGTTCTTGAGTAGAACCTTTTTGCTCTTAGAGAGAGCATGGCATAGGAGTTCTGTATGCCCATTTTATCTAGATCATCTGGATGAAAACATTCGAAATCTTCCTTGATAAAGGACATATTGCTTGAATTTTCAGAGACAAAAGCAGCAGAGGTTGATGTTTGAGGTGGGGCTTCAAGAAGAAATGGTGAGTTGTTTGATTGAGAGGTTGGAGTTTGGGGATGAGTGACAATGGGAGGATAATAGTTGCTTGAACTAGGACCTGAGTGGTTGGAGTGGAGGGCATAAGAGGTGGTGGTGGAAGTTGAGGCTGTTTGGTAGCTTGAGCTTCTTTCCTTGGCCTGAATCATTTCTAATTCATAGGTTTTTAGCATACCAAAAAGCTCAGTCATCTGAAGAGTCTTCAGATTTTCAGTTCTTCTGATGGACACTGTGTAGAGGGTCCAGCAACTGGGTAGTGATCTGATGAACTTCTTGAGAATATCTTCATTCTCCAGCTTCACTTTTAAGCACTGCAGCTCACCTACAAGATAAGTATATTTGTTAAAAAAAACAGTTAGAGACTCACCTTCCTTCGAGACAAAGTTTTCATATTGTTGCTTCAGGATGTCTCTTTTGTTTTCTTTTACTTCCTCTGAACCAGCAAACATCTTCTCAAGAGCCTCCCATAGCTCCTTTGCAGTTTTGTATCCTCTGAAGTTGTGAAAAACTTCATTTGGTAAGCACATCTGAATGGCTCCCAAAGCCTTGAAATCTACCTCCATTTTCTTGATGTCTTCATTAAAGTATTTGGAGGATTCTTTGGGAACCAGTGTACCTCCGGAAATAGCAGAGGCCACCATGGGTATGTATGGTCCATCCTTTATGGATTTCCACATCCCATATTCTTGATAGCAGAAGAAGCTTTCCATCCTGTTCTTCCACATATCATAGTCTTCTCCAGACACCAGTCTTGGTGGTCTGCTGATTCTTCCAGTGTAACATTTCTGATTTTCATTATCTATATTTCAGTTCAATGTGATACATTTCAAACCAAATTCTAGTACACTGACTTGTTCTATTCGTACCAACAAATAAATACTATGTTTCAATGCAAATCCACAAATTTTACACGAGTATATCCTATTAAACTCTACATAAATTTACATTCATACAAATCTGTCAATACTGAAATTTGCAAGGACTGATTTTATAAATAAAATAACCAGAAACCCTAATAAACGGTCGCGCCTCGTTCTGGCACGGTCGCACGACTTGCTTTGGAACGATCGCGTCCGGTGCCTTTGCATGGTCGCGCCTCATATGGGCACGGTCGCGCCTCTCATCAGTTGAAACGTAAATGCAGCCTTTAATCATAGAGACGTTCGATTTCGTAACCGTTCTACACGTTTCAACTATTAACGAACAAAGTTAAGTCTCTTGATCATCATATTTACAACAAATAAACTAAATTACATCAATTCATCTCATAATCATCCAATTCTTTCACGAGACCATCGAATTCACCACTTTGTTTGCAATTCTCCTAAGCAAACGCACTATCGATCCTCTCTGAAGCTCCTGAACACGTTGATTTCAACCAGAGTTGCAACAGAAGACGCCGGAGGTCAAACCAACGTCGCCGGAACTCGCTCTACCCGTACGCCATCGACTCATCATCCTTCTGGGTAATTGAAACCTTCCACACTTTCGATTTAGTCTATAGATCAAAAGCCCCAAACTAATTTGGGCCTACAATAGCGAAATTAACACGAACCCGAATCTAGGGTTCGTTCTAAAATGGTTTAATCGAACCCTGCTTTGTACACGTTTTAAATACAATTAATATATTCCAATAGACTCGTAATAACCCTACAGATGAAAGACCTATGAATTCCAACATTAACAATATAAGAATTAGTCAAATCGATTATGTTTTGGAACAAACATGGTCGCGCTAGCATTCTAGCACGGTCGTGCTTCATGAGACACGGTCGCGCCAAATACCAGCGCGGTCGTGCCTCACACACTCAGACCCGGTTATGCCCTTGGCTAGACTTGATCGTGCCTCAAAACCTAGACACGGTCGTGCCTGGCCCAGACACGGTCGTGCCTAGTGAACAGCCTAATTATGTCTTCTGTTTGGTCAACACGGTCGCGTCCCTGACTAGCACGATCGCGCCCGTGGTCCTAGCACGATCGTGTGTGTGAGAAAAGTCTTGGCAGAATAATTATTTTTATATTTTAAAAACAATAAGTATTTCAGATTAATTTTCAAATAAAAAATAACTGTTTATAAAGATTTATATTAACTTATTTAAAAAGATCAAATTCTTAATCCTAAAATAAATAGAAGTTATTTATTTAAAGTTACAAAATTAAATTTATAATTATTGTTAAACCCTATACTTAAATATTATTTACACAACTTATTTACACATCTTTATGAAAATAAAGTAAATAAATTTATATTTAATATAAAACATCCAATACATTTTTTTTACTAAATGACTAAGTTACATATTTTATAAATAAATAAATAAGGTAACAATTATTTATTTAATTTACATTTAAACAAAAATCATTTATTTAGGTTATACTTACTTATCCCTAATACCTACATTATTTTTATAACTAAGTAAATAAATAATAATTTTGTTTTGTTTTTTAGTTATTTCAAACTCAAACCTTAATTTTATACAACACCATTCAAGTACAAACCACTAACACTCACAACTCCAATTCCTTATACACACACCCAATCCAACCCTAGACTTAGACATAGACTATTGTACACACTAATGATTCAATACATATTACACTCTAGGTTAACGTTGTGCATTACGAGGACCTCGTTACTATCTAGTATCTCGTGTTAGCTACGCCTTCGAATCAAGTGAGTATTACATAGCCCCTTTTACTCTTTTACATTTTTGGGGTGGAACATGAACAATATACAATCTATTGCTTTCATTTACACAAACTACACAAGTACAAATCCTCTTTACATTCATGTGTGCAAATTTAAGCTTTATGCCTGAGTGTTAGTTGTGCTAACTTTTGTGTGCGATTTATGTGCAATCATTAACTATTAAAGCAGACGGTAAACAATGATAGATCTATTGAGTCTGACAAACCCACCCAGATTGGGGTGATTGTTACCGACAACACAATTTTGCATGCTAGTTACAAAGGTTTGATTGTACTTGGTTACACAATAGCTGCTCTCCATAAATGCCTTATTTTATCATGTTATGTAAGGATTTGTTTATTTACAACCTATATGTTATCTATATACAAACCTTTGTATGCTCACCAACTTTTTAGTTGACCTTATTTTATTCATGTTTCAGGTACTAATGTGTGATTTTGATTAAGACTTGCTACACATAATTTTTGGACCTAGATAATTTTAATAAAGGATTTTGTATTTCATTTTATGTACTTGGTTTGATTTGGGTTGTTTAGAATACTTGAAATGAATTTGGATGATTAATATATTTCAATTTAGTCGACCTTGTGCTCATGAACAGTCTACATGTCCCGCTCTGATGATTCCGCCGTCGATTGGGGTGTGACATCCAGTGTCTTCAACTCCACTGTTTTGTGCCATTTTTTATTGGTGATACTGGGTGACTTTAGCAAAGAGATAGTTTTGAATAGAACCAGAGAATGATTAAACAAGTGTGAGTTTGTTTAATCTGTGAGCCAAAGCTATGATACCACTTGTAGGATCGTGAATACAAGATGGTTCTATTTAATTTGAGATTGGCGAAAACAATTACAACTAAGCAATGTAAACAAGTAAAAACAAAGAATACTGATAAATGCAATTTGTATTAAGCTTCAAGATTACAAGATTATACAGAAAACTCTTAAGCAAAAAGCACACTTATACAATGACTCTAAGTACTACTTATATAGTAACTTAGAATCAAGACAGACCCTTGATTCTAAGGATCAGATCTTACATAAGCCGTTGATCTAGTATTGAAGCTATTCTACATGTAACGACAATAACAACTATACTAGTTAACTTTACTCAAACGTCTTCTTAGGCATCATTGCTTGCATGCTTGGAGAAGAGCGTTGTGGTTCTTTATTGTCTGCACCAGTTACATTCTTTCTGCGTGGAGTGTGTCAGTGTTGCAGCAGAAAGTTGTCAGTAGTAATGGTTGCTTTATCGAAGCCAGTCAGCTGCAACGTTTGATCTTCAGTGGGAATGGCTATCAGCAGCAAAGTTAGAGATCTGCAGCAAGATGTAACCATCCAAAGTTGCTGATGATTTGCCTATCAGCAGCATCAAGTGTTGATGCTGCTGAGAAGCTTATCCGCAGCAACTCTGGTCTTTAGCAGATAAGGCTATCCGCAACAGCTTGTTAGTCAGCAGCTAAACTGTGAGGTACGTAGCATTTATACTTAGAGAATTTTATAGCCATCAGTCTTAATTTCTACATTTCCAAATAAAAATCTGAAAATTTTATATGTTAAACATACCAATATGAGTCAAATTATTTTTAAATAATTTCATTCATACCTATTCAGGATTTCTGTCAATAAATCGGTGACTATTCGTTTTCCACCACTCGGTAATAGAAAACCCTATAAATACCCCCACTCTTCCCCACTTTCCACCACCACTCTTTCACTTTCTCCCTCTCCCTTCTTCCTCCTTTGAGCCGAGATCAACCCCCACACCACCATCCTCACCATTTTTTCCATTTTTTGATCTTTCATTCATCAAATCAAAGCTTCCAAGATCAATAATCAAGCATTTGCAAGAGATTTCATCCATCATTCCATCCATTTTCAAGTTTGGTAAGATCAAAACCCTCTTTTTTTTTCATTTTTCATCTTCATGTTCATATGAACATGCATCCAAAGAAAACCCATTTTTATGAAAGATTATCCATAGACTCTTGAAGGAAATGTGTTTTAAAACTAAAAAGGTACATATTGTTGGCGGTTTTGGACTCGGGTTTTGTTCATAGGCTCGGTTTCCATTTAAGGAAACTTTATTATGTGTGCATGTGCTAGATGATGAGGTTTTGTTGATTTGATGATGGATTATGTTGTAATAATAGTTGTAAATGGATAATATGTGCAAACTTTGTTGTCAAAAGTGTTGGATTATACATGCATGCTCGGTTTTGCTATTTTAGGAAACTTTAATTTTGGGTTTCATGTCAAATGTCATGTTTAGGGTGATATGATGATGGAAAATGGTTAGATATGCATAAAGAATGGATAACATGTGTAGATTTGCTATCTAGAACTTTTGGTCATTTGAGATTTCATGCTCGGTTTTTATTTATAGTAACTTTAATTTTCGGTTTTTGTTAAAAGAAGTTATGATGTGATTTGTTCAGTGGAAATGATGCATAAACACTAGATATAGAGATTGTATGATTTTTTTCCCCGGTAAAATCACATGTCCATGATGCTTTTAGGCTCGTTTTCTATTTTTAGAAACTTTATTTCTTTACATGTATGAAAACTTGGTGTTTGGGCGTATTCAAAGCATGAAACTAGTATAGTGAACATTATGGAAGAATGATTGACCAAAATGATAGATTAAAATGTATGTGTATGAGTTTTAGAACCCGATTTCTAAACAAGGAAACTTTATGTTTCCACAAGATGTGCTTGAAGTTGTTAACATGATTAGAAGGTTTAAATGACTTAGTAACACTTAACTAAGTGCATTGTATGATAATACATGATGATTATCCATAAACTTGACAATTTTACATGCTCTTGCTATAATAGGAAACTTTAATTATCCGAAACTCGCATGTTTTTCTATTTTTAGTAAGTAAACCATGGTATGTTGTATATGTGTTATAACATGCCTAATTCCATGTATGAGCAGTAACTTTGCATAGTTGCCATGTTTAGCACTCAAAACTTGACTTTCCAATTAAGGAAACTTTCAATGTATCATAAGTTGTGTTCCAAGTTCTAAATTACAATCGAATGTGCCAATGTGTTTATTAGACGATAATAGACTATTTCAAATTAGGTTTGAATTCTATATTAGGATTTGAATGCTTAAGTCCAACGTGTCACCAACGGGTCATCGAGTCAAATCATCTTTGAAACGTCAAAGTCTCTTTTCAAACAACTCTTTGGATGCATAGAGTTCATAGTCAAGCATTTACAATACTTAGACCTTAAATTCCTAAATGTTTTCTAGGCACGAGTAGGTCGTCTCATTTAGCCGGATTTGCTATGACTTGCATATCATTACCGCTTTATCAGGTGTTGGAACATAATAGTCCATCGAATTCAAGTTTCTATTTTGATATATGCTCAAGTGTAAAGTTTTTGACCAAAAACTTTATCGATCGAAAAATATTTCGATCGAAAAATATTTCGATCGAAATCTTTCTCGGACAATTAGAGTTTTCGGATGAAATCTTGTTTCTATATATATGTCTTGTATTTTGAAAGCTAGAAGGACTAGAACTTGTATCTGATTTGTATCTCTATTGTTCATAGTATTGTATTACTGATTTGTACTGACTCTCGAAGTGAATACAAGATGATGTTTGGTGATTATATCAGTTTGATGGCGTATTATCTTAGATTAGTTGTTTGATTCGTTGGTTTTCGATCTTAGAGTCTCTTGGATTGATTCCGCCTTTCCAGGAGATTGTTCATTAGTGTGTTGCTTGGAATATTGCAGATCAAGGGGATTCACAAGTGGTATCAGAGCTTTCGGTTGAAGTTCTAGATATTTCAAGTTTTTATGGAGATCGATTAGAGTGTATTCTATTGCCATTATTGAGATTTCTGATCAATTTTTTTATGGAGATGACTAATGGGATTGAGTTTGGAGGTTGATTTCATAGTCGGATCAGTTGTAGATGCGGTTTGAACGTGCTGAGTTTGAAGTGTCTGAAATCTCTCTTGAAGGAGCCGAAATCTGTTTTCGCCCGAAATCTCATCTGAAAAGTTGATTTTGTCCGAAATCTCTTCATCAAAAATCTGTTGTCCGAAATATCAAAGTTTTCGATCAAAAAGTCTGTTCGAAATAGATTTCGTTCGAAATCTCAAGAGTTGTGAAATTTTTAGATTTTGATACGTTGTACTTGTTCAATGGCTGGTAAGGTTTATGATACTGAGAGAGTTGTGGGAAAGTCACCACCGATGCTGAACTCAATCTCAGAGTTCTCAAACTGGAAAATTATGATGAAAGCATATTTCAAGTTTACTGAGCACACTCTATAGGAGTCAATTGCAAAAGGTCCTCATATACCGAAAACTACGAATGTTGATGGGTTAGTTCCTATTGTAGATCCTGATTTGTATTCTGAGGAAGGTAAGAAGCTGATTAAAAGAGATAACAGAGCTTTGGGATCAATCATCTTGGCTCTTCCAACTGAATTGTATCTCAATTTTGAGCAACATGAGACAGCTCAGGGATTGTGGAATGCGCTGTGTCTAAGGTTTGAAGGAAATGCAACACTACAGGAGAGCCGAATTGATCTTCTGTTGAAGCAGTATAATATGTTTAGTTACAAAAAGAATGAAACCTTGAGTGAACAGGTCATAGGGTTTACTACTATGATTAACAGACTAAGAAAGATGGGTGTCAAGTTTAAGGATAATGATTTGGGTAAGAAGCTGCTGAATTCACTACCTGATTGCTGAAGCATACCATGTATGTTGATCAAAAATACTACTCCAGATTTGAATAACAAGTCACTTGATGATATTATCTGCTTGCTTGAATCATATGAGCTGGATGCAAAGAAACGAGAGTTGAATAATCCAGATAAGCCAAATGGTTGGGGTTCAGCTAATGCAGCTCTGTTTTATGGAACAAGTGATGGAAGCAGTGGTTCTATGTCTGAAAAGAGTAAGGGTTGTTGTGAGCGCTCTTCTGGAGAAAAGGTTAAGACAACTAGTCAGATCCCTAAGGATCAAATTGCCTTATTTGGAGCATTTATGAGTAGGTATGATGCCTTGGTAACTGGCAAGCTTCAACCGGCTGTGCATGATGTCGAAGATCTTGTGCAAATAAATCCAGACGATCTTGATTACATGGATTTACAATGGCAAATGGCCATGATTGCTGTTAGAGTAAACAAGTATCTTCAAAAGGTTGGAAAAGACAAGCTCCAATTTGGTAAGAGGGTTGGTTTTGACAAAGAAAAACTCCGATGTTATAACTGCCAACAACTTGGACACTTTGCTCGTGAGTGTACAAAAGATAAGAAGAAGAAAGTTGAAGGTAGTGTAGTGAAGCTTGTAGAGATGATTGACGAGAATGAGAAGTCTAAGAAAGCTCCAACTGCTCTTATGTCAAAACAACTAAGTAATTGTGAGTGGGATGAGGAAATTGAAAATGCTCAAGAAGAGTTCGATGAAGCCTTGATGGCAGAAATTGGAGTATCTGAAAAGGAAGAACCAAGTGATTGTGCTTTGAAATCTAATGATAAAGGCAAAGCAGAAGATTCTACCTCTGAGGAAAGGTCATCTAACAGTGAGGTAAATTCTGATGATGATTCATTCATATGTTATTCTGACTGTATTGAGAAAATGCAGAATTATCATGCAGCAAACAAATTCTTGATTGCTGAAAATGATAAATTGAAAAGGGTAAATAAGGAATTAAAACAGAATGAGGTCACCTACACCAGAAAAATCAATGCTTTGTTAAAAGATAACATGAACTTTAAAGAATACTTAAACAAAAAGGATGTGTTAATCAAGGATCTTACAGACAAACTTATTGCTGCCCAATCCGATCTTATAAAAGAAAGGGTTTTGATTTCTAAATGGGGTATGCAAAGAAAAATTTTAGAAAATTGTGTTGATAAGCAAAGAAGTTGTTTTATTAAAGATGGTTTTGGTTACAAAGCAGTACCTCATCCTGATCATTTCGAACCTTTTCCCGAACCTCATGTTTCAAATGATTTACTTAGAGATGATAACTCTAATTTTCATGACTTATATATTAGTGTAGCAAATAACAATGGTCATGTAGATGCGAAGGTTTCAGTTGATGATGTGAGGAGTTTTAATGAATTCAATAAAGTCTGTGTGAGAGAGACATTATGGGATTGTAGACAATTTATGGTTGATACATGTATTGCGAACAAGTTTGTTAAGTCACGTGCTAACAATGTTGTTGATGTAAACATCTTTCAGATTCTGATAGTTCATATGTTTCTTCTTGTTCTACTAACTCTGTATGTGATGTTTCTGATTGTATGTCTGAGGTTTCTTCTGATTCTACTTTCTTCGATAAAGTGGTGCATACAGCGAGAGAGTACATTCCAATTCACAAAATGTCATGTCTAGCCAAAGATGCCGTGCTAGATGAATTTGGAAATCCATTGATACAAGATTATGATCTTTCTCATGAGAGGCCAAAGAAAAATGAATTCGTAGCTCCTGAAAATCACATCCTGACATGTGAAAGGGAGAATGTGAAGTCTGTACAAATTAAAATCGGTACACCAACAAAGAGTCAAAATGTTTGTGGAAGGTCAAATCAAATGAATGTCAAAGGCAAATCAAATGATTTCAAAGACAAGTTCCTTGGCGTCAAAGATAAGCCCGTTCAAAGTAAAGGGACGTCAGTAATAAGTCAGAGTTCAATAGAGTGTGAGAAAGGAAAATCCGTGTTTGAAGTAGGCGAATGTTCAAAGTCAAAGTCAAAGACAAAGTCAAAGTTTAAAAGTCAAAATTGTTTTACTTGTGGTCAAGTTGGACATTTCGCAAGGAATTGTAAATATAATTCAAGTAATTCAAAGGTCAAAGGATACAATAAGAGAACAAAAAACAATATCAACAAGTGGTTCAAGAAAGCATCTGAGAACGACAGTGTGTTTGAGTCCGGAGCGAATCATCGTTATAGTCGCGATTACTTGCTTTCTAAAGATCATAGTGAATTTTATTCAAATGCTTGTCATGATTATGTGCTACCAAATTCTATGGACAAAAGGTTCCAAACAGTCCAATATATGTGAAAAAGTCAACCAAACCAAGCTATTATGCTACAGAGAAATTCAATAAGAAATACGTGAAAAATGTTGTTTGTTTTTGGAAAGTTAAAATTTAACAAACTTCACATATATCTGGAACAAAGAATGTTGAGAAAATTGTGAAACAAGTTGATGTGACTAATCAAAGTCAGCCTAGGTAAAATGATATAGGTACCTGTTTCTCTCTAATTTTGTCTTAAAAATGTGCAGAGTCAAACCGAGAGGACTATTAATAATGCTTGGCATGTTGATAGCGGTTGCTCAAGACACATGACTGGACAAAGAGATATCTTAAACAATTTTAGATCTTTTGATGGTGGTTTCGTTGCGTTTGCTGGATACAAAAAGGGTGGAAAGATCACCGGTCAGGGAACAATTTCAAATGATTTAATAACTCTTGAAATAGTCAATTACGTGTCACAACTGGAGTTTAATCTTCTTAGTGTGTCGCAAGTGTGCGATAAGGACATACCGGTTCACTTTACAGCGAAGGAGTGCTTATTCTTAAAGCCAGGACTGGTTACACCTGAAGAAATGAAATTGATGCGAGCTCCAAGAAAGTGCAATACTTACGTGGTGGATATGAACGACCATTCTACACCAGTGAGCATTTCTTGTTTGTTGTCAAAAGCCACAGGCTCAGAATCATATTTGTGGCATCGACGAATGGGGCATGTGAATCTGAAAAACATGAACAATCTGGTTTATGAAGATCTGGTGCGAGGTTTACCCAGAAAGGAATTTATAATTCAAGAAAGTTGTATGTCATGTGCAAAAGGAAAACAACACAAGAAGTCCCATCCAAAGAAGACTGTGACAACATTTACTCGACCTTTATTTCTTATTCATATGGATTTATTTGGTCATGTTCGAGTAAAGAGTATTGCGAAGAAATCTTACTCTCTTGTTATCACAGATGATTTTTCAAGATTTTCCTGAGTGTTCTTCCTTGCAACAAAGGATGAAACACCTGAAACAATCATTGAATTTATAAAACGAATCGAAAACATCTGTGATAGCAAAGTATCAATTATTCGCAGTATAATGGAACTGGGTTTAAGAATAAACTGATAAATTTTTGTTGTGCAGAAAAAAGGCATAACTCATCAATTTAGTGCAGCAAGGACTCTGCAAAAAAATGGAGTGACAGAAAGGAAAAATAGAACTCTAATTGAGGCTGCCTGTATAATGCTGGTAGATTCAAAATTACCCATAATTTTCTGGGCGGAGGCAGTAAACACGGCGTGTTATGTTTTGAACAGAGTTCTCATGGTGAAGCAGCACATGAAGACTTCTTATGAGTTGTTTTTCAAAAGAAAGCCTTATATCAAGTTTTTTAGAGCATTTGGATGTTCGTGCACACTTCTAAATACACGAGATTCTTTGCCAAAGTTTGCTGCAGTTGGAGATAAATGTAATTTCTTTGGATACTCGTCTTATCAAAAGGCTTTCAGAGTTTATAATAAAAGAACAAATATTGTTCATGAATCGTATTATGTGGAGTGGCAAGAGTTGAATATTTCTCGTGAGCAAAATGGATTAGAATGGTTGTTTGATGCGTATATAATTTTCAAAACTTTTGATCAAAAATATTTATCTGATTTTGATGGTGCAAGTTCTTCAAATACAGTTGATGAGTCAGTAATAAGGACTGATCAAACTGTTAACAATTTCTTGGTTGTTCCATAAAAAGTAATGATTCAAAGTGAAAACTCTGAGGATGTTGCTAAATCTACACAAACACAAGAAGAGCAACTTGAAAATTCAACTACAAATGATAATACTAAAGTACAGGTTCCTGTTACTAATGATGAACTATTGGTTTCTGAAGATCAACTTGAAGTTTCTAATGATCAAGCTGAGAATGATACTCAGTCAAACTCTTCAAGTGTTTCAAATGACCAATTACCAGAGTTAAATGACACTAGTATGCCAGAATCAGTTCAGGTTGAAGAAATTCCAATTCACAGAATTCATTCAGCTCATCCGGTTGAGAATATTATTGGATCTATTGAAGAAGGTGTGAAAACAAGAATTCAAATTGGAAACATTAATGTATGTCTATATTCATGCTTCTTGTCACAAGAAGAACCAAATAATGTAACAATCGCACTTCAAGATTCAAATTGGATTGAAGCGATGCAAGAAGAATTACTTCAATTTAAGAAGATGAATATGTGACATCTTGTTGATCTTCCTGAAGGCAAGTACCCGATCGGTACAAAGTGGGTTTTTCGCAACAAAACGGATGATCGTGGCATTGTTGTTCGAAATAAGGCTCGACTTGTTGTACACGGATTCTATCAGGAAGAAGGGTTGGACTATGAGGATGTTTTTGCTTCTGTTTCCCGAATTGAAGCTATTCGTATCTTTCTAGCCTATGCTTCTTTTATGAAGTTTAAGGTCTATCAAATGGATGTGAAGACTGCATTTCTTTATGTGGTTGTAAAAGAAGAAGTCTATGTTAATCAACCACCTGGTTTTGAAGATCCTGATCATCCATTCTATGTGTACAAGCTTGATAAAGCATTGTATGGGTTACATCAAGCACCTCGTGCTTGGTATGAGACCTTGTCGACACATCTCACATCTAATGGCTTTATTCGTGGTACAATTGACAAAACTTTGTTTCTCAATGTGACATTTCGGATTTTCATTCGCGCACTTGTAAAATGTTCATCGTGTAATCATTCTCAAATTAAATGAAATACAAGTGTTTTTATTTAATAAATATTTTATTTTTATTTTTACGGATTTGAATTAATTAATATTTTACAAGCTTTAAAACTTATATAAAATTTTATATAAAAATCTAAATTTAAAAGTTTCATATTTAATAAAATAACCTAATTAAATAACCTACTGTATTTATATTAACTAATAATTTAACTAAAAATTATTTGAGTACAACTTATTAAACATTTTCTCACTTTATAACTTATTTATAAAATGTTCCAAGTATATTATTTTTCATACCACATTATGTGTATATAACAATTTATATACAATGATATTTAAATCTTTTCCACACTATGATTTACTTGATTTCTAACTAAATAATTAGGTGTCTAAAATCCAAACTTGCACAAACCCTATGCCCGGTCTCGAATCCCCATGAAACCCTAAACGTTCCAATATCTCCTAAATACCATTTAGACATATGTTGAAATTAGGTTACCATTACGCGTGTAGGTTTGTTGTGAGAGTTCCTCACGAGGCCTAACAATATTTACTAGTTCATACGTTCTACCTTTGATTCAAGTGAGTTTCATAGCCCCCTTTCTCTTTATTATTATTTACAAATACTCGGGGTGGAACATGTTTACATACTATACATACCAAATTCAATACAATTGTTCTCATGCTATTTACTATGTGTTTTATGTCTTAAACTACTTGGCGACCATTACATGTGTTCATGTCAGTATGTTCATTAACCTGCTACCCAGGCCTAAGGTAGTACCTAACATGATCATTTATAGGGGAATCCGATTCCAGTTAACACGAACCTTGGCGGGTTTTGTGTGTACCATATTACTATTTTTCCAAAACACAATCAGTGGGATTGTACTTACAAGTTTTCTATTTACTACGGATTGAATTGTATGCTTGGAACCTTCTATGTTTTCACATTTATGCCTTAGTTATGCTTTGAACATATTGAAATTCAAATACTTTTTACTTAACTTTTGTTAGTGTCAAAACCTATGTTACTCACCAACTACTTGTAGTTGACATTTACTCACAAGTTTCAGGTGCAACCATTTGAGGATCCTACCTGCTCATCTAGGACTTGGACCTAGTTTAATTTAAATTATGTTATGTTTTGAACGTTTCGTTTTCCATTCCCTATGTAACGGATGATTCTAAGTTGATGAATAAATATTGTCATTTAATAATAGATGATCATGGGCTTATGAACAACCGCGTCAGCCCCGACGTTTAATCCGCCGTCGGTCGGGGTGTGACATCGGTCTCGTGACAGGACGTCTCGATAAAACGGAGTGCGGATTCCTTCGTGTTAACGTATGTATACGAATTGACAATAGAAACAGTAGGTAAATAACTATCTCTTTGTATTCCACTACACACAGAGTTTACAGAATACAATCATTAAGTCAATATGCTCCCCAAACAGAATCTGTAAACTCCTATTTATAGACACAAACTCTGCAATAGGCGAACTTAACAAGTTCGCCTCAAATAGACTAGGCGAACCTAACAAGTTCGCCTCACATGAGACTAGACGAACTTAACAAGTTCGCCTCTAATAGATTAGGCGAACTAGACAAGTTCGCCTATAGCAGAACTTATACAAAATTTTTTTTTTTAAGAACACTAGCAAACTAGATAAGTTCGCCTGAAATTACTTCACCTCATACTGCCTGAGCGAACTTAATAATTTCGCCTGAACTTCACTGAGCAAATAAGACCACAAGCGAACTTGATAAGTTCGCCTAAACTGAGTGAAGCGAACATGATAAGTTCGCTTAAACTGAGTGAAGCGAACTTGATAAGTTCACCTGCTAAGTTCGCCTGCAAAAGAATCTCAGCAAGTTCGCCTGCTTCAGCTGTAACAAACTCACGAAGAAAACTTCAACCCAAACACGAACTAATCAGCACCAAAAATCATCATTTCTCACAGACTAGAAGGAATTTGAAGAAATTGGACCGTAGGATTTAGTATTTTATGAACTAGAACACTTCTATCGTATTAATTTCACCAAAATCCACTTCAAATCCATGAATTCAGGAGCAAAATCAACTTCAAGAACTTGAAAACCCCATGGATACAAAAACTTCTAAAAATGATCAATTTCTTGTCAAAGTGTATACAAAATCGTCTCTAATCACCAAGAATCAAACACAAATCATGAGCAAAAGCTCTGATACCACTTGTAGGTCCACATGATTCATCTACAAATCGATCTCGTGACAGGACGTCTCGATAACACGGAGTGCGGATTCATACGTGTTAACGTATGTATATGAATTGACAATAGAAACAGTTGGTGAAAAAACTTTCTCTTTATACTCCACTAAACACAGAGTTTACAGAATACAATCATTCAGTCAATATGCTCCAAAAACAGAATCTGTAACTCCTATTTATAGACACAAACTCTGCAATAGGCGAACTTAACAAGTTCACCTCAAATAGACTAGGCGAACTTAACAAGTTCGCCTCACATGAGACTAGGCGAACTTAACAAGTTCGCCTCTAATAGACTAGGCGAACTAGACAAGTTCGCCTCTAGCAGAACTTATACAAATTTTTTTTTTTTAAGAACACTAGCAAACTAGATAAGTTCGCCTGAAATTAGTTCGCCTGATACTGCCTGAGCGAACTTAATAAGTTCGCCTGAACTTCACTGAGCAAATAAGACCACAAGCGAACTTGATAAGTTCGCCTAAACTAAGTGAAGCGAACTTGATAAGTTCGCCTAAACTGAGTGAAGCGAACTTGATAAGTTCGCCTAAACTGAGTGAAGCGAACTTGATAAGTTCGCTTAAACTGAGTGAAGCGTACTTGATAAGTTCTCCTGCTAAGTTCGCCTGCAACATAATCTCAGCAAGTTCGTCTGCTTCAGCTGTAAAAAACTCAGAAGAAAACTTCAACCCAAACACGAACTAATCAGCACCAAAAATCATCATTTCTCACTGATTTGAAGGAAATTGACGAAATTGGACCGTAGGATTTAGTATTTTATGAATTAGAACATTTCTATCGGATTAATTTCACCAAAATCCACTTCAAATCCACGAATTCAGTAGCAAAATCAACTTGAAGAACTTGAAAACTCCATGGATACAAAAACTTCTAAATATGATCAATTTCTTGTCAAAGTGTATACAAAATCGTCTCTAATCACAAAGAATCAAACACAAATCACAAGCAAAAGCTCTGATACCACTTTTAGTTCCACATGACTCATCTACAGATCCATCTCGTGACAGGACGTCTCGATAACACGGAGTGCGGAATCCTTCGTATTAACGTATGTATACGAATTGACAATAGAAATAGTAGGTAAATAAACTTTCTCTTTGTATTCCACTAAACACAGAGTTTACAGAATACAATCATTCAGTCAATATGCTCCCCAAACAGAATCTGTAAACTCCTATTTATAGACACAAACTCTGCAATAGGCGAACTTAACAAGTTCGCCTCAAATAGACTAGGCGAACTTAACAAGTTCACCTCACATGAGACTAGGCGAACTTAACAAGTTCGCCTCTAATAGACTAGGCGAACTAGACAAGTCCGCCTCTATTAGAACTTATACATAATTTTTTTATTTTTATTTTTTTAAGAACACTAGCGAACTAGATAAGTTCGCCTGAAATTAGTTCGCCTGATACTGCCTGAGCGAACTTAATAAGTTCGCCTGAACTTCACTGAGCAAATAAGACCACAAGCGAACTTGATAAGTTCGCCTAATCAATATGTTCGCCTAAACTGAGTGAAGCGAACTTGATAAGTTCGCTTGAACTGAGTGAAGAGAACTTGATAAGTTCGCCCGCTAAGTTCGCTTGCAACAGAATCTCGCAATTTCGCCTACTTCAGCTGTAACAAACTCAGGAAGAAAACTTCAACCCAAACACGAACTAATCATCAACGAAAATCATCATTTCTCACAGATTAGAAGGAATTTGAAGAAATTGGACCGTAGGATTTAGAATTTTATGAATTAGAACACTTCTATCGGATTATGTTAGGACATAGTTTGTAATGACAAAAGCTTGTAATAGTTTAGGTCTTATGTCTTTATGTTTTTGTTATGTAAAAGTCACTAAGTGTTTATGCAAGTTTACCTAGAGGCGAACTTGTTAAGTTCGCCTGGTCCAACAGAGGCGAACTTAATAAGTTCGCTTAAGTCTATCTTAGGCGAACTTGCTAAGTTCGCTTAATCTGTTAGAGGCGAACTTAATAAGTTTGCCTATATCAAGTCAGTCGTCTATAAATATAGAACAGACTAGAAAAAGAATAGAACAGAGAATTATCGAATTAGTCTGATTGAGTCTGTAAACTCTACTGTGATTTGGATTACAATTGTGAAGGTTATTTACTTGATTGTCTACATTGTCTTTTGTGTGTATAAACGTTGATTCGTTGGATTCCGTACTCCGAGTTAACGTCACGTCTTATCACAAGAACGATCTGTAGAAGTGCCATGAGGACCTACAAGTGGTATCAGAGCTATTACTCGTGATTCTTGTTGATTCTAGACGGTTTTATATGCAAATTGACATGAAATTCGTCATTTTTGAGTTTTTCATTTCCATGGAGTTTTTCAAGATTGATCCAGATCTGATTTTGTGTTTTTGAAGAGGATTTTGATGAAATTGATCCGATAGAAAGCTTCTAATTGACAAATTACACAATCCTACGGTCCAATTTTGATTAATTCCTTAAAATCAGTGATTAATGATGATTTCAGTATGTTTCTTGTTCACGAATTTGGTCTGAAGTGTTCTTGATCTTGATTCTGTTACTGCAAGTGAACTTGCTGATTAGTGTGTAGGCGAACTTAGCAGGCGAACTTGTCAGGTTCGCTTCTCACAGGTTTAAGCGAACTTAAGCAGATTTCAAGTTTCTGGTTTAAGCGAACTTATTAAGTTCGCTTCACATTAAGTTCGCTTGGGTGTCTCTGAGGCGAACTTATTATCTTCGTCTAAGGGTAAAGGGAGTTCAACACTTGGAAATTTTTCAGGAAAAATGGCAAATATGGTTCAAGTAACGAACATGTTCAATTATGACAATGAGATCGGTACATCTCAAAAACCTCCGAAGTTGTTGAATCTTGCTGATTACTCAAATTGGAAAGATCGGTTCGACCAGTTCGTATCTTTTACCGATACCATTCTGTGGATTCCGATTTTAGAAGGATATACGCATCCGACTTATTCGTGGATGGGACAGGATGAGGTTCCAAATCCGGTGTCAGCGTTAACGACTGAAGAGAAGTTTCTATTTGAAAGGGAAAAGAAAGCGATGGCTAGTATTTCGATGTCTCTTCCGAAGGAAATATATCACAGTTTCAAACAGTTCAAGTCTTATCAACAACTGTGGGAAGCATTACAGAAAAGATGTGAATGAAGTTTGGATGTGAAGAAGAGCAGAAAGGAGCTACTAAAGAAGTAATTCTTGGTCTTTAAACATTTTCAAAACGAATCCTTGGATGATCTTGCTACAAGATTCTATCATCTTCTTAGTGAACTGGCAAGTGCGTCTGTGGTGTATGAGACTGAGGAAATCAATGATAAATTCTTGGAGACTTTACCATCAAAATTTGATGTATACTCGGTTTTAATCAAAGAGAATATTAAGTACAAAACCATGTCTCTTGAAGAAGTTCTAGGGAAGATTCAGTCGCATGACATGAATATAAAGAAGAAAGAAACTAACTTGGAGCATATCCGGGATCCATCAATGTATTTTTCCAAATCTACTGGTAAAACTGGTACTGGAGTGGCATTCTTTTTTGGTGATGCTCAAGATTCTTCAAATGATCTGTGTTCTGGCGTTCCGATTCATTCTTGTCATTCAAGCCATTCTGGATTTTCTGCGACTACAGCTTCTACTTTATCTGGATCTCATTTGAATCAGAAGGTTGCTGATGATTATCTTGTTATGTTTTCCTCATTCATGGCATCATATGAGAATTTTATTGGAGGTAAAATACATGATCCTGAGGTTATAGAAGAAGATTTCAGACAGATTGACCCTGTTGATCTGGAAGAAATGAATATCCAATGGAATATGGCCATGTTGATGCGTCAAGCTAAAGATTTTTTTGAAGAAAACTGGCAGAAAATATATTGGCTCAAATAGTCGATCTCGCATGGGTTTTGATAAAAGCAAAGTTTAGTGTTACAACTATCAAGAATATGGTCACTTTGCTAAGGAATGTGTGAAACCAAAGGTCGATTTTGATTCTCAAAAGAAGCAGCCTAATTTTCAGCATAATAGGAATCAGTCACATGGTTCATCTAGTAATACAAATCATGCATCTGCTTCATCGGCATTGGTTGCTCAGAACGACAAAAATTATGACTGGGGCATTCATCTAGAAGACTTGGTGGGTGCTGTGAGTCAGGCTTTTGTAGCAAAAATTCATTCTGAAAAACCAGAGGAGTCGACTGATGATGAAAGTTCTAATGATGATTCTTGTGATGGTGACAGTGTTCCGAGCGTTGATGAAGAAATAGAACAAGTGCAGAATATTGATGTTGGGTATAATTTTGAGACTGATGCTGTCAATTGAAATTACAGTATCGAAACTATTAGTTTCGGTTGAACTTTTGGTTAATCGAAACTACTAGTTTCGGTTGAACATTTGTTCAATCGAAACTAGGTAGTTTCGATACCTGTTTTTCAGGCCCATTGGGCGGTGGCTTGGAAAACAAGGCGCATGTGCTTGGCCTCCTATATATAGCATATTATGCCCTAGGAGTGAGTGTGTGTCTGTAGAGGGAATCACCACCCCAGGGGGAGCTCACCCTAGGGTGAGATAATTGTAGAGTGTGTGAGGAGCCTTTTAATTTTCATATCAATCAAAGAATCATACGTTTTATGCTCCAATTATCTGTTCTTTTCACTTTTATATATTTCTGTTCGTGTTTGTGATTCCCGCACCCGTCTCTACCATTTATGATTCGAGAGTGATACCGGATCCAGAAATTCCGCCTCTCGATCCGGACTGTTTGAAGAATTTCTCCGCAGATCTGTGTCTACAGTTCTGCTCAGGACCTACAATTGATTATGATGCTGCATCAGGTGTTGCTGAGGAGGATATTGTTCTTACTCAAAATGCTTCTAATGGTGCTGATTCAGAAAATATTCCCATTGCCAAAGTATTCATGGCAGACATGTTTGATCCGTCTAAGGTAAAAGACTCTGTTTGTCATATTTTCTGTTCTAACTGCATTTCTGTTAAAGATAAATTGCAAAAGGTCATAGATGATAACACAAATTTGATTTGTATGAAATCTATGCATTCAGTTAACCAGAAACTGAAAGATAATGATAAATTGTGCATCGATAGAATTGAGTCTTTGAAAAGAGACTTAAATTCTCTAGCGTTGAAATATAAAGAGCAAGGTTATCATCTAGATATGGCTTATGCTGAGATAGAAAAACGTAATGAAGTTGTTGCTCAAAAGAATAAAGAAATATCTGACAAAGAATCTGAAGTGATCAAACTTCATAGAAAGATGGAAAAATTTGAAAATTCTTCGATTGTTTTGGATTATTTTAACTCAAATGCTGATCCTACTAAGCGTGTTGCTGGTATTGGATTCATTCCTCCACCATTTAATGCAAATTATGTGGTTGAACCTGAAATCATTCATGAAGAGGAGATAGATCCAAAAACTGTGTTAAAAGTGAATCCGGTAACTGGGGAGGATATAGATTATGAGTCAGATTCCGAGGATGAGGAATTTGATGAGAAAAAGGTGGTAGGTATTCCGAAAGAGGTAAAACTTGATGAACCAACTGTTGCAAAAGTTGTTACCCGTGATAGATGCATTCTGACTGAACCCGATGAGGTGAAGGTTGTTACCCCTAAGCTTTCTCCAATTTTACAGTCAAGTGGGTTTGTCGCTGCTGGTCATTAAAAGGTGCATTCATAAAAGGTGCCTACACAGGTTTATGTTACAAAAAAGACAGTAAAATTTCCTGAAGCCTATTCATCTGATGGCTCCTCAAATTCAAAGAATTATTCTTATTTCAGAACTTTTAAAGAGAGAAGAGTTTGCTTTCATTGCAACGAGGCTGGTCACATTCTGATCAATTGTCCTTATAAGAACAAGGGCAAATTGAAGACTGTTCCTTCATAACCAAAAGTGGTGAAGATTCTGAAAAGAACAGATGAGAGAAAGTCATCATGTAGTTTGGAGCAAAATATATCCTATAGATCTTTTGTTAAATCCTCTGGATTTAAACAACAGGATAAATTGAATTCTAAATCTTTTGTATGCAAAGAGAAACTTGAGATTCCTAATGTTGGAATTTCAAAAGATTCTCAGCAGAAAGTTAAATTGTCTAGACCTCAAAGAAAAAGAAGAAACAGAAAATTGAAGAAAATTTTGGAAACATCCGAATCTGACAATAATATATCAAATAATGTTTTTCAAAATATCAAAAAGTCTGATAGTCAAACTTCAGTTCCAAAAGTGAATGATAAGATTGATTATGAATTACTAGAAGTTGTTTATTTTGATCAATCTGGACGACCCAAGACCACGATGGCTTGGGTTCCTATTTCTAACTGATTTTCTTTGTTTATGTAGGGATAACCAAGGAGGACTATCAAGAATACATGGTATGTGGATAGTGGTTGCTCTCGACATATGACAGGGAATATCAAACTACTTGAGGATGTTAAACAAATTGATGGCGGTTATGTCGCTTTTGCGGGGAATAAAGGCGGGTACATAACTGGACAGGGAACTTTAAAGAATGATAAAGTCAAATTTGAGAAGGTGAATTACGTGGAGCAACTTGAGCACAATATTTTGAGTGTATCACAAGTTTGTGACAAGAAGTTTTCGTTCCATTTCAATGATGCTGAGTGTTATATCCTGAAACTTTGTTTTGTTATTCTTGATGAATGGATTCTTATGAAGGCCCCGAGGAGAAATGACACGTATGTCCTCGACATGAGTGTCGCTACTACAACGGATTCAATTCCAACATGTTTACTCTCCAAGGCATCGGAATCAGATTCTATTTTGTGGCACAGTAAGCTAGCTCACATCAACTATCGGAAGATGAACTACATTGTTAAGAATGATCTGGTTCTTGGTATTCCAAAGATGAAATTCTCAGTTCCTGATGATTGTATTCCGTGCAAGAAGGGGAAACAACAGAAGAAATCACACAAATCTAAATCGACGAATTCTATCATAACTCCTTTGGAGCTGCTGCATATGGATTTGTTCGGTCCGATTAGTATCAGGAGCATTGGTGGAAAATCATACTGTTTGGTAGTAACGGATGATTTCTCCAGATTTTCATGGGTTAAGTTTCTCTCTTCTAAGGCTGAAACCACTGTGTTGGTACAATACTTAATTCTGGGTTTGGAAAATTTATTCAATCTGAAGGTCAGAAGAATTAGGAGTGAAAATGGCAGCGAATTTAAGAATAGCAAAATGGGCTTATTCTGTCTACAAAAGGGAATTCATCATGAATTCAGTGCGCCATATGTTCCTCAACAAAATGGTGTCGCTGAACGAAAGAACAGGACGTTGGTTGAAACGGCTAGCACGATGCTTGCAGATTCTAAGCTTCTAGTCACTTTTTGGGCTGAACCTGTGAATACTGCGTGTCACGTTTTGAACAGGGTCTTGACCGTCAAGCGACACAACAAGACTTGCTACGAGTTGCTGAATAATCGAAAGCCGAATCTGGATTATTTACTACCTTTTGGTAATCCTTGTACCCTGTTGAAAGTTCGAGATCTTCCAACAAAATTCAGTGCGAAGGCTATTGAAAGGATTTTTCTGGGGTATGTTGCTAATTCGACTACCAAGAGGGTTTATAACAAAGAGACGCAACTAGTTGAAGAATGATTATATATTGATTGTTCAAATCGGTCTTTACCACAAATGGCGATTGGTCCGGATTAAGCATTTGATTATGAAAACTTATTCAAGTCTTTTCATTTATTTTCTGATATTTTTGCTGAAGATGCTGCTGTTCTCTATGATTCATGTCAGGATGCATAACACAATGGATTTCTACTAAATGCAGTTCCAAATTCATTGGTTCCATCTACTTCTGCTCCCGATCCTAATGTTGCTTCTTGCTCAGGTCCACAAGATTCAGAGAGTGAGGAAGATAATGCTATTTTTCAAGATTCTTCTGCTGATCCGTTGTTGGGTGATGATCCATTACCTTCGACACAGGCTCAGGGGGGAGATTCCTACAAATTTATATTCGGAAATTCCTATTAATCAAGATTATTCTTATCAATCTGAATCTACTCGAGTTGACGTGTTGCCGGTTCCTGAGGTTGCATCCATCAAGGAACTCAAAGCTCATCCGGTGACAAATATAATTGGAAATTTACAGGATGGAGTGATAACACGTTCTCTTGTTGACAATACTTGTTTGTATACATGTATTAAAGATTCTGGTGTTCTTGATGATTGCTCACATTCATGTTTTATTTCGCAGGTTGAACCTAAAAATGTTGAGATGGCTTTAAATAACAACAATTGGATAGAAGCTATGCAGGAAGAACTTGCTCAATTTGTCAAACTTAAGGTTTGGAATCCGAAGGGTGCGTATCCGATAGGAACAAAATGGGTGTTTAAATGTAAGAAAGATGATCGAGGTGTCGTGGTACGCAACAAGGCAAGATTAGTTGTCCAGGGCTTCAATCAACAAGAAGGAATTGATTACACCGAGGTTTATGCGCCTGTTGCGAGGCTCGAAGCTATACGGCTGTTTCTAGCGTTTGCTTCCTTTAAAGGTTTTAAGATGTTTCAATTTGACGTGAAAAGTGCGTTTTTATATGGAATGTTCAAGGAGGAAGTCTATGTTTGTCAGCCGTTGGGGTTTGAAGATCGACTGAATCTGAATATGGTTTTCAAGCTTGATAAGGCCCTCTATGGTCTTCATCAGGCTCCTCGTGCGTGGTATGAAACATTATCCACACATCTTTTGGCAAATGACTTTGTTCGTGGAAAGATAGACTCGACCTTATTCATAAAGAAATCAGGGGAGATTACCTACTGGTGCAGATTTATGTGGACGATATTATTTTTGGCTCAACAAACGAAAGGTTATGCAAAGATTTTGAGGGTGTTATGAAGTCAAAATTTGAAATGTCAGCTATGGGAGAGTTATCGTTTTTCATAGGTTTACAAGTAAACCAAAAGGAAGATGGTTTCTTTATTCATCAGTCCAAGTATGTCAAAGACATCTTGAGCCGTTTCAAGATGGAGGACTGTACCCCATATGATACTCCAATTCAGGTCAATCATAAGTTGAATTCTGACCCGGATGGAAAAGATGTGGATTGTCGACTTTACAGAGCTATGATTGGATCCCTCATGTACTTAATCGCTTCAAGGCCGGATATAATGTTCACTGTGTGCATCTGTTCCAGATTCTAGGCAAAACCAAAGGAATCTCACTTAATAGATGTGAAAAGAATCTTTCGTTATTTGAAAGGAAAACAAAGATTGGGGCTATGGTATCCTCATGGTTCTAACTTTGATTTCAATGCTTATACTGATTTTGATTTTGGTGGTTGTTGTTTGGACAGGAAATCTACAACAGGTGGTTGCCGGTTCTTAGGTAATCGACTTGTGTCCTGGCAATGCAAAAAGCAAACCACATTCTCCATTTCTACATGCGAAACAGAATACATCGCTGCTGCAAGTTGTTGTTCACAGATCCTGTGGATACAACAGCAATTGAGAGATTACGGTTTGAATTTCACAAGAACCCCTATGATTATTGATAATAATGCTACTATGTCCATAACTAATAATCCTATTAAACATAGTAAAACTAAGCACATCGAGATTCGATGTCATTTTATTCGTGATTGTGCAGAGAAAAGGTTGATTGAGCTGATCAAGGTACACACTGACGATAATTTTGCTGATTTGTTTACCAAGGAATTTGATCGTACCAGGTTTGAATTTCTAATTAAAATGATTGGTATGATCAATCCCAAATAAAAGTTTTTCAAAATCAGAATTTCATGATTTTTTTTAATTTCTTTTATTGCTTTATTACATTTCTGCATTTACATTTCAGTCAAAAAGTTTTTAATTTATAAAAAGTCAAAAACAAATTGAAAAATATAAAATTTGACATCATTAGAGGTTAGAGAAGAAATGATAGTACATCAGTGATTAGTTCATTTCACACGACCTTAGTAGACCTTTGATATATGATTGATTAAACTGTGTTGATTTGATCTAAATTTCAAAGTCTGGATAAATGAGAAATGATAGTGTTATGAATGCTCTAATCTTGATAATTTGTTTTTTTAAATTTGTGTATGAGTTTTGAAACTTGAATTGTCAATAGACTAGAAGCGTTTTGAAACTAATAGTAGTGTGAAAATTAAATATAATATGATTACATCTGTGATTTGAATCCATTATATGCCTGGGTGTGTGTGTAAAAGATCATTATCAGATAAAGAATATATGGTTTTAAAGAATTTCATGTGACCAATATCGAATTATATCTTTAGCACAAATTTATTTCAGCTCACTTCACTGCCTATGCCCCGAAAAACATGCAAGGTGTTGTTGAACTAAGATATGCTTTCAAAATGTGTTGAAACATATATTCACCCTTGGATCAGTTAGATACATCATCTAGTCTGACTCCATTGAATTTTATCCAGATAATAGTTGGATTCTCATACCTGAATCTGTTGATTCTCACTATTCAGCCAATTCATTAGAATCTTCTGATTCTGAATCATCGTGATTCTTATATCCTTTGGGATCTGCTTCTATACTTGTGCTAAATGAGATAATTTCATCTTGGAAATTGATCTAATCTTAAAATAAACTGTATATGTCTTGAAGATAGTGCAAATTATATTTCTGTTTGGCATATATGTGGCGTACACGATGTGTTTCATCAAAATGGTACTAAATCACATGAATTTGGAGAATAAACGCTTATAGTTTCAAATCATATAATATTGACAAATTTATGAATTCATGCTTTATATTTCAAATTCGGTATAAATAAAAGAGCATTTCATAACCTGATCTTATTTACTTTGAAATTTATCGCGTATCATTTCAAATATTATTCAAATTGAATTAGTTACATATATTGGAAAAGATACATAAGTACAATATGAGTTGGATTGTTTCATATCATAGGTTACTCTTGGTTATTGCTAAAATGTGTGATGAACTACTCGGATACTGATATGATCTTCTTACTCATGATGTTCATTCAAAAATATGTGATTTCAGTTTATTCATATAAAAATTAAAAAATATGTGTTTCCGTTTGTACAGATAAAAATCCAAAAATATGTGTTTCCGTTTGTATAGATAAAATTCAAAAAGATTTTGTTTTTTATTTTTCATGAAAATTCTAAACTTTTATTAAAATTGTTCGAGATTGGATCGGATACATGATACTGACGGAAGTTCAAGACTTGAAAGGTTGAAGTTGGTAAAATTTTGTTCAAGGCAAAAGTGAATAGATATTATGTTCGCCTGTGTACAGTGAAGCGAACTTAATATGTTCGCCCGAGAACAGTGAAGCGAACTTAATATGTTTGCCTGAGGATGGTGAAGCGAACTTAGCATGTTTGCCGAAGGCTTGTTAAGAGAACTTAACAAGTTCGCCTAAATAAGCGAACTTAATGTGTATAAGGCTCTTGGCCAAGCGTTTTTATCAGTCATCATCTTCATTGAACAAGCGAGCTTATCTGAAATTTTTTAGAAATATTTAATCTGTGTTGTTGGAGTTGTTTGCCGATTTCATTATATTCGAAATTGAATTGCGATTCTTTCTAAGGTAATTTTGATGTTTTTCGTCCGTTAAATCGTGCGTATTTTGAAGTTTTATTCTAGGATTTCATCGTGATTTTGAATCGACTGTTTTGACCTAATTTTTTATTGGAAATATAAAATTGATCATTATAATTAGTTGCTAAGTGATAATCGACCGATGTACATTGCTTATTTCATGATTTTAACTCGATTTGCCGAATTTTGAAATTCTGTGTTTGGTATTTGAATCGTCACAAGTTCAGGCGAACTTGTTCCAAACGAACTTGTTCGAAGCGAACTTGTCCAGGCGAACTTAATAAGTCCGCCTCTTGCAATACTAAGCAAACTTATTAAGTTCGCCTAGGGGTCAGAGGGTATTTGGACTTGTGAATTTTTTGTGTGTTAGAATTTTTTATTTTTTTTTAATGTTCGTGTTTGTTATTTTTTTTAATGTGATTGTTGTCCGAATGTTTTCAGATGGCTCGACGTGTAGAATATAAACATAACCAGGTGGCATTGTTAGATTCTAACATGTTAGAGGCCGTCAATTTTCAAGGAATAATCAGATTTCTGAACCGTTCGCCTCTCCATACTGCTTTATCTGCTGATCCTTACATCAGTCTGTTATACATACATCAATTTTGGGATACAGTTCATCAGGATACGGACGTAGAACCTCATGTTCTTCGTGCCATTGTAAATAATACTGAAATTGCCATATCTGAAGAAACAATTCGTGCTGCTCTTGCTTTGGGTGGTAATGCTGAAGATCCGTTGTCATATCCGGGCACTCTTATTATCGGTTGTTTTCAAAGAATGGTTTATCGTGGGAGACAGAATGATACACAAGCTCGTAAAGGTGGCTTAGTCGGTGAATGGAGATACTTCATGCATGTAATTATTCAATGCATCTCTCCTCGTAAAGCTGGAACTGATGGCTTAAAGATGGCTCTTCAAACTTCAATGGTGGCTTTAACGTTGAATAAGCGATTCAATTTTGCACTTTACTTCTATCGGGAGATGGTCATGCAAATTAATCCTGCTGAAGGTCAAGGATTTTTTATGTATCCTCGCTTTATTTAAATGATTCTAAATCATCTTATTCCGGATCTTCCACAACATCCTATAAGATTAACTTTGACTCCGAGTCAAAGCGTATCTTTACTGATTGCATGAAGGTGAAACAGCAGAATGTCGCATTGATACCGGTTAATACTCCTTTATTTGGTCACTTAATCAATCCTGATTATGTTGCATCACCAAATGACAACTGGTTTCATCCTGATGAAATTGCTCAGATGCAAGGTCCAAATGTTCAACAACAGCAACCACAACAACAACAAGTTCAAGTTCCTGTACAACCACAAATTCCTATTCTTGAACACGTTCAAATTCCACAAGCTGAGGTTGAAATACCTATTCATGAACAAGTTCAAGAAGAGGTCGTTCATGCACATGAACAAGATCTAGGTATGAACATGGATGATTTCATTGATGACGCTGTGAACTCGCCCATTCATGAAGCTGAAGGGAATGTGGTGACGGATGATGAATCTAGTTCAAGCTCAAGTGATACGATCTTACTCGTTACTAAAAGCACTGACTCTTATGCATCTAGGGATTTTTCCTCAGATCATTATGAGCGGTTAGTTGCTATTCCACTGGCTAATGCTGGATAACGCATTAAATCTCAAGCTAGACGACCAAGAAGAAAGTCTGTTCGGGATCCTCCTTTCCAGATCAGTACTTGGAAAAAGATCCTTGGTTGATGAGAGTACTGATTCTGATAGTGACTTCAATCCAGATCCAAAGACTCAAAAGTTAATGTCTGCTTCTATAGCTACTGCTCAATCTTCGCAGGGAGTAGAGGATGCTAATTTTGTTGCTTCCTTGATTATTACTCCTCCAAGATTTAAAAATACATCTCTGGTTATAACTCCTGTTCCTCCAGTTATTACTCATACTGTAAGTCCTTCAGTTCCACAATCGTCAGCTGGTCCGTCAAAGCCTTCTGATTCTGAAAGGATTACTTTCCTTGAATCTCAAGTGCTTCCACTACAAACACAGGTAAATACTCTTGTTTCTACTGATTCCCAATGATAGCTGGTGATTCAGACTCAAGCTCAACAGATAGCTGACATGCAAGCATTGGTGTCTAAACTCGTTCAGCGTCTTGACGCTCAGGGGGAGTTGAGGATACACGATACTTGTCACAAAGAGTCTATTCAAAGACGTGATGATGAAGACAATGATCCTTCTGGTAATATTGAGGGTGATCGTCAATACGCTGACGTGAATCCAATATCTAGAGTTCAGGGGGAGTCGACGTCACAATCAATTGAAGGAAACAAAGATACTTCTGGAGTTAATGAAGAAGAAATTTTATTATTGGAGTTCTTTGCATATTCTGAAGAAGAAGCTGAAAAGATAACATGTCTTGATGAAATTGATGAGTTATTCAATGACAAAGAAGATGATGTGTCAGATAATGAAATAGAAGAAGGAGAGATAGTGGAGATAGAGATAGAGAAAGGTCAAGAGAAAGTGACTTATGAAGGCTGTGATGGTTTTAATGTTCCTTAAAAGTTCATCCAAGATGATGTTATTCCTGAGTTCACTTATGATGGAATAACTGATTCTATGGACTCTTTTGAAGACATCACACTGCCTGAAGATACTGCTGATTCTAAGATTGATACTGATAAAGAAAATATTCAATCCAAGAAAGATACTGAAGCTGATACTTCTCACACTGAGTCTCCAAAGATGAATGAAGAACCTGTGATGTACAGAAATACAGGTATGACCAGAGAACAGTGGAGATAAATAGTGAATAGTTGGATGAAGGTGCTACCCAAGTCTCAAGCACAACCTCCTCAGAAAGAGAAATATGTGAATAAAGAGAGGTGTGTTGGAAGAATCATAAGTTGGTTTTATGATAATGACAAAAAGTTATTTGCTGTTAAAAGATCTGATGGTGTTCAGTACTTAATGCCGAGGATCAAGTATTTCAATACCTTGCCAAGGTGTGAAATGAATGGTCTAGCTTCAAAACCGCTTATTAATAGATCCAAGAATGGTTTAGCTGATGTGATAGCAAATCTAATCAAGAGAGAAGGTGGTTCAGGAAAGTATGAAAGGTTAAAACCTCAGACAGGAAAGAGAGTGAAGAACTTAGATAAGAAGACTGGGAAAGTGACATGGAATTACAAGTATAAACCAGTACGTGCTGTACACAAGATACCATTGAAGACGATTCCTCAAGATTTCCTTGGGAATATGAAATGGTGGTACGTCGATGTTAATACTGGTGAAGCAAGGATTGAAGATAAAGACAATAAGGTCATTGTGTGTTTCTATGACGCAATGAATCTTATAAATTTTTTAAAGAAAGATTAGAGGACGTTGAAAAAGAATGAGATAATGTTCACTGATGAATGGAAAGAACAAGGATTACAGTACAAGAGAGTTTTAGGGATATGCAGAAGATATGGAGTGCATGCAGGAAGCAGACTACCGGATAATTGGAAAAGCTCATCATAAAGACAGAAGACTGAAGATCAAGCTATTGTCAAGGGGGACTCTGTTAGGACATAGTTTGTAATGACAAAAGCTTGTAATAGTTTAGGTCTTATGTCTTTATGTTTTTGTTATGTAAAAGTCACTAAGTGTTTATGCAAGTTTACCTAGAGGCGAACTTGTTAAGTTCGCCTGGTCTAAAAGAGGCGAACTTAATAAGTTCGCTTAAGTCTATCTGAGGCGAACTTGTTAAGTTCGCTTAATCTGTTAGAGGCGAACTTAATAAGTTCGCCTATATCAGGTCAGTCGTCTATAAATATAGAATAGACAAGAAAAAGAACAGAACAGAGAATTATCGAATTAGTTTGATTGAGTCTGTAAACTCTATTGTGATTTGGAATACAATTGTGAAGGTTATTTACTTGATTGTCTACATTGTATTTTGTGCATATAAACGTTGATTCGTTGGATTACGCACTCCGAGTTAACGTCACGTCTTATCATGAGAACAATCTGTAGAAGTGCCATGAGTACCTACAGATTAATTTCACCAAAATCCACTTCAAATCCACGAATTCAGCAACAAAATCAACATCAAGAACTTGAAAACTCCATGGATACAAAACTTCTAAAAATGATCAATTTCTTGTAAGTGTATACAAAATCGTCTCTAATCACCAAGAATCAAACACAAATCACGAGCAAAAGCTCTGATACCACTTGTAATTCCACATGACTCATCTACAGATCGATCTCGTGACACGACGTCTCGATAACACGGAGTGCGGAATCCTTCGTATTAACGTATGTATACGAATTGACAATAGAAATAGTAGGTAAATAAACTTTCTATTTGTATCCCACTAAACACAAAGTCTACAGAATACAATCATTCAGTCAATATGCTCCCCAAAGAGAAACTGTAAAATCCTATTTATTGACACAAACTCTGCAATAGGCGAACTTAATAAAGTAGGGGAACTTAACAAGTTCGCCTCACATGAGACTAGGCGAACTTAACAAGTTCGCCTCTAATAGACTAGGCGAACTAGACAAGTTCGCCTCTAATAGACTAGGCGAACTAGACAAGTTCACCTCTATTAGAACTTATACATGATTTTTTTTATTTAATTTTTTTAAGAACACTAGCGAACTAGATAAGTTCACCTGAAATTAGTTCACCTGATACCGCCTGAGCGAACTTAATAAGTTCGCCTGAACTTCACTGAGCAAATAAGACCACAAGCGAACTTGATAAGTTCGCCTAATCAATATGTTCGCCTAAACTGAGTGAAGCGAACTTGATAAGTTCGCCTGCTAAGTTCTCCTGCAACAGAATCTCAGCAATTTCGCCTACTTCAGCTGTAACAAACTCAGGAAGAAAACTTCAACCCAAACACGAACTAATCATCAACGAAAATCATCATTTCTCACAGATTAGAAGGAATTTGAAGAAATTGGATCGTAGGATTTAGTATTTTATGAATTAGAACACTTCTATCAGATTAATTTCACCAAAATCCACTTCAAATCCATGAATTCAGCAACAAAATCAACTTCAAGAACTTGAAAACTCCATGGATACAAAAACTTCTAAAAATTGATCAATTTCTTATCAAAGTGTGTACAAAATCATCTCTAATCACCAAGAATCAAATTCAAATCACGAACAAAAGCTCTGATACCACTTGTAGGTTCACATGACTCATCTACAAATCGATCTCATGATAGGACGTCTCGATAAAACGGAGTGCGGATTCCTTCGTGTTAATGTATATATACAAATTGACAATAGAAACAGTAGGTAAATAACTTTCTCTATGTATTCCACTACACACAGAGTTTACAGAATACAATCATTCAGTCAATATGCTCCCCAAACAGAATCTGTAAACTCCTATTTACAGACACAAACTCTGCAATAGGCGAACTTAACAAGTTCTCCTCAAATAGACTAGGAGAACTTAACAAGTTCGCCTCACATGAGACTAGGCGAACTTAACAAGGTTCGCCTCTAATAGACTAGGCGAACTAGACAAGTTCGCCTCTAGCAGAACTTATACAGATTTTTTTTTAAGAACACTAGCGAACTAGATAAGATCGCCTGAAATTAGTTCGCCTAATACTGCCTGAGCGAACTTAATAAGTTCGCCTGAACTTTGTTGAAGCACTTTCCTGTGACAAACACTCTGGATAGATAGAGTCTTAGTTTTGTACTTTCATGTATGTATTTGTCTTTGTTTATAAGTGTCTATATGTATTTGTACTCGAGTTGTATTTACTTTTACATATTGCTTGTTGCAAAATTCTATAAGTGTTTTGCGCACTTGTATGTGCACAGGAATTAGTTCCTGCGTACTTACCAAGTACACAAGAATACCTTTGCGTACTTGCTAAGTACGCATGAGCAAATTGCCCTGTGCACTTGCTAAGTGCGCACGCATCAGGTCGTGTATAAATAGGAATGGTTGACAGTAGATAAGTACGCATTCATAGTAGCAAATACGCAGAATTTGTAATCTCAGTATTTCTCTTTGTAACCTTCAAGTGTTTATAATAGACGAACGTTTAAAGTGATCATCTTGTCGGTTTACTTTGTGTTGTAAGACTCTCCACCTAGTCACGGGTATTACGCACCCGTCCGACAAGTGGTATCAGAGCTTTTGCTCTTGGTTTCGAGTGTTGTGAGTGAGTTTGGAGAGTTTTCTACTGAGTTTTACAAGCAAAAGGAGGTGTTTTTGTTGATTTTTGTTATAAAATAGGGGTAGCTCTTGAGCACTATTTTAGAAGCAAAAATCACTTAAAAACCGACTTTTGTTGTGTATTTTGAGTGTTTTGAGCTTCAAAGGTTGGTTAGAAACAAGTTTCTAACCCTTTGGCTCATTTTGATTGTTCATCCGTCCGATTTTTGCCATCTCCGGTGTGTTTCCTGTGACCGAAATAGTTTGATGAGAGTTGGTGAAAAGGTGTTCTGCGTACTTACCATATCTGGGAAAAAGTACAGTCTTGCTAATACGCAAGACTAATCTCTTGCGTACTTACTAAATACGCAAGACTAATCTTGTGCGTACTTAAGTTATATCCTGCGTACTTATCATTTACTCTTGCGTACTTATCAAGTACGCAATAGCAAATCTTAAATACGCAAGACCATTCCTCTTAGTGCGCAAGGCCAATATCAAGTGCGCAAGTGTCTCTGATTTTTCTGAAATTTGACTAAGTGTTCACCATGTCGAATCTTCAGAACCTTGGAAACCATTTAAACTATGACAGGGAGATCGATACTCCTCAGAAACCGCCAAAGCTGCTAAATTTAAATGATTATTCTAACTGGAAGGCACGCTTTGAGCATTACATTTCTTATACCGATTCTTCGTTATGGATTCCAATTCTAGAGGGCTATAAGCATCCCACACACATTTATCTTGATGATGAACTACCTAAGCCTATCTCTAAGCTCGATGAAGAAGAAAAGAAAGCTTATGATCGAGAGAAGAAGGCTCACGGTTCTATCACTATGGCATTAACTCGGGAGTTGTTCCACAGCTTCAGAGGTTATGACAACTCTAAGGATCTTTGGAAGGCGTTACAGAAAGGATTCGAGGGGAATAGTGATATCAAGAAGAGTAAACGGGATCTACTCAGGAAGCAGTATGAATGCTTCAGATTTTTGGAGAATGAGTCTTTAGATGACCTCATCTCTAGATTCTATCATCTGCAGACAGAATTGAAAGCTTTTAAGCTCAAGTATCCCGATGAAGAGTTGGTGGAAAAGTTTCGGGATGCTTTGCCTCCTAAGTTTGAAATGTACACAACCCTGATGAGAGAGAATCCAAAATTCTATGAACTGACAGTGGAGGAGGCAATTGGAAAGGTTCAAGCTCATAACATGAACCTTAGAAAAAAGGAGAGCCCATGAAGACCTTAGATACAAGACCCTTCTATGTATCATGGGACGTCTTCTACAACCAAATCTTCGGGCTCTAGAATTGCCCTTTTCTCTGGAAACTCTACTAAAGAAGACCACTCAAATGGTTGTGGTGTTCATGCATGCTATGCATCTGGATCAGGTTCTGGATCTCATCAACAACATGCCTCAAGAAATCCTCCAGCTACAACTTCAGCTAACTAATCAGCTATAGCCAAAATAGCTGAAGATCATGTAGCACTATTTTCATCTTGTATGCTGGCCTACGAGAACTTCATAGGTGGCAAGCTTACAGATCCCGAGACAATTGAAGAAGATTTTACCTACTATTTCTATTGTATGCAAGCGTTTCCTGAATAGAACAGGAAGAAAGTTCATTGGCGGGCATTCTAATGCCAAGGTTGGTTTTGACAAATCCAAGGCCAAATGCTATAAGTGTCTAAACTTTGGACACTTTACTCGTGAATGTCAGAAAGACAGAGCACCGGCTTCGGGTTTCACCAGACCTAGCCAAGGAAACATCCATGGCTACAACAACACAAACAACCATAATCAAAGCCACGATGGGTCGTCCAATGCACTGGTAGCTCAACAGGACGACAACTTTGATTGGGGTGTTCATCTGGAAGATGCCATCATTGCACAAACTCAGGTTGGTCTCATAGCTGAGATCATGGAGATAATGGAAGCTGAGAAAAAGGAAGCTAAGGAAAAGGAAGCTGTAGGAAAGGAAGCTTCTGTGGCTGACCTAGAAGAATCTACTACTGTTGTTGCACTCATGGCTATTGGAGAGGCAACAAGTTCATCGAATGAGGTAGATTCTAATCCTTTTTCTGTTATTTCATGTTCTAAATGTCTAGGCTTAAAACTTGAAAATTCTAATCTTCAAGACAAGGTCGAACCCCTTTGCATTGCAGCTCTAAGTTATAAAGAAAACAAAAAACGTTTTAAAGATTCAATTGAAACGTTGAAAAAGGAAAAACGTGAGTATTCACTAAAAATTAGCGATCAACAGCTTCACTTGGATATTGCATACAGGGGGTTGGAGAAAAGGAACAATGAAATTAACAAGCTGTAAAATGAAATCTTGCAGTTGAAATGTTCTAATGAGAAGTTCAAAAACTCTCGTTTTGTGGTGGAACACTACGAATCTATAGTGAGGCAAATGAATGGCTTAGGGTTGGGTACTAATGCCATTCCTCCACCAGTTAGCGGGAAGTTTGTCAACAGCTTAGTAGACATTGATCTAACTTGTCTTCATGAGTCCTCAGGAAAGGATGATTCCTCTAAAAAGGATGATTCCTCAAGTAAGGCTAACTCCACATCTAATGAGGAGTTCTTTACTGCTTCTGATGATGGGTCGGTTAACACTTGCATGAAGAAGTAGTATCTGAGGAGTTGTTATATGAACAGAATGTCAAGAAAAACATTATCACTAATAGTGATAACTGTATTTTAACTGAACCTGATATCATTGAATATAATGATAAATTAAAGGTAATGCTTTATGGGGGGTATAAAAATCTTAATCAAGAAAAGAAAGAGGCTTTTTCAGCTCACTATGGGCTTGGTTACAAAGAAAATTTGCAAAAATACTATACTCCCAAGAACCAATCTGTATCGGGTCAGACTCCTGTTCACAAACCAACTCCTCCTACTCTTAATGTTGAGTTATCTAAGGCCAGATCTAATGAGCCTTACAAAAGGACTTATACAGACAAGAGGACATGCTTTCACTGTGGCTTGGTTGGTCACATTTTTGTTAACTGTCCTTCAAAGAACCAAGGGAAACGGCCTATTGTTTCACAACCGGCTGTTATCCCTAAGTCGCCATCACTGAAACCTCCCAAATGTCCAAAACAAAATGTGTTGAAACCACCAGTTAAACCGATGGCAAAGCCAAAGATCAAAATCTGAGGCCAAACCATCTGTTTCAAGAAAGGTAAAGCAACCTGTTATACCTTGTGTATCTACCTATAGTAGTACACGTACTGGTGAAAAACCTGTGGTGAAACTCTCAAAGCCACAGAGAAGGAGAAGGAATAAGAGGTTGAGAAAGCTAGAGCAGCTGACTTCAGTTCAATAAGGTGAAGCTTCCACAAGTTCACCTGCTGTTGTTGAACCAAAGTCTACTGTTCCGGTTAAGAAAAAGAAGAGGTCCTGGATTGCCAAATCTAAAAATTCTCAATCTCCTAGTCCTAATTCTTTTAAAGATTCATCCATTTTGAACAGTCATCACGACTGTGAGTTAAAAGAGGTAGTTTATTTTGAAAAGGATGGACGACCCAAGACCACTATGGCTTGGGTCTCCAAATCTAACTAATTCTTTTTGTGACTCGTTCATGGACATCCGAAGGGTACTATCTCTAACCGCTGGTATGTAGATAGTGGATGCTCCCGACACATGACAGGAAACATGGCCTTGCTTCAAGACGTGAAACCATTTAGAGGCGGCTATGTGGCCTTTGCTGGAGAGAAAGGCGGCAGTATCACGTGTTAAGGTGTGGTATCAAATGGTTGTGTCAGTTTTGACAATGTCAACTTTTGCGAGCAGCTGAAGCATAACATGCTGAGTGTCTCCCAAATGTGCGACAAGGAGTACTCGGTGATGTTTGATAAGAATGAATGCTTGATTCTCAAGCATGGTTTTGAAGTTACTGAAGACTGGATTCTGATGAGAGCGCCAAGGACAAACGACACCTATCAGATTGATATGATGGTGGCAACAACAACCTCATCAGTTGCTACTTGTTTGCTTGCAAAAGCGACAGAGCTTGACTCTATCTTGTGGCATAGGAAACTCGGACATATTTCTTATCGTAAAATGAACCATCTTGTCCGAAACGGTTTGGTAACCGATGTTCCTAAGCTGAGATTTACCGTTGCAGATGACTGTATGCCATGTAAAAAGGGCAAACAGCAGCGGAATCCTCACAAGCCCAAGCTCCAAAACTCCATTGATACCCCTTTGGAGATATTACACATGGATCTGTTTGGCCCCATAAGTATCAGGAGTATTGGAGGTAAGTCGTTCTGTCTGGTTGTAACTGATGATTTCTCATGTTTTTCTTGGGTGCATGTTTTAGGTACAAAGGACGAGACTGCTGATATTCTTCAATACCTGATCCTGAGCTTGGAATCTCTTTGCAAGCTGAAGGTTAAAAGAATAAGGAGTGACAACGGAACTGAGTTCAAGAATAATTTGATGGAACTTTTCTGTCTCAAGAAGGGGATCCGTCACGAATTCAGCGCTCCGTACACACCTCAGCAGAATGGAGTTGCAGAACGGAAGAACAGAACATTGATTGAGACTGCAAGGACTATGCTGTCGGATGCAAAGCTTCCTGTCACTTTCTGGGCAGAAGCCGTCAATACAGCTTGTCACATCTTAAACAAAGTTCTAGTTGTGAAGAGGCACAACAAGACTTGTTACGAGTTAATCAACAATCGACTTCCCAATCTTGATTACCTAGTTCCTTTTGGTAGTCCCTGTTCCTTATTGCTACAATACAACGACCGCCAGTCTAAGTTTCATGCAAAAGCGGTGGATGGTATCTTCTTAGGATACGTTGCCAACTCGCCTTACAAGATAGTGTACAATATAGGAACTCGTACTGTCGAGGAATGGTTTGAAATGGATAGTAGTAAACACAGCATTCCACCAAAACCAACAGGTCCAGCTTGGGGTTTTGATTATGATGCGCTATTCAAGTAATTCAATCTTCCTGATCTATTTGCAGTTGACGCCGCAAATGTTTATGAATTATTGGGTGGCAGCGATGACTCCAGTTTCTCTACTCGTGCTACTGTACCGATTGTAACTCCTGATTCCAATGCTGCATCTGCATCTAGAACTCATGACAGTGATAACAGTGAAGATGCTCATGTTGATGGAGATGACGCTCAAGCTAATCCTAACACAACTGTAGGAAATGAAGCTCCAGCTGATCCAATTAACATTGAATCTTCTTCTGGAACACAGGAAATGGGGGAGTTAAGCACGAATCTCGATTCAGAAATTCAGGAACCAAATGTACCAGAGGCGAGAGAGCATAAGAATCATCCAATTGACAACATTATTGGTGATCCTCATGCCAGTGTTCAGACTCGTCATCGAACCATTACTGAGAACACTTGTCTTTACTCGGAGATACTTGACCCTGGTGTCATGGAAACATGTCTGCATGCTGCATTCGTGTCCCAGTTAGATCGGAAGAATGTGAAGGAGGCTCTCGTGGACAACTGTTGGATTGAGGCGATGCAAGATGAATTGTCTCAATTCCAAAAGTTGCACGTGTGGGATTTGGTTGACTTGCCAAAAGGCTTTTAGCCAATTGGAACCAGATGGGTGTTCAAATGCAAGACGGATGATCGTCATGTGGTTGTGAAGAACAAAGCAAGATTGGTTTATCAACAAGAGGGCTTGGATTACACGGAAGTATATGCCCCAGTTGCTAGAATTGAGGCCATTCGACTGTTCTTGGCTTATGCCACATATGTCGGCTTTAAGGTCTATCAACTTGATATGAAGAGTGCTTTCCTATATGGAAAAGTTCATGAAGAGGTCTATGTCACTCAACCTCCCGGCTTTGAAGATCCGCATAATATCAATAAAGTGTATAAGCTCGACAAAGCACATTATGGTCTTCATCAAGCACCCCGGGCATGGTATGAGACATTATCTAAACATCTACTGTCAAATGGTTTCGACCGTGGACAGATTGACTCGACCCTCTTCATTCGAAAAGCAGGAGGTGACATTCTTCTTGTACAAGTATATGTCGACGACATTATTTTTGGATCTACAAAGGAAGGGATGTGTAGGGAATTCGAGCAGGTGATGAAGTCCAAGTTTGAAATGAGTAACATGGGTGAATTGTCGTTCTTCCTGGGTCTGTAAGTCAGTCAAAGAGAGGATGGCATTTATCTACATCAAACAAAGTATGTGCAGTACATCTTGTCAAAATACAAGATGAATGATAGCAGTACTTATGGCACACCTATCCCAGTCAATCATGATCTGCATCCTGACAAAGATGGAAAGGATGTGGATTGCAGATTGTACGATGGGATGATCGGATCTCTTATGTATCTCACAGCTTAAAGACCCGATACAATGTTTGCTGTGTGCTTGTGCTCAAGGTTTCAGTCACAACCGAAGGAGTCACATGTGATAGCCGTGAAGAGAATTTTCAGATACTTGAATGGGAAACCTCTATTAGGTCTTTGGTACTCTAAGCAGCAGTCATTCGACTTCAAAGCCTACACTGATTCAGACTATGGCGGTTATAACCTTGACAGAAAGTCAACTTTTGCTGGATGTCAATTCTTAGGAGACAGACTGGTTTCCTTGCTTTGTAAGAAGCAGTCAACTGTTTCTTTCTCAACTTGTGAAGCAGAATACATTGCTGCGGCGAGCGGTTGTTCTCAAATATTGTGGATACAGCATCAATTGAGAGACTACGGCTTGAACTTCACTGGAACTCTTCTGTTCATTGACAACAATGCCACAATGTCCATCACAAATAACCTGGTGAAACATTCCAAAACTAAACATATAGAAATTCCCCATCATTTCATCCATGATTGTGCTGAAAAGCATTTAATTGAACTTGTTAAAGTTCACACGGATGACAATCTTGCTGACCTTTTCACAAAGGCATTTAACCGATCCCGTTTTGAGCATCTTGTCAACTTAATAGCAATGTTCAATACTGAGTGAAAAGTTGTTTTTCTTAAATCAATTCAATTCATGAAAGTTAAATTTTATTTTCTTTTAAGTTTTATGTATAGTTCTTTTAACTTTCAAAAACATTTTACAAAAACAAAAACAAAATAGAAAATGGAGAAAATTTCAATGTTAACTTGAGAAAAGAGGAAATGATAGTACATTAGAAATGATCTAAACGTCACAGACTGCTCGTATGGGAAATGATTGCGTCATGCTTACTTAATTGTGTAAATTATTATGGTTTTAATCTGCTTATTTACAAGTAATTTGAATTGTCAGTAGGCTGTATGCGTCTTTGAATCACTAGTAGTGTGGAAACTTAATCTAAAATTACAACTGTGATTTGAACCCATGTTTGCTAGTATGTGTGCGTAAAAGAATATAAAAGATCATTATCAGATAAAGGATGTGAGATTTTGGCAATAATTTTCTTTTGAGATCAGTTTCGGGTTATGTCGTTAGCACAATTAATGCGGTTCATCTCACTGCCCATACTCACAAGTATGCAAGGAGAGATTGAATCAAGACATGTCTCTACATCAACCGTTGAGCATGTATTCACCCTTGAATCACTCCTGATTCATTGAAATCAAATCCAGATAAAAGTTGGATTCCCTTACCTTAATACTCAAACACCATATTCATTATCCTGAATCATCATATCGATATTCAATGAAGAAATCAAATGAAACCAAGACAAATGAATCACTCGATTCTGAATCTTATGATTCCTGATAATCTTTATGGATTCTGCTTGCTTTTTCCTGTGCTAATTGATGTAGCTTCATTCTGAAAATTTAGAAAATTATTGGGAAAATCTTAGATGCCTTGAGATAGTGCAACTTACATTACTGTAGCATATCAGTGGGGTACACATTGTATATCTTATAATCAATACCTTAACACACAAGAACGTGATACAAAGATGCTTATAGTTTCAATTCTTATAATATTGTCAACTAGAATTATTTGTTTATGTGCTTATTACGTATGAATAAATAGTAATCCATGACATGATCCCATATTCTTTGATGTTTATATTGTATCATTTTTGCTATAAGTTAGCCTGATATGATCCTATGCTCGTGTCTTTGATCAAAAATAGTCTGTGTGAATACGTGTATATTTCTATCAAGAAAAGATCAAAAAGATTTTAAGTTCGTGTATAGTTCAATCCTAATCAGAAAAAAACCAAAAATATTTGTGTTTAACCTTCCTGAATTGATTTTGAATCCTCTTGATTGAATGTTGTTTATCTTGTTCGTTATTTGACTTGAAACCTTCATAATTTGAGTTGAAAGTTTGCGCACTTAAGGGTTTCTGCGTACTTGTCAAGTGCGCATGAAGTAAGCCCTGCGTACTTAACAAGTATGCAAGAGTTAAGTCTTGCGCACTTGTAAGTACGCAGAAGTTAAAGCTTGTGCACTTCGCAAGTACGCAAGACCATTACGTGTTGGGTATATATACAGGAGTTAGAAAATTTTTCAGATTTTTATCACATTCAAGCTCAAACGCCTGTTTAATTCCCTCCGCAAATTTTCCTCAAAAATCCGAGTGTTCCAAACCGTTTTTTCGTCCCATCTCTAGTATCATCATCTTCTTACAATCATTTGGTGAGAATCTAGATCCAATCCATCCACAAAATCACATTTTATGGACCGATTGAGACGTTAAAAAATTTTAGGGTTTAATCCATTGATTTTAGATAAATTTTAGGGCATTTTAGTAAAAATTTATGACTAAAACTTGTTAAGAATCATCAGTCGATCCCTTCATCACTCGATTTCGTCCTTGATTTTGCCCTTTAACCCTCGATTGACCGTAGGTTCATCTAGGTGGTCGATTAGGTCAAAATTGAACTAGTGTAGCAGGTATTTGATGTGAATGTTGGTCCCATAGGCAAGAATCATGCATTCCGACCTAGTGGTGACCTAATACACATCAAATTTTGAACATCTGTTCATTTCTTAGATTTCTGGAATTTTGAACAAGTGCGTTTCTTGCGAACTTAACAAGTACGCAAGAAGCAAGTCATGCGTACTTGTTAAGTACGCAATAGGAAGTTCATGCGTACTTGCTAAGTACACAGGACCAACACTTGGGAAAAAAATTCTAAGTCTGGAAATTCAGTTCAAAGGGTAACTACCATACCGAGTCATGTTTATTGAATACCAATAAAACTTATTGTTCTGATTATGTTTTCTGTGTGTTTTTGCAGATTATGGCTCGTGCGTTTACGAATGAGTTCAATCTTCTATCTCATACTCAACCTGAATGGAAGGGTGCAGCTCTGCAGTACCGAGAGATAGTTGATTTCTTGAACCGTTCAAGAATCAGCTATGCTATTTCAACTGACGCTATAGTTTCAAGACCTTATCTTGAGCAATTTTGGGAGATCGCGGAGCATGATTGCACGGTAACCCCCAATGTTATAAGGGCTACCGTTGCGGGTCATGATATCGCCTTTTCTGAAGACACTATTAGACGGGTCTTGCAATTCAGAGATCTTTCCACTGACCCGACAGCCTATCCTGACTACTTTGTGGATGGCTGTTGGAGGCAACGAATGGGGTATGTCGGTGCGAGAGACTACGCTTCTTACAAGAAAATGTGGGTGCTTGATCAGTGGAGATATTTTGCCCACATCATGATCATGTGTATCTCCTCAAGAAAAGCTGGAAAGGATGCAATGGGTCATGACCTTACTGCTGCCATTGTTGGCTTATCTCTCCATAAGGGCTACAACTTCTCACGATACATATTCAAAGCCATCAATGATCAGATTAACACGGCTGAGCGATTCAGGTTCTTATTATATCCAAGGTTTGTGCAACTTCTGATTGACGATGCGTTGCCAAACCTACCTGCAACTAGGGAGAGATTGCAAGTTAAAAGGGTGGACAAAAGAGTGTTTGCATACTTTTTAAAGCCAGGCAGTGTAGAACCTACCCCTGAGCATACAACACTTTTTGGACACCTAATAAACGAAGCATATGTGGTACCGGCAGACTGGAGATGGTATAGTCACGATTCGGAGCTAGAGTTGAGTGAACATTCAGATGAACAACAACATCAAGAGGAGGAAGTTAAAAGTGTAGATGGATCGTCGGAAAATGGAGACGAAGAAGAAGGTCATGATGGTGCTGAGGGATCCGACTCGGAAGAGACAGAGTCTGATTCTTCTGATTCCGATGATGCACCATCGCAGGCTCACCCGAGGAGAAGGACGAAGGTAACCCTACCTGGGTCGTCCTCAAAGAGAAAGCGACAAGCTTCAAGCAGCGAATATGAGCCAGATTCTGACTCTGACGATGCTATACAGAGACAGAGGCGTGAAAGTGTTAACAAGAACAGATGGGATAGGCAGCAACTTGCTATTCCCAGTGTGGTGGAGGTTTCTACTCTGCATCAAGTACAAGTTCCAACTGCAAGTACTGATTCAGCCTCTACCCCACCTTCACAGCAATTATACCAGAGACAGAGGAGGAAGCCACAGGTACAACCTGAGGTGGCAGTCACTTCAATCATAGAGGAGGTTCCTGTGATAGTGACCCTCCCTGACACATCTGTCCAGGTGGTGGTGATTACTCCAATTCTCACGGAGTCACTCACCATCACCCCTTCCATAACACCTACAACCGTTATCACATCCTCAATCCCAACAACCACTATTGAACCGATAAGTCAACACTTCAACTACAGAGAATTTACTCAAGGGTTTGACTTCGATACTATCTTCTCCTCCCCAATACACAATGCTGAAGCATCTACCTCCATACATCCTAATCCTAATGAAGAAAGGATAGTAATTCTGGAAACCCAAGTTGCTGGTAACTATTCAAAAGTCAAAGGAGGAATCTGATGCTCAACAAGCACAGATTAATTCGTTTGTGGACGAAGTTAGAATTCTACGATGCCAGAGAACGGGGACAGACGAGAGACTGAAGAACATAATGGCCCAAAATGAGCTTCTAATCAAGACAAACAACATGATTCTGGGTCACAGGTCGTCTCTCGAGTTGAGGTTTGATATGCAGAAGAAAGAGCATGAGCTGATGGTCAAACTAATTGCTGATCTGACCAAGAAGTTTGATGCTCAGGGGAGAAAGATAAGGAGAAGGAGAAAGAAAAGACAACTACTGGTGATGAGGCTTGTCATCATGTAGATTTGACAAAGGATGTTGACAAAGACAAGGATCCTGAAGTCGGTCCTAGTGGGAGTGAGCACCAAGCTTGGGCAATCGTGCCCATTTATGCTATTCTAATGGCTAAGGGGTAGTCTACTCATCAAGAGGGTGGAAAATACTTCTAGTGGTGGTGGTGACAAAGGAAAGTCAGCGGCTGATGTGCTTAAGGATCTATCTGACGATGAGATCTTATACTTAGAGCCTGACTATTCCAAGGAAGCATAGATCGATGCTCTCTACAACCTAGAAGAAGGAGAGATCGACTCTGGTGATGATTGGGATGAAGATGATGAGGATGTAGTGATAGAAGTTCCCAAGGGCGACTGGGAAGGAGAGTATGAGTTAGAAGATGGAGAGATCTTTGAAGTTCCATCCTTCGAAGATCAGCTCGACACAGGTTCAGTCGAGCATGCTAGTAATGTTGAAGCCTCGACTGAAGCCTCCCTAGTTGACCCTACACCTGTGGATCCGGAGGCACCGAAAGAAAAAGATATGCCTTCTACTTCATCTAAGGGTCCAACTCCTATTTGGCAGAAGACGTCTATCATAGACAAACAAGGGGTAACAGGGATGATCTTGGCTATAAGGTTCGAGGAGGATAAGCAGTTGTTCGCAATCAAAAGATCTAGGGGGGTTCAATACTTGAAACCAACCAGTGAAGCGTTCAACTCCTTACCCAAATACGACCTTGTGAACCTAGCAAACCGAGAGCTGCTGGGTCATTCTAATCACGCAGTGGCGATGGGTTTGTGGCAGGTTCTGCAGCGGGAAGCAAGATCTGGGAAGTTCAAAGTGTTCAATCCTCAAGTGCCCAAAAGAGTCAAGGATAAGAAAGCTAGACATCCTGTGACTAAGAAGTAGTTAAAGAAACTGGTATACAAGCCAGTGCTATGTGAAACTAAGATTCCCCTGAGCAAGTTATCTCAGGATATTCTTGGTGACATGTGGTACTGGTATGTAGATCCAAAAACGGGTGAGGCAGTGATTATAGGAAAGGTACGGTCAGAAAGTTGATGCTTAGTGCCGAGGGAACTAATCAGAGTATTTGATGAAGTCTGCTTCATTAACTTCTCTGTGAAAGATCTGGAGGCACTAGCAGACAGGTATTGCATGCATACGGACGAATGGACGAAATTCCTTGCTTTTAAATATGACAAGGTGATCAAGTTCTGCCTTGACTATAAGAAGAAGATGGAAGCTAAAGATGCATAGCTGTGAAGACTGAAGACCGAAGACTAAAGATCGAAGATGATCCAGAGCTGTTGTCAAGGGGGAGTTTGTTGAAGCACTTTCCTGTGACAAACACTCTGGATAGATAGAGTCTTAGTTTTTGTACTTTCATGTATGTATTTGTCTTTGTTTGTAAGTGTCTGAATGTATTAGTAATCGAGTTGTATTTACTTTTACATATTGCTTGTTGCAAATTTCTCCAAGTGTTTTGCGCACTTGTATGTGCGCAGAAATTAGTTCCTGCGTACTTAGCAAGTATGCAAGAATACCTTTGCGTAGTTGCTAAGTACGCATGAGCAAATTGCCCTGCGCACTTGCTAAGTGCGCAGGCATCAGGTCGTGTATAAATAGGAATGGTTAACAGTAGATAAGTACGCATTCATAGTAGCAAATACGCAGAATTTGTAATCTCAGTATTTCTCTCTGTAACCTTCAAGTGTTTATAATAGATGAACGTTTAAAGTGATCATCTTGTCGGTTTACTTTGTGTTGTAAGACTCTCCACCTAGTCACAGGTATTCCGCACCCGGTCCGACTAGTAGACCCACTTGCATGTGACGATCCGCCACACCCGAGGGACCTACAAACTTCACTGAGCAAATAAGACCACAAGCGAACTTGATAAGTTCGCCTAAACTGAGTGAAGCGAACTTGATAAGTTCGCTTGAACTGAGTGAAGCGAACTTGATAAGTTCGCCTGCAACAGAATCTCAGCAAGTTCGCTTGCTTCAGCTGTAACAAACTCAGGAAGAAAACTTCAACCCAAACACGAACTAATCACCACCAAAAATCATCATTTCTCACAGATTAGATGGAATTTGAAGAAATTGGACCGTAGGATTTAGTATTTTATGAATTAGAACACTTCTATCAGATTAATTTCTGCAAAATCCACTTCAAATTCATGAATTGAGCAGCAAAATCAACTTCAAGAACTTGAAAACTCCATGGATACAAAACTTTTAAAAATGATCAATTTCTTGTCAAAGTGTATACAAAATCGTCTATAATCACCAAGAATCAAACACAAATCACGAGCAAAAGCTCTGATACCACTTGTAGGTCCACATGACTCATCTACAAATCGATCTCGTGACAGGACATCTCGATAACACGTTGTGCGGAATCCTTCATGTTAATGTATGTATACTATTTGACAATAGAAACAGTAGGTAAATAAACTTTCTCTTTGTATTCCACTAATCACAGAGTTTATAGAATACAATCTTTCAGTCAATATGCTCCCAAAATAGAATCTGTAAACTCCTATTTATAGACACAAACTCTACAATTGGCGAACTTCAAATAGACTAGGCGAACTTAACAAGTTCGCCTCACATGAGACTAGGCGAACTTAACAAGTTCGCCTCTAATAGACTAGGCGAACTAGACAAGTTCGCCTCTAGCAGAACTTATACAAAATTTTTTATTTATTTTTTTTTTTTTTAAGAATGCTAGCGAACTAGATAAATTCGCCTGAAATTAGTTCGCCTGATACTGCCTGAGCGAACTTAATAAGTTCGCCTGAACTTCACTGAGCAAATAAGACTACAAGCGAACTTGATAAGTTCGCCTAATCAATATGTTCGCCTAAAATGAGTGAAGCGAACTTCATAAGTTCTCCTGCAACAGAATCTCAGCAAGTTCGCCTGCTTCAGATGTAACAAACTCAGGAAGAAAACTTCAACCCAAACACGAACTAATCAGCACCGAAAATCATCATTTCTCACAGATTAGAAGGAATTTGAAGAAAATAGACCATAGGATTTAGTATTTTATGAATTAGAACACTTCTATCGGATTAATTTCACCAAAATCCACTTCAAATCCACGAATTCAGCAGCAAAATCAATTTCAAGAACTTGAAAACTCCATGGATACAAAAAATTTAAAAAATGTCAATTTGTTTTCAAAGTGTATACAAAATCGTCTATAATCACCAAGAATCAAACACAAATCAGATCGATCTCGTGACAGGACGTCTCGATAACACGTAGTGCGGAATCCTTCGTGTTAAAGTATGTATACGAATTGACAATAGAAACAGTAGGTAAATAAACTTTCTCTTTGTATTCCACTAAACATAGAGTTTACAGAATACAATCATTCAGTCAATATGCTCCCCAAACAGAATCTGTAAACTCCTATTTATAGACACAAACTCTGCGTTAAGTTCGCCTCAAATAAACTAGGCGAACTTAACAAGTTCGCCTCACATGAGACTAGTCGAACTTAACATGTTCGCCTCACATGAGACTAGGCGAACTTAACAAGTTCACCTCTAATAGACTAGGCGAACTAGTCAAGTCGCCTCTTGTAGAACTTATACAGATATTTATCAACAGTTACAAAACATGTCCTAACAGCAACTCACTACCATTATCCCTAACATGATTACTCAAGCAATGACTAAACACCTTCATTATCTCTAGGCATAGGTAACTATTTACCTTCGACAACCCAGTCTAATGGACATTGTAGAAGGATAAGAGAAACTAAGGTGATCATACAAAGTAAGCAATTATTACGGGTGCACACGTAATAAAAGTTTGCAGTGCATGCAAATCTTAATAAACCCTATCTTGTTAACAATAGCCATTATCTCTATGAACATTTGATTTCAACCCCAAATATGTGGAACTTCAATCCCAATTGTGGAATTGAAGATGATTTATAAATCAATAAACTTTCTTTAAGTTCAAATCTCCTTCGTATACTTCAACAATGAAGCTTAAGTACCCTCATCTCCTTCCTGTTTTAACAGCCTACAGTAGTTGAATTTCGGGGACGGAATTCCTTCAAATTAAGGATATTGTAACATCTGTGAATTTTTGCATGTACTATTTTATTTCATTTAGTGCTTTAATAACATCCGTGACCATCACACTATTTCAACCTCGTCATCACATAACTTGTACTCTAAATCGTGCCATATTAATTTACAAACGTATAATGACTTGGAGTTTTGAGATTTCTAAAACTTTTATATTTATATTATATATATATATATATATATATATATATATATATATATATATATCTTTGTGTTATTAAATAAATAAACTTTTAAGTTTTCTAAAAAAATAAGATTTTATTTTATAAAAAGAAAATAGTAATGAGATAGATAGATGATGTATATATGTTTTAAAGTTTTATAATTAAATTGTTTATCATGAGATGGACCTTGAACCCTCCCTATCACTTTGAACCATTCTATTAAGTTTGAACCCCTTTTTTATGCTTGAACCCTATCTATTGAACCTCCCCCATTCTTGAACCCTAGAACATAACCAATGTTGACTTCAAAAAGTCAAAGTTCGATATCAATCCTCCAATTTTCCCCCTAAACCATGGATCTAACATTCCAGATTCATCTTAAGTCAATCCCAATCATATAGGATCATCGAATCAAGCTTTTAGTTGAAGAATCATTACCTAAAACCGAAGTCATTGGAGATGAACAAAAATCAAGGTCGTGGGTTTCGGAACCCACAAATCAAGTCCTAATCCCACCATTTTCGTTCCTTTACAGCTGTAAACGCATGTTTCATCACCCTATAAATACCCCTAACCTGTTACTAATCATGGCACCTCCAATTTCACCTATATCTCTCTCCTGGTTTGGAATCGGCGTAGGGGAGGCTTCAAATCAGAGTGACTCAAGGCCGATTCCAGGTATGACCTTGCTCGTTATTTTGTTACACCTCTGGTCTGCACCTCTTTGTAATCGATTCGGGTTGGGAGTGGGAAAGATCTGGTGCGATTTGGGTGTTTGAGGAAGAAGATGGACTGGGTTCTCATTGTTAAAAAGCTTTTCTATCTTAATTAAATCAATCTAAGGCTATAGAACAACCAGTTAAGGCGCATCCCTCCCATACTACAGGTCATGGGTTCGATCCCACCTTAGCCCTATCTAGTTGTTCCTTTTTCTTTTTTTTTACTCTTTTGGTTCTAATTAATCTCACACACCCATACATACTTATAAACTCTTATAGTTAAATTTTAGTTATTAACTAAAATTCTTTTATAGATTCAAGGTTATTTTTTTATATCCTTAATATATATAAAGTAATTATATGTATACATGTTTAATTATTTTCAAAAAGAAAAAAAAACTTATAAAATTTTGTTTAGATAACCTAAAATGTTTTAAAACATAATTACCCACTTAAACGTTCTATCTAAAACGGCAGGGTCGTACTCGTTGTAGTTAGTTAGTATTATTTTTTTTAATATATAATATATAACAAAATCAAAGCGTTGGGCCACCTGTGTTTTACATACAAATAATAATATGATTATTCTATAAAAACCGGATTTACATCACTAATGACATTGTCTAAATAATATAAATGTTATATTAAGATAACTAGTGTTTTAATATTTTAGCAAATAATAATTGTTGACACCGAGTTTCTTTTATAAATAAAATTTATAAGACATCACTTAAATTTTATATAAAGATTTATTTCTTTTAATACATTTTGGTATCAATAAGTTCGTATCTCTATCATTCTCGTTCGATCGTTCCCAAATCCTAAAGTCCAAATCGTTCGATTCTCATTTATTCCTAATCATTTCTACCTTATAATATGCGTGCCATTATTTAACTTAGGGCATTCTTAAATTTGGATTACTACAAGTTACAAGATCAACCCTCTACATATCATTGTGAGATTCATAGCCCCCTTTCCTTTACTTTTGGGGTGAAACATGTATACCAATGGCTTGATAACTCAACTTTTTACTAAAAAAAATTCTTAAACAAGTAATTACAATTGTATGCTTGATATTTGATCACTATAACATTATTGCAATCATTAACTTGTTTACAAGCCTAAGGTAGTACTAGTATGATCATATAAGGGAAACCGATATAACAACGACACAATCTGTGTGATTGTGGATGCAATAACATTTCAACGGCACAATCTGTGTGATCGTGGATCGAATAACATTTCAACAGCATAATCTGTGTGATTGTGGATGCAATAACAATTCAACGGCATAATCTTTGGGATTGTGGATGCATATAACATTAATGGTTGATTGCAAGAAGTTTGTGTTGATATGCTTGCACACTTGTTTGAACTTGTATTGAATTTGTTTATATCTTTTTTGCCAATTTATCTATATAACTTATAAAACCTATGTCTCTCACTAACTTTATGTTGACCCATTTTACTATACATGTTTCAGGAAACAATAACTTAGATATGAAGTGTCATATAGGATTGCTTATGGACTTAGTTAAAGAAATTTGAATAATGTTTTTGGGATTGTTTGTTTGTCTATTTTAACAAGTGTTGACATTAATTTATGAAATTAATAAATTCTGTGATGCCTTAGTAAATGTCTTTATACTTTGTGCTATGAACTACATGTGCGACTCCTCGCGTTTCCGCCTTGGCGGGGTGTGACAAGCGGGTACTACAAGGATACTCACCGACACACATAACTACAGAAACACAAATTGTTCTACACATGTTCTATTAACCCCAAACTCTAAACACACATCACGTGGACACCCACAACTACTAAATCTAAGTAAACCTACGTGCATATAATATGACCTCATCTTTTATAGACACACAAACTGCTGAACCCCGCCTTCTAATTATTACAACAATAGCCCCTGCCACACGTCATCATATACCCACACAGAGGTTTACCCGGTCGTACCCATACTTCAAGATGACACATTACTCAGCCTATACATAGAACGTCACCCTAAACATTCATACACATAAGATATAAAATATCTTATTTCCCCACTAGATCTGGTCCTGAACAAGTATACTAGACATAAGGTATGTAACTTCAATTTCCCACAGGACCTCGTACTGAACATTTATACATACTAAAGATGTATGTTTAAGATTTCCCCACAGGACCTCGTCCTGAACAGTTACACAGGGTGCAACACACCCCTCACACTTTAAACATCACCTAAACATAACACATAGGTGACTCTATCATAAGACCGTAGACACAAACAATAAATCAAACTTAGATCTACACAGGTCTACTCATACAGTCTAATCAACCAAGCTCTGGCATCACATCAAATATTACATTTAGCATGAACTCACGTTGTTCAAAAGGTAATCACATATAATTAACACTGCACCACCAATAGCAAGCTATCACACATGCAACTATCATTAACAACGTTTTAAACCATCCCATGGTAAGATTCACTGTCAAGGTTAAAATCAAGCAATTGAAAAAATCAAGAACAAATATTTCATCACAAAAGTGCCTGACGGCCACTACTCAAAATATTCTAGTCCTCTCATGGTAATCACCACTGCTCTAATCACTGAACAAGTCAAAGTTATCACCCACTTGTTCCTCGTTGTCAGATTCATCCAGCCATCCGTTTCCTGATCCGGTGTTGTGTCCCGAAGGTTGACTTCTGACTGCAAATGCATTTCTTCCTCTCCAACCACCTCTACTGTAAAAGGAGCTACTGAGTCCACCTCTCATAGTTGCCTTGGTAGTACTGGGGGCATTATACGCCGAAAGCTCCAGAATCACCTCCTATGCTGGTAGCTCCTGCTCAACCTCAGCCGCCAGTGGAACCACCGTTAATGGAACCGGTTCTAAGATCCGTCTCCTGTTGATGATAATTGTCCGGACAGTAGCCGCACGTCTAGCCCGTCGTTCTGTCAATCTCCCTATAATAGCTCCTCACCTAATCCATCTAGTCCGAATCGTCATGGCCATCAATACCTACACAAGATAGAACATTGGAGTGATTACTACGGGTGTCAAATTCAGAATATGAGAGTAATCATAGACTGCCAAATCATGGTGATCAAATGTAATTTGGCGGTCCTCATTACTACACAGATTCTAAACCTTCTCCCATCATACTCACACTCACCTTCTACCTTTCACACCCTCCGGATGCACATGCATCCCACACAACTCATAAAGCGTCACACAATAATCTAGCAAGTCATCATATTTATCACCATTCCACACTATCCAAGGTTACACACAAAATTACCAAGTCATATCGACACACCAAACTATCTCACATAACTACAATTAATGCTACTCCACATTACTCAACTCACATCATAGTCTCATTTAATCACACCACACAACTTCAAGTAGTTTTACATAATGCTACAACACATATCACACCACGTGATCTCACAAGGAACCATAAATCATTTACTCACATCACTCACTTTACCTGGTGTAACACTACACAAAAGGTAACTAATAATTACTGTTCAACTCGAAAGACATACCTCTTGGCTCGCGGTTACTCGTGGTGGCATTCGTTTCACCCTCGTGCCATTTTCAGTTTAAGTTACGCCATTTTATTTGTTTAAAAACACCAGTTTTCTCTTAAACATGGGCTCTGATACCAACTTTTAAGGTCCCAAACCTGGTACTATATAGTTAGATCTCATCACTAGGTAAACTCATTTAAAACATTTAACTTTCCTTTAACCAAACAGCGGAAGTCTCTCTCAAAAAAATATTATTTTTAAACTCGTTAACATTCATAACGTTACCTGACGAATGCATGTGCACCGACCCGAGTAGCCACGCTTCCAAGCCAAGATACCTCGCCTAGCACACTCACATGTAAAACAATCTAACGTACATACTAATTCAGCTATGCTGAGTGAGTTCTAATAGTTTAAGTTAACAAAAGCCACTCATCTCATTTATTGATTATCTCCACTCAAGACCATTTGGTCATCAGAAAACAGTTGTATAGATTTTCATCATATAAATAACCCCCGTTACCTTATAATATCCAAAGGATTCACCACCCCAGACTCTACCCACCATTTTAACTTAGCAAGTCTCTCCAACATAGAACGAGCTTACTACTCTGATAACACACATAATACTATAAATATTAACCATACACCGGTTAACTCAACCCACCCGTAGACACCAACTCACCAGTCCTAACCATGACTCTCATTAACCAATTGACTCAACAGTTGTACCCAATGTACTCATCCCGACACAACGGTCAATCTAACTCGACATGCCACATTTATTCCATCTATTTTTGACATCAATATCATCTCATACACAATTAATATAACTCATCACTTGCACGCATTTAAGATATATATATATATATATATATATACAAACACATACCTCATCACTCCCCGTCGGGATACTCGTCATAAGCTCAGCTCTACCCTTGTCACAGGGGCCCGCCACTAAACATAGCGACACACTCGTCTTCCACGTTACCCAGCCACCCACACTATGACTATATCATCTACCATACGGTGACTGACACATCACCCACACGATGACTGCCAGATCATACGTACAATGATGGCCCCAAAGGACACTTTCCTCCACACCACTGTTGACCGTACATTCGGACAGCAATGCAAACACACAAAGCAACACATATATACACATGAAAATACATGGACATGTACTACGATACCCGTCGTGTTATGAGGACAACAACATAATAGGAATACCCACCGTATCACGAGGACAACAGCATAATACACACAACATCAAGCACACGCCGCATAACAGCATACTAGCATTTACTTGACTCATTAATAAACCACATCCGGGTTCCCATGCTAACTCTCCTTATATAACCATCACCGGTTTAACTAAATTCTTGACTCCCCCGACTAACTCATAAGATGACACACACGGATCATCTCAACACCTGTTCACCAACCATAAGGACCCCATAACGACCCTTGGTTTCATTATTACGTAACGATCTCATAAAACACATCAAGTTGAATCATAACTCGTAATACATTCGTTTAATAAAACAAGTGAGTATGTACGATAGCCCTAAAACAGTTAAACATTTAAAAGAGGGGATTAGAAACTCACCGGTTATGAAGATCCAAACCTTGAACCGCACGGTCTCCAAACCCGAAACTCGAACTTGTCAACGTAAGATCACACAGACAAAGTATGCCCTAGACAGGTGTCAATTACGTAAAAATATAATTATCCCCCGTACTCGTCTCATCCGCACATCCTTTCATCCATGTAAGAACTTTAAATCATGTAACCATCCAAACGGGGTTACCCTGGACCCGTCTGGAACCCGCATGCATGCACGTTCATGTGCCATATTGTTGGAGTATTTTGTGTGACATGTAGCTTTATGTAATAGAACGGGTCTTTTGTAATCTTTAGTATTATAATTTGTCTATTTTAGTTAAGTTTTGAGAATGGCAAACTTAACAAGTTCGCCTATGCATGTGAGTGGCGAACTTGTTAAGTTCGCCTGTGGTAGTTTAGTGTTACCTATAAATAGTGCTTAGTTGTAGAACTACGAGTATCCGTCGTGTGTTATACGAGAGAGATTGATCCGTAGACTAGAGTGGACATACAATTGATATCAGAGCTTTTGCTCTTGATTAGAGATCATCGTGTGACATCGTTTCGTTCGGATTTGAATCAAAACATTGAGATTTTATAAGGTTTTCGTGTTGCTGGTTTTCTTGACTGTTTTTGATCATTTAGAGGCTAATTTGATCATTTGTGGAAGTGTTTTTTGTTGAAATTGATCTGTTAGAAGTGTTCTAATTCATGTTTTGAAGAATCCTACGGATTGAATTTGATTAATTCCTACAAAATTGGAAAATATGATGATTTTCAGTCAGATTCGTGCGTTTGGGTGATAGAACAATTCCTCCTTGTTCTTCAGCTGATATAGGCGAACTTATCCATTATGTTAGAAGGCGAACTTACCTAGCAAACTTATTAAGTTCGCTTCATCTTGATCAAGCGAACTTGCTTAAGTTCGCCTAAGGCAGAACTTGTTTAGATTTTTTCTAACTGCTGAACTTTTTCAAGATTTCAAAGATGTTAATGCTAGTTTGAGCAACATGACCAATATTCTAAACTATGATAATGAGAATGGTACTCCAACTAAACCACCAAGGTTGATGAATTTAAAAGATTACTCAAAATGGAAAACTCGTTTTGAGAATTATGTCAACATCAATGATATGAGTATGTGGATTCCAATTGCAGAAGGATATAAACATCCTACTCATTCTCATATGGGTGTATCAGATGCGGAGAAACCAGTTTCAGCTCTTACTGTGGAAGAGAAAAATTTGTACGATCAAGAGAAAAAGGCACTTGCAGCTTTGTGTATGTGTCTGCCTTTAGACATCTATCACACATTCAAGAAGTTTAAAACATCACGTGATCTTTGGGAAGGTTTGGCGAAGAGATGTGAAGGAAGCACAGATATCAAGAAGAGAAGAAGGGAACTACTAAAGAAACAATTCAGTGTTTTTAAATCTTTTAAAGGAGAATCTATTGATGAGTTGATGTCTAGGTATTATCAGTTGTTGAGTGAAATGGTAAACAATGACATATCTTACAAAAATAGGAAGGTACTTGAGAAATTTCTGGATGCATTGCCTGCTCACTTTCAGATGTATTCCATAGTGATTAAAGAACATTCGGGATTTGATGAATAAAGTCTTGAAGATCTTATGGGAAAGATTCAATCTTATGATTTGAACAAGCAAAAGAAAGATACAGTTTATCAAGATTTGAGTATTTACTCTGGAAAAGGAACATTGACACCAAATTTTGGGGTTGCTTTGTTTTCAGGAGAAATTTCTGAAGGTCAGGTTTCAAAAGAAAGTTCATGTGGTGAATCTTCATGCTATGTTGCTTCTAGTTCTGGATGTTCAAAGAATTGTCACAATGATACTCATTCGTGTTCTCAAAAGATGTCTTCTAAAGCTGCTGATGACATGATTGCTTCGTTTTTAAATTCGTATGAGAATTTTATTGGTGGAAAAATAACTGATCCGGATATGATCGAAGAAGATTTCAACCAAATGGATAAAGAAGCTCTTGAAGAGATGAACATTCAATGGAACATGGCATTGTGGATGAGACATGGCAGGGAACATCTGAAGAAAATTGGAAAGAAGTTCATTGGAGTGACAAGCAAGACAAAGATGGGGTTGGACAAATCTAAAGTCAAGTGTTATAATTGTCAAGAATTTGGACACATTGCTAGGGAATGTACCAAACCTAAAGTTCAACATCAAAATGTTTCTTCAGGAAACCAGAACAATCAGATTAATTAGAGTTCTTCTACAACTTTAATTTCACAACAGGATGAAAATTATGATTGGGGAATTCATTTAGAAGATATTGTTGCTCATGTCAGTCAAGCTTTTGTTGCTGAAGTTCATACTGATGCTGGTTTTGATAATAGTTCTTCAGACAGTGACTTAAGTGATTCTGGGAATGTTATTGAAAATGATGAATCCACAAGTCAGAGTGTGAAAGCAAAAGTGACAAATGAAGAGCTGATGAATGATAATGTAGCTGTAGGAAAACTGACAGAGAAAGTTGCTGAGATGTTTTCTAAAGCAAATGGATTCATGGCAGATACAAAATAGGTAAATGAGGTTATTCCTGTTCATTGTTCCAAATGTGATGATTCTGATTTGAAAATTCTGAGATTGTGTGATGACAATACTAACCTCATCTGTGACTTTGAAATGAAAGAATTGAATCATTGAAAAATGATATCAAAGTTTTACAATCTAAAGTAAATGAACAAGATTTTCACATTGATGTGACATATTATGAGTATGAAAAGAAAATAAATGAACGTGTCAAGTCACAGAGTGAAGTCACCAAGCTGATGAGAAAGCTTGAGGGTTATAAGAATTCCAGTTTTCTATTGGAATATTATAATGAGAAAGCTAGTGGTGAGAAAGTAGTTGGTGGAGTTAGTTATTGTTCATAACATGATGATAAAGTTGTTGGGGGAGTTGGTTTTGTCCTCCATTCAATGGAAATTGTTCTCGAGCCAAAAACTGTTCTCAAGGTTAATCTAGTGACAGGAGAAGACATGGTTTATGATGACTCTGGTGAGGATGAATTTTTTTGATTCAAAGATGGTTGAAGGGAAAGTCAAAGAGTTTAAAGTTCATGAACTGGTTATTGTCAAGAAAGTTACACGTGATAGGTGTATCTTGATAGAACCTGATGAAGACATTGAGCAACCAAAACCTAAATCTTTAAAACCTTTTGTGAGTGCTGTGTTTGATTTTCAAGAGAATAATAAAATTGAGAAAATTTCAAATGTTGAGTTTATAAAAGAAAAGGTTGAAGCTAATAAACCCAAGGTTGTTCAATCGTTTAACACTGTCTCTCAGTGTGAATCATCTTGTTCATGAATTGTTCAGAAAGAAAGGTATGCTCGTGTATACAAGGAAAAACGCGCATGTTTTCATTGTGGAATAGTTGGTCACATTCTGATGAACTGTCCAGACAAGAATGTTGGAAAGCGTTTGGAAGATCCTAAGATGGGAAGATCATTTGTTGAGCCAAAGACAAAATATGTGATGAAATATGCTGAAGTTAAACTAGTTGTCAATGTTTCAGAGGTTCAGGTTAAGGCAAAAGTTGACTCATCTGAAGTTAAATCTAGTGTATTACCAAGTGGAGATACAAAGAAAAAGGTTAAATTGTCAAGACCGCAAAGAAGAAGAAGAAACAAGAGGCCTAAGAAACTTTTGGAACAACATGTTGAGAAAGAAATAGGTGAAACTGTTTATTTTGATGAGAGAGATTTGGAACAACATGTTGAGAAAGAAATGCTGAAGTGTGAGTGGTCAGTTAAAGTGGAAACCAAAATTTCAAGTGTCTGATTCTATGAAACAATCTCCTAAAATTAAGGAGAGATTTGATTGTATACTAAAGGAAATTGTTTATTTTGATGAATCAGGCTGACCCAAGACAACAATGGCTTGGGTCTCAATTACAAACTGAATCTTATTGTCTGTGTGCAGGGAACTCCAAGGAGGACTGTAGGCAACCATTGGTACGTCGATAGTGGATGTTCTTGCCACATGACAGGAAATCTTAATTTATTGGAAAATGTGAAAGAGATACAAGGCGGATATGTAGCCTTTGCAGGAAAGAAGGGAGGCAATATTTCTGGTCAAGGAACTGTATCAAATGGAAGATTGAGCTTTGAGAAAGTCAATTATGTGGAGCAGCTCGAACATAATCTGTTATCTGTTTCGCAAGTTTGTGATAAAGATTTCTCATTTCACTTTAACAAGTCTGGATGTTTGGTGTTGAACCATGGATTTGAGATACCTGAAGATTGGATCCTAATGCGAGCTCCAAGGAAGAATGATACATACATGCTTGATATTAGCACGGCGACGACAACCTCGTCTATCCCAACGTGTCTTCTTTCTAAAGCTTCTGAGTCTGAATTAACTTTGTGGCACCGGGAAGATGGCTCATATAAATTTCAGAAAAATGAACTTTTTAGTGAAGAATGGGCTAGTTTCTAGTGTCCCTGCCATGTGATTTCATGCGAATGAAGACTGTATTCCACGCAAGAAGGGGAAGCAGCATAGGAAATCTCACAAGTCTAAGTTGATTAATTCAAATGCAACTCCTCTTGAGTTGTTGCATATGGATTTATTCGGACCTATAAGTGTTAAGAGTGAAGGCGAAAAAGGATGAACACGGCTTGTTAAGTTCTTAATAGTATATTCAGACCTATATGGATTTATTCATACTGTTTGGTAGTGGCTGATGATTATTCCAGATTTTCTTGGGTGAAGTTTCTTATTTCAAAGGATGAGACTGCTGAAATTCTTAAATTCCTGATAGTGGGACTTGGGAGTTTGTTTAAACAGAAGGTCAGGAGGATTCGTAGTGACAATGGAACAGAATTCAAGAATGGAAATATGGTTTATTTTGTTTACAAAAAGGCATCCATCATGAATTCATTGCTCCTTGTGTTCCTCAACAGAATGGTGTGGCTGAGCGAAAGAATCAAACGATGATTGAGACGGCTCGCACAATGTTATCTGCCTCGAAGTTTCCAGTGACATTTTGGGCAGACGCGGTGAACACGGCTTGTCATGTTCTTAATAGTGTTTTGACCGTGAAGAAACACAACAAAACGTGTTATGAATTGCTGAACAATCAAAAGACGAATCTGGATTATCTATTGCCCTTTGGAAATCCATGCACTTTATTGAAGAAAAAAGATGTTCCAATGAAGTTTAGTGGGAAGTCAATTGAAGGAATTTTCTTGGGATATGTTGCAAATTCTCACAACAAACGGGTGTTCAATAAAGAGAGCATACAGATTGAGAAGTGGTTTCACATTGATTGTGATAATCGCACGGTTCCTCAGGATGCCAAAGGACCATCATGGGCTTTTGATTATGATGCTTTGTTCAGATCTTTTAATGTTCCTCCAGTAGTGTCTCCTGTTGAAGCAGAAATTTTGTATCAGTCTTGCTATAACAATGATTCAATTGACGAGCCACGATAGGTTATTCCAATTGTGGTTACTCCTTCTGTTGATCTGAATGTAGCTTCGTCCTCGGGTACAACACAAAACAATGACAGTGATTATGATGAAACTGTGTTTCAGGAATCTTCTAATGATATCCAGAACATAGTTGATGATTCATCTACACCGGCACAGTCTGAGGGGGAGTTGCCTTCTAATCTTGATGCTGTGATTCAAACTTCTGATATTCCTCAATCTCGTGTGCATAAAAATCATCCGACTGATAACATTACTGGTGATTTGAATGCAGGTGGTCAAACTAGACATCGTTCATTTGTTGAAAATTCATGTTTATATGCACAGATTGTGGATACAGGTATTATGGAGACATGTTTGCATGCTTGCTTTATTTCTCAAACAGATCCAAAGAATATGGATTAAGCTCTTGATGAAGAATGTTGGATCGAGGCTATGCAAGAGGAGGTAGCTCAATTTGACAAATTACATGTTTGGGATTTAGTTGACTTTCCCAAAGGTTTAAGATCAATTGGCACATGATGGGTGTTTAAGTGTAAGCGTGATGATCGAGGCGTGGTGGTACGCAACAAGGCGAGGCTTGTTGTTCAAGGATTTAACCAACAAGAAGGTGTTGACTACATGGAAGTTTATGCTCTGGTTGCAAGGATTGAGGCAATCCGTTTATTTCTTGCTTACACATCTTTCAAGGGGTTCAAGGTATTCCAGCTAGATGTGAAAAGTGCTTTTCTGTATGGAAAGGTGAAGGAAGAGGTATACGTGAAACAACCGCCTGGTTTTGAAGACTCCAAGTTCCCAAACAAAGTGTTTAAACTTGATAAAGCATTATATGGTCTTCTCAGGCTCCTCGTGCCTGGTATGAAACTTTGTCCGTGCACTTACTTGAGAACGGATTTGAGCGTGGTCAGATCAATTCCACTCTTTTCATATGAAAAGCAGGGGGGGATATCTTACTAATTCAAGTTTATGTGGACGACATAATTTTTGGGTCAACGAATGTGGATATGTGCAAAGACTTTGAGAGAATTATGAAGCTGAAGTTTGAGATAAGCAGCATGGGAGAATTGTCTTTCTGTTTGGGTCTTCATGTTGATCAGAAAGAAGATGGTTTCTATATTCATCAAACGAAGTATGTGTCAGATATTTTGAAGAAAATTGAGATGTCAGATACCTCAGCGTTCAGTACTCCAATTCCTGTAAATCACAAGCTAGATTCTAAATCGAAAGGGAAAGATGTAGATTGTAGGTTATACAGAGGAATGATTGGCTCTTTAATGTATTTGACGGCGTACAGGCTTAACATTATGTTCGCAGTATGCTTGTGTTTGAGGTTTCAATCCAAGCCGCAGGAATCTCATCTGATTGATGTAAAGCGGATCTTTCGATACTTAAAGGGTAAACCAAGGTTAGGGTTGGGGTAACCTAATAATTTTGACTTTGATTTCAAAGCTTTAACAGATTCATATTATGGAGGTTGTAGTTTGGATAGGAAATCGACGTCTGGTGGTTGTCAATTCTTGGGAAACAGACTCGTGTCCTGGCAATGCAAAAAACAAACAACGGTTGCAATTTCAACATACGAGGCCGAATACATCGCAACAGCCAATTGTTGTTCCCAAATCCTGTGGATTCAGCAACAATTGAGGGATTATGGTATGAATTTCACAGAGACACCAATGTTCATTGATAACACTGCCACGATGTCCATCACAAACAATCCAGTGAAGCACTCGAAAACAAAGCATATTAAAATACGTCATCATTTCATTCGAGATTGTGCAGAGAAAAGATTGATTGAGTTTGTGAAAGTCCACATGGATAACAACTTACGTTGGATAGCTCACGGTTTGAATTTCTTACTCAAATGATTGGAATGTTTAATCCTGCTTGAAAAAGGTTTTCAAAATGATTTTCATGGGAGTTTTTATTTTGTGTTTTTCTTTTAATGTAGAAAATTTTATTTTTCTTTCTTAAAATTTTCTTTAGAAAAACCAAACAAATTGAAAAAGATAAAATCGGTAGTACTTGAAATTAAAGAAGAAATGATAGTACATCAGTAGGTGATCACATACACATGACCATAGAATGATTACCTAGTTTCTGTATTTATGTTTGAAGTTTATGCTTATATGATTTGATCTAAACTTCTTAGTTTGCACAAACAGGAAATGATAGCTTCATGACTTACCATTACATGTTTATAATTTCAATTTGAATATTTGCATGTAATTTGAATTGTCAGTAGACTAGAAGCTTTTTTAGACCATTAGTAGTGTGAAAACATAATGTTCTATGTCACAACTGTGATTTGAACCCATGATTTGCCGGGGGTGTGTGTTAAAAGATCATTATCAGATATAGAATATGAGACTTTAAGAATTTGATGACACCAGTATCGGATTATGTCATTAGCACAATGTTTCAGTTCACTTCACTGTCCATGCCCCAAAAAACATGTAATGTGTTGTTGAACTAAGATATGTCTTGATAACATCTGTCAAGCATATACTTGCCCTTGAATCAAAATCACTTGATTATCCTTATTCATTGAAGAGATCCAGATAACATTTGGACCACATTACCCTGAATTATTGAATCAATCGATTCTTTATTCAATCTTTCATCTGTTACATGATATCTTTGAGGATCATCAAAGCCAAGCCCGTCTATATGAATCACTTGATTCTTTATATCCTTCGGGATCTGCTTATTTTCCTGTGCTAATTGATGTAATTTTATCTTGGAGATTGATATACATATTCTTTTGCACAAAGTCTCATATGTCTTGAAGATAGTGCAATTTACTTTCTGTTGGCATACTTGTGGGGTACGCGCTATTTTCATATAAATTGTATTAAATCAGAAGAACGTGGGATAAAAACACTTTTGGTTTCAAATCTTATAATGCTGACAACTTGAATTGACATGTAGTATATTGCAAATTCGATACGAATAAGGTAACATGTCATGATCTGATCCTGTTTACTTTGAAGTTTATCACGTATCATTTCATGATTTTCAAAAAGGTTTGATAATTTGTGCTTTGAGTTGTACGAGTTACATAATTTATGTGTCAAGATTTATCTATACACAGAATACCATAGGTCATCCTTAGATCTGCTAGGGAATTTATATCTGAAGTGTGTGTGTTTCATCATATATACTGATATGATCTTCTTACTCACAGTATTCGACCAAAAACTTGTGATTCAGTATGTACAGATAAAAACCAAAAAGATTTAGTTTTATTGTTTTACAGCTTTATTTCAATTCAGGAAAATCCAAAAAGATTTTAAGTGTGTTTTAGCATAAAACTTTGAAAAATCAAAAATACGTCTAATTTTTATTCAGTTTATAAAACATGAAAATTCCAAAAAGAATTTATTTTCAACTTCCATGAAATCATAACTTACAGGATTTGCATTTTATTTTTACATGTTACAGGATGGAAGTGGATCAAATTGATCTGAGTGACAATTGAAAAAGTTGACATTTTTTCACTTTGAGCTATGAACTAGCGAACTTGTGTGATTTTTGAGAAAGCTTAAGTTCGCCTGGGGTGGCGAACTTGTTAAGTGCGCTTGGTTGGTGAATTTGTCAATAGGGTATAAATATCACAGTAGAGTGAACTTGTGCATTACCTGTTGAGTTGAGCGAACTAAACACTATCGAACTTGTGAGCGAACTTGATTGATTTTCAGATTCTGTGTGATACCTTGTGAGTTTGTGATTTGCATCTTAGTCTATATTGTTTTGTGAGTTATTTGAAGGTAAAATCATTCTTGATCATCCAATAATTAGGTTGAATCGAATGTTCTAGACTTAGGGTTTAAGTTTTCAGGTCTGTTGTATGCTTGGTATGGGTTGTTTGGGATTTGAAATTGAAATTTATGATATATATGTGATAGTCAGGTGTTTGCGATTTTTTTTATGCTTTGGATCTTTGAAGTATCACCTGATTTTGAAAGATCAAATTTTCTGGAGTCGTTTGAGAGTTCTAGCGAACTTGTTCATGCGAACTTAATAAGTTCGCCACAGGGACCCTTACTGATTTCAGACTTGGCATTTTTTTTTTTGTTGATTTTTTTTAATTTTTGTTTTTGTTTTATTTCTTGTTTATTTTGTATGCTAATGTGTAATCATGTAATTGTGTGTAGATCATGGATAGAAGAGTAGAATATAAGCACAATGAAGTGGCTCTACTTGATCCTGAGTTACCGGAAGCTGTCAATTACCGAGAGATCATAACTTTTTTGAACAGATCAAGACTGAGAGTAGCATTATCTGCTAACCCTGTGATCAGTCTACAGTACATTCAACAGTTCTGGGATACGGCTGACCATGATTGTACAGTTTATCCAAATGTGATCCGCGCAACTGTGAATAACCAAGAGATTGCTATATCTGCGGAGACTATAAGAGAAGCTTTGAGCTTAGGAGGTGTTGATACTGATCCAATTAGCTTGCCTACTACTTTAACCACAAGATGCTTTAATAGAATGGGATATAGAGGCAGGGCTAATGATTCACAGGCACGTAAAGGAGGTCTCGTTGGTCAATGGAGGTATTTGATGCATGTCATCATTCAATGCTTGTCATCAAGGAAAGCATGAACTGATGGTCTTAAGTCTGCAATACAAGGAGCTATGGTAGCTTTGACACTAAACAGGTCATTTAATTTTACTTTGTATATCTACAAGGAGTTGGTTGCCCCAATCACACCACCTACGGGACAAGGTTTTATCATGTGCCCTAGATTTTTACAAATCATTATCAACCATCCCATTCCTAATCTACCACCGTTGACTCCAAGACATACTTTGACTCCGATGACAAAGAGACTTTTCACAGATTGTTACAACGTGAAGGAACAGAATCCAACATTGATTCCAGTGCCTACTCCTTTATTTGGACACATAGTTAATCCTAATTTTGTGGCTCCTCCAAATGATAACTGTATACATGCTGATGAAGCTCAAGAACAACCTCAACAACAAGCAGCACAACCTCAACCCGCACAGCAACAACAAGAACAGCCACAACAAGAACAACCTAATCTTGAAGTTGAACAACACAATGAAGCAGTTGATGAGAATATAGATCATGGTGAACACATAGAACATAAGGTGCATAATGAGAACATGGATGTGAATCCACCATCACCACAACCTGAGAATGTGGAAGCTGTTGACACAAGTTCTAGTTCTAGTTCAAGTGATCATGTTGAAAAAGAGAATGGGTCAACTGGTTTAGAGGAATCATAACAATATTTCAGTCCTAAGCACTATGCTCGGTTGGCTGCTCATCCAAGGATTAAGAAGAAGTTACCTAGGAGAAAGTCAGCTCGGGGTCCTCCACCTGATGCTGTACTTGGAAAGAGATAATTACGAGATGAATCTTTGGATCCGACTATGTTCCTGATCCTTCTGTTTCAAAGAAGACAAAAGCTAAAACAAGTGATTCTAATTTGAATTTTCACACCCCAACCGACGGCGGAATACGTCGTGGCGGATGTGGAGACTGTTCATAAGCTCATGATTAATTAGATTTTCATATATTTATTGCATCAAGATTTCATTACAATAGTTCAATCTTTGTATACTGCCGGCTTGATAAGGCAATTATGTATACTCACCAACTATTTTTAGTTGACCCTGTTTTCATCATGTTTCAGGTACTAGTGTATGAGATCATATGATACATGGATTAATAAGGGAATTATGGAGAATCACTATTGTTTAAACTGGGCGCACAATCAAACCTTGTGACTGATAGGCATAACACGCAGGTTATCCTTAAGTGTTTTCTGCAACAATCACCCTAACCGGGTGGGTTGGTCAGACACAATAAATCTATCATTGTATACCGTCAGCTTTTACAGAGTTAATGATTGCAGTTGCACTATGTACAAAAAGTATGTAAATGTTGTTTACACAAATAGTGTTCAAGCATAAGGCACAAATTGCACACATGATCATAATGTTTGAATTGTAATAATTGCAAATAGTTTGTATGTAATCATGTTTCACCTCAAAGTTGTAAATATGAAAAAGGGGCTATGTAAACTCACCTTGCAAATGAGTAGTTGGATGTCACACAATGTGTTGCTGCACAAGTGTCTAGCTAATCACAAGATTAACCTATTTTGATGGAATATATGTATCAATGATTTGTACAAATGAAATATGGAATTCTAGTGTGCTAGAAGATTGATGTGAGTGTCCTCATTTTAATAATAAAATAATTATTTGAGTTGCAAATAATATTTAATGTAAATCTTTGATAAATAATTGTATTATAATAAGTGAAAGAATGAATAAGGATTTTGTTTGTTTGTAATAATTATATATATGTATGAATAAATAATTAGGTTTCTATAGTTGTAAATAAATACACAAATAAATAAATGAGTAGTTTTCTTTTATTTGCAATTGCATAAATTAATAAATGGGTAAATAAATAAATGAGTAATAATTAGTTGAGTAATTAAATAATTTACTACATAAATATATGAATAAAGCCTTTCATTTGATTTATGAAAAATAAATATTAAAAATAATGATTTAATTAATTGGTAATTAAACCAAAATTTAAAATATAGTAATGATGTTCTAATTAAGTAATAATTAAACCAAATAAATTATTAACTAAAAGTATAGAATTGTGTTTTAAATGTTCTCATATAATAAAAATAAATAAATTATATAAAATTTTGTATAAATATTTGCAAAGAAATGGGTTTATAATCATAATCATAATCATAATTAGTTGAAAGTGGTTGTTGTACACTAGAATGATTATCATTCCAAAGTAGTAGCTCCAACAGAAAAGTTCCCAACAAAGAGTTGGCCGGATTAGAACCACGTCTTTCCTAGCCAGAACTTTAATGTTTGCCAGATAACTAGATATTGGTTTGAAATTTATTCCATTTGCATACTTAACAAAATTTAGGGTGTGTTTGGAAAGTATATGGGTTAAAGTAAAAATATGAGTTTTGTAAAGATAGAAATTGAATATTAAATAATTTAATTTAAAAATAAGGAGTTTTAGTAAAAACATGATTTTTGAAATTGAAAGGTACAAGAAAGATCAAACCAAGTTTTTTAAATATAAGTTTGAACAATTTTGATTAAATAAGACTTTTGATCTTGGATATGTCTATGATTATAACATAAACATGTTAGGGAATCATAGATCTAGCTAGTTATGAAGAATTTTGAAAGAAAAGTATGAACGAGCAAGAACACGAGAAGAACTTACTTAGAATGGAATGATTTAAGATAGAATATTCCAAAAGATGAGAGGAACGACCTTTAGTAGCTAGAGAGCCTTAGAAGATCGTTGAGGTGTGAAGAATAATGGAGGAATAAGGGCTCTATTTATAGGGTGGGATTGGGGACTTATTCGCAAAATTTAAATAGATAATTGGACTAGGATGCAAAAGATGAAAAATTGTTTTTAATATTCTAACTTAAGTGCTCATTAATTTTATGTTTCAACATAATTCATATTTAAAGTATTTGATAAATGTAATTATTTACTTATTTATTTTATCATACTAATTTTATAAAAGGAAAAAGTCTCTATATTTTTATAAAATTATAAAGTTGTATAAATGATTTATTTATTGCAAACAATTATATATTTACATATATTTATAAATAAATACTTATATATATATATATATATAAATGTAAATACATGATTTAACGCTCGTAGTTATTATAACAAAGTATATATATATATATATATATAAATATAAATATACATACATATGTTATATATGTACAATTAGAAAATAATGTGTTACAATAAGAATGAAACTTTGAATTAATACTCGTTAAAATAATAATTAATGTGATAAGTACGGGTTTGAAATGAAGTGTTATTATTATCTAAAATAGAATGGAATAATGCTATAAAATCGTGGAGGTTACAGTATCCCCAAGTTGAGGTAATTTCATCTCGAAATTAAACTGATGGAGACTTCTGAGTTAGAAAGGAGATGAGAGTACTTAAGTTTTATTTGATCCTCACGTTTTCAAGTAAACCCTGAGTCACGTTTGGATTCTCAATGAACTTTGAAAATTTGGTTTGAGGAGTACATTCGATAACAAGATTTAGGTCTGATATTCAAAGTCTGTAACATCCCAAAAATAATAAAACGAATAAATATAGCGAGACCGGTGATTTAGTCGGAATATTTAAACAAAAGGGAGCGGGCTTGGGCTCGGCTTCAATGGGCCGAGGGAAGCCCAGATATATATATAAGGCAAGGCAGCCCTCTTCCCTGCTCATTCCACACTCACGCAGCTTCTAGAGAGAGAAAGGAGAGAGAGAGAAAGTTGACGGATCGTCACGAGATTGGAGGAGCACGTTACAGCTGAACTCGTGAGCAAAACCTCCGAATCAGAATTACAATCCAGGTAACGATTCGATCACATTATGAGTTTTTGTTCATTTTGGGAAGTTTCGGGTTTTGGCTAAAAAGATAACGATTTTTGCGGATGAAACTTGGAAATGAGCTTAGGTATAGTATCTAGAATGAAAACCGAACATTTTGATCTAAGAAAGTTGAGATATTGACTCGATCAGACGTGCATGCAAAAACTTCGGATTTTTGGGGAAGACGATGTGCAGACCCATCGAAACTACTTAGTTTCGATATGTGCAGACTCATCGAAACTACTTAGTTTCAATATGTGCAGTAGTTTCGATAAGTGCAGAACTATCGAAACTACCAAGTTTCGACAGAAGCAACCTATCGAAACTACCAAGTTTCGACAGAAGCAACCTATCGAAACTACCAAGTTTCGACAGAAGCAACCTATCGAAACTACCAAGTTTCGACAGAAGCAACCTATCGAAACTACCAAGTTTCGACAGAAACAACCTATCGAAACTACCAAGTTTCGATAAAGCAAATCCATCGAAACTACTAAGTTCAAGCATAGTAATGTCTAATGTCATCTAGGAGCACTACCTTACGAGTATGACTTTATTATACAGATCGTGAGTGACATTAGTGACGCTCAGTAGCCAGCTTAGTGTATTTCTGAAACTACTCATCAGGTGAGTTCTATGTGCCCCCTTCTATGTTATGTGCAAATCATTTTAAATGTTTTGGGGCTGAAGTGTATACACTAAATGATTAAATGTTATAAATGTCAATGTGATCATACGTATATATATAAATACTTATATATGAGAATGAATTATGAATAAAGAAAGAAGCGTATGATTTTAAAGAATGAATGAAAGAAGGACATAACGTAAAAGAATGAAATCTTGCTTTATATTACATATATATTGCATGCTATGAATGAATGTAAACGTTATAAACCCTTCTATGACAACGGCTACTTCGGTAGACGGACGACCACGTGACTATTTTACAACCGGGACAAAAACGTTCCTTCGCAAGCTAGGACGTATGAAAAGGTATTAAAGGACGGTCGAAGCACATTCCTTAACTAATGTAGAACGGTTACATACATAATGGTTGCGTGGGAAACGGATGCCCTAGGGCAGACGGACAAAATGACGGACTACGACGGTAGGACGGACAAAGGTTGCCGGACGGATTAACGAACGACGGACGGTTTTCCAGAGCCGGACGGTAATGAAATGGGCTACGACGGTAGTTCTGACAGTGATGTCTTCGTGACATTCGCGACAAGTATGACGGGTTGATCTCCCTTAAGATTATGGCCAATAAGTGTTCTCTCAAAAAGAAAGTATGTATGTACATATGTATATACCCTCAATGAATGTTATGTGAGAACAGTAAAGTAAAGAATATTTAAAAGTATGAATATATATATATATATATACATTATATTCATGATAAGGTAAATATTATGTATGATTGTCTTTAAACTAGAACTCACCAGCGTTAGCTGACTTTTAGTATACATTTCAGGTACAGAAAGGAAGGGTCGTGCGAAGGCGTGAAGGTTACCCAGCACGAGACTGACATCCCACTTTTAATTATGTTAAGACAATGTAACGTTTCAATTGTCAAGACTTCCGCTGTTATGACATGTAATTTGAATGATGTTTGCTTCCGTTACTTCTGAATGTTTTAAATTTAAGTTCAGTAATTACGACTATGTTTATGAGTAAATCCAACAAGTGAGGTTGCCCGGAAAGGGGCCTTACAAGTTGGTATCAGAGCAATAGTTTGAGAGATTCAGACATCCCTAAATGTCAGGACTCAAACTGATTATGGGACCAACGCACGGATGTCAGTATGGGTAACCAACGCCAACGCCAGCACGGTAAGTAAGTAATAAAGTTAATGCTCTTGCATAAGAATAGATACCGTAACTTAGAACAAATAGATGTTAATGCCATGACTGATTTGAAGAGTTTTGAACCCGAAAAGCAATGTAAATTAGTAATCACAAACCGGTCACTGTAATTAAGAATTTGCCTTGCTCGTACTGTTCCAAACTATGATCTGAAGAAATGACATTGATGTATTCCCTTTATAACTATCAGGAAATTAAGAATTTATGGCTGGTGGAGGAAGAACAGGACGCCGAGGCGGTCGTACTGGCCGAGTGGGTAGACCTCCATTGAATCGAAGAAGCGAAGAGGAAGAGAGCGTGCACGCAGAACATACTGAAAGTGTGCACGAAACTAATGTGACCCCAACTGGGGACGGCAATCAAGGGCCTACACAGTTGAAACCCGAGGTAAGGGATGCTATTGCCTGCGAGGTTGTACTTACTCTGAAGAACATATTGCCTGACCTATTATCTGAGGCAATAAAGAAAAGCAAAGAAGAGGATGAAGGGAAAAATGAAGACAAAATTTATGACAGTGACGGGGATGAAGTAAAAGTGGCATCAAGCAATCATGGATGTACTTACAAAGGTTTCAAGGACGGAGACCCACCCAAGTTTGATGGTAGCAAGGATTCGGTGGCTACATTCGAATGGATTGAGAGGATGAACGCCGTAATCAACATCAGCGAGTGCCGACCGGATCAGGCGGTTAAATATGTTGCTCATTCTTTCAACAATGAAGCACTAGGTTGGTGGAGAAACATTCAAAGAACAAAGTCGCCAAATGCTATTGCCAGAATGACATGGGAAGACCTGAAGAAGCTCATAATCCAAAAGTTCTGCCCAGAAAATGAGATTGATCGTCCAGAGAACGAGTTCCTAAACTTCAAGGCTGGCAACAAGACTCATCGCCAGTATACATCAAGATTCAACGAGCTGCCCCAACTGGTACCACACTTGGTGGAAACTGAAGAACGTATGATCAAATACTATGTCAAGGGTCTGCCGCAAAGGGTCCGTGTTCATGTAAAAGCTAATCTACCATCGACCTTCGAGTCGGTAGTCAACCTGTCTGGAATCGTCTACGACGATTATGCCAATGAGGACCCGGCACCTGAGACACAAAAGAGAAAGTGGGAGAACCCGTCTAGAGGCACCGGAAAAGGGAAAGAAACAGCTGAAATTAAGAAACCAAGGTTGGACGGATATGAAACATGCAAGAGATGTGGAAAGCAACATCTGGGCGAGTGTCGAATAGGCACCACCGTGTGTTATAAGTGCGGGAGGCCGGGGCACTACTCCTGAGATTGTTTGAAGGATGTCAAATGTCAAGTATGTGGATTGTTTGGACATCTGACAAAGAACTGCAGGAAGGCCGGCCAATCTGGTTCGGGAAAGGAAAGGGAACAGGAACAACAAAAGGCAAGGACTCGGGCCTATGCCTTAACTGAGGAAGAAGCAAGGGGAAATCCTGATGTCGTGTCAGGTACGTTTCTAGTTAATGATGAACGTGCTGCTATTTTATTTAATTCTGGTGCTAGTAAAAGCTTCATATCAAATGCATTTAGTCGTAAACTGGATTGCTCTATCAACACCATAGTAAAGGCCTTTAGTGTAAAAACTGTCGTTGGTAAAAATTCGGCAGTATTCCAAGTAACAGAGGATTGCATCATAGAAATAGAGGGACATATGTTTCCTTCCAGATTATTCCTTCTCACCTTAGGAGGATTCGATATAGTATTGGGTATGGATTGGCTAGCTGCCAACGAAGCTCAAATCATATATAAACGTAAGAGGATACACCTCAAGGCTCCAAGCGGCAGCCCAATTACGGTTTATGGGGATTGGAATTGCACGATGCCGAACATCATCTCGATGATCAAGGCCGAAAGTTACATGAGGCGCGGTTGCGAAGCTTATCTGGCATATGTTATTGATGATAGAACGAAAATGAATGAACTCAAGAATGTACCCGTGGTGTGCAACTTTCCGGAAGTATTCCCTAAGGATCTACCTGGGTTACCACCCGATCGGGAAATAGAATTTCAGGTTGACTTACTGCCAGGAGCTGAGCCCGTTGCCAAAGCCCCCTACCGATTGGCTCCGTTAGAAATGAAAGAATTGATGTCTCAACTAGAGGAACTAACCGAGAAAGGTATAGTATCTAGAATGAAAACCGAACATTTTGATCTAAGAAAGTTGAGATATTGACTCGATCAGACGTGCATGCAAAAACTTCGGATTTTTGCGGAAGACGATGTGCAGACCCATCGAAACTACTTAGTTTCGATATGTGCAGACTCTTCGAAACTACTTAGTTTCTATATGTGCAGTAGTTTCGATAAGTGCAGACCTATCGAAACTACCAAGTTTCGACAGAAGCAACCTATCGAAACTACCAAGTTTCGACAGAAGCAACCTATCGAAACTACCAAGTTTCGACAGAAGCAACCTATCGAAACTACCAAGTTTCGACAGAAACAACCTATCGAAACTACCAAGTTTCGATAAAGCAAATCCATCGAAACTACTAAGTTCAAGCATATGTCTTCGTGACATTCGCGACAAGTATGACGGGTTGATCTCCCTAAAGATTATGGCCAATAAGTGTTCTCTCAAAAAGAAAGTATGTATGTACATATGTATATACCCTCACTGAATGTTATGTGAGAACAGTAAAGTAAAGAATATTTAAAAGTATGAATATATATATATACATTATATTCATGATAAGGTAAATATTATGTATGATTGTCTTTAAACTAGAACCCACCAGCGTTAGCTGACTTTTAGTATACATTTCAGGTACAGAAAGGAAGGGTCGTGCGAAGGCGTGAAGGTTACTCAGCACGAGACTGACATCCCACTTTTAATTATGTTAAGACAATGTTATGTTTCAATTGTCAAGACTTCCGCTGTTATGACATGTAATTTGAATGATGTTTGCTTCTGTTACTTCTGAATGTTTTAAATTTAAGTTCAGTAATTACGACTATGTTTATGAGTAAATCCAACAAGTGAGGTTGCCCGGGAAAGGGGCCTTACAAAGTCAGACATGAATGCTGATAGTGGGTTTAGTTTGAAGTGAGTTGAGGAGAAAAATTACCAAAGCATATCTTGAACTCCCAAGACGAAATGCATCACTCGGAATGCGAATGGTGAGAGTTTTTGATGGTCAACAGTTGTTTAGGATGTAGTCTAATATGTTCAAGAAATGTCACTGGATAAGAGATTTCACAAACATTGGTCAAGGTCAAAATAACATAAAATTTTATGTGATACGAGCAACGCTACCTCTGATAGTATGACAGGAACACTTATATATTGGAAGTACCAGCGGCGTATCCACCATACCTTTATCATATCACATTAGTTTTGTTACTATATGTCACGACAGGGTTTCATGTCATAACACACGATATAATTCCCTATGTTTTCCATGCGCTGATTTTTATAATTACGTGTACACCCGTAATTACTCAATTCATCGTATGGTCCGTATAGATCATCCCATTGTGTGTGGGTCAAGAGGGGACACAAAATCACTTAGTTCATATCTATTGTTTTCACGTATGAGTTGCTAATAAATAATTGTGCCTCTAGATAGTAAGGTCAATCAGAAAAACTAAAGAGTAATAATGTGGCATAACTTAGAGTTCCATAGCTTTCTCGTGTTTGAACAAGAATACATCAAAACCCGAGTAGCTTTAAAGTTTATAGCTTCCTAGAGTTTGAACAAGAATACGTCAAACCCCGAGTAGCTCAAAGTTTATAGCTCTCAATTTTTGTGGATAAAGTGAACGATCATGCCTCATGTATATAGTGGGCAATTAATTGCAAACAATGTAAACAGTCTAGTTTCGTGTGTAATGTAAACACTTAAGTTTCATGTATTACGTAAATGATCTAGTATTATGCATAGTGCAAACACCCAAGTATCATGTATCATGTGAACAAGCTAGTATCATGTATATTGCAAACGAGTAAGTTTCAAGTATGATGTGAACAATCTAGTATCATGCATATTGCAAACAACCAAGTTTTGTGTATAATGTGACCAATTAAGTTTCGTGTATAATGTAAACAAATTAGTTTTCACGTACAATGTGAACGTTCATATGTAAATAATTTACTCTCATGAGTAACGTAAGCTATCAAATTTCGTAGGTGATCGAGTTTTGCAGACAAGCGTGTTGCTTGACATTCATGTATCATGTAGGTAGATGGATTTTAAGTTTTCAATTTTTGTTGAGGTTTATATGGGTGGTTAACGCTTACGCGAAATGATTTATCTCCTTAAAGTGACAAGTAAGCTCATACATTTCCGAAGGTGCAAGGTGATGGGAAAGTTTTGTATTTAATCAGAATAATGTGTACATGAATATCTAATTTGTGTTTTTTTGTTTGTAAATAAACAAGTAATTGAAATTTTACTCTTGTTTGTAAATTAAAAATTAAGTGGAAATAATAATTTGATCGGATAGATAATTGGATAAATAAAAACCTTTTAATTCCATTTCCATAATGAAAATGTTTCAAAAGATAATGATGGCCTTATTATTTAATAATTATGCCAATATTTAAATAATATTTAGTGTAATGGAATAAATAGTCAATACAAAATAATTAATCAAGTTATTATTAAAAGGATGAAATATTTGTTAATACTTTTATACAACAGTTTATACAAGACGGGTATTAAGTTTTTTTACTAGCTAAAAGGGTTTGTAAATAGTTTATACACTAAAAAAAAATCTATAAACCAAGGGTTTGGTAAAGATTTTGTTTGAACAAAATAACTATATTAGTTAAATAGATCAATAAGAAAATAATTAGTTTACAAGGAAGGTTTAGATGTCAACCACTAATGCTAGCCAATAATAATATTTATATTTGGGTGCGGGATATGGATTTCAATATAAACTTTTTAGAACTCCTATTGCAGAGGTAAGTCCCATGACTTGTCTTGCTCTTGGTTCTGGAGGATTTAGGTTAGGTGCTGGATGAGGGTCTCTCGGAGGAGATGATTCAGTTGCTCGGAGTCTCAAGCCTGCTCCTAAGCCAATCTGCTCTGCGGTCAAACATGGATCTGGCAGCTAGTCGTGCCGGTGACTGGTTGTTTAGTGATGGGGGACACAAAGTCTTCCTCTTGTGTTGACTCTGCTTCGGAGTGATTCTCATGGGAGTGAGGAGGGTAAGAGGCCATGTCTAGCACGAAAAGGTCGCAAGTGTAATGATAAGTGTTAAAGGTGCTTATGAGTTTAGATTTTGACTAATCGTAACATCGAGTTCTTATAATAATATACCGGGGGTAACACTTGACCTATAAGTAGTGTACCCACGAAAAGGATTCCCAGGAAAGAGAGGTGGGTCACAAGGGACACGTACTAAAGTACTCAGTCTTACCTTAGTCGGAACTTTTCATGGACTTACACCCACTCTTCCAGCCATCATGTACCATTAACATTATTATTTGAACTCATGGTTATGATAAGAATCAATAAGAATTGTGTCTTGTGGCTCAAAGGTGTGTTTCATCTATTCAAGTAGCTTCCTTTCCTCGGATGGTAAGGTCTAAGGGTTTAAATCCTTTGCAAATGATAATAAGGGTGATGAAATTTTCAAGGCATCAGGATGAAGGGGTGTAGTTGACTTAAATATGATTAAGTGTTAGAGTCAAGTAGAAGGTTTAGACTTGTGTACCAAATCATAGTAGTTAAGCGAATGATGTTTAGATTATATTCATTTGGGGCATAACCCAACGGATACAGTGACAAATCAAAGTGATTTGAGTTCATATACTTTCAAGAAGACATGCTTTAGCCTATAGGTGGACACTCACTTCGGGAATTCCCAGGGAAGCATACGGATCCTGCGGTTGATTTGGATTTATATGAAATGCTTTCATAGACAGAAGACCCAAGGTACATGCATCCACCCTTTCGGATTGCATATGTTCTCTACTAATTTTCAGAACCCAAAACTTTGACGGGATTTTAAAATTTTAATTGCCATTGGGTCTAGGAGTTTGAATCTTTCCATAAGTGACTTGTGATGATGTGTAAAGATGCAGGTGTGTATGGCAAAACTTAGGATAGCATCTAGTGATATCAAATAGGTATTATGCAAATAATTCAAATAGAGTAGCTAATAAGGTATCACAGAAGTAGTAGTTTTTGTAAACATGTAGGTTATCAAGTAACATAGCACATAAGAGAATTTGTGTTGTATCATGCAATGTAATACGCTAGATAATATGTAGCATAATTACACAAGGGTATCCTAAGTTTATAGATTATAGACTAAAAATATGTTTCAAGTAGTCCATGTAGTTTCAAATAGTTTCATGTAGTCTCTTTAATGTTGTAGTTCATGTATTTGCACTACGTAGATAGAAATAGGCAGATGTAGACAGGTAAGTGGACGTATGTATAATGAGTATAGAGTGGAGTTCCTAGTAAAAGACACGAGTTAAACTCATGTTTGGGGACTCCTAGGTTATAGTCTAGGTCATGTTGTTCTAATAACCTAATTCCTATAACAATGGCTCTGATACCAATCTGTCACACCCCAACCGACGACGGAATACGTCGGGGCGTACGTGGAGACTGTTCATAAGCTCATGATCAACTAGAGTTTCATATATTTATTGTATCAAGATTTTATTAAAATAGTTCAATCAACAACCAGGATCAGATACATCAACATGTTCAATTTCTCTATTCACTAAGTCCAAATCTTATAAGTAGTATCTTGCATAAGATCTTATACACTAGTACCTAAAACATGATGAAAACAGGGTCAACTAAAAATAGTTGGTGAGTATATGTAAGGCCCCAAACCCGGGAGGCCTCACTTCTTGATTTACTCATTCACAAACAGTTCTTAAACTTTGAATATCAAAATAACGCAGCGGAATCATTCATTCAACATAATTAAAACTTGTTCAAACATGCGGAAGTGTAACATTTTCTTAAACATAAGACATAACATAAATGAAGCATAACGGGATGCTAGTCTTCATATCATCCGGGTAACTCATCAAGCCGCCCAGCATCATCGTCCATCATCATAACCTGCCCTTAACCTGAATGTGCATACTAAAAGTCAGCTACGCTGGTGAGTTCTAGTTTTACATAAAACCTTAACATAAACGTTTTGCCAAAAACACATCATTTAACTTCATTAATAAAAGCATAGGAAAACATGCAATAACTTAACATCATCAAAACATCGTAACATAGCATCATAACATAAGTCAATATGAACTGAATTTGCGCCTTCTCGTAACCGTCAATTCCATACATCGCATACTAGCGGATGAACTTAAGGCTTGTTACCTCTATGTCATCCGTCACCAGGTCTCCTAAGGCTCGTTACCTCTAGGTGGACCAAACATATGTCTCCTAAGGCTCGTTACCTCTAGGTAGACAGAACATGACATAGGCACTCTTTCCCCGCAAGGAATAGTACCTTCCATCGGGATCCCGGTAATCCCATGGGTGACCGTCGTCACCCCATCATTAACCAGTTGTACACCCGTTAGCCAGACACAAAGGCCCCCCGTAAGGGTGAGGCCAATACATACATACATACATACATACATACCTTAGCTCACGTAGGAACTCGTGGCAGATTCGTTCATTCGTGACTTTCATAAAACCTTTACCTCATTTTAGTTAAAGAATTCGTACATTTTATTAAACAAAACATCATCTCTTTCGTAAACTTCATTTGGAAAAACATTTCATAAACATCATCTCGTAAACATAATTTCTTAAACATCATATCGTAAACATCATATTGTAAACATCTTTTCGTAAACATCATTTCGTAAACCTCATTTAAAAAACATCATTCCGTATGTATGCACACCAGCCCAAAAAACATTTAAAGAAGGGCTTCTAGAACTCACCTGATAAGCTAGTCTCGGTTGTCCTAAACAGAGGCCCAACAATGGCACGTACGATCTGGATTGAGTAGTTAAATACACATCAGACCTAATCCCGACTCTAACAGTTTAACCATCTGAATTAGGAAAACATACTGACTTTAGTAACCAGCCTGATGCCTGCGCACTTAGCAAGTGCGCAGGGCCTTGTTCTTGCATACTTAATAAGTGCGCAGACTTCGCTTCATGCGTACTTGATAAGTACGCAGGCTTTGCTTCATGCGTACTTGATAACCAACTTGGAAAAACATGTGATATATCATAAGCTTGCAAGGAATACAACATGATGACAATACCTAAAGCTTATAATCAAACCGAAACACGAATACAATATGTCCCCACGAATCCATTCAAAATATATTCTCTCGTACGAACGACCGATCAGCGCTACTGATCACGAGAGTGGGTAGTCAGTCCCAAATAGATCTATCAATACACCTTGCGGCCTACACGAGGCTAATGATTATATCGGCAGGGCTATTCATGAACGACATACATGAACACATAACGAAAGCCCTTACTCGAGACCATCAAACTAACACATAACGAAAGTCTAGTATCCTGATAAACGAATGAAAGCATGTTCTTCCCCCATAGTTTATAAAACAACAAAATGGTTTAAAAAGGGGTCGTGAAAAACTCACCTTGATAACGAACAACGGAAAACAAGTGCTAGCAAAATTACGCCCACAAACGCTAACGGTGCCCTAGACACGAGGGATACATTACTAATTGAACCTCATGTCTTACAAGCAAGTTGTTCACCCAACCTACTTAGACTTATAATTTTTTTAAGAAAATATTTTTTTAAACGACTTGTTGGTGACTATGACACGCGGTTATATTTTTAACGAAAAACGGTGGATCATACACACATACGAAGACATCAAGTGTTATTACTTATCAAAAATCAAAATGAAAGTATGAAACTAGTAACACACACACATATATATATATATATAATCATAAGTATGCTTATAAGTTCTAAATCACATGTGAGAACACTAAAATCACAATATTTGCACATAAGCACTTTATAAGCAAAACAACTCACTTTTAAGGAACAAACTACCAAATTTCTAACACATGAGTTCATATATCATCAAAATATACTTAATAAACTATATTTCATCAAACAAAACAATCTTTCATTATTTTGACACAATGTGCCTAAACATGGCAATTTCTAGCACATACGTGACAACCGAAACGTCAAACGGCAAGTACAAACGCACATTTCATAACAAGAACTCATTATATACCTTAAGAGCTGTATTTTAAATCATAAAATATACTCAAAATTACTGCTCAAAATCAGATTTAACAAATACTCATTTTTCATGTCGAAAACTACCGTTTTAATCGACTAGTTTAATGTAAAACCTAACGGAACGCATCCAAACACCAAGGATCATACATATTACTAAAAATCTATATTTTAGACATAAAATATCATCATATTACAACCATGATTCCAGATTTACAAATCTATCTATTTTCATACAAAAATCTACCTTTTAGCGTCTTTTAAGCAACATAAACATGTCATACACATAGCAAATCATCACAACTTAAATAACACTTTTAGACCTGATTATTATTATCATAAAACATCACTTTCATCATCATATTTCTAGATTTCAAACAATCTAAATTATCCATGCTAAACCCCTAGTTTAAACCATGCTTTTGGACAACAATCTTTAGCAATAAACACCTAAATCATCAATTCAATGATCCATGCATAAACTAACATGTTTTTATGCAATAATATACCATTATTTTCTCTTTGAAACAAACCATAACAAAACATTTGATTGCATGTAAAGATCAAGTTCCTAATTCATCAATTTTTGCAAGATATGAGCATATAAACATACATGCATATACACAACATCCATACATACAAATAATCCATGAAAATATTCAATAAAGACCCATTATTTGATGATTTTAATAGTTCATAAAAATCCATTTATTAAAGGTGAACAATACATGCAAAAATCAAAGCTTTCTTTAAGAAAAGTAAAGAAAGAGATGGAGATTCATACCACTTGACTAAATCTAGGAGAATACTAGAGAAATGCAAGATGATGGATGGTTTTCTTGAGTATTTGGTTCCACAACTCTTGAATCTTCAAGAAAATGCTCCAAGAACACCAAAAACTCAAGAACACTTGAAAGAACACTTAGAGAAAAGATGATAGAAAGGTGTGGGATTGAAGTGAAGATTGAAGGGGTATTTATAGGGGGGTGGGGGGTGGATTTCGGTCAAGAGGGGGAGAGAGGAGAGAGATGGAGATTTGACATCTTCTATTAAAAATCCATGCAAGTTGAATGATCAAATTTGGTGGAGTGTAGTTTTGTACAAAGTGTGTAAGGAATCAAATGAGTGTGTTTAATACTTGATTTGGGTGTGGGACCCACTCTTTATGACTGATTTTTAAGAGAGAGAGAGAGGTCTTCTTTTATTTTATAAACCTCTACAAACATGTAGGTGTTCTTTTATAAAAATCACAACACTTTTATAAAATTCTACCACTTTAAACATGGTTTTTCATTAAAATAAAAATATATAAAATACCCACTAATTATTTGCTATCATAATTAGTAAAAATAATAATTTTTGCTAACAGTTCATTTTAACTCATCCGGTACGCGATTGTACCGGGTAAAACACAACGAAAATCACCGAAAGCGATATTTAACAAGTAGCACATAATTTTCACATATAATCCACTAATATAAACCAGTTATATAATTTTCATCAAAACTGATATTTTTAAGGTTAACCGGATCGTCACGAACGCTAAATACGGACATTTTACCGATATGCGGTACCGAGATTTCTGAAATTTCATGAAATGCAAACCTATGCATAAGAAGGGCTTTGCTAGACTTTATAACGACCTAATTAACTGAAATTAAGTCTAAGATGCGCATAATTAAATTATAAACGCGTCCTAAGGTTATACGGTAAATAACCTGAAAATTGTCGGATGTCACAACCTCCCCTCCTTAAAGAAATTTCGTCCCGAAATTTTACGCTACGAAGCCTGTTACGGACAGACTTAAACAAATGAGGGTACTTACGTTTCATCTCGTCTTCGCGTTCCCACGTGAACTCGGGACCACGCTTTGAATTCCATCTGACCGTGACTAACTTAATACGGCTTCGTCTGGTCTTGTGAATCTTCCAATCCAAAACCTCCACGGGCTCTTCACAAAAAATGAAGCTTGTCATCAACACACTCTTCATTTGAAGGTATCACGAGCGTCTCATCAGAGAAACACTTTTTCAGATTGGACACATGGAATATGTTATGAACTCCACTCAGTTCTCGCGGTAATTGTAGACGGTAAGCAACATGCCCTACACAAGTTTATCATGCTTATCATGCTTATCATGATAAGGTCCAATGTAGCGAGGGCTAAGCTTATCATGCTTGCCAAACCTAGCTACCCCTTCCAAGGAGAGACCCTCAGCATAACTCTGTCACCCCCTACGAATGCTAATGGTTTCCTTCTTCTATCGGCGTATTTCTTCTGAAGTTCCTGGGTAACCTTTAAACGATCACGGATCTTGAAAAACGTATCGGTAGTTTCCTGGGCAAGCTCTGGTCCAGTTATATACTTGTCACCAACTTCTGCCCAACAAAGCGGTGAGCGACATTTTCTCCCATACGGGGCTTCAAACGGAGCGGCTTTCAAACCAGTTTGGTAACTGTTATTATAAAAGAACTCAGCCAACGGTAGGTGAGTATCCTAACTTCCACCAAACGGAGCATGTCTTCCAAAATCTGGATGGTCCTTTCACTTTCACCATCACTATGCGGATGACACGTCGTGCTTAAATCCAAACGTCTACCCAAGGCTTTTTGTAGTGACTGCCAAAACTTTGATGTGAAACGACTATCTCTATCGGAGATGATCAAAGTCGGCATCCCATGCCGGGACACTACTTCCTTGAGGTATATGCTCGCCAATTTCTTCATTCGGTAAGATTCCTTCACGGGCAGGAAATGTGCCGATTTCGTCAACCGATCCACAATTACCCAGATGGAATTGTAGCCACTAGACGTCCGGGGTAACTTGGTGATGAAATCCATGGCAATACAGTCCCATTTCTAATGCAGAATCTCCGGTTGTTTTGCAGAAGTCCAGATGGCTTATGGTACTCGGTCTTGACCTTCGTGCAAGTCAAACATTTACCAACGTATGAAGCAATATCACCCTTCATGTTCGGCCACCAGTAGTGCTCCTTGAGATCCTTATACATTTTCGTCGATCCTGGGTGAATCGAATATCTTGATTTATGGGCCTCATCCAAAACCATTTCTCATAAATTTCCTGCCAGAGTCACCCATATTCTATCCATGAAGTACAAGGCATCATCAGACTTGGGTATAAGTTCTCCAACCATACCACGTAGATTCTCATCCTTTAAATTCTCTTCCTCTAGAGCTTCTTGTTGTGCATCACGAATCCAAGTTGTGAGGTTTGTGTGAATGGTCAATCCTAACGCACGCACGCGTAAAGGCTTGACTCACTCCTTCCTACTCAAGGCATCGGCCACGACATTTGCCTTGCCTTGGTGATAACGAATAACACAATCGTAGTCATTGAGCAATTCCATCCATAGTCTCTGCCTTATATTCAGCTCTTTCTGGTCAAAAATGTGCTAAAAACTCTTATAATTTGTAAAAATTATGCACTTGGTACCGTAAAGGTAGTGCCTCCAAATTTTGAGTGCAAAAACCTCCGCACCCAGTTCCAAATCATGCGTCACATAATTATGTTCATGCACCTTGAGTTGACGAGACGCATAAGCTATGACCTTTCCATTCTGCATTAGGACACAACCAAGACCTTGACGAGAGGCGTCACAGTACACCACGAATCCATCCGTCCTCTCAGGAAGAGACAAGATATGGGCACTGTTTTCTCCCTAGATATACTCCTTGTCTTGCTGGGTCAATTGCGTTAGGGATTGTGCTATCTTTGAGATGTTCTCAATAAACCTTCTATAGTAACCCGCCAAACCTAAGAATTGTCGTACCTTGGTCGGACTCTTTGGCGCTTCCCAATTCTTAATTGCCTCAATCTTTGTTGGGTCCACGTGTATACCCTTCTCATTGATAACGTGTCCAAGAAAGTGAACTTCTTGGATCCAGAACTCGCATTTGGAAAGTTTAGCACATAGCTTCTCATTCCTCAGCATTTCCAAAATCAGCATCAGATGGTGCTCGTGTTCTTCCTTGGTCTGCGAATATATGAGTATATCATCGATAAACACTATCACGAACTTTTCCAAGTATGGTTTGCACACTCTATTCATGAGATCCATGAATACCGTAGGAGCATTTGTCAAATCAAAAGGCATGACCAAAAACTCATAATGACCATACCGGGTTCGGAACGCAGTCTTCGGAGTATCTTCTTCGACGATCCTCAATTGATGGTAGCCTTAACGTAAATCAATCTTCGAATAATAACTCGATCCTTGCAGCTGATTGAACAAGTCATCAAATCTCGGCAATCGATACCGATTCTTGATGGTGAGCTTATTCAATTCTTGATAATCGATTCACATCCAAATAGAACCATCCTTCTTTTTAACGAATAAAATCGGTGCTCCGCAGGGCAAGAAACTTGGTCTTATAAGTCCTTTATCTAACAATTATTGAAATTGCTTGGATAGCTCTTGCATTTCTGATGGTGCCAAACGTTAAAGAGATTGAGCTATCGGCGTTGCTCCGGACACTAGGTCAATCCTGAACTCGACTTGCCTTTGCGGTGGCAATCCAGGTAACTTTTCAGGAAATACCTCCGGATAATCATGAACTATAGGGATCTCGTGGGCTAAGTCTGTTGGGTATCCTTTTTGTAAATACTTCTCAAAGGGGAACACTCGTCACCTTGAATTTCCAACGGTTCACCAGTCGGAGGTAGAACACGAACTATCTTCTTGTCACACACAATCTCTGCATGATTCTTTGATAACCAATCCATGCCAATAACGACATCGAAACTTCCAAGTTCTACTGGTAAAAGGTCAATACTATACGTACGATCTCCCAAACGCATGGTACACTCACGAAAAACTTCTTCAGCTTCTATTAACTTTCCGTTAGCTAACTCTATAGAATACTTCACATCTAATTTACTTGATTTTGAACTAAGAAAAGGTTCAAAGTTTTTGGAAACAAAGCTTTTATCGGCTCCGGTATCAAATAAAACATAAGCATAACAGTCATTAACGAGAAATGTACCGGTAACAACCGATGGATCCTTTCGTGCTTTCTTGGCCTGCATCATGAATGCTCTGGCACGGGTTCCCTGGTTCTTCAGTTTTGGGCAATCCTTCATGAAATGCCCTACAGTTCCACATTCAAAGCATCTAGGGTTCGATTCTTCTTTCTTCTCACCCAATTTCACACGGCAGGTTTGGGCTTGATGTCCAAATTTTCCGCAACGGTCACAGACATTGCACTGACCAGTGTGAAAATAACCACATTTGTTTCACTTCGGGTTAGGACCCTGATACCTTCTTGTTTTCATGGTGTTGGCTGCATACATCCTTCCCTGGTTCCTCCTTTTGTTCTAAGAGTTACCAACATGACTCCTAGATCCTTCAGACCACTTACGCTTTCCTTCAGTTGACATTTTTCCTTTCTCAGTCGTTCCATCAACAACTTCCACCGGCTTCTTCCCTGAACCACTCTTCTTCAATGTCCCGATACGAACAACATCATCAGTCAGGGAGTGTGCTAACTGCACAGCACCTGCATAGTCGTAAGGTTTGCTGATGTCACCATACTACGGATTTGAGGTGCCAAGCCCCAGATATAACGCTCAATTCTTTTGTGCTCCGGTGTTACGAGATGGGGTACAAGTCGTGCCAACTGATGAAACTTGGTCGTGTATTCCCTTACTTCAGCATCTACCATGGTCAAATTCCATAATTCTGCTTCTAATTTCTGAATTTTGTTGCGTGGAAAATACTCACGCAACAACATTTCCTTCAACTGATCCCAGGTGAGACCGTAGGCATTAGCCTCACCGAGACCCTAAATATGAGTATTCCACCAGTTTAGAGCTTCATCCTGAAATGAACTTGTTGCATACTTCACGCGCTGAGCTGCAGTACAGTTACTTATGACCATCACAGACTCCATTTTCTCAATCCAGCGGACAATGCCGACTGGTCCTTCAGTTCCAGAAAAGAGTCAGGGCTGACATGTTTGAAAGGTCTTATAAGAGCACCCTTCAATATGGTTCCCCTGGTTTATGTTCTGGTTGGCCGTGCTATTAGCGAGGGCGGTGTTGACGTGTTGCGAAATCAATTGGGCCAATTCCTCGGCCGTAGTGGGGAGTGGGTTGGCGTCTCTACGATGGCATATTTCTTTTTCCAATACAAACAATACAACGAGTGAGACAATATGTATCACGCAATATCCATGTCATTCATGTATGTATGAAAATAATTTAACAAACACCACGATAAACCAAAATCAACCACTTCGTGTCATCTTTGTTAAAAATTAGAGTTCAAACTTGAATACATCATTAAACCAAATGATTTACAAAAATGGGTGTGGCATATGACCAACCCTAACAAGTTTCTCCAATATAACACTAGAAAAGACATGAACTCCAAAAACAACATCGTCAAGGACAAGGACTAGCGGTTCTGACGAGGGAGAACACTGAGGCAAGCAACAGTGGCAGCGAGCAGAACACACATAACTACAAGGGCTAGAGAGGCCTCGAGGCGCTCCTTAAGTGCACCTATGCACTGTAAATCCTCAATCTCTCTGACTTCCGATTCTGCGGATCTCGCAGTAGCCTCCTCAACCATCTTTATTGCTTCTTCGGCCTTCTTCTCGCTTTCTTCCACCCTTATCCTCAATTCAGCCACATCTTCTCAGGCCTGAACCTGGTCTCCTTTCCCGGTTGCCGCATTGCCATCATCTCTATTGGCAAGTTTTCTCTTCTTTACTAGCGACACAGTCTTCCTAGCAGTAAATTTCAGAAGTTGACCTTCAGGATGTTCATGATAAGACTGATAAGATGGAAGACGTAAACTTCCCATAGTTAGCCTAACAGGCTCAATGGCAGTCATAACCTCAACGTTCTCATAAACATGGCTAATAGTCACGGGAATCACTGGAGTAGGCTCATCACTAGCTGGTGTCTTCTTATTGCCTAAATCAGAAACAAGAGCTTCCTTCATTGGTTTCTTAACCAAATGACTCATCTCAATTGGCTTTTCATCACTAGACTCCTTTTCATCATCAGATTCCTCTTCGCTAGACTCCTCTTCATCTTCAGCTTCTTCTTCACTTGTTGGTACCTCTCCATCTTCAAGTTCTTCTTCACCAGATGGTACTTCTTCGTCATCAGATTCTTCTATCCACCCATTCCCATAATACGGGTGCTTAGCAAAATTCGGCGTGCTAGGTTCAAATCCGAAATCAAGAACCGAATCTGAAGACATCAGCGAAACTGGTGAGAACTCTGGCTCACTATCAGAAGAGATCGATATGATGGAAGGCGAAAGAGACATCTGTGACACGGTATATTTACACCATATAAATGATTTGCCCATAAACGTAAGCACGTACGTATGCAACACACCTAAGGCACGTAAGGCACATAGAGGAAGTATCCTAATACTACCTAAATACTAACACTAACTCTTAACATAAGAAGCATGCGATATGAAAACGTCTTTAACCCAAAACCCAATTTTTAAAAGTTATAGTCTAGATTTTTAAGAAAACATTTTCTAGTTCGCTATAACCATGGGCTCTGATACCAACTTCTGTCACACCCCGAAAACAACGATTCGCAGTGGAAACGAGACGTAAGCATGGTGGTCATATAAGTTGGAGCCCAATGATAATAAGCAAACACATTTATTTGAAACAACGGACAGGTTTAACAAAATAAATATAAGTCTTACAATTATCCAAATTGAAAGGTATTAAAATTTAAAACAAGAGTTTTCATGATCCAACACAGAGGATCCAAAACAAAGTTTAAAATGTCCCAACAAAATTCTGATGCAAGTGTTTGCGCAAAAGCCCATTTTCATAACCGCGTGAGAGCATCTAAGTACCTGAAAAACATGCTTAAAAACATCAACATAAAGTTGAGCGAGTTTCACGGGTTTAACGATAACATAAACGAATTTAACGAACTATCAAGTAACATGGACAAACATGTGATATGTCATAAGCTTGCAAGGAATACAACATGATGACAGTACCTAGACAAAAATGATACAGTAGGTGCAAAAATTACATTGAATGGAATTGTGCGGGGGACGATAGGCTGGAAGAACAGACCCGCTGTTCTTGCTACTCCATCAGGGTCTAGAGATGAAATTTTACTTGGTTTAGAATTTAGAGAGTTTGGGAGGGTGTTTGCGAATGCGTGTGAATAATTTTTGTGGTTCAATTTCGTCTTAGACGATCGAATAAACCCGAATTTGGAAGGCACAGCTGTGTGAACAATTTTTGCGTTAAATCGATTAATTCAAGATGAATTGGGTCAGGATAACGGACTGAATACAAGCGGGTTCAATCACTGTATGAATTGCGGGGTCTAAGACGCATTAATTTCTGGATTAGGAAAGGTTTTGGGTTCGGTTTGACTCCGAGGAGTCAAACCCGTTTGAAATTCAAAATTTGCCTCTCATGGATCAAATAGAGATGGAAATTGGGCTGGAATGGGATCGGTGATTGTCCTAGAATTCCAAACAATCTTGAATCGGTCGAGTTTGATCGATTTAAATATCCAGTTTGCTTAGATTTCGGCCGGTTTGACTTTGGGTGGTCTGCTTGAGTGAAAATTTGTCAAGTACGGTGAATGAGGTCAAAATTAGGGTTCCAAATGATCAAAGGTGGGTGAGGAGGTTCGAATCTTTTTAAATTGAGATTTTGTTGTAAAAATAGTCTTTATAAAACTTGTAATAAATTATAAAACAATATTTTATTTTATTTTTAACCATTTTATATAGGATCTTCATTTTTTTATAAAATTACAATAAAAATATAACCATATATATATGTTTACATGTACATAATTATAATTAAGTGTATATACATATATGTATATATTTATTTAATTATACCTACACATGTTAGAATAGAAAATAATGTGTCATTGAAAGGTTGGAAATTTCAAACTAATACCCGTTGAGAATATAATTAATGTGGCATGAGGTGTTGGGCAAGTACGGGATTTCAAGTGCTTAAATAATAGAATGATAAAAAAAAACTATGGCCTTAAAATCAAGGATGTTACAGTCTCCCCATGTTGAAAGAATTTCGTTCCAAAATTTAACTACTGGAGACTACTGAATCAGGAAATAGGTGAGGGTTTGGACTCTCAACGTGTCATGACGGTCGGTTCAGGGAGTATAACTGGGGACAAGATTTAGGTTTTTATACTAGAGGTCAGGTATAAATGTTGATGATGAATTAAGTTTTGCAATGAACTGCCGAATGGTATTTTGAATCCTATAGGTGAAATGTACTACTTGGAAAGGATTTGATGGGAACTTGATAATTAGGGTTTGTTTTAAATGTAGTCTAATATGCTCAAGATTTTTCAGTGGGTAAGAGGTTTCACAAACATTGGTCTAGGTCAAAACTTCACGTGACACGAACAACGCTACTCCTGATAATATGACCAAACACTTATATATAGGAAGTACCATCGGCGTATCCACCATGTCCTTGTCATATTACTTTAGTTTTGTTGTTATATATCACGATAGGTTTTAGGCCACAACACACGACATAATTCGCTATGTTTTACATGCGTTGATTCTTATAATTATGTGTGCACCCGTAGTTACTCAAATCATCGTATAGTATGTATAGATCCTTCTGTTGTGTGCGGGGCAAGAGAGGCACAAATTCACTTAGTTCATGTCTATTGTTTTCACATATGAGTTGCTAATACGTAACTATGTCCCTAAATAGGCAGGTATGTTAGCAACTAAAGAGTAGCAAGGTAGTATAACTTAAAGTTTCATAGTTTACTCGTGTTTGAACAAGAATACGTCAAACACCGAGTTGTTTTAAAGTGTTACAGCTTCCTCGTGTTTGAACAAAAGTACGTCAAACCCCGAGTAGCTTCAATGTTTTATGGTTTTCAACTTTGGTGAACAAAGTGTATGGCCATTATTTGTGTGTAATGTGCTCAATCAATTGCAACAATTGTAAGCAACTTAGTTTCATGTGTAATGTAGCACCCATGTTTCATGTATGGTCTAGTGTCATGTAGCTTGTAATCAAATAGGTTTCATGTGTAATGTGAGCAAGCTTAGCATCAGGTATTTTGTAAATCAATAAGCTTTCATGCATAATGTAAACAATGTAGTATCATGGATATGGTAGGAAATGAATTTCATGTATGATGTTAACAACTTAGCATCATGTATTTTGTAAACAAATAAACTTTCATGTGCAATATAAACGATTTAGTATCATGTACTTTGTAAACAAATAAGTTTCATGTTTAACGTGGTCAATCTAGTATTAGGTACCAAACAAACAATTGTTACGTATCATGTGATCCGTTTAGTATCGTGTATATTGCAAACCACTAAGTTTTATGTGTTGTACGATCAGTGTAACATTATGTATACTGCAAACAACTAAGTTTCGTGTATTATGTGATCGGGCTGTGTAGTTTGTGAACGGCATACATAGATGTGTGACGTATTCTAACGAGTTTTGCTTGTGGCCGGGTGTTGCGGACAAGCGTGTTGTTTGGAGTTCATGTATAATGTGAGTAACTGGGTTATAGCTTCCTAAGTCTCATTGAGTCTTGTAGGGATGGTTAACGTCTACGCGGTATAGATCGTCTCTTCAAGTGTCAAATAAACTCATACATTATCGAAGGTGCAAGGTAACGAGGAGGTTCTGAAAATATTCTAAGCAATGTGTTTCCGAATAACCGATTTTTTTTGTAAGTAAGAAATTATTCGTAGATGGATAGGAGTGTGAAAGTGAGGGGTCGAATAAGTAAATAGATAATTACACGAAAGCCTTTTTATAAAAATATTTAAGAAAATAGAGGTTAAATAACTTAAATCATGATTTACAATGGCTAAACAGGTAGTGGTATATTAATGTAGTCAAGGTTTAAAAATAATGATACTTTTATAAAACAGGTTGTATCGAGTTCTCTCACAAGGTGAAAATGTTTATAGAAAATTCATGTTTCTGATACTATCTAAAAGTTTGATAAAGGTTTTGCTTGACCAAAATAACGTGGTTGTTTAAATCAAATAATAGGATGATTTGTTTATGAAGGAGATTGCCGGTAGTGTACTAAATCGTGTTGATTGAATAAGGTGATACTTGGAAAATTTTGATGAGAATCTGATGGGTGTAATTCACACTCAACGTGTTAAATCAATGAATGATAACCTTAGAGTTGAAATATATAAAATTTATTAAATGCTTAAATGTTAAACATTATTCAAAACATAGGGAAATGGTTCTCAAACTTGAAAATTTAAGGGCAATAAGTAGAAAGTTCTGCTAACGTCTCTGGTAGCTTTCCACTAGGAAGCAGATAATCACCAAGACGAGCACCGCTATGGTCACTCGGGTAGTCAATCTGGCCTCAACTCTAGCCGCTTCCGTGCGATTCTCTAGCATTTCTTTTTCGAGATAGGAAATTAAATCCTTTTGGTACCCTAATTGGTTCGCTAGGCTATCCATTCTTTGTCCTTGCAAGTCGTGCCTTATCTCGTGCTCCATCCTTTGCCTCTCAAACTCTAAGGTCCTCACATATTGGTGGACGTCATCGATTGGAATTCCCATAGCACTAGTGGGTAACATGGTACGCCTTACCCAAGGGTTAGAATGATACGGGTCGGGCACCAGATACGAGTCTCTTAGTGTAGGTGGTAACTGAGTGTGTAGGTGGGGTGTCTGATTCTGGTTTCTGGGTGGGGGTGATCCAGGTGTTCGAAGTCTTGGGCCGGTGTTCCTAATCCAATTTTCCCTTACATCAAACCTTGGCCTGGCAGCTGGGGGGTGTTGGTGACCGATACACGGGTGACCCAGTGTCTTCTTCCCAATCAGATTTCTGCTCCGGGACGGTATACCGGGGAGGATGGAGAGTAGGAGTCCATGTCTAACATAAAAACAATGAAAAAGTTGTATGCGATAATAAAATAATGAGTGTTAAATATAGGAGCTCTCATAGGTTTTGAGTTTGACTAGTCAAAACATCGAGTCTTCACAAAAGTATTTTAGAAGTACACTTGACCTATAAGTAGTGCATCCCTAAGGAGAATTCCCAGGAAAGAGGGGTGGGTCACTAGGACACACTTAAGTACCCTGTCTTTCCTTAGCCAGAATCCCTAATGAGTATACACACTCTTCCAGCCATCATGCATTAATAACACTATTGTTGTGCTCATGGTCATGATGAGAATACTGGGCTTTGAGGCCCGAAAGTGTGGTTTATTTATCCGAACATGTTTCTTCTTCTTGATGGGTTAAGTGGGCTTCTTGGTTTATTATTAATGGCCCTTAGGCCTAATAGTTAAAATTCGTGTTCGTAAGAGATGATGGTATCATGTGTGTGAGATTAAGGGTGCATGAAGAACTAAGTGTGTATAAGTGTGTGTTGAAACTTAGGATAGCACTTAAATGAATCAAATAGATAGCATGTATATAGCAATGAATATAAGCACAAAATTTATCAGGTAGTGTGACACATAAGCTATTAAGTATTGTATCATGTAGTGTAATTACTTAGGATAACATGTAGAAATATTCACACAAGGAGTAATCATGTAGCATGTAGTAGCATGGCATAGTATGGGTGTCCTAAGATTATAGTCTATATCAAAAGTATCTAATAACCTAATTCCCTATAACTAAGGCCCTGATACCAATTTGTCACACCCCAATCGACTCGGAATACGTCAGGGCGGGACATGTAGACTGTTCATAAGCTCAAGGTTGACTAAATTGTAATATATTGAATTCATTTCAATTCAAACAAACATAAACCAATTCCAAAGTACATAAATGAAATACAAATTGTTCTTGAGTTAAAATTAACTAAGTCCCAAAACCTATGTGTAGCAAGCCTTGATCAAAATCACACATTAGCACCTGAAACATGAATAAAATAAGGTCAACTAAAAAGTTGGTGAGCATACACAGGTTTGTACATAGATAGTATATGGATGTAAATAAACAAATCCTTACATAACATGATAAAATGAGGCGTTTATGGGGAGCAACTATTGTGTAACCAAAGTATAATCAAACCTTTGTAACTAGCATGCAAATTATGTTTTCGGTAACAATCACCCCAATCTGGGTGGGTTTGTCAGACTCAATAGATCTATCATTGTTAACCGTCGGCTTGAATAGCTAATGATTGCACACAAACAATTAACACACCTAGTACTCAAACATAAAGCTCAAATTTGCACACACGAATGTAAAGTGGATTTGTATTTGTGTAGTTTGTGTAAATGTAAATCATTGAATGTATAGTTTCATATTTCACCCCAAAAAGTGTAAGAGTGTGAAAAGGGGCTATGTAATACTCACCTGTAATAATTGTGTAGATAACACGAGAAAATATGTAGCACAAGTGATTCTTAAATCACACGTTAACCTAGAGTGAAATGCATGAATTTGAATTAGAAACATGCAGAGAGTTCTAAGGCGAGGTCTAGGGTTCAATTGGGTTTTGAGTGTAGGGTCTTGTACGACGGATTCGTGTAAAAGGATTGTGTAGGTGTTTGTGCTTTGTATTTGGATTGGTGTTTTGTAGACGAGAAATGAAAAGTTGAAGTATAGGATTTTAAAATAAAAGATTTAGGGTTTAGATAACTAAATAAATTAAATAATTGCCATTTATTCATTTAATTAGAAAAATAGTGTGAGAATTACATTTATTAAAATATAAATTAAATAAATAATTTTTACTTTATTAATTTATTTATAAAGATGTGTGAAAAACAATGTGAATATATACTAGTATACATAATTAAGAAATTATATATAATTTAAACTCTAAGTGGATTGTAACATTCAATAGATTCATTTATTTATTTATCATAAAAATTTAATATGTTCCTATTAAAAATGAAGAATATAAGTATATATTTATATTTAGAAAAATTTCATTTGTTTAAATAGGATTTGACCCGAATATATGTTATTTAATGGAGAATGATTTTTAAAAAATTTTTTAATACTTTTACATCTTAAATTGATGGTTAGGTGAAATATCGTTTTATGAATATTCCATAAAAAAAATATTTATGTATTCTCTAAAATCCTTACACAATTATATAACCAAATGTTTTAGTTTTATAAATTAATGATTTTAGTTTAAAACGAAATTTTAAATGGTTTTCTTATTAGAAAACGGGGGCTTAAACAATTTAAATTGCAGAATAATCATCTCATGATTAAAATTGTAAATTATTGCTCAAATGAGTTCTATTTGGTGTAGGGTTTCATAAACTAATTTTTATAAAAGAGTCAAGATATGAAAATTGCTTAAAAAATAAATGAGGGCCACCCGGTTCGAACCCGGGTGGATCACGTATGCTAGAAACGATTTACCACTAGACCCAAGGCACAGTAGCGATAGAACTTAGTTTTAATGCGATTTTAGTGTGAGGTCAGAAGGGTAATCGGGTTTGGGTAACACTATAAAGCAAAAAGGACGCGGGCATGGGTTTTGAACCCGCAACCAATCGCGTAGGATTCAAGTGTCTGTTGTTCCCTGGACATAAACGAGACAGTGGGTGCAAAAATTACCTGGAATGGAATTGTGCGGGGGACGAACGGCTGGAAGAACAGACCCGCTATTCTTGCTACTCGATCAGGGTCTAGAGATGAAATTTTATTTGGTTTAGAATTTTGAGAGTTTGTGAGGGTGTATGCGAATGCGTGTGAATGAATTTTGTGGTTCAATTTCATCTTACACGATTGAATAAACCGGAATACGGAAGGCACAGCTGTGTGAACGATTTTTGCGTTAAATCGATTAATTCAAGATGAATTGGGTCAGGATAACGGACTGAATACAAGCGAGTTCAATCACTGTTTGAATTGCGGGGTCTAAAAAGCATTAATTTCTGGATTAGGAAAGGTTTTGGGCTCGGTTTGACTTTGAGGAGTCAAACCCGTTTGAAATTCGAAATTTGCCTCTCATGGATCAAATAGAGATGGAAATTGGGCTGGGATAGGATCGATGATTGTCCTGAAATTCAAAAAAATCTTGAATCAGCCGAGTTTGATCGATTTAAATATCCAGTTTGCTTAGATTTCGGCCGGTTTGACTTTGGGTGGTCAGCTTGAGTCAAAATTTGTCAAGTATGGTGAATGAGGTCAAAATTAGGGTTCCAAATGATCAAAGGTGGGTGAGGAGGTTCGAATCTTTTTAAATTGAGATTTTGTTGTAAAAATAGTCTTTATAAAACTTGTAATAAAGTATAAAACATTATTTTAATTTATTTTAAACCATTTTATATAGGATCTTTATTTTTTATAAAATTATAATAAAAATATAACCATATATATATGTTTACATGTACATAATTATAATTAAGTCTATATGCATATATGTATATATTTATTTAATTATACCTACACATGCTAGAATAGAAAATAATGTGTCATTGAAAGGTTGAAAATTTCAAATTAATACCCGTTGAGAATATAATTAATGTGGCATGAGGTGTTGGGCAAGTACGAGATTTCAAGTGCTTAGATAATAGAATGATTAAAAAAAATTATGGCCTGAAAATCAAGGATGTTACAGTAAAAATAATATTTTTTGCTAACAGTTCATTTTAACTCACCCGGTACGCGATTGCACCGGGTAAAACGTAACGAAAATCATCGAAAGCGATATTTAACAAGTAACACATAATTTTCACATATAATCCACTAATATAAACCAGTTTATATAATTTTCATCAAAAATGATATTTTTAAGGTTAACCAGGTCGTCACCAACGCTATATACGGACATTTTACCGATACGCGGTACCGAAATTTCTGAAATTTCACGAAATGCAAACCTATGCATACGAAGGGCTTTGCTAGACTCTATTATGACCTAATTAACTGAAATTAATTCTAAGATGTGAATAATTAAATTATAAACGCGTCCTAAGGTTATACGGTAAATAACCTGAAAATTGTCAGGTGTCACACAATAGCATCCCTAACTTCCGGTTCTAGTCATAGGGACCCTTGATTTCCCTCCCTAGTTTGGGTCACATTAGTTTCGTGCACAGTCTCGGTGTGTTCCACATGCACACTTTCTTCCTCCTCACGTCTTTGGTTCAATGGCGGCCTACCGACTCGGCCAGTGCGACCGCCACGGCGCCCAGTTCTCCCTCTACCTGCCATAGTTTCCAATTACCTGATAAGTAAAGGGAATACATGAATGTCATTTCTTCAGATCATAGTTTAGAAGAGTACGAGCAAGGTAAATTCTTAATTACAGTGACCGGTTTGTGATTAATAATTTGCTTTGCTTTTCGGGTTCAAAACTCTTCACATCAGTGATGACATTAACATCTATGCGTTCTAAGTTAAGGAATATATTCCTATCTACAGGCATTAACCTCACTACTTACTTACTGTGTTGGCGTTGGCGTTGGCTACCCATACTGACATCCGTGCGTTGGTCCCATTATCATCTTGACTCCAGATATTTAGGGATGTCTGAATCTCTCAAACTATTGCTATGAAACCAATTTGTAAGGCCCCTTTCTAGGGAGACCTCACTTGTTGGATTTACTCATAAGCTAAAGCCTCAGAAAGGAAAGAGATTGAGGATAATAGATCAAAAGAGTGGGAAAGTGACCTGGAAGTACAAGTTCAAACCAGTACGTGCTGTACACAAGATACAGTTGAAGAAGATTCCTCAAGATTTTCTTGGGAACATGAAATGGTGGTATGTTGATGTCAATACTCGTGAAGCAAGGATTGAAGACAAAGATAATAAGGTCATTGTATGTTTCTATGATGCAATGAATCTTATCAATTTTTCAAAGAAAGATTAGAGAACGTTGAGAAAGAATAAAATCATGTTCACTGATGAATGGAAAGAACAAGGATTGCAGTACAAGAGAGTATTGGAGATATGTTGAAGATATGGAGTGCATGCAGGCAGCAGATTACCAGATAATTGGAAAAGCTCATCATAAAGACTGAATACTGAAGATCAAGCTATTGTCAAGGGGGAGCCTGTTAGGACATAGTTTGTAATGACAAAAGCTTTGTAATAGTTTAGATCTAATGTCTTTATGTTTTTGTATGTAATGTTCTTAAGTGTTTATACAAGTATTGCTAGAGGCGAACTTGTCAAGTTCGCCTAGTCTAACAGAGGTGAACTTGTTAAGTTCGCTTAGTCTGTTAGAGGCGAACTTGTTAAGTTCGCCTAATATAGATCAGATGTTTATATATAGAGGTTACAGGGTCAGCAGTAACAATAAGAAAAAGAGAACAACGAATTGTCTGATTGAGTTTGTAAACTCTATGATTGTTGGAATACAAGCTTGAATGTTATTTACGTGATTGTTTCTATTGTCTTTTGTTTATACAATTGTTGATTCGGTTGGATTCCGCACTCCGCGTTAACAATACGTCTTATCACGAGAAAGATCCGTAGAAGAGCCATGATGACCTACACTTAGCACGCCCCTTCTTCTTTCTACCTGAAGTGCATACTAAAACTCAGCTAACGCTGGTGAGTTCTAGTTTAAAAGAAATCCGATATTAACATTATTTTATATAAATAAATATATATATATATATATATATGTATATACTTATTTGTACATTCTTTACTTTACTACTTTCATATAACATTCATAGTTGGTGCGTATATAAATACATACATGCATATAACCGTCCGACAAAAATGTAGTCGTCCGTCATTCCCTTACAAACGTCCTAGTTGATGAAGGTACGTATATGTCCCGACTGCAAAATAGTCACGTGGTCGTCCGTCTACCGAAGTAGCCGTTATCCACAAAGAGTCCATAACGTTTACTTATACTTGGCAAGCAATATATACATGGATATAAAGCAAGATTTCATTCTTACACGTTATGTTATTATTTTCATACTTGGCAAGCAATATATACATAGATATAAAGCAAGATTTCATCCTTACACATTGTGTAATTCTTTTCATACTTGGCAAGCAATATATACATAGATATAAAGCAAGATTTCATTCATACACATTGTGTCATTCTTTTCATACTTGGCAAGAAATATATACATAGATATAAAGCAAGATTTGTAGGTCCCTCGGGTGTGGCGGATCGTCACATGCAAGTGGGTCTACTAGTCGGACCGGGTGCGGAATACCCGTGACTAGGTGGAGAGTTAAACAACACAAAGTAAACCAACAAGAGAATCACTTTAAACGTTCTATCTATTATAAACACTTGAAGGTTACAGAGAGAAGTACTGAGATTACAATTTGCGTATTTGCTACTGTGACTACTTATATCTACGTACTTAACTTCTGTCAACCTATCCTATTTATACAAGACCTGTTGCCTGCGCACTTAGCAAGTGCGCAGGGCAAAATGCTCTTGCGTAGTTAACAAGTACGCAAAGGTATTCTTGCGTACTTGCTAAGTATGCAGGAGCTTTCTCCTGCGCACTTACAAGTGCGCAAAACACTTAGAGAATTTTGAAACATTCAATATGTAAAAGTAAATACAACTCGATAAACTAATACATAAAGACTCTTATATAAAAAGACAATTACAAACATTAAAGTACAAACTAAGACTCTATCTATCCAGTTTGTTTGTCACAGGAAAGTGTTTCAACAAACTCCCCCTTGACAATAGCTCTGGATAATCTTCAGTCTTCAGTCTTCACATCTTCGGTCTTCACAGCACTTGATCTTTAGCTTCCATCTTCTTTTTGTATTCAAGGCAGAACTTGATCACCTTCACAGCAGTTGATCTTTAGCTTACAAGTACGCACAAACCCTTAAGTGCACAAACTTTCAACTCAAATTTTTGAATTTTTTCAAGTCAAATAACGAACAAGATAAAAATATTTAATCAGGAGGATTCAAATACAATTCAGGAAGGTTAAACACAAATATTTTTGGCTTTCTGAATAAAATTGAACTATGCATAAACTTAAAATCTTTTTGATCTTTTCTCATAGAAATATACAAGTATTCACACAAACTATTTTTGATCAAAGACACGAGCAGAGGATCATATCAGGCTATCTTTTAGCAAAAACAATACAATATAAACATCAAAGAATATGGGATCATGTCATGGATTACTATTTATTCATACATAATAAGCACATAAACAGGTAATTCAAGTTGTCAATATTATAAGATTTGAAACTATAAACATCTTTGTATCACGTTCTTGTGTATTAAGGTATTAATTGTAATATATACAACGTGTACCCCACTGATATGCTACAATAATGTAAATTGCATTATCTCAAGGCATCTAAGATTTTCCCAGTGATTTTCTAAATTTTCAGAATGAAGTTACATCTATTAGCACAGGAAAAATCAAGCAGAATCCATAAGGATTATCAGGAATCATAAGATTCAGAATCGAGTGATTCATATGTCTTGGTTTCATCTGATTTTCTTCATTGAATATCGGTATGATGATTCAGGATAATATATATGGTGTTTGAATAAGGTAAGGGGATCCAACTTTTATCTGGATTTGATTTCAATGAATCAGGAGTGATTCAAGGGTGAATACATGCTCAACGGTTGATGTAGAGACATGTCTTGATTCAATCTCTCCTTGCGTACTTGTGAGTATGGGCAGTGAGATGAACCGCATTAACTGTGCTAACGACATAACCCGAAACTGACCTCAAAAGAAAATTATTGCCAAAATCTAACATCCTTTATCTGATAATGATCTTTTCTATTCTTTTACGCACACACACACACACTAGCAAACATGGGTTCAAATCACAGTTTTAATTTAGATTTAGTTTCCACACTACTAGTGATTCAAAGACGCATACAGCCTTGTAGGTCCTCATGGCGCTTCTACGGATCGATCTCATGATAAGACGTGACGTTAACTCGAAGTGCGGAATCCAACGAATCAACGTTTATACGCAAAAAAGACAATGTAAACAATCAAGTAAATAACATTCTCAATTGTATTCCAAACCACAATGGTGTTTACAGACTCAATCAGACTTGTTCTGTATATTCTCTACTTCTTTCTGATCAATGTTCTCTCTCTTTTCGACTGACTCTGTAAACACATATATATAACCGTCTGACCTGATATAAGCTAACTTATTAAGTTCGCCTCTAACAGACTAAGCGAACTTAACAAGTTTGCCTCATATAGACTTAAGCGAACTTATTAAGTTCGTCCCTGTTAGACCAGGAGAACTTAACAACTTTGCCTCTAGGTAAACTTGAATAAACACTTAGTGACTTTTACATAACAAAAACATAAAGACATAAGATCAAACTATTACAAGCTTTTGTCTTTACAAACTATGTCCTAACAGACTCCCCCTTGACAATAGCTTGATCTTCAGTCTTCAGTCTTCATGATGAGCTTTTCCAGTTATCAGGTAGTCTGCTGCCAGCATGCACTCCATATCTTCTGTATATCTCCAAAACTCTTTTGTACTGTAATCCTTGTTCTTTCCATTCATCAGTGAACATTATCTCATTCTTTTTCAACGTCCTCTGATCTTTCTTTGAAAAATTTATAAGATTCATTGCGTCATAGAAACACACAATGACCTTATTGTCTTTATCTTCAATCCTTGCTTCACCAGTATTAACATCAACATACCACCATTTCATATTCCCAAGGAAGTCTTGAGAAATCTTCTTCAACGGTATCTTGTGTACAGCACGAACTAGTTTATACTTGTACTTCCAGGTCACCTTCCTAGTCTTTTGATCTGTGTTCTTCACTTTCTTTCCTTTTTGTGGTTTCAGCCGTTCATACATTCCTGAACTACTTTCTCTCTTGATCAAGTTTGCTATCACATCAGCCAAACCATTCTTTGATCTATTAATAAGAGGCTTTGAAGCTAGACCATTCATTTCACACCTTGGCAAGGTATTGAAATACTTGATCCTCGGCTTTAAGTACTGAACACCGTCAGATCTTTTAATTGCAAATAATTTTGTATCACCATCATCGAACCAACTTATGATCCTTCCTACACACCGCTCGTAATTCACATATTTCTCTTTCTGAGCAGGTTGTGCTGGAGACTTGGGTAGCACCTTCATCCAACTGTTTACAACTTCTCTCCACTGTTCTCTTGCCATCCCTGTATTTCTGTACATCACAGGTTCTTCATTAACCTTCGGAGACTCAGTGTGAGTAGTTTCAGTTTCAGCATCTTTATTGGATTGAATATTCTCATTATCAGTATCCATCTTTGAATCAGCAGTATCTTCAAGCAGTGTGACGTCTTCAACAGAGTCCATAGATTCTGTTACTCCTTCATAAGTGAATTCAGGAATAACATCATCTTGGATGAAGTTATACGGCACTTTAAGACCATCACAGCCTTCATAAGTAACATTATCTTTATCTTTCTTTATCTGTATTTCCACTATCTCTCCTTCTTCTATTTCGTTATCAAACACTTCATCATCCATGTCATTGAATAAATCATCAATGTCATCAAGACATGCAATCTTTTCAGCTTCTTCTTCTTCAGAATCTGCAAAGAACTCCAATAATAGAATTTCTTCTTCATTAGCACAAGAAGTATCTTTGTTTCCTTCAAGTGAATGTGATGTCGACTCCCCCTGAACCCTTGATATAGGATTAGCTTCAGTGTATTGACGATCACCCTCAACATTTCCAGCAGGATCATTGTCTTCATCATCACGTCTTTGAATAGACTCTGTGTGACATGTATCGTGTATCCTCAACTCCCCCTGAGCATCAAGACGCTGAACGAGTTTAGACACCAATGCTTGCATGTCAGCTATCTGTTGAGCTTGAGTCTGAATCACCAGCTGCCATTGTGAATCAGTAGAAACAAGAGTATTCACCTGTGTTTGTAGAGTTAGCACTTGAGATTCAAGGAAAGTAATCCTTTCAGAATCAGAAGGCTTTGACGGACCAACTGACGATTATGGAACTGAAGGACTTGCAGTAGGAGTAATAACTAGAGGAACATGAGTTATAACCGGAGATGTATCTTTAGATCTTGGAGGAGTAATAATCAAGGAAGCAACAAAATTAGCATCCTCTACTCCCAGTGAAGATTGAGCAGCAGCTATAGAAGCAGACATTAACTTTTGAGTCTTTGGATCTGGATTGAAGTCACTATCAGAATCAGTACTTTCATCAACCAAGGATCTTTTCCAAGTACTGATCCGGAAGGAGGATCCCGAACAGACTTTCTTCTTGGTCGTCTGGCTTGAGATTTAATGCGTTTTCCAGCATTAGCCAGTGGAATAACAGCTAACCGCTCATAATGATCTGAGGAAAAATCCCTAGATTCATCAGAGTCAGTGCCTTCAGTAACAGGTAATATCGTCTCACTTGAGCTTGAACTTGATTCATCATCAGTCACCACATTCCCTTCAGCTTCATGAATGGGCGAGTTCACAGCATCATCAACGAAATCATCCATGTTCATTCCTAGATCTTGTTCATGTGCATGAACGACCTCCTCTTGAACATGTTCATGAATAGGTATTTCAACCTTAGCTTGTGGAATTGGAACTTGTTCAGGAATAGGAATTTGTGGTTGTACAGGAACTTGAGCTTGTTGAACTGGAATTTGTTGTTGTATCGGTTGTTGTGGAACTTGTTGTTGTTGTGGAACATTTAAACCTTGAACTTGAGCAATTTCATCAGGATGAAGCTAGTTTTCATTAGGTGGTGTAACATAATCAGGATTGATTAAGTGACCAAACAAAGGAGTATTAACCGATATCAATGTGGCATTCTGCTGTTTCACCTTCGTGCAATTAGTAAAGATACGCTTTGACATCGGAGTCAAAGCTAATCTTATAGGATGTTGTGAAAGATCTGGAATAAGATGATTTAGAATCATTTGAATAAATCGAGGATACATCAAAAATCCTTGACCTTCAGCAGGATTAATTTGCATGACCATCTCCCTATAGAAGTAAAGTGCAAAATTGAATCGCTTATTCAACGTTAAAGCCACCATTGCAGTTTGAGGAGCCGTCTTTAACCCATCGGTTCCAGCTTTACGAGGAGAGATGCATTGAATAATCACATGCATGAAGTATCTCCATTCACCGACTAAGCCACCTTTACGTGCTTGTGTATCATTCTGTCTCTCACGATAACCCATTCTTTGAAAACAACCCATAATAAGAGTGCCCGGATATGACAATGGGTCTTCAGCATTACCACCCAAAGCAAGAGCAGCACGAATTGTTTCTTCAGATATGGCAATTTCAATATTATTGACAGTTGCACGAAGAACATGAGGTTCTACGTCCATATCCTGATGAACTGTATCCCAAAATTGCTGTATGTATACCAGACTGATGTAAGGATCAACAGGTAAAGCAGTATGGAGACGCGAACAGTTCAGAAATCCGATTATTCCTTGAAAATTGACTACCTCTGACATATTAGGATCTAACAATGCCACCTGATTATGCTTATATTCGACACGTCGAGCCATCTGAAAACATTCGGACAACAAACACATTAGTAAAAATAACAAGCACAAACAACAAAAAAAATTAAAATTTTTTTTTCCAACACACAAAAATCACAAGTCCAAATATCCTCTGACCCCTAGGCGAACTTAATAAGTTCGCTTAGTGTTGCATGAGGCGAACTTATTAAGTTCGCCTAGACAAGTTCGTTTCGAACAAGTTCGCTTGGAACAAGTTCGCCTGAACCTGTGACGATTCAAATACCAATCACAGAATTTCACAAATCGGTAAATCGAGTTAAAATCATGAAATAAGCAATGTACATCGGTCGATTATCACTTAGCAACCAATTAGAATGATCAATTTTATATTTCCAGTCAAAATTAGGCAAAACCAGTTCTATCTAACTCGTGAAGTAAACCGAGAAGAAAACATCCAAATACTCACAATTGAACGGATGAAATTCAACAAAATTACCTAGGAAAGGATCGCAATTCAATTTTGAATATAATGGAATCAACAAATAACCCTAACAACACAGATTAAAAAATTTGAAGAAAATTCAGATAAGTTCGCTTGGAACAATGAAGACGATGACTGAATAAGTTCGCTTGGCCAAGAGCCTTATACACATTAAGTTCGCTTATTTAGGCGAACTTGTTAAGTTCGCTTAACAAGCCTTCGGCGAACATGCTAAGTTCGCTTCACCATCCACAGGCAAACAGAATAAGTTCGCTTCACTGTTCTTGGGCGAACATATTAAGTTCGCTTCACTATACACAGGCGAACATAATATCTATTCACTTTTGCCTTGAACAAAATTTTACCAACTTCAACCTTTCAAGTCTTGAACTTCCGTCAACATCATGTATCCGATCCAATCCCGAACAATTTTAATAAAAGTTTAGAATTTTCATAGAAAATAAAAATCAAAATCTTTTTGAGTTTTATCTATACAAACGGAATCACATATTTTTGGATTTTATCTGTACAAACGGAAACACATATTTTTGGATTTTTATCTGAATAAACTGAAATCTCATATTTTTGAATAAACATCATGAGCAAGAAGATCATATCAGTATCCAATTAATTCATCACACATTTTAGCAATAATAAAGGGTAACCTATAATATGAAACCATTCAACTCAGTCTTGTGCACTTTGCACCTTTTTCATTTTGAAACTCATTCAATTTGAATAATATTTGAAATGATACGCGATAAATTTCAAAGTAAATAAGATCAGGTTATAAAATGCTCTTTTATTTATACCAAATTTGAAATATAAAGCATGAATTCTTAAATTTGTCAATATTATATGATTTGAAACTATAAGCGTTTATTATCCAAATTCATGTGATTTAGTACCATTTAGATGAAAAACATCGTGTACCCCACATATATGCCAAACAGAAATATAAATTGCATTATCTTCAAGACATATACAGTTTATGTTAAGATTAGATATATTTCCAGGATGAAATTATCTCTTTTAGCACAAGTATAGAAGCAGATCCCAAAGGATATAAGAATCATGATGATTCAGAATCAGAAGATTCTAATGAATTGGCTGAATAGTGAGAATCAACAAATTCAGGTATGAAGATCCAACTATTATCTGGATAAAATTCAATGGAGTCAGACTAGATGATGTATCTAATCGATCCAAGGGCGAATATATGTTTCAACAGATTTTGAAAGCATATCTTAGTTCAACAACACCTTGCATGTTTTTCGGGGCATAGGCAGTGAAGTGAACTGAAATAAATTTGTGCTAAAGATATAATTCGATATTGGTCTCATGAAATTTTGTAAAACCATATATTCTTTATCTGATAATGACCATTTACACACACACACACAGGCATATAATGGATTCAAATCACAGATGTAATCATATCATATTTAATTTTCACACTACTATTGATTTCAAAACGCTTTTAGTCTATTGACAATTTAAGTTTCAAAACTCATACACAAATTTGAAAACAAATTATCAAGATTAGAGCATTCACAACACTATCATTTCTCATTTATGCAGACTTTGAAATTTAGATCAAATCAACTCAGTTTAATCAATCATATATCAAAGGTCTACTAAGGTCGTGTGAAATGAACTAATCACTGATGTACTATCATTTCTTCTCTAACCTCAAATGATGTCAAATTTTATATTTTTCAATTTGTTTTGACTTTTTATAAATTAAAAACTTTTTGACTGAAATGTAAATGCAGAAATGTAATAAAGCAATAAAAGAAATTAAAAAACAAAATTTTCATGAAATTCTGATTTTGAAAAGCTTTTATTCGGGATTGATCATACCAATCATTTTAATTAGGAATTCAAACCTGGTACGATCAAATGCCTTGGTAAACAAATCAGCAAAATTATCGTCAGTGTGTACCTTGACCAGCTCAATCAACCTTTTCTCTACACAATCACGAATAAAATGATATCGAATCTCGATGTCCTTAGTTTTACTATGTTTAACAGGATTATTAGTTATGGACATAGTAGCATTATTATCAATAAGCATAGGGGTTCTTGTGAAATTCAAACCGTAATCTCTCAATTGTTGTTGTATCCATAGGATCTGTGAACAACAACTTGCAGCAGCGATGTATTCTGCTTCGCATGTAGAAATGGAGACTGTGGTTTGCTTTTTGCATTGCCAGGACACAAGTCGATTACCTAATAACTGGCAACCACCTGTCGTAGATTTCCTGTCCAAACAACAACCACCAAAATCAGAATCAGTATACGCATTGAAATCAAAGTTAGAACCATGAGGATACCATAGCCCCAATCTTTGTTTTCCTTTCAAATAACGAAAGATTCTTTTCACAGCTATTAAGTGAGATTCTTTTGGCTTTGCCTGGAATCTGGAACAGATTGTAACATTTCTGATTTCTAGTATCCGTATTTCAATTCAATGTAATGCATTTCAAACTCAATTCTAGTGCACTGTTTTGTTCTATTTGCACCATCAATTAAATACTATACTTCAATGCAAAACCACAAATTTTACTAGGTTTTATTCTATTAAAACACTACATAAGTATCTATTCATACAAATACGTCAAAAGACTAAAGTTACAAAGTCTGATGTTGAAAATTTACAAGAAACCCTAATAGGCACGGTCACGCCAAGTGCTAAGGCACGGTCGCGCCCGGTGCCTTGGCACGGTCGCGCCTCATATTGGCACGGTCGCGCCTCTCATCAGTTGAAATGTAAATACAGACTTTAATCACAGAGACGTTCGATTTCATAACCGTTCGACACGTTTTCACCATTAACAAACTCAATTAAATCTTTTAATCATAATAATCACAACAAATACACAAAATTCCGTCGATTCAACTCATAACCACCCAATTCTCTCACAAGACCGTCGAATTTACCATTCTGATTACGATTCTGCTAAACCAACATTCTATCCATCCTCTCTGAAGCTCCCGAGAACACCGAGTCAGTCGGAATTGCAGAAGAAGGCGCCGGAAACCGAACCCGTCGTCGCCGAAATTTCTCTCTACCGAACACTGCCAATTCGTCGTCCTTCCGGGTAATTGAAACCTCTCACACTTACGTTTTATTTCTACTAATCGAAAGCCCTAATCTAATTTGGACTTACAATACGGGAATCATCACGAACCAGAGTCCAGTTTTCGTTCAAAATAGATTTAATCGAATCAAATCTTAGACACGCTTTAGATACAATTAATCTCTACAAAAAGATTCATGATGATCTAAAGGGTGAAAGCCCCATGAATTCCAACATTTACAATATAAGAATTAGTCAAATTGAATCTGTTTTGGAACAGACACGGTCGCGCTAATCATATAGCACGGTCGTGCTTCATGAGACACGGTCGCGCCAATAACTAGCGCGGTCGTGCCTCACACACTCCGACCCAGTCATGCCTTTGACTAGACTTGGTCATGCCTCAAAACCCTAGACACGATCGAGCCTAGTCCAAGACACGATCGTGCCTAGAGAACAACTCAATTGTGCAATCTGTTTGATCAACACGGTCGTGCCCTGACTAGCATGGTCACGCCCGTGGTTCGAGCACGATCGTGCCTTACCCAGGCACGGTCGTGTGTGAGTTAAATTTTTGGTAGAATTATAATTTTATATATTTTTCAAACAATAAATATTCTGATTAAATTGCAAAATAAAAATAGTTGATTTTTATAAAAATGCATTTAATTCTATTTAGAAAGATCAAATATTTAGTCTTGGAATAAATAGAAAATTATTTATTTAAAGTTTATAAAATTTAATTTACATTTATAAAGTATTTTATTCAATACTTTCAATTACAAATCAATGACTTTTTACACAAGTCCAAATGCAACTTTAGACTTAAACTTTTGTACACACTATTAATACCATATACATTACACTTTAGGTTAACTTGAGCATTTCAAGGATCTTTATTCTATCTAGTATCTTTGTTAGCTACGCCTTCAAACCAAGTGAGTATTTCATAGCCCCTTTTACTCTTTTACACTTTTGGGGGTGAAACATTAACTCTATCAAATTACATGCTTACATTTACACAAACAACACAAATACAAATCCTATTTACATTCATGTGTGCAATTTGAGCTTTATGCCCGAGTGCTATGTGTGCTAACTTTTGTGAACACTTATGTGCAATCATTAACTATTCAAGCCGACGGTTTTCAATGATAGATCTATTGAGTCTGACAAACCCACCCAGATTGGGTTGATTGATACCGACAACACAATTTTACATGCTAGTTACAAAGGTTTGATTGTACTTGGTTACACAATAGCAGCTCCCCATAAATGCCTTATTTATCATGTTATGTAAGGATTTGTTTTACAACTATATGCTATCTATATACAAACCTATGTTATACTCACCAACTTTTTAGTTGACTTTATTTTATTCATGTTTCAGGTACTAATGTGTGAGTTTGATCAAGATGTGCTACACTTAGGCTTTGGACTTAGCTAATTTAAATAAAGAAGTCTATGTTTTGAAAATATTGTTTCTATCTTGGATTTGGTTTTTGTTTGAATGATTGTAATGGAATTTGTAGTTTAGTATATTTCAATTTAGTCAACCTTGGGCTTATGAACAGTCTACATGTCCCGCCCCGATGATTCCGCCATCGGTTGGGGTGTGACAGATTGGTATCAGAGCCTTGGTTATAGGGAATTAGGTTATTAGACACCTTAACCTAGACTATAACTTTAGGAAACCTATTTATGCCATGCTTCATGTTTATATGATTATGTGCTACATGTTATGTGTTACATGTTATGTGTTACATGCTATGTGCTACATGCTATGTGCTACATGCTTACTATGATTAGTTGTTATTTTATTTGATGACTTATTTATTAAAAATCCATGACTTATTAGTATATACTTAAATAATAAATTAAATAAACAATATCCTTTTCCATATCCTAAAACCCCATAATACTCTTATCTCCTTCTCTATCTTTATCTTTCTTAGCATGTGGTAACTTCATGAAGCTAAATCTATAAAATTTCTTTATTTCCTCATTAAGGTTTTTAAACTTGGTTAATTATTTGAGGACACGTGCAATCTGGAAGGGTGACACCTGTATTTTGGGTTTTCTGTCTAGGAAAGCATTTCGCATAAATCCCAATCAACCGAGGGACCCGTATGCTTTCCTGGGAATTCCCGAGATGAGTGTTTACTTATAGGCTAAAGCATGTCTCCTTGAAAATTATATAAGTTTAATTAACCTTAATGTGTCATAGTATTCGAGTGATTACATCACTATTTGAGTACAATCCAAACTATGATTATCTATTTATTTTGTTATCTTATTCTATTAAATCCAAACAATTCTCATAAGTTCTTACATCTTTTCTTGTCTTGTGAAAATCTGTAGAATGCCTCCTCGTCGTGCTCCCACGGCCAACGCCAATACCGACATTGCTGCTATTCTTGCACAACTCGTGACACAACTCACTCAAGCTAATAGTGCCACCAATGGAAACAATGGTGGAAATGGTAGTAATAGTGGTAATGGTGGTAATGGTGGAAATGGTGGTAACAACCCATCTCAATGTACTTTCAAACATTTCAACTCATGTAATCCTCCCAAGTTCTATGGTACCGAAGGAGCTACTGGACTCCTTCAATGGTTCGAAGGCATTGAGAATACCTTTCTCATTAGTGACTGCCCCGACAACCTTCGTGTTCGTCATGCCACAAGTGTCCTACAAAAATGGGCACTCACGTGGTGGAATGGGGAGAAAAGAAATAGAGGTGTGGATGTAGCAATGGCCTTAACTTGGGATGAAGTTAAAAGACTAATGACCGAAGAATTCTGTCCTCGAAACGAAGTGAAGAAACTTGAAGCCGAATTTTGGGATCTTACCCAAGATAGTGGTGAAAATTTGGCGTATACAACTCGGTTCCATGAGTTGAGTCTTCTTGTGCCCCACATGGTCACTCCTTTGTCCCGCTGCATTGAAAAGTATATCGGGGGACTACCTAGGCAAATTCAAGATACTTTCCTAGGAAGAAATCCTGCAACACTTGAGGATGCGATCCGTTTGTCCGCTACCTTAACCGATAATCACGTGAAGGCGGGGACTCTTACTAAAAAGGGCACCAAGAAAGTCTCCGACACTGCAACTCCTTCCACCCACAACAAAGAAGCCATAACTGAACCCTCCCGGCATAATAAGAAGAGAAAGGCTAGAAATTTTGCTGTGGTCACTCCTGCTGTTCCTGTTAACCAAGTTGCACCTATGGTTCAAGCACCGGCCAAAAAGCCATATGTTAGAATCTACCCACTTTGTGCCACCTGCAACTATCATCATCCCCAAAGCATCCCATGTCGCCTTTGTACTCATTGTGGGAGATATGGCCATACGGTCAATGTTTGTAGGGCCAAAGCTCTTGCGGGCCAAGTCAACCCACCAAACCAAACCAACACCCAAGTGACTAATCAAGGTACTCCCGCTATTGCAAATGGGCGTGCATGTTACGAATGTGGTAACCCGAACCATTTCCGTGATCAATGCCCAAGATTTGCCAATGCTAGACAAGGTGGAGCTCGTGGGCGTGCTTTCAACATAAACGCCAACGAAGCTCAAGCCAACAATGATGTGGTCAATGGTACGTTCCTTGTAAATAGTCAATATGCGTCCATTTTATTTGATACCGGTGCCGATAAGAGTTTTGTGTCACTTAACTTTGAACCTTTACTTGCCAAGACACGATCTCAATTAGAGAAAACCTTCACTGTCGAAATAGCAAATGGTGATTCACTTACAATCGAGTCTATTATCTATGACTGTTCTCTAAAACTTAATGAACATACATTCCCAATCAATCTTGTACCAATGCTATTAGGAAGTTTTGATATCATCATAGGCATGGATTGGCTATCAAATCATCATGCCGAAGTCATCTGTTTCGAGAAGTGTATCCGAATACCTCTGCCATCGGGAGAAACACTAAGAGTCTTTGGTGAAAAGCCTTGTAAAGGGCTTAAATTAATGTCATGCACTACTGCTCAAAAGTACTTACGAAAGAAGTACGTGGCCTTTTTGGCCCATATCGTTCAAAAAGATGTAAAAAAGAAGAGTATTCAAGACATCCCCATTATCCGAGATTTTCCCGAAGTGTTCCCCGAGGATTTATCCGGTCTTCCACCCGTTCGACAAGTAGAATTTCGCATTGATCTTGTGCCCGGAGCTAACCCCGTGGCTAGAGCTCCATACCGTCTTGCACCTTCTGAAATGCAAGAACTTGCAAGTCAACTTCAAGAGCTCTCCGACAAGGGATTTATTCGTCCAAGTCATTCACCGTGGGGTGCACCCGTCTTGTTCGTCAAAAAGAAAGATGGATCATTTCGCATGTGTATCGACTATCGCTAACTCAACAAGCTTACTATCAGAAACCGTTACCCTTTGCCTAGAATTGATGACCTCTTCGATCAACTTCAAGGCTCTACTTGCTTTTCGAAGATTGACCTTTGATCTGGTTATCACCAACTCCGTGTGCAAGAAGACGATAATCCAAAGACTGCCTTCCGAACAAGGTATGGTCATTACGAGTTCATGGTTATGCCTTTTGGACTAACCAATGCACCCGCAGTTTTCATGGACCTCATGAATCGTGTGTGCAAACTGTGCCTTGATAAGTTCGTGATCGTTTTCATCGATGACATCTTAATCTATTCCAAGACTAAAGCCAATCATGAGCAGCACCTTAGATTGGTTTTGGACCTCTTGAAGAAAGAACAACTATATGCCAAATTCTCAAAATGTGAATTTTGGCTAAAGGAAGTACAATTTCTTGGTCACATCGTCAACGACAAGAGTATTCATGTTGACCCTGCTAACATCGAAACGGTTAAGAATTGGAATGCCCCGAAGACTCCCACTGAAGTTCGTTCATTTCTTGATCTTACGGGATATTACCGTCGTTTCATCTCAAACTTCTCAAAAATTGCTGTCCCTCTCACCGCTTTGACCCACAAGGGTAAAACTTATGAATGGGGACCACAACAAGAAGAAGCTTTCCAAACCCTTAAGCAAAAGTTGTGCAATGCTCCCATTTTGACTCTCCCTGATGGGAATGATGATCTAGTTGTTTACTGTGATGCTTCTAACCAAGGTCTCGGTTGTGTCCTCATGCAACGAGGCAAAGTAATCGCTTATGCATCAAGGAAACTTAAGATTCATGAGAAGAATTATACGACGCACGATCTCGAGTTGGGTGCGGTCATATTCGCATTGAAAATTTGGAGACATTACCTCTATGGCACAAAATGTGTGGTGTTCACCGACCACAAAAGTCTTCAACACATCTTCAACCAAAAGGAACTCAATATGAGGCAACGACGTTGGGTCGAACTCCTTAACGACTATGACTGCGAGATTCGTTACCATCCCGGCAAAGCGAATGTTGTAGCCGACGCTTTGAGTCGAAAGGATCATGTCATGGTTCATTGTGTCCGCATTCAAACCGACATTCAAAACCGCATCTTAGAAGCTCAACACATCTCAGTCACCGAGGGTAACATGTATGAGGAAATGTCGTGTGGTGTTGAACTTCAACTTGAATCAAAACCCAATGGCCTACTTTATTACTTGAACCGTATTTGGGTTCCCGATCGCGATGATCTCCGTACATTTCTTATGAACGAGGCTCACAAGACTCGTTATTCTATTCATCCTGGTGCGGATAAAATGTACCAAGATATTTACCAACAACATTGGTGGCCCGGTATGAAAAAGGACATTGCTCTCTATGTTGCCAAATGTCTAACATGCTCCAAAGTCAAAGCCGAACACCAACGTCCTTCCGGATTACTTGAACAACCAGAAATTCCCGTGTGGAAATGGGAGAACTTAGACATGGATTTTATTACCAAACTTCCTCGCACCTCGAGTGGCTATGATAGCATTTCGGTGATCATTGATCGTCTCACCAAATCTGCTCATTTCTTGCCCATCCGTGAAGACTATCGGGTTGAGAAACTAGCCTGAATATACATTGATGAAATTGTGAGCCGTCACGGTGTTCCTTTAAACATAATCTCCGATAGAGATGCTCGGTTCACCTCTCGCTTTTGGCAATCTCTCCAAACTGCACTTGGTACACGATTGGATTTGAGCACGGCTTATCATCCACAAACTGATGGTCAAACCGAGCGGACAATCCAAACTCTTGAAGACATGCTTAGAGCTTATGTAATTGATTTTAGTGGCAATTGGGATTCACATCTATTCCTAATCGAGTTCTCTTACAATAATAGCTACCACACGAGTATCAACATGGCTCCATTTGAAGCTCTCTATGGTCGCAAGTGTCGTTCTCCTATCTGTTGGTACGAGATTGGTGAAGCACAAATCACCGGTCCCGAGCTAATTCAAGAAACATCCGACAAGATTATTCAAATCCGTGACAACATTCGAACAGCGAGAGGTCGGCAAAAGAGTTATGCCGACAAACGACGAAAACCCTTGGAATTCCAAGTCGGTGACCTTATTCTTCTTAAGGTGTCTCCGTGGAAGGGTGTGATCCGTTTTGGAAAGAAAGGCAAGTTAGCACCTCGCTATGTTGGCCCAATCAAAATCCTTGAAAGGATTGTGAAAGTGGCTTACAAACTCGAGTTACCTCCATCTCTTGGTAATGTGCATCCTACATTTCATGTATCTAATCTGAAGAAATGTCTCGCTGATGAAAATCTCCATATACCACTTGATGACGTGCGCATTAATGAAACGATGCACTTCGTTGAGAAACCGGTAGAAATTATGGATTGTGAAATCAAGCAACTCAAGCGAAGTCGTATTCCTATTGTCAAAGTTCGTTGGGAGTCTAAGCGTGGTCCTGAATTCACTTGGGAACGAGAGGACCAAATAAAACTCAAGTACCCCCATCTTTTTACTGATGCCGTAGCTTCCTCTAACTAAATTTCGGGACGAAATTCCCTCAACATGGGGAGACTGTAACATTTCTGATTTCTAGTATCCGTATTTCAATTCAATGTAATGCATTTCAAACTTAATTCTAGTGCACTGTTTTGTTCTATTTGTACCATCAATTAAATACTATACTTCAATGCAAAACCACAAATTTTACTCGTGTTATATTATATTAAAACACTACATAAGTATCTATTCATACCAATACGTCAAAAGACTAAAGTTACAAGGTTTGATGTTGAAAATTTACAAGAAACCCTAATAGGCACGGTCGCGCCTCGTTCTGGCACGGTCGCGCCAAGTGCTAAGGCACGGTCGCGCGCCTGGCTTCGGAACGGTCGCGCCCGGTGCCTTGGCACGGTCGCGCCTCATATTGGCACGGTCGTGCCTCTCATCAGTTGAAACGTAAATACATACTTTAATCACATAGACGTTCGATTTCATAACCGTTCGACACGTTTTCACCATTAACAAACTCAATTAAACCTTTTAATCATAACAATCACAACAAATAAACTAAATTTCGTCGATTCAACTCATAACCACCCAATTCTCTCACAAGACCGTCGAATTTACCATTCTGATTACAATTCTCCTAAACCAACATTCTATCAATCCTCTCTGAAGCTCCCGAGAACACCGAGTCAATCGGAATTACAGAAGAAGGCGCCGGAAACCGAACCCGTCATCGCCGGAATTTCTCTCTACCGAACACTGCCAATTCGTCGTCCTTCCGGGTAATTGAAACCTCTCACACTTACGTTTTAGTCTACTAATCGAAAGCCCTAATTTAATTTGGACTTACAATACGGGAATCATCACGAACCAGAGTCTAGTTTTCGTTCAAAATAGATTTAATCGAATCAAATCTTAGACACGCTTTAGATACAATTAATCTCTACAAAAAGATTCGTGATGATCTAATGGGTGAAAGCCCCATGAATTCCAACATTTACAATATAAGAATTAGTCAAATTGAATCTGTTTTGGAATAGACACGGTCGCGCTAATCATATAGCACGGTCGTGCTTCATGAGACACGGTCGCGCAAAAAACTAGCGCGGTCGTGCCTCACACACTCCGACCCAGTCATGCCTTTGACTAGACTTGGTCATGCCTCAAAACCCTAGACACGGTCGTGCCTAGTCCAAGACACGATCGTGCCTAGAGAACAACTCAATTGTGCAATCTGTTTGATCAACACGGTCGCGCCCTGACTAGCATGGTCGCGCCCCGTGGTTCGAGCACGATCGTGCCCTTCCCATGCACGGTCGTGTGTGAGTTAAATTTTTGGCAGAATTATAATTTTATATATTTTTCAAACAATAAATATTCTGATTAAATTACAAAATAAAAATAGTTGATTTTTATAAAAATGCATTTAATTCTATTTAGAAAGATCAAATATTTAGTCTTGAAATAAATAGAAAATTATTTATTTAAATTTTATAAAATTTAATTTACATGTATTGTTAAATCTTAAAAAGTATTTTTAATGCTTACGTTACATATATTATAAATAAATAAATGATTATTTATTTAATTTATATTTAAACAAAAATAATTAATTATTTATACTAAATTATAACTAATACTTACAATGTTTTCATAAACAATAATCATTTACATTACTTATTTAATTATTCAAACCCAAATCTTAATCAAAATATTCTAAAAATATTCTTTCAAACTTTATATTTTATTCAATACTTTCAATTACAAATCAATGACTTTTTACACAAGTCCAAATGCAACTTTAGACTTAAACTTTTGTGCACACTATTAATACCATATACATTACACTTTAGGTTAACTTGAACATTTCAAGGATCTTTATTCTATCTAGTATCTTTGTTAGCTATGTCACACCCCAACCGACGGCGGAATACGTCGGGGCGGGACATGTAGACTGTTCAAAAGCTCAAGGTTTACTAAAGTTTAAATAATTAAACAACCAATTTCATGTCACAAATAAACATAAATCCAATAATACATGGAAAGTAGAAATACATAAATAGTCTCTTTAAATTAAATTCTAGGTCATCGGTCCTAAAACTTAGTGGCTCCTTCAGTGCCATAAAACTTAGTGGGGTTGCACGAGTTAAAGTGCTTGAAAGTACATTGCGGTGGGTTGGCACCACCACCACCATTAGTTCCATGGTTACCGTTTGTAGCACCATTAACTTGAGTGAGTTGATTTACAAGTTGTGCAAGGATAGCAGCAATATCAGTGTTGTTGTTGGCCACAGTAGCATGACGGGGAGGCATTCTACAGATTTACACAACACAAGAAGAGAAGTAAGAACTTATGAGGGTTGATTGAATTTAAAAGGTGAGATAACAAATAAAATAGTAAGTCATAGTTTGGATTGTGCTCAAATAGTGGTATAGTCACTTGAATACTGTGACACATTAAGGTTAATTAAACTCATATAATTTTTCAAGGAGACATGCTTTAGCCTATAAGTAAACACTCATCCCGGGAATTCCCAGGAAAGCATACGGGTCCCTCGGTTGATTGGGATTTATACGAAATGCTTTCCTAGATAGAAAACCCAGAATACAGGTGTCACCCTTCCAGATTGCACGTGTCCTCTAATAATTAACAAAGTTTAAAACCTTAACGAGGAAGTAAAGAAATTCTATAGATTTTAATTCATTAAGTTTCCACATGCTATGATGATGATGATGGAGAAGTAGGTAAGAAGGTTATGAGGCTTAGGGCATGGGTAGGGATATTGTTTATTTAATTTATTATTTAAGTATAGCCTAATAATTTATGAATTTTAACAATTAAAGTATCAAAATATAATAAGCAAGTGACACATAACATGTAGCATATCATATATTCATAGAGTATGGTAAATATTGGGTGTCCTGAGGTTATATTCTAGGTCAAGGTGTCTAATAACTAATTCCCTATAACTAAGGCTCTGATACCAATCTGTCACACCCCAACCGACGGCGGAATACGTCGGGGCGGGACATGTAGACTGTTCAAAAGCTCAAGGTTTACTAAAGTTTAAATAATTAAACAACCAATTTCATGTCACAAATAAACATAAATCCAACAATACATGGAAAGTAGAAATACATAAATAGTCTCTTTAAATTAAATTCTAGGTCATTGGTCCTAAGTGAAGCATCTTGTACTTATTCTCAAGCATTAGTACCTGAAACATGATAAAAACGAGGTCAACTGAAAAGTTGGTGAGCATACATAGGTTTTGACACATAACTAATTTTAAAGTGTTTTATACAATTCACTCAATACACGTGTATAAGGCATTTATGGAGAATCTATAGTTAAACTAGGAGTGTATAATCAAACCTTGTGACGGAGGCATTACACGCAGGTTACCCTAATGTAAAGTCGGTAACAAACACCCTAACCGGGTGGGTTTGTCAGACTCAATAGATCTATCAATGTTAACCGTTGGCTTGTATGGAGTTAATGATTGCACTAAAGTCATGTATATGTAGTCTTAACTCATAGCATTCAAGCATAAAGCACATAACACATAATATCATATTATTGAATTGTATTTTAAGTCTATGCAAAAAGTTTCAAAAGTAAATCATGTTTCACCCCAAAAGTACAAAATAAAAAGGGGGTTATGTAAACTCACTTGGATCAAGAGTGTAGCTAGCACGCGAGTCTATGTGGCAAAATGATCCTTTTAACTCACCACGTTAACCTAGTGTATAATGTGTATTAGGTTAATAGTGTGTACAAAAATCTATGTGTAAGTCTAGGGTTCAAGGTATATACGTATGAACTTAATAGTCACTGACGTAGGGTTGGATTTAAAAAAAATAAATAAATAATTTTATTTATTTAATTATGAAAAATATACTAAAATATATATCATGTAAATATATATTTATGTTTAGAAAATGAACTTTGGTTTATGTAGATAGTGTTTAATTTAAGTAAATAAAAAAAAAATAATTTCTTTTATTTAAATAGATTAAATAAATAAATAATTTTTATTTATTTATTTGTGAAAATATGTTAAAACATATGAATTGTGAATGTATGTTTAGAAATTTTATTTATGTGATTAGTGTTTAATTTAAATAAATTAATAACTAATTTCATTTATTTAAATAGATTAAATAAATAAATAATTTTTATTTATTTATTTGTGAAAATATGTTAAAATACATGGATGTAAATATATGTTTAGAAATCTTACTTATGTGATTAGTGTTTAATTTAAATAAATAAAATAAATAAATTCATTTATTTAAGTAGATTAAATAAATAAATAATTTTTATTTATTTATTTGTGAAAATATGTTAAAATATATGGATGTAAATATATGTTTAGAAATCTTACTTATGTGATTAGTGTTTAATTTAAATAAATAAAATAAATAATTTCATTTATTTAAGTAGATTAAATAAATAAAAAAAATTTATTTATTTATTTGTGAAAATATGTTAAAATATATGGAATGTAAATATGTGTTTAGAAATTAATTTTAGATATTTAAAGTTTTTGTTTTTAAAAGTTAAATGTGTAATTTTAACCATTTAATTTGGATTAAAATCTAAATTTTTATAGGAATTTATAAATTCTGGTTTTATTCGGTTATAAATATTTTAAGGTTTATAAATATATTTTTTTATAAAATTTTCGGGCTCTAAAACGGTTTTAAAAAAATAAGACAGGCCACCCGGTTCGAACCCGGGTGGTTCTTGTGTCTGTTGCAAGTTTTACCACCGGACCAAGGGACTAATCCTTGTAATGGATCCGGTTCAAAATTATTTAACCTATGCCTGCAAAGGGGCTAGGTTTGGTTTAAGTTTTATGCGCAAAACGGTCCTCTGTATGGGTTTCGAACCCATAGCCCGGCGGTGCAATGGCTTACCGGCTGGGCTAGATGGTTTCGCTGTTATATTAGGGATTCTAATTGATTAAAACATAGAATTAAACGAATCCGAAATTCAAAAACGAAGATAACTCGCTATGAACCCTAGTTTCAAATCGGTAGCGATACCCTTTGTCATCACGAGTTGGCAGAGGGCTATCGATAGCCACGTGATTACGAATCGAATGGTACAATTTTTACCTGAATCGGTTATGGCACGAGTGCGGTCGGCTACGGTTTTTCTCCGAGAATACTTGGTGATCGACAGGAACTCAGAGGCGGAATGAGGTTCGATTCAGGGTTGGGAGAGTTTGTGTGGAAGTATACGCGAGTGATAGATGTGTTTAATTTGATTAATTCCCTTCGTATAAATCAATTCGAATTTCAAATTGACCGGGATAATCGCGGAGGCTGTTTACGCGTTAATTCGATTGATTTAGGATGAATCGAGTCGCGTTTTGGTCTGAATACATGAGGGGTTAGACTGAGCGTGATTTACGGGATCGATTACACGTTAGTTTTCCTGAGTTGAATGCAATTGATACGGATTTGACTATGCAAAGTCAAATCCTTTCAAAATTCGAATTTTTACCGCGAGTTCGAACGAATTGATGTGTTGATTGGGCTTGGATTGGGTCGTCTTTTTGTTTGAGTAGTCATGAGGAGTCCAAATCAACCAGTAATCGTTGAAGGCAGCCTTGGATTATCATGATTTGGGCCGCTTTGACTTTTGAAAGTCAAACGGATCATGGAAGTCAAAATTTATGTTTAAAAGTCAAAATTGTAAGTGTAGGTTTAATTTCTTGAGACTTTAAATGGTTTAGGGCCCAATCTAAGGTAAAATCACTTGTAAATTTTGGGTGTAAATGTGTATGTATATGTACACATAAGTCTAATTATACATATATATATTTATACATATAGGGGTTCTAAAATAAATGCGGGTGGAACTTGTGAAGCTGTAATTTATAAAAGTAGGGCTTGATATAATCATTTCACTAAGATTGAAATTCATACATGTTTTATTGTACCAAAATGATAACATGAAAATCAGGAAGGTTACAGTATCCCCATGTTGAGGCAATTTCGTCCCGAAATTTAGCTAGTTGAGGCGACTGTATCAGCAAAGAGGTGAGGGTACTTGAGCTTCATTTGGTCCTCACGTTCCCAAGTGAATTCGGGTCCACGCTTAGATTCCCATCGTACTTTGATAACAGGGATGCGGCTTCGCTTGAGTTGCTTGACCTCGCGACCCATGATCTCTACCGGCTTCTCAACGAAGTGCATCGTGTCATCAATGTGCACATCGTCAAGAGGTATATGGAGATTCTCATCAGCAAGACATTTCTTTAGGTTGGACACATGGAACGTAGGGTGTACATTAGCAAGTGATGGAGGTAGTTCAAGTTTGTAAGCCACCTTCCCGATCCTTTCGAGGATCTTAAATGGGCCCACATAGCGAGGTGCTAGTTTACCCTTCTTCCCGAAACGGATCACCCCCTTCCAAGGAGATACCTTTAGAAGTACAAGATCACCGACTTGAAATTCCAAGGGTTTACGTCTTTTGTCGGCATAACTCTTTTGCCTACTTCTTGCCACTTGAATGTTATTACGAATCTGAAGGATCTTGTCGGAAGTTTCTTGGATTAATTCAGGACCAGTGATTTGCGCTTCGCCAATCTCGTTCCAACAGATGGGAGAGCGACATTTCCAACAATAGAGGGCTTCAAATGGAGCCATGTTGATGCTTGTGTGGTAGCTATTGTTGTAAGAGAACTCGATGATGGATAGATGTGAATCCCAATTTCCACCAAAATCAATTACACAAGCTCTAAGCATGTCCTCGAGTGTCTGGATTGTTCGCTCGGTCTGACCATCAGTTTGGGGATGGTAAGCCGAATCCAAGCGTGTACCAAGAGCAGTTTGGAGAGATTGCCAAAAGCGGGAGGTGAAACGAGCATCCCTATCAGATATTATGTTAAGTGGGACCCCGTGACGACTCACAATCTCATCAATTTAGATTCGGGCTAGTTTCTCTACCCGATAGTCTTCTCGGATGGGTAGAAAGTGAGCTGATTTGGTGAGACGGTCAATGATCACCCAAATACTATCATAACCTCTAGAAGTATGAGGGAGTTTGGTAATGAAGTTTATAGCTAGGTTTTCCCATTTCCAGATAGGGATTTCAGGTTGTTCAAGCAAACCAGAAGGACGTTGATGTTCAACTTTGACCTTGGAACAAGTTAGACATTTTGCAACATAAAGTGCAATGTCTTTCTTCATTCCGGGCCACCAGTATTGTTGGTGAAGACCCTTGTACATTTTATCAGCCCCGGGATGGACGGAGTAACGAGTTTTGTGTGCCTCGTTCATAAGGACTGCGCGAAGGTCATCGCGATCGGGGACCCACATACGGTTCAAGTAATAGAGGAGACCATTAGGTTTGGTTTCTAATAGGAGGTCAACACCACATGACATTTCGTTATACAGATTACCCTCGGTGACCGAGACGTGTTGAGCTTCTAGGATGCGATTTTGGATATCGGTTTGAATCCTAATGCAGTGAAGCATAACGTGGTCCTTACGACTCAAGGCATCGGCCACAACATTCGCTTTACCGGTATGGTATCGAATCTCGCAGTCGTAGTCGTTAAGGAGTTCGACCCAACGTCGTTGCCTCATGTTGAGTTCTTTCTGATTGAAGATGTGTTGGAGACTTTTGTGGTCAGTGAACACCACACATTTCGTACCATAGAGATAATGTCTCCAAATCTTTAATGCGAAGACGACCGCACCCAACTCAAGATCGTGCGTCGTATAATTCTTTTCGTGAATTTTAAGTTGTCTTGATGCATAAGCGATCACCTTGCCCCGTTGCATGAGAACACAACCGAGACCTTGGTTTGATGCATCGCAGTAGACCACCAGATCATCGTTGCCATCAGGAAGAGTGAGAATAGGAGCATTGCACAATTTTTGCATGAGGAATTGGAAGGCTTCCTGTTGTTTTGGTCCCCACTCATAGTGTTTACCCTTGTGGTTCAAGGCCGTGAGAGGGACAGCAATCTTGGAAAATTTTGAGATAAAACGACGGTAATAACCAGCAAGACCAAGAAATGAACGAACTTCGGTAAGGGTCTTAGGGGTACTCCAATTCTTAACGGCTTCGATCTTTGCGGGATCAACATGGATTCCCTTTTCGTTGACAATATGACCTAAAAATTGAACTTCCATTAGCCAAAATTCACACTTGGAGAACTTAGCATATAGTTTTTCTTTTCTTAAAAGGTCTAACACCAACTTAAGGTGTTGTTCATGATCTGATTTGGTCTTGGAGTAGATCAAGATGTCGTCAATGAAAACGATTACGAATTTATCTAGGTACGGTTTGCATACACGATTCATGAGATCCATGAAAACCGCGGGGGCATTGGTTAACCCAAAAGGCATAACCATAAATTCGTAGTGACCGTATCTTGTACGAAAGGCAGTCTTTGGAATATCCTCCTCTTGTACACGAAGTTGGTGATATCCGGATAGAAGATCAATCTTTGAGAATTAGGTGGAACCTTGGAGTTGATCAAAGAGGTCATCAATCCTAGGCAAAGGATAACGGTTCTTGATGGTAAGTTTGTTGAGTTCGCGGTAGTCAATACTCATCCGGAATGAGCCATCTTTCTTCTTCACGAATAGGACGGGTGCACCCCATGGTGAATGACTGGGGCGAATGAAACCTTTATCGGAAAGTTCTTGAAGCTGACTTGCGAGTTCTTGCATTTCAGAAGGTGCTAGACGGTATGGAGCTCTAGCCACAGGATTAGCTCCGGGTATAAGATCGATACGAAACTCTACTTGACGAACGGGTGGAAGACCGGATAGATCTTCAGGAAATATTTCGGGAAAGTCACGGATGATGGGGATGTCTTGAATACTCTTCTCTTTGTCTTTTTGTTGAACAACATGAGCTAAAAAGGCCAGATACTTCTTCCGTAAGTACTTTCGAGCCGTGGTGCATGACATGAGTTTAAGCCCACTACATGGTTTCTCACCAAAGACTTTTAATGTATCGCCCGAGGGGAGAGGAATCCGGATGCACTTCTCGAAACAAATGACATCGGCATGATGACTAGATAGCCAATCCATACCTACGATAATATCAAAGCTTCCCAGTTGCATAGGTATGAGGTTGAAGGGAAAGGAATATTCATTAAGTTCGATGACACAATCGTGAATATTGGAGTCAATGGTGATGGGGTTTCTATCCGCTACTTCAACGGTAAACATTTTCTCTAACTTAGTTCAGTTTTTAGCAAGCAAAGGTTCAAAATTAAGTGAAACAAAACTCTTATCGGCACCGGTATCAAATAGTATGGAAGCATATTGGTTATTAACGAGGAACGTACCGTTGACCACATCATTGTTGGCCTGGGCTTCATTGGCATTTATGTTGAAAGCACGCCCTCTAGCTCCACCTTGATTTGGGTTGATAAGTTTTGGGCATCGGTTTCGGAAGTGGTTTGGGTTACCACATTCAAAGCAAGCATTCCCATTAGCGATAGCTGGAACCCCTTTGTTTCCCTGGTTGGCTAAATTGCCAGGTGGGTTGACTCTGCAGGTGTTGGCTAAATGCCCATATTTTCCACAGCTGGCACATATCCGACACGGTAGGTTTGGGAAGTGATGGTAATTGCATGTATTGCACAAAGGGTTGCTGCCCACATAATGCTTCTTGATGGAATTCTGAGTCATAGGAGCAACCTGTTTGACTGGGGCAGCTGGGTAACAACAACAAAGTTTTTAGCCATTCGCTTCTTTTTGTTGTGATAGGGTTCAGACTTGAGTTCTTTGGAGGGCTCAGAAGATGTTGTTGTGTCAGAGACCTTCTTGGCACCCTTTCTTGTCAACGTACTCGCCTTCACATGATTATCGGTCAGGGTGGCGGATAGGCGGATGGCATCTTCAAGGGTAGCTGGGTTTCTCCCTAGGACAGTGTCTTGAATCTTCATCGGCAGACCACCGATGTATTTTTCAATACCCCGAGCCAAAGGTGTGACCATATGAGGTACTAGAAGACTTAGCTCATGGAAACGGGTGGTGTAGGCTAGACATTCACCACTATCTTGGGCAAGATCCCAAAATTCGGCCTCTAACTTGTTCATTTCATTGCGAGGACAGAACTCCTCGGTCATGAGCCGTTTGACCTCATCCCATGGCAAAGCCATTACCACATCTATGCCCCTATTTCTCTTTTCGCCATTCCACCAAGTGAGCGCCCGTTTTTGGAAGACGCTGGTGGCATAGCGGACCCGGAGGTTGTCGGGACAATCGCTGTTGAGAAAAGTGCTTTCAATGCTCTCGAACCATTGCAACAGACCCGTGGCTCCTTCAATGCCATAAAACTTACTGGGGTTGCACAAGTTAAAGTGCTTGAAAGTACATTGCGGTGGGTTGGCACCACCACCACCATTAGTTCCATGGTTACCGTTTGTAGCACCATTAACTTGAGTGAGTTGAGTTACAGGTTGTGCAAGGATAGCAGCAATATCAGTGTTGTTGTTGGCCACGGTAGCACGACGGGGAGGCATTCTATAGATTTACACAACACAAGAAGAGATGTAAGAACTTATGAGGGTTGATTGAATTTAAAAGGTGAGATAACAAATAAAATAGTAAGTCATAGTTTGGATTGTACTCAAATAGTGATATAGTCACTTGAATAATGTGACACATTAAGGTTAATTAAACTCATATAATTTTTCAAGGAGACATGCTTTAGCCTATAAGTAAACACTCATCCCGTGAATTCCCAGGAAAGCATACGGGTCCCTCGGTTGATTGGGATTTATACGAAATGCTTTCCTAGACAGAAAACCCAGAATACAGGTGTCACCCTTCCAGATTGCACGTGTCCTCTAATAATTAACAAAGTTTAAAACCTTAACGAGGAAGTAAAGAAATTCTATAGATTTTAATTCATGAAGTTTCCACATGCTATGATGATGATGATGGAGAAGTAGGTAAGAAGGTTATGAGGCTTAGGGAATGGGTAGGGATATTGTTTATTTAATTTATTATTTAAGTATAGCCTAATAATTTATGAATTTTAACAATTAAAGTATCAAAATATAATAAGCAAGTGACACATAACATGTAGCATATCATATATTCATAGAGTATGGTAAATAATGGGTGTCCTAAGGTTATAGTCTAGGTCAAGGTGTCTAATAACCTAATTCCCTATAACCAAGGCTCTGATACCAATCTGTCACACCCCAACCGACGGCGGAATACGTCGAGGCGGGACATGTAGACTGTTCAAAAGCTCAAGGTTTACTAAAGTTTAAATAATTAAACAACCAATTTCATGTCACAAATAAACATAAATCCAACAATACATGGAAAGTAGAAATACATAAATAGTCTCTTTAAATTAAATTCTAGGTCATTGGTCCTAAGTGAAGCATCTTGTACTTATTCTCAAGCATTAGTACCTGAAACATGATAAAAACGAGGTCAACTGAAAAGTTGGTGAGCATACATAGGTTTTGACACATAACTAATTTTAAAATGTTTTATACAATTCACTCAATACACGTGTATAAGGCATTTATGGAGAATCTATAGTTAAACTAGGAGTGTATAATCAAACCTTGTGACGGAGGCATTACACGCAGGTTACCATAATGTAAAGTCGGTAACAAACACCCTAACCGGGTGGGTTTGTCAGACTCAATAGATCTATCAATGTTAACCGTTGGCTTGTATGGAGTTAATGATTGCACTAAAGTCATGTATATGTAGTCTTAACTCATAGCATTCAAGCATAAAGCACATAACACATAATATCATATTATTGAATTGTATTTTAAGTCTATCCAAAAAGTTTCAAAAGTAAATCATGTTTCACCCCAAAAGTACAAAATAAAAAGGGGGTTATGTAAACTCACTTGGATCAAGAGTGTAGCTAGCACGCGAGTCTATGTGGCAAAATGATCCTTGTAACTCACCACGTTAACCTAGTGTATAATGTGTATTAGGTTAATAGTGTGTACAAAAATCTATGTGTAAGTCTAGGGTTCAAGGTATATACGTATGAACTTAATAGTCACTGACGTAGGGTTGGATTTAAAAAAAATAAATAAATAATTTTATTTATTTAATTGTGAAAAATATACTAAAATATATATCATGTAAATATATATTTATGTTTAGAAAATGAACTTTGGTTTATGTAGATAGTGTTTAATTTAAGTAAATAAAATAAATAAATAATTTCTTTTATTTAAATAGATTAAATAAATAAATAATTTTTATTTATTTGTGAAAATATGTTAAAACATATGAATTGTGAATGTATGTTTAGAAATTTTATTTATGTGATTAGTGTTTAATTTAAATAAATTAATAACTAATTTCATTTATTTAAATAGATTAAATAAATAAATAATTTTTATTTATTTATTTGTGAAAATATGTTAAAATACATGGATGTAAATATATGTTTAGAAATCTTACTTATGTGATTAGTGTTTAATTTAAATAAATAAATTCATTTATTTAAGTAGATTAAATAAATAAATAATTTTTATTTATTTACTTGTGAAAATATGTTAAAATATATGGATGTAAATATATGTTTAGAAATCTTACTTATGTGATTAGTGTTTAATTTAAATAAATAAAATAAATAATTTCATTTATTTAAGTAGATTAAATAAATAAAAAAAATTTATTTATTTATTTGTGAAAATATGTTAAAATATATGGAATGTAAATATGTGTTTATAAATTAATTTTAGATATTTAAAGTTTTTGTTTTTAAAAGTTAAATGTGTAATTTTAACCATTTAATTTGGATTAAAATCTAAATTTTTATTGGAATTTATAAATTCTGGTTTTATTCGGTTATAAATATTTTAAGGTTTATAAATATATTTTTTTATAAAATTTTCGGGCTCTAAAACGGTTTTAAAAAAATAAGACAGGCCACCCGGTTCGAACCCGGGTGGTTCTTGTGTCTGTTGCAAGTTTTACCACCGGACCAAGGGACTAATCCTTGTAATGGATCTGGTTCAAAATTATTTAACCTATGCCTGCAAAGGGGCTAGGTTTGGTTTAAGTTTTATGCGCAAAACGGTCCTCTGTATGGGTTTCGAACCCATAGCCCGGCGGTGCAATGGCTTACCGGCTGGGCTAGATGGTTTCGCTGTTATATTAGGGATTCTAATTGATTAAAACATAGAATTAAACGAATCCGAAATTCAAAAACGAAGATAACTCGCTATGAACCCTAGTTTAAAATCGGTAGCGATACCCTTTGTCATCACGAGTTGGCAGAGGGCTATCGATAGCCACGTGATTACGAATCGAATGGTACAATTTTTACCTGAATCGGTTATGGCACGAGTGCGGTCGGCTACGGTTTTTCTCCGAGAATACTTGGTGATCGACAGGAACTCAGAGGCGGAATGAGGTTCGATTCAGGGTTGGGAGAGTTTGTGTGGAAGTATACGCGAGTGATAGATGTGTTTAATTTGATTAATTCCCTTCGTATAAATCAATTCGAATTTCAAATTGACCGGGATAATCGCGGAGGCTGTTTACGCGTTAATTCGATTGATTTAGGATGAATCGAGTCGCGTTTTGGTCTGAATACATGAGGGGTTAGACTGAGCGTGATTTACGGGATCGATTACACGTTAGTTTTCCTGAGTTGAATGCAATTGATACGGATTTGACTATGCAAAGTCAAATCCTTTCAAAATTCGAATTTTTACCGCGAGTTCGAACGAATTGATGTGTTGATTGGGCTTGGATTGGGTCGTCTTTTTGTTTGAGTAGTCATGAGGAGTCCAAATCAACCAGTAATCGTTGAAGGCAGCCTTGGATTATCATGATTTGGGCCGCTTTGACTTTTGAAAGTCAAACGGATCATGGAAGTCAAAATTTATGTTTAAAAGTCAAAATTGTAAGTGTAGGTTTAATTTCTTGAGACTTTAAATGGTTTAGGGCCCAATCTAAGGTAAAATCACTTGTAAATTTTGGGTGTAAATGTGTATGTATATGTACACATAAGTCTAATTATACATATATATATTTATACATATAGGGGTTCTAAAATAAATGCGGGTGGAACTTGTGAAGCTGTAATTTATAAAAGTAGGGCTTGATAAAATCATTTCACTAAGATTGAAATTCATACATGTTTTATTGTACCAAAATGATAACATGAAAATCAGGAAGGTTACAGTATCCCCATGTTGAGGCAATTTCGTCCCGAAATTTAGCTAGTTGAGGCGACTGTATCAGCAAAGAGGTGAGGGTACTTGAGCTTCATTTGGTCCTCACGTTCCCAAGTGAATTCGGGTCCACGCTTAGATTCCCATCGTACTTTGATAACAGGGATGCGGCTTCGCTTGAGTTGCTTGACCTCGCGACCCATGATCTCTACCGGCTTCTCAACGAAGTGCATCGTGTCATCAATGTGCACATCGTCAAGAGGTATATGGAGATTCTCATCAGCAAGACATTTCTTTAGGTTGGACACATGGAACGTAGGGTGTACATTAGCAAGTGATGGAGGTAGTTCAAGTTTGTAAGCCACCTTCCCGATCCTTTCGAGGATCTTAAATGGGCCCACATAGCGAGGTGCTAGTTTACCCTTCTTCCCGAAACGGATAACCCCCTTCCAAGGAGATACCTTTAGAAGTACAAGATCACCGACTTGAAATTCCAAGGGTTTACGTCTTTTGTCGGCATAACTCTTTTGCCTACTTCTTGCCACTTGAATGTTATTACGAATCTGAAGGATCTTGTCGGAAGTTTCTTGGATTAATTCAGGACCAGTGATTTGCGCTTCGCCAATCTCGTTCCAACAGATGGGAGAGCGACATTTCCGACAATAGAGGGCTTCAAATGGAGCCATGTTGATGCTTGTGTGGTAGCTATTGTTGTAAGAGAACTCGATAATGGATAGATGTGAATCCCAATTTCCACCAAAATCAATTACACAAGCTCTAAGCATGTCCTCGAGTGTCTGGATTGTTCGCTCGGTCTGACCATCAGTTTGGGGATGGTAAGCCGTGCTTAAATCCAAGCGTGTACCAAGAGCAGTTTGGAGAGATTGCCAAAAGCGGGAGGTGAAACGAGCATCCCTATCAGATATTATGTTAAGTGGGACCCCGTGACGACTCACAATCTCATCAATTTAGATTCGGGCTAGTTTCTCTACCCGATAGTCTTCTCGGATGGGTAGAAAGTGAGCTGATTTGGTGAGACGGTCAATGATCACCCAAATACTATCATAACCTCTAGAAGTATGAGGGAGTTCGGTAATGAAGTTTATAGCTAGGTTTTCCCATTTCCAGATAGGGATTTCAGGTTGTTCAAGCAAACCAGAAGGACGTTGATGTTCAGCTTTGACCTTGGAACAAGTTAGACATTTTGCAACATAAAGTGCAATGTCTTTCTTCATTCCGGGCCACCAGTATTGTTGGTGAAGACCCTTGTACATTTTATCAGCCCCGGGATGGACGGAGTAACGAGTTTTGTGTGCCTCGTTTATAAGGACTGCGCGAAGGTCATCGCGATCGGGGACCCACATACGGTTCAAGTAATAGAGGAGACCATTAGGTTTGGTTTCTAATAGGAGTTCAACACCACATGACATTTCGTTATACAGATTACCCTCGGTGATCGAGACGTGTTGAGCTTCTAGGATGCGATTTTGGATATTGGTTTGAATCCTAATGCAGTGAAGCATAACGTGGTCCTTACGACTCAAGGCATCGGCCACAACATTCGCTTTACCGGGATGGTATCGAATCTCGCAGTCGTAGTCGTTAAGGATTTCGACCCAACGTCGTTGCCTCATGTTGAGTTCTTTTTGATTGAAGATGTGTTGGAGACTTTTGTGGTCAGTGAACACCACACATTTCGTACCATAGAGCTAATGTCTCCAAATCTTTAATGCGAAGACGACCGCACCCAACTCAAGATCGTGCGTCGTATAATTCTTTTCGTGAATTTTAAGTTATCTTGATGCATAAGCGATCACCTTGCCCCGTTGCATGAGAACACAACCGAGACCTTGGTTTGATGCATCGCAGTAGACCACCAGATCATCGTTGCCATCAGGAAGAGTGAGAATAGGAGCATTGCACAGTTTTTGCATGAGGAATTGGAAGGCTTCCTGTTGTTTTGGTCCCCACTCATAGTGTTTACCCTTGTGGGTCAAGGCCGTGAGAGGGACAGCAATCTTGGAAAATTTTGAGATAAAACGACGGTAATAACCAGCAAGACCAAGAAATGAACGAACTTCGGTAAGGGTCTTAGGGGTACTCCAATTCTTAACGGCTTCGATCTTTGCGGGATCAACATGGATTCCCTTTTCGTTGACAATATGACCTAAAAATTGAACTTCCATTAGCCAAAATTCACACTTGGAGAACTTAGCATATTGTTTTTCTTTTCTTAAAAGGTCTAACACCAACTTAAGGTGTTGTTCATGATCTGATTTGGTCTTGGAGTAGATCAAGATGTCGTCAATGAAAACGATTACGAATTTATCTAGGTACGGTTTGCATACACGATTCTTGAGATCCATGAAAACCGCGGGGGCATTGGTTAGCCCAAAAGGCATAACCATAAATTCGTAGTGACCGTATCTTGTACGAAAGGAAGTCTTTGGAATATCCTCCTCTTGTACACGAAGTTGGTGATATCCGGATAGAAGATCAATCTTTGAGAAGTAGGTGGAACCTTGGAGTTGATCAAAGAGGTCATCAATCCTAGGCAAAGGATAACAGTTCTTGATGGTAAGTTTGTTGAGTTCGCGGTAGTCAATACTCATCCGGAATGAGCCATCTTTCTTCTTCACGAATAGGACGGGTGCACCCCATGGTGAATGACTGGGGCGAATGAAACCTTTATCGGAAAGTTCTTGAAGCTGACTTGCGAGTTCTTGCATTTCAGAAGGTGCTAGACGGTATGGAGCTCTAGCCACAGGATTAGCTCCGGGTATAAGATCGATATGAAACTCTACTTGACGAACGGGTGGAAGACCGGATAGATCTTCAGGAAATATTTCGGGAAAGTCACGGATGATGGGGATGTCTTGAATACTCTTCTCTTTGTCTTTCTGTTGAACAACATGAGCTAAAAAGGCCAGATACTTCTTCCGTAAGTACTTTCGAGCCGTGGTGCATGACATGAGTTTAAGCCCACTACATGGTTTCTCACCAAAGACTTTTAATGTATCGCCCGAGGGGAGAGGAATCCGGATACACTTCTCGAAACAAATGACATCGGCATGATGACTAGATAGCCAATCCATACCTACGATAATATCAAAGCTTCCCAGTTGCATAGGTATGAGGTTGACGGGAAAGGAATATTCATTAAGTTCGATGACACAATCGTGAATATTGGAGTCAATGGTGATGGGGTTTCTATCCGCTACTTCAACGGTAAACATTTTCTCTAACTTAGTTCAGTTTTTAGCAAGCAAAGGTTCAAAATTAAGTGAAACAAAACTCTTATCGGCACCGGTATCAAATAGTATGGAAGCATATTGGTTATTAACGAGGAACGTACCGTTGACCACATCATTGTTGGCCTGGGCTTCATTGGCATTTATGTTGAAAGCACGCCCTCTAGCTCCACCTTGATTTGGGTTGATAAGTTTTGGGCATCGGTTTCGGAAGTGGTTTGGGTTACCACATTCAAAGCAAGCATTCCCATTAGCGATAGCTGGAACCCCTTTGTTTCCCTGGTTGGCTAAATTGCCAGGTGGGTTGACTCTGCAGGTGTTGGCTAAATGCCCATATTTTCCACAGCTGGCACATATCCGACACGGTAGGTTTGGGAAGTGATGGTAATTGCATGTATTGCACAAAGGGTTGCTGCCCACATAATGCTTCTTGATGGAATTCTGAGTCATAGGAGCAACCTGTTTGACTGGGGCAGCTGGGTAACAACAACAAAGTTTTTAGCCATTCGCTTCTTTTTGTTGTGATAGGGTTCAGACTTGAGTTCTTTGGAGGGCTCAGAAGATGTTGTTGTGTCAGAGACCTTCTTGGCACCCTTTCTTGTCAACGTACTCGCCTTCACATGATTATCGGTCAGGGTGGCGGATAGGCGGATGGCATCTTCAAGGGTAGCTGGGTTTCTCCCTAGGACAGTGTCTTGAATCTTCATCGGCAGACCACCGATGTATTTTTCAATACCCCGAGCCAAAGGTGTGACCATATGAGGTACTAGAAGACTTAGCTCATGGAAACGGGTGGTGTAGGCTAGACATTCACCACTATCTTGGGTAAGATCCCAAAATTCGGCCTCTAACTTGTTCATTTCATTGCGAGGACAGAACTCCTCGGTCATGAGCCGTTTGACCTCATCCCATGGCAAAGCCATTACCACATCTATGCCCCTATTTCTCTTTTCGCCATTCCACCAAGTGAGCGCCCGTTTTTGGAAGACGCTGGTGGCATAGCGGACCCGGAGGTTGTCGGGACAATCGCTGTTGAGAAAAGTGCTTTCAATGCTCTCGAACCATTGCAACAGACCCGTGGCTCCTTCAATGCCATAAAACTTACTGGGGTTGCACAAGTTAAAGTGCTTGAAAGTACATTGCGGTGGGTTGGCACCACCACCACCATTAGTTCCATGGTTACCGTTTGTAGCACCATTAACTTGAGTGAGTTGAGTTACAGGTTGTGCAAGGATAGCAGCAATATCAGTGTTGTTGTTGGCCACGGTAGCACGACGGGGAGGCATTCTATAGATTTACACAACACAAGAAGAGATGTAAGAACTTATGAGGGTTGATTGAATTTAAAAGGTGAGATAACAAATAAAATAGTAAGTCATAGTTTGGATTGTACTCAAATAGTGATATAGTCACTTGAATAATGTGACACATTAAGGTTAATTAAACTCATATAATTTTTCAAGGAGACATGCTTTAGCCTATAAGTAAACACTCATCCCGTGAATTCCCAGGAAAGCATACGGGTCCCTCGGTTGATTGGGATTTATACGAAATGCTTTCCTAGACAGAAAACCCAGAATACAGGTGTCACCCTTCCAGATTGCACGTGTCCTCTAATAATTAACAAAGTTTAAAACCTTAACGAGGAAGTAAAGAAATTCTATAGATTTTAATTCATGAAGTTTCCACATGCTATGATGATGATGATGGAGAAGTAGGTAAGAAGGTTATGAGGCTTAGGGCATGGGTAGGGATATTGTTTATTTAATTTATTATTTAAGTATAGCCTAATAATTTATGAATTTTAACAATTAAAGTATCAAAATATAATAAGCAAGTGACACATAACATGTAGCATATCATATATTCATAGAGTATGGTAAATAATGGGTGTCCTAAGGTTATAGTCTAGGTCAAGGTGTCTAATAACCTAATTCCCTATAACCAAGGCTCTGATACCAATCTGTCACACCCCAACCGACGGCGGAATACGTCGGGGCGGGACATGTAGACTGTTCAAAAGCTCAAGGTTTACTAAAGTTTAAATAATTAAACAACCAATTTCATGTCACAAATAAACATAAATCCAACAATACATGGAAAGTAGAAATACATAAATAGTCTCTTTAAATTAAATTCTAGGTCATCGGTCCTAAGTGAAGCATCTTGTACTTATTCTCAAGCATTAGTACCTGAAACATGATGAAAACGAGGTCAACTAAAAAGTTGGTGAGCATACATAGGTTTTGACACATAACTAAGTTTAAAGTGTTTTATACAATTCATACAATACACGTGTATAAGGCATTTATGGAGAATCTATAGTTAAACTAGGTGTGTACAATCAAACCTTGTGACTGAGGCATTACACGCAGGTTACTCTAATGTAAAGTCGGTAACAAACACCCTAACCGGGTGGGTTTGTCAGACACAATAGATCTATCAATGTTAACCGTTGGCTTGTACGGAGTTAATGATTGCACTAAAGTCATATATATGTAGTCTTAACTCATAGCATTCAAGCATAAAGCACATAACACATAATATCATATTATTGAATTGTATTTTAAGTCTATGCAAAAAGTTTCAAAAGTAAATCATGTTTCACCCCAAAAGTACAAATTAAAAAGGGGGCTATGTAAACTCACTTGGATCAAGAGTGTAGCTAGCACGCGAGTCTATGTGGCAAATTGATCCTTGTAACTCACCACGTTAATCTAGTGTATAATGTGTATTAGGTTAATAGTGTGTACAAAAATCTATGTCTAAGTCTAGGGTTCTAGGTATATACGTATGAATTTAATAGTCACTTACGTATGGTTGGATTTAAATAAAATAAATAAATAATTTTATTTATTTAATTGTGAAAAATATACTAAAATATATATCATGTAAATATATATTTATGTTTAGAAAATGAACTTTGGTTTATGTAGATAGTGTTTAATTTAAGTAAATAAAATAAATAAATAATTTCTTTTATTTAAATAGATTAAATAAATAAATAATTTTTATTTATTTATTTGTGAAAATATGTTAAAACATATGAATTGTGAATATATGTTTAGAAATTTTATTTATGTGATTAGTGTTTAATTTAAATAAATAAAATAAATAACTAATTTCATTTATTTAAATAGATTAAATAAATAAATAATTTTTATTTATTTATTTGTGAAAATATGTTAAAATACATGGATGTAAATATATGTTTAGAAATCTTACTTATGTGATTAGTGTTTAATTTCAATAAATAAAATAAATAATTTCATTTATTTAAGTAGATTAAATAAATAAATAACTTTTATTTATTTATTTGTGAAAATATGTTAAAATATATGGATGTAAATATATGTTTAGAAATCTTACTTATGTGATTAGTGTTTAATTTAAATAAATAAAATAAATAATTTCATTTATTTAAGTAGATTAAATAAATAAATAATTTTTATTCATTTATTTGTGAAAATATGTTAAAATATATGGAATGTAAATATGTGTTTAGAAATTAATTTTAGATATTTAAAGTTTTTGTTTTTAAAAGTTAAATGTGTAATTTTAACCATTTAATTTGGATTAAAATCTAAATTTTTATAGGAATTTATAAATTCTGGTTTTATTCGGTTATAAATATGTTAAGGTTTATAAAAATATTTTTTTTATAAAATGTTCGGGCTCTAAAACGGTTTTAAAAAATTAAGACAGGCCACCCGGTTCGAACCCGGGTGGTTCCTGTGTGTGTTGCAAGTTTTACCACCGGACCAAGGGACTAATACTTGTAATGGATCTGGTTCGAAATTATTTAACCTATGCCTGCAAAGAGGCTGGGTTTGGTTTAAGTTTTATGCGCAAAACGGTCCTCTGTATGGGTTTCGAACCCACGCCATCTAGCCCGGCGGTGCAATGGCTTACCGGCTGGGCTAGATGGTTTCGCTGTTATATAAGGGATTCTAATTGATTAAAACATAGAATTAAACGAATCTAAAATTCAAAAACGAAGATAACCCACTATGAACCCTAGTTTCAAATCGGTAGCGATACCCTCTGTCATCACGAATTGGCAGAGGGCTATCGATAGCCACGTGATTACGAAACGAATGGTACAATTTTTACCTGAAATGGTTATAGCACGAGTGCGGTCGGCTACGATTTTTCTCCGAGAATACTTGGTGATCGATAGGAACTCAGAGGCGGAATGAGGTTCGATTCAGGGTTGGGAGAGTTTGTGTGGAGGTATACGCGAATGATAAATGTGTTTAATTTGATTAATTCGCTTCGTATAAATCAATTCGAATTTCAAATTGACCGGGATAATCGCGGAGGCTGTTTACGCGTTAATTCGATTGATTTAGGATGAATCGAGTCGCGTTTTGGTCTGAATACATGAGGGATTAGACTGAGCGTGATTTACGGGATCGATTACACATTAGTTTTCCTGAGTTGAATGCAATTGATACGGATTTTGACTATGCAAAATCAAATCCTTTCAAAATTTAAATTTTTACCGCGAGTTCGAACGAATTGATGTGTTGATTGGGCTTGGATTGGGTCGTCTTTTTGTTTGAGTAGTCATGAGGAGTCCAAATCAACCAGTAATCGTTGAAGGCAGCATTGGATTATCATGATTTGGGCCGCTTTGACTTTTGAAAGTCAAACGGATCATGGAAGTCAAAATTTATGTTTAAAAGTCAAAATTGTAAGTGTAGGTTTAATTGCTTGAGACTTTAAATGGTTTAGGGCCCAATCTAAGGTAAAATCACTTGTAAATTTTGGGTGTAAATGTGTATGTATATGTACACATAAGTCTAATTATACATATATATATTTATACATATAGGGGTTCTAAAATTAATGCGGGTGGAACTTGTGAAGCTGTAATTTATAAAAGTAGGGCTTGATATAATCATTTCACTAAGATTGAAGTTCATACATGTTTTATTATACCAAAATGAAAACATGAAAATCAGGAAGGTTACAAGCTACGCCTTCAAACCAAGTGAGTATTTCATAGCCCCTTTTACTCTTTTACACTTTTGGGGTGAAACATGAACTCTATCAAATTACATGCTTACATTTACACAAACAACACAAATACAAATCCTATTTACATTCATGTGTGCAATTTGAGCTTTATGCCCGAGTGCTATGTGTGCTAACTTTTGTGAACACTTATGTGCAATCATTAACTATTCAAGCCGACGGTTTTCAATGATAGATCTATTGAGTCTGACAAACCCACCCAGATTGGGGTGATTGATACCGACAACACAATTTTGCATGCTAGTTACAAAGGTTTGATTGTACTTGGTTACACAATAGCAGCTCCCCATAAATACCTTATTTATCATGTTATGTAAGGATTTGTTTTACAACTATATGCTATCTATATACAAACCTATGTTATACTCACCAACTTTTTAGTTGACTTTATTTTATTCATGTTTCAGGTACTAATGTGTGAGTTTGATCAAGATGTGCTACACTTAGGCTTTGGACTTAGCTAATTTAAATAAAGAAGTCTATGTTTTGAAATATTGTTTCTATCTTTGATTTGGTTTTTGTTTGAATGATTGTAATGGAATTTGAAGTTTAATATATTTCAATTTAGTCAACCTTGTGCTTATGAACAGTCTACATGTCCCGCCCCGATGATTCCGCCATCGGTCGGGGTGTGACACAGATGCATTTGGCGAACATTATATCCGGCCTTGAAGCGGTTAAGTACATGAGGGATCCAATCATAGCTCTGTAAAGTCGACAATCCACATCTTTTCCATCCGGGTCAGAATTCAACTTATGATTGACCGGAATTGGAGTATCATATGGGGTACAGTCCTCCATCTTGAACCGGCTCAAGATGTCTTTGACATACTTGAACTGATGAATAAAGAAACCATCTTCCTTTTGATTTACTTGTAAACCTAGGAAAAATGATAACTCTCCTATAGCTGACATTTCAAACTTCGACTTCATAAAACTCTCAAAATCTTTTCACAACCCTTCATTCGTAGAGCCAAAAACAATATCGTCCACATATATCTGCACCAGTAGGTAATCTCCCCCTGATTTCTTTATGAATAAGGTCGAGTCTATCTTTCCACGAACAAAGTCATTTGCCAAAAGATGTGTGGATAATGTTTCATACCACGCATGAGGAGCCTGATGAAGACCATAGAGGGCCTTACCAAGCTTGAAAACCATATTCGGATTCAGTGGATCTTCAAACCCCGGTGGCTGACACACATAGACTTCCTCCTTGACCTTTCCATATAAAAACGCACTTTTTACGTCTAATTGAAACACCTTAAAACCTTTAAAAGAAGCAAAGACTAGAAACAGCCTTATAGCTTCGAGCCTCGCAACAAACGCATAAACCTCGGTGTAATCAATTCCTTCTTATTGATTGAAGCCCTGGACAACTAATCTTGCCTTGTTGCGTACCATGACACCTCGATCGTCTTTCTTACATTTAAACACCCATTTTGTTCCTGTCGGATACGCACCCTTCGGAAGATCAACAAGATTCCAAACCTTATGTTTGTCAAATTGAGCAAGTTCTTCCTACATAGCTTCTATCCAATTGTTGTCATTTAAAGCCATCTCAACATTTTTAGGTTCAACCTGCGAAATAAAGCATGAATGTGAGCAATTATCAAGAACACCAGAATCTTTAATGCAGGTATACAAACAAGTATTGTCAACAAGAGAACGTGTTTTCACTCCATCGTATAAATTTCCAATTATATTTGTCACTAGATGATTTTTGAGTTCCTTGATGGATGCAACCTCAGGAACCGGCAACACTTCAACTTGAGTAGATTCAGATTGATAAGAATAATCTTGATTAATAGGAATTTCCGTGTCTAAATTTGTAGGAATCTCCCCCTGAGCCTGTGTCGAAGGTAATGGATCATCACCCAACAACGGATCAGCAGAAGAATCTTGAAAAATAGCATTATCCTCCTCACTCTCTGAATCTTGTGGACCTGAACAAGAAGCAACATTAGGATCGGGAGCAGAAGTAGATGGAATCGATGAATTTGGAACTGCATTTGGTAGAAATGCATTGTGCTGTGCATCCTGACAAGAATCATAAAGAACAGCAGCATCTTCAGCAGAAATATCAGAAGGTAAATGAAAAGACTTGAATAAGTTTTCATAATCAAATGCCCAATCCGGACCAATCGCCATTTGTGGTAAAGACCGATTTGAACAGTCAGTGTGGAACCATTCTTCAACTTGGCGCGTTTCTTTGTTATAAACCCTCTTGGTTGTCGAATTAGCCACATACCCCAGAAAAATCCCTTCAATATCCTTCGCATTGAATTTTGTTGGGACATCTCGAACTTTCAATAGGGTGCAAGGATTATCAAAAGGTAGTAAATAATCCAGATTCGGCTTTCGATTATTCAGCAATTCGTAGCAAGTCTTGTTATGTCGCTTGATGGTCAAGACCCTGTTCAAAACGTGACACGCAGTATTCACAGCTTCAGCCCAAAAGGTGACTGGAAGCTTAGAATCCACAAGCATCGTGCGTGCTGTTTCGACCAAAGTCCTGTTCTTTCGTTCAGCGACACCGTTTTGTTGAGGAACATATGGCGCACTGAATTCATGATGAATTCCTTTTTGTAGACAGAATAAGCCCATTTTGATATTCTTAAATTCGCTGCCATTGTCACTCCTGATTCTTCTGACTTTCAGATTGAATAAATTCTCCAAACCCAGGATTAAGTATTGTACCAACTCAGTGGTTTCAGCTTTAGAGAAAAGAAACTTAACCCATGAAAATCTGGAGTAATCATCAGTTACTACCAAGCAGTACGATTTTCCACCAATGCTCCTGATACTGATAGGACCAAACAAATCCATATGCATCAACTCCAAAGGAGTTACGATAGAATTCGTCGATTTAGATTTGTGTGATTTCTTATGTTGTTTCCCCTTCTTGCATGGAATACAATCATCAAGAACTGAGAATTTCATCTTTGGTGTCACACCCCAACCGACGGCGAAAACGTCGGGGCGGGACATGTAGATTGTTCATGAGCTCAAGGTCGACTAAATTGTAATATATTAAATCCATTTCCATTCAAACAAACATGAATCAATTCTAAAGTAAATAAATGAAATACAAATTGTTTTTGAATTAAAGATTACTAAGTCCAAAGCCTATGTGTATCATGTCTTGATCAAACTCATATGATGGCACCTGAAACATGAATAAAATAAGGTCAACTAAAAAGTTGGTGAGCATACATAGGTTTGTACATAGATAGCATATAGATTGTTAATAAACAAATCCTTACATAACATGATAAAATAAGGCATTTATGGAGAGTAGCCATTGTGTAACCACAGTACAATCAAACCTTTGTAACTAGCATGCAAAATTGTGTTGTCGGTAACAATCACCCCAATCTGGGTGGGTTTGTTAGACTCAATAGATCTATCATTGTTTACCGTCGGCTTCAATAGTTAATGATTGCACATAAATCGCACACAAAAGTTAGCACAACTAGCACTCAGGCATAAAGCTCAAATTTGCATACATGAATGTAAAGATGATTTGTACTTGTGTAGTTTGTGTAAATGAAAGCAATAGATTGTATATTGTTCATGTTCCACCCCAAAAATGTAAAAGAGTAATAGGGGCTATGTAATACTCATTTGATTCAAATGGCGTGGCTAACACGAGAGACTAGATAGTAACGTGATCCTTGTAATGCATAACGTTGACCTAGAGTGTAATGTATATTGAATTAATAATGTGCACAATAGTCTATGTATAAGTCTAGGGTTGAATTGGGTATGTGTATAAGGAGTTGAAGTTGTAGATGTTAGTGGTTTGTATTTGAAAGGTGTTGTATAAAATGAAAGATTTAAAATAGATACTTTTAGAACATTTTGATTAGGGTTTGGGTTCGAATAACTAAATAAATTAAATAATTATTATTTATTCATTTAGTTATAAAAAAAATGTAGGTGTTAGGTCTAGTTAAGTATAATCTAGATAAACAAATTTTGTTTAAATATAAATTAAATAAATAATCGTTACTTTATTTATTTATAAAGATATGTAACTTAGTCATTTAGTTATAAAAATGTATCAGGCGTATTATATTAAATATAAATTTAATAAATAATCTTCACGCTATTTTTATAAAGATGTGTAAGTGAGTTGTATAAATAATATTTATGTGTAGAGTTTAAGGATAAATATAAACATAACTTTGTAGGTTAAAATAAATACTTCTATTTATTTTAGAAATAAGAATTTGATCTTTTTAAATAAAGTTAATATAAATCTTTATAAAATCAATTATTTTTATTTGAAAGTTAATTTGAAATACTCATTGTTTTTAAAATATAAAATTAAGCATCCTGTCAAATATTTCTCACACACACGACCGTGCCTGGGACAAGGCACGATCGTGCTAGGACCACGGGCGCGACCGCGCTAGTCAGGGACGCGACCGTGTTGACTAAACAGAAGGCATAATTAGGCTGTTCACTAGGCACGACCATGTCTAGGCCAGGCACGACCGTGTCTAGGGTTTTGAGGCACGACCAAGTCTAGCCAAGGGCATGACCGGGTCTGAGTGTGTGAGGCACGACCGCGCTGGTATTTGGCGCGACCGTGTCTCATGAAGCACGACCGCCTAGAATACTAGCGCGAGCGTTTCTGTTCCAAAACAGAATCGATTTGACTAATTCTTATATTGTTAATGTTGGAATTCATAGGGCTTTCATCTGCAGGGTTATTACGAGTCTATTGGAATATATTAATTGTATTTAAAACATGTTCAAAGCAGGGTTCGATTAAACTATTTTAGAACGAACTCTAGATTCGTGTTCGTGTTAATTTCGCTATTGTAAGCCCAAATTAGTTTGGGGCTTTTGATCTATAGACTAAATCGAAAGTGTGGAAGGTTTCAATTACCTGGAAGGACGATGAATTGATAGCGTACGGTAGAGATGAGTTCCGGCGACGACGGGTTTGATCTCCGGCGTCTTCTGCTGCAACCCCGGCTGTTTTAGTGCGTCCAGAAGTTTTAGAGAGGATGATAATGCGTTTGCTTGGGAGGATTGAGATCAGAATGGTGGATTCGATGAGCAAAAGACGGAGAGGTCGACGGTTTTAGTTTAAAAATCTATTATTGGTTTTAATTCAAGTGTAATGTCATTGTTTAATCCACTAATGATGGTTGTTAATAGATGAATGTGTATAACGGTTACAAATTTGAACGGATTTCGGATTAAAGACTGTTTTTACGTTTTAACTGACAAGAGACGCGACCGTGCCAATAAGAGGCGCGACTGTGCCAAGGCACCGGGCGCGACCGTTCCAAAGCAAGGTGCGCGACCGCGCCATAGCACTTGGCGCGACCGTGCTAGAACGAGGCGCGACCGTGCCTATTAGGGTTTCTTGTTATTTACCAAATCAGCCCTTGCAACTTCAGTTTTTGTCAAAATTAGTTTGGTTAAGATTTAACAAAACACCTAACGGGGTTACTAATTGAGTTAACTCTAGAAGGTGTTACCACGTGATTATGAGTTCTAAACCTTTGAATTTAATACGATCGGCTAACGATTAATGAGGCATAGGTTTGAACAAGTATATGATTTAATGTCGTTTTATTAGTTAAAATAAATTAAAATAGGGTCGGAAAAATCAGGAATGTTACATTTGGAATACCAAGAACCAGATCATTCCTAACAATGTAGTTCATCTTCCTATAGTTAATGTGAGCTAGCTTCCTGTGCCACAATATTGAATCAGATTCTAACGCCTTAGAGAGTAAACAAGTAGGAATTGAATCCGTTGTAGTGGCGACACTCTTGTCAAGGACATACGTGTCATTTCTCCTCGGAGCCTTCATGAGAATTCATTCATCAGGAATCACGAAACCCGGTTTCAAAATATAACATTCAGCATCGTTGAAATGGAACGAAAACTTCTTGTCACAACTTGTGATACACTTAAAAGATTGTGTTCCAGCTGCTCAACATAATTCACCTTCTCAAATTTGACTTTGTCATCCTTTAACGTTCCCTGTCCATGTATATACCCGCCTTTATTACCCGCAAAAGCAACATAACCTCCATCAATTTGTTTAACATCCTCAAGCAATCTAACATTCCCTGTCATATGTCAAGAGCAACAACTATCCACATACCATGTATTGTTGATAGTCCTCCTTGGTTGTCCCTACATAAACAACGAGAATCAGTTAGAAATAGGAACCTAAGCCATCGTGGTCTTGGGTCGTCCAGATTGATCAAAATAAACAACTTCTTGTAATTTACAATCAATCTTATCATTCACTTTTGGAACAGAAGTTTGACAATCAGACTTTTTCAAAGAAGATCCATTTTTATTATTTTGAAAAACATTATTTGATATATTATTGTCAGATTCGGATGTTTCCATAGTTTTCTTCAATTTTCTGTTTCTTCTTCTCCTTTGAGGTCTAGACAATTTAACTTCCTGCTAAGAATCTTTTGAAATTCCAACATTAGGAATCTCAAGTTTCTCTTTGCATACAAAAGATTTAGAATTCAATTTATTCTGTTGTTTAAATCCAGAGGATTTAACAAAAGATCGACCAGGCAAATTTTTCTCTAAGCTAGAAGACGACTTTCCCTCATCTTTTCTTTTCAGAATCTTCACCACTTTCGGTTGTGAAGGAACAGTCTTCATTTTACCCTGGTTCTTATAAGGACAATTGATCAGAATGTGACCAGCCTCGTTGCAATGAAAACACACTCTTCTTTCTTGATAAGTTCTGAAATAAGGAGTTTTCTTTGAATTTGAGGATCCATCAGAGGAATAAGCTTTAGAGGAATGTCCAGAACAGTTTATCGGCTTCTTTGGAACATAAGCCTGTGTTGGCACCTTTGTAGAATACACTTTTTGATAACCAGCCGTGACAAAACCAATTGACTGTAAAATCGGAGAAAGCTTAGATGTACCAACTTTCACCTCTTCAGGTTCAGTCAGAATGCATCTATCCCGGGTAACAATTTTAACAACTGTTTGGGTCATCAATTTTTACCTCTTTTGGAATGCCCTCGACCTTCTTTTCATCGAACACCTCATCTTCAGAATCAGACGCATACACCATATCCTCCCCAGTTACCGGATTCACCTTTAACACAGTCTTTGGATCTATCTCCTCTTCATGTATGATTTCAGGTTCCACCACATAATTTGCATTGAACGGTGGAGGAATAAATCGAATTCCAGCAACATGTTTAGTAGGATCAGCATTTGAGTTAAAATAATCCAAAACAACCAAAGAATTTTCAAAAAAATTTCCATCTTTCTATGAAGTTTGATCACTTCAGACTCTTTGTCAGATATTTCTTTATTCTTTTGAGAAACAACTTCATTACGTTTTTCTATCTCAGCATAAGCCATATTTAGATGATAACCTTGCTCTTTATATTTCAACCCCAAAGAATTTAAGTCTCTTTTCAAAGACTCAATTCTATCGATGCACAATTTATCATTATCTTTCAGTTTCTGATTAACAGTATGCATCGATTTCATGTCACAAATCAAGTTTGTGTTATCATCCATGACCTTTTGCAATTTATCTTTAACAGAAATGCAGTTAGAACAGTAAATATGACAAACATAGTCTTTTACCTTAGACGGATCAGACAAGTCTGCCATGAATACTTTGGCAATGGGAATATTTTCTGAATCAGCACCATCAGAAGCATTTTGAGTAAGAACAATATCCTCCTCAGCAACACCTGATGTAGCATCAGAATCAATATTCTATACTTGTTCTATTTCTTCATCAACGCTTGGAACACTGTCACCATCACAAGAATCATCACTAGAACTTTCATCATCGGTCGACTCCTCTGGTTTTTCAGAATGAATTTCTGCTATAAAAGCCTGACTCCCAGCACCCACCAAGTCTTCCAGATGAATGCCCCAGTCATAGTTTTCGTCGTTCTGAGCAACCAATGCCAATGAAGCATATGCATGATTCGTATTACCAGATGAACCATGTGATTGATTCCTATTATGCTGAAAATTAGGCTGCTTCTTTTGAGAATCAAACTCGACCTTTTGCTTCACACATTCCTTAGCAAAGTGACCATATTCTTGACAATTGTAACACCGAACTTTGCTTTTATCAAAACCCATGCGAGATCGATTATTTGAGCCAATATATTTTCTGCCAGTTTTCTTCAAGAAAAATCTTTAGCTTGACGCATCAACATGGCCATATTCCATTGGATATTCATTTCTTCCAGATCAACAGGGTCAATCTGTCTGAAATCTTCTTCTATAACCTCAGGATCATGTATTTTACCTCCAATAAAATTCTCATATGATGCCATGAATGAGGAAAACATAGCAAGATAATCATCAGCAACCTTCTGATTCAAATGAGATCCAGATGAAGTAGAAGCTGTAGTCGCAGAAAATCCAGAATGGCTTGAATGACCAGAATGAATCGGAACTCCAGAACACTGATCATTTGAAGAATCTTGAGCATCACCAGAAAAGAATGCCACTCCAGTACCAGTTTTACCAGTAGATTTGGCAAAATACATTGAGGGATCCTAGATATGATCCAAGTTAGTCTCTTTCTTCTTCATATTCATGTCATGCGACTGAATCTTCCCTAGAACTTCTTCAAGAGACATGGTTTTATACTTAATATTCTCTTTGATTAAAACCGTGTACACCTCAAATTTTGATGGTAAAGCCTCCAAGAATTTATCATTGATTTCCTCAGTCTCATACACCACAAACGCACTTGCCAGTTCACTAAGAAGATGATAGAATCTTGTAGCAAGATCATCGAAGGATTCGTTTTGAAAATGTTTAAAGACCAAGAACTGCTTCTTTAGTAGCTTCTTTCTACTCTTATTCACATCCAAACTTCCTTCACACCTTTTCTGTAATGCTTCCCACAGTTGTTGAGAAGACTTGAACTGTTTGAAACTGTGATATATTTCCTTCGGAAGAGACATCGAAATTGTGACACCCGACATTTCAGGTCAATATCCATGCTTATCATAAACGCGTTTACATTATTCATAATTCCTGGTTTACCTAATTGCATAAATTAGGACGTTAAAGTCTAGCAAAAGCCGTACATTGTTTCATTTCATACTTTGGTGATTCTAGGAGTTCCGGTTCACGTACCCGTATAATCCGTCTAATACAAACGTTAGTGATTAAATTAAATAACAAAAATAAATAAATAAATAAATAATATATTTAGACGTATATAGTATGCAAACTTTACATTGGTCAATAAATTCTTTTTTTAGACTAAAACTTATAATATACGTAAAGTTAAATAACGAACCCTTTCGAAGACGTTATCGCGTAGTGTCACCTTTAGGAACTTATAACTACAAATAATCACCTCAACGAATTAAATTACCGTGAAAACTCTAATCTTGATTAACACCACCTAATGAACTAAATATATAATACTAAACTCATTTAATTACATGAATTACCCAACCCCCCAACCCAATTGTTTTTCTCGGCCAAAATCCCATGGATGGGCCCCCTAATCACACAAATCTTTCATTCTATTTCTTTAGTCAAAATACCATACCCTTTACCTTCAAGATCTTGATAAAGACCTTACCCCCTCATTTGTCTATCACCTCACCCATCAATATCTAAAAAACCACAAAGCAACTCTATCTTGTCTCTCCCTTTTTACGGCCAACGACAACACCTATTTCCATTGTTTATTTTAGTGTTCTTCCATAATTCAAGGGTCATATCCTCCATTTTAAGGTGTTCAAATGAGTTTTAAGTGTTTTCTCAAGGTGTTTCCAAAGATCAAGAGCTTAGGAACTTCCTTTCATCATCATCTAGCATCATTTACCTTGTATTTGTAAGCTTAAACATACTCTTCTTTCTTTAAGATTCAAAATTTACAAGAACTTGGTCCATGTATAAAATCACCACCCAAAAAGTCTTGTAAAATAAAAAGGAGTTTAAAAACTAATAATAATAATAATAATACGAATCTAAACTTTAAACAACAAGACCTTTTATGAGGATGTGTTAATATGTTATGATCTTATACAAAATGTTTATGTTAAACAAACCCTTACAACATACAAGTTTATGGAAAGAAAAGTTATAAAAAGTTGTGATGGTGATTTAGGTTCATGTTCATAAAATACGTAGATACATGTATATCGATATAAAAGAAAAATGAAGATGACCACGTAAGTCTCATGTCGTTTCATCCATAAAAATATATAAATGTACTAGGGGTCATAATTTTCACATAAACTTTAAAAGTCCTAAAGAGTTGACATAAGAGTATAGATAAAATGAATCTATAAATGTTTAATCACATGATGGTTATCATGGACTTTTGGACTTATGAGCCTAAGAACTATGGTTTTTGGACAATTTGGACTATTTAGGGTGTGTTAGAAGTGTTAAAATATGGAATTTTAACTTTGAACCTATTATAAAATGAGTATATAAAAAGTTGTACTTTATTAAAAGTCATAAACCTTTAAACATAAACCTTTAAAAAAAATGGATGATTTTAATATCGATAAATGTTGAAGATTTCAAACACAAAGATATACGTATATATATATTTGCGATGTTAAAATATGCAAAATCGACGAGTTTTGAGTTTTTATAAAAACTTCGAAGTAAAACTTGTATAAAAACTATTATCTTTTGAGGCAAGTAAAAGATATTATAAAGGTATTTTTTTTAATCAAACAAAAATATATATGTACAAGTCTAGATGTAACGTCAAGTTCGATCACGTGTTAATACAAAAGATAGTATTTCTAAGAAATATATAGTGTTATAGTATAAATTATATTATCTACACTATTACAACGAAATGGAATATTTCTTTAAAATACTTATAGAGTTTTGTAAATATATAATTGTTTGATTACCATGACTTGTATCTCTATGTTTATTTGTATAGATATATTATATGTATAAATAACTATAATGAGTAGTAATTATTAATCACCAACGAGTCGTAACACAAATATCTTTCACCTAAACGAAACATCCCTAACCGGATTTGCTAAGTCGGTGAACAATTTGCATATGAGACGTCCGGTCTTAACACTAAAATTCCCTTTTGTATTTAGGGTACGCGTAGTCAACTCTTTCTAGAACAAAGTATTATTTGCTAGCATACACGGATCTTGAGGTGAGTTTCACGGCCCCTTTTCACTGTTTTATATAATTTGGGGGAAGAACATACTTGTAACTATTTTTCATGTGATAACAAGAGAACAAGACCCGACCTTTATGTTTACATGAGTGAACGAACATAGGGCCCGCTAAAAGTCCCCTGGAACAATTTTATAACCATTAGCTATCTAGCCTGGGATTCTATGAATAGTACTATTGGGGGTGACGCCCCCGGTCATGGTTAGTCGCGCTAACCGACGACCTGCAGGGTCGAATGGCCGCATATTGTCTAAACACATACTTCGTGAGGAACGAGGGAGGGGCAAAACACCTGTTGTCATGGTTTGGTTATGCCTCATATATGAACATATTATTTGTATTCCTAGCTAGTTTACGAATGGGGTCAAACATTACTTGTTCTGTTTATCATATACACTTGGAACAATTTGCGAACACCTGGATTTACAAGAACTATTTGATCAAAACATGTGAACTCACCAACCTAGTGTTGACATTTTTAAGTATGTTTTTCAGGAAATTGAACGTGGAGCAAGGGTAATACTACATAGGATACATGCGTACTCAATGGATACTCTTTTGGAGATTTTGCTTGTATAACCCAATATCATTGGGTCATATTTGTAAAATCTCACTCTTTTTGTAACTTTAAACTAATATTTTGGGATGTAAACTTTAACTTTAAATTAAGTATCCAGTTTGTGTGTATGTGTTTGCAATAATCATATGCTTTGGAAACCATGAATGCTACGCCTCGCGATTCCGCCTTGGCGGGGTGTGACAGATTGGTATCAGAGCCGTTGATTATAGCGAACTAGGAGTCTAAAACTGAACCTAGTCTATAATTTAAATGACTCACAAAAACGTTTTCATTGCATAAGCATTGCATAACCATTCATCTTGTCATATGGATATTGTAGTCACCAGCATGTCGTCATACTCTGACCCCGTCTCTGCCTCTGAATCCAATGAGGAACTTCCCGTCGCACGCCCCAGAGGTCGAGTGCAAGTCCGCAGCTCTGCACCACCCAATGTCGCCCTGGGAGAACCGCCTATCGTCTACCGAAAGAAAAGTGGAGGACCAGTTATGGTAAAGAGTGCTAGGAAGAAGGTTCGATTGCCACGCAAGAGGACTCTGGCAGCCCATGACCCAGAAGACTTGGAGACTGATGAGGAACCACCTAGGCAACGAACCTGCTACCACCCTACTGTGGGGACTATCAGCTGGATGCCCCGTACATTGGCACGATGGAGGGAGATGGAGAGCATCCCCTCTACCTTTGAGCTCGGGGAGTCCTCCAACTCCCCAACACCCCTACCCCACACTGGGGAAGCCATGGAGCTTACAGTGCCTACATTAGTAGCACGTGTTTATACGCACGAGGAGCGTCTTGATGACCTCCTAAATGATATCCGGGCACATGGAGATGCAGCCACACGACTACGTCATGGGCTCGGATCTCGAGTGCAGACTCTGGAGGACAGCACCCGAGGCATACAGGGTGCCACTGACTACCTAGAGATGAGAGCTGATATGGGCTGGCAGTTGACTATCACGGTCCGAGACAGGGTGGAGGTGCTGGAAGAAAGGACTTTGGCTGCAGAGTTTGTGGCTAGGGCTAGCCTTGTCATGACGGGACTTGCCTTGATGATCGGGTTGTACTCCCACTTCTTCTTTTAGACCTATTACGGGCGGGTTGTGCCCGTAACATATTATGTAGTTTGAAACTTTGGTACTGATGTGGTCATGTGAACCCAACTCTTTTGTATCCTTGTCTTTTGGGAACAATGTACTGTGTATGTTTTTAACTATTTATGTGATGGTTTATGTTGTGATGATGGTTGTTTACGTTGATGTTGTTGTATCCTTATGTCATGTTATATCATTATTGTTATATAATGCTGTTTCTTTTTAAATCTTATGTTAGAAAGAATACCATGGCTCCTAAGCGAAGGACACCCCGTGACACTACTGGCGACAACAACGAGACAATTTCCCCAAACGTAGAACAACTCATAGCACAACGAGTGGATGCCGCTATGGAGCAGTACGAAGCCAATCGACATAGTGGCGGGGGAAATGGTAGCGGTATCGGCGGAGGAGGTGCAGGAGGCAGTGGCACTGCTGGAGGTTCTGGAGGTAATAGAATGTGTAATTACCTCTGTAACACAGTCACGATCTAAGTTAAAAACATTACTAAAATATTGACTTGTGACCCTACAGATGCTTCGAACAAGAAGTGCACTTATAAGGCCTTTCTATCCTGCAACCCTCGCAACTTCAATGGCACCGAGGGTGCAGTAGGCCTGATGAGGTGGATTGAGAAGATGGAATCTGTGATTGATATTAGTGAATGCACAGCTGACTGTATGGTGAAATATGCCACTTGCACACTTACTGACAAAGCATTAACCTGGTGGAATTCTCAGATGAAAACCTTGGGAAGACAGACTGCCTACCAGCTATCTTGGGATGATCTAAAGGCCATGATGATCGAGGAGTACTGTCCTCGAAATGAATTGTAGAAAATCGAAACTGAAATGTGGAACCTTCAAATGATAGGAGATGATGTGGCTGGTTACACTGACAGGTTCAATGAGCTGGCAATCTTGGTGCCACACATGGTCACGCCAGAGTACAAAAGGGTTGAAAGGTACTTGTGGGGTCTTGCACCCCAAATTCGTAGTATGGTGACTTCATCGAACCCTATAGACGCCAAGAGTGCCATCGGCTTGGCCTACAAACTGAGGGATGATGCCGTTCGCAATGGCTTGTTTGGAAAGAAGGAAACGGAGGAAAGGAAGTCAGGAGAAAAGAGGAAGTGGATGGGAAAACCAAGTAACAAATTTGGGAAACAAAGCTACCAGAAACAAGAAACCGTGAAAGCTTTCGCCGCCAACACCATGGAACAAAAAGGATATAATGGCACCCGACCGAGGTGCGACAAGTGTGGGTTTCAACATGCGGGAAGATGCACTCAATGTGGAAAATGCAAGAAGTATGGGCATCTGACCCATAACTGCCGAAGTGGTGCCCCACCCCATAAGGTCAATCAAAGGACGGAGAAATTCCATCCAGGGGTAGAAAGGATGAATCAGGGATGTTATGAATGTGGAGACCCAAAGCATTTCAAGAAGGACTGTCCCAAGCTAAAGAATCAAAACAACAATCAGGCCCGAGGAAGAGCGTTCGTGATGGGGACTGGGGATGCGCGCCAGGACCCTAACATTGTCACTGGTACGTTCCCGATAAATAATCATTATGCCTCTATACTTTTCGATACGGGTGCTGATATGAGTTTTGTGTCAAATGACTTTAAGTCCCTACTCGGTATTAAGGCCAGCAAACTAGACCAAAGTTATACAATTGAATTAGCAAACGGGAAATTAATTAAAACCGGAGAAGTCATTCAGGGTTGTACTCTATGTTTAAAAAACCACACATTTAGTATAGACCTGCTACCTGTTGACCTGGGAAGTTTTGACGTTGTTATTGGCATGGATTGGTTGTCAAAGAATCACGCTGAGATTGTCTGTTTTGAGAAGATTGTTCATATTCCACTCCCAAATGGAGAAGTTCTTTCGATTCAAGGTGAGAAGAGTGGAGCGACATTGAGGATGATAAACTGCATGAAAGCTCGTAAGTACCTACGTAAAGGCTATTGCGTGTTCCTGGCTCACATCGTCGAGAAGAAACCCGAGGGACGTCGACTTGAGGATATACCAATCATTAAGGATTACCCTGAAGTTTTTCCCGAAGACTTACCTAGGTTACCACCACCGAGGCAAGTCGAATTCCGAATCGATTTGGTACCAGGAGCTGCACCGGTTGCGCGGTCATCGTACCGACTAGCACCTTCCGAGATGCAGGAATTATCCAATCAACTGCAGGAGTTGCTTGATAAAGGTTTCATAAGACCGAGTTTCTCACCCTGGGGAGCTCCGGTCTTGTTCGTAAAGAAAAAGGATGGAACCTTTAGGATGTGTATTGATTACCGGGAATTAAACAAGCTTACAATCAAAAACCGATATCCACTTCCTCGAATAGATGATTTGTTTGATCAACTACAAGGTTCTAGCTTCTACTCTAAGATCGATCTACGTTCGGGGTATCATCAACTAAGAATCCAAGAAGAAGATGTACCAAAGACGGCATTTAGGACTCGTTACGGCCACTACGAATTCCTAGTTATGCCGTTTGGTTTGACGAATGCACCAGCAGTTTTTATGGATCTCATGAACCGAGTGTGCAAGCCATACTTGGATAAATTCATGATAGTATTTATTGATGATATATTAATATATTCACGAACCAAGGAGGATCATGAACATCATCTAAAGTTAATTTTGGAACTACTCAGAAACGAGAAACTTTACGCTAAATTCTCTAAGTGTGAGTTCTGGATCCGAGAAGTGCATTTCCTTGGACATCTCATCAATAAGAAGGGCATTCATGTAGATCCATCCAAAATTGAGGCAATCAAAAACTGGGAAGCACCAAGGACTCCGACTGAGGTGCGTCAATTTCTGGGTTTAGCCGGCTATTACCGATGATTCATCGAGAATTTTTCAAAAATAGCCCTGCCTTTGACCACGTTAACCCAGAAAGACAAAAAGTTTGATTGGACCGGTAAACAAGAATCAACTTTTCAGTTACAAAAGCAGAAGTTGTGTAGTGCACCGATCCTATCACTTCCCGAAGGAACCGAGAATTTTGTCGTATACTGTGATGCATCACACCAAGGACTTGGTTGTGTATTAATGCAAAGAGACAAAGTCATCGCATATGCCTCACGACAAGTAAAAGTGCACGAAAAGAACTATACGACCCACGACTTGGAGTTGGGCGCAGTTGTGTTTGCGCTCAAGATTTGGAAACATTATCTTTACGGTACAAGATGCACTATTTTTACTGATCACAAGAGTCTCCAACATATCTTCGATCAAAAGGAACTTAACATGAGACAACGTCGTTACTAAACGACTATGATTGTGATATCAAGTACCATCCCGGGAAAGCCAATGTTGTAGCAGACGCCTTAAGTCGCAAAGAACGAGTTAAAACTCTTCGTGTTCGTGCCCTAGGATTAACAATTCATACGAGTCTTACTACTCAAATCCGAATGGCACAACAAGAGGCACTTAAAGAAAAGAACATCCAAAATGAGGCGCTACGTGGAATGATCAAACAATTGGAGTCTAAGTCAGATGATACGTTTTACTTCATGGACAGAATTTGGGTGCCGAGTAACCGTAACTTACGTGGGTTGGTTATGGATGAAGCCCACAAGTCCAGGTACTCCATTCACCCAGGTTCGAATAAGATGTATAAGGACCTAAAAGAATTCTATTGGTGGCCCAACATGAAAGGAGATATTGCCACATATGTCAGTAAATGCTTAACGTGTTCAAAAGTAAAGGCAGAATATTAGAAACTGTCTGGCTTGTTACAACAACCCGAAATTCCCCAATGGAAATGGGAACAGATTTCTATGGATTTCATCACGAAATTACCCAAGACGTCTAGTGGTTATGATACCATATGGGTAATTGTCGACCGTTTAACGAAATCTGCTCACTTTCTGCCAATTAAAGAAACCGACAAGACAGATAAACTTACAAGACTCTACATTAAAGAAATTGTGGCAAGACACGGAGTGCCAGTTTCTATTATCTCTGATAGGGATAGTCGTTTCGTGTCAAGGATTTGGAGGTCGTTACAAGAAGCCCTAGGCACGCGCCTAGACATGAGCACAGCCTATCATCCACAAACGGACGGTCAAAGTGAAAGGACTATCCAAACATTAGAAGATATGCTCCGTGCGTGTGTAATTGATTTCGGAGGAAATTGGGATACTCATTTACCGCTGGCGGAGTTTTCCTATAATAACAGCTACCACACAAGCATTAAGGCAGCTCCGTTTGAAGCTTTATATGGTCGTAAATGTCGTTCACCGCTATGTTGGGCGGAGGTTGGTGAAAAACATTTGACAGGTCCTGAGATTGTCCAGGAAACCACTGATAAGATCTTCAAAATTAAGGACCGTCTGAAAGCGGCCCGAGACAGACAAAAGAGCTATGCTGATAACAGACGGAAACCATTAGAATTTCAAATTAGTGACCGAGTAATGTTAAAAGTCTCACCATGGAAAGGCGTTGCAAAGTTTGGTAACCGTGGTAAGCTCAACCCTAGATACGTTGGACCGTTTGAAATACTGGCTAGGGTTGGCCCTGTAGCTTACAAGCTCAAACTACCGCAAGAACTAAGAAACGTACACGATACATTTCATGTGTCGAATCTCAGAAAGTGTTTGTCAGATGAGACCTTGATCATACCGCAGGATGAAATTCATATTGACGATAAACTTCATTTCATCGAGGAACCAATTGAGATCACAGATTGGAAAGTCCAAAGACTGAGACGTAGTCGTATCAAACTGGTTAAAGTACGTTGGAACTCAAAGCGTGGTCCTGAGTATACATGGGAACGAGAGGATCAAATGAAAACAAAATACCCCTCCTTGTTTAAGGATGCACCAGTTCAAGATGGCACAAATTGAATTTCGAGATGAAATTCCTTTAACATGGGGAGAATGTGACACCCGACATTTCAGGTCAATATCCATGCTTATCATAAACGCGTTTACATTATTCATAATTCCTGGTTTACCTAATTGCATAAATTAGGACGTTAAAGTCTAGCAAAAGTCGTACATTGTTTCATTTCATACTTTGGTGATTCTAGGAGTTCCGGTTCACGTACCCGTATAATCCGTCTAATACAAACGTTAGTGATTAAATTAAATAACAAAAAAATAAATAAATAAATAAATAATATATTTAGAAGTATATAGTATGCAAACTTTACATTGGTCAATAAATTCTTTTTTTAGACTAAAACTTATAATATACGTAAAGTTAAATAACGAACCCTTTCGAAGACGTTATCGCGTAGTGTCACCTTTAGGAACTTATAAATACAAATAATCACCTCAACGAATTAAATTACCGTGAAAACTCTAATCTTGATTAACACCACCTAATGAACTAAATATATAATACTAAACTCATTTAATTACATGAATTACCCAACCCCCCAACCCAATTGTTTTCTCGGCCAAAATCCCATGGATGGGCCCCCTAATCATACAAATCTTTCATTCTATTTCTTTAGTCAAAATACCATACCCTTTACCTTCAAGATCTTGATAAAGACCTTACCCCCTCATTTGTCTATCACCTCACCCATCAATATCTAAAAAACCACAAAGCAACTCTATCTTGTCTCTCCCTTTTTACGGCCAACGACAACACCTATTTCCATTGTTTATTTTAGTGTTCTTCCATAATTCAAGGGTCATATCCTCCATTTTAAGGTGTTCAAAGGAGTTTTAAGTGTTTTCTCAAGGTGTTTCCAAAGATCAAGAGCTTAGGAACTTCCTTTCATCATCATCTAGCATCATTTACCTTGTATTTGTAAGCTTAAACATACTCTTCTTTCTTTAAGATTCAAATTTACAAGAACTTGGTCCATGTATAAAATCACCACCCAAAAAGTCTTGTAAAATAAAAAGGAGTTTAAAAACTAATAATAATAATAATACGAATCTAAACTTTAAACAACAAGACCTTTTATGAGGATGTGTTAATATGTTATGATCTTATACAAAATGTTTATGTTAAACAAACCCTTACGACATACAAGTTTATGGAAAGAAAAGTTATAAAAAGTTGTGATGGTGATTTAGGTTCATGTTCATAAAATACGTAGATACATGTATATCGATATAAAAGAAAAATGAAGATGACCACGTAAGTCTCATGTCGTTTCATCCATAAAAATATATAAATGTACTAGGGGTCATAATTTTCACATAAACTTTAAAAGTCCTAAAGAGTTGACATAAAAGTATAGATAAAATGAATCTATAAATGTTTAATCACATGATGGTTATCATGGACTTTTGGACTTATGAGCCTAAGAACTATGGTTTTTGGACAATTTGGACTATTTAGGGTGTGTTAGAAGTGTTAAAATATGGAATTTTAACTTTGAACCTATTATAAAATGAGTATATAAAAAGTTGTACTTTATTAAAAGTCATAAACCTTTAAACATAAACCTTTAAAAAAAAATGGATGATTTTAATATCGATAAATGCTGAAGATTTCATACACAAAGATATACGTATATATATATTTGCGATGTTAAAATATGCAAAATCGACGAGTTTTGAGTTTTTATAAAAACTTCGAAGTAAAACTTGTATAAAAACTATTATCTTTTGAGGCAAGTAAAAGATATTATAAAGGTATTTTTTTTAATCAAACAAAAATATATATGTACAAGTCTAGATGTAACGTCAAGTTCGATCACGTGTTAATACAAAAGATAGTATTTCTAAGAAATATATAGTGTTATAGTATAAATTATATTATCTACACTATTACAACGAAATGGAATATTTCTTTAAAATACTTATAGAGTTTTGTAAATATATAATTGTTTGATTACCATGACTTGTATCTCTATGTTTATTTGTATAGATATATTATATGTATAAATAACTATAATGAGTAGTAATTATTAATCACCAACGAGTCGTAACACAAAATATCTTTCACCTAAACGAAACATCCCTAACCGGATTTGCTAAGTCGGTGAACAATTTGCATATGAGACGTCCGGTCTTAACACTAAAATTCCCTTTTGTATTTAGGGTACGTGTAGTCAAGTCTTTCTAGAACAAAGTATTATTTGCTAGCATACACGGATCTTGAGGTGAGTTTCACGGCCCCTTTCACTGTTTTATATAATTTGGGGGAAGAACATACTTGTAACTATTTTTCATGTGATAACAAGAGAACAAGACCCGACCTTTATGTTTACATGAGTGAACGAACATAGGGCCCGCTAAAAGTCCCCTGGAACAATTTTGTAACCATTAGCTATCTAGCCTGGGATTCTATGAATAGTACTATTGGGGGTGACGCCCCCGGTCATGGTTAGTCGCGCTAACCGACGACCTGCAGGGTCGAATGGCCGCATATTGTCTAAACACATACTTCGTGAGGAATGAGGGAGGGGCAAAACACCTGTTGTCATGGTTTGGTTATGCCTCATGTATGAACATATTATTTGTATTCCTAGCTAGTTTACGAATGGGGTCAAACATTACTTGTTCTGTTTATCATATACACTTGGAACAATTTGCGAACACCTGGATTTACAAGAACTATTTGATCAAAACCTGTGAACTCACCAACCTAGTGTTGACATTTTTAAGTATGTTTTTCAGGAAATTGAACGTGGAGCAAGGGTAATACTACGTAGGATACATGCGTACTCAATGGATACTCTTTTGGAGATTTTGCTTGTATAACCCAATATCATTGGGTCATATTTGTAAAATCTCACTCTTTTTGTAACTTTAAACTAATATTTTGGGATGTAAACTTTAACTTTAAATTAAGTATCCAGTTTGTGTGTATGTGTTTGCAATAATCATATGCTTTGGAAACCATGAATGCTACGCCTCGCGATTCCGCCTTGGCGGGGTGTGACAGAAATACTAGCCATCGCTTTCTTTTCCCTGTTAAATAGCAACTTTTCTTCAGTCGTTAACGCTGACACCGGCTTTGGAACATCATCCTGTCCCATCCACGAATAAGTCGGATGCGTATAACCTTCCAAAATCGGAATCCACAAACTGGTATCAGTAAAATATACAAACTGGTCGACCCGATCTTTCCAATTTGAATAATCAGCTAGATTCAACAACTTCGGAGGTTTTTGAGATGTACCGATCTCATTGTCATAATTGAACATATTCGTGACTTGAACCATATTTGCCATTTTCCTGAAACATTTCCAAGTGTTGAACTCCCTTTACCCTTAGGCGAAGATAATAAGTTCGCCTCTGAGACACCCAAGCGAACTTAATGAGAAGCGAACTTAATAAGTTCGCTTAAACCAGAAACTTGAAATCTGCTTATGTTCACTTAAAAATAAGTTCGCCTAAATCAGAATTCAAAAATCTGATTAAGTTCGCCTAAAATAAGTTCGCTTAATTTTGTGAGAGGCGAACTTGACAAGTTCGCTTGCTAAGTTCGCCTGCACACAAATTAGCAAGTTCGCTTGCAGTAACAGAATCAAGATCAAGAACACTTCTGACCACTTTCGCGAATAAGAAACATACTGAAATCATCATTAATCACTGATTTGAAGGAATTAATCAAAATTGGACCGTAGGATTGTGTAATTTGTCAATTAGAAGCTTTCTATCGGATCAATTTCATCAAAATCCTCATCAAAAACACAAAATCAGATCTGAATCAGTCTTGAAAACTCCATGGAAATGAAAAACTCAAAAATGACGAATTTCATGTCAATTTGCATATATACCGTCTAGAATCAACAAGAATCACGAGCAATAGCTCTGATACCACTTGTAGGTCCTCATGGCGCTTCTACGGATCAATCTCATGATAAGACGTGACGTTAACTCGAAGTGCGGAATCCAACAAATCAACGTTTATACGTACAAAAGACAATGTAAACAATCATGTAAATAACATTCTCAAATGTATTCCAAATCACAATGGTGTTTACAGACTCAATCAGACTTGTTCTGTATATTCTCTACTTCTTTCTGATCAATGTTCTCTCTCTTTTTGACTGACTCTGTAAACACATATATATATAGCCGTCTGACCTGATATAAGCGAACTTATTAAGTTCGCCTCTAACAGACTAAGCGAACTTAACAAGTTCGCCTCAGATAGACTTAAGCGAACTTATTAAGTTCGCCTCTGTTAGACCAGGCGAACTTAACAAGTTCGCTCTAGGTAAACTTGAATAAACACTTAGTGACTTTTACATAACAAAAACATAAAGACATAAGATCTAACTATTACAAACTTTTATCATTACAAACTATGTCCTAACAAGCCTACTAACAATTCAAATTACTTGTAAATAAGCAGATTAAAAACATAATAATTTAAACAATTAAGTAAGCATGACGCAATCATTTCCCATATGAGCAGTATGTGACGTTTAGATCATTTCTGATGTACTATCATTTCCTCTTTTCTTAAGTTAACTTTGAAATTTTCTCAGTTTTATATTTTGTTTTTGATTTTGTAAAGTATTTTGAAACTTAAAAGAACTATACAGAAAATTTAAAAGAAATAAAATTTAACTTCCATGAATTGAATTGATTTAAGAAAAATAAATTTTCATTCAGGATTGAACATTCCTATCAAGTTGACAAGATGCTCAAAACGTGATCGATCAAATTCCTTTGTGAAAAGGTCAGCAAGATTGTCATCCGTGTGAACTTTTACAAGTTCAATTAAATGCTTTTCAGCACAATCACGGATGAAATGATGGCAAATTTCTATATGTTTAGTTTTGGAATGTTTCACCGGGTTATTTGTGATGGACATGGTGGCATTGTTGTCAATGAATAAAGGAGTTCCAGTGAAGTTTAAGCCGTAGTCTCTCAATTGCTGCTGAATCCACAATATCTGAGAACAACCGCTCGCTACAACAATGTATTCTACTTTACAAGTTGAGACAGAAACCGTTGACTGCTTCTTGCACTACCAGGAGACCAGTCTGTCTCCTAAGAATTGACATCCACCAGAAGTTGACTTTCTGTCAAGGTTACAACCGTCATAATCTAAATCAGTGTAGGCTTTGAAGTCAAATGACTGCTGCTTAGAGTACCAAAGACCTAATCGGGGTTTCCTTTTCAAGTATCTGAAAATTCTCTTCACGGCTATCATATGTGACTCCTTCGGTTGAGACTGAAACCTTGAGCACAAGCACACAACAAACATTATATCGGGTCTTGAAGCTGTGAGATACATAAGTGATCCGATCATCCCACGGTACAATCTGCTATCTACATCCTTTCCATCTTTGTCAGGATGCAGACCATGATTGACTGGGATATGTGTGCCATAAGTACTGCTATCATTCATCTTGTATTTTGACAAGATGTCATGCACATACTTGGTTTGATGTAGATAAATGCCATCCTCTCTTTGACTGACTTGCAGACCCAGGAAGAACGACAATTCACCCATATTACTCATTTCAAACTTGGACTTCATAACCTGCTCAAATTCCCTACACATCCCTTCATTGGTAGATCCAAAAATAATGCCGTCGACGTATATTTGTACAAGAAGAATGTCACCTCCTGCTTTCCTAATGAAGAGAGTCGAGTCAATCTATCCACGGTCGAAACCATTAGACAGTAGATGCTTAGATAATGTCTCATACCATGCCCGCGGTGCTTGATGAAGACCATAAAGTGCTTTGTCGAGCTTATACACTTTATTGATATTATGCGGATCTTCAAAGTCGGGAGGTTGAGTGACATAGACCTCTTCATGAACTTTGCCATAAAGGAAAGCACTCTTCACATCAAGTTGATAGACCTTGAAGCCGACATATGTGGCATAAGCCAAGAACAGTCGAATGACCTCAATTCTAGCAACTGGGGCATATACTTCCGTGTAACCCAAGCCCTCTTGTTGATAAAAACCCTGAACAACCAATCGTGCTTTGTTCTTCACAACAATATGATGATCATCCGTCTTGCATTTGAACACCCATCTGCTGAAAGCCTTTTGGCAAGTCAACCAAATCCCACACGTGCAACTTTTGGAATTTAGACAATTCATCTTGCATCACCACAATCCAGCAGTTTTCAGTGAGAGCCTCCTTCACATTCTTTGGCTCTAACTGGGACACGAATGCAACATGCAGACATGTTTCCATGACACTAGTGTCAAGTATCTCTGTGTAAAGACTAGTGTTCTCAGCGATGGTTCGATGACGAGTTTGAACACCGGCATAAGGATCACCAATAATGTTGTCGATTGGATGATTCCTATGCACTCTCGTATTCGGTACAATCTGTTCCTAAATTTCTGAATCTAGATTCGTGCTTAACTCCCCCATTTCCTGTGTTCCAGAAGAAGAGGATTCAATGTTAATTGGATCAGCTGGAGCTTCATTTCCTACAGTTGTATTAGGATTTGCTTGAGCGTCATCTCCAACAACTTGAACATCTTCACTGTTATCACTGTCATGAGTTCCAGATGCAGATGCAGCATTGGAATCAGAAGTTATAATTGGTACAGTAGCACGAGTAGAGAAACTGGAGTCATTGTCGCCACCCAATAATTCATAAACATTTGCGGCGTCAACTGCAGATAGATCGGGAAGATTGATTGACTTGAATAGCGCATCAATCAAAACCCCAAGCTGGACCTGTTGGTTCTGGTGGAATGTTGTGTTTACTACAATCCACTTCGAACCATTCCTTGACAGTATGAGTTCCTATGTTGTACACTTTCTTGCAAGGCGAGTTGGCAACGTATCCTAAGAAGATGCCTTCCACCGCTTTTGCATGAAACTTAGACTGGCGGTCTTTATACTATAGCAACAAGGAACACGGACTACCAAAAGGAACTAGGTAATCAAGATTGGGAAGTCGATTGTTGATCAACTCGTAACAAGTCTTGTTGTGCCTTTTCACAACCAGAACTCTGTTTAAGACGTGACAAGCTGTATTAACGGCGTCTGCCCAGAAAATGACAGGAAGCTTTGCATCCGACAACATAGTCCTTGCAGTCTCAATCAGTGTTCTGTTCTTCTGTTCATCAACAACATTTTGCTGAGGCGTGTACGGCGCGCTGAATTCATGACCTTCAGCTTGCAAAGAGATTCCAAGCTCAGGATTAGGTATTGAAGAATATCAACAGTCTCGTCTTTAGAACCTAAAAAATGCACCTAAGGAAAACGTGAGAAATCATCAGTTACAACCAGACAGAACGACTTACCTCCAATACTCCTGATACTTATGGGGCCAAACAGATCCATGTGTAATAGCTCCAAAGGGATATCAATAGAGTTTTGGAGCTTGGGCTTGTGAGACTTCCATTGCTGTTTGCCCTTTTTACAAGGCATACAGTCATCTGTAACGATGAATCTCAGCTTAGGAACCCCGGTTACCAAACCGTTTCAGACAAGATGATTCATTTTACGATACGAAATATGTCCGAGTTTCCTATGCCACAAGATAGAGTTAAGTTCTGTCGCTTTGGTAAGCAAACAGGTAGCAACTGATGAAGTGGTTGTTGCCACGCTCATATCGATCTGATAGGTGTCGTTTTTCCTTGGCGCTCTCATCAGGATCCAATCTTCAGGAACTTCAAAACCAGGTTTGAGAATCAGGCATTCTGACTTGTCAAACATCACCGAGTACATTTGGGAGACACTCAACAAGTTATGCTTCAGCTGCTCACAAAAGTTGACATTGTCAAAGCTGACACAATCGTTCGAAACCACGCCTTGACACGTGATGCTGCCGCCTTTTTCTTCGGCAAAGGCCACATAGCCGCCTCTGAATGGCTTAACATCTTGAACCAAGGCCATGTTTCCTGTCATGTGCCGGGAGCATCCACTATATACATACCAACGGTTAGATATAGTACCCTTCGGACGTCCCTGCACGAGTCATAAAAGAATTAGTTAGATTTAGAGACCCAAGCCATTTTAGTCTTGGGTCGTCCATCCTTTTCAAAATAAACTACTTCCTTTAACTCACAGTCGTGATGACTGTTCAAAATTGATGAATCTTTAAAAAATTAGAATTGGGAGATTGAGAATTTTTGGATTTGGCAGTCCAGGATCTCTTCTATTTCTTAACCGGAACATGAGACTTTGATTCAACTACAGCAGGTGAACTTGTGCAAGCTTCACCTGATTGAACTGAAGTCAGCTGTTCTAGCTTTCTCAACCTCTTGTTCCTTCTTCTTCTCTGTGGTTTAGAGAGTCTCGCCACAGGTTTCTCACCAGTACGTGTACTACCAGAGGTAGATACACAAGGTACAGCAGGTTGCGTTACCTTTCTTGAAACAGATGGTTTAGCTTCAGATTTGATCTTAGGCTTTACCATTGTTTTGACTGGTGGTTTCACCACATTTTGTTTTGGACGTATGGGAGGTTTCACTGATGGCGACTTAGGGATAACAGCTGGTTGTGAAACAACATGTCGTTTCCCTTGGTTCTTTGAAGGACAGTTCACAAGAATGTGACCAACCAAGCCACAGTGAAAACAATTCCTCTTGTCTACATAAGTTCTCTTGTAAGGCTCATTAGATCTAGCCTTAGATAACTCAGCATTATGAGTATGAGGAGTTGGTTTATGAACAAGAGTCTGAACCTTTACAGTTTGGTTTTTGGGAGTATAGTATTTTTCCAAATTTTCTTTGTAACTAAGCCCATAGTGAGCTAAAAAAGCCTCTTTCTTTACTTGGTTAAGATTTTTAAAACCCCCATAAAGCATTACCTTTAGTTTATCATTTATTTCAATGATATCGGGTTCAGTTAAAATGTAATTATCACCATTAGTGATAATGTTTTTCTTTACTTTCTATTCAGTTAAAAGCTCCTCAGATACTACTCCTTTAGGGCAAGAGTTAACCGACGCATCTTCAGAAGAAGTAACGAACTCCTCACTAGATGTGGAGTTAGCCTTACTTGAGGATTCATCCTTTTTAGGGGAATCATCCTTATCAGAGGACTCATCTAGACAAGTGAGATCAATGTCTATTAAGCTATTGACAAACTTCCCGCTTACTGGTGGAGGAATGGCATTAGTACCCAGCCCTAACCCATTCATTTGTCTCACTACAGATTCATAGTGTTCCACCACAAAATGAGAGTTTTTCAACTTCTCATTAGAACATTTTAACTGCAAGATCTCATTTTGCAGTTTGTTAATTTCATTGGTCCGTTTTTCCAACCCCCTGTATGCAACATCCAAGTGAAGTTGTTGATCGCTTATTTTTAGAGAATATTCACATTTTTCCTTTTTCAACGTTTCAGTTGAATCTTTAAAACATTTTTCGTTTTCTTTATAGTTTAGAGCTGCCATACTTAGGGGTTCGATTTTGTCTTGAAGCCTAGAATTTTCAAGTTTTAGCCCTAGACATTTGGAACATGAAATAACAGAAAAATGATTAGAATCTACCTCAGAAGATGAACTTGTTGCTTCTCCAATGGCCATGAGAGCAACAGTAGTAGTCGATTCCTCTTTATCAGCTACAGAAGCTTCCTTTTCTTTAGCTTCCTTCACCGCCTCTGTAGCAGCACTAGTAGACTCTTCTAGGTCAGCCATAGAAGCTTCCCTTTTCTCAGCTTCCATCATCTCCATGATCTCAGCCATGAGACCAACCTGGGTTTGAGCAATGATGGCGTCCTCCAGATGAACACCCCAATCAAAGTTGTCGTCCGATTGAGCTACCACTGCATTGGACGTTCCAGTTTAGCTTTGATTGTGGTTGTTTGAGTTGTTGTAGCCATGGCTGTTTCCTTGGCTAGGTCTGGTAAAACCCGAGGTCGGTGCTATGTCTTTTTGACATTCACGAGCAAAGTGTCCATAGTTCAGACACTTGTAGCATTTTGCCTTAGATTTGTCAAACCCGACCTTGGCATTAGAATGCCCGCCAATGAACTTTCTTCCTGTTCTATTCAGGAAACGCTTGGCTCTCCTCAATATCATGGCCATATTCCACTGAATATCCATGTCCTCCATGTCATCAGGATCCACTTGATTAAAGTCTTCTTCTATTGTTTCAGGATCCGTTAGCTTGCCGCCAATGAAGTTCTCATAGGCAAGCATACATGATGAGAATAATGCTACATGATCTTCAGCTATTTTGGCTATAGCTGATTGATTAGCTGAAGTTGTAGCGGGAGGATTTCCTGAGGTATGTTGATGATGAGACCCCAACCCTGATCCAGATGCATAGCATGCATGAACACCACAACCATTTGAGTGGTCTTCTTCAATAGGGTTTCCAGTGAAAAGTGCAATTCCAGAGCCCGATGACTTGGATGTAGAAGTCGTCCCATGATACATAGAAGGGTCTTGTATCTGAGGTCTTCCTGAGCTCTCCTTTCTTTTTAGGTTCATGTCATGAGCTTGAACCTTTCCCGTTGCCTCCTCCACTGTCAACTCATAGAATTTTGGATTTTCCCTCATCAGGGTTGTGTGCATCTCAAATTTGGGTGGCAAAGCATCCAAAAACTTTTCCACCATCTCTTCATCTGGATACCTGAGTTCAAAAGCCTTCAACTCAGTCTGTAGATGATAGAATCTAGAGATGAGGTCATCTAAAGATTTGTTCTCTAAAAATCTGAAGCATTCATACTGCTTCCGGAGTAGATCCCTCTTACTCTTCTTGATATCACTATTTCCTTCGAATCTTTTCTGTAAAGCTTTCCAAAGATCCTTAGAATTGTCATAACCTCGGAAACTGTGGAACAATTCCCGAGTTAATGCCATAGTGATTGAACCAAGTGCCTTCTTTTCTCGATCATAAGCTTTTTTTTCTTTGTCAGAAAGTTTAGAGATAGGTTTGGGCATGGCTTCATCAAGATAGATGTGTGTGGGATGCTTATATCCCTCAAGGATTGGTATCCATAGCGATGAGTCGGTATAAGAAATGTAGTGCTCAAAACGTGCTTTCCAATTAGAATAATCGCTTACGTTCAGCAACTTTGGCGGTTTATGTGGTGTACCGATCTCATTATCATAGTTTAACAGGTTTCCAAGATTCTGAAGATTCAACATAGTGAACACTTAGTCAAATTTCAGAAAAATCAGACACAGTTGCGCACTTGATTTTGGCCTTGCGCACTTGAGAAATGGTCTTGCGTATTTAGATTTGCTCTTACGTACTTGATAAGTACGCAAGAGTAAATGATAAGTACGCAGGATATAACTTAAGTTCGCACAAGAAGATCAGTCTTGTGCACTTGTAAGTACGCAGGAGATTAGTCTTGTGTATTTAGTAAGTACGCAACAGAACTGTACTTTTTGCCATAAATGGGAAGTACGCACAACACCTTTTCAGCAACTCTCACCAAACTATTCCGGTCACTAGAAAATCGCCGGAGATGGTAAAAATTGAACTGATGAACAATGCAAATGAGCCAAAGGGTCAGAAACTTGTTTCTAACCAACCTTTGATACTCAAATCACTCAAATGCACAACAAAAATCAGATTTTGAGTGATTTTTGCTTCAAAAATAGTGCTCAAGAGCTACCCCTATTTTATCACAAAAATCAACAGAAATACCTCTTTTTGTTTGTAAAAACTCAGTAGAAACTCTCCAAACTCACTCACAACACTCGAAATTAGGAGCAAAGCTCTGATACCACTTGTTGGTCCCTCGGGTGTGGCGGATCGTCACATGCAAGTGGGTCTACTAGTCGGACCGGGTGTGGAATACCCGTGACTAGGTGGAGAGTTAAACAACACAAAGTAAACCAACAAGAGAATCACTTTAAACGTTTTTTCTACTATAAACACTTGAAGGTTATAAAGAGAAGTACTAAGGTTACAATTTGCGTATTTGCTACTATGACTGCTTATATCTGTGTACTTAACTTCTGTCAACCTATCCTATTTATACAAGACCTGTTGCCTGCGCACTTAGCATGTGCGCAGGGCAAAATGCTCTTGTGTAGTTAACAAGTACGCAAAGGTATTCTTGCGTACTTGCTAAGTACGCAGGAGCTTTCTCCTGCGCACTTACAAGTGCGCAAAACACTTAGAGAATTTTGCAACATTCAATATGTAAAAGTAAATACAACTTGATAAACTAATACATAAAGACTCTTACATACAAATACAGTTACAAACATTAAAGTACAAACTAAGACTCTATCTATCCAGAGTGTTGTCACAAGAAAGTGCTTCAACAAGATTTCATTCTTATATGCTATGTCATGCTTTCATTTCTTATTTAAAAACATACTTTTCATACTTATATTTAGCATGTATTGTCATATAGCACATAACATAACATATATTCAAATCATGTATACACTTCAGCCACAAAACATTTAAAATCATTTGCACGTAACACATAGGGGGCACATAGAACTCACCTGTATATTGGTATTCAACCTGAAAATGATGTTTCAACTATTGCTAAAGCGTATACTGATCTGCACATAAGTCCAAATACAAATCTTATTATTTCATGTAAGAGTTGGCTAAAGCATAGGAGTGTCGCCCGGGAGTGTCGGCAGGCACAGATGACAGCCAACTAGAGAGTCGCTTGGCACACTTGAGAGTGGGCTAGGAGAGTCGCTAGCCATACTCGAGAGTCGGCTAGGAGAGTCGCAAGCCACACTCATAAGTGTCGCCTGAACTTCCATTCAGGACTTCGTGTTCGAGAAAGGTGCCTATCCTTGCCTATCCTCAGCGTGTTCATCAGAGGGCCGAATCTTAGAGGGCCGACTCTTATGAGCCGATTCTCTGAGGGTCGATTCTCTCTTATGGTCGATTCTCGTCGTCTTCTTCCTCGCCGAGTGTCGGCACTCATAGGTGGCCGACACTCTAAGAGTCGGCTCAAGAACATCAAGCGTTTCTAGGTCGGATTTCGATCCAAAACCTTAACTTTTTACGTTCAAATCGTTTATCTGGCTTCCATGAAGCTAGATCTGAGCTTAGATTCACTTTTCATAAGTAAAAATCCAACCTTTTTGTATAAAAAACCTATAAACCTTAAAACCCCATTTTTGAAGAAAAACTCACATCTGAGGTTGATTCTTACCTCAAAACTCGTGGTTCTTCGTGTAGAATCGATCAAGGATGACGGAGAAACAAGATGGAAGCAGGATCCAAGCTTGACAATGCCTTCTTGAGCTTTCTCTCTCTAGAACTGCCTCTTTCTCTCTCTAAGGTTTTCAAGTTTGAAGAAGGTGGAATGAGGAAGATAGAGCTGATCTTACCTTTATATACACGGGCTATATCGGCCCATTGGATCCGGGCCCAAACCCGCTCCCACTTCTTTCATTTTTCCTTTTATTAATTCCCGACCTCGCTTCCATTATATCTGTTTTATTATTTCAGGATGTTACAAGATCGTATTCGAGTAGTGATTTGGAGTAAAAATGTGTGTCCGGGAAGTGCAAATGGGTTGTTCCAAGCGTGTATGATCAAGTATTATGATTTGATTTCAACCGAAATGAACAATTGAGGTTTCAGTTAAGAGGGCCGATTACGGGCAAAGATTTAGAGTTAATAGGCTTGATTTCAATTAAATTGGTTCGTTAAAATCATTTGGTTTTGGTCGAGTAACGTCTACACATGATTTGTGTGCATTAACAGCTTTGAATTTACACGATTGAAACCGATTTGGTCGATGTTTGACTTTGAGAAGTCAAAATTGAACTCAGGGTCCAATATGGGGTAAAAGAGTTCTATTTGGGGGTTCAAACGAATTGGGTGAGGTTCAGCAGGTGTTGAGGGGGTTCAAGATTATATTTTTGATTTTTAATTCATTTTAATTCATCTTTAATTGTTAAAAAAATTCTTTTATAAAGTTTATAAAACCTTAAATATTATTTGTTTTATTATAACTATTTTTATAAGGAAAAGTTCCATTTTCATAAATTTACAAATTGTAAAATTGGTTTGTTTCATATAGTCAAATGTATATATGTTTATATATGGCTTTATAAATAAATACATGTATATATTGAAAAAGATGTAAATACATGATTTAAGCTGATAAGTTTTATTTTTTATAAAATTAAAAGTTGATAAGGGTAAAAGATGTAATTACATGGTTAAAATTACATGTTTTATTTTGATATATATTTATTATAACAAAGTGTATATATATAAATATGCATACATGTGCTACATATAATAGAGAAATAATATGTAAATGCAAGGTTGAAGATTTGAGTTGATACATGTAAAAAAAAAGTAATAGTTAATGTGACGTATGGTGTTTGAACAAGTTCGGGATTGAAATGGAGTATCATTATTGAATAAAATAATACCGGAAAATCATGGATGTTACAGTGGCAACACGGTGGTGGTTGGCGGCCGACCGTAAAAAGATAGAGGGAGGGAGCTGGCTTCACGGTTTGCGCAAGATAAGATTAAAGAACAAACTTCAGTCAGAGTTAGTTCTAGTATGTACCTCGGGTCGAGGATCGATATATTTCACCATATTCAAAACTTATTAAGACCATGATCCAAGACGATAGTTTTGAAACGAGTTACGTCCAATAATCATTCTCTAATGACTATCTGTGAATATGACATCCAACTACTTGGACTTTCATTTGCAATGAACCAATCATCCAATTCACAATAGTCTTTCATCCAGATTGATTCCCATGAATCTGATCGACTACGGACATTTAGAATACAATATTCAAGGATTTATAAAACGTATAAAATGTCGAACATTGAAACATCTATTTATAATGCATTTAACCATTAAATCAATATAAAACACTAATGTTTCTATATATAGTTCTAAAGCACCCAATACTAACATACAAATCAACATCAAGTTAAGCAAGTCTAAGACCTATCAACATGCTCCTCATATACAGATTGAGGTATAGGTTTAGCGAATGGGTCAGCTAGATATTGCTTTGTGTGAACTCTGTTTTAATACGATGTCTCTAAGTTTCACGAACCCATGGATGAAACTCATGATGGAAGAACCTTTTTGGAACTCGTTTTCAACTATCAAAAGTTATCTGAACTCTTTCAGAACAGTGTCTTCTAAGGTTTCCAAGTCACAACATCTCATGTTGTGTTATTCTTACTGATGAAACTTTTCATTAGATAAGACTGATATATCTTGTGGTGTATTTAATCATTCTTAATGATCATCCTTTGGTGTTTATATCTTAACTCTTAAGACAGTAGTGTTTGACAGACAACTTGTCACAACTATTATAAACTTGTTATAAGAACCTTTTCTTGATAGTCAAAACTAGCAATTTTAGTATCTTATATGATAAGATAGCTGTATCTCATCATAACACTTTATGACCATCACCAATTTATGCTTCTCAAGCATAATCATTTGTCTTGTCACAGTTGAATTTCAAAGTTCTTTCATCATATGAAGGTATTGACATAGCTTATTATCTTTAGATGAACACACATGAACACTTTCATCTTCATCTTATCCTAAGGTCATCAGGGATCGCAGATAATGTTATCAATTTGTCTTTATAGATCTGTCAAACAAAGAATTAAGACAATTTTACTAATGTTAATAGATTGTTATGATTCTTACTTTAGAATCTTTCCTTTATATATCTTATATATGGTTGCAATCAATGCAAGCTTTGAAATTTATCTCTAAAGATACTTTATCTTTCAATGACATGTTTAAACTCATAGTTTTAGCAATGTATCACTATTCATTCTATGATAACACTTATCATCCCTTTATGTGGTGTTCCATGTATCTCTATACATTCTTCTTGATAATGTGTGTTTACACATTTCCTTGTCGTAGGAACTTACTCCACTGACCTTTGCATCTATCATATAGAATCTTCTTTGAATTGATCTTTATCAATTTAATGATTCAACGGTCACAGACATATTCAGACTTTCATACTTTCCTTGAAGCTACTTTATTACAAGAACATCCTTGTTTTCATAATACATGTTCATTTTGATTAGTTTGTTCAAATATTCAAAATTTGTAATATGTTTCCTCTTAAAGAAACTCGGAATATAATTCCTATCTTATCAATTTTGTTAATATGTCAGGCTTCTAGTATGAACGATCCATTTGTTGTTTCCAAAACAACTTTTACATCTTGATGAATCTCATTCATGTGTAGTCTGATAAAATCTTATTTGTCAAAATATGGATTGTGTGTCTGAGTTATCATGAAGTGATTTACTAAAGAATCTCATTCTTTCATCACCTGATTTCATATGTCTATTGTAAAAGATCTCATCTTTTGTTTATGATAAACATTCATATATCTTTAAGGATCTCAACCTTGCGTGTAATAAGAATTTTGTATTTATGCAATTTGAATAATACTATTTATTCATAACTTTAAACAAAATCTGTTTCTTGTTCAAGAATCAGGTATATCACGGTCATGAACAGTTTCAATCTCATTCTTAAGTTTGAAGACTTATGTAAGGCCCCAAACCGGGCACCCTACAGTTGGTTCTCATATTGGGTTATTCCCTTGAAAATACTCATCTTAGATATATTAAACTATAGCGGAAGTCTTTCTAAAAACATTAATTAGACTTTAATGTCATTAAGTTACCTCACGAATGCTTGCACACCAATCCGAGTAGCACCGCTCCCAAGCCAAGATACGTCAACGCAACGCTTACCTGCAAAACAATCTATCGCACACGCAAAGTCAGCTACGCTGATTGAGTTCTAATAGTTTGGTTTAATTAGAAGCCAAATCATCTCAAAAGTCATTTAAACTTTACTCAGGACCCATGGTCCTAATAAAATAGGTCCACAATTCATTATAAGACCCGCTAACCCCTGTTATCCCATGATATCCAATAATAGTGTATTACCCAAGACTCATCCCTGTTATAATAATAATCCCGCAGTCTCATCGACCTAGGTTGAACTAACCTACACTAATAACTCATGCTCAAGTACCCGTATTAACTCGACACTTGGTTAACACAACAATCCCTAAACATCAACTTACTCAGCCTTGACCAAGGCTCCTATAAATCAACTGACATAACAGTTGTAAGCATGACATCACAATCCTGACACAATGGTCAATACAACTCGACTCACCACAATAATACTATCTCATGCACAATAAATATAACTCAACGCTTGTATGCAATTTAACACAAATATATAAGCACACAAACACATACCTCTTCGCTGCACCATCATCAGGGCGTTCGACACACCCCGAGCTCATCACTGTCCTGTTGGACATCGTTAGCTTTGGTGACCTCCTGAAGGACATAGTCCTCCACAATCCCGTTTGCCGTGTCATAATGACAACAATGCAAACACAATACCCACCGTGTCACAAGGACAATGACACAATACACACAACACATGTATAAACACATAACATCATACTCTATGTACAGGACTCATTAACTACACTTGCACTTCACACATAGCATTAGAATAAGATATCCTACACTTATTCATAAGCGTTTAGTTTATATCCCGACGTACCCCGACTAACTCGGAACACAATACACTGCTAATATAGCAACACACATAAAAATACTATATCTCATTATTTAAACACAAACCACGTACATGCACACCCTATGACACCTCCTAGTCGTACCCGTACGACCCGTAACTACAATCCCGACTCACCCTTGTTAGGTCACTATACGACCCGTGACCATATCCCCACTTGTAACCCACATGTCCTATAGACACATAGTCCCTTAGCCCCACATTTAACTATTTAACTTCATAAACTCATCGGGTTAGACCCGAAAGCTCGGTATACATTTAATGTAATAAAACATGTCTCAAAAGTATGTACGATAGCCCCAAAACATTTAAAACATTTAAAAGAGGGGATTAGAAACTCACCAGTGATACTGCGTCCAAACCCTAGCTCTACACCGCGCGTGCTCGCATAACCCCGAACCTGTCAAACGTATGATCACACGATCAGTATAAGTTTAAAACGTACGCTGGTTAACAGGTAACCATATAACAAAACCCTGAATCCTATCTGTTTGTCATCCCAACTCCATGAAACCCTAAACTTACGTGTTTGCTCATACCGGTTTACCCTGGACCGATCAGGACCCACATACCCGGACCTAGGTTCCCATGCAAGCGCGTAAGTAATCATGCTTGCCTGAACCCCTCGAGCTCTTGCGTAGATGAACCGGTTTCTTATATGCATACAATATCATGCAAATGTAAACCCTAACCAAGACACATGAAGCCCTTAGCCCCGCAATACGCGTGTAATTGAGCCGTTCTTCCGCCGCACATGCACGCATACAAACATGTTTATGCAAAACCCTATTTGCTCCTCCCTCTCCGGCTCGTCCATGCATCCTACGCGTAATTGTGCGTCCCCGCCGTCACTTCTTTGCCGCAGGAACCACCCCCATAGGCCATCGTCGGCCCTACCATGAACCTCCCAGCCCTTCACACCGCTAACCCGACATCCCCATTATTGTTGTGGTCATGCACTATTAAGAACCACTACCCATCATACGCTTCTCCGCCTGCCATCTCCATTACGGTCACACCACCGCCGCGTCGTCCTTGTCGACGGGTCACAGCTGCGTCCGCCACCACTTAGTCATAGTCGGCCTCCACTAGTCCCATGACCCGAAACCCGAATCTAAGCATTTATGAGATGATTAAGTAAAAGCAACGAAGTCATAAAGTGGATTACCTTAGCGCGTTATGGAGTTTCTCGGTTTTCCGGCCGCCACGCACCGCTTCGAGTCACCACCGGCCTCTCTCCCTCTTCTCGCGTCTCTCTTGCTACCGTCGAATGCCCCCTAGGCCGAATGGCCTAGGGTTTCTCCTTAAACTCTTATTTAAACCTCTGTGGTTTACATCCGGGTCCCCGTACTTCCTTTATCGTGTGCTTCACACTTGAATTAATCATTTTTCGGCATACCGGGCCATTTATTAGAAGTTTGGTTTTACCTGTCAACCCGACCCATTAGCTATTATGGTTTTAGGGGTGTTACAATTCTACCGCCCTTAAATTAGGATTCATCCTCAAATCCTTCATCGGCACAAACCAACACAACATATCCTTTCCTCTCCAATCGTGCGCCAAATTCTTTTGGTGCCAAGCATTCACCTTTACATTACTCTTTTTCATTACCTTGCCTTGCACTACTACCATCCTCCTTGGGTTCAAAATAAGCCTTCTCCATTGCCCCCCTTTCAACCTTGGGACTTGTAGGTTTCACCTACTCATTTCCTTACCTCTTGTCCTGCCCGCCGTTAGTCAAATGGTTGCATCTGCCCCTATTGCTATTCCGGCACTCGCTAGAAGTTGCCTTTCGTGATCGCCTTGATTACTAACTCTATAATGGAGGTTTTGTTGTCAAAGCCCTTGATAGTACCTTATTGCTCTTATTGTTCTGATGAACATCGTACGTGTCATCTCTACTTCCACGTAGCACCACACTCTTATTCCCCGCTCACCTATCACATTTCATTTTAACTCACGGGCACCATGACATTTGTCTCCTGTATAACCCTAATGATCTCATCATTCCGACAGTCACCTCCTCGAGTAGGTTTCTTACCTTTTAGGAATGGGCTCATTCGTCACCCTTCCAAAGTGAAGTCGTCATGCTTCTTGCCTCATACCTTGATCACCGCCTTGTAACGATCTCTCAAACTCAAACCCACTGCCTTATACATAAGGATATTACTTATGTTCTTCTCTGATGATATTCAGGAGCTTGTGCAAAGCTACACTGGTCCCCACAAAATTTCTCTACCATAGTATTTCGTTACATCGTTATCACATGTTCAATACACCCCATAGAGTATGTGCATACACCCAACACTAGGGTCATCTTCATCAGCTCTCATTGTTTCTCAAAAGCTCATTCATCAATGTCATGTCTGATATGACAACTAACCACTTGCCTTACTTGAATGCTCCACCGGAGCTCACTTTAAGCTAGTCACATGCTTCCCAGCATGAGCATTTCCCCTCTAGTTACTCGTGTGTAATCATGCACTTACCCTTCCTGAGTTTCACCTCACTCATGGTTGCTCTATCATTACCAAGCGATCATCGACCGCGTCTCATTAATCACATACGAACATGACGTCCGCCTGCTCACAAGCCTCAACTATTCATCGTCTCGTCCAGGGAAAACATCCCTATCCATCTGGTGTCTCATCTCGATAGAATTCTTTATATAGAACGTGTTCCATGAATGTCCTTCGTCACCTTGTGCACACTGACCACCCGTCCTATGCACGACTAAACGTGTACTACAAGGACACACACCGACACACATAATTACAGAACACATAATGTTCTACACATGTACTAGTAACTCAACCTTCTAACTCGCACAAATGCACATACACAACTAGCTAGATCTGGGTAAATCTACGCGCGTATATTATGACCTCGTTATTTATAGACACATAAGTATATCATGTTGTCTGGCCCGAAGACACAAGCAACACGATCTCCCGCCTGACTGCTGTCAAACACAATAACCTTTTGACAAATGTCAACACCATTTCAAGCTTACACTTGATCTCCCACCTGACTAATGCCAGACACAACATCAAGCTTACGCTTGATCTCCCGCCACGAATATTAGGTACGTGACACAAATAACTCATACTCATAAGCAACTCAGTTAACGACATACAAGTTTATTCACAAAACACTTTCATGTCCTTAAGCACCAAAACATTTACCTTGCGAAGATCTATGCCTTAAGATATAAAGACATTCAATATCATAGTAAGGCTAAACACACCCCCTTACACTTCACACATCACCTAAGCATAACACATAGTTGACACTATCTTAAGACCATAGACACACACAATTAATCACAACTCAAGTCTACACGGGTCTACTCATACAGTCTAATCAACCAAGCTCTATCACCACATTAAAGATAACATTTAGGTGTGAACACATGTTGTTCAAAGGTAATCACATAATCACACATAGCAAGATATCACTCCTGCAACTATCATTTAATATACCCAAATCATCTCGTGGTATAACTCGCACTCAATATCAAAATCAAATAGTCAATATCTGAAATAAACATCATACCATGTAAACATCTAATCACTCAAAATGTTAAATCATCCCACAATCTCTCGTGACAACCGTCACGTCCAAAAGTCATCTAGAAGTCCAACATTTCAACAATGCTTGCAAGATTACTACGGGACGACATTAGGTATATCTGTTGTGTCCTCCTCCGGTTCCTCCTCATCAGATCCTTGGTCATTAGCTAGTTCCTCTCTAGATAGACCTCCCTTAGCTGTAATAAATGGTTGATCTCTTAACCATGCAGATCCACATACTCGAGGGAAATCGCGTACTGCTGACGCGACCCTCCTTTTCCATCCTGCTACTCTTGTCTCAGCACCACGCGGGATGTTGTCATCCTCAGCTCTAGCCACACTTGACGCGGGAAGCGTCAACACCACTTCTATGTCACCGCCCTTCTTGTCTATAGCAGCCGCCTGTTTGTCCTGATGATCTGCTCCTCCCCCGGCCGGTGCTCCCCGTCTGACAGTTCTGGTACGCTTTGTCTTAGTCATCAGTACCTGCACAAGATAGATCATTGGAGTGATTACTATGGGCGTCAAATTCAGAATATGAGAGTAATCATGGACTGCCAAATTGCGATGATCAAATGCAATTTGGTGGTCCACATTACTGCTCGGATTCTAAACCTTCCCCATGGTATTCAAACTACCTTTCTATCTTTCACACACCCCGGATGCACATGCATCCCACACAACTCATATAGCACCACAAATAATCTAGCAAGTCATCATATTTATCACAATTTCACACCATCCAAGGTTTCACACAAAATCACTAAATCATATCAACACACCAAACTATCTCACATAGTTACAATTAATGCTACTCCACATTACTCAACTCACATCATGGCCTCACTTAATCATGCCACACAACCCCACATAGTGTTATAATACACAATTAATACTCTAAAAAATAATGTTTAACTCAAAAGACGTACCTCTTGGATCGCGGTTACTCGTGGTGGCATTCGTTTCACCCTTGTCCCATTTTCAGTTTAAGTTAAGGCATTTTATTTGTTTAAAAACACCAGTTTTCTCTTAAACCTCGGCTCTGATACCAACTTGTAAGGCCCCAAACCGGGCACCCTACAGTTGGTTCTCATAACAGTTATTCCCTTGAAAGTTCTCATCTTAGATATATTAAACTACAGCGGAAGTCTTTCTAAAAACAATAATTAGTCTTTAATTTCATTAAGTTACCTCAAGAATGCTTACATACCAATCAGATTAGCACCGCCCCCAAGCCAAGATACATCAACGCAACGCTTACCTGCAAAACAATCTATCGCACACGCAAAGTCAGCTATGCTGAGCGAGTTCTAATAGTTTAGTTTAATTAGAAGCCAACTCATCTCAAAAGTCATTTAAATTTCACTCAGGACCCATGGTCCTTATAAAATAGGTCCAAAATTCATTATAAGACCCGTTAACCCCTGTTATCCCCCGATATCCCATAATAGCTCATTAGCCAAGACTCATCCATGTTATAATAATAATCCCACAGTCTTATCGACCTAGGTTGAACTTACCTACACTAATAACTCATTCTCAAGTACCCGTATTAACTCGACACTTGGTTAACACAACAAATCCCTAAACATCAACTTACTCAGCCTTAACCAAGGCTCCTATAAATCAACTAACATAACAATTGTAAGCACGACATCACAATCCTGACGCAACGGTCAATCTAACTCGACTCACCATAATAATACTATCTAATGCACAATAAATATAATCAACTCTTGTATGCTATTTAACACAAATATATAAGCATACAAACACATACCTCTTCGCTGCACTCTCGTCAGGGCGTTCGAAACCCCCGAGCTTATCACTGTCCTGTTGGACATCATCACCTTTGGTGACCTCCCGAAGAACATAGTCCTCCACAATCCCGTTTGCCATGTCATAATGACAAAAATGCAAACACAATACCCGCCGTGTCACAAGGACAATGACACAATACACACAACACATGTATAAACACATAACATTATACTCTATGTACAGGATTCATTAACTGCACCTGCACTTCACACATAGCATTAGAATAAGATATCCTACACGTATTCATAAGCGTTAAGCTTATATCCCGACTTACCCCGACTAACTCAGAACACAATACACTGCTAATATAGCAACACACATACAAATACTATATCTCATTATTTAAACACAAACCACGTACATGCACACCCTGTGACACCTCCTCGTCGTACCCGTACAACCCGTAACTACAATCCCGACTCACCCTTGTTAGGTCACTATACGACCCGTGACCATATCCCCACCTGTAACCCACATGTCCTATAGACACATAGTCCCTTAGCCCCACATTTAACTATTTAACTTCATAAACTCATCGGGTTAGACCCTAAAGCTCGGTATACATTTAATGTAATAAAACATGTCTCAAAAGTATGTACAATAGCCCCAAAACGTTTAAAACACTTAAAAGAGGAGATTAGAAACTCACCAGTTATACTGAGTCCAAACCTTAGCTCTGCACCGAATCTGTCAAACCTATGATCACACAATTAGGATACGTTTAAAACGTACGCTGGATAACGGGTAACCATATAACAAAACCCCGAATCCTATCTGTTTGTCAACCAACTCCATGAAACCCTAAACTGTCACACCCCAACCGACGGCGGAAACGTCGGGGCGTGAAGCGTGCAGACTGTTCATTGCTCATGGTTTGCTAAAGTTTGAATATTTAATAATTGTTTTCATTGCAATCAATAAGTTCAATCAAAACACAACCAATTCATAAAACAAAAATGTAAATTACATAGAATAAACTGGTTTAATTGAATTCTAGGTCCAAAAATCCTATGTGTAGCATATCTTGATTACTTCAAACATTGGTACCTGAAACATGGTTAAAACAGAGTCAACTAAAAAGCTGGTGAGAATACATAGGTTTTATCGTGTGATAGCAAAATACGTGTTGTGTGCATACAGTTCAATACAACAGGACAATTAAGGCAATTATGGAGAGAAACCATCGTGTGACCTATACAATCAAACCTTTGTAACTTGCACGCAAAATTGTGTTGTCAGTAACAGTCACCCTACCTGGGTGGGTTTGTCAGACTCAATAGATCTACCACTGTTTACTGTCGGCTGATAGTTAATGATTGTACATGAAGAGCATAATAATTGGCCTACACCTAGTACTCAAGCACAAAGCGCAAAATTGTATACATGGATAGGACGGAACTGTATATGTGTATAATTGAAAACATGTAAATAGAACGCATGTTCCATCCCAAAAGTTTGTAAAATAAAGTAAAAGAGGGGCTATGTAACTCACGTGTTACGTAGCGTATAGATTGCACAAGCAAATGGGAAACGGCGGTGTGTTGTGGATTGCTAGGTTCGACCTATTGAACAATATATGATTACGTATTATTGAGTTGCGTTATTCGATGTCGGAAGCGGATTTGTTTAAGTTTAAGGTTTGTTTAAATATACTATTTATTTAATCAATAGTATTAGAATATACATTTATTTAAAATATAAGTTTAAAATAAATAATATTTGTTAAAGACAAAACGTATGGAATATATTGTTGTTCATAAAAATAATTATATAAACTTGTAGTATTTTATTGATTTTAATTTAAAGAAGGATTAAGTAATCGATCTTTAATAAACAATACTTGGTTCTGGATATTTTATAAAATAATTTTTATAACATTAAAACTGATTAAAATATAAAATATATTAAATAAAAGACTCTGTTAAAGGATGAACACGACCGTGCTCGTATACGGCACGACCGTGCTCAGCTCGTACGCGACCGCGCTTGGTCGGTAACGCGCCCGTGGTTGGTCAGAAGTCACAACAAGAGTCTGTTCATAAGACACGACCGTGCTCGTACCCGGCACGACCGCGTCTAGGGTTCGACTAGGTCAGGACTTGGTTTGCTCGATAAACACGACCGGGCCTTTCTCGGGCACGACTGTGCTTGGTCAGGCACGACCGCGCTCATAGGTTAGCGCGACCGTGTCTGGTCAATTTCAGAAGCAATTATTCTAGTTCTTGTAATACAACTGATTAGAAACTTAGGGTTTTCATTGAGAGAGTGTTTGCGAATCCAACCATACTATTTAATTGGATTTATAACACGTCTAGCGTGTAGTTTGAGTAAAACCATTTATTTATCAAAACTCAGATTCAATTCGGTAAAATCGTGTAATGCGGTTTCGAATTAAGTTAGGGCTTTCGATTAGCTTGGAGAGACGATCCTAATGACCTATTACTAACCTGTTTTGAATGGGCAACCAGTGCAGACGGCTACGGTGAGACTTCGCGGCTTTTCTTGATCGACAGACGAGATAGGGACGATGTAATGATGGATTTAGGGTTTAAGGAGGCTTATATAAGTCGCGGGTAGGTATTGGATTAACTTAATTCGTTTGATTCTTGCTCAAATTACAAGATTTGATTTAAAAAGGAAGGTCGGTCTAAAGGTACGCGAATTCGGACGATTGTATGCGTGTTTGGATCGGGTCTACGTCGCAAAAGGTCGAGTAACTTCTTCTACAAGTCCCGCGGTTTCTAAAACTCGTTTGAATTCTATTTTTGGACTAGATTTGAGTCGGTTTGACCTTTTCAGAGTCAAACTGTAAAAGAGGCGCGACCGTGCTTAATGATAAGCACGACCGTGGTCATGGCACAAGCGCGACTGTGCTTAGGACTAAGCACGACCGTGCTTGTGTAGGTTTTTGGAAGTTTCAAGACTAGTCCTTGCAGTTTCGTAATATTGATGTTGTTTTGAGTTTTGGTCAAGTTTGGTCCTCGAGGTTTGTAAGATGGTTTTAGTTAATATTGTAATATAATAGATGCGTGTATGCTTGTTATTGCACATGAACAATGAATGTAAGGTTGGAATCGGAATCGTCTTTTATTGCACGGCATAAAATAAATAGGAAAAACATGAAAATCAGAAAGGTTACAGTATCGCCATGTTGAGGGAATTTCATCCCGAAATTCAACTGGTTGAGGCTACTGCTTCAGCAAAAAGATGCGGGTACTTGAGCTTCATTTAGTCTTCTCGTTCCCAAGTAAAATCGGGTCCTCGTTTAGATTCCCAACGAACCTTGACAATAGGAATACGGCTGCGCTTGAGTTGTTTTATCTCACGATCCATAATCTCGACTAGTTTTTCAACGAAGTGTATCGTCTCACCAATGCGCACATCGTCAAGAGGTATATGAAGGTTCTCATCAACAAGACACTTCTTGAGGTTGGATACATGAAATGTAGGATGTATGTTGCCAAGTGATGGAGGTAACTCGAGCTTGTAAGCCACTTTCCCAATCCTTTCAAGGATCTTGAATGGACCCACATAGCGAGGTGATAGCTTGCCTTTCTTCCCAAAACAGATCACCCCCTTCCAAGGAGACACCTTTAGAAGTACAAGATCACCAACTTGGAATTCCAAGGGTTTGCGTCGTTTGTCGGCATAGCTCTTTTGCCGACTCCTCGCAACTCGAATGTTGTCACGGATTTGAATAATCTTGTCGGAGGTTTCTTGAATTAACTCGGGACCGGTGATTGTGCTTCACCAATCTAGTTCCAACAGATGGGAGAATGACACTTACGACCATAGAGAGCTTCAAACGGAGCCTTGTCGATGCTGGTGTGGTAACTATTGTTGTAGGAAAATTCGATAAGTGTCAAATGTGAATCCCAATTGCCACCAAAGTCGATGACACAGGCTCTCAGCATGTCTTCCAGGATTTGGATTGTTCGCGAGGTCTGACCATCAGTTTGGGGATGGTAGGCCGTGATCAAATCCAATCGTGTACCAAGTGCCTTTTGGAGAGATTGCCAAAACCGAGAAGTGAAACGAGCATCTCTATCGGAGATTATGTTCAAAGTAACACCGTGACGACTCACAATCTCGTCAATGTAAATTCGGGCCAATTTCTCAACCTTGTAGTCTTCACGGATAGGCAAGAAGTGTGCGGACTTAGTGAGACGATCAATGATCACCCAAATGCTATCATAACCGCTTGAAGTGTTAGGGAGTTTAGTGATGAAATCCATAGCTAGATTCTCCCATTTCCACACGGGGATTTCCGGTTGTTCAAGTAAACAAGAAGGACGTTGATGCTCAGCTTTGACTTTAGAACATGTGAGACATTTTGCTACGAACAAGGCAATGTCTTTCTTCATGCCGGGCCACCAATATTGTGGACGAAGATTTTGGTACATTTTATCCGCACCGGGATGAATAGAATATCGAGACTTGTGTGCTTCGGTCATGATGAATGCTCGGAGATCGTCACGATCGGGAACCCAAATACGATCTAGAAAATAAAGTAAGCCGTTTGTTTTAGTCTCTAATTGGAATTCAGCACCACAAGACATTTCCTCATACATATTGCCCTCGGTAACCGAGACATGTTGAGCTGCTAGAATACGAACTTGAATGTCGGAATGGATCTTGACACTTTGAAGCAGGACATGTTCCTTGCGGCTTAGTGCATCGGCTACAACATTAGCCTTGCCGGGATGATAACGAATCTCGCAATCGTAATCGTTGAGGAGTTCAACCCAACGTCATTGTCTCATGTTGAGTTCCTTTTGGTTGAAGATATGTTGGAGGCTTTTGTGGTCGGTGAACACCACACATTTCGTCCCATAGAGATAATGTCTCCAAATCTTCAACGCAAATACGACAGCACCCAACTCCAGATCATGCGTCGTATAATTCTTCTCATGGATTTTGAGTTGTCTTGATGCATAAGCGATCACCTTGCCTCGTTGCATGAGAACGCAACCAAGACGTTGGTTTGAAGCATCACAGTAAACAACTAGATCATCTTCACCTTCAGGAAGGGTGAGGATAGGAGCATTGCACAACTTTTGCTTGAGAATTTGAAAAGCTTCTTCTTGTTTCGGTCCCCACTCATAAGGTTTACCTTTTTGGGTTAAGGTAGTGAGGGGAACAGCGATCTTGGAGAAGTTAGAAATAAACCTTTGGTAATAACCCGCTAAACCAAGAAACGAACGAACTTCGGTAGGGGTTTTAGGAGCTTTCCAATTCTTAACAGCTTCAATTTTGGCGGGGTCAACATGAATTCCCTTTTTATTGACAACGTGACCCAAAAATTGCACTTCCTTTAGCCAAAAATCACACTTGGAGAACTTGGCGTATAGCTATTCGTTTTTCAAGAGGTCCAAAATCAACCTAAGATGTTGCTCATGATCTTCCTTGGTCTTGGAATAGATCAAGATGTCGTCAATGAACACGATCACAAATTTGTCAAGATATGGTTTGCACATGCGATTCATGAGGTCCATGAAAACAGCAGGTGCATTGGTTAGCCCAAAAGGCATAACCATGAACTCGTAGTGACCATATCTCGTTTGGAAGGCGGTCTTGGGAATATCCTCCTCTTGTACACGGAGCTGATGATAACCAGATCGAAGATCAATCTTCGAGAAGTAGGTAGAACCTTGGAGTTGATCGAAAAGATCGTCAATCCTAGGTAAAGGGTAGCGGTTTTTGATTGTAAGTTTGTTGAGTTCTCGATAGTCAATACACATGCGGAATGAACCATCCTTCTTTTTAACAAACAAGACTGGCGCACCCCACGGTGAATGACTCGGCCGTATGAAACCTTTGTCGGCGAGTTCTTGAAGTTGGCTTGTAAGTTCTTGCATCTCGGAAGGTGCAAGCCGGTATGGAGCTTTAGCCACCGGGTTTGCTCCAGGTACAAGATCGATGCGAAATTCCACTTGCCGAACAGGTGGAAGACCTGGTAAGTCATCAGGAAAAACTTCAGGAAAATCCCGAACGATGGGGATGTCTTGTACACTCCTCTTCTTGTCTTCTTTTTGGATAACATGGGCTAGGAAAACCATGCACTTCTTTCGTATATACTTTTGGACGGTAATGCATGACATTAGTTTGAGTCCTTTGCAAGGTTTCTCACCAAAGACCTTCAACGTTTCACCGGATGGGAGTGGTAGACGGATGCATTTTTCAAAGCACATGACTTCGGCATGGTGCTTTGACAACCAGTCCATACCTATGATGACGTCAAAACTCCCTAATGGCATTGGTACGAGGTTGATTGGAAAAGTGTGTTTATTTAGTTCTAGGGAGCAATCATAAATGATGGTGTCAATTGTAACGGTGTTACCATCGGCTACCTCAACGGTAAAGGTTTTCTCTAGTTTAGACCGGGTTTTTGCAAGTAACGGTTCGAAGTCTAGTGACACAAAACTTTTATCGGCTCCGGTATCAAATAGTATAGAAGCATAACGATTATTAATAAGGAACGTACCGTTAACCACATCAGTGTTGGCCTAAGCCTCATTGGCGTTGATGTTGAAAGCACGCCCACGAGCTCCGCCTTGGTTAACATTGACCAGTCTTGGGCACTGGTTACGAAAGTGGTTCGGGTTGCCACATTCGAAGCAAGCACGTCCATTTGCAATGGCTGGGATGGCTTGGTTAGTTGCTTGATGATTGGCTTGATTTGCTGGGTTGGTTTGGTTGGCAAGTGCCTTGGCTCGACAAATATTGGCTGTGTGGCCATGTTTCCCGCAGTGGTTGCAAAGGCGACAAGGTATGCTTGGAGGGTGATGATAGTTGCAGGTGTTGCAAAGTGGGTGGCTGCCCACATAGGGTTTCTTTGCTGGGTTTTGAGCCATGGGTGCAACTTGATTTACTGGAGCAGCCGGAGTGATTACAGCACAGTTCTTGACCTTTCTCTTCCTAGTGTTGCGGTATGGTTCAGTTTGGACTTCTTTGACATGAGCGGGAGGTGTTGTTGTGTCAGAAACTTTCTTGGCACCCTTTCTTGTAAGTGTACCCGCTTTAACATGGTTGTCAGTAAGTGTGGCTGACAAGCGGATAGCATCCTCCAGAGTAGCAGGATTTCCTCCTACCACAGTATCTTGAATTTGTCTAGGTAGACCACCAATGTACTTTTCAATACACCTAGACAGAGGTGTAACCATGTGTGGCACAAGTAGACTCAGCTCGTGGAAACGGGTGGTGTATGCTAAGCTTTCACCACTATCTTGAGCAAGATCCCAAAATTCCGCTTCCAGCTTTTTCATCTCATTTCGAGGACAGAATTCCTCAGTCATGATCCTCTTCAACTCATCCCACGGCAGTGCCATTGCTACATCCATTCCCCTAGTCCTTTTCTCACCATTCCACCAAGTAAGCGCCCTTTTTTGAAAGACACTAGTAGCATGACGAACACGGAGGTTGTCGGGACAATCGCTATTGAGGAAAGTGCTCTCAATGCTTTCAAACCATTGAAGGAGGCCCGTGGCTCCTTCGTTGCCATGGAATTTGAGGGGATTGCAGGAGTTGAAGTGTTTGAAGGTGCATTGTGGCGGGTTGGCACCACCACCACCTCCAATATTAGCACTCCCACTGGCATGGCCATTAGTGTTGTTATTGGCTTGGGTAATTTGATTCACCAGCTGTGTGAGTAGAGCAGCCAGGTCAGTGTTATTGCTGTTGTTGCTGTTGTCACGACGGGTAGGCATTCTACAGATTTAGACACAATAAGAGTTGTGAGAATTTCTTGGATTAAATAGAAGGATAAATAGATAAGTAATTCATAGTTCGGATTGTACTCAAATAGTAACATAATCACTCGAGTACTATGACATATTAAGGTTAATTTAAACTCAGATAATTATCAAGGAGACGTGCTTTAGCGTATAAGTAAACACTCATCCCGGGAATTCCCAGGAAAGCATACGGATCCCTCAGTTGATTGGGATTTATATGAAATACTTTCCTAGACAGAAAACCCAGAATACAGGTGTCACTCTTCCAGATTGCACGTGTCCTTTAACAATTAAACAAAGTCTAAAAACCTTAACGGGTGTAAAAAAAAAAAATTTGACGTTCCCCCAACTATGTTGATGATGACACGGAAGCAGGCATGAAGGATATGTGGTTTAGGATATGGGTAGGGATATTGTTTATTTAAGTTGTTATTTATATATACATATAAAACATTTAGCATATATCATATAGCATGTAGCACATAGCATGTAGCACATAAATCATGAAGCATGGCATAAGTGGGTATCCTAAAGTTATAGTCTAGGTCAAAGGTGTCTAATAACCTAATTCCCTATAACCAAGGCTCTGATACCAATCTGTCACACCCCAACCGACGGCGGAAACGTCGGGGCGTGAAGCGTGCAGACTGTTCATTGCTCATGGTTTGCTAAAGTTTGAATATTTAATAATTGTTTTCATTGCAATCAATAAGTTCAATCAAAACAAAACCAATTCATAAAACAAAAATGTAAATTACATAGAATAAACTGGTTTAATTGAATTCTAGGTCCAAAAATCCTATGTGTAGCATATCTTGATTACTTCAAACATTGGTACCTGAAACATGGTTAAAACAGAGTCAACTAAAAAGCTGGTGAGAATACATAGGTTTTATCGTGTGATAGCAAAATACGTGTTGTGTGCATACAGTTCAATACAACATGACAATTAAGGCAATTATGGAGAGAAACCATCGTGTGACCTATACAATCAAACCTTTGTAACTTGCATGCAAAATTGTGTTGTCAGTAACAGTCACCCTACCTGGGTGGGTTTGTCAGACTCAATAGATCTACCACTGTTTACTGTCGGCTGATAGTTAATGATTGTACATGAAGAGCATAATAATTGGCCTACACCTAGTACTCAAGCACAAAGCGCAAAACTGTATACATGCATAGGACGGAACTGTATATGTGTATAATTGAAAACATGTAAATAGAACGCATGTTCCACCCCAAAAGTTTGTAAAATAAAGTAAAAGAGGGGCTATGTAACTCACGTGTTACGTAGCGTATAGATTGCACAAGCAAATGGGAAACGGCGGTGTGTTGTGGATTGCTAGGTTCGACATATTGAACAATATATGATTACGTATTATTGAGTTGCGTTATTCGATGTCGGAAGCAGATTTGTTTAAGTTTAAGGTTTGTTTAAATATACTATTTATATAATCAATAGTATTAGAATATACATTTATTTAAATTATAAGTTTAAAATAAATAATATTTGTTAAAGACAAAACGTATGGAATATATTGTTGTTCATAAAAATAATTATATAAACTTGTAGTATTTTATTGATTTTAATTTAAAGAAGGATTAAGTAATCGATCTTTAATAAACAATACTTGGTTCTGGATATTTTATAAAATAATTTTTATAACATTAAAACTGATTAAAATATAAAATATATTAAATAAAAGAATCTGTTAAAGGATGAACACGACCGTGCTCGTATACGGCACGACCGTGCTCGTATACGGCACGACCGTGCTCAGCTCGTACGCGACCGCGCTGGTCGGTAACGCGCCCGTGGTTGGTCAGAAGTCACAACAAGAGTCTGTTCATAAGACACGACCGTGCTCGTACCCGGCACGACCGCGTCTAGGGTTCGACTAGGTCAGGACTTGGTTTGCTCGATAAACACGACCGGGCCTTTCTCGGGCACGACTGTGCTTGGTCAGGCACGACCGCGCTCATAGGTTAGCGCGACCGTGTCTGGTCAATTTCAGAAGCAATTATTCTAGTTCTTGTAATACAACTGATTAGAAACTTAGGGTTTTCATTGAGAGAGTGTTTGCGAATCCAACCATACTATTTAATTGGATTTATAACACGTCTAGCGTGTAGTTTGATTAAAACCATTTATTTATCAAAACTCAGATTCAATTCGGTAAAATCGTGTAATGCGGTTTCGAATTAAGTTAGGGCTTTCGATTAGCTTGGAGAGACGATCCTAATGACCTATTACTAACCTGTTTTGAATGGGCAACCAGTGCAGACGGCTACGGTGAGACTTCGCGGCTTTTCTTGATCGACAGACGAGATAGGGACGATGTAATGATGGATTTAGGGTTTAAGGAGGCTTATATAAGTCGCGGGTAGGTATTGGATTAACTTAATTCGTTTGATTCTTGCTCAAATTACAAGATTTGATTTAAAAAGGAAGGTCGGTCTAAAGGTACGCGAATTCGGACGATTGTATGCGTGTTTGGATCGGGTCTACGTCGCAAAAGGTCGAGTAACTTCTTCTACAAGTCCCGCGGTTTCTAAAACTTGTTTGAATTCTATTTTTGGACTAGATTTGAGTCGGTTTGACCTTTTCAGAGTCAAACTGTAAAAGAGGCGCGACCGTGCTTAATGATAAGCACGACCGTGGTCATGGCACAAGCGCGATCGTGCTTAGGACTAAGCACGACCGTGCTTGTGTAGGTTTTTAGAAGTTTCAAGACTAGTCCTTGCAGTTTTGTAATATTGATGTTGTTTTGAGTTTTGGTCAAGTTTGGTCCTCGAGGTTTGTAAGATGGTTTTAGTTAATATTGTAATATAATAGATACGTGTATGCTTGTTATTGCACATGAACAATAAATGTAAGGTTGGAATCGGAATCGTCTTTTATTGCACGGCATAAAATAAATAGGAAAAACATGAAAATCAGAAAGGTTACATAAACTTACGTGTTTGCTCGTACCAGTTTACCCTGGACCCGATCAGGACCCACATACCCGGACCTATGTTCCCATGCAAGCACGTATATACTCATGCTTGCCTGAACCCCTCGAGCTCTCGCGTAGATGAATCGGTTTCTTATATGCATACAACATCATGCAAACGTAAACCCTAACCCCGCCACATGAAGCCCTTAGCCCCGCAATACTCATGTAATCGAGCCGTTCTTTCCCCGCACATGCACGCATGCAAACATGTTTATACAAAACCCTATTTGCTCCTCCCTCTCCGGCTCGTCCATGCGACCTACGCGCCATCGTGCGTCCCCGCCGTCACTTCTTAGCCGCTGGAACCACCCCCATAGCCCATCGTCGGCCCTACCGTGAACCTCCCAGCCCTTCACACCGCTTACCCGACATCCCCATTTTTGTTGTGGTCGTGCACTACCAAGAACCACCACCCATCATCCGCTTCTTCGCCAGCCCTCTCCATCACGGTCACACCACCGCCATGTCATCCTTGTCGACGGGTCACAGCCGCATTCGCCACCACTTAGTCATAGTCGGCCTCCACTAGTCCCATGACCCGAAACACTAATCTAAGCATTCATGAGATGATTAAGTAACACCAACGAAGTCATAAAGTGGTTTACCTTAGCGCGTTATGGAGTTTCTCAGTTTTTCGGCCGCCACGCACCGCTCCGAGTCACCACCGGCCTCTCTCCCTCTTCTCGCCTCTCGCTTGCTGCCGTCGAATGCCCCCTAGGCCAAATGGACTAGCATTTTCTCCTTTAAACTTTTATTTAAACCTTTGTGGTTTACATCCGGGTCCCCGTACTTCCTTTATCGTGTGCTTCACACTTGAATTAATCATTTTTTGGCTTACCGGGCCATTTATTAGAAGTTCGGTTTTACCTGTCAACCCGACCCATTAGCTATTCTGGTTTTAGTCATGTTACGACTTATTAAGGTGGTACACGAAACTCTTTCATGTAAGAGTTCATAACATCCTGTCCTTAATTGTTCATAGGATTTTCATATCTCATATGAGTTATTATACCTATTTTGGATGAACCTCATGGTTCAAGGCTAATGATTTAGATTATGTCAATTACGGTAGTTGTATACTCATGACTAACCACTTAGTCTAGAAGTAGTGATAACTCTTATCGCTCCTTTATATCTTATCTTATAATATTGTATCTAAAGAAACATTATTGAAACTCTTTTAATTATTAAGTCATGCGTAAAACATTATATCTTATATAACCCTTTTATAAGACTTAATTAATTTGTTTCACTGTATCTATTAGATCTAATCTAATGTAATATCTATTAGACTTGAATGACATGTCTCACATGTTTCATATTTCATGTCAGTTAGATGGCATTGAATTCTCAATTCATAGTTTAGGCAACAATGTAATGCATAAAAGATTTTAAATAATAAGTCATTCTTAAGATAATCAAGCAATACTCAAAAGAAAATAAATCCGGAATTTAAATTTGTTCTAAAACAAAATAAAGGTAACATCATCCAATGGTGTAATTACAACTTGAAAATAATCTTCAAGCTTTTTTCCGTCTTCCTTTTCTTCTTTCTTTCCTTCTTTTCTTTTATCTTTGCAAAATAGCAAGTTTTGCACACATGTTAAAAGTCTAACTTTTAAGTGATAAAGAAACAATGGGAAAATTGCCAAGATACCTGGAGTATATGCATTGAAGCATTCTCTAGCAACAGCAGCTTTGGGCATCTCTCTTACATGGCACCTGGGTTTAGAGAGGTGCGTCTTGGTCTCACCAATAACTTTGCCCTTATCCTCGGTCTTGACAGTGTCATCTGATACCTCTTTTCTTGTGAAGGACAAGTGAAGGCCATCATTAAATATAGTTCGATTGATGTTGTCACTGGGGTAAACCCCGGTCCTCTAAAGCTGGTCAATAAAGCATGTCATGCGTACCAAGAGATGAAATCCCTAACCTTCTTATAACGACTAAGTAGACGCTTTTCCCATTTATAGTCGTCAAACACGCCATCAATAGTAATATCTATGTCCAAATGATCGTCTATGGGAATGCATGCTTTCTCGAGGTCTGCCACTTTCTTCCTCATGATCATAGCACGTCTCGGATTCTCCAAAGCAACGTCTCTAATGTGTGACATTAAAGAGTGAGAAGGATACTTTTTGTAATCTTGATGGCATCTTTCTTTCAAGTTACGGATCATGCCTTAAGCAGTCAAGCGCTGGAGCGATTCTCCAATCCCAGGGCTAACATATGCAAGCATAGAGTTTTATATAGCATTGGTATCATCCTTAAGTTTGTTCCAAGCGTTTAGAACAAACTCGCTAGCATCCTCAGGTGGCTTAAAAACATGTAATTTCTTGTTGTATCTAAGGACGTTCTTCAAATTGTAGTACCAGGTCAAAAAACTTGTTCCATCGATTTTAACGTTAAGGATGTTGTTAAGACGCTCTAGAATAACCACGTAAGTAGATTGAGACATCTATAAAATTCAAATAACGTTTAGTATTTTCATGCTTAAATTTTCGGATTAAATTAATGACCCAAGGACAAAAATATATATAATTAGGAATGATATCCCGGTTCACCATATCTCAGTGAATGGCTGAGCACTCTCCACTGGCATAGCTAGCTAGGTAGGTATGAAAATACCAATTGTGTCGACTACACAATTCTCGGTTTGAGGGGCATGACGAGCAAGATCAAGCTTTAGATACGGTTTCCCACAACTATGCTCACTTATACGACTTAAGTGATATTTGTCCTTCAATTGTAACTATAGACTCAGCCTAAGTAACTCAGGAATCGCGGTCCTACCTTCAACTAAAACGGTAGGGCCGGATGAAGGATAATTCACTAACACCGGGGGTTCGAATAGATTAGTTGAAGTGTCATAATTTAGGATGGCGCAGAAATATCGATTTTAATTGGGATTTGCTTTAATGTTTTTAATTACCGGTTAAGGGTCAAAAACATTTTGGATGACGAGGAGCATGACCCAAGTCGTGCAATTTTAGTAAACCAATTTTACTATATATGTTCGTGAAACACTTTCAACACTCGACACGGTCCAATTTTAAATAACTTATTTATAATCTAAATTGGTCGTTAGCCGTGAACTTTATTTTAAACTAATTAACATTTAATTAATTTAAATATGTTTTTTAATTAAAACAATTAAATTTAAAAACTCGTTTTAGTTTTAAATAAAAATCCTTTTATTTAATTACCTTTTCGAGAAAAAATAAACACTTTTATTACTCTCGTCGTTTTATAAGATCGTGTTAAACGTTTTAATAAAAAATTTTGCAGTTTAAATTATTATCCTAAATAACTGTAGCAACCACGAAATATAAAACAACCACCGAGCCACTAGTAAGGTTGTCCGGTTTCGTTCGAGCCATCAAACGAAAACCGAACCGGTCTAAGGGATAACAAATAATAAATAAACTTGTCGTCTTCCACTTAGTCCAAGATCACTATCTTCAAATCCCGTCTTTGCCAATCTCCAGTCTTCGAGTCTTCGTCTTGTTAGGTTTACAACATCTATATTTTTACAATAAAAATAAATAAATAAAAGAAATCTAACTATTACATCGGGTTCTAAATAACCCAAAAATAAATACAAAGAATATAAAACCAAAACATGACAAACATAACCACGGGTCACTAGGGCTCGATGTACCAAACACAATCAATCTAAAATGATAAAGGTTCGATCATTTGTTAACCAAAGTGTTGACAAATAAAACGAAGATCGAAAAAATAAATAATTATGTCTAAACGCGCGTACAGGTGGCTATGATGGCACTATTGGTAATCATGCGCCAGTTTTAACATTACTTTATAAAATCAGATTTACATTGGCGGAAGGGTAAAAAAAGCACACGATAAAAAATTCAGAACTTTATCCGACAATGATCCGTTTAGACAATAATAAATAAACACAAACACATCCACAGTCGTTTAGAGTTTTATACGTTTTGACGATAAACCGCTTTGCAACACTTAATGTCAAAGAACGTCAGGCTAGATGACAACACACGAACTCGTCTGTAACACCTCAAAAATTCCCTAGAAAATAAAGGACTAAACTTGCCAGTTTTCAAAGTTAAAGGGTGAATATGTAAATAAACAAGGTTCAGGGACTAAAAATGAAAATTTTGGAAAAGTAGGCAGACGTCGGACCGACATCTCAGTGATAGCGGTCCGCTATGTAGGGAACAAGGAATGACTCAGGAAGTGATACGTTTCGGGTGACTAATCGCTGGAGTCCGACACATGGAAGATTGATATTGGACCGATATTGGATCCGTTGCGGTCTGCTAGCCGCATTTCATCCATTGCGGAACGACATGAGAAGCATAACGGTCTGTTATGTAGGCCCGAAGGCAATGAAGCAGCTAAGAGCCATAGTGGAACGACATCCCCTCAGATAACGGTCCGCTATGGGTGCCCATTTACCCTTATAAATAGATGATCGATTTCAACCCTTTTACACACACAAACACACTCAAATACATGTACACACTCTCTGAAGATCCATTTTTGAGCCCTGGTTCGCGTGCGAGAGTCCGGTTGCTGACAATTCGACTTCAAATTGCCATAGATAGTGTTGAGGTAAGGTTCCGATCACCTATTAAGCTTTAGTTATACACCATTAAGTTAGGTTTGTATAAATAAGTATCTTGAGCTCTGCCCGAGGTGTTTACCAAATTACTGATTTATAAGCCGAAATACTATCCAGGTGAGTTCCTAAACTATGATGCATGAACCCAGTCATGCCCTTGTCTGGCATGACTGATTTATGAAAACATTTTGAGTATCTTGAAACGATTGTACCAATTGTTTATATATAACGTATTCTAAGCGCTTATTGTATTTCACTTGCCCGTGGAACGGGATGTTGGACAGGACCCGTGGAACGGTCTTTGGTTATATATAGACTAAATGATTGTTCATAGTTATATATGAATTTGGGTGTTGAAGCCCATGAATGGGTTCAAGATACTTTAGCGGGTCATTTTAATAAACAATTTTAGTTTATGAATTCACCAGCTTTATGCTGACCCATGTTTTATCAAATGTTTTTGAACGCATCACAGGTAGACAATAGATGAGGCATTTCCAGGACTAGAATAAAAAGATGAACGATCCAGATGATGGGCTTGCCTGGAACTATAAGTCCCGAATGACTTGTTCCTTGTTAGGAATGGATGATGTAAATTTCGTTAAACATGATGTAAACAATGTTTTGATATTAATAGAAGTTACGATTTAGTCTTCCACTGTGTGTTCTTGATATCAACGTCACAGTAACTAGAAGGCGAACTTCTGACCGGTATGTAGTTATCTGACGTACAGAATGTTCTGTCTAGGAAAGGACGGTGTATAAATCTCTCCTAGACACGTCGTTCTTTCGTGGGAACATCTCTGTTGGAGGTACTACTCTGGTTAGATAACTGTCCTGTGTTACGGGCGTGACTAGTTGGTATTAGAGCCTCGGTTTAAGAGATTTAGATACTACAGAAATAGTGTCTAGACATAAACTAGGACTCTAAGATTAGTCTAGAATGCCTCAGGATAAAGTTAGACGTATACGTTCAGTACGACCTATAACGAGAAATACTTAGAAATCAGATAATTAAAGGCATTATTGGCCAAATGTTGTTAATTTCTGAAATTTTGGATTATGACCTGTTATACGAGTTCTGATGTTATACATTTGTATGTAGGTACAAATGGCAGGACGTGGTAGAGGACGAGGAAGAGGTAGGGTGTGACAATCCGGACTTTTCTAGTTAACTCCGTTAACAAAATCCAGTTAAAATTAACCTAATTAACTTAACTCAAACTTCAGGGACTAATTCTATCAATAATCCAAACCTAAACTCCAGGGACTAGTTATGTAATATCCCTAAAGTTGACTGTTGACTTTTAAAAAGTCAAAATCCCAGTTCTGTTGACTTTTGAGGTCAAACTAACAAGCTTTAACCCAATTCAAACTCTAGGGACTAGTTTTGACAAACTCAAAAACTCCAATTCACATAAAACTACAAGGACTGAACCTGCCATGTCCTAAAACCCAATCAATTGACTCCTCAAAGTCAAAATCATATGAAACCTGTTTTGTTGACTTTACAAGTCAAACCGGATACAACCCTCATTCAAATTCGATTCCAAACGTCGAATTCGTTCGAATTATAACTGTCGTGCACTATCACTGTCATTAACGGTCATAACCAAGTCGTTAATCATTTTCAATTACAAATTAAAATAGATTAATAGTCATTTAAAGCATAACCGTCGACCATGATCGTAATTAGCATCGAATTCGATTAAACTTGATGTTAATCTCACAAACGAATCATCTGCACACACTAAACGAACATGTTTGAAGCTGTTACACGTCTCAATTCGACCGAAATCGCAGTAGAAGTCATCGGAGATCAAACATGTTCAAGCTGTAACCGTTTTACTCGATCTCCATCAATCCGACAACATTTCTGGTAATTGCTTGCACTCACACTGTCGTTTTTATCCATAGAGTGAAAGCCCTATCATTACCAGGGCTTACATTATCAATTCGATCGAAATCTGTAACCTAGGGTTCATCTCTGACCGGTTTAATCGAACTCTAGTCTAGACTCAATCATAATTCAATTAACCCATACAGTTTGATTCGCAATACCATTTTCTTTGAAAGCCCTCTGTCAATTCAATGTTTTATTATAGAAATTGTTGTAACCCGTAATCTAGGGTTCTTATGAAACCAGATTGCCGAATTCAACTCTAAACTGTTTTTAAATCAAATTAAACCACATCATTAAACACGTAATAGTCTGTAGAGTGAAAGCCCTATGAAATGTCGGGCTTCCATCATCGAATTGATCATGATCCCGTAATTAGGGTTCGTTCTGGAAAACGATTTGGGGTTTTCGATCTTAAACACGAATTTGATGCAATTAAACCATATCAACAGATTTGCAAGGTTTTGTTTAATAAAAGCCCCATCATTTCAACAACTTTTAATATCAGAATCGATCAATTGAATCCATGTTTATAAAATAGGGTTACGATCCCTCTTTCACTAAATTAGCAATCTTAAAACCGATAGTTTTCAAATTAAATGAGTCCCCAGATTTGCAACACCTCGATTATCAAAACCCTAGCGGGAGAGACCCGGGTTCGAGGCCGGGCTCCCACACCTTTTTTTTAACAGTTTTCCTTGTATTATTTTAATATAAAAATCAAACCTTATAATATTATATTATTATATAAATATGTATTAGCCCGGGAAACAACCCGTGGGCTCGGGTTTAAATTGTTAACCCATTGTTATATTATTCCCACTTTTATAAATAAAATAGTATTGTTATTATCAAATAAAAATAATATGTTTATATTATTTTCAACCGTAACTTCGTATAAAAATAATATGTTTATATTATTTTCAAACCGTAACTTAGTATAAAAATAATATGTATATATTATTTTCAAACCGTAACTTCGTATAAAATAATATGTTTATATTATTTTCAAACCGTGAACCGTATTATTAAATAATATATATTTATATTATTTCGAATCATTTTATAACATCGTGCATTGGTGAAGATTAAAGAAAAAAAATAATATAATTAGTTATATTATTTATTCGTATATATATATATCATTATTTTCTTAATTTTCGTGAATGACAAAACACCCGATTTTATTTATTATTATTTTTTGTCATTCGTCGCGTAAAGTAATTATAATTTGATTATTTAAGAAATTCCTAACTCCGTGGACACGCTCGTCCACTATTGAATATTAGAGCGTTTCGGTAAGACGTTTCTCATTCCGTGTCGATGTCACTATTCCCATTTTTGTCCCTAATTTATGTGTTTATAATTTTAGGGCATTCGTAAGTCTTTTGAGACTTACACACTTGGTTCCAACTTATCCTTTGTGTAATACTACCTACAACACAACGCACGTGAGTTTTCACGGCCCCTTTTACTGTTTTAACTTGGGGGAGAAAACATGATTAAACAATTTTGGATTTTTGTAATTCGTATGATATCAATGTTAAATGCTAAGCGTAACACGCTATCACAGAAAGTCCTCAACTTATATCGGACCGTTAATATGGATCTTAGCGAGGTAATACTTAGTAGTACTACTGGGTTTGACAAATCCCACCCGCGTTAGTCGCGCTAACTCGATTAGATATCGAACGGGTGAAATATTAGCCTACTCACACCGCCAGTGTTGATAGACCTAATAGGAGGCAATAAATAAACAGTCAGCTTCGGTTGCGAGCGCTTGAACTGAACATGAACGTAGGTTAGCTACCTATAGATACGTACTGAATGAACATAAATCTGGTAAACGCTTATTTACATATATTGAAACCTGTGAACTCACCAACCTCGTGTTGACATATTTTCTTACATGTTTTCTCAGGTCGCTAAGATAAGACACAGGTGCACGTTAGGGCATGCATGGGATTCAACTACATTGATTGTGACTTATTTATAATTGTGTGAATTATTCTATTGTACTTGTTTTGGTTGGACGTTTTGGACTTTTTGGACTTTTGGACTTTGGTTTTGGGCGCGTGTATTTTGCGCATTTACTTTCTTTACGCTTCCGCATTGATACTTTGATTTGAATGATATTTTCATTTTGAGTCCTATGTAGAGTCGTTCAAAGTAACTAATGACTGAGATCCTGGTTCGTCACTTCCCAAATGGTAAAACTCCATTAGTTGAAATTGGGGGTGTGACATAGGGGTAGAATGCCCAATACTAGGTCTCATACCCGTGACACGACAAACACAAACCCTGATCCAAATGAAAACGTAAATACGAATACTGAACTCGAGCAACCGGTGGAAGAAGTCATTATGATTGAAACCTAATTCCAAGGAGCGGTGGCATCTGAGGTCACCCGAGTACTTCAAACAACTCTACCCGGAATTCTTGATGATGCCCTTAAGAGAAGGGAAAATCATAACAGTTTAGGTAACCGAAACGAAGGTGCAAGTGGTGCTGTTCCCCGAATAGAAGATACCCTTCATGCCACCCCAGTAGGAAATAATATCAGGACAACCCGAACTCATGAAACGGTGGGAATGACAACCCAGAGTACAGGAGTTCATGGCCAAGCATGCAACTATAAGAATTTTAGCGACTGTCACCCTAAGCCATTCAATGGAAAGAAAGATGCCATTGCAGTCTTGCAATGGATTACGTCTATGGAAGCAGTAAAAAAGATGAGTGAATGCACGGAAGATCAAGCTGTGAAGTTTGTTGCACACCCCTTTGAAAAGGAGGCTCTTGACTGGTGGGAGCAATTAAGCAGACAAAGGGAGAAGATGTAACTGATAGGATGACTTGGGAGGATCTCAAGTCTTTAATTGTGAAAAGATACCGTCCACAAAATGATGTGGACAAGATTGAAGCTAAATTTCTGCGGTTCGATGCTGGAACCATGACTCATCAGGAGTACACAACCAAGTTCAATGAGATGGCCAAGCTGTTGCCATATTTGGTTATTCACGAGTCAAGAAGAATCAAATGTTGTGTAACTTAGTAAAATCCATCGCACCCAAGACGATAGATTTGGCCGTTGAAAAGAGTGCGATGTTGTATGATGAGGTGGCAGCCCAAGAGCCACCAAGGACCGATCACAAGAGGAAACATGAAGAAGTTGTTTACAAGTTCAAACCAGGAAATAGTAAGTTTCCTAGAAGAGGAGGATTTAATCCCAACCCTGATAGAGCCAATCAGGGAATGAAATGCCAGACTTGTCAGAAGTTTGGCCATTAGGCAACCCAATGCCCAAATGTTAAATGTTTTAACTGTGGAGAGATAGGGCATTATAGACTTCTTGTCCTAAAACACCTAAACAGAGAATAGGTGGTTAGAATAAAGGAACAGGACGAGTGTTCGTCTTAGGAAGTGGAGATGAACAAAAAAATAAAGCTAAGGAAGTGGCAGGTACTTTCTTAGTTAATAATATCTACGCCAAGATTTTATTTAATACATGGGCAAATAAAAGTTTTGTTTCATGTGCATTTACCTCATATTTAGGCGTAAGATCAATTCCACTTATTAATGCCTATGTCGTTGAAACGGCAAGTGGTGAATAGATTCGGATAACCGAATCATACCCTGATTGCGTCATCAATTTTGGTGACGATAAGGTTTTAGTTACACTAATGCCATTGAACTTGAACGAATATGAGGTTATCCTAGGGATGGATTGGTTAAACCAATACCAGGCCCAGATTGATTGTGACCAGAAAACGGTTAAGATTAATAAACCAGATGAAACTAGTTTGATGATTCAGGGCGAAAGTGATAACAATAAGATTGAAATAATTTCTATAGGAAAAGCTAAGAAAAAATTAATTAAGGGAGACGGTATATTCATACTCCATGCTTTAAACATCAAACCCGAAGGACAGATTCCGGACGTTCCCGTAGTCTGTGATCACCTAGATGTTTTCCCGGAAGAATTACCCAGTCTTCCACACGATCGTCAGATCGAAATCCAAATCAATCTCATTCCCGGAGCTAAGCCTGTTGCAAAATCCCCTTATCATCTAGCTCCTTCCGAATTAAAAGAACTAATGAAACAAATTCAAGAACTCTTAGACAAAGGATTCATTCATCCGAGTACTTCACCTTGGGGAGCACCGGTACTATTCGTAAAGAAGAAAGATGGAAGCATGAGAATGTGCATTGATTATCAGGAATTGAATAAGCTGACTGTTAAGAACAGATATCCATTGCCTAGAATAGATGATATGTTCGATCAGTTACAAGGAGCCAAGTGCTTTTCAAAAATCGTTCTAAGATCATGATATCATCAGTTGAGAGTACAAGAGGAAGATGTACCCAAGACTGCTTTCAGGATCTGATATGGTCATTACGAATTTCTGGTCATGTCATTTGGTCTAACAAATGCCCCCGCAGCATTTATGGACTTAATGAACAGGGTTTGTAAACCATTCCTTGATAAATGTGTCATCGTCTTCATCAATGATATTCTTTTCTATTCAAAAAGCCAAGAAGAACATGCTGAGCATCTCAGAATCATTTTGGAAACCCTGAGAAAAGAAAGATTGTATGCTAAGTTTTCAAAATGTGAATTCTAGAAACGAGAGGTATAATTTCTTGGGCACGTTGTGAACAAGCATGGAATACAAGTAGACCTAAGTAAGATTGAAGCAGTTATGAAATGGGAAGCCCCAAAGACTCCAAAGAAATTAGAAGCTCTCTTGGATTAGCCGGTTATTACAGAAGATTCATTCAAGATTTCTCCAAGATCGCTACCCCTTTGACTTCTTTAACTCAGAAAGCAGCAAAGTTTGAATGGGGTAAGAAACAAGAAGAAGCATTCAACATTCTCAAGAATAAGTTTAGTCATGCATTGATCTTAGCACTACCCGAAGGGAGTGATGATTTTGTCATCTACTGTGACGCTTCCCGAACTGGTCTGGGTTGTGTGTTGATGCAGCAAGATAAGGTTATTGCCTATGCATTACGACAACTTAAAGTTCATGAAAAGAACTATACCACACATGATCTAGAACTTGGTGCCATAGTTGCTCTGAAGATATGGAGACACTATCTGTATGGTACAAAATGTGTGATATATTCAGACCATAAAAGCCTCCAACATATTTTCAATAAGAAGGATTTAAATATGAGGCAAAGGAGGTGGATGGAACTCATCAACGACTATGATTGTGAAATTAAATACCATCCAGGGAAAGCCAATGTAGTTGCAAATGTTTTAAGTCGAAATGAACAAAGTCAACCGATTAAAGTAAAAGCACTACGATTAGACCTGAAGTTAGACTTAATGAAACAAATCAAAGAAATCCAACCAAAAGTATTAGAAGAAGGGAATATCAAGAAAGAACGTATGGTTAGGAAACAAAAGTTGCTATCCAAAGGAGATGACGGAATCATGAAATTCGATCAAAGAATGTGGATCCCTAAGTTTAGAGACATTCAAGAAAAGAAATTAGATGAAGCACATAAATCCAGATATTCCATACATCCTGGTACAAACAAGATGTAAAAAGATCTGAAGACTCATTACTGGTGGCCAAACATGAAGAGATTAAAAGCCCAGTACATAGATAAATGCTTTACATGCCTTCAAGTTAAGATTGAGCACTAGAAACCAGCAGGTCGGCTACAACAAATAGAATACCTGTCTGGAAATGGGATCGCATTACAATGGACTTCGTGCCTAAGCTACCCAGAACTCAGAAAGGACATAATGCCATATGGGTCGTGGTCGATAGAATGACCAAGTCAGCTCATTTCATACACATCAATGAAACATACTTTATAGATAAGTTAGCCAGGATCAATGAAATTATGAGCCACCATGACATACCACTGTCTATTATTTCTGATAGAGGCAGTTGGTTTATATCTAGATTCTGGACGAGTTTTCAGAAAGAATTAGGAACACGACTTACCATGAGTACCGCATATCATCCTCAAATGGATAGACAGAGTGAACGTACGATTCAAATTCTAGAAGATATGCTGAGGGCTTGTGTTATAGATTTTGGAGGTAATTGGGATAATCACCTACCATTGATCGAGTTTATCTACAACAACAATTACCATTCAATTATTAAAGTTGCACCATTTGAAGCACAATATGGAAGAAAGTGCAGAACTCCTATCTGTTGGACTGAAGTAGGATACAGTCAATTATCTGGACCAGAAGCTATAAAGGAAACAACGGATAAGATAGTCCAAATTAAGCAACGACTAAAAGCTGCTCAGGATCGTCAGAAGAGTTATGATGACAGACGACGACGACCGTTAGAATTCGAAGTCAGGGATTATGTGATGTTAAAAGTTTCACCTTGGAAAGGTGTGGTAAGGTTCAGGAAATGAGGAAAGTTAGGACCAAGATATATCGGACCTTATAAAATCATCGAAAGAGTTGGAGCAGTAGCATATAAACTTAAGTTGCCTGAAACATTGCAAGGTATTCATAACACGTTCCACGTGTCATGTCTATGAAAATGACTAGTAGACCTCGATCATGCAATCTCATTAGATGATGTACACATTGATAATAAACTCTGATTCATTGAGCACCCCGTTAAAATATTAGGAACCCAAGACCGAAAGTTAAGAAAGAAAACAATACCAATGGTACTGGTACAATGGCAAGGTCGGATCGGAGCCGACAAGACTTGGGAATTAGAGGAACAGATGAGAGTCAAATATCCTTATCTATTCACATCTTAATTTTGAGGACGAAATTTTTTAAAGGAGGGGAGATTTGTAACACCTCAAAAATTCCCTAGAAAATAAAGTACTAAACTTGCCAATTTTCAAAGTTAAAGGGTGAATATGTAAATAAACAAGGTTCAGGGACTAAAAATGAAAAATTTGGAAAAGTAGGCAGACGTCGGACCGACATCTCAGGGATAGCGGTCCGCTATGTAGGGAACAAGGAATCACTCAGGAAGTGACACGTGTCGGGTGACTAATCGTTGGAGTCTGACAAGTGGAAGATTGATATCGGACCGATATTGGATCCGTTACGGTCCGCTACCCGTAATTCATCCATTGCGGACCGACATGAAAAGCATAACGATCCGTTATGTAGGCCCGAAGGCAATGAAGCGGATAAGAGCCATAGCGGACCGACATCCCCTCAGATAACGGTCGGCTATGGGTGCCCATTTACCCCTATAAATAGATGATCGATTTCAACCCTTTTACACACACAAACACACTCAAATACACGCACACTCTCTCTGAAAATCCATTTCTGAGCCCCGGTTCGCGTGCGAGAGTCCTGTTTCTGACCATTCGACTTCAAATTGCCATACATAGTGATGAGGTAAGGTTCCGATCGCCTATTAAGCTTTAGTTATACACCATTAAGTTAGGTTTGTATTAATAAGTAATGTACTTACTTATCTAGGAGCTCTGCCCAAGATGTTTACCACATTACTATTATTTTATAAGCCGAAATACTATCCAGGTGAGTTCCTAAACTCTGATGGATGAACCCAGTCATGACCTTGTCTGGCATGATTGATTTATGAACAAAATTTGAATATTTTGAAACGATTGTACCAATTGTTTTATATATAACGTATTTTAAGCGCTTATTGTATTTCACTTGCCCGTGGAACGGCATGTTGGACAGGACCCATGGAACGGTGTTTGGATATATATAGACTGAATGGTTGTTCATAGTTATCTATGAATTTGGGTGTTGAAGCCCATGAATGTGTTGAAGATACTTTGGCGGGTCATTTTAATAAACTATTTAGTTTATGAATTCACCAGCTTTATGCTGACCCATGTTTTATCAAATATTTTTGAACGCATCACAGGTAGACAATAGATGAGGCATTTCCAGGACTAGAATGAAAAGATGAACGATCCAGATGATGGGCATGCCCGGAACTATAAGTCCCGAATGACTTGTTCCTTACTAGGAACGGATGATGTAACTTTTGTTAAACATGATGTAAACAATGTTTTGATATTAATAGAAGTTACGATTTAGTCTTCCGCAGTGTGTACTTGATATCAACGTCACAGTAACTAGAAGGAGACCTTCTGACCGGTATGTAGTTATCTGACGAACGGAATGTTCTGCTAGGAAAGCACAGTGTATAAATCTCTCCTAGACTTGTCGTTCTTTCCTGGGAACATCTCTATTGGAGGTACTACTCTGGTTAAATAGTTGTCCTATGTTACAGGCATGACATCGTCCAACGAACTGGTTGTGACACCCGACAAATTTCCGTTAACCCCGTTAACCTAAACTCCATTATCTCATAAACTAGAAGGACCAAACCTATCAAATCTCAAACAACTCAAGCCACAAGGACTATTTCTGCATTTCCCCAAAACTCAACCAAGCACGGTCGCGCCAGTGCAGGAGCACGGTGGCGCCGTGTACTCAAGCATGGTCGTGCCTGGTGCACAGGCACGGTCGCACCTCTTGCCCGGTTGAAACGTAAACCAGACTTAATTCTCTAATTCATTTGAATTCGTAATCGAAAACCCCGATCGAGCCATCAAAAATCATTAACGTACGCTTAAACACCCGTATTTAACTCTGAAAATTTATGCTTTGACGTTTTAAGTCTCATATAGTGTCGTTTGATGTAACAAATGAACGAGATCCTGCTTTCTCACATGCCAAACGGTAAAACACCGTTAGTGGAATTTGGGGGTGTGACAGATTGGTATCAGAGACATTGGTTATAGAGAACTAGGATTGCATACTAGACTATAACCCACACACATTAGTTACACGACACAGACACTCATACATGACATACATAGCATCTATACACACATTGCATTGCACGCATGTTTCACCATCCATATCACCCTCTGCTGACGAGGAACACGTCATTCGTAATGCATCATCATTCCCAGTGGCGACACTCTACGAATCATCATAACAACATCCATTCCAGTTCGAGGGCAGCAAAACGAAGACTTCGGAGGAGTCTCGCACACCACCATCATCTGTCAAGTACGGTGGGCCTTCTCAGGACCATGTTAGAGACAACACCCAGCACTGGCACATATCTCTTTGAGAGTTGGATTCGTCAGAGGCGAGTCCCTCCTGCACCTACTAGTAACCAAATTCCTACCTCGATAGCTTTACTCTACTTCAAGCCCGAACCCGTGGGCCTCGCTTGAGCTACGCAATGTGAAGGCATGCCGTTGCACGCAGTATTGCAGAATCCAGTGACACGTAGTTGTCATCACTTTCCTAAGCCATGGGCTAGCGTCATTGGTCGATATTCAGTTGAAGATAGATTGACCATGAAGATGAGAACGTTTTACTCATTGCATACTCAAACCCTATCCTGACTTAGTTGGAAATACGAATACTTTGCCTCTTCCAGTAACGCATATCCATGAACTAGTTTCACTTCTTGAAGTCGCATTTTGCGTGCACGATATCATCTATAATCCGCTGGATTAGACCATCGTAGTGTATTTCAACTCGAGTGAATACTCGGATCAAACGATTTTCGACTACTCATCCTGATATGAGTCCTAGTCGATCAACTTATGGTTGATGGCTACACCCTTCAATGACTTATCATATCTGACAACACCCTGTACTCGGCAATACAAACTAAAGGACATGTTGACACAGGACAGGGAGAACTAGGGTGAGCATGCAAGGCAAATTATCATTATGGGTGCACACATAATAATATATTGAGGTGCATGTAAGTCTTGGTGAAATCTAGCTTGTGGATAAATGGTCCTTATATGTGATCTACATACTTATATTTTCATTGACAGTAGAAATTCACGTGACCCGCTCAATGACTAGTTGATATCGTTAAACCTGTACAACAGTTGATAGACACGACTATCATGTCGAAGATGTCTACGGACACACTGAACTACCATCAATAGGATCCAACAATTTATTTCACTCATGTAAGAGTCTTAGTGAACTTAAGACTCTCATCTAGGCTTGATTAATGGAACCACCTACATTGAAACTCTAGTAGAATCTCATAGTAAAAACACCGACTCCAACTCTGTAAACGGAATTTGAGGAATTCTTTCTAAACTAACACGTTATTCCTTACACTCCAATGATAAGTTCCATAAGCTTGACATTTACCTCATGCCAGTCACACTCAGTAGTTTCGATGTAATTGTCAGTATGGATTGGTTATCTAAGAACCAAGCCGAGATTATCTGTCATGATAAAATTTTTCACCTTCCTCTCCCGAGAGGAGAAACCCTTTCTGCCCAAGGCAAAAGGAGTAGTGCAGTCATAGGCATCATATCCTTCATAAGAGCGCAGAAGTGCTTGCGTAAAGGTCATACTACCATTCTTGCTCTCGTCGCCGAGTAGACATCTGAGGAGAAGAAGACTGACGATATCTCGATCATTCGTGATTACCGAGAAGTATTTCTCGAAGATCTACCAGGTCTTCCACCGCATCGTCAAGTAGAATTCCAAATTGATCTAGCACCTGGAGCAACGCCTATTGCTCGAGCACCCTGCAGACTTGCACCAAGTGAATTGTAGGAGTTATCTACACAACTGCAAGAGTTGTTAGATAAATGTTTCATTTGACCTAGCTCATCGCCATGGGGAGCTCCAGTCCTGTTCGTCAAGAAAAAAATGGGACTTTAAGAATGTGTATCGACTATCGTGAGCTGAAGAAAGTAACAATCAAGAACCGTTATCCTTTACCCCGCATCGATGCTTTTTTTTTATCAACTCCAGGGATCAAGCTACTATTCCAAGATAGATCTTAGATCCGGTTATCATCAACTGAGGGTCCGAGACGTGGGCATCTCAAAGACGGCTTTCATAACTAGGTATGGTCACTACAAATTCATGGCTATACCCTTCGGATTGACCAATGCATCCACGGTATTCATGGATCTCATGAACCGTGCGTGTAAACCGTACCTTGATCAGTTCGTCATTGTCTTCATTGATGACATCCTTATCTATTCCAAGAATAGGGACGAACATGAGGAACATCTTCGTTTGATTATGGAATTACTGAAGCAAGATCAATTATATGCTAAGTCTTCCAAGTGCGGTTCTAGATTCGAGAAGTGCAATTCTTAGGACATGCAGTCAACAAGACAGGAATACATGTCGATCCAGCTAAGGTAGAAGCAATCAAGAATTGGGCAGCACCTACAACGCCAATGGAGGTGCGTCAATTTCTGAGATTGGCTGGCTACTACTGTCGTTTCACTGAAGGATTCCCCAAGATTGCCCAACCCCTCACAGCCTTAACTCAAAAGGGTAAACCCTATAACTGGGGTGACACCCAGGAATCAGCATTCCAACTTCTGAAATAGAAACTCTGCAGTGCACAAAATCCTATCTCTTCCAGAGGGAAAGGATGATTTTGTGGTGTATTGTGATGCATCCATTCACGGTCTTGGTTGTGTGCTGATGCAACGCAAGAAGGTCATCGCATACGCTTCTCGTCAACTGAAAATCCACGAGAAGAACTACATGACTCATGACTTAGAGTTGGGAGCCGTGTTATTTGCACTAAAGTTATGGAGACATTACTTGTATGGTACCAAATTCACCATCTACACTAATCACAAGAGTCTTCAGCATATCTTTGAACAGAAAGAGTTGATCATGCGACAACGTCGTTGGGTCAAACTCTTAAACAACTATGATTGTGCAATCAGATACCACCCGGGTAAGGCTAATGTAGTAGATGATGCCCTAAGCCGTAAGGACACCAAACCCAAGCGAATTCGAGCATTATAGCTTACTATTCACACCAGATTACCTGACAAAATCCGAAGTGATCAACTTGAAAGCCCTGAAAGAGGAAAACCTACCGTTGTAATCCACGCGTGGTATGGAAGAACAACATAGGGTTAAATCAAACGGCATTCACTACTTCGTAGAGCGAATACGGGTTCCAGTGTATGGAAACTTAAGTGAACTGGTTATGCATGAAGCTCACAAATCTCAATACTCCATTCAGTTGGGTTCTGACAAGATGTACCACGACCTAAAGGTACTATATTGGTGGCCAAAGAAGAAGGCGGATATAGCCACCTATGTGAGCAAGTGCCTGACTTGTGCAAAGGTCAAGATGGAATACCAAAAGCCTCCTGGCTTTCTTCAACAACCAGAGATGCCAATGTGGAAATGGGAGCAAATCTCTATGGATTTTGTCACCAAATATCCCCAAAACTCCTAGTGGATGCGACACCACCTGGGTGATCGTCAATCGCTTGACAAAATCCGCTCACTTACTGCCAACAAAAGAGACCAAAAAAATGGAAAAACTCACTCGTATTTATTTAAAGGAAGTAGTCTCTTGGCATGGAGTGCAAATTTCAATTATTTTAGATCGAGACACTCGATTCACCTCGCGATTCTGGCAATCATTACAAAAAGCTCTAGGCACGCGTCTAGACTTGAGCACAGTGTATCATCCACAAACTGATGGCCAGACAGAACATACCATTCAAACCTTAGAGGATATGCTACGAGCTTGTGTGATTGATTTCGGTAACACTTGGGAGTCTCACCTGCCTCTCGTGGAGTTCTCCTATAATAGTTATCACACTAGCATTAAGGCGGCACCATTCGAGGCATTGTACAGACGTAAATGTCGATCTCCTATCTGTTGGGCTGAAGTTGGGGATAGCCAACTTACAGGTCGAACTTGTATTCGAAACCTCTGAGAAGATCGTTCAAATCCGAAACCGTATGGTGGCAGCTCGTTATCGTCAAAAGAGCTACACCGATAAGCGTCGTAAACCGTTCGAGTTTCAAGTAGGCGATATGGTTCTACTCAAAGTTTTACCTTGGAAAGGTGTGATTCGCTTCGGGAAGCGAGGAAAACTGAATCCTCGTTATGTTGGACCGTTCAAGATAGTGAAGAGAATTGGCTTAGTAGCATATCAACTGGAGCTACCTGAAGGATTTAGTGGTGTACATGATGTATTTCATGTCTCGAACTTGAAGAAATGTCTAGCGGACGAGACACTCGCGGTTCCTCTAGAGGAGCTACACATAGAAGAACAACTGCGGTTCGTTGAAGAACCGGCAGAAATCATGGATAGGGAAGTCAAAATGCTAAAACGAAGTAAAATCCCTATTGTCAGAGTTCGTTGAAACTCGAAACGTTGACCGGAATTCACTTAGGGGCGCGAGGATCAGATGATTCGCAAGTATCCACATCTGTTCAAGCAATCCACTCCAAACTCTTAATGTACTATTCTAATTTTCGGGACGAAATTTCTTTCAACTAGGGGATGATGTGACACTTCAGAATTTTTTATTTTATTTTAATTTTCAGGACTAAAATTCTCTCAACTAGGGGATGATGTGACACTCGACATATTTCCGTTAACCTAAACTCCGTTGTCTCATAAACTATAGGGACCAAACCTGTCAAATCTCAAACATCTCAAGCCACAAGGACTAGTTTTGCATTTCCCCAAAACTCAACCAAGCACGGTTGCGCCATGTACTCAAGCACGGTCGTGCCTGGTGCACAGGCACGGTCGCGCCTCTTGCCTAGTTGAAATGTAAACCAGACTTAATTCGCTAATTCACTTTAATTCGAAATCGACAACCACGATCGAGCCATCAAAAACCATTAACGTACGCTTAAACATCCGCATTTAACTCTGAACATTTATGTGATGACTTTTTAAGTTTCACATAGTTTCGTTTGATGTAACTAATGACTGAGATCCTGGTTTGTCACACGTCAAACGGTAAAACTCCGTATGTGGAATTTGGGGGTGTGACACTCGTCTCATGAAAAACCCGGCTCACGGGTTTGGTCCGGTTCGGCTCACGGACTCGGCTCGTGGCTGCAATAAATGGTGTCCCAGTTCAGGAGGAAGGCAACTAGGCTGCGGAACACGGTGGCAGCACGGTGGTGGTTGGCAGCCGACCGGAAAATGAGAGAGGGAGGGAGCGGGCTTCGCGGTTTGCGCAAGGGGAGGAGGCCACAAAATTCGTTATTAGGGTTTTGACTTAGAGATATATTTATAGTAAAGTAATTTACAAGTCAACCCCCGATTTAATTAACCTTTAATTACTCACCAATTAACTCTTATTCAATTATAGTTCCCATGGTTTATAATTACCCTACTTAATAAAACTCTCTTGCGTAAACCGAACACGCTTTATATTTAACTATTAAATATATAAAACCCATTATTATATATATCACCGATATATATATATATATATATATATATATATATATATATATATATATATATATAATCTCATTTCGTATTTTGTTAGTTTAATTAATCAAAATAATTAAATACAACATAACCACTAAATATTTAATCCATCGAATTCTGAATTCCCGTTTCGTGAAATAACGCTTAACAATTAACGCTATGATTTTTGTTCTTTGCCCAAAGTGTAACTCTTCGGTTCATACCTCGATAGCAACGTTGATATTAATGATGATTGGACATCAAATATCCAACATTCCCGGATAGGCCTAGGTGCCACAACTATAGTGAGCAGGGACACTTAAGCCGAGATTGTAGAGAGCCGGAAGCGGGGGCTCTAGAAAAGGAAAGGGTATGGAGAAAGAACCATACATCAACAAGGCTAAGGCGAGAGTTTACCAGATGACCCAATGAGGTACGTTACCATCTCTTATTTATGTTATGGCAAGTTCAGTTATTGTTTCCTTATCTAGTAGTTGGACCCGTTAGTTTAGATGCCTTAGAATTATATATTTCCACAGCTAGACTCTCAATGATAGTTAATCACATTGGCCTTCTTGGCCAAGCTACCCCGCATAGCTATGGTTTATGCCACCCATTCCGTGATTTGCTATCAGTATAGCTTATAGCAGGTTTCGAGGACAAAACCTGTTGTAAGGAGGGTAGACTTGTAACATCCCGTATTTTGAAAGTGTTACATTGGGCACGTGATTTATATTAAATCAAGGAAGATGTATGGGATGGGCCTTGAGCCATGGGCTTGAACGCATGGGCTGAAGGATGAAGGGTTTGGGCCCTTAAAAGCCCCCAAGACCATCCCTTGTCCACACCATTTACTCATTTTCAAAAATCTAGAGATAGAAACACGGAGAGAGCCTAGAGAGAGAATGTCCCGATTTCCATTTCTGAGCTTCAAGGATCGTTGGTGCGAGTCTCTTGGACGTTTAGTGACGAACGGGACGCGATTTCAGGTAACCATCGGTCTCAGATCTGAGTTTTATTATGTGTTGGGATTTGAAGTAAAATTGAGTAAAGGTGGGGTTTTTACATTTGAAAATGGAAACAAAGTATAGATCTAGACTCACTGTTAGAAAACACAAGTTTTGGACGTAAAAAGTTTGAGTCTTGATCAGTTTGATACTCAGCCGCTATCTTCATGCAGATTAGGGTTTTGTTGGAGAAGATGAAGCCCGCACGCGAACTAGCTAAGTTCGGCGGCTTGAGGCTAGCGAACCTATCGAGTTTGCTTAGTAATTTTTCCAACTGATGTCTAGCAAAGCTATCAGTTTCGCCTGATAAGTTCGCTAGTCGCTCAATAAGTTCGCTGAGTCTGCGGGAGGCGAACTTACCCTATGTTCGCCTGACCAGAAGTAGTGAAATTGTTCAGTGTCGGGTAAAGTCTGATATGCTTTAAATTGTTATGATTATCCAGATTGAGTAAGATTCCAGTAGAACATTCCAGCTAAGAACTCAGGTGAGTTCTAATCCCCTTTTTACCTGTTATAGGGGTGTGCATACTTAATGTAAAGTGTTTATATACAAAGGCATAATACATGTGCAAAGTAAGTTTTCAGTAAAGCAAAGAAATTTTATGGCAAGCGTTTACTATATTTTATATACATAAACAAAGCCATATTATATGTTAAGCTTTGAACAGGATTAAAGAAAGTTTTATGAATAGAAAGTGAAAAGTTTTCCTACGAGGATGTGTACCAGCTTGTTAAGTTCCTTTGGGGACAGATGTTACTTGTACAAGATGTCAGTTATGGGTTATGCCTGTTAGTAAGAACCTTTGCGGTTCGTTGATGGTTGTACAACTGGGATGGTTGACGGTGGTTGTTCGGGAGGTCCACGCAACCTCCCCTTAGCGTTAAGCGGTATTGTCGGTTCATGGTCGTTGGCCATGGGGCATTAACCAGGTACTCGTCGGTTCATGGTCGCTGATCATGGGGGTGGTACAATAGTATAAAGTAATTAACGGTTAAGCCGTACTTATCAGTTCATGGATGTGAGCCATGGGGGCAGTACAGTGTGAACGAATTGAAGGTTAAGCGGTACTTGTCGGTTCATGGACGTGAGCCATGGGGGCAGTACAGTGTAAAGGAATTGACATCTATTTTACTTTCTAAATTGGTTTGAAAGCAAAGTGTGTAACGTTTTGCCTTAATGGCACTATGTATGTATTAGTAAATCTTTTGTATGATTGATTAAAAGTAAATGTTAGAACTCACTCAACATTACTGATTTTTAATATACACATCATTTAAGTGTAGGTGGTTGTAGATGGATGTGGATGCTTGGCTTGGCGAAGAGAGATACCCGAAGATCAGTGTTTGGCATCCCATTTATGTTTGAGTTTATGTTGTTTGAGACAAGTTTCTTTTTTTGTATTAGACAAGTTATGTTCAGACATGTTATGCTTCCGCTTTTATGTTAAAGTTTTAATCGTTTCCGCTGCGATGTGTTGAATGTTTCATGTTTATGTGCTATGTGTTGATGAGTAAATGAAATGCCCCAAACAGGTACATCTCGTAGTTGGCAAAAAACGTAACAAACATAGTTCTTAAACCGGAAATCAGAATCTATTATAGCAGAAGTCTTTAAATTAAAACATTCAACAAACAATAATTTAAATCATTGTCTACAACATGAACTATCAGGATTGGAAATGTCAGTCTTCAATGCTGCAGCCTGATGTCCATGCTATCTAGCCCTCACAGCTCTCTTACTTTCCTTTGGCTTTGCCTTTCCTACCTGTCATGCATACTAAAAGTCAGCTTGCTGGTGAGTTCTATCTTTACTTTAAACTGTAAAACTTTCTTTCCGGTAGCTTAGTTTTATAAAAGTAAAATAAGCTTTACTTTCTCTTTCTTTAAAAACACTTTAAGTTTACTTTAAAACCTTACACCGATACAATTATAAAACTGTTACGTTACTGTCTATTATTAAAACTTTAGCTTTAAGGAAACCCGTTAGGGTGTCCTCCTGTACTCTGTCTGTCTTTCGTTTCACTTGTACAGGACAAGTGACTTTATCATACTTTAACTATCACATATGGATCATGGTCTGAGGACCAGATACCTTTCTCGCTTACACCTCAGGGTAAGACTTTTACTTTAGCGCTGCGCACACCTCAGGGTGGGACTTTCTTTCTCGCTTGCACATCAGTGCAAGACTCCTTTAGCATTGCCTACACCTCAGGGTAGGACTTTCTCGCTTACACCGAAGTGTAAGTCTCCTTTAGCATTGCTTACACCGAAGTGCAACACTCCTTTAGCATTGCTCACACCTCAAGGTGAGACTTCTACTTTAGCATGCATGCAGGACTTTCTACTATGCAATGCAATTACACTATTACACAAGATAGACATGTAATCACATAACTTTCAAATAGACAAATAGCACACATTAACACATAAGCATATAACATGGTATCTGTCACTGTCACTGTCACGGTCGAGTTGTACCAAAGTACAACTCCTTTATCGTTCTTTACTTTAACTCATTGTTATCTTTCAAAATCTGGTTTAAAAGATAATACTATACTCTTTAACTCTTTATCTTTCATTTAAAAAATATATAATTCTTATAAAATATTCTTTATTTTTGAAAACTATCTCTTTAACAGTATGCATGGAACTCTCTTTTGCAACTCAAAACACCTCTGGAACCCGATCGTAGCCTAAAGAACTCGAACCTGTGCGTCCGAGCTAATCTCCCTCACCGTGCAATCGTTTCAGGCATTAAGGACATCCCTATACTCGTTTCAACCCCTGATCAAAAGCCCCATCATTCCGGGCTTGTATCTATGCACGAACACGATCAATTTAGGTGCTAGGGTTTCGGGTTACGCATCGGGGATGAAGGGAGGGTTGGTTTATGGGTTTTAAATTTCCCAAGCGGTTCTTAACCAAGGCATTTGCCCAGTTACACCGGTTAATACACATGACCCGTAGGGACAAAGTCGCGGGTTCGAAACGAGCCCCGCACTTTTTTCCCTTTTTTGCACCCCTGAACCCAGTTCCTTCTCACTATGTTCTTAACATTGACTAGGACCGGCCATATAACACTAGTCGGGCACTGGTCTGGTAATCTATGCGCATGACTCGCCCAGAACCCACCGGGTTCGAGTCGGGCAGTCCGCTTTCTTTTTTAAAACAAGTTTTTAAGCAATTATTTCATGTTATAAATTCTTAAATAATTTCTTTTAAAATTTAACTTTCAAGAAAGACAATTTTATCTATTATTATTAGGGTTAAACCTAATAAATTTTAAGAAATTAATATTTTCCATTCTATACAATTTATTTATTAAGTTTATAAATTAAAATTAGGACATAATTTTAATCATTTTACAAAAACCTATTTTTCTTTACAATCCTTTACATAACTCATTTTCTTTAAAACATTCAAAAATATACTCCATACTTTTTAACTAATAAATAATTAGACCATTAATTTCTTGAGAAACACTTTTGTTTTAATAAATAAATTAAATAAACAAAAAGAGTTTATTTATTTACCCAATTTTCCATTTATTCAAACTTATTATCTTTCATATTATTTTATTCATTTATTTATTCATTATAAACAAAAGCACATAATTGGGTTATTCATATACACAAATTCAATTGTTTACAAAAACAAATGAAACCATATATTTTTACACACATACTTTTACATGAGATTACATAAACATCATTTGACACTCAAACAAGTACACACTCACTCAACCAAGCCCACACCCAATTCCTTTATACAATAGAATTCCCTCTAGTATTTTTGTGCACACCATTGATACATGTATACAATTCAATCATAGGTTTACCTTGTGGTTAGCTAATCACTTGTGCAACAACTTGTTCGTGTGAATCTCCAAACTACTTATTACATGTGAGTTTACATAGCCCATTTTTCATTTTTACATACTTTAGGATGGAACATGATTCATTGAAAAGTATTTGCAAATTCATTATACAATTCTACATTTATGAACATGTATGCACTTTGTGCCTTATGCTTGAACACTATGAGTTTAAACCTACATTTACATTACATGCATACACGTGCAATCATTAACTTTGTACAGGTCAACGGTAACAATGATAAATTTATTGTGTCTGACAAGCCCACCCAGGTAGGGTGATTGTTGCCGACATTACATTAGGATAACATTGAGTGTTATATCCTTTGTGCCTTATGCTTGAACACTATGAGTTTAAACCTACAATTACATTACATGCATACACGTGCAATCATTAACTTTGTACAGGTCAACGGTAACAATGATAAATTTATTGTGTCTGACAAACCCACCCAGGTAGGGTGATTGTTGCCGACATTACATTAGGATAACATTGAGTGTTATGTCCTTCAGTCACAAGGTTTGATTGTACACCCAGTTTTGCTATAGTGGTTCTCCATAATTGCCTTGTTTTGCCATGTTTCATAAGAATTGTACATAAACACTTGGAAACTATTGTGATATCAAAACCTATGTATGCTCACCAACTATTTTTAGTTGACCTTGTTTTCAACATGTTTCAGGTGCAAATCTTTGAGTTCATGTTCAAGTTGCTTCACATAAGAAACGAGGACTTAGTTAATAAACAATTGAACTTGTTGATGCATTTTATTTTTGTTGTATGGTTGATTGTGTTTGTTTGAACAATGTTATGGAATTAAGTTAATTTAATATATGAAATTTTAGTTGGATCATGTGCTTATGAACAGTCTCCATGTCCCGCCCCGACGTATTCCGTCGTCGGTTAGGGTGTGACATGGAGCGGAACTCCTCAAAGAAATAGAGAAACTACTCGGTGATGCTATGCTATTTGACACATAAAAAACATAAAAACAGAAACAAAAAATAGAAGGTAGTAGTTAAGCTACTAAGGTCCTAGTATCGAGAAGGCATACCTGGAGGCTGAAGTATGAGAATCTTAAACTTGGAAAACCAAACCTGAGGACCGTCTTTGTAATACCCGGACAATTCCTAAGTATTATAGGAGCTAAAAATATTTAAAATAAAAGCCCAAGGGATAGAAGTACAAAGTTCCAAAAGTTCAAGGGCTAAAATTGACAAAAAGGAAAATTTGTGACCGTGACGGACCGTCACAAGGGGATAACGTTCCCTTACGGTGGTGACGAACCGTCACAGGTCATAACGGTCCGTTACAGGCTCGACACGACAATGAACCAGGGAATAACACGTGTATGCTGACTAGCGGGGCAATTATGACACGTGTAACCCTATGATTGACCGTCACGGGGTGTAACGGTCTGTTACGATTACCGTTCCAAATTGGGTGACGGACTGTCACCACTAATAACGGTCTGTCACGAACCTGGAATTTGCCCTATAAATATATGGACGAACTCAGGTCATTCCACACCATCTAAAACACAAACACGCTGGAGAAGTGTTCCCGAGCCAAGGTTCGTGTGCGAGAGACCGGTTTCTAGTAAAACGTCTGCAAATTGCCGTAGATAGTATCGAGGTAAGGTTTCCAAACACCCTAAGGTTCCTTTATGTAAACCTAGGATAGGGATATTATTTATGATAGTGTTGGTTATGATTTAGGGTTCTGTCGAGGTGTTGATTGTTATAATTAATTCAGAAGGAGGTTCTGCTTGAGGTGAGTTCCTCTAAATTGTGCTCAATGTAAAATGTTTTGAAATGATTTTTATCGAAACGAGTCGGATCCCTTTGTGAATTCCATGTATATATACATCTGAATAGCGCTTATTATAGTCGGGAATGGGATAGGACTGAGGGACAAGATTGATCCTCTTGTTTTTACACTGGTCCTTGTGTGGCTAGTAGCCGGAAGGTCTCAGTATATATATAATAAAAGCTCAGGGTCATTGTGTGGCCACTGGGTGGGGATTGGGATGGATGGTTTTTTCGAATTGTAAATATGATTGTGAAAACATGATTTGTTTATGAACTCACAAGCCTTGTGCTGATCCAAATGTTTTCAAATGTTTCTAAGCACAGGTGACCACTAGCATGTAGTTGGCATTCCACGAGATGTACAGATGTTTTGAGATAGGGATCCCTGAGGGCATGTTCTTGTGTAACCATAAGGCCTGAGTTGATGGCACGTTCTCCATGAACTATAAGTCCAGAGTAATATGTGTTCCTGTTAGGAACAATATGTTGAATTTACCAGTCAGTCCTTATTGTAAAACACTATTATCTAAGAAATGAAATAGTTATGATTTTAAGTCTTCTGATGGGTGTTTTTGGTATCAACGTCATGGTAACTAGAAGGCAACCTTCTGACCGGTATGTAGTTATCTGACGAACGGAATGTTCTGTCTAAGAAAAAAGCGGGGTATAAATCACTCCTACACCCATCGTTCTTTCCTGGGAACATAGAAGTTGGAGGTACTACTCTGGTTAGATAACTGTCATGTGTTATGGGTGTAACAAGTTAGTATCAGAGTCACAGTTTAAGTGATTTAGATACTAACAGGAAAGATTAGTATCTAGTGTAACATCCATGATTTTCTGATACCATTTTAAGTTATTTTATACGATAATGGCACATTATTTCAAACCTGTTTTGCCTGACAACATATGTAACACTAATCATTTTTTTAACACGTTGCAACTTGGAGTTCCAACCTTACATAAACATATTATTTCCCTAGTTAGACTTAAATAAACAAATATATGTACATCTATGTATATATATGTGTTTGTTTTAATAAACAAGTCAAAATATATAATTGGCGAGTTTTAATCCTATATTTACAACTATTGTCATATATATATATATATATATATATATATATATATATATATATATATATATATATATATACACGTATCTAGTTATAAAAATATATGCAATCATATATATATTGGGTTCAATGTTTAAAACTTTATAAGTTTTATTAAATCAACTTAATTAGTAACTAAAATAAATTAATAAATAGGTCTTGAACCCTATATTTCTTTGAACCGACATTTGAACCTTGAAATTTAACACTTTTACTCCAATTTGACCCCTTTTGACTTTCCAGAAGTCAACATTCCCGAACCAGGACCGAATTCGATCAAAATACATCAGGTTCGGACTTGTCTCGAATACATTCCCGAACCAGGACCGAATTCGATCTAAGATGGGTGATCGACCCAAATGCAATTTACAGCTAATATCCAGCCAAGCGCGACCAATTTTGAAAGCTAAATCTTTTCGGCTGGGATTGGCTTTTTAGGGTCAAAGCACGATCAATTCAATCGCCAATCAAGGGATTCGAACGCATTAATGTCCGCTAATCATGCTAGACCACTCCCTATATGAACTCAGACCATATTCGAGACCCAATTCATCCTTAAACATTCGAATTTATGCGTAATTTGGGCCGACAGTTATCATACTTAAACTCATACCCGAATCGTGCCATTAAGGTGGAATTAAATGAATTAGTGTAATCGCACACCTCCGCATATCATATTACAAACCTTCTGCACCCTCACTTCGATCTCATTCCACTCTAGGAGCTTCATCGAATCCGAAGAACTTCGGACCTAAACTTCCAGTCGTTCTCCTCCGGTGCATGACCCTTACAGGTAAAATTTGTCACATTACACTCGTAATCATTATGGGTTTGATAGCCCTATGGTCCTGAGGTCGATTATTACTCAATCGAATTGATTTCAGAACTAGGGTTCCAACCAGCGTAATGTAGGGAATGAGATGGGTGTAGGGCTCCTTGTTAAATGATTTTCAATCTTGTCTTCTGTCAAGGCATTTGCCCAGACACAGTGGTTAAAACACTTGGACCCTTCGCGACTTGTCGTGAGTTCAAAACCCATAGCCGCACATCCGGCCGGCCTTTTCGCACATGCCCTGAACATCAAACCCGTCTTCCTTTCCTCTTCGTGTTAATAGCCAACCGGACCGGACTTGTACACGAATAGCTCCACTGGTCCAGCGGTACAAAAAAAACTACACACACAGGAACCACCCGGGTTCGAACCGGGTGGCCTGTTTATTTTTTTAAAACAGTTTTAAAGCTCAAAAAAATTTTATAAAAATTATTTTATAAAACCTCACAATATTTTTAACAGAATAAAACCAGATTCATTAATTTTCAATATAAATTCATTTTATTAAGAATTTATGATTAGAATAGTATATTAAAGGTTTAAAACAAAATTTTAAATATTTAATTTAATTTCCAAATAAGAGCATTGTTTTTATAAAATTTATAAAATGTCAACTTTATTTAAAGTAATCAAATACATATTTTCAAAATAATAAAAAAATAATAAATAAATTTAATCTACACTAAAAATATATAATTACTATTAATTTTATACATCAACATTATTTACATATCTTTATAAATAAATAAATTAGTAAAATTATTTATTTAATTTTTAACTAATATAATTCACATTATTTTTGTAACTAAATAAATAAATATCAACTATTTAATTTATTTAGTTATTTAAACCCAAACTCTAATTTAAATCATTTTAAACTTTAGTTTTATAAAAACACCTATCCAAGTATAAACCAAAATCACCACCTACAATCTCGAATCCCTAATGCTCATCCAATTAAATCATAGTCTTAGACATAGATTTTTGTACACATTATTAGTTCAACATACTTTACACTAGGTTAACATTGCGAGATATCAATAATCATTTTTGCTATATAGTCTCGCGTGCTAGCTACACCTTTGAATCAAGTGAGTTTTACATAGCCCCTTTTTACATTTTGCACTTTTGGGGTGAAACATGATTACTCTTTCAAACTCTTTGCATTTACTTATATACAATTCAATAATATGATGATATGTGTTATTCGTGCTTTATGCTTGAATGCTATGAGTTAAGACTACATATACATGACATTAGTAAAATCATTAACTCAGTACAGGCCAATGGTTAACATTGATAGATCTATTGAGTCTGACAAACCCACCCAGATTGGGGTGATTGTTACCGACAACACAATTTGCATGCTAGTTATAAATATTTGATTGTACTTTGGTTACACAATAGTTGCTCCCCATAAATGCCTTATTTTATCATGTTATGTAAGGATTTGATTATTTACATCTATACACTATCCATGTATAAACCTGTGTATACTCACCAACTTTTTAGTTGACTTTATTTTATTCATGTTTCAGGTGCTAATGTGTGAGTTTGATCAAGACATGCTACACATAGGCTTTGGACTTAGTTAAATTTAAATAAAGAATATTATGTATTTCATTTACGTACTTGTTTGAAATTGGTTGTGTTTGATTTGTTTGAAATGAAATTTGATAATTAAAAAATTGCAACTTAGTCAACCTTGTGCTCATGAACAATCTACATGTCCCGCCCCGACGTATTCCGCCGTCGGTTGGGGTGTGACATCTAGACTTAAACTAAGAGCTCTAAGAATAGCTTGTATAGATAAAGACTAATGGCTACAAAATTGTCTAAGTGTAAATGTTACGGACTCCACAATTTTGACATTAATGAAGTTGCTGCTGATAAGTGCCCATGATGCGGATAGAACAACTATGCTATTGATAGGCTTTATCTGCTGAAGTTTAAGGTTGCTACTGATAGGCTTCTCAGCAGCATCATACATTGATGCTGCTGATAGGCAAATCATCAGCAGCTTTGACTTTAATACTGACATCTCTTCTGCAACACTGACACACCTATCAGTAGAAGGAATGTTATTGGTGCAGATAACAAAAGACAATGCTCCTATTCTGATCAGTCCTGTAATGATTTCTAAGAAGAACTTTGTTTTGCAGTTATCTTTTCATTGCAGAAGTCTTTTCATTGTAGTTGTCTTTTTGCTACATGCCTTTTTGTTGTAAACCAATTGTAGAGTAGCTTCACATCTGTTCAAGATTAACCGCTTGTGTTTGATCTGAACCTTAGAATCAAGGGTCTGTCTTGGTTCTAAGTTCTCTTCATTATGTAAGTGTGCTCGCTTAGAGTTTTCTCTGTAACTTGTAAACTTTGAAGAGAAATATATTTGCATTTATCAGTGTTCTCGTTGTTTCTTGTTGCATAGCATAGTTATTGTTTCCGCCAATCTCAACTAAACAAAACCATCTTATAAAACATCGATCTTACAAGTGGTATCAGAGCTTTAGCTCTCAGATTAAGCAAACTCACACTTGTTTAATCATTTTCTGGTTCTGTTACTATTATCTCTTTACTGCACATCATACATCCAAAGTATGGCACAAAATACTAGATTTGATGATATTGGAAGCCTTCACAGACCACCAAGGTTGGTGTCTGGGGAAGATAATGACATGTTGAAAAACAGAATGGAAAGCTTCTTCTGCTATCAAGAATATAGAATGTGGAGATCCATAATTGATGGTCCTTATGTGCCAATGGTGGCCTATTCTGATTCTAGAGGTCCATCTATCCCTAAAGAAGCTTCAAAGTATTCTGAGGAAGACATTAAGAAGATGGAGGTAGATTTTAGAGCTCTAGGAGCCATTCAAATATGCCTGCCAAATGAAGTGTTGCACAACTTCAAAGAATACAAGACTGCTAAAGAGCTATGGGAAGCTCTTGAGAAGATGTTTGCTGGATCTGAAGAGGTTAAAGAAAACAGGAAAGATATTCTAGAGCAACAATATGAAAACTTTGTGTACAAGGATGGTGAATCTCTTACAACCCAGTACAACAGGTACACTTATCTTGTGGGAGAGCTGCAGTGTGCTAAAGTCAAGCTAGAGAATGACGATATTCTCAAAACGTTCATTACATCTCTTCCAAGTTGTTGGACACTCTACACAGTGTCAATTGGAAGAAGGAAAAACTTGAAGACATATGAGCTGGAAATGATTCAAGCAAGAGAAAACTCATCTGCACCCTCATCATCCACCACCTCTTCTGCATTACACTCTGACACATTATCAAGCTCAAGCAACTATTGTCCTCTCATTGTCACGCATCCTCAAACACCAAATCACAGGTAAACAACTCTCCATTCCTTCTTGAAGCTCCTCCTCAAAATCCTAATCCTGCTGCTTTTGTTTCTGATACCCGAAGCAATATGTCCTTTATCAAAGAAGATCTGGAGTACTTTCATCCAGATGACTTAGAAGAAATGGATATGCAACATTCTTATGCTATGTTATCTCTCAGAACAAAAAGAATCTACTCTAGAACTGGATGACCAATTCCAAGCAACAGTTTAAACACCAGGGTTGGCTTGGACAAAAGCAAGTTAAGATGCTACAACTGTAACCAACTTGGTCATTTTGCCAGAGAATGTAAAGCACCAAAGGCCAACCCAGCTGCTGCTTGTGCAACTCAACAACCAAGACAGATTCATCAAAGTCAAGTTAGTCAAAACACTCAACCTACTCAAAATGCTTCTTGTGTAATTCAACAGGCTAGAACAACTAACTTTGACTGGATCTTTAAATGTGAAGAGATATCTGCCAACAACTAAGCTCTCATGGTAGACAACACAGAAATCCCACCTCAGGTATATGAACATCTTTGTTCTCAAACTTGCGTTGATAGAGTTTTGGGATATAGAAAGCATAACCAAAATCTAATAGATCAAAATGAAGAGTTTCATCAAATGAAATCTGAGTTCAAAAAGGTTGAAAACAGTTATAAAGAAAAGAATAACTGCCTAAAGAAAGAGATTTCATCGTTAAAACAAGAACTAACTAATCTTGAAACTCTGATTAATGATCTATTGGTTAAGTTAAAAGCTACAAGAGCTGAGCTGGCAGATCAAAAGGTTCATGTTGATAAGTATGAGTTTGCATCCAAAAAGCTACAAAGATTGTTGGATGCTCAAATGCATGAAAAAGTGACTGCTGGTGTTTGGTACCAAGCTGAACAGTACAAATCTGTACCACCACCCACTGATTATGTAGCCATACATGAACCTAACTTCAACCTAAACAATCTTGACCATGCAAATTGAAATCTTGATCCTTCCAAGGAAGACATTATTGCATAAGAATGCAGTACTTCCACTGAGTCTGATTCCACATGCCCAGACTCATTTGAAAAATGTGAAGCTCCTTTACTACCCACCAATGACGTAATTCTGAAAACCACCAACTCTGGAAAGGTGATTCAAACTAACTTTCCAAGTCATTTCATTCCATCCATAGCAGTAACACAACCCACCAAATAGATCAAGATCAGATATCCTCCCCAAGGAAGAAAGCTGATCATTGTAAAAGGAAAATCCTCAACATCCTCCATCTCCAACCCTGCAAAGAAAGTGTTTGAAGACATTGGAAGAAGCCACCTTTTAACACAACAAAAATCCTCCCTGGAACTTCAAAGATCTATTAAAAAGAAAGGACTATGTGTACTTTCAGAGGGACAAGATTGCAAAATCATGTTTTGTTTGTGGCAAATACAACCATACAGCAAGCACCTGCTTCTATTACAAACAAAAATAAGTAGGTAAGAAGCTATGAAGCAAGATCAACTCAGTTCAGAAAGTCCATTTCTCCACCAAGACAGACTACTACTGTAAAAACCCCAAAAGCGCAACAATCTTGCATCATTTGTGGTGAATCAGACCACTTTGCTGCAAATTTTAAGTTTAATCCTTTCAACCAGTTCTCTCAATCATCTTCAGAACTTTTAGCATCAACAGTCAAAATCATCCCTAATAGAAAAAAAACCTGTCTATAGAAGAATCCCCGCAGAAAAACCTACTTTCAACAGGAAAGTAAACAAGGAGAAGTCAGTGATAGTTGAACCATCAGTAGCAACTAAGAATGCTGCTGATCATTTGAAGCCAAAGAAGACAAAGAACAAATCTAAGCCTTTAGCATTAATCAAATTTGCTGCTGATATCAGTTAAAACCATCCTCAGCAATTAAGTCTGCTGCTGATCAGTCTAAGCTCAACAATATCAAGAACCAGGCAGAGCTATCCGCAGCTAAAGCTATAATGCTGCTGATAATGCTAAAAGAACTGCAAAGTTGACTCAACAATGGAAAGCAAATTCTAAATCCCCATCAACTCATAGTATCATCATTGGATCAATTGAACGCTAGACTGCTGATGATTTTGTTCTTAAGTCAAAAGTCCCACCCATGTCTGCAGGCTCTTGGATTCCACTTTCTAACTAGAACACTCTCATGTGCAGGAACAACCAGGTAACAAGGATAACATCTGGGTTGTATACAGTGGTTGTTCCAGGCACATGACTGGCAATAGGTCCATCCTCTCAAACTTCAGAAACTTTTATGGTGAATATGTTGCCTTCAGGAGTAATTCAAAGGGAGGGACTATCACTGGACAAGGAACTGTGTCCAATGAAAGGATGAGCACTGAAAGAGTAAACTATGTGAAGGAATTGAAGTTTAAAGTTATGAGTGTATCACAAATCTGTGATCAAAAGCATTGGATGCTTTTCATAGATGAAGAATTTTTTGTGTTATCCCCTTGGCTGAGCAAACCTCCTCCTGAGAAGATCTTGTTAACTGCTCACAGAAAGGAGAATCTATATGTGCTTGTTATGAACAAGGTTACACCATCTAGCAGTGTATCTTGCTTTTTATCCAAGGCATCAGTTGATGAATCTGATCTATGGCATAGAAGATTGAGTCATGTCAATGTCAAAACCATCAACAAGTTGGTTAAAGGAAACTTAGTTAGAGGACTACTTGATAAAGAATTTCAACTTGAAGATCTTTGCATAGCATGCTTGAAGGGGAAGCAACACAAGAGCTCTCACAAGCCAAGACACTGAACTCAAATGACACTCCACTACAGCTGATATTGATCGCACACCCTCCACTTCAAAGCCTGAAACTACACTTTTCTGCATCTCTTGATTGAACCGTTGTGCAACCTACTAAGGGTGCACAAGTACACCAAATAGTCAGCCCTGCAATTCAAGCCCAACTGGGACACAGGGCCCCAGTTGAGGTAATTTACCAAAGAAAGAAAAAGAAGAGCAAGAAGAATCCTTCTATTCTTGTCTCACAAGCCAAATCCTGACCCTAAATCCCTCATCTAGAGTCATAACACTCTGCTGATAATACCATAACACATAACTAAGGAGACTTCCTTGGAAGGATCCCTATTAGGATCAGGACTACATCCCGAGTCCATAGGGAACCCCCTTGAGCCCATACATTTTGCTTCCTCTTTGAACTTAAGTGCATAGGCACCAAGTCAAGATGATGTACCTTCTCCTACTACCACTATCACGGAGGTGCTGATTGACTTGGCCGCCACTGCACACAGCCCAAGTTCATCATCTGCGAAGGTTCACTCTAGGAGTATTGATGGAGTGAATATGGAAGGGGCTGTCACTACTTCTGGTCCATCAATTGACCAGGAGGACAATGAGAACATCACTAAGTCTACAACCATGTCAACTCACGGTGAGAATGTTTCCTTTGAAACATTCTTCATGGAGAGGAATCCCAGGAGCTAAGAAAACCAGGGTGATGGGGAGGCAGAGGCTAGGCCTAAGGCCCCATCTAGTTTGTCACACCCCAAAATTCCACTTTCGGGTTATACCCGAGGGGCGTGACTCGAGAGGATCTTTACCATTGAATTACTTTGAATTACCACTAAATGGTTTTCAAAATACCTGTTTTATGCATGACTCGAACGAGTCCCAAAATAATGTTTGACATGGTCCAAAGTAACAGTGTGGAAGCAATGTTTAAATGTTTACAACATTTGAAAATACGGATGATAAAATATTGTTTATCAAAATAGGATGCCATGCATGATGAGTGTGTGTGACTCATGTGGGTGCATCCTAGCCACATATCCTATGCATTCAATGACCTGAGATAAACATGACAAAATGGGTCAACATAAAGTTGTTAAGTTCGCATGCTATATGTAATGGAAATCATATCATGAAATGTTTTGGAAAATCATATATTGACAATGCATGGAAAAACATATGTTGAAAATGCATGGAAAAGCATATGTACTCTACACAATCATTGTTGATCAGATAAAACCAAAAATTATCATAAGTCCACCAACCGATGCTCAACTGTAGCCACTGAAAAAGGAAAAGGATGTGGTTCGTATCTTTGTGCCTTGCACATGAATGGATTAGGTCAATTATATACCCGTTCGACCTCCAGTCAAAGTTAGCGCTACTAACCCGGGTAGGTGTTGTTAAACCCAACAGTACTGTTCATGATCACCTCGCTTGTGAAAAAATTAACGGTTGACTCTGAGAGGACTTTGTACACACCATGTACAACCTATATAATTAATGTAACTATGTAAGCATGGAAATATGATTTTTGAAAAATGTACTTGAGCATGTATCTCACCCCAAAATGGAAAATGAGTGAAACAGAGCTGTGAGAACTTACCTGATAAACCGGTAATGATATGCAAGTCTTAGGAAATCCAGCTAAATGAGATGACCTACTCGTGCCCTAGGAAACATTTAGGACTTTAAGGTCTAAGTATTGTAAATGCTTGACTACGAACTCTATGCATCCAAAGAGTTGTTTGAAAAGTGACTTTGACGTATCAAAGTTGTTTTGACTCGACCATCCGTTGGTGAGACGTTAGACTTAAGCATTCAAATCCTAATATAGAATTCAAACCTACTTTGAAATAGTCTATTATCGTCTAATAAACACATTGGCACATTCGATTGGAATTTAGAACTTGGAACACAACTTTTGATACATTGAAAGTTTCCTTAATTGGAAAGTCAAGTTTGGAGTCCTAAACATGGCAACTATGCAACGTTAATGCTCATACATGGAATTAGGAATGTTATAACACATATAGAACATCCCACGGTTACTTGCTAAAAATAGACAAACATGCGAGTTTCGGATAATTAAAGTTTCCTATTATAGCAAGAGAATGTCAAATTGTCAAGTTTATGGATAATCATCATGTATTATCATACAATGCACTTAGTTAAGTGTTACTAAGTCATTTAAACCTTCTAATCATGTTAACAACTTGCAAACACATCTTGTGGAAACATAAAGTTTCCTTATTTAGAAATCGGGCTCTAAAACTCATACACATGCATTTTAATCCATCATTTTGGTCAGTCATTCTTCCATAATGTTCACTACACTAGTTTCATGCTTTGAATACACCCAAACACCAAGTTTTCATACATGTCAAGAAATAAAGTTTCTAAAAATAGAAAACGAGCCTAAAACCATCATGGACATGTGATTTTATCGAAAACAAAATCATACAATCTCTATATCTAGTGTTTATGCATCATTTCCACCAAACAAATCACATCATAACTTCTTTTAACAAAAACCGAAAATTAAAGTTACTATAAATAAAACCGAGCATGAAATCTCAAATGACCAAAAGTTCTAGATAGCAAATCTACACATATTATCCATTCTTTATGCATATCTAACCATTTTTCATCATCAAATCACCCTAAACATGACATCTAACATGAAACCCAAAATTAAAGTTTCCTAAAATAGCAAAACCGAGCATGCATGTATCATCCAACACTTTTGACAACAAAGTTTGCACATACTGTCCATCTACAACTATTATTACAACATAATCCATCATCAAATCAACAAAACCTCATCATCTAGCACATGCACACATAATAAAGTTTCCTTGAATGGAAACTGAGCCTATGAACAAAACCCGAGTCCAAAACCACCAACAATATGTACCTTTTTAGTTTTAAAACACATTTCCTTCAAGAATCTGTGGATAATCTTTCATAAAAAGGGGTTTTCTTTGGATGCATGTTCATATGAACATGAAGATGAAAAATGAAAAAAAAAGAGGGTTTTGATCTTACCAAACTTGAAAATGGATGGAATTATGGATGAAATCTCTTGCAAATGATTGATTCTTGATCTTAGAAGCATTGATTTGATGAATGCAAGATCAAAAAATGGTGAGGATGGTGGTGTGGGGGTTGATCTCGGCTCAAAGGAGGAATAAGGGAGAGGGAGAAAGTGAAAGAGTGGAGGTGGAAATGTGGGGGTATTTATAGGGTTTTCTAATACCGGGTGGTGGAAAACGAATAGTCACCGATTTATTGACGAAAATCCCGAATAGGTATGAACGAAATTATTTAGAAATAATTCGACTCAAATTGGTATGTTTAACATATAAAATTTTCAGATTTTTATTTGGAAATGTCGGTACATACTACAGGACTGGCCGGACAGTGTTAAAACATAAAGTTTCTCAGAAAATTCCTGAAAAATTTACAGAGTATTGGAATAACATATCACAGTACGACATGTAATTTGTGCACATCAAATATATGTCTAAGTGTCTGCTTAGAATTATGGACCTAGCTAGTGCACACTGCGTGTCTACCAGACTGTGCTGAAAATAAAAGTATTTCCATAAATCACCGAAAAATTCATATATACATGATTAATTAAATCACAGTGTTACATAAAATTTTTGCACAGATATTATATGTCTAGGTATTTGTTTTAAATTATCACCAACGGTCGTGCTGCAGGATGCGTGTCTGGCCGGGTAATCTTCCGGATTACCGACACGTGTAAACGGATTGACATGCTAAGTGTGAAATGGACTTAATTACTATAAAATTAAGTGTGATGCATGTCTACTAATTTAATATGTATCTCAGTCGGGAATGATTATCAACCTGAAATTTGTCGGGTGTCACATTATCCCCCGGTTGAAAGGAATTTCGTCCCGAAATTCAGCTTGCGGTAATAGCTGATGGTGTGGTCGGAAAAAAGTGTGGGTGCTTGCGCTTCATCTGATCTTCACGCTCCTATGTGAACTCTAGTCCACGTCTAAAATTCCATCCGACAATGCGACTTTGTTTCAATTGTTTAACCTCGCGATCCATGATTTCCACAGGTTCTTCGACGAAATGTAGTTGTTCGTCGATTTGTACTTCCTCGAGAGGTATCGTTGAGTCGGTAGGCAACATGGCTTCCGGTAGGTTGGACACATGGAATACATTGTGGATATTTTGTAGCTCTTCCGGTAGGTTGAGTCGGTAGGCAACACGGCCAATCCTTTGCTGGATCTTGAATGGTCCTATGTTGCGGGGGTTCTGTTTCCCACGTTTGCCAAATTTGATTATGCCTTTCCAAGGTGAAACTTTCAGTAACACTTTGTCACCTACTTGAAACTTTACTAGCTTACACTTTTGATTAGCGTAGCTTTTCTATCTATCTTGAGTGTATTTTAGTCTATCTCAGATTTGGAAAATTTTCTCGGTGATCTCGTGGACAAGCTCTGGTCCAGTGAGCTGACTATATCCGACTTCAGCCCAACAGAGTGGTGATATGCACTTTCTTCCATAAAGTGATTCAAATGGTGTTACCTTGATAATCGTGTAGTAAATGCTGTTGTATGAAAATTCAACTAAAGGTAGGTGAGTATCCCAACTGTTGCCAAAATCTATCACGCAAGCTCTTAATAGATCCTCTAGTTTTTGGATGGTTCGTTAACTTTGACCATCTGTTTGTGGGTGATAGGCAGTGCTCAAATCTTAGCATGTCCCCAACGCTTCTTGTAATGATTGCCAGAATCGGGAAGTAAAATGACTATCCCTATCTGAGATGATGGAGATCGGCACTTCATGCCTTGAAACTACTTTCTTTAGGTAAAGCCAGGTCAACTTCTCCATTTTGTCATTTTCTTTGATTGGAAGGAAGTGTGCGGATTTGGTTAAACGGTCAACGATCACCCAGATGGTGTCGTATCCGCTTAGAGTTTTGGGTAACTTCATGATGAAGTCCATTGAAATTTGTTCCCACTTCCATTGTGGAATTTTTGGCTGCTGTAATAACCCGGATGGTTTCTGGTATTTTGTCTTAACCTTGGCACAGGTTAGACATTTTCGGACATTGGTGGCAATATCGGCTTTCATGTTTGGCCACCAGTAGTTTGTCTTGAGGTCTTGGTACATTTTGTCAGAACTAGGGTGAATTGAATACCTCCACTTATGTGCTTCGTCCATCACTAAGTCTCTTAAGTGCCCATGGTTTGGTACCCATATCCGGTCCATGTAGTAACGCACATCATCGGATTTGATCTTAAATAGTTTCTCCATGCCTCGTAGGCCTTCATTTTCCAAATTTTCCTCCTTGAGTACCTCGAGTTGAGCGTCACGTTTCTGGATAGATAGATTCGTGTGGATTGTCATGGTTAATGCTCGCACTTGACTTGGTTTGAGTTGTTCTTTCCTACTTAGGGCATCAGCAACTACGTTCGCCTTTCCCGGATGGTAACAGATTACGCAGTCATAATCATTAATCAATTCGACCCATCTGCGCTATCGCATGTTCAACTCCTTTTGATCAAAGATGTGTTGGAGACTTTTGTGGTCAGTGAAAATCATGCATTTCGTACCATACAGGTAGTGTCTCCAGATTTTGAGTGCGAAAACCATGGCTCCCAATTCCAAGTCATGGGTGGTGTAGTTCTTTTCGTGTACTTTGAGTTGTCGTGAAGCATATGCGATAACCTTCTCTCTTTGAATCAGTATGCAACCGACTCCTTGGTGTGACGGATCGCAGTAGACTACGAAGTCGTCGTTTCCTTCAGGTAGTGCTAAGATCGGTGCGCTGCAAAGTTTTTGCTTGAGTAACTGAAATGCTTTTTCGGTTCTTTCATTCCAATCATACTTCACATCTTTCTGCGTCAAAGCAGTCAATGGTTTTGCAATCTTTGAAAAGTTTTCGATAAACCTTCTATAATATCCGACAAGTCCTAAAAATTGTCGTATTTCGGTTGTGGTTTTGGGTGTTCGCCAGTTTCTTATCGCTTCAATCTTGGTTGGGTCAACGTGTAAGCCCATCTCGTTTACCAAGTGACCTAGGAAATGCACTTCTCCTATCCAGAAGTCGCACTTTGAAAACTTAGTGTACAGCTTCTCGGTTTTCAATAATTCTAGAACGAGTCTTAGATGTTCAGCTTGTTCCTCCTCGCTGCGAGAATAGATTAAGATGTCGTCAATGAACACAATAACAAACTTGTCTAGGTAGGGTTTGAACACACGGTTCATAAGATCCATAAACACTGCGGGTGCATTGGTCAAACCGAATGGCATAACGAAAAACTCGTAGTGTCCATATCGAGTTCGGAATGCCGTCTTGTGTATGTCCTCCTCTTGGATTCTCAGCTGATGGTATCCTGACCGTAAGTCGATCTTGGAGCAATAACTCGATCCTTGTAGTTAGTCGAACAAATCGTGTATTCTGGGTAGAGGGTATCAGTTCTTGATGGTTACTTTGTTCAATTCCATGTAGTCGATACACATATGAAATGATCCGTCTTTCTTTTTAACAAATAAGACAGGTGCTCCACAAGGCGAATTACTTGGTCGGATAAATCCTTTATCTAGCAAATCTTGTAGTTGGTTTGATAACTCCTGCATTTCCAACAGCGCCAGTCGGTACGGTGACCATGCTATCGGGGTAGCTCCTGGGGTAAGGTCGATTCAGAATTCAACTTGTCGCTATGGTGGGAGTCCCGGTAAGTCTTCATGGAATACGTCAGGAAAATCACGAACAACCGGTATGTCCTCGACCTTCCTTTCTTCTATCCAGTTCTCCATTACATGTGCCAAGATGGCATAGTATCCTTTCCGTAGATACTTCTGGGCTTTGATACATGAGATGATATTCAGAGGAATCCCGCTCGTTTCTCCTGGTATTGCAAGTGTTTCTCAATCTAGTAGGGGTAATATGATAATCTTGTCGTGGCATACAATCTCCGCTCCATTCTTGGACATCCGGTCCGTACCGATAATCACGTCAAAACTCCCTAGTTTAACGGGTAGTAGATCTATTTTGAAGGAATGATTAGCTAATTCTAGGACACAGATCGGAATAATGTGGTTGGCATTGATTAATTTACCATCGGCTAGTTCTACGGTATACTCGTTATCTAGAATGGTAGGTTCGATACCAAGTAATGGACTAAATTTATTGGACACGAAGCTTCTTTCAGCACCAGTATCAAATAACATAGATGCATCATAGTTGTTTAGAATGAACGTACCCGTGACGGAGTCGGGGTTCTGTTTGGCTTCTCCTGCTCAATCACAAAAGCTCGCCCTTTGGCGTTGTTGTTGTTGTTTCCTAGCTTCCTGTTCTTTAGGAATCCTTCGAAAAATGTCCATTCTGCCCACAAGTGTAACAAGCACGGGTTACTCCAGTGTTTGGAGCTGGTCCTTTCACTCTACAATCCTTGGCCGCTTGGCCAATCCTCATGCATTTCTGGCACCTTGCTTCCTCACAAGTGCCGTTGTGGTGAAAATTGCATCTTGTTAGGGTTCTCGTCTAAGCTCTCGTCGGCTTATTGTCAGCTTGACCTGCGGTGTAGGCTCAGGTAGTTTCTTGCCTTTTCTCTAGTGGTAGCGGCGGATTAAATGACCTTGAAGAGCTACCTTCGCACTTTCTCTTGTTATCAGCAGGTTTGTCAAAGAGTCCCTGGCGAACGGCCTGAGACGTCAGGTTGTGTGCCAATCGGATTGCTTGCTGGATTGTTGTAGGTTCAGAAGATGATACCATACCCTGGATTTGTGGGGCCAGTCCCCACAGATAACGCTCAATACGTTTCTCTTCAGGTGTTACCATATGAGGACACAATCCTGCCAAATCATGAAATTTTGACGTGTAATCCACCATGTACAGTACTCATCCCTTAACAGCTTCTTAAATTCTACCCATGGCATAGCATTCGCTACTTCCAAGCCCATCGCTTGGACATTGGATTTCCACCAGGTGAGGGCTTGTCCCTCAAAAGTTCTAATAGCGAATTTCACCTTTGAAGTTTCCTGACAATTGCACATCTCAAAAGTAGACTCTACTTTCTCAATCCATCGTACCAAGTTAACTGCTCCATCCCACCCATTAAAAGAGAGCGGTTTGCAGTCAAGAAAAAGCTTGTAGGTGCATACTGGGGGATTTTGTCCTTGTCCTCTTGCATTCTAGTTGTTCGGTAAGGATGCTACAGCTGCAGCTACTCTTTGGTTAATCAGGGCCTCCATTTGTGTTGTCGTCATTGTTGCTAGGCGGGGTTGCATGTCTCTTCATATTATAATGTTAGCAAAAGTTAGATTATATGTAACGTACAACCAACACATTTACGCAAAATAACACATCACATCACCAATCAACCACAAAATATAAAAAGATAGTAAACTTGATAAAATAGATTGTAAGTGGTACAAAATATTCCAAGAGTCTCCGCTCCTCAAAAATGAGAACAAGTTTAAAACTTCAAATATTTTGTGGGCATAGCCCACCCACAATAGGCTGAATAGGAAATGAAATAGATCAAGTAAGTGTGTCGTTCCGCACAGCGGCCAAGAGCAAAGCAGCGCAGAACACATCAAGAGTACTAGTAGCCTCTAGCTGCTCCCCCACTGAATTTGCCCTGAGCTCCGCTGCAACGGCTCTCTGGGTAGCAAGTGTAGCTCTCTGCTCTACCATGGTGGTCCTCTGTGTCTCGAGGCTCAGGTGCCTCTCAGCCTCAGATACTCGGTCAAATAAAATGGTAATCCTGGCAACATCCCTATGGCGATCCTCCGTCAGTCGGGACACCTGCTCCTGTAGGGTCTGTAGTGCGGTCTCAGACACTTGCGCAGGTACATGCTCAATCCTCTGCTCAGTCTCTTTCCCCATATCTTCTAAGGACAGAACCTTATTTTTATGGTGCTCCACTTGCTTCAGGTTGCCGCGTACCTTCTTCTGCTCCCATCGCAGATTCCCTAGCAGTATATCGTATAGGTTGCATCGGGCTACCAGGGTCGGGATCGTACGCTCGATCGGATCCCCGGTAATCGGTAAGATGTGTGGTCCATGTGAAGATTCTCCGATCTCGGTCATAGGAGGTACTCCTTCCTCCTTAGCCCAATCCATCAAGGTATCAGAAACAAACGTCCACTTTATCGCGTCAAGTCTAGATTTTTTACGCTTGGGCTCAAGGACAGGCGTACTCGTAGGAGAGGGTGGTTCCCGCTTCATCGAGGTATGTTGAACTAGTAGCCCATAGGGGCGATGTCGGTGCGGGTAGGCGATGTCACAAGTAGCCATCTCGCGGGTCTCTTCAGCTGCTAGAGTCTCAGACTCCATCTTTGACTCAACTTCATCATCCTCTGTCGGTTCTTCTCCCGACATCTCAACAGTGGTGTCGTCGATGACAAGATAATCCGGTAGTGTCTCATCGGATGAAGTGTCCACTGGTGTCGATGGAGTGTACACGTACTCGTCCTCGGAGTCCATAATCTTAATCGGCTAGTTTGCAGCTGACATGTTCCTGTAACAGGTCAACCATAAATTTCTATCTTACGTGAGTATTCTAAGTGTATGTGAGAATACTAAGTGAACGTGCGGAAGTGAAATGAATATGAGACATCGGTTACAGTCTAAGTCCACCATATGCAACCTAGCTCGCTGCAACCAATGGCTCTGATACCGGTCTGTCACACCCCCAAATTCCACTTCTGGGCTATACCCGAGAGGCGTGACTCAAGAGGATCTTTACCATTGAATTACTTTGAATGACCACTATGACTCGAACGAGTCCCAAAATAAAGTTTGACATGGTCCAAAGTAATAGTGCGGAAGCAATGTTTAAATGTTTACAACATTTGAAATTATGGATGATAAAATATTGTTTATCAAAATAGGATGCCATGTATGATGAGTGTGTGTGACTCCTGTGGGTGCATCCTAGCCACATATCCTATGCATTCAATTACCTGAGATAAACATGACAAAATGGGTCAACATAAAGTTGTTAAGTTCGCATGCTATATGTAATGGAAATCATATCATGAAATGTTTTGGAAAATCATATATTGACAATGCATGGAAAAGCATTTGTTGGAAATGCATGGTAAAGCATATGTACTCTACACAATCATTGTTGATCAGACAAAACCAAAAATTATCATAAGTCCGGCAACTAAAGCTTAACTGTAGCCACTAAAAAAGGAAAAGGATGTGGTTCGCCTCTTTGTGCCTTGCACATGAATGAATTAGGTCAATTATTTACCCGTTCGACCTCCAGTCGAAGTTAGCGCTACTAACCCGGGTAGGGGTTGTTAAACACAACAGTACTGTTCATGATCACCTCGCTTGAGAAAAAATTAACGGTTGACTCTGAGAGGACTTTGTACACACCATGTACAACTTTTATAATTAATGTAACTGTGTAAGCATGGAAATATGATTTTTGAAAAATGTACATGAGCATGTATCTCACCCCAAAATGGAAAATTAGTGAAACGGGGCTGTGAGAACTCACTTAATGTTGGAACTAATTGTAGGCCATCGCATATAAAACAGGCTGAAGATGGAAGAATTCTTTGATGTTAAAAGATTTCGACCGAAATCTGTTTCAATCAAAATCATTTTCGGATGAAATACTTTTCGACCGAAATGTATTTTGGATGAAGTCATTATTTGTCTTCTTATTATAAATACTTATATAGTTTGACTTTTGTAAATGGGACTTCATTTGCAATATCAATAACATTTTGAGTGTTACACCTTTAACTCTATGTTTCTGATTCTAACTCGTTTCTTGATTCTTGCATCGGTGTATTGAATCTGCTACGAATAAGTAGTTCCAACAGTGGTATCAGAGCTTTCGGTGCTCGGTTTTGGGAGATTCAAGCAAGTTTCAAAGTTTGTTCAAGTTTTCACATTTTCAAGATTCAAAAGTCTTCAATTTGTATCAAAATTCACGTCATTGTTGAAGATTTATGATATAAAGTGATGGAGAATCAATTTGGGATCAATTTGAGGGTTTAAGGGGTTGATTTGATGATTTTTGGAAGTTTTGGTGCGTTTTCGGGTTCAAACAGCATGAATCGTCCGAAAAGTGCTTGAAGCGTCCGAAATCTTTTTCTGACAGACTTTCTGTCTGAAATCTTTTTTGGTCGAAAAGTCTGTCCGAAATCTTTTTCGGTCGAAAACTCTGTCCGAAATAGTTTTCGGTTGAAAACTCTGTCCGAAATAGTTTTCGGTCGAAAACTCTATCCGAAAACTTTTGCCTTGGAAAATTTTTCACCTCCAAAAAAAAATTATTAATAATTTTGGAGGATGATTACACCTATGTTTCGGGCTGATTATGAAAAAAATGAGGCGATAAAAAAAATATATATCTCGATGGCTGACAAAGGGTGTGTACATATGGTCTTTGTAAATGGACTGGGGTATATTCATCCAGATCTTGTTGACTCATTAAGTGTAAATAAGGAAGATAAGAAAAGACAAGCAAGACAAGACACATTAAAGAAAAGATATCAATTGTTCGCACGAGCTGAAGGAGAATCTTTGACTAACCAGTATCATGGATATGTGGAATTGATAAATAATCTAAAGGATGTTGATATTGAACACGAAAAATCAGAAGTCATGGATAAATTTATTAATGCTCAACCACAGGAATGAGAGATTTATAAAAATAACATCAGAAGTAAAGGATTGAAGTTAAATTCATTAGAGAATTTGTGGGCAATGCTACACATGTATGCGATTAAAGCGGATCAGAACATAGTAATGATCAAAGGAGGATACGGTTATGATTTTCAAGGAAATTGTAAACATATAGAATCCGATTTGGTTGCTGAAGCAGTGAAAGAATAAGAGGAACTTAAAGCTTATTCTGAACTGCTCAACGAAAACATGTGTAATGTGGAGTGTTTTTAAAAAATTGTTGATTACAAGAATCGAAATCAACTTCTGATGGATGCATTGAATCATGCACATACTACAAACAAGATTCTAAAAGACCGTGATAAAAAGTATTAAAGAAAGATTGATGACTGTGTCAAAGAAAATTCTCACATGAAGCTTCAGTTAAAGAGAAAGAATTATGAAATTCAACTGTTGATTACTGAACGAGAAACAGAAAAGAAATTGTTGACCGAGAAGATGGAAAAGGTAGCAAACACAACAATTAAAGTTGATAAAATAAAAATTTCTGGGAGAGTGGCTAGTGGGATTATTGAAGCTCAAATACATGACAAAGTAACTTCTTGGCTTGGATATAGAGTTACTAGTGAAAGCAATGAGGTAAAATTTACTAATAAGGTGAATAGCGAGATGGGATACAAGAGTGTTTCTCCTGCAGTGAGCGTTTCTTGTTTGTTGTCAAAAACCACAGGCTCAGAATCATATTTGTGGCATCGACGAATGGGGTATGTAAATCTGAAAAACAATAACAGTCTGGTTTATAAAGATCTGGTGCGAGGTTTACCCAGAAAGGAATTTATAATTCAATGAAGTTGTATGTCATGTGCAAAAGGAAAACAGTACAAGAAGTCCCATCCAAAGAAGACTGTGACAACATTTACTCGACCTTTATTTCTTATTCATATGGATTTATTTGGTCCTGTTCGAGTAAAGAGTATTGCGAAGAAATCTTACTGTCTTGTTATCACAGATGATTTTTCAAGATTTTCCTGGGTGTTCTTCCTTGCAACAAAGGATGAAACACCTTAAACAATCATTGAATTTATAAAACGAATCGAAAACATCTGTGATAGCAAAGTGTAGGTCCACATGGCTCTTCTACAGATCGTTCTCGTGATAAGACGTATTGTTAATGCGGAGTGCAAAATCCAACCGAATCAACAATTGTATACACAAAAGACAATAGAAACAATCATGTAAATAATATTCAAGCTTGTATTCCAACAATCATAGAGTTTACAGATTCAATCAGACAAATCAATCACTTCTGTTCTATTTCTCTTATTCTCTCTTATCAAACTGACTCTGTAACCTCTATATATAGACATCTGATCTATATTAGGAGAACTTAACAAGTTCGCCTCTAACAGACTAAGCGAACTTAACAAGTTCGCCTCAGATAGACTAAGCGAACTTAACAAGTTCGCCTCTATTAGACTAGGCGAACTTGACAAGTTCGCCTCTAGCATAACTTGTATAAACACTTAAGAACATTACATACAAAAACATAAAGACATTAGATCTAAACTATTACAAAGCTTTTGTCATTACAAACTATGTCCAAACAGACTCCCCCTTGACAATAGCTTGATCTTCAGTCTTCAGTCTTTATGATGAGCTTTTCCAGTTATCCGGTAATCTGCTGCCTGCATGCACTCCATATCTTCTACAAATCTCCAATACTCTCTTGTACTGCAATCCTTGTTCTTTCCATTCATCAGTGAACATGATTTCATTCTTTCTCAGTGTTCTCTAATCTTTCTTTGAAAAATTGATAAGATTCATTGCATCATAGAAACATACAATGACCTTATTATCTTTGTCTTCAATCCTTGCTTCACCAGTATTAACATCAACATACCACCATTTCATATTCCCAAGAAAATCTTGAGGAATCTTCTTCAACGGTATCTTGTGTACAGCACGTACTGGTTTGAACTTGTACTTCCAGGTCACTTTCCCAGTCTTTTGATCTATTATTCTCACTCTTTTTCCTTTATGAGGTTTTAGCTTTTCATACTTTCCCGAACCACCTTCTCTCTTGATCAGATTAGCAATCACATCCGCTCAACCAAACTTAGATCTATTAATAAGTGGTTTTGAAGCTAGACCATTCATTTCACACCTTGGCAAGGTATTGAAATATTTGATCCTCGGCTTTAAGTACTGAACACCATCAGATCTTTTAATAGCAAACAATTTTGTGTCATTATCATAAAACCAACTTATGATTCTTCCAACACACCTCTCTTTATTCACATATTTTTCTTTCTGAGCAGGTTGTGCTTGAGACTTGGGTAGCACCTTCATCCAGCTATTTACAACTTCTCTCCACTGTTCTCTAGTCATCCCTGTATTTCTGTATATCACAGGTTCTTCATTCACCTTAGGAGACACAGTGTGAGTAGTATCAGCTTTAGCATCTATATTGGATTGAACATTCTCATCATCAGTATCCATCTTGGATTCAGCAGTATCTTCAGGCACAGTGATATCTTCAATAGAGTCCATAGAATCTGTTACTCCTTCATAAGTAAACTCAGGAATAACATCATCTTGGATGAAGTTATAAGGAACATTAAGACCATCACTGCCTTCATAAGTAACAGTATCTTTATTTTTCTCTATCTCTATCTCCACTATCTCTCCTTCTTCCACATCATTATCAGACACATCATCTTCAATGTCATTAAATAATTCATCAATGTCATCCAGACATTCTATCTTCTCAGCTTCTTCCTCTTCAGAATCCGCAAAGAATTCCAATAACAGAACATCTTCATTAACTCCAGAAGCATCCTTGTTTCCTTCAATTGTTTGAGATGTCGACTCCCCCTGAACTGTAGATATAGGATTAACGTCAGCGTATTGACGATCACCCTCAGCATTTCCAGTAGGATCATTGTCTTCATTATCCTTTATTTGAATGGACTCAGTGTGACACGTATCATGGATCCTTAACTCCTCCTGAGCATCAAGACGCTCAACAAGTTTGGATACCAATGCTTGCATGTCAGCAATCTGCTTGGCTTGAGTCTGAATCACCAACTGCCTTTGAGAATCAGTAGATACAAGAGTATCCACCTGAGTTTGTAAAGTAAGCACTTGAGATTCAAGGAAAGTAATCCTCTCAGAATCAGAAGGCTTTGAAGGACCAGCCGAAGATTGAGGAACCGAAGGACTTGGAGTAGTCACTGAAGGAACAGGAGTTATAACAAGAGATGAATCTTTAGACCTTGGAGGTGTAACTATTAAGGAAGCAACAAAGGTAGCATCCTCTACACCTTGTGAAGAATGAGCAGCAGCAATTGAAGCAGACATAAGCTTCTGAGGTTTAGGATCCGGATTGATATCACTACCAGTATCAGAACTCTCATCCACCAATGTTCTTTTTCCATGTACTGATCCGGAAGGAGGATCCCGAATAGAATTCCGTCATGGTCTTCTGGCTTGAGATTTAATACGTTTGCCAGCATTTGCCAATGGTATTTCAGCTAACCTTTCATAATGATCTGAGCAAAAATCTCTAGACGCATCAGAGTCAGTTTCTTCAGACACAGGCAAAATTGTTTCACTTGAGCTGGAACTAGAATCATTCTCTGTCACCACATTCCCTTCAACTTCATGAACATGTGAGTTCACAGCAACATCAACAAAATCCTCCATATTCATTCCTAGATCATGTTCATGTTCTTGAAAGACCTCTTCTTGAATAGGTTCATTAACAAGTATATCAACCTGAGATTGTTGAATAGGAAGTTGTTCTGGAATTGGAATTGGTTGTTGTACAGGAAATTGTTGTTGTTGAGGTTATTGTTGTTGTTGTGGTTGTTGTACATTCTAACCATGTCCTTGAGCCAACTCTTCAGGATGAAACCAGTGGTCATTTGGTGGTTCAACATAATCAGGATTGATTAAGTGACCAAATAATGGAGTTTGAACAAGAATCAACGCTGCATTCTGTTGTTTTACCTTAGTGCAATCTGTAAAAATTCTCTTTGACATCGGAGTCAATGTTAAACGAATAGGATGCTGTGGGAGATCATGAATAAGATGATTCAGAATCAGTTGAATGAACCGAGGATACATAAGAAATCCTTGACCTTCAGCAGGAGTTATTTGCATAACCAATTCCCGATAAATGTAAAGAGCGAAATTGAACCGTTTGTTCAAGGTCAAAGCCACCATTGCAGCTTGTAGAACAATCTTTAATCCATCTATACCAGCTTTACGAGGAGATAGGCATTGGATAATCACATGCATGAAATACCTCCATTCCCCAACCAAACCTCCCTTACGAGCTTGTATATCATTAGGTATTCCACGGTAACCCATCCTCTGAAAACATCCCATAATCAATGTTCCCGGATATGACATAGGATCATCAGCAGCACCACCTAGAGAAAGAGTGTAGGTCCCTAATTCGGTGCGTGACGGATCTCTAGACTCGCGGTACGACACGGTGATAATGTGCGGAATCCATGATCAACGTGCTCGTGTGACTCAATCAACAACAACGGTGTAAATAAACTCTTTGTATTTCCACCACAATATCAAGTTACAAGATTCACAGAATTCTCTCTCGTCTACTCTGATATCGTCTCTCTCAGTAATTAACAGACTCTGTTCTCTATTTATAAACACCAGTAAGTTCGCCTCAAAGATGCTTAGGCGAACTTATTAAGTTCGCCTCTAATAGGCTAAGCGAACTTAACAAGTTCGCTTCTGATAAACCAGGCGAACTTGTTAAGTTCGCCTCTCTATGAACTTACACAGAATTTTATCAACAGTTACAAAACATGTCCTAACAGACTCCCATTTAACTGTTGCTAACAATTCTATCAATTACAAGTCAAAGACTCTAAGACTAAGACATAATATCTTCAAGCTCGTTGTCACTAGAATATACTCCAACAGACTCCCCCTTGACAACAGCTTCAGAAGATTGTCATCCGTCTTCATATATCATCAAACACAATGTAGTCTTCATCTTGTTCATCTGCACTTTCTCTCTTTATTCTAGAAGAAAACTTGGGAGAAGGACCCCTTGTCAACTTCTGTCTGCAATATTCAGTTTATGCAAAGGAGAACAACCAAGAATAACCAACAATTACGATTTCCATGGAAGCTGAAAAAATAAAATCTTTTTAGTTTTTCAAACATAAGAAACACAAAATCTTTTTGGTTTTTAAACATAAGAAACACAAAATCTTTTTGGTTTTTCAAACATAAGAAACACAAAATCTTTTTTGTTTTTCTCTATATAAACTGAAATGTAAAATACAAAATCACATCTTTTTGGCCTAACATTACGAGTAAGAAGATCATATCAGTATATATGAGATATCAATCACACATCTTGGATATAAAATCCATATAATATCAAATGGTATCCTATGTCATTCTTTCAAGCCTTGACCAATCAAACCAATATCATTCAAGATTATCACATTCTATCTTTTCAAGACTTTCATATTGCATGTTATGATACGCGATAAACATTCAAAGAAAATAGGATCAGGCTATGACACACAAATTCAAATTGTTAATATTATAGGATTTGAAACTAAAGCATCTCATTCCCACTTTCTTGTGAGTTAAGGTACCATTTAAGTATGAAATACAACGTGTACCCCACTAGTATGCCAACAGAAAGTAAATGCACTATCTTCAAGACATATGAGATTTTACTAAAGATTATCCGAATTTCCAGTATGAGGAGACATCACTTAGCACATGAATAGCAGAATCCAAATTGGATTGTATCGGAATCAATGAGATTCATAATCGAATGATTCAATGTCTTGGCTTATATATGTGGAATCATAAGATTCAGGTACGTGGATCCAACTGTTATCTGGATTTTGAATTCAATGGAATCAGTAAAGATGGTTTATCAATATGATTCAAGGGCTAGTATATGTTTGACAGATGTTGTCTAGTACATATCTGTCACACCCCGCCAGGGCGGAAACGCGAGGCGCGACTTTCACTGGTTTCCAAAGCATATGATTACCGCAAACACATACATGTAATTGGATACATAACTGAATTTAAAATATTTACATTACAAAATATCAATTTGAGTTTACAAATGTTTAAGATTTCGCAAATATGACTCAAGACCATGAGTTTTACAAGAGAAATCCTCCCAAAAGCCGTATCCACGTGCATGCATGTAACCTACATTGCTAACCTGATGACCACGTTCAATTTCCTGAAAACATACTTAAAACTGTCAACACGAGGTTGGTGAGTTCATAAGTTATTATAAAGAGTTATCATAAACCCAATGTTTAAATCTGATCTTTTTGCCGATCAAAACTCTTTGTTAAACCTGATCATTTTAACCTGATCAGTACTCTTTCGTTTAAACCTGATCACTTTAACCTGATCAGAATTCTATACTTTAAACCTGATCACTTTACCCTGATCAGAACTCTTTTGTGTAAAACCTGATCATTTTAACCTGATCAGAACTCTTTTGATAAACCTGATCACTTTACCCTGATCAGAACTCTTTTGTGTAAAACCTGATCATTTTAACCTGATCAGAACTCTTTTGATAAACCTGATCACTTTACCCTGATCAGAACTCTTTTGTGTAAAACCTGATCACTTTACCTTGATCAGAACTCTTTTGATAAACCTGATCACTTTACCCTGATCAGAACTCTTTTGTGTAAAACCTGATCACTTTACCTTGATCAGAACTCTTTTGTATGTATTACCAATGAATATGATTACTAATCCGATCTATTGACCCCATTTGTAAGCTTGCAAGGAATACAAAATAGTATGTAATGTACGAGACCGTAACCAAACCCCAACTTTCTGTGCCTCCCCTCGCCTTTCTGCGAGTAAGACTATATGCGGTCATTCGGCCATTTTGACCCCTGGTTAGCGCGACTAACCATGACCGGAGGCGTCACCCCCAATAGTACTATTCATATAATCCCGGGCTAAATCCATAGCTAATGGTTACTAATTTATTACGAGGACTTTAAGCGCTTTATGTTCCCTCAATACATACATACGGTCAGATCATTAGTTCCATTCATTTATACACAAAAGTCTTTTACAAGTATGTTTCCACCCCAAATCATTTCAAAAACTTAGAGAATGGGGGATTAGTGAAACTCACCTCGACAGTATGAATGCTAGCAAATATTTGAATGACGGCAGATTCGCCTATCCGTATCCTATTTACACAAGGATAACATACACGTTAAGACTACTCGTCTTAAACGCAATTTGTTCACTTGACTTAGCCGATCTGATTACTTTTGTTTTAATTATCTTTTTAGTTTTTCCAACCTTGTTTTGTTATGAAAATAGTTCTGAGTTACTGCCTTATGGGGCTGATGAACAGGTATCTAAGCTTTCTTAGTTTCGATTGAACAGAACAGATGTCGAAACTTCCTAGTTTCGACTGAGTGAAATAGGTATCGAAACTACCTAGTTTCGATTGGCAAGAATAGTATCGAAACTACCTAGTTTCGATTGTACACAGGTATCGAAACTTCCTAGTTTCGATTGAGTAAATAGATATCGAAACTCCTAGTTTCGATAGAACAACCGGTATCGAAACTCCTAGTTTCGATTGAATAGCTGGTATCGAAACTCCTAGTTTCGATCAATAGGTATCGAAACTCCCAGTTTCGATTGACTAACAGGTATCGAAACTATAGTTTCGATATCTGCACTTTGATTTACAGAATTCACTCTGTATATTTTTATGTTCAAATCTTGAGTTTGACACAGTTTTCTTGTTATCTTACTTGCGTTTGAACGATTTGTATGTTTAGTTACGGTTTTAAAGCAAATAATATGGATGGTATCGAGTTTTTACCTCAAACCGAGAATGGCGATCTTTAGAGAAAAACAGAGAAGTAGTCTTGAATCTTTTGCTAAGCTTTCTTCAAGAACACTTGAAATTCTCCTTATGACACCGAATTATGGTGATTTTCGCTTTAAAACTGGACTTCGAGATGAAAGAGAATTGTGAAATTGCCATAAGAAAAATGAGAAAGATTGGAAGTGAAGGTGAGGTTTCGACTGAAGAGGTATGGTTTTTCCTCTGAATTTGAGTGAAATAGGCAAGTGGGAGAATGGCTCCCTGACTCTCGGCCAAGAAAGTCAAGAAATAGGTTTAGGGGTTAATGATAACAAATTTTTAAGTATTAATTTATTATGGTATCAGTATCAATTAGAGTTTTAAAGGGGTAATTTAATTCAGTTTCGATTCTTCACGGTATTATAATTTTTAACCATTTTATGGCTCGTTGAAGAAAATATTAGAATCTTGGCTCAACGTAAATTTTGTGTAATATATATATATATATATTTTTCTGGTTATTTTATTTAACCATTTACGTTCGCATTAAGTCGGGTTATCCTGCTTACTTTTTCTAGTAACTATTTACGGTTTACTAGACTTGGAACAAACTTCTTTGCTAGACTTCTTGACTTTACTTAGTCAAAATAAAATATCAGGAAATAATAATTATGAACATGCGTTTATGAAATGTGGATATTGACCTGAAATGCTGGGTGTCACATTCTCCCCATGTTACAGAGAATTTCGTCCCGAAATTCAGTTCTTGTCACTCTGACTTGGTGTTTTTGTAAACAATGACGGGTACTTGGATTTCATTTTATCTTCCCGCTCCCACGTATACTCGGGGCCGCGCTTTGAATTCCAACGTACCTTGACCAGCTTAACACGGCTGCGCCTTGTTCTCTGAACCTTCCAATCTGTGACTTCCATAGGTTCCTCAATGAAGTGCAACTTGTCGTCTATGTGAATCTCATCAGGCGGTATTATTAATGTCTCGTCTGATAAACACTTCTTGAGATTTGATACATGGAACGTATCATGTACATTGCTTAGTTCTTGTGGCAACTTGAGCTTGTAAGCTACAGGGCCAACCCTAGCCAATATTTCAAATGGTCCAACGTACCTAGGGTTAAGCTTGCCACGGTTGCCAAATCTTGCAACTCCTTTCCAAGGTGAGACCTTTAACATGACTTTGTCTCCCACTTGGAATTCTAAAGGTCTTCGTCTGTTATCCGCGTAACTCTTTTGTCTGTCACGGGCGGCCTTCAGACGATCCTTGATTTTGAAAATCTTATCTGTGGTCTCTTGAATAACTTCAGGACCGGTTAAATGTTTGTCGCCAACCTCTGCCCAACATAGCGGTGAACGACATTTTCGACCATACAAAGCCTCAAACGGAGCGGCTTTGATGCTGGTGTGGTAACTGTTATTATATGAAAACTCAGCTAGTGGCAAATGTGTATCCCAATTTCCACCGAAGTCAATTACACACGCACGGAGCATATCCTCTAAGGTTTGAATGGTTCTTTCACTTTGACCATCTGTTTGTGGGTGATATGCCGTTCTTATGTCAAGACGTGTGCCCATGGCTTCTTGTAACGATTTCCAGATTCTAGACACGAATCTGCTGTCTCTATCAGAGATAATAGAAATTGGTACTCCATGCCTAGCCACAATTTCCTTGATATAAAGCTTTGCAAGTTTCTCGGTTTTATCCGTTTCTTTGATGGGTAGAAAATGAGCTGATTTCGTCAAACGATCGACGATTACCCATATAGTGTCATACCCGCTCGACGTCTTGGGTAACTTTGTAATGAAATCCATGGAAATCTGTTCCCATTTCCATTGAGGTATCTCGGGTTGTTGTAACAATCCCGACGGTTTCTGATGTTCTGCTTTTACTTTTGAACATGTCAGGCATTTACCGACATAAATAGCAATTTCTCTTTTCATGTTCGGCCACCAGTAGAATTCTTTCAGATCCTTATACATTTTATCCGAACCTGGGTGAATGGAGTACCTGGACTTGTGGGCTTCGTCCATAACCAACTCCCGTATGTTACCAAAACATGGCACCCAAATTCTATTCATGAAGTATAAAGTGTCATCTGACTTTGGTTCCAACTGCTTTATCATTCCTCGTAAAGCTTCGTTCTGACTGTTTTCTTCTTTGATTGCTTCTTGTTGTGCCATCCGAATTTGAGTCGTGAGACTCGTATGAATTGTCAATTCTAGGGCACGAACACGTAGTGTTTTAACTCGTTCTTTACGACTTAAGGCATCTGCTACGACATTTGCTTTGCCAGGGTGATACTTGATATCACAGTCGTAATCATTCAGTAGTTCTACCCAACGACGTTGCCTCATGTAGTTCTTTCTGATTAAAGATGTGCTGGAGACTTTTGTGGTCTGTAAATATAGTACATTTTGTGCCGTATAAGTAATGTCTCCAAATCTTGAGTGCAAACACGACTGCACCCAATTCCAAGTCGTGGGTCGTATAATTCTTTTCGTGCACCTTTAGTTGTCTGGATGCATATGCTATGACTTTTTCTTTCTGCATCAACACACATCCCAGACCTTGGTGTGATGCGTCACAGTACACAATGAAATTGTCAGTCCCTTCGGGAAGGGATAGGATTGGTGCACTGCAAAGTTTTTGCTTCAGCAATTGAAAAGCTGATTCTTGTTTATCAGTCCAATCAAACTTTTTGTCCTTCTGGGTTAACGTGGTCAAAGGCAAGGCTATTTTTTAAAAATTCTCTATAAATCGCCTGTAATATCCTGCCAAACCCAGAAATTGACGCACCTCAGTCGGAGTTCTTGGTGCTTCCCAGTTTTTGATAGCTTCAATCTTGGATGGATCCACATGGATACCCTTCTTATTAATGACATGTCCGAGAAAGTGAACCTCTTGGATCCAAAACTCACACTTAGAGAATTTAGCATAAAGCTTCTCATTCCTGAGTAGTTCCAAGATTAATTTCAAATGATATTCATGTTCCTCCTTGGTTCGTGAATATATCAATATGTCATCGATAAACACAATCACGAATTTATCCAAGTACGGCTTGCACACGCGGTTCATGAGATCCATGAAAACAGCTGGTGCATTAGTCAAGCCAAATGGCATAACTAGGAATTCGTAGTGACCGTAACGAGTCCTAAAAGCCGTTTTTGGTATGTCTTCTTCCTGAATTTTCAGTTGATGATACCCTGATCATAGATCAATTTTAGAATAGAAACTGGAACCTTGAAGTTGATCAAACAAATCGTCTATTCGAGGAAGAGGATACCGGTTTTTGATTGTTAGCTTGTTCAATTCCCGGTAATCAATGCACATTCTAAAGGTTCCATCCTTTTTCTTTACAAATAGGACCGGAGCTCCCCATGGTGAGAAACTCGGTCTTATGAAACCTTTGTCAAGTAATTCTTGTAGTTGACTCTACAGTTCCTGCATCTCGGAAGGGGCTAGACGATACGGAGATCGTGCAACTGGTACGGCTCCTGGTACTAGGTCGATCCGAAACTCGACTTGTCTTGATGGTGGTATTCCTGGTAAGTCTTCGGGAAATACTTCCGAATAATCTCTGACGACTGGTATGTCCTCAAGTCGACGTTCTTCGGGTTTCTTCTCGACGATGTGAGCCAGGAATGCACAATAACCCTTGCGTAGATACTTATAAGTTTTCATGCAGTTTATTGTTTTTAACATCGTTATACACCTTTCGCCTTGAATTGAAAGAATTTCTCCTCTTGGTAGGGGAATACGTACAATCTTCTCGAAGCATACTATCTCGGCACGATTCTTGGTTAACCAATCCATACCTATAACAATATCAAAACTCCCTAACTCGACGGATAGAAGGTCTATACTGAATGTACGGTTTTCTAAACATAAAGTACAACCCCTAAAGACCTCTCCGGTTTCTATTAATTTCCCATTTGCTAATTCAATTGTATAACGTTGATCTAGTTTGCTGGCCTTAATACCGAGTAAGGATTTAAAATCATTCGACATAAAGCTCATATCCGCACCCGAATCAAAAAGTACAGAGGCATAGTGATTATTTATCGGGAACGTACCAGTGACGATGTTCGGGTCCTGGCGTGCGTCCCTTGCACCCATCACAAATGCCCTCCCTGGTGCATGAGCGTTGTTCTGATTCTTCCACTTGGGACAATCCTTCTTGAAGTGTTTTAGATCACCACATACAAAACATCCCGGTTTGATTTTCCCCAATCGGTTGTTAGTTCGACAAGCTTGAGTGGTGTGACCAAACTTGTCGCATTTTCCACACTTGATGCAAACACCGGCATGATGATTTCCACACCTCTTACATCTCGGTAGGCCCCTATCATACTCCTTTCTTTCCACTGTGTTGGCTGCAAAAGCCTTCACAGTTCCTTGTTTCTTAAACTCTTGTTTTCCAGATTTGTTACTTGAATTTCCCATCCATTTTCTTTTCTCCCCAGATCTACCTTCCTCATTCTCATTCCTCACAAACAATTCATTACGTACTGCATCATCCTTTAGTTTGAATGCTAAAGTTATAGCACTCTTAGCATCTATTGGATTAGATGATGTTAACATGCTACGAAGTTGAGGCGCAAGGCCCCACAGATACCTTTCCACACGCTTATGTTCTGGTGTGACCATATGCGGTACCAGAAGTGCCAATTCATTGAAGCGGTCGGTGTATCCCGCTACATCATCTCCTATCATCTGTAGGTTCCACATCTCAGTTTCAATCTTTTGCAATTCGTTCCGAGGACAGTATTCCTCAATCATCATGTTTTTCAAATCTTCCCAAGACAATTGATACGCTGTCTCTCTCCCCAAAGTCTTCATTTGAGTATTCCACCAAGTTAAAGCTTTATCAGTGAGCGTGCAGGTAGAATACTTCACTACGCAATCAGCGGTGCATTCACTTATATCAATCACCGACTCCATATGTTCTATCCATCTCATTAGTCCTACTGCACCCTCGGTGCCATTAAAACTGCGGGGTTTGCAGGATAGGAAGGCCTTGTAGGTACACTTCCTATTTGGAGCATCTGCAGGATCATAAGTCATAACGTCATTAATTCGGATCATGACTATGTGTTATGGCTTATTTATTTTTATTACCTCTGGAACCTCCGGAACCTCCTGCTGTACCGCTACCCCCTGCGGTACCGCTACCCCCTGCACCTCCTCCGCTATTTCGGTTTGCTTCATACTGTTCTATGGCGGCAGCTACTCGTTGTGCTATTAGTTGTTCCATGTTTGGGGAAATTGTCTCGTTGTTGTCACCAGTAGTGTTACGGGGTGTCCCATGCTTAGGTGCCATGACGTTCTTTCTAACATGTCAATTAAAAAGAAACAACATCATATATCAATAATGATAGATCATGACATAAGGATACCACAACATCAAACATGAACAACTATCATTACAACATAAACCATTACATACATAGTCAAAACATACATAGTACATTGTTCCCAAAAGATAAGGATACAAAAGGATGGGTTCACATGACCTCATCAGTACTAACGTTTTAAACTACATAATGTACTATGGGCACAACCCGCCCATAATAGGTTTAAAAGAAGAAGTGGGAGTACAACCCAATCATCATGGCTAGTCCTGCCATGACAAAGCTAGCTCTTGCCACAAATTCTGCAGCCAAAGTCCTCTCCTCCAGCGCCTCCACCATGTCTCGGACCGTGAGAGTGAACTGCCAGTCCATATCAGCTCTCAACTCGAGGTAGTCAGTGGCACTCTGTATGTCTCGAGTGCTATCCTCCAGAGTCTGTACTCGAGATCCGAGCCCTTGACGTAAGCGCCTGGTTGCATCCCCTTGTGCCCGAATATCATCTAGGAGATCATCAAGACGCTCCTCATGCGTACGAACGCGAGCTACCAAGGTAGGCACAGTGAGCTCTATGGCTTCCCCAGTGTGGGGTAGGGGTGTTGGGGAGTTAGAATACTCTCCAAGCTCAAAGGTAGATGGGATGCTCTCCATCTCCCTCCAACGTGCCAGGGTACGAGGCATCCAACGGATGGTTCCCACGGTAGGGTGGTAGCAGGGTCGTTGCCTCGGTGGTTCCTCATCGGTCTCCAAGTCTTTCGGGTCACGGGCTGCCAGGTTTCTCTTGCGCGGAAGTCGAACCTTCTTCCTAGCACTTTGCACCTTAACTGGTCCTCCGCTTTTCTTTCGGTAGACGATGGGCGGTTCTCCCAGGGCGACATTGGGTGGTGTCGAGCTGCGAACTTGTACTCGATTTTTAGGGCGTGAGGCAGAAAGTTCCTCGTTGGATTCAGAGTCAGAGACGGGGTCAGAGTGTGAATGTGACGACATACTTGTGACTACAATATCCACATGACATGATGACTGGTTATGCAATGCTTATGCAATGAAAACATTTTAGTGAGTCATTCTAATTATAGACTAGGTTCCGTTTTAGACACCTAGTTCGCTATAATCAATGGCTCTGATACCAAGTTCTGTCACACCCCGCCAGGGCGGAAACGCGAGGCGCGACTTTCACTGGTTTCCAAAGCATATGATTACCGCAAACACATACATGTAATTGGATACATAACTGAATTTAAAATATTTACATTACAAAATATCAATTTGAGTTTACAAATGTTTAAGATTTCGCAAATATGACTCAAGACCATGAGTTATACAAGAGAAATCCTCCCAAAAGCCGTATCCACGTGCATGCATGTAACCTACATTGCTAACCTGATGACCACGTTCAATTTCCTGAAAACATACTTAAAACTGTCAACACGAGGTTGGTGAGTTCACAAGTTATTATAAAGAGTTATCATAAACCCAATGTTTAAATCTGATCTTTTTGCCGATCAAAACTCTTTGTTAAACCTGATCATTTTAACCTGATCAGTACTCTTTCGTTTAAACCTGATCACTTTAACCTGATCAGAATTCTTTACTTTAAACCTGATCATTTTACCCTGATCAGAACTCTTTTGTGTAAAACCTGATCATTTTAACCTGATCAGAACTCTTTTGATAAACCTGATCACTTTACCCTGATCAGAACTCTTTTGTGTAAAACCTGATCATTTTAACCTGATCAGAACTCTTTTGATAAACCTGATCACTTTACCCTGATCAGAACTCTTTTGTGTAAAACCTGATCACTTTACCTTGATCAGAACTCTTTTGATAAACCTGATCACTTTACCCTGATCAGAACTCTTTTGTGTAAAACCTGATCACTTTACCTTGATCAGAACTCTTTTGTATGTATTACCAATGAATATGATTACTAGTCCGATCTATTGACCCCATTTGTAAGCTTGCAAGGAATACAAAATAGTATGTAATGTACGAGACCGTAACCAAACCCCAACTTTCTGTGCCTCCCCTCGCCTTTCTGCGAGTAAGACAATATGCGGTCATTCGGCCATTTTGACCCCTGGTTAGCGCGACTAACCATGACCGGAGGCGTCACCCCCAATAGTACTATTCATATAATCCCGGGCTAAATCCATAGCTAATGGTTACTAATTTATTACGAGGACTTTAAGCGCTTTATGTTCCCTCAATACATACATACGGTCAGATCATTAGTTCCATTCATTTATACACAAAAGTCTTTTACAAGTATGTTTCCACCCCAAATCATTTCAAAAACTTAGAAAAAGGGGGATTAGTGAAACTCACCTCGACAGTATGAATGCTAGCAAATATTTGAATGACGGCAGATTCGCCTATCCGTATCCTATTTACACAAGGATAACATACACGTTAAGACTACTCGTCTTAAACGCAATTTGTTCACTTGACTTAGCCGATCTGATTACTTTTGTTTTAATTATCTTTTTAGTTTTTCCAACCTTGTTTTGTTATGAAAATAGTTCTGAGTTACTGCCTTATGGGGCTGATGAACAGGTATCTAAGCTTTCTTAGTTTCGATTGAACAGAACAGATGTCGAAACTTCCTAGTTTCGACTGAGTGAAATAGGTATCGAAACTACCTAGTTTCGATTGGCAAGAATAGTATCGAAACTACCTAGTTTCGATTGTACACAGGTATCGAAACTTCCTAGTTTCGATTGAGTAAATAGATATCGAAACTCCTAGTTTCGATAGAACAACCGGTATCGAAACTCCTAGTTTCGATTGAATAGCTGGTATCGAAACTCCTAGTTTCGATCAATAGGTATCGAAACTCCCAGTTTCGATTGACTAACAGGTATCGAAACTATAGTTTCGATATCTGCACTTTGATTTACAGAATTCACTCTGTATATTTTTATGTTCAAATCTTGAGTTTGACACAGTTTTCTTGTTATCTTACTTGCGTTTGAACGATTTGTATGTTTAGTTACGGTTTTAAAGCAAATAATATGGATGGTATCGAGTTTTTACCTCAAACCGAGAATGGCGATCTTTAGAGAAAAACAGAGAAGTAGTCTTGAATCTTTTGCTAAGCTTTCTTCAAGAACACTTGAAATTCTCCTTATGACACCGAATTATGGTGATTTTCGCTTTAAAACTGGACTTCGAGATGAAAGAGAATTGTGAAATTGCCGTAAGAAAAATGAGAAAGATTGGAAGTGAAGGTGAGGTTTCGACTGAAGAGGTATGGTTTTTCCTCTGAATTTGAGTGAAATAGGCAAGTGGGAGAATGGCTCCCTGACTCTCGGCCAAGAAAGTCAAGAAATAGGTTTAGGGGTTAATGATAACAAATTTTTAAGTATTAATTTATTATGGTATCACTATCAATTAGAGTTTTAAAGGGATACGTTAATTCAGTTTCGATTCTTCACGGTATTATAATTTTTAACCATTTTATGGCTCGTTGAAGAAAATATTAGAATCTTGGCTCAACGTAAATTTTGTGTAATATATATATATATATATTTTTCTGGTTATTTTATTTAACCATTTACGTTCGCATTAAGTCGGGTTATCCTGCTTACTTTTTCTAGTAACTCTTTACGGTTTACTAGACTTGGAACAAACTTCTTTGCTAGACTTCTTGACTTTACTTAGTCAAAATAAAATATCAGGAAATAATAATTATGAACGTGCGTTTATGAAATGTGGATATTGACCTGAAATGCTGGGTGTCACAATATCTTGATTATACTTCAAATTGCATGCTTTTCGGGACATGGGCACTGAAGCAAATCGAATGAATAGTGCTAAGGACATAACCCGAAACTGATCTCATAGGAAAATCTTTATTAAAATCTAATATTCTTTATCTGATAGTGATCTTTTAACACACACACACACAGGCATAAAATGGGTTCAAATCACAGTTGTAACATATGAAATTATGTTTTCACACTACTAATGGTTCAGTGACGCTTTTAGTCTACTGAAAATTCAAATTATATGCATACACAACACTATCATTTCCTATTTGTGTAGTCTCTAAAGTTTAGATCAAAACATATAATTCAGATATATTACCATAAAGCACCAACCCGTCAATCTAAGGTCATGTGTGAAAGAACATCCACTGATGTACTATCATCTCTTCTTATAACTTCAAGTAATGTCGAGTTTATCTTTTTCAATTTGTTTTGCTTTTCAAAATCTTTTTCAAAGAAAGTAAAACAAACAAAAATAAACCTTCCATGAAAACATTTTATGAAAAACATTTATTTGGTTACTCAGGATTAAGCAATTCAATCAATTAAAAACTCAAATCAATGTAATGTAATTGAATGTCATTGCCTCTGTCACCAACACAGTTCTGTACTCCCCCTGTTCTATAGACTCCCCCTCAACTAGTCAAATGGTTGCAACAACGAATTTATGCTCACCATTGTCATCCTAAGTTTCAGGTTATACTTTGGACTTTGTAAAACTCTTTCCAAAACATTGTGTGTGACATATTCTCCCCTTTGAGCATCAAGTCGTTGATTCAAATAGATTTCTCAGTTATCAACAACTCTTTACTCTTGCAGATGTCATTCCCAGTCATGTGCTTAGAAGAACCACTATCAACAACCAAAATGGTATTAATAGTCCCTCTTGGTAAATCCTGCACATCTAGCAAGAAACATTAATTTGAAATTGGGACCCAAGCCATGGTAGTCATGGGTCGTCCATCTGTATCAAAATAATAAACCTCACTCCATTCACAATCGAATCTTTCATCTATTTTCGGAGATTGTTCCGACGAGTCAGAAACAGAAACTTTAGATTTCCAAACATACTTCTGTTCATTAAGATCTTTTTGCTTAAAATGTGAAGTGTTTGAACATTTTATTTCATTTGAAAATTGATTTGATTGTGAAAACTCTTGTTGTTCTAAAAGTTTTCTCAATCTTCTGTTTCTCCTCCGTCTTTGAGGTCTAGAAAGCCTAACCTCAGATTTTCAATTACTCTTTGGTGTATCACGAGGTTTAACCACATTTGGGTTAACATAAGGCTTACCAGGAGTTCTTACCTTTCCTGGAGTAACATGTCGGTTACCTTTGGCGTTGTGAGGACAAGCAATCCGAATGTGACCCACAAGACCACAAGAAAAGCAAGATATTGTCTCACGATATTCTCTTATATAAGGAATCTTCACATGATAAGCTGCACTTGAAGAAGATTTTCCTACATGAGCTTCTTTTAGAGTTTGAGACTGAAATGATAACCTGAAACTTAGGATGACGATGGTGAGCATAAAGTCATTGATGCAACCATTTGACTAGTTGAGGGGGAATCTACAGGACAGGGGGAGTACAGAACTGTGTTGGTGATAGAGGCAATGCCATTCAATTACATTACATTGGTTTGAGTTTTTAATTGATTGAATTGCTTAATCCTGAGTAACCAAGTAAAATGTTTTTCATAAAATGTTTTCATGGAAGGTTTATTTTTGTTTGTTTTACTTTCTTTGAAAAAGATTTTGAAAAAGCCAAACAAATTGAAAAAGATAAACTCGACATTACTTGAAGTTATAAGAAGAGATGATAGTACATTAGTGGATGTTCTTTCACACATGACCTTAGATTGACTGGTTGGTGCTTTATGGTAATATATCTGAATTATATGTTTTGATCTAAACTTCAGAGACTACACAAATAGGAAATGATAGTGTTGCGTATGCATATAATTTGAATTGTCAGTATAATAAAACCGTCACTTAACCATTAGTAGTGTGAAACATAATTTCATATGTTACAACTGTGATTTGAACCCATTTTATGCCTGGGTGTGTGTGTTAAAAGATCACTATCAGTTAAAGAATATTAGCTTTTAATAAAGATTTTCCTATGAGATCAGTTTCGGGTTATGTCCTTAGCACTATTAATTCGATTTGCTTCAGTGCCCATGTCCCGAAAAGCATGCAATTTGAAGTATAATCAGGATATGTTGCATGACGGATCTCTAGACTCGCGGTACGACACGGTGATAACGAACGGAATCCATGATCAATGTGCTCGTGTGACTCAATCAACAACAACGGTGTAAATAAACTCTTTGTATTTCCACCACAATATCAGGTTACAAGATTAACAGAATTTTTCTCTCGTCTGCTCTGATATCGTCTCTCTCACTGATTAACAGACTCTGTTCTCAATTTTTAAACACCAGTTCTGCAGTAGGCGAACTTAATAAGTTCGCCTTAAAGATGCTTAGGCGAACTTATTAAGTTCGCCTCTAATAGGCTAAGCGAACTTAACAAGTTCGCTTCTGATAAACCAGGCGAACTTGTTATGTTCGCCTCTCTATGAACTTACACAAAATTTTATCAACAGTTACAAAACATGTCCTAACAGACTCCCCTTTAACTGTTGCTAACAATTCTATCAATTACAAGTCAAAGACTCTTAGACTAAGACATAATATCTTCAAGCGCGTTATCACTAGAATATGCTCCAACAAAGAGCAGCACGAATAGTCTCTGACGATGTGGCAATCTCCGTATTGTTCACAGTAGCACGAAGAACATGAGGTTCTACGTCTGTATCTTGATGTACTGTGTCCCAAAATTGCAGAATATACACCAAGCTGATGTATGGATTTGCAGATAAGGCTACACAGAGACGTGAACGATTTAAAAACCCAATAATTCCTTAAAAATTAACGGCCTCCGACATGTTAGGATCTAATAGTGCCACCTGGTTATGTTTGTATTCTACACGACGAGCCATCTGAAAAATATTTGGACAACAGACACATTAGACAAATAAGAAACACATTCAACAAAAAATTTCAAACAAAAAAATTTCAAACACAAAAAAAATTTCACAAGTCCAAAATCCCTCAAAGCCCCTAGGCGAACTTACTAAGTTTGCTTAGTGTACAAGAGGCGAACTTAATAAGTTCGCTTAGACAATTTCGCTTAAACAAGTTCGCCTGAACCTGTCTGCCGTTTCGAAATCCAAACAGAAATAAAATTTCGTTTAATCGATGTTGTAACCAAGAATTAACAATAGAAATAATATCGACTAGTACTCATGAAACAAACACAACACTCAATTTGTAGATTTAATACAGATATAGCACCAATTAGGTTAAAAATGTCTCGGTTAAACTTTTTACGAAAACCGTAAAGAAAAGTCCTGATATCTCACGATTCAACGGATGAAAAACTATAAAACTACCTTAGGAATGATCGCAATTCAAATCTGAACAAGAAGATATCAGTTAAACAATCCAACAATACACTGATTTTGAAAATTTTAAATTCGCTCCACTCGGATAAGTTTGCCTAACGTTTCTGAGAAGACAAAGTGAGTAAGTTCGCCTGGACAATAATCCTTATACACATTAAGTTCGCTTAATTAGGCGAACTTGATAAGTTCGCTTAACAAGCCCCAGGTGAACATATTAAGTTCGCTTCACCAACCTCAGGCGAACATATTAAGTTCGCTTTACCTCAACCAAGCGAACATATTAAGTTCCCCTCAACCTTTTGCCTTGAAAAATTTTCCAACTTTCAACACGTCATTTCTTTCACTTCCGTCAGCAGCAGGTATCCGATCCAATCCCAAACATTTTAATAAAAGCTTAGAATTTTCATGGAAAATAAAAAACAAAATCTTTTTGAATTTTATCTATACAAGCGGAATCACATATTTTTGTATTTTTATCTGAATAAGCTGAAATCACATATTTTTTAATGAACATAATGAGTAAGAAGATCATATCAGTATCCGAGTAGTTCATCACACATTTTAGCAATAACCAAGGGTAACCTATGATATGAAACTATCCAACTCATTACATACTCTTTTCAGTATTTATAAATCAATCAATTTGAATAATATTTGAAATGATACGTGATAAATTTCAAAGTAAATAAGATCAGGTTATGAAATGCTCAATTATTCATACCGAATTTGTAATATAAAGCATGAATTCTTAAATTTGTCAATATTATATGATTTGAAACTATATGCGTTTATTCTCCAAGTTCATGTGATTTAGTACTATTTAGATGAAAAACATCGTGTACCCCACATATATGCCAAACAGAAATATAAATTGCACTATCTTCAAGACATATACAGTTTATTTTAAGATTAGATCAATTTTCAAGATAAAATTATCTCTTTTAGCACAAGTATATAAAAGCAGATCCCAACGGATATAAGAATCATGATGATTCAGAATCTGAAGATTCTAATGAATTGGCTATATAATGAGAATCAACAGATTCAGGTATGAGGATCCAACTATTATCTGGATAAATTTCAATGGAGTCAGACTAGATGAAGTATCTAACTGATCCAAGGGTGAATATATGTTTCAACAGATGTTGTTTGAAAGCATATCTTAGTTCAACAACACATTGCATGTTTTTCAGGGCATGGGCAGTGAAGTGAACTGAAATAGATTTGTGCTAAAGATATAATTCGATATTGGTCTCATGAAATTCTTTAAAACCATATATTCTTTATCTGATAATGATCTTTTACACATACGCCCAGACATATAATGGATTCAAATCACAGATGTAATCATATCATATTTAATTTTCACACTACTATTAGTTTCAAAACGCTTCTAGTCTATTGACAATTCAAGTTTCAAAACTCATACACAAATTTAAAAACATATTATCAAGATTAGAGCATTCAAAACACTATCATTTCTTATTTATGCAGACTTTGAAATTTAGATCAAATCAAGTTACTTTAAACAATCATATATCAAAGGTCTACTAAGGTCATGTGAAATGAACTAATCACTGATGTACTATCATTTCTTCTCTAACTTCAAATGATGTAAAATTTTATATTTTTCACTTTGTTTTGACTTTTTATAATTAAGAACTTTTTGACTGAAAATTTAAAATGCAGAAATGTAATAAAGCAATAAAAGAAATTAAAAACAAAACTTTCCATGAAAATCTGATTTTGCAAATCTTTTATTCGGGATTGATCATACCTATCATTTTGATTAGAAATTCAAACCTGGCATGATCAAATGCCTTGGTAAACAAATCGGCAAAATTATCATCAGTGTGAACCTTTACCAGCTCAATCAACCTTTTCTCTGCACAATCACGAATAAAATGATATCTAATCTCAATGTGCATTGTTTTACTGTGCTTAACAGGATTATTAGTTATAGACAATGTTGCAACCACCTGTTGTAGATTTCCTGTCCAAACAACAACCACCAAAATCAGAATCAGTATAAGCATTGAAATCAAAGTTAGAACCATGTGGATACCATAGTCCCAATCTTTGTTTTCCTTTCAAATAACGAAAGATTCTTTTTACAGCTATCAAGTGAGACTCTTTTGGTTTTGCCTGGAATCTGGAACAAATACACACAGGGAACATTATATCTGACCTTGAAGCGGTTAAGTACATGAGAGATCCAATCATCGCCCTGTAAAGTCGACAATCAACATCTTTTCCATCCGGGTCAGAATTCAACTTATGATTCACCGGAATCGGAGTATCATATGGGGTACAGTCCTCCATCTTGAACCGGCTCAAGATTTCTTTGACATACTTGGACTGATGAATAAAGAAACCATCTTCCTTTTGATTTACTTGTAAACCTAGAAAAAATGATAACTCTCCCATCGCTGACATTTGAAACTTCGACTTCATAACACTCTCAAAATCTTTGCACAACCCTTCATTCGTAGAACCAAAAATAATATCGTCCACATATATCTGTACCAGTAGGTAATCTCCCCCCTGATGTCTTTATGAATAAGGTCGAGTCAATCTTGCCACGAACAAAATCATTTGCCAAAAGATGTGTAGGCAACGTTTCATACCATGCACGAGGAGCCTGATGAAGACCATAGAGAGCCTTATCAAGCTTGAAAACCATATTCGGATTAAGTGGATCTTCAAACCACGACGGCTGACAAACATAAACTTCCCCTTGACCTTTCCATATAAAAAAGCACTTTTCACGTCCAATTGAAACACCTTAAAACCTTTATAAGAAGCAAAAGCCATAAATAGCCTTATAGCTTCAAGCCTCGCAACAGGAGTATAAACCTCGGTGTAATCAATTCCCTCTTCTTGATTGAAACCCTGGACAACTAATCTTGCCTTATTTCATACCACGACACCTCGATCGTCTTTCTTACATTTAAACACCCATTTTGTACCAATTGGATACATACCCTTTGGAAGATCTACAAGATTCCAAACCTTGAGTTTGTCAAACTGAGCAAGTTCTTCCTGCATGGCCTCTATCCAATTGTTATCATTTAAAGCCATTTCAACATTCTTTTGTTCGACCTGAGAAATAAAACATGAATGTGAGCAATCATCAAGAACACCAGAATCTTTAATACATGTATACAAACAAGTATTATCAATAATAGAACGTGTTTTCACTCCATCATGCAAATTTCCTATTATATTCGTCACCAGATGATCTTTGAGTTCCTTGATTAATGCGACCTCAGGAACTGGCAACACCTCAACTTGAGTTGTATTAGATTGATAAGAAAAATCTTGATTAATTGGAATTTCCGAGTCTAAATTTGTAGGAATCTCCCCTTGAGCCTGTGTCGAAGGTAATGGATCATCACCCAACAAAGGATCAGCAGAATAATCTTGAAAGATAGCATTGTCTTCCTCACTCTCAGAATCTTGTGGTCCTGAACAAGAAGCAACATTAGGATCTATAGGTCCCTAATTCGGTGCGTGACGGATCTCTAGACTCGCGGTACGACACGGTGATAACGTGCGGAATCCATGATCAACGTGCTCGTGTAACTCAATCAACAACAACAGTATAAATAAACGCTTTGTATTTCCACCACAATATCAGGTTACAAGAATTCTCTCTCGTCTACTCTGATATCGTCTCACCTATCTCTATGTTCTGCCACTCTGTCTACTGATATCTCCTATTTATAGCCACAGACCAGCACCAGGCGAACTTAACAAGTTCGCTTCACTGTGCTTAGGCGAACTTATTAAGTTCGCCTCTAATAGGCTAAGTAAACTTAATAAGTTCGCCTCTGATATACTAGGCGAACTTAATAAGTTCGCCTCTGAACAAGTTCGCCTCTAGCAGAACTTACACATAATTTTTTCAACAGTTACAAAACATGTCCTAACAGACTCCCCTATAAATGTTGCTAACAATTCTATCAATTACAAGTCAAAGACTCTAAGACTAAGACATAATATCTTCAAGCTCGTTGTCACCAGAATATGCTCCAACAAACTCCCCTTGACAACAGCTTTAGAAGATTGTCATCCGTCTTCATATATCATCAAACACACTGTAGTCTTCATCTTGTTCATTTGTACATTCTCTTTCTATCTAGAAGAAAACTTGGGAGAATGACCCCATGTCAACTTCTGTCTGTAATATTCAGTTTTTGCAAAGGAGAACAACAAGAATAACCAACAATTAAGATTTCTATGGAAGCTGGAAAAATAAAATCTTTTTGGTTTTTCAAACATAAGACACACAAAATCTTTTTGGTTTTTCTCTATATAAACTGAAATGTAAAATACAAAATCACATCTTTTTGGTCGAACACCACGAGTAAGAAGATCATATCAGTATATATGATATATCAATCACATATCTTGGATATAAAATCCATATAATATCAAATGGTATCCTATGTCATTCTTTCAAGCCTTGACAAATCAAACCAATATCTTTCAAGATTATCACACTCTATCTTTTCAAGACTTTTATATTGCATGTTATAATACGCGATAAACATTCAAAGAAAATAGGATCAGGCTATGACACACAAATTCAAATTATCAATATTATAAGATTTGAAACTAAAGCATCTCATTCCCACTTTCTTGTGAGTTAAGGTACCATTTTAGTATGAAATACAACGTGTACCCCACTAGTATGCCAACAGAAATTAAATGCACTATCTTCAAGACATATGAGATTTTACTAAAGATTATCCGAATTTCCAGAATTAGGAGACATCACTTAGCACATGAATATCAGAATCCAAATTGGATTGTATAGGAATCAATGAGATTTAGAATCGAATGATTAAATGTCTTGGTTTATATATGTGGAATCATAAGATTCAGGTACGTGGATCCAACTGTTATCTGGATTATGAATTCAATGAAATCAGTAAAGATGATTTATCAATATGATCCAAGGGCTAGTATATGTTTGACAGATGTTGTCAAGTACATATCTTGATTATACTTCAAATTGCATGCTTTTCGGGACATGGCCACTGAAGCAAATCGAATGAATTGTGCTAAGGACATAACACGAAACTGATCTCATAGGAAAATCTTTATTAAAAGCTAATATTCTTTATCTGATAGTGATCTTTTAACACACACACACCCAGGCATAAAATGGGTTAAAATCATAGTTGTAACATATGCAATTATGTTTTCACACTACTAATGGTTCAGTGACGCTTTTAGTCTACTGACAATTCAAATTATATGCATACACAACACTATCATTTCCTATTTGTGTAGTCTCTGAAGTTTAGATCAAAACATATAATTCAGATATATTAACATAAAGCACCAACCAGTCAATCTAAGGTCATGTGTGAAAGAACATCTACTGATGTACTATCATCTCTTCTTTAAGTTCAAGTAATGTCGATTTTAACTTTTTCAATTTGTTTTGCTTTTTCAAAATCTTTTTCAAAGAAAAATAAAACAAATAAAAACAAAATCTTCCATGAAAACATTTTAAGAAAAACATTTTACTTGGTTACTCAGGATTAAGCAAGTCAATCAATTTAAAAACTCAAACCAATGTAATGTAATTGAATGCCTTTGCCTTTTGTCATCAACACAGTTCTGTACTCCCCATGTCCTGTAGACTTCCCCTCAACTAGTCAAATGGTTGCATCAACGACTTTATGCTCACCATCATCGTCATTCTAAGTTTCAGGTTATCTTTTGGAATTTGTAAAACTGTTTCCAAAACATTGTGTGTGACATATTCTCCCCCTTGAGCATCAAGTCGTTAAATCAGATATATTCTCAGTTATCAACAACTCTTTACTCATGCATATGTCATCCCCTGTCATGTGCTAAGAACCACCACTATCAACAACCAAAATGGTATTAATAGTCCCTCTTGGTAATTCCTGCACAACTAACAAGAAACATTAATTTGAAATTGGGACCCAAACCATGGTAGTCATGGGTCGTCCATCTGTATCAAAATAATAAACCTCACTCCATTCACAATCGAATCTCTCATCGATTTTTGGAGATTGTTCCGACGAGTCAGAAACAGAAACAGAAACTTTAGATTTCCAAACATACTTCTGTTCATTAAGTTCTTTTTGCTTAAAATGTGAAGTGTTTGAACATTTTCGTTCATTTGAAAAATGTTTAGATTGTGAAAACTCTTGTTGTTCTAAAAGTTTTCTCAATCTTCTGTTTCTCCTCCGTCTTTGAGGTCTAGAAAGCCTAACCTCAGATTTTGAATTACCCTTTGGAGTAACATTAGGTTTAACCACATTTGGGTTAACATAAGGCTTACCATGAGTTCTTACCTTTTCTGGAGTAACATGTCGGTTACCTTTGTCTTTGTGAGGACAAGCAATCCTAATGTGACCAACAAGACCACAAGAAAAGCAAGATCTCGTCTCACAATATTCTATCATATAAGGAATCTTCACACGATAACATGCACTTGAAGAAGATTCTCCTACATGAAATTCTTTTGGCTTTATTTTCTCTGGAACTCCAGATTTTGCAATAGGTTTTGATTCAGGCTTCATCTTCTCAGGAATTACATGCTTCTTTCCTTTATTTTTGTAAGGACAGTTCACCACAATGTGTCCTATCTCATTACAATGAAAACATGTACGCCTGTCTTTATAATCTCTGACATATGGAACTCTCCTTGAATTTGAAGAACTTCCAAATGTAGAATTTTCAGATGAATTAGAATCTTCCTTTGATTCCTCAACTTTAATTTCTTTAGGTATCCCCTCTACCTTAGCTTCATCAAAATATTCATCATCACTCTCATCAGAAAACACCATATATTCACCTGTGACTGGATTCACTTTCAACACAGTCTTAGGATCCAAATCCTCATCGTTTATAATATCAAGTGTAACAGAATAATTTCCGTTGGATGGTGGAGGAACATAGCCAATACCACTAGTTCCCTTCCCCTCTTCAGTATTCTCATGATAATATCCTAATAAGAATGATGAATTTCCAAAGCTTTCTAACTTTCTATGCAATCTGATCACCTCTGCTTTAGATTCAGCTAGTTCCTTATCTTTCGCAACAAGATCATTATTTCTTTTCTCAATTTCTGCAAAGGACATATCCAGGTGATATGCCTGCTCTTTGATCTTCAAAGTCAGAGAACTTATATCCTTTTTTAATGATTCTATCATTTCAATACACACATTCTCATTATCTTTTAATTTCTGATTTACCGTGTGCATCGATTTCATATCACAAATGAGGTTTACGTTGTCATCCATAACCCTCATCATTTTATCCTTAACTGAAACACAGTTAGAACAAAACATCTCAGAGTTAGAAACTACCTCGGCTTTTACTTCTGAAGAAGATGTACCAAGAGCCATGAAAACGTCATCATCAGCTTCACTCTTTTGATTAACAATGACAGGCTCTGCATCAGTTTCTAATTCACTCAGATCATCTTCAACTGTCTGAAAACTTTCTTCACTCATCACATCAGTCTCAGTAGATGGAGTACTTTCACCAGAACGAATACTCTCACTATCAGTTAAATTTGCAGAAGAATCACTTTGAGAATCACTCGGCTTCTGAAATACTTCTTTGATCAAGACTACAAACGCTTGTGAAGTTGCTTCACCCTTTTTCTTCAATGCTTCCCATAGATCTCTTGAAGTTGGACACTTCCCGAGACTATGAATGATTTCTTTAGGTAAAGACATCGTTAAAGTTTCACGTGTCTTCATCTCTCGATCAAACTTCTGCTTTTCTACTTTAGTAAGAGCTGTCACTGGTTTAGGAACATCATAATATCCCATATAGTCATAAGTAGGATGCACATATCCTTCAAATATGGATGTCCAAAAGTTTTCATCAGTTGCTGATACGAACTGTTCGAACCGGACTTTCCAGCTACGAAAATCTGATATGCACAAAATCTCGGTGGCATAGTTCCAATCTCATTATCATCATATGAAATTGACATTTTGAAATTTTTGCGAAAATATCCAGAAAAATTTTTCCCGCCAAAATACTCTTTTTAAAAAATTTTGAAAATTAAAAATTTCAAAAATGATCCGAAACAAGCATATAAACTTTCACTAAAAAATTTGGACAAAATGAATTTTCCCGCCAAAATACTTTTTTTTTAAGACTAGCTAAGTTCGCTTGCCTAAGCGAACTTAATAAGTTCGCTTAACCCTGTGAGAAGCGAACTTAATAAGTTCGCTTGCTAAGTTCGCCTGCACAAGAACTCAGCAAGTTCGCCTAAAACAACTGAAACAAACTCAGAAACCCAAACACGAACAAACTCGGCTGAAAATCATGATTTCTGATCAAAATTATGGAATTAAGGCAATTCTGAACCGTATGATTGTGTAGAAACTGATTAGGAACAATCCTATCGGATCAATTTCTTCAAACCAATCCAAAATCAATCCAAATTGATCAAAAATCTTCCATTTTATCAAGAACACGAAAAAAGATGATAAATCCTTCAAATTCTCTGAATTTTGATGTTGATTGGACACGAAAACACCACGAATCTTCTGCTAATCAAGAGCAAAGGCTCTGATACCACTTGTAGGTCCCTAATTCGGTGCATGACGAATCTCTAGACTCGCGGTACGACACGGTGATAACATGCGGAATCCATGATCAACGTGCTCGTGTAACTCAATCAACAACAACGGTGTAAATAAACGCTTTGTATTTCCACCACAATATCATGTTACAAGAATTCTCTCTCGTCTACTCTGATATCGTCTCACCTGTCTCTATGTTCTGCCACTCTGTCTACTGATATCTCCTATTTATAGCCACAGACCTGCACCAGGCGAACTTAACAAGTTCGCTTCACTGTGCTTAGGCGAACTTATTAAGTTCGCCTCTAATAGGCTAAGCGAACTTAATAAGTTCGCCTCTGATATACTAGGCGAACTTAATATGTTCGCCTCTGATAGGCTAGGCGAACTTAAAGCAGAACTTACATAGAATTTTATCAACAGTTACAAAACATGTCCTAACAGGATCGGGAGCAGAAGTAGATGAAACCGATGAATTTTGAACTGCATTTGGTAGAAAGTCATTGTGCTGTACATCCTGACATGAATCATAGAGAACACCAGATTCTTCAGGAGAAATATCAGAAGGTAAATGAAAAGACATGAATAAATTTTCATAATCAAATGCCCAATCTGGTACAATCGCCATTTGAGGTAACGACCGATTTGAACAGTCAATATGGAACCATTGGCGCGTCTCTTTGTTATAAACCCTCTTGGTAGTAGAATTTGCAACATACCCCAGAAAAATCCCTTCAATAGCCTTAGCATTAAACCTGGTTGGGACATCTCTAACTTTCAATAGGGTGCATGGATTACCAAAAAGTAGTAAATATTGTAGATCCGGCTTTCGATTATTCAGCAACTCGTAGCATGTCTTGTTGCGTCGCTTGACGGTCAAGACCCTGTTCAAAACGTGAGACGTAGTATTCATAGCCTCAACCCAAAAAGTAACTGGAAGCTTAGAATCTGCAAGCATCGTGCGTGCCGTTTCAACCAATGTCCTGTTCTTTCGTTCAGCAACAACATTTTGTTGAGGAACATATGACGCACTGAATTCATGATTAATTCCCTTTTGTAGACAGAATAAACCCATCTTGCTATTCTTAAACTCGCTGCCATTGTTACTCCTAATTCTTTTGACATTCAGAGTGAATAAATTCTCCAAACCTAGGATTAAGTATTGTACCAACTCAGTGGTTTCAGCTTTATAAGAAAGAAACTTAACCCATGAAAATCTAGAGAAATCATCCGTTACCACCAAACAGTACGATTTTCTACCAATGCTCCTGATACTAATCGGACCGAACAAATCCATATGCAGCAGCTCCAAAGGAGTTACGTTAGAATTCTTCGATTTAGATTTGTGTGATTTCTTTCGTTGTTTCCCCTTCTTGCAAGGAATACAATCATCAGGAACAGAGAATTTCATCTTCGGAATACTAAGAAACAGATCATTCTTAACAATATAGTTCATTTTCCGATAGTTGATGTGAGCTAGCTTCCTGTGCCACAAAATAGAATCTGATTCCGACGCCTTGGAGAGTAAACAGGTAGGAATTCAATCCATTGTAGTAGCGACACTCATGTCAAGGAAATACGTGTCATTTCTCCTCGGAGCCTTCATGAGAATCCATTCGTCAGGAATAACAAAGCCTGGTTTCAAGATATAACACTCAGCATCATTGAAATGGAACGAAAACTTCTTGTCACAAACTTGTGATACACTCAAAAGATTGTGTTCAAGCCGCTCCACATAATTCACCTTCTCAAATTTGACTTTGTCATTCTTTAAAGTACCTTGACCAGTTATGTACCCGCCTTTATTACCCGCAAAAGCTACATAACCTCCATCAATATTTTTGACATCTTCAAGCAACCGAATATTCCCTGTCATATGTCGAGAGCAACCACTATCCACATACCATGTATTGTTGATAGTCCTCCTTGGTTGTCCCTACATAAACAAAGAAAATCAGTTAGAAATTGGAACCCAAGCCATTGTGGTCTTGGGTCGTCCAGATTGATCAAAATAAACAACTTCAAGCAATTCACAATCAATGTTATCATTATCCTTTGGAACAGAAGTTTCACACTTAGATTTTTTCAAAGAAGACACATTATGCTTAATTGGAAAAACATTGTTTGATATATTATTATCAGATTCAGAAGTTTCCAAAAGTTTCTTCAATTTTCTGTTTCGTCTTCTCCTTTGTGGTCTAGACAGTTTAACTTTTGGTGAAGAATCTTTTGAAATTCCAACCTGTGGAATCTCAATTTTCTCTTGACAAACAAATGATTTAGAATTCAATTTATCCAGCTGTTTAAATCCAGAAGATTTAACAAAAGATCGAGCAGGCATATTGTTTTCCACATTAGAAGTCAACTTTCCCTCATCTATCCTTTTCCGAATTTGCACCACTTTTGATTGTTAAGGAGCAGTCTTCAATTTGCCCTGGTTCTTATAAGGACAATTTATCAGAATATGACCAGCTTCATTGCAGTGAAAACAAACTCTTCTCTCTTGATGAGTTCTAAAATAAGGGCTTTTTCTTGAGTTTGAGGAACTATCAAATGAGTAAGCTTCAGAAGATTGTACAGAACACTTTACTTGCTTCTTTGGAACATAAACCTGTGTAGGTACTTTTGATGAAAGCATATTTTGATGACCGATAGCAACAAATCCACTTGACTGCAAAATTGGGGAAAGCTTAGGTGTAATAACTTTCACCTCATCAGGTTCAGTCAGAATGCATCTATCACGAGTAACAGTTTTTACAACTGTTGGTTCATCAAGTTTCACCTCTTTTGGAATACCTTCAACCTTCTTCTCATCAAACACCTCATCCTCAGAATCAGAATCATAAACCATATCCTCACCAGTTACCGGATTCACTTTTAATACTGTTTTTGGATCAATTTCCTCTTCATGTATGATTTTAGGTTCAACCACATAATTTGCATTAAATGGTGGAGGAACAAATCCAATCCCATCCACTCTCTTAGTAGGATCAGCATTAGTATTAAAATAATCCAAAACTACAGAAGAATTTTCAAAATTTTCCAACTTTCTATGAAGTTTGATCACCTCAGACTCTTTGTCAGAAATTTCTTTATTCTTTTAAGCAACAACTTCATTTCGTTTTTCTATCTCAGCATAGGCCATATCCAAATGATAAGCTTGTTCTTTATATTTCAACCCCAGAGAATTTAAGTCTCTTTTCAAAGACTCAATTCTATCGATGCACAACTTATCATTATCTTTCAGTTTCTGATTAACTGAATGCATCGATTTCATATCACAAATCAAGTTTGTGTTATCATCCATAACCTTTTGCAATTTATCTTTTACAGCAATGCAGTTAGAACAGTAAATATGACAAACATAGTCTTTTACCTTTGATGGATCAGACATGCCTGCCATGAAAACTTTGGCAATGGGAATACTCTCTGAATCAGCACCATCTGAAGCATTTAGTGTTAGAACAATATCATCTTTAGCAACACCTGATGCAATATCAGAATCAATATTCTGGACTTTTTCTATCTCTTCATCAACGCTCAGCACACTTTCACCATCACTCGAACTATCATCATCAGTCGACTCTTCAGAATTTTCATAATGAATCTTTGCTACAAATGCTTGACTCACCGTACCCACCAAATCTTCCAGATGAATACCCCAGTCATAATTGTTATCGTTCTGAGCAACCAACGCCGATGATGCAGATACATGATTCGAATTTCCAGATGAACCATGTGACTGATTACGATTATTCTGAAAATTATTCTGCTTCTTCTGAGAATCAGGTTCAACCTTTGGCTTCACACACTCTTTAGCAAAGTGACCATACTCTTGACACTTATAGCAACGCACTTTGGTTTTATCAAATCCCATGCGTGATCGACTGATAGAGCCAATATACTTTCTGCCAGTCTTTTTCAAGAAATCCTTTGCTTGACGCATCAACATAGCCATATTCCATTGGATGTTCATTTCTTCCAGATCAACAGGATCAATCTATCTGAAATCTTCTTCAATAACCTCAGGATCATGAATTTTCCCTCCAATAAATTTTTCATACGACGCCACGAATGAGGAAAACATAGCCAAATAATCATCAGCAACCTTTTGATTCATATTGTGAGTGCCAGATGATGAAGACGATGTAGTTGCAGAGAAATTAGAATGACTAGAATGACCATAATTAAGAGGAACTCTAAAACACTGATCATTAGAAATATCTTGAGTATCACCAGAAAAGAATGCAACTCCTGTACCAGTTTTACCAGATGTCTTGGCAAAATACATTGAAGGATCTTGTATGTGTTCCATGTTTGTCTCCTTCTTCTTCATATTCAGGTCATGGGATTGAATTTTCCCAAGAACCTCTTCCAAAGACATTGATTTATACTTGACATTCTCTTTTATTAAAACTGTATACATATCAAACTTTGATGGTAATGCCTCCAAGAACTTATCGTTAATCTCTTCAGTCTCATACACCATAGAAGCACTCGACAATTCACTCAGCAGATGATAGAATCTTGTAGCAAGATCATCCAAGGACTCATTTTGAAAGTGCTTGAAATTCAAGAATTGCTTCTTCAGTAGCTCATTTTTACTCTTCTTTACATCCAAACTACCTTCACATCTTTTTTGTAATGCTTCCCACAGTTGTTGAGAAGACTTGAATTGTTTAAAACTGTGATATATTTCCTTCGGAAGAGACATCGAAATACTCGCCATCGCTTTCTTTTCCCGATCAAACATCAACTTTTCTTCTATGGTCAACGCAGACACCGGCTTTGGAACATCATCCTTTCCCATCCACGAGTAAGTCGGATGCGTATAACCTTCTAAGATTGGAGTCCATAGACTGGTATCGGTAAAGGATACGAACTGATCCAACCGATCTTTCCAATTAGAATAATCAACAAGATTTAACAACTTCGGCGGTTTCTGAGATGTACCAATCTCATTATCATAATTGAACATATTAGTTACTTGAACCATATTTGCCATTTTCCAAAAATATTTTTTCAAGTATTGAACACACACTACCCTTAGGCGAAGATAGTAAGTTCGCTCCAGATATACCCAAGCGAACTTGATATGAAGCGAACTTAATAAGTTCGCTTAAACCAGAATCCATAAATCTGATTAAGTTCGCCTAATTTGAGAGAAGCGAACTTGCTAAGTTCGCCTACAGACCAATTCAGCAAGTTCTCTTGCTTCAGCAGAATCAAAATTCAAGAACAGCTTCAACCCAAAAACACGAACCCAATTTCACCAAAAATATTCATAATTCACTGATTTGAAGGAATTAGACCAAATTAAACCGTAGGATTGTGTATTTTCTAAATTAGAACATTTCTATCGGATCAATTTCTTCAAAATCCACTTCAAAAACACCAAATCAGAAGCAAAATAAGCTTGAAAACACCATGGAAATGAAAATTTCAAATATGATGAATTTCTTATCAATTTGCATACAAAACCGTCTCAAATCACCAAGAATCACGAGCATTTGCTCTGATACCACTTGTAGGTCCACATGGCTCTTCTACGGATCGTTCTCATGATAAGACGTATTGTTAATGCGGAGTGCGGAATCCAACCTAATCAACAATTGTATAAACAAAAGACAATAGAAACAATCATGTAAATAATATTCAAGCTTGTACTCCAACAATCATAGAGTTACAGACTCAATCGGACAATGTAACATCCCAAAATGTCGAGAAATAAAGTTAACGAGTTCAAGCGGGCCGAAGTCGGGCCGGGTCAGTCGCGAACCGGGCTTGGGGAGGTCTCCCCTACAAATAGCCAAGGTCACCACATGTTTCTCTCATTTGCAATTCTAGAGAGAGAAAAACCGTAGAGAGAGAAAGTGTCGGAATCGCACAAGATTACACCCGCTCGTGTCTCTTGCACTCGTGAGAAGAACCTCCAGATCAGAAGCTCGATTCAGGTAACGATCCGACCTAAATCTGAGTTTTTGTTCGTTTTTGGGATTTTCGGGTTTTGGCTAAAAAGGCAACGATTTTGCGGATGGAACTTAAAAATGAGCTTAGGTATAGCATCTAGAATGAAAACCGAATGTTTTGATCTAAGAAAAGTTGAGATATTGACTCGATCAGACTCGCATGCAAAAGCTTCGGATTTTTGGGAAGACAATCTGTGCAGACCCCATCGAAACTACAAGTTTCGATATGTGCAGGTCTATCAAAACTACAAGTTTCAATATGTACAGGTCTATGGAAACTACAAGTTTCGATATGTGCAGGTCTATCGAAACTACAAGTTTCGATATGTACAGGTCTATCGAAACTACAAGTTTCGATATGTTCAGGTCTATCGAAACTATAAGTTTCGATATGTGCAGGTCTATCGAAACTACAAGTTTCGATATGTGCAGACTCCATCGAAACTACCTAGTTTCGATATGTGCAGACATCAGAACTGATTAAGTGAAGTCAGTATGTTTAGAAGGGTTAAACCGTTAGAGTCGGTATTGGTCTGATGTGTATTTAACTAATCAATTCAGATCGGAAGTGAACTGGTTGGACCTTTGTTTAGGACAACCGAGACTAGCTTATAAGGTGAGTTCTAGAAGCCCGCTTTTAAATGTTTTAATAATGTTTTTGGGCTGGTGTGCACACGTGATGATTTTATAAAACGATGTTATGAAACGATGTTTACGAAGGATGTATGTAACGTTTTATAAAATGATGTTTATAAAGGATGTTTTAGAAGGAAGGTTTATGAAGGAAGTGTTTATGAAATATTTTGCCAAAAGAAGTTTACGAAGTGTTTTAGCGAATGAGAATGTTTTTTTAATAAAACGTACGAATGCTTTAACTGAAGTTTTTGAAGTAAAAGAAGTGAAGGTTTACGAAAGTCACAAACGAACGAATCTGCCAATATTCCTTAGGGAATGAAGGTTAAGGGATGGGAAGTATGTTATGGGCCTTTACCTTTTAGGGGCCTCTGTGGCTGGCCAACTGTTGTACAACTGGGGTGATGACGGTCACCAAGGGGAATATCGTGATCCTTGAAGTTTGGTACGATTTACCTTACGGGGTAGTCGTGCTTGAAGTTTGGTACTTGCGCCCGACGGGGCGCAGTGCTTGAAGTTTGGTACGCGCTATCCTTTGGGACGCCGTGCTTGAAGGGTTGGATGACCTAAGTATCAGGCCCTAGGAGTTCCTCACCCGAAGGACAGTACGGTGATGATGGGCCTAGTGGTGGTGATCCTTAAGTTATTCAACCAGTATGTAACGTTTGGATTTGACGGTTACGAGAAGGCGCAGATTCTATATGTTCGTTGACTTATGAAGTGTTATGTTTGTTATTGCATTATTTACGTACGCTTTTTATTAAATGAAGTATGAAGTGATGTTTTTGGCAATTTATTTGAAGTTAAGGTTTTATGTTAAAACTAGAACTCACCAGCGTAGCTGACATTTTTAAGTGTGCACATTCAGGTTAAGGTAGGTTATGAGGATGGACGGTGATGCTTGGCAAGCGAGAAGAGTTACCCGACTGATCATGAAGACTGGCATTCCGTTATGTTTAGTTATGATGTAAATATGTTTTAAACTATGTTTACGCTTCCGCATGTATGAACAAGTTTTAATTATGATGAATGAATGAAGTTTTCCGCTGCGTTATTTGATATTCATGTTTAAGAACTGTTTGTGAATGAGTAAATCCAACAAGTGGGGCCTCCCGGGTTTGGGGCCATACAAGTTGGTAACAGAGCAATAGTTTGAGAGATTATGACACTCCTAGTGTCTGAACTTAAACTTTGAATGGGACCGAAAGCGGATGCCAGTACTGGTAACTCGAGCCAAAACATCAGGTATGAAGGTAATATATATATTACGTATATAGTATGCCTTAGAAAGGGTTAAGTAAGGACTTGTGTTCTGATGGAATCAAATAGGTGGTCAAATAGAAATCGAAAGGTAGTGTAATGGTTAATTACAGATGGCCAGTGTATATTAACATCTTACAGTACTTATTGAATTTTATTTGTTAACTAGCGTGATGACATGGGATTTATTGTCTTATAGAACGTAATGGCAAGGAGAGGAAACGGAAGGCGTGGTGGCCGTACCGGTGGTCGTACCGGCGGTCGAAATGGTGGGCGTGGCAGGATCCCTGCGCGCCAAGAGTATAGTGAAGAAGGAAGTGTTCACACTGAACCGGCGGTTAGTGTGCATGGAGCCGAGCAGACACAGGTTGAAGAACAACCTTTCACCTTTGAACCAGAAGTGAGAGCAGCTATAGCTCGAGAGTTCACAGAATTAATGAAGACTTCTCTGCCAGGTCTGTTGGCAGAAGCATTGAAGCAGGTCAATGAGGTGGGTGGGTCTAGCGCGACAGTTGGTGCTCAGAACAATGAGATCGACAATGCACCGCCTGCTCGCGGATGTGATTATAAGTCATTTAAAGCATGTGACCCACCGGTCCTGACTGGGAAGAAGGACGCGGTGGCTACTTTTGATTGGGTAATACGTATGGAAGCCGCCATCCGTCTGAGCGAGTGTCGAGCTAATCAAGTAGTGAAGTTTGCTGCTAACTCCTTGAGGGAGGAAGCATCTCATTGGTGGGAAGGTATACGTCAGGCAAAGGGGAGCGAGATTGTGGATGCGATGATGTGGGCTGACTTGAAAACTTTGGTGATCAAGAATTTCTGCCCAAGGAACGAGATTGAGAAGGTAGAGAGGGAATTTCTGGGTTTGAAGGCCGGGAACATGACGCACCGGCAGTACACAACCCGATTTAATGAACTGACACGTCTGGTGCCACACCTTGTCACTACTGAAGAGAGAAAGATTGCCTGTTATATTACAGGGTTGCCGGACCAGGTCCGCACCTATGTTAAGGCAAACGCCCCTACTACCTATGATTCGGCGGTAGAGCTAAGTGGCGTGGTATTCGATGATCTGGCGCTGAATGTTGTTGCCATTGAAGAGCCTAAAAAGAGGTTGAGTTTTCTCGCTAAACGATCGGGTGGGAAGTTGTTTGGGGCTCGGGACAAGCAGGCCAGGGTAGGCGAGACGACAGTCTGTGGGAAATGCGGGGTAAGACATGCGGGTGAATGTCGGTTAGGATCGAATCTGTGCTTTAAATGCGGCAAGACCGGACATTACTCCCGTGAATGCCCGCAAGGCTACAAATGCTACAATTGTGGGGAAAGTGGTCATATGAGTCGGGAATGCACCAAGCCCAGGATGGGGGAAACCGGGAAGGGAAAGGGCCCGGAAAAGAAGGGAGAGGGATCTCGTGCAAAGACTCGTGCGTACGCACTGACGCAAGAACAAGCTAGGGCGGATCCCGATGTGGTGTCAGGTACATTCATCCTTGACAACACTTTGGTTTCTGTGTTATTTGATTCGGGTGCCAGGAAGAGTTTTATATCTGCGAGTTTTTGTAAACGCGTGAAGTACACTGTCAGTAAGTTAGAAAGGGCCTTTAGCGTAGAAACCGCTGAGGGTAGAACTGCAAGAGTAACCGATGTAGTTAACAACTCCACGATAAAGATAGAAGGTCATAGATTTCCTGTCAAATTGTTCGTTATGGTTTTGGGAGGGTTCGATGTTGTGTTGGGTATGGATTGGCTAACTGCCAATGAAGCGCAAATTATTTGTAAACGAAAGATAATCCAACTCAAGGCTCCGGATGGTAGCAAAGTCGAAGTCTTTGGAGATCGTGACGCCCCGATGCCAAATGTCATCTCAATGATTAAGGCAACGAATTATTTGAGGCGCGGATGCAAGGCTTATCTGGTATATGTAATTGATAAGTGTAAGGAAGTGAAGGAACTAGACGATGTACCCGTGGTACGCGAGTACCCGGAGGTGTTTCCAGAGGATTTGCCTGGGATACCACCCGATAGAGAAATTGAGTTCCGAATTGACTTAGTACCAGATGCCTAGCCCATGGCTAAGGCTCCATATCGACTAGCACCAGTGGAGATGAAGGAACTTATGGTCCAACTAGACGAGTTACTTGAGAAAGGATTTATCCAACCGAGCATCTCGCCGTGGGGTGCTCCAGTGTTGTTTGTAAAGAAGAAAGATGGTTCGATGAGAATGTGTATCGATTATCGCGAGTTGAATAAACGAACGGTGAAGAACAAGTACCCTTTACCAAGGATCGATGACCTGTTCGACCAGTTGCAAGGCGCAAGTTGGTTTTCGAAAATCGACCTTCGGTCCGGGTACCATCAGTTGAAGGTGAGGGAAGAAGACATACCGAAAACTGCATTTCGCACGCGTTATGGACATTTCGAGTTTCGCGTAATGTCTTTCGGATTGACGAACGCCCCCGCAGCATTCATGGATTTAATGAATAGGGTGTGTCGACCGATGCTGGATCGATCGGTAATAGTGTTCATCGACGACATCCTTATCTACTCCAAGAATGAGGGTGATCACACGTGTCATTTGAAGGAAGTATTGGAAGCACTGAAGAAGGAGGAGTTGTATGCTAAGTTCTCCAAATGCGCGTTCTGGCTTAGGGAAGTCCAATTCCTAGGTCACGTCATTGGCCCGAACGGCATTATGGTTGACCCAGCAAAGATAGTAACAGTAAGTGAATGGGACATTCCTAAGACGCCAACTGAAATCCGCAGTTTCTTGGGATTGGCGGGCTACTATCGGAGATTCATCCAGGATTTCTCGAAAATAGCTTCGCCATTGACAAAGTTGACTCGGAAAGAAGTAAAGTACGAATGGGGTTCGACCCAGGATGAGGCGTTTAAGGAATTGAAAGAGAAGCTAACACAAGCTCCAGTCTTGGCCCTTCCTGAGGGCAGTGAAGACCGGGTGGTATACTCTGACGCGTCGGGTCAGGGATTAGGGTGTGTGTTGATGCAACGCGGTAGAGTGATTGCATATGCGTCGCGACAGTTGAAGGTTCACGAAGCCAATTATCCGACCCATGATTTGGAACTTGCTGCTGTTGTATTTGCATTGAAAATATGGAGGCACTACCTGTACGGGGTGAAGTTTACTATTTACTCCGACCACAAAAGTTTGAAGTACTTCTTCGAACAAAAAGAACTTAATATGAGGCAGAGGCGATGGTTAGAACTATTGAAGGACTATGACTGTGAAATAATGTACCATCCTGGAAAGGCAAACGTGGTGGCTGACGCTCTAAGCCGAAAGGATGTGCCTACTCCTATTAGGGTGAAAGCTTGCCAGTTGGTGGTAACATCGGATGTGATGAGCCAGATCGAAAAAGCTCAAGATGAGGCACTTAAAGAAGAAAACATAAAGAAGGAAAGGATGGTTGGCCAACAGGACAAGTTGGAATATAACACCCTTGGTGTTAGAACACGTTATGGACGGGTATGGATACCTATGGGTGGCGAGCTTAGAACCAAAATCTTGGATGAGGCTCATAAGTCTCGTTACTCTATCCATCCTGGTACCAACAAAATGTACCAAGACCTGAAGAAGGACTACTGGTGGCCTGGAATGAAATGTGATGTAACGAAATATGTAAGCAAGTGCTTAACTTGCTCGCAAGTAAAGGCTGAACACCAGAAACCGTACGGAAAGATTCAACCACTTGATATACCGGAATGGAAGTGGGAACACATTACCATGGACTTCATAACCAAGCTACCTCGCACAGCTAAAGGTCATGACACCATTTGGGTAATTGTGGACCGGTTGACGAAGAGTGCTCATTTCCTACCTATTCGCGAGACGTTCTCGTCGGAAAGGTTAGCGGAAGTATTTATTAACGAAGTAGTAGCACGGCATGGGATGCCTTTGACGATACTATCCGACCGGGACACACGATTCACATCGAGGTTCTGGAAAAGATTTCATGAAGCGATGGGCACGAGGCTGAATATCAGCACGGCATACCACCCGCAAACGGATGGTCAGTCCGAAAGGACCATTCAGACATTGGAAGATATGCTCCGTGCTTGTATTATCGACTTCGGTGGCAGTTGGGACAGTCATCTGCCGTTAGCCGAATTCTCCTACAACAATAGTTATCACTCGACGATAGGCATGCCGCCTTACGAAATGTTGTATGGTAGAAGATGCAGGACCCCTGTTTATTGGGGTGAGATTGGACAGAAAGAATTAGGAAGTCTTGAAGTCATAAAAGAAACGTCGGAAAGGTTTGATCAAATCAAAGCTCGAATGAAGGCCGCACAAGATCGTCAGAAATCCTATGCGGATAAACGACGAAGGCCTATTGAGTTTGATGTTGGGGACAGGGTAATGTTGAAAGTGTCCCCCTGGAAGGGAATCATTCGATTCAGGAAGAGAGGAAAGTTAAGTCCGAGGTTTGTCGGACCTTTTAGGATAGCGACACGGGTTGGTGAAGTCGCATATCGGTTGGAGTTGCCTGATGAGTTAAGTGGGATTCATCCTACCTTCCATGTATCACACTTGCGAAAATGTTTGGCGGATGAATCGGTTCACGTACCACTTACTGACATCGAGGTCGACAACAGCCTTAATTACATCGAAGAACCCGTGGCTATCTTAGACCGAAAGGAGAAGCGTTTGCGTAATAAAGTTATTCCATTGGTTAAAGTCCAATGGAGGCACCGAAAGGGATCAGAGGCTACATGGGAAACGGAGGCGGAAATGAGGGAGTCATACCCTCAATTATTTGACTTGTGATAGGTTTCGGGGACAAAACCTATTATAAGGGGGGTAGACTTGTAACATCCCAAAATGTCGAGAAATAAAGTTAACGAGTTCAAGCTGGCCGAAGTCGGGCCGGGTCAGTCGCGAACCGGGCTTGGGGAGGTCTCCCCTATAAATAGCCAAGGTCACCACATGTTTCTCTCATTTGCAATTCTAGAGAGAGAAAAACCATAGAGAGAGAAAGTGTCGGAATCGCACAAGATTACACCCGCTCGTGTCTCTTGCACTCGTGAGAAGAACCTCCAGATCAAAAGCTCGATTCAGGTAACGATCCGACCTAAATCTGAGTTATTGTTCATTTTTGGGATTTTCGGGTTTTGGCTAAAAAGGCAACGATTTTGCGGATGGAACTTAAAAATGAGCTTAGGTATAGCATCTAGAATGAAAACCGAACGTTTTGATCTAAGAAAAGTTGAGATACTGACTCGATCAGACTCGCATGCAAAAGCTTCGGATTTTTGGGAAGACAATCTGTGCAGACCCCATCGAAACTACAAGTTTCGATATGTGCAGGTCTATCGAAACTACAAGTTTCAATATGTACAGGTCTATCGAAACTACAAGTTTCGATATGTACAGGTCTATCGAAACTACAAGTTTCGATATGTGCAGGTCTATCAAAACTATAAGTTTCGATATGTGCAGACTCCATCGAAACTACCTAGTTTCGATATGTGCAGACATCAGAACTGATTAAGTGAAGTCAGTATGTTTAGAAGGGTTAAACCGTTAGAGTCGGTATTGGTCTGATGTGTATTTAACTAATCAATTCAGATCGGAAGTGAGGTGGTTGGACCTTTGTTTAGGACAACCGAGACTAGCTTATAAGGTGAGTTCTAGAAGCCCTCTTTTAAATGTTTTAATAATGTTTTTGGGCTGGTGTGCACACGTGATGATTTTATAAAACGATGTTATGAAACGATGTTTACGAAGGATGTATGTAACGTTTTATAAAATGATGTTTATGAAGGATGTTTTAGAAGGAAGGTTTATGAAGGAAGTGTTTATGAAATATTTTGCCAAAAGAAGTTTACGAAGTGTTTTAGCGAATGAGAATGTTTTTTTAATAAAACGTACGAATGCTTTAACTGAAGTTTTTGAAGTAAAAGAAGCGAAGGTTTACGAAAGTCACAAACGAACGAATCTGCCAATATTCCTTAGGGAATGAAGGTTAAGGGATGGGAAGTATGTTATGGGCCTTTACCTTTTTGGGGCCTCTGTGGCTGGCCAACTGTTGTACAACTGGGGTGATGACGGTCACCAAGGGAATTATCATGATCCTTGAAGTTTGGTACGATTTACCTTACGGGGTAGTCGTGCTTGAAGTTTGGTACTTGCGCCCGACGGGGCGCAGTGCTTGAAGTTTGATACGCGCTATCCTTTGGGACGCCGTGCTTGAATGGTTGGATGACCTAAGTATCGGGCCCTAGGAGTTCCTCACCCGAAGGACAGTACGGTGATGATGGGCCTAGTGGTGGTGATCCTTAAGTTATTCAACCAGTATGTAACGTTTGGATTTGACGGTTACGAGAAGGCGCATATTCTATATGTTCGTTGACTTATGAAGTGTTATGTTTGTTATTGCATTATTTACGTACGCTTTTTATTAAATGAAGTATGAAGTGATGTTTTTGGCAATTTATTTGAAGTTAAGGTTTTATGTTAAAACTAGAACTCACCAGCGTAGCTGACGTTTTTAAGTGTGCACATTCAGGTTAAGGTAGGTTATGAGGATGGACGGTGATGCTTGGCAAGCGAGAAGAGTTACCCGACTGATCATGAAGACTGGCATCCCGTTATGTTTAGTTATGATGTAAATATGTTTTAAACTATGTTTACGCTTCCGCATGTATGAACAAGTTTTAATTATGATGAATGAATGAAGTTTTCCGCTGCGTTATTTGATATTCATGTTTAAGAACTGTTTGTGAATGAGTAAATCCAACAAGTGGGGCCTCCCGGGTTTGGGTCCTTACAGACAAGTCGATCACTTCTGTTCTATTTCTCTGATTCTCTCTTTTCAAACTGACTCTGTAACCTCTATATATAGACATCTGATCTGTATTATACACAAAAGACAATAGAAACAATTACGTAAATAACATTCAAGCTTGTATTCCAACAATCATAGAGTTTACAGACTCAATCAGACAATTCGATCACTTCTGTTCTATTTCCCTGATTGTCTCTTATCAAACTGGCACTGTAACCTCTATATATAGACATCTGATCTGTATTAAGCGAACTTAACAAGTTCGCCTCTGTTAGACTAGGCGAACTTGACATGTTCTCCTCTAGCATAACTTGTATAAACACTTAAGAACATTACATACAAAAACATAAAGACATTAGATCTAAACTATTACAATGCTTTTGTCATTACAAACTATGTCCTAACACAATGTATCAATTATTCGCAGTGATAATGGAACTGAGTTTAAGAATAAACTGATAAATTTGTTTTGTGCAGAAAAAGGCATAACTCATCAATTTAGTGCAGCAAGGACTCCAAAACAAAATGGAGTGGCGGAAAGGAAAAATAGAACTCTAATTGAGGCTGCCCGTACAATGCTCGTAGATTCAAAATTACCCATAATTTTATCTTGTGAATCCCCTTGATCTGCAATATTCCAAGCAACACACTAATGAACAATCTCCTGGAAAGGTGGAATCAATCCAAGAGACTCTAAGATCAAAAATTGACGAATCAAACAACTAATCTAAGATAATAGGCCATCAAACTGAGATAATTACCAAACATCATCTTGTATTCACTTCGAGAGTCAGTGCAAATCAGTAATACAATACTATGAACAACAGAGATACAAATCAGATAAAAGTTCTAGTCCTTCTAGCTTTCAAATACAAGACATATATATAGAAACAAGATTTCAACCGAAAACTCTAATTGTCCGAAAAAGATTTCGATCGAAATCTTTTTCGATCGATAAAGTTTTCGGTCGAAAACTTTACACTTGATCATATATCAAAATAGAAACTTGAACTCGATGGACTACTAGGTTCCAACAATCTCCCCCTAGTCCATTGAATCCCAAGTTCTAAGTCTTGTCTACATCCTGCTTCTTCTCAGGCTTCACTTTCTTTGAATCCAGGTCCTGTAACCTTTTCTTGATCAGTGTAGCTTCAGCTCTTAGAGATAAACAATGAGACACCACTCTCATATACAAGGGGTTGGAGAAAAGGAACAATGAGATCAACAAGCTGCAAAATGAGATCTTGCAGTTGAAAGGCAATATTGAGAAGTTGAAAAATTCTCGTTTTGTGGTGGAACACTATGAGTCTGTAGTGAGGCAAGTGAATGGCTTAGGGCTGGGTACTAATGCCATTTCTCCACCAGTTAGCGGGAAATTTGTCAACAGCTTAATTGACATTGATTTGTCTTGCCTTGATGAGTCCTCAAGTCAGGATGCTTCCTCTAACAAGGATGATTCCTCAAGTAAGGCTGACCCTGCAGCTAATGAAGAGTTCTTTACTACTTCGGATGATGGGTCTGAGAACACCTGCCCTGAAGGAGTAGTCTCTGAGGAGTTGGTAGGTGAACAGAAAGTGAAGAAAAACATTATCACTGATAGTGATAATTGTATTTTGACTGAACCCGATATCATTAAATCTAATGAGAAATTGAAAGTGATGTTTTATGGAGGATATAAAAACATTAATCAAGTTAAGAAAGAAGATTTTTCAGCTCATTTTGGGCTTAGTTATCAAGAAAATTTGCAAAAATTTTATACTCCCAAAAGCCAATCATCATCGGGTCAAACTACTGTTCACCAAACAACTTCTCATGCTCATCATGCTGAGTCATCTATTGCCAAATTAAATGAGCCTTACAGGAGGACTTACAAAGAAAAGAGAACTTGCTTTCATTGTGGTATGGTTGGTCACATTCTTGTGAACTGTCCTACTAAGAACTAAGGGAAAAGGCCAATTGTTTCACAACCAGCTGTTATCCCTATGTCACCACTAGTAATGCATTCCAAAAGTCCAAAAACAAATGTGGAGAAACCACGAGTAAAACCTATGGTAAAGCCAAATATCACTTCCGAGGATAAACCATTTGTTTCAAAAAGGGGAAAGCTACCAGCTAAACCTAGTGCATCTACCTCTGGTAGTGCACAAACTGGTGTGAAACCTGTGGTGAAACTCTCTAAGCCACAGAGGAGAAGAAGGAACAAGAAATTGAGAAAGCTAGAACGGCTGACTAAAATTCAATCAGGTGAAACTTCCACTAGTTCACCTGCTGCTGTTGAATCTAAGTCTACTGTTAAAGTTAAGAAAAAGAAGAGATCCTGGAATAACAAATCCAAATGTTCTCAATCTCCTGATCCTAAATCTTCTAAAAATTCATCCACTTTTGACAGTCACGACTGCGAGTTAATTGAGGTTGTTTATTTTGAGAAAGACGGACGACCCAAGACCACTATGGCTTGGGTTTCCAAATCTAATTAATTCTTTTTGTGACTTGTGCATCGATATCCGAAAGGTACTATCTCTATTTTGAGAAAGACAAACGACACCTATCAAATTGATATGAGCGTGGCAACAACCACCTCATCAATTGCTACTTGTTTGCTTACCAAAGCGACAGAGCTTGACTCTATCTTGTGGCAAAGGAAACTCGGACACATTTCTTATCAAAAAATGAATCATCTTGTCCGAAACGGTTTGGTAACCGGTGTTCCTAATCTGAGATTTACTGTTGTAGATAACTGTATGCCTTGAAATAAGGGCAAACAGCAACGGAAGTCTCACAAGCCCAAGCTCCAAAACTCTATCGATACCCCTTTGGAGCTATTACATATGGATCTGTTTAGCCCCATAAGTATCAGGAGTATTGGAAGTAAGTCATTCTGTCTGGTTGTAACTGATGATTTCTCACGTTTCTCTTGGGTGCATTTTTTAGGTACGAAGGACGAAACTGCTAATATTCTTCAATACCTGATCCTGAGCTTGGAATCACTTTGCAAGTTGAAGGTTAGAAGAATAAGGAGTGACAACGGAACTGAATTCAAGAATAATTTGATGGAAATTTTCTGTCTCAAGAAGGGGATCCGTCACGAATTTAGTGCCCCGTACACACCTCAGTAGAATGGAGTCGCAGAACCGAAGAATAGAACCTTGATTGAGACTGCAAGGACTATGCTGTCTGATGCAAAGCTTCCTTTCACTTTCTGGGCAGAAGCAGTTAATACAGCTTGTCACGTCTTGAACATAGTTCTGGTTATGAACATGCACAACAAGACTTGTTATGAGTTGATCAACAATCGACCTCCCAATCTTGACTATCTAGTTCTTTTTGGTAGTCCCTGTTCTTTATTGCTACAATACAAAGACCGCAAGTCTAAGTTTCATGCAAAAGCGGTGGAAGGCATCTTCTTAGGTTATGTTGCCAACTCGCCTTGCAAGAGAGTGTACAATATAGGAACTCGTACTGTCGAGGAATGGTTTGAAGTGGATTGTAGTAAACACAGCATTCCACCAGAACCAACTGGTCCAGCTTGGGGTTTTGATTATGATTCGCTATTCAAATCTTTCAATCTTCTAGATTTGTTTGCAAATGATGTCGCATATGTATATGAATTATTTGGTGGCGGTGATGACTCCAGTTTCTCAACACGTTCTACTGTACCGATTGTAACTCTTGATTCCTATGCTGCATCTGCATCTGGAACTCATAATGGTGATAATAGTGAAGATGTTCATGTTAACGAAAACGACGCCCAAGCTAATCCTAACACTCGTATAGGAAATGAAGCTCCAGCTGATCCAATCAATATTGAATCTTCTTCTTCTGGAACACATGATATTGGGAAGTTAAGCACGAACCTCGATTAAGATATTCAGGAACCGAATGTACCAGAGATGAGAGTGCATAAGAATCATCCAATTGACAACATTATTGGTGATCTTCATGCTGGTGTTCAAACTCGTCATTGAACCATTGCTAAGAACACTAGTCTCTACTCTGAGATATTTGACACTGGTGTCATGGAAACATGTCTGCATGCTGCATTCGTGTCCCAGTTACGCTCTCGCTGACAATTGCTGGATTGAGGCAATGCAAGAAGAACTGTCTCAATTCCAAAAGTTGCATGTGTGGGATTTGGTTGACTTGCCAAGGGGCGTACAACCAATTGGCACCAGATGGGTGTTCAAATGCAAGACGGATTATCATCATGTTGTGGTGAAGAACAAAGCAATTGCCAACGGTTGGTTGTTCAGGGTTTTTATCAACAAGAGGGCTTGGATTACACAGAAGTTTATGCCCAGTTGCTAGACTTGAGGCCATTCGACTGTTTCTGGCTTATGCCTCATATGTTGGCTTCAAGGTCTATCAACTTGATGTGAAGAGTGCTTTCCTATATGGAAAATTTCATGAAGAGGTCTATGTCACACAACCTCCCGGCTTTGAAGATCCGCATAATATCAATAAAGTGTATAAACATGACAAAAGCACTTTATGGTCTTCATCAAGCACCATGGGCATGGTATGAGACATTATCTAAACATCTACTGTCTAATGGTTTCGACCGTGGACAGATTGACTCGACCCTCTTCATACGAAAAGCATGAGGTGATATTCTTCTTGTACAAGTGTATGTCGATGACATTATCTTTGGGTCTACAAATAAAGAGATGTGTAGGGAATTCGAACAGGTGATGAAGTCCAAGTTTGAAATGAGTAACATGGGTGAACTGTCGTTCCTCCTGGGTCTGCAAGTCAGTCAAAGAGAGGATGGCATTTATCTGCATCAAACAAAGTATGTGCATGACATCTTGTCGAAATACAAGATGAATGATAGCAGTACTTATGGCACACCTATCCCCGTCAATCATGGTCTACATCGTGAGAAAGATAAAAAGGATGTGGATTGCAAATTGTACCGTGGGATGAGCGGATCTCTTATGTATCTCACAGCTTCAAGGCCAGATATAATGTTTGATGTATGCTTGTGCTCAAGGTTCAGTTACAACCAAAGGAGTCTCATATGATAGCTGTAAAGAGGATTTTCAAATACTTGAAAGGGAAACCCAGATTGGGTCTTTGGTACTCTAAGCAGTAGTCATTTGACTTCAAAGCCAACACTGATTCAGACTAGGGCGGTTGTAACCTTGATAGAAAGTCAACTTCTGGTGGATGTCAATTCTTGGGAGACAGACTGGTTTCCTGGCAGTGTAAGAAGTAGTCAACGGTTTCTGTCTCAACATGTGAAGCAGAATACATTGCTGCAGCTAGCGGTTGTTCTCAGATATTATGGATTCAGCAGCAATTGAGAGACTACGGCTTGAACACTTTTGGAACTCCTCTATTCATTGACAACAATGCCACCATGTCCATCACAAATAACCCGGTGAAAAATTCCAAAACTAAACATATTGAAATTCGCCATCATTTCATCCGTGATTGTGCTGAAAAGCATCTCATTGAACTTGTAAAGGTTCACACGGATGACAACCTCGCTGAACTTTTCACTAAGGCGTTTGACCGATCCCGTTTTGAGCATCTTGTCAACTTGATAGGAATGTTCAATCCAAAGTGAAAACTTGTTTTTTCTTAAATCAATTCAATTCATGAAAGTTAAATTTTATTTCTTTTGAGATTTCTGTATATAGTTCTTTTAATTTTTCAAATATTTTACAAAAATTCAAACAAAATAGAAAATGGAGAAAATTTCAAAGTTATCTTGAGAAAAGAGGAAATGATAGTACATCATAAATGATCTAAATGCCACAGATTGCTCATGTGGGAAATGATTGCGTCATGCTTACTTGATTGTTTAAATTATTATCTTTTTAATCTGCTTATTTACAAGGTATTTGAATTGTCAGTAGGCTGTAGGCGTCTTTGAATCACTAGTAGTGTGGAAACTAAATCTAGACTACAACTGTGATTTGAACCCATGTATTCATGTGTGCGTGTGTAAAAGAATACAAAAAGATCATTATCAGATAAAGGATGTAAGATTTTAGCAAATATTTTCTTAAGAGACCAGTTTCGGGTTATGTCTTTAGCACAATTACTGCGATTCATCTCACTGCCCATACTCATAAGTATGTAATGAGAGATTGAATCAAGACATGTCTTTACATCAACCGTTGAGCATGTATTCACCCTTGAATCATACCTGATTCACTGAAATCAAATCCAGATAAAAGTTGGATCACCTTACCTATATCCTCAGAATCCATATCTATTAACCTGAATTGTGACAATCCGGACTTTTCAGTTAGTTCCATTAGTAATTCCGTTAAATATTCAGTTAATTCCTAACCCAGTTAACCCAATATTAAACCCCAGGGACTAATTCTGCCCATTTTCAAACTCAGACTACAAGGACTAATGGTGTAATTAGTCAAAACCCAATTCTGTTGACTGGCTGTAAATTCCTAAAAGCATGAAACCACAGGGACTAGACATGTAATTTACTCATTTTTGATTATGTTGACTTTGGAAAGTCAACCCAATTGTTCTTGATCTGAATCCACGCGATTGAACCAATTCCGTTTGAAATCATAACCGCAAAACACATTAATTGCCATAAACGACCACTACTACAACAATTAACGGGCTATTGATTCGAAATCAATCCCAATTATGGGAATTCAAGTTGAAACCGTCGAGTTTATTCCTTATGCTCCTAAATTCGCACCAATTCGATTGTCTACACTCAAATTTATCACATGCGCATCTTGTACGAACTCTCTCGAAGCTTTGCACACTGGAATCCCAGCAGAAGTCGCCGGGAACCAATAACAGTCATCGTCGGCCTCGGTTTTAATCGACCACACTCAATTCATCATCTATCCTGGTAACTACTTACAACTCTAGCTTCGTTTTTATTCTTTGAATGAAAGCCCCATCATTATTAGGGCTTACAACATCAATTCGATCAAAATCTAGATGCTAGGGTTCATATGAAACCGGTTTGGTCGAACTCTACCCTAGACTCTGTATAAATCCAATTAAATCATATCATTAGCTTCGCAATCCTCCAAACAGAGAAAGCCCCATGTTAATTTTACCAAACAACGTCGAATTGATCATAATCTGTAATCTAGGGTTTGTTCTTAAAACAATTTGGGGCTTTTGATCTTAAACACAACCACAATCAAATTAAAATCCATAGACAGATTCGTAATGTTCTTATAAGTAAAAGCCCCATGATTTCAACAAGTTTTAATATCGGATTTGATCTATTTGATCTGTGTTCTTAACCTAGGGTTTTTACTCTTTTAAACAGAAATTAACAACTCAAATCTCAACCGTTTTTACATTTGTTTGCATCATCAGTTTCGCAATTTTCTAAACAACAAAACCCCTATTAATCCAAACCTTGTTCACGATCAGATTCGTTGTTTGGGACTGGGTTCGATCATGCGTGGTTTTGGGAGGGAGATACACTGGACTTAAGTGTCAAAACCAATTCGATCTGGATACCATCGCGATACCCTAGCGGGCGGTGATGGTTAAGTGCATGTACTGATGGGGAGGAGACCTGGGTTCGAACCCTCCTCCCCTGTTTTCTTTTTAAATAGTTATTTTAATGGTATTTTAATTGTTAAATCAATTGTTATATTATTATAATAAAATATTAACGTGTTTTAGCTCCGGAAACAACCTGTAGACTCGGGTTTGGTTTATAACCTATTTTAATATTATTACCCACTTTTTAAATAATATATTTATATTATTTTCGAACCACGACCCCGAATAAATAATATGTATATATTATTTTCACCCCTTAACCTCAAATAAAAATAATATATTTTATATTATTTTACCATGTTTGTAAACCCTACGTAACGTTTCAAAAAATTTTAAATAATATAAATTTTTATATTATTTACTTAAGTGTATATACTCGAATTAAAAATAATGTAATTATTATTTTTTCACACAAAGGATTATTTGGTAAATCATTCAAACTCAAAATAATATATTAAATTATATTTTTTCTCCGTGACCATTTTAAAAGAACACACAAATAACTACATTTATAAATTATTATTCGCTCGACACAAAACGTGTTTATCTTAATTATTAAATTAAGAAAACCCTATTCTCATGGACAAATTCGTGTACTCGTTGATCTTTAGAGCGTTCCTTTTAAGACGTTCAACATTCCGTGTCGTCGTAACGTATCCCAATAAATCCCATATTTTTGTCCCTAATTTATGTGTTTATAATTTTAGAGCATTCGTAAGTCGATTGAGACTTACACACGTGGTTCCAACTTGTCCTTTGTGTGATACTACCTACAACGCAACGCAGGTGAGTTTTCACGGCTCCTTTTTACTGTTTTAACTTGGGGGAGAAAACATGATTAAACAATTTTGGATTTTGTAATTCGTATGATATCAATGTTATATGCTAAGCGTAACACGCTATCACATAAAGTCCTCATCTTATATCGAACCGTTAATATGGATCTTAGCGAGGTAATATTTAGTAGTACTACTGGGTTTGACAAATCTCACCCGCGTTAGTCGCGCTAACTCGATTAGATATCAAACGGGTGAAATGTTAGCCTACTCACACCGCCAGTGTTGATAGACCTGGCAGGTGGCATTAAACAAACAGTCAGCTTCGGTTGCGAGCGCTTGAGCTGAACATGAACATAGGTTAGCTACCTATAGATACATACTGAATGAACATAAATCTGGTAAACGTTTATTTACATATATTGAAACCTGTGGACTCACCAACCTCGTGTTGACATATTTTCTTACATGTTTTCTCAGGTCGCTAAGATAAGACACAGGTGCACGTTAGGGCATGCATGGGATTCAACTACTTTGATTATGACTTATTTATGTTTGTTTGAATTATCCTATTGTACTTTTTTTGGTTGGACGTTTTGGACTTTTTGGACTTTTGGACTTTGATTTTGGGCGCATGTATTTTGCGCATTTACTTTCTTTACGCTTACGCATTGATACTCTGATTTAAATGATATTTTTCATTTTGAGTCCCATGTAGAGTCGTTCAAAGTAACTAATGTCTGAGATCCTGGTTCGTCACTTCCTAAACGGTAAAACTTCATTAGTTGAAATTGGAGGTGTGACAGATTGGTATCAGAGCCATTGGTTATAGAGAACTAGGATTGCATACTAGACTATAGCCTCACACATTAGTTACATGTCATTTGGATGTTTGGCACTTATATGTATTGTTACAGGAACATGTTGTCAACCCCACCTTCATCACCTACGACACCAAGACATAAGGCACCTATCCTATCATCCCCGGAGCACAAAAGGCGCCAGCCTACTTCCAGTGACTGTTCAGTTGACCAAGGGGAAGCGAGCAGCGTGCAAGCAATGAATCCTGCTCGAAACTGGAACGCATACCCATAAATGATCCAAAGATGGATCGAAATGGGAAATGTCCCATCACCTTACTTCGGTTCTACTTCCTCATCATCTACATTACCTAGCTTGCCATGTACTATGGAACAAGCTTTTGCAGCCTTTGTGTTTTATATGTCTAGAGAGTTAAGCATTTTGAAAGATGCTACCGATGAGATACCGGATATTCTGAAAAGGGCGCCTCAAATAGAGGAGAATAAAGTAGGGATAGAACTTTTAACTGCTGAACTAGCAGTAACTGACCAGGTCCATAACGTTTTGGTTGATCGTGTGACACATTTGGAGATGAGGGTGGACACCTCGGACGATGACATGGAAGGAGTTCTGGAGAGAGTGGCTGCTCTGGAAGCCCAGCTACATGTAGCAAACCACACTGCTGAAGGTCTTCAAGAGAGGGTGACTCACTTAGAAGCCCAACTGCAAGCCCCTCTATTTCCTGAGGAGATTCCACTTTCTGATGGCGAAGAGGAACCTTTTGAGGAGGAGCCCTTTGAAGAAGAGCCCTTCGAGGATGAGCCCTTGGAGGAGGAACCAGTGGAGATAGACGCTGCACGATCGTATGTTTCTTTCGATGACGAAGATGCTTGATGATCTTCCTATTCTATCTTCCTTTTCATGTTTGCTTTTGCTTATGTTATTTCTCTTTTCAAACCTAGATGGGTAAGGTTGTTCCCATCCAATAAGAGCATGAGAAGTTTAATGTTTGAGTTATTTATTTTGTAGCCGTACAATTTATTTAATTTTCAAAATATTAGATGTTGTATCTCTTTACTCATACCTGAATAATGTTTAATATGCGATATATTTCTCATTGTTTTCTTTCCTTTGTGATTGTGAAGAATCATGTCAGGGAGAGGATGCGAAGGACGTGCCGGTGGTCGGGGTACCATTAACATGACGACATCAGAGCTAGCGGCACTAATAAACGATAGTGTGGCGGAGGCTCTAGCAGCACAAAATGCTGCAGGTAAATGCTTTAGCTATTGACTAATAATGTCAATCCATATCCTAAAAACATCTTCCCAAACTCTATAATTCCAACCCTATTTTTATTTCTAAATCCAGGCCAGCAAAACCAACAAAATCAACAATCAGCCTGCACTTTCAAGTCATTCATTGATTGCAAGCCCCACGCCTTTAGTGGAGCTGAAGGAGCCGTTGGACTACTTCGTTGGTTTGAGAAGGTTGAATCGGTGATTGCCAATTGCAACTGTCCCATGGCTAATCAGGTGAAGTTTGCCGCCAGAACTTTAGGGGGCCCAACACTCACATGGTGGAACGCCCAGGTCCAATTGTTGGGTCTGGCCATGGCAAATGGACTCCCGTGGGAGGAATTTAAATCAATGATGAAGGAGGAATACTGTCCTCGCGATGAAATCCAGAAGTTAGAGGGAGAGTTTTGGAACCTAAAGATGGAGGGTTCTGAAATAGAACTCTACACCACACGTTCCCAAGAACTTGCTACTATGTGCCCGCATATGGTAACTCCTGATTACAAGAGAACTGAGCTTTACATTGGAGGTCTAGTGCCTCAAATACAAAGCATGGTTACTTCATCCAATCCTACCACTATCCAACAAACTATCCGACTTGCCCATAAGTTAACCAACAAAGCGGTGACACAAGGGACTCTACCTCCGAGAGGTTCAGTTTCTAAACCCACCGACACTCACAAACGCAAGTTTGATCACCATTCCAACACCCACTACCACTCCAACTCTCACTCCAAAGGACCCCAACCCAACCAACCCCAGTTTAATCAACCGCAGCATTAGCAGCAACAGCGTAGGTTTGAGCCTACTAAGAACTTCAACCAGTCGACCTCTTCAGGTCAAAACCAGGGTGGTTACGCGGGGAAGTCTCCGAAGTGTAACAAGTGTAACTTCCACTACTTTCGGTTTTGCAACCGTTGTCAGAGGTGCGGCAAAATAGGTCATGCTGCTAAGGACTGCAGGGGTGAGTTACAAGCAAAACAACCTTTTCCACAACCTGGATCCACAAGGGGTTGTTTTGAGTGCGGAAAGGAGGGAAATATTTGGAAGAATTGTCGTCAATTGAAGAAAGGGGGTAATGGAAACCATAACCCTAACCAGAATAACAATGGCAATGGTGGTAACAATGGCAACGGTGGAGGAAATGGTGTGAAGGGATGATCCTTCGTACTGGGATCTGGAGAAGCCCGTTACGATCATAATGTGGTCACCGGTAAGTTTCTCTTAAATAATTACTTTGCTTCTGTCCTTTTTGACACTGGTACTGATAGAAGTTTTATATCTAAGAAACTTGGTGGTATGATAAAAGGAACTCAAAATCTATTAGAAGCTAAGTATATAATAGAGATAGATGATGGCCAAATAATTGAAGCAACTCATATTCTTAAGGGATGTAAACTTGAGCTAGCTAGACACATATTTTATATCGATCTTATGCCAGTCACACTTGGTAGTTTTGATATAATTGTCGGCATGGATTGGTTATCTAAAAACCATGCCGAAATTATCTGTCATGAGAAGATTGTTCGTATCCTTCTCTAGAGTGGAGAAACCCTTTCCGTTCAAGGAGAAAGAGTTGGGGCACTCATGGGCATCATATCTTTTATGAAAGCATAAAAATGACTTCGAAAAGGGCATACGGATATTTTGGCTCTCGTTGATGAGCAACCATCAGAAGAGAAGAAGATTGAAGATATTCCCATCGTGCGTGAATTTTTAGAAGTATTTCCTAAGGATCTGCACGGTCTGCCAGCGCACTGTCAAGTTGAATTCCAAATTGATTTAGCACCCGGAGCAGCACCGATTGCTCGGGCACCTTACAGACTGGCACCCAGTGAATTACAAGAGTTGTCCACTCAATTGCAAGATTTGTTGGATAAAGGTTTCATCCGACCTAGTTCATCGTCGTGGGGAGCTCCGGTACTATTTGTCAAGAAGAAGGACGGAACTTTCCATGTGTATTGACTACCGGGAGCTGAATAAAGTCATAATCAAGAATCGCTACCCTTTACCTCGAATAGATGACCTCTTTGATCAACTCCAAGGATCAAGTTTCTATTCCAAAATAGATCTTAGGTCCGGCTAACATCAGTTAAGAGTCTGAGAAGAGGATATCTCTAAGACTGCATTCAAAACAAGGTACGGCCATTACGAGTTTATCGTCATGCCTTTCGGATTAACCAACGCACATTCGGTATTCATGGACCTCATGAACAGTGTGTGTAAGCCTTACCTTGACCAGTTCGTTATCGTTTTCATCGACGACATCCTCATTTATTCCAAGAGCAAGGAAGAACATGAAGAACATCTATGCCTAATTTTGGAATTACTTAAGCGAGAGCAACTGTAAGTTAAGTTTTCCAAGTGCGAATTCTGGATCTGAGAAGTTTAGTTTCTAGGACATGTGGTTAACGAGAATGGAATACATGTCGAGCCATCAAAGATAGAAGCCATCAAGAATTGGACAGCACCGATGACTCCGACAGAGGTGCGAAAATTTTTGGGATTAGCTGGATATTACCGTCGATTCATCGAAGGATTTTCAAAAAATGCTCAACCTCTAACTGCCTTAACCCAAAAAGGTAAAGCCTATAATTGGGGCGATAACCAAGATTCAGCATTCCAACATCTTAAACAGAAACTCTGCTGTGCACCTATTCTAGCTCTTCCGGAAGGAACTGATAATTTTGTAGTATATTGTGATGCGTCTATTCAGGGTCTGGGTTGCGTCTTAATGCAACGCGAAAAGGTGATCGCATACACTTCACGTCAACTAAAGGTCCACGAGAGAAACTACACCACTCATGACTTATATTTGGGAGCCGTAGTCTTCGCACTTAAGATATGGAGACATTACTTGTACGGTACCAAATGCACCATCTAAACCGATCACAAGAGTCTTCAGCATATCTTCGAACAGAAAGAGTTGAACATGCGAGAGCGTCGTTGGGTCGAACGCTTAAACGATTATGACTGTGCGATCCGGTACCACCCGGGTAAAGCTAATGTTGTAGCTGATGCCCTAAGTCGAAAGGAAACGAAACCCAAAAGAGTTCGAGCATTATAGCTTACTATTCACCCCAGATTACCTGACAAAATCCGTAGTGCTCAACTCGAAGCCCTAAAAGAAAAAAATATACCGCTGGAAAGTACACGCGGTATGGAAGCACAACTTGAAGTCAAATCTGACGGTATTCGCTACTTTGCCGAGTGAATATGGGTTCCAGTATTCGGAAACCTAAGAGAACTAGTTATGGATGAGTCTCATAAATCTCGTTACTCGATACATCTAGGTTCCGACAAAATGTACCATGATCTAAAGGTGCTATATTGGTGGCTGAAGATGAAGGCCGATATACCCACCTATGTTAGCAAGTGTCTGACTTGCGCGAAGGTCAAAGTTGAATATCAAAAACCATCCGGTCTTCTCCAACAACCAGAAATTCCCATGTGGAAACGGGAACAAATATCCATGGACTTCATCACCAAATTACCACGAACTCCTACCATATGGGTAATCGTTGATCGATTAACAAAGTCCGCTCACTTCTTAGCAATCAAAGAGACCGACAAAATGGATAAGCTTACTCGTACTTACTTGAAAGAAATAGTCTCTCAGCACGGGGTGCCAATCTCTATTATTTTGGATCGTGATGCACGATTCACTTCTCGTTTCTGGCAGTCATTACATAAAGCCTTAGGCACACGTCTAGATATGAGCACAGCATAACATCCTCAGACTGATGGCCAGACATAACGTACTATTCAAGCTCTGGCGGACATGCTACGAGCTTGTGTGATTGATTTTGGTAACACTTGGGAGTCTTACCTACCGTTGGTGGAGTTCTCCTACAACAACAATTATCACACTAGCATCAAGGCAGCTCCATTTGAAGCACTTTATGGACGAAAATGCCATTCTCCTATTTGTTGGACCGAGGTTGGGGATAGCCAACTCACAGGTCCTGAACTTGTATTTGAAACTTCCGAAAATATCGTTCAAATTAGAAACCGTAAGGCAGCAGCTCGTGATCGTCAAAAGAGCTATGCCGACAAGCGTCGTAAACCTTTAGAGTTTCAAATAGGTGACATGGTCTTACTCAAAGTCTCACCTTGGAAAGGTGTCATTCGTTTCGGGAAACGAGGCAAACTGAATCGTCGTTATGTTGGACCATTCAAGATAATGAAGAGAATCGGACCAGTAGCGTATCAACTGGACCTACCTGAAGGACTTAGTGGTGTGCACAACGTCTTTCACGTCTCAAATTTAAAGAAATGCCTCGCAGACGAATCACTCGTAGTTCCTCATGAGGAACTACATGTTGATGAACAGTTACGTTTCATCGAAGAACCTGTGGAAAATACGGATAGGGAAGTTAAAACGTTAAAGCACAGTAAGATCCCTATTGTCAGAGTTCGTTGGAACGCGAAACGCGGACCGGAATTCACGTGGGAGCGCGAGGATCAGATGATGCGCAAATATCCTAATCTGTTCAAGCACTCCGTGTCAAATTCTTAAGGTACTATTTAATTTTCGGGACGAAAATTCTTTCAACAAGGGGATGATGTGATATCCCGGGAAATTTTTTTTTATTTATTTTAATTTTCGGGACGAAAATTCTTTCAACTAGGGGATGATGTGACATTCTGGACTTTTCAGTTAGTTCCGTTAAATATTCAGTTAATTCCTAACCTAGTTAACCCAATATTAAACCCCAGTGACTAATTCTGCCTATTTTCAAACCTAGACTACAAGGACTAATGGTGTAATTAGTCAAAACCTAATTCTGTTGACTTTCTGTAAATTCCTAAAAGCATGAAACCACAGGGACTAGACATGTAATGTACTCATTTTCGATTATGTTGACTTTGGAAAGCAACCCAATTGTTCTTGATCTGAATCCACGCGATTGAACCAATTCCGTTTGAAATCATAACCGCAAAACACACTAATTATGGGAATTCAATTATGGGAATTCAAGTTGAAACCGTCGAGTTTATTCCTTATGCTCACAAATTCTCACCAATCCGATTGTCTACACTCAAATTTATCACCTGCGCATCTTGTACGAACTCTCCCGAAGCTTTTGCACGCATCAATTGCACCGGAATCCCAGCAGAAGTCGCCGGGAACCAATTACAGTCATCGTCGGCCTCGGTTTTAATCGACCACACTCAATTCGTCATCTATCCTGGTAACTACTTACAGCTCTAGCTTCGTTTTTATTCTTTGAATGAAAGCCCCATCATTATTAGGGCTTACAACATCAATTCGATCAAAATCTAGATGCTAGGGTTCATATGAAACCGGTTTGGTCGAACTCTACCCTAGACTCTTTATAAATCCAATTAAATCATATCACTAGCTTCGCAATCCTCCAAACAGTGAAAGCCCCATGTTAATTTTACCAAACAACATCGAATTGATCATAATCTGGAATCTAGGGTTTGTTCTTAAAACAATTTGGGGCTTTTGATCTTAAACACAACCACAATCAAATTAAAATCCAAAGATAGATTCGTAATGTTCTTATAAGTAAAAGCCCCATGATTCCAACAAGTTTTAATATCGGATTTGATCTATTTGATCTGTGTTCTTAACCTAGGATTTTTACTCTTTTAAACAGAAATTAACAACTCAAATCTCAACCGTTTTTACATTTGTTTGCATCATCAGTTTCGCAATTTTCTAAACAACAAAACCCCTGTTAATCCAAACCTTGTTCGCGATCAGATTCGTTGTTTGGGACTGGGTTCGATCATGCGTGGTTTTGGGAGAGAGATACACTGGACTTAAGTGTCAAAACCAATTCGATCTGGATACCATCACGATACCCTATCGGGCGGTGATGGTTAAGTGTATGTACTGATGGGGAGGAGACCCGGGTTCGAACCCTCCTCCCCTGTTTTCTTTTTAATTAGTTATTTTAATGGTATTTTAATTATTAAATCAATTGTTATATTATTATAATAAAATATTAACGTGTTTTAGCTCCGGAAACAATCTGTAGACTCGGGTTTGGTTTATAACCTATTTTAATATTATTACCCACTTTTTAAATAATATATTTATATTATTTTCGAACCACGACCCCGAATAAATAATATGTGTATATTATTTTCACCCCGTAACCTCAAATAAAAATAATATATTTTATATTATTTTACCATGTTTGTAAACCCTACGTAACGTTTCAAAAATTTATAAATAATATAAATTTTTATATTATTTACTTAAGTGTATATACTCGAATTAAAAATAATGTAATTATTATTTTTTCACACAAAGGATTATTTGGTAAATCATACAAACTTAAAATAATATATTAAATTATATTATTTCCCCGTGACCATTTTAAAAGAACACACGAATAAATACATTTATAAATTATTATTTGCTCGACACAAAACGTGTTTATCTTAATTATTAAATTAAGAAAACCTTATTCCCATGGACAAATTCGTCTACTCGTTGATGTTTAGAACGTTCCTTTTAAGACGTTCAACATTCCGTGTCGTCGTAACGTATCCCAATAAATCTCATATTTTTTTTCCTAATTTATGTGTTTATAATTTTAGGACATTCGTAAGTCAATTGAGACTTACACACGTGGTTCCAACTAGTCCTTTGTGTGATACTACCTACAACGTAACGCAGGTGAGTTTTCACGGCCCCTTTTTACTGTTTTAACTTGGGGGAGAAAACATGATTAAACAATTTTGGATTTTGTAATTCGTATGATATCAATGTTATATGCTAAGCGTAACACGCTATCACAGAAAGTCCTCATCTTATATATAATATATAAAATAATATATATTATATTATTTCGACTCATTTATTTAACTCGTGTAACGTTTTAAACTAATTAATAATATAACTGTTTATATTATCTACTCACGTTTAGTATATCGAATAAAAATAATATATTTATTATGTTCCACACAAATGATTATTTTATTAATCAGATGACAAAAAAATAAATAAATAAAATAATATATATAGTTATATTATTTTCCTAACCATTTTAAATGGCAAACGTACGATGTTATTTACTTACTTAATATTATTTGTTATTAACATTCGACACGTAGCGTTTTGATCTTAATTAATATATTAAGAAACATATATATTTCCATAGACGCGTTCGTCTACTCTTAAATCATTGGAATGCGTTAAGGCGTTCAATCTTCCATGTCGTCGTCACAAACCCCATATGACCCTAATTTATGTGTTTATAATTCTAGGGCATCCGTAAGCCGTGCAGGCTAACACTTGAGGTTCCAAATCTCTTACTTATGTGATACTACCTACAACGCAACGCATGTGAGTTTCACGACCCATTTTTACTCGTTTTCCTGTTGGGGGAGAAACATGTACACAAACTATCATACTTTTACTTGTTTTCCCCGTATGGGAGAAATAGATACGCAGACAAACATTATTTTACATGTTTTTCCCGTTGGGGGAGAAAACATGACATAACTATTTTAGATTATTGTAATTCATATTTATTACTGTTGAGGCTAAGTGTGACACACTATCACAGAAAGTCCTCATCATACATCGAACCGTTAATATGGATCTTAGCGAGGTAATGTTTAGTAGTACTACTGGGTTTGACAAATCCCACCCGCGTTAGTCGCGCTAACTCGATTGGAGATCGAACGGGTGAAATGTTAGCCTACTCACACCACTAGTGTTGATAGACCTGGCAGGAGGCAAATAAACAAACAGTCAGCTTCGGTTGCGAGCGCTTTAGTAAGACATGAGCATAGGCTAGCTACCTATAGATATGCATATTGAATGTACATAATCTGGCAAATACTCTCTTATTACTAACTTGAAACCTGTGAACTCACCAACCTCGTGTTGACACTTTTTCTTACATGTTTCTCAGGTCGCTTTGGCACAGGTTGCACACTTAGGACATGCATGGATTCCTACTGTCATATCATTCATTTCAAACAGTTTTACTTATTTACATTAATTGACGCTTGTTGCATGTATTTACTTATTATTTCCTATTAATGTTTACGCTTCCGCATTTAACTCTGAACTTTTATGTTATGACATTTCAAGTCCCATATAGTGTCATTTGATGTAACTAATGACTGAGATCCTGGTGTGTCACATTCCTAACGGTAAAACTCCGTTAGTGGATTTTGGGGGTGTGACAATCTGGATCATGAATCTTTCCTCCAATAAAATTTTCATAAGAAGCCATAAAGGAAGAAAACATCACTAAATAATCATCAGCAACTCTTTGATTCATATTATGTGTTCCAGATGATGAAGAAGCAGTATTTGCAGAGAAACTAGAATGACTTGGAACCCCAGAACAATGATCATTAGAAACATCTTGAGTATCACCAGAAAACAACGCAACCCCTGCACCAGTTTTGCCAGAACTCTTAGCAAAATACATTGAAGGATCTTGAATATGCTCCATATTGTTTCCTTCTTCTTCATATTCAAATCTTGTGATTGAATCTTGCCAAAAACCTCTTCAAGAGACATAGTTTTATACTTGACATTCTCTTTTATCAAAATTGAATACACATCAAATTTAGATGGTAATGCCTCCAAGAACTTATCATTTATCTCTTCAGTCTCATAAACCACTGAATCACTTGACAATTCACTCAGCAAATGATAGAATCTCATTGCAAGATCATCTAAAGATTCATTTTGAAAGTGCTTGAGTACTAAGAACTGCCTATTTAGTAATTCTTTTCTGCTTTTCTTAACATCCAAACTACCTTCACACCGTTTTTGTAACGCTTTCCACAATTGTTGAGATATATTAATTTGTTTAAAGCTATGATAAATTTCTTTAGGAAGAGACATTGAGATACTAGCCATAGCCTTCTTTTCCCTGTAAAACAATAATTTTTCTTCTGTGGTTAACGCAGATACCGATTTAGGAACATCATCCTTTCCCATCCAAGTGTATGTCGGATGAATATAACCTTCCCAGATTGAAATCCATAAACTTGTATCAGTAAAGGACACGAACTGATCAAACCGATCTTTCCAGTTAGAATAATCTGCAAGACTTAATAATTTGGGTGGTTTCTGAGATGTACCAATCTCGTTATCGTAATTTAACATGTTAGTCAGTTGCACCATATTAGCCATTTTCAGAAAAAATTTCCAAGTCTTGAACAAGTACTCCCCTCAGCGAAGATAATAAGTTTCCTTCAAAGCTAAACAAGCGAACTTGATATCAAGCGAACTTGATAAGTTCGCTTAAACAAGAAAATCTGGTAAGTTCGCCTACTGAATAAGTTCGCTTAAACTGAGAGAAGCGAACTTGATAAGTTCGCTTAAACAAGAAAATCTTGTAAGTTCGCCTACTGAATAAGTTCGCTTAAACTGAGAGAAGCAAACTCGATATGTTCGCTTGCTAAGTTTGCTTGCAACAAAATCTCCGCAAGTTCACTTGCTTCAACTGTAACAAACTCAGGAAGAACTTCAACCCAAACACGAACAAACATCACCGAAAATCATCATTTCTCATAGATTAGAAGGAATTTGAAGAAATTAGACCGTAGGATTAAGTATTTTATGAATTAGAACACTTCTATCGGATTAATTTCACCAAAATCCACTTCAAATCCATGAATTCAGCAGCAAAATCAACTTCAAGGACTTGAAAACCCCATGGATACAAAAACTTCTAAAAATGATCAATTTCTTGTCAAATTGTACACAAAATCGTCTCTAATCACCAAGAATCAAACACAAATCATGAGCAAAAGCTCTGATACCACTTGTAGGTCCACATGACTCATCTACAGATCTATCTCGTGATAGGATGTCTCGATAACACGGAGTGCGGAATCCTACCATGTTAACGTTTGTATACGAATTGACAATAGAAACAGCAGGTAAATAAACTTTCTCTTTGTATTCCACAAAACGCAGAGTTTACAGAATACACTCATTCAATCCCTTTTTCTCTATTTAGAACAGAATCTGTAAACACCTACTTAAAAAATCTGGTCTTGCGTATTTAGAATTTGCTCTTACGTACTTGACAAGTACGCAGGAGAAAATGATAAGTACGCAGGAGATGACTTAAGTACGCAGCAAATATGGTCTTGCATACTTGGTAAGTACGCTGCAAGACTGTACTTGTTGCCAAATAAGGTAAGTATGCATGTCACTTTTTCACCAACCCTCATCAAATTTTTTCGGTCAATGGAATCTCACCTGAGACAGAAGAAATCGAAGATATGACCAAACAAAATGAGCCAAAGGGTCAGAAACTCGTTTCTAACCAACCTTTTGTCACACCCCCAATTTCAACTAACGGAGTTTTACCGTTTGGGAAGTGACGAACCAGGATCTCAGACATTAGTTACTTTGAACGAATCTACATGGGAATCTAAATGAAAATATCATTCAAATCAGAGTATCAATGCGGAAGCATAAGAAAGTAAATGCGCAAAATACACGCGCCCAAAACCAAAGTCTAAAAAGTCCAAAACGTCCAACCAAAACAAGTACAATAGAATAATTCAAACAAACATAAACAAGTCATAATCAAAGTAGTTGAATCCCATGCATGCCCTAACGTACACCTGTGTCTTATCTTAGCGACCTGAGAAAACATGTAAGAAAATATGTCAACACGAGGTTGGAGAGTTCACAGGTTTCAATATATGTAAATAAGCGTTTACCCGATTTATGTTCATTCAGTACGTATCTATAGGTAGCTAACCTATGTTCATGTTTAGCTCAAGCGCTCGCAACCGAAGCTGACTGTTTGTTTATTGCCTCCTGCCAGGTCTATCAACACTAGCGGTGTGAGTAGGCTAACATTTCACCCGTTCGATATCTAATCGAGTTAGCGCGACTAACGCGGGTGGGATTTGTCAAACCCAGTAGTACTACTAAATATTACCTCGCTAAGATCCATATTAATGGTCCGATATTAGTTGAGGACTTTCTGTGATAGCGTGTTACGCCTAGCATTTAACATTGATATCATACGAATTACAAAATCCAAAATTGTTTAGTCATGTTTTCTCCCCCAAGTCAAAACTGTAAAAAGGGGCAGTGAAAACTCACCTACGTTGCGTTGTTGGTAGTATCACACAAAGGACATGTTGGAACCACGTGTGTAAGTCTCAAACGACTTACGGATGCCCTAAAATTATAAACACATAAATTAGGGATATAATGGGAATTGTGACGACGATACGTAATAAGAAACATCCTAAACATAACGCTCTAATGACCATGAGTAGACGAATGTGTCCACAAGAATACAAGATTCTTGAATTATACCATTAAGGAAAACTACGGTTCATGACGTGTGACAAATAATAATAATAAAATATATATGTTGTTTTTAATTGACTTCAAGGATTGAAAATAATATATTATTTTATAAACGAGTTTTAAATAACGGTTACGAGTTACAAGACTAAAACCGAGTCTATGGGTGGTTTTCTGGCTTTAAAACATATTAATATAATATAATAATTATTTTTTTGAAAATATAAATATTAATCAACCATTCTGACAAAAAGGCTTTTCCCACACACGACCGCGCCTAAGACAAGGCACGACCGTGTTCAGGACACGGGCGCGACCGTGCTGGTCAAGGCGCGACCGTGTTGATAAAAAAGAAGACACAACAAAGTTTGGTCATTAGGCACGACCGTGCTTGTGTCGGGCAAGACCGTGTCTAGGGTTTTCTAGGCATGACCTTGTCTGGCTCGCAGGCACGACCAGGTCAGGTACGGGGCACGACTGTGCTCGGATAGGCACGACCGGGGCATGACCTTGTCTGGCTCGCAGGCACGACAAGGTCAGGTACGGGGCACGACTGTGCTCGGATAGGCACGACCGGGCTAGCCGATTAGCGCGACCGTGTCTGAATAATTTCAGAATCAAATCGATTAAATCTTATAATATTAACGCTGGAAATCATGGGGCTTTTGATAAACAAAGAATTTCGAACATAACCATGTATTTTAATTGGATTAACAACATGTCTAGATTAGTATTTGATTAACCCGAAAGTGTATGAACCCTAGGTTTCTGATTGAGTTAAATTCGATAATGCAAGCCCGAAATATGACAGGGCTTTTGATCAGGAGATTGAAACGAAGCTAAGGATGCAAAAAGTTACCAGATTATGATCCGAATTGATGGTTCCCGACTAGTTTGGTTGCCGGCGCTAACGGGTTCGATCTCCGGCGAGTGGGAATGCTTCTCCGATCAATTCAACGAGTGCAGAAGTTCAAGTGGGGATCGTCTATCAAGTACAGAGGCTCAAAGTGTGAAATGGGTATACAAATTTGATGAATCCGATGTTATATGGCAAGGATGTCGACGGTTGTGAGATTAATACCCATAACTGGGATTAATCATGTCTAATGGAGATGTTAATGCTCAATGATAGTCGATTAATGACGTGAATGTGCAAAACGGTTACGAAATCAAATAGAATTTGATTAGAGACTGCCTTTACGTTTCAACTGACGAGAGGCGCGACCGTGCCAACAAGAGGCGCGACTGTGCCAAGGCACTTGGCGCGACCGTGCCAAAACAAGGCGCGACCGTGCCTACTAGGGTTTCTGGTTATTTACAAAACTAGCCCTTGCAACTTTAGCTTTTACAGAAATGATCCCTTGGTTTTAGAATTGGGTTAACTTGGTTAGGATTTAACAGAATTTTAACGGAATTCCTAACGGAACTAACTGAAAAGTTCGGATTGTCACATCATCCCCTAGTTGAAAGAATTTTCGTCCCAAAAATTAAATAATAAATGATAAATTTCACGGGGTATCACATCATCGACTAGTTGAAAGAATTTTCGTCCCGAAAATTAAATAGTACCTTAAGAATTTGATGTGGAGTGCTTGAACATATGAGGATACTTGCGCATCATCTGATCCTCGCGCTCCCATGTGAATTCTGGTCCGCGTTTCGAGTTCCAACGAACTCTGACAATAGGGATTTTACTGTGCTTTAACGTTTTGACTTCCCTATCCATAATTTCCATAGGTTCTTCGATGAAACATAACTGTTCATCAATGTGTAGTGCCTCGAGAGGAACTGTGAGTGATTCGTCTGCTAGACATTTCTTTAAATTTGAGATGTGAAAGACGTTGTGTACACCACTAAGTCCTTCAGGTAGGTCCAGTTGGTACGGCACTGGCCCGATTCTTTTCAATATCTTGAATGGTCCAACATAACGAGGATTTAGTTTGCCTCGTTTCCCAAAACGAATGACACCCTTCCAAGGTGATACTTTTAACAAGAGCATACCCCCTACTTGAAATTCTAACGGTTTACGACGCTTATCGGCATAGCACTTTTGACGATCACGAGCCGCTGCCATACGATTTCTAATTTGAATGATTTTCTCCGAAGATTCAAGTACGAGTTCAGGACCTGTAAGTTGACTATCCCCAACTTCGGCCCAACAAATAGGAGAACGGCATTTTCGTCCATAAAGTGCTTCAAATGGAGCTGCCTTGATGCTAGTGTGATAACTGTTGTTGTAGGAGAATTCCTCCAACGGTAGGTGAGACTCCCAAGTGTTACCGAAATCAATCACACACGCTCGTAGCATGTCCTCCAGTGTTTGAATAGTATGTTCTGTTTGACCATCAGTTTGAGGATGGTATGTTGTGCTCATATCTAGACGCGTGCCCAAGGCTTTATGTAATGACTGCCAGAAACGAGAAGTGAATCGTGCATCACGATCCGAAATGATAGAGATTGGCACCCCGTGCCGAGAGACTATTTCTTTCAAGTAAGTACGAGTAAGCTTATCCATTTTATCGGTCTCTTTGATTGCTAAGAAGTGAGCGGACTTTGTTAATCGATCAACGATTACCCATATGGTATCACATCCGGTAGGGGTTCGTGGTAATTTGGTGATGAAGTCCATGGATATTTGTTCCCATTTCCGCATGGGAATTTCTGGTTGTTGTAGAAGACCGGATGGTTTTTGATATTCAACTTTGACCTTCGCGTAAGTCAGACACTTACTAACATAGGTGGCTATATCGGCCTTCATCTTCGGCCACCAATATAGCACCTTTAGATAATGGTATATTTTGTCAGAACCTGGATGTATCGAGTAACGAGATTTATGAGACTCATCCATAACTAGTTCCCTTAGGTTTCCGAATACTAGAACCCATATTCGCTCGGCAAAGTAGCGAATACCGTCAGATTTGACTTCAAGTTGTGCTTCCATACCGCCTGTACTTTCCAGCGGTAGATTTTCTTCTTTTAGGGCTTCGAGTTAAGAACTACGGATTTTTTCAGGTAATTCGGGGTGAATAGTAAGCTGTAATGCTCGAACTCGTTTGGGTTTTGTTTCTTTTCGACTTAAGGCATCAGCTACAACATTAGCTTTACCCGGGTGGTACCGGATCGCACAGTCATAATCGTTTAAGAGTTCGACCCAACGACGTTGTCTCATGTTCAACTCTTTCTGTTCGAAGACATGCTGAAGACTCTTGTGATCGGTATAGATGGTGCATTTGGTACCGTACAAGTAATGTCTCCATACGGCTCCCAACTCTAAGTCATGAGTGGTGTAGTTTCTCTCGTGGATCTTTAGTTGACGTGAAGCGTATGCGATCACCTTTTCGCGTTGCATTAAGACACAACCCAGACCCTGAATATATGCATCACAATACACTACAAAATCATCGGTTCCTTCCGGAAGAGCTAGAATAGGTGCACTGCAAAGTTTATGTTTAAGATGTTGGAATGCTGATTCTTGGTTATCGCCCGAGTTATAGGCTTTACCCTTTTGAGTTAAGGCGGTGAAGAGGTTGTGCAATCTTTGAATATCCTTCGATGAATCGTCGGTAATATCCAGCCAATCCCATAAATTGTCGCACCTCAGTCGGAGTCGTCGGTGCTGCCCAATTCTTGATGGCTTCTATCTTTGATGGGTCAACATGTATTCCTTTCTCGTTAACCACATGTCCTAGAAACTGAACTTTCCGAATCCAGAATTCACACTTGGAAAACTTAGCATACAGTTGCTCTCGCTTAAGTAATTCCAAAATTAGGCGTAGATGTTCCTCATGTTCTTCCTTGTTCTTGGAATAAATAAGGATGTCGTCGATGAAACCGATAACGAATTGGTCAAGGTAAGGCTTAAACACACGGTTCATGAGGTCCATGAATACCGCAGGTGCGTTGGTTAATCCGAAAGGCATGACCATAAACTCGTAATGGCCGTACCTCGTTCTGAATGCAGTCTTAGAGATATCCTCTTCTCAGACTCTTAACTGATGGTAGCCGGACCTAAGATCTATTTTGGAATAGAAACTTGATCCTTGGAGTTGATCAAAGAGGTCATCTATGCGAGGCAAAGGGTAGCGGTTCTTGATAGTGACTTTATTTAGCTCCTGGTAGTCAATACCCATACGAAAAGTTCCGTCCTTCTTCATGACAAATAGTATCGAAGCTCCCTACGGAGATGAACTAGGTCGGATGAAACCTTTATCCAACAAACCTTGTAGTTGAGTGGACAACTCTTGTAATTCACTGGGTGCCAGTCTGCAAGGTGCCCGAGCAATCGGTGCTGCTCCGGGTGCTAGATCAATTTGGAATTCAACTTGACGATGCGGTGGCAGACCGGGCAGATCCTCGGGAAACACTTCCAAAAATTCACGCACGACGGGAATGTCTTCAATCTTCTTCTCTTCCGACGGGAATGTGCTTTCATAAAAGATATGATGCCCATGACTGCACCAACTCTTTCACCTTGAACGGAAAGTGTTTCTCCACTCGGGAGAGGAATACGAACAATCTTCTCATGGCAGATGATTTTGGCTTGGTTTTTAGATAGCCAATCCATGCCGACAATTATATAAAAACTACCAAGTGTGACTGGCATAAGGTCGATATCAAATATATGTCTAGCTAGCTCAAGTTTACATCCCTTCAAAATGTGAGTTGCTTCAATTATTTGGCCATCAGCTATCTCTATTATATACTTAGCTTCTAACAGAGTTTGAGTTCCTTTTATCGTATCACTAAGTTTCTTCGATATAAAACTTCTATCAGCACCAGTGTCAAAAAGGACAGGAGCAAAGTAATTATTTAAGAGAAACTTTCCAGTGGCCACATTATGGTCGTAACGGGCTTCTCCAGATCCTAGTACGAAGGCTCGTCCCTTCGCACCATTTCCTCCATCATTGTCATTGTTACCACCATTAACATTGTTATTCTGGTTAGGGTTGTGGTTTCCATTACCCCCTTTCTTCAATTGAGGACAGTTCTTCCGAATATGTCCCTCCTTTTCGCATTCAAAACAACCCCTTGTGGATCCAGGTTGTTGAAAAGGTTGTTTAGCTTGTAACTCACCCCTGCAATCCTTAGCAGCATGTCCTATTTTGCCGCACCTCTGGCAACGATTGCAAAACCCAAAGTGGTGGAAGTTACACTTGTTACACTTCGGAGACTTCCCCGCATAACCACCCTAGTTTTGACCTGAAGAGGTCGACTGGTTGAAGTTCTTAGTAGGCTCAAACCTACGCTGTTGCTGCTGCTGTGGTTGATTAAACTGAGGTTGGTTGGGTTGGGGTCCTTTGGAGTGAGAGTTGGAGTGGTTGTGGGTGTTGGAATGGTGATCAAACTTGCGTTTGTGATTGTCGGTGGGCTTAGAAACTGAACCTCTCGGAGGTAGAGTCCCTTATGTCACCGCCTGGTCGGTTAACTTATGGGCAAGTCGGATAGTTTGTTGGATAGTGGTAGGATTGGATGAAGTAACCATGCTTTGTGTTTGAGGCACTAGACCTCCAATGTAAAGCTCAATTCTTTTGTAATCAGGAGTTACCATATACGGGCACATAGTAGCTAGTTCATGGGAACGTGTGGTGTAGAGTTCAATTTCAGAACCCTCCATTTTTAGGTTCCAAAACTCTCCCTCTAAGTTCTGGATTTCATCGCGAGGACAGTATTCCTACTTCATCATTAATTTAAATTCCTCCCACGGGAGTCCGTTCACCATGGCCAGACCCAACATTTGGACCTGGGCATTCCACCATGTGATAGTCGGGCCCTCCAAAGTTCCGGCGGCAAACTTTACCTGATTAGCCACGGGGCAGTTGCACATGGCAATCACCGATTCAACCTTCTCAAACCAACGTAGTAGTCCAACGGCTCCTTCAGCTCCACTAAAGGCGTGGGTTTGCAATCCATGAATGCCTTGAAAGTACAGACTGGTTGTTGGTTTTGCTGGCCTGGATTTAGAAATAAAATAGGATTGGAATTATAGAGTTTAGGGCAGGCTTTTTAAGAGATGGATTGACATCATTAGTCAATAGCTAAAGCATTTACCTGTAGCATTCTGTGCTGCTAGAGCCTCCGCCACACTGTCGTTTATTAGTGCCGCTAGCTCTGCTGCCGTCATGTTAATGGTACCACGACCACCTGCACGGACTCCGCGTCCTCTCCCTGACATGATTCTTCACAATCACAAATGAAAAACAATGAGAAATATATCGCATATTAAACATTATTCAGGTATGACTAAGGAGGTACAACATCTAATATTTTGAAAATTAAATAAATTGTAAGGCTACAAAATAAATAACTCAAATATTAAACTTCTTATGCTTTTATTGGATGGGAACAACCTTACCCATCTAGGTTTGAAAAGAGAAATAACATAAGTAAAAGCAGGCATGAAAAGGAAGATAGAAGAGGAATATCATCAAGCATCTTCGTCATCGAAAGAAACATACGATTGTGCATCGTCTATCTCTACTGGTTCCTCCTCCAAGGGCTCTTCCTCAAAGGGCTCCTCCTCAAAAGGTTCCTCCTCAAAAGGCTCCTCCTCTCCATCGGAAAGTGGAATCTCCTTAGGAAATAGAGCGGCTTGCAATTGAGCTTCCAGGTGTGTCACCCTCTTTTGAATACCTTCAGCAGTGTGGTTTGCTACATGTAGCTGAGCTTCCAGAGCAGCCACCCTCTCCAGAACTCCTTCCATGTCATTGTCCGAGGCATCCACCCTCGTCTCCAAGTGTGTCACACGATCCACCAAAATGTTATGGAATTGGTCAGTTACTACTAGTTCGGCAGTCAAAAGTTCTATCCCTACTTTATTCTCCTTTATTTGAGGTTCCCTCTTTAGAATATCCGGTATCTCATCGGTAGCATATTTTACAATGCTTAATTCTCTAGACATATAAAATAAAAAGGCTGCAAAAACTTGTTCCATAGTACATGGCAAGCTAGGCAAGGTAGGTGATGAGGAAGTAGAACCGAAGTAAGGTGATGGGACATTTCCCATTTTGATCCATCTTTGGATCATTTGTGGGTATGTGTTCCAGTTTCGAGCTGGATTCATTACTTGCGCGCTGCTCGCTTCCCCTTGGTCAACTGAATAGTCACTGGAAGTAGTCCGGCGCCTTTTGGGTTCCGGGGATGGTAGTATAGGTGCCTTGTGTCTTGGTGCCTTAGGTGATGAAGGTGGGGTTAACGACATGTTCCTGTAACAATACATATAAGTTCCAAACATCCAAATGACATGTAACTAATGTGTGAGGCTATAGTATAGTATGAAATCCTAGTTCTCTATAACCAATGTCTCTGATACCAATCTGTCACACCCCCCAATTTCAACTAACAGAGTTTTACTGTTCAGGAAGTGACGAACCAGGATCTCAAACATTAGTTACTTTGAACGACTCTACATGGGACTCTAAATGAAAATATCATTCACATTAGAGTATCAATGCGGAAGCGTAAGAAAGTAAATGCGCAACATACACGTGCCCAAAACCAAAGTCCAAAAGTCTAAAAAGTCCAAAACGTCCAACCAAAACAAGTACAATAGAATAATTCAAACAAACATAAACAAGTCATAATCAAAGTAGTTGAATCCCATGCATGCCCTAACGTGCACCTGTGTCTTATCTTAGCGACCTGAGAAAACATGTAAGAAAATATGTCAACACGAGGTTGGTGAGTTCACAGGTTTCAATATATGTAAATAAGCGTTTACCAGATTTATGTTCATTCAGTACGTATCTATAGGTAGCTAACCTATGTTCATGTTCAGCTCAAGCGCTCGTAACCGAAGCTGACTGTTTGTTTATTGCCTCCTGCCAGGTCTATCAACACTGGCGGTGTGAGTAGGCTAACATTTCACCCGTTCGATATCTAATCGAGTTAGCGCGACTAACGCGGGTGAGATTTGTCAAACCCAGTAGTAATACTAAATATTATCTCGCTAAGATCGATATTAACGGTCCGATATTAGTTGAGGACTTTCTGTGATAGGGTGTTACGCCTAGCATTTAACATTGATATCATACGAATTACAAAATCCAAAATTGTTTAGTCATATTTTCTCCCCCAAGTCAAAACAGTAAAAAGGGGCCGTGAAAACTCACCTGCGTTGCGTTGTAGGTAGTATCACACAAAGGACAAGTTGGAACCACGTGTGTAAGTCTCAAACGACTTACGGATCATTAAAATTATAAACACATAAATTAGGGATATAATGGGAATTGTGACGACGACACGTAATAAGGAACTTCCTAAACATAACGCTCTAATGACCATTTGTAGACGAATGTGTCCACAAGAATACAAGGTTCTTGAATTATACCATTAAGGAAAACTACGGTTCATGACGAGTGACAAATAATAATAATAAAATATATATGTTGTTTTTAATTGAGTTCAAGGTTTGAAAATAATATATTATTTTATAAAAGAGTTTTAAATAACGGTTACGAGTTACAAGACTAAAACCGAGTCTATGGGTGGTTTTCCGGCTTTAAAACATATTAATATAATATAATAATTATTTTTTTGAAAATATAAATATTAATCAACTATTCTGACAAAAAGGCTTTTCCCACACACGACCGCGCCTAAGACAAAGCACGACCGTGTTCAGGACACTGGCGCGACCGTGTTTATCAAACAGAAGACACAACAAAGTCTGGTCATCAGGCACGACCATGCTTGTGTCGGGCCAGACCGTGTCTAGGGTTTTCTAGGCATGACCTTGTCTGGCTCGCAGGCACGACCAGGTCAGATACGTGGCACGACTGTGCTAGGATAGGCACGACCGCGCTAGCCGATTAGCGCGACCGTGTCTGAATAATTTCATAATCAAATCGATTAAATCTTATAATATTAACGTTGGAAATCATGGGGCTTTTGATAAACAAAGAATTTCGAACATAACCATGTATTTTAATTGGATTAACAACATGTCTAGATTAGTATTTGATTAACCCGAAAGTGTATGAACCCTAGGTTTCTGATTGAGTTAAATTTGATAATGCAAGCCCGAAATATGAGAGGGCTTTTGATCAGGAGATTGAAACGAAGCTAAGGATGCAAAAAGTTACCAGATTACGATCCAAATTGATGGTTCCCGACTAGTTTGGTTGCCGACGCTAACGGGTTCGATCTCCGGCGAGTGGGAATGCTTCTCCGATCAATTCAACGAGTGTAGAAGTTCCACTGGGGATCGTCTATCAAGTGAAGAGGCTCAAAGTGTGAAATGGGTATACAAATTTGATGAATCCGATGGTATATGGCAAGGATGTCGACGGTTATGAGATTAATACCCATAACTGGGATTAATTCGTGTATAATGGAGATGTTAATGCTCAATGATAGTCGATTAATGACGTGAATGTGCAAAACGGTTACGAAATCAAATAGAATTCGATTAGAGAATGCATTTACGTTTCAACTGACGAGAGGCGCGACCGTGCCAAAACAAGGCGCGACCGTGCCTACTAGCATTTCTGGTTATTTACAAAACTAGCCCTTGCAACTTCAGCTTTTACAGAATTGATCCCTTGGTTTTAGAATTGGGTTAACTTGGTTAGGATTTACTAGAATTTTAACGGAATTCCTAACGGAACTAACTGAAAAGTCCGGATTGTCACACCTTTGATGCTCAAAACACTCAAATACACAACAAAAGTCGGTTTTTGAGTGATTTTTGCTTCTAAAATAGTGCTCAAGAGCTACCCCTATTTTATCACAAAAATCAACAAAAACACCCACTATTGCTTGCAAAATATCTATAGGATGTGTAGAAGATGCTCCTAACACACTCACAACACTTGAAATCAAGAGATATGCTCTGATACCACTTGTAGGTCCCCGGGTGTCTCGGATCGTTACGTGTGGGTGTGTGACTAGTCGGACCAGGTGCGGAATGCCCATGACTAGGTGGACAATCAAGCAACACAAAGTAAACCGATAGAGAAATCACTTTTAAACTCCGTCTATTATAAACTTGAAAGGTTACAGAGAGAAAATAGTGAGTGCAAATGTCTGCTTACATAACTTCTGTCAACCTATTGTATTTATACTAGACCTGATCGCTGTGCACTTAACAAGTGCGCAGGGCAAATTGTTTATGCGTACTTAGCAAGTACGCAGAGTATTCTTGCGTACTTGCTAAGTACGCAGGAAGTAATTCATGCGCACATGCTAAGTGCGCAAAACACTTAGAGAAATAATACAACAATAACATGCATTAGAAATTACAACTCGATAACTAATACATACAGACACTAACATACAAAGACTAATACATACAAGACAAGTACAATAAGCTAAGACACTATCCAGAGTGTCTGTCACACAAAAGTGCTTCAACAGGATTTCGAACAAAAACTTTTTACTTTTGAAATTTTGAATTTTATTTTTCTTTATCCAATGCTGACATCATTAAGAACTGTTCCAAAATTTTAATGTTTTCAAATGTAAGAAAAACAACAAACAACAAAGAAAAACAAATTATACTTCAAACAAAATATTAATACAAGAACACACACATAATACTTTTTCAGAAAAAAACAGCCTTTTCTCATGTTGATAAACTGAATTGACATAGGATCATAAATGCACACTGTCTTATTCACACTTTATATCAAGTCAAGATCTACTCAGTTCAATATTGATTGCCAGTATCTTAATCCACATAAACTCATGCATCATGTTTCAGCAAATACTGTGTGACAGTTAAGGTAAGCTTAATCAATACAATGTGTACCCCACAATCGAGAAGGAAAGATCTGAGAATCAACACAAAGTTTCACCAGATCATGATCTAATCACCAGCATGAAGGTAGCGTTCTTAGCACATGAAAAATAATCCAAGTAGATTTGAATGGAATCATATTGATTCAGAATCATTTTGATTCATTGTCTTGGTTTCTGAGATAGTACGGAATCATATTGATTCATATGATATGTGAAGAGTATATATGAAGAATCATGAATGATTCGGGTATGCGGGTATCCGTAAGATATTGGATATGTCAATTGAAATCACGAATGATTCAAAGGGCGAAACAGACAGACTTCCTGGTTTCCATCCGAGATTTCACCAGAACCATCAGCTGTATGAAGGTGTTTAAATCTAAATCATATATTTGACGTATATAATCAATAGAGCAAACAAATTGTGCTAAGAACTCATCAAGATCCTGGTCTCATGGTATGACTAGATTCACTTTTCATTCGAATGATGAAAGTATCGATATTCAATGTGGGTAAAACACAAAGATTGCAATTTAGTTAATCACACAAATATCGCCTAATTTATACATGCAGAGCCTACCAACATATCAGTAATTGTAACCAGTGTTACCATCATACCCAATTCATGCGTAAGCTCAGTACACAAATATACTATCATTTCCTATTTGCATGTCAATCAGTCACACATAGTTCATTTTACAGCACAATATGAATTTCAACATCTCTTTTTCTCTTTTGCACACACACAGATAAAACAAACACTTCACAGATGATAATTTCTTTTATTCTCCCCCTAAAATTGTGATGCAATTAATTGAATCTAAACAAACACATAAAAAGAAAATTTTAGAACAAACACACAATTAAACACAATTTTAATACTAAAAGAAAAATATTTTTGAGGAACATATATGGTCTTTCAATCAAAACGACGGATTTTATTAAACGGGTTTTTTTAAACACAATCAGAAAGAAATCATCCCCAACATTTCTACCAGAGAGTTAAACCGATCTGTTGAAAATTTTTTTGTAAAAATATGGGCGTTTTTGTGACATCCGGCATTTTCAGGTTAACTCCGTTAACTCAAACCTCGTTAGTTCAAACATTTTTCGTTACAAACTCAGTTATCTTAGTTCGTCACACATACATTGCATTTAATTAGGATTAATTAAATGTGTCAGTTAGTTCACACACATCGGAGCACACACGAGTCGAACCCGGAACGTTGGTGATAAACTATAAATAAAAATTCAAGCAATAAATAATTTATAATGAATACAAATTATGTGCTTTTGCGTGCTACGTGAATTATCTGTGAATTACGTAAATTTTCGTTAAATCGCGTAGATTTACCGGACTGCTTATTTATCTGCTATTTTATAAAGATTGTATTTTTATAAAACAAATTAGTTAAAGGGTTTTAATTATTAATTAGTTAAAGTTAAATTAAAAGCCCGTAATTACCCAAACCCGTTAGTAAAAGCCCGTACAAGATTTATAAAAAGATTTTTATAAAAGTTTCTAACCTAAATCACTCTCTCTCTCAATCTCGCCGTCTCTCTCTCTCTCTCTCACCCTCTCTCACGAAATTGAACCTGCAACCAAGCAAGGATCGATCATTCAAGCTTCAAACTTGGAATTAGACGCGTATTCGGAATCCTCTTTGCGTTTCTAACATCCACACGTAAGTTGTTTCGACCGATTTGATTTCTTTTTGATTCTTATGGTTAGATCAGACCCTAAAACCATCCAAACATAATGATTTTTATAATAAAGTTGCAAGCTTGATTGGTTTTTGTTACATATTGTTGATTTATGATGTTTTGCTAAACCCTAGTGTTATTTGATTGATTAATTGTTGAATAATGAAACTAGTAATGTTATAATAGTGTAGAACATGATAAAAGTCGAGAACTTTACTGATGAAATCGTTGTATTGCATGAGAAACGGCTAAACCCTAATGTTTAAAACAATTTGCTGACTTTTGGCCCTCTCGCGTACCGCGAGAGACATCGGACAGTTCGTTCGCGTACCGCGAGGGACAGAATAGTCGGGCCTAGTTTCTGGTTTTCTCGCGTACCGCGAGGAACTAAGGTCACATCTCTCGCGTACCGCGGGAGACAAGCTAACCTGGGCGAGTTCCTAATCTTCTCGCGTACCGCGAGGGAGAATCCTCTCATCTATCGCGTACCGCGAGGGATCGTTGTTAACAGAAAGATAATTTAGTTTTTCAGTTTTTCAATCTTTCACTTGTTTTGAATTCTATTGCTTCTTGATGATGGTTTTGTACTTGACATGACATGATAATGTGTGTAAACTTGATTGATGATTATATAACGCGCATGCTCATCATAGGTTGCTAAAAATAGAAACTTTATCGGAACCAAGTCAAACATGCTAAGTAGAATAGAATTGTTGTAGGATATGATGATTGCTATGTACTACTTGAATTGAAACCTGCAAGCATATGATAACAATGATGTGAAACCCGAACATGGTTACTATTTATAGAAACTTACTAATTATGGAAACCTGCCATAAATGGAAACATGCTATCTTTCTAGAACAAATAGGATTTGTTGCTACGTACCATCGTATGATCAATTGTGTGCTATGTGTTCGTATGCAACTCAAACATTAAAACACAAACGTGTCACCAACGGGTCGTCGTGTCAAACTTGAGTCGCACTTGCAAACTATTTTCTAAAACCTTTAACAACAACATTGTTTGGATATATGGGTCTATATCGAACATCACGAACACGCACTTATAGACTACGGTTATAGGTGGCAGTTAGAAGTCCACCAGTTGCTTCTTAGCTTTCATACTTGCATACGCACTCAGGTGAGTTTCATAACCCCTATTTTACTTGTTTTCCTTTTTGGGGGAGAAAACATGCTTTCAAACATTTCAAATATTATGGGATTCTGTATTACTGTTTTACCGCTTGCGTACTGAAAGTGCACAAACATACCAAACAAGTCCTTACATTTCGAACCGTTAGTATTGGGGAATAGCGAGGGGATTTTGAGTAGTACTACTGGGTTTTGACAAAGCCCCACCCGAGTTAGTCGCTCTAACTATGATTAGAGGTCAACGGGTGTAAAATTTGCCTAAACATTTGCCAGTGTTCGGTAGACATGGCTGGAGGCATTCAAACATACAAACAGTCAGCTTCGGTTGCGAACACTTAAAGTAGCAATGCATTAGACTAGCTATCTATCGGTAAACAATAATTACTTTATCTGACAAACATTGAGCATGGGATGCTTGCGTTAAACAATTGGATTTACTTACATTACTTTATGAACTCACCAACCATTGTGTTGACACTTTCTAGCATATCTTTCTCAGGTCACTAAGGTATCCAAGCACGAGCATAGGGCATGCATGGAGTCTTATCACTATCGAACATTGAATTTACGTTATTTACTTAAACTGCATGGTTTTGGGCGCTTTGTTTTGCGCAACTTACTTTTACTTACATTGGTTTATGTTTACGCTTCCGCAACGTTTTCAAACTTGAACTTTTGTTGTCTCGTGACTATGAGCAGCATTAGTGGTTTATTTAAATTCATATAGAGTCGTTCCGTGTAACTAATGACTGAGATCCTGATTGACATCCGGCATTTTCAGGTTAACTCCGTTAACTCAAACCTCACCTGTTCAAACATTCAACGGCAAACACGAAAGGTACTAACTAAATTTCGAGACGAAATTTCTTTCAACAAGGGGATGATGTGACAACCCAAACTTTTGTTTCAGAAATTTAACGACTTCGCTTAATTTTCGGGACGAAAATTCTTTCAACAAGGGGATGATGTGACATCCGGCATTTTCAGGTTAACTCCGTTAACTCAAACCTCGTTAGTTCAAACATTTTTCGTTACAAACTCAGTTATCTTAGTTCGTCACACATACATTGCATTTAATTAGGATTAATTAAATGTGTCAGTTAGTTCACACACATCGGAGCACACACGAGTCGAACCCGGAACGTTGGTGATAAACTATAAATAAAAATTCAAGCAATAAATAATTTATAATGAATACAAATTATGTGCTTTTACGTGCTACGTGAATTATCTGTGAATTACGTAAATTTTCGTTAAATCGCGTAGATTTACCGGACTGCTTATTTATCTGCTATTTTATAAAGATTGTATTTTTATAAAACAAATTAGTTAAAGGGTTTTAATTATTAATTAGTTAAAGTTAAATTAAAAGCCCGTAATTACCCAAACCCGTTAGTAAAAGCCCGTACAAGATTTATAAAAAGATTTTTATAAAAGTTTCTAACCTAAATCACTCTCTCTCTCAATCTCGCCGTCTCTCTCTCTCTCTCTCACCCTCTCTCACGAAATTGAACCTGCAACCAAGCAAGGATCGATCATTCAAGCTTCAAACTTGGAATTAGACGCGTATTCGGAATCCTCTTTGCGTTTCTAACATCCACACGTAAGTTGTTTCGACCGATTTGATTTCTTTTTGATTCTTATGGTTAGATCAGACCCTAAAACCATCCAAACATAATGATTTTTATAATAAAGTTGCAAGCTTGATTGGTTTTTTGTTACATATTGTTGATTTATGATGTTTTGCTAAACCCTAGTGTTATTTGATTGATTAATTGTTGAATAATGAAACTAGTAATGTTATAATAGTGTAGAACATGATAAAAGTCGAGAACTTTACTGATGAAATCGTTGTATTGCATGAGAAACGGCTAAACCCTAATGTTTAAAACAATTTGCTGACTTTTGGCCCTCTCGCGTACCGCGAGAGACATCGGACAGTTCGTTCGCGTACCGCGAGGGACAGAATAGTCGGGCCTAGTTTCTGGTTTTCTCGCGTACCGCGAGGAACTAAGGTCACATCTCTCGCGTACCGCGGGAGACAAGCTAACCTGGGCGAGTTCCTAATCTTCTCGCGTACCGCGAGGGAGAATCCTCTCATCTATCGCGTACCGCGAGGGATCGTTGTTAACAGAAAGATAATTTAGTTTTTCAGTTTTTCAATCTTTCACTTGTTTTGAATTCTATTGCTTCTTGATGATGGTTTTGTACTTGACATGACATGATAATGTGTGTAAACTTGATTGATGATTATATAACGCGCATGCTCATCATAGGTTGCTAAAAATAGAAACTTTATCGGAACCAAGTCAAACATGCTAAGTAGAATAGAATTGTTGTAGGATATGATGATTGCTATGTACTACTTGAATTGAAACCTGCAAGCATATGATAACAATGATGTGAAACCCGAACATGGTTACTATTTATAGAAACTTACTAATTATGGAAACCTGCCATAAATGGAAACATGCTATCTTTCTAGAACAAATAGGATTTGTTGCTACGTGCCATCGTATGATCAATTGTGTGCTATGTGTTCGTATGCAACTCAAACATTAAAACACAAACGTGTCACCAACGGGTCGTCGTGTCAAACTTGAGTCGCACTTGCAAACTATTTTCTAAAACCTTTAACAACAACATTGTTTGGATATATGGGTCTATATCGAACATCACGAACACGCACTTATAGACTACGGTTATAGGTGGCAGTTAGAAGTCCAGCAGTTGCTTCTTAGCTTTCATACTTGCATACGCACTCAGGTGAGTTTCATAACCCCTATTTTACTTGTTTTCCTTTTTGGGGGAGAAAACATGCTTTCAAACATTTCAAATATTATGGGATTCTGTATTACTGTTTTACCGCTTGCGTACTGAAAGTGCACAAACATACCAAACAAGTCCTTACATTTCGAACCGTTAGTATTGGGGAATAGCGAGGGGATTTTGAGTAGTACTACTGGGTTTTGACAAAGCCCCACCCGAGTTAGTCGCTCTAACTATGATTAGAGGTCAACGGGTGTAAAATTTGCCTAAACATTTGCCAGTGTTCGGTAGACATGGCTGGAGGCATTCAAACATACAAACAGTCAGCTTCGGTTGCGAACACTTAAAGTAGCAATGCATTAGACTAGCTATCTATCGGTAAACAATAATTACTTTATCTGACAAACATTGAGCATGGGATGCTTGCGTTAAACAATTGGATTTACTTACATTACTTTATGAACTCACCAACCATTGTGTTGACACTTTCTAGCATGTCTTTCTCAGGTCACTAAGGTATCCAAGCACGAGCATAGGGCATGCATGGAGTCTTATCACTATCGAACATTGAATTTACGTTATTTACTTAAACTGCATGGTTTTGGGCGCTTTGTTTTGCGCAACTTACTTTTACTTACATTGGTTTATGTTTACGCTTCCGCAACGTTTTCAAACTTGAACTTTTGTTGTCTCGTGACTATGAGCAGCATTAGTGGTTTATTTAAATTCATATAGAGTCGTTCCGTGTAACTAATGACTGAGATCCTGATGTGTCACCTTCCAAAACGGTAAAACTCCGTTAGTGGGATTTGGGGGTGTGACAGTTTTGCTCTAAGGTATCAACGTGGACCACCTTAATTAAACCATTATCAAAGCAATCGTGAATAAAATGTAACCTGATGGCGATATGCTTTGTTTTTTAGTGCTGAATTGGATTCTTGACTATACCAAGCACCGCTTTATTATAAAAAAAATCGGGGTCTCCAAAAAATTGATTCCAAAGTCCAGCAGTTGATGCTGTATCCAGATGACCTGTGAACAACAGCTCGACGCAGCTATGTATTCTGCCTCAGCAGTTGAAGTGGACACATTGTTTGTTTCTTACACTGCCATGAAACAAGTCTCCCCCCCAAAAATTAACAACCTCCTGATGTAGATTTCCTCTCCAAATTACATCCACCATAATCGCTATCAGTATAAGCATAAAAATTAAATTCAGAATCAAAAGGATACCATAAACCGAGATTAACTCGACCCTTAAGATACCGAAAAATTCTTTTAACAGCCGATTCATAGGACACTTTTGGAGTTGCCTGATATCTAGCACATGAGCAAACTGCGAACATAATATCAGGTCTACTTGCAGTCAGATACATCAAGGAGCCAATCATTGAACGATATGCTTTTTGATTAACTATAACTCAAGATAAATCCACAGTGAGAGGTTCATGGGGATCAATGGGAGTGGATGTTGCCTTGTAATCATTCAAGTTGAAGTTTGTCAAAATATCCTTAACATACTTCGCCTGATGAATAAGAATTCCAACATCAGATGGTTTCACCTGCAATCCCAGAAAGAACTGCATTTGACCCATTAAACTCACTTCGAATTTGAGTTTCATGACAACTTCAAAATCTTTATAAAGAGATTGATTTGTAGAACCATAGATAATATCATCAACGTAGACTTGAACAATCAACAAATCATAATCAACATTCTTGAGTGTCACACCCCGACCGATGGCGGAATCATCGAGGCGGACAATGGAATGATTGTTCAAAAGCACATGATAGCTAAAAGGTTGCATAATTCATTAATTAAATTTAAAGACAACAAGATCCAAATACGATACATTCCAAATAACCTAGTCTAGTTCAAAACATTGATTTATTTAACTAGGTCCATAGTTCTTAAGTGGAGAAATCTTCGGCAAGTAGTCACATATCCAAACCTGAAACATTATTTAAATCAAGTTTCAACTAAAAAGTTGGTGAGAACATAGGTTTAGTAATTCCGGTAAATAGTAGTTGTAAATCGTTTTGCAACTCATTGTTTATCTTGTTAAACATAGTATATATGATGTAACATTTATTTAATCACAATTCAAACCGAGTTTGACGCGCTTGAACAGAGCACAACAACTAAGTCCGGTATGTTTGAATATAGTTACCCACTATATCCGATATGTTTGAATATAACACGCGGTTATATCCGAGTATGCAGTAATAAACACCCTAACCGGGTGGGCTGGTCAGGCACAATAGATCAATCAATATTACAGTTGGTTGTCTTGTGTTTAAATGTATGTACATCCAAAGAATAAGCATATAGTCTCATGTATAACACGTACAAACAATGTGAGTAGCATGTATAATGTTTCACCCCAAAACGTATAAAAATGTAAAATAGGGGCTATATAACTCACCTTGCAAGCGGGTATTTTTCCACACGTGTAGGTGATAAAGATGTTGAAGTCTAAGCACGTTGAAACCCTATGTAGATAAATGGGTATTATTGTATGTTTACATGTGCGTATTAGTATTTAATTGTGTATAGGTTTATAATAACATTTCTTAGTGTTATTTGCATAAAAGTGGTCCAGATTTACTTGAAATTACTGATTTGATCGAAACTGATTATAGTTGTGACAGATATCGAAACTGTGTTCAATCGAAACTACTAGTTTCGATTGACCATTTACAAGTGATACGCAGAACTGTCGAAACTACTATCTATCGAAACTTACTAGTTTCGATTGATTATTTATAAGTGATACACAGGCTGTCGAAACTACCATCTATCGAAACTTACTAGTTTCGATTGATCATTTGTAACTGATATGCAAGCTGTCGAAACTACCATCTATCGAAACTACTATCTATCGAAACTACTAGTTTCAATTGATCATTTACTCAATCGAAACTAAGTAGTTTAGATGGCCCAGACTTTAGAAAAATAAAACAGTAATTTTTCAGAACAATGGTTTGTCCGGTAATCGATGTTTTGGAGTCGTGACTTCGATTGGTTCAGCTTGCCTTATGATAACAGAATGTAAAGAAACGAAGTTGAGGATTCTTACGTGGTCGCAAAGGGGCTGGACGACAGAGTCTTAAATCCGAGAATGTCCAGAATGAGAATCGAGCTTCTTGGTGGGATTAGCCTCTACAACCTTGGTGACGGCTTCACACAGAGATGGCGATTGTAATGGTGTCTTCAATTTGGAGTGAGATTGGGTGGAGGAGGGGCAGCGAGCTCGAGCAAGTCCGACTACGGCTATTTATAGCCGAGTTCGTTTCTTATGACAAAGCGTGCACTTGGGCACGTCCCGACACTCGTCTGGACTAGACGAAGCTAACGAGCTATTAAATACGCGTGGAGGTTGACTGTCGGGCTCGAATTCGAGGCGTGGGTTCTCGGCCACCAACAAGATCAGACGATTCGTATGTTGGGGAGACCAATTGGTCGGGAGCTATTGTTCGCGTGGGGACGACGAGGTCGGGGAGACCAAATTCGGCTGTCGAGGTGTAGGGGACAGTCGTGTCGAGGAGTCGCCGGAGAAAAGCTCGGACCGTCGGTCAATGGGGAAGACGGTCGGAAACGCGAATCGGAAGTTGGCAAAACCAGTCCCTGGAGTTTGATTTTGATTAAAAATAGTCCCTGAGAGTTATTACAAATTGGTCCCTGTGGTTTGATTTGTCCAGAAACAGCCCCTTAACAGATTTTGTCTTAAAGCCCTTTTTGTTTCGTTATTTTCAAAAACAACCCCTCAACTTTTATAATTTCTTTAATTTCTTTTAATTTCAAATATATTTTATAAACTTATCTTATTATCATTATAACTAATTTTTATAAAAGTTATTTATCTTATTTAATTAGGTTATTTTATTAAATATGAAACTTTTAAATTTAGATTTTTATATAAAATTTTATATAAGTTTTAAAGCTTGTAAAATTTTAATTAATTCAAATCCGTAAAAATAAAAATAAAATATTTATTAAATAAAAACACTTGTATTTCATTTAATTTGAGAATGATTACACGATAAACATTTTACAAGTGCGCGAATGAAAATCCGAAATGTCACAGTCTCCCCATGTTAAAGGAATTTCGCCCCGAAATTCAACTAGCGGAGGCTATGAAAAAGATGCGGATACTTGGTTCTCATTTGGTCCTCACGTTCCCAAGTGAACTCGGGTCCACGTTTAGACTCCCAACGGACCTTGACAATGGGGATGCGGCTACGCTTGAGTTTCTTGACTTCTCGGTCCATGATTTCCACGGGTTTCTCAACAAAGTGCATTTTCTCGTCAATGCGCACTTCATCAAGAGGGATGTGGAGATTCTCGTCGGCTAGACACTTTTTCAAATTAGATACATGAAAAGTCGGATGAACGTTGCTGAGTTCTGAAGGAAGATCGAGTTTGTAGGCCACTTTTCCTACCCTTTCGAGTATCTTGAATGGACCCACATATCCAGGTGCGAGTTTTCCTTTCTTTCCAAAACGGACTACGCCTTTCCAAGGTGATACCTTTAGAAGAACCATATCCCCAACTTGGAATTCCAAGGGTTTTCGTCGGTTATCGGCATAGCTCTTTTGCCGACTCCTTGCTACTCGAATGTTGTCACGAATAAGAGAGATTTTATAGGTGGTCTCTTGGATAAGCTCGGGATCGGTGATTTGTGCTTCACCAATTTCGTTCCAACAAATCGGTGAACGACATTTTCGTCCATAAAGAGCTTCAAACGGTGCCATGTTAATACTCGTGTGGTAGCTGTTGTTGTAGGAAAATTCGATCAGTGGTAGGTGAGAATTCCAATTGCCACCAAAGTCAATGACACAAGCTCTAAGCATATCCTCGAGAGTTTGGATTGTTCGCTCGGTTTTTCCATCAGTTTGAGGATGGTAAGCCGTACTTAGATCCAAACGAGTACCAAGCGCAGATTGTAATGATTGCCAAAATCGGGAAGTAAAACGCGAATCACGATCGGAGATGATGTTCAAAGGGATTCCGTGACGACTTACGATCTCATTAATGTAGATCCGAGCCAATTTCTCGACTCGATAGTCCTCACGAATAGGCAAGAAGTGAGCAGACTTTGTAAGTCGGTCGATAATAACCCAGATACTATCGTGCCCACTAGAAGTGCGTGGGAGTTTGGTGATGAAATCCATAGCAAGGTTCTCCCACTTCCACATGGGAATTTCTTGTTGTTCGAGGAGACCGGAAGGCTTCTGGTGTTCGGCCTTCACTTTAGATCAAGTTAGGCATTTTGCCACAAAATGAGCATTATCCTTCTTCATGCCGGGCCACCAATATTGCTGACGAAGACCCATGTACATCTTATCAGCTCCTGGATGTACCGAATATCGAGTTTTGTGGGACTCATTCATCAAAAATATACGAAGATCGTCGCGATCGGGAACCCAGATACGGTCCAAGTAATACAATAGACCGTTGGCTTTGGTTTCTAGCAAGAGTTCTACGCCACATGCCATCTCTTGATACATGTTTCCCTCGGTAACCGAGGTGTGTTGTGCTTTGAGAATACGGGCTTGGATATCGTTATGAATATGAACACTATAAAGCATGATACGTTCTTTACGACTCAAGGCGTCGGCTACAACGTTTGCTTTGCCGGGGTGGTAGCGGATCTCGCAGTCGTAGTCGTTTAGAAGTTCAACCCATCGTCGTTGCCTCATATTAAGCTCTTTTTGATTGAAAATATGTTGGAGGCTTTTGTGGTCGGTGAAAACCACGCATTTGGTGCCATATAGATATTGTCTCCAAATTTTCAAGGCGAAAACGACAGCACCAAGCTCGAGATCATGGGTCGTATAGTTCTTCTCATGGACTTTGAGTTGACGTGATGTGTATGCAATCACTTGACCTCGTTGCATAAGAACACAACCAAGACCTTGGTTGGATGCATCACAATAAACGACAAAGTCGTCATTACCACTAGGAAGAGTTAGAATAGAAGCATTGCAGAGCTTGTGCTTTAGAGTTTGGAAAGCTTCCTCTTGCTTGGGTCCCCAGTCGTAGTTCTTACCTTTGTGAGTCAAGGCAGTGAGCGGGACCGCAATCTTGGAGAAATTTGAGATGAAACGACGATAGTAACCTGCTAGTCCAAGGAATGAACGATTCTCGGTAGGAGTCTTAGGAGTACTCCAATTCTTTACCGCCTCGATCTTTGCCCGGTCCACATAAATTCCCTTATCGTTGACTATGTGTCCCAAAAATTGAACCTCTTTTAGCCAGAATTCACACTTGGAGAACTTGGCGTATAGTTGTTCTTTCTTCAAGAGTTCCAAAATCAAACGAAGATGTTGTTCATGTTCCGCTTTCGTTTTAGAATAGATGAGAATGTCGTCAATGAAAACGATCACGAACTTGTCCAAATAAGGTTTGCATACACGGTTCATGAGGTCCATGAAGACCGCAGGTGCATTAGTCAAACCGAATGGCATGACCATGAACTCGTAGTGACCGTACCTAGTTCGAAAGGCAGTCTTCGGAATGTCTTCATCGAGAACACGAAGTTGATGGTACCCGGAACGAAGGTCAATCTTAGAGAAATGTGTTGAACCTTGAAGCTGATCGAAAAGATCGTTGATACGGGGTAAAGGATAACGGTTCTTAATTGTAAGCTTGATGAGTTCACGATAATCGATGAACATTCGAAACGATCCATCCTTTTTCTTTACGAACAGTACGGGTGCACCCCAAAGTGAATGGCTCGGGCGGATGAATCCTTTGGATGAGAGTTCTTGTAATTGACTTGCAAGCTCTTGCATCTCGGAAGGGGCAAGACGATAGGGGGCTTTTGCCACGGGAGTTGCCCCGGGCACAAGGTCAATATGAAACTCCACTTGTCTAGGGGGAGGAAGACCAGGTAAATCCTCGGGGAATACCTCGGGAAAATCTCGGATGATTGGAATGTCTTGCAATTTCTTACCCTTGTCTTTCGTGTCAACTATGTGGGCCAAGAAGGCAATGTACTTTTTCCGCAAGTACTTTTGTGCCAATGTGCAAGACATGATTTGAAGACCACGACATGGTTTTTCACCGAACATAACTAACGTGTCGCCCGAAGAGAGAGGTATACGAATACACTTTTCGTAGAAAATAACCTCGGCATGGTGCTTGGATAACCAGTCCATGCCAATTATAATATCGAAGCTTCCTAATTGCATTGGAAGGAGATCAACAGAGAATTTGTGATTATTAAGCTCGAGATTGCAGTCACGGATAACAGAATTTATAGTAATAGATTTTCCGTTTGCTATCTCCACGGAATAAGAATTGTCAAGTTTCGTTCTTTGTTTAGCAAGTCGAGATTCAAAGGTAATAGATACAAAACTCCTATCGGCACCGGTATCAAATAACACGGATGCATAATGATTGTTTACGAGAAACGTACCGTTTATCACGTCGTTGATTGCTTGAGCCTCATTAGCGTTTATGTTAAACGCTCGTCCTTGAGGACCACCTTGATGATGAAGTTTTGGGCATCGGTCATGGAAATGGTTTAGGTCTCCACATTCGTAACATGCCCGACCATTGAGAGGTGCCGGATAGATTGGGCGGTTGGCTGGAGCAGCTTGATGGACGGGAGGACGAGTACGGCAAGTAGTGACCACGTGTCCATATCGTCCGCAGCTTGAACACAATCGGCATGGTAGGTTGGCAGGATGATGGTACTTGCAGGTCCGGCATTGGGGATTCGGGCCCTGATAAGTTTTCGGGTTTTGACCCAAAGGGGCCGCTTGAATAGCAGGCACAGCGGGAGTTACGGCTGTGAAGTTTCGACCCTTTCGTTTCTTGTTGTGGTTAGAAGACTCGGGTTTTACATCTTTGACGGCCGCAAGAGTAGAAACAACCTTCTTGGAACCCTTTCTTGTTAAGGTTCCGGCTTTGACATGTTTGTCGGATAATGTAGCCGATAGACGGATAGCAGCTTCAAGTGTAGGAGGATTGCTTCCTAGCACAACATCTTGAATTTTCATAGGCCGGCCGCCTATGTATTTTTCAATCTCCCGAGCAAGGGGAGTGATCATATGAGGCACCAGCAGACTTAGCTCTTGAAACCGGGTGGTGTAGGCCAGATTATCCCCGCTGTCTTGGGCAAGATCCCAAAACTCAGCCTCTAGCTTCCTCATTTCATTCAGAGGACAGAATTCATCAGTCATGGCCTTCTTCAGATCATCCCATGATAAGGATGTAGCAACCTCAGCACCACGAGTGCGTTTCTCACCGTTCCACCAAGTGAGGGCTCTCTTTTGGAGTACACTTGTGGCATAACGCACCCGAAGATTATTGGGACAGTCGCTGTTTAGGAATGTGCTTTCCATGCTTTCAAACCATTGAAGTAGGCCGGTAGCACCTTCAGTCCCGAAGAATTTTATAGGATTGCACGAGTTAAAGTGCTTAAACGTGCAGTGAGGCGGGTTGGTACCACCGTTCCCTTAGATGTTGTGAGACCCGTCACTGTTGTTATTTGCTTGGGTCATTTGCCCTACCAGCTGGGCAAGAAGAGTAGCAAGATCCGGGTTGGAAGTGCTAGAGTTTGCACGTCGAGGAGGCATTCTAACACCATAAGAAAAGACAATGATATTTTAGATAAGATGGATATTTATGAGTTATAGCGGGAAATAATGTAAGCAGAAAAACGGGATTCATCATGACGCTTGCCAGTGCATGTGTATTTATTCTAAGTTGATGGGGGAAACTAAGTCATCTATTTCGGGTAGGACATGATGTTATAGAGCATTATTTGCATAATAGGAATTGCCGGGACTTGCATGCACTACAAATCGTCATTACGTGTGCACCCATAATAATGATTTGCTTTGCATGTTCGTCTAGTTCTTCCTATCTTGCTATAACGTCCCCAAATTTTGAGTTTAAGTTCGGATTGTATCCTTGCGAATACATTGACTTATCAACGTTAAATAATTCCCTGAAACTTTCGAAGAGACATGCTTTAGCCTATAGGTAAACACTCACTTCAGGAATTCCCAGGAAAGCATACGGGTCCGTTTATTGGGATTTATACGAAATGCTTTCCTAGACAGAAAACCTAATGTACAGGTGTCACCCTTCCAGATTGCACGTGTCTCAAGAAATTAAGTCGTTGACGAGATCTTCAAGATTTTGATAGACTTGAGAGTCTATAAGTATGAAATGTGTAGGAATTGTTGCAATTAATACGGATTAGGAAAGAGTATGGATAAGGATGGGTAGTGTAATTGTTTGCATAAGTTTGTTTGTCAAATATGTATGTAAAGTATGTATCATGTATCAAAGTCTTGTATGTATGTGTATAAGTCTCATGTACCAAACTCGGGAAAATTCAAATAATACCTAACTACAAATAATTCACATAGCAATTTATCATTTAGCACATAACACATAAAAGGGAGTCCTAGGGTTATAGTCTAGGTCATTGTGTCTAATAACCTAATTCTCTATAACCATGGCTCTGATACCAATCTGTCACACCCCGACCGATGGCGGAATCATTGAGGCGGACAATGGAATGATTGTTCAAAAGCACATGATAGCTAAAAGGTTGCATAATTCATTAATTAATTTTAAAGACAACAAGATCCAAATACGATACATTCCAAATAACCTAGTCTAGTTCAAAACATTGATTTATTTAAGTAGGTCCATAGTTCTTAAGTGGAGAAATCTTCGGCAAGTAGTCACATATCCAAACCTGAAACATTATTTAAATCAAGTGTCAACTAAAAAGTTGGTGAGAACATAGGTTTAGTAATTCCGGTAAATAGTAGTTGTAAATCGTTTTGCAACTCATTGTTTATCTTGTTAAACATAGTATATATGATGTAACATTTATTTAATCACAATTCAAACCGAGTTTGACGCGCTTGAACAGAGCACAACAGCTAAGTCAGGTATGTTTGAATATAGTTACCCACTATATCCGATATATTTGAATATAACACGCGGTTATATCCGAGTATGCAGTAATAAACACCCTAACCGGGTGGGCTGGTCAGGCACAATAGATCTATCAATATTACAGTTGGTTGTCTTGTGTTTAAATGTATGTACCTCCAAAGAATAAGCATATAGTTTCATGTATAACACGTACAAACAATGTGAGTAGCATGTATAATGTTTCACCCCAAAACGTATAAAAATGTAAAATAGGGGCTATGTAACTCACCTTGCAAGCGGGTATTTTTCCACGCGTGTAGGTGATAAAAATGTTGAAATCTAAGCACGTTGAAACCCTATGTAGATAAATGGGTATTATTGTATGTTTACATGTGCGTATTAGTATTTAATTGTGTATAGGTTTATAATAACATTTCTTAGTGTTATTTGCATAAAAGTGGTCCAGATTTACTTGAAATTACTGATTTGATCGAAACTGATTATAGTTGTGACAGGTATCGAAACTGTGTTCAATTGAAACTACTAGTTTCGATTGACCATTTACAAGTGATACGCAGAACTGTCGAAACTACTATCTATCGAAACTTACTAGTTTCGATTGATCATTTATAAGTGATACACAGGCTGTCGAAACTACCATCTATCGAAACTTACTAGTTTCAATTGATCATTTATAAGTGATATGCAAGCTGTCGAAACTACCATCTATCGAAACTACTATCTATCGAAACTACTAGTTTCAATTGATCATTTACTCAATCGTAACTAAGTAGTTTCGATGGCCCAGACTTTAGAAAAATAAAACAGTAATTTTTCAGAACAATGGTTTGTCCGGTAATCGATGTTTTGGAGTCGTGACTTCGATTGGTTCAGCTTGCCTTATGATAACAGAAGGTAAAGAAACGAAGTTGAGGATTCTTACGTGGTCGCAAAGGGGCTGGACGGCAGAGTCTTAAATCCGAGAATGTCCAGAATGAGAATCGAGCTTCTGGGTGGGATTAGCCTCTACAACCTTGGTCACAGCTTCACACAGAGATGGCGATTGTAATGGTGTCTTCAATTTGGAGTGAGATTGGGTGGAGGAGGGGCAGCGAGCTCGAGCAGGTCCGACTACGGCTATTTATGGCCGAGTTCGTTTCTTATGACAAAGCGTGCAATTGGGCACGTCCTGACACTCGTCTGGACTAGACGAAGCTAACGAGCTATTAAATACGCGTGGAGGTTGACTGTCGGGCTCGAATTCGAGGCGTGGGTTCTCGGCCACCAACAAGATCAGACGATTCGTATGTTGGGGAGACCAATTGGTCGGGGACTATTATTCGCGTGGGGACGACGAGGTCGGGGAGACCAAATTCGGCTGTCGAGGTGTAGGGGACAGTCGTGTCAAGGAGTCACCGGAGAAAAGCTCGGACCGTCGGTCAATGGGGAAGACGGTCGGAAACGCAAATCGAAAGTTGGCAAAACCAGTCCCTGGAGTTTGATTTTGATTAAAAATAGTCCCTGAGAGTTATTACAAATTGGTCCCTGTGGTTTGATTTGTCCAGAAACAGCCCCTTAACAGATTTTGTCTTAAAGCCCTTTTTGTTTCGTTATTTTCAAAAACAACCACTCAATTTTTATAATTTCTTTAATTTCTTTTAATTTCAAATATATTTTATAAACTTATCTTATTATCATTATAACTAATTTTTATAAAAGTTATATATCTTATTTAATTAGGTTATTTTATTAATTCGTTAAATAAAATGGTAGAAATGATTAAACAATCTAATAATTTATTTTAAAAGGTTTTTAAGACACTAAGTGTCCTTTGTGTAAAAATAATTATAAATAATTATGTTGGTGTTTATAAACTTAAAAGTAGTTAAATAATTATTCTTACCAATAATAATTATTTATAAGTTTATAAAAATATGTAAATAGAATTTGTGGATTAATATATAAATGAATAGCAAAAAAATTGATTTGTCTAAACAAAAATTTTTTTTATGTTATTTTATTTAGAACTTAATAAAATAATATAGTAAAACATTATTTATATATATTTTTTTCTAAGTTTCATAAATATTGCATAATGTATTTGTATGGTTTATAAAATTAAACTTGAAATTTTTAAGGAAGAACAATGGATTTAAAAATGATTTGAATGTAAAGAGGAGCAAAACCAGCTCCCTGGGATTCGAACCCGCGCCTGTGGCGGTTCGCGAATTGCACACACACACTAACCACTGGACTGGGCATGATGCCTTATCCAGTGGCCGTTTCATTTGGCTTTTGATAAGAAATCTCAGACTGTCATCTTCCCCAATTCGATCCTAAAACCCTAGCCCGTCTTATTCCCTTGGTTGACTAGGGGTTCAGACCCGAAACCATAGGGCTTCGAATATAACGATCAAGGCGAGTTCAAAGACACCAATTTTACCTGAAATGGTTACGAAGAGAGGGAGAACGACCGAGACTTTCGAGTTCGGTTTTCCTACGCTCGATCGCGATCCAAAGGAGGAATGCAGTGATTTTGAGAATGAGGAAAGTGAGTACGAGGTATTACGAGTATGGGAGTGTGGCTTTTATAGCCCAATTTTATCTGATTTAACCGATCCATTAAAGATTTCAATAATGGAATTTCGGTTACGAGTTAAACACACTAATGCTCATAAAAACGCGATTAAACATAGTTAATGGGTCGTTTAATCGATCTTAATGCATTTTCGGTTTCAGTTTCGATCGAAAATGCTCCATTTACGAGGTTGAGGTTAAACGGGTGAAAACCGGTGGTAGGGGGGCTCGAACCCGTGGTTTGTTTGGAAGAGAAACATGTTTCAACTATTGGCAGAACATGTCCATGCAGTTTGAGCTTTATCATTTTATGAACTAGGTTAGGTTTTAGTTAGAATTAAGTTTTAGAAAGTTACACTTTCTACCCTAAACGTTTGTAAAACCTAAAAGTGTTAAATTTTATAAACTTTTATAAAAACTAACAAACTATTAAGTTATAATTTAAGTGTTATAAAAGGGGGGGGGGGGGTAATTCATTAAATAGAAATAATTTCCCATTTTAATTTCATTATATAAAACCCTAATTTATAATTTATATACTATAACTACATGTTATAAATAGAAATTATAATTTCTATGAAGTAAAAAGGGTTTTATTTATATAACTAATTTATAAGTTTTTTTTACAAGCTTGAATATATATATATATATATATATATATATATATATATATATATATGTATATATATACATAAAGATATTTGTTTAATAGTATTAAAACATTTATATCCCCATTAAATAGGTATTGAATTTGAAATGAATGTATCCAATGTATGTATGTACAAACATGTATGTATTGCAATTAGAAATTTATGACACTTTCATAGATAAAATCAGATAATATTGAAATTACAATACCGAAAAGGTAAAAACATAGACCGGAATTTCCTGGGGATTAAAGTCTCCCCTACTTTAGGAGATTTCATCCCGAAATTGATTAGGAAGAGGGTCCTTGAAATAGGTGTGGGTATTTGGCTTTCATTTGATCCTCACGTTCCCAAGTGAACTCAGGGCCACGCTTGGATTCCCATCGAACCTTAACGATTGGAATTCGGCTTCGCTTGAGTTGCTTAACTTCTCGGTCCATGATCTCCATGGGCTTCTCCACGAAGTGCATTGTTTCATCAATGTGAACCTCGTCAAGTGGTATATGGAGATTCTCTTCAGCTAAGCATTTCTTTAGGTTCGAGACATAAAATGTTGGATGAACGTTATTGAGTCCTTCAGGTAGATCCAACTTGTAAGCTACCTTCCCAATCCGCTGAAGAATTTTAAAGGGACCCACGAATCTTGGCACAAGTTTCCCTTTCTTTCCAAAACGAACTACACCTTTCCAAGGGGATACCTTGAGAAGAACTATATCGCCAACTTGAAATTCTAAGGGTTTTCGACGTTTGTCGGCATAGCTCTTTTGCCAACTTCTTGCTACCAGAAGGTTGTCTCAGATTAACATTATCTTGTCGGAAGTCTCTTGAATAAGTTCAGGACCAGTGATTTGTGATTCACCGATTTCAGTCCAGCAGATAGGAGAACGGCACTTCCGACCATAAAGTGCTTCAAAAGGAGCCATGTTAATGCTGGTGTGTTAACTGTTGTTGTATGAGAACTCGACTAGGGGTAGATGTAAATCCCAATTTCCCTTGAAGTCAATGACACAGGCTCTAAGCATATCTTCGAGAGTTTGAATCGTTCGCTCAGATTGACCATCAGTTTGCGGGTGATAAGCAGTACTAAGATTTAGTTGAGTACCTAGGGCTGATTGTAGGGATTGCCATAAACGAGAGGTGAATTGTCCATCATGATCAGAAATAATGTTGAGAGGTACACCGTGACGACTAACGATCTCATCAATATAGATTCGAGCTAGTTTCTCAACTCGATAGTCCTCACGTATGGGTATGAAATGAGCAGATTTTGTCAAGCGGTCGATGATTACCCAAATGCTATCATGACCACCAGATGTTTGTGGGAGTTTGGTTATAAAGTCCATGGCAATACACTCCCATTTCCACACGGGAATCTCGGGTTGTTCAAGTAAACCGGATGGACGCTGGTGCTCGGCTTTAACCTTTAAACATGTAAGGCATTTAGACACGTATAGAGAAATGTCCTTTTTCATACTAGGCCACCAGTATTGGGTACGAAGATCATTGTTCATTTTGTCTGCACCAGGATGCACAGAATAGCGAGTCTTGTGGGCCTCGTTCATGATGAAGGTACGAAGGTTGTCACGGTCAGGAATCCAGATACGATTTAAAAAGTAAAGTAACCCATTGGGTTTGGTTTCAAGTTGGAGTTCAGCACCACATGACATTTCGTTGTACATGTTTCCTTCAGTGACGGAAAGATTTTGTGCTTCAAGGATGCGACTTTGAATATCATTTTGGATTCGAATGTTGTGGATCTTGATAGGTTCCTTACGGCTTAGAGCATCGGCGACGACATTCGCCTTACCAGGATGATAACGAATATTGCAGTCGTAGTCGTTTAGGAGTTCAACCCAATGCCTTTGCCTCATGTTGAGTTCTTTTTTATTGAAAATGTGTTGGAGGATCTTATGATCAGTGTAAACCTCACATTTGGTACCATATAGGTAATGTCTCCAAATTTTTTAGAGCAAATACGACCGCACCTAACTCAAGATCATGCGTCGTATAATTCTTCTCATGAATTTTGAGTTGTCGGAACGCATAAGCAATCACTTTGCCCCGCTGCATTAGTACACAACCAAGGCCTAAGTGGGAAGCGTCATAGTAAACGACAAAGTTTTCGGTTCCATCGGAGAGGGTAAGGATAGGAGCCTCACATAGTTTCTGTTTTAGGGTTTGAAAAGCTTCCTCCTGTTTTGGTCCCCACTCGTAGGGTTTACCTTTGTGAGTTAAGGCTGTGAGTGGTACCGCGATCTTTGAAAAGTTCGCTATGAAACGACGATAATAGCCCGCTAAACCTAGAAATGTGCGGACTTCGGTAGGGGTCTTTGGGGCTTGCCAATTCTTTTCTGCCTCAATCTTAGCGGGATCCACGTGAATACCCTTTTCGTTGACTATGTGTCCCAAGAATTGGACTTCCTTTAGCCAAAATTCACACTTGGAGAACTTAGCATACAGTTTCTCCTTCTTTAAGAGATCCAAAACCAAGCGCAAGTGTTCTTCGTGTTCCACTTTGGATTTTGAATATATGAGGATGTCGTCAATGAAGACGATCACGAACTTGTCCAAGTACGGCTTACACACACGGTTCATAAGATCCATGAATACCGCGGGTGCATTGGTTAGTCCGAAGGGTATAACCATGAACTCGTAATGGCCATATCTTGTACGAAAGGTTGTCTTGGGGATGTAGGATTCGAGGACTCGTAACTGGTGATAACCAGAATGAAGATCGATCTTAGAGAAATAAGTCGAGCCTTGAATTTGATCAAATAAATTGTCAATCCTCGGGAGTGGGTATCGGTTCTTCACGGTAAGTTTGTTGAGTTCCTGATAGTCGATGCACATCCAAAAAGAACCATCCTTCTTTTTAACAAATAAAACAGGTGCTCCCCAAGGGGAAACATTAGGACGAATAAACCCCTTATCAGAAAGTTCTCAGAGTTGACTTGAAAGTTCTTGCATCTCTGATGGTGCAAGACGGTAAGGTGATTTAGCCACGGGGTTTGCTCCTGGCACTAGGTCAATACGGAATTCGACTTGACGTATGGGAGGAAGACCGGGTAAATCTTTGGGAAAAACTTCAGGGAAGTCTTTGATTACAGGAATGTCTTGGAGGTTCTTATCCTTGACTTTTCGTTCCACAATATAGGCCAAGAATGCCACACATTTCTTCCGTAAATACTTCTGTGCGGTAGTGCAATACATAAGCTTGAGTCATTGTGATGGTTTCTCACCATAGACGTTCAAAATTTCGCTCGAGTCAAGAGGGATACGGATATACTTGTCAAAACAGACGACTTCAGCATGGTGCTTGGTCAGCCAGTCCATGCCTACTATGATGTCGAAACCTCCGAGAGCCATAGGAATAAGATCGATTGAAAAGTCATGATCGCTCAATGTTAAAGTACAATCTCTAATAATGGTGTCACATGAAACAGGATAACCATCCGCTACTAAAATATCAAAGGGTTTGTTTAGCTCAACTCATAGCGAGTTGTGGTTCAAATTCAAAGGACACGAAACTCCTGTCGGAACCAGTATCAAATAGGATAGAAGCATATTGGTGATTAATTGGGTACGTACCGTTCACCACATCGTTGTTGGCTTGTGCCTCATTGGCATTGATGTTGAAGGCACGTCCTCGAGCTACGGGGTTTGCATTCCCCTGGTTCATATTTCCCCGGTTCATATTCCCTTAGTTCCTGTTTCCCTGAATCATGTTACCTTGGTTCCCGTATCCCTATATCATGTTGCCCTGATTCATGTTGGCTTGGTTTACAATGACCAACCTAGGGCAACGGTTCCTGAAATGATTTGGGTCTCCACACTCGTAACAGGCACGACCCGGAGCGATAGCAGCAGGAACAGGAACAACAGTTTGATTAGCTTGGTTAGCTCGGGGAGCAGTACGGCAGATGTTAGCCGTATGCCCAGAACGTCCACAATTGGTGTAACATTTCTGATTTTCGTTATCTATATTTCAGTTCAGTATGATACATTTTCAAACCAAATTCTAGTACACTGACTTGTCCTATTTGTACTAACAATTAAATACTATGTTCCAATGCAAATCCATAAATTTTACACGAGTATGTCCTATCAAACTCTACATAAGTACATATTTATACAAGCCTGTCAATACTGAAACTTACAAGGACTGATTTTATAAATAAATTAACAAGACACCCTAATAGGCACGGTCGCACCAAGTGCCTTGGAACGGTCGCGCCGAGTGCCTTGGCACGGTCGCGCTTCTTGTGGGCACGGTCGCGCCACTCGTCAGTTGAAACGTAAATGCAGTTTTAAACGCATAATCGTTCGAATTCGTAACCGATATACGCATAATTAACATTAACGAAAACAATGAATCGCATAATTACCACTATTACAACAAATAACTCTGGCAAAATTCGATCCATCTCAAAACCGTCAAAACATTTCACGAGACCATAAATTCCACCATTCTGATTTCAGTTCTCCCAAGAAAACGCATTATCGGCCCTCTCTGGAACTTCCGAAAACATTGAAGCAGCCGGAATTGCAGCAGAAGACGCCGGCGATCAAACCCGTCATTGCTGAAACTCGTTCTATCCGTACGCCATCGATTCATCATCTTTCCGGCTAATTGAAACCTTCCACACTTTCGATTTAGTCTATAGATCAAAAGCCCTAAAGTAATTTGGGCTTACAATAGCAAAATTAACACGAACCCGAATCTAGGGTTCGTTCTAAAATGGTTTAATCGAACCCTGTTTTGAACACGTTTTAAATTCAATTAATATATTCCAATAGACTCGTAATAACCCTACAGATGAAAGCCCTATGAATTCCAACATTAACAATATAAGAATTAGTCAAATCGATTATGTTTTGGAACAGACACGGTCGCGCTAGCATTCTAGCGCGGTCGTGCTTCATGAGACACGGTCGCGCCAAATACCAGCGCGATCGTGCCTCACACACTCAGACCCGGTCATGCCCTTGGCTCGACTTGGTCGTGCCTCAAAACCCTAGACACGGTCGTGCCTGGCCCAAGACACGATCGTGCCTAGTGAACAGTCTAATTATGCATTATGTTTGGTCAACACGGTCGCGCCCCTGACTAGCATGGTCGCGCCCGTGGTTCTAGCATGATCGTGCCCTGTCCCAGGCACGGTCGTGTGTGTGAGAAAATTTTGACAGAATAATTATTTCCATATTTTAAAAAACAATAAGTATTTCAGATTAATTTTTAAATAAAAAGAATTGATTTTATAAAGATTTATATTAATGTTATTTAAAAAGATTAAATTTCTATTCTAAAATAAATAGAAATTATTTATTTAACACTTACAAAATTTAATTCATATTTATTGTTAAACCCTACACTTAATTTATTATTTACACTAAATTTATATTTAATATAAAACATCTAATACATTTTTATAACCAAATGACTAAGTTACATATTTTACAAATAAATAAATAAGGTAACAATTATTTATTTAATTTATATTTAAACAAAAATCATTTATTTAGGTTATACCTACTTATTCCTAATACCTACATTATTTTTAAAACTAAGTAAATAAATAATAATTTTGTTTTGTTATTTAGTTACTTCAAACTCAAACCTTAATTTTATACAACACCATTCAAGTACAAACCACTAATACTCATAACTCCAATTCCTTATACATACACCCAATCCAACCCTAGACTTAGACATAGACTATTGTACACACTATTGATTCAATACATATTACACTCCAGGTTAACGTTGTGCATTACGATGACCTCATTACTATCTAGTATCTTGTGTTAGCTACGCCTTCGAATCAAGTGAGTTTACATAGCCCCTTTTTCATTTTTACAACTTTGGGGGGAAACATGATTACATAAAAACTATTTGTAATTATTACAATTCAAACATTATGATCATGTGTGCAATTTGTGCCTTATGCTTGAACACTATTTGTGCAAACAATATTTACATACTTTTTTATGCATAGTGCAAGTGCAATCATTAACTCAGTACAAGCCGGCGGTATACAATGATAGATCTATTGAGTCTGACAAACCCACCCAGATTGGGGTGATTGTTACCGACAACACAATTTTGCATGCTAGTTACAAAGGTTTGATTGTACTTGGCTACAGAATAGCTGCTCTCCGTAAATGCCTTATGTTATCATGTTATGTAAGGATTTGTTTATTTACAAACTATATGCTATCTATATACAAACCTGTGTATGCTCACCAACTTTTTAGTTGACCTTATTTTATTCATGTTTCAGGTACTAATGTGTGATTTGATCAAGATATGCTACACATAGGCCTTGGGACTTAGTTAATTTGAATAAAGAATTCTATGTATTTCAATTATGTTCCTTCTTGGATTTGGTTGTGTTTGGATTATTTGAAATGAAATTGATGTTCAATATATTACAATTTAGTCAACCTTGTGCTCATGAACAGTCTACATGTCCCGCCCCGATGATTCCACCGTCGGTTGGGGTGTGACAGATTGGTATCAGAGCCTTGGTTATAGGGAACTAGGTTATTAGACACCCTTGACCTAGAGTATAACTTTAGGACACCCACTTATGCCATGCTTCATGTTTATGTGATTATGTGCTACATGCTATGTGTTACATGTTTACTATGCTTAGTTATTATTTCATTTTTGATGCCTTACTTATTAAAAATTCATGACTTATTAGGCTATACTTAAATATTAAATTAAATAAACAATATCCCTACCTATACCCTAAAACCTCATAATATTCTTACCTACTTCTCTATCATCATCTTCTTAGCATGTGGAAACTTCATGGATCTAAAACTATAAAAATCTTTTTATACCCTCGTTAAGGTTTTTAAACTTTGTTAATTATTTGAGGACACGTGCAATCTGGATGGGTGTCACCTGTATTCTGGGTTTTCTGTCTAGGAAAGCATTTCGCATAAATCCCAATCAACCGAGGGACCCGTATGCTTTCCTGGGAATTCCCGGGATAAGTGTTTACTTATAGGCTAAAGCATGTCTCCTTGAAAATTATATGAGTTCAATTAACCTTAATGTGTCAAAGTATTCAAGTGATTATATCACTATTTGAGTACAATCCAAACTATGATTTACTATTTTATTTGTTATCTTATTCTTTTAAATCCAAACAACATTCATAAGTTCTTACATCTTTTCTTGTGTTGTGCAATTCTGAAGAATGCCTCCCCGTCGTGCTCTCGTGGCCAACACCAACACCGACATCGCTACTATCCTTGCACAACTCGTAACTCAACTCACTCAAGCTAATGGTGCCACCAATGGTAACCATGGGGCAAATGGTGGTAATGGTGGAAATGGTGGTGCCAACCCACCACAATACACCCTCAAACACTTCAACTCATGTAATCCCCTAAAGTTCTATGGTACCGAAGGAGCTACGGGACTTCTTCAATGGTTCGAAAGTATCGAGAATACCTTTCTCAATAGTGACTGCCCCGACAATCTTCTTGTTCGACATCCCACAAGTGTCTTACAAAAACGGGCACTCACGTGGTGGAATGGGGAAAAGAGGAATAGAGGTGTGGATGTAGCAATGGCCTTACCTTGGGATGATGTTAAAAGGATAATGACTGAAGAATTCTGTCCTCAAAATGAGGTAAAGAAACTCGAAGCCGAATTTTGGGATCTTGCCCAAGATAGTGGTGAAAGCTTGGCATAAACAACTCGGTTCCATGAGTTGAGTCTCCTTGTGCCCCATATGGTCACACCTTTATCCCACTGCATTGAGAAGTATATTGGTGGATTACCTTGGCAAATTCAAGATACTGTCCTAGGGAGAAATCCCGCAACACTTGAAGACGCTATCCGTTTATCCGCTACCTTAACCGATAACCATGTGAAGGCGGGGACTCTTACTAAAAAGGGTACAAAGAAAGTTTCCGACACCACAACTCCTCCCACCCACAACAAAGAAGCCACAACTAAACCCTCCCGACATAATAAGAAAAGAAAGTCTAGAAACTATGCTATGGTCACTCCTGTTATGCCTGTTAACCAAGTTGCACCTATGGTTCAAGCACCAGCCAAAAAGCCATATGTTGGGATCTACCCACTCTGTGCCACATGCAACTATCATCATCCCCAAACCATTCCACGTCGCCTTTGCACTCATTGTGGGAAATATGGCCATACGGTCAATGTCTGTAGAGCCAAAGCTCTTGCAGGCCAAGTCAACCCACCAAACCGAACCAACCCCCAAGTGGCTAACCAAGGTGTTCCCGCTATTGCAAATGGGCGTGCTTGTTATGAATGTGGTAACCTAAACCATTTCCGTGATCAGTGCCCAAGGATAATCAATGCTAGACAAGGCGGAGCTCGTGGGCGTGCTTTCAACATAAACGCCAATGAAGCTCAAGCCAACAATGATGTGGTCAACTGTACGTTCCTTATCAATAGTCAATATGCCTCAATTTTATTTGATACCGATGCCGATAAAAGTTTTGTGTCACTTAACTTTGAACCCTTACTTGCAAAGACACGATGCCAATTAGAGAAAACCTTCACTGTCGAAATAGCAAATGGTGATTCGCTTACAATTGAGTCTGTTATCTATGACTGCTCTCTAGAACTTAATGAACATACATTCCCAATCAATCGTGTACCAATGCCACTAGGAAGTTTTGATATCATCATAGGCATGGATTGGTTATCAAAGCATCATGCCGAAGTCATCTGTTTCGAGAAGTGCATCCGAATACCTCTACCGTCGGGAGAAACATTAAGAGTCTTTGGTGAAAAGCCTTGCAAAGGACTTAAGTTAATGTCATGCACTACCGCCCAAAAGTACCTACAAAAGAAGTACGTGGCCTTCTTAGCTCATATTGTTCAAAAGGATGTCAAAGAGAAGATTATCCAAGACATTCCCATCATTCGGGATTTTCCCGAAGTATTTCCCAAAAATCTATCCGGTCTTCCACCCGTTCGACAAGTAGAATTTCGCATTGATCTTGTGCCCGGAGCTAACCCCGTGGCTAGAGCTACATACCGTCTTGCACCTTCTGAAATGCAAGAAATTGCAAGTCAACTTCAAGAGCTCTCCGACAAGGGATTCATTCGTCCAAGTCATTCACCGTGGGGTGCACCCGTCTTATTCGTCAAAAAGAAGGATTGATCATTCCGCATGTGTATTGACTACCGCGAACTCAACAAGCTTACCATCAAAAACCGTTACCCTTTGCCTAGGATTGATGATCTCTTCGATCAACTTCAAGGCTCTACTTGCTTCTCGAAGATTTATCTTCGATCTGGTTATCACCAACTCCGTGTACAAGAGGAAGATATTCCAAAGACTGCTTTCCGAACAAGGTATGGTCACTACGAGTTCATGGTCATGCCTTTTGGACTAACCAATGCACCCGCGGTCTTCATGGACCTCATGAATCGTGTGTGCAAACCGTACCTTGATAAATTTGTGATCGTCTTCACTGACGATATCTTAATCTACTCCAAGACTAAAGCCGGCCATGAGCAACACCTTAGGTTGGTTTTGGACCTCTTAAGGAAGGAACAACTATATGCCAAGTTCTCCAAATGTGAATTTTGGCTAAAGGAATTTCAATTTCTTGGTCATATCGTTAACGACAAGGGAATTAATGTTGACCCTGCTAAGATCTAAGAAGTTAAAAATTGGAATGCCCCGAAGACCCCCACTGAAGTTCGTTCATTTCTTGGTCTTGCGGGATTTTATCGTCGATTCATTTCAAATATCTCTAAGATTGCTGTTCCTCTCACCGCTTTAACCCACAAGGGTAAAACTTATGAATGGGGACCAAAGCAAGAAGAAGCTTTCCGAACACTCAAGCAAAAGTTGTGAATGCTCCTATTTTGACTCTCCCTGATGGGAATGATGATCTAGTTGTCTACTGTGATGCTTCCAACCAAGGTCTCGGTTGTGTTCTCATGCAACGAGGCAAAGTAATCGCTTACGCATCAAGACAACTCAAGATTCACGAGAAGAATTATACGACGCACGATCTCGAGTTGGGTGCGGTCGTATTCGCATTGAAGATTTGGATACATTACCTCTATGGCATGAAGTGTGTGGTGTTCATCGACCACAAAAGTCTCCAACACATCTTCAACCAAAAGGAACTCAATATGAGGCAACGACGCTGGGTTGAACTCCTTAACGACTATGACTGCGAGATTCGTTACCATCCCGGCAAAGCGAATGTTGTAGCCGATGCTTTGAGTCGAAAGGACCATGTCATGCTTCAATGTGTCCGAATTCAAACCGACATCCAAAATCGCATCTTAGAAGCTCAACACGTCTCAGTCACCGAGGGTAATATGTACGAGGAAATGTCGTGTGCTCTTGAACTTCAACTTGAATCAAAACCCAATGGCTTACTTTATTACTTGAACCGTATTTGGGTTCCCGATCACGATGATCTCCGTAGATTTGTTATGAACGAGGCTCACAAGACTCATTATTCTATTCATCCTGGTGCGGATAAAATGTACCAAGATCTTCGCCAACAATATTGGTGGCCAAGTATGAAGAAGGACATTGCTCTCTATGTTGCCAAATGTCTAACGTGCTCCAAAGTCAAAGCCGAACACCAACGTCCTTCCGGATTACTTGAACAACCGGAAATTCCCGTGTGGAAATGGGAGAACTTAGCTATGGATTTCATTACCAAACTTCCTCGCACCTCAAGTGGTTATGATAGCATTTGGGTGATCATTGACCGTCTCACCAAATCTGCTCATTTCTTTCCTATCCGTGAAGACTATCGGGTTGAGAAACTAGCCCGAATTTACATTGATGAATTTGTGAGCCGTCACGGTGTTCCCTTAAACATAATCTCCGATAGGGATGCTCGGTTCACCTCTCATTTTTCACAATCTCTCCAAACTGCTCTTGGTACACGATTGGATTAGAGCACGGCCTACCATCCCCAAACTGATGGTCAGACCGAGTGAACAATCCAAACTCTTGAAGATATGCTTAGAGCTTGTGTAATTGATTTTGGTGGCAATTGGGATTCACATCTATCCCTAATCGAGTTCTTTTACAATAATAGCTACCACACGAGTATCAACATGGCTCCATTTGAAGCTCTCTATGGTCGCAAGTGTCGTTCTCCTATCTGTTGGAACGAGATTGGTGAAGCACAAATCACCGATCCCGGGCTAACTCAAGAAACATCCGACAAGATTATTCAAATCCGTGACAACATTCGAGTAGCGAGAAGTCGGCAAAAGAGTTATGCCGATAAACGACGAAAACCCTTTGAATTCCAAGTCGGTGACCTTGTACTTCTAAAGGTGTCTCCGTGGAAGGGTGTGATCCGTTTTGGAAAGAAAGGCAAATTAGCACCTCGCTATGTGGGTCCATTCAAGATCCTTGAAAGAATTCGGAAAGTGGCTTACAAACTCGAGTTACCCCCATCACTTGGCAATGTGCATCCTACTTTTCACGTGTCTAATCTGAAGAAATGTCTTACTGATGAGAATCTTCACATACCTCTTGACGACGTGCACATTGACGAAACGATGCACTTCGTTGAGAGACTAGTGGAAATCATGGATCGCGAAGTCAAGCAGCTCAAACGAAGCCGTATTCCTATTGTCAAAGTTTGTTGGGAATCTAAACGTGGTCCTGAGTTTACATGGGAACGAGAGGACCAAATGAAGCTCAAGTACCCCCCATCTCTTCGCTAATACCGTCGCCCCCTCTAGCTAAATTTCGGGACGAAATTCCCTCAACATGGGGATACTGTAACATTTCTGATTTTTGTTATCTATATTTCAGTTCAGTATGATACATTTTTAAACCAAATTCTAGTAGAGTGACTTGTCCTATTGTACTAACAATTAAATACTATGTTCCAATGCAAATCCACAAATTTTACACGAGTATGTCCTATAAAACTCTACATAAGCCCGTATTTATACAAACCTGTCAATACTGAAACATACAAGGACTGATTTTATAAATAAATTAACAAGAAACCCTAATAGGCACGGTCGCGCCTTACTTTGGAACGGTCGCGCCCGGTGCCTTGACACGGTCACGCTTCTTGTGGGCACGGTCGCGCCACTCGTCAGTTGAAACGTAAATGCAGTTTTAAACGCATAATCGTTCGAATTCGTAACCGATATACGCATAATTAACATTAGCGAAAACAATGAATCGCATAATTACCACTATTACAACAAATAACTCTGGCAAAATTCGATCCATCTCAAAACCGTCAAAACATTTCACAAGACCACAAATTCCACCATTCTAATTAGAAAACGCATTATCAGCCCTCTCTAAACTTCCGAAAACATTGAAGCAGCCGGAATTGCAGCAGAAGACGCCGGCGATCAAACCCGTCATTGCCGGAACTCGTTCTATCCGTACGCCATCAATTCATCATCTTTCCGGGTAATTGAAACCTTCCACACTTTCGATTTAGTCTATAGATCAAAAGCCCCAAACTAATTTGGGCTTACAATAGCGAAATTAACACGAACCTGAATCTAGGGTTCGTTCTAAAATGGTTTAATCGAACCCTGCTTTGAACACGTTTTAAATAAAATTAAAATATATTCCAATAGACTCGTAATAACCCTACAGATGAAAGCCCTATGAATTCCAACATTAACAATATAAGAATTATTCAAATCGATTCTGTTTTGGAACAGACACGGTCGCGCTAGCATTCTAGCACGGCGCTTCATGAGACACGGTCGCGCCAAATACCAACGCGGTCGTGCCTCACACACTCAGACCCGGTCATGCCCTTGGCTAGACTTGGTCGTGCCTCAAAACCCTAGACACGGTAGTGCCTGGCCCAAGACACGATCGTGCCTAGTGAACAGCCTAATTATGCATTCTGTTTGGTCAACACGGTCGCGCCCCTGACTAGCACGGTCGCGCCCCTGACTAGCACGGTCGCGCCCGTGGTTCTAGCACGATCGTGCCCTGTCCCAGGCACGGTCGTGTGTGTGAGAAATTTTTGACAGAATAATTATTTCCATATTTTAAAAAACAATAAGTATTTCAGATTAATTTTTAAATAAAAAGAATTGATTTTATAAAGATTTATATTAATGTTATTTAAAAAGATCAAATTTCTATTCTAAAATAAATAGAAATTGTTTATTTAAAACTTACAAAATTTAATTCATATTTATTGTTAAACCCTACACTTAATTTATTATTTACACAATTTATTTAAACATCTTTATAAAAATAAAGTAAAGAAATTTATATTTAATATAAAACATCTAATACATTTTTATAACCAAATGACTAAGTTACATATTTTACAAATAAATAAATAAGATAACAATTATTTATTTAATTTACATTTAAACAAAAATCATTTATTTAGGTTATACCTACTTATTCCTAATACCTACATTATTTTTATAACTAAGTAAATAAATAAAAATTTTGTTTTGTTATTTAGTTACTTCAAACTAAAACCTTAATATTCAAGTACAAACCACTAACACTCACAACTCCAATTCCTTATACACACACCCAATCCAACCCTAGACTTAGACATAGACTATTGTACACACTATTGATTCAATACATATTACACTCTTGGTTAACATTGTGCATTACGAGGACCTCATTACTATCTAGTATCTCGTGTTAGCTACGCCTTCGAATCAAGTGAGTTTACATTGCCCCTTTTTCATTTTTACAACTTTGGGGTGAAACATGATTACATACAAACTATTTGCAATTATTACAATTCAAACATTATGATCATGTGTGCAATTTGTGCCTTATGCTTGAACACTATTTGTGCAAACAATATTTACATACTTTTTTGTTCATAGTGCAAGTGCAATCATTAACTCAGTACAAGTCAGCGGTATACAATGATAGATCTATTGAGTCTGACAAACCCACCCAGATTGGGGTGATTGTTACCGACAACACAATTTTGCATGCTAGTTACAAAGGTTTGATTGTACTTGGTTACACAATAGCTGCTCTCCATAAATGTCTTATTTTATCATGTTATGTCAGGATTTGTTTATTTACAAACTATATGCTATCTATATACAAACCTGTGTATGCTCACCAACTTTTTAGTTGACCTTATTTTATTCATGTTTCAGGTACTAATGTGTGATTTCATCAAGATATGCTACACATAGGCCTTGGGACTTAGTTAATTTGAATTAAGAATTCTATGTATTTCAATTATCTTCCTTCTTGGATTTGGTTGTGTTTGGATTATTTGAAATGAAATTTATGTTCAATATATTACAATTTAGTCAACCTTGTGCTCATGAACAGTCTACATCCCGTCCCGATGATTCAGCCGTCGGTTGGGGTGTGACAATTGGTACATAAACGACATGGCATGTAGGTAGTATGATGGAGCTGGCAGGTGTTGCACAGAGGTAGAGTCCCCACATAAGGCTTCTTTTTAGGGTTGAAGGCAGTAGGGGCTACTTGGGCTAAAGGAGTAGCAGGTGTGATAATGGCAAAGTTCTTGCGTTTTCTCTTTTTTCCATTGAAGGAGGACCCAGCCTTGGTCTCTTTAGTGGGTTCGGTGGTGGATTATTCAATGTTTCTCTTAGCACCTTTCTTGGACAAGGTTCCTTCCTTAACGTGGTTGTCTGATAGAGTGGCAGCTAGATGGATAGCTTCCTCAAGAGTGGCTGGGTTACTACCCAACATGGTATCCTGAATCTGCATGGGCAAACCATTGATGTACTTTTCAATGGATCGGGAGAGAGGAGTGACCATATGGGGCACCAGTATGCTAAGCTCATGAAAGCGGGTGGTGTAGGCAAGACTTTCACCACTGTCTTGTTTGAGATCCCAGAATTCAGCTTCTAGTTTCTTGACTTCATTACAGGGGGCAAAACTCATCTGTCATGAGTGTCTTCACATCAGCCCAAGGCAAGGCTAGTGCAACCTCTATCCCACGGTTATGTTTTTCTCCATTCCACCATGTGAGTGCCCTATTCTGGAAGACACTAGTAGCATAACGAACCTTCAGGTTCTCATGACAGTCAGCATTGATGAAACTCCCCTCAATGCTTTCAAACCATTGGAGAAGTCCAGTAGCTCCTTCGTTCCCGTAGAACTTGGTGGGGTTGCAGGAGTTGAAGTGTTTGAATGTACACGTGGGATTCCTTTGTGCAGCATTCTGGTTCAGTTGGTTGACCATGGTTGGTAGAATCGTAGCCATTTGCTGGATGATCCTATCGGTGAGGTTGTTCCTACGCTCATGACGGGGTGGCATTCTACAAATGGTTGAATAGAAAGTTCATAAGATATGAATCATGAATAAGAGTTTGCAATTTAATCATGAGATGTTAGATGAAGCATACATGGTACCCTAATGGGCACATTGACTTATCAAAGTACTTTAAGTCTTTCTAATGTTTGAGAAGTCATGCCTTAGCCTATAAGTGGACACTCATCCCAAGAATTCCCAGGAAAGCATAACTGGTCCATCGGTTGATTTGGATTTATACGAGATGCTTTCCTAGACAGAACTCCCAGAATATAGGCATCCACTCTTCCAGATTGCACAAGCTCTCATTCATTAGTTAGAACTTACATACTTTTGACGAGAGTTTCCTTCGAATTAGACTATTAAGTTTAAGTGTAAGTTTCATGTAGTTCAAGTAGTTCCAAATAGTTTCATGTAGACTCTTGAATGTTGAAGTTCATGTAGTTGTATCAAGTAATCAAAAATAGATAAGTGTAGGTAAGTATACGTGGTAGGAATAAAGTGGAGTTCCTAATAAAAGACACGAGTTAGACTCATGTTTGGGACTCCTAAGTTATAGTCTAGGTCATGTGTCTAATAACCTAATTCCCTATAACCATGGCTCTGATACCAATTTGTCACACCCCGATCGACGACGGATTAAACGTCGGGGCTGACGCGGTTGTTCATAAGCACATGATCATCTATTATTAAATGACAATATTTATTCATCAACTTAGAATCATCCGTTACATAGGGAATGGAAAACGAAACGTTCAAAACATAACATAACTTAAATTAAACTAGGTACAAGTCCTAGATGAGCAGGTAGGGTCCTCAAATGGTTGCACCTGAAACATGTGATTAAATGTCACTTGAATCAAAGCTAGAACGTATGAACTAGTAAATATTGTTAAGCCTCGTGAGGAACTCTCACAACAAACCTACACGCGTAATGGTAACCTAATTTCAACATATGTCTAAATGGTATTTAGGAGATATTGGAACGTTTAGGGTTTCATGGGGATTCGAGACCGGGCATAGGGTTTGTGCAAGTTTGGATTTTAGACACCTAATTATTTAGTTAGAAATCAAGTAAATCATAGTGTGGAAAAGTTTTAAATATCATTGTATATAAATTTTTATATACAGATAATGTGGTATGAAAAATAATATACTTGGAACATTTTATAAATAAGTTATAAAGTGAGAAAATGTTTAATAAGTTGTACTCAAATAATTTTTAGTTAATATAAATAGAGTAGGTAATTAATTCTTTAAATAAAATGGTAGAAATGATTAAACAATCTAATAATTTATTTTAAATTGTTTTCAAGACACTAAGTCTCCTTTGTGTAAAAATAATTATAAATAATTATTTTGGTGTTTATAAACTTAAAAGTAGTTAAATAATTATTCTTACCAATAATAATTTTTTATAAGTTTATAAAAATATGTAAATAGAATTTGTGGATTAATATATAAATGAATAGCAAAAAATTGATTTGTCTAAAGAATGATTTTTTTATGTTATTTTATTTAGAACTTAATAAAATAATATAGTAAAACATTATTTATATATATTTTTTTTCCAACTTTCATAAATATTGTATAATGTATTTGTATGGTTTATAAAATTAAACTTGAAATTTTTAAGGAAGAACAATGGATTTAAAAATGATTTGAATGTAAAGAGGAGCAAAACCCTAGCCCGTCTTATTCCCTTGCTTGACCAAGGGTTCAGACCCTAAACCATAAGGCTTCGAATATAACGATCAAGGCGAGTTCAAAGACACCAAATTTACCTGAAATGGTTACGTAGAGAGGGAGAACGACTGAGACTTTCGAGTTTGGTTTTCCTGTGCTCGATCACGATCCAGAGGAGGAATGCAGTGATTTTGAGAATGAGGAAAGTGAGTACGAGGTATTGCGAGTATGGGAGTGTGTCTTTTATAGCCCAATTTTATCTGATTTAACCGATCCATTAAAGATTTCAATCATGGAATTTCGGTTACGAGTTAAACACACTAACGCTCATAAAAACATGATTAAACATAGTTAATGGGTCGTTTAATCGATCATAATGCGTTTCCGGTTTCAGTTTCGATCGAAAATGCTCCATTTACTAAGTTGAGGTTAAACGGGTGAGAACCGTTGGTAGGGGGGCTCGAACCCGTGGTTTATTTGGAAGAGAAATATGTTTCAACTATTGGCAGAACTTATCCCTGCAGTTTGAGCTTTATCATTTTATGAACGAGGTTAGGTTTTAGTTAGAATTAAGTTTCAGAAAGTTACACTCTCTACCCTAAACGTTTGCAAAACCTAAAAGTGTTAAATTTTATAAACTTTTATAAAAACTAACAAACTATTAAGTTATAATTTAAGTGTTATAAGGGGGGGGGTAATTCATTAAATAGAAATAATTTTCCATTTTAATTTCATTATATAAAACCCTAATTTATAATTTATATACTATAACTACATGTTATAAATACAAATTATAATTTCTATGAAGTAAAAAGGGTTTTATTTATTTAACTAATTTATAAGTTTTTTTTACAAGCTTGAATATATATATATATATATATATATATATATATATATATATGTATATATATACATAAAGATATTTGTTTAATAGTATTAAAACATTTATATCCCTATTAAATAGGTATTGAATTTGAAATGAATGTATCCAATGTATGTATGTACAAACATGTATGTATTGCAATTAGAAATTTATGACACTTTCATAGATAAAATCAGATAATAATGAAATTACAATACCGGAAAGGTAAAAACATAGACCGGAATTTCGTGGGGATTAAAATCGATTTGTAGATGAGTCATGTGGACCTACAAGTGGTATCAGAGCTTTAGCACATGATTTGTGTCTGATTCTTGGCGATTAGAGACGTTTTTGTATACATTTTGACAAGAAATTGATCATTTTTAGAAGTTTTTGTATCCATGGAGTTTTCAAGTTCTTGAAGTTGATTTTGCTACTGAATTCATGGATTTGATGTGGATTTTGGTGAAATTAATCCGATAGAAGTGTTCTAACTCATAAAATACTAAATCCTACGGTCCAATTTCTTCAAATTCCTTCTACTCTGTGAGAAATGATGATTTTCGGTGCTGATTAGTTCGTGTTTGGGTTGAATTTTTCTTCCTGGGTTTGTTACAGCTGAAGCAGGCGACCTTGCTGAGATTCTGTTGCAGGCGAACTTAGCAGGCGAACTTATCAAGTTCGCTTTACTCAGTTTAAGCGAACATATCAAGTTCGCTTCACTCAGTTTAGGCGAACATATTAATTTGGCGAACTTATCAAGTTCACTTGTGGTCTTATTTGCTCAGTGATTTTCAGGCGAACTTTTTAAGTTCGCTCAGGCAGTATCAGGTGAACTAATTTCAGGCGAACTTATCTAGTTCGCTAGTGTTCTTAAAAAAAAATTATGTATAACTACTTCTAGAGGCGAACTTATCTAATTCGCCTAGTCTGTTAGAGGCGAACTTGTCAAGTTCGCCTAGTCTCATGTGAGTCAAAGTTCGCCTATTGCAGAGTTTGTGTCTATAAATAGGAGTTTACAGATTCTGTTTTGGGAGCATATTGACTGAATGATTGTATTCTGTAAACTCTGTGTTTAGTGGAATACAAAGAGAAAGTTTATTTACCTACTATTTCTATTGTCAATTCGTATACATACGTTAACACGAAGGATTCCGCACTCCGTGTTATCGAGACGTGCTGTCACGAGATCGATTTGTAGATGAGTCATATGGACCTACAAGTGATATCAGAGCTTTTGCTTGTAATTTGTGTTTGATTCTTGGTGATTATAGACGATTTTGTATACACTTTTGACAAGAAATTGATCATTTTTAGAAGTTTTTGTATCCATGGAGTTTTCAAGTTCTTGAAGTTGATTTTGCTACTGAATTCATGGATTTGAAGTGGATTTTGGTGAAATTAATCCGATAGAAGTGTTCTAATTCATAAAATACTAAATCCTACGGTCCAATTTCTTCAAATTCTTTCTAATCTGTGAGAAATGATGATTTTCGGCGCTCATTAGTTCGTGTTTGGGTTGAAGTTTTCTTCCTGAGTTTGTTACAGCTGAAGCAGGCGAACTTGCAGAGATTCTGTTGCAGGCGAACTTATCAAGTTCGCCTTACTCACTTTAAGCGAACTTATCAAGTTCGCTTCACTCAGTTTAGGCGAACATATTGATTAGGCGAACTTATCAAGTTCACTTGTGGTCTTAATTGCTCAGTGAAGTTCAGGGAAACTTATTAAGTTCGCTCAGGTAGTATCATGCGAACTTATCTAGTTCGCTAGTTTTCTTAAAAAAAAATTTCGTATATGTTCTGCAAGAGGCGAACTTAACGTCTATTTGAGGCGAACTTAGAGTTTGTGTCTATAAATAGGAGTCTACAGATTCTGTTTGGGGAGCATATTGACTGAATGATTGTATTCAGTAAACTCTGTGTTTAGTGGAATACAAAGAGAAAGTTTATTTACCTACTTTTTCTATTGTCAATTCGTATACATACGTTAACACGAAGGATTCCGCACTCCGTGTTATCGAGACGTCCTGTCACGAAATCGATTTGTAGATGAGTCTTGCGGACCTACAATTGGTATCAGAACTTTTGCTCGTGATTTGTGTTTGATTCTTGGTGATTAGAGACGATTTTGTATACACTTTGACAAGAAATTAATCATTTTTAGAAGTTTTTGTATCCATGGAGTTTTCAAGTCCTTGATTTGATTTCGCTGCAGAATTCGTGGATTTGAAGTGGATTTTGGTGAAATTAATCTGATAGAAGTGTTCTAATTCATTAAATACTAAATCTTATCGTCCAATTTCTTCAAATTCCTTCTAATCTGTGAGAAATGATGATTTTCGGTGCTGATTAGTTCGTGTTTGGGTTGAAGTTTTCTTCCTGAGTTTGTTACATCTGAAGCAGGCGAACTTGTTGAGATTCTGTTGCAAGCGAACTTAGCAGGCGAACTTATCAAGTTCGCTTCACTCAGTTTAAGCAAACTTATCAAGTTCTCTTAACTCAGTTTAGGCGAACATATTGATTAGGCGAACTTATCAAGTTCGCTAGTGGTCTTATTTGCTCAGTGAAGTTCAGGCGAACTTATTAAGTTCGCTCAGGATGTATCAGGCGAACTATTTTCAGGGGAACTTATCTAGTTCGCTAGTGTTCTTAAAAAAAAAAAAAATTATGTATAAGTTCTACTAGAGTCGAACTTGTCTAGTTCGCCTAGTCTATTAGAGGCGAACTTGTTATGTTCGCCTAGTCTATTTGAGGCGAACTTGTTAAGTTCACCTATTGCAGAGTTTGTGTCTATAAATAGGAGTTTACAGATTCTGTTTGGGGAGCATATTGACTGAATGATTGTATTCTGTAAACTCTGTGTTTAGTGAAATACAAAGAGAAAGTTTATTTACCTACTGTTTCTATTGTCGTTTCGTATACATACGTTAACACGTAGGAATCCGCACTCCGTGTTATCGAGATGTCCTATCACGAGATTGATTTGTAGATGAGTCATGTGGACCTACAAGTGGTATCAGAGCTTTTGCTCGTGATTTGTGTTTGATTCTCGGTGATTAGAGACGATTTTGTATACACTTTGACAAGAAATTGATCATTTATAAAAAATTTTGTATCCATGGAGTTTTCAAGTTATTGAAGTTGATTTTGATGCTGAATTCATGGATTTTGGTGTAATTAACCCGATAGAAGTGTTCTAGTTCATAAAATACTAAATCATACGGTCCAATTTCTTCAAATTCCTTCTAATCTGTGAGAAATGATGATTTTCGGTGCTGATTAGTTCGTGTTTAGGTTGAAGTTTTCTTCCTGAGTTTGTTACAGCTGAAGCAGGAGAGCTTACTAAGATTCTGTTGCAGGCGAACTTATCCGGTTCGCTTCACTCAGTTTAGGAAAACATATTGATTAGGCGAACTTATCAAGTTCATTTGTGGTCTTAATTGCTCAGTGAAGTTAAGGCGAACTTATTAAGTTCGCTCAGGCAGTATCAGGCGAACTAATTTCAGGCGAACTTATCTAGTTCGCTAGTGTTCTTAAAAAAAATTCCGTATAAGTTCTGCTAGAGGCGAACTTGTCTAGTTCGCCTAGTCTATTAGAGGAGAACTTGTTAAGTTCGCCTAGTCTCATGTGAGGCGAATTTGTTAAATTCCCCTAGTCTATTTGAGGCGAACTTATTACAGAGTTTGTGTCTATAAATAGGAGTTTACATATTCTGTTTGGGGAGCATATTGACTGAATGATTGTATTCTGCAAACTCTGTGTTTAGTTGAATACAAAGAGAAAGTTTATTTACCTACTATTTCTATTTTTAATTCGTATACATACGTTAACACAAAGGATTCCGCACTCCGTGTTATCGAGACGTCCTGTCACGAGATCGATTTGTAGATGAGTCATGTGGACCTAAAAGTGATATCAGATCTTTTGCTTGTAATTTGTGTTTGATTCTTGGTGATTAGAGACGATTTTGTATACACTTTAACAAGAAATTGATCATTTTTAGAAGTTTTTGTATCCAAGGAGTTTCAAGTTCTTGAAGTTGATTTTGCTGCTGAATTCATGGATTTGAAGTGGATTTTGGTTAAATTAATCCGATAGAAGTGTTCTAATTCATAAAATGCTAAATCCTACGGTCCAATTTCTTCAAATTCCTTATAATCTGTGAGAAATGATGATTTTCGGTGCTGATTATTTCGTGTTTGGGTTGAAGTTTTCTTCCTGAGTTTGTTACAGCTGAAGCAGGCGAACTTGTAGAGATTCTGTATAAGTTCGCTTCACTTAGTTTAAGCGAACTTATTAAGTACGCTTCACTCAGTTTAGCCGAACATATTGATTAGGCGAACTTATCAAGTTCGCTTGTGGTCTTATTTGCTCATTGAAGTTCAGGCGAACTTAATAAGTTCGCTCAGGCAGTATGAGGCGAAATAATTTATGGCGAACTTATATAGTTCGCTAGTGTTCTTAAATAAAATTATGTATAAGTTCTGCTAGAGGCGAACTTGTCTAGTTCGCCTAGTCTATAAGAGGTGCACGTGTTAAGTTCGCCTAGTCTCATGTGAGGCGAACTTGTTAAGTTCGCCTAGTCTATTTGAGGCGAACTTGTTAAGTTCGCCTATTACAGAATTTGTGTCTATAAATAGGAGTTTACATATTCTGTTTGGGGAGCATATTCACTGAATGATTGTATTCTGTAAACTCTGTGTTTAGTGGAATACAAAGAGAAAGTTTATTTACCTACTATTTCTATGGTCAATTCGTATACATACGTTAACACGAAGGATTCCGCACTCCGTGTTATCGAGACGTCCTGTCACGAGATCGATTTGTAGATGAGTTATATAGACCTACAAGTGATATCAGAGCTTTTTCTTGTAATTTGTGTTTGATTCTTGGTGATTATAAACGATTTTGTATACACTTTGGCAAGAAATTGATCATTTTTAGAAGTTTTTGTATCCATGGATTTTTCAAGTTCTTGAAGTTGATTTTGCTGTTGAATTCATGGATTTGAAGTGGATTTTGGTGAAATTAATCTGATAGAACTGTTCTAATTCATAAAATACTAAATCCTACGGTCCAATTTCTTCAAATTCCTTCTAATCTGTGAGAAATGACGATTTTCGGTGCTGATTAGTTCGTGTTTGGGATGAAGTTTTCTTCCTGAGTTTGTTACAGCTGAAGTAGGCGAACTTGTTGAGATTCCGTTGCAGACGAGCTTATCAAGTTCGCTTCACTCAGTTTAAGTGAACTTATCAAGTTCGCTTCACTGAGTTTAGGCGAACATATTGATTTGGCGAACTTATCAACTTCGCTTGTGGTCTTATTTGCTTAGTGAAGTTCAGGCGAATTTATTAAGTTCGCTTAGGCAGTATCAGGCAAACTAATTTCAGGCGAAATTATCTAGTTCGCTAGTGTTCTTAAAAAAAATTGTATAAGTTCTGCTAGAGGCGAACTTTTCTAGTTCGCATAGTCTATTAGAGGCGAACTTGTTAATTTCGCCTAGTCTCATGTGAGGCGAACTTGTTAAGTTCGCCTAGTCTATTTGAGGCGAACTTGTTAAGTTCGCCTATTGCAGAATTTGTGTCTATAAATAGGAGTTTACATATTCTGTTTGGGGAGCATATTGATTGAATGATTGTATTCTGTAAACTCTGTGTTTAGTGGAATACAAAGAGAAAGTTTATTTACCTACTATTTCTATTGTCAATTCGTATACATACGTTAACACGAAGGATTCCGCACTCCGTGTTATCGAGACGTCCTGTCACGAGATCGATTTGTAGATGAGTCATGTGGACCTACAAGTGATATCAGAGCTTTTGCTTGTAATTTGTGTTTGATTCTTGGTGATTAGAGGCGATTTTGTATACACTTTGACAAGAAATTGATCATTTTTAGAAGTTTTTGTATCCATGGAGTTTTCATGTTCTTGAAGTTGATTTTGCTGCTGAATTCGTGGATTTGAAGTGGATTTTGGTGAAATTAATCCGATAGAAGTGTTCTAATTCATTAAATACTAAATCCTATAGTCCAATTTCTTCAAATTCTTTCTAATCTGTGAGAAATGATGATTTTCGGTGTTGATTAGTTCGTGTTTGGGTTGAAGTTTTCTTCCTGAGTTTGTTACAGCTGAAGCAGGCAAACTTGCTAAGATTCTGTTGAAGGCGAACTTTGTAGGCGAACTTATCAAGTTCGCTTCACTCAGTTTAGGCGAACATATTGATTAGGCGAACTTATCAAGTTCGCTTGTGGTCTTATTTGCTCAGTGAAGTTCAGGCGAACTTATTAAGTTCACTCAGGCCGTATCAGACGAACTAATTTCAGCCGAACTAATTTAAGGCGAATTTATCTAGTTCCCTAGCGTTCTTAAAAAAAAAAAATAAATAAAAAATTTTGTATAAGTTCTGCTAGAGGCGAACTTGTCTAGTTCGCCTAGTCTATTAGAGGCGAAGTTGTTAAGTTCGCCTAGTCTTATGTGAGGCGAACTTGTTAAGTTCGCCTAGTCTATTTGAAGTTCGCCTATTGCAGAGTTTGTGTCTATAAATAGGAGTTTACAGTTTCTGTTTGGGGAGCATATTGACTGAATGATTGTATTCTGTAAACTCAATGTTAAGTGGAATACAAAGAGAAAGATTATTTACCTACTGTTTCTATTGTCAATTCGTATACATACGTTAACACGAAGGATTCCGCACTCCGTGTTATCGAGACATCCTGTCACGAGATTGATTTGTAGATGAGTCATGTGGACCTACAAGTGGTATAAGGGCTTTTGCTCGTATTTTGTGTTTGATTCTTGGTGATTAGACACGATTTTGTATACACTTTGACAAGAAATTGATCATTTGTAGAAGTTTTTGTATCCATGGAGTTTTCAAGTTCTTGAAGTTGATTTTGCTGCTGAATTCGTGGATTTGAAGTGGATTTTGGTGAAATTAATCCGATAGAAGTGTTCTAATTCATAAAATACTAAATCCAACGGTCCAATTTCTTCAAATTCCTTCTAATCAGTGGGAAATGATGATTTTCGGTGCTGATTAGTTCGTGTTTCGGTTGAAGTTTTCTTCCTGAGTTTGTTACAGCTGAAGCAGGCGAACTTGCTTAGATTCTGTTGCAGACGAACTTATCATGTTCGCTTCACTCAGTTTAAGCGAACTTATCAAGTTCGCTTCACTGAGTTTAGGCGAACATATTGATTTGGCGAACTTATCAAGTTCGCTTGTGGTCTTATTTGCTCAGTGAAGTTCAGGCGAACTTATTAAGTTCTTGTTGAAGCACTTTCCTGTGACAAACACTCTGGATAGATAGAGTCTTAGTCTTAGGTTGTTTTGTATTGTTTGTAATTGTCTTTGTAAGTAAGAGTCTTTATGTATTAGTTTATCGAGTTGTATTTACTTTTACATATTGATAGTTGCAAAATTCTCCAAGTGTTTTGCGCACTTGTAAGTGCGCAGAAGAAAGCTCCTGCGCACTTGCTAAGTACGCAGTTATCATGTCTTGTATAAATAGGATATGTTGATAGAAATTAAGTACGCAGGCTTTAGTGCAAATATGCAGATTGTAATCTCAGTGCTTTTCTCTGTAACCTTCAAGTGTTTATAATACAAAGAACGTTTAAAGTGTTTTCTCTTGTCGGTTTACTTTGTTTAGCTAGACTCTCCGCCTAGTCACGGGCATTCCGCACCCGGTCCGACTAGTAGACCCACTTGCATGTGACGATCCGCCACACTCGAGGGACCTACAAGTGGTATCAGAGCATTGCTCCTGATTTTGAGTGTTGTGAGTGAGTTTGGAGAGTTATTACAAGCAAAAAGAGGTATTTTTGTTGATTTTTGTGATAAAATAGGGGTAGCTCTTGAGCACTATTTTAGAAACAAAAATCACTCAAAAACTGATTTTTGTTGTGTATTTGAGTGTTTTGAGTATCAAAGGTTGGTTAGAAACAAGTTTCTGACCCTTTAGCTCATTTGCATTGATCATCAGACGAATTTTTACCATCTCCGGCGAGTTTCAGGTGACCGGAAAAGTTTGGGGAAAGTTGCTGAAAAGGTATCTTGCGTACTTACCATTTCTGGTAAAAAGTACAGTTTTGTGCATACTTACTAAATACGCAAGACTTATCTCCTGCGTACTTATAAGTGCGCAAGACTGATCTTGTGCGAACTTAAGTTATATCCTGCGTACTTATTATTTACTCCTGTGTACTTACAAGTATGCAAGAGGAAATCTAAATACACAAGACCATTTCTCAAGTGCGTAAGGCCAAAATCAAGTGCGCAACTGTGTCTGACTTTTCTGAAATTTGACTAAGTTTTCACTATGTCGAATCTTCAGAATCTTAGAAACCTGTTGAATTACGATAATGAAATCAGTACACCACAGAAAGCACCAAAGTTGCTGAACGTGAACGATTATTCTAATTGGAAAGCACGTTTCGAGCACTACATTTCTTATACCGACTCATCACTATGGATACCAATCCTTGAGGGATATAAGCATCCCACACACATCTATCTTGATGAAACCATGCTCAAACCTATCTCTAAGCTTTCTGACGAAGAAAAGAAAGCTTATGATCATGAAAAGAAGGCACTTGGTTCGATCACTATGGCATTAACTAGGGAATTGTTCCACAGTTTCCGAGGGTATGGCAATTCTAAGGATATCTGGAAAGCTTTACAGAAGAGATTCGAAGGAAATAGTGACATCAAGAAGAGTAAGCGGGATCTTCTCAGGAAGCAGTATGAGTGCTTCAGATTTTTAGAGAACGAATCTTTAGATGACCTCATCTCTAGATTCTATCATTTACAGACTGAGTTGAAGGCTTTTGAACTCAGGTATCCTGATGAAGAGATGGTGGAAAAGTTTTTGGATGCTTTACCACCCAAATTTGAGATGTACACAACCCTGATGAGGGAAAATCCTAAATTCTATGAATTGATAGTTGAGGAAGCAATAGGAAAGGTTCAAGCTCATGACATGAACCTAAGTAGAAAGGAGAGCTCAGGAAGACCCCAGATACAAGACCCTTCTATGTATCATGGGACGACTTCTACATCCAAGTCATCGGGATCTAGAATTGCCCTCTTCACTGGAAATCATACTGAAGAAGACCACACAACTGGGTGTGGTGGTCATGCTTGCTATGCTTCAGGATCAGTGTTGGGGTCTCATCATCAAAATACCTCAAGAAATCCTCCTGCTACGTCTTCAGCTAACCACTCAGCTATAGCAAGAATAGCTGAAGATCATGTAGCACTATTCTCATCTTGTATGCTTGCGTATGAGAATTTCATTGGTGGCAAGCTTACTGATCCAGAGACGATTGAAGAAGATTTTAATCAAGTGGATCCTGATGACATGGAGGACATGGATATTCAATGGAATATGGCCATGCTATTGAGGAGAGCTAAGCGTTTCCTGAACAGAACAGGAAGAAAGTTTATTGGCAGGCATCCTAATGCCAAGGTCGGGTTTGACAAATCTAAGGCCAAATGCTACAAGTGTCTGAACTTTGGACACTTTGCTCGTGAGTGACAGAAAGACAGAGCACCTGCCTCTGGTTTCACCCGACCCAGCCAAGGAAACAGCCATGGCCAAAACAATCCAAACCACCACAATCAAAGCCAAGGTGGAACGTCCAATGCACTGGTAGCCCAACATGACGACAGCTTTGATTGGGGCGTTCATCTTGAGGATGCCATCATCGCACAAACCCAGGTTGGTCTCATGTCTGAGATCATGGAGATGATGGAAGCAGAGAAAAGGGAAGCTTCTATGGCTAACCTATAAGAATCTACAACTGCTGCTATAGAGAAGGTGAAGGAAGCTGAAGAAAAGGAAGCTTCTGTAGCTGATGAAGAGGAATCAACCACTGCTGTTGCTCTCATGGCCATTGGAGAAGCAACAAGTTCGTCGTGTGAGGTAGATTCTAACCCTTTCTCTGTTATTTCATGTTCTAAATGTCTAGGGCTAAAACTTGAAAATTCTAGGCTCCAAGACAAAATCGAACCCCTAAGTATGGCAGCTCTAAACTACAAAGAAAATGAAAAACGTTTTAAAGATTCTATTGAAACGTTAAAAAAAGAAAAGTGTGAATATTCTTTAAAAATAAGTGATCAACAACTTCATTTAGATGTTGCATACAGGGGGTTAGAAAAAAGGAACAATGAAATCAACAAACTGCAAAATGAGATCTTGCAGTTAAAATGCACTAATGAGATGTTGAAAAACTCTCGCTTTGTGGTGGAACACTACGAGTCTATGGTGAGACAACTGAATGGGTTAGGTTTGGGTACTAATGCCATTCCTCCACCAGTGAGTGGGAAGTTTGTTAATAGCTTAAAAGACATTGATCTCACTTGTCTAGATGAGTTCTCTGATAAGGATGATTCCCCTAAAAAGGATGAATCCACAAGTAAGGCTAACTCCACATCTAGTGAGGAGTTTGTTACTGCTTCTGAAGACGGGTCAGTTAACTCTTGCCCTGAAGGAGTAGTATCTGAGGAGTTGTTGACTGAACAAAAGGTAAAGAAAAACGTTATCACTAATGGTGATAATTGCATTTTAACTGAACCCGATAACATTGAAACAAATGATAATCTAAAGGTAATGCTTTAAAGGGATTATAAAAGTCTTAACCAAGCAAAGAAAGAGGCTTTTTCAGCTCATTATAGGCTTGGGTATAAAGAAAATTTGGAAAAATATTATACTCCCAAAAACCAAACTGTTAAGGTTCAGACTAATGTTCATAAACCAACTCCTCCTTCTCATAATGCTGAGTTATCTAAGGTCAGATCTAATGAGACTTACAAGAGAACTTATGTAGACAAGAGGAACTGTTTTCACTATGGCTTGGTTGGTCACATTTTTGTGAACTGTCCTTCGAAGAACGAAGGGAAACGGCCTGTTGGTTCACAACCAGCTGTTATCCCCAGGTCGCCACCAGTGAAACCATCTCCCAAACATCCAAAGCAAAATGTGGTGAAACCACCAGTCAAACCGATGGTAAATCCTTAGATCAAATCTGAAGCTAAACCATCTGTTTCAAGAAAGGTAACGCAACCCACTGTACCTTGTGTATCTACCTCCGGTAGTACATGCACTGGTGAGAAATCTGGGGTGAGACTTTCTAAGCCACAAAGAAGAAGAAACAAGAGGTTGAGAAAGCTTGAATAGCTGACTTCAGTTCAATCAGGTGAAGCTTCCACAAGTTCACTTACTGTAGTTGAACCAAAGTCTCCTGTTCTGGTTAAGAAACAGAAGAGATCCTGGACTGCAAAATCCAAAACTTCTCAATCTCCTAGTTCTATTTCTTCTAAAGATTCATCAATTTTGAACAGTCATCATGACAGTGATTTAAAGGAAGTAGTTTATTTTGAAAAGGATGGACGACCCAAGACCACAATGGCTTGGGTCTCCAAATCTAACGAATTCTTTTGTGACTTGTGCAGGGACGTTCGAAGGGTACTATCTCTAACCGCTGGTATGTAGATAGTGGATGCTCCCGACACATGACAGGAAACATGGCCTTGCTTCAAGACGTTAAACCATTCAGAGGCGGCTATGTGGCCTTTGCCGAAGAAAAAAGGCAACAGCATCAAGTGTCAAGGCGTGGTTTCGAACGGTTGTGTCAGCTTTGACAATGTCAACTTCTGCGAGCAGCTGAAGCATGTTGAGTGTCTCCCAAACGTGTGATAAGGAGTACTCGGTGATGTTTGACAAGTCAGAATGCCTGATTCTCAAACCTGGTTTTGAAGTTCCCGAAGATTGGATCCTGATGAGAGCGCCAAGAACAAACGACACTTATCAGATTGATATGAGCATGGCAACAACCACCTCATCAGTTCCTACCTGTTTTCTTACTAAAGCGACAGAGATCGACTCCATCTTGTGGCATAGGAAACTCGGACATATTTCGTATCGTAAAATTAATCATCTTGTCCGAAACAGTTTGGTAACCGGGGTTCCTAAGCTGAGGTTTACCGTTGCAGATGACTGTATACCATGTAAAAAGGGCAAACAGCAATGGAAGTCTCACAAGCCCAAGCTCCAAAACTCTGTTGATACCCCTTTGGAGCTATTACACATGGATCTGTTTGGCCCCATAAGTATCAGGAGTATTGGAGGTAAGTCGTTCTGTCTGGTTGTACCTGATGATTTCTCACGTTTTTCTTGGGTGCATTTTTTAGGTACTAAAGACGAGACTGATGATAATCTTCAATACTTGATCATGAGCTTGGAATCTATTTGCAAGCTGAAAGTTAGAAAGATAAGGAGCGACAACGGAACTGAGTTCAAGAATAATTTGATGGAGCTTTTCTGTCTCAAGAAAGGGATCCATCACGAATTCAGCGCGCCGTACACGCCTCAGCAGAATGGAGTTGTTGAACGGAAGAACAGAACACTGATTGAGACTGCAAGGACTATGCTGTCGGATGCAAAGCTTCCTGTCACATTCTGGGCAGAAGCCGTTAATACAGCTTGTCACGTCTTAAACAGAGTTCTGGTTGTGAAGAGGCACATAAAGACTTGTTACGAGTTGATAAACAATCGACTTCCCAATCTTGATTACCTAGTTCCTTATGGTAGTCCTTGTTGCTACAGTACAAAGACCGCCAGTCTAAGTTTCATGCAAAAGCGGTGGAAGGCATCTTCTTAGGATACGTTGCCAACTCGCCTTGCAAGAGAGTGTACAACATAGGAACTCGTACTTTCGAGGAATGGTTTGAAGTGGACTGTAGTAAACACAGTATTCCACCCGAACCAACAGGTCTAGCTTGGGGTTTTGATTATGATGCGCTATTCAAGTCATTCAATCTTCCTGATATATCTGCAGTTGACGCCGCAAATGTTTATGAATTATTGGGTGGCGACAATGACTCCAGCTTCTCAACTCGTGCCACTGTACTGATTGTAACTCCTGATTCCAATGCTGCATCTGCATCTGGAACTCCTGACAGTGATATCAGTGAAGATGTTCTTGTTGTTAGATATGACGCTCTTGCTAATCCTAACATAACTGTAGGAAATGAGGCTCCAGCTGATCCAATCAACACTCAATCTTCTTCCTCTGGAACACAGGAAATGGGGGAGTTAAGCATGAATCTTGATCCAGAAATTCAGGAACCGATTATACCGGAGACGAGAGTGCATAGGAATCATCCAATCGACAACATTATTTGTGATCCTTATGCCGGTGTTCAGACTCGTCATCGAACCATCACAGAGAACACCAGTCTTTACACAGAGATACTTGACACTGGTGTCATGGAAACATGTCTGCATGCTGCATTCGTGTCCCAGTTAGAGCCGAAGAATGTGAAGGAGGCTCTCACTGACAACTACTGGATTGAGGCGATGCAAGATGAATTGTCCCAATTCCAAAAGTTGCACGTATGGGATTTGGTTAACTTGCCAAAAGGCTTTCAGCTAATTGGAACCAAATGGGTGTTCAAATGCAAGACGGATGATCGTCATGTTGTTGTGAAGAACAAAGCAAGATTGGTTGTTCAGGGTTTTAATCAACAAGAGGGCTTGGATTACACGAAAGTATATGCCCCAGTTGCTAGAATTGAAGCCATTCGATTGTTCTTGGCTTATGCCACATATGTCAGCTTCAAGGTCTATCAACTTGATGTGAAGAGTACTTTCCTTTATGGTAAAGTTCATGAAGAGGTCTATGTCATTCAACCTCCTGGTTTTGAAGATCCGCATAATATCAATAAAGTGTATAAGCTCGACAAAGCACTTTATGGTCTTCATCAAGCACCGCGGGCATGGTATGAGACATTATCTAAGCATTTACTGTCTAATGGTTTTGACCGTGGATAGATTGACTCGACTCTCTTCATTAGGAAAGCAGGAGGTGACATTCTTCTTGTACAAGTATATGTCGACGACATTATCTTTGGATCTACCAATGAAGGGATGTGTAGGGAATTCGAGCAGGTGATGAAGTCTAAGTTTGAAATGAGCAATATGGGTGAATTGTCATTCTTCTTGGGTCTGCAAGTCAGTCAAAGAGAGGATGGCATTTATCTACATCAAAATACAAGATGAATGATAGCAGTACTTATGGCACACCTATCCCAGTCAATCATGGTCTGCATCCTGACAAAGATGGAAAGGATGTAGATAGCAAATTGTACCATGGGATGATCGGATCACTTATGTATCTCACAGCTTTAAGACCCGATATAATGTTTGTTGTGTGCTTATGCTCAAGTTTTTAGTCTCAACCGAAGGAGTCACATATGATAGCCGTGAAGAGAATTTTCAGATACCTGAAAGGGAAACCCCGATTAGGTCTTTGGTACTCTAAGTAGCAGTCATTCCACTTCAAAGCCTACACTGATACAGATTATGGCCGTTGTAACCTTGACAGAAAGTCAACTTCTGGTGGATGTCAATTCTTAGGAGACAGACTGGTTTCCTGGCAGTGCAAGAAGCAGTCAACGGTTTCTGTCTCAACTTGTGAAGCAGAATACATTGCTGCGGCGAGTGGTTGTTCTCAGATACTGTGGATTCAGCAGCAGTTGAGAGACTACGGCTTAAACTTCACTGGAACTCCATTATTCATTGACAACAACGCCACCATGTCCATTACAAATAACCCGATGAAACATTCCAAAACTAAACATATAGAGATTCACCATCATTTCATCCATGATTGTGCTGAAAAGCATTTAATTGAACTTGTAAAAGTTCACACGGATGACAATCTTGCTGACCTTTTCACAAAGGCATTTGATCGATCCCGTTTTGAGCATCTTGTCAACTTGATAGGAATGTTCAATCCTGAGTGAAAATTAATTTTTCTTAAATCACTTCAATTCATGGAAGTTAAACTTTATTTCTTTTAAATTTTCTGTATAGTTCTTTTAAGTTTCAAAATATTTTACAAAAACAAAAACAAAATAGAAAATGGAGAAAATTTCAAAGTTAACTTGAGAAAAGAGGAAATGATAGTACATCAGAAATGATCTAAACGTCACAGACTACTCATTTGGGAAATGATTGCGTCATGCTTACTTAATTGTTTAAATTATTATGTTTTTAATCTGTTTATTTACAAGTAATTTAAATTGTTAGTAGGCTGTATGCGTCTTTGTATCATTAGTAGTGTGGAAAATAAATCTAAATTACAACTGTGATTTGAACCCATGTTTGCAAGTGTGTGTGCGTAAAAGAATAGAAAAGATCATTATCAGATAAAGGATGTTAGATTTTGGCAATAATTTTCTTTTGAGGTCAGTTTCGGGTTATGTCGTTAGCACAATTAATGCGGTTCATCTCACTGCCCATACTCACAAGTATGCAAGGAGAGATTGAATCAAGACATGTCTCTACATTAACCGTTGAGCATGTATTCACCCTTAAATCACTCCTGATTCATTGAAATCAAATCCAGATCAAAGTTGGATCCCCTTACGTTAAAACTCAAACACCATATATATTATCCTGAATCATCATACCGATATTCAATGAAGAAAATCAAATGAAACCAAGACATATGAATCACTCGATTCTGAATATTTTGATTCCAGATAATCCTTATGGATTCTGCTTGACTTTTCCTGTGCTAATAGATGTAACTTCATTTCAAAAATTTAGAAAATCATTGGGAAAATCTTAGATGCATTGAGATAATGCAACTTACGTTAGTATAGCATATCAGTGGGGTACACGTTGTATATCTTATAATTAATACCTTAATACACAAGAATGTGAACAAAGATGCTTATAGTTTAAAATCTTATAATATTGCCAACTTGAATTACTTGTTTATGTGCTTATTACGTATGATTAAATAGTAATCCATGACATGATCCCATATTATTTGATGTTTATATTGTATCGTTTTTGCTAAAAGATAGCCTGATATGATCCTCTGCTCGTGTCTTTGATAAAAAATAGTTTGTGTGAATACTTGTATATTTTTATTAGAAAAGATCAAAAAGATTTTAATTTTATGCATGGTTCAATTCTATTCAGAAAAATCAAAAATATTTCCGTTTAACCTTCCTGAATTGTATTTGAATCCTCTTGATTGAATATTTTTAACTTGTTCGTTATTTGACTTGAAAAAACTTCATAATTTTGAGTTGAAAGTTTGCGCAATTAAGGGTTTGTGCGTACTTGTAAGCGCGCATGAGGTAAGCCCTGCATACTTAACAAGTACGCAAGAGTTAAAGCTTGTGCACTTGTAAGTAAGCACGAGTTAAAACGTGCGCACTTATTAAGTACGCACGGCCTTTTGGTGTGGGGTATAAAAAGGTGACTTAGAAATTTTCAGGCTTTTTCATCGCCTTCAAACTGACCTTTTTTCCCTCTGCAAATCTTTACTCAAAAATCCAAGTGTACTTAATCCGATTTTTCGTCCCACTACAAGTTTCATCACTTCATTACATCGATTTGGTGAGATTTGGGCTCAATCCATCCACAAAAACACTCAATTTTGGACCGATTATCCTAGGTTATTGCTCGAAATTTTTTAGACAATTTTTGGGTTGTTTGGGTAAAACCTAATAATTAAAACTTGTTAAGAATCATTATCGATCACTAATCGACCATTAATCGTCTATATTCGAGTGTTTGATTTTGAATTTAGGCTAGAATTTGAACCGACGGTTTCTCGTTCGACTGTTAGAACAAATTAGGTCAAGTTTAGCAGGAATTTGGTGTTGTTGTTGGTCCCATAGGCTAGAATCATTGATTCCTACCTAGTGGTGACCCAATACACACCAATTTTTGATCATCATGTTGAACTTCAAACTTCTGACTTTTTCACCAAGTGCGTTTCCTTCGTACTTAACAAGTACACAAGAAGCACTTCATGCGTACTTGTTAAGTACGCAAGAGGAAACTCCTGCGTACTTGCTAAGTACGCATGACCAACACTTGGCAAAAATTCCTAAGTCTGAAATTCAATTCAAAGAGTAACTGCTATACTGAGTCATGTTTATCCGTTTCCAATGATATGTGTTGTTCTGATTATGTTTTCTGTGTCTTTTTGCAGTTCATGGCTCGGGCGTTTACTAACGAATTCAACCTGTTAGCTAATACTGAACCTGAGTGGAAGGGTGCAGCTTTGCAGTACAGAGACATAGTTGATTTCTTGAACCGTTCAAGTATCAGCTATGCCATTTCTGCTGACCCGATCGTGTCAAGACCCTACCTCGAGCAATTTTAGGAGACGGCGGAGCACGACTGCACAGTAACCCCCAATGTTATAAGGGCTAACGTTGCTGGTCATGCTATTGCTTTCTCTGAAGTTACTATTCGAAGGGTCCTTCAATTCAGAGATCTTGCAACCGACCCGACAGCCTATCCAGACTACTTTGTGGACGGCTGTTGGAGACAAAGAATGGGATATGTCGGTGCAAGGGACTATGCTTCATACAAAAAGATGTGGGTGTTAGACCAATGGAGATTCTTCGCCCACGTCATGATCATGTGCATCTCATCAAGGAAACCTGGGAAAGATGCCATGGGTCATGACCTTGCAGCAGCCATGGTTGGCCTTTCTCTCAACAAGGGCTACAACTTCTCCCGCTACATCTTTAAGGCCATCAATGACCAGATCAACACAGCGGAGAGGTTTCGGTTCTTGTTATACCCTCGATTTATGCAACTTCTGATTAATGACGCATTGCCAAACCTTCTTGCTATAGGGGAGAGACTACAAGTAAAGAGAGTGGACAAAAGAGTATTCTCCCAATTCTTAAAGCCAGGCAGTGTAGATCCTACCCCTGTGCATACAGAACTCTTTGGCCACCTCATCAATGAATCATATGTGCCCCCTGGTGACTGGAGATGGTACAGTCACGACTCGGAGCCAGAATTGAGTGAACACTCTAACGAACAACAGGAACAACAAGAAGAGGAAATGGAGAGTGATGATGGATTATCTGATGACGAAGACGACGAAGGAGGAAATGATGGTGCTGAGGGATTCGGCTCGGAAGCGACTGAGTCAGATTCTTTCGATTCTGATGATGCACCGTCGCAGGTACACCCGAGGAGAACGGCTAAGGTAACCCTAAGTCGTCCTCCAAGAGAAAGCGACAATCCTCTGGCAGCGAATACGAGCCAGGCTCTGACTCTGACGCTGTTATACAAAGACAGAGATTGGAAGTTTTTTTTTTAAATAGGAAAGCATTCACAAGAACAGGGGCGATAGGCAACAGCCCTCTATCCCTAGTGTGGTGGAGGCTCAGCAGCAAGTATAAGTGTCAGCTGCTAGTCCGGATTCAGCCTCCACCCCACCTTCACAGCAGCTTTACTGTAGGAGGAGGAGGCCGCAAGTGCAAAGTGTTGTGGCCATCACTACAATCACAGAAGTGATTCTTGTGATAGTGACCCTCCCTACCACAACTACTCAGTTGGCGGTGATTACTCCAGTTCTCACGAAGTCAGTCACCATCACCCCTACCATTACCCCTACAACTCTCGTCACATCTTCCATCCCAACTACCACCACTGAGCCTTTAAGTCAACCCTTCAATTATGGAGATTTCACACAAGGGTTGGACTTTGATACCATATTCTCCTCCCCTATTCACACTACCGAGGCGTCATCATCCAGACATCCTGATCCGAATGCTGAAAGGATAGATGTTCTGGAAACCCAAGTTGCTGACTTACTGGAGACTATTCAAAAATCAAAGGAGGAGTCTGACGCTCATCAAGCACAGATTACATCTTTGGCAGATGAAGTTCGAATCCTACGTAGCCAGAGAACGGGGACTGATGAAAGACTGAAGAACGTGATGGCCCAGAACGAGCTCCTGATCAAGACGAATGAAATGATTCTGGGTCACAGGACGTCCTTGGAGCTGAGGTTTGATACTCAAAGGAAGGAGCATGAGCTGATGGTCAAACTGATTGCCGATCTGACCAAGAAGCTTGATGCTCAGGGGGAGAAGGAGAAGGAGAAAGAGAAAGAGAAAGAGAAGGAAAAGAGGACTACTGGTGATGAGGCATGTCATCCGGTCGACTTGACTAAGGATGACGACAAGGACAAGGATCCCAAAGCCGATCCTAGTGGAGGTGAGCACCAAGCTTTAGCAATCGTGCCCATCTCTGCTATTCCAATGGCTCAGGGGGAGTCGACTCATCAAGAGGGTGGTGATACCTCTGGTGGTGGTGGTGGTATTATGGAAAGTCAGTGGCTGAAGTACTTAAGGACTTATCTGATGATGAGATCCTATATCTAGAGCCTGACTATTCCAAAGAAGCACATATCGATGCTCTCTTCAATCTAGAAGAAGGAGAGATCGACTCTGGTGACGATTGGGATGATGATGAAGACGTTGTGATCGAAATTCCCAAGGGTGACGGGGAAGGAGAGTACGAGCTAGAAGATGGAGAGATCTTTGAATTTCCATCCTTCAACGCTCCGCTCGACACATGTTCAATCGAGCAGGCTAGTAATGTAGAAGCCTCGACTGAAGCCTCCCCAGTTGACCATGAACCTGTGGACCCAGAGGCACCGAAAGAAACAGACATGCCTTCTACTTCATCAAAGGGTCCAGCTCCTGGTTGGTAAAAGACGTCTATAATAGACAAACACGGAGCAACAGGGATGATCTTGGCTGTAAGGTTCGAGGAGGATAAGTAGATGTTCGCTATCAAAAGATCTGGCGGGGTTCACTACTTGAAACCCACCAGTGAAGCGTTCAGCTCCTTGCCCAAATACGACCTTGTGAACCTAGCAAACCAAGAGCTGCGGGGTCATTCCAATCACGCAGTGGCGATGGGTTTGTGGGTGGTTCTGCAGCGGGAAGCAAGATCAGGGAAGTTCGAGATGTTCAAGCCTCAAGTGCCTAAGAGAGTCAAGGATAAGCACGCTGTACAACCTGTGACTAAGAAGCACTTAAATAAATTGGTATACAAGCCAGTGCGATGTGAAACTAAGATTCCCCTGAGCATGTTATCTCAGGATATTCTTGGTGACATGTGGTACTGGTACGTAGATCCAAAAACGGGCGAGGCTGTGATCATGGGTAAAGGACGTTCATAGAGCGGGAACATGGTGCCAAAGGAACTGATCAGAATTTTTGATGAAGTCTGCTTCATCAACTTTTCTGTGAAAGATCTGGAGGTACTAGCAGAACGCTACTGCGTCTACACAGATGAGTGGACAAAGCTCCTTGCTTCTAAATACGATAAGGTGATTAAGTTCTGCCTTTATTACAAGAAGAAGATGGAAGCTGAAGATCAAGCGCTGTGAAGACTGAAGATGTGAAGACCGAAGACTGAAGATTATCCAGAGCTGTTGTCAAGGGGGACTTTATTGAAGCACTTTCCTGTGACAAACACTCTGGATAGATAGAGTCTTAGTCTTAGGTTGTTTTGTATTGTTTGTAATTGTCCTTGTATGTAAGAGTCTTTATGTATTAGTTTATGTCTTAGTCTTAAGTGTTTTGCACACTTGTAAGTGCGCAGGAGAAAGCTCCTGCGTACTTAGCAAGTACGCAAGAGTAACTTTGCGTACTTGCTAAGTACGCAAGAGCATTTTGCCCTGCGCACTTGCTATGTACGCAAGCATCAGGTCTTGTATAAATAGGATAGGTTGACAGAAGTTAACTACGCTGGCTTTAGTGAAAATACGCAGATTGTAATCTCAGTGCTTTTCTCTGTAACCTTCAAGTGTTTATAATACAAAGAACGTTTAAAGTGTTTTCTCTTGTCGGTTTACTTTGTTTAGCTAGACTCTCCGCCTAGTCACGGGCATTCCGCACCCGGTCCGACTAGTAGACCCACTTGCATGTGACGATCCACCACACCTGAGGGACCTACAGTTCTCTCAGGCAGTATCAGGCAAACTAATTGCAGGCGAACTTAGCTAGTTCGCTAGTGTTCTTAAAAAAAAATTGTTTAAGTTCTACTAGAAGCGAACTTGTCTAGTTCGCATAGTCTATTAGAGGCGAACTTGTTAAGTTCGCCCAGTCTCATGTGAGGACAGAATTTGTGTCTATAAATAGGAGTTTACATATTCTGTTTGGGGAGCATATTGACTGAATGATTGTATTCTGTAAACTCTGTGTTTAGTGGAATAAAAAGAGAAAGTTTATATACCTACTATTTCTATTGTCAATTCGTATACATACGTTAACACGAACGATTCCGCACTCCGTGTTATCGAGACGTCCTGTCACGAGATCGATTTGTAGATGAGTCATGTGGACCTACAAATGGTATCAGAGCTTTTGCTCGTAATTTATGTTTGATTCTTGGTTATTAGAGACTATTTTGTATAAACTTTGACAAGAAATTGATCATTTTAGAAGTTTTTGTCTCCATGGAGTTTTCATGTTCTTGAAGTTGATTTTGCTGCTGAATTCGTGGATTTGAAGTGGATTTTGGTGAAATTAATTCGATAGAAGTGTTCTAATTCATAAAATACTAAATCCTACGGTCCAATTCCTTCAAATTCATTCTAATATGTGAGAAATGATGATTTTCGGTGCTGATTATTTCGTGTTTGGGTTGAAGTTTTCTTCCTGAGTTTGTTACAGCTAAAGCAGGCGAACTTGCTGAGATTCTGTTGCAGGAGAACTTATCAAGTTCGCTTCACTCCGTTTAAGCGAACTTATCAAGTTCGCTTCACTCAGTTTAGGCGAACATATTGATTAGGCGAACTTATCAATTTCGCTTGTGGTCTTATTTGCCCAGTGAAGTTCAGGCGAATTTATTAGGTTCGCACAGGCAGTATCAGGCGAACTAATTTCAGGCGAACTTATCTAGTTTGCTAGTGTTCTTAAAAAAATTGTATAAGTTCAGCTAGAGGCGAACTTTTCTAGTTTGCTAGTGTTCTTAAAAAAATTGTATAAGTTCAGCTAGAGGCGAACTTTTCTAGTTCGCATAGTCTATTAGAGGCGAACTTGTTAAGTTCGCCTAGTCTCAATTGTGTCTATAAATAGGAGTTTAAATATTCTGTTTGGGGAGCATATTAACTGAATGATTGTATTCTGTAAACTCTGTGTTTAGTGGAATACAAAGAGAAAGTTTATTTACCTACTATTTCTATTGTCAATTCGTATACATACGTTAACACGAATGATTCCGCACTCCGTGTTATCGAGACGTCCTGTCACGAGATCGATTTGTAGATGAGTCATGTGGACCTACAAGTGTTATCAAAGCTTTTGCTCGTAATTTGGTTTTGATTCTTGGTGATTTAGAGACTATTTTGTATACACTTTGACAAGAAATTGATCATTTTTAGAAGTTTTTGTATCCATGGTGTTTTCAAGTTCTTCAAGTTGATTTTGCTGCTGAATTCGTGGATTTGAAGTGGATTTTGGTGAAATTAATCCGATAGAAGTGTTCTAATTCATTAAATACTAAATCCTACAGTCCAATTTCTTCAAATTCTTTCTAATCTGTGAGAAATGTTGATTTTCGGTGCTGATTAGTTCGTGTTTGGGTTTAAGTTTTCTTCCTGATTTTGTTACAGCTGAAGCAGGCAAACCTGCTGAGATTATGTTGAAGGCGAACTTATCAAGTTCGCTTTACTCAGTTTAAGAGAATTATCAAGTTCGCTTCACTCAATTTAGGCGAACATATTGATTAGGCGAACTAATAAAGTTCGCTTGTGGTCTTATTTTCTCAGTAAAGTTCAGGAGAACTTATTAAGTTCGCTCAGGTAGTATCAGGCGAACTAATTTCAGGCGAACTTATCTAGTTCGCTAGTTTTCTTAAAAAAAATTATGTATAAGTTCTGCTAGAGGCGAACTTGTCTAGTTCGCCTAGTCTATTAGAGGCGAACTTGTTAAGTTCGCCTATTTTCATGTGATAAGTTCGCCTAGTCTATTGGAGGCGAACTTGTTAAGTTTGCAAATTGAAAAGTTTGTGTCTATAAATAGGAGTTTATAGATTCTGTTTGGGGAGCATATTGACTGAATGATTGTATTCTGTAAACTATGTGGTTAGTGGAATACAAAGAGAAAGTTTATTTACCTACTGTTTCTATTGCCAATTCGTATACATACATTAACATGAAGGATTCCGCACTCCGTGTTATCTAGACGTCCTGTCACGAGATCGATCTGTAGATGAGTCATGCGGACCTACAAGTGGTATCAGAGCTTTTGCTCGTTATTTGTGTTTGATTCTTGGTGATTAGAGACGATTTTGTATACACTTTGACAAGAAATTGATCATTTTTAGAAGTTTTTGTATCCATGGAGTTTTCAAGTTCTTGAAGTTGATTTTGCTGCTGAATTCATGAATTTGAAGTGGATTTTGGTGAAATTAATACGATAGAAGTGTTCTAATTCATAAAATACTAAATCGTACGGTCCAAGTTCTCTAAATTCCTTCTAATATTTGAGAAATGATGATTTTCGGTGCTGGTTAGTTTGTGTTTGGGCTGAAGTTTTCTTCCTGGGTTTGTTACAGCTCAAGCAGGCGAACTTGCTGAGATTCTGTTGCAGAGGAACTTATCAAGTTCGCTTCACTATGTTTAAGCGAACTTATCAAGTTCGTTTCACTGAGGTTAGGTGAACATATTGATTTCGCGAACTTATCAAGTTTGCTTGTGGTATTATTTGCTAAGTGAAGTTCAGGTGAACTTATTAAGTTCGCTCAGGCAGTATCAGGCGAACTAATTTCAGGCGAACTTATCTAGTTCGCTAGTGTTCTTAAAAAAAAATAATAAAAAATTGTATAAGTTCTGCTAGAGGCGAACTTGTCTAGTTCGCCTAGTCTAATAAGACGAACTTGTTAAGTTCACCTAATCTCATGTGAGGCGTACTTGTTAAGTTCGCCTAGTCTATTGAAGGCGAACTTAAGAGTTTGTGTCTATAAATAGGAGTTTACAGATTCTGTTTGGGGAGCATATTGACTGAATGATTGTATTTGTAAACTTTGTGGTTAGTGGAATACAAAGAGAAAGTTTATTTACCTACTGTTTCTATTGCCAATTCGTATACATACATTAACACGAAGGATTTCGCACTCTGTGTTATCGAGACGTCCTGTCAGGAGATCTATCTGTAGATGAGTCATGTGGACCTACAAGTGGTATCAGAGCTTTTGCTCATGATTTGTGTTTGATTCTTGGTGATTAGAGACGATTTTGTATACACTTTGACAAGAAATTGATCATTTTTAGAAGTTTTTGTATCCATGGAGTTTTCAAGTTCTTGAAGTTGATTTTGCTGCTGAATTCATGGATTTGAAGTGGATTTTGGTGAAATTACTACGATAGAAGTGTTCTAATTCATAAAATACTAAATCGTACGGTCCAAGTTCTCTAAATTCCTTCTAATATTTGAGAAATGATGATTTTCGGTGCTGATTAGTTTGTGTTTGGGCTGAAGTTTTCTTCCTGGGTTTGTTACAGCTCAAGCAGGCGAACTTGCTGAGATTCTGTTGCAGAGGAACTTATCAAGTTCGCTTCACTAAGTTTAAGCGAACTTATCAAGTTCGCTTCACTGAGGTTAGGTGAACATATTGATTTGGCGAACTTATCAAGTTCGCTTGTGGTATTATTTGCTAAGTGAAGTTCAGGCGAACTTATTAAGTTCGCTCAGGCAGTATCAGGCGAACTAATTTCAGGCGAACTTATCTGGTTCGCTAGTGTTCTTAAAAAAAAATAATAAAAAATTGTATTAGTTCTGCTAGAGGCGAACTTGTCTAGTTCGCCTAGTCTAATAGAGACGAACTTGTTAAGTTCGCCTAGTCTCATGTGAGGCGTACTTGTTAAGTTCGCCTAGTCTATTGAAGGCGAACTTAAGAGTTTGTGTCTATAAATAGGAGTTTACAGATTCTGTTTGGGGAGCATATTGACTGAATGATTGTATTTGTAAACTTTGTGTTTAGTGGAATACAAAGAGAAAGTTTATTTACCTACTGTTTCTAATGCCAATTCGTATACATACGTTAACACGAAGGATTTCGCACTCTGTGTTATCGAGACGTCCTGTCAGGAGATCGATCTGTAGATGAGCCATGTGGACCTACAAGTGGTATCAGAGCTTTTGCTCGTGATTTGTGTTTGATTCTTGGTGATTAGAGACGATTTTGTATACACTTTGACAAGAAATTGATCATTTTTAGAAGTTTTTGTATCCATGGAGTTTTCAAGTTCTTGAAGTTGATTTTGCTGCTGAATTCATGGATTTGAAGTGGATTTTGGTGAAATTAATCCGATAGAAGTGTTCTAATTCATAAAATACTAAATCCTAAGGTCCAATTTCTCTGAATTCAAGTACAAACCACAAGCTTTATACACACAACCAATTCAATCCTAGACTTAAACATAGAATATTGAGCATACTATTAATCTTATATACATTCCACACTAGGTTAACATTGTGCATTACAATGATCTCATTTCTAGCTAGTATTTCGTGTTAGCTACGCCTTCAAACCAAGTGAGTATTACATTGCCCCTTTTACCCTTTTACACTTTTTGGGGTGGAACATGAACATTATACAACACTATCACATACACTTACACAAACTACACAAATACAAATGCTATTTACATTCATGTGTGCAAATTTGAGCTTTATGCCTGAGTGCTAGGTGTGTTAACTCTTGTATACGATTATGTGCAATCATTAACTATTCAAGCTGACGGTAAACAATGATAGATCTATTGAGTCTGACAAACCCACCCGGTTTGGGGTGATTGTTACCGACAACACAATTTTTGCATGCTAGTTACAAAGGTTTGATTGTACTTGGTTACACAATAGATGCTCTCCATAAATGCCTTATTTATCATGTTATGTAAGGATTTGTTTTACAACCTATATGCTAGTATTATACAAACCTGTGTTATACTCCCCAACTTTTTAGTTGACTTTATTTTATTGATGTTTCAGGTACTAATATGTGATTTGATCAAGATGTGCTACACATAGGCTTTGGACTTAGCTAATTTAAATAAAGAAGTCTATGTATTACATTTATGTTTCTTTCTTGGATTTGGTTTTGTTTGAACATTTGAAATGAAATTTAACGATTAATATATTTCAATTTAGTCAACCTTGTGCTCATGAACAGTCTACATGTCCCGCCCCAATTATTTCGCCATCGGTTGGGGTGTAACAGATTGGTATCAGAGCCTTGGTTATAGGGAACTAGGTTATTAGACACCCTTGACCTAGACTATAACTTTAGGACACCCACTTATGCCATGCTTCATGATTATGTGATATGTGCTACATGTTATGTGTTACATACTATGTTTATATGCTATGTGTTACATGTTTTCTATTATTAGTTATTATTTTATTTTTGATGCCCTACTTATTAAAATTTCATGATTTATTAGACTATGATTAGATAATAATTAAATAAACAATATTCCTACCTATACCCTAAAACCTCATAATATTCTTACCAACTTCTCTATCATCATCTTCTTAGCATGTGGAAACTTTATGGAACTAAATCTATAAAATTTTCTTTATTTCCTCGTTAAGGTTTTTAAACTTTGTTAATTATTTGAGGACACGTGCAATCTGGAAGGGTGACACCTGTATTCTGGGTTTTCTGTCTAGGAAAGCATTTCGCATAAATCCCAATCAACCGAGGGACCCGTATGCTTTCCTGGGAATACCCGGGATGAGTGTTTACTTATAGGCTAAAGCATGTCTCCTTGAAAATTATAGGAGTTTAATTAACCTTAATGTGTCATAGTATTCAAGTGATTATATCACTATTTGAGTACAATCCAAACTATGATTAACCATTTTATTTCATTATCTTGTCCTTTTTTTTAATCCAAGCAATTCTCATAAATTCTTACATCTTTTCTTGTCTTGTGAAAATCTGTAGAATGCCTCCTCGTCGTGCTCTCGTGGCCAACACCAACACCGACATCGCTACTATCCTTGCACAACTCGTAACTCAACTCACTCAAGCTAACGGTGCCACAAATGGTAACCATGGGGCTAATGGGGGTAATGGTGGAAATGGTGGTGCCAACCCATCTCAATGCACCTTCAAACACTTCAACTCGTGCAATCCCCTCAAGTTTTATGGTACCGAAGGAGCTATGGGACTTCTTCAATGGTTCGAAAGTATTGAGAATACCTTTCTCAATAGTGACTGTCCCGACAACCTTCGTGTTCGTCATGCCACAAGTGTCTTACAAAAACGGGCACTCACGTGGTGGAATGGGGAGAAAAGAAATAGAGGTGTGGATGTAGCAATGGCCTTACCTTGGGATGAGGTTAAAAGGCTAATGACTGAGGAATTCTGTCCTCGAAATGAAGTAAAGAAACTTGAAGCCGAATTTTGGGATCTTGCCCAAGATAGTGGTGAAAACTTTGCATATACAACTCGGTTCCATGAGTTGAGTCTCCTCGTGCCCCACATGGTCACACCTTTATCCCGCTGCATTGAAAAATACATTGGTGGATTACCTAGGCAAATTCAAGATACTATTCTAGGGAGAAATCCCGCAACACTTGAAGATGCTATCCGTTTATCCGCTACCTTAACCGATAACCATGTGAAGGCGGGGACTCTTACTAAAAAGGGCACAAAGAAAGTCTCTGACACTGCAACTCCATCCACCCACAACAAAGAAGCCATAACTGAACCCTCCTGACATAATAAGAAAAGAAAGGCTAGAAACTATGCTATGGTCACTCCTGTTATGCCCGTTAACCAAGTTGCTCCTATGGTTCAAGCACCAGCAAAAAAGCCATTTGTTGGGATCTACCCACTCTATGCCACATGCAACTATCATCATCCCAAAACATCCCATGTCGCCTTTGCACTTATTGTGGGAAATATGGCCATACGGTCAATGTGTGTAGGGCCAAAGCTCTTGCAGGCCAGGTCAACCCACCAAACTGAACCAACCCGCAAGTGGCTAATCAAGGTGTTCCCGCTATTGCAAATGGGCGTGCCTGTTATGAATGTGGCGACCCAAGCCATTTCCGTGATCATTGCCCAAGGTTAGTCAATGCTAGACAAGGCGGAGCTCGTGGGCGTGCTTTCAACATAAACGCCAATGAGGCTCAAGCCAACAATGATGTGGTCAACAATACGTTCCTTGTCAATAGTAAATATGCCTCCATTTTATTTGATACCGGTGCCGATAAGAGTTTTGTGTCACTTAACTTTGAACCCTTATCTGCAAAGACACGATCCCAATTAGAGAAAACCTTCACTGTCGAAATAGCAAAAGGCGATTCACTTACAATTGAGTCTATTATCTATGACTGATCTCTAGAACTTAATGAACATGCATTTCCAATCAATCTTGTACCAATGCCACTAGGAAGTTTTGATATAATCATAGGCATGGATTGGCTATCAAATCATCATGCCGAAGTCATCTGTATCGAGAAGTGCATCTGAATACCTCTACCGTCGGGAGAAACGTTAAGAGTCTTTGGTGAAAAGCCTTGTAAAGGACTTAAGTTAATGTCATGCACTACCGCCCAAAAGTACCTACGAAAGAAGAGTATACAAGACATTCCCATCATTCGGGATTTTCCCGAAGTACCTATCCGGTCTTCCACCCGTTCGACAAGTAGAATTTCGCATTGATCTTGTGCCCGGAGCTAACCCCTTGGCTAGAGCTCCATACCGCCTTGCACCTTCTGAAATGCAAGAACTTGCACGTCAACTTCAAGAGCTCTCCGACAAGGGATTCATTCGTCCAAGTCATTCACCGTGGGGTGCACCCGTCTTATTCGTCAAACAGAAGGATGGATCATTTCGCATGTGTATTGACTACCGCGAACTCAACAAGCTTACCATCAAGAACCGTTATCCCTTGCCTAGAATTGATGATCTCTTTGATCAACTTCAAGGTTCTACTTGCTTCTCGAAGATTGATCTTCGATCTGGTTATCACCAACTCGGTGTACAAGAAGACGATATTCCAAAGACTGCCTTCCGAACAAGGTATGGTCATTACGAGTTCATGGTTATGCCTTTTGGACTAACCAATGCACCCGCGGTCTTCATGGACCTTATGAATCGTGTGTGCAAACCGTACCTTTACAAATTTGTGATCGTCTTCATTGAAGATATCCTAATCTACTCCAAGACTAAAGCTGACCATGAGCAGCATCTTAGACTAGTTTTGGATCTCTTGAGGAAGGAACAACTATATGCCAAATTCTCCAAATGTGAATTTTGGCTGAAGGAAGTGCAATTTCTTGGTCATATCGTCAACGACAAGGGTATTCATGTTGACCCTGCTAAGATCGAAACGGTAAAGTATTGGAATGCCTCGAAGACCCCCACCGAAGTTCGTTCATTTCTTGGCTTTACAGGATATTATCGTCGTTTCATCTCAGATTTTTCTAAGATTGTTGTCCCTCTTACCGCTTTGACCCACAAGGGTAAAACTTATGAATGGGGACCAAAACAAGAAGAAGCTTTCCAAACTCTCAAGCAAAAGTTGTGCATTGCTCCTATTTTGACTCTCCCTGATGGGAATGGTGATCTAGTTGTCTACTGTGATCCTTCTAACCAAGGTCTCGGTTGTGTCCTCATGCAACGAGGCAAAGTAATCGCCTACGCATCAAGACAACTCAATATTCATGAGAAGAACTATACGACGCACGATCTCGAGTTGGGTGCGGTCGTATTCGCATTGAAGATTTGGAGACATTACCTCTATGGCACAAAATGTGTGGTGTTCACCGACCACAAAAGTCTCCAACACATCTTCAACCAAAAGGAACTCAATATGAGGCAACGACGTTGGGTTGAACTCCTTAACGACTATGACTGCGAGATTCGTTACCATCCCGGCAAAGCGAATGTTGTAGACCACGCTTTGAGTCGAAAGGACCATGTCATGCTTCAATGTGTCCGAATTCAAATTGACATTCAAAATCGCATCTTAGAAGCTCAACACGTCTCAGTTACCGAGGGTAACATGTACGAGGAAATGTCGTGTGGTGTTGAACTTCAGCTTGATTCAAAACCCAATGGCTTACTTTATTACTTGAACCGTATTTGGGGTCCCGATCGCGATGATCTCCGTACATTTCTCATGAAGGAGGCTCACAAGACTCGTTATTCTATTCATCCTTGTGCGGATAAAATGTACCAAGATCTTCGCCAACAATATTGGTGGCCCAGTATGAAAAAGGACATTGCTCTCTATGTTTCCAAATGTCTAACGTGCTCCAAGGTCAAAGCCGAACACCAACGTCCTTCCGGATTACTTGAACAACCAAAAATTCCTGTGTGGAAATGGGAGAACTTAGCTATGGATTTTATTACCAAACTCCCTCGCATCTCGAGTGGTTATGATAGCATTTGGGTGATCATTGATCGCCTCACCAAATCTGCTCATTTCTTGCCTATCCGTGAAGACTATCGGGTTGAGAAACTAGCCCGAATTTACATTGATGAAATTGTGAGCCGTCACGGTGTATCCTTAAACATAATCTCCGATAGAGATGCTCGGTTCACCTCTCGCTTTTGACAATCTCTCCAAACGGCTCTTGGTACACGATTGGATTTGAGCACCGCCTACCATCCCCAAACCGATGGTCAGACCGAGTGAACAATCCAAACTCTTGAGGATATGCTTAGAGCTTGTGTAATTGATTTTGGTGGCAATTGGGATTCACATCTATCCCTAATCGAGTTCTCTTACAATAATAGCTACCACACAAGTATCAACATGGCTCCATTCGAAGCTCTCTATGGTCGTAAGTGTCGTTCTCATATATGTTGGAACGAGATTGGTGAAGCACAAATCACCGGTCCTGAACTAATTCAAGAAACATCCGACAAGATTATCCAAATCCGTGACAACATTCGAGTAGCGAGAAGTAGGCAAAAGAGTTATGCCGACAAATGACGAAAACCCTTGAAATTCCAAGTCGGTGACCTTGTCCTTCTAAAGGTGTCTCCGTGAAAGGGTGTGATCCATTTTGGAAAGAAAGGCAAATTATCACCTCGTTATGTGGGTCCATTTAAGATTCTTGAAATGATTGGGAAAGTGGCTTACAAACTCGACTTACCCCCATCACTTGGCAATGTGCATCCTACATTTCACGTGTCTAATCTAAATAAATTCCTTGCTGATGAGAATCTCCACATACCTCTTGACGACGTGCATATTGACGAAACGATGCACTTTGTTGAGAGACCGGTAGAAATCATGGATCGTGAGGTCCAGCAACTCAAGCGAAGCCGTATCCCTATTGTCAAGGTTCGCTGGGAATCTAAACGTGGTCCTGAGTTCACTTAGGAACGAGAGGACCAAATGAAACTCAAGTACCCCCATCTTTTTACTAATGCCGTCGCTTCCTCTAGCTAAATTTCGAGACGAAATTCCCTTAACATGGGGAGACTGTAACATTTCTGATTTTTAGTATCAGTATTTCAATTCAATGTAATGCATTTCAAACCCAATTCTAGTGCACTGTTTTGTTCTATTCGTACCATTAATTAAAATACTATATTTCAATGCAAATCCGCAAATTTCACTCGGTTATAACATACAAAAAACACTACATAAGTATCTTTTTCTATAAATATGTCAAAGACTAAAGTTACAAGGTCTGATGTTGAAAATTAACAAGAAACCCTAATAGGCACAGTCACGCCTTGTTCTGGCACGGTCGCGCCAAGTGCCTTGGCACGGTCGCGCCTCATATGGGCACGGTCGCGCCTCTCATCAGTTGAAACGTAAAAACGATCTTTAATTCTAAACTCGCTCAATTCCGTAACGGTTATACACGTTTATCTGTTAATAATCATCATTAGACGATTAAGCATCGACATTAGACCTGAATTAAAACCAATTATAGATTTCTAAGCCAAACCGTCGACTTCTTCATTCTTATTCACCAAATCCACCATTCTGATCCCAATTCTCCCAAGCGAACGCATTATCATCCTCTCTAAAAACTTCTGAACGCACAGAAACAGTCGGAGTTGCAGCAGAAGACGCCGGAGATCAAACCGTCGTCGCCGGAACAAGTCCCTACCGTACTCCAGCGATTCATCATTATCTCGGGTAATTGAAACCTTCTTCTCACTCGATTCAGTTCATAGATCAAAAGCCCCATACTAATTTGGGCTTTCATTACGAAAATCACCACGAACCCGAATCTACATTTTCGTTAAAAATGATTTAATCGAATCGAACCTTAGACAAGTTTTAAATACAATTGATTTATACAAAAAGACTCGTGATAATCTAATGGGTGAAAGCCCCATGAATTCCAACATTAACAATATAAGAATTAGTCGAATTGAATCTGTTTTCGAACAGACACGGTCGCACTAGCATTCTAGCGCGGTCGTGCTTCATGAGACACGGTCGCGCCAAATACCAGCGCGGTCGTGCCTCCCACACTCAGACCCGGTCATGCCTCAAAACCCTAGACACGGTCGTGCCTGGTCCAAGACACGATCGTGCCTAGTGAACATCCCAATTATGCATTCTGTTTGATCAACACGGTCGCGTCCCTGACTAGCACGGTCGCGACTGTGGTCCTAGCACGATCGTGCCTTGTTCCTGGCACGGTCGTGTGTGAGAAAAAATCTTAGCAGAATAAATATTTCCATAAATTAAAAACAATAAGTATTTCAAAATAATTTTTAAATAAAAATGATTGATTTTATAAAATAAATAAATAGAAATTTATTATTTAAAACATACAAAAATTAAATTCATATTTAAACCCTACACTTAAACATTATTTACACCATTTATTTAAACATCTTTATGAAAACAAAGTAAAGACATTTATAATTATTTTAAAACATCTAATACAACTAAATGACTAAGTTATAAATAAATGAATAAGGTAAAAATTATTTATTTAATCTACATTTAAACAAAAACCATTTAGTTAGGTACCTCTAATACTTAACTTATTTTTATAAATAATAATTTTGTTTTATTAGTTACTCCAAACTCAAACCCTAATTTACACAACAACATTCAAGTACAAACCACAAGCTTTATACACACAACCAATTCAATCCTAGACTTAAACATAGAATATTAAGCATACTATTAATCCTATATACATTCCACACTAGGTTAACATTGTGCATTACAAGGATCTCATTTCTAGCTAGTATTTCGTGTTAACTACGCCTTCAAACCAAGTGAGTATTACATAGCCCCTTTTACTCTTTTACACTTTTGGGGGTGGAACATGAACATTATACAACACTATCACTTACACTTACACAAACTACACACATACAAATCCTATTTACATTCATGTGTGCAAATTTGAGCTTTATGCCTGAGTGCTAGGTGTGTTAACTCTTGTATACGATTATGTGCAATCATTAACTATTCAAGCCGACGAAAAACAATGATAGATCTATTGAGTCTGACAAACCCACCCGGTTTGGGGTGATTGTTACCAACAACACAATTTTTGCATGCTAGTTACAAAGGTTTGATTGTACTTGGTTACACAATAGTTGCTCTCCATAAATGTCTTATTTATCATGTTATGTAAGGATTTGTTTTACAACCTATATGCTAGTATTATACAAACCTGTGTTATACTCACCAACTTTTTAGTTGACTTTATTTTATTCATGTTTCAGGTACTAATATGTGATTTGATAAAGATGTGTTACACATAGGCTTTGGACTTAGCTAATTTAAATAAAGAAGTCTATGTATTACATTTATGTTTCTTTCTTGGATTTGGTTTTGTTTGAATGTTTAAAATGAAATTTAACGATTAATATATTTCAATTTAGTCAACCTTGTGCTCATGAACAATCTACATGTCCCGCCCCGACGATTCCGCCATCGGTTGGGGTGTGACAAAGTTCGCTAGTGTTCTTAAAAAAAAATAATAAAAAATTGTATAAGTTCTGCTAGAGGCGAACTTGTCTAGTTCGCCTAGTCTATTAGAGACGAACTTGTTATGTTCGCCTAGACTGATGTGAGGCGAACTTTTTAAGTTCGCCTAGTCTATTGAAGGCGAACTTGTTAAGTTCGCCAGTTGAAGAGTTTGTGTCTCTAAATAGGAGTTTACGGATTCTGTTTGGGGAGCATATTGACAGAATGATTGGATTTTGTAAACTCTGTGTTTAGTGGAATACAAAGAGAAAGTTATCGAGACGACCTTTCACGAGATCGATCTGTAGATGAGTCATGTGTAGCTACAAGTGGTATCAGAGCTTTTGCTCATGATTTGTGTTTGATTCTTTGTGATTAGAGACGATTTTTTATACACTTTGACAAGAAATTAATCATTTTTAGAAGTTATTGTATCCATGGAGTTTTCAAGTTCTTGAAGTTGATTTTGCTGCTGAATTCATGGATTTGAAGTGGATTTTAGTGATATTAATCCGATAGAAGTGTTCTAATTCATAAAATACTAAATCCTACGGTCCAATTTCTTCAAATTCCTTCTAATATGTGAGAAATGATGATTTTCGGTGCTGATTAGTTTGTGTTTAGGCTGAAGTTTTCTTCCTGAGTTTGTTACGGCTGAAGCAGGCGAACTTGATGAGATTCTGTTGCAGAGGAACTTATCAAGTTCGCTTCACTCAGTTTAAGCGAACTTATCAAGTTCGCTTCACTGAGTTTAGGCGAACGTATTGATTTGGCGAACTTATCAAGTTCGCTTGTGGTCTTATTTGCTCAGTGAAGTTCAGGCGAACTTATTAAGTTCTCTCAGGCAGTATCTGGCGAACTTATCTAGTTCGCTAGTGTTCTTAAAAAAAAATAAAAAAATACAAAAAAATGTATAAGTTGTGCTTGAGGCGAACTTGTCTACTTCGCCTAGTCTCTATTTGGTTAAGTTCGCCAACTGCAGAATTTGTGTTTATAAATAGGAGTTTACATATTCTGTTTGGGGAGCATATTGACTGAATGATTGTATTCTGTTGAAGCACTTTCCTGTGACAAACACTCTCGATAGATATAGTCTTTGTTTTGTACTTTCATGTATGTATTTGTCTTTGTTTGTAAGTGTCTGTATGTATTAGTAATCGAGTTGTATTTACTTTTACATATTGCTTGTTGCAAATTTCTCTAAGTGTTTTGCGCACTTGTATGTGCGCAGGAATTAGTTCCTACGTACTTAGCAAGTACGCAAGAATACCTTTGTGTATTTGCTATGTACGCATGAGCAAATTGCCCTGCGCACTTGCTAAGTGCGCAGGCATCAGGTAGTGTATAAATAGGAATGGTTGACAGTAGATAAGTACGCACTCATAGCAGCAAATACGCAAAATTTGTAATCTCAGTATTTCTCTCTGTAACCTTCAAGTGTTTATAATAGACGAATGTTTAAAGTGATAATCTTATCGGTTTACTTTGTGTTGTAAGACTCTCCACCTAGTCACGGGTATTCCACACCCGGTCCGACTAGTAGACCCACTTGCATGTGATGATCCGCCACACCCGAGGGACCTACAAGTGGTATCAGGGCCTTTGATCTTGATTTTGAGTGTTGTGAGTGAGTTTGGAGAGTTTTCTACAGCGTTTTACTAGCAAAAGGAGGTGTTATTGTTGATTTTTGTGATAAAATAGGGGTAGCTCTTGAGCACTATTTTACAAGCAAAAAATCACTCAAAAACCGACTTTTGTTGTGTATTTTGAGTGTTTTGACCATCAATGGTTGGTTAGAAACAAGTTTCTGACCCCTTGGCTCATTTTGATTGTTCATCCGTCCGATTTTTGCCATCTCCGGTGTGTTTCCACTGACCGGAATAGTTTGGTGAGAGTTGGTGAAAAGGTGTTCTGCGTACTTACCATATCTGGCAAAAAGTACAGTCTTGCTGCGTACTTACTAAATACGCAAGACTAATCTCTTGCGTACTTACTAAATACGCAAGACTAATATTGTGCGTACTTAAGTTATATCCTGCGTACTTATCATTTACTCTTGCGTACTTATCAAGTACACAAGAGCAAATCTTAAATACGCAAGACCATTCCTCTAAGTGCGCAAGGCTAATATCAAGTGCGCAAGTGTCTCTGATTTTTCTGAAATTTGACTAAGTGTTCACCATGTCGAATCTTCAGAACCTTGGAAACCTTTTAAACTATGACAATGAGATCGGTACTCCTCAGAAACCGCCAAAGCTGCTAAATGTAAATGATTATTCTAACTGGAAGGCACGCTTTGAGCATTTCATTTCTTATACCGATTCTTCGTTATGGATTCCAATTCTAGAGGGCTATAAGCATCCCACACACATTTATCTTGATGATGAACTGCCTAAGCCTATCTATAAACTCGATGAAGAAGAAAAGAAAGTTTAAGATCGAGAGAAGAAGGCTCACGGTTCTATCACTATGGCATTGACTCGGGAGTTCTTCCACAGTTTCAGAGGATATGATAACTCCAAGGATCTTTGGAAGGCGTTACAGAAAAGATTTGAGGGGAATAGTGATATCAAGAAGAGTAAACGGGATCTACTCAGGAAGCAGTATGACTTCTTCAGATTTTTGGAAAATGAGTCTTTAGATGACCTCATCTCTAGATTCTATCATCTGCAGACAGAATTGAAAGCTTTTGAGCTCAATTATCCCGATGAAGAGTTGGTGGAAAAGTATCCGGATGCTTTGCCTCCCAAGTTTGAAATGTACACAACCCTGATGAGAGAGAATCCAAAATTCTATGAAATGACAGTGGAGGGGGCAATTGGAAAGGTTCAAGCTAATAACATGAACCTTATAAAGAAGGAGAGCACCGGAAGACCTCAAATACAAGACCCTTCTATGTATCATGGGACGTCTTTTACAACCAAATCTTCGGGCTCTGGAATTGCCCTTTTCTCTAGAAACTCTACTGAAAAATACCACTCAAATGGTTGTGGTGGTCATGCATGCTATGCATCTGGATCAGGTTCTGGATCTCATCAACAACATACCTCAAGAAATCCTCCCGCTACAACTTCTGCTAACCAATCAGCTATAGCCAAAATAGCTGAAGATCATGTAGCACTATTTTCATCTTGTATGCTGGCCTACGAGAACTTCATAGGTGTCAAGCTTACCAATCCCGAGACAATTGAAGTAGATTTTAATCAAGTGGATCCTGATGACATGGAGGACATGGATATTCAATGGAATATGGCCATGATACTGAGGAGAGCCAAGCGTTTCCTAAACAGAACAGGAAGAAAGTTCATTGGCGGGCATTCTAATGCCAAGGTTTGTTTTGACAAATCCAAGGCCAAATGCTATAAGTGTCTAAACTTTGGACACTTTGCTCGTGAATGTCAGAAAGACAGAGCACCGACTTCGGGTTTCACCAGACCTAGCCAAGGAAACAACCATGGTTACAACAACACAAACAACCACAATCAAAGCCACGGTGGTTCGTCCAATGCACTAGTAGCTCAACAGGACAACAACTTTGATTGGGGTGTTCATCTGGAAGATGCCATCATTTCACAAACTCAGGTTGGTCTCATGGCTGAGATCATGGAGTTGATGGAAGCTGAGAAAAAGGAAGCTGAGGAGAAGGAAGCTGAAGAATAGGAAGCTTCTATAGCTGATCAAGAGGAACCTACTACTACTGTTGCTCTCATGGCTATTGGAGAGGCAACAAGTTCATCAACTGAGGTAGATTCTAATCCTTTTTCTGTTTTTTCTTGTTCTAAATGTCTAGGATTAAAACTTGAAAATTCTAAGCTTTAAGACAAGGTCGAACCCCTCCGCATTGCAGATCTAAGTTATAAAGAAAACGAAAAACGTTTTAAAGATTCAATTGAAACGTTGAAAAAGGAAAAACGTGAGTATTCACTAAAAATGAGCGATCAGCAGCTTCACTTGGATATTGCATACAAGGGGTTGGAGAAAAGGAACAATGAAATTAAGAAGCTGTAAAATGAAATCTTGCAGTTGAAATGTTCTAATGAGAAGTTGAAAAACTCTCGTTTTGTGGTGGAACACTACGAATCTGTAGTGAGGCAAATGAATTGCTTAGGGCTGGGTACTAATGCCATTCCTCCACCAGTTAGCGGGAAGTTTGTCAACAGCTTAGTAGACATTGATCTAACTTGTCTTGATGAGTCCTCAGGAAAGAATGATTCCTCTAAAAAGGATGATTCCTCAAGTAAGGCGAACTCCACATCTAATAAGGAGTTCTTTACTGCTTCTGATGATGGATCGGTTAACACTTGCCCTGAAGGAGTAGTATCTGAGGAGTTGTTATCTGAACAGAAAGTCAAGAAAAACATTATCACTAATAGTGATAACTGTATTTTAACTGAACCCGATATCATTGAATCTAATGATAAATTAAAGGTAATGCTTTATGGGGGGTATAAAAATCTTAATCAAGTATAGAAAGAGGCTTTTTCAGCTCACTATGGGCTTGGTTACAAAGAAAATTTGCAAAAATACTATACTCCCAAGAACAATCTATATCGGGTCAGACTCCTATTCACAAACCAACTCCTCCTTCTCTTAATGTTGAGTTATCTAAGGCCAGATCTAATGAGCATTACAACAGGACTTATACAAACACTAGGACTTGCTTTCAGTGTGGCTTGGTTGGTCACATTTTTGTGAACTGTCCTTCAAAGAACCAAGGGAAACGGCCTATTGTTTCACAACCGGCTGTCATCCCTAAGTCGCCATAAGTGAAACCTCCCAAATGTCCAAAACAAAATGTGATGAAACCACCAGTTAAACCAATGGCAAAGCCAAAGATCAAATCTGAGGCCAAACCATCTGTTTCAAGAAAGGTAAAGTAACCTACTGTACCTTATGTATATACCTCGGGTAGTACACGTACTGGTGAGAAACCTGTGGTGAAACTCTCAAAGCCACAGAGAAGGAGAAGGAATAAGAGGTGGAGAAATCTATAGCAGCTGACTTAAGTTCAATCAGGTGAAGCTTCCACAAGTTCACCTGCTGTTGTTGAACCAAAGTCTACTGTTCCGGTTAAGAAAAAGAAGAGTTCCTGGATTGCCAAATCTAAAAATTCTCAATCTCCTAGTCCTAATTCTTTTAAAGATTCATCCATTTTGAACAGTCATCACGACTGTGAGTTAAAAGAGGTAGTTTATTTTGAAAAAGGATGGACGACCAAGACCACTATGGCTTGGGTCTCCAAATCAAACTAATTCTTTTTGTAACTCGTGCAGGGACATCCGAAGGGTACTATCTCTAACCGCTGATATGTAGATAGTGGATGCTCCCAGCACATGACAGGAAACATGGCCTTGCTTCAAGACGTGAAACCATTCAGAGGCGGCTATGTGGCCTTTGCTGGAGAGAAAGGCGGCAGTATCACATATCATGGTATGTTATCAAATGGTTGTGTCAGTTTTAACAATGTCAAATTTTGCGAGCAGCTGAAGCATAACCTGCTGAGTGTCTCCCAAATGTGCGACAAGGAGTACTCGGTGATGTTTGATAAGAATGAATGCTTGATTCTCAAGCCTGGTTTTGAAGTTCCTGAAGACTGGATTCTGATGAGAGCGACAAGGACAAACGACACCTATCAGATTGATATGAGCGTGGAAACAACCACCTCATCAGTTGCTACTTGTGGCATGGGAAACTCGGACATATTTCTTATCCTAAAATGAACCATCTTGTCCGAAATGGTTTGGTAACCGGTGTTCCTAAGCTGAGATTTACCGTTGCAGAAGACTGTATGCCTTGTAAAAAGGGCAAACAACAGCGGAAGTCTCACAAGCCTAAGCTCCAAAACTCCATTGATACCCCTTTGGAGCTATTACACATGGATCTGTTTGGCCCCATAAGTATCAGGAGTATTGGAGGTAAGTCGTTCTGTCTGGTTGTAACTGATGATTTCTCATGTTTTTCTTGGGTGCATTTTTTAGGTACAAAGGATGAGACTGCTCATATTCTTCAATACCTGATCCTGAGCTTGGAATCTCTTTGCAAGCTGAAGGTTAGAAGAATAAGGACTGACAACGAAACTGAGTTCAAGAATAATTTGATGTAACTTTTCTGTCTCAAGAAGGGGATCCGTCACGAATTCAGTGCCCTGTACACACTTCAGCAGAATGGAGTTGCAGAACGGAAGAACAGAACATTGATTGAGACTGCAAGGACTATGCTATCGGATGCAAAGCTTCCTGTCACTTTCTGGGCAGAAGTCATCAATATAGCTTGTCACGTCTTAAATAGAGTTCTGGTAGTGAAGAGGCACAACAAGACTTGTTACGAGTTGATAAACAATCGACTTCCCAATCTTGATTACCTAGTTCCTTTTGGTAGTCCCTGTTCCTTATTACTACAATACAAAGACCACCAGTCTAAGTTTCATGCAAAAGCGGTGGAAGGCATCTTCTTAGGATACGTTGCCAACTCGCCTTGCAAGAGAGTGTACAATATAGGAACTCATATTGTCGAGGAATGGTTTGAAGTGGATTACAGTAAACACATCATTCCACCAGAACCAACAGGTCCAGCTTGGGGTTTTGATTATGATGCGCTATTCAAGTCATTCAATCATCCTGATCTATCTACAGTTGACGCCGCAAATGTTTATGAATTATTAGGTGGAGGCGATGACTCCAGTTTCTTTACTCGTGCTACTGTACCGATTGTAACTCTTGATTCCAATGCTGCATCTGCATCTGGAACTATTGAAAGTGATAACAGTGAAGATGTTCATGTTGATGGAGATGACGCTCAAGCTAATCCTAACACAACTGTAGGAAATGAAGCTCCAGCTGATCCAATTAACATTGAATCTTCTTCTTCTAGAACACAGGAAATGGGGGAGTTAAGCACGAATCTCGATTCAGAAATTCAGGAATGGAATGTACCAGAGACGAGAGTGCATAAGAATCATCCAATTGATAACATTATTGGTGATCCCCATGCCGGTGTTCAGACTCGTCATCGAACCATTACAAAGAACACTAGTCTTTACTCGGAGATACTTGACACTGGTGTCATGGAAACATGTTAGCATGCTGCATTCGTGTCCCAGTTAGAGCCGAAGAATGTGAAGGAGGCTCTCGCAGACAACTGCTGGATTAAGGCGATGCAAGATGAATTGTTTCAATTCCAAAAGTTGCACGTGTTGGATTTGGTTGACTTGCCAAAAGGCGTTCAGCCAATTGGAACCAGATGGGTGTTTAAATACAAGACGGATGATCGTCATGTGGTTGTCAAGAACAAAGCAAGATTGGTTGTTCAGGGTTTTTACCAACAAGAGGGCTTGGATTACACAGAAGTATATGCTCCAGTTGCTAGAATTGAGGCAATTCGACTGTTCTTGGCTTATGCCACATATGTCGGCTTTAAGGTCTATCAACTTGATGCGAAGAGTGCTTTCTTATATGGAAAAGTTCATGAAGAGGTCTATGTCACTCAACCTCCCGGCTTTGAAGATCTGCATAATATCAATAAAGTGTATAAGCTGACAAAGCACTTTATGGTCTTCATTAAGCACCGCGGGCATGGTATGAGACATTATCTAAACATCTACTGTCAAATGGTTTCGACCGTGGATAGATTGACTCGACCCTCTTCATTAGGAAAGCAGGAAGTGACATTCTTCTTGTACAAGTATATGTCGATGACATTATTTTTGGATCTACAAATGAAGGGATGTGTAGGGAATTCGAGCAGGTGATGAAGTCCAAGTTTGAAATGAGTAACATGGGTGAATTGTCGTTCTTCCTGGGTCTGCAAGTCAGTCAAAGAGAGGATGGCATTTATCTACATCAAACTAAGTATGTGCAGGACATCTTGTCAAAATACTAGATGAATGATAGCAGTACTTATGGCACACCTATCCCAGTCAATCATGGTCTGCATCCCAACAAAGATGTAAAGGAAGTGGATTGCAGATTGTACCATGGGATGATCGGATCACTTACGTATCTCACAGCTTCAAGAGCCGATATAATGTTTGCTGTATGCTTGTGCTCAAGGTTTAGTCACAACCGAAAGAGTCACATATGATAGCCGTGAAGAGAATTTTCAGATACTTGAAAGGGAAACCTCGATTAGGTCTTCGGTACTCTAAGCAGCAGTCATTCGACTTCAAAGCCTACACTGATTCAGACTATAGCGGTTGTAACCTTGACAGAAAGTCAACTTCTGGTGGATGTCAATTCTTAGGAGACAGACTGGTTTCCTGGCAATGTAAGAAGCAGTCAACGGTTTCTGTCTCAACTTGTGAAGCAGAATACATTGTTGCGGCGAGCGGTTGTTCTCAAATATTGTGGATTCAGCAGCAATTGAGAGACTACGGCTTAAACTTCACTGGAACTCCTCTGTTCATTGACAACAATGCCACAATGTCCATCACAAATAACCCGGTGAAACATTCCAAAACTAAATATATAGAAATTCGCCATCATTTCATCCGTGATTGTGCTAAAAAGCATTTAATTGAACTTGTTAAAGTTCACACGGATGACAATCTTGCTAACCTTTTCACAAAGGCATTTGATCGACCCCGTTTTGAGCATCTTGTCAACTTGATAGGAATGTTCAATCCTGAGTGAAAACTTGTTTTTCTTAAATCAATTCAATTCTTGAAAGTTAAATTTTATTTTCTTTTAAGTTTTTTGTATAGTTCTTTTAACTTTCAAAAACATTTTACAAAATCAAAAACAAAATAGAAAATGGAGAAAATTTCAAAGTTAACTTGAGAAAAGAGGAAATGATAGTACATCAGAAATGATCTAAAAGTCACAGACTGCTCATATGGGAAACGATTGCGTCATGCTTACTTAATTGTGTAAATTATTATGGTTTTAATCTGCTTATTTACAAGTAATTTGAATTGTCAGTAGGCTGTATGCGTCTTTGAATCACTAGTAGTGTGGAAAATTAATCTAAAATTACAACTGTGATTTGAACCCATGTTTGCTAGTGTGTGTGCGTAAAAGAATAGAAAAGATCATTATCAGATAAAGGATGTTAGATTTTGGTAATAATTTTCTTTTGAGATCAGTTTCGGGTTATGTTTTTAGCACAATTAATGCGGTTCATCTCACTGCCCATACTCACAAGTATGCAATGAGAGATTGAATCAAGACATGTCTCTACATCAACCGTGGAGCGTGTATTCACCCTTGAATCACTCATGATTCATTGAAATCAAATCCAGATAAAAGTTGGATTCCCTTACCTTAATACTCAAACACCATATTCATTATCCTGAGTCACCATACCGATATTCAATTGTTAGGACATGTTTTGTAACTGTTGATAAAATTATGTGCAAGTTCATAGAGAGGCGAACTTAACAAGTTCGCCTGGTTTATCAGAGGCGAACTTGTTAAGTTCGCTTAGCCTATTAGAGGCGAACTTAAAAAGTTCACCTATAGCAGGTCTGGTGTTTATAAATAGAGTATACAGATTCAGAACTGAAAATAGAGAGATATCAGAGTAGACAAGAGAGAATTCCATGAATCTTGTAACCTGATATTGGGGTGGAAATACGAAGAGTTTATTTACATCGTTGTTGTTGATTGAGTTACACGAGCACGTTGATCATGGATTTCGCACATTATCCTCGTGTCGTACCGTGAGTCTAGAGATCCGTCACGCACCGAAGTAGGGACTTACAAGTGGTATCAGAGCTTTTGCTCTTGATTAGCAGAAGATTCGTGGTGTTTTCGTGTCCAATTAACATCAAATTTCAGAGATTTTAAAGATTTTTCAACTTTTTTGTGTTCTTGATAAAAATTGGAGAATTTTTTTTCATTGTGGATTGATTTTGAATTCTTTTGATGAAATTGATCCGATAGAAGTGTTCCTAATCAGTTCCTACACATTCCTACGGTTCAATTTAATCAAATTCCATCAATTCAGCAAGATATGATGTTTTTCGGAATTTTTGGTTCGTGTTTGGTTGAACAGCTGATGCAGGCGAACTTAGCAATTCTGTTGCAGGCGAACTTAGAGAGGCGAACTTAATAAGTTCTCTTGGTGCAGATTAGGCGAACTTAATCAGGCGAACTTAACAAGTTCGCTTGGGGTCAAGTTCGCTCGGGTCAAGTTCGCTCGGGTCAGTTTTAAGTGAATTTTGTCAAGCGAACTTATTAAGTTCGCTTGAGTATTTTGGCGGGAAAATTGATCTTGTCCAAATTTTATAGGGAAAGTTTACATGCTTGTTTTGAATCATTTTTGAAATTTTCAATTTTTTGAAATTTTAAAAAAAAGAGTATTTTGGCGGGAAATTTTCGCAAAAATTTCAAAATGTCAATTTCACGTGATGATAATGAGATTAAAACTATGCCACCGAGACTTTTGTGCATATCAGATTACTGTAGCTGGAATGTCCGGTTCGAACAGTTCGTATCAGAAACTGATGAAAACTTTTTGACATCCATATTTGAAGGATATGTGCATCCTACTTATGACTATATGGGATATTATGATGTTCCTAAACCAGTGACAGCTCTTAGTAAACTAGAAAAGCAGAAGTTTGATCGAGAGATGAAGACGCGTGAAACTTTAACGATGTCTTTACCTAAAGAAATCATTCATAGTCTCGGGAAGTGTCCAACTTCAAGAGATCTATGGGAAGCATAGAAGAAAAAGGGTGAAGCAACTTCTCAAGCGTTTGTGGTCTTGATAAAAGAAGTATTAGAGAAGCAGGGTGATTCTCAAAGTGATTCTTCTGCAGATTTAACTGATAGTGAGAGTATTCGTTCTGGTGAAAGTACTCAATCTACTGAGACTGATATGATGACTAAAGAAAGCTTTCAGACAGTTGAAGATGATCTGAGTGAATCAAAAATTGATACAGAGCCTGTCATTTTAGCTCAAAAGAGTGAAGCTGATGATAACGTATTCATGGCTCCTGGTGCATCTTCTTCAGAAGTAAAACCTGAGGTAGTTTCTAACTCTGAAACGTTTTGTTCTAACTGTTTTTCAGTAAAGGATAAAATGATGAGGGTTATGGATGACAATGTAAACCTCATTTGTGATATGAAATCCATGCACACGGTAAATCAGAAATTAAAAGATAATGAGAATGTGTGTATTGAGAGGATAGAATCACTAAAGAGGGATATAAGTTCTCTGACTTTGAAGATCAAAGAGCAGGCATATCACCTGGATATGTCCTTTGCAGAAATTGAGAAAAGAAATAATGATCTTGTTGAGAAAGATAAGGAACTAGCTGAATCTAAAGTAGAGGTTATCAGATTACATAGAAAGTTAGAAAACTTTGGAAATTCATCATTCTTATTAGAACATTATCATAATAATACTAAAGAGGGGAAGGGAACTAGTGGTATTGGTTATGTTCCTCCACCATTCAACGGAAATTATTCTGTTACACCTGAGATTGTAAACGTTGAGGATTTAGATCCTAAGACTGTGTCGAAGGTGAATCCAGTCACAGGTGAAGATATGGTGTATTCTGATGAGAGTGATGATGAATATTTTGATAAAGCTAAGGTAGAGGGGATACCGAATGTGGTTAAGAAAGAAGACTCAAAGGTTGATTCTAATTCATCTGGAAATTATACATTTGGAAGTTCTTCAAACTCAAGGAGAGTTCCATATGTCAGAGATTATAAAGACAGGCGTATATGCTTTCATTGTAATGAGATGGGACACATTGTGGTGAACTGTCCTTACAAAAATAAAGGGAAGAAGCATATAGTTCCTGAGAAGATGAACCCTTAATCAAAACCTGTTGCAAAATCTGGAGTTCCAGAGAAAATAAAGCAAAAAGAAGTTCATGTAGGAGAATCTTCTTCAAGTGCGTCTTATCTTGTGAAGATTCCTTATATGAGAGATTATCGTGAGACGAGATCTTGCTTTTCTTGTGGTATTGTTGGTCACATTCGGATTGCTTGTCCTCATAACGCCAAAGGTAACCGACATGTTACTCCAGAAAAGGTAAGAACTCAAGGTAAGCCTTATGTTAACCCAAATGTGGTTAAACCTCATGATACACCAAAGGGTAATTCAAAATCTGAGGTTAGGCTTTCTAGACATCAAAGACGGAGGAGAAACAGAAGATTGAGAAAACTTTTAGAACAACAAGAGTTTTCATAGTCTAAACATTTTTCAATTGACCATGATTGTTCAAACACTTCACATTTTAAGCAAAAAGAACTTAATGCACAGAAGTATGTTTGGAAATCTAAAGTTTCTGTTTCTGACTCGTCGGAGCAATCACCTAAAATCGATGAGAGATTCGATTGTGAATGGAGTGAGGTTTATTATTTTGATACAAATGGACGACCCATGACTACCATGGCTTGGGTCCCAATTTCAAATTAATGTTTCTTGTTAGATGTGCAGGATTTAACCAAGAGGGACTATTAATACCATTTTGGTTGTTGATAGTGGTGGTTCTAAGCACATGACAGGGAATGACATTTGCAAGAGTAACGAGGTGTTGATAACTGAGAAATCTATTTGATTCAACGACTTGATGCTCAAGGGGGAGAATATGTCACACACAATGTTTTGGAAAGAGTTTTACAAAGTCTAAATGATAACCTGAAAATTAGGATGACGATGGTAAGCATAAAGTCATTGATGCAACCATTTTACTAGTTGAGGGGGAGTCTACAGGACAGGGGGAGTACAGAGCTGTGTTGACAAAGGGAAAGGCATTAAATTACAGGATTACATCGGTTTGAGTTTTTTTTAATTGATTGACTTGCTTAATCCTGAGTAACCAAGTAAAATGTTTTTCTTAAAATGTTTTCATGGAAGATTTTATTTTCGTTTGTTTTACTTTCTTTGAAAAAGATTTTGAAAAAGCCAAACAAATTGAAAAAGTTAAAATCGACATTACTTGAAGTTATAGAAGAGATGATAGTACATCAGTAGATGTTCTTTCATGCATGACCTTAGATTGACTGGTTGGTGCTTTATATTAATATATCTGAATTATATGTTTTGATCTAAACTTCAGAGGCTACACAAATAGGAAATGATAGTGTTGTGTATGCATATAATTTGAATTGTCAGTAGACTAAAAGCGTCACTAAACCATTAGTAGTGTGAAAACATAATTGCATATGTTACAACTATGATTTGAACCCATTTTATGCCTAGGTGTGTGTGTTAAAAATCACTATCAGATAAAGAATATTAGCTTTTAATAAAGATTTTCCTATGAGATCAGTTTCGGGTTATGTCCTTAGCACTATTCATTCGATTTGCTTTAGTGCCCATGTCCCGAAAAGCATGCAATTTGAAGTATAATCAAGATATGTACTTGACAACATCTGTTAGACATATACTAGCCCTTGGAACATATTGATAAATCATCTTTACTGATTCCATTGAATTCATAATCCAGATAACAGTTGGATCCACGTACCCGGATCTTATGATTCCACATATATAAACCAAGACATTGAATCATTCGATTCTGAATCTCATTGATTCCTATACAATCCAATTTGGATTCTGCTATTCATGTGCTAAGTGATGTCTCCTCATTCTGGATATTCGGATAATCTTTAGTAAAATCTCACATGTCTTGAAGATAATGCATTTACTTTCTGTTTGCATACTAGTGGGGTACACGTTGTATTTCATACTTAAATGGTACCTTAACTCACAAGAAAGTGGGAATGAGATGCTTTAGTTTCAAATCTTATAATATTGACAATTTGAATTTGTGTGTCATATCCTGATCCTATTTTCATTGATTGTTTATCGCGTATCATAACATGCAATATGAAAGTCTTGAAAAGATAGAGTGTGATAATCTTGAAAGATATTGGTTTGATTGGTTAAGGCTTGAAAGAATGACATAGGATACCATTTGATATTATATGGATTTTATATCCAAGATGTGTGATTGATATCTCATATATACTGATATGATCTTCTTACTCGTGATGTTCGACCAAAAATATGTGATTTTGTATTTTACATTTTAGTTTATATAGAGAAAAACCAAAAAGATTTTGTGTTTCTTATGTTTGAAAAACTAAAAAGATTTTATTTTTCCAGCTTCCATGGAAATCTTAATTGTTGGTTATTCTTGGTTGTTCTCCTTTGCAAAAACTGATTACTGAAGACAGAAGTTGACAAGGGGTCCTTCTCCCAAGTTTTCTTCTAGAAATAAAGAGAGAAAGTGCACATGCATAAGACGAAGACTACAGTGTGTTTGATGATATATGAAGACGGATGACAATCTTCTAAAGTTGTTGTCAAGGGGGAGTCTGTTGGAGCATATTCTGGTGACAACGAGCTTGAAGATATTATGTCTTAGTCTTAGAGTCTTTGACTTGTAATTGATAGAATTGTTAGCAACAGTTAATGGGGAGTCTGTTAGGACATGTTTTGTAACTGTTGATAAAATTCTGTGTAAGTTCATAGAGAGGCAAGTTCGCCTCGTTTATCATAGGCGAACTTGTTAAGTTCGCTTAGCCTATTAGAGGCGAACTTAATAAGTTCGGCGAACTTAATAAGTTCCCCTATAGCAGGTCTGGTGTTTATAAATAGAGTTTACAGATTCAGAACAGAAAATAGAGAGATATCAGAGTAGACCAGAGAGAATTCTGTGAATCTTGTAACCTGATATTGTGGTGGAAATACGAAGAGTTTATTTACGCCGTTGTTGTTGATTGAGTTACACGAGCACGTTGATCATGGATTCCGCACATTATCACCATGTCGTACCGCGAGTCTAGAGATCCGCCACGCACCGAAGTAGGGACCTACATCAATGAAGAAATCAAATGAAACCAAGACAAATGAATCACTCGATTCTGAATCTTATGATTCCTCATAATCCTTATGGATTCTGCTTGATTTTTCCTATGCTAATTGATGTAGCTTCATTCTGAAAATTTAGAAAATAATTGGGAAAATCTTAGATGCCTTGAGATAGTGAAACTTACATTACTGTAGCATATCAGTGGGGTACACGATGTATATCTTATAATCAATACCTTAACACACAAGAACGTGATACAAAGATGCTTATAGTTTCAAATCTTATAATATTGTCAACTTGAATTACTTGTTTATGTGCTTATTACGTATAAATAAATAGTAATCCATGACATGATCCCATATTCTTTGATGTTTATATTGTATCGTTTTTGCTATAAGTTAGCCTGATGTGATCCTCTGCTCGTGTCTTTGATCAAAAATAGTCTGTGTGAATACGTGTATATTTCTATCTAGAAAAGATCAAAAAGATTTTAAGTTTGTGTATAGTTCAATCTTAATCAGAAAAACCAAAAATATTTGTGTTTAACCTTCCTGAATTGATTTTAAGTCCTCCTGGTTGAATATTTTTATCTTGTTCGTTATTTGACTTGAAATCTTCATAATTTGAGTTGAAAGTTTACGCACTTAAGGGTTTCTGCGTACTTGACAAGTGCGCATGAAGTAAGCCATGCGAACTTAACAAGTACGCAAGAGTTAAGTCTTGCGCACTTGTAAGTACGCAGGAGTTAAAGCTTGCGCACTTAGCAAGTACGCAAGACCATTATGTGTTGGGTATATATACAGGAGTTAGAAAATTTTTCAGATTTTTATCGCATTCAAACTCAGACGCCTGTTCAATTCCCTCCGCAAATTTTCCTCAAAAATATGAGTGTTCCAAACCGTTTTTTCGTCCCATCTCTAGTATCATCATCTTCTTACAACCATTTGGTGAGAATCTAGATCCAATCCATCCACAAAAACACATTTTATGAACCGATTGAGACATTTAAAATTTTAGGGTTTAATCCGTTGATTTTAGACAAATTTTAGGGCATATTAGTAACAATTTATGACTAAAACTTGTTAAGAATCATCAGTCGATCCCTTAATCACTCGATTTCATCCTTGATTTTGCCCTTTGACCCTCGATTGACCGTAGGTTCATCAGGGTGGTCGATTAGGTCAAAATTGATCTAGTGTAGCAGGTATTTGATGTGAATGTTGGTCCCATAGGCTAGAATCATGCATTCCGACCTAGTGGTGACCTAATACACATCAAATCTTGAACATCTGTTGATTTCTTCGATTTCTAGAATTTTGAAAAAGTGCGTTTCCTGCGCACTTAACAAGTATGCAAGAAGCAATTCATGCGTACTTGTTAAGTACGCAAGAGGAAATTCATGCGTACTTGCTAAGTACGTAGGACCAACACTTGGGAAAAATTTCTAAGTTTGGAAATTCAGTTCAAAGAGTAACTGCTATACTGAGTCATGTTTATTGAATTCCAATGAAACTTGTTGTTCTGATTATGTTTTCTGTGTTTTTTTGCAGATTATGGCTCGTGCGTTTACGAATGAGTTCAATCTTCTAGCTCATACTCAACCTGAATGGAAGGATGCAGCTCTGCAGTACCGAGAGATAGTTGATTTCTTGAACCGTTCAAGAATCAGCCATGCTATTTCAGCTGACCCTATAGTTTCAAGACCTTATCTGGAGCAATTTTGGGAGATCGCAGAGCATGATTGCACGGTAACCCCCAATGTTATAAGGGCTACCGTTGCGGGTCATGATGTCTCCTTTTGTGAAGACACTATTAGATGGGTCTTGCAATTCAGAGATCTTTCCACCGACCTGACAGCCTATCGTGACTACTTTGTGGATGGCTGTTGGAGGAAACGAATGGGGTATGTCGGTGCGAGAGACTACGCTTCTTACAAGAAAATGTGGGTGCTTGATCAATGGAGATATTTTGCCCACATCATGATCATGTGCATCCCCTCAAGAAAAGCTGGAAAGGATGCAATGGGTCATGACCTTGCTGCTGCCATTGTTGGCTTATCTCTGAATAAGGGCTACAACTTCTCACGATACATATTCAAAGCCATCAATGATCAGATTAACACGGCTGAGAGGTTCAGGTTCTTATTATACCCAAGGTTTGTGCAACTTCTGATTGATGATGCGTTGCCAAACCTACCTGCAACTAGGGAGAGATTTCAAGTTAAAAGGGTGGACAAAAGAGTGTTTGCACAGTTTTTAAAGCCAGGCAGTGTAGAACCTAGCCCTAAGCATACAACACTTTTTGGCCTCCTAATAAACGAAGCATATGTGGCACCGGCTGACTGGAGATGGTATAGTCACGATTCGGAGCCAGAGTTGAGTGAAAATTCAGATGAACAACAACAATAACAAGAGGAGGAAGTTGAAAGTGTAGATGGATCGTTGGAAAATGGAGACGAAGAAGAAGGTCATGATGGTGCTGAGGGATCCGACTCGGAAGAGACAGAGTCTGATTCTTCTGATTCCGATGATGCACCATCGCAGGTTCACCCGAGGAGAACGACGAAGGTAACCCTACTTGAGCCGTCCGAAAAGAGAAAGCGACAAGCTTCAAGCAGCAAATATGAGCCAGATTCTGACTCTGACGCTGCTATACAGAGACAGAGGCGTGAAAGTATAAACAAGAACAGAGGGGATAGGCAGCAACTTGCTATTCCCAGTGAGGTGGAGGTTACTACTCTGCAGCAAGTACAAGTTCCAGCTGCAAGTACTGATTCAGCCTCTACCCCACCCTCACAGCAATTATACCGGAGACAGAGGAGGAGGCCACAGGTACAACCTGAGGTGGCAGTCACTTCAATCACATAGGAGGTTCGTGTGATAGTGACCCTCCCTATCACATCTGTCCAGGTGGCGGTGATTACTCCAATTCTCACGGAGTCAGTCACCATCACCCCTTCCATAACACCTACAACCGTCAAAACATCCTCAATCCCAACAACCACCATTGAACTGATAAGTCAACCCTTTAACTACGGAGAATTTACTCAAGGGTTTGACTTCTATACTATCTTCTCCTCCCCAATTCACAATGCTGAAGCATCTACCTCCAGACATCCTGATCCTAATGAAGAAAGGATAGTAATTTTGGAAACCCAAGTTGCTGGTCTGTTGGAAACTATTCAGAAGTCAAAGGAGGAATCTGATGCTCAACAAGCACAGGTTAATTCGTTGGTGGACGAAGTTAGAATTCTACGAAGCTAGAGAACGGGGATAGACGAGGGACTGAAGAACATAAAAAAATAAAAAAAAAATTTTGTTCATAAAAAAAAATGCTGTATAAGTTCTGCTATGGGCGAACTTGTCTAGTTCGCCTAGTCTATTAGAGACGAACTTGTTAAGTTCGCTTAGTCTCATGTGAGGCGAACTTGTTAAATTCTCCTAGTCTATTTGAGACGAACTTGTTAAGTTCGCCTATTGAAGAGTTTGTGTCTATAAATAGGAGTTTACACATTCTGTTTGGGGAGCATATTGACTGAATGATTGTATCCCTATGTTTAGTGGAATACAAAGAAAAAGTTTATTTACCTATTGTTTCTATTGCCAATTCATATACATACGTTAACACGAAGGATTCCGCACTCCGTGTTATCGAGACGTCCTGTCACGAGATCGATCTGTAGATGAGTCATGTGGACCTACAAGTGGTATCAGAGCTTTTGCTGGTGATTTGTGTTTGATTCTTGGTGATTAGAGACGATTTTGTATACACTTTGACAAGAAATTGATCATTTTTAGAAGTTTTTGTATCCATGGAGTTTTCAAGTTCTTGAAGTTGATTTTGCTACTGAATTCGTGGATTTGAAGTGGATTTTGGTGAAATCAATTCGATAGAAGTGTTCTAATTCATAAAATACTAAATCATACGGTCCAATTTCTTCAAATTCCTTCTAATCTGTGAGAAATGATGATTTTCGGTGATGATTAGTTCGTGTTTGGGTTGAAGTTTTCTTCCTGAGTTTGTTACTGCTAAAGCAAGAGAACTTGCTGAGATTCTGTTGCAGGCGAACATAGCAGGCGAACTTATCAAGTTCTCTTCTCTCAGTTTAAGCGAACTTATCAAGTTTGCTTCACTCAGTTTTGGCGAACATATTGATTAGGCGAACTTATCAAGTTCGTTTGTGGTCTTATTTGCTCAGTGAAGTTCAGCCGAACATATTAAGTTCGCTCAGGCAGTATCAGGCGAACTAATTTCAGGTAAACTTATCTAGTTCGCTAGTGTTCTTAAAAAAAATAAAAATAAATAAAAAAATATTCTGTGTAAGTTCTGCTAGAGGCGAACTTGTCTAGTTCGCCTAGTCTATTAGAGGCGAACTTGTTAAGTTTTCCTAGCCTCATGTGAGGCGTACTTAATTGCAGAATTTGTGTCTATAAATAGGAGTTTACATATTCTATTTGGAGAGCATATTGACTGAATGATTGTATTCTGTAAACTCGGTGTTTAGTGGAATACAAAGAGAAAGTTTATTTACCTACGGTTTCTATTGTCAATTCGTATATATACGTTAACACGAAGGATTCCGCACTCCGTGTCATTGAGACGTCCTGTCATGAGATCGATTTGTAGATGTGTCATGTGGACCTACAAGTGGTATCAGAGCTTTTGCTCGTTATTTGTGTTTGATTCTTGGTGATTAGAGACGATTTTGTATACACTTTGATAAGAAATAGAACATTTTTAGAAGTTTTTGTATCCATAGAGTTTTCAAGTTCTTGAAGTTAATTTTGCTGCTGAATTCATGGATTTGAAGTGGATTTTGGTGAAATTAATCCGATAGAAGTGTTCTAATTCATAAAATACAAAATCCCACGGTCCAATTTCTTCAAATTCCTTCTAATCTGTGAGAAATGATGATTTTCGGTGCTGATTAGTTCGTGTTTGGGTTGAAGTTTTCTTCCTGAGTTTGTTACAGCTGAAGTAGGCGAACTTGCTGAGATTCTGTTGCTGGCGAACTTAGCAGTTTAAGCGAACTTATTAAGTTCGCTTCACTCAGTTTAGGAGAACATATAGATTAGGCGAACTTATCAAGTTCGCTTGTGGTCTTATTTGTTCAGTGAAGTTCAGGCGAACTTATTAAGTTCGCTCAGGCAGTATCAGGCGAACTTATCTAGTTCGCTAGTGTTGTGAAAAAAATAAATAAAAAAATATGTATAAGTTCTGCTAGAGGCGAACTTGTCTAGTTCGCCTGGTCTATTAGCGGCGAACTTGTTAAGTTCGCCTAGTCTCATGTGAGGCGAACTTGTTAAGTTCGCCAATTGTAGAATTTGTGTCTATAAATAGGAGTTTACATATTATGTTTGGGAGAATATTGACTGAATGATTGTATTTTGTAAACTCTGTGTTTAGTGGAATACAAAGAGAAGTTTATTTACCTACTGTTTCCATTGTCAATTCGTATACATACGTTAACCCGAAGGATTTCGCACTCCGTATTATCGAGACGTCCTGTCACGAGATCGATTTGGTGATGAGTCATGTGGACCTACAAGTAGTATCAGAGCTTTTCCACATGATTTGTGTTTGATTCTTGGTGATTAGAGACGATTTTGTATACACTTTGACAAGAAATTGATCATTTTTAGAAGTTTTTGTATCCATGGAGTTTTCAAGTTCTTGAAGTTGATTTTGCTGCTAAATTCGTGGATTTGAAGTGGATTTTGGTGAAATTAATTCGATAGAAGTGTTCTAATTCATAAAATACTAAATCCTACGGTCCAGTTTCTTCAAATTCCTTCTAATCTGTGAGAAATGATGATTTTCGGTGCTGATTAGTTCGTGTTCGGGTTGAAGTTTCTTCCTGAGTTTGTTACTGCTGAAGCATGAGAACTTACTGAGATTCTGTTGCAGGCGAACATAGCAGGCGAACTTATCAGGTTCTCTTCTCTCAGTTTAAGCGAAATTATCAAGTTCGCTTGTGGTCTTATTTGCTCAGTGAATTTCAGGCGAACTTATTAAGTTCGCTCAGGCAGTATCAGGCGGTATATTTTAGGTAAACTTATCTAGTTCGCTAGTGTTCTTAAAAAAAATATTCTGTGTAAGTTCTGCTAGAGGCAAACTTGTCTAGTTCGCCTAGTCTACTTAAGGCGAACTTGTTAAGTTCGCCTATTGCAGAATTTGTGTCTATAAATAGGAGTTTACATATTCTGTTTGGGGATAATATTGACTGAATGATTGTATTCTGTAAACTCTGTGTTTAGTGGAATACAAAGAGAAAGTTTATTTACCTACTGTTTCTATTGTCAATTCGTATACATACGTTAACCCGAAGGATTCCGCACTCCGTATTATCGAGACGTCTTGTCACGAGATCGATTTGGTGATGAGTCATGTGGACCTACAAGTGGTATCAGAGCTTTTGCACGTGATTTGTGTTTGATTCTTGGTGATTAGAGACGATTTTGTATACACTTTGACAAGAAATTGATCATTTTTAGAAGTTTTTGTATCCATGGAGTTTTCAAGTTCTTGAAGTTGATTTTGCTGCTGAATTCATGAATTTGAAGTGGATTTTGGTGAAATTAATCCGATAGAAGTGTTCTAATTCATAAAATACTAAATCCTACTATCGAATTTCTTCAAATTCCTTCTAATCTGTGAGAAATGATGATTTTCGGTGCTGATTAGTTCGTGTTTGGGTTTAAGTTTTCTTCCTGAGTTTGTTACAGCTGAAGCAGGTGTAGAAGCATGTTTTGAAACTATAGATTAAATTCTATGTATCGGTGTACGTGGCTAGTACGTAGGAGGGTGTTCCTGAGTACTTAGCCCGCACACCAGTTTGGTCCTGCGTACTTAGTAAGTACGCAAGGCTTTTGTCAAGTACGCATGCCCAAACCATGCGTACTTAGTAAGTACGCAAGGCTTTTGCCTTGTGTACTTGTCAAGTACGCAGGTAGTGTTCCTTCCCTTATAAATAGAAGACTTGTCTTCATTTGTAGGTGGAACTCTAGAACAAGTTGAGAGGTGTCCGGGTCGGGAAGAGCTCTCCCGACCCCTGGATCGTGAGCTTAGATGAGAGATGTGTGTTCCTTCGGTATGTAGTCTGTAATACGTGATGACTTCTTTGTTATGGATTACGTTTCGTATCATTATCTTTTGTCTTTGTTCGTGTTTCTCTGTCTAGTTTCTTTCTTCCCACACAAATCACAGAACAGATCGTGTTATTTCCGCTGCGCGACGAGGCTCCTGGGACCTACAGCAGGCGAACTTGCTGAGATTCTGTTGCTGGCGAACTTATTAAGTTCGCTTCACTCAGTTTAGGCGAACATATAGATTAAGCGAATTTATCAAGTTCGCTTGTGGTCTTATTTGTTCAGTGAAGTTCAGGCGAACTTACTAAGTTCGCTCAGGCAGTATCAGGCGAACTAATTTCAGGCGAACTTATCTAGTTCGCTAGTGTTCTTAAAAAAATAAAAAAAATTATGGCAAACTTGTCTAGTTCGCCTAGTCTATTAAAGGCGAAGTTGTATAGTTTGCCTAGTCTCATGTGAGGCGAACTTGTTAAGTTCGCCTATTGCAGAATTTGTGTCTAGAAATAGGAGTTTACATATTCTGTTTGGGGAGAATATTGACTGAATGATTGTATTCTGTAAACTCTGTGTTTAGTGGAAGACAAAGAGAAAGTTTATTTACCTACTGTTTCTACTGTCAATTCGTATACATACGTTAACACGAAGGATTCCGCACTCCGTGTTATCGAGACGTCCTGTCACGAGATCGATCTGGTGATGAGTCATGTGGACCTACAAGTGGTATCAGAGCTTTTGCACGTGATTTGTGTTTGATTCTTGGTGATTAGAGACGATTTTGTATACACTTTGACAAGAAATTGATCATTTTTAGAACTTTTTGTATCCATGGAGTTTTCAAGTTCTTGAATTTGATTTTGCTACTGAATTCGTGGATTTGAAGTGGATTTTGGTGAAATTAATTCGATAGAAGTGTTCTAATTCATAAAATACTAAATCATACGGTCCAATTTCTTCAAATTCCTTCTAATCTGTGAGAAATGAAGATTTTCGGTGATGATTAGTTCGTGTTTGGGTTGAAGTTTTCTTCCTGAGTTTGTTACTGCTGAAGCAAGAGAACTTGCTGAGATTCTGTTGCAGGCGAACATAGCAGGCGAACTTATCAAGTTCTCTTCTCTCAGTTTAAGCGAACTTATCAAGTTCGCTTCACTCAGTTTAGGCGAACATATTGATTAGGAGAACTTATCAAGTTCCCTTGTGGTCTTATTTGCTCAGTGAAGTTCAGGCGAACTTATTAAGATCGCTCAGGAAGTATCAGGCGAACTAATTTCAGGTAAACTTATCTAGTTCGCTAGTGTTCTTAAAAAAAATAAAAAAAATATTATATGTAAGTTCTGCTAGAGGAGAACTTGTCTAGTTCGCCTAGTCTATTAGAGGCGAACTTGTTAAGTTTGCCTAGTCTCATGTGAGGCGAACTTGTTAAGTTCGCCTAGTCTATTTAAGGCGAACTTGTTAAGTTCGCCTATTGCAGAATTTGTGTCTATAAATAGGAGTTTACATATTCTGTTTGGGGAGCATATTTACTGAATGATTGTATTCTGTAAACTCTGTGTTTAGTGGAATACAAAGAGAACGTTTATTTACCTACTGTTTCTATTGTCAATTCGTATACATACGTTAACACGAAGGATTCCGCACTCCGTGTTATTGAGACGTCCTGTCACGAGATCGATTTGTAGATGAGTCGTGGACCTACAAGTGGTATCAGAGCTTTTGCTCGTTATTTGTGTTTGAATCTTTGGTGATTAGAGACGATTTTGTATACACTTTGACAAGAAGTTGATCATTTTTACAATTTTTTGTATCCATGGAGTTTTCAAGTTCTTGAAGTTGATTTTGCTGCTGAATTCATGGATTTGAAGTGGATTTTGGTGAAATTAATCCGATAGAAGTGTCCTAATTAATAAAATACTAAATCCTACGGTTCAATTTCTTCAAATTCCTTCTAATATGTGAGAAATGATGATTTTCGGTGCTGATTAGTTCGTGTTTGGGTTGAAGTTTTCTTCCTGAATTTGTTACAGCTGAAGAAGGCGAACTTGCTGAGATTCTGTTGCTGGCGAACTTAGTAGTTTAAGCGAACTTATTAAGTTCACTTCACTCAGTTTAGGCGAACATATAGATTAGGCGAACATATAGATTAGATGAATTTATCAAGTTCGTTTGTGGTCTTTTTTGTTCAGTGAAGTTCAGGCGAACTTATTAAGTTCGCTCAGGCAGTATCAGGCGAACTAATTTCAGGCGAACTTATCTAGTTCGCTAGTGTTCTTAAATAAATAAATAAAAAATTATGTATAAGTTCTGCTAGAGGTGAACTTGTAAAGTTTGCCTAGTCTCATGTGAGGCGAACTTGTTAGTTCGCCTAGTCTATTTTATTGCAGAATCTGTCTATAAATAGGAGTTTACATATTCTGTTTGGGGAGAATATTGACTGAATGATTGTATTCTATAAACTCTATGTTTAGTGGAATACAAAGAGAAAGTATATTTACCTACTGTGTCTATTGTCAATTCGTATACATACGTTAACACGAAGGATTCCGCACTCCGTGTTATCGAGACGTCCTGTCACGAGATCAATTTGGTGATGAGTCATGTGGACCTACAAGTGGTATCAGAGCTTTTGCACGTGATTTATGTTTGATTCTTGGTGATTAGAGACTGTTTTGTATACACTTGGACAAGAAATTTATCATTTTTAGAAGTTTTTATATCCATGTAGTTTTCAAGTTCTTGAAGTTGATTTTGCTGTTGAATTCGTGGATTTGAAGTGGATTTTGGTGAAATTAATCTGATAGAAGTGTTCTAATTCATAAAATACTAAATCCTATGGTCCAATTTCTTCAAATTCCTTCTAATTTGTGAGAAATGATGATTTTCGGTGCTGATTAGTTCGTGTTTGGGTTGAAGTTTTCTTCCTGAGTTTGTTACAGCTGAAGCAGGCGAACTTGCTGAGATTCTGTTGCATGCGAACTTAGCAGGCGAACTTATCAAGTTCGTTTCACTCAGTTTAAGCGAACATATCAAGTTCGCTTCACTCAGTTTAGGCGAACATATTGATTAGGCGAACTTATCAAGTTCGCTAGTGGTCTTATTTACTCAGTGAAGTTCAGGCGAACTTATTAAGTTCGCTCAGGCAGTATCAGGCGAACTAATTTAAGGCGAATTTATCTAGTTCGCTAATGTTCTTAAAAAAATATATATATTCTGCATAAGTTCTGCTAGAGGTGAACTTGTCTAGTTCGCCTAGTCTATTAGAGGCGAACTTGTTAAGTTCGCCTAGTCTCATGTGAGGCGAACTTGTTAAGTTCGCCTAGGCTAATTGAGGCGAACTTGTTAAATTCGCCTTATTGTAGAGTTTGTATCTATAAATAGGAGTTTACAGATTCTGTTTGGGGAGCATATTTACTGAATGATTGTATTCTGTAAACTCTGTGTTTAGTGGAATACAAAGAGAAAGTTTATTTACCTACTGTTTCTATTGTCAATTCGTATACATACGTTAACACGAAGGATTCCGCACTCCGTTTTATCGAGACGTCCTTTCACTAGATCGATCTATATAGATGAGTCATGTGGACCTACAAGTGATATTAGAGCTTTTGCTCGTGATTTGTGTTTGATTCTTTGTGATTAGAGACGATTTTGTATACAGTTTGAAAAGAAATTGATCATTTTTAGAAGTTTTTGTATGCATGGAGTTTTCAAGTTCTTAAAGTTGATTTTGCTGCTGAATTCGTGGATTTGAAGTGGATTTTGGTGAAATTAATCCGATAGAAGTGTTCTAATTTATAAAATACTAAATCCCACGGTCCAATTTCTTCAAATTCCTTCTAATGTGTGAGAAATGATGATTTTCGGTGCTGATTAGTTCGTGTTTGGGTTGAAGTTTTCTTCCTGAGTTTGTTACAGGTGAAGCAGGCGAACTTGCTGAGATTCTGTTGCAGGTGAACTTATCAAGTTCGCTTCACTCAATTTAAGCGAACTTATCAAGTTCGCTTCACTCAGTTTAGGAGAAGATATTGATTAGGCGAACTTATCAAGTTCTCTTGTGGTCTTATTTGCTCAGTGAAGTTCAGGCGAACTAATTAAGTTCGCTCAAGCAGTATTAGGGGAACTAATTTCAGGCGAACTTATGTAGTTCGCTAGTCTTCATAAAAAAAATAAAAAATTTCTGTATAAGTTCTGCTAGAGGCGAACTTGACTAGTTCTCCCAGTCTATTAAAGGCGAACTTAGCCGGCGAACTTATCAAGTTCACTTCACTCAGTTTAATAAGTTCGCTTCACTCAGTTTATGCGAACATATTGGTTAGGCGAACATATCAAGTTCGCTTGTGGTCTTATTTGCTCAGTGAAGTTCAGACGAACTTATTAAGTTTGCTTAGGCAGTATCAGACGATCTAATTTTAGGCGAACTTATCTAGTTCGCTAGTGTTCAAAAACAAAATAAAAAAAAAAAAAAAAATTTTGTATAAGTTCAGGTATAGGCGAACTTGTCTAGTTCGCCTAGTCTAATAGAGACGAACTTGTTAAGTTCGCTTAGTCTCATGTGAGACGAACTTGTTAAGTTCCCTTAGTCTATTTGAGGCGAACTTGTTAGGTTCGCCTGTTGCAGAGTTTGTGTCTATAAATAGGAGTTTACATATTCTGTTTATGGAGCATATTGACTGAATGATTGTATTCTGTAAACTCTGTGTTTAGTGAAATACAAAGAGAAAGTTTATTTACCTATTGTTTCTATTGTAATTCGTATACATATGTTAACACGAAGGATTCCGCACTCCGTGTTATCGAGACGTCCTGTCACGAGATCGATCTGTAGATGAGTCATGTGGACCTACAAGTGGTATCATAGCTTTTGCTCGTGATTTGTGTTTGATTCTTGGTGAGTTTGTGTCTATAAATATGTGTCTACAGATTCTGTTTGGGGAGCATATTTACTAAATGATTGTATTCTGTAAACTCTGTGTTTAGTAGAATACAAAGAGAAAGTTTATTTACCAATTGTTTCTATTGTCAATTCGTATACATACGTTAACAATAAGGATTCCGCGCTCCGTGTTATCGAGACATCCTGTCTCGCGATCGATCTGTAGATGAGTCATGTGGACCTACAAGTGATATCAGAACTTTTTCTCGTGATTTGTGTTTGATTCTTGGTGAGTAGAGACGATTTTGTATAACGTTTGAAAAGAAATTGATCATTTTTAGAAGTTTTTGTATGCATGGAGTTTTCAAGTACTTGAAGTTGATTTTGCTACAGAATTCATGGATTTGAAGTGGATTTTGGTGAAATTAATCCAATAGAAGTGTTATAATTTAAAAAATACTAAATCCTACGGTCCAATTTCTTCAAATTCCTTCTAATCTGTGAGAAATGATGATTTTCTGTGCTGATTAGTTTGTGTTTGGGTTGAAGTTTTCTTCCTGAGTTTGTTACAGCTGAAGCAGGCGAACTTGCTGAGATTCTGTTGCAGGCGAACTTATCAAGTTCGCTTCACTCAGTTTAAGCGAACATATCAAGTTCGCTTCACTCAGTTTAGGCGAAGATATTGATTAGGCGAACTTATCAACATCGCTTGTGGTCTTATTTGCTCAGTGAAGTTCAGGCGAACTAATTAAGTTCGCTCAAGCAGTATTAGGGGAACTAATTTCAGGCGAACTTATGTAGTTCGCTAGTCTTCTTAAAAAAAATAAAAAATTTCTGTATAAGTTCTGCTAGAGGCGAACTTGACTAGTTCGCCCAGTCTATTAAAGGCGAACTTAGCCGGCGAACTTATCAAGTTCGCTTCACTCAGTTTAAGCGAACTTATCAAGTTCGCTTCACTCAGTTTATGCGAACATATTGATTAGACGAACATATCAAGTTCGCTTGTGGTCTTATTTGCTCAGTGAAGTTCAGACGAACTTATTAAGTTTGCTTAGGCAGTATCAGACGATCTAATTTCAGGCGAACTTATCTAGTTCGCTAGTGTTAAAAAAAAATTAAAAAAATTAAAAAAAATTTCTATATAAGTTCTGCTATAGACGAATTTGTCTAGTTCGCCTAGTCTATTAGAGACGAACTTGTTAAGTTCGCTTAGTCTCATGTGAGGCGAACTTGTTAAGTTCTCTTAGTCAATTTGAGGCGAACTTGTTAAGTTCTCCTGTTGTAGAGTTTGTGTCTATAAATAGGAGTTTACATATTCTGTTTAGGGAGCATATTGACTGAATGATTGTATTCTGTAAACTCCGTGTTTAGTGAAATACAAAGAGAAAGTTTATTTACCTATTGTTTCTATTGTCAATTCGTATACATATGTTAACACGAAGGATTCCGCACTCCGTGTTATCGAGACGTCCTGTCAGGAGATCGATCTGTAGATGAGTCATGTGGACCTACAAGTGGTATCATAGCTTTTGCTCGTGATTTGTATTTGATTCTTGGTGAGTTTGTGTCTATAAATAGGAGTCTACAGATTCTGTTTGGGGAGCATATTTACTAAATGATTGTATTCTGTAAACTCTGTGTTTAGTGGAATACAAAGAGAAAGTTTATTTACCTATTATTTCTATTGTCAATTCGTATACATATGTTAACAATAAGGATTCCGCCCTCCGTGTTATCGAGACATCCTGTCACGCGATCGATCTGTAAATGAGTCATGTGGACCTACAAGTGATATCAGAACTTTTTCTCGTGATTTGTGTTTGATTCTTGGTGAGTAGAGACGAATTTGTATAACGTTTGAAAAGAAATTGATCATTTTTAGAAGTTTTTGTATGCATGGAGTTTTCAAGTTCTTGAAGTTGATTTTGCTGCTGAATTCATGGATTTGAAGTGGATTTTGGTGAAATTAATCCAACAGAAGTGTTCTAATTTAAAAAATACAAAATCCTACGGTCCAATTTCTTCAAATTCCTTCTAATCTGTGAGAAATGATGATTTTCGGTGCTGATTAGTTTGTGTTTGGGTTGAAGTTTTCTTCGTGAGTTTGTTACAGCTGAAGCAGGCGAATTTGCTGAGATTCTGTTGCAGTCGAACTTATCAAGTTCACTTCACTCAGTTTAAGCGAACTTATCAAGTTCGCTTCACTCAGTTTAGGAGAAGATATTGATTAGGCGAACTTATCAAGTTCTCTTGTGGTCTTATTTGCTCAGTGAAGTTCAGGCGAACTAATTAAGTTCGCTCAAGCAGTATTAGGGGAACTAATTTCAGGCGAACTTATGTAGTTCGCTAGTCTTCTTAAAAAAAATAAAAAATTTCTGTATAAGTTCTGCTAGAGGCGAACTTGACTAGTTCGCCCAGTCTATTAAAGGCGAACTTATCAAGTTCACTTCACTCAGTTTAAGCGAACTTATCAAGTTTGCTTCACTCAGTTTATGCGAACATATTGGTTAGGCGAACATATCAAGTTCGCTTGTGGTCTTATTTGCTCAGTGAAGTTCAGACGAACTTATTAAGTTTGCTTAGGCAGTATCAGACGATCTAATTTTAGGCGAACTTATCTAGTTCGCTAGTGTTCAAAAACAAAATAAAAAAATAAAAAAAAATTTCTGTATAAGTTCAGTTATAGGCGAACTTGTCTAGTTCGCCTAGTCTAATAGAGACGAACTTGTTAAGTTCGCTTAGTCTCATGTGAGACGAACTTGTTAAGTTCCCTTAGTCTATTTGAGGCGAACTTGTTAGGTTCGCCTGTTGCAGAGTTTGTGTCTATAAATAGGAGTTTACATATTCTGTTTATGGAGCATATTGACTGAATGATTGTATTCTGTAAACTCTGTGTTTAGTGAAATACAAAGAGAAAGTTTATTTACCTATTATTTCTATTGTCAATTCGTATACATATGTTAACAATAAGGATTCCGCCCTCCGTGTTATCGAGACATCCTGTCACGCGATCGATCTATAGATGAGTCATGTGGACCTACAAGTGATATCAGAACTTTTTCTCGTGATTTGTGTTTGATTCTTGGTGAGTAGAGACGAATTTGTATAACGTTTGAAAAGAAATTGATCATTTTTAGAAGTTTTTGTATGCATGGAGTTTTCAAGTTCTTGAAGTTGATTTTGCTGCTGAATTCATGGATTTGAAGTGGATTTTGGTGAAATTAATCCAACAGAAGTGTTCTAATTTAAAAAATACAAAATCCTACGGTCCAATTTCTTCAAATTCCTTCTAATCTGTGAGAAATGATGATTTTCGGTGCTGATTAGTTTGTGTTTGGGTTGAAGTTTTCTTCGTGAGTTTGTTACAGCTGAAGCAGGCGAATTTGCTGAGATTCTGTTGCAGTCGAACTTATCAAGTTCACTTCACTCAGTTTAAGCGAACTTATCAAGTTCGCTTCACTCAGTTTAGGAGAAGATATTGATTAGGCGAACTTATCAAGTTCTCTTGTGGTCTTATTTGCTCAGTGAAGTTCAGGCGAACTAATTAAGTTCGCTCAAGCAGTATTAGGGGAACTAATTTCAGGCGAACTTATGTAGTTCGCTAGTCTTCTTAAAAAAAATAAAAAATTTCTGTATAAGTTCTGCTAGAGGCGAACTTGACTAGTTCGCCCAGTCTATTAAAGGCGAACTTAGTCGGCGAACTTATCAAGTTCACTTCACTCAGTTTAAGCGAACTTATCAAGTTCGCTTCACTCAGTTTATGCGAACATATTGGTTAGGCGAACATATCAAGTTCGCTTGTGGTCTTATTTGCTCAGTGAAGTTCAGACGAGCTTATTAAGTTTGCTTAGGCAGTATCAGACGATCTAATTTTAGGCGAACTTATCTAGTTCGCTAGTGTTCAAAAACAAAATAAAAAAATAAAAAAAATTTTCTGTATAAGTTCAGCTATAGGCGAACTTGTCTAGTTCGCCTAGTCTAATAGAGACGAACTTGTTAAGTTCGCTTAGTCTCATGTGAGACGAACTTGTTAAGTTCCCTTAGTCTATTTGAGGCGAACTTGTTAGGTTCGCCTGTTGCAGAGTTTGTGTCTATAAATAGGAGTTTACATATTCTGTTTATGGAGCATATTGACTGAATGATTGTATTCTGTAAACTCTGTGTTTAGTGAAATACAAAGAGAAAGTTTATTTACCTATTGTTTCTATTGTAATTCGTATACATATGTTAACACGAAGGATTCCGCACTCCGTGTTATCGAGACGTCCTGTCACGAGATCGATCTGTAGATGAGTCATGTGGACCTACAAGTGGTATCATAGCTTTTGCTCGTGATTTGTGTTTGATTCTTGGTGAGTTTGTGTCTATAAATAGGTGTCTACATATTCTATTTGGGGAGCATATTTACTAAATGATTGTATTCTGTAAACTCTGTGTTTAGTAGAATACAAAGAGAAAGTTTATTTATCAATTGTTTCTATTGTCAATTCGTATACATACGTTAACAATAAGGATTCCGCGCTCCGTGTTATCGAGACATCCTGTCACGCGATCGATCAGTAGATGAGTCATGTGGACCTACAAGTGATATCAGAACTTTTTCTCGTGATTTGTGTTTGATTCTTGGTGAGTAGAGACGATTTTGTATAACGTTTGAAAAGAAATTGATCATTTTTAGAAGTTTTTGTATGCATGGAGTTTTCAAGTACTTGAAGTTGATTTTGCTGCAGAATTCATGGATTTGAAGTGGATTTTGGTGAAATTAATCCAATAGAAGTGTTATAATTTAAAAAATACTAAATCCTACGGTCCAATTTCTTCAAATTCCTTCTAATCTGTGAGAAATGATGATTTTCTGTGCTGATTAGTTTGTGTTTGGGTTGAAGTTTTCTTCCTGAGTTTGTTACAGCTGAAGCAGGCGAACTTGCTGAGATTCTGTTGCAGGCGAACTTATCAAGTTCGCTTCACTCAGTTTAAGCGAACTTATCAAGTTCGCTTCACTCAGCTTAGGCGAAGATATTGATTAGGCGAACTTATCAACATCGCTTGTGGTCTTATTTGCTCAGTGAAGTTCAGGCGAACTAATTAAGTTCGCTCAAGTAGTATTAGGGGAACTAATTTCAGGCGAACTTATGTAGTTCGCTAGTCTTCTTAAAAAAAATAAAAATTTCTGTATAAGTTCTGCTAGAGGCGAACTTGACTAGTTCGCCCAGTCTATTAAAGGCGAACTTAGCCGGCGAACTTATCAAGTTCGCTTCACTCAGTTTAAGCGAACTTATCAAGTTCGCTTCACTCAGTTTATGCGAACATATTGATTAGACGAACATATCAAGTTCGCTTGTGGTCTTATTTGCTCAGTGAAGTTCAGACGAACTTATTAAGTTTGCTTAGGCAGTATCAGATGATCTAATTTCAGGCGAACTTATCTAGTTCGCTAGTGTTAAAATAAAAATAAAAAAAATTAAAAAAATTAAAAAAAAGTTTCTATATAAGTTCTGCTATAGACGAATTTGTCTAGTTCGCCTAGTCTATTAGAGACGAACTTGTTAAGTTCGCTTAGTCTCATGTGAGGCGAACTTGTTAAGTTCCCTTAGTCTATTTGAGGCGAACTTGTTAAGTTCTCCTGTTGCAGAGTTTGTGTCTATAAATAGGAGTTTACATATTCTGTTTAGGGAGCATATTGACTGAATGATTGTATTCTGTAAACTCCGTGTTTAGTGAAATACAAAGAGAAAGTTTATTTACCTATTGTTTCTATTGTCAATTCGTATACATATGTTAACACGAAGGATTCCGCATTCCGTGTTTTCGAGACGTCCTGTCACGACATAGATCTGTAGATGAGTCATGTGGACCTACAAGTGGTATCATAGCTTTTGCTCGTGATTTGTGTTTGATTCTTGGTGAGTTTGTGTCTATAAATAGGAGTCTACAGATTCTGTTTGGGGAGCATATTTACTAAATAATTGTATTCTGTAAACTCTGTGTTTAGTGGAATACAAAGAGAAAGTTTATTTACCTATTGTTTCTATTGTCAATTCGTATAAATACGTTAACAGAAAGGATTCTGCGCTCCGTGTTATCGAGACATCCTGTCACGCGATCGATCTATAGATGAGTCATGTGGACCTACAAGTGATATCAGAACTTTTTCTCGTGATTTGTGTTTGATTCTTGGTGAGTAGAGACAAATTTGTATAACGTTTGAAAAGAAATTGATCATTTTTAGAAGTTTTTGTATGCATGGAGTTTTCAAGTTCTTGAAGTTGATTTTGCTGCTAAATTCATGGATTTGAAGTGGTTTTAGTTGAAATTAATCGAATAGAAGTGTTTAAATTTATAAAATACTAAATCTTACGGTCCAATCTCTTCAAATTCCTTCTAATCTGTGAGAAATGATGATTTTCGGTGCTGATTAGTTCATGTTTGGGTTAAAGTTTTCTTCCTGAGTTTGTTACAGCTGAAGCAGGCGAACTTGCTGAGACTCTGTTGCAGGCGAACTTATCATGTTCGCATCACTCAGTTTAAATGAACTTATCAAGTTCGCTTCACTCAGTTTAGGCGAACATATTGATTAGGCGAACTTATCAAGTACGCATGTGGTCTTATTTGCTCAGTGAAGTTCAGGCGAACTTATGAAGTTCGCTCAGGCAGTATCAGGCGAATTAATTTCTAGCGAACTTATCTAGTTCGCTAGTCTTCTTAAAAAAATTCTGTATAAGTTCTGCTAGAGGCGAACTTGACTAGTTCGCCTAGTCTATTAGAGGCGAACTTAGCAGGCGAACTTATCAAGTTCGCTTCACTCAGTTTAAGCGAACTTATCAAGTTCGCATAACTTAGTTTAGGCGAACATATTGATTAGGCGAACTTATCAAGTTCGCTTGTGGTCTTATTTGCTCAGTGAAGTTCAGACGAACTTATTAAGTTCGCTTAGGCAGTATCAGGCGAACTTATTTAGTTCGCTTGTGTTCTTAAAAAATAATAATAAAAAAAATTATGTATAAGTTCTATTAGAGACGAACTTGTCTAGTTCTCCTAGTCTATTAGAGGCGAACTTGTTAAGTTCGCCTAGTCTCATCGCTTAGTCTATATAAGGCGAACATGTTAAGTTCGCCTATTGCAGATTTTTTGTCTATAAATAGGAGTTTACATATTCTGTTTGGGGAGCTTATTGACTGAATGATTGTATTATGTAAATTCTATTTTTAGTGGAATACAAAGAGAAAGTTTATTTACCTACTATTTCTATTGTCAATTCGTATACATACGTTAACACGAAGGATTCCGCACTCCGTGTTATCGAGACGTCCTGTCACGAGATCGATCTGTAGATGAGTCATATGGACCAACAAGTGGTATCAGAGCTTTTGCTCGTGATTTGTGTTTGATTCATGGTGATTAGAGACGATTTTGTATAAAGTTTGAAAAGAAATTGATCATTTTTAGAAGTTTTTGTATCCATGGAGTTTTCAAGTCCTTGAAGTTAATTTTGCTGCTGATTTCGTGGATTTAGGTGAAATTAATCCGATGGAAGTGTTTTCATTCATAAAATACTAAATCCTAGGTTCCAATTTCTTCAATTTCCTTCTAATCTGTGAGAAATGATGATTTTCGATGCTGATTAGTTCGTGTTTGGGTTGAAGTTTTATTCCTGAGTTTGTTACAGCTGAAGCAGGCGAACTTGCTGAGATTCTGTTACAGGCGAACTTATCAAGTTCGCTTCACTCAGTTTAAGCGAACTTATCAAGTTCGCTTCACTCAGTTTAGGCGAACATACTGATTAGGCGAACTTATCAAGTTCGCTTGTGGTCTTATTTGCTCAGTGAAGTTCAGGCGAACTAATTAAGTTCGCTCAAGCAGTATTAGGCGAACTAATTTCAGGCGAACTTATGTAGTTCGCTAGTCTTCTTAAAAAAAATAAAAAACTTGTGTATAAGTTCTGCTAGAGGCGAACTTGACTAGTTTTCCTAGTCTATTAAAGGGAACTTAGCCGGCGAACTTATCAAGTTCGCTTCATTCAGTTTAAGCGAACTTATCAAGTTCACTTCACTCAGTTTATGCGAACATATTGATTAGGCGAACATATCAAGTTCGCTTCTGGTCTTATTTGCTCATTGAAGTTCAGACGAACTTATTAAGTTCGCTTAGGCAGTATCAGGCGATCTAATTTCAGGCGAACTTATCTAGTTCGCTAGTGTTAAAAAAAAAAAAATAATAAAATAAAAAAAAATTCTGTATATGTTCTGCTATTGGCGAACTTGTCTAGTTCGCCTAGTCTATTAGAGACGAACTTGTTAAGTTCGCTTAGTTTCATGTGAGGCGAACTTGTTAAGTTCGCTTAGTCTATTTGAGGCGAACTTGTTAAGTTCGTCTGTTGCAGAGTTTGTGTCTATAAATAGGAGTTTACATATTCTGTTTAGGGAGCATATTGACGGAATGATTGTATTCTGTAAACTCTGTGTTTAGTGAAATACAAAGAGAAAGTTTATTTACCTATTGTTTCTATTGTCAATTCGTATACATATGTTAACACGAAGGATTCCACACTCCGTGTTATCGAGACGTCCTGTCACGAGATCGATCTGTAGATGAGTCATGTGGACCTACAAGTGGTATCAGAGCTTTTGCTCGTGATTTGTGTTTGATCCTTGGTGATTAGAGACGAATTTGTATACACTTTGACAAGAAATTGATCATTTTTAGAAGTTTTTGTATCCATGGAGTTTTCAAGATCTTGAAGTTGATTTTGCGGCTGAATTCGTGGATTTGAAGTGGATTTAGTTGAAATTAATCCAATAGAAGTGTTTAAATTTATAAAACACTAAATCTAACGGTCCAATATCTTCAAATTCATTCTAATCTGTGAGAAATGATGATTTTCGGTGCTGATTAGTTCATGTTTGGGTTAAAGTTTTCTTCCTGAGTTTGTTACAGCTGAAGCAGGCAAACTTGCTTAGATTCTGTTTAAGGCGAACTTATCATGTTTGCTTCACTCAGTTTAAGTGAACTTATCAAGTTCGCTTCACTCAGTTTAGGCGAACATATTGATTAGGCGAACTTATCAAGTACGCATGTGGTCTTATTTGCTCAGTGAAGTTCAGGCGAAGTTATGAAGTTCGCTCAGGCAGTATCAGGCGAATTAATTTCCAGCGAACTTATCTAGTTCGCTAGTCTTCTTAAAAAAAAATTCTGTATAGGTTCTGCTAGAGGCGAACTTGACTAGGTCGCCTAGTCTATTAGAGGCGAACTTAGCAGGCGAACTTATCAAGTTCGCTTCACTCAGTTTAAGCGAACTTATCAAGTTAAGTTCGCTTAACTTAGTTTAGGCGAACATATTGATTAGGCGAACTTATCAAGTTCGCTTGTGGTCTTATTTGCTCAGTGAAGTTCAGACGAACTTATTAAGTTCGCTCACGCAGTATCAGGCGAACTAATTTCAGGCGAACTTATTTACTTCGCTAGTGTTCTTAAAAAATAATAATAAAAAAAATTCTGTATAAGTTCTATTAGAGACGAACTTGTCTAGTTCTCCTAGTGTATTAGAGGCGAACTTAACTCATGTTAGGCGAACTTGTCTAGTTCGCTTAGTCTATTTAAGGCGAACATGTTAAGTTCGCCTATTGCAGATATTTTGTCTATAAATAGGAGTTTACATATTCTGTTTGGGGAGCTTATTGACTGAATGATTGTATTCTGTAAATTCTGTGTTTAGTGGAATACAAAGAGAAAGTTTATTTACCTACTGTTTCTATTGTCAATTCGTATACATATGTTAACACGAAGGATTCCGCACTCCGTGTTATCGAGACGTCCTGTCACGAGATCGATCTGTAGATGAGTCATATGGACCTACAAGTGGTATCAGAGCTTTTGCTCATGATTTGTGTTTGATTCATGGTGATTAGAGACGATTTTGTATAACGTTTGAAAAGAAATTGATCATTTTTAGAAGTTTTTGTATCCATGGAGTTTTCAAGTCCTTGAAGTTAATTTTGCTGCTGATTTCGTGGATTTAGGTGAAATTAATCCGATAGAAGTGTTTTAATTCATAAAATACTAAATCCTAGGTTCCAATTTCTTCAATTTCCTTCAAATCTGTGACAAATGATGATTTTCGATGCTGATTAGTTCGTGTTTGGGTTGAAGTTTTATTCCTGAGTTTGTTACAGCTGAAGCAAGCGAACTTGCTGAGATTCTGTTACAGGCGAACTTATCAAGTTCGCTTCACTCAGTTTAAGCGAACTTATCAAGTTCGCTTCACTCAGTTTAGGCGAACATACTGATTAGGCGAACTTATCAAGTTCGCTTGTGGTCTTATTTGCTCAGTGAAGTTCAGGCGAACTAATTAAGTTCGCTCAAGCAGTATTAGGCGAACTAATTTCAGGCGAACTTATGCAGTTCGCTAGTCTTCTTAAAAAAAATAAAAAACTTGTGTATAAGTTCTGCTAGAGGCGAACTTGACTAGTTTTCCTAGTCTATTAATGGGGAACTTAGCCGGCGAACTTATCAAGTTCGCTTCATTCAGTTTAAGCGAACTTATCAAGTTCACTTCACTCAGTTTATGCGAACATATTGATTAGGCGAACATATCAAGTTCGCTTGTGGTCTTATTTTCTCAGTGAAGTTCAGACGAACTTATTAAGTTCGCTTAGGCAGTATCAGGCGATCTAATTTCAGGTGAACTTATCTAGTTCGCTAGTGTTAAAAAATAAAAAAAAAAAAAATTAAAAAAAAAAATTATGTATAAGTTCTGCTATTGGCGAACTTGTCTAGTTCGCCTAGTCTATTAGAGACGAACTTGTTAAGTTCGCTTAGTTTCATGTGAGGCGAACTTGTTAAGTTCGCTTAGTCTATTTGAGGCGAACTTGTTAAGTTCGTCTGTTGCAGAGTTTGTGTCTATAAATAGGAGTTTACATATTCTGTTTAGGGAGCATATTGACTGAATGATTGTATTCTGTAAACTCTGTGTTTAGTGAAATACAAAGAGAAAGTTTATTTACCTATTGTTTCTATTGTCAATTCGTATACATATGTTAACACGAAGGATTCCACACTTCGTGTTATCGAGACGTCCTGTCACGAGATCGATCTGTAGATGAGTCATGTGGACCAACAAGTGGTATCAGAGCTTTTGCTCGTGATTTGTGTTTGATCCTTGGTGATTAGAAACGATTTTGTATACACTTTGACAAGAAATTGATCATTTTTAGAAGTTTTTGTATCCATGGAGTTTTCAAGATCTGGAAGTTGATTTTGCTGCTGAATTCGTGGATTTGAAGAGGATTTAGTTGAAATTAATCCAATAGAAGTGTTTAAATTTATAAAATACTAAATCTTACGGTCCAATCTCTTCAAATTCATTCTAATCTGTGAGAAATGATGATTTTCGGTGCTGATTAGTTCATGTTTGGGTTAAAGTTTTCTTCCTGAGTTTGTTACAGCTGAAGCAGGCGAACTTGCTGAGATTCTGTTGTAGGCGAACTTGTCATGTTCGCTTCACTCAGTTTAAGTGAACTTATCAAGTTCGCTTCACTCAGTTTAGGCGAACATATTGATTAGGCGAACTTATCAAGTACGCATGTGGTCTTATTTGCTCAGTGAAGTTCACGCGAACTTATGAAGTTCGCTCAGGCAGTATCAGGCGAATTAATTTCCAGCGAACTTATCTAGTTCGCTAGTCTTCTTAAAAAAAAATTCTGCATAAGTTCTGCTAGAGGCGAACTTGACTAGTTCGCCTAGTCTATTAGAGGCAAACTTAGCTGGCGAACTTATCAAGTTCGCTTCACTCAGTTTAAGCGAACTTATCAAGTTCGCTTAACTTAGTTTAGGCGAACATATTAATTAGGCGAACTTATCAAGTTCGCTTGTGGTCTTATTTGCTCAGTGAAGTTCAGACGAACTTATTAAGTTCGTTTAGGCAGTATCAGGCGAACTAATTTCAGGCGAACTTATTTAGTTCGCTAGTGTTCTTAAAAAATAATAATAAAAAAAAATTCTGTATAAGTTCTGCTAGAGACGAACTTGTCTAGTTCTCCTAATCTATTAGAGGCGAACTTGTTAAGTTCGCCTAGTCTCATGTGAGGCGAACTTGTCTAGTTCGCTTAGTCTATTTAAGGCGAACATGTTAAGTTCTCCTATTGCAGAGTTTTTGTCTATAAATAGGAGTTTACATATTCTGTTTGGGGAGCTTATTGACTGAATGATTGTATTCTGTAAATTCTGTGTTTAGTGGAATACAAAGAGAAAGTTTATTTACCTACTGTTTCTATTGTCAATTCGTATACATACGTTAACACGAAGGATTCCGCACTTCGTGTTATCGAGACGTCCTGTCACGAGATCGATCTGTAGATGAGTCATATGGACCTACAAGTGGTATCAGAGCTTTTGCTCATGATTTGTGTTTGATTCATGGTGATTAGAGACGATTTTGTATAAAGTTTGAAAAGAAATTGATCATTTTTAGAAGTTTTTGTATCCATGGAGTTTTCAAGTCCTTGAAGTTAATTTTGCTGCTGATTTCGTGGATTTAGGTGAAATTAATCCGATAGAAGTGTTTTAATTCATAAAATACTAAATCCTAGGTTCCAATTTCTGCAATTTCCTTCTAATCTGTGAGAAATGATGATTTCGATGCTGATTAGTTCGTGTTTGGGTTGAAGTTTTATTCCTGAGTTTGTTACAGCTGAAGCAGGCGAACTTGCTGAGATTTTGTTACAGGCGAACTTATCAAGTTCGCTTCACTCAGTTTAAGCGAACTTATCAAGTTCGCTTCACTCAGTTTAGTCGAACATACTGATTAGGCGAACTTATCAAGTTCGCTTGTGGTCTTATTTGCTCAGTGAAGTTCAGGCGAACTAATTAAGTTCGCTCAAGCAGTATTAGGCGAACTAATTTCAGGCGAACTTATGTAGTTCGCTAGTCTTCTTAAAAAAAATAAAAAACTTCTGTATAAGTTCTGCTAGAGGCGAACTTGACTAGTTTTCCTAGTCTATTAAAGGGGAACTTAGCCGGCGAACTTATCAAGTTCGCTTCATTAAGTTTAAGCGAACTTATCAAGTTCACTTCACTTAGTTTATGCGAACATATTGATTAGGCGAACATATCAAGTTCGCTTGTGGTCCTATTTGCTCAGTGAAGTTCAGACGAACTTATTAAGTTCGCTTAGGCAGTATCAGGCGATCTAATTTCAGGCGAACTTATCTAGTTCGCTAGTGTTCAAAAAAAAAATAAATAAATAAAATAAAAAAAAATTCTGTATAAGTTCTGCTATTGGCGAACTTCTCTAGTTCGCCTAGTCTATTAGAGACGAACTTGTTAAGTTCGCTTAGTTTCATGTGAGGCGAACTTGTTAAGTTCGCTTAGTCTATTTGAGGCGAACTTGTTAAGTTCGTCTGTTGCAGAGTTTGTGTCTATAAATAGGAGTTTACATATTCTGTTTAGGGAGCATATTGACTGAATGATTGTATTCTGTAAACTCTGTGTTTAGTGAAATACAAAGAGAAAGTTTATTTACCTATTGTTTCTATTGTCAATTCGTATACATATGTTAACACGAAGGATTCCACACTCCGTGTTATCGAGACGTCCTGTCACGAGATCGATCTGTAGATGAGTCATGTGGACCTACAAGTGGTATCAGAGCTTTTGCTCGTGATTTGTGTTTGATCCTTGGTGATTAGAGACGAATTTGTATACACTTTGACAAGAAATTGATCATTTTTAGAAGTTTTTGTATCCATGGAGTTTTCAAGATCTTGAAGTTGATTTTGCTGCTGAATTCATGGATTTGAAGTGGATTTAGTTGAAATTAATCCAATAGAAGTGTTTAAATTTATAAAATACTAAATCTTACGGTCCAATCTCTTCAAATTCATTATAATCTGTGAGAAATGATGATTATCGATGCTGATTAGTTCATGTTTGGGTTAAAGTTTTCTTCGGGAGTTTGTTACAGCTGAAGCAGACGAACTTGCTGAGATTCTGTTGCAGGCGAACCTATCATGTTCGCTTCACTCGGTTTAAGTGAACTTATCAAGTTCGCTTCACTCAGTTTAGGTGAACATATTGATTAGGCGAACTTATCAAGTACGCATGTGGTCTTATTTGCTCAGTGAAGTTCAGGCGAACTTATGAAGTTCGCTCAGGCAGTATCAGTAGAATTAATTTCGAGCGAACTTATCTAGTTCGCTAGTCTTCTTAAAAAAAAATTCTGTATAAGTTCTGCTAGAGGCGAACTTGACTAGTTCGCCTAGTCTATTAGAGGCGAACTTAGCAGGCGAACTTATCAAGTTCGCTTCACTCAGTTTAAGCGAACTTATCAAGTTCGCTTAACTTAGTTTAGGCGAACATATTGATTAAGCGAACTTATCAAGTTCGCTTGTGGTCTTATTTTCTCAGTGAAGTTCAGACGAACTTATTAAGTTCGCTTAGGCAGTATCAGGCGAACTAATTTCAAGCGAATTTATTTAGTTCGCTAGTGTTCTTAAAAAATAATAATAAAAAAAAATTTTGTATAAGTTCTGCTAGAGACGAACTTGTCTAGTTCTCCAAGTCTATTAGAGGCGAACTTGTTAAGTTCGCCTAGTCTCATGTGAGGCGAACTTGTCTAGTTCGCTTAGTCTATTTAAGGCGAACATGTTAAGTTCGCCTATTGCAGAGTTTTTGTCTATAAATAGGAGTTTACATATTCTGTTTGGGGAGCTTATTGACTGAATGATTGTATTCTGTAAATTCTATTTTTAGTGGAATACAAAGAGAAAGTTTATTTACCTACTGTTTCTATTGTCAATTCGTATACATACGTTAACACGAAGGATTCCGCACTCCGTGTTATCGAGACGTCCTGTCACGAGATCGATCTGTAGATGAGTCATATGGACCTACAAGTGGTATCAGAGCTTTTGCTCGTGATTTGTGTTTGATTCATGGTGATTAGAGACAATTTTGTATAAAGTTTGAAAAGAAATTGATCATTTTTAGAAGTTTTTGTATCCATGGAATTTTCAAGTTCTTGATGTTGATTTTGCTGCTAAATTTGTGGATTTGAAGTGGATTTTGGTGAAATTAATCCGATAGAAGTGTTCTAATTTATAAAAATACTAAATCCTACGGTCCAGTTTCTTCAAATTCCTTCAAATCTATAAGAAATGATTTTTTTCGGTGCTGATTAGTTCGTGTTTGGGTTGAAGTTTTCTTCCTGAGTATGTTACAGCTGAAGCAGGCGAACATGCTGAGATTCTGTTGTAGGCGAACTTATCAAGTTCGCTTCACTCAGTTTAGGCGAACATATTGATTAGGCGAACTTATCAAGTACGCATGTGGTCTTATTTGCTCAGTGAAGTTCAGGCGAACTTATGAAGTTCGCTCACGCAGTATCAGGCGAATTAATTTCCAGCGAACTTATCTAGTTCGCTAGTCTTCTTAAAAAAAAATTCTGTATAAGTTCTGCTAGAGGCGAACCTGACTAGTTCGCCTAGTCTATTAGAGGCGAACTTAGCAGGCGAACTTATCAAGTTCGCTTCACTCAGTTTAAGCGAACTTATCAAGTTCGCTTAACTTAGTTTAGGTGAACATATTGATTAAGCGAACTTATCAAGTTCGCTTGTGGTCTTATTTGCTCAGTGAAGTTCAGACGAACTTATTAAGTTCGCTTAGGCAGTATCAGGCGAACTAATTTCAAGCGAACTTATTTAGTTCGCTAGTGTTCTTAAAAAATAATAATAAAAAAAAATTCTGTATAAGTTCTGCTAGAGACGAACTTGTCTAGTTCTCCAAGTCTATTAGAGGCGAACTTGTTAAGTTCGCCTAGTCTCATGTGAGGCGAACTTGTCTAGTTCGCTTTGTCTATTTAAGGCGAACATGTTAAGTTCGCCTATTGCAGAGTTTTTGTCTATAAATAGGAGTTTACATATTCTGTTTGGGGAGCTTATTGACTGAATGATTGTATTATGTAAATTCTATTTTTAGTGGAATACAAAGAGAAAGTTTATTTACCTACTATTTCTATTGTCAATTCGTATACATACGTTAACACGAAGGATTCCGCACTCCGTGTTATTGAGACGTCCTGTCCCGAGATCGATCTGTAGATGAGTCATATGGACCTACAAGTGGTATCAGAGCTTTTGCTCGTGATTTTTTAGGTCCTCATGGCGCTTCTACGGATCTATCTCGTGATAAGACGTGATGTTAACTCGAAGTGCGGAATCCAACGAATCAACGTTTTTACGCACAAAAGACAATGTAAACAATCAAGTAAATAACATTCTCAATTGTATTCCAAATCACAATGGTGTTTACAGACTCAATCAGCCTTTTTCTGTATATTCTCTACTTCTTTCTGATCGATGTTCTCTCTCTTCGACTGACCATGTAAACATATATATATAGCCGTCTGACCTGATATAAGTGAACTTATTATGTTCGCCTCTAACAGACTAAGCGAACTTAACAAGTTCGCCTCAGATAGACTTAAGCGAAATTATTAAGTTCGCCTCTGTTAGACCAGGCGAACTTAACAAGTTCGCCTCTTGGTAAACTTGAATAAACACTTAGTGACTTTTACATAACAAAAACATAAAGACATAAGATCTAACTATTACAAGCTTTTGTCATTACAAAATATGTCCTAACAGACTCCCCCTTAACAATAGCTTGATCTTCCGTCTTCAGTCTTCATGATGAGCTTTTCCAGTTATCCGGTAGTCTGCTGCCAGCATGCACTCCATATCTTCTGCATATCTCCAAAACTCTTTTGTACTGTAATCCTTGTTCTTTCCATTCATTAGTGAACATTATTTCATTCTTTCGCAACGTCCTCTGATCTTTCTTTGAGAAATTTAGAAGATTCATTGCATCATAGAAACATACAATGACCTTATTGTCTTTATCTTCAATCCTTGCTTCACCAGTATTAACATCAACATACCACCATTTCATATTCCCAAGGAAGTCTTGAGAAATCTTCTTCAACGGTATCTTGTGTACAGCACGAACTGGTTTATACTTGTACTTCCAGGTCACCTTCCCGGTCTTTTGATCTGTGTTCTTCACTCTCTTTCCTTTTTGTGGTTTCAGCCGTTCATACTTTCCTGAACTACCTTCTCTCTTGATCAAGTTTGCTATCACATTAGCCAAACCATTCTTTGATCTATTAATAAGAGGCTTTGAAGCTAGACCATTCATTTCACACCTTGGAAAGGTATTGAAATACTTGATCCTTGGCTTTAAGTACTGAACACCGTCAGATCTTTTAATTGCAAGTAATTTTGTATCACCATCATAGAACCAACTTATGATCCTTCCTACACACCGCTCGTTATTCAAATATTTCTCTTTCTGAGAAAGTTGTGCTGGAGACTTGGGGAGCACCTTCATCCAACTGTTTACAACTTCTCTCCACTGTTCTCTTGTCATCCCTGTATTTCTGTACATCACAGGTTCTTCATTAACCTTCGGAGACTCAGTGTGAGTAGTTTTAGTTTCAGCATCTTTATTGGATTGAATATTCTCATCATCAGTATCCATCTTTGAATCAGCAGTATCTTCAGGCAGTGTGACGTCTTCAACAGAGTCCATAGAATCTGTTACTCCTTCATAAGTGAATTCAGGAATAACATCATCTTGGATGAAGTTATACGTCACTTTAAGTCCATCATAGCCTTCATAAGTAACATTATCTTTATCTTTCTCTATCTCTATTTCCACTATCTTTCCTTCTTCTATTTCATTATCAAACACTTCATCGTCCATGTCATTGAATAAATCATTAATGTCATCAATGTCATCAAGACATGCAATCTTTTTAGCTTCTTCTTCTTCAGAATCTGCAAAGAACTCCAATAATAGAATTTCTTCTTCATTAGCACCAGAAGTATCTTTGTTTCCTTCAAGTGATTGTGATGTCGAATCCCCCTGAACCCTTGATATAGGATTAGCGTCAGTGTATTGACGATCACCCTCAACATTTCCAGCAAGATCATTGTCTTCATCATCACGCCTTTGAATAGACTCTGTGTGACATGTATCGTGTATCCTCAACTCCCCCTGAGCGTCAAGACGCTGAACGAGTTTAGACACCAATGCTTGCATGTCAGCTATCTGTTGAGCTTGAGTCTGAATCACCAGCTATCATTGGGAATCAGTAGAAACAAGAGTATTCACCTGTGTTTGTAGTGGAAGCACTTGAGATTCAAGGAAAGTAATCCTTTCAGAATCAGAAGGCTTTGACGGACCAGCTGACGATTGTGGAACTGAAGGACTTACAGTAGGAGTAATAACTGGAGGAACAGGAGTTATAACCGGAGATGTATTTTTAGATCTTAGAGGAGTAATAATCAAGGAAGCAACAAAATTAGCATCCTCAACTCCCTGCGAAGATTGAGCAGTAGCTATAGAAGCAGACATTAACTTTTGAGTCTTTGGATCTGGATTGAAGTCACTATCAGAATCAGTACTCTCATCAACCAAGGATCTTTTTCCATGTACTGATCTGGAAAGGAGGATCCCGAACAGACTTTCTTCTTGGTCGTCTAGCTTGAGATTTAATACGTTATCCAGCATTAGCTAGTGGAATAGCAACTAACCGCTCATAATGATCTGAGGAAAAATCCCTAGATGCATAAGAGTCAGTGCTTTCAGTAACGAGTAAGATCGTATCACTTGAGCTTGAACTAGATTCATCATCCGTCACCACATTCCCTTCAGCTTCATGAATGGGCGAGTTCACAGCGTCATCAACGAAATCATCCATGTTCATACCTAGATCTTGTTCATGTGCATGAATGACTTCCTCTTGAACAGATTCATGAATAGGTATTTCAACCTCAGCTTGTGGAATTGGAACTTGTTTAGGAATAGGAATTTGTGGTTGTATTGGAACTTGAGCTTGTTGAACTGGAATTTGTTGTATCGGTTGTTGTGGAACTTGTTGTTGTTGTTGTGGAACATTTAAACCTTGAACTTGAGCAATTTCATCAGGATGAAACCAGTTGTCATTAGGTGGTGCAACATAATCAGGATTGATTAAGATACCAAACAAAGGAGTATTAACCGGTAACAATGCGGCATTCTCCTGTTTCACCTTCGTGCAATCAGTAAAGATACGTTTTGACATCAGAGTCAAAGTTAATCTTATAGGATTTTGTGGAAGATCCGGAATAAGATGATTTAGAATCATTTGAATAAATCGAGGATACATCAAAAATCCTTGACCTTCAGCAGGATTAATTTGCATGACCATCTCCCTATAGAAGTAAAGTGCAAAATTGAAACGTTTATTCAACGTTAAAGCCACCATTGCAGTTTGAAGAGCCATCGGTTCCAGCTTTATGAGGAGAGATGCATTGAATAATCACATGCATGAAGTATCTCCATTCACCGACTAAGCCACCTTTACGTGCTTGTGTATCATTCTGTCTCCCACGATAACCCATTCTTTGAAAACAACCCATAATAAGAGTGCCCGGATATGACAATGGGTCTTCAGCATTACCACCCAAAGCAAGAGCAGCACAAATTGTTTCTTCAGATATGGTAATTTTAGTATTATTGACAGTTGCATGAAGAACATGAGGTTCTACGTCCGTATCCTGATGAACTGTATCCCAAAATTGTTGTAAGTATACCAAACTGATGTAAGGATCAGCAGATAAAGCAGTATGGAGACGCGAACGGTTCAGAAATCCGATTATTCCTTGAAAATTGACTGCCTCTGACATGTTAGGATCTAACAATGCCACCTGATTATACTTATATTCGACACGTCGAGCCATCTGAAAACATTCGGACAACAAACACATTAGTAAAAATAACAAACACAAACAACAAAAAAAAATAACAAATTTTTTTTTCTAACACTCAAAAATCACAAGTCCAAATACCCTCTGACCCCTAGGCGAACTTAATAAGTTCGTTTAGTGTTGCATGAGGCGAACTTATTAAGTTCGCCTAGACAAGTTCGCTTCGAACAAGTTCGCCTGAACCTGTGACGATTCAAATACCAATCACAGAATTTCACAAATCGGCAAATCGAGTTAAAATCATGAAATAAGCAATGTACATCGGTCGATTATCACTTAGCAACCAATTAGAATGATCAATTTTATATTTCCGGTCAAAACCAGTTCTGTCAAACTCGCGAAGTAAACCAAGAAGAAAACATCCAAATACTCACAATTGAACGGATGAAATTCAACAAAATAACCTTGGAAAGGATCGCAATTCAATTTTGAATATAATGGAATCAACAAACAACCCTAACAACACAGATTAAAAATTTTGAAGAAAATTCAGATAAGTTCGCTAGGAACAATGAAGTGTAGGTCCCTAATTCGGTGCGTGATGGATCTCTAGACTCGCGGTACGACACGGTGATAACGTGCGGAATCCATGATCAACGTGCTCGTGTAACTCAATCAACAACAACGGTGTAAATAAACGCTTTGTATTCCACCAACATCAGGTTACAAGAATTCTTTCTCGTCTACTCTGATATCGTCTCACCTGTGTGTTCTTACACTCTGTCTACTGATATCTCCTATTTATAGCCACAGACCTGCACCAGGCGAACTTAACAAGTTTGCTTCACTGTGCTTAGGCGAACTTATTAAGTTCGCCTCTAATAGGCTAAGCGAACTTAATAAGTTCGCCTCTGATAGACTTAAGCGAACTTATTAAGTTCGCCTCTGATAGACCAAACGAACTTATTAAGTTCGCCTCTGATAGGCTAGGCGAACTTGTTAAGTTCGCCTCTAGCAGAACTTACACAGAATTTTATCAACAGTTACAAAACATGTCCTAACAGACTCCCCTATAACTGTTGCTAACAATTCTATCAATTACAAGTCAAAGACTCTAAGACTAAGACATAATATCTTCAAGCTCGTTGTCACCAGAATATGCTCCAACATGAAGACGATGACTGAATAAGTTCGCTTGGCCAAGAGCCTTATACACATTAAGTTCGCTTATTTAGGCGAACTTGTTAAGTTCGCTTAACAAGCCTTCGGCAAACATGCTAAGTTCGCTTCACCATCCACAGGCAAACAGATTAAGTTGGCTTCACTGTTCTTGGGCGAACATATTAAGTTCGCTTCACTGTACACAGGCGAACATAATATATATTCACTTTTGCCTTGAACAAAATTTTACCAACTTCAACCTTTCAAGTCTTGAACTTCCGTCAGAATCATGTATCCGATCCAATCCCGAACAATTTTAATAAAGTTTAGAATTTTCATGGAAAATAAAAATCAAAATCTTTTTGAGTTTTATCTATACAAACGGAATCACATATTTTTGGATTTTATCTCTACAAACAGAAACACATATTTTTCGATTTTTATCTGAATAAACTGAAATCACATATTTTTGAATAAACATCATGAGCAAGAAGATCATATCAGTATCCAATTAATTCATCACACATTTTAGCAATAATAAAGGGTAACCTATAATATGAAACCATCCAACTCAGTCTTGTGCACTTTGCATCTTTTTCATTTTGAAACTCATTCAATTTGAATAATATTTGAAATGATACGCGATAAATTTCAAAGTAAATAAGATCAGGTTATAAAATGCTCTTTTATTTATACCGAATTTGAAATATAAAGCATGAATTCTTAAATTTGTCAATTTTATATGATTTGAAACTATAAGCGTTTATTCTCTAAATTCATGTGATTTAGTACCATTTCGATGAAAAACATCGTGTACCCCACATATATGCCAAACAGAAATATAAATTGTATTATCTTCAAGACATATACAGTTTATGTTAAGATTAGATCAATTTCCAAGATGAAATTATCTCTTTTAGCACAAGAATAGAAGCAGATCCCAAAGGATATAAGAATCATGATGATTCAGAATCAGAAGATTCTACTGAATTGGTTGTATAATGAGAATCAACAGATTCAGGTATGAGGATCCAACTATTATTTGGATAAGATTCAATGGAGTCAGACTAGATGATGTATCTAACTGATCCAAGGGTGAATATATGTTTCAACAGATTTTGAAAGCATATCTTAGTTCAACAACACCTTGCATGTTTTTCGGGGCATGGGCAGTGAAGTGAACTGAAATAAATTTGTGCTAAAGATATAATTCGATATTGGTCTCATGAAATTCTTTAAAACCATATATTCTTTATCTGATAATGATCTTTTACACACAAACATAGGCATATAATGGATTCAAATCACAGATGTAATCATATCATATTTAATTTTCACACTACTATTGATTTCAAAACGCTTTTAGTCTATTGACAATTTAAGTTTCAAAACTCATACACAAATTTGAAAACAAATTATCAAGATTAGAGCATTCACAACACTATCATTTCTCATTTATGCAGACTTTGAAATTTAGATCAAATCAACTCAGTTTAATCAATCATATATCAAAGGTCTACTAAGGTCGTGTGAAATGAACTAATCACTGATGTACTATCATTTCTTCTCTAACCTCAAATGATGTCAAATTTTATATTTTTCAATTTGTTTTGACATTTTATAAATTAAAAACTTTTTGACTGAAATGTAAATGCAGATATGTAATAAAGCAAAAAAAGAAATTAAAAAACAAAATTTTCATGAAATTCTGATTTTGAAAAGCTTTTATTGGGGATTGATCATAACAATCATTTTAATTAGGAATTCAAACCTGGTACGATCAAATGCCTTGGTAAACAAATTAGCAAAATTATCGTCAGTGTGTACCTTGACCAGCTCAATCAACCTTTTCTCTGCACAATCACGAATAAAATGATATCGAATCTCGATCTGCTTAGTTTTACTATGTTTAACAGGATTATTAGTTATGGACATAGTAGCATTATTATCAATAAGCATAGGGGTTCCTGTGAAATTCAAACCGTAATCTCTCAATTGCTGTTGTATCCACAAGATCTGTGAACAACAACTTGCAGCAGCGATGTATTATGCTTCGCATGTAGAAATGGAGACTGTGGTTTGCTTTTTGAATTGCCAGGACACAAGTCGATTACCTAAGAAATGGCAACCACCTGTTGTAGATTTCCTGTCGAAACAACAACCACCAAAATCAGAATCAGTATAAGCATTGAAATCAAAGTTAAAACCATGAGGATACCATATCCCCAATCTTTGTTTTCCTTTCAAATAACGAAAGATTCTTTTCACAGCTATTAAGTGAGATTCGTTTGACTTTGCCTGGAATCTGGAACAGATGCACACGACGAACATTATATCCGACCTTGAAGCGGTTAAGTACATGAGCGATCCAATCATAGCTCTGTAAAGTCGACAATCCACATCTTTTCCATCCGGGTCAGAATTCAACTTATGATTGACAGGAATTGGAGTATCATATGGGGTACAGTCCTCCATCTTGAACCGGCTCAAGATGTCTTTGACATACATGGACTGGTGAATAAAGAAACCATCTTCCTTTTGAATTACTTGCAAACCTAAGAAAAACGATAACTCTCCTATAGCTGACATTTCAAATTTCGACTTCATAACACCCTTAAAATCTTTGCATAATCCTTCGTTTGTTGAGCCAAAAATAATATCATCCACATAAATCTGCACCAATAGGTAATCTCCCCCTGATTTCTTTATGAATAAGGTCGAGTCTATCTTTCCACAAATAAAGTCATTTGCCAAAAGATGTGTGGATAATGTTTCATACCACGCACGAGGAGCCTGATGAAGACCATAGAGGGCCTTATCAAGCTTGAAAACCATATTCGGATTCAGTGGATCTTCAAACCCCGTCGGCTGACACACATAGACTTCCTCCTTGACCTTTCCATATAAAAACACACTTTTTACGTCTAATTGAAACACCTTAAAACCTTTAAAAGAAGCAAAAGCTAGAAATAGCCTTATAGCTTCGAGCCTCGCAACAGGCGCATAAACCTCGGTGTAATCAATTCCTTCTTGTTGATTGAAGCCCTGGACAACTAATCTTGCCTTGTTGCGTACCACGACACCTTGATCGTCTTTCTTACATTTAAACACCCATTTTGTTCCTATCGGATACGCACCAGTCGGAAGATCAGCAAGATTCCAATCCTTAAGTTTGTCAAATTGAGCAAGTTCTTCCTGCATAGCTTCTATCCAATTGTTGTCATTTAAAACCATCTCAACATTTTTAGGTTCAACCTACGAAATAAAGCATGAATGTGAGCAATCATCAAGAACACCAGAATCTTTAATGCAGGTATACAAACAAGTATTGTCAACAAGAGAACGTCTTTTCACTCCATCCTGTAAATTTCCAATTATATTTGTCACTGGATGATTTTTGAGTTCCTTGATGGATGCAACCTCAGGAACCGGCAACACTTCAACTTGAGTAGATTCAGATTGATAAGAATAATCTTGATTAATAGGAATTTTCGAGTCTAAATTTGTAGGAATCTCCCCCTGAGCCTGTGTCGAAGGTAATGGATCATCACCCAACAACGGATCAGCAGAAGAATCTTGAAAAATGGCATTATCCTCCTCACTCTCTGAATCTTGTGGACCTGAACAAGAAGCAACATTAGGATCGGGAGCAGAAGTAGATGGAATCGATGAATTGGGAACTGCATTTGGTAGAAATCCATTGTGCTGTGCATCCTGACAAGAATCATAAAGAACAGCAGCATCTTCAGCAGAAATATCAGAAGGTAAATGAAAAGACTTGAATAAGTTTTCATAATCAAATGCCCAATCCGGACCAATCGCCATTTATGGTAAAGACCGATTTGAACATTCAATGTGGAACCATCCTTCAACTTGGCGCGTCTCTTTGTTATAAACCCTCTTGGTTGTCGAATTAGCCACATACCCCAGAAAAATCCCTTCAATAGCCTTCGCACTGAATTTTGTTGGGACATCTCGAACATTCAATAGGGTGCAAGGATTACCAAAAGGTAGTAAATAATCCAGATTCGGCTTTCGATTATTCAGCAATTATGTAGGTCCCTTCGTGTGTGTCGGATCGTTGCATGCAAGTGGTCTACTAGTCGGACTAGGTGCGGAATACCCGTGACTAGGCGGAGAGTCTAACTAAAACAAAGTAAACCAAAACGAGAGATAAAAGCTTTTTCTATTATAAACACTCGATGGTTACAGAGATATTACAAATTGCGTACTTAACAAACTGAGTTCGTCTAAGATATGAGTTCTGCGTACTTATCCTCTGTGAACCAAACCTATTTATACAGACCTGATGCCTGCGCACTTAGCAAGTGTGCAGGACCAAATGCTCTTGTGTACTTAGCAAGTACGCATGGGTCTTCCTGCGTACTTGCTAAGTACGCAGGAGCTTTCTCCTGCGCACATGTAAGTGCGCAAAACACTTAGAAGAAATGCAAAATACATTATGTAAAAGTAAATACAACTCGATAAACTATTACATAACGACTCTTACATACAAAGACAATTTACAGACATTAGAAATACAAACTAAGACTCTATCCAGAGTGTTGTCATAGGAAAGTGCATCAACAAACTCCCTCTTGACAACAGCTCGGGATCTTCATCGTCTTCAGTCTTCAATCTTCAGTCTTCACAACACTGGCTCCTTAGCCTCCATCTTCTTCTTGTAATCAAGGCAGAACTTAATCACCTTGTCATACTTAGAAGCAAGGAGCTTTGTCCATTTGTCCATGTGGACACAGTAGCGTTCTGCTAGTACCTCCAGATCTTTCACAGAAAAGTTGATGAAGCAGACTTCATCAAAGATTCTGATCAGTTCTTTTGGTACGGTGTTCCCACTCGCATAACGAACCTTTCCCATGATCACAGCCTCGCCTGTTTTTGGATCTACGTACCAGTACCACATGTCACCAAGAATATCCTGAGATAACTTGCTCAGGGGAATCTTAGTTTCACATCGCACTGGCTTGTATACCAATTTCTTTATGTGCTTCTTAGTCACAGGATGTACAACGTGCTTATCCTTGACTCTTCTGGGCACTTGAGGCTTGAAGTATTCAAATTTCCCTGATCTTGCTTCCCGCTGTAGTGTTACCCACAAACCCATTGCTACTGCATGACTCGAGTGACTCAGTAGATCGCTGTTTGCGAGGTTCACAAGGGCGTACTTGGGCAAAGAGTTGAACGCCTCACTAGTTGGTTTCAAGTATTGAACCCCCCCCAGATCTTTTGATGGCGATCAACTGCTTGTCCTCCTCGAACCTAACGGCCAAGATCATACCTGTAGCTCCGTGCTTGTCTGTGATGGACGTCTTTTGCCACACGGGGGGTGGACCCTTAGATGATGCAGAAGGCATGTCTTTATCTTTTGGTTCCTCGGGGTCCACAGTTGTAGGGTCGACTGGGGAGGCTTCAGTTGTAGCTTCAACATTACTTGCCATGTCAACTGAGCCTGTTTCGAGCAGAGATTCGAGCGATGATACTTCAAAGATCTCACCATCCTCTAACTCGGACTCTCCTTCCCCGTCGCCCTTGGGAATCTCTATTACCACGTCCTCATCTTCATCATTCCAGTCATCACCAGAGTCGATCTCTCCTTCTTCTAGATTGAAGAGAGCATCGATCTGTGCTTCTTTAGAATAGTCAGGCTCTAGATATAGGATCTCATCATCAGATAAGTCCTTAAGTACTTCAGCCACTGACTTCCCTTTATCACCACCATCACCAGAGGTATCACCACCCTCTTGCTGAGTAGACTCCCCCTCAGCCATTGGTACAGAAGAGATGGGCACAATCGCCAAAGCTTGGTGCTCACCTCCACTAGGACTGGCTTCAGGATCCTTGTCTTTATCATCATCCTTAGTCAAGTCGACTGGATGACAAGGCTCAGCACCAGTGGATTTATTTTCTTTCTCCTTCTCTTTCTCTTTCTCTTTCTCCCCCTGAGCAGCAAGCTTCTTGGTCAGTTCTTCAACTAATTTGACCATCGCTTCGTGCTATTTTCTCTGTTAATCCATCCTTAGCTCAAGTGAAGTTCTGTGGCCTAGAATCATTTCATTGGTTTTCATTAGCAGCTCGTTCTGTGCCATAACATTCTTCAGTTGCTCATTTGTCCCTGTTCTCTGGCTGTGGAGAATCCTAACTTCATCAGCTAGGGAATTGATCTGTGCTTGTTGAGCATCAGACTCCTCCTTTGAATTTTGAATGGTCTTCAACATTCCAGCAACTTGGGTCTCTAAGACATTGATCCTTGCTTTATACGGATCAGAATGCCTAGATGATGAGGCTTCAGCATTATGGTTGGGGGAGGAGAAGATTGTGTCAAAGTCAAACCCTTGAGATAAATCACCATAGTTGAAGGGTTGACCTGACGGCTCAGTGGTGTGATGTGGGAGTGGGGATGTAATGATGGGAGTGGGTGTTATGGTTGGGGTGATGGTGACTTACTCCGTGAGAAGTGGAGTAGTCACTGTCACTTAGACGGTTGGAGTAGGGAGGGTCACCGTCACAGGAATCTCCTCTGTAACCGCCATGACTGCCACATTATCTTGTACTAGTGGCCTTCTCCTCCTTCTGTACAGTTGTTGTGCCGGTGGGGTAGATTCTGACTATGGACTGGCAGCCGCAGCTTGTACTTGCTGCACAGTCGGGATCTCTACAACCCTGGGGATAGCAACCTCTTGCCTATCGCCCCTCTTCTTATTGGCTTTCTCTCGCCTTTGTCTTTGTAGAGCAGCGTTAGAGTCAGATGTTGGCTCATATTCGCCGCTCGAGCTTTGTCGCTTTCTTTTAGAAGACGACGCAGGCAGGGTTACCTGTGCCGATTTCCTCGGGTGTGCCTGGGATGGTGCGTCATCGGAATCAGAATAATCTGATTCTGTTGCTTCTGAATTGGATTCCTCAGCACCACCATCACCACCTTCGTCATCACCTCCTCCACTTTCATTCTCTTCTTCTTGTTGTTCATCAGAATCATCACTCATCTCTGGTTCCGAATTAGGACTATACCAATTCCAATCTTCTGGCGTGACATATGCTTCATTAAGCAGGTGGCCAAAGAGTTCAGTATGCACAGGGGTAGGATCTACACTGCCTGGCTTTAGAAACTGAGCAAATACTCTCTTGTCCACCCGTTTTATTTGCAGTCTCTCCCCGATAGCACGTAGGTTTGGCAATGCATCATCAATCAAGAGTTGCACAAACCTCGGGTACAATAGGAACCTAAACTTCTCTGCTGTATTGATCTGATCATTGATTGCTTTGAAGATGTAGCGAGAGAAGTTGTAGCCCCTATTAAGAGACAAGCCCACCATGGCTGCTGCAAGGTCATGACCCATGGCATCTTTCCCCGCTTTTCTTGACGAGATGCACACGATCATGATGTGGGCAAAATACCGCCATTGATCCAATACCCACATCTTTTTGTAAGAAGCATAGTCCCTCGCTCCGACATATCCCATTCTATGCCTCCAACACCCATCCACATTGTAATCTGGATAGGATGTCGGGTCGGTAGCGAGGTCTCTGAACTGCAGGACCCTTCTTATTGTATCTTCAGAGAAAGCAATAGCCCGACCATCAACGGTAGCCCTTATGACATTAGGGGATAACGTGCAGTCGTGCTCTGCCGTTTCCCAGAATTGCTCCAAGTAAGGTCTTGAGACTGTTGGGTCAGCTGAGATTGCATAACTTATTCTTGATCGGTTCAAAAAATCAACGATCTGCCGATATTGCAAAGCTGCCCCTTTCCACTCAGGTTGAGTGTTTGCTACCAAGTTGAATTCGTTAGTGAATGCCCGAGACATAGTCTGTAGAAACACACAGAAAACATAATCAGAACAACGTATGTTATTGGAAATGAACAAGCATAACATGGTATAGTAGTTACTCATTGAACAAAAATTTCAGACTTAGAAAAGTTTCTAAGTGTTGGTGCTGCGCACTTAGCAAGTGCGCAGCTTTTTCTTCTTGCGTACTTAACAAGTACGCAGGAATTGCTTCTTGCGTACTTGTTAAGTGCGCAAGAACAACACTTAAGAACAAAATTCAGAAGTTGATTGATCGTTAAAAAAACGGGTCGATTAGGTCGCCACTAGGTCAGAATCAAGGATGCTAACCTATGGGACCATTATCAACACCACAAACTACCAACATTTCACCAATATTTGACTTAACACAGTCGCCGACCCACTGTCGAGTAAGCTTCACCCGACGGCTCGAATCGAGGATCAAAGGGTGATTAGAGAATCGATTAAGGTTCCTATTTGCATAAAACACACAATAAGTTACCCAAACAACCCCAAATTTTACCCAAAAATTCAAGATTTTTAACCTAAAGTTTTCTAAGTCACAAATCGGTCGAATGTCACGTTTTTATGGATGGAATCGGTCTAAATTCTCACCAATGCGATGTAATGAGATGATGAAAGTATAGACGGGACGAAAAGATGGTTTAGATACAATCGATTTTGAGTAGAAAATTGCAGAGGGAAACTCTTAGGTTTGAAAGCGTGAAACTCAGAAAAAGTTCTAAGTGTCATTTGTCTTGGTTTCATGTGATTTTCTTCTTTGAATATCGGGATGATGATTCAGGATAATAGATATGGTGTTTGATTATCAGGTAAGGGGATCCAACTTTTATCTGGATTTGATTTCAATGAATCAGGAGTGATTCAAGGGTGAAAACATGCTCAACGGTTAATGCAGAGACATGTCTTGATTCGATCTCTCCTTGCATACTTGTGAGTATGGGCAGTGAGATGAACCGCATTAATTGTGCTAACGACATAACCCGAAACTGATCTCAAAAGAAAATTATTGCCAAAATCTAACATCCTTTATCTGATAATGATCTTTTCTATTCTTTTACGCACACACACTTGCAAACATGGGTTCATTTCACAGTTGTAATTTAGATTTAGTTTCTACACTACTAGTGATTCAAAGACACATACAGCCTACTGACAATTCAAATTACTTGTGAATAAACAGATTAAAAACATAATAATTTAAACAATTAAGTAAACATGACGCAATCATTTCCCATATGAGCAGTCTATGGTGTTTAGATCATTTATGATGTACTATCATTTCCTCTTTTCTCAAGTTAACTTTGAAATTTTCTCCATTTTCTATTTTTTTTTTATTTTTTTTTTTGTAAAATATTTTAAAAACTAAAAGAACAATACAGAAAATTTAAAAGAGTTAAAAATTTAACTTCCTTGAATTGAATTGAGTTAAGAAAACTTAGTTTTCACTCAGTATTGAACGTTCCTATCAAGTTGACAAGATGCTCAAAACGGGATCGATCAAATGCCTTTGTGAAAAGATCAGCAAGATTGTCATCCGTGTGAACTTTTACAAGTTCGATTAAATTTTTTTCAGCACAATCACGGATGAAATGATGTCGAATCTCTATGTGTTTAGTTTTGGAATGTTTCACCGGGTTATTTGTGATGGACATGGTGGCATTGTTGTCAATGAATAGAGGAGTTCCAGTGAAGTTCAAGACGTAGTCTCTCAATTGCTGCTGAATCCACAATATCTGAGAACAACCGCTCGCCGCAGCAATGTATTCTGCTTCACAAGTTGAGACAGAAACCGTTGACTGCTTTTTGCACTGCCAGGAGACCAGTCTGTCTCCTAAGAATTGACATCCACCAGAAGTTGACTTTCTGTCAAGGTTACAACCGCCATAATCTGAATCAGTGTAGGCTTTGAAGTCGAATGACTGCTGCTTAGAGTACCAAAGACCTAATCGAGGTTTCCCTTTCAGGTATCTGATAATTCTCTTCACGGCTATCATATGCGACTCCTTCGGTTGAGACTGAAACCTTGAGCACAAGCACACATCAAACATTATATCGGGTCTTGAAGCTGTGAGATACATAAGTGATCTGATCATCCCACGGTACAATTTGCTGTCCACATCCTTTCCATCTTTGTCAAGATGCAGACCATGATTGACTGGGATAGGTGTTCCATAAGTACTGCTATCATTCACCTTGTATTTTGATAAGATGTCCTGCACATACTTAGTTTAATGTAGATAAATGCCATACTCATTTCAAATTTGGACTTCATCACCTGCTCGAATTCCCTACACATCCCTTCATTGGTAGATCCAAAGATAATGTCGTCGACATATACTTGTACAAGAAGAATGTCACTTCCTGCTTTCCTAATGAAGAGAGTCGAGTCAATCTGTCCACGGTCAAAACCATTAGACAGTAAATGGTTAGATAATGTCTCATACCATGCCCGCGGTGCTTGATGAAGACCATAAAGTGCTTTGTCGAGCTTGTACAGTTTATTGATATTATGCGGATCTTCAAAGCCGGGAGGTTGAGTGACATAGACCTCTTCATGAACTTTACCATAAAGGAAAGCACTCTTCTCATCAAGTTGATAGACCTTGAAATCGACATATGTGGCATAAGCCAAGAACAGTCGAATGCCCTCAATTCTAGCAACTGGGGCATATACTTCCGTGTAATCAAAGCCCTCTTGCTGTTAAAAACCCTGAACAACCAATCTTGCTTTGTTCTTCACAACAACATGACGATCATCCGTCTTGCACTTGAACACCCATCTGGTTCCAATTGGCTGAAAACCTTTTGGCAAGTCAACCAAATCCCACACGTGCAACTTTTGGAATTGAGACAATTCATCTTGCATCGCCTCAATCCAGCAGTTGTTAGTGAGAGCCTCCTTCACATTCTTCGGCTCTAACTGGGACACGAATGCAGCATGCAGACATGTTTCCATGACACCAGTGTCAAGTATCTCTGTGTAAAGACTGGTGTTCTCAGTGATGGTTCGATGACGAGTCTGAACACCGGCATAAGGATCACCAATAATGTTGTCGATTGGATGATTCCTATGCACTCTCGTCTCCGGTACAATCGGTTCCTGAATTTTTGGATCAAGATTCGTGCTTAACTCCCCCATTTCCTGTGTTCCAGAGGAAGAAGATTCAATGTTAATTGGATCAGCTGGAGCTTCATTTCCTATAGTTGTGTTAGGATTGGCTTGAGCGTCATTTCCAACAACAAGAACATCTTCACTGTTATCACTGTCATGAGTTCCAGATGCAGATGCAGCATTGGAATCAGGAGTTACAATCGGTACAGTGGCACGAGTAGAAAAACTGGAGTCATCGCCGCCACCCAATAATTCATAAACATTTGCGGCGTCACCTGCAGATATATCAGGAAGATTGAGTGACTTGAATAGCGCATCATAATCAAAACCCCAAGCTGGACCTTTTGGCTCTGGTGGAGTGCTATGTTTACTACAGTCCACTTCGAACCATTCCTCGACAGTACGAGTTCCTATGTTGTACACTTTCTTGCAAGGCGAGTTGGCAACGTATCCTAAGAAGATGCCTTCCACTGCTTTTGCATGAAACTTAGACTGGCGGTCTTTGTGCTGTAGCAACAAGGAACAAGGACTACAAAAAGGAACTAGGTAATCAAGATTGGGAAGTCGATTGTTGATCAACTCGTAACAAGTCTTGTTGTGCCTCTTCACAACCAGAACTCTGTTTAAGACGTGACAAGCTGTATTAACGGCTTCTGCCCAGAAAGTGACAGGAAGCTTTGCATCCGACAGCATAGTCCTTGCAGTCTCAATCAGTGTTCTGTTCTTCCGTTCAGCAACTCCATTCTGCTGAGGCGTGTACGGCGCGCTGAATTCTTGACGGATCCCTTTCTTGAGACAGAAAAGCTCCATCAAATTATTCTTGAACTCAGTTCCGTTGTCGCTCCTTATCCTTCTAACTTTCAGCTTGCAGAGATATTCCAAGCTCAGGATCAAGTATTGAAGGATATCAGTAGTCTCGTCTTTAGTACCTAAAAAATGCACCCAAGAAAAACGTGAGAAATCATCAGTTACTACTAGACAGAACGACTTACCTCCAATACTCCTGATACTTATGGGGCCAAACAGATCCATGTGTAATAACTCCAAAGGGGTATCAATAGAGTTTTAGAGCTTAGGCTTGTGAGACTTCCGTTGCTGTTTGCCCTTTTTACAAGGCATACAGTCATCTGCAACGGTAAATCTCAGCTTAGGTACCCCGGTTACCAAACCGTTTCGAACAAGATGATTCATTTTACGATACGAAATATGTCCGACTTTCCTATGCCACAAGATGGAGTCAAGCTCTGTCGCTTTGGTAAGCAGACAAGTAGAAACTGTCACACCCCCAATTTCAACTAACAGAGTTTTACCGTTTGGGAAGTGATGAACCAGGATCTCAGACATTAGTTACTTTGGACGACTGTACATGGGACTCAAATGAAAATATCTTTTAAAATCAGAGTATCAATGCAGAAGCGTAAAGAAAGTAAATGCGCAAAATACACGCGCCCAAAACCAAAGTCCAAAAGTCTCAAAAGTCCAAACCAAACAACCAAACAAAGTACAATATATTAATTCAACTAAACATAAATAGACACAAAGCAAAGCAGTTGAATCCCATGCATGCCCTAACGTGCACATGTGTCTTAGCTTAGCGTCCTGAGAAAACATGTAAGAAAAAGTGTCAACACAAGGTTGGTGAGTTCATAGGTTTCAAATAAATAAGTAAGCGTTACCAGATTTATGATCATTCAATATGTATCTATAGGTAGCTAACCTATGTTCATGTTTTAGCTCAAGTGCTCGCAACTGAAACTGACTGTTTGTTTATTGCCTCCTGCCAGGTTCTATCAATACTGGCCATGTGAATAGGCTAACATTTCACCCGTTCGATATCCAATCGAGTTAGCGCGACTAACGCGGGTGGGATTTGTCAAACCCAGTAGTACTACTAAACATTACCTCGCTAAGATCCATATTAACGGTTCGAAATAAGATGAGGACTTTCTGTGATAGCATGTTACACTTAGCTTTAACATTGATATCATATTAAATACAAAATCTACAAAATCAGTTTAAGTATGTTTTCTCCCCCAAGTTAAAAGCAGTAAAAAGGGGCCGTGAAAACTCACCTGCTTGGCGTTGAAGGTAGTTTCACACTAGAAGTAAATTGGAACCACGAATGTAAGTCTCAAGCGACTTACGAATGCCCTAAAATTATAAACACATAAATTAGGAATAAAAATTGGGAATTGTGACCGTGACAAGGAAAGAACGTCTTAAAGAACCGCTCTAACAAACGAGAGTGGACGAACGTGTCCACGGGTTTAGGAATTACTTTACGCGACGAATGACGTAAATAATAATATATATATATACGAGTGGTTAACGTAACTAATTATTATTTAGTCTTGATTGGTTCACGGTGTTATATAAAAATGATTTGAAATAATATAAATATATATTATTTAATAATACGAGTCACAATTCGAAAATAATATAAACATATTATTTTACACGCGTTTACGGTTTAAAAATAATATAAATATATTATTTTTTTACATATTAATAATAAAAGTGCACAATTTATAAAAATAGGTATAATTTATAAAAATAAACAAAATATTTAAATCCCGAGCCTATGGGTTGTTTTCCGGTTTAAAACCCATTTATATAATGATATAATATTAAAAGATTTGATTTTTATTAATTTAATATTCCAGAAAATTGTTTAAAAAAAGAATGTGGGAGCCCGGCCTCGAACCCGGGTGTCTCCCACACAGACACATCGCTTTAACCAGTCCGGCCGCTAGGCTATCGCGAACATTATCTGTTTCGAATAGTTTTAACACCCAAATCAGGTGGGTTTCCCTCCCATACACATACCGGTTCGAAACCCTTCCCCACCCGTCGATTTCGACGACAAACAACCCGAGGGTTATAGGGGTTTCATTCATCAGTAATCAACGAATCTGAGGTTAGGATTTAATTGCAAAAACAATACATTTGAATCGTTTAATTACAGATTAAAAAGCCAAAACTCTAGAATGTGAACCCAAAATCAATTCGATCAAATCTGATGATGTTAAGTATTGAAATCATAGGGCTTTCGCCATATAAATGATTTCGAATCTGTTGATATAAATTAATTGCATTGAGAACGTGTCTAGATTAGAATTTGATTAAATCATTTTGTGATGAACCCTAGGTTCTGGATTTTTATAAATTCGATGTTCAAAGATTAAATTAGCCTAGGGGTTTTAATAAACAAAGGATTTCGAACATGACAGTGTGATTGAATTTGATGGAGGTTGAGTTTAGGGTCGAAAGCCCCAAATCGTATATGAACGAACCCTAGATTACTGTTCTTGGTAAGACCGATGTTGTAAGCCCTAATTGACATAGGGCTTTCCATCTATGAATAAAAACGAAAGTGAGGATGTGTTTAATTACCAGAAACAGATGTGAATTGACCGAGATCGACTAGGACGGGTTCCGTCTTCAACGTGTTTGGTCTTCAGCAAGTTCAGCCGCGTCTCCGACGAAATTAGAGTATTCAGGAGGTTCAGAAGAATTCTATTGAAGTACGTGTGTGTGTAATTCGTAAGAATTTCGACTGACAAGAACGAATTTGATCGATTTAGGATTGGTTTCGACGGTTACGGAATAATTCGTCATTAATTCGATTAATGTGTTAATGATGGATGATTTAATTGATGATTAAGGCCGTTAAAGATAAAAATTGAGTGCCAACGCTTCCAATTTCTGTAGAATCGATTTGAAATTTCAGTTTTGATTAGATTTTCACGAGTTTGACTTCAAAAAGTCAAACAAAATTGAATTGGTTTGATTTTTGACTTTGGGGAGTCAACAATTCGATTTGGCATATTTACACAACTAGTCCCTGCAGTTTTGATTTGAATTTGTGACCGAATTAGTCCTTGTGGTTAGATTTGATTAACGGGGTTAAGTTTTTCATAAGAAACTTAACGGAATAGTTAACGGAATTAACTGAAAAATCCGGATTGTCACAGAAACTGATGAGGTGGTTGTTGCCACGCTCATATCGATATGATAGGTGTCGTTTGTTCTTGGCGTTCTCATCAGGATCCAATCTTCTGGAACTTCAAAACCGGGTTTGAGAATCAGACATTCTGACTTGTCAAACATCACCGAGTACTCCTTATCACACATTTGGGAGACACTCAACAGGTTATGCTTCAGCTGCTCGCAGAAGTTAACATTGTCAAAGCTGACACAATCGTTCGAAACCACGCCTTGACACGTGATGCAGCCGCCTTTTTCTCCGGCAAAGGCCACATAGCCCGCCTCTGAATGGTTTAACTTCTTGAAGCAGGGCCATGTTTCCTGTCATGTGCCTGGAACATCCACTATCTACATACCACCGGTTAGAGATAGTACCCTTCGGACGTCCCTGCACGAGTCACAAAAGAATTAGTTAGTTTTGGAGACCCAAGCCATTGTGGTCTTGGGTCGTCCATCCTTTTCAAAATAAACCACTTCTTTTAACTCACAGTCATGATGACTGTTCAAAATTGATGAATCTTTGGAGGAATTAGGAACAGGAGATTGAGAACCTTTTACTTTCTTGTTCCAGGATCTCTTTTGATTCTTAACCAGAACAGGAGACTTTGGCTCAACCATAGCTGGTGAACTTGTGGAAGCTTCACCTGATTAAGCTTTAGTCAGCTGTTCCAGCTTTGTCAACCTCTTATTCCTTCTTCTTCTCTATGTCTTAGAGAGTCTAGCCACAGATTTCTCACCAGTACGTGTACTACCAGATGTAGACACACAAGGTACAGCATGTTGTTTTACCTTTCTTGCACCAGATGGTTTGGCCTCAGATTTGATCTTTGGCTTTGCCATCGGTTGGACTGGTGGTTTCACCACATTTTGCTTTGGACTTTTGGGAGATGGTTTCACTGGTGGCGACCTGGGGATAACAGCTGGTTGTGAAACAACAGGCCGTTTCCCTTGGTTCTTAGAAGGACAGTTCACAAAAATGTGACCAACCAAGCCACAGTGAAAACAGTTCCTCTTGTCTACATAAGTTCTCTTGTAAGGCTCATTAGATCTGGCCTTAGATAACTCTCCATTATGAGCAGGAGGAGTTGGTTTCTGAACAGCAGTCTGAACCTTAACAGTTTGATTTTTGGGAGTATAGTATTTTTCCAAATTTTATTTGTAACCAAGCCCAAAGAGCTGAAAAAGCCTCTTTCTTTACTTGGTTAAGGTTTTTATACCCCCCATAAAGCATTACTTTAAGTTTATCATTTGATTCAATGACATCAGGTTCAGTTAAAATGCAATTATCACCATTAGTGATAATGTTTTTCTTGACTTTCTGTTCAGTCAACAACTCCTCAGATACTACTCCTTCAAGGCAAGAGTTAACCGACCCATCTTCAGAAGCAGTAACAAACTCCTCACTAGATGTGGAGTTAGCCTTACTTGAGGATTCATCCTTTTTAGGGGAATCATCCTTATCAGAGGACTCATCTAGACAAGTGAGATCAATGTCTATTAAGCTATTGACATACTTCCCACTCACTGGTGGAGGAATGGCATTGGTACCAAGACCTAGACCATTCATTTTCCTCACTACATATTCGTAGTGTTCCACCACAAAGCGAGAGTTTTTCAACTTCTCATTAGTGCATTTTAACAGCAAGATCTCATTTTGCAGTTTGTTGATTTCATTGTTCCGTTTTTCTAACCCCTTATAAGCAATATCTAAGTGAAGCTGTTGATCGCTCATTTTTAAAGAATACTCACGTTTTTCCCTTTTTAAAGTTTCAATAGACTCTTTAAAACGTTTTTCATTTTCTTTATAGTTTAGAGCTGCCATACTTAGGGGTTCGATTTTGTCTTGGAGCTTAGAATTTTCAAGTTTTAGCCCTAGACACTTAGAACATGAAACAACAGAAAAAGGATTAGAGTTTTGTCTTGGAGCTTAGAATTTTCAAGTTTTAGCCCTAGACACTTAGAACATGAAACAACAGAAAAAGGATTAGAGTCTACCTCATGAGATGAACTTGTTGCTTCTCCAATGGCCATGAGAGCAACAGCAGTTGTCGATTCCTCTTTCTCAGCTATAGAAGCTTCCTTTCCTTCAGTTTCCTCCTCTTCCTCTGTAGCAGTAGTAGTAGACTCTTTTAGGTCAGCCATAGAAGCTTCCTTTCTCTCTGCTTCCATCATCTCCATGATCTCAGCCATGAGACCAACCTGGGTTTGTGCGATGATGGCATCCTTAAGATGAACACCCCAGTCAAAGTTGTCGTCCTGTTGTGCTACCAGTGCATTGGACGTTCCACCTTGGCTTTGATTGTGGTGGTTTCGATTGTTTTGGCCATGGCTGTTTCCTTGGCTGGGTCGGGTAAAACCAGAGGCAGGTGCTCTGCTTTCTGACACTCACGAGCAAAGTGTCCATAGTTCAGACACTTGTAGCATTTGGCCTTAGATTTGTCAAACCCGACCTTGGCATTAGGATGCCCGCCGATAAACTTTCTTCCTGTTCTGTTCAAGAAACGCTTGGCTCTCCTCAAAAGCATGGCTATATTCCATTGAATATCCATGTCCTCCATGTCATCAGGATCCACTTGATTAAAATCTTCTTCAATCGTCTCTGGATCAGTAAGCTTGCCACCTATGAAATTTTCATATGCAAGCATACAAGATGAGAATAATGCTACATGATCTTCAGCTATTCTGGCTATAGCTGAGTTGTTAGCTGAAGACGTAGCAGGAGGATTTCTTGAGGTATTTTGATGATGAGACCCCAACCCTGATCCTGAAGCATAGCAAGCATGACCACCACACCCAGTTGAGTGGTCTTCTTCAGTAGGATTTCCAGTGAAGAGGGCAATTCCAGAGCCCGATGACTTGGATGTGGAAGTCGTCCCGTGATACATAGAAGGGTCTTGTATCTGGGGTCTTCCAGAGCTTTCCTTTCTTCTTAGGTCCATGTCATGAGCTTGAACCTTTTCTATTGCCTCTTCAACTGTCAGCTCATAGAATTTAGGATTTTACCTCATCAGGGTTGTGTACATCTCAAATTTGGGTGGTAAAGCATCCAAAAACTTTTCCACCATCTCTTCATCCGGATACTTGAGTTCAAAAGCCTTCAACTCAGTCTGCAAATGATAGAGACTAGAGATGAGGTCATCTAAAGATTCGTTCTCAAAAAATCTGAAGCACTCATACTGCATCCTGAGAAGATCCCGCTTACTCTTCTTGATGTCACTATTTCCTTCGAATCTCTTCTGTAAAGCTTTCCAGAGATCCTTAGAATTGTCATACCCTCGAAAACTGTGGAACAATTCCCGAGTTAATGCCATAGTGATCGAACCAAGTGCCTTCTTCTCTCGATCATATGCTTTCTTTTCTTCCTCATCGAGTTTAGAAATAGGCTTTGGTAATTCATCATCAAGATAGATGTGTGTGGGATGCTTATATCCCTCAAGGATTGGTATCCATAATGATGAGTCAGTATATGAAATGTAGTGCTCGAAACGTGCTTTTCAATTAGAATAATCGTTCACGTTCAGCAACTTTGGTTGTTTCTGTGGTGTACCGATCTCATTATCATAATTTAACATGTTTCCCAAATTCTGAAGATTCAACATAGTGAACACTTAGGCAAATTTCAGAAAAGTCAGACACAGCTGCGCACTTGACTTTGGCCTTGCGCACTTGAGAAATGGTCTTGCGTATTTATATTTGCTCTTGCGTACTTGTAAGTACACAGGAGTAGATGTAAGTACGCAGGATATAACTTAAGTTCGCACAAGTTCAGTCTTGCGCACTTGTAAGTACGCAGAAACCTGTACTTTTTGCCAGAAATGGTAAGTATGCAGGACACCTTTTCAGCAACTTTCACCAAACTTTTCCGGTCGCCTGAAACTCGCCGGAGATGGTAAAAATTCATCTGATGATTAATGCAAATGAGCCAAAGGGTCAGAAACTTGTTTCTAACCAACCTTTAATGCTCAAATAACTCAAATACACAACAAAAATTGGTTTTTGAGAGATTTTTGCTTCTAAAAAAGTGCTCAAGAGCTACCCCTTTTTATCACAAAAATACCTCTTTTTGCTTGTAAAACTCAGTAAAAACGTCTCCAAACTCACTTACAACACTCGAATTCAAGAGCAATGCTCTGATACCACTTGTAGATCCCTTCGTGTGTGTCGGATCGTTGCATGCAAGTGGTCTACTAGTCGGACCGGGTGCGGAATACCCGTGACTAGGCGGAGAGTCTAACTAAAACAAAGTAAACCAAACACGAGAGTCACAATAAAAGTTTTTTCTATTATAAACACTCGATGGTTACAGAGATATTACAAATTGCGTACTTAACAAACTGAGTTCATCTAAGATATGAGTTCTGCATACTTATCCTCTGTGAACCAAACCTATTTATACAGACCTGATGCCTGCGCACTTAGCAAGTGCGCAGGACCAAATGCTCTTGCGTACTTAGCAAGTACGCATGGGTCTTCCTGCGTACTTGGTAAGTACGCAGGAGCTTTCTCCTGCGCACATGTAAGTGCGCAAAACACTTAGAAGAAATGCAACATAAATTATGTAAAAGTAAATACAACTCGATAAACTATTACATAACGACTCTTACATACAAAGACAATTTACAGACATTAGAAATACAAACTAAGACTCTATCCAGAGTGTTGTCACAGGAAAGTGCATCAACAAATTCGTAGCAAGTCTTGTTATGTCGCTTGACGGTCAAGGGCCTGTTCAAAACGTGACACGCAGTATTCACAGCTTCAGCCCAAAAAGTGACTGGAATCTTAGAATCCGCAAGCATCGTGCGAGCTGTTTCGACCAAAGTCCTGTTCTTTCGTTCAGCGACACCGTTTTGTTGAGGAACATATGGCGCACTGAATTCATGATGAATTCCTTTTTATAGACAGAATAAGCCCATTTTGCTATTCTTAAATTCGCTGCCATTGTCACACCTGATTCTTCTGACTTTCAGATTAAATAAATTCTCCAAACCCAGGATTAGGTATTGTACCAACTCAGTGGTTTCAGCTTTAGAGAAAAGAAACTTAACCCATGAAAATCTGGAGTAATCATCAGTTACTACCAAGCAGTACGATTTTCCACCAATGCTCTTGATACTGATAGGACCGAACAAATCCATATGCAGCAAGTCCAAAGGAGTTACGATAGAATTCGTCGATTTAGTTTTGTGTGATTTCTTCCGTTATTTCCCCTTCTTGCACGGAATACAATCATCAGGAACTGAGAATTTCATCTTTGGAATACCAAGAACCAGATCATTCCTAACAATGTAGTTCATCTTCCTATAGTTAATGTGAGCTAGCTTCCTATGCCACAATATTGAATTAGATTCTGACGCCTTGGAGAGTAAACAAGTAGGAATTGAATCCGTTGTAGTGGCGACATTCATGTCAAGGACATACGTGTCATTTCTCCTCGGAGCCTTCATGAGAATCCATTCATCAGGAATCACGAAACCCTGTTTCAAAATATAACATTCAGCATCGTTGAAATGGAACGAAAACTTCTTGTCACAAACTTGTGATACACTTAAAAGATTGTGTTCCAGCTGCTCAACATAATTCACCTTCTCAAATTTGACTTTGTCATTCTTTAACGTTCCCTGTCCAGTTATGTACCCGCCTTTATTACCCGCAAAAGAGACATAACCTCCATCAATTTGTTTAACATCCTCAAGCAATCTAACATTCCCTGTCATATGTTGAGAGCAACCACTATTCACATACCATGTATTGTTGATAGTCCTCCTTGGTTGTCCCTACATAAACAACGAGAATCAGTTAGAAATAGGAACCCAAGCCATCGTGGTCTTGGGTCGTCCATATTGATCAAAATAAACAACTTCTTGTAATTTACAATCAATCTTATCATTCACTTTTGGAACAGAAGTTTGACAATCAGACTTTTTCAAAGAAGATCCATTTTTATTATTTTGAAAAACATTATTTGATATATTATTGTCAAATTCGGATGTTTCCAAAATTTTCTTCAATTTTCTGTTTCTTCTTCTCCTTTGAGGTCTAGACAATTTAACTTCCTGCTGAGAATCTTTTGAAATTCCAACATTAGGAATCTCAAGTTTCTCTTTGCATACAAAAGATTTAGAAATCAATTTATCCTATTGTTTAAATCCAGAGGATTTAACAAAAGATCGACCAGGCAATTTTTTCTCCAAACTAGAACACGACTTTCCCTCATCTTTTCTTTTCAGAATCTTCACCACTTTCGGTTGTGAAGGAACAATCTTCATTTTACCCTGGTTCTTATAAGGACAATTGATCAGAATGTGACCAGCCTCGTTGCAATGAAAACACACTCTTCTTTCTTGATAAGTTCTGAAATAAGGAGTTTTCTTTGAATTTGAGGATCCATCAGAGGAATAAGCTTCAGAGGAATGTCCAGAACAGTTTATCGGCTTCTTTGGAACATAAGCCTATGTTGGCACCTTTGAAGAATACACTTTTTGATAACCAGCCTTGACAAAACCACTTGACTATAAAATCGGAGAAAGCTTAGATGTACCAACTTTCACCTCTTCAGGTTCAGTCAGAATGCATCTATCCCGGGTAACAGTTTTAACAACTGTTGGGTCATTAATTTTTACTCTTTTGGAATGACCTCGACCTTCTCTTCATCGAACACCTCATCTTCAGAATCAGACGCATACACCATATCCTCCCAGTTACCAGATTCACCTTTAACACAGTCTTTGGATCTATCTCCTCTTCATGTATGATTTCAGGTTCCACCACATAATTTGCATTGAACGTTGGAGGAATAAATCCAATTCCAGCAACACGTTTAGTAGGATCAGCATTTGAGTTAAAATAATCCAAAACAACTGAAGAATTTTCAAATTTTTCCATCTTTCTATGAAGTTTGATCACTTCAGACTCTTTGTCAGATATTTCTTTATTCTTTTGAGCAACAACTTCATTACGTTTTTCTATCTCAGCATAAGCCATATATAGATGATGACCTTGCTCTTTATATTTCAACCCCAGAGAATTTAAGTATCTTTTCAAAGACTCAATTCTATCGATGCACAATTTATCATTATCTTTCAGTTTCTGATTAACAGTATGCATCGATTTCATGTCACAAATCAAGTTTGTGTTATCATCCATGTCCTTTTGCAATTTATCTTTAACAGAAATGCAGTTAGAACAATAAATATGACAAACATAGTCTTTTACCTTAGACGGATCAGACATGTCTGCCATGAATACTTTGGCAATGGGAATATTTTCTGAATCAGCACCATCAGAAGCATTTTGAGTAAGAACAATATCCTCCTCAGCAACACCTGATGCAACATCAGAATCAATATTCTGCACTTGTTCTATTTCTTCATCAACGCTTGGAACACTGTCACCATCACAAGAATCATCACTAGAACATTCATCATCGGTCGACTCCTCTGGTTTTTCAGAATGAATTTCTGCTACAAAAGTCTGACTCACAGCACCCACCAAGTCTTCCAGATGAATGCCCCAGTCATAGTTTTCGTCGTTCTGAGCAACCAATGCCGATGAAGCAGATGCATGATTTATATTACCAGATGAACCATGTGACTGATTCCTGTTATGCTGAAAATTAGGCTGCTTCTTTTGAGAATCAAACTCGACCTTTGGCTTCACACATTCCTTATCAAAGTGACCATATTCTTGATAGTTGTAACACCGAACATTGCTTTTATCAAAACCCATGCGAGATCGACTATTTGAGCCAATATATTTTCTGCCAGTTTTCTTCAAGAAATCTTTAGCTTGACGCATCAACATAGCTATATTCCATTGGATATTCATTTCTTCCAGATCAACAGGGTCAATCTGTCTGAAATCTTCCTCTATAACCTCAGGATCATGTATTTTACCTCCAATAAAATTCTCATATGATGCCATAAATGCGGAAAACATAGCAAGATAATCATCAGCAACCTTCTGATTCAAATGAGATCCAGATGAAGTAGAAGCTGTAGTCGCAGAAAATCCAGAATGGCTTGAATGACCAGAATGAATCGGAACTCCAGAACACTGATCATTTGAAGAATCTTGAGCATCACCAGAAAAGAATGCCACTCCAGTACTAGTTTTAGCAGTAGATTTGGCAAATTACATTGAGGGATCCTGGATATGCTCCAAGTTAGTCTCTTTCTTCTTCATATTCATGTCATGCGACTGAATCTTCCCTAGAACTTCTTCAAGAGACATGGTTTTATACTTAATATTCTCTTTGATTAAAACCGTGTACACATCAAATTTTGATGGTAAAGCCTCCAAGAATTTATCATTGATTTCCTCAGTCTCATACACCACAGACGCACTTGCCAGTTTACTAAGAAGTTGATAGAATCTTGTAGCAAGATATTCCAAGGATTCGTTTTGAAAATGTTTAAAGACCAAGAACTGCTTCTTTAGTAGCTCTTTTCTACTCTTCTTCACATCCAAACTTCCTTCACACCTTTTCTGTAATGCTTCCCACAGTTGTTGAAAAGACTTGAACTGTTTGAAACTGTGATATATTTCCTTCGGAAGAGACATCGAAATACTAGCCATCGCTTTCTTTTCCCTGTCAAATAACAACTTTTCTAAGTTCGCCTAAATCAGAATTCAAAAATCTAATTAAGTTCGCCTAAAATAAGTTCGCTTAATCATGTGAGAAGCGAACTTGACAAGTTCGCCTGCTAAGTTCGCCTGCACACAAATCAGCAAGTTCGCTTGTAGTAACAGAATCAAGATCAAGAACACTTCAGACCACTTTCGCGAACCAGAGACATACTGAAAATCATCATTAATCACTGATTTGAAGGAATTAATCAAAATTGGACCGTAGGATTGTATACATTCTCTATTAGAAGCTTTCTATCGGATCAATTTCGTCAAAACCCTCTTCAAAAACATCAAATCAGATCTGAATCAGTCTTGAAATGAAAAACTCAAAAATGACGAATTTCATGCCAATTTGCATATAAAACCGTCTAGAATCAACAAGAATCACGAGCAATAGCTCTGATACCACTTGTAGGTCCTCATGGCGCTTCTACGGATCGATCTCGTGATAAGACGTGACGTTAACTCGAAGTGCGGAATCCAACGAATCAACGTTTATCCGCACAAAAGACAATGTAAACAATCAAATAAATAACATTCTCAATTGTATTCCAAATCACAATGGTGTTTACAGACTCAACCAGACTTGTTCTGTATATTCTCCACTTCTTTCTGATCAATGTTCTCTCTCTTCGACTGACTCCGTAAACACATATATATAGCCGTCTGACCTGATATAAGCGAACTTATTAAGTTCGCCTCTAACAGACTAAGCGAACTTAACAAGTTCGCTTCAGATAGACTTAAGCGAACTTATTAAGTTCACCTCTGTTAGGCCAGGCGAACTTAACAAGTTCGCCTCTAGGTAAACTTGAATAAACACTTAGTGACTTTTACATAACAAAAACATAAAGACATAAGATCTAACTATTACAGGCTTTTGTCATTAGAAACTATGTCCTAACAGATTTGTGTTTGATTCTTGGTGATTAGAGACGATTTTGTATACACTTTGACAAGAAATTGATCATATTTAGAAGTTTTTGTATCCATGGAGTTTTCAAGTTCTTGAAGTTGATTTTGCTGCTGAATTCATGGATTTGAAGTGGATTTTGTTGAAATTAATCCGATAGAAGTGTTCTAATTCATAAAATACTAAATCCTACGATCCAATTTCTTCAAATTCCTTCTAATCTGTGAGAAATGATGATTTTCGGTGCTGATTAGTTCGTGTTTGGGTTGAAGTTTTCTTCCTCAGTTTGTTACAGCTGAAGCAGGCGAAATTGCTGAGATTCTGTTGTAGGCGAACTTATCAAGTTCGCTTCACTCAGTTTAAGCGAACTTATCAAGTTCGCTTTACTCAGTTTTGGCGAACTTATCAAGTTCGCTTGTGGTCTTATTTGCATAGTGAAGTTCAGGCGAACATATTAAGTTCGCTCAGGCAGTATCAGGCGAACTACTTTCAGGCGGACTTATCTAGTTCGCTAGTCTTCTTAAAAAAAATATTTTGTATAAGTTCTGCTAGAGGCGAACTTGACTAGTTCGCCTAGTCTATTAGAGGCGAACTTAGCAGGCGAACTTATCAAGTTCGCTTCACTCAGTTTAGGCGAACATATTGATTAGGCGAACTTATCAAGTTCGCTTGTGGTCTTATTTGTTTAGTGAAGTTCAGGCGAACTTATTAAGTTCGCTCAGGCAGTATCAGGCGAACTAATTTCAGGCAAACTTATCTAGTTCGATAGTGTTCTTAAAAAAAATAAAAAGTAAAAAAAAAGTAAAAAAATTCTGTGTAAGTTCTCCTAGAGGCGAACATATCTAGTTCGCCTAGTCTATTAGAGGTGAACTTTTTGAGTTTGCCTAGTCTCATGTGAGGCGAACTTGTTAAGTTCGCCTAGACTATTTGAGGCGAACTTGTTAAGTTCGCCTATTACAGAATTTGTGTCTATAAATAGGAGTTTACATATTCTGTTTGGGGAGCATATTGACTGAATGATTGTATTCTGTAAACTCTGTGTTTAGTGGAATACAAAGAGAAAGTTTATTTACCTATTGTTTCTATTATCAATTCATATACATACGTTAACACAAAGGATTCCGCACTCCGTGTTATCGAGACGTCTTGTCACGAGATCGATTTGTAGATGAGTCACGTGGACCTACAAGTGGTATTAGAGCTTCTGCTCGTGATTTGTGTTTGATTCTCGATGATTAGAGACGATTTTCTATACACATTGACAAGAAATTGATCATTTTTAGAAGTTTTTGTATCCATAGAGTTTTCAAGTTCTTGAAGTTGATTTTGCTGCTGAATTCGTGGATTTGATGTGGATTTTGGTGAAATTAATCCGGTAGAAGTGTTCTAATTCATAAAATACTATAACCTATGATCCAATTTCTTCTAATATGTGAGAAATGATGATTTTCGGTGCTGATTAGTTCGTGTTTGGGTTGAAGTTTTCTTCCTGAGTTTGTTACAGCTGAAGCATGCGAACTTGTTGAGATTCTGTTGCAAGCGAACTTATCAAGTTCGCTTCACTCAGTTTAAGCGAACTTATCAAGTTCGCTTCACTCAGTTTAGGCAAACATATTGATTAGGCGAACTTATCAAGTTCGCTTGTGGTCTTATTTGCTCAGTGAAGTTCAGGAGAACTTATTAAGTTCGCTCAGCTAGTATCAGGCGAACTTATCTAGTTTGCTAGAGTTCTTAAAAAAAATTCAATATAAGTTCTGCTAGAGGTGAACTTGTCTAGTTCGCCTAGTCTATTAGAGGCGAACTTGTTAAGTTCGCCTAGTCTCATGTGAGGCGAACTTGTTAAGTTCGCCTAGTCTATTTGAGGCGAACTTACTATTGCAGAATTTGTGTCTATAAATAGGAGTTTACATATTCTGTTTGGGGAGCATACTGACTGAATGATTGTGTTCTGTAGACTCTGTGTTTAGTGGAATACAAAGAGAAAGTTTATTTACCTACTGTTTCTATTGTCAGTTCGTATACATACGTTAACACGAAGGATTTCGCACTCCGTGTTATCGAGATGTCCTGTCACGAGATTGATTTTTAGATGAGTCACGTGAACCTACAAGTGGTATCAGAGCTTTTGCTCGTCATTTGTGTTTGATTCTTGGTGATTTGAGACGATTTTGTATACACTTTGACAAGAAATTGATCATTTTTAGAAGTTTTTGTATCCATAGAGTTTTCAAGTTCTTGAAGTTGATTTTACTGTTGAATTCGTGGACTTGATGTGGATTTTGGTGAAATTAATCCGGTACAAGTGTTCTAATTCATAAAATACTATATCCTACGGTCCAATTTCTTCTAATCTGTGAGAAATGATGATTTTCAGTGCTGATTAGTTTCTTGTTTGGGTTGAAGTTTTCTTCCTGAGTTTGTTACAGCTGAAGCAGGCGAACTTATTAAGATTCTGTTGCAGTCGAACTTATCAAGTTCGCTTCACTCTATTTAAGCGAACTTATCAAGTTCGCTTCACTCAGTTTAGGCGAACATATTGATTAGGCGTACTTATCAAGTTCGCTTGTGGTCTTATTTCCTCAGTGAAGTTCAGGCGAACTTATTAAGTTCGTTCAGGCAGTATCAGGCGAACTAATTTCAGGCGAACTTATCTAGTTCGCTAGTGTTCTTAAAAATTTTTTTTGTATAAGTTCTGCTAGAGGCGAACTTGTCTAGTTCGCCTCGTCTATTTGAGGCGAACTTGTTATGTTCGCCTATTGCAGAATTTGTGTCTATAAATAGGAGTTTACATATTCTGTTTGGAGAGCATATTGACTGAATGATTGTATTCTGTAAACTCTGTGTTTTGCGGAATACAAAGAGAAAGTTTATGTAGGTCCCTCGGGTGTGGCGGATCGTCACATGCAAGTGGGTCTACTAGTCGGACCGGGTGCGAAATGCCCGTGACTAGGTGGAGAGTCTAGCTAAACAAAGTAAACCAACAAGAGAAAACACTTTAAACATTCTTTGTATTATAAACACTTGAAGGTTACAGAGAGAAGTACTGAGATTACAATTTGCGTATTTGCTATAATGTCTGCGTACTTAACTTCTATCAACCTATCCTACTTATACCTGACCTGATGCCTACGCACTTAGCAAGTACGCAGGGGAAAATGCTCTTGCGTACTTAACAATTACACAAAGGTGTTCTTGCGTACTTGCTAGGTACGCAGGAGCTTTCTCCTGCGCACATGTAAGTGTGCAAAACACTTAGAAAGAAATGCAACATTCAATATGTAAAAGTAAATACAACTCGATAAACTAATACATAAAGACTCTTACATACAAAGACAATTACAGACATGAAAATACAAACTAAGACTCTATCCAGAGCGTTGTCACAGGAAAGACCTAATTGGGGATTTGTGTTTGATTCTTGTTGATTAGAGACGATTTTGTATACACTTTGACAAGAAATTGATCATTTTTAGAAGTTTTTGTATCCATGGAGTTTTCAAGTTCTTGAAGTTGATTTTGCTGCTGAATTCGTGGATTTGAAGTGGATTTTGGTGAAATTAATCCGATAGAAGTGTTCTAATTCATAAAATACTAAATCCGACGGTCCAATTTCTTCAAATTCCTTCTAATCTGTGAGAAATGATGATTTTCGGTGCTGATTAGTTCGTGTTTGGGTTGATGTTTTTTTCATGAGTTTGTTACAGCTGAAGCAGGCGAACTTGCTGAGATTCTGTTGCAGGCGAACTTAGCAGGCGAACTTATCAAGTTCGCTTCACTCAGTTTAAGCGAACTTATCAAGTTCGCTTCACTCAGTTTAAGCGAACATATTGAGTAGGAGAACTTATCAAGTTCGCTTGTGGTCTTATTTGCTCTTTGAAGTTCAAGCGAACTTATTAAGTTCGCTCAAGCAGTATCAGGCGAACTAATTTTATGCGAACTTATCTAGTTCGCTAGTGTTCTTAAAAAAAATAAAAAATAAAATTCTATATAAGTTCTGCTAGAGGCGAACTTGTCTAGTTCGCCTAGTCTATTAGAGGCGAACTTGTTAAGTTCGCCTAGTCTATTTGAGGCGAACTTGTTAAGTTCACCTATTGTAGAGTTTGTGTCTATAAATAGGATTTTACAAATTTTGTTTGGGGATCATATTGACTGAATGATTGTATTCTGTAAACTTTGTGTTTAGTGGAATACAAAGAGAAAGTTTATTTACCTACTGTTTCTATTGTCAATTCGTATACATACGTTAACACGAAGGATTCCTCACTACGTGTTATCGAGACGTCCTGTCATGAGTGTAGGTCCCTTGGGTGTGGCGGATCGTCACATGCAAGTGTGTTCCTGAGTCAGACCGGGTGCGGAATGCCCGTGACTAAGTGGAGAGTCTTACAACACAAAGTAAACCGACAAGAGAATCACTTTAAACTTTCATCTATTATAAACACTTGAAGGTTACAGAGAGAAATACTGAGTATACAAGGTCTGAGTATATGGCTGCGTACTAGTCTACTGTCAACCTATCCTATTTATACACGACCTGGTCTCTTCGCACTTAGCTAGTGCGCAGGGCAAATTGCTCATGCGTACTTAGCAAATACGCAAGGTATTCTTGCGTACTTGCTAAGTACGCAGGAACTAATTCCTGCGCACATACAAGTGCGCAAAACACTTAGAGATTTCAGCAACTATCAACATGCATTAGTAAATACAAATCGATAACTAATACATAAAGACACTTACAAACAAAGAAAACACATACAATGAAAGTACAAAACTAAGACTCTATCCAGAGTGTTTGTCACACGGAAAGTGCTTTAACAAACTCCCCTTGACAACAGCTCTGGATCGTCTTCGGTCTTCAGTCTTCACAGTTCTGCATCTTAAGCTTCCATCTTCTTCTTGTAGTCAAGGCAAAACTTGATCACCTTGTCATATTTAGAAGCAAGGAATTTCGTCCATTCATCCGCATGCATGCAATACGTGTCTGCTAGTGCCTCCACATCTTTCACAGAGAAGTTAATGAAGAAGACTTCATCAAATACTTTGATTAGTTCCCTCGACACTAAGCATCCACTTTCTGACCGTACCTTTCCTATCACCACAGCCTCGCCCGTTTTAGGATCTACGTACCAGTACCACATGTCACCGAGGATATCCTAAGATAACTTGCTCAGGGTAATCTTGGTTTCACATAGCACTGGCTTGTATACCAGTTTCTTTAAGTGTTTCTTAGTCACAGGATGTCTAGCAATCTTATCCTTGACTCGCTTGGACACTTGAGGCTTGAACACTTCAAAATTCCCAGATCTTGCTTCCCGCTGTAGAACCTGTAACAAACCCATCGCCACTGCGTGATTTGAGTGACTCAGTAGCTCTCGGTTTTCTTGGTTCACAAGGTCGTATTTAGGTAAGGAGTTGAATGCTTCACTGGTTGGTTTCAAGTATTGAACCCCCTAGATCGTTTGATTGCGAACAACTGCTTATCTTCCTCAAACCTTACATCTAAGATCATCCCTGTTGCTCCTTGTTTTCTATGATAGAAGTCTTTTGCCAAACAGGAGCTGGACCCTTTGATGAACTAGTAGGCATATCTTTATCTTTTGGTTCCTCTGGATCCACAGGTGTAGGTTCAACTGGGGAGGCTTCAGTCGATGCTTCAACGTTGCTAGCAGTGTCGACTGAACCTGTGTCGAGCTGAGATTCAAAGGATGGCACTTCAAAGATCTCACCATCTTCGAACTCATAATCTCCTTCCCCGTCGCCCTTGGGAACTTCAATAACTACATCCTCATCATCTTCAACCCAGTCATCACCAGAGTCGATCTCTACTTCTTCAAGATTGTAGAGAGCATCGATCTGTGCTTCCTTGGAATAGTCAGGCTCTAAGTATAAGATCTCCTCGTCAGGTAGATCCTTTAGAACATCAGCCGCTAACTTTCCTTTGTTACCACCAGAGGTATCACCACCTTCCTGGTGAGTAGACTCCCCCTCAGCCATTGGAATAGTAGAAATAGGCACGATTGCTAAAGCTTGGTGCTCACTTCCACTAGGACCGACTTCGGGATCCTTGTCTTTGTCATCATCCTTAGAAATAGGCACGATTGCTAAAGTTGATGTCTTCTCTTTCTCTTTCTCCTTCTCCCCCTGAGCATCAAGCTTCTTGGTCAGATCAGCAATTAGTTTGACTATCAGTTCATGCACTTTCTGCTGCATATCAAACCTCAGCTCAAGAGACGACCTGTGTCCCAGAATCATATTATTTATCTTGATTAGAAGCTCGTTCTAGGCCTATACATTCTTGAGACTCTCGTCTGTCCCCGTTCTCTGGCTTCTTAGAATTCTAACTTCGTCCACCAACGAATTAATCTGTGCCTGTTGAGCGTCAGATTCCTCCTTTGACTTCGGAACAGTTTCCAGCAAACCAACAACTTGGGTTTCCAGAATTTCAATCCTTTCTTCATTAGGATCAGGATGTTTGGATGTAGACGCTTCAGCATTGTGAATTAGGGAGGAGAAGATAGTATCAAAGTCAAACCCCTGAGTGAATTCTCCATAGTTGAAGGGTTGACTTATAGGTTCGGTGGTTGTAGGGATTGTGGATGTGATGATGGTTGTAGGGGTGATGGAAGGTGTGATGGTGACTGACTCTATGAGAATTGGAGTAGTCACCGCCACCTGGACAGATGTGATAGGGAGGGTCACTATCACAGGAACTTCCTCTGTGCTAGTAGTGACCGCCACATCAGGTTGTACCTGTGGCCTTCTCCTCTGTCGCTGGTATAATTGCTGTGAAGGTGGGGTAGAGGCTGAATCAGTACTTGTAGCCGAAACTTGTACTTGCTGCTGGGCACTGACCTCCACCTCACTGGGAACAGTATGTTGCTGCCTATCCCCCCTGTTCTTGTTTATACTTTCACGCCTTTGTCTCTGAATAGCAGCGTCAGAGTCAGAATCTGGTTCATATTCATTGCTTGATGACTGTCGCTTTCTCTTTGAGGACGAATCAGGAAGGGTCACCTTCGTCATTCTCCTCAGGTGTGCCTGTGATGGTGCATAATCAAAATCAGAGGAATCAGACTCTGTGTCTTCGGAGTCGGATCCCTTAGCACTATCATGACCTGCTTCTTCGTCTCAACTTTCCGACGATTCATCCACACTTTCAACTTCCTCTACTTGTTGTTGTTGTTCATCCGAATGTGCACTTAGCTCTGGCTCTGAGTCTTGCCTAAACCATCTCCAATCATCCGGTGCCACATACGCTTCGTTATCAGGTGGCCAAAGAGTGCTGTGTGCTCAGGGGTAGGTTCTACACTGCCTGGCTTCAAGAATTGTGCAAACACCCTCTTGTCTATCTTCTTAGCTTGCAATCTCTCCCCAGTAGCAAGGAGGTTTGGCAACGCATCGTCAATCAGTAGTTGCATAAACCTTGGGTATAACAAGAACCTGAACCTCTCAGCCGTGTTTATCTGATCATTTATGGCTTTGAATATGTATCTTGAGAAGTTGTAGCCCTTGTTGAGAGATAAGCCAACCATGGCTACAGCAAGATCATGACCCATTGCATCCTTTCCAACCTTTCTTGAGGAGATGCACATGATCATGACGTGGGCAAAATATCTCCATTGATCGAGCACCCACATTTTCTTGTATGAAGCATAGTCTCTAACACCGACGTACCCCATTCGTTGCTTCCAACAACCATCCACAAAGTAGTCAGGATAGGTTTTTGGGTCGGTGGGGAGATCTTGGAATTTCAAGACCCGTCTAATTGTGTCTTCAGAAAAGGCTATGTCATGACCCGCCATGGTAGCCCTTATAACATTGGGGGTTACCGTGCAATCATGCTCCGCGGTCTCCCAAAACTGCTCGAGATATTGTCTTGAAACAATCGAGTCTGCAGAAATAGCATAACTGATTCTTGAACGGTTCAAGAATTCAATTATCTCTCGGTACTGCAGTGCATCACCCTTCCACTCTGGTTCTGTATGTGCTAGGAGATTGAACTCATTTGTAAACGAACGAGCCATACCGGCAAAAACACACAGAAAACACAATAAGAACAACAAGTTTCATTAGAATTGAAAACACATGACTCAGTATAGTAGTTACTCATTGAACTGAAATTTCAAACTTAGAAATTTTTCACAAGTGTTGGTCCTGCGTACTTAGAAATTTTTCTTGCTTCTTGTGTACTTGTTAAGTGCACAAGAAACACACTTGTACAGTTTTCCAGAAATCCAAAAATTACAACAGATGTTCAAAAATGATGTGGATTAGGTCACCACAAGGTCGGAATACATGATTCTAGCCTATGGGACTAATATCAACACCAAATAAGTGCTACATTTGTCACAATTTTGACCTAAGTGGCGACTCAGTCGAACCGACGGTCAAATCCAAGCCTAGGTTAAAATTAACAACAATCAGGACGATTAAGGTCTGATAGGGGATCGATTGAAGATTCTTAACACGTTTTAGTCATAAAATGTTTATATGATGACCTAACATTTGGCTAAAAACAAGATTGAAACCCTAAAATTTTTCAAATTTTGAATCGGTCCATAAATTGTCATTTCACGGATGGAATGCCTCTAGATTCTCACCAATTGATTGTATAACGATGATGATACTAGTAACGGGACGAAGAATCGGTTAAGAACACTCGAATTTTTGAGTGAGATTTGCAGAGGGAAATGAACAGGCGAAAAATTTTGAATGAGGTAAAAAATCTGAAAATTTTCTAAGTCCTGTTTTTATACCCAACACAAAAAGGTCTTGCGTACTTGCTAAGTGCGCAAGACTTAACTCCTTCGTACTTACTAAGTGCGCAAGACTTAACTCTTGCGTACTTGTTAAGTACGCAGGGCTAACTTCATGCGCACTTGTCAAGTACGCAGAAACCCTTATGTGCGCAAACTTTCAACTCAAATTATGAAGATTTCAAGTCAAATAACGAACAAGATAAAAAAAAAATTCAATCAAGAGGATTCAAAATCAATTCAAGAAGGTTAAAAACAAATATTTTTGTCTTTTCTAAATAAAATTGAACTATACACAAACTTAAAATCTTTTTGATCTTTTCAAGATAGAAATATACACATATTCACACAAACTATTTTTGAAAAAAGACACGAGCAGATGATCATATCAGGCTAACTTATAGCAAAAACGATACAATATAAACATCAAAGAATATGGGATCATGTCATGTATTACTATTTATTCATACGTAATAAGAACATAAACAAGTAATTCAAGTTGACAATATTATAAGATTTGAAACTATAAGCATCTTTGTATCACGTTCTTGTGTGTTAAGGTATTACTTATAAGATATGCAACGTGTACCCCACTGATATGCTATAGTAATTTAAGTTGCACTATCTCAAGGCAGCTAAGATTTTCCCAATTATTTTCTAAATTTTCAGAATGAAGCTACATCAATTAGCACAGGAAAAATCAAGCAGAATCCATAAGGATTATCAGGAATCATAAGATTCAGAATCGAGTGATTCATTTGTCTTGGTTTCATTTGATTTCTTCATTGAATATCGGTACGATGATTCAGGATAATGAATATGGTGTTTGAGTATTCGGGTAGGGGAAACCAACTTTTATTTGGATTTGATTTCAATGAATCAGGAGTGATTCAAGGGTGAATACACGCTCCACGGTTAATGTAGAGACATGTCTTGATTCAATCTCTCCTTGCATACTTGTGAGTATGGGAAGTGAGATGAACCGCATTAATTGTGCTAACGACATAACCCGAAACTGATCTCAGAAGAAAATTATTGCCAAAATCTAACATCCATTATCTGATAATGATCTTTTCTATTCTTTGACGCACACACACTAGCAAACATGGATTCAAATCACAGTTGTAATTTAGATTTAGTTTTCACACTACTAGTGATTCAAACACGTATACAGCCTACGGACAATTCAAATTACTTGTAAATATGCATATTAAAAACATAACAATGTAACCAATTAAGTAAGCATGACGCAATCATTTCCCATATGAGCAGTCTATGACATTTAGATCATTTCTGATGTACTATCATTTCCTCTTTTCTCAAGTTTACTTTGAAATTTTCACCATTTTCTATTTTGATTTTGATTTTGTAAAATATTTTGAAAATTAAAAGAGCTATACTGAAGATTTAAAAAGAAATAAAATTTAACTTCCATGAATTGAATTGATTTGAGAAAAATAAATTTTCACTCAGGATTGAACATTCCTATCAAGTTGACAACCTGCTCAAAACGGGATCGATCAAATGCCTTAGTGAAAGGGCCAGCAAGATTTTCATCCGTGTGAACCTTTACAAGTTCAATTAAATGCTTTTCAACACAATCATGGATGAAATGATGGCGAATTTCTATATGTTTCATTTTGGAATGTTTCACCGGTTTATTTGTGATGGAAGTGGTGGCATTGTTGTCAATGAACAGAGGAGTTCCAGTGAAGTTCAAGCCGTAGTCTCTTAATTGCTGCTGAATCCATAATATCTGAGAACAACTGCTCGCTGCAACAATGTATTCTGCTTCACATTTTGAGACAGAAACCGTTGAGTGCTTCTTACACTGCCAGGAAACTGGTCTGTCTCCCCAGATTTGACATCCACCAGAAGTTGACTTTCTGTCAAGGTTATAATCGCCATAGTCTGAATCAGTATAGGCTTTGAAGTCAAATGACTGGTGCTTAGAGTACCAAAGACCCAATCGGGGTTTCCCTTTCAAGTATCTGAAAATTCTCTTCACAGCTATCATGTGGGACTCCTTCAGTTGTGACTGAAACCTTGAGCACAAGCACACAGCAAACATTATATCGAATCTTGAAGCTGTGAGATACAAAAGAGATCCGATCATCCCACGGTACAATCTGCAATCCACATCCTTTCCATCTTTGTCAGGATGCAGACCATGATTGACTGGAATAGGTGTGTCATAAGTACTGCTATCATTCATCTTGTATTTTGACAAGATGTCCTGAACATACTTGGTTTGATATAGATAAATGCCATCCTCTCTTTGACTGACTTGCAGACCCAGGAAGAACGACAGTTCACCCATGTTACTCATTTCAAACTTGTACTTCATCACCAGTTCGAATTCCCTACACATCCCTTCATTTGTAGATCCAAAAATAATGTCGTCGAAGTACACTTATACAAGAAGAATGTCACCTCCTGCTTTCCTAATGAAGAGGGTTGAGTCAATCTGTCCACGGTCGAAACCATTAGACAGTAGATTCTTAGATAATGTCTCATACCATGCTCGTGGCGCTTGATGAAAACCATAAAGTGCTTTGTCGAGCTTGTACACTTTATTGATATTATGAGGATCTTCAAAGCCGGGAGGTTGAGTGACATAGACCTCTTCATGTAATTTTCCATATAAGAAAGCACTCTTCACGTCAAGTTGATAGACCTTGAAGCCAACATATGAGGCGTAAGCCAGAAACAGTCGGATGGCTTCAAGTCTAGTAACTGGGGCATATACTTCCGTGTAATCCAAGCCCTCTTGTTGATAAAAACCCAGAACATCCAATCTTGCTTTGTTCTTCACCACAACATGACGATCATCCGTCTTGCATTTGAACACCCATCTGGTGCCAATTGGTTGTACGCCCATTGGCAAATCAACCAAATCCCACATGCAACTTTTGGAATTGAGACAATTCATCTTGCATTGCCTCAATCCAGCAGTTGTCAGCGAGAGCCTCCTTCACATTCTTTGGCTCTAACTGGGACACGAATGCAGCATGCAAACATGTTTCCATGACACCAGTGTCAAATATCTCTGTGTAAAGACTGGTGTTCTCAGTGATGGTTCGATGACGAGTCTGAACACCGGCATAAGGATCACCAATAATGTTGTTAATTGGATGATTCTTATGTACTCTCGCCTCTGGTACATTCGGTTCCTGAATTTCTGAATCAAGGTTCGTGCTTAACTCCCCCATATGCTGTGTTCCAGAAGAAGAAGATTCAATGTTAATTGGATCAGCTGGAGCTTCATTTCCTACACTACTGTTAGGATTAGCTTGAGCGTCATTTCCTTCAACATGAACATCTTCACTGTTATCACCATTAAGAGTTCCAGATGCAGATTCAGCATTGGAATCAGGAGTTACAATCGGTACAGTAGCACGAGTTGAGAAACTGGAGTCATCACCGCCACCAAATAATTCATAAACATTTGCGGCATCAACTGCAGACAAACCAGGAAGATTGAATGACTTGAATAGCGCATCATAATCAAAACCCCAAGCTGGACCAGTTGGTTCTAATGGAATGCTGTGTTTATAACAATCCACTTCAAACCATTCCTCGACAGTACGAGTTCCTATGTTGTACACTCTCTTGCAAGGCGAGTTGGCAACGTATCCTAAGAAGATTCCTTCCACCGCTTTTGCATGAAACTTAGACTTGCGGTCTTTGTACTGTAGCAATAAGGAACAAGGACTACCAAAAGGAACTAGATAGTCAAGATTGGGAGGTCGATTGTTGATCAACTCATAGCAAGTCTTGTTGTGCCTCTTCATAACCAGAACTCTGTTCAAGATGTGACAAGCTGTATTAACAGCTTCTGCCCAGAAAGTGATAGGAAGCTTTGCATATGACATCATTGTCCTTGCAGTCTCAATCACTGTTCTGTTCTTCTGTTTTGCGACTCCATTCTGCTGAGGTGTGTATGAGGCACTAAATTCGTGACGGATCCCCTTCTTGTGACAGAAAAGTTTCATCAAATTATTCTTGAACTCAGTTTCGTTGTCACTCCTTATTCTTCTAACCTTCAGCTTGCACAGAGATTCCAAGCTCAGGATCAGGTAGTGAAGAATGTCAGCAGTTTCGTCCTTCGTACCTAAAAAATGCACCCAAGAAAAACGTGGGAAATCATCAGTTACAACCAGACATAATGACTTACCTCCAATACTCCTGATACTTATGGGGCCAAACAAATCCATATGTAATAGCTCCGAAGGGGTATCGATGGAGTTTTGGAGCTTGGGCTTGTGAGATTTCCGTTGCTGTTTGCCCTTTTTATAAGGCATACAGTCATCTGCAACGGTAAATCTCAACTTAGGAAAACCGGTTACCAAACCGTTTCGGACCAGATGATTCATTTTACTATAAGAAATATGTTCGAGTTTCCTATGCCACAAGATAGAGTCAAGTTTTGTCGCTTTGGTAAGCAAACAAGTAGCAACTGATGAGGTGGTTGTTGCCACACTCATATCAATCTGATAGGTGTCGTTTGTCCTTGGTGCCCTCATCAGAATCCAATCTTCGGGAACCTCAAAACCAGGTTTGAGTATCAAGCATTCATTCTTGTCAAACATCACCGAGTACTCCTTGTTGCACATTTGGGAAACACTCAACATGTTATGCTTCTGCTGCTAGCAAAAGTTGACATTATCAAAACTGACACAACCATTTGATACAATGCCTTGACACGTGATACTACCGCCTTTCTCTCCGACAAAGGCCACATAGCCGCCTCTGAATGGTTTCACGTCTTGAAGCAAGGCCATGTTTCCTGTCAAGTGCCGGGAGCATCCACTATCTACATACCAAAGGTTAGAGATAGTACCCTTCGGATGTCCCTGCACGACTCACAAAAAGAATTAGTTAGATTTGGAGACCCAATCCATAGTGGTCTTGGGTCGTCCGTCTTTTTCAAAATAAACAACCTCTTTTAACTCACAGTCGTGACTGTTCAAAATGGATGAATCTTTAGAAGAATTGGGACCAGGAGATTGAGAATTTTTATTTTTGTTGTTCCAGGATCTCTTCTGTTTCTTAACTGGAACAATAGACTTAGGTTCAACAACAACCGGTGAACTAATGGAAGCTTCACCTGATTGAACTCCAGTTAGCCGTTCTAGCTTTCTCAACCTCTTATTCCTTCTCCTCCTCTGTGGCTTAGAGAGTTTCACCACAGATTTCTCACCAGTAGGTATACTACCAGAGGTAGATACACAAGGTATAGAAGGTTTCTTTCCCTTTCTTGAAACAGATGATTTAGCCTTAGATGTTATCTTTGGCTTTACCATCGGTTTTACTAGTGGTTTCACCACATTTGCTTTTGGACTTTTGGGATGTTTCACTAGTGGTGACTTAGGGATGACATCCGGTTGTGAAACAATTGGCCGTTTCCCATGGTTCTTACAAGGGCAATTCACAAGGATTTGACCAACCATACCATAGTGAAAGCAAGTCCTCTTGTCTGTGTAAGTCCTTCTGTAAGGCTCATTAGATCTGGCATTAGATGACTCAGCATTATGAGCAGGAGGAGTTGGTTTGTGAACAGGAGTTCGACCCGATATAGATTGGTTTTTGGGAGTATAGTATTTTTGCAAATTTTCTTTATATCCAAGCCCATAGTGAGCTGAAAAAGCTTCTTTCTTAACTTGATTAAGATTTTTATACGCCCCATAAAGCATTACCTTTAATTTATCATTTGATTCAACGATATCGGGTTCAGTTAAAATACAATTGTCACTATTAGTGATAATGTTTTTCTTGACTTTCTGTTTAGATAACAACTCTTCAGATACTACTCCTTCAGGGCAGGTGTTACCCGACCCATCATCAGAAGCAGTAAAGAACTCCTCACTAGATGCGGAGTTGGCCTTACTTGAGGAATCATCCTTGTTATAGGAATTATCCTTACCCGAGGACTCATCAAGGCAAGTTAGATCAATGTCTACTAAGTCGTTGACAAATTTCTCGCTAACTGGTGGAGGAATGGCATTAGTACCCAGCCCTAAGCCATTCATTTGTCTCACTACAGATTCTTAGTGCTCCACCATAAATCGAGAATTTTTCAACTTCTCATTAGTACATTTCAAATGCAAGATCTAATTTTGCAGCTTGTTGATCTCATTGTTCCTTTTCTCTAACCCCTTGTACGCAATATCCAAGTGAAGCTGTTGATCGCTCATTTTAAGTGAATAATCACGTTTTTCTTTCTTCAACGTTTCAATTGAATCTTTAAATCGTTTTTCGTTTTCTTTGTAGCTTAAAGCTGCAATACGAAGGGGTTCGACCTTGTCTTGAAGCTTAGAGTTTTCAATTTTTAAGCCTAGAAATTTGGAACAAGAAATAACAGTAAAAGGATTAGAATCTACCTCATTTGATGAATGTGATGCCTCTCTGATAGCCATGAGGGCAACAGCAGGTGTAGACTTTTCTGGATCAGCCACAGAAGCTTCCCTTTCCTCAGCTTCCAGCATCTCCATAACCTCAGCCATGAGACCAACCTGAGTTTGTGCAATAAGAGTATCCTCCAGATGAATGCCCCAATCAAAGCTATCATCCTGTTGAGCTACCAATGCATTGGATGTTCCACCTTGGCTTTGATTGAGGTTGTTTGAGTTGTTGTAGCCATGGTTGTTTCCTTGGCTTGGTCTGGTGAAACCCGAAGCCAGTGCTCTGTCCTTTTGGCATTCACGAGCAAAGTGTCCAAAGTTCAGACACTTGTAGCACTTGGCCTTGGATTTGTCAAAACCAACATTGGCATTAGAATGGCCACCAATGAACTTTCGGCCAATTCTGTTCAGGAAACGCTTGGCTCTCCTCAATATCATGGCCATATTCCACTGAATATCCATGTCCTCCATATCATCCGGATCCACCTAATTAAAGTCTTCTTTGTAACATCCATGTTTTTCCTGGTATTTCATATTGTGCAATAAATGACAATTTCAATCTAATGTTTACATTCAAAACGTTGTGTCACATCATTTACTATTTTCATGTGCAATTAAGGTGTATTATCATAATGTTAAAAGTACATACACACATTTTACATTTCTACAATAACAACTGAAACAAACCTATGCTATCTCACAAACTACAAGGACTAGTCTTAAAGATTATCAAAATATCACTTGGCATGGTCGTGCCATGACCTGGCACGGTCGCGCCCCGTAAACACGGTCGCGCCGAGAACTGGCACGGTCGCGCCTGAAACTCAGTTGAAACGTAAACACTGCCTTAATCACAAAGTCTGTTCGAGTCCGCGATTGAAACGTCTTTTGTGCCGTTTCCAGACTAATTCATCAATGACCAAACTCCTGAATAACCACAATTGCAATTAGAAACCCAAAACCGTCACTTAGTCATTCCTTTCTCTCAATATCCTCCAATTCACGTGACACCCTCGAAATCAAACCCCTGCGCATGATCTTCAAGCTTTTGTGATCACATTCCCCACATCAATCGTGCCGGAATCCCAGCAGAAGAAGCCAAGGATCAACGCGCCGAAATCGGAACTCCGTTTAGTCGAACTCTACCAATTCGATATCGTTTAAGGTAAGTAAACACATCCCCACACTCATTTCAATCCCGTGAATGAAATCCCTAACCTATTCAGGGCTTATACCATCGATTTGAACACGAATAGAATCTAGGGTTATTACATTTTTGGTTTAATCAAACTACACTCTAGACACGATATCCATCCAATTAAAATATATGGTTATATTCGAAAACAATCAACAATTGAAAGCGCTATAAATCAACGCTTGTTAATACAGAAAATTGTCAAAAATTGGTTCCTGGAAAATCCAGACACGATCGTGCTAATCGCTTAGCACGGTCGTGCCTCTTGTCCAGATATGGTTGTGCCCCATGCCTAGGCACGGTCGCGCCCCATGCCTAAGCACGGTCGCGCCCCATGCCTAAGCGCGGTCGCGCCGTATATTTGACACGGTTGTGCTACCTTGGGTCAGAACCTATTTCTTCTATTATTTTAATATAAACTAATTTTCTTTTATAAAACTCCAAAGCTAGAATTGTTTTCATAAACTAAATTATCAACTTGGAAATATTAAACAAATTAATTAAATCATTTCAAATGGATTAAAAAGTAATAAATTTAAAATAAAAGTTTTACATATAATTGTTTTATTCAAACTTGCACAAACTATTTATATTCTAATAGATATTTAAAATACCCCTTGACATATTTTCATGAACAACTAAATAAAAAGAATTAAATTATTATTTTAGTTAATTATTCAAATTAAACCTTAAGTCTTTCATTATTTAATTGAACTTACATTTTCATTCAACTACCAACGCAAATGAATACACCAACCCTTCGTACAAATCCATGCTCTCATTCCTATTGAAAACCTTAGAATGTCCTTAGACATTGTACATATTATTAATCCAAATTTATACTATTTCACTCTAGGTCAAACTTAGTGAGTTGCAAATCACTTGAATTACCCAACGCCCTTGTTAGCTACTACATTTTGATACAAGTGAGTATTTCATAGCCCCTTTTACTCTTTTACACATTTGGAATGAAACATGAACTCTATCAAATTACATGTTTACATTTACACAAACAACACAAATACAAATCCTATTTACATTCATGTGTGCAATTTGAGCTTTATGCCCAAGTGCTATGTGTGCTAACTTTTGTGAACACTTATGTGCAATCATTAACTATTCAAGCCGACGGTTTTCAATGATAGATCTATTGAGTCTGACAAACCCACCCGGATTGGGGTGATTGATACCGACAACACAATTTGTATGCTAGTTACAAAGGTTTGATTGTACTTGGTTACACAATAGCTGTTCCCAATAAATGCCTTATTTATCATGTTATGTATGGATTTTTTTTACAACTATATGCTATCTATATACAAACCTGTGTTATACTCACCAACTTTTTAGTTGACTTTATTTTATTCATGTTTCAGGTACTAACGTGTGAGTTTGATAAAGATGTGGTACACTTAGGCTTTGGACTTAGCTAATTTAAATAATGAAGTCTATGTTTTGAAATATTGTTTCTGTCTTGGATTTGGTTTTGTTTGAATGATTGTAATGGAATTTGGAGTTTAATATATTTCAATTTAGTCAACCTTGTGCTTATGAACAGTCTACATGTCCCGCCCCGATGATTCCGCCATCGGTCGGGGTGTGACAGATTGGTATCAGAGCCTTGGTTATAGGGAATTAGGTTATTAGACACCTTAACCTAGACTATAACTTTAGGACACCCGTTTATGCCATGCTTCATGTTTATATGATTATGTGCTACATGTTATGTGTTACATGTTGTGTGTTACATGCTATGTGCTACATGCTTACTATGATTAGTTATTATTTTATTTGATGACTTATTTATTAAAAATCCATGACTTATTAGTATATACTTAAATAATAAATTAAATAAACAATATCCTTTCCTATATTCTAAAACCCCATAATACTCTTATCTCCTTCTCTATCTTTATCTTTCTTAGCATGTGGAAACTTCATGAAGCTAAATGTCACACCCCCATATTTTATTTACTTATTAAATAAATACAGGTTGTAACGATTGGTTCATTACACGATAGCGGAAGCTGTAATAATGATTTCTAAGACTTGATTACACATATACAATTACTAAAACTAAGAAATACTATGATCTAAGTTCTTCTAGATCAACAACAGACTTGAGACTTGATATTCTACGTCCTTCCAGCTACTAGGAATTGATCCAACATAGCTAGCCTATTCCAACCGCGCCATGGCTAGAGGTCACCTGAGAAACATACTTGAAAGTGTCAACACAAAGGTTGGTGAGTTCACAGAGTTAGTTATATTAGTGCTTATAGTTTTTCCCCAAAAACCTGTTCATGACTTTACCGTCATAAAACTAAGTAGTTTTCATTTGAAAACATTATCATGACTTAACCGTCATAAAATATGTTTAAACCTGATCGGTTTAACTAATCAGAACCCTTTTGTATAAACATGATCACTTTATCCGGATCAAAACTCTTTTGTTTATACCTGATCACTTTAACTTGATCAGAACCCTTTGTTTAAATTCAATTGTTCGTAAATAGTTTCAGGTGTATGTGATAAACAGAATAAGAATTGTTGACCCATTTGTAAACTAGCTAGGAATACAAATAATATGTTCATACATGGGGCGTAACCAAACCTTGACATGTGTACACGCCCCTAATTTCGTTATTCAGTTCTATGCGGCCATAAATCCTCCAGATTGTGGTTAGCGCGACTAACCATGACCGGGAGACGTCACTCTCCATAGTACTATTCATAGGACCCTAGGCTACAGTTAATGGTTACTATGTTGTTCCAGGGGACTTTCGCGGCCTCCATTGTGTTGTTCTCATCCCATGTAAACATAAAGTCGTGTCTTATTCTCTTGTTATCCCATGAAATAGTTGCAAGTATGTTTTTCCCTTAAATCGTTGAGTGTTGTTCATCCGAACAATCGTTGTGTGTTGTTCATCCGAACAATCGTTGTGTGTTGTTCATCCGAACAATCGTTGTGTGTTGTTCATCCGAACAATCGTTGTGTGTTGTTCATCCAAACAATCGTTGTGTGTACTTGTGTCCAGCTGTTTAGTTGAGAAAGTTTTCTCCCCGTTTGTTTAAAAACAATTTAAAAACAAGTAGTAAAAGTGGGGCTGGGAGACTCACAAGAAGTTAAACCAAAATGTTCATATTGTCAAACGTATAAGCAATGTAATTCATGTTTTCAAAACATAACAAGTAAGTATGTTTCTCCCCCGATGTTTACAAAACAGTAAAGAGTTAAAAGGGGGCCGTGAACTCACCTTGAGTTTGTGTATGCTTGCAATGATAATTGTTCTAGCCGAACTTGACTATTCGTACCCTAGATACCAAAGGGTAAATTGTGTTAAGACCGAACGTCTCATATTGCAAATTGTTCATCGACCTAGTAAATCTAGTTGCTTTTGTTTAAATATCTTCTTAGATTTTCAACACTTGTTTTGCTATAAAAACAGTTCTAAGTTACTGCCCAATGTGACTGATGAACAGATGTCGAAACTTCCTAGTTTCGATTGGGCAATTGAGTATCGAAACTTCATAGTTTCGATTGAGTAGTTAGGTATCGAAACTATCTAGTTTCGATTGGCAAGAAGGGTATCGAAACTATCTAGTTTCGATTGAGCAATATGTATCGAAACTACCTAGTTTCGATTGAACAACTAGTATCGAAACTCCCAGTTTCGATTGAGTAAACTGGTATCGAAACTCCTAGTTTCGATTGAATAGGTATCGAAACTCCTAGTTTCGATTGAATAACAGGTATCGAAACTCCTAGTTTCGATTGAATAACAGGTATCGAAACTCCTAGTTTCGATTGAATAACAGGTATCGAAACTCCTAGTTTCGATTGAACAGGTATCGAAACTCCTAGTTTCGATTACTGCACTTTGATTGACAGAATTCGTCCTGTATATTTTTATGTTCAAATCTTGAATTTGACACACTTTTCTTGTTATCTTACTTGCGTTTGAACGATTTGTATGTTCAGCTACGATTTTAAAGAAAATGAAATGGATAATATCGAGTTTTTACCTTAAACAGAGAATGATGATTTTTAGGGAAACAGAGAATGATCTTGAGCTCCTTATCTTGATTCTTGAGACAACACTTGGAACTCTTCTTATAGCACCGAAATACGGTGGATTTTTACCTTAAACTGGACTTCGACTTGAAGGAGAATTGGGAATTTGCCGTAAGAAAATGAGAAGTATGAAAGGGATTGTGGGATTTCGATTGAGGAGGTATGGTTTTTATCTGAATTTGAGTGAATTAGCAAGTGGGGGAATGGCTCCCCTGACTTTCGGTCGAGAAAGTCAAGCAAGTGGGTTGGGATTTAAATAAATCAAACCATTTGATTTAAGTGTAATTTTAACCACTAGTGTTCGTATTTAGTCGGGTTATCCTGGTACGTGAACCGGTAACTCCTAGAATTACCAAAATATGAACTGAGACCATGTACGGTTTTTGTTAGGCCTTAATGTCCTTGTTTGTGAAATTAAGTAAATCACAAAAATAATTATAATGTAAACTTGTTTATAACATGTACGGATATTGACCTGAATTGTCGGGTGTCACATTCTCCCCATGTTAAAAGAATTTCGTCCCGAAATTCAATTTGTGTCCTCTTGAACTGTTGTATCCTTAAACAAAGATGGGTATTTTTGTTTTCATTTGATCCTCTCGTTCAAATGGTTCAACGCACTTAGGGTTAAGCTTGCCACGGTTGCCAATTTTTGCCACTCTTTTCCAAGGTGAGACCTTCAACGTGACTTTGTCTATCACTTGGAATTCTAATGGTTTTCGTCTGTTGCTAGCTCCACTCTCTTTCGTCTGTCTTGAGTGGCTTTCAGACTATCTTTTATTTCGACGATCTTGTCAGTGGTTTCCTAGCCAATATCAGGACCAGTCAAATGCTTTTCGCTAACCCCCGCCCAACATAGCGATGAGTGGCACTTATAACCATACAAAGACTCAACGGAGCGGCTTTAATGCTGGTATGGTAGTTGATATTATATGAAAACTCATCCAACGGCGGTGAGTATCCCTATTTCTTCTGAAATCGATTACGCACACACGGAGCACATCTTTTAAAGTTTGGATAGTCCTTTTACTTTGACCGTTCATCTGGGGATGATATGCAGTGGTCATGTAAAGGCGTGTGCTCAAGGCTTCTTGTACAGACTGTCAGGTTCTTGACATGAATCGACTGTCCCTTTTTGTGAAAATGGAAACTGGCATACCATGCCTAGCCTTAATTCCCTTAATATTTAGCCTTGCACGCGTCTTACTTTTATCTATCTCCTTTATTGGTAGGGAATGCGCGGATTTCGTCAAACGACTGACGATTATCATATAGTATCATAGTTGCTAGGTGTTCTGGGTAACATTGAAATGAAATCCATTGAAATTTGTTCCCATTTCCATTGAGGTATCTCGGGTTGTTATAACAATCCCGACGGTTTCTGATGTTCTGCCTTTACCTTTGAACATGTCAGGCATTTACCGACGTAAATAGCAATTTCTCCTTTCATGTTCGGCCACCAGTAGAGTTCTTTCAGATCCTTATACATTTTATCCGAACCTGGGTGAATGGAGTACCTGGACTTGTGGGCTTCGTCCATAACCAACTCCCGTAGGTTACCAAAACATGGCACCCAAATTCTATTCATGAAGTATAAAGTGTCATCTGACTTTGGCTCCAATTGCTTTATCATTCCTCGTAAAGCTTCATTCTGAATGTTTTCTTCTTTGATTGCCTCATGTTGTGCCATCCGAATTTGAGTAGTAAGATTCGTATGAATTGTCAATCCTAAGGCACGAACACGAAGAGTTTTAACTCGTTCTTTGCGACTTAAAGCGTCCGCTACGACATTGGCTTTCCCGGGATGGTACTTGATATCACAATCATAATCGTTTAGTAGTTCTACCCAGCGACGTTGTCTCATGTTAAGTCCCTTTTGATCAAAGATATGCTGGAGACTCTTGTGATCAGTAAAGATAGTACATCTTGTACCGTAAAGGTAATGTCTCCAAATTTTGAGCGCAAACACAACTGCACCCAATTCCAAGTCGTGGGCCGTATAATTCTTTTCGTGCACTTTTAGTTGTCGTGAGGCATATGCGATGACTTTGTCTCTTTGCATTAACACACAACCAAGTCCTTGGTGTGATGCATCGCAGTATACAACAAAGTTGTCGATTCCCTCAGGAAGGGATAAGATTGGTGCACTACACAACTTCTGCTTCAGTAATTGAAAAGCTGACTCTTGTTTGTCACTCCAATCATACTTCTTTTCTTTCTGGGTTAATGTGGTTAAAGGCAAGGCTATCTTTGAAAAATTCTCGATAAATCGCCTGTAATATCCTGCCGAACCCAGAAATTGACGCACCTCAGTCGGAATTCTTGGTGCTTCCCAGTTTTTGATAGCTTCAATCTTGGTTGGGACTACGTGAATACCCTTCTTATTGATGACGTGTCCGAGAAAGTGAACCTCTTGAATCCGAAACTCACACTTAGAGAATTTGGCATAACGCTTCTCATTCCGGAGTAGTTCCAAGATTGATTTCAAATGATGTTCATGTTCCTCCTAGGTTTATGAATATATTACTATGTCATCGATAAATAAAATCACGAATTTATCCAAGTATGGCTTGCACACACGGTTCATTAGATCCATGAAAACAGCCGGTGCATTAGTCAAGCCAAATGGCATAACTAGGAACTCGTAGTGACCGTAACGAGTCCTAAAAGTCGTTTTTGGTATATCTTCTTCCTGAATTTTCAGTTGAGGATATCCTGATTGTATATCAATTTTAGAATAGAAACTGGACCCTTGAAGTTGATCAAACAAATCGTCTACTCGAGGAAGAGGATACCGGTTTTTGATTGTCAGCTTGTTCAACTCCCGATAATTGATGCACCTTCTAAAGGTTCCATCCTTTTTCTTTACAAACAGGACCGGAACTCCCCATGGTGAGAAACTCGGTCTTATGAAAGAATTACTCGACGAGGTGTCCAAGTTTTTGTTGTATATTGGGTAGAAATGAAAAAGTATGAAAATGAAACTTTATGTTTGTCCCTCTTATGCTTTTCGAAAGCATTTTCCCGGACTAAGACTTTTCTCTTATTTCAGGTTTCATGTTTTCTATGATTTTCCTCTCCATGTGCCTTCATGGAGCTACAAATTGATTTTCCTTGGGAGCTCTTATTTACGAACTTCAAGTCTAATCACCACTTTACCCCTTTGCTCGCACTACCATTCGAGGCAGACTAGCCTTTGGGTTGTAGCGTCCTGATATGTAAACTCATGTCTCGACTACAATACCTTCAAAGTATGTAAGCCATACGAAGTTCGATGTTTGTTTGGGATATTCACATTCCGTCTAGCTGAGGGAATGAATAATAATACTGTGAGAATGGTCTCATCGACTTAGTGTTTTCCCCCAAAATGGGCGATGGGTTTGTCAACCCATTAAGTTGGCAGAAAAGGTTGATAGTCAACTATTAGTCATACCGTGTGTATGCACTCCCTGAGTGTTTGAATGGTACTTTGGTGACTTACCATTACGTATTCCACTCATTCAGGTTATAGCTTCAAAATCCTTAGCACAAGGATAAACTTGAGGTAATGAGTGTTGAACGTCGAGACTTTTGTATTCTAACTGAGTCTACTCTAAGAGATCATTTCTTAACAATAGATGCTCTAGAGCTTCCCAATTATAGAAAACTAGGAGTGAAAAATGCAATCACACCTCTCTTCTAGGCTAAATCTGGGATCCATCCAACAAGATGAACTTTGGGGAAGTGCGAGTATAAAAGAGTAATAAATTATTCTTCTCAACTCTTTGTGGCCAGTGGCCTGTTGTGAATAGCTTGAGTTTACATCCCTTATGCATATCATGAACTAATGAGATTAGCATGAAATTTCGCATTTGGGACTCCTTTAAGAATTTTGCATGTCGTTTTGGTTACTGCGACAATAGTCGTTAGTCCACCCTTAGTTTTCTTTGGCATTCGCTTGAGCATCAACCCCGGCTTATCCATTGCAGAGAGAATAGTCAGACTTAAAGGTATATTGAATGTCAATGGCTGCGAGAGCAATCCTGTTTGACTGACATTCTGAAATATCCGATTTCCTACTTGTCTCATGTCGAGCTTCCACAATATCCATAGGTGCCATGTGTATGCGGGTCAGAATAATATCCTGCCCTATTACTGAAGTTAGTGCATAACACTCTTGGCGTAACTTTCAAGCAATTGTGAGATTGAACTGTGTGATGGATCCTGAGATTATGCCATAATCTCCCACAATAGTTGTGCAATTACTGTAAGTGTTAGTTGTGGTAACGCTCAATTTGAAGCATTCCTGACAAGTAGAATCTCAAAGTATGAATGTGCGAATTTCTTCGTCGTTCATGATTTACTAAGGATTGGTTGAATTCAATTTGAATTTCTCTTGTTCCTCCAAAACTAGGAGAATGCTTTGTGAGCACCAAATTGAGAAGTCTGATTTGTTGAGATCCAATCCTTAATCAAGTGATTGAGAACATGAGTTGATCATCAGCTTAGACAGCAAGACTCACTAAAGTTCCCATGCACTGCAAATTATGATTACGTGTGCACCCGTAATGATGATTTGCCTTGCCTGATCCCTATAGTGTTTCTTCTATCCCTAGCTTTTAATCAAAAGTGATTTGAAACGATCATTAGATTGCGTTTGCACATTTGTACAGGAGTGTGTATTGTTTTATCGGATTACTGTTAATTATGTGTACCAATACTCATGAATCTGCTGAATATGGCAGTTGTCGGATGAGGCTAAGGGTAGAGAGGCACCACCAGTGTCTCTTAAAAAAATGTGCATGGTGAAATTCAGGCACTATGTGTTGGGCAGAGATCCTCAAACGAGTGTCGAGCAACTCATGCTCCAAGTCTGTATATATGCATGGATCCACATGATCCTGATGTATGTCTGGGTCTCCTGACCCTTGGAGTTCTCTCCCATTTAGTCCTGCTTATTCACCTTGAATTCCCTTCTGTCTGGGCAATCATGCCAGCCATATATCATGGCGAGAGTCTAGGCATCCGATCCGACAACTTATGAATGAGAGTATTTATATCGCAAATACGTTAGAAAGATAGTTGCCTCCATGGCTGGAGTAGTTGTGGTGCAGGTATAGGTACAGATTCTGGTACGAGTTCAACCTGTTGTGATACCAAGATCGGTAACTGACGATCGCCGCCGTCGTCGTTCAAGCTCAGCTCGTAACTCGATCTTCTAAGGTTGCAGTATGCTGAGTACCCGTTATTCTTGACTCGTAACCCGAACAATAACATGTTATAAGTGTTTATTATTTTCACTTTATTGTATGTGTTTAAGTGTTCATTACATGTGCTATGTAATTGTATTAGTGTAGCTAATGGTACCCTAGTGTAACTCCATACACTAATAGTCTACAAAAATTGTTCGGCAACGGTTGGAATTCCTATGCTCAAGTCTTGGGTGTTTTTAGTGTGATGCAAGTCTTAGAAATCTTGGTCCCTAAATGAGTCCGGTTAGAGCCTAGGTATCACTAAGGACACCTAATTCGCTAAAACCATTGCTCTGATACCAATCTGTCACACCCCCATATTTTATTTACTTATTAAATAAATACAGGTTGTAACGATTGGTTCATTACACGATAGCGGAAGCTGTAATAATGATTTCTAAGACTTGATTACACATATACAATTACTAAAACTAAGAAATACTATGATCTAAGTTCTTCTAGATCAACAACAGACTTGAGACTTGATATTCTACGTCCTTCCAGCTACTAGGAATTGATCCAACATAGCTAGCCTATTCCAACCGCGCCATGGCTAGAGGTCACCTGAGAAACATACTTGAAAGTGTCAACACAAAGGTTGGTGAGTTCACAGAGTTAGTTATATTAGTGCTTATAGTTTTTCCCCAAAAACCTGTTCATGACTTTACCGTCATAAAACTAAGTAGTTTTCATTTGAAAACATTATCATGACTTAACCGTCATAAAATATGTTTAAACCTGATCGGTTTAACTAATCAGAACCCTTTTGTATAAACATGATCACTTTATCCGGATCAAAACTCTTTTGTTTATACCTGATCACTTTAACTTGATCAGAACCCTTTGTTTAAATTCAATTGTTCGTAAATAGTTTCAGGTGTATGTGATAAACAGAATAAGAATTGTTGACCCATTTGTAAACTAGCTAGGAATACAAATAATATGTTCATACATGGGGCGTAACCAAACCTTGACATGTGTACACGCCCCTAATTTCGTTATTCAGTTCTATGCGGCCATAAATCCTCCAGATTGTGGTTAGCGCGACTAACCATGACCGGGAGACGTCACTCTCCATAGTACTATTCATAGGACCCTAGGCTACAGTTAATGGTTACTATGTTGTTCCAGGGGACTTTCGCGGCCTCCATTGTGTTGTTCTCATCCCATGTAAACATAAAGTCGTGTCTTATTCTCTTGTTATCCCATGAAATAGTTGCAAGTATGTTTTTCCCTTAAATCGTTGAGTGTTGTTCATCCGAACAATCGTTGTGTGTTGTTCATCCGAACAATCGTTGTGTGTTGTTCATCCGAACAATCGTTGTGTGTTGTTCATCCGAACAATCGTTGTGTGTTGTTCATCCGAACAATCGTTGTGTGTACTTGTGTCCAGCTGTTTAGTTGAGAAAGTTTTCTCCCCGTTTGTTTAAAAACAATTTAAAAACAAGTAGTAAAAGTGGGGCTGGGAGACTCACAAGAAGTTAAACCAAAATGTTCATATTGTCAAACGTATAAGCAATGTAATTCATGTTTTCAAAACATAACAAGTAAGTATGTTTCTCCCCCGATGTTTACAAAACAGTACAGAGTTAAAAGGGGGCCGTGAACTCACCTTGAGTTTGTGTATGCTTGCAATGATAATTGTTCTAGCCGAACTTGACTATTCGTACCCTAGATACCAAAGGGTAAATTGTGTTAAGACCGAACGTCTCATATTGCAAATTGTTCATCGACCTAGTAAATCTAGTTGCTTTTGTTTAAATATCTTCTTAGATTTTCAACACTTGTTTTGCTATAAAAACAGTTCTAAGTTACTGCCCAATGTGACTGATGAACAGATGTCGAAACTTCCTAGTTTCGATTGGGCAATTGAGTATCGAAACTTCATAGTTTCGATTGAGTAGTTAGGTATCGAAACTATCTAGTTTCGATTGGCAAGAAGGGTATCGAAACTATCTAGTTTCGATTGAGCAATATGTATCGAAACTACCTAGTTTCGATTGAACAACTAGTATCGAAACTCCCAGTTTCGATTGAGTAAACTGGTATCGAAACTCCTAGTTTCGATTGAATAGGTATCGAAACTCCTAGTTTCGATTGAATAACAGGTATCGAAACTCCTAGTTTCGATTGAATAACAGGTATCGAAACTCCTAGTTTCAATTGAATAACAGGTATCGAAACTCCTAGTTTCGATTGAACAGGTATCGAAACTCCTAGTTTCGATTACTGCACTTTGATTGACAGAATTCGTCCTGTATATTTTTATGTTCAAATCTTGAATTTGACACACTTTTCTTGTTATCTTACTTGCGTTTGAACGATTTGTATGTTCAGCTACGATTTTAAAGAAAATGAAATGGATAATATCGAGTTTTTACCTTAAACAGAGAATGATGATTTTTAGGGAAACAGAGAATGATCTTGAGCTCCTTATCTTGATTCTTGAGACAACACTTGGAACTCTTCTTATAGCACCGAAATACGGTGGATTTTTACCTTAAACTGGACTTCGACTTGAAGGAGAATTGGGAATTTGCCGTAAGAAAATGAGAAGTATGAAAGGGATTGTGGGATTTCGATTGAGGAGGTATGGTTTTTATCTGAATTTGAGTGAATTAGCAAGTGGGGGAATGGCTCCCCTGACTTTCGGTCGAGAAAGTCAAGCAAGTGGGTTGGGATTTAAATAAATCAAACCATTTGATTTAAGTGTAATTTTAACCACTAGTGTTCGTATTTAGTCGGGTTATCCTGGTACGTGAACCGGTAACTCCTAGAATTACCAAAATATGAACTGAGACCATGTACGGTTTTTGTTAGGCCTTAATGTCCTTGTTTGTGAAATTAAGTAAATCACAAAAATAATTATAATGTAAACTTGTTTATAACATGTACGGATATTGACCTGAATTGTCGGGTGTCACACTAAATCTATAAAATTTCTTTATTTCCTCATTAAGGTTTTTAAGCTTTGTTAATTAATTGAGGACTCGTGCAATCTGGAAGAGTGACACCTGTATTTTAGGTTTTCTGTCTAGGAAAGCATTTCGCATAAATCCCAATCAACCGAGGGACCCGTATGCTTTCCTGGGAATTCCCGAGATGAGTGTTTACTTATAGGCTAAAGCATGTCTCCTTGAAAATTATATAAGTTTAATTAACCTTAATGTGTCATAGTATTCGAGTGATTATATCACTATTTGAGTACAATCCAAACTATGATTATCTATTTATTTTGCTATCTTATTCTATTAAATCCAAACAATTCTCCTAAGTTCTTACATCTTTTCTTGTCTTGTGAAAATCTATAGAATGCCTCCTCGTCGTGCTCCCGCGGCCAACACCAATACCGACATTGCTGCTATTCTTGCACAACTCATGACACAACTCACTCAAGCTAATAGTGCCACCAATGGCAACAATGGTGATAATGGTAGTAATAGTGGTAATGGTGGTAATGGTGGAAATGGTGGTAACAACCCATCTCAATGCACTTTCAAGCATTTCAACTCGTATAACCCCCCCAAGTTCTATGGTACCGAAGGAGCTACTGGACTCCTTCAATGGTTCGAAAGCATTGAGAATACCTTTCTCAATAGTGACTGCCCCGACAACCTTCGTGTTCGTTATGCCACAAGTGTCCTACAAAAACGGGCAGTCACGTGGTGGAATGGGGAGAAAAGAAATAGAGGTGTGGATGTAGCAATGGCCTTAACTTGGGATGAAGTTAAAAGGCTAATGACCTAGGAATTCTGTCCTCGAAATGAAGTGAAGAAACTTGAAGCCGAATTTTGGGATCTTGCCCAAGATAGTGGAGAAAATATGGCTTATACAACTCGGTTCCATGAGTTAAGTCTTCTCGCGCCCCACATGGTCACTCCTTTGTCCCGCTGCATTGAAAAGTATATTGGGGGACTACCTAGGCAAATTCAAGATACTGTCCTAGGAAGAAATCCTGCAACACTTGAGGATGCGATCCGTTTGTCCGCTACCTTAACCGATAATCACGTGAAGGCGGGGACTCTTACTAAAAAGGGCACCAAGAAAGTCTCCGACACTGCAACTCCTTCCACCCACAACAAAGAAGCCATAACTGAACCCTCCCGGCATAATAAGAAGAAAAAGGCTAGAAATTTTGCTGGGGTCACTCCTGCTATTCCTGTTAACCAAGCTGCACCTATGGTTCAAGCACCGGCCAAAAAGCCATATGTTGGAATCTACCCACTTTGTGCCACCTGCAACTACCATCATCCCCAAAGCATCCCATGTCGCCTTTGCACTCATTGTGGGAGATATGGCCATATGATCAATGTTTGTAGGGCCAAAGCTCTTGCGGGGCCAAGTCAACCCACCAAACCAACACCTAAGTGGCTAATCAAGGTACTCCCACTATTGAAAATGGGTGTGCATGTTATGAATGTGGCAACCCGAACCATTTCCGTGATCAATGCCCAAGATTTGCCAATGCTAGACAAGGTGGAGCTCGTGGGCGTGCTTTCAACATAAACGCCAACGAAGCTCAAACCAACAATGACGTGGTTAATGGTATGTTCCTTGTAAATAGTCAATATGCCTCCATTTTATTTGATACTGGTGCCGATAAGAGTTTTGTGTCACTTAACTTTTAACCTTTACTTGCCAAGACACGATCTCAATTAGAGAAAACCTTCACTGTCGAAATAGCAAATGGTGATTCACTTACAATCGAGTCTATTATCTATAACTGTTCTCTGGAACTTAATGAACATACATTCCCAATCAATCTTGTACCAATGCCATTAGGAAGTTTCGATATCATCATAGGCATGGATTGGCTATCAAATCATCATGCCGAAGTCATCCGTTTCGAGAAGTGTATTCGAATACCTCTACCATCGGGAGAAACACTAAGAGTCTTTGGTGAAAAGCCTTGCAAAGGGCTTAAATTAATGTCACGCACTATTGCTCAAAGGTACTTACGAAAGAAGTACGTGGCCTTTTTGTCCCATATCATTCAAAAAGATGTCAAAAAGAAGAGTATTCAAGACATCACCATTATCCGAGATTTTCCCGAAGTGTTCCCCGAAGATTTATCCGGTCTTCCACCCGTTCGACAAGTAGAATTTTGCATTGATCTTGTGCCCGGAGCTAACCCCGTGGCTAGAGCTCCATACCGTCTTGCACCTTCTGAAATGCAAGAACCTGCAAGTCAACTTCAAGAGCTCTCCGACAAGGGATTTATTCGTCCAAGTCATTCACCGTGGGGTGCACCTGTCTTGTTCGTAAAAAAAAAGATGGATCATTCCGCATGTGTATTGACTATCGCGAACTAAACAAGCTTACTATCAAAAACCGTTACCCTTTGCCTAGAATTGATGACCTCTTCGATCAACTTCAAGGCTCTACTTGCTTCTCGAAGATTGACCTTCGATCTGGTTTTCACCAACTCCGTGTGCAAGAAGACGATATTCCAAAGACTGCCTTCCGAACAAGGTATGGTCATTATGAGTTCATGGTTATGCCTTTTGGACTAACCAATGCACCCGCAATTTTCATGGACCTCATGAATCGTGTGTGCAAACCGTACCTTGAAAAGTTCGTGATTGTTTTCATCGATGACATCTTAATTTATTCCAAGAGTAAAGTCGATCATGAGCAACACCTTAGATTGGTTTTGGATCTCTTGAAGAAAGAACAACTATATGCCAAATTCTCCAAATGTGAATTTTGGCTAAAGGAAGTCCAATTTCTTGGTCACATAGTCAACGACAAGGGTATTCATGTTGACCCTGCTAAGATCGAAATGGTTAAGAATTGGAATGCCCCGAAGACTCCCACTGAAGTTCGTTCATTTCTTGGTCTTGTGGGATATTACCGTCGTTTCATCTCAAACTTCTCAAAGATTGTTGTCCCTCTCACCGCTTTGACCCACAAGGGTAAAACTTATGAATGGGGACCAAAACAAGAAGAAGCTTTCCAAACCCTTAAGCAAAAGTTGTGCAATGCTCCCATTTTGACTCTCCCTGATGGGAATGATGATCTAGTTGTCTACTGTGATGCTTCTAACCAAGGTCTCGGTTGTGTCCTCATGCAGCGAGGCAAAGTAATCGCATATGCATCAAGGAAACTTAAGATTCATGAGAAGAATTATATGACGCACGATCTCGAGTTGGGTGCGGTCGTATTCGCATTGAAGATTTGGAGACATTACCTCTATGGCACAAAATGTGTGGTGTTCACCGACCACAAAAGTCTTCAACACATCTTCAACCAAAAGGAACTCAATATGAGGCAACGACGTTGGGTCGAACTCCTTAACAACTATGATTGCGAGATTCGTTACCATCCCGGCAAAGCGAATGTTGTAGCCGACGCTTTGAGTCGAAAGGATCATGTCATGCTTCAATGTGTTCACATTCAAACCGACATTCAAAACCGCATCTTAGAAGCTCAACACGTCTCAGTCACCGAGGGTAACATGTATGAGGAAATGTCGTGTGGGGTTGAACTTCAACTTGAATCAAAACCCAATGGCCTACTTTATTACTTGAACCGTATTTGGGTTCCCGATCGCGATGATCTCCGTACATTTCTTATGAACGAGGCTCACAAGAATCGTTATTCTATTCATCCTGGTGCGGATAAAATGTACCAAGATATTCGCCAACAATATTGGTGGCCTGGTATGAAAAAGGACATTGCTCTCTATGTTGCCAAATGTCTAACATGCTCTAAAGTAAAAGCTGAACACCAACGTCCTTCCGGATTACTTGAATAACCAGAAATTCCCGTGTGGAAATGGGAGAACTTAGCCATGGATTTTATTACCAAACTTCCTTGCACCTCGAGTGGCTATGATATCATTTAGGTGATCATTGATCGTCTCACCAAATCTGCTCAATTCTTGCCCATCCGTGAAGACTATCGGGTTAAGAAACTAGCCCGAATATACATTGATGAAATTGTGAGCCATCACGGTGTTCCTTTAAACATAATCTCGATAGAGATGCTCGGTTCACCTCTCTCTTTTGGCAATCTCTCCAAACTGCACTTGGTACACGATGGGATTTGAGCACGGCTTATCATCCCCAAACTGATGGTCAAACCGAGCGGACAATCCAAACTCTTGAAGACATGCTTAGAGCTTGTGTAATTGATTTTGGTGGCAATTGGGATTCACATTTACCCCTAATTGAGTTCTCCTACAATAATAGCTACCACACGAGTATCAACATGGCTCCATTTGAAGCTCTCTATGGTCGCAAATGTCGTTATCCTATCTGTTGGAACGAGATTGGTGAAGCACAAATCACCGGTCCCGAGCTAATTCAAGAAACATCCGACAAGATTATTCAAATCCTTGACAACATCCGAACAACGAGAAGTCGGTAAAAGAGTTATGCCGATAAACGACGAAAACCCTTGGAATTCCAAGTCGGTGACCTTGTTCTTCTTAAGGTGTCTCCGTGGAAGGGTGTGATCCGTTTTGGAAAGAAAGGCAAACTAGCACCTCGCTATGTTGGCCCATTCAAAATCCTTGAAAGGATTGGGAAAGTGGCTTACAAACTCGAGTTACCTCCATCTCTTGGCAATGTGCATCCTACATTTCATGTATCTAATCTGAAGAAATGTCTCGCTGATGAGAATCTCCATATACCACTTGATGACGTGCGCATTGATGAAACGATGCACTTCATTGAGAAACCGGTAGAAATTATGGATCATGAAATCAAACAACTCAAGCGAAGTCGTATTCCTATTGTCAAAGTTCGTTGGGAGTCTAAGCGTGGTCCTGAATTCACTTGGGAACGAGAGGACCAAATGAAACTCAAGTACCCCCATCTCTTTGCTGATTCAGTAGCCTCAACTAGTCAAATTTCGGGAAGAAATTCCCTCAACTAGGGGATACTGTAACATCCATGTTTTTCCTGGTTTTTCATATTGTGCAATAAATGACAATTTCAATCTAATGTTCACATTCAAAACGTTGTGTCACATCATTTATTATTTTCATGTGCAATTAAGGAGTATTATCATAATGTTACACATTTTGCATTGCTACAATAACAACTGAAACAAACCTACGCTATCTCACAAACTACAAGGACTAGTCTTGAAGATTATCAAAATATCACTTGGCACGGTCGCGCCCCGTAAACACGGTCGCGCCGAGAACTGGCACGGTCGCGCCTAAAACTCAGTTGAAACGTAAACACTGCCTTAATCACAAAGTCTGTTCGAGTCCGCGATTGTAACGTCTTTTGTGCCGTTTCCAGACTAATTCATCAATGACCAAACTCCTGAATAACCACAATTGCAATTAGAAACCCAAAACCATCACTTAGTCATTCCTTTCTCTCAATATCCTCCAATTCACGTGACACCCTCGAAATCAAACCCATGCGCATCATCTTCGAGCTTTTGTGATCACATTCCCCACATCAATCGTGCCGGAATCCCAGCAGAAGAAGCCAAGGATCAACGCGCCGAAATCGGAACTCCGTTTAGTCGAACTCTACCAATTCGATATCGTTTAAGGTAAGTAAATACATCCCCACACTCATTTCAATCCCGTGAATGAAATCCCTAACCTATTCAGGGCTTATACCATCGATTTGAACACGAATAGAATCTAGGGTTATTACGTTTTTGGTTTAATCAAACTACACTCTAGACACGATATCCATCCAATTAAAATATATGGTTATATTTGAAAACAATCAACAATTGAAAGCCCTATAAATTCAACCCTTGTTAATACAGAAAATTGTCAAAAATTGGTTCCTGGAAAATCCAGACACGATCGTGCTAATCGCTTAGCACGGTCGTGCCTCTTGTCCAGATATGGTTGTGCCCCATGCCTAAGCACGGTCGCGCCCCATTCCTAAGCACGGTCGCGCCCTGTGCCTAGGCGCGGTCGCGCCGTACCTTTGACACGGTTATGCTACCTTGGGTCATAACCTATTTCTTCTGTTATTTTAATATAAACTCATTTTCTTTTATAAAAATCATTTTATAAAACTCCAAAGCCAGAATTGTTTTCATAAACTAAATTATCAACTTGGAAATATTAAACAAATTAATTAAATTGTTTCAAATGGATTAAAAAGTAATAAATTTAAAATAAAAGTTTTACATATAATTGTTTTATTCAAACCTACACAAACTATTTATATTCTAATATATATTTAAAATGCCCCTTGACACATTTTCATGAACAACTAAATAAAAAGAATTAAATTATTATTTTAGTTAATTATTCAAATTAAACCTTAAGTCTTTCATTATTTAATTGAACTAACATTTTCATTCAAATACCAACGCAAATGAATACACCAACCCTTCGTATAAATCCATGCTCTCATTCCTATTGAAAACCTTAGAATGTGCTTAGACATTGTACATATTATTAATCCAAATTTATACTATTTCACTCTAGTTCAAACTTAGTGAGTTGCAAATCACTTGAATTATCCAACGCCCTTGTTAGCTACTACATTTTGATACAAGTGAGTATTTCATAGCCCCTTTTACTCTTTTACACTTTTGGGGTGAAACATGAACTCTATCAAATTACATGTTCACATTTACACAAACAACACAAATACAAATCCTATTTACATTCATTTGTGCAATTTGAGCTTTATGCCCAAGTGCTATGTGTGCTAACTTTTGTGAACACTTATGTGCAATCATTAACTATTCAAGCCGACGGCTTTCAATGATAGATCTATTGAGTCTGACAAACCCACCCAGATTGGGGTGATTGATACCGACAACACAATTTGCATGCTAGTTACAAAGGTTTGATTGTACTTGGTTACACAATAGCTGCTCCCCATAAATGCCTTATTTATCATGTTATGTATGGATTTGTTTTACAACTATATGCTATCTATATACAAACCTGCGTTATACTCACCAACTTTTTAGTTGACTTTATTTTATTCATGTTTCAGGTACTAACGTGTGAGTTTGATCAAGATGTGCTACACTTAGGCTTTGGACTTAGCTAATTTAAATAAAGAAGTCTATGTTTTGAAATATTGTTTCTGTCTTGGATTTGGTTTTGTTTGAATGATTGTAATGGAATTTGGAGTTTAATATATTTCAATTTAGTCAACCTTGTGCTTATGTACAGTCTACATGTCCCGCCCCGATGATTCCGCCATCGGTCGGGCTGTGACATTCTTCGGTAGTTTCAGGATCCGTTAGCTTACCTCCAATGAAGTTCTCATAGGCAAGCATGCAAGATGAGAATAAAGCCACATGATCTTCAGCTATCTTGGCTATTGCTGATTGGTTAGCTGAAGATGTGGGAGAAGGATTTATTGAGGGGTTCTGATGATGAGATCTAGAACTAGATGCTGCATAGCATGCATGACCACCACAAGCCTTTATAGTTTCTTCCTCATGAGAGTTTCCTGAGAACAGGGCAATTCCAGAGCACGATGACTTGGTTGTAGAAGACGTCCCATGATACATTGAAGGGTCTTGTATCTGAGGTCTTCCTGAGCTCTCTTTCCTTTTTAGGTTCATGTCATGAGCTTGAACCTTTCCAATTGCCTCATCAATTGTTATCTCATAGAACTTAGAATTTTCTCTCATCAGGGTTGTATACATCTCAAACTTGGGTGGCAAAGCATCCAGAAAACTTTTCCACTAATTCTTCATCAGGATACATCAGCTCAAAAGCTTTCAACTCCATCTGCAGATGATAGAATCTAGAGATGAGCTCGTGTATAGATTCGTTCTCCAGAAATCTGAAGCACTCATACTGCTTCCTGAGAAGATCCCTTTTACTTTTCTTGATGTCACTCTTGCCCTCGAATCTTTTCTGTAATGCCTTCCAAAGATCCTTGGAGTTATCATATCCTTTGAAACTGTGGAATAACTACCTAGTCAAGGCCATAGTGATAGAACCGTGAGACTTCTTCTCTCGATCATAAACTTTCTTTTCTTCTTCATCGAGTTTAGAGATAGGCTTGGGCATTACTTCATCAAGGAAACGGTGTATGGGATGCTTATATCCCTCTAGAATTGGTATCCATAACGAAGAATCGGTATAAGAAATGTAATGCTCAAAGCGTGCTTTCCAGTTAGAATAATCATTTACATTTAGCAACTTTGGCGGTTTCTGAGGGGTTCCGATCTCGTTGTCATAGTTCAGAAGATTACCGAGATTCTGAAGATTTGACATGGTGAACACTTAGTCAAATTTCAGAAAAGTCAGAGACACTTGCGCACTTGATATTGGCCTTGCGCACTTAGAGAAATGGTCTTGCGTAGTTAGAATTTGCTCTTGCGTACTTAGTAAGTACGCAGGAGTAAATGATAAGTACGCATAATATAACTTAAGTACGCACAAGATTGGTCTTGCGTACTTGGTAAGTATGCAGCAAGATTGAACTTTTTGCCAGATATGGTAAGTACGTAAAACACCTTTTCACCAACTCTCACCAAACTATTCCGGTCACTGGAATGTCGTCGGAGATGGCAAAAATCGGACAGATGAACAAACAAAATGAGCCAAAGGGTCAGAAACTTGTTTCTAACCAACCTTTGTTGCTCAAAACACTCAAATACACAACAAAAATCGGTTTTTGAGTGATTTTTGCTTCTAAAATAGTGCTTAAGAGCTACCCCTATTTTATCACAAAAATCAACAAAAATACCCACTTTTGCTTGTAAAATCTCTGTAGAACACTCTCCAAACACACTCACAACACTCGAAATCAAGAGCAATGGCTCTGATACCACTTGTAGGTCCCTCGGGTGTGGCGGATCATCACATGCAAGTGTGTTCCTGAGTCGGACCGGGTGCGGAATGCCCATGACTAGGTGGAGAGTCTTACAACACAAAGTAAACTGACAAGAGAATCACTTTAAACTTTCGTCTATTATAAACACTTGAAGGTGATATATTGCAAAATACACCCATTTATCGTGTTCAGTTTGTGTGGTTTTGTTTAGTTTTCTTTTAGTTTTTAGTTAGAATATGTTACTGCTGATCCATTTGTGTTTACCAGGTCTCAAGTGATAGTTGTTGCTGAAATGGGCAGAAAACGAGTCAAGAATATGCAAAACTGAATACCGGAAGAGATCGGGAGGTCAAGAGTCAATTAAAAGCATGAAATTCGAGAAGAAACACCATCTCGCCACCCGCGAGAATGTCAGGGGTTGTCCGTCGCGGGCTGCGAGGGAGTTGCAACACAAACACAAAAATTAAATCCTCGCCACCCGTGAGAATGGAAGCTAATGGGCTCCGCGGGTGGCGAAAGCCTATATTTCCACACAATGTTTGGACTTTCAGGTGGGTTGATGCTAGATTGGGGTATAAATACATCTCAATAATATTCTTGTAAAACCTAGCCGATTTTGGAGAATCTAGGACGAAAAGTGGAAAGATTTTGGAGCAATTTCAAGCAAGAAGGAGAAACGGTTGAAGGTTGGAGTCCTAGGATCGATCAAGCTCGTGGTTTGGCTATCCGGGTTTATCAATTCTTTGTTTTCTTAATTTTTACCATGTCTTTCCACTTTGTTGAAATTGCGTCTTTGATTTGGATAATGATGAGTAGCTAAACTAGATAAACTACCTAAATTATGATGAATGGGATGCTAAAGTTGTGATTTTTATATTGGATGCTTGTTAATTTTGGATTTCATGATAAAGTAGCAAACTTGATTATTGATTCGTTGAATATGCATGCTTAGAATTATTCTAATTGTTATATATTGCTTCGTATGATCTTTGGTGAATGTCTTTTGCGTAATAGGGTCATGCTAAATCATTAACTTGCGTTGTGATTTGTTGGGTTAATTGGCCAAAATACCTTAGAAGCTATATTTGATATTTGAATAGGTCTAGAGGTTATACTAATCTTAATAGCCGAGAGGTGCGAGATTATTGAAAGGTCTAAATTGGTAAATTGCTAGGGTGGTCTTTGAGAGAAGTCGGCCATAGTTGCCTTGCTAATATTTGTCTATCGAGTCGAATCAAGAACCCAAGTCATGCTAGGTTTACAACCCGAGAGGGAGTAGGTCATATTAGGGTACTTTACATAAACATTTAGAAAACCGAGAGGAAGTCTAGATCAACCGGTGTTTTCAGCAGCCTTCATAGTTCCTTAGGTGTCTTCCCGAAAAGGGTCGGGAGTCCTGTTCGGTGTCTCAAGAGGTTAGAAATTTATGATCCCGGTTCCTTATTAACTTGCATCCGTTAAAAGTATAGCTTGAAGTATCCCAGGATTCCAGTCTAGGTAGTTACCCATCATCATCTGAAGTAAAACCCAAAATCACCTTCGTGTCTTAGGTAATTTAGTTAATTGATAGTATTTTAATCGTTTTTCTCTTAGGATTTTAGACAAACCCCCCCCCCCAAAATATAAAAACAATTAGTCGTGTTAGTCAGTCTGTTTAAGTGAGTCTAATTTACGTAATAAATAGAGTCTCGTGGGTTCGATTTCCGGACTTATTTAGCTGTACTAGAGTCGATCGGTTCACTTGTCGGTTAGTAGTTTAGTCGAGTTTTAGAGAGTCTACAGTATAAATTAGTTTCTACAATAGGTTAATTTAGTTAATAATTTAATAACTATAGTTTAGAACATTAAGTTTTTGGCGCCGTTGCCTGGGACTCTTGGCGATTGCGTTCATTAGCTTTGATCAGACTGCATAATAAATACGTACTACTTGTGTAATATTTTGAGTCGTAGGTATCTAATCAGTCGTGTCTTTTTAGTTATCTTTCGTAAAAAAAATTTAGTACAATAATAGAGTCTTCTCACCTGTTTCCTTGTGTTAGTTTTGCAGTTTATGCATACGCGCTCAAAGGGGCCGCTACCTAAGCAAAAGAAGGAGGACAACTTCCCGCTAACGGATTTCGCGCCGAAAGTTAGTACTTTTTCTTCACCACCATCCAGCCCACAACCTTTCCAAGTCGACCAAATGGCCGACCGTCAGACTGTTCACCAACAATCCACCCTAGGATTCACTGGTGTAAACTAACCCATCACTATTCCACCCATCGCCAATGAAAATTCATGGCAAATCCCCTCGTACATCATGACCGCCATCTCTAACACGTGTCAATTTCACGGTCATGATGATGAGGACGCAGCTGCACATATCGTCCGCCTCACTCGCATTTTAGGTACGTTCCAGCTACAAGGAGCCTCCAATGATGCCATCTTTCTCCATCTTTTCCCGTTCACTCTAGCCGATCGAGCTGCCACTTGGCTCGATTCTCAACTCGCAGGCACATACACTACTTGGGCAACACTTAGGGACGGATTTCTCAAGAAGTATTTCCCACCCGCTAAGGCATCTCGCCTCCATGATCAGATTCACTCATTCCGCATGGAACCCGATGAGTCCTATTACCTTGCTTGGGAGCGTTTCCAGAACCTACTCGCTCGATGCTCCCAGCATGGTCTCTCTGATTGGGCCCTTGTAGAGAAATTCTATAATGGTCTCAATTATGACACGAAAGCTCGTTTCGATACTTCAGCGGGAGGACACCTCATGGGTAAGAAATCAGTAACCGAATGCCTAGATATGTTTGAGAGTTTTGCCCAATCTGAGTCTGAGCAGCGGTCAGCAAATAGGAATACCACTCCTATCACTAGTGCAACCTCATCTACCAGAGGTGTTCACCAGGTCACACTGGATACTAGTGTTGCTGCTGCTCTAGAGAACTTGCACCGTGAGATGAAAGAGAAAAAAGCCAAGGTAGACAAATGTGAGTTCTGTAGGGGAGGTCATAGCACTTTACATTGCCCGTTGATGAGTGAGGAACAAGTCGATTTCGTAGCCGGTCAGTCGAGAGGTCCATTAAATGCTTTTAATAATAATAACTATAATTCGAACTGGCGTAATAATAATAATTCAAATTGGCGTTCTTCCGGTAACCCCCCTGGTTTCCAATCTAATTTTAATCGGGGGAAAGGTCAGTTCAATTCTGGGAGTTTAGGTGGACCGGGACAGTTTGGAAATCATTTTAACAACCAGGGACAGGGTAATGGTAATGGAGGTTCAGTTGGTCAGGGATCATCTAGTGGTCAGGGTTCAAACAAGGGTTTAGATAGAATTGAGGAACTCCTGTCACAGTTAGTTGTTAAGGATCAGGTCACCCAGAAAACTCTTTCTGAACACGATATTCTTCTTAAGAATCAGCAGTCCGCTTTCCTTGACTTTCAAAGGTCCGTTGGTGACATGGCTAGAAAACTTGAGGAGAGGTTACCCGGTCAATTTTCGGGTTGCACTCAACTCAATCCGAATGCTCATGCGAAAGCCATCACCACTCGTAGCGGAATAATTTTAGGTGAACCGAAAGTGAGAGAAGGGAAAGAGGTAGGGGAGGAGGAGCCAGTTGATAAAGAAATTGAGTTGAAGGCTCCCGGTAAAGTGCAATCTAGGCTAGACCCAGCAATTACCGCACACACCGTCGAGCCCCAAGTGGAGAGGAGCGTTGACAAGAGACCGATAGAGTCTAGGCCTTCACCAGTTATAGATCTTTCACGAGTTCCGTATCCTGCCCGCCTTAAGCAACAGAAATATGCCAAGGAATACGGGCATTTTCTCGACATGTTCAAACAACTAAAAATTAATCTCCCGTTCATTGAGGCTCTCTAATGCATGCCCAAATATGCCATTGACCGGAGGTTGTTCCGCAGTTGTTTTGAACAAATTACCGGAAAAACTGACGGATCCGGGTATCTTCACCATTCCATGCCTATTCGGTAGTAATACCCAATGTAGAGCTTTAGCCGACCTAGGTGCTAGCATCAACTTGATGCCGTTTTCCCTCTATGAGAAGCTAGACCTAGGTGAACTTTCACCCACTCACATGACTTTATCCTTAGCCGATCGTTCCGTCAAATACCCTCGTGGTATCATTGAAAATTTACTTGTTAAGGTCGATAAGTTTGTCTTCCCGTTTGATTTTGTCATTCTTGATATGGAAGCTGATGAGGGAGTTCCTATCATTCTAGGCCGTCCATTTTTGCGCACCGCAAAAGCACTCATCAATGTTTATGATGGAAAATTTTCACTCTGCGTTGGTGACGAGAAGGTCACATTTGAGGTAGCTAGATCCATGCAACACCCAAACGATTCTAGTGATTTTAACGGCCCATGCCACTCCGTCTATTTCTTGAATTCATTCATGTCGGGCGTGGACCAATGTCTCGAGTATATCAGTGGAGTCGATTTGTTGGGAGGGGGAGTGCTTGATGAATTGGAAGAGAGTGAAGAAGAAGAGGAGGAAACCCTGTGTTTTCCCTAGGTGATGGAGCTTAGTGAGGTTAGGAATGAGAGTGAGAGAGCTCCTTTAGAGATACCAACCCCTTTAGAACTAAAACTTTTGCCTTCACACCTAGAGTATGCTTATTTAGGAGAGGGTTCGAGTCTTCCCGTTATTATCTCCTCTAAGTTGATGGAGGAGGTTAAGTTGAGGTTGTTAGAGGTGCTGAAGTTGCACAAAGAGGCAATTGCATGGAGCCTTTCGGATATTAAGGGCATAAGCCCCGCCTATTGTACTCACTGGATTCTTATGGAGGATGAATATAAGCCGGTGGTGCAACCTCAAAGGCGTCTCAATCCAAACATGCAAGAAGTAGTGAAGAAGGAGGTTTTGAAGTTGCTAGATGTCGGGGTGATTTACCCAATTTCTGATTCCCCATGGGTGAGCCCGACCCAAGTTGTCCCGAAGAAAGGGGGGATGACAGTGGTCATGAATGAGAAGAATGAGCTAATCCCTTCGTGTACGGTCACCGGTTGGCGTGTGTGCATTGATTACCAAAAATTAAATGACGCCACCCGGAAAGACCATTTCCCTCTATCGTTCATCGATCAGATGTTGGAGCGTCTGGCAGGTCAACAGTTTTACTGTTTTCTTGACGGATTTTCGGGATACTTCAAGATTCCCATCGCACCGGAGGATCAGGATAAGACGACATTTACATGCCCTTATGGCACATATGCGTACCGCCGCATGCCATTCGGGTTATGTAACGCTCCGGCTACCTTCCAGGGTTGTATGGTCGCTATATTCCAGGATATGATTGAGACTTCCATGGAAGTTTACATGGATGACTTCTCGGTTTATGGAGGCTCCTTTGACCAGTGTTTGATTAAGTTGGGGAAGATGTTGAAGCGGTGTATGGAGACGAAATTGATGTTGAATTGGGAGAAATGTCACTTCATGGTGACGGAAGGGATAGTGTTAGGCCATAAGATCTCATGAGATGGCATAGAGGTGGATAGAGCCAAAATAGATACAATCAGCAGGTTACCCCCACCGACGAGTGTTAGGTCGATCCGTAGTTTTCTCAGTCATACGGGCTTTTATATGCGTTTTATCAAGGCTTTTTCCAAAATTACTCGGCCCATGACCCGACTCCTCGAGAAGGATGCCCCGTTTGTCTTCGATGAGGAGTGTCTCGAAGGCTTTGATTTTTTGAAAGAAAAGTTAATCAGTGCCCCCATTCTTATATCACCCGACTGGAGCTTCATGTGTGATGCGAGTGACTACGCATTTGGTGCAGTTTTGGGGCAAAGACTGGATAAGCACTTCCACCCCATCTACTACGCGAGCAAAACTCTAAATGATGCTCAAGAAAACTATACCACCACAGAGAAAGAGCTCCTAGCCATAGTATTCGCATTCGATAAATTCCGTTCATACCTCGTGCTTTCGAAAACCATCGTTTTCACTGATCATTCTGCTTTGCGTTTTCTCTTCCAAAAGAAATATGCTAAGCCACGTCTCATACGGTGGATCCTATTGCTCTCCGAGTTCGATATAGAAATTAAGGATAAGAGAGGAGCGGAGAATGTTGCGGCCGACCATTTGTCACGGTTGGAGGACCCGAAGAGAGAGGAGATTCGTGAGGAGGCGATAGGTGATAAATTCCCTCACGAGTCGGTTGAGTTTGTGGCAGCGGAGAAGGAAGGTATGCCATGTTCTCCGATTTGGCAAATTACCTAGCGAATGGAGTTGTGTTGAAGGGTATGACAACCCAACAGAGGAAGAAATTTTTTAGGGATGCTAGGAGGTACATTTGGGATGACCCTTTTCTTTTAAGGATAGGAGGAGATAGGATTCTTAGGAGGTGTGTGACGAAGGAGGAAAGTAATGAGATCCTTAGGCATGTTCATGAGGGTTTAATGGGAGGTCACCATGGTCCTCACACCATCGCCCAAAAGGTGTTTGATTGTGGATTTTATTGGCCTTCGGTAGTTAAGGATGCCTTAGAGTTTGTTAGGAGATGTGATGCATGCCAACGTACCGGCAATATCTCATCCAAGAACGAGATGCCTCAAAATCCAATCCAGATCCTTGAAATATTCGACGTTTGGGGCATTAACTTCATGGGACCATTCCCCATCTCTAGTGGAAATCGGTACATCCTCGTGGCGATTGACTATGTTTCAAAGTGGGTAGAGGCTCAAGCTCTTCCCACAAATGATGGCCGAGTGGTGGTGAGATTTCTAAAGAAGTTATTCACTCGTTTTGGTACACCAAGAGCTCTCATAAGTGACCGTGGCACTCATTTTTGCAACGCCGTGATGGAAAAAGCGTTAGCATGCTACGTGGTTACTCATCGTTTGTCCACCGCATATCACCCCCAAATAAGCGGTCAAGTTGAGAATGCCAATCCAGGAGTGAAGCGAATCCTAGAGAAAACCGTAGGGAAAAATAGGAAAGATTGGTCCGAGAAGCTAGATGATGCGTTATGGCGTTGCGAACCGCATACAAAACACCCTTAGGAACCACCCCGTTTATGGTCGTTTATGGAAAAGCATGTCACCTACCCATAGAATTGGAACAACGTGCGCTTTGGGCTCTCAAAACCGTGAACCTAGACTTAACCGAAGCCGCTCGAAAACGATTTTTCCAAATTCATGAGTTAGAGGAGCTTAGAGATGCGGCATATGCACGTTCATGGAATATTAAGGAGAAAACTAAGGCATTGCATGATAGGAGGCTTAGGAGAGTGAGGGAGTTTAGAAAGGGGGATAAGGTACTTGTTTATAACTCCCGGTTGAAGTTGTTTGGGGGGAAGTTGAAGTCCAAGTGGTCGGGACCATATGTGGTCAAGGAGGTTTTTCCATACGGGACGATTGAGTTGTTAGATGAAGCCGATGGGAATACATGGAAAGTAAATGGCCACCGTTTGAAACACTATGTAGGGGGACCCATACATCTTGCGGAAGTGGAGGAAACTCCCCTCGAAATACCTCCTAACAACGCCCAAGTATAGAGTCTTGAGTGAAAGCTCAAGTGTAAAGTTTGTAATTTTTCGTAGTTTTTGTTTTTGTGTCTTGTGTTTTTGAGTCTTGTGCAGGAAAACATCACCGTTGGAGAGCAACGATCGACAGGAAAACGAATTTCCAGGTAAGTCTCAGTGTTAGATTTTATTTGGAATGGGTTTTTGGGAGGTTTGGAAAACTTAAAATTTTTTCTAAGGCATGGAGCTGGCAAAATCTCAAAACTTTCTGTTGAAATAGGCCCCTCGCCACCCGCGAGGGATTGAAGATTTACGTCGCTGGCCGCGAGGCTTCTAGCCACCCGCGAGACACATTCCAATACTCGCCGCGGGCCGCGAGCCCCCTTCTCTTCAGAACAAAACCTCTCTTCCCCAAACCTGCAGTCACTTTCTCCTTACAAACCCTAAAATACCTTACGGCATCCACCACCAACCCACCACAAATCCACCATTTTTACACCCCATTCACCATTTGTGACCCTCTTACACCTATCATATCATCCTACACCTGAAACCCACCATAAACTACTCATTTGTTCACTCACCAGCATATATTTTCACGGGGTTCTGGGTGTACCTCTTGTTTCTTAGTTTTCTTACTGATTAACTCGCTCTCCAGGTATGTTTTATTGTATTTTGTAATTTTGTAATCTTTTTGCCTTCGAGTTTTGATCGGTAGTGGGTAGTTTTGCATGTTTAGTTGTCGGTTCTTCATCATGTCGTTTAGTTATATTGTTCTTTGATGATAATTGCAGTGAGGTTGGGTTAGTTTGGGTCTTTGTTGATAAATGCAGTGCGGATGGGTAAGTTCGGGGCTGTTTTGGTTGTCTCTGTGCCGGTGACTTGGTTTAGGAACATTCAGAAATTGAGATGGTTTAGTTCAGGTTAACTTAAGCTCTGTACTCAATGTCGGTTTGTTGTGGCATTTACGTTTAATTGGGGACAATTAAGGTGCCGAGGGAGGTAATGTACATTGAGTCTAGTTAGTGAGTCTAGTTAGTGAATTGTTTTTTTTTTCTTTCAGGTTAGTTTTTGGGAAATTTTATGTTTTGACAGGTTAAAGGCTACTCGCCCGTACTCAATCTCCATTCGGGCGAGTTTAGTCTAAACTTATAATTAGTTTTTGTAAATTGTCGCCCAAAGTGTTTGTAACTTCAGGTTTTCAGGTGCAACCGCGAATGAAATGCTATACGGTTGATATTTTATTAAAAAAACTAAAAAAAATAGTTTGTGAATACTGACTTTCTGCTTTTCTTTTCTTTGTTTGATTATTCATGTGCAGATATGTCAGGTGAAGGTTCGTCAAGTAGATCAGGAAGGAGGGGAAGAGGCCCAACACCGCGCCGGCGAGGAGATGCGGCTGAGCAGGACTATAATCCAAATCTGGGTCAAAGGATGATCAAGTATCATACCAGAGAACGTATCCCTAACTGTAGAGTCACGAGGCTTCGAGAACACCCGCTTCTGCAATTTGAGTTGGGAACTCAGGAATCGCGGAAATTGGATACCTTGATTGATACAGATCTACTACAATTTAGGACGATCAATTGGACGCTTCTAGATAACATTGGCCAAAGAGATAGGATCGAGGCGTTGCTGGGTGATAAGTTCAGGGCTGCATTGTGTTGTATGGCTCCACAATATGAGGAGTTAACTTTAGAATTCCATGCTACTTTCAGGTACAGGCAGGGAAATTTTGAGCAACATGATGCGGTCTCGTTTTCTCTGGGTAGACAGGTGTACGAGATGACCATGCCCCAATTTGCAATGACTACTCAGTTATATACACAGGCAGAGGTTCAAACACCGGAGTTTATCACTAGTGTGAGGGGTGTCTTTACGAAGCAGCATGATTACAGCTTGGTGAGGAATGATCTGGTTAGGTTTTGGGGTACTATCTCAAATGCTCCCTTCTCAGGGAGTATGTTAAATTTAGAAATTATCGATCCGGTCTACAGGTATATTCATAAGATCTTGACAGCGACACTTGTTGGCAGAGGCTCGGGGGAGAATAAGATCAACCAGGTTGATCTGTTTTGTTTGCTGTGTATGGTGGAGCAGAGGCCTGCAAATGTGGCCAGTATTATCGCATGGTCCATGAAAAGGACCTGGAGGGGTGGTCCGTATGCTGGTGTCTACATGGGGCCTTATGTGACTAGAATTGCTGAAAGTCTTGGAGTGTTTGACAAATATGAGGCGAGGTATTTGAAAGATGGGCTAGTTACAGTTATGATGGGGGTTAGAGAATTACAGTATGCAGGGATTCTCAGTATGCATGAACCGCCTAGTTGGGAACCGATTCGAGCAGGGCCACAAGGTCAACCACTAGCAGGATCTGAGGCTGCAGCAACTATGCAGTCCGGGATACCGACCCGTTATCTGAGACCATTGCATCGGTCTGAGAGGCCAGCACCACAGTATCCTCTCCAACAGCCACGACCGGATCCCCTCACATTGGATTCGATGTATGATAGGATGGAGCATGGGTTTAGGGACTTACATGGGTTGATGACCACTGGCCATAATGAGATCAGGACGCTGCTTTCTACTGGGCAGCAACGTCAGGAGGAGGCACTGAGGTATATGATGGGAAACATGAATATGAATGTCCCGAGTTTTTTCGCGTCTCAGGGGTTGAGTGGTCAGCAGTACGGTGGTTATGGTCAGTATGGTTCTTATGGACAATCGGGCAGCTCAGGTCAGTATGGTGCCGACCGCTCACCACCAGAGTTTCCGATTTTTGAGGCTGAGAGTGAAGAGGACGAAGAATAGTGTGGGGATTATGCAGCTGTTATCGTGTCCTTTCTATTTATTTTTCATTTATGATGTTTTCAGTTTCTATGGTTTGTGATGTTTTAATACATTGATACATTGGGTGGGTTGGTTTGGTTGGTTTGTGTTTGGCTTGAACAAACTGAATGGTTTTCTCTGCGAGTATTTTGATTATGTTTAGGTTGTTGTGATGTTGCCGCTTCCGTTCGTGTGTGATAAATGAGGATTGTTGGCTGGGCACGTTCGGTATGGAGGGCGCTAGTGGAAATTGATTGGCACGTTGACAGTCTTGCTTTATTACTAGCTAAGTTTTTTCCAGTTGTATATCTTGTATTTTCATTTCTTCCCGTTCCTGCATTAGGGACAATGCAACATTTAAGTGTGGGGATGGGACATTTAAATTTAATTTTTCATTAATTAAAATATATATATATATATAAAATTGGAAAATGTCCCTGTTTTAGAAGTTTGCAATTACAAGCACGGAAAATGATAGTAAAGTCGGGTTTTTACTTGGTTTTTGAATATGAGATTATAAATAAAGTGAAAGCGTGTCTAGTTTGGGATATGTGGGTAGGCCCGACCAGTTGATAAGTTTCCTTTGAGCTTAAATATATCTAATGTTGGGATATTTGTGGGTTATCATCTAGGAGAAGTAGGGAAGTCGATACCGCCACAAATAGTATAAGGAATGCCGTTATAAGTTTTAAAATCTTAGAATTTTTATCTAAAAAAAAAATAAAAAATAAAAATAATAATAGCATATAAAATAACGATGCCTATGGAATTGCTCTTGGGGATGGTGACTCTGATTGAAATTCCCGGTAGGATAAGTTAAAATAAAATGATATGATTACCGACGCTCACGTTGTCGCTCTTGGGGATGGTGACTCTGATTGAAACAACCTCTGGGTTAGGTATGAATATTGTGTGCTTGTGATTTCTCTAAAAAAAAAAGAAAAAAAAACAAAAAGAGAAAATTTTGATGTTAATTCTTTTGATTTTTAAAGCATAAGACGGTTAGGAAATAATCAATTGGTTGTTCCTTTTGTTCCATAAGCATGAGGTGGGGTTAGATGAAACTATAGCTTCCGATGCGTGAGACCCTAGATAATCTGATTGAACTTAAATTAAATAAACATGATAAGGAACTTGGATACCGGATTTGGGTTTAAGAGGATAATATATTTGCAATCACAGCTAACACGTCACTAAGCTTTAATTAAAATAACTTAGTTTTTGAGAACCAAGTTCTACCTGACTATGATTCCGTATACATAATTCTTTTTCAGGGACGAAAAAAGGGTAAGTGTGGGATATTTGATGTATTGCAAAATACACCCATTTATCGTGTTCAGTTTGTGTGGTTTTGTTTAGTTGTCTTTTAGTTTTTAGTTAGAATATGTTGCTGCTGATCCATTTGTGTTTACCAGGTCTCGAGTGATAGTTGTTGCTGAAATGGGCAGAAAACGAGTCAAAAATATGCAAAACCGAGTACCGGAAGAGATCGGGAGGTCAAGAGTCAATTAAAAGCATGCAGATCGAGAAGAAACACTTCTCGCCACACGCGAGAATGTCAGGGGTTGTCCGTCGCGGGCCGCGAGGGAGTTGCAACACAAACATAAAAATTAAATCCTCGCCACCCGCGAGAATGGAAGCCAATGGGCTCCGCGGGTGGCGAAAGCCTATTTTCCACAAAATGTTTCAACTTTCAGGTAAGTTGATGCTAGATTGGGGTATAAATACATCTCAATCATATTCTTTTAAAACCTAGCCGAATTTGGAGAATCTAGGACGAAAAGTGGAAAGATTTTGGAGCAATTTCAAGCAAGAAGGAGAAACGGTTGAAGGTTGGAGTCCTAGGATCGATCAAGCTCGTGGTTTGGCTATCCGGGTTTATCAATTCTTTGTTTTCTTAATTTTTACCATGTCTTTCCACTTTGTTGAAATTGCGTCTTTGATTTGGATAATGATGAGTAGCTAAACTAGATAAACTACCTAGATTATGATGAATGGGATGCTAAAGTTGTGATTTTTATATTGGATGCTTGTTAATTTTGGATTTCATGATAAAGTAGCAAACTTGATTATTGATTCGTTGAATATGCATGCTTAGAATTATTCTAATTGTTATATATTGCTTCGTATGATCTTTGGTGAATGTCTTTTGCGTAATAGGGTCATGCTAAATCATTAACTTGCGTTGTGATTTGTTGGGTTAATTGGCGAAAATACCTTAGAAGCTATAATTGATAATTGAATAGGTCTAGGTGTTATACAAATCTTAATAGCCGAGAGGTGCGAGATTATTGATAGGTCTAAATTGGTAAATTGCTAGGGTGGTCTTTGAGAGAAGTCTGTCATAGTTGCCTTGCTAATATTTGTCTATCGAGTCGAATCAAGAACCCAAGTCATCGGTTTACAACCCGAGAGGGAGTAGGTCATATTAGGGTACTTTACATAAACATTTAGAAAACCGAGAGGAAGTCTAGATCAACCGGTGTTTTCAGCAGCCTTCAGAGTTCCTTAGGTGTCTTCCCGAAAAGGGTTGGGAGTCCTGTTCGGTGTCTCAAGAGGTTAGAAATTTATGATCCCGGTTCCTTATTAACTTGCATCCGTTAAAAGTATAGCTTGAAGTATCCCAGGATTCCAGTCTAGGTAGTTACCCATCATCATCTGAAGTAAAACCCAAAATCACCTTCGTGTCTTAGGTAATTTAGTTAATTGATTGTATTTTAATCGTTTTTCTCTTAGGATTTTAGACAAACCCCCCCCCCCCCAAATATAAAAACAATTAGTCGTGTCAGTCAGTCTGTTTAAGTGAGTCTAATTTACGTAATAAATAGAGTCTCGTGGGTTCGATTTCCGGACTTATTTAGCTGTACTAGAGTCGATCGGTTCACTTGCCGGTTAGTAGTTTAGTCGAGTTTTAGAGAGTCTAGAGTATAACTTAGTTTCTAGAATAGGTTAATTTAGTTAATAATTTAATAACTATAGTTTAGAACATCAAAGGTTACAGAGAAAAATATTGAGTATATGACTGTGTACTTGTCTACTGTCAACCTATCCTATTTAGACACGACCTCGTCTCTACGCACTTAGCAAGTGCGCAGGGAAAATTGCTCATGCGTACTTAGCAATTCTTGCGTACTTGCTAAGTACGCACGAACTAATTCCCGCGCATATACAAGTGCGCAAAACACTTAGAGATTTCAGCAACTATCAACATGAATTAGTAAATACAACTCGATAACTAATACATAAAGACACTTACAAACAAAGACAAATACGTACAATGAAAGTACAAAAGTAAGACTCTATCCAGAGTGTTTGTCACTCGAAAAGTGCTTCAACAATGAGATCGATCTGTAGATGAGTCATGTGGACCTACAGTTGGTATCAGAGCTTTTGCTCGTGATTTGTGTTTTATTCTTGGTGATTAGAGACGATTTTGTATACACTTTGACAAGAAATTGATCATTTTTAGAAGTTTTGTATCCTTGGAGTTTTCAAGTTCTTGAAGTTGATTTTGCTGCTGAATTCGTGGATTTGAAGTGGATTTTGGTGAAATTAATCCGATAGAAGTGTTCTATATCATAAAATACTAAATCCTACGGTCCAATTTCTTCAAATTCTTTCTAATTTTTGAGAAATAATGATTTTCGGTGCTGATTTGTTCGTGTTTGGGTTGAAGTTTTTTTCCTGAGTTTGTTACAGCTGAAGCAGGCGAACTTGCTGAGATTCTGTTACAGGCGAACTTAGCAGGCGAACTTATCAAGTTCGCTTCACTCAGTTTAAGCGAACTTATCAAGTTCTCTTCACTCAGTTTAGGCGAACATATTGATTAGGCGAACTTATCAAGTTCTCTTATGGTATTATTTGCTCATTGAAGTTCAGGAGAACTTATTAATTTCGCTCAGCCAGTATCAAGCGAACTAATTTCAGGCAAACTAATTTCAGCCGAAGTTATCTTGTTCGCTAGTGTTCTTAAAAAAAATAAAAATAAAAAATTCTGTATAAGTTCTGCTAGAGGCGAACTTGTCTAGTTCGCCTAGTCTATTGTGAGGCGAAGTCTATTTGAGGCGAACTTGTTAAGTTTATTTAAATAGGAGTTTACAGATTCTGTTTCTATTGTCAATTCGTATACAAACGTTAACACGAAGGATTTGGCACTCCGTGTTATCGACATGTCCTGTCACGAGATCGATCTGTAGATGAGTCATGTGGACCTACAAGTGGTATCAGAGCTTTTGCTCATGATTTGTATTTGATTCTTAGTGATTAGAGATGATTTTGAATACATTTTGACAAGAAATTGATCATTTTTAGAAGTTTTGTATCCATGGAGTTTTCAAGTTCTTGAAGTTGATTTTGCTGTTGAATTCGTGGATTTGAAGTGGATTTTGGTGAAATTAATCCGATAGAAGTGTTCTATATCATAAAATACTAAATCCTACGGTCCAATTTCTTCAAATTCCTTCTAATCTGTGAGAAATGATGATTTTCTGTGCTGATTAGTTCATGTTTGTGTTAAAGATTTCTTCCTGAGTTTGTTACAGCTGAAGAAGGCGAACTTGCTGATATTTTGTTGCAGGCGAACTTAGTAGGCGAACTTATCAGGTTCTCTTCACTCAGTTTAAGCGAACTTATCAAGTTCGCTTCACTCAGTTTAGGCGAACATATTGATTAGGCGAACTTATCAAGTTCGCTTGTGGTCTTATTTGCTCAGTGAAGTTCAGGCGAACTTATTAAGTTCGCTCAGGCAGTATCAAGCGAACTATTTTCAGGTGAACTTATCTAGTTCGCTAGTGTTCTTAAAAAAAATTATGTATAAGTTGTGCTAGAGGCGAACTTGTCTAGTTCGCCTAGTCTATTAGAAGTTCGCGTAGCCTCATGTGAGGCGAACTTGTTAAGTTCGCCTAGTCTATTTTAGGCGAACTTGTAAAGTTTGTCTATTGCAGAGTTTGTGTCTATAAATAGGAGTTTATAGATTCTGTTTGGGGAGCATATTGACTGAATGATTGTATTTTGTAAACTCTGTGTTTAGTGGAATACAAAGGGAAAGTTTATTTACCTACTGTTTCTATTGTCAATTCGTATACATACGTTAACACGAAGGATTCCGCACTCCGTGTTATCGAGACGTCCTGTCACGAGATCGATCTGTAGATGAGTCATGTGGACTTACAAGTGGTATCAGAGCTTTTGCTCGTGATTTGTGTTTGATTTATGGTTAGAGACAATTTTGTATACACTTTGACAAGAAATTGATCATTTTTAGAAGTTTTTGTATCCATGGAGTTTTCAAGTTCTTGAAGTTGATTTTCCTGCTGAATTCGTGGATTTGAAGTGGATTTTGTTGAAATTAATCCGATAGAAGTGTTCTAATTCATAAAATACTAAATCCTACGGTCCAATTTCTTTAAATTCCTTCTAATCTGTGAGAAATGATGATTTTCGATGCTGATTAGTTCGTATTTGGGTTGAAGTTTTCTTCCTGAGTTTGTTTCAGCTAAAGCATGAGAATTTGCTGAGATTCTGTTGTAGACGAACTTAGCAGTTGAACTTATCAAGATCGCTTCACTCAGTTTAAGCGAACTTATCAGTTTAGGCGAACATATTGATTAGGCGAACTTATAAAGTTCGCTTGTGGTCTTATTTGCTCAGTGAAGTTGTAGGTCCCTCGGGTGTGGCGGATCGTCACATGCAAGTGGGTCTACTAGTCGGACCGGGTGCGGAATATCCGTGACTAGGCGGAGAGTCAAACTAAACAAATTAAACCGACAAGAGAAAACACTTTAAACGTTCTTTGTATTATAATCACTTGAAGGTTACAGAGGGAAGCACTGAGATTACAATTTGGGTATTTGCTATTATACCTGCGTACTTAACTTATGTCAACCTATCCTATTTATACAAGACCTGATGCCTGCACACTTAGCAAGTGCGCAGGGCAAAATGCTCTTGCGTACTAACAAGTATGCAAATGTATTTTGCGTACTTGCTAAGTACGCAGGAGCTTTCTCTTGCGCACTTACAAGTGCACAAAACACTTAGAGAATTTTGCAACATTCAATATGTAAAAGTAAATACAACTCGATAAACTAATACATAAAGACTCTTACATACAAAGGCAATTACAAACAAGAAAATACAAACTAAGACTCTATCCAGAGTGTTTGTCACAGGAAAGTGCTTCAACAAACTCCCCCTTGACAACAGCTCTGGATAATCTTCAGTCTTCAGTCTTCTCATCTTCAGTCTTCACAGCACTTGATCTTTAGCTTCCATCTTCTTCTTGTATTCAATGCAGAACTTAATCACCTTGTCATATTTAGAAGCAAGGAGCTTCTATCTTCTTCTTGTATTCAATGTCTCGAGTATATCAGTGGAGTCGATTTGTTGGGAGGGGGAGTGCTTGATGAATTGGAGGAGAGTGAAGAAGAAGAGGAGGAAACCTTGTGTTTTCCCTAGGTGATGGAGCTTAGTGAGGTTAGGAATGAGAGTGAGAGAGCTCCTTCAGAGATACCAACCCCTTTAGAACTAAAAGTTTTGCCTTCACACCTAGAGTATGCTTATTTAGGAGAGGGTTCGAGTCTTCCCGTTATTATCTCCTCTAAGTTGATGGAGGAGGAGAAGTTGAGGTTGTTAGAGGTGCTGAAGTTGCACAAAGAGGCAATTGCATGGAGCCTTTCGGATATTAAGGGCATAAGCCCCGCCTATTGTACTCACTGGATTCTTATGGAGGATGAATATAAGCCGGTGGTGCAACCTCAAAGGCGTCTCAATCCAAACATGCAAGAGGTAGTGAAGAAGGAGGTTTTGAAGTTGCTAGATGTCGGGGTGATTTACCCAATTTCTGATTCCCCATGGGTGAGCCCGACCCAAGTTGTCCCGAAGAAAGGGGGGATGACAGTGGTCATGAATGAGAAGAATGAGCTAATCCCTTCGCGTACGGTCACCGGTTGGCGTGTGTTCATTGATTACCAAAAATTAAATGACGCCACCCGGAAAGACCATTTCCCTCTATCGTTCATCGATCAGATGTTGGAGCGTCTGGCAGGTCAACAGTTTTACTGTTTTCTTGACGGATTTTCGGGATACTTCAAGATTCCCATCGCACCGGAGGATCAGGATAAGACGACATTTACATGCCCTTATGGCACATATGCGTACCGCCGCATGCCATTCGGGTTATGTAACGCTCCGGCTACCTTCCAGCGTTGTATGGTCGCTATATTCCAGGATATGATTGAGACTTCCATGGAAGTTTACATGGATGACTTCTTGGTTTATGGAGGCTCCTTTGACCAGTGTTTGATTAAGTTGGGGAAGATGTTGAAGCGGTGTACGGAGACGAAATTGATGTTGAATTGGGAGAAATGTCACTTCATGGTGACAGAAGGGATAGTGTTAGGCCATAAGATCTCACGAGATGGCATAGAGGTGGATAGAGCCAAAATAGATACAATCAGCAGGTTACCCCCACCGACGAGTGTTAGGTCGATCCGTAGTTTTCTCAGTCATGCGGGCTTTTATATGCGTTTTATCAAGGCTTTTTCCAAAATTACTCGGCCCATGACCCGACTCCTCGAGAAGGATGCCCCGTTTGTCTTCGATGAGGAGTGTCTCGAAGACTTTGATTTTTTGAAAGAAAAGTTAATCAGTGCCCCCATTCTTATATCACCCGACTGGAGCTTCATGTGTGATGCGAGTGACTACGCATTTGGTGCAGTTTTGGGGCAAAGACTGGATAAGCACTTCCACCCCATCTACTACGCGAGCAAAACTCTAAATGATGCTCAAGAAAACTATACCACCACAGAGAAAGAGCTCCTAGCCGTAGTATTCGCATTCGATAAATTCCGTTCATACCTCGTGCTTTCGAAAACCACCGTTTTCACTGATCATTCTGCTTTGCGTTTTCTCTTCCAAAAGAAAGATGCTAAGCCACGTCTCATACGGTGGATCCTATTGCTCTCCGAGTTCGATATAGAAATTAAGGATAAGAGAGGAGCGGAGAATGTTGCGGCCGACCATTTGTCACGGTTGGAGGACCCGAAGAGAGAGGAGATTCGTGAGGAGGCGATAGGTGATAAATTCCCTCACGAGTCGGTTGAGTTTGTGGCAGCGGAGAAGGAAGGTATGCCATGTTCTCCGATTTGGCAAATTACCTAGCGAATGGAGTTGTGTTGAAGGGTATGACAACCCAACAGAGGAAGAAATTTTTTAGGGATGCTAGGAGGTACATTTGGGATGACCCTTTTCTTTTTAGGATAGGAGGAGATAGGATTCTTAGGAGGTGTGTGACGAAGGAGGAAAGTAAGGAGATCCTTAGGCATGTTCATGAGGGTTTAACGGGAGGTCACCATGGTCCTCACACCATCGCCCAAAAGGTGTTTGATTGTGGATTTTATTGGCCTTCGGTAGTTAAGGATGCCTTAGAGTTTGTTAGGAGATGTGATGCATGCCAACGTACCGGCAATATCTCATCCAAGAACGAGATGCCTCAAAATCCAATCCAGATCCTTGAAATATTCGACGTTTGGGGCATTAACTTCATGGGACCATTCCCCATCTCTAGTGGAAATCGGTACATCCTCGTGGCGATTGACTATGTTTCAAAGTGGGTAGAGGCTCAAGCTCTTCCCACAAATGATGGCCGAGTGGTGGTGAGATTTCTAAAGAAGTTATTCACTCGTTTTGGTACACCAAGAGCTCTCATAAGTGACCGTGGCACTCATTTTTGCAACGCCGTGATGGACAAAGCGTTAGCATGCTACGTGGTTACTCATCGTTTGTCCACCGCATATCACCCCCAAACAAGCGGTCAAGTTGAGAATGCCAATCCAGGAGTGAAGCGAATCCTAGAGAAAACCGTAGGGAAAAATAGGAAAGATTGGTCCGAGAAGCTAGATGATGCTTTATGGGCGTTCCGAACCGCATACAAAACACCCTTAGGAACCACCCTGTTTATGGTCGTTTATGGAAAAGCATGTCACCTACCCATAGAATTGGAACAACGTGCGCTTTGGGCTCTCAAAACCGTGAACCTAGACTTAACCGAAGCCGCTCGAAAACGATTTTTCCAAATTCATGAGTTAGAGGAGCTTAGAGATGCGGCATATGCATGTTCATGGAATATTAAGGAGAAAACTAAGGCATTGCACGATAGGAGGCTTAGGAGAGTGAGGGAGTTTAGAAAGGGGGATAAGGTACTTGTTTATAACTCCCGGTTGAAGTTGTTTGGGGGGAAGTTGAAGTCCAAGTGGTCGGGACCATATGTGGTCAAGGAGGTTTTTCCATACGGGACGATTGAGTTGTTAGATGAAGCCGATGGGAATACATGGAAAGTAAATGGCCACCGTTTGAAACACTATGTAGGGGGACCCATACATCTTGCGGAAGTGGAGGAAACTCCCCTCGAAATACCTCCTAACAACGCCCAAGTATAGAGTCTTGAGTGAAAGCTCAAGTGTAAAGTTTGTAATTTTTCGTAGTTTTTGTTTTTGTGTCTTGTGTTTTTTAGACTTGTGCAGGAAAACATCACCGTTGGAGAGCAACGATCGACAGGAAAACGAATTTCCAGGTAAGTCTCAGTGTTAGATTTTATTTGGAATGGGTTTTTGGGAGGTTTGGAAAACTTAAAATTTTTTCTAAGGCATGGAGCTGGCAAAATCTCAAAACTTTCTGTTGAAATAGGCCCCTCGCCACCCGCGAGGGATTGAAGATTTACGTCGCTGGCCGCGAGGCTTCTAGCCACCCGCGAGACACATTCCAACACTCGCCGCGGGCCGCGAGCCCCCTTCTCTTCAGAACAAAACCTCTCTTCCCCAAACCTGCTGTCACTTTCTCCTTACAAACCCTAAAATACCTTACGGCATCCACCACCAACCCACCACAAATCCACCATTTTTACACCCCATTCACCATTTGTGACCCTCTTACACTTATCATATCATCCTACACCTGAAACCCACCATAAACTACTCATTTGTTCACTCACCAGCATATATTTTCACGGGGTTCTGGGTGTACCTCTTGTTTCTTAGTTTTCTTACTGATTAACTCGCTCTCCAGGTATGTTTTCTTGTATTTTGTAATTTTGTAATCTTTTTGCCTTCGAGTTTTGATCGGTAGTGGGTAGTTTTGCATGTTTAGTTGTCGGTTCTTCATCATGTCGTTTAGTTAGATTGTTCTTTGATGATAATTGCAGTGAGGTTGGGTTAGTTTGGGTCTTTGTTGATAAATGCAGTGCGGATGGGTAAGTTCGGGGCTGTTTTGGTTGTCTCTGTGCCGGTGACTTGGTTTAGGAACATTCAGAAATTGAGATGGTTTAGTTCAGGTTAACTTAAGCTCTGTACTCAATGTCGGTTTGTTGTGGCATTTAGGTTTAATTGGGGACAATTAAAGTGCCGAGGGAGGTAATGTACATTGAGTCTAGTTAGTGAGTCTAGTTAGTGACTTGTTTTTTTTTTTTCTTTCAAGTTAGTTTTTGGGAAATTTTATGTTTTGACAGGTTAAAGGCTACTCACCCGTACTCAATCTCCATTCGGGCGAGTTTAGTCTAAACTTATAATTACTTCTTGTAAATTGTCGCCCAAAGTGTTTGTAACTTCAGGTTTTCTGGTGCAACCGCGAATGAAATGCTATACGGTTGATATTTTATTAAAAAAAATAAAAAAAATAGTTTGTGAATACTGACTTTCTGCTTTTCTTTTCTTTGTTTGATTATTAATGTGCAGATATGTCAGGTGAAGGTTCGTCAAGTAGATCAGGAAGGAGGGGAAGAGGCCCAACACCGCGCCCGCGAGGAGATGCGGCTGAGCAGGACTATAATCCAAATCTGGGTCAAAGGATGATCAAGTATCATACCAGAGAACGTATCCCTAACTGTAGAGTCACGAGGCTTCGAGAACACCCGCTTCTGCAATTTGAGTTGGGAACTCAGGAATCGCGGAAATTGGATACCTTGATTGATACAGATCTACTACAATTTAGGACGATCAATTGGACGCTTCTAGATAACATTGGCCAAAGAGATAGGATCGAGGCGTTGCTGGGTGACAAGTTCAGGGCTGCATTGTGTTGTATGGCTCCACAATATGAGGAGTTAACTTTAGAATTCCATGCTACTTTCAGGTACAGGCAGGGAAATTTTGAGCAACATGATGCGGTCTCGTTTTCTCTGGGTAGACAGGTGTACGAGATGACCATGCCCCAATTTGCAATGACTACTCAGTTATATACACAGGCAGAGGTTCAAACACCGGAGTTTATCACTAGTGTGAGGGGTGTCTTTACGAAGCAGCATGATTACAGCTTGGTGAGGAATGATCTGGTTAGGTTTTGGGGTACTATCTCAAATGCTCCCTTCTCAGGGAGTATGTTAAATTCAGAAATTATCGATCCGGTCTACAGGTATATTCATAAGATCTTGACAGCGACACTTGTTGGCAGAGGCTCGGGGGAGAATAAGATCAACCAGGTTGATCTGTTTTGTTTGCTGTGTATGGTGGAGCAGAGGCCTGCAAATGTGGCCAGTATTATCGCAAGGTCCATGAAAAGGACCTGGAGGGGTGGTCCGTATGCTGGTGTCTACATGGGGCCTTATGTGACTAGAATTGCTGAAAGTCTTGGAGTGTTTGACAAATATGAGGCGAGGTATTTGAAATATGGGCCAGTTACAGTTATGATGGGGGTTAGAGAATTACAGTATGCAGGGATTCTCAGTATGCATGAACCGCCTAGTTGGGAACCGATTCGAGCAGGGCCACAAGGTCAACCACTAGCAGGATCTGAGGCTGCAGCAACTATGCAGTCCGGGATACCGACCCGTTATCTGAGACCATTGCATCGGTCTGAGAGGCCAGCACCACAGTATCCTCTCCAACAGCCACGACCGGATCCCCTCACATTGGATTCGATGTATGATAGGATGGAGCATGGGTTTAGGGACTTACATGGGTTGATGACCACTGGCCATAATGAGATCAGGACGCTGCTTTCTACTGGGCAGCAACGTCAGGAGGAGGCACTGAGGTATATGATGGGAAACATGAATATGAATGTCCCGAGTTTTTTCGCGTCTCAGGGGTCGAGTGGTCAGCAGTACGGTGGTTATGGTCAGTATGGTTCTTATGGACAATCGGGCAGCTCAGGTCAGTATGGTGCCGACCGCTCACCACCAGAGTTTCCGATTTTTGAGGCTGAGAGTGAAGAGGACGAAGAATAGTGTGGGGATTATGCAGCTGTTATCGTGTCCTTTCTATTTATTTTTCGTTTATGATGTTTTCAGTTTCTATGGTTTGTGATGTTTTAATACATTGATACATTGGGTGGGTTGGTTTGGTTGGTTTGTGTTTGGCTTGAACAAACTGAATGGTTTTCTCTGCGAGTATTTTGATTATGTTTAGGTTGTTGTGATGTTGCCGCTTCCGTTCGTGTGTGATAAATGAGGATTGTTTGCTGGGCACGTTCGGTATGGAGGGCGCTAGTGGAAATTGACTGGCATGTTGACAGTCTTGCTTTATTACTAGCTAAGTTTTTTCCAGTTGTATATCTTGTATTTTCATTTCTTCCCGTTCCTGCATTAGGGACAATGCAACATTTAAGTGTGGGGATGGGACATTTAAATTTAATTTTTCATTAATTAAAAAATATATATATATATATATAATTGGAAAATGTCCCTGTTTTAGAAGTTTGCAATTACAAGCACGGAAAATGATAGTAAAGTCGGGTTTTTACTTGGTTTTTGAATATGAGATTATAAATAAAGTGAAAGCGTGTCTAGTTTGGGATATGTGGGTAGGCCCGACCAGTTGATAAGTTTCCTTTGAGCTTAAATATATCTAATGTTGGGATATTTGTGGGTTATCATCTAGGAGAAGTAGGGAAGTCGATACCGCCACAAATAGTATAAGGAATGCCGTTATAAGTTTTAAAATCTTAGAATTTTTATCTAAAAAAAAATAAAAAATAAAAATAATAATAGCATATAAAATAACGATGCCTATGGAATTGCTCTTGGGGATGGTGACTCTGATTGAAATTCCCGGTAGGATAAGTTAAAATAAAATGATATGATTACCGACGCTCACGTTGTCGCTCTTGGGGATGGTGACTCTGATTGAAACAACCTCTGGGTTAGGTATGAATATTGTGTGCTTGTGATTTCTCTAAAAAAAAAAGAAAAAAAAACAAAAAGAGAAAATTTTGATGTTAATTCTTTTGATTTTTAAAGCATAAGACGGTTAGGAAATAATCAATTGGTTGTTCCTTTTGTTCCATAAGCTTGAGGTGGGGTTAGATGAAACTATAGCTTCCGATGCGTGAGACCCTAGATAATCTGATTGAACTTAAATTAAATAAACATGATAAGGAACTTGGATACCGGATTTGGGTTTAAGAGGATAATATATTTGCAATCACAGCTAACACGTCACTAAGCTTTAATTAAAATAACTTAGTTTTTGAGAACCAAGTTTCTACCTGACTATGATTCCGTATACATAATTCTTTTTCAGGGACGAAAAAAGGGTAAGTGTGGGATATTTGATGTATTGCAAAATACACCCATTTATCGTGTTCAGTTTGTGTGATTTTGTTTAGTTGTCTTTTAGTTTTTAGTTAGAATATGTTGCTGCTGATCCATTTGTGTTTACCAGGTCTCGAGTGATAGTTGTTGCTGAAATGGGCAGAAAACGAGTCAAAAATATGCAAAACCGAGTACCGGAAGAGATCGGGAGGTCAAGAGTCAATTAAAATCATGCAGATCGAGAAGAAACACTTCTCGCCACACGCGAGAATGTCAGGGGTTGTCCGTCGCGGGCCGCGAGGGAGTTGCAACACAAACATAAAAATTAAATCCTCGCCACCCGCGAGAATGGAAGCCAATGGGCTCCGCGGGTGGCGAAAGCCTATTTTCCACAAAATGTTTCAACTTTCAGGTAAGTTGATGCTAGATTGGGGTATAAATACATCTCAATCATATTCTTTTAAAACCTAGCCGAATTTGGAGAATCTAGGACGAAAAGTGGAAAGATTTTGGAGCAATTTCAAGCAAGAAGGAGAAACGGTTGAAGGTTGGAGTCCTAGGATCGATCAAGCTCGTGGTTTGGCTATCCGGGTTTATCAATTCTTTGTTTTCTTAATTTTTACCATGTCTTTCCACTTTGTTGAAATTGCGTCTTTGATTTGGATAATGATGAGTAGCTAAACTAGATAAACTACCTAGATTATGATGAATGGGATGCTAAAGTTGTGATTTTTATATTGGATGCTTGTTAATTTTGGATTTCATGATAAAGTAGCAAACTTGATTATTGATTCGTTGAATATGCATGCTTAGAATTATTCTAATTGTTATATATTGCTTCGTATGATCTTTGGTGAATGTCTTTTGCGTAATAGGGTCATGCTAAATCATTAACTTGCGTTGTGATTTGTTGGGTTAATTGGCCAAAATACCTTAGAAGCTATAATTGATAATTGAATAGGTCTAGGTGTTATTGAAATCTTAATAGCCGAGAGGTGCGAGATTATTGATAGGTCTAAATTGGTAAATTGCTAGGGTGGTCTTTGAGAGAAGTCTGTCATAGTTGCCTTGCTAATATTTGTCTATCGAGTCGAATCAAGAACCCAAGTCATCGGTTTACAACCCGAGAGGGAGTAGGTCATATTAGGGTACTTTACATAAACATTTAGAAAACCGAGAGGAAGTCTAGATCAACCGGTGTTTTCAGCAGCCTTCAGAGTTCCTTAGGTGTCTTCCCGAAAAGGGTTGGGAGTCCTGTTCGGTGTCTCAAGAGGTTAGAGATTTATGATCCCGGTTCCTTTTTAACTTGCATCCGTTAAAAGTATAGCTTGAAGTATCCCAGGATTCCAGTCTAGGTAGTTACCCATCATCATCTGAAGTAAAACCCAAAATCACCTTCGTGTCTTAGGTAATTTAGTTAATTGATTGTATTTTAATCGTTTTTCTCTTAGGATTTTAGACAACCCCCCCCCCCCCAAATATAAAAACAATTAGTCGTGTCAGTCAGTCTGTTTAAGTGAGTCTAATTTACGTAATAAATAGAGTCTCGTGGGTTCGATTTCCGGACTTATTTAGCTGTACTAGAGTCGATCGGTTCACTTGCCGGTTAGTAGTTTAGTCGAGTTTTAGAGAGTCTAGAGTATAACTTAGTTTCTAGAATAGGTTAATTTAGTTAATAATTTAATAACTATAGTTTAGAACATCAAAAGTTACAGAGAAAAATACTGAGTATATGACTGTGTACTTGTCTACTGTCAACCTATCCTATTTAGACACGACCTCGTCTCTACGCACTTAGCAAGTGCGCAGGGAAAATTGCTCATGCGTACTTAGCAATTCTTGCGTACTTGCTAAGTACGCACGAACTAATTCCCGCGCATATACAAGTGCGCAAAACACTTAGAGATTTCAGCAACTATCAACATGAATTAGTAAATACAACTCGATAACTAATACATAAAGACACTTACAAACAAAGACAAATACGTACAATGAAAGTACAAAAGTAAGACTCTATCCAGAGTGTTTGTCACTCGAAAAGTGCTTCAACAATGAGATCGATCTGTAGATGAGTCATGTGGACCTACAGTTGGTATCAGAGCTTTTGCTCGTGATTTGTGTTTTATTCTTGGTGATTAGAGACGATTTTGTATACACTTTGACAAGAAATTGATCATTTTTAGAAGTTTTGTATCCTTGGAGTTTTCAAGTTCTTGAAGTTGATTTTGCTGCTGAATTCGTGGATTTGAAGTGGATTTTGGTGAAATTAATCCGATAGAAGTGTTCTATATCATAAAATACTAAATCCTACGGTCCAATTTCTTCAAATTCTTTCTAATTTTTGAGAAATAATGATTTTCGGTGCTGATTAGTTCGTGTTTGGGTTGAAGTTTTTTTCCTGAGTTTGTTACAGCTGAAGCAGGCGAACTTGCTGAGATTCTGTTACAGGCGAACTTAGCAGGCGAACTTATCAAGTTCGCTTCACTCAATTTAAGCGAACTTATCAAGTTCTCTTCACTCAGTTTAGGCGAACATATTGATTAGGCGAACTTATCAAGTTCGCTTATGGTATTATTTGCTCATTGAAGTTCAGGAGAACTTATTAATTTCGCTCAGCCAGTATCAAGCGAACTAATTTCAGGCAAACTAATTTCAGCCGAAGTTATCTTGTTCGCTAGTGTTCTTAAAAAAAATAAAAATAAAAAATTCTGTATAAGTTCTGCTAGAGGCGAACTTGTCTAGTTCGCCTAGTCTATTGTGAGGCGAAGTCTATTTGAGGCGAACTTGTTAAGTTTATTTAAATAGGAGTTTACAGATTCTGTTTCTATTGTCAATTCGTATACAAACGTTAACACGAAGGATTTGGCACTCCGTGCTATCGACATGTCCTGTCACGAGATCGATCTGTAGATGAGTCATGTGGACCTACAAGTGGTATCAGAGCTTTTGCTCATGATTTGTATTTGATTCTTAGTGATTAGAGATGATTTTGAATACATTTTGACAAGAAATTGATCATTTTTAGAAGTTTTGTATCCATGGAGTTTTCAAGTTCTTGAAGTTGATTTTGCTGTTGAATTCGTAGATTTGAAGTGGATTTTGGTGAAATTAATCCGATAGAAGTGTTCTATATCATAAAATACTAAATCCTACGGTCCAATTTCTTCAAATTCCTTCTAATCTGTGAGAAATGATGATTTTCTGTGCTGATTAGTTCATGTTTGTGTTAAAGATTTCTTCCTGAGTTTGTTACAGCTGAAGAAGGCGAACTTGCTGATATTTTGTTGCAGGCGAACTTAGTAGGCGAACTTATCAGGTTCTCTTCACTCAGTTTAAGCGAACTTATCAAGTTCGCTTCACTCAGTTTAGGCGAACATATTGATTAGGCGAACTTATCAAGTTCGCTTGTGGTCTTATTTGCTCAGTGAAGTTCAGGCGAACTTATTAAGTTCGCTCAGGCAGTATCAAGCGAACTATTTTCAAGTGAACTTATCTAGTTCGCTAGTGTTCTTAAAAAAAATTATGTATAAGTTGTGCTAGAGGCGAACTTGTCTAGTTCGCCTAGTCTATTAGAAGTTCGCGTAGCCTCATGTGAGGCGAACTTGTTAAGTTCGCCTAGTCTATTTTAGGGGAACTTGTAAAGTTTGCCTATTGCAGAGTTTGTGTCTATAAATAGGAGTTTATAGATTCTGTTTGGGGAGCATATTGACTGAATGATTGTATTTTGTAAACTCTGTGTTTAGTGGAATACAAAGAGAAAGTTTATTTACCTACTGTTTCTATTGTCAATTCGTATACATACGTTAACACGAAGGATTCCGCACTCCGTGTTATCGAGACGTCCTGTCACGAGATCGATCTGTAGATGAGTCATGTGGACTTACAAGTGGTATCAGAGCTTTTGCTCGTGATTTGTGTTTGATTCATGGTTAGAGACAATTTTGTATACACTTTGACAAGAAATTGATCATTTTTAGAAGTTTTTGTATCCATGGAGTTTTCAAGTTCTTGAAGTTGATTTTCCTGCTGAATTCGTGGATTTGAAGTGGATTTTGTTGAAATTAATCCGATAGAAGTGTTCTAATTCATAAAATACTAAATCCTACGGTCCAATTTCTTTAAATTCCTTCTAATCTGTGAGAAATGATGATTTTCGATGCTGATTAGTTCGTGTTTGGGTTGAAGTTTTCTTCCTGAGTTTGTTTCAGCTAAAGCATGAGAATTTGCTGAGATTCTGTTGTAGGCGAACTTAGCAGTTGAACTTATCAAGATCGCTTCACTCAGTTTAAGCGAACTTATCAGTTTAGGCGAACATATTGATTAGGCGAACTTATAAAGTTCGCTTGTGGTCTTATTTGCTTAGTGAAGTTGTAGGTCCCTCGGGTGTGGCGGATCGTCACATGCAAGTGGGTCTACTAGTCGGACCGGGTGCGGAATATCCGTGACTAGGCGGAGAGTCAAACTAAACAAATTAAACCGACAAGAGAAAACACTTTAAACGTTCTTTGTATTATAATCACTTGAAGGTTACAGAGGGAAGCACTGAGATTACAATTTGCGTATTTGCTATTATACCTGCGTACTTAACTTCTGTCAACCTATCCTATTTATACAAGACCTGATGCCTGCACACTTAGCACGTGCGCAGGGCAAAATGCTCTTGCGTACTAACAAGTATGCAAATGTATTTTGCGTACTTGCTAAGTACGCAGGAGCTTTCTCTTGCGCACTTACAAATGCGCAAAACACTTAGAGAATTTTGCAACATTCAATATGTAAAAGTAAATACAACTCGATAAACTAATACATAAGGACTCTTACATACAAAGGCAATTACAAACAAGAAAATACAAACTAAGACTCTATCCAGAGTGTTTGTCACAGGAAAGTGCTTCAACAAACTCCCCCTTGACAACAGCTCTGGATAATCTTCAGTCTTCAGTCTTCTCATCTTCAGTCTTCACAGCACTTGATCTTTAGCTTCCATCTTCTTCTTGTATTCAATGCAGAACTTAATCACCTTGTCATATTTAGAAGCAAGGAGCTTCTATCTTCTTCTTGTATTCAATGTCTCGAGTATATCAGTGGAGTCGATTTGTTAGGAGGGGGAGTGCTTGATGAATTGGAGGAGAGTGAAGAAGAAGAGGAGGAAACCCTGTGTTTTCCCTAGGTGATGGAGCTTAGTGAGGTTAGGAATGAGAATGAGAGAGCTCCTTCAGAGATACCAACCCCTTTAGAACTAAAAGTTTTGCCTTCACACCTAGAGTATGCTTATTTAGGAGAGGGTTCGAGTCTTCCCGTTATTATCTCCTCTAAGTTGATGGAGGAGGAGAAGTTGAGGTTGTTAGAGGTGCTGAAGTTGCACAAAGAGGCAATTGCATGGAGCCTTTCGGATATTAAGGGCATAAGCCCCGCCTATTGTACTCACTGGATTCTTATGGAGGATGAATATAAGCCGGTGGTGCAACCTCAAAGGCGTCTCAATCCAAACATGCAAGAGGTAGTGAAGAAGGAGGTTTTGAAGTTGCTAGATGTCGGGGTGATTTACCCAATTTCTGATTCCCCATGGGTGAGCCCGACCCAAGTTGTCCCGAAGAAAGGGGGGATGACAGTGGTCATGAATGAGAAGAATGAGCTAATCCCTTCGCGTACGGTCACCGGTTGGCGTGTGTGCATTGATTACCAAAAATTAAATGACGCCACCCGGAAAGACCATTTCCCGCTATCGTTCATCGATCAGATGTTGGAGCGTCTGGCAGGTCAACAGTTTTACTGTTTTCTTGACGGATTTTCGGGATACTTCAAGATTCCCATCGCACCGGAGGATCAGGATAAGACGACATTTACATGCCCTTATGGCACATATGCGTACCGCCGCATGCCATTCGGGTTATGTAACGCTCCGGCTACCTTCCAGCGTTGTATGGTCGCTATATTCCAGGATATGATTGAGACTTCCATGGAAGTTTACATGGATGACTTCTTGGTTTATGGAGGCTCCTTTGACTAGTGTTTGATTAAGTTGGGGAAGATGTTGAAGCGGTGTACGGAGACGAAATTGATGTTGAATTGGGAGAAATGTCACTTCATGGTGACAGAAGGGATAGTGTTAGGCCATAAGATCTCACGAGATGGCATAGAGGTGGATAGAGCCAAAATAGATACAATCAGCAGGTTACCCCCACCGACGAGTGTTAGGTCGATCCGTAGTTTTCTCAGTCATGCGGGCTTTTATATGCGTTTTATCAAGGCTTTTTCCAAAATTACTCGGCCCATGACCCGACTCCTCGAGAAGGATGCCCCGTTTGTCTTCGATGAGGAGTGTCTCGAAGACTTTGATTTTTTGAAAGAAAAGTTAATCAGTGCCGCAATTCTTATATCACCCGACTGGAGCTTCATGTGTGATGCGAGTGACTACGCATTTGGTGCAGTTTTGGGGCAAAGACTGTATAAGCACTTCCACCCCATCTACTACGCGAGCAAAACTCTAAATGATGCTCAAGAAAACTATACCACCACAGAGAAAGAGCTCCTAGCCGTAGTATTCGCATTCGATAAATTCCGTTCATACCTCGTGCTTTCGAAAACCACCGTTTTCACTGATCATTCTGCTTTGCGTTTTCTCTTCCAAAAGAAAGATGCTAAGCCACGTCTCATACGGTGGATCCTATTGCTCTCCGAGTTCGATATAGAAATTAAGGATAAGAGAGGAGCGGAGAATGTTGCGGCCGACTATTTGTCACGGTTGGAGGACCCGAAGAAAGAGGAGATTCGTGAGGAGGCGATAGGTGATAAATTCCCTCACGAGTCGGTTGAGTTTGTGGCAGCGGAGAAGGAAGGTATGCCATGTTCTCCGATTTGGCAAATTACCTAGCGAATGGAGTTGTGTTGAAGGGTATGACAACCCAACAGAGGAAGAAATTTTTTAGGGATGCTAGGAGGTACATTTGGGATGACCCTTTTCTTTTTAGGATAGGAGGAGATAGGATTCTTAGGAGGTGTGTGACGAAGGAGGAAAGTAATGAGATCCTTAGGCATGTTCATGAGGGTTTAACGGGAGGTCACCATGGTCCTCACACCATCGCCCAAAAGGTGTTTGATTGTGGATTTTATTGGCCTTCGGTAGTTAAGGATGCCTTAGAGTTTGTTAGGAGATGTGATGCATGCCAACGTACCGGCAATATCTCATCCAAGAACGAGATGCCTCAAAATCCAATCCAGATCCTTGAAATATTCGACGTTTGGGGCATTAACTTCATGGGACCATTCCCCATCTCTAGTGGAAATCGGTACATCCTCGTGGCGATTGACTATGTTTCAAAGTGGGTAGAGGCTCAAGCTCTTCCCACAAATGATGGCCGAGTGGTGGTGAGATTTCTAAAGAAGTTATTCACTCGTTTTGGTACACCAAGAGCTCTCATAAGTGACCGTGGCACTCATTTTTGCAACGCCGTGATGGACAAAGCGTTAGCATGCTACGTGGTTACTCATCGTTTGTCCACCGCATATCACCCCCAAACAAGCGGTCAAGTTGAGAATGCCAATCCAGGAGTGAAGCGAATCCTAGAGAAAACAGTAGGGAAAAATAGGAAAGATTGGTCCGAGAAGCTAGATGATGCTTTATGGGCGTTCCGAACCGCATACAAAACACCCTTAGGAACCACCCTGTTTATGGTCGTTTATGGAAAAGCATGTCACCTACCCATAGAATTGGAACAACGTGCGCTTTGGGCTCTCAAAACCGTGAACCTAGACTTAACCGAAGCCGCTCGAAAACGATTTTTCCAAATTCATGAGTTAGAGGAGCTTAGAGATGCGGCATATGCATGTTCATGGAATATTAAGGAGAAAACTAAGGCATTGCACGATAGGAGGCTTAGGAGAGTGAGGGAGTTTAGAAAGGGGGATAAGGTACTTGTTTATAACTCCCGGTTGAAGTTGTTTGGGGGGAAGTTGAAGTCCAAGTGGTCGGGACCATATGTGGTCAAGGAGGTTTTTCCATACGGGACGATTGAGTTGTTAGATGAAGCCGATGGGAATACATGGAAAGTAAATGGCCACCGTTTGAAACACTATGTAGGGGGACCCATACATCTTGCGGAAGTGGAGGAAACTCCCCTCGAAATACCTCCTAACAACGCCCAAGTATAGAGTCTTGAGTGAAAGCTCAAGTGTAAAGTTTGTAATTTTTCGTAGTTTTTGTTTTTGTGTCTTGTGTTTTTTAGACTTGTGCAGGAAAACATCACCGTTGGAGAGCAACGATCGACAGGAAAACGAATTTCCAGGTAAGTCTCAGTGTTAGATTTTATTTGGAATGGGTTTTTGGGAGGTTTGGAAAACTTAAAATTTTTTCTAAGGCATGGAGCTGGCAAAATCTCAAAACTTTCTGTTGAAATAGGCCCCTCGCCACCCGCGAGGGATTGAAGATTTACGTCGCTGGCCGCGAGGCTTCTAGCCACCCGCGAGACACATTCCAACACTCGCCGCGGGCCGCGAGCCCCCTTCTCTTCAGAACAAAACCTCTCTTCCCCAAACCTGCAGTCACTTTCTCCTTACAAACCCTAAAATACCTTACGGCATCCACCACCAACCCACCACAAATCCACCATTTTTACACCCCATTCACCATTTGTGACCCTCTTACACTTATCATATCATCCTACACCTGAAACCCACCATAAACTACTCATTTGTTCACTCACCAGCATATATTTTCACGGGGTTCTGGGTGTACCTCTTGTTTCTTAGTTTTCTTACTGATTAACTCGCTCTCCAGGTATATTTTCTTGTATTTTGTAATTTTGTAATCTTTTTGCCTTCGAGTTTTGATCGGTAGTGGGTAGTTTTGCATGTTTAGTTGTCGGTTCTTCATCATGTCGTTTAGTTAGATTGTTCTTTGATGATAATTGCAGTGAGGTTGGGTTAGTTTGGGTCTTTGTTGATAAATGCAGTGCGGATGGGTAAGTTCGGGGCTGTTTTGGTTGTCTCTGTGCCGGTGACTTGGTTTAGGAACATTCAGAAATTGAGATGGTTTAGTTCAGGTTAACTTAAGCTCTGTACTCAATGTCGGTTTGTTGTGGCATTTAGGTTTAATTGGGGACAATTAAAGTGCCGAGGGAGGTAATGTACATTGAGTCTAGTTAGTGACTTGTTTTTTTTTTTCTTTCAAGTTAGTTTTTGGGAAATTTTATGTTTTGACAGGTTAAAGGCTACTCACCCGTACTCAATCTCCATTCGGGCGAGTTTAGTCTAAACTTATAATTAGTTCTTGTAAATTGTCGCCCAAAGTGTTTGTAACTTCAGGTTTTCTGGTGCAACCGCGAATGAAATGCTATACGGTTGATATTTTATTAAAAAAAATAAAAAAAATAGTTTGTGAATACTGACTTTCTGCTTTTCTTTTCTTTGTTTGATTATTCATGTGCAGATATGTCAGGTGAAGGTTCGTCAAGTAGATCAGGAAGGAGGGGAACAGGCCCAACACCGCGCCCGCGAGGAGATGCGGCTGAGCAGGACTATAATCCAAATCTGGGTCAAAGGATGATCAAGTATCATACCAGAGAACGTATCCCTAACTTTAGAGTCACGAGGCTTCGAGAACACCCGCTTCTGCAATTTGAGTTGGGAACTCAGGAATCGCGGAAATTGGATACCTTGATTGATACAGATCTACTACAATTTAGGACGATCAATTGGACGCTTCTAGATAACATTGGCCAAAGAGATAGGATCGAGGCGTTGCTGGGTGACAAGTTCAGGGCTGCATTGTGTTGTATGGCTCCACAATATGAGGAGTTAACTTTAGAATTCCATGCTACTTTCAGGTACAGGCAGGGAAATTTTGAGCAACATGATGCGGTCTCGTTTTCTCTGGTTAGACAGGTGTACGAGATGACCATGCCCCAATTTGCAATGACTACTCAGTTATATACACAGGCAGAGGTTCAAACACCGGAGTTTATCACTAGTGTGAGGGGTGTCTTTACGAAGCAGCATGATTACAGCTTGGTGAGGAATGATCTGGTTAGGTTTTGGGGTACTATCTCAAATGCTCCCTTCTCAGGGAGTATGTTAAATTCAGAAATTATCGATCCGGTCTACAGGTATATTCATAAGATCTTGACAGCGACACTTGTTGGCAGAGGCTCGGGGGAGAATAAGATCAACCAGGTTGATCTGTTTTGTTTGCTGTGTATGGTGGAGCAGAGGCCTGCAAATCTGGCCAGTATTATCGCATGGTCCATGAAAAGGACCTGGAGGGGTGGTCCGTATGCTGGTGTCTACATGGGGCCTTATGTGACTAGAATTGCTGAAAGTCTTGGAGTGTTTGACAAATATGAGGCGAGGTATTTGAAAGATGGGCCAGTTACAGTTATGATGGGGGTTAGAGAATTACAGTATGCAGGGATTCTCAGTATGCATGAACCGCCTAGTTGGGAACCGATTCGAGCAGGGCCACAAGGTCAACCACCAGCAGGATCTGAGGCTGCAGCAACTATGCAGTCCGGGATACCGACCCGTTATCTGAGACCATTGCATCGGTCTGAGAGGCCAACACCACAGTATCCTCTCCAACAGCCACGACCGGATCCCTTCACATTGGATTCGATGTATGATAGGATGGAGCATGGGTTTAGGGACTTACATGGGTTGATGACCACTGGCCATAATGAGATCAGGACGCTGCTTTCTACTGGGCAGCAACGTCAGGAGGAGGCACTGAGGTATATGATGGGAAACATGAATATGAATGTCCCGAGTTTTTTCGCGTCTCAGGGGTCGAGTGGTCAGCAGTACGGTGGTTATGGTCAGTATGGTTCTTATGGACAATCGGGCAGCTCAGGTCAGTATGGTGCCGACCGCTCACCACCAGAGTTTCCGATTTTTGAGGCTGAGAGTGAAGAGGACGAAGAATAGTGTGGGGATTATGCAGCTGTTATCGTGTCCTTTCTATTTATTTTTCGTTTATGATGTTTTCAGTTTCTATGGTTTGTGATGTTTTAATACATTGATACATTGGGTGGGTTGGTTTGGTTGGTTTGTGTTTAGCTTGAACAAACTGAATGGTTTTCTCTGCAAGTATTTTGATTATGTTTAGGTTGTTGTGATGTTGCCGCTTCCGTTCGTGTGTGATAAATGAGGATTGTTGGCTGGGCACGTTCGGTATGGAGGGCGCTAGTGGAAATTGACTGGCACGTTGACAGTCTTGCTTTATTACTAGCTAAGTTTTTTCCAGTTGTATATCTTGTATTTTCATTTCTTCCCGTTCCTGCATTAGGGACAATGCAACATTTAAGTGTGGGGATGGGACATTTAAATTTAATTTTTCATTAATTAAAAAATATATATATATATATAAAATTGGAAAATGTCCCTGTTTTAGAAGTTTGCAATTACAAGCACGGAAAATGATAGTAAAGTCGGGTTTTTACTTGGTTTTTGAATATGAGATTATAAATAAAGTGAAAGCGTGTCTAGTTTGGGATATGTGGGTAGGCCCGACCAGTTGATAAGTTTCCTTTGAGCTTAAATATATCTAATGTTGGGATATTTGTGGGTTATCATCTAGGAGAAGTAGGGAAGTCGATACCGCCACAAATAGTATAAGGAATGCCGTTATAAGTTTTAAAATCTTAGAATTTTTATCGAAAAAAAAATAAAAAATAAAAATAATAATAGCATATAAAATAACGATGCCTATGGAATTGCTCTTGGGGATGGTGACTCTGATTGAAATTCCCGGTAGGATAAGTTAAAATAAAATGATATGATTACCGACGCTCACGTTGTCGCTCTTGGGGATGGTGACTCTGATTGAAACAACCTCTGGGTTAGGTATGAATATTGTGTGCTTGTGATTTCTCTAAAAAAAAAAGAAAAAAAAACAAAAAGAGAAAATTTTGATGTTAATTCTTTTGATTTTTAAAGCATAAGACGGTTAGGAAATAATCAATTGGTTGTTCCTTTTGTTCCATAAGCTTGAGGTGGGGTTAGATGAAACTATAGCTTCCGATGCGTGAGACCCTAGATAATCTGATTGAACTTAAATTAAATAAACATGATAAGGAACTTGGATACCGGATTTGGGTTTAAGAGGATAATATATTTGCAATCACAGCTAACACGTCACTAAGCTTTAATTAAAATAACTTAGTTTTTGAGAACCAAGTTTCTACCTGACTATGATTCCGTATACATAATTCTTTTTCAGGGACGAAAAAAGGGTAAGTGTGGGATATTTGATGTATTGCAAAATACACCCATTTATCGTTTTCAGTTTGTGTGGTTTTGTTTAGTTGTCTTTTAGTTTTTAGTTAGAATATGTTACTGCTGATCCATTTGTGTTTACCAGGTCTCGAGTGATAGTTGTTGCTGAAATGGGCAGAAAACGAGTCAAAAATATGCAAAACCGAGTACCGGAAGAGATCGGGAGGTCAAGAGTCAATTAAAAGCATGCAGTTCGAGAAGAAACACTTCTCGCCACACGCGAGAATGTCAGGGGTTGTCCGTCGCGGGCCGCGAGGGAGTTGCAACACAAACACAGAAATTAAATCCTCGCCACCCGCGAGAATGGAAGCCAATGGGCTCCGCGGGTGGCGAAAGCCTATTTTCCACATAATGTTTCAACTTTCAGGTAAGTTGATGCTAGATTGAGGTATAAATACATCTCAATCATATTCTTGTAAAACCTAGCCGAATTTGGAGAATCTAGGACGAAAAGTGGAAAGATTTTGGAGCAATTTCAAGCAAGAAGGAGAAACGGTTGAAGGTTGGAGTCCTAGGATCGATCAAGCTCGTGGTTTGGCTATCCGGGTTTATCAATTCTTTGTTTTCTTAATTTTTACCATGTCTTTCCACTTTGTTGAAATTGCGTCTTTGATTTGGATAATGATGAGTAGCTAAACTAGATAAACTACCTAGATTATGATGAATGGGATGCTAAAGTTGTGATTTTTATATTGGATGCTTGTTAATTTTGGATTTCATGATAAAGTAGCAAACTTGATTATTGATTCGTTGAATATGCATGCTTAGAATTATTCTAATTGTTATATATTGCTTCGTATGATCTTTGGTGAATGTCTTTTGCGTAATAGGGTCATGCTAAATCATTAACTTGCGTTGTGATTTGTTGGGTTAATTGGCCAAAATACCTTAGAAGCTATAATTGATAATTGAATAGGTCTAGGTGTTATACAAATCTTAATAGCCGAGAGGTGCGAGATTATTGATAGGTCTAAATTGGTAAATTGCTAGGGTGGTCTTTGAGAGAAGTCTGTCATAGTTGCCTTGCTAATATTTGTCTATCGAGTCGAATCAAGAACCCAAGTCATCGGTTTACAACCCGAGAGGGAGTAGGTCATATTAGGGTACTTTACATAAACATTTAGAAAACCGAGAGGAAGTCTAGATCAACCGGTGTTTTCAGCAGCCTTCAGAGTTCCTTAGGTGTCTTCCCGAAAAGGGTTGGGAGTCCTGTTCGGTGTCTCAAGAGGTTAGAAATTTATGATCCCGGTTCCTTATTAACTTGCATCCGTTAAAAGTATAGCTTGAAGTATCCCAGGATTCCAGTCTAGGTAGTTACCCATCATCATCTGAAGTAAAACCCAAAATCACCTTCGTGTCTTAGGTAATTTAGTTAATTGATTGTATTTTAATCGTTTTTCTCTTAGGATTTTAGACAAACCCCCCCCCCAAATATAAAAACAATTAGTCGTGTCAGTCAGTCTGTTTAAGTGAGTCTAATTTACGTAATAAATAGAGTCTCGTGGGTTCGATTTCCGGACTTATTTAGCTGTACTAGAGTCGATCGGTTCACTTGCCGGTTAGTAGTTTAGTCGAGTTTTAGAGAGTCTAGAGTATAACTTAGTTTCTAGAATAGGTTAATTTAGTTAATAATTTAATAACTATAGTTTAGAACATCAAAGGTTACAGAGAAAAATACTGAGTATATGACTGTGTACTTGTCTACTGTCAACCTATCCTATTTAGACACGACCTCGTCTCTACGCACTTAGCAAGTGCGCAGGGAAAATTGCTCATGCGTACTTAGCAATTCTTGCGTACTTGCTAAGTACGCACGAACTAATTCCCGCGCATATACAAGTGCGCAAAACACTTAGAGATTTCAGCAACTATCAACATGTATTAGTAAATACAACTCGATAACTAATACATAAAGACACTTACAAACAAAGACAAATACGTACAATGAAAGTACAAAAGTAAGACTCTATCCAGAGTGTTTGTCACTCAAAAAGTGCTTCAACAATGAGATCGATCTGTAGATGAGTCATGTGGACCTACAGTTGGTATCAGAGCTTTTGCTCGTGATTTGTGTTTTATTCTTGGTGATTAGAGACGATTTTGTATACACTTTGACAAGAAATTGATCATTTTTAGAAGTTTTTGTATCCTTGGAGTTTTCAAGTTCTTGAAGTTGATTTTGCTGCTGAATTCGTGGATTTGAAGTGGATTTTGGTGAAATTAATCCGATAGAAGTGTTCTATATCATAAAATACTAAATCCTACGGTCCAATTTCTTCAAATTCTTTCTAATTTTTGAGAAATAATGATTTTCGGTGCTGATTAGTTCGTGTTTGGGTTGAAGTTTTCTTCCTGAGTTTGTTACAGCTGAAGCAGGCGAACTTGCTGAGATTCTGTTACAGGCGAACTTAGCAGGCGAACTTATCAAGTTCGCTTCACTCAGTTTAAGCGAACTTATCAAGTTCTCTTCACTCAGTTTAGGCGAACATATTGATTAGGCGAACTTATCAAGTTCGCTTATGGTATTATTTGCTCATTGAAGTTCAGGAGAACTTATTAATTTCGCTCAGCCAGTATCAAGCGAACTAATTTCAGGCAAACTAATTTCAGCCGAAGTTATCTTGTTCGCTAGTGTTCTTAAAAAAAATAAAAATAAAAAATTCTGTATAAGTTCTGCTAGAGGCGAACTTGTCTAGTTCGCCTAGTCTATTGTGAGGCGAAGTCTATTTGAGGCGAACTTGTTAAGTTTATTTAAATAGGAGTTTACAGATTCTGTTTCTATTGTCAATTCGTATACAAACGTTAACACGAAGGATTTCGCACTCCGTGTTATCGACATGTCCTGTCACGAGATCGATCTGTAGATGAGTCATGTGGACCTACAAGTGGTATCAGAGCTTTTGCTCATGATTTGTATTTGATTCTTAGTGAACAGAGATGATTTTGTATACATTTTGACAAGAAATTGATCATTTTTAGAAGTTTTGTATCCATGGAGTTTTCAAGTTCTTGAAGTTGATTTTGCTGTTGAATTCGTGGATTTGAAGTGGATTTTGGTGAAATTAATCCGATAGAAGTGTTCTATATCATAAAATACTAAATCCTACGGTCCAATTTCTTCAAATTCCTTCTAATCTGTGAGAAATGATGATTTTCTGTGCTGATTAGTTCATGTTTGTGTTAAAGATTTCTTCCTGAGTTTGTTACAGCTGAAGAAGGCGAACTTGCTGATATTTTGTTGCAGGCGAACTTAGTAGGCGAACTTATCAGGTTCTCTTCACTCAGTTTAAGCGAACTTATCAAGTTCGCTTCACTCAGTTTAGGCGAACATATTGATTAGGCGAACTTATCAAGTTTGCTTGTGGTCTTATTTGCTCAGTGAAGTTCAGGCGAACTTATTAAGTTCGCTCAGGCAGTATCAAGCGAACTATTTTCAGGTGAACTTATCTAGTTCGCTAGTGTTCTTAAAAAAAATTATGTATAAGTTGTGCTAGAGGCGAACTTGTCTAGTTCGCCTAGTCTATTAGAAGTTCGCGTAGCCTCATGTGAGGCGAACTTGTTAAGTTCGCCTAGTCTATTTTAGGCGAACTTGTAAAGTTTGCCTATTACAGAGTTTGTGTCTATAAATAGGAGTTTATAGATTCTGTTTGGGGAGCATATTGACTGAATGATTGTATTCTGTAAACTCTGTGTTTAGTGGAATACAAAGAGAAAGTTTATTTACCTACTGTTTCTATTGTCAATTCGTATACATACGTTAACACGAAGGATTCCGCACTCCGTGTTATCGAGACGTCCTGTCACGAGATCGATCTGTAGATGAGTCATGTGGTCTTACAAGTGGTATCAGAGCTTTTGCTCGTGATTTGTGTTTGATTCATGGTTAGAGACAATTTTGTATACACTTTGACAAGAAATTGATCATTTTTAGAAGTTTTTGTATCCATGGAATTTTCAAGTTCTTGAAGTTGATTTTCCTGCTGAATTCGTGGATTTGAAGTGGATTTTGTTGAAATTAATCCAATAGAAGTGTTCTAATTCATAAAATACTAAATCCTACGGTCCAATTTCTTTAAATTCCTTCTAATCTGTGAGAAATGATGATTTTCGATGCTAATTAATTCGTGTTTGGGTTGAAGTTTTCTTCCTGAGTTTGTTTCAGCTAAAGCATGAGAATTTGCTGAGATTCTGTTGTAGGCGAACTTAGCAGTTGAACTTATCAAGATCGCTTCACTCAGTTTAAGCGAACTTATCAGTTTAGGCGAACATATTGATTAGGCGAACTTATAAAGTTCGCTTGTGGTCTTATTTGCTCAGTGAAGATGTAGGTCCCTCGGGTGTGGCGGATCGTCACATGCAAGTGGGTCTACTAGTCGGACCGGGTGCGGAATATCCGTGACTAGGCGGAGAGTCAAACTAAACAAAGTAAACCGACAAGAGAAAACACTTTAAACGTTCTTTGTATTATAAACACTTGAAGGTTACAGAGGGAAGCACTGAGATTACAATTTGCGTATTTGCTATTATACCTGCGTACTTAACTTCTGTCAACCTATCCTATTTATACAAGACCTGATGCCTGCGCACTTAGCAAGTGCGCAGGGCAAAATGCTCTTGCGTACTAACAAGTATGCAAATGTATTTTGCGTACTTGCTAAGTACGCAGGAGCTTTCTCTTGCGCACTTACAAGTGCGCAAAACACTTAGAGAATTTTGCAACATTCAATATGTAAAAGTAAATACAACTCGATAAACTAATACATAAAGACTCTTACATACAAAGGCAATTACAAACAAGAAAATACAAACTAAGACTCTATCCAGAGTGTTTGTCACAGGAAAGTGCTTCAACAAACTCCCCCTTGACAACAGCTCTGGATAATCTTCAGTCTTCAGTCTTCTCATCTTCAGTCTTCACAGCACTTGATCTTTAGCTTCCATCTTCTTCTTGTATTCAATGCAGAACTTAATCACCTTGTCATATTTAGAAGCAAGGAGCTTTGTCCATTCATCGGTGTAGACACAATACCTGTCTACTAGTGCCTCCAGATCTTTCACAGAAAAGTTGATGAAGCAGACTTCATCAAATATTCTGATAAGGTCCTTTGGCACTATGTTCCCACTCTCTGCACGTACCTTCCCCATGATCACAGCCTTGCCCGTCTTTGGATCTACGTACTAGTACCACATGTCACCAAGCATATCCTGAGATAACTTGCTCAGGGGAATCTTAGTTTCACATTGCACTGGCTTGTATAACAATTTCTTTAAGTGCTTCTTAGTCACAGGATGTATAGCGTGCTTATCCTTGACTCTCTTAGGCACTTGAAGCTTGAACATCTCGAATTTCCCAAATCTTGCTTCCCGCTGCAGAACCACCCACAAACCCATCGCCACTGCGTGATTGGAATGACCCAGCAGCTCTCGGTTTGCTAGGTTCACAAGGTCTTACTTGGGTAAGGAGCTGAACGCTTCACTGGTGGGTTTCAAGTATTGAACCCCGCCAGATCTTTTGATTGCGAACAGCTGCTTATCCTCCTCGAACCTTACAGCCAAGATCATCCATGTTGCTCCGTGTTTGTCTATTATAGACGACTTTTGCCACACAGGAGCTGGACCCTTTGATGAAGTAGAAGGAATATCTGTTTCTTTCGGTGCCTCTGGGTCCACAGGTGCAGGGTCAACCGGGGAGGCTTCAGTCGAGGCTTCCACATTACCAGCATGCTCGACTGAACCTGTGTCGAGCGAAGGATCGAATGATGGAAATTCAAAGATCTCACCATCCTCTAACTCGTACTCTCCTTCCCCATCACCCTTGGGAATTTCGATCACAACGTCCTCATCATCATCATCCCAATCATCACCATAGTCGATCTCTCCTTCTTCAAGATTAAAGCGAGCATTGATCTGTGCTTCTTTGGAATAGTCAGGCTCTAGATATAGGATCTCATCATCAGATAAGTCCTTAAGCACTTCAGCCACTAACTTTACTTTGTCACCACCACCACCACCAGAGGTATCACCACCCTCTTGATGAGTAGACTCCCCCTGAGCCATTGGAAAAGCAGAGATATGCACGATTGCTAAAGCTTGGTGCTCACCTCCACTAGGACCGGCTTCGGGATCCTTGTCTTTGTCGTCATCCTTTGTCAAGTCAACAGGATGACAAGCCTCATCACCAGTAGTCCTCTTTTCTTTCTCCTTCTCTTTCTCTTTCTCTTTCTCCTTCTCCCCCTGAGCATCAAGCTTCTTGGTCAGATCAGCAATCAGTTTGACCATCAGCTCATGCTCTTTCCTTTGAGTATCAAACCTTAGCTCCAAGGACGACCCATGACCCAGAATCATTTCATTTGTCTTGATTAGGAGCTCGTTCTGGGCCATGACGTTCTTTAGTGTTTCATCAGTCCCCGTTCTCTAGCTACGAAGGATTCTAACTTCGTCTACCAAAGAATTAATCTGTGCTTGTTGAGCGTCAGACTCCTCCTTTGATTTCCGAATAGTCTCCACTAATCCAGCAACTTGGGTTTCCAGAACATCTATCCTTGAATCATTCGGATCAGGATGTCTGGATGATGACGCCTTGACATTGTGAATAGGGGAGGAGAATATGATATCGAAGTCAAACCCTTGTGTGAAATCTTCATAACTGAAGGGTTGACTTAAAGGCTCAATGGTGGTGGTTGGGATTGAAGATGTGATGAGAGTTGTTGGAGTTATGGTAGGGGTGATGGTGACTGACTCCATGAGAATTGGAGTAGTCACCGTCACCACCTCACTGGGGATAGAAGGTTGTTGCCTATCGCCCCTGTTCTTGTGAATGCTTTCTCGTCGTTGTCTTTGTATAGCAGCGTCAGAGTCTGGCTCGTATTCGCTTTCTCGTCGTTGAATGCTTTCTCCGTGAGAATTGGAATAGTCACCGCCACCACCTCACTAGGGATAGAAGGTTGTTGCCTATCGCCCCTGTTCTTGTGAGTGCTTTCTTGTCGTTGTCTTTGTATAGCAGCGTCAGAGTCAGAGTCTGGCTCGTATTCGCTGCTAGAAGATTGTCGCTTTCTCTTGGAGGACGACGCAGGTAGGGTTACCTTTGTTGTTGTCCTTGTGTGTACCTGCGATGGCGCATCATCAGAATCAGACTCAGTCTCTTCTGAGTCGGATCCCTCAGCACCATCATTTCCCCCTTCTTCGTCTCCACCATCAGACTATCCATCATCACTGTCCACTTCCTCCTGTTGTTGTTGCTGTTGTTCATCGGAGTGTTCACTCAATTCGGGCTCCGAATCGTGACTATACCATCTCCAGTCACCTGGTGCCACATATGCTTCATTTATGAGGTGGCCAAAGAGTTTTGTATGCGCAGGGGTAGGATCTACACTACCTGGCTTTAGGAATTGTGCGAATACTCTTTTGTCCACCCTCTTTACTTGCAGTCTCTCCCCTATAGCAGGTAGGTCTGGCAACGCATCAGTAATCAATAGGTGCACAAACCTAGGGTATAATAAGAACCTAAACCTCTTCGCTATGTTAATCTGGTCATTGATGGCTTTGGAAATGTAGCGTGAGAAGTTGTAGCCCTTATTGAGAGAAAGGCCGACCATGGCTGCTGCAAGGTCATAACCCATGGCATCTTTTTCAGCTTTCCTTGATGAGATGCACATGATCATGACATGGGCGAAGTATCTCTATTGGTCTAACACCCACATCTTCTTGTATGAAGCATAGTCTCTCGCACCGACATAACCCATTCTTTGTCTCCAACAGCCGTCCACAAAGTAGTCTGGATAGGCTGTCGGGTCGGTCGAAGATCTCTAATTTTGAAGGACCCTTCTAATAGTATCTTCAGAGAAAGCGATAGCATGACCGGCAACGGTAGCCCTTATAACGCTGGGGTTACCGTGCAATCGTGCTCCGCAGTCTCCCAAAACTGCTCGAGATATGCTTGTGACACGATTGGGTCGGCAGAAATGGCGTAGCTGATTCTTGAACGGTTCAAGAAATCAACTATGTCTCTGTACTGCAGTGCTGCACACTTCCATTCTGGTTCAGTGTTAGCTAACAGGTTGAATTCGTTTGTAAACGCCTGAGCCATGATCTGCAAAAACACACAAAAAACAGAATCAGAACAACACGTATCATTGGAAATGGATAAACATGACTCAGTATAGCAGTTACTCTTTGAACTGAAATTTCAGACTTCGAATTTTTGCCAAGTGTTGGTCCTGCGTACTTAGCAAGTACGCAGGATTTTCCTCTTGCGTACTTAACAAGTACGCAAGAATTACTTCTTGCGTACTTGCTAACTGAGCAAGAACTACACTTGGTGAAAAATTCCTGAAATTTGAAATTCAAATGATGTTCAAAAGTCGGTGTGTATTGGTCACCACTAGGTCGGAATCAAAGATTCTAGCCTATGGGACCAACAACAACACCAAATACCTGCTAAACTTGACCGATTTTGACCTGACAGTCGAACGAAGCCACTGTCGGTTCAAATTCGTGCCCAAAGTCAAAATCAAAGACTAGAATGGATGATTAAGGGTCTATTATTGTTTCTAATCAAGTTTTAATGATAATAATTTACCCAAACAACCCAAAATTTGCCCTAGAAATCACGGAATGAACCTAGATTTTCTAAGTCAGTGAATCGGTCCAATGTCACGATTTCGTGGATGGATTAAGCCTAGAATCTCACCGATTGATTGTAATGAAGTGATGAAACTAGCAATGGTACGAAAAATCGGTTTAGGAACACTTGAAATTTCGAGTGAAAGTCGGAGGGAATATGAACCGGTTTGAAAGAGATGAAAGTTTGGTTTATATACCCTACGCAAAAAGGTCGTGCGTACTTAGTAAGTGCGCACGCTTTAACTCTTGCGTACTTACAAGTGCGCAAGACTTAACTCTTGGGTATTTACAAGTGCGCAAGACTTAACTCTTGCGTACTTGTTAAGTACGCAGGGCTTACTTCATGCGCACTTACAAGTACGCACAAACCCTTAAGTACGCAAACTTTCAACTCAAATTTATGAAGTTTTTCAAGTCAAATAACGAACAAGATAAAAATATTCAATCAGGAGGATTCAAATACAATCCAGGAAGGTTAAACACAAATATTTTTTGGCTTTTTCTGAATAAAATTGAACTATGCATAAATTTAAAATCTTTTTGATCTTTTCTCATAGAAATATACAAGTATTCACACAAACTATTTTTGATCAAAGACATGAGCAGAGGATCATATCAGGCTATCTTTAGCAAAAACGATACAGTATAAACATCAAAGAATATGGGGTCATGTCATGGATTACTATTTATTCACACGTAATAAGCACATAAACAAGTAATTCAAGTTGACAATATTATAAGATTTGAAACTATAAGCATCTTTGTATCACGTTCTTGTGTATTAATGTATTAACTATAAGATATACAACATGTACCCAACTAATATGCTACAATAATGTAAATTGCACTATCTCAAGGCATCTAAGATTTTCCCAATGATTTTCTAAATTTTCAGAATGAAGTTACATCTATTAGCACAGGAAAAATCAAGCAGAATCCATAAGGATTATCAGGAATCATAAGATTCAGAATCGAGTGATTCATTTGTCTTGGTTTCATTTGATTTTCTTCATTGAATATCGGTATGATGATTCAGGATAATATATATGGTGTTTGAATAAGGTAAGGGGATCCAACTTTTATCTGGATTTGATTTCAATGAATCAGGAGTGATTCAAGGGTGAATACATGCTCAACGGTTGATGTAGAGACATGTCTTGATTCAATCTCTCCTTGCATACTTGTGAGTATGGGCATTGAGATGAACCGCATTAATTGTGCTAACGACATAACCCGAACTGATCTCAAAAGAAAATTATTGCCAAAATCTAACATCCACTATCTGATAATGATCTTTTCTATTCTTTTACGCACACACACTTGAAAACATGGGTTCAAATCACAGTTTTAATTTAGATTTAGTTGCAACAGTACTAGTGATTCAAAGACGCATGCAGCCTACTGACAATTCAAATTACTTGTAAATAAGCAGATTAAAAACATAATAATTTAAACAATTAATTAAGCATGACGCAATCATTTCCCATATGAGCAGTCTGTGACGTTTAGATCATTTCTGTTGTACTATCATTTCCTCTTTTCTCAAGTTAACTTTGAAATCTTCTCCATTTTCTATTTTGTTTTTGATTTTGTAAAATATTTTGAAAATTAAAAGAACTATACAGAATATTTAAAAGAAATAAAGTTTAACTTCCATGAATTGAATTGATTTAAGAAAAATTAATTTTCACTCAGGATTGAACTTTCCTATCAAGTTGACAAGATGCTCAAAACGGGATCGATCAAATGCCTTTGTGTAAAGGTCAGCAAAATTGTCATCCGTGTGAACTTTTACAATTTCAATTAGATGCTTTTTAGCACAATCACAGATGAAATGATGGCGAATTTCAATATGTTTAGTTTTGGAATGTTTCTCAGGGTTATTTGTGATGGACATGGTGGCATTGTTGTCAATGAATAAAGGAGTTCCAGTGAAGTTTAAGCCGTAGTCTCTCAATTGCCGCTGAATCCACAATATCTGAGAACAACCGCTCGCCGCAGCAATGTATTCCGCTTCACAAGTTGAGACAGAAACCGTTGATTGCTTCTTGCACTGCCAGGAGAGCAGTCTGTCTCCTAAGAATTGACATCCGCCGGAAGTTGACTTTCTGTCAACGTTACAACCGCCATAATCTGAATCAGTGTAGGCTTTGAAGTCGAATGACTGATGCTTAGAGTACCAAAGACCTAATCGGGGTTTCCCTTTCAGGTATCTGAAAATTCTCTTCACGGCTATCATATGTGACTCCTTCGGTTGAGACTGAAACCTTGAGCACAAGCACACAGCAAACATTATATCGGGTCTTGAAGCTGTGAGATACATAAGTGATCCGATCATCCCACGGTACAATCTACTATCTACATCCTTTCCATCTTTGTCAGGATGCAGACCATGATTGACTGGGATAGGTGTGCCATAAGTACTGCTATCATTCATCTTGTATTTTGACAAGATGTCCTGCACATACTTGGTTTGATGTAGATAAATTCCATCCTCTCTTTGACTGACTTGCAGACACAGGAAGAACGACAATTCACCCATATTACTCATTTCAAACTTGGACTTCATCACCTGCTCGAATTCCCTACACATCCCTTCATTGGTAGATCCAAAAATAATGTCGTCGACGTATACTTGTACAAGAAGAATGTCACCTCCTGCTTTCCTAATGAAGAGAGTCGAGTCAATCTGTCCACCGTCGAAACCATTAGACAGTAAATGCTTAGATAGTGTCTCATACCATGCCCGCGGTACTTGATGAAGACCATAAAGTGCTTTGTCGAGCTTATACACTTTATTGATATTATGCGGATCTTCAAAGCCGGGAGGTTGAGTGACATAGACCTCTTCATGAACTTTACCATAAAGGAAAGAACTCTTCACATCAAGTTGATAGACCTTGAAGCCGACATATGTGGCAAAAGCCAAGAACAGTCGAACGGCCTCAATTCTAGCAACTGGGGCATATACTTCCGTGTAATCCAAGCCCTCTTGCTGATAAAAACCCTGAACAACCAATCGTGCTTTGTTCTTCACAACAACATGACGATCATCCGTCTTGCATTTGAACACGCATCTCGTTCCAATTGGCTGAAAGCCTTTTGGCAAGTCAACCAAATCCCACACGTGCAACTTTTTGAATTAAGACAATTCATCTTGCATCACCTCAATCCAGCAGTTGTCAGTGAGAGCCTCCTTTACATTCTTTCGCTCTAACTAGGACACGAATGCAGTATGCAGACATGTTTCCATGACACCAGTGTCAAGTATCTCTGTGTAAAGACTGGTGTTCTCAGTGATGGTTCGATGACGAGTCTGAACACCGGCATAAGGATCACCAATAATGTTGTCGATTAGATGATTCCTATGCACTTTCGTTTCCGGTACAATCAGTTCCTGAATTTCTGAATCGAGATTCGTGCTTAACTCCCCCATTTCCTGTGTTCCAGAGGAAGAAGATTCAATGTTAATTGGATCAGCTGGAGCTTCATTTCCTACAGTTGTGTTAGGATTAGCTTGAGGGTCATCTCCAACGACAAGAACATCTTCACTGTTATCACTGTCATGAGTTTCAGATGCAGATGCAGCATTGGAATCAGGAGTTATAATCGGTACAGTAGCACGAGTAGAGAAGCTGGAGTCATCGCCACCACCCAATAATTCATAAACATTTCCGGCGTCATCTGCAGATATATCAGGAAGATTGAATGACTTGAATAGCGCATCATAATCAAAACCCCAAGCTGGACCTGTTGGTTCGGGTGGAATGTTGTGTTTACTACAATCCACTTCAAATCATTCCTCGACAGTACGAGTTCCTATGTTGTACACTCTCTTGCAAGGCGAGTTGGCAACATATCCTAAGAAGATGCCTTCCACTGCTTTTGCATGAAACTTAGACTGGCGGTCTTTGTACTGCAGCAACAAGGAACAAGGACTACCAAAAGGAACTAGGTAATCAAGATTGGGAAGTCGATTGTTGATCAACTCGTAACAAGTCTTGTTGTGCCTCTTCACAACCAGAACTCAGTTTAAGACGTGACAAGTTGTATTAACGGCTTCAGCCCAGAAAGTGACAGGAAGCTTTGCATCCGACAGCATAGTCCTTGCAGTCTCAATCAGTGTTCTGTTCTTCCGTTCAGCAACTCCATTCTGCTAAGGCATGTACGGCGCGCTGAATTCGTGACGGATCCCTTTCTTGAGACAGAAAAGCTCCATCAAATTATTCTTGAACTCAGTTCCGTTATCACTCCTTATCCTTTTAACTTTCAGCTTGCAAAGAGATTCCAAGCTCAGGATCAAGTATTGAAGAATATCAGCAGTCTCGTCTTTAGTACCTAAAAAGTGCACCCAAGAAAAACGTGAGAAATCGTCAGTTACTACTAGACAGAACGACTTACCTCCAATACTCCTGATACTTATGGGGCCAAACAGATCCATGTGTAATAGCTCCAAAGGGGTATCAATAGAGTTTTGGAGCTTGAGCTTGTGAGACTTCCGTTGTTGTTTGCCCTTTTTACAAGGCATACAGTCATCTGCAACGGTAAATCTCAGCTTAGGAACCCCGGTTACCAAACCATTTCGGACAAGATGATTCATTTTACGATAAGAAATATGTCTGAGTTTCCTATGCCACAAGATAGAGTCAAGTTCTGTCGCTTTAGTAAGCAAACAGGTAGCAACTGATGAGGTGGTTATTGTCACGCTCATATCAATCTGATAGGTGTCATTTGTTCTTGGCGCTCTCATCAGGATCCAGTCTTCGGGAACTTCAAAACCAGGTTTGAGAATAAGGCATTCTGACTTGTCAAACATCACTGAGTACTCCTTATCACACATTTGGGAGACACTCAACAGGTTATGCTTCAACTGCTCGCAAAAGTTGACATTGTCAAAGCTGACACAACCGTTCGAAACCATGCCTTGACACGTGATGCTGCCGCATTTTTCTCCGGCAAAGGCCACATAGCAGCCTCTGAATGGTTTAACATCTTGAAGCAAGGCCATGTTTCCTGTCATGTGCCGGGAGCATCCACTATCTACATACCAACGGTTAGAGATAGTACCCTTCGGACGTTCCTGCACGAGTAACAAAAGAATTAGTTAGATTTGGATACCCAAGCCATTTTGGTCTTGGGTCGTCCATCCTTTTTCAAAATAAACTACTTCCTTTAACTCACAGTCGTGATGACTGTTCAAAACGGATGAATCTTTTAAAGAATTAGGACTAGGAGATTGAGAAGTTTTGGATTCGGCAGTCCAGGATCTCTTTTGTTTCTTAACCAGAACAGGAGACTTTGGTTCAACTACAGCAGGTGAACTAGTGGAAGCTTCACCTGATTGAACTGAAGTCAGCTGTTCTAGCTTTCTCAACCTCTTGTTCCTTCTCCTCCTCTGTGGTTTAGAGAGTTTTGCCACAGATTTCTCACCAGTACGTGTACTAGAAGAGGTAGATACACAAGGTACAACAGGTTGCGTTACCTTTCTTGAACCAGAAGGTTTAGCTTCAGATTTGATCTTAGGCTTTACCATCGGTTTGACTGGTGGTTTCACCACATTTTATTTTGGATGTCTGGGTGGTTTCACTTATGGTGACCTGGGTATAACAGCTGGTTGTGAAACAACAGGCCGTTTTCCTTGGTTCTTATAAGGACAGTTCACAAGAATGTGACCAACCATGCCACAGTGAAAACAATTCCTCTTGTCTATATAAGTTCTCTTGTAAGGCTCATTAGATTTGGCCTTAGATAACTCAGCATTATGAGCAGGAGGAGTTGGTTTATGAACAGGAGTCTGAACCTTTATAGTTTGGTTTTTGGGAGTATAATATTTTTGCAAATTTTCTTTATACCCAAGCCATAATGAGCTGAAAAAGTCTCTTTCTTTGCTTGGTTAAGACTTTTATAACCCCATAAAGCATTACCTTTAGATTATCATTTGTTTCAATGATATCGGGTTCAGTTAAAATGCAATTATCACCATTAGTGATAATGTTTTTCTTTACATTCTGATCAGTTAACAACTCCTCAGATACTACTCCTTCAGAGCAAGAGTTAACCGACCCATCTTCAGAAGCAGTAACGAACTCCTCACTAGATGTGGAGTTAGCCTTACTTGAGGATTCATCCTTTTTAGGGGAATCATCCTTATCAGAGGACTCATCTAGACAAGTGAGATCAATGTCTATTAAGCAATTGACAAACTTCCCGCTTACTGGTGGAGGAATGGCATTAGTACCCAACCCTAACCCATTCAATTGTCTCACTACAGATTCATAGTGTTCCACCACAAAACGAGAGTTTTTCAACTTCTCATTAGTACATTTTAACTGCAAGATCTCATTTTACAGTTTGTTGATTTCATGGTTCCATTTTTTCATCCCCCTGTTTGCAACATCTAAATGAAGCTGTTGATCGCTTATTTTTAGAGAATATTCACATTTTCTTTTTTCAACGTTTCAATAGAATCTTTAAAACGTTTTTCGTTTTCTTTAAAGTTTAGAGCTGCCATACTTATGAGTTTGATTTTGTCTTGGAGCCTAGAATTTTCAAGTTTTAGCCCTAGCCATTTAGAACATGAAATAACAGAAAAAGGATTAGAGTCTACCTCAGAAGATGAACTTGTTGCTTCTCCAATGGCCATGAGAGCAACAGCAGTGGTCGACTCCTCTTTATCAGCTACAGAAGCTTCCTTTTCTTCAGCTTCCTTCACTTCCTCTGTAGCAGCAGTAGTAGACTCTTCTAGGTCAGCCATAGAAGCTTCCCTTTTCTCTGCTTCCATCATCTCCATGATCTCAGGCATGAGACCAACCTGTGTTTATGTGATGATGGCATCCTCCAGATGAACACCCCAATCAAAGCTTTCGTCCTATTGAGCTACCAGTGCATTGGACGTTCCACCTTAGCTTTGATTGTGGTGGTTTGAGTTGTTGTGGCCATGGCTGTTTCCTTGGCTAGGTCTGGTAAAACCAAAGGCCGGTGCTCTGTCTGTCTGACACTCACGAGCAAAGTGTCTAAAATTTAGACACTTATAGCATTTGGCCTTAGATTTGTCAAACCCGACCTTGGCATTAGGATGCCAGCCAATAAACTTTCTTCCTATTCTGTTCCGGAAACGCTTAGCTCTTCTCAATAGCATGGCCATATCCATTGAATATCCATGTCCTCAATGTCATCAATATCCACTTGATTAAAATCTTCTTCAATCGTCTCGGGATCAGTAAGCTTGCCACCTATGATATTCTCATACGCAAGCATACAAGATGAGAATAGTGCTACATGATCTTCAGCTATTCTGGCTATAGCTGATTGGTTAGCTGAAGACGTAGCAGGATGATTTCTTGAGGTATTTTGATGATGAGACCCCAACCCTGATCCAGATGCATAGCATGCATGACCACCACAACCATTTGAGTGTTCTTCATCTGTAGAGTTTCCAGTGAAAAGGGAAATTCCAGAGCCCGATGACTTGGATGTAGAAGTCGTCCCATGATACATAGAAGGGTCTTGTATATGAGGTCTTCCTGAGCTTTCCTTTCTTTTTAGGTTCATGTCATGAGCTTGAACCTTTCTTATTGTCTCCTCTACTGTCAACTCATAGAATTTTGGATTTTTCCCTCATCAGGGTTGTGTATATCTCAAATTTGGGTGGTAAAGCATCCAAAAACTTTTCCACCATCTCTTCATCTGGATACCTAAGTTCAAAAGCCTTCTAATCAGTCTGTAGATGATAGAATCTAGAGATGAGGTCATCTAAAGATTCGTTCTCTAAAATCTGAAGCACTCATACTGCTTCCTGAGAAGATCCCGCTTACTCTTCTTGATATCACTATTTCCTTCGAATCTTTTCTGTAAAGCTTTCCAAAGATCCTTGGAATTGTCATAACCTCAGAAACTGTGGAACAATTCCTGAGTTAATGCCAAAGTGATCGAACCAAGTGCCTTTTTTTCACGATCATAAGCTTTCTTTTCTTCGTCAGAAGGCTTAGAGATAGGTTTGTGCATGGTTTCATCAAGATAGATGTGTGTGGGATGCTAATATCCCTCAAGGATTGGTATCCATAGCGATGAGTCGGTATAAGAAATGTAGTGCTCGAAACGTGCTTTCCAATTAGAATAATCGTTTACGTTCAGCAACTTTGGCATTTTCTGTGGTGTACCGATCTCATTATCATAGTTTAACAGGTTTCCTAAATTCTGAAGATTCGACATAGTGAACACTTAGTCAAATTTCACAAAAATCAGACACAGTTGCGCACTTGATTTTGGCCTTGCGCACTTGAGAAATGGTCTTGCGTATTTAGATTTTCTCTTGCGTACTTGATAAGTACGCATGATATAACTTAAGTTCGCAGAAGATCAGTCTTGCGCACTTGTAAGTACGCAGGAGGTTAGTCCTGCGTATTTAGTAAGTACGTAACAGAACTGTACTTTTTGCCAGAAATGGTAAGTACGCACAACACCTTTTCAGCAACTCTCACCAAACTATTCCGGTCACTTGAAAATCGCCGGAGATGGTAAAAATTGGACTGATGATCAATGCTAATGAGCCAAAGGGTCAAAAACTTGTTTCTAACCAACCTTTGATGCTCAAATCACTCAAATACACAACAAAAATCAGTTTTTGAGTGATTTTTGTTTCTAAAATAGTGCTCAAGAGCTACCCCTATTTTACCACAAAAATCAACAAAAATACCTCTTTTTGCTTGTAAAAACTCGGTAGAAACTCTCCAAACTCACTCACAACACTCGAAATAAGGAGCAATGCTCTGATACCACTTGTAGGTCCCTCGGGTGTGGCGGATGCAAGTGGGTCTACTTGTCGGACCGGGTGCGGAATACCCGTGACTAGGCGGAGAGTCAAACTAAACAAAGTAAACCGACAAGAGAAAACACTTTAAACGTTCTTTGTATTATAAACACTTGAAGGTTACAGAGAGAAGCACTGAGATTACAATTTGCGTATTTGCTATTATGCCTACGTACTTAACTTCTGTTAACCTATCCTATTTATACAAGACCTGATGCCTGTGCACTTAGCAAGTGCGCAGGGCAAAATGCTCTTGCGTACTTAACAAGTACGCAAATGTATTCTTGCGTACTTGCTAAGTACGCAGGAGCTTTCTCCTGCGCACTTACAAGTGCGCAAAACACTTAGAGAATTTTGCAACATTCAATATGTAAAAGTAAATACTACTCGATAAACTAATACATAAAGACTCTTACATACACAGACAATTACAAAACAAGAAAATACAAACTAAGACTCTATCCAAAATTTTTGTCACAGGAAAGTGCTTCAACAGAAGTTCGCTCAGACAGTATCAGGCGAACTTATTAAGTTCGCTCAGGCAGTATCAAGCGAACTAATTTCACGCAAACTTATCTAGTTCGCTAGTGTTCTTAAAAAAAATAAAAAATAAAAAAACATTTGTGTAAGTTCTGCTAGAGGCGAACTTGTCTAGTTCGCCTAGTCTATTAGAGGCGAATTTGTTAAGTTAGGCAAACTTGTTAACTTCGCCTAGTCTATTTGAGCCGAACTTGTTAAGTTCGTCTATTGCATAATTTGTGTATATAAATAGGAGTTTACATGTTCTGTTTGGGAGCATATTGACAGAATGATTGTATTCTGTAAACTTTGTGTTTAGTGCAATACAAAGAGAAAGTTTATTTACCTACTGTTTCTATTGTCAATTCGTATACATACGTTAACACGAAGGATTCCGCACTCCGTGTTATCGAGACCTCCTGTCACGAGATCGATCTGTAGATGAGTCATGTGGACCTACAAGTGGTATCAGAGCTTTTGCTTTTGATTTTTGTTTGATTCTTGATGATTAGAGACGATTTTGTATACACTTTGACAAGAAATTGATCATTTTTAGGAGTTTTTGTATCCATGAAGTTTTCAAGTTCTTGAAGTTAATTTTGCTGCTGAATTCGTGGATTTGAAGTGGATTTAGGTGAAATTAATCCGATATAAGTGTTCTAATTCATAAAATACTAAATCCTACATTCCAATTTCTTCAAATTCCTTCTAATATGTGAGAAATGATGATTTTCGATGCTGATTAGTTCGTGTTTGGGTTGAAGTTTTCTTCCTGAGTTTGTTACAGCTGAAGTAGGCGAAGTTGCTGAGATTCTGTTGCAGGCGAACTTATCAAGTTCGCTTCAATCAGTTTAAGCGAACTTATCAAGTTTCACTCAGTTTAGGCGAACATATTGATTAGGCGAACTTATTATGTTCGCTTGTGGTCTTATTTGCCAGTGAAGTACAGGCAAACTTATTAAGTTCGCTCAGGCAGTATTAGGCGAACTTATCTAGTTCGCTAGTGCTCTTAAAAAAAATATTCTATATAAGTTCTGCTAGAGGCGAACTTTTATAGTTTGCCAAGTCTATTAGAGGCGAACTTGTTAAGTTCGCCTAGTCTATTTGAGGAGAACTTGTTAAGTTCGCCTATTGCAGAATTTATGTTTATAAATAGGAGTTTACATATTTTGTTTGGGGAGCATATTGACTGAATGATAGTATTCTGTAAACTCTGTGTTTAGTGGAATACAAAGAGAAAGTTTATTTACCTACTATTTCTATTGTCAATTCGTATACATACGTTCACACGAAGGATTCCACACTCCGTGTTATCGAGACGTCCTGTCACGAGATCGATCTGTAGATGAGTCATGTGGACCTACAAGTGGTATCAGAGCTTTTGCTCGTGATTTGTGTTTGATTCTTGGTGACTAGAGACGATTTTGTATACACTTTGACAAGAAATTGATCATTTTTAGAAGTTTTTGTATCCATGGAGTTTTCAAGTTCTTGAAGTTGATATTGCTACTAAATTCGTGGATTTGAAGTGGATATTGGTGAAATTAATCCGATAGAAGTGTTCTATTTCATAAAATACTAAATCCCACGGTCCAATTTCTTCAAATTCATTCTAATCTGTGAGAAATGATGATTTTTGGTGCTGATTAGTTCGTGTTTGGGTTGAAGTTTTCTTCCTGAGTTTGTTACAGCTGAAGAAGGAGAACTTGCTGGGATTCTGTTGCAGGCGAACTTAGCAGGCGAACTTATCAAGTTCGCTTCACTTAGTTTAAGCGAACTTGAGAAGTTCGCTTCACTCAGTTTAAGCGAACATATTGATTAGGCGAACTTATCAAGTTCCCTTGTGGTCTTATTTGCTCAGTGAAGTTCGCTCAGGCGGTATCAGGCGAACTTATTAAGTTCGCTCAGGAAGTATCAGGCGAACTAATTTCACGCAAACTTATCTAGTTCGCTAGTGTTATTAAAAAAAATAAAAAAATAATCTGTGTAAGTTCTGCTAGAGGCGAACTTGTCTAGTTCTCCTTGTCTATTAGAGGCGGACTTGTTAAGTTTGCCTAGTCTCATGTGAAGTTCGCCTAGTCTATTTGAGGCGAACTTGTTAAGTTCGCCTATTGCTGAATTTGTGTCTATAAATAGGAGTTTACATATTCTGTTTGGGGAGCATATTGACTGAATGATTGTATTCTGTAAACTCTGTATATAGTGGAATACAAAGAGAAAATTTATTTACCTACTGTTTCTTTTGTCAATTCGTATACATACATTAACACGAAGGATTCCGCACTCCGTGTTATCGAGACGTCCTGTCACGAGATCGATTTGTAGATGAGTCATGTGGACCTACAAGTGCTATTAGAGCTTTTACTCGTTATTTGTGTTTGATTCTTGGTGATTAGAGACGATTTTGTATACACTTTGACAAGAAATTGATCATTTTTAGAAGTTTGTGTATCCATAGAGTTTTCAAGTTCTTGAAGTTGATTTTGCTGCTGAATTCGTGGATTTGAAGTGGATTTTGGTGAAATTAAACCGATAGAAGTGTTCTAATTCATAAAATACTATATCCTACGGTCCAATTTCTTCTAATATGTGAGATATGATGATTTTCGGTGCTGATTAGTTTGTGTTTGGGTTGAAGTTTTCTTCCTGAGTTTGTTACAGCTGAAGCAGGCGAAGTTGCTGAGATTCTGTTGTAGGCGAACTTAGCAGGCGAACTTATCAAGTTCGCTTCAATCACTTTAAGCGAACTTATCAAGTTTCACTCAGTTTAGGCGAACATATTGATTAGACGAACTTATTATGTTCGCTTGTGGTCTTATTTGCCAGTGAAGTACAGGCGAACTTATTAAGTTCGCTCAGGCAGTATTAGGCGAACTTATCTAGTTCGCTAGTGCTCTTAAAAAAAATATTCTATATAAGTTCTGCTAGAGGCGAACTTTTATAGTTTGCCAAGTCTATTAGAGGCGAACTTGTTAAGTTCGCCTAGTCTATTTGAGGCGAACTTGTTAAGTTCGCCTTTTACAGAATTTGTGTTTATAAATAGGAGTTTACATATTCTGTTTGGAGAGCATATTGGCTGAATGATAGTATTCTGTAAACTCTGTGTTTAGTGGAATACAAAGAGAAAGTTTATTTACCTACTATTTCTATTGTCAATTCGTATACATACGTTAACACGAAGGATTCCACACTCCGTGTTATCGAGACGTCCTGTCACGAGATCGATCTGTAGATGAGTCATGTGGACCTACAAGTGGTATCAGAGCTTTTGCTCGTGATTTGTGTTTGATTCTTGGTGACTAGAGACGATTTTGTATACACTTTGACAAGAAATTGATCATTTTTAGAAGTTTTTGTATCCATGGAGTTTTCAAGTTCTTGAAGTTGATATTGCTACTAAATTCGTGGATTTGAAGTAGATATTGGTGAAATTAATCCGATAGAAGTGTTCTATTTCATAAAATACTAAATCCCACGGTCCAATTTCTTCAAATTCATTCTAATCTGTGAGAAATGATGATTTTTGGTGCTGATTAGTTCGTGTTTGGGTTGAAGTTTTCTTCCTGAGTTTGTTACAGCTGAAGAAGGAGAACTTGCTGAGATTCTGTTGCAGGCGAACTTAGCAGGCGAACTTATCAAGTTCGCTTCACTCAGTTTAAGCGAACTTGAGAAGTTCGCTTCACTCAGTTTAAGCGAACATATTGATTAGGCGAACTTATCAAGTTCCCTTGTGGTCTTATTTGCTCAGTGAAGTTCGTTCAGGCGGTATCAGGCGAACTTATTAAGTTCGCTCAGGAAGTATCAGGCGAACTAATTTCACGCAAACTTATCTAGTTCGCTAGTGTTATTAAAAAAATAAAAAAATAATCTGTGTAAGTTCTGCTAGAGGCGAACTTGTCTAGTTCTCCTTGTCTATTAGAGGCGGACTTGTTAAGTTTGCCTAGTCTCATGTGAAGTTCGCCTAGTCTATTTGAGGCGAACTTGTTAAGTTCGCCTATTGCAGAATTTGTGTCTATAAATAGGAGTTTACATATTCTGTTTGGGGAGCATATTGACTGAATGATTGTATTCTGTAAACTCTGTATATAGTGGAATACAAAGAGAAAGTTTATTTACCTACTGTTTCTTTTGTCAATTCGTATACATACATTAACACGAAGGATTCCGCACTCCGTGTTATCGAGACGTCCTGGCACGAGATCGATTTGTAGATGAGTCATGTGGACCTACAAGTGCTATTAGAGCTTTTACTCGTTATTTGTGTTTGATTCTTGGTGATTAGAGATGATTTTGTATACACTTTGACAAGAAATTGATCATTTTTAGAAGTTTGTGTATCCATAGAGTTTTCAAGTTCTTGAAGTTGATATTGCTACTAAATTCATGGATTAGAAGTGGATATTGGTGAAATTAATCCGATAGAAGTGTTCTATTTCATAAAATACTAAATCCCACGGTCCAATTTCTTCAAATTCATTCTAATCTGTGAGAAATGATGATTTTTGGTGCTGATTAGTTCGTGTTTGGGTTGAAGTTTTCTTCCTGAGTTTGTTACAGCTGAAGAAGGAGAACTTGCTGAGATTCTGTTGCAGGCGAACTTATCAAGTTCGCTTCACTCAGTTTAAGCGAACTTGAGAAGTTCGCTTCACTCAGTTTAAGCGAACATATTGATTAGGCAAACTTATCAAGTTCCCTTGTGCTAGTTCGCTCAAGCGGTATCAGGCGAACTTATTAAGTTCGCTCATGAAGTATCAGGCGAACTAATTTCACGCAAACTTATCTAGTTCGCTAGTGTTCTTAAAAAAAATAAAAAAATAATCTGTGTAAGTTCTGCTAGAGGCGAACTTGTCTAGTTCTCCTTGTCTATTAGAGGCGAACTTGTTAAGTTTGCCTAGTCTCATGTGAAGTTCGCCTAGTCTATTTGAGGCTAACTTGTTAAGTTCGCCTATTGCAGAATTTGTGTCTATAAATAGGAGTTTACATATTCTGTTTGGGGAGCATATTGACTGAATGATTGTATTCTTTAAACTCTATATATAGTGGAATACAAAGAGAAAGTTTATTTACCTACTGTTCTTTTGTCAATTCGTATACATACATTAACACGAAGGATTCCGCACTCCGTGTTATCGAGACGTCCTGTCACGAGATCGATTTGTAGATGAGTCATGTGGACCTACAAGTGCTATTAGAGCTTTTACTCGTTATTTGTGTTTGATTCTTGGTGATTAGAGACGATTTTGTATACACTTTGACAAGAAATTGATCATTTTTAGAAGTTTGTGTATCCATAGAGTTTTCAAGTTCTTGTAGTTGATTTTGCTGCTGAATTCGTGGATTTGAAGTGGATTTTGGTGAAATTAAACCGATAGAAGTGTTCTAATTCATAAAATACTATATCCTACGGTCCAATTTCTTTAATATGTGAGATATGATGATTTTCGGTGCTGATTAGTTCGTGTTTGGGTTGAAGTTTTCTTCCTGAGTTTGTTACAGCTGAAGCAGGCGAAGTTGCTGAGATTCTGTTGTAGGCGAACTTAGCAGGCGAACTTATCAAGTTCGCTTCAATCAGTTTAAGCGAACTTATCAAGTTTCACTCAGTTTAGGCGAACATATTGATTAGACGAACTTATTATGTTCGCTTGTGGTCTTATTTGCCAGTGAAGTACAGGCGAACTTATTACGTTCGCTCAGGCAATATTAGGCGAACTTATCTAGTTCGCTAGTGTTCTTAAAAAAAAATATTCTATATAAGTTCTGCTAGAGGCGAACTTGTCTAGTTTGCCAAGTCACAAGTTCGCCTAGTCTATTTGAGGCGAACTTGTTAAATTCGCCTATTGCAGAATTTGTGTTTATAAATAGGAGTTTACATATTCTGTTTGGGGAGCATATTGACTGAATGATAGTATTCTGTAAACTCTGTGTTTAGTGGAATACAAAGAGAAAGTTTATTTACCTACTATTTCTATTGTCAATTCGTATACATACCTACTATTTAAACTACAAGGGCCGATCTGTATTAATTTTAAGGGCTAATTCGAGTCAAACCAAACTCCAGGGACTAAATCTGTCAATTCTTGATTCGTTTATCCGGTCACCCCCTCCGATGGTCCGATGGGTAAAGAACTTTCCGGCGACGCCCGACAAGGCTGTTTCTCTACACCTCGACAGCCGCTAAAGGCTTCTCTGGCTTCGTCTCTCCCACGCGAACAAGACCCCCCGACCAATTGGTCTCCCCAACATAAGGATCGTCTGAACCTGTTGGTGGACGAGAAACCCACGTTCGAATTCGCGCCCGACAGACCACCTCCACGCGTGTTGAATGTCTGGTTAGTTTCGTCTCGTCCAGACTAGTGTCGGAACGTGCCCAATTGCACGTTTTAACATAGAAATCAAGCTCGGCTATAAATAGCCATGGTCGGCCCTGCACGAGCTCGCTACCCTCCTTCCACCCAATCTCACTCCAAATTGAAGGCACCATTACAATCGCCATCTCTGCATGAAGCTGTGACCAAGGTTGTAGAGGCTAATCCCATCTAGAAGCTCGATTCTCATTCCGGACATTCTCGGATTTAAGACTCTGCCGTCCAGCCCCTTTGCGACCACGTAAGAATCCTCAACTTCGTTTCTTTACCTTCTGTTATCATAAGGCAAGCTGAACCAATCGAAGTCACGACTCCAAAACATCAATTACCGGACAAACCATTGTTCTAAAAAATTACTGTTTTATTTTTCTAAAGTCTGGGCCATCGAAACTACTTAGTTTCGATTGAGTAAATGGTCAATCGAAACTAGTAGTTTCGATAGATAGTAGTTTCGATAGATGGTAGTTTCGACAGCATGCATATCACTTATAAATGATCAATCGAAACTAGTAAGTTTCGATAGATGGTAGTTTCGACTGTAACATTTCTGATTTTTAGTATTAGTATTTCAATTCAATGTAACGCATTTTAAACCAAATTCTCGTGCATTGTCTTATTATATCTTTCGCCATAAATTAAATGCAATGACTCAATACAAATCCGCATGTTTTACTCAGTTATATGCAATTAACCTCTATACAAGTAACTATTTTATACAAACATGTCAAAACTAAAGTTACAAGGACTAAAGTTGAAAAATATCAAGAAACCCTAAGTAAGCACGGTCGCGCCAAGTGTTTCGGCACGGTCGCGCGACTTGCTTCGGAATGATCGCGCCCGGTGTCTAGGCACGGTCACGCCTATCTTGGCACGGTCGCGCCTGCATACCAGTTGAAACGTAATTGTGACTTTAATCACCCGATCGTTTGAATTCAAAACCGTTTTACGTTTTATTCTCATTAACCAAGAAAATATTACTACCAATTATTCCCTTTACGACCAATTAATCCAGAATTCGTTTAGCCTCAAAGGATTTTATCTCAAGGCCACAAATCCTCTCTACAATCCGAATGCTCTCGAGCAATCCATCACTATACGACATACTACCCTCTCTAGGACACCCGAAGCCATTGAAGCAGTCAGAGTTGCAGGAGAAGGCACCGGAGACCACTCCTGTCATCGTCGGAAATCGTCCCTACCCTAGGCCATCAATTCATCCTCTTGCAGGGTAATCGAAACCTTCTAAACTATCTATTTATTCTTTAGATCAAAAGCCCTAATTCAATTTTGGCTTTCAATATCGAAATCTACTCGAACCCGAAACCGTATTTTCATTTAAAATAGTTTAACCGAATCCGGTTCTAAACATGTTTTAAACACAATTAACCTGTACCAAAAGACTCATAAGAACCTTGTTAATAAAAGCCCTATGCATTCCAGTTCTATAAATATAAAAATCATTCAATTCGTTCCTGTTTTGAAAGAGACACGGTCGCGCTAATCATATAGCGCGGTCGTGCCTCGGGAGACGCGGTCGTGTCTACTTCCAGCGCGGTCGTGCCTCCTGCTCAGACCTAGTCATGCTCGTTGGCTAGACCTGGTCGTGCCTAGTGATTTGGCCAGTTGTCCTCTGTTTGACCAACGCGGTCGCGCCCTGTCCAGAAAGGTCGCGCCCGACCAAGCACGATCGTGCCCTTCCCTGGCACGGTCGTGTGTGTTGGCAGAATGTTTATATTTTTATATTTTTAAAACAATTAATATTCCAGAGTTGGTTTTAAAATAAAAGTAATTAAATTTAAAAATGTGTATTATCTTTATTTAGAAAAGATCAAATGTTTAATCTTAAAATGAAAGAGAATTATTTAAAGTCCAACATTTAATTTATAAACCCTACACTTAATAATATTTTAATGTCTAAGTTACACTTTATGAATAAATGAATAGAGTAATAATTATTTATTTGATTTATATTTGAACAAAAGCATCTATTTAGTTATACTTAAATACATCTAATACTTACATCATTTTCATAAACAATAATTATCTAATTTACTTATTTACTTATTTCAAACTCAAACCTTATTCAAAATATTCTAAAAATATTCATTTCAAATCTTCCATTTTATACAATAATTTCAAGTACCAATCACTAACTTTATCCAATTCAACCTTAGACTTAGACTTAGACTATTGTGCGTTATTAATGCAATATACATTACACTCTAGGTTAACATTGTGCAATACAAGGATCACATTACTATCTAGTATCTCGTGTTAGCTACGCCTTCGATACAAGTGAGTATACATAGCCCCTTTTACTCTTTTACATTTTTGGGGTGAAACATGAACACTATTCAAATTACATGTTTACATTTACACAAACAACACAAGTACAAATCCTATTTACATTCATGTGTGCAATTTGAGCTTTATGCCCGAGTGCTAGGTGTGCTAACCTTTGTATGCGATTATGTGCAATCATTAACTACTCAAGCCGACGGTTTTCAATGATAGATCTATTGAGTCTGACAAACCCACCCAGGTGCGCGGTAATTGAAACCGACAACACAATTTTTTCATGCTAGTTACAAAGGTTTAATTGTACTTGGTTACACAATAGCTGCTCCCAATAAATGCCTTATTTATCATGTTGTGTAAAGGATTTGTTTTCAACTATATGCTACCTATATACAAACCTGTGTTATACTCACCAACATTTTAGTTGACCTTATTTTATTCATGTTTCAGGTGCTTTCATATGAGCTTGATCAAGACATGCTACACGTAGGCTTTGGACCTAGTTAATATTAAATTAAAGACAAATTGTATTTCATTATGTACTTTGAACTTGTTTCATGTTTGTTTGAATGGAAATGGATTTAATATATTACAATCTAGTCAACCTTGTGCTCATGAATAGTCTACATTGTCCCGCCCCGATGATTCCGCCGTCGGTCGGGGTGTGACAGATTGGTATCAGAGCCTTGGTTATAGGGAATTAGGTTATTAGACACTCTTGACCTAGACTATAACTTTAGGACACCCATACAATCCCATGCTACTACATGTTACATTATTAGTTCTTGTGTAAATATTTTTACATGCTATCATAAGTATTTACACTACGTGATACAATACATAATGACTTATGTGTCCCACTACTTGATAACTTTTGTGCTTACACTCATTACTATCTACATGCTATATGATTATATTTTATGCGAATATTCTTACATGTTATACTATATAATTACATCATATGATACAATACTTAATAATCTATGTGTCACATTACCATTCAACTTTTTCTCCTATTCATTGCTACCTATTTAATTTATTTAAAGTGCTATCCTAAGTTTCCACGCACACTTATACACACTTAGTTATTCATGCACCCCTAAACTCACATACATAATACCACACCTCTTGTGAACAACAAAATTTTAAACTATTGGGCCTAATGTCCATCAATAATAAACTAAGAAGCTCATCTATCCTCCAAGAAGCAAAAGCCCACTGAAATGCATAAACCTTACTTTCAGGCCACAAGGCCCAGTTCACAACAATTCTCATCATGACCATGAGTCTAACAATAGTATTATTAATATATGATGGCTGGAAGAGTGTGTAGTCCCGTGAGGAATTCTGGCTAAGGAAAGATAGGGTACTTAAGTGTGTCCTAGTGACCCACCCCTCTTTCCTAGGAATTCTCCTCAGGGATACACTAGTTATAGGTCAAGTGTACTTCTAAAATACTATTGTGAAGACTCGGCGTTATGACTAGTCAAACTCTAAACCTATGAGAACTCCTATGTTTGACACTCATTATTTATTTATCGCTTACAACCTTTCCATTGTTTTCCTGCTAAGCATGTACTCTCCTACCTCCCCGGTATGCCGTCCCGAAGAAGAGGCTGATTGGGAAGAAGACACCGGATCACCCGCACATCGATCACCAACACCCACAGCTGCTAGACCAAGATTTGATGTAAGGGTAGATTGAATTAGGAACACCGACCCGAGACTTCGGACACCTGGATCACTCGTACCCATAAACTCGTATCATACACCTCACCTCCACAATAAATTGCCACCCCCACTAAGAGACCCATACCTAATGCCCGACCCGTACCTTCCTAACCCTTGGGTAAGGCATACCATGGTACCCCCTGGTGTTATGGGAATTCCAACCAATGACTTCCATCAATATGTAAGAAATTCAGAATTCGAGAGGCAAAGGATAGAGCAGGGAGTAATACACGACTTTCAAAGACAAAGAATGGATAGCCTAGCAAACCAATTAGGATACCAAAAGGAGTTAATCTCCATCCTCGAAAAAGAAATGCAAGAACATCACACAGAGACCGCCAGGACTGAAGCCAGATCTACTACTCGAGTGACTATAGTGGTGCTCATCTTGGCAATTATCTTCTTCCTAGTGGAAAGCTACCAGAGACGTTAGAAGAAGCTTCTACTGATTTCCTTTAAATTTTCGATTTGAGAACCATTTCCCTATGTTTTGAATAATGTTTAACATTTCAGCATTTAATCAATTCAATATATTTCAACTCTACAGTTGTTGTTCATTGATTTGACCCGTGGGGCGTAAATTATACCTGTTATATTCCCACCAAATTTTCTCAAATATCACTTCTTTCATTCCACATGATTTAGTACATTACCAACAATCTCTTTCATTAAATAAATCATCCTATTTTGTGATTTAAACAAAACCTCGTTATCTTGTTTAAACAAAATGTTTAACGAATTTTTAGATAATATCAAAAACATAAATTTTCCATAAAACTTTTTCACCTAATAAGGAAGGTTAATGCAACCAATTTTATAAAAATATTATTATTTTTTTTAACAGATAAATAATTATGATTTTTCCTCATTAAAGTAAATATTTCTAAACTTTGGTTAAATTAATATGCTCCTACTTGTTTAGCCAATAGTTGAAAATTTAAATTAAAAATATTTTCTCATAAATTGCATATTCATTTAAAATATGCGATTCAATGATTTCACTACTTTATATATCTACAACCAAAAACAATTTCCCACTTTCTATGTTCAAACAAAGACCCGTATTTGTAAACACAAATTCCAGAATATTTCCAAAACCTCCTCGTTACCTTTCACTCGACGCTTCAAGAGACGATCCATATCACGTAAACGTTAACCTTTCCCACCAACCTCAATGAGATTTGAGGACTTGAACCTAACTACCACATTATGCAAGAACGCCAAACAACACGTTTGTCCGCAGCACTCGATCACATGCAAGACCCGTTAGTACACATCGCACACGAAGATTCAATACTCATGTATACACGTTCACAATATATTCAACGCAAACTACATAATACATGAAACTAGTTTGCCTACAAATCACAATTTGCTCGATTGATCACGTAATGCACGAAACATGTTTACTTGCAATACATATGCTACTGGATTGAGCACATGATACACGAAACTTAGTTGTTTGCAATATACGTGATACATAAGAATTGCTTCATTGATACATAATTCTAGATTGACCACACTATACATGAAACTCATTTGGTTACAAAGCACTTTATACTAAACGGTGTACATTATACAAAATACATGATGCTAAGTTGCTAACACTATACATGAGATCCATTTCCTACAATACACATAATACTATGTTGTTTACATTACACATTAGAGCTTATTGATTTACAAAATACAAGACGCTAGATTATTTACGTTATATATGAGACTTATCCGATTACGAGCTACGTGACACTATATTATACATGAGACTTGTGTGCTTACTATATACACGAAACAAAATCTACTTACAATTATTTTAAGGGGTTGATTTCATTATACACAAGACATGGTCATGCAGTTTGTACACCAAAGTTGAAGACCATATTACATTGAAACGACTCAAGGTTTGACGTATTCTTGTTTAAACACGAGCAAACTAAGTCACTTTAAGTTGTTCTACTTTACTACTCTTTTGTTGTGAACTTCCCTGCTTAAGGACATAGTTACTTGTTAACGACTTTTATGTGTAAACAATAGACGTGATCATAGTGAAATTGTGCCCCCCCTTACCCGCACATAACGAAAACGATCTATACGGACCATACGATGATTTTAATAATTACGGGTGCACACGGAATTATACAAATCAGCGCATGGAAACTATAGTGAAATGTTGTCGTGTGTTGTGATCTGAAACTTATCATGATGTGTAACAACGAAACTGATGTAATGTGACAAAGGCATGGTGGATACGCCGATGGTACTTCCTATATATAAGTGTCCTAACATATTATCATGAGTAGCGTTGTTTGTGTCACGTGAAGTTTTGACCCAGACCAGTGTTTATGAAACCTTTACCCGCTAGCAACCTTGAGCCTATTAGACTATATCTTACACAAACGTTAGATTTCAAAATCTCATTAAACTCATTCCAAATAATACATCTCACATGGAGAATTCAAAATTTCTATTCGACAGTCTCCTCCTTAAATTCATCTTAAAACAAATTTCATTACCACCTTCGTATACAACTTTGAGTATCAGACCTAAGCTATGTTAACGGTTACACTCCCCAGAACCTAACAATCAAAATTCACCGAGAATCAAAAAATCCCTCTTCCTTCCCGATTTTGCAGCCTCCATTAGTTAAATTTCGGGACGAAATTCCCTTAACATGGGGAGACTGTAACATTTCTGATTTTTAGTATTAGTATTTCAATTCAATGTAACGCATTTTAAACCAAATTCTCGTGCATTGTCTTATTATATCTTTCGCCATAAATTAAATGCAATGACTCAATACAAATCCGCATGTTTTACTCAGTTATATGCAATTAACCTCTATACAAGTAACTATTTTATACAAACATGTCAAAACTAAAGTTACAAGGACTAAAGTTGAAAAATATGAAGAAACCCTAAGTAAGCACGGTCGCGTCTCGTCCTGGCACGGTCGCGCCAAGTGTTTCGGCACGTTCGCGCGACTTGCTTCGGAACGATCGCGCCCGGTGTATAGGCACGGTCGCGCCTGCGTACCAGTTGAAACGTAATTGTGACTTTAATCACCCGATCGTTTGAATTCAAAACCGTTTTACGTTTTATTCTCATTAACCAAGAAAATATTACTACCAATTATTCCCTTTACGACCAATTAATCCAGAATTCGTTTAGCCTCAAAGGATTTTATCTCAAGGCCACAAATCCTCTCTACAATCCGAATGCTCTCGAGCAATCCATCACTATACGACATACTACCCTCTCTGGGACACCCGAACCAATTGAAGCAGTCGGAGTTGCAGCAGAAGGCACCGGAGACCACTCCTGTCATCGTCGAAAATCGTCCCTACCCTAGGCCATCAATTCATCCTCTTGCAGGGTAATCGAAACCTTCTAAACTATCTATTTATTCTTTAGATCAAAATCCCTAATTCAATTTTGGCTTTCAATATCGAAATCTACTCGAACCCGAAACCGTATTTTCATTTAAAATAGTTTAACCGAATCCGGTTCTAAACATGTTTTAAACACAATTAACCTGTACCAAAAGACTCATAAGAACCTTGTTAATAAAAAGCCCTATGCATTCCAGTTCTATAAATATAAAAATCATTCAATTCGTTCCTGTTTTGAAAGAGACACGGTCGCGCTAATCATATAGCGCGGTCGTGCCTCGGGAGACGCGGTCGTGTCAACTTCCAGCGCGGTCGTGCCTCCTGCTCAGACCTAGTCATGCTCGTTGGCTAGACCTGGTCGTGCCTAGTGATTTGGCCAGTTGTCCTCTGTTTGACCAACGCGGTCGCGCCCTGTCCAGAAAGGTCGCGCCCGACCAAGCACGATCGTGCCCTTCCCTGGCACGGTCGTGTGTGTTGGCAGAATGTTTATATTTTTATATTTTTAAAACAATTAATATTCCAGAGTTGTTTTTTAAATAAAAGTAATTAAATTTAAAAATCTGTATTATCTTTATTTAGAAAAGATCAAATGTTTAATCTTAAAATAAAAGAGAATTATTTAAAGTCCAACATTTAATTTATAAACCCTACACTTAATAATATTTTAATGTCTAAGTTACACTTTATGAATAAATGAATAGAGTAATAATTATTTATTTGATTTATATTTGAACAAAAGCATCTATTTAGTTATACTTAAATACATCTAATACTTACATCATTTTCATAAACAATAATTATCTAATTTACTTATTTACTTATTTCAAACTCAAACCTTATTCAAAATATTCTAAAAATATTCATTTCAAATCTTCCATTTTATACAATACTTTCAAGTACCAATCACTAACTTTATCCAATTCAACCTTAGACTTAGACTTAGGCTATTGTGCATTAATAATGCAATATACATTACACTCTAGGTTAACATTGTGCAATACAAGGATCACATTACTATCTAGTATCTCGTGTTAGCTACGCCTTCGATACAAGTGAGTATACATAGCCCCTTTAACTCTTTTACATTTTTGGGGTGAAACATGAACACTATTCAAATTACATGTTTACATTTACACAAACAACACAAGTACAAATCCTATTTACATTCATGTGTGCAATTTGAGCATTATGACCGAGTGCTAGGTGTGCTAACCTTTGTATGCGATTATGTGCAATCATTAACTACTCAAGCCGACGGTTTTCAATGATAGATCTATTGAGTCTGACAAACCCACCCAGGTGCGCGGTAATTGAAACCGACAACACGATTTTTGCATGCTAGTTACAAAGGTTTGATTGTACTTAGTTATACAATAGCTGCTCCCCATAAATGCCTTATTTATCATGTTATGTAAAGGATTTGTTTTCAACTATATGCTACCTATATACAAACCTGTGTTATACTCACAAACTTTTTAGTTGACCTTATTTTATTCATGTTTCAGGTGCTTTCATATGAGCTAGATCAAGACATGCTACACGTAGGCTTTGGACCTAGTTAATATTAAATTAAAGACAAATTGTATTTCATTATGTACTTTGAACTTGTTTCATGTTTGTTTGAATGGAAATGGATTTAATATATTACAATCTAGTCAACCTTGTGCTCATGAACAGTCTACATTGTCCCGCCCCGATGATTCCGCCGTCGGTCGGGGTGTGACATCGACAGCCTGTGTATCACTTATAAATGATCAATCGAAACTAGTAAGTTTCGATAGATAGTAGTTTCGATAGTTCTGCGTATCACTTGTAAATGGTCAATCGAAACTAGTAGTTTCGATTGAACACAGTTTCGATACCTGTGACAACTATAATCAGTTTCGATCAAATCAGTAATTTCAAGTAAATCTGGACCAACTTTTATGCAAATAAAACTAAGAAATGTTATTATAAACCTATACACAATTAAATACTAATACGCACATGTAAACATACAATAATACCCATTTATCTACATAGGGTTTCAATGTGCTTAGACTTCAACATCTTTATCACCTACACGCGTGGAAAAATACCCGCTTGCAAGGTGAGTTACATAGCCCCTATTTTACATTTTTATACGTTTTGGGGTGAAACATTATACATGCTACTCACATTGTTTGTACGTGTTATACATGAGACTATATGCTTATTCTTTGGATGTACATACATTTAAACACAAGACAACCAACTGTAATATTGATAGATCTATTGTGCCTGACCAGCCCACCCGGTTAGGGTGTTTATTACTGCATACTCGGATATAACCACGTGTTATATTCAAACATATCGGATATAGTGGGTAACTATATTCAAACATACCGGACTTAGCTGTTGTGCTCTGTTCATGCGCGTCAAACTCGATTTGAATTGTGATTAAATAAATGATACATCATATATACTATGTTTAACAAGATAAACAATGAGTTGCAAAAAGATTTACAACTACTATTTACCGAAGTTACTAAACCTATGTACTCACCAACTTTTTAGTTGACACTTGATTTAAATAATGTTTCAGGTTTGGATATGTGACTACTTGCCGAAGATTTCTCCACTTAAGAACTATGGACCAAGTTAAATAAATCAATGTTTTGAACTAGACTAGGTTATTTGGAATGTATCGTATTTGGATCTTGTTGTCTTTAAATTTAATTAATGAATTATAAAACCTTTTAGCTATCATGTGCTTTTGAACAATCATTCCATTGTCCGCCTCGATGATTCCGCCATCGGTCGGGGTGTGACAGTTTAAGCGAACTTATCAAGTTCGCTTCACTCAGTTTAGGCAAACATATTGATTAGGCGAACTTATCAAGTTCGCTTGTGGTCTTATTTGCTCAGTGAAGTTCAGGTTAACTAATTAAGTTCGCTCAGGCAGTATCAGGCGAACTAATTTCAAGCGAACTTATCTAGTTCGCTAGGGTTCTTAAAAAAATATTTGTATAAGTTCAGCTAGAGGCGAACTTGTCTAGTTCCCCGAGTCTATTAGAGGCGAACATGTTAAGTTCGCCTAGTCTCATGTGAGGCACACTTGTTAAGTACGCCTAGTCTTTTTTAGGCGAACTTGTTAAGTTCGCCTATTACATAGTTTGTGTCTATAAATAGGAATTTACAGTTTCTGTTTGGGGAGCACATTGACTAAATGGTTGTATTCTGTAAACTCTGTGTTTAGCGGAATATAAAGAGAAACTTTATTTACCTACTGTTTCTATTGCCAATTCGTATATATAAGTTAACACGAAGGATTCCGCATTCCGTGTTATCGAGACGTCCTGTCATGAGATCGATCTGTAGATGAGTCATGCGGACCTACAATTGGTATCAGAGCTTTTGCTCGTGATTTGTGTTTGATTCTTGGTGATTAGAGACGATTTTGGATAAACTTTGACAAGAAATTGATCATTTTTAGAAGTTTTTGTATCCATGGAGTTTTCAAGTTCTTGAAGTTGATTTTGTAGCTGAATTTATGGATTTGAAGTGGATTTTGGTGAAATTAATCCGATAGAAGTGTTCTAATTCATAAAATACTAAATCCTACGGTCCATTTTCTTCAAATTCTTCTAATCTGTGAGAAATGATGATTTTCGGTGCTGATTATTTCGTGTTTGGGTTGAAGTTTTCTTCCTGAGTTTGTTACAGCTGAAGCAGGCGAACTTGCTGAGATTCTGTTGCAGGAGAACTTAGCAGGAGAACTTAGCAGGAGAACTTATCAAGTTCGCTTCACTCAGTTTAAGCGGACTTATCAAGTTCGCTTCACTCAGTTTAGGCGAACTTATCAAGTTCGCTTGTGGTCTTATTTGCTCAGTGAAGTTCAGGCGAACTTATTATGTTCGCTCAGGCAGTATCGGGCGAACTAATTTCAAGCGAAATTATCTAGTTCGCTAGGGTTCTTAAAAAAAATATTTGTATAAGTTCAGCTAGAGGCGAACTTGTCTAGTTCCCCGAGTCTATTAGAGGCGAACTTGTTAAGTTCGCCTAGTCTCATGTGAGGCACACTTGTTAAGTACGCCTAGTCTTTTTGAGGCGAATTTGTTAAGTTCGCCTATTACATCGTTTGTGTCTATAAATAGGAATTTACAGTTTCTGTTTGGGGAGCACATTGACTGAATGGTTATATTCTGTAAACTCTGTGTTTAGCGGAATACAAAGAGAAACTTTATTTACCTACTCTTTCTATTGCCAATTCGTATATATACGTTAACACGAAGTATTCCGCACTCCGTGTTATCGAGACGTCCTATCATGAGATCGATCTGTAGATGAGTCATACGGACCTACAAGTGGTCTCCGAGCTTTTGCTCGTGATTTGTGTTTGATTCTTGGTGATTAGAGACGATTTTGGATAAACTTTGACAAGAAATTGATCATTTTTATAAGTTTTTGTATCCATGGAGTTTTCAAGTTCTTGAAGTTGATTTTGCAGCTGAATTCGTGAATTTGAAGTGGATTTTGGTGAAATTAATCCGATAGAAGTGTTCTAATTCATAAAATACTAAATCATACGGTCCATTTTCTTCAAAATCTTCTAATCTGTGAGAAATGATGATTTTCGGTGCTGATTATTTCGTGTTTGGGTTGAAGTTTTCTTCCATAGTTTGTTACAGCTGAAGCAAGCGAACTTGCTGAGATTCTGTGGCAGGAGAACTTAGCAGGAGAACTTATCAAGTTCGCTTCACCCAGTTTAAGCGGACTTATCAAGTTCGCTTCACTCAGTTTAGGCGAACTTATCAAGTTCGCTTGTGGTCTTATTTGCTCAGTGAAGTTCAGGCGAACTTATTAAGTTCTCTCAGGCAGTATCAGGTGAACTAATTTCAGGCGAACTTATCTAGTTCTCTAGCAGAACTTATACATTTTAGGCGAACATATTGATTAGGCGAACTTATCAAGTTCAATTGTCGTCTTATTTGCTCAGTGAAGTTCAGACGAACTTATTACGTTCGCTCAGGCAGTATCAGGCGAACTACTTTCAAGCGAACTTATCTAGTTCGCTAGTGTTCTTAAAAAATAAAAAAAAATAAAAAATCTTGTATAAGTTCTGATAGAGGCGAACTTGTCTAGCTCGCCTAGTCTATTAGAGGCGAACTTAGCAGGTGAACTTATCAAGTTCGCTTCACTCAGTTTAAGCGAATTTATCAAGTTCGCTTCATTCAGTTTAGGCGAACATATTGATTAGGCGAAGTTAACAAGTTCGCTTGTGGTCTTATTTGCTCAGTGAAGTTCAAGCGAACTAATTAAGTTCGCTCAGGCAGTATCAGGCGAACTTATCTAGTTCGCTAGGGTTCTTAAAAAAAATTATGTATAAGTTTTACTATAGGGGAACTTGTCTAGTTCGCCTAGTATATTAGAGGCGAACTTGTTAACTTCGCCTAGTCTCATGTGAGGCGAACTTGTTAAGTTCCCCTAGTCTATTTGAGGCAAACTTAATTGCAGAGTTTGTGCCTATAAATAGGAGTTTACAGATTCTGTTTGGGGAGCATATTGACTAAATGATTGTATTCTGTAAACTCTGTGTTTAGCGGAATACAAATAGAAAGTTTATTTACCTACTGTTTCTATTGTCAATTCGTATACATACGTTAAAACGAAAGATTTCGAACTCGGTGTTATCGAGATGTCCTATCACGAGATCGATCTGTAGATGAGTCATGTGGACCTACAAGTGGTATCAGAGCTTTGCTCGTGATTTGTGTTTGATTCTTGGTGATTAGAGACGATTTTGTATACACTTTGACAAGAAATTGATAATTTTTAGAAGTTTTTGTATCCATGGAGTTTTTAAGTTCTTGAAGTTGATTTTACTACTGAATTCGTGGATTTGAAGTGGATTTTGGTGAAATTACTCCGATCGAAGTGTTCTAATTCATAAAATACTAAATCTTACGGTCCAATTTCTTCAAATTCCTTCTAATCTGTGAGAAATGATGATTTTCGGTGCTGATTTGTTCGTGTTTGGGTTGAAGTTTTCTTCCTGAGTTTGTTACAGCTGAAGCAGATGAACTTGCTGAGATTCTGTTGCAGGCGAACTTAGCAGGCGAACTTATCAAGTTCGCTTCACTCAGTTTAAGCGAACTTATCAAGTTCGCTTCACTCTGTTTAGGTGAACTTATGAAGTTCCTTGTGGTCTTATTTGCTCAGTGAAGTTCAGGCGAACTAATTTCAGGCGAACTTATCTAGTTCTCTTGCAGAACTTATACATTTTAGGCGAACATATTGATTAGGCAAACTTATCAAGTTCAATTGTGGTCTTATTTGCTCAGTGAAGTTCAGACGAACTTATTAAGTTTGCTAAGGCAGTATCAGGCGAACTACTTTCAGTCGAACTTATCTAGTTCGCTAGTGTTCTTAAAAAATAAAAAAATCAAAAAATCAAAAAATCCTGTATAAGTTCTGATAGAGGCGAACTTGTCTAGTTCGCCTAGTCTATTAGAGGCGAACTTAGCAGGTGAACTTATCAAGTTCGCTTCATTCAGTTTAGGCGAACATATTGATTAGGCGAACTTAACAAGTTCGCTTTCGGTCTTATTTGCTCAGTGAAGTTCAGTCGAACTTATTAAGTTCGCTCAAGCAGTATCATGCGAACTAATTGCAGGCGAACTTATCTAGTTTGCTAGGGTTCTTAAAAAAAATTATGTATAAGTTTTGCTAGAGGGGAACTTGTCTAGTTCGCCTAGTATATTAGAGGCGAAATTGTTAAGTTCGCCTAGTCTCATGTGAGGCGAACTTGTTAAGTTCCCTTAGTCTATTGTTAAGTTCGCCTATTGCAGAGTTTGTGTCTATAAATAGGAGTTTACAGATTCTGTTTGGGGAGCATATTGACTGAATTATTGTATTCTGTAAACTCTGTGTTTAGCGGAATACAAAGAGAAAGTTTATTTACCTACTGTTTCTATTGTCAATTCGTATACATACGTTACCACGAAGGATTCCGCACTCAGTGTTATCGAGATGTCCTGTCACGAGATTGATCTGTAGATGAGTCATGTGGACCTACAAGTCATATCAGAGCTTTTGCTCGTGATTTGTGTTTTATTCTTGGTGATTAGAGACGATTTTGTATACACTTTGACAAGAAATTGATCATTTTTAGAAGTTTTTGTATCCATGGAGTTTTCAAGTTCTTGAAGTTGATTTTACTACTGAATTCGTGGATTTGAAGTTGATTTTGGTGAAATTAATCTGATAGAAGTGTTCTAATTCATAAAATACTAAATCTTACGGTCCAATTTCTTCAAATTCCTTCTAATCTGTGAGAAATGATGATTTTCGGTGCTGATTTGTTCGTGTTTGGGTTGAAGTTTTCTTCCTGAGTTTGTTACAGCTGAAGCAGATGAACTTGCTAAGATTCTGTTGCAGGCGAACTTATCAAGTTCTATTCACTCAGTTTAAGCGAACTTATCAAGTTCGCTTACCTCAGTTTATGTGAACTTATCAAGTTCGCTTGTGGTCTTATTTGCTCGTGAAGTTCAGGCGATCTTATTAAGTTCGCTCAAGCAGTATCAGGCGAACTAATTTCAGGCGAACTTATCTAGTTTTCTAGCAGAACTTATACATTTTAGGCGAACATATTGATTAGGCGAACTTATCAAGTTCGCTTGTGGTCTTATTTGCTCAGTAAAGTTCAGACGAACTTATTAAGTTCGCTCAGGCAGGATCAGGCGAACTACTTTCAGTCGAACTTATCTAGTTCGCTAGTGTTCTTAAAAAATAAAAAAAATAAAAAAACCTGTATAAGTTCTTATAGAGGCGAAGTTGTCTTGTTCGCTTAGTGTAATCCCCAAGAAATTTCCGGCTTTATTTTAACTACTCTGACTCTTGTAATTCTAGTATCTGGTGATCTGTATTTATAAAATTGTCTCATTTGCCCATTACATTTCATAAGTAGTTATAAATATACATTAAATGAGATTATTCCAAATTTTAAGGTAATAAATATTTTTGTAGGGTATTATGTAAACAATAATTGTTACCCCTCTTTTACATAAACATATATATTCTAAACCTATAAATATACATATAAACAATTTACAAGAAGTAAAATCAATGATGATTTATGTTTTGAATAATAAATTCTATAAGAAACTTGGGTTTATATATTTTAAATCAATGATAATACTATTTAGTAAATTATATCTATATATTTTTAACAAATGATTTATTAAGTTTTATAAACAAATATACATAGAATTTAATACATTTATGTGTTATAAATGATTAGAGTTCACAAATCTAACCTCTTGAAACTTAGTTCCAATTTGAAACTTAAATTTGTACATGAAAGAAAAACATTTGAAACCTCAGGGACTGATTATGTAATTTTGGGATCATCTTCCCCACCCCACCGATTTTGACTTTTTGAAGTCAACAAATCCCAAATTGAAAACCAAATCGTCCGACTTGGTGTGTGTTAACTCCAATTGATTTCTCAGAAACATTACTCGACTAAAACCCAACGATAATGATGAAGTAATTAAATCGTAATCAAGCCATTTAACTCGAACCGTCTGTTAGGACCGTGTACGTACGGATTACAATAGATTCAACGTGAAACCGAATCAAATAGCGCGGAATTCTATTTGATTGGCGATCCAATCAGTGAGAACGACAACCCGGATCAATCTAACGATTGATAAACGTTATGAACGTGTAGGAATCGATCCGGGAACGAACTATAAAGTTGGACAAAGTCTCTGGACGATTTCGTGCGGCTAGGGTTGATTGATATGACTTCGTTTTTTAACAACACGATTTAAGATGTATTTATAGTCTGCAGGTTCCAGTCGTACGAATGGCTCATACGGATGATCCATTCGTGCGACTGAGTCATTCGGCAGATTGAACCATCCTTATGGTTCATTCGTACGAATGAGCCATACTTATGACTCATTCGTGCGACTGAGTCCATTCTGACTCATCAGCATGAACAACTTCTGCATAAGTATTATTTAAACATGTTAAGGGTATATATCAACGGTGATCAATAATAATAAACATAAACAACCATAAATACTCAAAACACACTGTTTTATATCACAACTGACTGATTACATTTGACTCGAACGCTTACAATGAACTGGGGACATATGTGTACCAACAAACTCCCCCTTGGACCTAGTTCATTCTATCTTCAATCAGTCCTCAGAAATTCCTTTGTCTTCTCCTTCCATGAAACTCCAGCGTGTATCTCGTACGCAAAGCACACTTCGATAACACGTTGAAATTGTAGCGCTTGCTCCATATCCCATATATCTGAAAATATTGGACACTTGTACAAAGTATAAACATCTCGTTCTGACAAGTTTGTGAGCCACATGGGATCATACACTCGAATTGTTTCCCAATCATCACCTTTATCCAATACAATAACAGCTTCACCCGTTCTTGAATCGTAATTCCACCACTTGAAATACCTCGAGAAGTTCTGAGGTAATTTTCGAAGTGGGATCTTCTTCATTGTAGTCGGTGGCTGCCATTTCAATGTTACCTTGGGGCGCTTTGTGATCGGATTGATTTTGTTCTTGTGAATAATACGTTGTGGTCTTTGAGGCTTGAAGTTTACCCATTTATTGCGGTACTCGAACTTCAACGCTCTTTCCAACCAACCCGATCTACCCCCTTCTTCAGCATATAATAATTTCAAACATGCTAACCTGTTCATCTCGAATCCTGGCAGCGTCTTTAGCTCGTGTGCATATCTGAAATACTGGACTCCACCTTCTCTTTTGACAGCGTAAACGTTAAGATCAGAGAAGTAAGCCCAGCTGATGATTTTTCCCATTCGTGGCTCCCCCTAATGTTATAAAACTTTGTATATTCGACAGGGGGAGGAGGCATTAGGGTTTTGCGACTGAGTAGTTTGAACGATAGGGGAACAGTTGCGATTGAGTTGTTTATATACTTACCTGACCTTCATTCGTGCGAATGGGCCAATCGCACTCACCATTCGTGCGAATGGACCAACCGTATGTTCCAATCGTGCGACTGATATCCAGTCGTGCGAATAGACTCAATCGCATGGACCAATCGTATGACTGAACCATACTTATGGCTCATACGTACACCAGAGTTTCATACGTCTGAATGGACCAACCGTATGGTCCATTCGTGCTACTGAGTGAATCCATCGGTGTGTGACATGTTCGATTCACTCTTGCACTCGGTCACCTCAGTCGTGACCCTTTTACCTCAAACATTTTACTTAATTTGATCACCTCAGACGTGATCCTTTTACCCAGTCTTCCCAGTTTCCTAACTGGTCACCTCAGACGTGACCCTTTTACTTTTTCAAAATTTTGACAAGCTGTCTTGTTTGGATTCAGAATTTTAGTTTCAAGGAGTCTTGTCTTGTCGCACAGTCCAATAATAAAAATAAAATCAAAACCTTTAAAGAAATAAAGCAAACTGAGATTTAAACGAAACAAACATTTAAAACTTTCTCCCCCTCAACAGAACACCCGTTCTGATGTCACAGACTAAAGGAAAGATCCATGTGGAATCATACAGGCATTGACACTAGTATTTGAGACTTTTCAAGTAATTTTAACTTTAAAAAATAAAATACTGTACACAAAATTAATAGAAGCTGTAAAAACAGAAAGCACATTCTTTTTGTGAGACTTGTAATTTTGGGGAATCATATCAGTATACGAAGCGGTTGACATCATGTTTTGTTCAAGTTATGATATGTTAGCACACTGCCGATCCAGTCGATTACCAGTATATAATCCATTTAAACTCACCAAAATCGGAACAATCAGCACTTGTGATATTCGAATGGTTCCCACTGCTCAACATACTTTCGTATCCAGGTATGCACAAGAATTCCGTTATACCAGTGATTATGTTGTATTCATTCAACTAGAGAATATGTGTGAGATAAGAGAGATTTAGGCTAGGTTTTGGGTACTTGGGCATTTTTGGTAATTTGGCTTTTGAGCTTTTGGAGTGTTTGAGCTTTGAAGGATGAAGAACTTTTGATTTGTTCTTTGAGATTTGACTTTGGGCTTGAGAACTTTTTACCAGTTCTTTGAGATTTGACTTTGGGCTTGAGAACTTTTTACCAGTTCTTTGAGATTTGAGAAGCCTTTGGCTCTTTGTGTGATAGGACTTTGTGGAGCCTTTGGCTCTTTGGGAGATTTGGGCTTATGAACTTAATACCAGTTCATTTGAAGTTTGACCTAGAGGGTATTTTCTCAGAGTCACTATCCCCAAGGGTAATACCATAGGGCATTTGGGAACTCCACCTAGAGAGTATATCCTCAGAGTCGCTATCCCCAAGGGTAATACACTAGATTTCGTTAAGGTATGGGTGATGGGTAGGTTTACGGGATTTAAAGAAAGAGGCATTGATTGAATACAACACAACGACCAAGTACATTAGTTCTCGGCAATCTTAGACCCGAAATTACCACCAAGGACATATGTCAGTGCAGTGTTCACCCACTCGACGCAAAAGATTGTTATCTTTTTATCGCGTTGAGCTTCCTGTCCGATTGAGAGAGCCTACCAATATATCGAACTGGACGTAGTATATGGTGAATCATTTAGGTTTAGACATAATATCAACCGTCCACTGATATACTATCATTTCCCCACCACTTAACACAAGCTCATTTTTTTTTTCAATTTTATATTGTTTTTGAATTTTCTTAAAAAATAAACTTTAACTCATAAATTTTTTTTTTTTTTTTTTTTTTTTTTTTTTTTGGTGTCTCAAATACCTCGATGCCTGTGTACTATCATTTTCCACAGACCAGGATCAATTTCCCCCAATCTGCCCTTCCCAAAGTTTTTTTTTTTTTTTTTTTTTTTTTTTTAATAAACTTAGAAATATCTCCCCCTAAAATTTTAAAACAGAAAATCTTTTTGTGTTTTTGAATTTTAAATAACGACTAGAAAAAGAAAAAGAAAAAAAAACAAAAAATTAAATTTGCCTTAAATTTCAACCAGGCCATTGTGAACCAGATGGTTCATTTTCCTTAAGTGTATGTGCCCCATCCTCCTATGCCATGAGATTGATTCTTTCTCTGTGGCTTTGGACATGAAGCATTGTACTGTTGATTCTGATGTTGCAGCTTGAGACATACTCAAAACATATAAGTCACTCATTCTAGGGGCCGACATTAATACCAAATCTTCAGGAATCTCAAAGTTTTTCTTCATTATGTAACACTTCTTGTCATCGAAGAGTACCTTAAACTTTTTGTCACAAATTTGAGAAACTGACAGCAGATTGTTCTCTAGTTGCTGAACATAGTTCACTTTATCAAAGCTGACTTTCCCATTTGAAACTTCACCTTGAGCAGTAATAAACCCTCCTTTATCACCAGCAAAAGAAACATGTCCTCCTTTTATATTTTTGATATTTGACAGGAGTGACAAATTTCCTGTCATGTGCCTGGAAGCCCCACTATCAACAATCCACGTGTTTGTAGAAGCAGTGTAGCGGACAACCTGCACACAACAAAGAAACTCAGTTTAGGTTAGGTACCCAAGCCCTCATGGTCTTGGGTTTGCCGTCAGCATCGCGCAATAGGAAATCAACCCATTGTCCCTTCTCAGTGGTTAACTCAGGGGATTTTCCTTTATCTTTGTTCTCAGACACATGATCCGACTTAACTTTCCACGAACCAGTTTTGTGCAGTGATCGCTTGTGATAAACGGTCGACTGGTTTACTGGGTATGCACGTGGTTTGTTGTCATCAGTATTCACCATGTTGTTCATTACAGGTTTGTGAGGAACATTCCTATAATGTACTTGATGGTGTAAGGGAGAGGTTGAGTTAAACTTGGAATAATGAGTTTTTTTATAAAAATTTTCAACCTTCCTCTTTGGTGTCTTAGAATTAGGACAATTTTGTGCTAAGTGTCCCCTTTTCCCACATCCATAGCAGGATCTCCGCTCTACAATCCTCGGAGATCTACTTTGATGCGCATTGTGGTGATTCTGAAACCCATCCTTTTTCTCAATATTAGGTTTTTGGCCCTCCTTGAGGAATTGGATGGATTTGCTCAAGTTCGTGACCACTGCCTTTCCTTTCTCAAGGCTAGGACGAGGCTGAGGATTGGTCTGCCTTGGTTTGGGATTCTGAATGGTTTGAGTTCCCAAACAAGGTCTTACATAATCCTCTTCCTCATCCCTTTTTCCAATAGTGAATATATCTTTAACGCAGGAAGATGTTCCACAATTTTCAGTGATCGGTTGTAATGGTTTTACAAGAGTGTCCGGATCACTGACAAGTGGAGTTGTCACAACATGGTCTTTCACTGGGTTGTCATTTAAAGGTTTGCTTTTCGTGTTCAAAAGACCCTCAAGAGGTGGTGGAACCTCTCGATAACCAATGCCCTCTCCCCCCTTTCTAACATTCACCAGATTCTTCAAGATGTGAGAAGAACTGGCAACACTGTGTAACTTTTGTTTGAGAGAGTCATACTCAACTTGGAGAAGAGCGAGTTCTTTCTTTGCTTGTTCAATTGATTTTAAGTAAAAATTGATGTCATTTGACTGATTAAAAACTACAACTTCAGTTTCCTTAAGTTGTTTCTTCAACACTTCAATTTGTTCTTTAAAACCGCTTTCATTTTGTTTTAGAACTCGATTCGCTTCTGTACATTGTTGTAGGTCAGTTACCAGGCTTTCATTATGATCTAATAACCTAGCAAATTTCAGGTCAATTGTTTCCCGGAATTTTTCACAATCATTGCAAGCATGTTTATTAAACAGTTCATCTTTGGAACATACCTGAGTCTCACTAGCGGTGTTTGTCATGAAAGCGCATGTGGAATCAGCATCTTCCACCGGTTCGGATCTTGAAACAAACTGGGCGTCTTCGGCAGCATCTTCTCCATCTGAGTTAGCACTATCAGAAGAGTTATCCCTTTCACTCGCAGAGTCATCATTCAACTCTTCTACATTTGCCATGTTTGCCTCAGTTGCTGGTCCAAATCTGAATGACCAATCTTGTCCCTCGTCTCCTTGAGCTGCCATGGCTGCTGTGTTTGATTTAGGAGTAAGAGTAGCAGTTGTGTTTTCCCTAGCATTTGAGTTAAAAGGATTACTGTTCCCTGTCTTCTTTGGCTTCACACACTCTCTTTTGAAATGGCCCCTTTCCCCGCAATTGAAGCACGTAACTTTGGATTTGTCGAAGCCAAACTTGGTTCCTTTGTTGGCTATCAGCTCTTCTCCAGTCTTCTTGACGAACTCCTTTGCTCGTCGTACAGCACTTGCGAGAGCCCAAGAAATGTCCATTCTCTCCATCTCCACAGGGTCTACTTGTTCGTAATCCTCGTCAGTAAGGTGGCAATTTCCTATTTGCCCTGCCACCAACCCATTATATGAAACTACCATTGCTGCAAGCAATCCCATATGTTCCTTTGCCACTTCCACAGTCACGTTCCCAAGGTTGTCAGTTTTTAACTTTGCGGTTGAATCGGATGTATTCTTCTGTGAAGATGTGCCCGACGAACCACCAGTGGATGTGGTGTTCTGAGGAGAGCCCGAGGTGTTTGATACAAACGCGGTTTGAATAGGAGTACCAGATGATGCGGAAGCAGGAGTTGCATTGTATAAGGCTGGATTCTGATTATACGTTCCTCTTTGGGCCTTGTATTTTTCTACCAGCGCCTGTTCTCTCAGCTTGATGGTGAACTCATTTATATCCAACATCTCCAGAGTGCCATTTTGTTTCAAGATAGTGATAAAGGAGTCCCATTTGTCTGGCAAACCATCAGCAAGGCTCAACACTTTTTCTTCCATAGTAGTCACTATCCCATGAGTATGCAACTCACTCATTAGATGATAAAAACGATCAAGTATTTCATCTAACGTTTCTCTTCCAATCGCAGCAAAGTTATCAAATTCCTTTTTCAGTGCCTTGGCCCTCATATTCTTTAGAGCTGCATTCCCTTCATATCTCTTTTCTAAAGCATCCCATAAAGGTTTGGACAGTCTATTTTCTGAAAATTGGTGAAAAATATCCTTTGGAATGGATTGTGTGAGGAGAGCATATGCCTTCTTCTCAGCATTATATGTAGTCTTCTGGGCTTCAGACATCCCAGTCAACGTTAGTTTGACTCCATCAGCTCCCACAGGAACAGTGTATCCTGTTTCAATTGATACCCAAAGCATTGGATCTACCCCGTTGAGATAGATCTCAAAACGATGTTTCCAGTGTGGGTAGTCATCAAGTGACACAAGTTTCGGAGCTTTCTGTCCATTTCCCGCTTCATTTTCTATTATCATCATGTTTTGAAGTCTTGCGTTCTGCCCGGCTGTATAGGCTGAGTGCTCGTCAGTCATTTTTAAAAAAATTTTGGATTTTCAACACTTAGAAAAATTTTGGAAGGATAGAACCGATTGAGTCCAGTCGTACGAATGAGTTCACCGAAAGAGCTATCCGTGCGATTGAGTTGTACGAATGAGAGAAAATTGATGCGGATGGTCTATTCGTACGAATGGAGAAGCGACTGAGGTCAATCGTGCGAATGGAGTCCACGAATGAGTCAATCGTCCGAATGTGCTACAGGACGCGCAGAAACCCTAAAAACGTGAAAATTTTCGAAAAACGAGATTTTGATCGAGTTTTTGGGGCAAAACAAGATTGAATACACGAAGAATCACGAGCCAAAGCTCTGATACCACTTGTTAGGACCGTGTACGTACGGATTACAATAGATTCAACGTGAAACCGAATCAAATAGCGCGGAATTCTATTTGATTGGCGATCCAATCAGTGAGAACGACAACCCGGATCAATCTAACGATTGATAAACGTTATGAACGTGTAGGAATCGATCCGGGAACGAACTATAAAGTTGGACAAAGTCTCTGGACGATTTCGTGCGGCTAGGGTTGATTGATATGACTTTTTTTTTTAACAACACGATTTAAGATGTATTTATAGTCTGCAGGTTCCAGTCGTACGAATGGCTCATACGGATGATCCATTCGTGCGACTGAGTCATTCGGCAGATTGAACCATCCTTATGGTTCATTCGTACGAATGAGCCATACTTATGACTCATTCGTGCGACTGAGTCCATTCTGACTCATCAGCATGAACAACTTCTGCATCAGTATTATTTAAACATGTTAAGGGTATATATCAACGGTGATCAATAATAATAAACATAAACAACCATAAATACTCAAAACACACTGTTTTATATCACAACTGACTGATTACATTTGACTCGAACGCTTACAATGAACTGGGGACATATGTGTACCAACACCGTCCCAAAACCGTTCCTCAATCAAACCCGACTTCAATGTGAGCATTTAACATGAATTTAGCCTATAAAACCGAGTACCACACCCTCATAGAATTCACTACAAACTTCCTAATCATCTGTTAGCATCGCATTCCCTCTCCAAAGCCCCATCGAGCTCGAGGATCTTCGATTCGAACATCCTTGTCGTTCTTCCTCACCACGCACTCGTTTCAGGTAAACCGAACACCTTTCATCTCGTCTTTACACCGTGAATCAAAGCCCTAACGTTTTGAGGTCGTATCTGTGAGATTTCGGGTCAAATTAAGGGCTAGGGTTTCGGGTTAAACGATTGGGGAAGAAGAGGACTTGGGACTTGCGTGTTTTAACCAAAGCAAGACTAAATCAGACATGGCTTCATGCCCTGGTCTGATAGTTGGTCTGTTGGTTGACGCATGAACCGGAAAGGGGCGCGGGTTCGAGTCCCGGCCACCCGTTTTAATCCGAGTCATTTCATTTTATTATTTTAAACCATTATTTCACATTCAAAAATTCCAATTTAAATTTTATAAATTCTTTAAATATAATCTCAAGGTTTTATAAAAAAAAACTGAATTTATAAAATAATGTTAATTTGCTTTCTTTTAATTAAAAACATATTATAAGACGTTTTATATTCCTAATGGAAATAAATGGTTTAGACAAATTAATTATGTATCATTTACATATTGTTTATAAATAAAATTTTAAGAATAATTATTTAAAAGGCTTTTAACATATAAATACTCAAATAACTATTTTAAATAATTATTTACCCATTAAAAATTCTATTTAGTCTTTTATGATTCATTGTTAATGAAATTATTAATAGACTAACTAACAAATTTTATTACATTTAATAGGATTAACTCATCATTTTATTACATTTATTAATAAGCAATTGTTTTAGTTACAATGATTTGTAACCCAAATAAAAACTTTATTTACCTAAAATTTATTTATTTAAGAACATTTTCCAAATTCATAATCTATTTACCCTATGAATAAATTTATATGCGTCGTTTTAAAGTTACTATATTTCAAGAATTCATTTATTATCTTTAGGATAATTTCATGAACTAAGTTATTAAATGATTAACCAAATTATTTTTACAAACTATTTTTATTACCATTATTTCCATGATAAGTAAAGAACTTATATTTCCTACAAAACAATCAAGCAAGTCCATCTTCAACCCAAGCCCTATCAAACCCTAAAACCTTAGAATTTTCTTATCTTATTTATCATACTTTAAACTCTAGAGTACAATTATCTGTGTAGGTTATTTGTGAGAAAACCCTCACGAAACCTATTCATCCATACTAATTCATACCATCCTTAGCTTCAAATCAAGTGAGTTTCATAGCCCCCTTTCTTTTTACTATTATTTACAAATACTCGGGGTGGAACATGTTTACATACTTTACTTACTAAATTCAATACCAATGTTCTCATGCTATTTACTACGTGCTTTATGTCTTAAACTGCTTGGTGACCATTACATGTATTCATACTAGTACATTCATTAACCTGCTACCCAGGCCTAAGGTAGTACCTAACATGATCATTTATAGGGGAATCCGATTCCAGTTAACACAAACCTTAGCGGGTTTTGTGTATACTATATTACTATTTTTCCAAAACACAATCAGTGGGATTGTACTTACCAGTTTTCCATTTACTACGGATTGAATTGTACGCTTGGAACCTTGTATGTTTTCACATTTATGCCATAGTTACGCTTTGAACAATATTGAATTTCAAATCATTTTTACTAAACTTTTGTTAGTGTCAAAACCTATGTTACTCACCAACTACTTGTAGTTGACATTTACTCGCATGTTTCAGGTGCACCCATTTGAGAACCCTACCTGCTCACCTAGGACTTGGACCTAATTAAATTTAAATTATGTTATGTTTTGAACGTTTCATTTTCCATTCCCTATGTAACGGATGATTTTAAGTTGATGAATAAATATTGTCATTTAATAATAGATGATCATGTGCTTATGAACAACCGTGTCAGCCCCGGCGTTTAATCCGCCGCCGGCCGGGGTGTGACAGATTGGTATCAGAGCCATGGTTATAGGGAATTAGGTTATTAGACACATGACCTAGACTATAACATAGGAGTCCCAAACATGAGTTTAACTCGTGTCTTTTATTAGGAACTCCACTTTATTCCTACCACGTATACTTACCTACACCTATCTATTTTTGATTACTTGATACAACTACATGAACTTCAATATTCAAGAATCTACATGAAACTATTTTGAACTACTTGAACTACATGAAACTTACACTTAGACTTAATAGTCTAATCCGAATGAAACTCTCGTCAAAGGTATGTAAGTTCTAACTAATGAATGGGAACTTGTGCAATCCGGAAGGGTGGATGCCTGTATTCTAGGAGTTCTGTCTAGGAAAGCATTTTGTATAAATCCAAATCAACCGATGGACCAGTTATGCTTTCCTGGGAATTCTTGGGATGAGTGTCCACTTATAGGCTAAAGCATGACTTCTCAAACATTAGAAAGACTTAAAGTACTTTGATAAGTCAATGTGCCCATTAGGGTACCATGTATGCTACATCTAACATCTCATGATTTAATTGCAAACTCTTATTCATGATTCACATCTTATGAACTTCCTATTCACCCGTTTGTAGAATGCCTCCCCGTCATGAGCGTAGGAACAACCTCACCGATAGGATCATCCAGCAAATGGCTACGATCCTACCAACTATGGTTAACCAACTGAACCAGAATGCTGCACCAAGGAATCCCACATGTACATTCAAACACTTCAACTCCTGCAACCCCACCAAGTTCTATGGGAACGAAGGAGCTACTGGACTCCTCCAATGGTTTGAAAGCATTGAGGGAACTTTCATCAATGCTGACTGTCCTGAGAACCTAAAGGTTCGTTATGCTACTAGTATCTTCCAGAAGAGGGCACTAACATGGTGGAATGGAGAAAAGCGTAACCGTGGGATAGAGGTTGCACTAGCCTTACCTTGGGCCGATGTGAAAGCACTCATGACCGATGAGTTTTGCCCCCGTAACGAGGTCAAGAAACTAGAAGCTGAATTCTGGGATCTCAAACGAGACAATGGTGAAAGCCTTGCCTACACCACCCGCTTTCATGAGCTTAGCCTCTTGGTGCCCCATATGGTCACTCCTCTCTCCCGAGCCATTGAGAAGTACATCAACGGTCTGCCCATGCAGATTCAGGATACCGTGTTGGGTAGTAACCCAGCCACTCTTGAAGAAGCTATCCGTTTAGCTGCCACACTATCAGATAACCACGTCAAGGCAGGGACTTTGTCCAAGAAGGGTGCTAAGAATGTCATTGAAAAACCCACCACTGAAACCACCAAGGAAACCAAAGCTAAGTCCTCCTTCAATGGCAAAAAGAGGAAAGGCAGGAACTTCGCCATCATCACTCCTGCTGCTCCTCTAGCCCAAGTGGCACCTACTTCCTTCAACCCCAACAAGAAGCCTTATGTGGGGACTCTACCTCTGTGTAACACCTGCCAGCTCCATCATACTACCTACATGCCATGTCGTCTATGTACCAATTGTGGACGTTCGGGGCATACGGCAAACATATGCCGTGCTGCTCCCCGAGCTAACCAAGCTAATCAACCTAATGTTCTTGTTCCTGCTGCTATCGCTCAGGGTCGTGCTTGTTACGAGTGTGGAGACCCAAATCATTTCAGGAACCGCTGCCCTAGGTTGGTCATTGTGAACCAAGCCAACATGAATTAGGGCAACATGATTCAAGGGAACGGGAACCAAGGTAACATAATCCGGGGAAATGTGAATCAGGGGAATGCAAACCCCGTAGCTCGAGGACGTGCCTTCAACATCAATTCCAATGAGGCACAAGCCAACAACGATGTGGTGAACGATACGTACCCAATAAATCACCAATATGCTTCTATCCTGTTTGATACTGGTTCCGATAGGAGTTTTGTGTCCTTTGAATTTGAACCACAACTTGCTATGAGTCGAGCTAAGCTAGACAAACCCTTTGACATTTTAGTAGCGGATGGTTATTCTGTCTCATGTGACACCATTATTAGAGATTGTACCTTAACCTTGAACGATCATGACTTTTCAATCAATCTTATTCCTATGGCCCTCGGAGGTTTCAACATCATAGTAGGCATGGACTTGCTGACCAAGCACCATGCTGAAGTCGTATGTTTTGACAAGTATATCCATATCCCTCTTGACTCGGGTGAAGTTTTGAACGTTTATGGTGAGAAGCCGTCAAAAGGACTCAAGCTTATGTCCTGCACTACCGCATAGAAGTATTTACGGAAGAAATGTGTGGCATTCTTGGCCCATATTGTGGAACGAAAAGTCAAGGATAAGAACCTCCAAGACATTCCTGTAATCAAAGACTTACCTGAAGTTTTTCCTGAAGATTTACCCGGTCTTCCTCCTATACGTCAAGTCAAATTCCGTATTGACTTAGTGCCAGGAGCAAACCCCGTGGCCAAGTCACCTTATCGTCTTGCACCATCAGAGATGCAGGAACTTTCAAGCCAACTCCGAGAACTTTCTGACAAAGGATTCATTCGTCCTAGCGTTTCCCCTTGGGGAGCACCTGTTCTATTCGTCAAGAAGAAGGATGGTTCTTTTCGGATGTGCATCGACTATCGGGAACTTAACAAGCTTACTGTGAAGAACCGTTATCCACTTCCTAGGATTGACGATTTGTTCGATCAGCTTCAAGGCTCGACTTATTTCTCTAAGATCGATCCTCGTTCTGGCTATCACCAGTTACGAGTGCTCGAATCCGATATCCCCAAGACAGCCTTTCGTACAAGATATGGTCATTACGAGTTCATGGTTATGCCATTCGGACTAACCAATGCACCCGCGGTATTCATGGATCTTATGAACCGCGTGTGTAAGCCGTACTTGGACAGGTTTGTGATCGTCTTCATTGACGACATCCTCATATATTCAAAATCCAAAGTGGAACACGAAGAACACTTGCGTTTGGTTTTGGATCTCTTAAAAAAAGAGCAACTATATGCTAAGTTCTCCAAGTGTGAATTTTGGTTAAAGGAAGTCCAATTCTTGGGACACATAGTCAACGAGAAGGGTATTCACGTAGATCCCGCTAAGATTGAGCCGGTAAAGAACTGGCAAGCTCCAAAGACCCAACCGAAGTCCGCTCGTTTCTTGGTTTAGCGGGCTATTATCGTCGTTTCATAGCAAACTTTTCAAAGATCGCGGTACCACTCACAGCCTTAACTCACAAAGGCAAACCCTACGAGTGGGGACCAAAACAGGAAGAGGCCTTTCAAACCCTGAAACAGAAACTATGTGAGGCTCCTATCCTTACCCTTCCCGATGGAACCGAAGACTTTGTCATTTATTGCGACGCTTCCCACTTAGGCCTAGGTTGTGTTCTAATGCAACGAGGCAAAGTGATCGCTTATGCGTCCCGACAACTCAAAATCCATGAGAAGAATTATACGACGCACGATCTTGAGTTGGGTGCGGTTGTATTTGCTCTTAAAATTTGGAGACATTACCTATATGGTACCAAATGTGAGATTTACACCGATCATAAGAGTCTCCAGCACATCTTCAATCAAAAGGAGCTCAACATGAGGCAAAGGCGTTGGGTTGAACTCCTAAACGACTACGACTGCAATATTCGTTATCATCCTGGTAAGGCGAATGTAGTGGCTGATGCTCTTAGTCGTAAAGAACCTATCAAGATTCACAGCATTCGAATCCAAAATGATATTCAAACTCGCATCCTAGAAGCACAACACCTTTCTGTCACTGAAGGAAACATGTACAATGAAATGTCATGTGGTGCTGAACTCCAACTTGAAACCAAACCCAATGGAATACTTTACTTTCTAAATCGTATCTGGATTCCGGACCGTGACAACATTCGTACCTTTATCATGAACGAGACCCACAAGACTCGCTATTCTGTGCATCCTGGTGCAGACAAAATGTACATGGATCTCCGTACCCAATACTGGTGGCCTGGTATGAAAAAGGACATTGCTCTATATGTGTCCAAATGCCTTACATGTTTAAAAGTTAAAGCCGAGCACCAGCGTCCATCCGGTTTACTTGAACAACCCGAGATTCCAGTGTGGAAATGGGAGTGTATTGCCATGGACTTTATAACCAAACTCCCACACACATCACGTGGTTATGATAGCATTTGGGTAATCATCGACCGTTTGACAAAATATGCTCATTTCATACCCATACGTGAGGACTACCGAGTTGAGAAATTAGCTCGAATCTATATTGATGAGATCGTTAGTCGTCACGGTGTACCTCTCAACATTATTTCTGATCGTGATGGACGATTCACCTCTCGTTTCTGGAAATCCTTACAATCAGCCTTGGGCACTCAGCCGAATCTTAGTACGGCTTACCATCCGCAAACTGATGGTCAGTCCGAACGAACGATTCAAACCCTCGAAGATATGCTTAGAGCCTGTGTCATTGACTTCAAGGGAAACTGGGATTTACACCTACCCCTAGTCGAGTTCTCATACAACAACAGTTATCACACAAGCATTAACATGGCTCCTTTTGAAGCACTTTATGGTCGGAAGTGTCGCTCTCCTGTCTGCTGGGTGGAAATCGGTGAATCACAAATCATTGGTCCTGAACTGATTCAAGAGACTTCCGACAAGATAATGTTAATCCGAGACAACCTTCTAACAGCAAGAAGTCGGCAAAAGAGCTATGCCGACAAACGTCGAAAACCCTTAGAATTTCAGGTTGGCGACCTGGTTCTTCTCAAGGTATCCCCTTGGAAAGGCGTAGTTCATTTTGGAAAGAAAGGGAAACTTGCGCCAAGATTCGTGGGCCCTTTTAAAATCCTTGAGCGGATTGGCAAAGTAGCCTATAAGTTGGACCTACCCGAAGGACTCAGTAACGTTCATCCAACATTTCATGTCTCGAACCTAAAGAAATGCTTAGCTGAAGACAATCTCCACATACCACTCGACGAGATTCACATTGACGAAACTATGCACTTCATGGAGAAGCCCATCGAGATCATGGACCGAGAAGTTAAGCAACTCAAGCGAAGTCGAATTCCAATCGTTAAGGTTCAATGGGAATCTAAGCGTGGCCCTGAGTTCACTTGGGAGCGTGAGGATCAAATGAAAGTCAAATACCCGCATCTGTTTCCAGGACCCTCTTCTTAATAAATTTCGGGACGAAATCTCCTAAAGTAGGGGAGACTGTAATCCCCAAGAAATTTTCGGCTTTATTTTAACTACTCTGACTCTTGTAATTCCAGTATCTGGTGATCTGTATTTATAAAACTGTCTCATTTGCCCATTACATTTCATAAGTAGTTATAAATATACATTAAATGAGATTATTCCAAATTTTAAGGTAATAAATATTTATGTAGGGTATTATGTAAACAATAATTGTTACCCCTCTTTTACATAAACATATATATTCTAAACCTATAAATATACATATAAACAATTTACAAGAAGTAAAATCAATGAGGATTTATGTTTTGAATAATAAATTCTATAAGAAACTTGGGTTTATATATTTTAAATCAATGATAATACTATTTAGTAAATTATATCTATATATTTTTAACAAATGATTTATTAAGTTTTATAAACAAAAATACATAGAATTTAATACATTTATGTGTTATAAATGATTAGAGTTAAAAAATGTAACCTCTTGAAACTTAGTTCCAATTTGAAACTTAAGTTTGTACATGAACGAAAAACATTTGAAACCTCAGGGACTGATTATGTAATTTTGGGATCATCTTCCCCACCCCACCAATTTTGACTTTTTGAAGTCAACAAATCCCAAATTGAAAACCAAATCGTCCGACTTGGTGTGTGTTAACTCCAATTGATTTCTCAGAAACATTACTCGACTAAAACCCAACGATAATGATGAAGTAATTAAATCGTAATCAAGCCATTTAACTCGAACCGTTCCTCAATCAAACCCGACTTCAATGTGAGCATTTAACATGAATTTAGCCTATAAAACCGAGTACCACACCCTCATAGAATTCACTACAAACTTCCTAATCATCTGTTAGCATCGCATTCCCTCTCCAAAGCCCCATCGAGCTCGAGGATCTTCGATTCGAACATCCTTGTCGTTCTTCCTCACCACGCACTCGTTTCAGGTACATCGAACACCTTTCATCTCGTCTTTACACCGTGAATCAAAGCCCTAACGTTTTGAGGTCGTATCTGTGAGATTTCGGGTCGAATTAAGGGCTAGGGTTTCGGGTTAAACGATTGGGGAAGAAGAGGACTTGGGACTTGCGTGTTTTAACCAAAGCAAGACTAAATCAGACATGGCTTCATGCCCTGGTCTGATAGTTGGTCTGTTGGTTGACGCATGAACCGGAAAGGGGCGCGGGTTCGAGTCCCCGCCACCCGTTTTAATCCGAGTCATTTCATTTTATTATTTTAAACCATTATTTCACATTCAAAAATTCCAATTTAAATTTTATAAATTCTTTAAATATAATCTCAAGGTTTTATAAAAAAAAACTGAATTTATAAAATAATGTTAATTTGCTTTCTTTTAATTAAAAACATATTATAAGACGTTTTATATTCCTAATGGAAATAAATGGTTTAGACAAATTAATTATGTATCATTTACATATTGTTTATAAATAAAATTTTAAGAATAATTATTTAAAAGGCTTTTAACATATAAATACTCAAATAACTATTTTAAATAATTATTTACCCATTAAAAATTCTATTTAGTCTTTTATGATTCATTGTTAATGAAATTATTAATAGACTAACTAACAAATTTTTTTACATTTAATAGGATTAACTCATCATTTTATTACATTTATTAATAAGCAATTGTTTTAGTTACAATGATTTGTAACCCAAATAAAAACTTTATTTACCTAAAACTTATTTATTTAAGAACATTTTCCAAATTCATAATCTATTTACCCTATGAATAAATTTATATGCGTCGTTTTAAAGTTACTATATTTCAAGAATTCATTTATTATCTTTAGGATAATTTCATGAACTAAGTTATTAAATGATTAACCAAATTAATTTTACAAACTATTTTTATTACCATTATTTCCATGGTAAGTAAAGAACTTATATTTCCTACAAAACAATCAAGCAAGTCCATCTTCAACCCAAGCCCTATCAAACCCTAAAACCTTAGAATTTTCTTATCTTATTTATCATACTTTACACTCTAGAGTACAATTATCTGTGTAGGTTATTTGTGAGAAAACCCTCACGAAACCTATTCATCCATACTAATTCATACCATCCTTAGCTTCAAATCAAGTGAGTTTCATAGCCCCCTTTCTTTTTACTATTATTTACAAATACTCGGGGTGGAACATGTTTACATACTTTACTTACTAAATTCAATACCAATGTTCTCATGCTATTTACTACGTGCTTTATGTCTTAAACTGCTTGGTGACCATTACATGTATTCATACTAGTACATTCATTAACCTGCTACCCAGGCCTAAGGTAGTACCTAACATGATCATTTATAGGGGAATCCAATTCCAGTTAACACAAACCTTAGCGGGTTTTGTGTATACCATATTACTATTTTTCCAAAACACAATCAGTGGGATTGTACTTACCAGTTTTCCATTTACTACGGATTGAATTGTACGCTTGGAACCTTGTATGTTTTCACATTTATGCCATAGTTACGCTTTGAACAATATTGAATTTCAAATCATTTTTACTAAACTTTTGTTAGTGTCAAAACCTATGTTACTCACCAACTACTTGTAGTTGACATTTACTCGCATGTTTCAGGTGCACCCATTTGAGAACCCTACCTGCTCACCTAGGACTTGGACCTAGTTAAATTTAAATTATGTTATGTTTTGAACGTTTCATTTTCCATTCCCTATGTAACGGATGATTTTAAGTTGATGAATAAATATTGTCATTTAATAATAGATGATCATGTGCTTATGAACAACCGTGTCAGCCCCGGCGTTTAATCCGCCGCCGGCCGGGGTGTGACACCTAGTCTATTAGAGGCGAACTTAGCAGGTGAACTTATCAAGTTCGCTTCACTCAGTTTAAGCGAACTTATCAAGTTCGCTTCATTTAGTTTAGGTGAACATATTGATTAGGCGAACTTAAGAATTTTGTTTGTGGTCTTATTTGCTCGGTGAAGTTCAGGAGAACTTATTAAGTTCGCTCAGGCAGTATCAGGCGAACTAATTTTAGGTGAACTTCTCTAGTTCGCTAGGTTTCTTAAAAACAAAAAAAAAATCTGTATAAGTTTTGCTAGAGGGGAACTTGTCTAGTTCGCCTAGTCTTTTAGAGGCGAACTTGTTAAATTCGCCTAGTCTATTTGAGGCGAACTTGTTATGTTCGCCTATTGCAGAGTTTGTGTCTATAAATAGGAGTTAACAGATTCTGTTTGGGGAGCATATTGATTGAATGATTGTATTATGTAAACTCTATGTTTAGCGGAATACAAAGAGAAAGTTTATTTACCTACTGTTTCTATTGTCAATTCGTATACATACGTTAACATGAAGGATTCCGCACTCCATGTTATCGAGACGTCTTGTCACGAGATCGATCTGTAGATGAGTCATGTATATCTACAAGTGGTATCAGAGATTTAGCTCGTGATTTACGTTTAATTCTTGGTGATTAAAGACGATATTGTATACACTTTGACAAGAAATTGATCATTTTTAGAAGTTTTTGTATCCATGGAGTTTTCAAGTTCTTGAAGTTGATTTTGCTGCTGAATTCGTGGATTTGATGTGGATTTTGTTAAAATTAATCCGATAAACGTGTTCTAATTCATAAAATACTAAATCCTACGGTCCAATTTCTTCAAATTCCTTCTAATATGAGAAATGATGATTTTCGGTGCTGATTAGTTCATGCTTGGGTTGAAGTTTTCTTCCTGAGTTTGTTACAGCTGAAGCAGGCGAACTTGCTGAGATTCTGTTACAAGCGAACATAGCAAGAGAACGTATCAAGTTCGCTTCACTCAGTTTAGGCGAACCTATTGATTAGGCGAACTTATCAAGTTCGCTTGTGGTCTTATTTGCTCAGGGAAATTCAGGCGAACTTATTAAGTTCGCTCAGGCAGTACTAGGCGAACTAATTTAAGGCGAACTTATCTAGTTCGCTAGTGTTCTTAAAAAAAAATTCTGTATAAGTTCTGCTAGAGGCGAACTTGTCTAGTTCGCCTAGTTTAATAGAGGCGAACTTATCAAGTTCGCTTCACTCATTTTAGGCGAACATATTGATTAGGCGAACTTATCAACTTCGCTTGTGGTCTTATTTGCTCAGTGAAGTTTAGGGGAACTTATTAAGTTCGCTCAGGCAGTATCAGGCGAACTAATTTCAGGCGAACTTATCAAGTTTGCTAGTGTTCTTAAAAAAAATTATGTATAAGTTCTTGTAGAAATAAAGACTGATGGCTACAAAACTTTCTAAGTACAAATGTTTCTTACCTCAGAGGTTGTTGCTGACCAACAACTGCTACAGATAAGCTTATCCGTAGCGGATACTTGTTCTTCTGCTGAAGAACAAATCTGCTGTGGATAGCCTTATCTGCTGAAGACCAGAGTTGCTGTGGATAGGCTTCTCAGCAGCATCAACACTTGATGCTGCTGATAGGCAAATCATCAACGGCTTTGGATTGTTGCGTCTTGTAGCTGATCTCCAACTTTGCAGCTGATAGCCATTTCAGATGAAGATCAAACATTGCAGTTGACTGGCTTCGATAAAGCACCCATTACCACTGACAACTTTCTGTTGCACCACTGACACACTTCACGCAGAAAGAATATCACTGGTGCAGACAATAAAGAACTACAATGCTCTTCTCCAAGCATGCAAGCAATGATGCCTAATAAGACGTTTGAGTAAAGTTAACTTTTATAGTGTTTATTGTCATTATATGTAGAATAGCTTCAATACAAGATCAACGGTTTGTGTTAGATCTGATCCTTAGAATCAAGGGTCTGTCTTGATTCTAAGTTACTATATAAGTAGTACTTAGAGTCATTGTATCTTAGTGCTTTTCTTAGAGTTTTCTCTGTAATCTTGTAACCATTGAAGCTTAATACAAATTGCATTTATCATTACTTCTTGTGTTTACTTGTTTACATTGATTAGTTGTGATTGTTTCCGCCAATCTCAACTAGAATAGAACCATCTTGTATTTACCGATCCAACAAGTGGTATCAGAGCTTTTGCTCACGGATTAAACAAACTCTCTTTGCTAAAGTCTCTCATTATCACAAATCAAAACAAAATGGCACAAAACAATGGATTTGAAGATATTGGAAGCATCTCTAGACCACCAAGACTGGTGTCTGGAGAAGACTATGATATGTGGAAGAACAGAATGGAAATCTTCTTCTGCTATCAGGAATATGGGATGTGGAAATCCATTAAAAATGGACCATACATACCCATGGTGGCCTCAACTGATTCCGGTGGTACACTGGTTCCCAAAGAATCATCCAAGTACTCTGATGAAGACATCAAGAAAATGGAGGTAGATTTCAAAGCCTTGGGAGCCATCCAGATGTGCTTACCAAATGAAGTTTTTCATAACTTCAGAGGTTATAAAACTGTAAAGGACCTATGGGAGACTCTTAAGAAGATGTTTGCTGGTTCAGAAGAAGTCAAAGAAAACATAAGAGACATCCTAAAGCAGCAATATGAAAACTTTGCCTGGAAGGAAGATGAATCTCTAAATGTCTTATATAACAGATATACCTATCTTATAGGTGAGCTTCAGTGCTCAAAGGTGAAGCTGGAGAATGAAGATATTCTTAAGAAGTTCATCAGGTCTCTACCAAGTTGCTGGACATTCTACACAGTGTCCATCAGAAGAACTGAGAATCTGAAGACTCTCCAGATGACTGAGCTCTTCGGAATGCTAAAAACCTATGAGCTAGAGATGATTCAGGCAAAAGAAAGAAGCTCAAGCTACCAAACAGTCTCAACATCCACCACCACCTCTTCTGCCCTCCACTCTGACAACTCAGGTTCTAGTTCAAGCAACTATTATCCTCCCATCATCACTCATCCCCAAACTCCTACCTCTCAAAAAAACACATCACCATTTCTCCTAGAAGCTCCTCCTCAAACCTCAACCTCTGCTGCTTTTGTTTCTGAAAAGTCAAACAACATGTCCTTTATCAAGGAGGATCTGGAATGCTTCCATCCAGATGACTTAGAAGAAATGGACATACAGCACTCGTATGCCATGCTCTCTATAAGAGCAAAAAGGTTCTACTCTAGAACCGGAAGACCCATTCCAAGTAACAACTCCAACACTAGAGTTGGCTTGGATAAAAGCAAATTAAGATGTTACAACTGTAACCAACTGGGTCATTTTGCTAGAGAATGCAAGGCATCTAGGGCAAACCCAGCAGCTCCTCAATCAAGACAAGCTCACCAAGCCCAACTAAGACAACAACATCAATAAGCTACTCCTCCAGCTCAAACTGCAGCTTGTGCAGTTGTTGGAACTTTTGACTTTGACTGGAGCTTCCAGTATGAAGATCTGCCTGCTAACAACCAAGCTCTTATGGCAGACACAACTGAGATACCGCCTCAGGTATATGAACATCTCTGTTCCCAAGCTTGTATTGATAAGGTGTTAGGCTACAGAAAGCATAATCAAAACCTTATAGATCAAAATGAAGAGTTTTATCAAATGAAATCTGAATTCACAAAAGTCGAAAACAGTTATAAAGAAAAAATTAACTGCCTAAAGAAAGAGATATCATTACTAAAACATGCACAAACCAATCTTGAAACTCAGATTGATGATCTACTGGCTAGATTAAAAGCTACCAGATCAGAATTGGCAAAATAGAAAGTTCATGCTGACAAATATGAATTTGCATCCAAAAAGCTGCAAAGACTTTTGGATGCTAAAATTCATGATAAGGTAAAAACTGGTATGGGGTATCATGCTGAACAATACCAAGCCGTTGCACCTCCTGCTGACTACGTTGCCATCCATGAACGAAGCTTCAATCTCTCAAATCTTGAAAAGGCCATCCGAGATCTTGATCCATCAAGGCATGAATCATTGGTGCAAGAATGCACTACCTCGTCAGAATCTGAGTCAACTTACTCAGAGTCCACTAAAACTGAGGAGGCCTCATCACCAGTACAAGTACCAGCACCGCCTGTTCTTGAAGTCATTCAAACAAGTGCTCCTGTCCCTTTACCAGCTGTTCCGGTTCCTATGTCTTTCAAACAAATCAAAATCAGCTATCCTCCGGAAGGAAGAAAGCTAACTGTGGAAAAGGGATAGTCTTCAACCTCCACCAACTCAAAGCCTCAAAGAAAGGTGTTTGACATATGTCATGCGCCTGGAGAAAGAGTTCCATATGTTCAAAAGACATTGGAAGAATCCACCTTTGAGCACAACAAAGCTCAACCCTAGAACTTCAAAGACTTGTTCAAAAGAAAGGACTATGTTTACCTTTCAAGGGACAAACTAGCTAAATCATGCTTTGTCTGTGGCAAATACAACCACACTGCCAGCACCTGCTTCTACTACCTTCAGCAGCAAAGAAACCTCAAACAACATGCTTTTGAGAAGACAAACAAGAACAGAAAGGTAAGGAGTTCTAAAGCCAAGGCAACTCATTTCAGAAACTCTCTTTCCCCACCAAGGAAGCAGCTGCCAAAGCCTCAATAATCTTACATCATCTGTGGTGAATCAGACCACTTTTCTGCAAATTGTGAATTTAATCACTTCAACCAGATCCTTCATCAAGCCCCTCCAAAACAAAAGCCCATCAGCATGAGAACTTCTACAGAGAAGCCCTTCGTCAACAAGGTAAAGAAGGATAAGCATAAACTGGTTGTTGAACCATCAGCAACCAGCAAAAATGTTGGTAATCATGCCAAGCCCAAGAAACAAAAGGACAAGCCTTCAGCAGCAACCAAGTCTACTGCTACTCAAGTAAAACCATAAGCATCAAAAAAATCTACTGCTGATAAGCTAAAGTCATCAGCAGCAAAATCTACTGCTGATAAGCCGAAGTCCTCAGCAGCAACAAAATCAGCTGCTGATAAGCTAAAGTCATCAACAACAAAATATGCTGCTAATAAAGCAAATCCATCAGCAGCCAAAGCAACATCAGCTGCTGACAGAGCAAATAGAACTGGAAAACCATCTCCTCAGCAATGGAAAGCCAAGATCCCAGCTTCTGTTCCTCCAAGAATCATCATTGGCTCTGTTGAATGCACACATGCTGAAACTGATATTCCGAGAACCCTTTTCTTCAAGGATGCAAGCTCTTGGATTCCTCCCACTAACTAGATCTCTCACATGTGCAGGGGCAGCCAGGTCACAAGAATAACACCTGGGTGGTAGACAGTGGTTGTTCCAGGCACATGACAGGCAATAGATCCATCCTCTCCAACTTCAGACACTTCAATGGAGGATATGTTGCCTTTGGAAGTGACTCAAAAGGAGGATCTATTACTGGACAAGGGACTGTGTCAAATGAAAGAATTAGTATTGATAAGGTAAATTATGTCAAAGAATTGGACTTCAATCTCATGAGTGTTTCCCAGGTTTGTGATCAAAAGCATTAAATGCTCTTCACAGACAAAGAATGCTTTGTACTATCTCCTAGCTTATCCAAACCTCCTCCAGAAAAGATTTTATTAACGGCTCAGAGAAAAGAAAATCTTTATATGCTCGACATGAATAAGGTTACTCCATCTGGCATTATATCCTGTTTTCTGTCAAAAGCTTCAGTTGATGAATCATCTCTCTAGCACAGGAGACTAAGCCATGTTAACATCAAAACCATCAACAAGTTGGTGAAGGATAATCTTGTCAGAGGGCTTCCTAATAAAGAATTCTAGCTAGAAGATCATTGCATTGCTTGATTGAAGGGGAAGCAACACAAGAGTTCTCACAAGCCCAAGACTTTGAATACAAATGATACTACACTACAGCTGCTGCATATGGATCTCTTTGGTCCTACAAATATCATGTTAATGGGTAAGAAGTCATACTGTCTGGTGATAACTGATGACTACACCATATTCTCATGGGTATACTTCTTGAGAACAAAAGATGAAACTGTTGAAATTCTCAAATCCTACATCCTTAGGGTATAGAATCAAAGCAATCAAAGGGTAAAGATAATAAGGTGTGATCAGGGCACAGAGTTCAAGAACCACACTTTGAACTATTTTTGTGAGAGCAAGGGAATCGAAAGGCAATACAGTGCTCCAAGAACTCCTCAACAAAATGGAGTTGCTGAAAGAAGAAACAGAACTCTAATTGAGTCAGCAAGATCTATGTTGGCAGACTCAAAACTGCCTCTCACATTCTGGGCAGAAGCAGTAAGCACAGCCTGCTATGTGCAAAATAGAGTTCTCATAGTCAAGCCTCTCAACAAGACACCTTATGAACTATGGTTCCAAAGAGTTCCATACATTGGATTTCTAAAACTTTTGGGATGTCCATGCACAATTCCGATCACACATGGGGTTCTTCCTAAGTTTGGTGCCAAATCTGATGAAGGATATTTTGTGGGCTATTCCTCTCACTCCAAGGCCTACAGAGTATTCAACTCAAGAACAAGAATTGTGGAAGAATCAGCCAATGTGGAATGCAGAGAACACAATGTCTGTGAACAGGGAAAAAGCCCAAACTGCCTTTTTGACATAGATTCCTTCACCCCAAATATTTGAGCCTCTCATCTTCTCAAATATGGAGTCTTCCTCTTCTCAAGTACATGCTTCCACTTTTTCCTCTGACTACAGACTGGATTTTCCAAAATCTTCTATCAGTCTGAGAAGACCATCCATTGATCCTCCATCTGTTATGGAAGCCATTGAAGCAAGTGCATCCAGAACCACCCTCTCAAATGTCACCAGCAGCAGCCTGTCTGAAAACAAAAACTTAAATGAAGACTCTTCGGTAAATGCTGTAGATGCTGCAAATACTGTTGCTGATAATACTGATGTAGCTGTTGATATTGAAGACTCTTCAACCATGAATGAAGAAATCCGGGATCAAAATCAAAGTAATCTTGAGCAAGGGATACAGCTGGAGGTGGTACCAGCACAAAGGATCAGCAAGGAACAACCTCTGGAAAATATTATTGGCCAAGTTCACTAAGGAGTTCTAACAAGAAGCAAATCACTTGAGGCCAATATATGTTTGTTTTCATGTTTTCTATCTCAGGTGGAACCCAAGAAGATAGATGAAGCTCTGCAACACAGCAGTTGGATTGAGGCAATGCAGGAAGAGTTGCTACAATTCAAGAGACAGGATGTCTGGAAGCTTGTTGATCTTCCACATGGTCAATTTGCCATTGGCACAAGATGGGTATTCAGGAACAAGCAAGATGAGAGAGGCATTGTAGTCAAGAAAAAAGCCAGACTTGTAGCTCAAGGCTACACTCAGGAAGAGATAATTGACTATGATGAAGTCTTTGCTCCTGTTTCCAGACTAGAGGCCATCAGAATCTTCCTGGTATATGCTGCATCCAAGAATTTCATGGTCTATCAAATGGATGTCAAGAGAGCCTTTCTGTATGGAAAGATTGGTGAAGATGTATATGTCAAACAGCCTCCAGGCTTTGTAGATCCTACACATCCTAACCAAGTGTTCAAACTAGACAAAGCTCTATATGGATTACATCAAGCCCCAATATCCCGGTATGAAACTTTGTCCGGATATGTACTAAGCAACAACTTCAGAAGAGGTGCCATTGACCAGACCTTGTCTATCAAAGATGAAGGGGGAGAAATCTTACTGGTTCAAATCTACATAGATGATATCATCTTTGGATCAACAAGGAAGAAGCTCTGTAAAGACTTCGAGTTCCTGATGCACTCAAAGTTTGAAATGAGCTCAATGGGTGAGCTAAATTTCTTTCTGGGTCTTCAAGTCCAACAAGTCCCAAATGTAATATTCATCAGCCAATCCAAATGTGTCAAAAGCATTCTGGAAAGATTCAAGATAGTTGACTGCTCTGCTGCAAGAACCCCTATGCAAGTGCACCATCAGTTGACTCTAGACAAAGATGGTCAAGACACATATCAACATCAGTACCGTGCAATGATATGGTCTCTTATGTATCTCACTGCCTCAAGGCCAGATATCATGTTTGCAGTATGTCTCTGTGCAAGATTCTAAGCAGCTCCAAAGATTTCACATCTTCAAGCTGTCAAGAGAATTTTCAGATACCTAAAGGGAGCCCCAAGACTTCGGCTATGGTACTCTAAAAATGATAAATTCAATCTGTATGCATACACTGACAGTGATTATGGGGGATGCAACTTGGACAAAAAGTCCACTTCAGAGGGATGCAAGTTTCTGGGAGGGAGACTGATTTCATGGCTATGCAAGAAGCAAACATGTGTTTCAACTTTACAGCAAAAGTAGATAACGTTGCAGCTTCAAGTTGCTGTGCACAAGTCATCTGGATACAAAATCAAATGCTGGATTATGGGATGACTTTCATCTCAGCTCCCATTCACATTGACAACATGAGTGCTATATCAATCACAAACAATCCGGTGCCACACTCTAAGACAAAGCACATTGACATCAGGTATCACTTCATAAGAGACGAAGCTGAGAAAAAGAGAATTATTTTAACCAAAGTTCATACCAATGAGCAATATGCTGATTTGTTTTCAAAACCGTTTGATGAAGCTAGATTTAGATATTTAGTTGAATCTATTGGTATGATGAACTTTGATTAAAATATGTCTCTAAAAATTTGTGTTTGTAAATATGTTTGTCTTTTGTTATAAATAAAAGTTACAAGTCAGCACCACCAATTTTTGCTACTGACAGGTTTAATAATCAGCAGCAAAGATTTTGCCAATGACTGCTTTAGGTTATCAGCAGGAATAAGTTTCCTGCGGATAGCTTTAAGGCAGTCAGCAGCAACACCCTTGCTGCGGATCAATGCATCCATCAGAAGCAATAGAGTTCGCTGCTGACAGACTTAACTATCCGCCACAACCAAGCTTGCAGCGGATAGGCTTAACCATCCGCAGTAACCAAGTTTGCTGCTGATGGGTAAAAATAAGTCTAAATTAACTTTTAGCCACTGTAAAAATTCCTTTCAGTCTTTACCATGACCGCTATAGTGCATTACAGCTGTAACAGTAAAAAGTGAATAAGGTTGTATTGTACAAGTCATTTTGCTTTTCCCTCCTCTGCCCTTATAAGAACAAATCAAATTCCTCACCACCCCTTCACATTCAATTTCGCCCTAACTCCCATCACTTTCTCTCAAGCCCCCACAACATTCAAAGCCTTCCATTCCTAACCACCCTTCAAAACCTTCCTCTTTCCCTCCAAACCAAACAATGGCAGAGGTAGACATAAACCATCCAGATGATAATTTTTCCCCATACCACAATCTCACAGCATACTTAACAAAAGGGAAAAAGTCCGACGAGTTTGATGACATGATCGATTTTCTCTGTCGATCAAAAATATACCATGCACTCACTGTCAACCCACCCATTTATATTCCTCACATGGACGATTTTTGGAAATCTGCCATCTACTCTACCGAACAGGGGATACCCCAAATTAAAGCCAAGGTAGATGGCAAGGACACCACCATCTCTGAAGCCACTCTCCGCAAACACCTCAAGCTTTAAGACGAGGGCGCCATCATTTCATACTCTAAAGAATTCTACATGAGGACCTTTGTATCCATAGGGTATACTGGAAATCAGAATGAGTATACAATAGAGAAGGCACTGATGGGACCCCCATGAAAGTATCTATGCCATACTCTTCTACAATGCATATCTCATAAGAGAAGTGGATGGCATCAAGTGAGCTCTGCACTTGCCTCTGCTGTTCATGGTGTGATTACTTGCCAAGGATTCAACTTTGCACATGTCACCTTTGAAGGTTTGAGATACAACCTTCAAGAGGGTGCAAAGAAGCAATTTTATATATACCCAAGATTCTTACAGGAGGTGTTTAACAATGAAATAAAAGAACTTTCAAAACCTGCAAAAATCTATCTTATGTTGGGTCATAAAAGCAACATTTTTCAAAGCATGAGAACTATTTCCAAAAAGTTCTCAGGGTTCAATGTTCCATTGTTATCTACAATGGTGAACATACAAAGTACCCATGGTGACAGTTCAGCAATCCCAGCTGATACTGATCCCACACCCTCTAATGCAAATCCTGAACAACAAACTGCTTTCATTGCTTGTAGGATTGTGAAATTACAAGATGGTTGTATTCTTAGTTGAAATTGGCGGAAACAATAACAACTACACTAATGTAATCGAACAGACAGAAAGAATACTAGTAAGATCACTGTTGTATTAAGCTTTGTGAATAAACGATTACAAATGAAAACTTTGTGAAGAAGCACACTTACAATGAAGTGTTTACACAGTATTTATACTAACTTAGAATCAAGACAGACCCTTGATTCTAAGGATCAGATCGAACACAGACCGTTGATCTTTTATTCAAAAGCTAATTTTACACGTTAAAGCTAAACTAGCTAACTTTATTGAAGCGTTTTCTTTATTCATCATTGTTTGCATGCTTAGAGAAGAGCATTGTCGTCCGTCATTGGTTGCACCATTTAGGTTCCTTCTGCATAGAGTGTGTCAGTTGCTTTTGCAGAAAGTTGTCAGTGACGCTTGGCCTGGATAGTCAGCTCCAACGATTTGTCTTCAAGGAACATAGCTATCAACAGCAAGAATGAGAATGATGCTGCTGATAAGCCTATCAGTAGCAACAAGTGCTGAATGCTGCTGATGAGCCTATCAGCAGCAACATGTGTTGAATGCTGCTTATAAGCCTATCAGCAGCAACATGTGTTGAATGCTGCTAATAAGCCTATCAGCAGCATTTGTACTTCGAATAATTTAGAAGCCATCAGTCTTTGGTTCTACAAACTCCCCCTAGACAGATGCGACCAAAATTTTTTAATCACTCTGCTGCTGAAGCTTTTGCATGTGGCTGACTATCCTTTCAACTTCATAGCCTCTTGGATCCTTGCTGGGATTGTTCAGTGGAAGTGCAGACAGAGTCTTGATGTCTTTATGTGGCATTTTGTAAATTGCTTTGCTTGAACATATCAACTTCTGCTTCCTTACATCAGTTAAAGTGAACTCATCCAAATCAGCATTATAGGACCAACTTACAAATGGAGAGTGGGACTTGAGTGGTTTGATGTCAATGATCACATTTTGCTAGGGTTGAAGTAGTGTTTGATGGCTAGCATAAGAAGTTTCCCACCCTCATTTGCAGGCTCATGAGTTTCACCCAGCTCCAAAATTCTGTCAAGATCTGAATCTGGCAATTGCAGAACTTCATCAACAGATTTGTAGATAGATCTTCTTCTTTAAGTTCTCCCCCTGAAGATCTCAAACCTTTGATCCTATGGATTATAGACCCAGTCAACTATGTCTCTTGAGTCTTCTGGTTTAGGTGTGGGTTTGGATTTCTTTAAGGGAGGCTGTTGATGAGTGGGAGTTGGGTGGGATGGTTTGGACTTTTTGGGTGGAGGAGTGGAGGGTTTGGGGAGGAGAGTGGAAGGTTGTTGGACTGAGGAAGAGGTAGGTGAGGGAGAAGGCTTGGGTTTCTTTGCTTTTGATTCTTTTTCTTCCTGAATAAGTACCCTTTTCTTGGATCCCTTCTTCTCCAATCTTTCTTCCTCATCCTTCTTGACTTTGAAGTAGAGGGCTTGAAACGTTCATGAAGTTCATGGGACCTAGCCTCTGTCCACTCTCTCCTCTAGCCTTAAGGAAGTCAATCATGATCTTCCTTTCTTCATGGGTCCGTTTATTAAAGGCAATGGTCTTCTTGGACTTTTGTTTGGCTTTTTCTTCTTCTTAAACCTATTTCTTCTTTGCCAATTGACCTTGCTGACCCATGAAGGCTCTGTAGACTTCTTTATTTGATAATTTCTCAAGGTAGTCTGCATCCTCACCTAGAGAAACTAGAGCCTTTACCCACTCATCCCTCATTTCTTTGGCTAGTTCAGAATCGGTTATTTTGAACTTAGCTTCTTCTTTCTACTTATTCTCCAATTCTTCTTCTTCTCTGTTAAATTGTTCCTGCAGTTGAAGAGCAAGAGCTGCATCTTCTTCAATCTGGTCAACTATAGGAATCTTTCTTTTCAGTTCATCCAGCTGCCTAGCATATAGCTGGATGGTTTGTTCTCTAAGGAGAATGGTTGTTTTTATTTCTTGAGCCTTTTTAATGTCAGCCATCTCCTCTTCTTCTCTTCTTCTTCTCTTCTCTTCCCTCTCTCTTTTCTCTTTTAGCAATCTCTCTTCATCTTCATCTGTCATAATTCCCTTTCCCTTGTTTATATTGGATGCCTCTGCTTCGGCTTCACTGACCACAACATCAGATGATGGTGCTGCTATTGGGATCTCAGCCTCAGCTTCATTGGCACATTGAGAGGTGAACAAGGGAAGGTCAATGGCTTCATTCGATTTGCACTCAGGACCTGTGACTTCTTTCAGCATTTCTTTGATTGTTGATCTTGACTCATATGCTGCAGCACAGATGTCTACTCGAGGGGAAGCTGAGTCAGTATCAGTGTCAGAGTTTGACACATATACTTCCTCAGTAATTCTTTCTTCGTGTTCAAGTTTGGCTGTGACAGTAGCTATCATTGCCTGGCTTTCAAATGAATTGACATTGCAGATATTTGCCCTGAGTTGAAAGATCTTGTCGAGAAAGTCTGTAGGAAGTGACAAGATGTTCCTGGTATTGACGGTGAGAGAGGAGATGAAGCTTCACTTGTTTTAGTGGAGTCTGAGTAAGTTGAATCAGACTCTGATGAGGTAGTGCATTCTTGTACCAATGGTTCATCCTTAGAAGGATCAAGATTTCTGTTGGCCATATCAAGATTTGCCAGATTGAAGCTTGGTTCATGGATGGCAACGTAGTCAGCAGAAGGTGCAACAGCTTGATATTGTTCAGCATGATACCCCACACCAGTTTTTACCTTATCATGAATTTGAGCATCCAGAAGTCTTTGCAGTTTTTTGGATGCAAATTCATATTTGTCAATGTGAACTTTCTGCTCTGCTAATTCTGCGCTGGTAGCTTTTAATTTGACAAGAAGATCATCAATCTGAGTTTCAAGATTGGTTTGTTCATGTTTTAATGATGAAATCTCTTTCTTTAGGCATTTAATTTTTTCTTTGTAACTGTCTTCAACCTTTTTGAATTCAGATTTCATTTGATGAAACTCTTCATTTTGATCTATTAGGTTTGATTATGCTTTCTGTAGCCTAAAACCTTATCAATACAGGCTTAGGAACATAGATGTTCATATACCTGAGGCGGTATCTCAGTTGTATCTGCCATAAGAGCTTGGTTATTAGTAGGCAGATCTTCATACTGGAAGCTCCAGTCAAAATCAGATGTTCCAACAGCTGCACAAGCTGCAGTTTGAGCTGGAGGAGTAGCTTGTTGCTGTTGATGTATTGGTTGGGCTTGGTGAGCTGCTGGGTTTGCCCTACGTGCCTTGCATTCTCTAGCAAAATGACCCAGTTGGTTACAGTTGTAACATTTCAATTTGCTTTTATCGAAGCCAACTCTGGTGTTGGAGCTGTTGCTTGGAATGGGTCTTCCGGTTCTAGAGTAGAACCTTTTTGCTCTTATAGAGAGCATGGCATATGAGTGCTGTATATCCATTTCTTCTAAATCATCTGGATGGAAGCACTCAAGATCCTCCTTGATAAAGTACATGTTGCTTGAGTTTTCAGAAACAAAAGCAGCAGTGGATGAGGATTGAGAAGGAGCTTCAAGAAGAAATGGTGATGTGTTTGTTTTAGAGGTAGGAGTTTGAGGATGTGTGACTATGGGAGGATAGTAGTTTCTAGTACTAGGACCTGAGTACTTAGAGTGAAAAGCAGAAGAGGTGGTGGTGGATGTTGAAGCTGTTTGGTAGCTTGAGCTTCGTTCTTTTGCCTGAATCATCTCTAGCTCATAAGTCTTTAGCATACCGAAGAGCTCAGTCATTTGGAGAGTCTTCAGATTCTCAGTTCTTCTAATGGACACCGTGTAGAGTGTCCAGAAAGCTAGGTAAAGACCTGATGAACTTTTTGAGAATATCCTCATTCTCCAGTTTCACCTTTGAGCACTGCAGCTCACCTACAAGATAAGTAAATATATTATATAAAACAGTTAGGGACTCACCTTCCTTCCATACGAAGTTTTCGTACTGCTGCTTCAGGATGTCCCTTCTGTTTTCTTTGACTTCTTCTGAGCCAGCAAACATCTTCTCAAGAGCCTCCCAGAGCTCTTTAGCGGTTTTGTGACTTCTGAAGTTATGAAAAACTTCATTTAGAAGGCACATTTGGATAGCTCCTAGTGTCTTGAAGTCCACCTCCATCTTTTTTATATCTTCATCCGAGTACTTGGAGGGATCCTTTGGAACTGATGGTCCTCCAGAGTCAGCAGATGCCACCATGGGAATGTAGGGTCCGTCCCTGATGGATTTCCACATTCCGTACTCCTGATAGCAGAAAAAACTTTCCATGCGATTTTTCCACATGTCGTAGTCTTCTCCAGACACCAATCTTGGTGGTCGGTTGATGCTGCCGATGTCTTCAAAACCATTGCTTTGTGGCATTTTTGTTTCGTGGTTTTGGGTGACTTGAAAAAAAGAGTTTAGAATAGAACCTGAAGTGATTAAACAAGTGTTAGTTTGTTTAATCTGAGCCAAAGCTCTGATACCACTTGTAGGATCATGAAATTACAAGATGATTGTATTCTTAGTTGAAATTGGCGAAAGCAATAACAACTACACAAATGTAATCGAACAGACAGAAAGAATACTAGTAAGATCACTGTTGTATTAAGCTTTGTGAATAAACGATTACAAATGAAAACTCTACGAGGAAGCACACTTACAATGAAGTGTTTACACATTATTTATACTAACTTAGAATCAAGACAGACCCTTGATTCTAAGGATCAGATCGAACACAGACCGTTGATCTTTTATACAAAAGCTAATTTTACACGTTAAAGCTAAACTAGCTAACTTTATTGAAGCGTTTTCTTTATTCATCATTGTTTGCATGCTTGGAGAAGAGCATTGTCGTCCGCCAATGGTTGCACCATTTAGGTTCCTTCTGCTTTGAGTGTGTCAGTTGCTTTTGCAGAAAGTTGTCAGTGACGCTTGGCCTGGATAGTCAGCTGCAACGATTTATCTTCAAGGAACATAGCTATCAGCAGCAAGAATGAGAATGATGCTGCTGATAAGCCTATCAGTAGCAACAAGTGCTGAATGCTGCTGATGAGCCTATCAACAGCAACATGTGTTGAATGCTGCTGATAAGCCTATCAGCAGCATTTGTACTTAGAATAATTTAGAAGCCATCAGTCTTTGGTTCTACATTGCTCGAACCCCTGTGCATACTACTAAGGATGCACAGGCACAGAAATCACATACATCTGTTTTTTATGTTATCGTTCAACTGGAACAAAGGGCCCCAGTTGCAACAACATACACTAGAAAAAGGAACAAGAAGACTCCTTCTCTTCTTGTCTCAAAGGCCCAATCCCAACCTCTAAGCCCTCATTCAAAATTCCAACATTCTGATGAGAATATCAAAAGGGATAGCCAAAACATTAGAGAGACATCCTTGGAAGTTTCTCTATTAGGATCAGGATCACATCCCGGATCCATAGAACAACCTGCTGAGCCATACCTTTATTTCTCTTCTCTGAACTTAAGTGCAAAGGCTTCTTGTCAAGATGATGTACCTTCTCCAACAACCACTATCTCGGAGGTATTGATTGACTTGGTTGCTGGTGCAACTAACCCAAGTTCATCACCTAAGAAGGTTCACTCTGGTGGTACTGATAGAGTGAATGTGGAAAGGGTTGTCACTACTTCTGGTACATCAACTGCCCAGGAGGACAGTGACAACATAACTAAGACCCTAACCATGGCAACTCATAGTGAGAATGTTTCCTTTGAAACACTCTTCACTGGGAGGATTCCCAGGTGCCAAGAAAACCAGGGTGATGGGGATGCAGAGGCTAGGCCTAAAGCCCCATCTAGCTCCAAGGATTCCACAACTGTGAATGAGGACAGACTGAAACTTCATAATATGGAATTGACGGCAAGGGTAGCTATGCTAGAGGCTGATGTGTCCAAACTAAGGCACCAAGTCTCTATGCATGAAGCCCATCAATGCCCAACTGTGCCTACTCCTTCCCTTGTATCAGTAAGAACTCAAACAGATGCAGCACTTTACACTGATGCAACCAAAAAGGGGGATATAGTTGCAGTAGAAGATGATGCTGACAGCCTAGAAGAATGGATACAAGAGCAGGCCGCATTTCAAAGTTCATTATTCAAGCCTGCCTTTGTTCAAGTTCATGACTTGCCAGACTCAATAGATGAAGAGGAAGAAATCACTGAGGACTGGAAGTTGGTTGTCAGAGCTGTTGATGAGGTGTTACAGGATTAATGTCAAAATGAAGACACACCTCCATCAGTCAGCATAGTTCCTGAAGCAGCAGCAATAATAAAACAAACCACTGCCCCCCAATTCACACTGTCTGCAAACAAGCTAGAATTTGACACCATACTAGCTTGGGGGTATGATGGAATAACTGAGAGATTCTGGATTGGGAAAGAGTTCAGTGGAGTAGAAGAGCTGAACTAGAATGCACTAAATCCACTCCAAGTGCTTGGACTGTACCTATCTAACTGCATCAACACCTCTACAGATCTCTTAGCAGAACTTGCAATTAGCAGGTTTCAAGACCTAATGGAGGAAAAGCTGCCCTGGTTTGAAACACTATTAGAAGAAGCAAACAAGGTGGCCTATCCTAAAGATAGTGCAGAATCTTCAACAGCAGCAAAACACTTGGCTCCTAGAAGACTTGACTTAATCAGGAGCAGCACTTTAACAGAAGAAGAAGTTGTCTGTTGGAGAATATCTCTATACAACAAAGTGGTCAGAGATGTGGAAGTGCTAGGATGCTCGAGCACTGGGTCTTCTGACTTCACATTCTTTCTAAGTAATGGATCATCTCTCTCAATCAACATCAACGAGATCCTACTCTTAAATTCAGACTTCCTGCAAAAGGTCTTCGAGCTCAGAATACACATCTGCAACGTTAATTCCATAGAGAGTCAAGATATGATAAAAACCATCAAAGCTCAGCTTGAAAAGGAAGGTCTACTTGCAATGGATGCCTCTGACTCCGACTCGGACCTATCCTTCCTTTCCTCACCTACAGTCAGACTGAACAAAGAAGAAGAATCCAAAAGAAGAGAAGAGGAAAAGGTGAAGGAAGGGTGGAAAGAAGTAACAGGTCTTGAATAGGAAGAAGATGAAGAAAGTGTCCTTCCCTTGTCCATTCCCCAAACTGCCAATGAAGCTGAAGCTGAGATCCTAACAGCATCTCCTACATCGGTTGTTGTGGTCCTTGAAGCTAAAGCAGAGGCATCCAGCAAAGACAAGGGGCATGGACTTATGACAAAAGAAGATGAAGAAATGACAGTGAAGGAAAAGAAGGAAAAGGAGGAAAGAAGAAGAAGAAGAAGAAGAAGAGAAGAAGAGGAGATGGCTGAATTACGAAAAGCTCCAGACAGAAAAACAGCCATTCTCCTCAGAGAACAAGAGATTCAGCTGGATGATATGAAAGTCAAGATTCCTGCAGCTTTCCAAATACAAGAAGATGAAGCTCTAGCTCTTCAGCTGCAGGAACAACTAAATAAAGAAGAAGAAGAAGAAAGAGAGCAGAAAAGAAAAGAGGAGGCTAAGTTTAGAACTACTGACACTTGGCGAATATATTGATTAGGTGAACTTATCAAGTTCGCTTGTGGTCTTATTTGCTCAGTGAAGTTCAAGCGAACTTATTAAGTTCGCTCAGGCAGTATCAGGCGAACTTATCTAGTTCGCTAGTGTTCTTAAAAAAATGTATATGTTCTGCTAGAGGCGAACTTGTCTAGTTCGCCTAGTCTATTAGAGGCGAACTTAGCAGTCGAACTTATCAAGTTCTCTTCACTTAGTTTAACCGAACTTATCAAGTTCGCTTCACTCAGTTTATGCGAACATATTTATTAGGCGAACAACAAGTTTTCTTGTGGTCTTATTTGCTCAGTGAAGTTCAGACGAACTTATTAAGTTCGCTCAGGCAGTATCAGGCGAACTAATTTCAGTCGAACTTATCTAGTTCGCTATTTGTCTTAAAAGAAATCCTTTATTAGTTCTGCTAGAGGTCAACTTGTCTAGTTCGCCAAGTCTATTAGAGGCGAACTTATCAAGTTCTCTTCACTTAGTTTAACCGAACTTATCAAGTTCGCTTCACTCAGTTTATGCGAACATATTGATTAGGCGAACTTAACAAGTTCGCTTATGGTCTTATTTGCTCAGTGAAGTTCAGACGAACTTATTAAGTTCGCTCAGGCAGTATAAGGCGAACTAATTTCAGTCGAACTTATCTAGTTCGCTAGTGTTCTTAAAAAATAAAAAAAATAAAAAAAATAAAAAATTCTATATAAGTTCTGCTAGAGGCGAACTTGTCTAGTTCGCCTAGTCTATTAGAGGCGAACCTGTTAAGTTCGCCTAGTCTAATGTGATAAGTTCGCCTAGTCTATTTGAGGCGAACTTGTTAAGTTCGCCTATTGCAGAGTTTGTGTCTATAAATACGAGTTTACAGATTCTGTTTGGGGAGCATATTGACTGAATGATTGTATTCTGTAAACTCTGTGTTTAGTGGAATACAAAGAGAAAGTTTATTTACCTACTGTTTCTATTGTTAATTCGTATACATACGTTAACACGAAGGATTCCGCACTCCGTGTTATCGAGACGTCCTGTCACGAGATTGATCCGTAGAAGAGTCATGTGGACCTACAAGTGGTATCAGAGCTTTTCCTCGTGATTTGTGTTTAATTGTTGGTGATTAGAGACGATTTTGTATACACTTTGACAACAAATTAATCATTTTAAGAAGTATTTGTATCCATGGAGTTTTCAAGTTCTTGAAGTTGATTTTGCTGCTGAATTCGTGTATTTGAAGTGGATTTTGGTGAAATTAATCCGATAAAAGTGTTCTAATTCATAAAATACTAAATCATACGGTCCAATTTCTTCAAATTCCTTCTAATCTATGAGAAATGATGATTTTCGGTGTTGATTAGTTCGTGTTTGGGTTGAAGTTTTCTTCCTGAGTTTGTTACAGCTGAAGCTGGCGAACTTGCCGAGATTCTGTTGCAGGCAAACTTAGCAGGAGAACTTATCAAGTTCGCTTCACTCAGATTAATTGAACTTATCAAGTTCGCTTCACTCAGTTTTGGCGAATATATTGATTAGGTGAACTTATCAAGTTCGCTTGTGGTCTTATTTGCTCAGTGAAGTTCAAGCGAACTTATTAAGTTCACTCAGACAGTAACAGGCGAACTAATTTCAGGCGAACTTATCTAGTTCGCTAGTGTTCTTAAAAAAAATGTATAAGTTCTGCTAGAGGCGAACTTGTCTAGTTCACCTAGTCTATTAGAGGCGAACTTATCAAGTTCTCTTCACTTAGTTTAACCGAACTTATCAAGTTCGCTTCACTCAGTTTATGCGAACATGTTGATTAGGCGAACTTAACAAGTTCGCTTGTGCTCTTATTTGCTCTGTGAAGTTCAGACGAACTTATTAAGTTCGCTCAGGCAGTATCAGGCGAACTAATTTCAGTCGAACTTATCTAGTTCGCTATTGTTCTTAAAAAAAATCCTTTATTAGTTATGCTAGAGGTCAACTTGTCTAGTTCGCCTAGTCTATTAGAGGCGAACTTATCAAGTTCGCTTCACTCAGTTTAAGCGAACTTATCAAGTTCGCTTCACTCAGTTTAGGCGAACATATTGACTAGGCAAACTTATCAAGTTCGTTTGTGGTCTTATTTGCTCAGTGAAGTTCAGGCAAACTTATTAAGTTCGCTCAGACAGTATCAGGAGAACTAATTTCAGGCGAACTTATCTAGTTCGCTAGTGTTCTTAAAAAAATAATAAAAAATAAAATAAATAAAAAAATTCTATATAAGTTCTGCTAGAGGCGAACTTGTCTAGTTCGCCTAGTCTATTAGAGGCGAACCTGTTAAGTTCGCCTAGTCTCATGTGAAGCGAACTTGTTAAGTTCGCCTAGTCTATTTGAGGCAAACTTGTTAAGTTCGCCTATTGCAGAGTTTGTGTCTATAAATACGAGTTTACAGATTCTGTTTGGGGAGCATATTGACTGAATGATTGTATTCTGTAAACTCTGTGTTTAGTGGAATACAAATAGAAAGTTTATTTACCTACTGTTTCTATTGTCAATTCTATACATCCATTAACACGAAGGATTCCTTACTCCGTGTTATCGAGACGTCCTGTCACGAGATCGATCTGTAGATGAGTCATGTGGACCTACAAGTGGTATCAGAGCTTTTCCTCATGATTTGTGTTTAATTGTTGGTGATTAGAGACGATTTTGTATACACTTTGACAAGAAATTGATCATTTTAAGAAGTATTTGTATCCACGGAGTTTTCAAGTTCTTGAAGTTGATTTTGCTGCTGAATTCGTGTACTTGAAGTGGATTTTGGTGAAATTAATCCGATAAAAGTGTTCTAATTCATAAAATACTAAATCATACGGTCCAATTTCTTCAAATTCCTTCTAATCTGTGAGAAATGATGATTTTCGGTGTTGATTAGTTCGTGTTTGGGTTGAAGTTTTCTTCCTCAGTTTGTTACAGCTGAAGCAGGCGAACTTGCCGAGATTCTGTTGCAGGCGAACTTAGCAGGAGAACTTATCAAGTTCGCTTCACTCAGATTAATTGAACTTATCAAGTTCGCTTCACTCAGTTTTGGCGAATATATTGATTAGGTGAACTTATCAAGTTCGCTTGTGGTCTTATTTGCTCAGTGAAGTTCAAGCGAACTTATTAAGTTCGCTCAGGCAGTATCAGGCGAACTAATTTCAGGCGAACTTATCTAGTTCGCTAGTGTTCTTAAAAAAATGTATAAGTTCTGCTAGAGGCGAACTTGCCTAGTTCGCCTAGTCTATTATAGGCGAATTTAGCAGTCGAACTTATCAAGTTCTCTTCACTTAGTTTAACCGAACTTATCAAGTTCTCTTCACTCAGTTTATGCGAACATATTGATTAGGCGAACTTAACAAGTTCGCTTGTGGTCTTATTTGCTCAGCGAAGTTCAGACGAACTTATTAAGTTCGCTCAGGCAGTATCAGGCGAACTAATTTCAGTCGAACTTATCTAGTTCGCTATTGTTCTTAAAAAAAATCCTTTATTAGTTCTGCTAGAGGTCAACTTGTCTAGTTCACCTAGTCTATTAGAGGCGAACTTATCAAGTTCACTTCACTCAGTTTAAGCGAACTTATCAAGTTCGCTTCACTCAATTTAGGCGAACATATTGATTAGGCGAACTTATCAAGTTCGTTTGTGGTCTTATTTGCTCAGTGAAGTTCAGGCGAACTTATTAAGTTCGCTCAGACAGTATCAGGAGAACTAATTTCAGGCGAACTTATCTAGTCCGCTAGTGTTCTTAAAAAAATAATAAAAAATAAAAAAATAAAAAAATTCTATATAAGTTCTGCTAGAGGCGAACTTGTCTAGTTCGCCTAGTCTATTAGAGGCGAACCTGTTAAGTTTGCCTAGTCTCATGTGAGGCGAACTTTTTAAGTTCGCCTAGTCTATTATTGCAGAGTTTGTTTCTATAAATACTAGTTTACAGATTCTGTTTGGGGAGCATATTCACTGAATGATTGTATTCTGTAAACTCTGTGTTTAATGGAATAAATAGAGAAAGTTTATTTACCTACTGTTTCTATTGTCAATTCGTATACATACGTTAACACGAAGGATTCCGCACTCCGTGTTATCGAGACGTCCTGTCACGAGATCGGTCTGTAGATGAGTCATGTTGACCTACAAGTGGTATCAGAGCTTTTCCTCGTGATTTGTGTTTAATTGTTGGTGATTAGAGACGATTTTGTATACACTTTGACAAGAAATTGATCATTTTAAGAAGTATTTGTATCCATGGACTTTTCAAGTTCTTGAAGTTGATTTTGCTGCTGAATTCATGTATTTGAAGTGGATTTTGGTGAAATTAATCCGATAAAAGTGTTCTAATTCATAAAATACTAAATCATACGGTCCATTTTCTTCAAATTCCTTCTAATCTGTGAGAAATGATGATTTTCGGTGCTGATTAGTTCGTGTTTGGGTTGAAGTTTTCTTCCTGAGTTTGTTACAGCTGTAGCAGGCGAACTTGCCGAGATTCTGTTGCAGGAGAACTTAGCAGGAGAACTTATCAAGTTCGCTTCACTCAGATTAATTGAACTTATCAAGTTCGCTTCACTCAGTTTTGGCGAATATATTGATTAGGTGAACTTATCAAGTTCGCTTGTGGTCTTATTTGCTCAGTGAAGTTCAAGCGAACTTATTAAGTTCGCTCAGGCAGTATCAGGCGAACTTATCTAGTTCGCTAGTGTTCTTAAAAAAATGTATATGTTCTGCTAGAGGCGAACTTGTCTAGTTCGCCTAGTCTATTAGAGGCGAACTTAGCAGTCGAACTTATCAAGTTCTCTTCACTTAGTTTAACCGAACTTATCAAGTTCGCTTCACTCAGTTTATGCGAACATATTTATTAGGCGAACAACAAGTTTTCTTGTGGTCTTATTTGCTCAGTGAAGTTCAGACGAACTTATTAAGTTCGCTCAGGCAGTATCAGGCGAACTAATTTCAGTCGAACTTATCTAGTTCGCTATTTGTCTTAAAAGAAATCCTTTATTAGTTCTGCTAGAGGTCAACTTGTCTAGTTCGCCAAGTCTATTAGAGGCGAACTTATCAAGTTCTCTTCACTTAGTTTAACCGAACTTATCAAGTTCGCTTCACTCAGTTTATGCGAACATATTGATTAGGCGAACTTAACAAGTTCGCTTATGGTCTTATTTGCTCAGTGAAGTTCAGACGAACTTATTAAGTTCGCTCAGGCAGTATCAGGCGAACTAATTTCAGTCGAACTTATCTAGTTCGCTAGTGTTCTTAAAAAATAAAAAAAATAAAAAAAATAAAAAAAATAAAAAATTCTATATAAGTTCTGCTAGAGGCGAACTTGTCTAGTTCGCCTAGTCTATTAGAGGCGAACCTGTTAAGTTCGCCTAGTCTCATGTGAGGCGAACTTGTTAAGTTCGCCTAGTCTATTTGAGGCGAACTTGTTAAGTTCGCCTATTGCAGAGTTTGTGTCTATAAATACGAGTTTACAGATTCTGTTTGGGGAGCATATTGACTGAATGATTGTATTCTGTAAACTCTGTGTGTAAACTCTGTGTTTAGTGGAATACAAAGAGAAAGTTTATATACCTACTGTTTCTATTGTCAATTCGTATACATACGTTAACACGAAGGATTCCGCACTCCGTGTTATCGAGACGTCCTGTCACGAGATCGATCTGTAGATGAGTCATGTTGACCTACAAGTGGTATCAGAGCTTTTCCTCGTGATTTGTGTTTAACTGTTGGTGATTAGAGACGATTTTGTATACACTTTGACAAGAAATTGATCATTTTAAGAAGTATTTGTATCCATGTAGTTTTCAAGTTCTTGAAGTTGATTTTGCTGCTGAATTCATGTATTTGAAGTGGATTTTGGTGAAATTAATCCGATAAAAGTGTTCTAATTCATAAAATACTAAATCATACGGTCCATTTTCTTCAAATTCCTTCTAATCTGTGAGAAATGATGATTTTCGGTGCTGATTAGTTCGTGTTTGGGTTGAAGTTTTCTTCCTGAGTTTGTTACAGCTGTAGCAGACGAACTTGCCGAGATTCTGTTGCAGGAGAACTTATCAAGTTCGTTTCACTCAGATTAATTGAACTTATCAAGTTCGCTTCACTCAGTTTTGGCGAATATATTGATTAGGTGAACTTATCAAGTTCGCTTGTGGTCTTATTTGCTCAGTGAAGTTCAAGCGAACTTATTAAGTTCGCTCAGGCAGTATCAGGCGAACTTATCTAGTTCTCTAGTGTTCTTAAAAAAAAATGTATAAGTTCTGCTAGAGGCGAACTTGTCTTGTTCGCCTAGTCTTTTAGAGGCGAACTTAGCAGTCGAACTTATCAAGTTCTCTTCACTTAGTTTAACCGAACTTATCAAGTTCGCTTCACTCAGTTTATGCGAACGTATTGATTAGGCGAACTTAACAAGTTCGCTTGTGGTCTTATTTGCTCAGTGAAGTTCAGACGAACTTATTAAGTTCGCTCAGGCAGTATCAGGCGAACAAATTTCAGTCGAACTTATCTAGTTCGCTATTGTTCTTAAAAAATAAAAAAAATAAAAAAATAAAAAATTCTATATAAGTTCTGCTAGAGGCGAACTTGTCTAGTTCGCCTAGTCTATTAGAGGCGAACGTGTTAAGTTTGCCTAGTCTCATGTGAGGCGAACTTGTTAAGTTCGCCTAGTCTATTTGAGGCGAACTTGTTAAGTTCGCCTATTGCAGAGTTTGTGTCTATAAATACGAGTTTACAGATTCTGTTTGGGGAGCATATTGACTGAATGATTGTATTCTGTAAACTCTATGTTTTGTGGAATACAAATAGAAAGTTTATTTACCTACTGTTTCTATTGTCAATTCTATACATCCGTTAACACGAAGGATTCCTTACTCCGTGTTATCGAGACGTCCTGTCACGAGATCGATCGGTAGATGAGTCATGTGGACCTACAAGTGGTATCAGAGCTTTTCCTCGTGATTTGTGTTTGATTGTTGGTGATTAGAGACGATTTTGTATACACTTTGATGAGAAATTGATCATTTTAAGAAGTATTTGTATCCATGGAGTTTTCAAGTTCTTGAAGTTGATTTTGCTGCTGAATTCGTGTATTTGAAGTGGATTTTGGTGAAATTAATCCGATAAAAGTGTTCTAATTCATAAAATACTAAATCATATGGTCCAATTTCTTCAAATTCCTTCTAATCTATGAGAAATGATGATTTTCGGTGTTGATTAGTTCGTGTTTGGGTTGAAGTTTTCTTCCTCAGTTTGTTACAGCTGAAGCAGGCGAACTTGCCGAGATTCTGTTGCAGGCGAACTTAGCAGGAGAACTTATCAAGTTCGCTTCACTCAGATTAATTGAACTTATCAAGTTCGCTTCACTCAGTTTTGGCGAATATATTGATTAGGTGAACTTATCAAGTTCGCTTGTGGTCTTATTTGCTCAGTGAAGTTCAAGCGAACTTATTAAGTTCGCTCTGGCAGTATCAGGCGAACTAGTTTCAGGCGAACTTATCTAGTTCGCTAGAGTTCTTAAAAAAATGTATAAGTTCTGCTAGAGGCGAACTTGCCTAGTTCGCCTAGTCTATTAGAGGCGAATTTAGCAGTCGAACTTATCAAGTTCTCTTCACTTAGTTTAACCGAACTTATCAAGTTCGCTTCACTCAGTTTATGCGAACATATTGATTAGGCGAACTTAACAAGTTCGCTTGTGGTCTTATTTGCTCAGTGAAGTTCAGACGAACTTATTAAGTTCGCTCAGGCAGTATCAGGCGAACTAATTTCAGTCGAACTTATCTAGTTCGCTATTGTTCTTAAAAAAATCCTTTATTAGTTCTGCTAGAGGTCAACTTGTCTAGTTCACCTAGTCTATTAGAGGCAAACTTATAAAGTTCACTTCACTCAGTTTAAGCGAACTTATAAAGTTCGCTTCACTCAGTTTAGGCGAACATATTGATTAGGCGAACTTATCAAGTTCGTTTGTGGTCTTATTTGCTCAGTGAAGTTCAGGCGAACTTATTAAGTTCGCTCAGACAGTATCAGGAGAACTAATTTCAGGCGAGCTTATCTAGTTCGCTAGTGTTCTTAAAAAAATAATAAATAATAAAAAAATAAAAAAATTCTATATAAGTTCTGCTAGAGGCGAACTTGTCTAGTTCGCCTAGTCTATTAGAGGCGAACCTGTTAAGTTTGCCTAGTCTCATGTGAGGCGAACTTGTTAAGTTCGCCTAGTCTATTATTGCAGAGTTTGTTTCTATAAATACAAGTTTACAGATTCTGTTTGGGGAGCATATTCACTGAATGATTGTATTGTGTAAACTCTGTGTTTAATGGAATAAAAAGAGAAAGTTTATTTACCTACTGTTTCTATTGTCAATTCGTATTCATACGTTAACACGAAGGATTCCGCACTCCGTGTTATCGAGACGTCCTGTCACGAGATCGATCTGTAGATGAGTCATGTGGACCTACAAGTGGTATCAGAGCTTTTCCTCGTGATTTGTGTTTGATTGTTGGTGATTAGAGACGATTTTGTATACACTTTGACAAGAAATTGATCATTTTAAGAAGTATTTGTATCCATGGAGTTTTCAAGTTCTTGAAGTTGATTTTGCTGCTGAATTCGTGTATTTGAAGTGGATTTTGGTGAAATTAATCCGATAAAAGTGTTCTAATTCATAAAATACTAAATCATATGGTCCAATTTCTTCAAATTCCTTCTAATCTATGAGAAATGATGATTTTCGGTGTTGATTAGTTCGTGCTTGGGTTGAAGTTTTCTTCCTCAGTTTGTTACAGCTGAAGCAGGCGAACTTGCCGAGATTCTGTTGCAGGCGAACTTAGCAGGAGAACTTATCAAGTTCGCTTCACTCAGATTAATTGAACTTATCAAGTTCGCTTCACTCAGTTTTGGCGAATATATTGATTAGGAGAACTTATCAAGTTCGCTTGTGGTCTTATTTGCTCAGTGAAGTTCAAGCGAACTTATTAAGTTCGCTCTGGCAGTATCAGGCGAACTAATTTCAGGCGAACTTATCTAGTTCGCTAGAGTTCTTAAAAAAAATGTATAAGTTCTGCTAGAGGCGAACTTGCCTAGTTCGCCTAGTCTATTAGAGGCGAATTTAGCAGTCGAACTTATCAAGTTCTCTTCACTTAGTTTAACCGAACTTATCAAGTTCGCTTCACTCAGTTTATGCGAACATATTGATTAGGCGAACTTAACAAGTTCGCTTGTGGTCTTATTTGCTCAGTGAAGTTCATACGAACTTATTAAGTTCGCTCAGGCAGTATCAGGCGAACTAATTTCAGTCGAACTTATCTAGTTCGCTATTGTTCTTAAAAAAAATCCTTTATTAGTTCTGCTAGAGGTCAACTTGTCTAGTTCACCTAGTCTATTAGAGGCAAACTTATAAAGTTCACTTCACTCAGTTTAAGCGAACTTATCAAGTTCGCTTCACTCAGTTTAGGCGAACATATTGATTAGGCGAACTTATCAAGTTCGTTTGTGGTCTTATTTGCTCAGTGAAGTTCAGGCGAACTTATTAAGTTCGCTCAGACAGTATCAGGAGAACTAATTTCAGGCGAGCTTATCTAGTTCGCTAGTGTTCTTAAAAAAATAATAAATAATAAAAAAATAAAAAAATTCTATATAAGTTCTGCTAGAGGCGAACTTGTCTAGTTCGCCTAGTCTATTAGAGGCGAACCTGTTAAGTTTGCCTAGTCTCATGTGAGGCGAACTTGTTAAGTTCGCCTAGTCTATTATTGCAGAGTTTGTTTCTATAAATACAAGTTTACAGATTCTGTTTGGGGAGCATATTCACTGAATGATTGTATTGTGTAAACTCTGTGTTTAATGGAATAAAAAGAGAAAGTTTATTTACCTACTGTTTCTATTGTCAATTCGTATTCATACGTTAACACGAAGGATTCCGCACTCCGTGTTATCGAGACGTCCTGTCACGAGATCGATCTGTAGATGAGTCATGTGGACCTACAAGTGGTATCAGAGCTTTTCCTCGTGATTTGTGTTTGATTGTTGGTGATTAGAGACGATTTTGTATACACTTTGACAAGAAATTGATCATTTTAAGAAGTATTTGTATCCATGGAGTTTTCAAGTTCTTGAAGTTGATTTTGCTGCTGAATTCGTGTATTTGAAGTGGATTTTGGTGAAATTAATCCGATAAAAGTGTTCTAATTCATAAAATACTAAATCATATGGTCCAATTTCTTCAAATTCCTTCTAATCTATGAGAAATGATGATTTTCGGTGTTGATTAGTTCGTGCTTGGGTTGAAGTTTTCTTCCTCAGTTTGTTACAGCTGAAGCAGGCGAACTTGCCGAGATTCTGTTGCAGGCGAACTTAGCAGGAGAACTTATCAAGTTCGCTTCACTCAGATTAATTGAACTTATCAAGTTCGCTTCACTCAGTTTTGGCGAATATATTGATTAGGAGAACTTATCAAGTTCGCTTGTGGTCTTATTTGCTCAGTGAAGTTCAAGCGAACTTATTAAGTTCGCTCTGGCAGTATCAGGCGAACTAATTTCAGGCGAACTTATCTAGTTCGCTAGAGTTCTTAAAAAAAATGTATAAGTTCTGCTAGAGGCGAACTTGCCTAGTTCGCCTAGTCTATTAGAGGCGAATTTAGCAGTCGAACTTATCAAGTTCTCTTCACTTAGTTTAACCGAACTTATCAAGTTCGCTTCACTCAGTTTATGCGAACATATTGATTAGGCGAACTTAACAAGTTCGCTTGTGGTCTTATTTGCTCAGTGAAGTTCATACGAACTTATTAAGTTCGCTCAGGCAGTATCAGGCGAACTAATTTCAGTCGAACTTATCTAGTTCGCTATTGTTCTTAAAAAAAATCCTTTATTAGTTCTGCTAGAGGTCAACTTGTCTAGTTCACCTAGTCTATTAGAGGCAAACTTATAAAGTTCACTTCACTCAGTTTAAGCGAACTTATCAAGTTCGCTTCACTCAGTTTAGGCGAACATATTGATTAGGCGAACTTATCAAGTTCGTTTGTGGTCTTATTTGCTCAGTGAAGTTCAGGCGAACTTATTAAGTTCGCTCAGACAGTATCAGGAGAACTAATTTCAGGCGAGCTTATCTAGTTCGCTAGTGTTCTTAAAAAAATAATAAATAATAAAAAAATAAAAAAATTCTATATAAGTTCTGCTAGAGGCGAACTTGTCTAGTTCGCCTAGTCTATTAGAGGCGAACCTGTTAAGTTTGCCTAGTCTCATGTGAGGCGAACTTGTTAAGTTCGCCTAGTCTATTATTGCAGAGTTTGTTTCTATAAATACAAGTTTACAGATTCTGTTTGGGGAGCATATTCACTGAATGATTGTATTTTGTAAACTCTGTGTTTAATGGAATAAAAAGAGAAAGTTTATTTACCTACTGTTTCTATTGTCAATTCGTATTCATACGTTAACACGAAGGATTCCGCACTCCGTGTTATCGAGACGTCCTGTCACGAGATCGATCTGTTGATAAGTCATGTGGACCTACAAGTGGTATCAGAGCTTTTGCTCGTGATTTGTGTTTAATTCTTGGTGATTAGAGATAATTTTGTATACACTTTGACAAGAAATTGATCATTTTAAGAAGTATTTGTATCCATGGAGTTTTCAAGTTCTTGAAGTTGATTTTGCTGCTGAATTCGTGTATTTGAAGTGGATTTTGGTGAAATTAATCCGATAAAAGTGTTCTAATTCATAAAATACTAAATCATACGGTCCATTTTCTTCAAATTCCTTCTAATCTGTGAGAAATGATGATTTTCGGTGCTGATTAGTTCGTGTTTGGGTTGAAGTTTTCTTCCTGAGTTTGTTACAGCTGAAGCAGGCGAACTTGCTGAGATTCTGTTGCAGGCGAACTTAGCACGAGAACTTATCAAGTTCGCTTCACTCAGTTTAAGTGAACTTATCAAGTTCGCTTCAGTCAGTTTAGGCGAACATATTGATTAGGCGAACTTATCAACTTCGCTTGTGGTCTTATTTGCTCAGTGAAGTTGAGGCGAACTTATTAAGTTCGCTCAGGCAGTATCAGGCGAACTAATTTCAGGCGAACTTATCTAGTTCGCTAGTGTTCTTAAAAAAAATTATGTATAAGTTCCGCTAGAGGCGAACTTGTCTAGTTCGCCTAGTCTATTAGAGGCGAACTTATCAAGTTCGCTTCACTCACTTTAAGCGAACCTATCAAGTTCGATTCACTCGGTTTAGGCGAACATATTGATTAGGCGAACTTTGTAGGTCCACATGGCACTTCTACGGATCGTTCTCGTGATAAGACGTGTCGTTAACTCGAAGTGCGGAATACAACGAATCAACGATTGCATACACAAAAGAAAATATAGACATTCAAGTAAATAACATTCACTCTTGTATTCCAATTCTCAATAGAGTTTACAGACTCAATCGTTCAACTCTGTTCGTTTTTTTTATTCTCTGTAATCGATTCTTTCAAACTGACTCTGTAAACATCTATATATAGACATTTGATCTGCATTAGGTGAACTTAACAAGTTCGCCTCTAACAGACTAAGCGAACTTCACAAGTTCGCCTCAGATAGACTTAAGCGAACTTAACAAGTTTGCCTCTGTTAGACTAGGCGAACTTAACAAGTTCGCCTCTAGCATAACTTGCATAAACACTTAGAACATATTACATTACAAAAACATAAAGACATTAGATCTAAACTATTACAAAGCTTTTGTCATTACAAACTATGTCCTAACAGACTCCCCCTTGACAATAGCTTGATCTTCAGTCTTCTGTCTTTATGATGAGCTCTTCCAATTATCCGATAATTTGCTGCCTGCATGCTCTCCATATCTTCTACATATCTCCAACACTCTCTTGTACTTCAATCCTTGTTCTTTCCATTCATCAGTGAACATGATTTAATTCTTTCTCCGCGTTCTCTGATATTTCTTTGAAAAATAATAAGATTCATTGCGTCAAAGAAACACACAATGACCTTATTTTCTTTATCTTCAATCCTAGCTTCCGCAGTATTAACATCTACATACCACCATTTCATATTCCTAAGGAAATCTTGAGGAATCTTCTTCAATGGTATCCTGTGTACAGCACGTACTGGTTTGAATTTGTACTTCCAGGTCACTTTCCCAGTCTTTTGATCTATGTTCTTCACTCTCTTTCCTTTTTGAGGCTTTAGCCTTTCATACTTCCCTGAACCACCTTCTCTCTTGATCAAATTTGCAATTACATCAGCTAATCCAAACTTGGATCTATTAATAAGTGGCTTTGAAGCTAGACCATTCATTTCACACCTTGGCAAGGTATTGAAATACTTGATCCTCGGCTTTAAGTACTAAACACCATCAGATCTTTTAATAGCAAATAATTTTGTGTCATTATCATAAAACCAACTTATGATTCTTCCTACACACCTCTCTTTATTCACATAGTTTTCTTTCTGAGCAGGTTGTGCTTGAGACTTGGGTAGCACCTTCATCCAGCTATTCACAACTTTTCTCCACTGTTCTCTATTCATACCTGTATTTCTGTACATCACAGGTTCTTCATTCACCTTTGGAGACTCAGTGTGAGTAGTATTAGCTTCAGCATCTGTATTGGATTGAATGTTTTCATCATCAGTATCAATCTTAGAATCAGCAGTATCTTCAGGCAGTGTGATGTCTTCAATGGAGTCCAAAGAATCTGTTACTCCTTCATAAGTAAACTCAGGAATAACATCATCTTGGATGAAGTTATAAGGAACATTAAGACCATCACAGCCTTCATAAATCACATTATCTTTACCTTTCTCTATCTCTATCTCCACTCTCTCTCCTTCTTCTATTTCATTATCCGACACATCATCTTCTAGGTCAATGAATAATTCATCAATGTCATCAAGACATGCTATCTTTTCAGCTTCTTCCTTCTCAGACTCTGCAAACAACTCCAATAATAATATTTCTTCTTCATTAATTCCACCAGAAGTATCTTTGTTTACTTCAATGGATTGTGATGTCGACTCCCCTTGAACTTTAGATATAGGATTAACGTCAGCGTATTGACGATCACCCTCAATATTACCAGAAGGATCATTGTCTTCATCATCATGTCTTTGAATAGACTCAGTGTGACATGTATCACGTATCCTTAACTCCCCCTGAGCGTCAAGACGCTCAACAAGTTTGGACACTAATGACTGCATAGCAACAATCTGTGTAGCTGTCGTTGAGTATCAGTAGATACAAGAGTATCCACCTGAGTTTGTAAAACAAGCACTTGAGATTCAAGGAAAGTAATCCTATCAGAATCAGAAGGCTTAGAAGGACCAGCCGAAGATTGAGGAACTAAAGGACTAGGAGTAGGAATAACCACAGGAGGAACATGAGTTAGAACATGAGATTGATCTTTAGAACTTGGAGGTGTAACTATTAAGGAAGCAACAAAAGCAGCATCCTCTACACCCTGTGAAGATTGAGCAGCAGCAATTGAAGCAGACATAAGCTTCTGAGTTTTAGGATCCGGATTAAAATCACTATCAGAACTCTCATCCATCGATGTTCTTTTTCCAATTACTGATCCGGAAGGAGGATCCCGAACAGACTTACGTCTTTGTCTTATGGCTGTAGATTTAATACGTTTACCAGCATTAGCTAATGGTATACTAGCCTACCTTTCATAATGATCTGAGGAAAAATCTCTAGAATCATCAGATTCGGTTTTTTTAGAAATAGGTAAAATCGTATCACTTGAGCTAGAACTTGACTCATTATATGTCACCACATTCCCTTCAGCTTCATGAATGGGAGAGTTCACAGCGTCATCAACATAATCATCCATATTCATCCCTAGATCTTGTTCAAGCTCATGAACGACCTCTTCTAGAACATGTTCAATAACAGGTATATCAACCTGAGCTTGTTGAATTGGAACTTGTTCTTGAATAGGAATTTGTTGCTGTACTGGAACTTGTTGTTGTTGAAGTAGTACTGGTTGTTGAATAGGTTGTTGTTGTTGTTTTTGAACATTCAGACCTTGCACTTGAGCTATCTCATCAGGATGAAAGCAGTTGTCATTCGGTGGTTCAACATAATCAGGATTGATTAAATGACCAAACAATGGAGTATTAACAGGAATCAATGTGGCATTCTGTTGTTTCACCTTAGTGCAATCAGTAAAGATACGCTTGGACATCGGAGTCAAAGTTAATCGAATCGGATGCTGTGGGAGATCAGGAAGAAGATGATTCAGAATCACCTGGATAAACCTAGGATACATAAAAAATCCTTGACCTTCAGCGGGTGTGATTTGCATAACCATCTCCCGATAAACATAACGTGCAAAATTGAACCGCTTGTTCAAAGTCAAAGCTACCATAGCAGCTTGAAGAGCAGTCTTTAACCCATCTGTACCAGCTTTACGAGGAGATAGGCATTGGATAATCACATGCATGAAATATCTCCATTCACCCACCAAACCACCTTTACGAACTTGTGTATCATTAGGTCTTCCACGGTAACCCATCCTCTGAAAGCATCCCATAATCAACGTACTAGAGTATGATATAGGATAATCAGCAGCACCACCTAGAGCAAGAGCAACACGAATAGTTTCTTCCGATATTGCAATCTCTGTATTGTTTACAGTGGCACGAAGAACATGAGGTTCTACGTCAATATTCTGATGAACAGTGTCCCAAAATTGCTGAATATACACCAGACTTATGTATGGATCTGCAGATAATGCGACACGAAGTCGTGAACGATTCAGAAATCCAATAATCCCTTGAAAGTTTATGGCTTCTGACACGTTAGGATCTAACAATGCCACCTGGTTATGTTTGTATTCGACACGACGAGCCATCTGAAAAATATTTGGACAACAAACACATTAGACAAATAACAAACACAAACAACACGAAAAACAAATTTGAAACAAAAACAAAAAAAAAATTTTAAAAATATTTCAAACAACAAAAAAATTTACAAGTCCAAAACCCTTCTGAATCCTAGGCGAACTTAATAAGTTCGCATAGTGTTGCAAGAGGCGAACTTATTAAGTTCGCCTAGACAAGTTCTCCTGAACTGTCTGACGTTTCAAATTCCAAACCAGAAATCAAATTTCGTTTAATTGATGTAGTAACCAAGAATTAACCATAGAAATGATAGCGACTAGTACACTCGAAACAAATACAACAATCAATTTTAAGCTTTAAGTCCGAATGATCATCAAATTAGGGCAAAAACAGTCCCGATGAAAAGATCGACTGAAAAACGTAATTTTCTCACTATTGAACGGATGAAAATCGATGAAAATACCTTAGTCACGTTCGCAATTCAAATTCGAACTAGAAGATACCGGTAAACAACCTAACAACCACCGATTTTGAAAATTATAAAAATTCTCAAACAAACAAGTTCGCTTGAAATGTGAAGAAGATGAGTGATTAAGTTCGCCTGGACAAAACCTTATACAGATTAAGTTCGCTTATTTAGGCGAACTTGTTAAGTTCGCTTAACAAGCCCTAGGCGAACATAATAAGTTCGCTTCACCAACATCAGGCGAACATATTAAGTTCGCTTCACCGGATTTAGGCGAACATAATGTCTTCAACTTTTCCCTTGATCAAATATTTTACCAACTTTCAACCCGTCACTTCTTGAACTTCCGTCAGCAGCATGTATTTGATCCAATCCCGAAAAATTTAATAAAATATTAGAATTTTCATGGAAAATAAAAAACAAAATCTTTTTGAATTTTATCTATACAAACGGAATCACATATTTTTGGATTTTTATCTGTACAAACGGAAACACATATTTTTGAATTTTTATCTATATAAACTGAAACACATATTTTTGAATTTTTATCTGTATAAACTGAAATCACATATTTTTGAATGAACATCGTGTGTAAGAAGATCATATCAGTATCCGAGTAGTTCATCACACATTTTAGCAATAACTAAGGGTAACCTATGATATGAAACAATCCAACTCATTATTGTGCGCTATGTATCCTTTTCAGTATTTATAAATCAATCAATTTGAATAATATTTGAATTGATACGCGATAAATTTCAAAGTAAATAAGATCAAGTTATGAAATGCTCAATTACTCATACCGAATTTGTAATATAAAGCATGAATTCTTAAATTTGTCAATATTATATTATTTGAAACTATAAGCGTTTATTCACCAAATTCATGTGATTTAGTACCAATTAGATGAAAAACATCGTGTACCCCACATATATGCCAAACAGAAATAAAAATTGCACTATCTTCAAGACATATACAGTTTGTTTTTAAGATTAGATCAATTTTCAAGATGAAATTATCTCTTTTAGCACAAGAATAGAAGCAGATCCCAAAGGATATAAGAATCATGATGATTCAGAATCAGAAGATTCTACTGGCTGTATAATGAGAATCAACAGATTCAGGTATGAGGATCCAACTATTATCTGGATAAGATTCAATGGAGTCAGACTAGATGATGTATCTAACTGATCCAAGGGTGAATATATGTTTCAACAGATTTTGAAAGCATATCTTAGTTCAATAATACATTGCATGTTGGGGCATGGGCAATAATGTGAACTAAAATATATTTATGCTAAAGAAATAATTCGATATTGGTCTCATGAAATTCTTTAAAACCATATATTCTTTATCTGATAATGATCTTTTACACACACACCCAGGCATATAATGGATTCAAATCACAGATGTAATCATATCATATTTAATTTTCACAATACTATTAGTTTCAAAACGCTTCTAGTCTATTGTCAATTTAAGTTTCAAAACTCATACACAAATTTAAAAAATTATCAAGATTAGAGCATTCACAACACTATCATTTCTCATTTATGCAGACTTTGAAATTTAGATCAAATCAAATTATTTAAACAATCATATATTAAAGGTCTACTAAGGTCGTGTGAAATGAACTAATCACTGATGTACTATCATTTCTTCTCTAACTTCAAATGATGTCAAATTTTATATTTTTCACTTTGTTTTTCCTTTTTATAAATTAAGAACTTTTTGACTGAAAATTTAAAATTTAGAAATGTAATAAAGCAATAAAAGAAATTAAAAACAAAATTTTCCATGAAAATCTGATTTTGAAAAACTTTTATTCAGGATTGATCATACCTATCATTTTGATTAGAAATTCAAACCTGGTACGATCAAATGCCTTGGTAAACAAATCAGCAAAATTATCATCAGTGTGAACCTTTACCAGCTCAATCAACCTTTTCTATGCACAATCACGAATAAAATGATATCTAATCTCAATGTACTTTGTTTTACTGTGCTTAACAGGATTATTAGTTATAGACATTGTAGCATTATTATCAATAAGCATAGGGGTTCCTGTGAAATTCAAACCGTAATCTCTTAATTGCTATTGTATCCACAGGATTTGTGAACAACAACTTGCAGCAGCGATGTATTCTGCTTCGCATGTAGAAATGTAGACTGTGGTTTGCTTTTTGCATTGCCAGGAGACAAGCCGATTACCCAAGAACTGACAACCACCTGTTGTAGATTTCCTGTCCAAACAACAACCACCAAAATCAGAATCAGTATAAGCATCGAAATCAAAGTTAGAGCCATGTGGATACAATAGTCCTAATCTTTGTTTTCCTTTCAAATAACGAAAGATTCTTTTTACAGCTATTAAGTGAGATTCTTTTGATTTTGCCGAGAATATGGAACAGATGCACACATCAAACATTATATCTGGCCTTGAAGCGGTTAAGTACATGAGAGATCCAATCATTACTCTGTAAAGTCGACAATCACATCTTTTCCATCCGGGTCAGAACTCAACTTATGATTGACCGGAATCGGAGTATCATATGGGGTACAGTCCTTCATCTTGAACCGGCTCAAGATGTCTTTAACATACTTGGACTGGTGAATAAAGAAACCATCTTCCTTTTGATTTACTTGTAAACCTAAGAAAACGATAACTCTCCCATAGCTGACATTTCAAATTTCGACTTCATAACACTCTCAAAATCTTTGCATAACCCTTCATTTGTTGAGCCAAAAATAATATCGTCCACATATATCTGCACCAGTAGGAAATCTCCCCCTGATTTCTTTAAGAATAAGGTCGAGTCAATCTTGCCACGAACAAAATCATTTGCCAAAAGATGTGTGGACAAAGTTTCATACCATGCTCGAGGAGCCTGATGAAGACCATAGAGGGCCTTATCAAGCTTGAAAACCATATTCGGATTAAGTGGATATTCAAACCCCAGCGGCTGACAAACATAAACTTCCTCCTTGACCTTTCCATATAAAAACGCAATTTTCACATCCAATTGAAACACCTTAAAACCTTTATAAGAAGCAAAAGCTAGAAAACAGCCGTATAGCTTCAAGCCTCACAACAGGCGCATAAACGTCGGTGTAATCAATTCCCTCTTGTTGATTGAAACCCTGGACAACTAATCTTGCTTTGTTTCTTACCACGACACCTCGATCGTCTTTCTTACATTTAAACACCCATTTAGTACCAATCGGGTATACACCCTTCGGAAGATCTACAAGATTCCAAACCTTAAGTTTGTCAAACTGAGCAAGTTCTTCCTATATGGCCTCTATCCAATTGTTATCATTTAAATCCATTTCAACATTTTTGGGTTCGACCTGAGAAATCAAACATGAATGTGAGCAATCATCAAGAACGCCAGAATCTTTAATACATGTATAAAAACAAGTATTGTCAACAATAGAACGTGCTTTCACTCCATCTTGCAAATTCCCGATTATATTTGTCACCGGATGATCTTTGAGTTCCTTGACGGAAGCAACCTCAGGAACCGGCAACACTTCAACATGAGTTGCATTAGATTGATAAGACAAATCATGATTAATTGGAATTTTCGAGTCTAAATTTGTAGGAATCTCCCCCGAATCCTGTATCGAAGGTAATGGATCATCACCCAACCAAGGATCAGCAGAAGAATCTTGAAAAATAGTATTGTCTTCCTCACTCTCTGAATCTTGTGGTCCCGAACAAGAAGCAACATTAGGATCGGGAGCAGAAGTAGATGGAACCGATGAATGAGGAATCGCATTTGGTAGAAAGCCATTGTGCTGTGCATCCTGACATGAATCATAGAGAACAGCAACTTTATCAGGAGAAATAATGAAAAGACTTGAATAAGTTTTCATAATCAAATGCCCAATCTGGTCCAATCGCCATTTGAGGTAAAGACCGATTTGAACAGTCAATATGGAACCATTCTTCAACTTGGCGCGTCTCTTTGTTATAAACCCTCTTGGTAGTAGAATTTGCAACATACCCCAGAAAAATCTCTTCAATAGCCTTAGCACTAAACTTGGTTGGGACATCTCTAACTTTCAACAGGGTGCAAGGATTACCAAAAGGTAGAAAATAATCCAGATTCGGTTTTCGATTATTCAGAAACTCGTAGCAAGTCTTGTTGTGTCGCTTGACGGTCAAGACCCTGTTCAAAACGTGACACGCAGTATTCACAGCTTCAGCCTAAAAAGTAACTGGAAGCTTAGAATCTGCAAGCATCGTGCGTGCCGTTTCAACCAACGTCCTGCTCTTTCGTTCAGCAACACCGTTTTATTGAGGAACATATGGCGCACTGAATTCATGATGAATTCCCTTTTGAAGACAGAATAAGCCCATCTTGCTATTTTTAAACTCGCTGCCATTGTCACTCCTAATTCTTTTGACTTTCAGATTGAACAAATTCTCCATACCCATGATTAAGTATTGTACCAACTCAGTGGTTTCAGCTTTAGAAGAAAGAAACTTAACCCATGAAAATCTAGAAAAATCATCCGTTACTACCAAACAGTACGATTGTCCACCAATGCTCCTGATACTAATCGGACCAAAAAATCCATATGTAGCAGCTCCAAAGGAGTTACGATAGAATTCTTCGATTTAGATTTGTGTGATTTCTTTCGTTGTTTCCCCTTCTTGCAAGGAATACAATCATCAGGAACTGAGAATTTCATCTTCGGAATACCAAGAACCAGATCATTCTTAACAATATAGTTCATCTTCCGATAGTTGATGTGAGCTAACTTCCTGTGCCACAAAATAGAATCTGATTCCGACGTCTTGGAGAGTAAACATGTAGGAATTGAATCCGTTGTAGTAGCAACACTCATGTCAAGGACATACGTGCCATTTCTCCTCGGGGCCTTCATGAGAATCCATTCGTCAGGAATGACAAAACCAGGTTTCAAGATATAACACTCAGCATCATTGAAATGGAACGAAAACTTCTTGTCACAAACTTGTGATACACTCAAAAGATTGTGTTCAAGCTGCTCCACATAATTCACCTTTTCAAATTTGACTTTATCATTCTTTAAAGTACCCTGTCCATTTATGTACCCGCCTTTATTTCCCGCAAAAGCTACATAACCTCCATCAATATTTTTAACATCTTCAAGCAATCTATTATTCCCTGTCATATGTCGAGAGCAACCACTATCCACATACCATGTATTGTTGATAGTCCTCCTTGGTTGTCCCTACATAAACAACGAAAATCAGTTAAAAATAGGAACCCAAGCCATTGTGGTCTTGGGTCGTCCAGATTGATCAAAATAAACAACTTCTAGCAATTCACAATCAATGTTATCATTAACCTTTGGAATAGAAGTTTTACCAACAGATTTTTTTAAAGAAGATATATTTTGAAAAACATTCTTTGATATATTATTATCAGATTCAGATGTTTTCAAAATTTTCTTCAATTTTCTGTTTCGTCTTCTCCTTTGTGGTCTAGACAATTTAACTTCAGATTGAGAATCTTTTGAAATTCTATCATGAGGAATCTCAAGTTTCTCTTTACAAACAAATGATTTAGAGTTCAATTTATCCTGCTGTTTAAGTCCAGAAGATTTAACAAAAGATCGACAGGACATATTTTTCTCCACGCTAAAGAATGACTCTCCCTTATTTGTTCTTTCATAATTTTCATCACTTTTGGTTGTGAAGGAACAGTCTTCAATTTGCCCTGGTTCTTATAAAGACAATTGACCAGAATGTGACCAGCTTCGTTGCAGTGAAAACAAACTCTTCTCTCTTTATAAGTTCTGAAATACGAAGTATTCTTTGAGTTTGAGGAGCCAACAGAGGAATAAGCTTCAGAAGATTGTCCAGAATAGTTTACTGATTTCTTTGGAACATAAATCTGTGTAGGCACCTTTGATGAATGCACCTTTTGATGATCAGCAGCGACAAAACCACTTGACTGTAAAATTGGGGAAAGCTTAGGTGTAACAACTTTCACCTCATCAGGTTCAGTCAGAATGCATCTATCACGGGTAACAGTTTTTACACCTGTTGGTTCATCAAGTTTCACCTCTTTTGGAATACCTTCGACTTTCTTCTCATCAAACACCTCATCCTCAGAATCATATTCATAAACCATATCCTCACCAGTTACTGTATTGACTTTCAACACTGTTTTTGGATCTATTTCCTCTTCATGTATGATTTCAGGTTCCACCACACAATTTACATTAAATGGTGGAGGAACAAATCCAATCCCAGCAACTCTCTTAGTAGGATCAGCATTAGCATTAAAATAATCCAAAACAACTGATGAATTTTCAAACTTTTCCATTTTTCTATGAAGTTTGATCACTTCAGACTCTTTGTCAGAAATTTCTTTATTCTTTTGGGCAACAACTTCATTTTGTTTTTCTATCTCAGCATAAGCCATATCCAGATGATAAGCTTGTTCTTTATATTTTAACCCCAGAGAATTTAAGTCTCTTTTCAAAAACTCAATTCTATTGATGCACAATTTATCATTATCTTTCAGTTTCTAATTAACTGAATGCATCGATTTCATATCACAAATCAAGTTTGTGTTATCATCCATGACCTTTTGCAATTTATCTTTTACAGTAATGCAGTTAGAATAGTAAATATGACAAACAGAGTCTTTTACCTTTGATGGATCAGTCTGCCATGAAAACTTTGGCAATGGGAATAGTCTCTGAATCAGCACCATCTGAAGCATTTTGTGTTAGAACAATATCATCTTCAGCAACACTTGATGCAACATCAGAATCAATATTCTACACTTGTTCTATCTCTTCATCAACAATCTGCACACTTTCACCATCACTCGAACCATCACTCGAACCCTCACTCGAACTGCGATCATCAGTTACCTCTTCTGATTTTTCAGAATGAATTTCTGCTACAAAGGCTTGACTTACAGCACCCACTAAATCTTCCAGATGAATACCCCAGTCATAGTTCTCATCGTTCTGTGCAACCAATGCCGATGATTCAGATGCATGATTTGAATTTCCAGATGAACCATGTGATTGATTACGATTATTCTGAAAATTATTCTGCTTCTTCTGAGAATCAAACTCAACCTTTTACTTCACACACTCTTTTGCAAAGTGACCATACTCTTGACAGTTATAACAATGCACTTTGGTTTTATCAAATCCCATGCGTGATCGACTATTAGATCCAATATACTTTCTGCCAGTTTTCTTCAAGAAATCCTTTGCTTGACGCATCAACATGGCCATATTCCATTGGATGTTCATTTCTTCCAGATCAACAGGGTCAATCTGTCTGAAATCTTCTTCAATTACCTCAGGATCATGAATTTTCCGTCTAATAAAATTCTCATACGAAGCCATGAATGAGGAAAACATAGCTAGATAATCATCAGCAACCTTTTGATTTATATGAGATCCAGAAGATGCAGAAGCTGTTGTTGTAGAAAATCCAGAATGACCAGAATGAATAGGAACTCCAGAACACTGATCATTAGAAGAATCTTGAGCATCGCCAGAAAAGAATGCAACTCCTGTACCAGTTTTACTAGAAGTCTTTGCAAAATACATTGAAGGATCCTGGATATGCTCCATGTTAGTCTCTTTCTTCTTCATATTCAGGTCATGCGATTGAATCTTCCCAAGAACTTCTTCAAGAGATATGGTTTAGTACTTGATATTTTCTTTTATCAAAACCGTATACACATCAAATTTTGATGGTAATGCCTCCAAGAACTTATCATTAATTTTTTCAGTTTCATACACCACAGAAGCACTCGACAGTTCACTAAGCAGATGATAGAATCTGGTAGCAAGATCATCCAAGGATTCATTTTGAAAATGTTTGAAGACCAAGAATTGCTTCTTCAGTAGCTCTTTTCTACTCTTCTTTACATCCAAATTGCCTTCACATCTTTTCTGTAATGCTTCCCACAGTTGTTGAGAAGACTTGAATTGTTTGAAACTGTGATATGTTTCATTCGGAAGAGACATCGAAATACTTGCCATCGCTTTCTTTTCCTTATAATACAGCAACTTTTCTGCAGTAGTTAACGCTGACACCGGCTTTAGAACATCATCCTGTCCCATCCACGAATAAGTCGGATGCGTATACCCTTCTAAAATAGGAATCCAGAGACTGGTATCGGTAAAAGATACGAACTAATCAAACCTATCTTTCCAATTAGAATAGTCATCAAGATTCAACAACTTCGGCGGTTTTTGAGATGTAGCAATCTCATTATCATAATTGAACATATTTGTTACTTGTACCATATTTGCCATTTTTCTGAAAAATTTCCAAGTGTTGAGCACCCACTACCCTTAGGCGAAGATAATAAGTTCGCTTCTGTGATACCCAAGCGAACTTAATATGAAGCGAACATAATAAGTTTGCTTAATCAGAATCCAGAAAATCTGATTAAGTTCGCCTAAAAATGAGTTCGCTTAATTTGTGAGAAGCGAACTTAACAAGTTCGCCTGCTAAGTTCGCCTGCACACGAAATCAGCAAGTTCGCTTGCTTCAGCAGATTCAAAATCAAGAACAGTTCAAACCAGAAACCGCGAACCAAAAATCAGAATAAAACTTCATAATTCCCTGATTTGAAGGAATTAGCCAATTAGAACCTTTTTATCGGATCAATTTCTTCAAAATCCTCTACAAAAACACCAAATTAGAACCAAATTAAGCTTGAAAACTCCATGCAAATGAAAATTTCAAAGATGAAGAATTTCTTGTCAATTTGCATACAAAACCGTCTAGAATCACCAAGAATCATGAGCATAGCTCTGATACCACTTGTAGGTCCACATGACACTTCTAAGAATCGTTCTCGTGATAAGACGTGTCGTTAACTCGAAGTGCGGAATCCAACGAATCAATGATTGCATACACAAAAGACAAAATAGACAGTCAAGTAAATAACATTCACTCTTGTATTCCAATTCTCAATAGAGTTTACAGGCTCAATCGTTCAACTCTGTTTGTTTTTTTTTATTCTCTGTAATCGATTCTTTCAAACTGACACTGTAACATCTATATATAGGCATCTGATCTGCATTAGGCGAACTTAACAAGTTCGCCTCTAACAGACTAAGCGAACTTAACAAGTTCGCCTCTAACAGACTAAGCGAACTTAACAAGTTCGCCTAAGATAGACTTAAGCGAACTTAACAAGTTCGCCTCTGTTAGACTAGGCGAACTTAACAAGTTCGCCTCTAGCATAACTTGCATAAACACTTAGAACATATTACATTACAAAAACATAAAGACATTAGATCTAAACTATTACAAAGCTTTTGTCATTACAAACTATGTCCTAACAAACTTATCATGTTCGCTTGTGGTTTTATTTGCTCAGTGAAGTTCAGGCGAACTTATTAAGTTCGCTCAGGCGGTATCAGGCGAACTTATCTAGTTCGCTAGTGTTCTTAAAAAAGAATTCTGTATAAGTTCTGCTAGAGGCGAACTTGTCTAGTTCGCCTAGTCCATTAGAGGCGAACGAGTTAAGTTCGCCTAGTCTCATGTGAGGCGAACTTGTTAAGTTCGCCTAGTCTATTTGAGGCGAACTTGTTAAGTTCGCCTATTTCAGAGTTTGTGTCTATAAATAGGAGTTTACAGATTCTGTTTGGGGAGCATATTGACTGAATGATTGTATTCTGTAAACTCTGTATTTAGTGGAATACAAAGAGAAAGTTTATTTACCTACTGTTTCTATTGTCAATTCATATATATACGTTAACACGAAGGATTCCGCACTCCGTGTTATCGAGACGTCCTGTCACGAGATCGATCTGTAGATGAGTCATGTGGACCAACCAGTGGTATCAGAGCTTTTGCAAGGGATTTATGTTTGATTCTTGATGATTAGAGACGATTTTGTATAAACTTTGACAAGAAATTGATCATTTTTAGAAGCTTTTCTATCCATGGAGTTTTCAAGTTCTTGAAGTTGATTTTGCTGCTGAATTCGTGGATTTGAAGTGGATTTTGGTGAAATTAATCCGATAGAAGTGTTCTGATTCACAAAATATTAAATCCAACGGTCCAATTTCTTCAAATTCCTTCTAATCTATGAGAAATGATGATTTTCGGTGCTGAATAGTTCGTGTTTGGGTTGAAGTTTTCTTCCTGAGTTTGTTACAGCTGAAGCAAGCGAACTTGCTGAGATTCTGTTGCAGGCGAACTTATCAAGTTTGCTTCACTCAGTTTAGGCGAACATATTGATTAGGCGAACTTATCAAGTTCGCTTGTGGTCTTATTTGCTCAGTGAAGTTCAGGCGAACTTATTAAGTTCGCTAAAGCAGTATCAGGCGAATTAATTTCAGGCGAACTTATCTAGTTCGCTAGTGTTCTTAAAGAAAAAAAAAAAAATATTAAAGATAAAAAAATTCTGTATATGTTCTGCTAGAGGCGAACTTGTCTATTAGAGGCGAACTTAGCAAGTTCGCTTCACTCAGTTATAAGTTCGCTTCACTCAGTTTAGGCAAACTTATCAAGTTCGCTTGGGGTCTTATTTGCTCAGTGAAGTTCAGACGAACTTATTAAGTTCGCTCGGGCAGTATCAGGCGAACTAATTTCAGGGAACTTATCTAGTTCGCTAGTGTTCTTAAAAAAATAATAAAAAATAAAAAATAAAAAAAAATCTGTATAAGTTCTGCTAGAGTAGAACTTGTCTAGTTCGCCTACTCTATTAGAGGAGAACCTGTTAAGTTCGCCTAGTCTCGTGTGAAGCGGACTTGTTAAGTTCGCCTCGTCTATTTGAGGCAAACTTGTTAAGTTCGCTTATTACAGAGTTTGTGTCTATAAATAGGAGTTTACAGATTCTGTTTGGGGAGCATATTGACTGAATGATTGTATTCTGTAAACTCTATGTTTGGTGGAATACAAAGAGAGTTTAATTACCTACTGTTTCTATTGTCAATTAGTATACATACGTTAACACGAAGGATTCCGCACTCAGTGTTATCGAGACGTCTGTCACGAGATCGATCTGTAGATGAGTCATGTGGACCTACAAGTGGTATCAGAGCTTTTGATCATGATTTGTGTTTGATTGTTGGTGATTAGAGACGATTTTGTACACGCTTTGACAAGAAATTGATCATTTTTAGAAGCTTTTCTATCCATGGAGTTTTCAAGTTCTTTAAGTTGATTTTGCTACTGAATTCGGGGATTTGAAGTGGATTTTGGTGAAATTAATCCGATAGAAGTGTTCTAATACATAAAATACAAAATCCAACAGTCCAATTTCTTCAAATTCCTTCTAATCTTTGAGAAAAGATGATTTTCGGTTCTGAATAGTTCGTGTTTGGGTTGAAGTTTTCTTCCTGGGTTTGTTACAGCTGAAGCAGGCGAACTTGTAGAGATTCTGTTGCAGGCGAACTTAGCAGGCGAACTTATCAAGTTCGCTTCACTCAGTTTAGGCGAACATATTGATTATGCGAACTTATCAAGTTCGCTTGTGGTCTTATTTGCTCAGTGAAGTTCAGGCGAACTATTAAGTTCGCTAAAGCAGTATCAGGCGAATTAATTTCAGGCGAACTTATCTAGTTCGCTAGTATTCTTAGAAAAAATAAAAAAAAATATTAAAGATAAAAAAATTATGTATAAGTTCTGCTAGAGGCGAAATTGTCTATTAGAGGCGAACTTAGCAGGCGAACTTATCAAGTTCGCTTCACTCAGTTTAAGCGAACTTATCAAGTTCGCTTCACTCAGTTTAGGCGAACTTATCAAGTTCGCTTGAGGTCTTATTTGCTCAGAGAAGTTCAGGCGAACTTATTAAGTTCGCTCGGGCAGTATCAGGCGAACTAATTTCAGGGGAACTTATCTAGTTCGCTAGTGTTCTTAAAAAAATAATAAAAAATAAAAAATAAAAAAAAATTATGTATAAGTTCTGCTAGAGGAGAACTTGTCTAGTTCGCCTACTCTATTAGAGGAGAACCTGTTAAGTTCGCCTAGTCTCGTGTGAAGCGGACTTGTTAAGTTCGCCTAGTCTATTTGAGGCAAACTTGTTAAGTTCGATTATTGCAGAGTTTGTGTCTATAAATAGGAGTTTACAGATTCTGTTTGGGGAGCATATTGACTGAATGATTGTATTGTGTAAACTCTGTGTTTAGTGGATTACAAAGAGAAAGTTTAATTACCTACTGTTTCTATTGTCAATTAGTATACATACGTTAACACGAAGGATTCCGCACTCAGTGTTATCGAGACGTCTGTCACGAGATCGATCTGTAGATGAGTTATGTGGACATACAAGTGGTATCAGAGCTTTTGCTCATGATTTGTGTTTGATTGTTGGTGATTAGAGACGATTTTGTACACACTTTGACAAGAAATTGATCATTTTTAGAAGCTTTTCTATCCATGGAGTTTTCAAGTTCTTGAAGTTGATTTTGCTACTGAATTCGTGGATTTGAAGTGGATTTTGGTGAAATTAATCCGATAGAAGTGTTCTAATTCATAAAATACTAAATCCTACAGTCCAATTTCTTCAAATTCCTTCCAATCTATGAGAAATGATGATTTTCAGTTCTGAATAGTTCGTGTTTGGGTTGAAGTTTTCTTCCTGAGTTTGTTACAGCTGAAGCAGGCGAACTTGTAGAGATTCTGTTGCAGGCGAACTTAGCATGCGAACTTATCAAGTTCGCTTCACTCAGTTTAGGCGAACATATTGATTAGGCGAACTTATCAAGTTCGCTTGTGGTCTTATTTGCTCAGTGAAGTTCAGGCGAACTTATTAAGTTTGCTGAAGCAGTATCAGGCGAATTAATTTCAGGCGAACTTATCTAGTTCGCTAGTGTTCTTAAAAAAAATAAAAAAAAAATAATAAAGATAAAAAAATTCTGTATAAGTTCTGCTAGAGGCGAACATGTTTATTAGAGGCGAACTTAGCTGGCGAACTTAGCAGGCGAACTTATCAAGTTCGCTTCACTCAGTTTAAGCGAACTTATCAAGTTCGCTTCACTCAGTTTAGGCGAACTTATCAACTTCACTTGTGGTCTTATTTGCTCAGTGAAGTTCAGGCGAACTTATTAAGTTCGCTCAGGCGAACTAATTTCAGGCGAACTAATTTCAGGCGAACTTATCTAGTTCGCTATTGTTCTTAAAAAAAATAAAAAAAATAAAAATAAATTTTGTATAAGTTTTGCTAGAGGCGAACTTGTCTAGTTCGCCTAGTCTGTTAGAGACGAACCTGTTAAGTTCGCCTAGTCTCATGTGAGGCGGACTTGTTAAGTTCGCCTAGTCTATTTGAGACGAACTTGTTAAGTTCACCTATTGTAGAGTTTGTGTCTATAAATAGGAGTTTACAGATTCTGTTTGGGGAGCACATTGACTGAGTGATTGTATTGTGTAAACTCTGTGTTTAGTGGAATACAAATAGAAAGTTTATTTACCTACTGTTTCTATTGGTAATTCGTATACATACGTTAACACGAAGGATTCTGCACTCCGTGTTATCGAGACGTCCTGTCACGTGATCGATCCGTAGATGAGTCATGTGAACCTAGAAGTGGTATCAGAGCTTTTGCTCGTGATTTGTGTTTGATTCTTGTGATTAGAGACTATTTTGTATACACTTTGACAAGAAATTGATCATTTTTGGAAGTTTTGTATCCATGGAGTTTTCATGTTTTTGAAGTTTATTTTGCTGTTGAATTCGTGGATTTTGGTGAAATTAATCCGATAGAAGTGTTCTAATTCATAAAATACTAAATCATACGGTCCAATTTCTTCAAATTTCTTCTAATCTGTGAGAAATTATGATTTTCAGTGCTGATTAGTTCGTGTTTGGGTTGAAGTTTTCTTTCTGAGTTTGTTACAGCTGAAGCAGGCGAACATGTTGAGATTCTATTGCAGGCGAACTTATCAAGTTCGCTTCACTCAGTTTAAGCGAACTTATCAAGTTCGCTTCACTCAGTTTAGGCGAACATATTGATTAGGCGAACTTATCAAGTTCGCTTGTGGTCCTATTTGCTTAGTGAAGTTCAGTTGAACTTATTAAGTTAGCTCAGGCAGTATCAGGAGAACTAATTTTAGGCGAACTTATCTAGTTCGCTAGTGTTCTTTAAAGATAAAAAAATTATGTATAAGTTCTGCTAAAGGCGAACTTGTCTAGTTCGCCTAGTCTATTAGAGGCGAACTTACAGGCGAACTTAGCAAGTTCGCTTCACTCAGTTTAAGCAAACTTATCAAGTTCTCTTCACTCAGTTTAGGTGAACATATTGATTAGGCGAACTTATACAGTTCGCTTGTGGTCTTATTTGCTCAGTGAAGTTCAGGCGAACTTATTAAGTTCGCTCAGGCAGTATCAGGTGAACTTATCTAGTTCACAAGTGTTCTTAAAAAAAATAATAAAAATAAAAAAAAATTATGTATAAGTTCTGCTAGAGGCGAACTTGTCTAGTTCGTCTAGTCTATTAGAGGCGAACCTGTTAAGTTTGCCTAGTCTCATGTGAGGCGGACTTACTAAGTTCGCCTAGTCTATTTGAGGCGAACTTGTTATGTTCGCCTATTGTAGAGTTTGTGTCTATAAGTAGGAGTTTACAGATTCTATTTGGGGAGCATATTGACTGAGTGATTGTATTGTGTAAACTCTATGTTTAGTGGAATACAAATAGAAAGTTTATTTACCTAATGTTTCTATTGTCAATTCGTATACATACGTTAACACGATTGATTCCGCACTCCGTGTTATCGAGACGTCCATTACGTGATCGATCTGTAGATGAGTCATGTGGACCTACAAGTGGTATGAGAGCTTTTGCTCATGATTTGTGTTTTATTCATGCGATTAGAGACGATTTTGTATACACTTTGACAAGAAAATGATCATTTTTAGAAGTTTTTGTATCCATGGAGTTTTCAAGTTTTTGAAGTTGATTTTGCTGCTGAATTTCGTGGATTTTAGTGAAATTAATCCGATAGAAGTGTTCTAATTCATAAAATACTAAATCATACGGTCCAATTTCTTCAAATTCCTTCTAATCTGTGAGAAATGATGATTTTCGGTGCTGATTAGTTTGTATTTGGGTTGAAGTTTTCTTCCTAAGTTTGTTACAGCTGAAGCAAGCGAACTTGTTGAGATTCTGTTGCAGGCGAACTTATCAAGTTCGCTTCACTAAGTTTAGGCGAACTTATCAAGTTCGCTTGTGGTCTTATTTGCTCAGTGAAGTTCAGTCGAACTTATTAAGTTCGCTCATGCAGTATCAGGCGAACTAATTTCAGGCGAACTTATCTAGTTCGCTAGTGTTCTTAAAAAAAATAAAAAAAAAATAATAAAGATAAAAAAATTCTGTATAAGTTCTGCTAGAGGCGAACATGTCTATTAGAGGCGAACTTAGCAGGCGAAATTAGCGGGCGAACTTATCAAGTTCGCTTCACTCAGTTTAAGCGAACTTATCAAGTTCGCTTCACTCAGTTTAGGCGAACTTATCAACTTCACTTGTGGTCTTATTTGCTCAGTGAAGTTCAGGCGAACTTATTAAGTTCGCTCAGGCAGTATTAGGCGAACTTATCTAGTTCGCTAGTGTTCTTAAAAAAAATAAAAATAAATTTTGTATAAGTTCTGCTAGAGGCGAACTTGTCTAGTTCGCCTAGTCTATTAGAGACGAACCTGTTAAGTTCGCCTAGTCTCATATGAGGCGGACTTGTTAAGTTCGCCTAGTCTATTTGAGACGAACTTGTTAAGTTCGCCTATTGTAGAGTTTGTGTCTATAAATAGGAGTTTACAGATTCTGTTTGGGGAGCACATTGACTGAGTGATTGTATTGTGTAAACTCTGTGTTTAGTGGAATACAAATAGAAAGTTTATTTACCTACTGTTTCTATTGGTAATTCGTATACATACGTTAACACAAAGGATTCCACACTCCGTGTTATCGAGACGTCCTGTCACGTGATCGATCCGTAGATGAGTCATGTGGACCTAGAAGTGGTATCAGAGCTTTTGCTCGTGATTTGTGTTTGATTCTTGTGATCAGAGACTATTTTGTATACACTTTGACAAGAAATTGATCATTTTTGGAAGTTTTGTATCCATGGAGTTTTCATGTTTTTGAAGTTGATTTTGCTGTTGAATACGTGGATTTTGGTGAAATTAATCCGATAGAAGTGTTCTAATTCATAAAATTCTAAATCATACGGTCCAATTTCTTCAAATTTCTTCTAATCTGTGAGAAATTATGATTTTCGGTGCTGATTAGTTCGTGTTTGGGTTGAAGTTTTCTTCCTGAGTTTGTTACAGCTGAAGCAGGCGAACTTGATGAGATTCTATTGCAGGCGAACTTATCAAGTTCGCTTCACTCAGTTTAAGCGAACTTATCAAGTTCGCTTCACTCAGTTTAGGCGAACATATTGATTAGGCGAACTTATCAAGTTCGCTTGTTGTCCTATTTGCTCAGTGAAGTTCAGTTGAACTTATTAAGTTCGCTCTGGCAGTATCAGGAGAACTAATTTTAGGCGAACTTATCTAGTTCGCTAGTGTTCTTTAAAGATAAAAAAATTATGTATATGTTCTGCTAAAGGCGAACTTGTCTAGTTCGCCTAGTCTATTAGAGGCGAACTTGTCTAGTTCGCCTACTCTATTAGAGGAGAACCTGTTAAGTTTGCCTAGTCTCATGTGAAGCGGACTTGTTAAGTTCGCCTAGTCTATTTGAGGCGAACTTGTTAAGTTCACTTATTGCAGAGTTTGTTTCTATAAATAGGAGTTTACATTTTCTGTTTGGGGAGCATATTGACTGAATGATTGTATTCTGTAATTTCTGTGTTTAGTGGAATACAAAGAGAAAGTTTATTTACCTACTGTTTCTATTGTCAATTCATATACATACGTTAACACGAAGGAGTCCGCACTCCGTGTTATCGAGACGTCTGTCACGAGATCGATCTGTAGATGAGTCATGTGGACCTACAAGTGGTATCAGAGCTTTTGCTTGTGATTTGTGTTTGATTCTTGGTGATTAGAAACGATTTTGTATACACTTTGACAAGAAATTGTTCATTTTTAGAAGTTTTTGTATCCATGGAGTTTTCAAGTTCTTGAAGTTGATTTTGCTGCTGAATTCGTGGATTTTAAGTGGATTTTGGTGAAATTAATCCGATAGAAGAGTTATAATTCATAAAATACTAAATCCTACGGTCCAATTTCTTCAAATTCCTTCTAATCTGTGAGAAATGATAAATTTCGGTGCTGATTAGTTCGTGTTTGGGATGAAGTTTTCTTCGCGTGTTTGTTACAGCTGAAGCAGGTAAACTTCCTGAGGTTCTGTTGCAGGCGAACTTATCAAGTTCGCTTCGCTAAGTTTAATCGAACTTATCAAGTTCGCTTCACTCTGTTTAGGCGAACATATTGATTAGGCGAACTTATCAAGTTCGCTTGTTGTCTTATTTGCTCAGTGAAGCTCAGGCGAACTTATTAAGTTCTCTAAGGCAGTATCAGACGAACTAATTTTAGGCGAACTTATCTGGTTATCTAGTGTTCATAAAAAAAAATTATGTATGAGTTCTGCTAGAGGCGAACTTCTCTAGTTCGCCTAGTCTATTAGAGGCGAACTTACAGGCGAACTTAGCAAGTTCGCTTCACTCAGTGTAAGCGAACTTATCAAGTTCTCTTCACTCAGTTTAGGTGAACATATTGATTAGGCGAACTTATCCAGTTCGCTTGTGGTCTTATTTGCTCAGTGAAGTTTAGGCGAACTTATTAAGTTCGCTCAGGCAGTATCAGGTGAACCTATCTAGTTCACAAGTGTTCTTAAAAAAATAAAAAAAATAAAAACAAATTCTTTATAAGTTCTGCTAGAGGCGAACTTGTCTAGTTCGTCTTGTCTATTAGAGGCGAACCTGTTAAGTTCGCCTAGTCTCATGTGAGGCGGACTTATTAAGTTCGCCTAGTCTATTTGAGGCGAACTTGTTAAGTTCGCCTATTGTAGAGTTTGTGTCTATAAGTAGGAGTTTACAGATTCTATTTGGGGAGCATATTGACTGAGTGATTGTATTGTGTAAACTCTGTGTTTAGTGGAATACAAATAGAAAGTTTATTTACCAAATGTTTCTATTGTCAATTCGTATACATACGTTAACACGAAAGATTCTGCACTCCGTGTTATCGAGACGTCCTGTTACGTGATCTATCTGTAGATGAGTCATGTGGACCTACAAGTGGTATGAGAGCTTTTGCTCGTGATTTGTGTTTTATTCATGCGATTAGAGACGATTTTGTATACACTTTGACAAGAAATTGATCATTTTTAGAAGTTTTTGTATCCATGGAGTTTTTAAGTTTTTGAATTTGATTTTGCTGTAGAATTTCATGGATTTTGGTGAAATTAATCCGATAGAAGTGTTCTAATTCATAAAATACTAAATCATACGGTCCAATTTCTTCAAATTCCTTCTAATCTGTGAGAAATGATGATTTTCGGTGCTGATTAGTTTGTATTTGGGTTGAAGTTTTCTTCCTGAGTTTGTTACAGCTGAAGCAGGCGAACTTGTTGAGATTCTGTTGCAGGTGAACTTATCAAGTTCGCTTCACTAAGTTTAGGCGAACTTAACAAGTTCGCTTGTGGTCTTATTTGCTCATTGAAGTTCAGTCGAACTTATTAGGCGAACTAATTTCAGGCGAACTTATCTAGTTCGCTAGTGTTCATTAAAGATAAAAAAATTCTGTATAAGTTCTGCTAAAGGCGAACTTGTCTATTAGAGGCGAACTTATCAAGTTCGCTTCACTCAGTTTAAGCGAACTTATCAAGTTCGTTTCACTCAGTTTAGACGAACATATTGATTACGCGAACTTATCAAGTTCGCTTGTGGTCTTATTTGCTCAGTGAAGTTCAGTCGAACTTATTATGTTCGCTCAGGGAGTATCAGGCGAACTTATCTAGTTCGCTAGTGTTCTTTAAAGATAAAAAAATTATGTATAAGTTCTGCTAAAGGCGAACTTGTCTAGTTCGCCTAGTCTATTAGAGGGGAACTTACCAAGTTCGCTTCACTCGGTTTAAGTGAACTTATCAAGTTCTCTTCACTCAGTTTAGGCGAACATATTGATTAGGCGAACTTATCAAGTTCGCTTGTGGTCTTATTTGCTCAGTGAAGTTCAGTCGAACTTATTATGTTCGCTCAGGCAGTATCAGGCGAACTTATCTAGTTCGCTAGTGTTCTTTAAAGATAAAAAAATTATGTATAAGTTCTGCTAAAGGCGAACTTGTCTAGTTCGCCTAGTCTATTAGAGGGGAACTTATCAAGTTCGCTTCACTCAGTTTAAGCGAACTTATCAAGTTCGCTTCACTCAGTTTAGACGAACATATTGATTAGGCGAACATATTGATTAGGCGAACTTATCAAGTTCGCTTGAGGTCTTATTTGCTCAGTGAAGTTCAGCGAACTTATTAAGTTCGCTCGGGAAGTATCAGGCGAACTAATTTCAGGAGAACTTATGTAGTTCGCGAGTGTTCTTAAAAAAAATAATAAAGAAAGTAAAAAAAAATTCTGTATAAGTTCTGCTAGAGGCGAACTTGTCTAGTTCGCCTACTCTATTAGAGGTGAACGTGTTAAGTTTGCCTAGTCTCATGTGAAGCGGACTTGTTAAGTTCGCCTAGTCTATTTGAGGCGAACTTGTTAAGTTCGCCTATTGCAGAGTTTGTGTCTATAAATAGGAGTTTACAGATTCTGTTTGGGGAGCATATTGACTGAATGATTGTATTCTGTAATTTTTGTGTTTAGTGGAATACAAAGAGAAAGTTTGTTTACATATTGTTTCTATTGTCAATTCGTATACATACGTTAACACGAAGGATTCCGCACTCTGTGTTATCGAGACGTCTGTCACGAAATCGATCTATAGATGAGTCATCTGGACCTACAAGTGCTATCAGAGCTTTTGCTCATGATTTGTGTTTGATTCTTGGTGATTAGAGACGATTTTGTATACACTTTGACAAGAAATTGATCATTTTTAGAAGTTTTTGTATCCATGGAGTTTTCAAGTTCTTGAAGTTGATTTTGCTGCTGAATACGTGGATTTGAAGTGGATTTTGTTGAAATTAATCCGATAGAAGTGTTCTAATTCATAAAATACTAAATCCTACGGTCCAATTTCTTCAAATTGCTTCTAATCTGTGAGAAATGATAATTTTCGATGCTGATTAGTTCGTGTTTGGGTTGAAGTTTTCTTCCTTAGTTTGGTACAGCTAAAGCAGGCGAACTAGCTGAGATTCTATTGCAGGCGAACTTATCAAGTTCGCTTCACTCAGTTTGAGCAAAATTATCAAGTTCGCTTCACTCAGTTTAGGCGAACATATTGATTGCGCGAACTTATCAAGTTCGCTTGTGGTCTTATTTGCTCAGTGAAGTTCAGGCGAATTTATTAAGTTCGCTCAGGCAGTATCAGGCTAACTAATTTCAAGCGAACTTATCTAGATCGCTAGTGTTCTTAAAATAAAAATTATGTATAAGTTCTGCTAGAGGCGAACTTGTCTAGTTCGCCTAGTCTATTAGAGGCGAACTTAGTAGGTGAACTTATCAAATTCGCTTCACTCAGTTTAAGCAAACTTATCAAGTTCGCTTCACTCAGTTTAGGCAAACATATTGATTCGGCGAACTTATCAAGTTCGCTTGTTGTCTTATTTTCTTAGTGAAGTTCTGGCGAACTTATTAAGTTCGCTCATGTAGTATCAGGCGAACTAATTTCTGGTGAACTTATCTAGTTCGATAGTGTTCTTAAAAAAAATTGTATAAGTTCTGCTAGAGGCGAACTTGTTTAGTTCGCCTAGTCTATTAGAGGCGAACGTGTTAAGTTCGCCTAGTCTCAAGTGAGGCGAACTTGTTAAGTTCGCCTAGTCTATTTGAGGCGAACTTGTTAAGTTCACCTATTGCAGAGTTTGTGTCTATAAATAGGAGTTTACAGATTCTGTTTGGGGAGCATATTGACTGAATGATTGTATTCTGTAAACTCTGTGTTTAGTGGAATACAAAGAGAAAGTTTAATTACCTATTGTTTCTATTGTCAATTCGTATACATACGTTAACACGAAGGATTCCGCATTCCGTGTTATCGAGATGTCCTGTCACGAGATCGATCTGTAGATTAGTCATGTGGACCTACAAGTGATATCAGAGCTTTTGCTCGTGATTTCTGTTTAATTCTTGGTGATTAGAGACGATTTTGTATACACTTTGATAAGAAATTGATAATTTTTAGAAGTTTTTGTATCCATGGAGTTTTCAAGTTCTTGAAGTTGATTTTGCCGCTGAATTCGTGTATTTGAAGTGGATTTTGGTGAAATTAATCCGATAGAAGTGTTCTAATTCATAAAATACTAAATCCTACGGTCCAATTTCTTCAAATTCCTTCTAATCTGTGAGAAATGATAATTTTCGGTACTGATTAGTTCGAGTTTGGGTTGAAGTTTTCTTCCTGAGTTTGGTACAGCTGAAGCAGGTGAACTTCTTGAGATTCTGTTGCAGGCGAACTTATCAAGTTCGCTTCGCTAAGTTTAATCGAACTTATCAAGTTCGCTTCACTCTGTTTAGGCGAAAATATTGATTAGGCGAACTTATCAAGTTCGCTTGTTGTCTTATTTGCTCAGTGAAGCTCAGGCGAACTTATTAAGTTCTCTTAGGCAGTATCAGGCGAACTAATTTTAGGCGAACTTATCTAGTTATCTAGTGTTCATAAAAAAAATTCTGTATGAGTTCTGCTAGAGGCGAACTTGTCTAGTTCGCCTACTCTATTAGAGGTGAACGTGTTAAGTTTGCCTAGTCTCATGTGAAGCGGACTTATTAAGTTCGCCTAGTCTATTTGAGGCGAACTTGTTAAGTTCGCTTATTGCAGAGTTTGTTTCTATAAATAGGAGTTTACAGATTCTGTTTGGGGAGCATATTGACTGAATGATTGTATTCTGTAATTTCGGTGTTTAGTGGAATACAAAGAGAAAGTTTATTTACCTACTGTTTCTATTGTCAATTCATATACATACGTTAACACGAAGGAGTCCACACTCCGTGTTATCTAGACGTCTATCACGAGATCGATCTGTAGATGAGTCATGTGGACCTACAAGTGGTATCAGAGCTTTTGCTTGTGATTTGTGTTTGATTCTTGGTGATTAGAAACGATTTTGTATACACTTTGACAAGAAATTGTTCATTTTTAGAAGTTTTTGTATCCATGGAGTTTTCAAGTTCTTGAAGTTGATTTTGCTGCTGAATTCGTGGATTTTAAGTGGAGTTTTTTGAAATTAATCCGATAGAAGTGTTCTAATTCATAAAATTCTAAATCCTACGGTCCAATTTCTTCAAATTCCTTCTAATCTGTGAGAAATGTTAAATTTCGGTGCTGATTAGTTCGTTTTTGGGATGAAGTTTTCTTCGCGTGTTTGTTACAGCTGAAGCAGGTGAACTTCCTGAGATTCTATTGCAGGCGAACTTATCAAGTTCGCTTCGCTAAGTTTAATCGAACTTATCAAGTTCGCTTCACTCTGTTTAGGCGAACATATTGATTAGGCGAACTTATTAAGTTCTCTAAGGCAGTATCAGGCGAACTAATTTTAGGTGAACTTATCTAGTTATCTAGTGTTCATAAAAAAAAAAATTTGTATGAGTTTTGCTAGAGGCGAACTTCTCTAGTTCGCCTAGTCTATTAGAGGCGAACTTACAGGCGAACTTAGCAAGTTCGCTTCACTCAGTGTAAGCGAACTTATCAAGTTCTCTTCACTCAGTTTAGGTGAACATATTGATTAGGCGAACTTACAGGCGAACTTAGCAAGTTCGCTTCACTCAGTGTAAGCGAACTTATCAAGTTCTCTTCACTCAGTTTAGGTGAACATATTGATTAGGCGAACTTATCCAGTTCGCTTGTGGTCTTATTTGCTTAGTGAAGTTCAGGCGAACTTATTAAGTTCGCTCAGGCAGTATCAGGTGAACTTATCTAGTTCACAAGTGTTCTTAAAAAAAATAAAAAAAATAAAAACAAATTCTGTATAAGTTCTGCTAGATGCGAACTTGTCTAGTTCGTCTAGTCTATTAGAGGCGAACCTGTTAAGTTCGCCTAGTCTCATGTGAGGCGGACTTATTAAGTTCGCCTAGTCTATTTGAGGCGAACTATAGAGTTTGTGTCTATAAGTAGGAGTTTACAGATTCTATTTGGGGAGCATATTGACTGAGTGATTGTATTGTGTAAACTCTGTGTTTAGTGGAATACAAATAGAAAGTTTATTTACCAAATGTTTCTATTGTCAATTCGTATACATACGTTAACACGAAAGATTCCGCACTCCGTGTTATCGAGACGTCCTATTACGTGATCGATCTGTAGATGAGTCATGTGGACCTACAAGTGGTATGAGAGCTTTTGCTCGTGATTTGTGTTTTATTCATGCGATTAGAGACGATTTTGTATACACTTTGACAAGAAATTGATCATTTTTAGAAGTTTTTGTATCCATGGAGTTTTTAAGTTTTTGAAGTTCATTTTGCTGCTGAATTTCATGGATTTTGGTGAAATTAATCACATAGAAGTGTTCTAATTCATAAAATACTAAATCATACGGTCCAATTTCTTCAAATTCCTTCTAATCTGTGAGAAATGATGATTTTCGGTGCTGATTAGTTTGTATTTGGGTTGAAGTTTCCTTCCTGAGTTTGTTACAGCTGAAGCAGGCGAACTTGTTGAGATTCTGTTGCAGGTGAACTTATCAAGTTCGCTTCACTAAGTTTAGGCGAACTTATCAAGTTCGCTTGTGGTCTTATTTGCTCATTGAAGTTCAGTCGAACTTATTAGGCGAACTAATTTCAGGCGAACTTATCTAATTCGCTAGTGTTCATTAAAGATAAAAAAATTCTGTATAAGTTCTGCTAAAGGCGAACTAGTCTAGTTCTCCTTGTCTATTAGAGGCGAACTTATCAAGTTCGCTTCACTCAGTTTAAGCGAACTTATCAAGTTCGATTCACTCAGTTTAGGCGAACATATTGATTACGCGAACTTATCAAGTTCGCTTGTGGTCTTATTTGCTCAGTGAAGTTCAGTCGAACTTATTATGTTCGCTCAGGCAGTATCAGGCGAACTTATCTAGTTCGCTAGTGTTCTTTAAAGATAAAAAAATTATGTATAAGTTCTGCTAAAGGCGAACTTGTCTAGTTCGCCTAGTCTATTAGAGGGGAACTTATCAAGTTCGCTTCACTCAGTTTAAGCGAACTTATCAAGTTCGCTTCACTCAGTTTAGACGAACATATTGATTAGGCGAACATATTGATTAGGCGAACTTATCAAGTTCGCTTGAGGTCTTATTTGCTCAGTGAAGTTCAGCGAACTTATTAAGTTCGCTCGGGAAGTATCAGGCGAACTAATTTCAGGAGAACTTATGTAGTTCGCGAGTGTTCTTAAAAAAAATAATAAAGAAAGTAAAAAAAAATTCTGTATAAGTTCTGCTAGAGGCGAACTTGTCTAGTTCGCCTACTCTATTAGAGGTGAAAGTGTTAAGTTTGCCTAGTCTCATGTGAAGCGGACTTGTTAAGTTCTCCTAGTCTATTTGAGGCGAACTTGTTAAGTTCGCCTATTGCAGAGTTTGTGTCTATAAATAGGAGTTTACAGATTCTGTTTGGGGAGCATATTGACTGAATGATTGTATTCTGTAATTTTTGTGTTTAGTGGAATACAAAGAGAAAGTTTGTTTACATATTGTTTCTATTGTCAATTCCTATACATACGTTAACACGAAGGATTCCGCACTCTGTGTTATCGAGACGTCTGTCACGAGATCGATCTATAGATGAGTCATCTGGACCTACAAGTGCTATCAGAGCTTTTGCTCATGATTTGTGTTTGATTCTTGGTGATTAGAGATGATTTTGTATACACATTGACAAGAAATTGATCATTTTTAGAAGTTTTTGTATCCGTGGAGTTTTCAAGTTTCTTGAAGTTGATTTTGCTGCTGAATTCGTGGATTTGAAGTGGATTTTGTTGAAATTAATCCGATAGAAGTGTTCTAATTCATAAAATACTAAATCCTACGGTCCAATTTCTTCAAATTGCTTCTAATCTGTGAGAAATGATAATTTTCGATGCTGATTAGTTCGTGTTTGGGTTGAAGTTTTCTTCCTTAGTTTGGTACAGCTGAAGCAGGCGAACTAGCTGAGATTCTATTGCAGGCGAACTTATCAAGATCGCTTCACTCAGTTTGAGCAAAATTATCAAGTTCGCTTCACTCAGTTTAGGCGAACATATTGATTGCGCGAACTTATCAAATTCACTTGTGGTCTTATTTGCTAAGTGAAGTTCAGGCGAACTTATTAAGTTCGCTCAGGCAGTATCAGGCTAACTAATTTCAAGCGAACTTATCTAGATCGCTAGTGTTCTTAAAAAAAAAAAATTATGTATAAGTTCTGCTAGAGGCGAACTTGTCTAGTTCGCCTAGTCTATTAGAGGCGAACTTAGCAGGTGAACTTATCAAATTCGCTTCACTCAGTTTAAGCAAACTTATAAAGTTCGCTTCACTCAGTTTGGGCGAACATATTGATTCGGCGAACTTATCAAGTTCGCTTGGTGTCTTATTTTCTTAGTGAAATTCTGGCGAACTTATTAAGTTCGCTCATGTAGTATCAGGCGAACTAATTTCTGGTGAACTTATCTAGTTCGATAGTGTTCTTAAAAAAAATTGTATAAGTTCTGCTAGAGGCGAACTTGTTTAGTTCGCCTAGTCTATTAGAGGCGAGCGTGTTAAGTTCGCCTAGTCTCAAGTGAGGCGAACTTGTTAAGTTCGCGTAGTCTATTTGAGGCGAACTTGTTAAGTTCACCTATTGCAGAGTTTGTGTCTATAAATAGGAGTTTACATATTCTATTTGGGGAGCATATTGACTGAATGATTGTATTCTGTAAACTCTGTGTTTAGTGGAATACAAAGAGAAAGTTTAATTACCTATTGTTTCTATTGTCAATTCGTATACATACGTTAACACGAAGGATTCCGCATTCCGTGTTATCGAGACGTCCTTTCACGAGATCGATCTGTAGATGAGTCAAGTGGACCTACAAGTGATATCAGAGCTTTTGCTCGTGATTTCTGTTTAATTCTTGGTGATTAGAGACGATTTTGTATACTCTTTGATAAGAAATTGATCATTTTTAGAAGTTTTTGTATCCATGGAGTTTTCAAGTTCTTGAAGTTGATTTTGCTGCTGAATTCGTGTATTTGAAGTGGATTTTGGTGAAATTAATCCGATAGAAGTGTTCTAATTCATAAAATACTAAATCCTACGGTCCAATTTCTTCAAATTCCTTCTAATCTATGAGAAATGATAATTTTCGGTGCTGATTAGTTCGTGTTTGGGTTGAAGTTTTCTTCCTGAGTTTGGTACAGCTGAAGCAGGCGAACTAGCTGAGATTCTATTGCAGGTGAACTTATCAAGTTCGCTTCACTCAGTTTGAGCGAAATTATCAAGTTCGCTTCACTCAGTTTAGGCGAACATATTGATTGCGCGAACTTATCAAATTCGCTTGTGGTCTTATTTGCTCAGTGAAGTTCAGGCGAACTTATTAAGTTCGCAAAAGCAGTATCAGGCTAACTAATTTCAAGCGAACTTATCTAGATCGCTAGTGTTCTTAAAAAAAAAAATTATGTATAAGTTCTGCTAGAGGCGAACTTGTCTAGTTCGCCTAGTCTATTAGAGGCGAACTTAGCAGGTGAACTTATCAAATTCGCTTCACTCAGTTTAAGCAAACTTTTCAAGTTCGCTTCACTCAGTTTAGGCGAACATATTGATTCGGCGAACTTATAAAGTTCGCTTGGTGTCTTATTTTCTTAGTGAAGTTCTGGCGAACTTATTAAGTTCGCTCATGTAGTATCAGGCGAACTAATTTCTGGTGAACTTATCTAGTTCGATAGTGTTCATAAAAAAAATTGTATAAGTTCTGCTAGAGGCGAACTTGTTTAGTTCGCCTAGTCTATTAGAGGCGAACGTGTTAAGTTCGCCTAGTCTCAAGTGAGGCGAACTTGTTAAGTTCGCCTAGTCTATTTGAGGCGAACTTGTTAAGTTCACCTATTGCAGAGTTTGTGTCTATAAATAGGAGTTTACAGATTCTGTTTGGGGAGCATATTGATTGAATGATTGTATTCTGTAAACTCTGTGTTTAGTGGAATACAAAGAGAAAGTTTAATTACCTATTGTTTCTATTGTCAATTCGTATACATACGTTAACACGAAGGATTCCGCATTCCGTGTTATCTAGACGTCCTGTCACGAGATCGATCTGTAGATGAGTCATGTGGACCTACAAGTGATATCAGAGCTTTTGCTCGTGATTTCTGTTTAATTCTTGGTGATTAGAGACGATTTTGTATACACTTTGATAAGAAATTGATCATTTTTAGAAGTTTTTGTATCCATGGAGTTTTCAAGTTCTTGAAGTTGATTTTGCTTCTGAATTCGTGTATTTGAAGTGGATTTTGGTGAAATTAATCCGATAGAAGTGTTCTAATTCATTAAATACTAAATCCTCCGGTCCAATTTCTTCAAATTCCTTCTAATCTGTGAGAAATGATAATTTTCGGTGCTGATTAGTTCGTGTTTGGGTTGAAGTTTTCTTCCTGAGTTTGGTACAGCTGAAGCAGGCGAACTAGCTGAGATTCTATTGCAGGCGAACTTATCAAGTTCGCTTCACTCAGTTTGAGCAAAATTATCAAGTTCGCTTCACTCAGTTTAGGCGAACATATTGATTGCGCGAACTTATCAAGTTCGCTTGTGGTCTTATTTGCTCAGTGAAGTTCAGGCGAACTTATTAAGTTCGCTCAGGCAGTATCAGGCTAACTAATTTCAAGCGAACTTATCTAGATCGCTAGTGTTCTTAAAAAAAAAATTATGTATAAGTTCTGCTAGAGGCGAACTTGTCTAGTTCGCCTAGTCTATTAGAGGCGAACTTAGCAGGTGAACTTATCAAATTCGCTTCACTCAGTTTAAGCAAACTTATCAAGTTCGCTTCACTCAGTTTAGGCGAACATATTGATTCGGCGAACTTATAAGTTTCGCTTGGTGTCTTATTTTCTTAGTGAAGTTCTGGCGAACTTATTAAGTTCGCTCATGTAGTATCAGGCGAACTAATTTCTGGTGAACTTATCTAGTTCGATAGTGTTCTTAAAAAAAATTGTATAAGTTCTGCTAGAGGCGAACTTGTTTAGTTCGCCTAGTCTATTAGAGGCGAACGTGTTAAGTTCGCCTAGTCTCAAGTGAGGCGAACTTGTTAAGTTCGCCTAGTCTATTTGAGGCGAACTTGTTAAGTTCACCTATTGCAGAGTTTGTGTCTATAAATAGGAGTTTACAGATTCTGTTTGGGGAGCATATTGACTGAATGATTGTATTCTGTAAACTCTGTGTTTAGTGGAATACAAAGAGAAAGTTTAATTACCTATTGTTTCTATTGTCAATTCGTATACATACATTAACACGAAGGATTCCGCATTCCGTGTTATCGAGACGTCCTGTCACGAGATCGATCTGTAGATGAGTCATGTGGACCTACAAGTGATATCAGAGCTTTTGCTCGTGATTTCTGTTTAATTCTTGGTGATTAGAGACGATTTTGTATACACTTTGATAAGAAATTGATCATTTTTAGAAGTTTTTGTATCCATGGAGTTTTCAAGTTCTTGAAGTTGATTTTGCTGCTGAGCTCGTGTATTTGAAGTGGATTTTGGTGAAATTAATCCGATAGAAGTGTTCTAATTCTTAAAATACTAAATCCTACGGTCCAATTTCTTCAAATTCCTTCTAATCTGTGAGAAATGATAATTTTCGGTGCTGATTAGTTCGTGTTTGGGTTGAAGTTTTCTTCCTGAGTTTGGTACAGCTGAAGCAGGCGAACTAGCTGAGATTCTATTGCAGGCGAACTTATCAAGTTCGCTTCACTCAGTTTGAGCAAAATTATCAAGTTCGCTTCACTCAGTTTAGGCGAACATATTGATTGCGCGAACTTATCAAGTTCGCTTGTGGTCTTATTTGCTCAGTGAAGTTCAGGCGAACTTATTAAGTTCACTCAGGCAGTATCAGGCTAACTAATTTCAAGCGAACTTATCTAGATCGCTAGTGTTCTTAAAAAAAAAATTATGTATAAGTTCTGCTAGAGGCGAACTTGTCTAGTTCGCCTAGTCTATTAGAGGCGAACTTAGCAGGTGAACTTATCAAATTCGCTTCACTCAGTTTAAGCAAACTTATCAAGTTCGCTTCACTCAGTTTAGGCGAACATATTGATTCGGCGAACTTATCAAGTTCGCTTGTTGTCTTATTTTCTTAGTGAAGTTCTGGCGAACTTATTAAGTTCGCTCATGTAGTATCAGGCGAACTAATTTCTGGTGAACTTATCTAGTTCGATAGTGTTCTTAAAAAAAATTGTATAAGTTCTGCTAGAGGCGAACTTGTTTAGTTCGCCTAGTCTATTAGAGGCGAACGTGTTAAGTTCGCCTAGTCTCAAGTGAGGCGAACTTGTTAAGTTCGCCTAGTCTATTTGAGGCGAACTTGTTAAGTTCACCTATTGCAGAGTTTGTGTCTATAAATAGGAGTTTACAGATTCTGTTTGGGGAGCATATTGACTGAATGATTGTATTCTGTAAACTCTGTGTTTAGTGGAATACAAAGAGAAAGTTTAATTACCTATTGTTTCTATTGTCAATTCGTATACATACGTTAACACGAAGGATTCCGCATTCCGTGTTATCGAGACGTCCTGTCACGAGATCGATCTGTAGATGAGTCATGTGGACCTACAAGTGATATCAGAGCTTTTGCTCGTGATTTCTGTTTAATTCTTGGTGATTAGAGACGACTTTGTATACACTTTGATAAGAAATTGATCATTTTTAGAAGTTTTTGTATCCATGGAGTTTTCAAGTTCTTGAAGTTGATTTTGCCGCTGAATTCGTGTATTTGAAGTGGATTTTGGTGAAATTAATCCGATAGAAGTGTTCTAATTCATAAAATACTAAATCCTACGGTCCAATTTCTTCAAATTCCTTCTAATCTGTTAGAAATGATAATTTTCGGTGCTGATTAGTTCGTGTTTGGGTTGAAGTTTTCTTCCTGAGTTTAGTACAGCTGAAGCAGGCGAACTAGCTGAGATTCTATTGCAGGCGAACTTATCAAGTTCGCTTCACTCAGTTTAGGCGAACATATTGATTGCGCGAACTTATCAAATTCGCATGTGGTCTTATTTGCTCAGTGAAGTTCAGGCGAACTTATTAAGTTCGCTCAGGCAGTATCAGGCTAACTATTTCAAGCGAACTTATCTAGATCGCTAGTGTTCTTAAAAAAAAAATTATGTATAAGTTCTGCTAGAGGCGAACTTGTCTAGTTCGCCTAGTCTATTAGAGGCGAACTTAGCAGGTGAACTTATCAAATTCGCTTCACTCAGTTTAAGCAAACTTATCAAGTTCGCTTCACTCAGTTTAGGCGAACATATTGATTCGGCGAACTTATAAAGTTCGCTTGGTGTCTTATTTTCTTAGTGAAGTTCTGGCGAACTTATTAAGTTCGCTCATGTAGTATCAGGCGAACTAATTTCTGGTGAACTTATCTAATTCGATAGTGTTCTTAAAAAAAATTGTATAAGTTCTGCTAGAGGCGAACTTGTTTAGTTCGCCTAGTCTATTAGAGGCGAACGTGTTAAGTTCGCCTAGTCTCAAGTGAGTCGAACTTGTTAAGTTCGCCTAGTCTATTTGAGGCGAACTTGTTAAGTTCACCTATTGCAGAGTTTGTGTCTATAAATAGGAGTTTACAGATTCTGTTTGGGGAGCATATTGACTGAATGATTGTATTCTGTAAACTCTGTGTTTAGTGGAATACAAAGAGAAAGTTTAATTACCTATTGTTTCTATTGTCAATTCGTATACATACGTTAACATGAAGGATTCCGCATTCCGTGTTATCGAGACGTCCTGTCACGAGATCGATCTGTAGATGAGTCATGTGGACCTACAAGTGATATCAGAGCTTTTGCTCGTGATTTCTGTTTAATTCTTGGTGATTAGAGACGACTTTGTATACACTTTGATAAGAAATTGATCATTTTTAGAAGTTTTTGTATCCATGGAGTTTTCAAGTTCTTGAAGTTGATTTTGCCGCTGAATTCGTGTATTTGAAGTGGATTTTGGTGAAATTAATCCGATAGAAGTGTTCTAATTCATAAAATACTAAATCCTACGGTCCAATTTCTTCAAATTCCTTCTAATCTGTTAGAAATGATAATTTTCGGTGCTGATTAGTTCGTGTTTGGGTTGAAGTTTTCTTCCTGAGTTTAGTACAGCTGAAGCAGGCGAACTAGCTGAGATTCTATTGCAGGCGAACTTATCAAGTTCGCTTCACTCAGTTTAGGCGAACATATTGATTGCGCGAACTTATCAAATTCGCATGTGGTCTTATTTGCTCAGTGAAGTTCAGGCGAACTTATTAAGTTCGCTCAGGCAGTATCAGGCTAACTATTTCAAGCGAACTTATCTAGATCGCTAGTGTTCTTAAAAAAAAAAATTATGTATAAGTTCTGCTAGAGGCGAACTTGTCTAGTTCGCCTAGTCTATTAGAGGCGAACATAGCAGGTGAACTTATCAAATTCGCTTCACTCAGTTTAAGCAAACTTATCAAGTTCGCTTCACTCAGTTTAGGCGAACATATTGATTCGGCGAACTTATCAAGTTCGCTTATTGTCTTATTTTCTTTGTGAAGTTCTGGAGAACTTATTAAGTTCGCTCATGTAGTATCAGGCGAACTAATTTCTGGTGTACTTATCTAGTTCGATAGTGTTCTTAAAAAAAATTGCATAAGTTCTGCTAGAGGCGAACTTGTTTAGTTCGCCTAGTCTATTAGAGGCGAACGTGTTAAGTTCGCCTAAGTTCGCCTAGTCTATTTGAGGCGAACTTGTTAAGTTCACCTATTGCAGAGTTTGTGTCTATAAATAGGAGTTTACAGATTCTGTTTGGGGAGCATATTGACTGAATGATTGTATTCTGTAAACTCTGTGTTTAGTGGAATACAAAGAGAAAGTTTAATTACCTATTGTTTCTATTGTCAATTCGTATACATACGTTAACACGAAGGATTCCGCATTCCGTGTTATCGAGACGTCCTGTCACGAGATCGATCTGTAGATGAGTCATGTGGACCTACAAGTGATATCAGAGCTTTTGCTCGTGATTTCTGTTTAATTCTTGGTGATTAGAGACGATTTTGTATACACTTTGATAAGAAATTGATCATTTTTAGAAGTTTTTGTATCCATGGAGTTTTCAAGTTCTTGAAGTTGATTTTGCCGCTGAATTCATGTATTTGAAGTGGATTTTGGTGAAATTAATCCGATAGAAGTGTTCTAATTCATAAAATACTAAATCCTACGGTCCAATTTCTTTAAATTCCTTCTAATCTGTGAGAAATGATAATTTTCGGTGCTGATTAGTTCGTGTTTGGGTTGAAGTTTTCTTCCTGAGTTTGGTACAGCTGAAGCAGGCGAACTAGCTGAGATTCTATTGCAGGCGAACTTATCAAGTTCGCTTCACTCAGTTTGAGCGAAATTATCAAGTTCGCTTCACTCAGTTTAGGCGAACATATTGATTGCGCGAACTTATCAAGTTCGCTTGTGGTCTTATTTGCTCAGTGAAGTTCAGGCGAACTTATTAAGTTCGCTCAGGCAGTATCAGGCTAACTAATTTCAAGCGAACTTATCTAGATCGCTAGTGTTCTTAAAAAAAAAATTATGTATAAGTTCTGCTAGAGGCGAACTTGTCTAGTTCGCCTAGTCTATTAGAGGCGAACTTAGCAGGTGAACTTATCAAATTCGCTTCACTCAGTTTAAGCAAACTTATCAAGTTCGCTTCACTCAGTTTAGGCGAACATATTGATTCGGCGAACTTATCAAGTTCGCTTGTTGTCATATTTTCTTAGTGAAGTTCTGGCGAACTTATTAAGTTCGCTCATGTAGTATCAGGCGAACTAATTTCTGGTGAACTTATCTAGTTCGATAGTGTTCTTAAAAAAAATTGTATAAGTTCTGCTAGAAGCGAACTTGTTAATTTCGCCTAGTCTATTAGAGGCGAACGTGTTAAGTTCGCCTAGTCTCAAGTGAGGCGAACTTGTTAAGTTCGCCTAGTCTATTTGAGGCGAACTTGTTAAGTTCACCTATTGCAGAGTTTGTGTCTATAAATAGGAGTTTACAGATTCTGTTTGGGGAGCATATTGACTGAATGACTGTATTCTGTAAACTCTGTGTTTAGTGGAATACAAAGAGAAAGTTTAATTACCTATTGTTTCTATTGTCAATTCGTATACATACGTTAACACGAAGGATTCCGCATTCCGTGTTATCGAGACGTCCTGTCACGAGATCGATCTGTAGATGAGTCATGTGGACCTACAAGTGATATCAGAGCTTTTGCTCGTGATTTCTGTTTAATTCTTGGTGATTAGAGACGATTTTGTATACACTTTGATAAGAAATTGATCATTTTTAGAAGTTTTTGTATCCATGGAGTTTTCAAGTTCTTGAAGTTGATTTTGCCGCTGAATTCGTGTATTTGAAGTGGATTTTGGTGAAATTAATCCGATAGAAGTGTTCTAATTCATAAAATACTAAATCCTACGGTCGAATTTCTTCAAATTCCTTCTAATCTGTGAGAAATGATAATTTTCGGTGCTGATTAGTTCGTGTTTGGGTTGAAGTTTTCTTCCTGAGTTTGGTACAGCTGAAGCAGGCGAACTAGCTGAGATTCTATTGCAGGCGAACTTATCAACTTCGCTTCACTCAGTTTGAGCAAAATTATCAAGTTCGCTTCACTCAGTTTAGGCGAACATATTGATTGCGCGAACTTATCAAATTCGCTTGTGGTCTTATTTGCTCAGTGAAGTTCAGGCGAACCTATTAAGTTCGCTCAGGCAGTATCAGGCTAACTAATTTCAAGCGAACTTATCTAGATCGCTAGTGTTCTTAAAAAAATAATTATGTATAAGTTCTGCTAGAGGCGAACTTGTCTAGTTCGCCTAGTCTATTAGAGGCGAACTTAACAGGTGAACTTATCAAATTCGCTTCACTCAGTTTAAGCAAACTTTTCAAGTTCGCTTCACTCAGTTTAGGCGAACATATTGATTCGGCGAACTTATCAAGTTCGCTTGTTGTCTTATTTTCTTAGTGAAGTTCTGGCAAGTTCGCTCATGTAGTATCAGGCGAACTAATTTCTGGTGAACTTATCTAGTTCGATAGTGTTCTTAAAAAAAATTGTATAAGTTCTGCTAGAGGCGAACTTGTTTAGTTCGCCTAGTCTATTAGAGGCGAACGTGTTAAGTTCGCCTAGTCTCAAGTGAGGCGAACTTGTTAAGTTCGCCTAGTCTATTTGAGGCGAACTTGTTAAGTTCACCTATTGCAGAGTTTGTGTCTATAAATAGGAGTTTACAGATTCTGTTTGGGGAGCATATTGACTGAATGATTGTATTCTGTAAACTCTGTGTTTAGTGGAATACAAAGAGAAAGTTTAATTACCTATTGTTTCTATTGTCAATTCGTATACATACGTTAACACGAAGGATTCCGCATTCCGTGTTATCGAGACGTCCTGTCACGAGATCGATCTGTAGATGAGTCATGTGGACCTACAAGTGATATCAGAGCTTTTGCTCGTGATTTCTGTTTAATTCTTGGTGATTAGAGACGATTTTGTATACACTTTGATAAGAAATTGGTCATTTTTAGAAGTTTTTGTATCCATGGAGTTTTCAAGTTCTTGAAGTTGATTTTGCCTCGGAATTCGTGTATTTGAAGTGGATTTTGGTGAAATTAATGCCATAGAAGTGTTCTAATTCATAAAATACTTAATCATACGGTCCAATTTCATCAAATTCCGTCTAATCTGTGAGAAATGATGATTTTAGGTGCTGATTAGTTCGTGTTTAGGTTGAAGTTTTCTTCCTGAGTTTGTTACAGCTGAAGCAGGCGAACTTGCTAATATTCTGTTGCAGGCGAACTTATCAAGTTCGCTTCACTCAGTTTAAGCGAACTTATCAGGTTCGCTTCACTCAGTTTAGGCGAACATATTGATTAGGTGAACTTATCAAGTTCGCTTGTGGTCTTATTTGACCCGTGAAGTTCAGGCGAACTTATTAAGTTTGCTCACGCAGTATCAGGCGGACTAATTTAAGGCGAACTTATCTACTTCGCTAGTGTTCTTAAAACAAAAAAAAATTATATAAGTTCTGCTAGAGGCGAACTTGTCTAGTTCGCCTAGTCTATTAGAGGCGAACTTAGCATGCGAACTTATCAAGTTCGCTTCACTCAGTTTAAGCGAACTTATCAAGTTCGCTTCAATCAGTTTAGGTGAACATATTGATTAGGCGAACTTATCAAGTTCGCTTGTGGTTTTATTTGCTTAGTGAAGTTCAGTTGAATTTATTAAGTTTGCTCAGGCAGTATCAGGCGAAGTTATCTAGTTCGCTAGTGTTCTTAAAAAAAATAAAAAAAAATTATGTATAAGTTCTGCTAGAGGCGAACTAGTCTAGTTCGCCTAGTCTATTAGAGTCGAACCTATTAAATTCTCCTAGTTTCATGTGAGGCGGACTTGTTAAGTTCGCCTAGTCTATTTGAGGCGAACTTATTGTAGAGTTTGTGTCTATAAATAGGAGTTTACAGATTCTGTTTGGGGAGCATATTGACTTAATGATTGTATTCTATAAACTCTGTGTTTAGTGGAATACAAAGAGAAAGTTTGTTTACCTACTGTTTCTATTGTCAATTCATATACATTCGTTAACACGAAGGATTCCGAACTCCGTGTTATCAAGACGTCCTGTCACGAGATCGATCTGTAGATGAGTCATGTGGACCTACAAGTGGTATCAGAGCTTTTGCTCGTGATTTGTTTTTTATTCTTGGTGATTAGAGACGATTTTGTATACACTTTGACAAGAAATTGATCATTTTTAGAAGTTTTTGTATCCATGGAGTTTTCAAGTTCTTGAAGTTGATTTTGCTTGAATTTGTGGATTTGAAGTGGATTTTGGTGAAATTAATCCGATAGAAGTGTTCTAATTCATAAAATACTAAATCTTACGGTCCAAATTCTTCAAATTCGTTCTAATCTGTGACAAATGATTATTTTCGGTGCTGATTTGTTTGTGTTTAGGTTGAAGTTTTCTTCCTGAGTTTGTTACAGCTGAAGTAGGTGAACTTGCTGAGATTCTGTTGTAGGCGAACTTATCAAGTTCGCTTGTGGTCTTATTTGCTCAGTGAAGTTCAAGAGAACTTATTAAGTTCGCTCAGGCAGTATCAGGCGAACTAATTTCAGGCGAACTTATCTAGTTCGCAAGTGTTCTTAAAAAAAATATATAAAAAAATAGAAAATTATGTTTAAGTTCTGCTAGAGGCGAACTTTTCTAGTTCGCCTAGTCTATTAGAGGCGAACTTAGCAGTCGAACTTATCAAGTTCGCTTCACTCATTTTAAGCGAACTTATCAAGTTCGCTTCACTCAGTTTAGGCGAACATATTGATTAGGCGAACTTATCAAGTTCGCTTGTGGTCTTATTTGCTCAGTGAAATTCAGGCGAACTTATTGTCTTTATCTTGTGTATAGCACGTACTGGTTTGAATTTGTACTTCCAGGTCACTTTCCCAGTCTTTTGATCTATGTTCTTCACTCGTTTTCCTTTTTGAGGCTTTAGCCTTTCATACTTCCCCGAACCACCTTCTCTCTTGATCAGATTTGCAATTACATCAGCTAATCCAAACTTGGATCTATTAATAAGTGGCTTTGAAGCTAGACCATTCATTTCACACCTTGGCAAGGTATTGAAATACTTGATCCTCGGCTTTAAGTACTGAACACCATCAGATATTTTAATAGAAAATAATTTTGTGTCATTATCATAAAACCAACTTATGATTCTTCCAACACACCTCTCTTTATTCACATAGTTTTCTTTCTGAGCAGGTTGTGCTTGAGACTTGGGTAGCACCTTCATCCAGCTATTCACGACTTCTCTCCACTGTTCTCTATTCATACCTGTATTTCTGTACATCACAGGTTCTTCATTCACCTTTGGAGACTCAGTGTGAGTAGTAGCTTCAGCATCTGTATTGGATTGAATGTTTTCATCATCAGTGTCAATCTTAGAATCAGCAGTATCTTCAGGCAGTGTGATGTCTTCAATGGAGTCCATAGAATCTGTTACTCCTTCATAAGTAAACTCAGGAATAACATCATCTTGGATGAAGTTATAAGGAACATTAAGACCATCACAACCTTCATAAATCACATTATCTTTACCTTTCTCTATCTCTATCTCCACTATCTCTCCTTCTTCTATTTCATTATCCGACACATCATCTTCTATGTCATTGAATAATTCAACAATGTCATCAAGACATGCTATCTTTTCCGCTTCTTCCTTCTCAGACACTGCAAAGAACTCCAATAATAATATTTCTTATTCATTAATTCCACCAGAAGTATCTTTGTTTCCTTCAATGGATTGTGATGTCGACTCCCCTTGAACTTTAGATATAGGATTAACGTCAGCGTATTGACGATCACCCTCAATATTACCAGAAGGATCATTGTCTTCATCATCATGTCTTTGAATAGACTCAGTGTGACATGTATCACGTATCCTTAACTCCCCTTGAGCGTCAAGACGCTCAACAAGTTTGGACACTAATGCCTGCATAGCAGCAATCTGCGTAGCTTGAGTCTGAATCACCAACTGTCGTTGAGTATCAGTAGATACAAGAGTATCCACCTGAGTTTGTAAAGCAAGCACTTGAGATTCAAGGAAAGTAATCCTATCAGAATTAGAAGGCTTAGAAGGACGAGCCAAAGATTGAGGAACTGAAGGACTAGGAGTAGGAATAACCACGGGAGGAACATGAGTTAGAACATGAGATTGATCTTTAGAACTTGGAGGTGTTATTATTAAGGAAGCAACAAAAGTAGCATCCTCTACACCCTGTGAATATTGAGCAGCAGGAATTGAAGCAGACATAAGTTTCTGAGTTTTAGGATCCGGATTAAAATCACTATCAGAACTCTCATCCATCGATGTTCTTTTTCCAAGTACTGATCCGGAACGAGGATCCCGAACAGACTTACGTCTTTGTCTTATGGCTGTAGATTTAATACATTTACAAGCATTAGCCAATGGTATACTAGCCAACCTTTCATAATGATCTGAGGAAAAATCTCTAGAATCATCAGATTCGGTTTCTTCAGAAATAGGTAAAATCGTATCACTTGAGCTAGAACTTGACTCATTATCTGTCACCACATTCCCTTCAGCTTCATGAATGGGTGAGTTCACAACGTCATCAACAAAATCATCCATATTCATCCCTAGATCTTGTTCAAGTTCATGAACGACCTCTTCTAGAACAGGTTTAATAACAGGTATATCAACCTAAGCTTGTTGAATTGGAACTTGTTCTTGAATAGGAATTTGTTGTTGTACTAGAACTTGTTGTTGTTGAACTAGTACTGGTTGTTGAATAGGTTGTTGAATAGGTTGTTGTTGAACATTCGGACCTTGCACTTTAGCTATCTCATCAGGATGAAACCTGTTGGAGCATATTCTGGTGACAACGAGCTTGAAGATATTATGATTTAGTCTTAGAGTCTTTGACTTGTAATTGATAGAATTGTTAGCAACAGTTATAGGGGAGTCTGTTAGGACATGTTTTGTAACTGTTGATAAAATTCTGCGTAAGTTCTGCTAGAGGCGAACTTAATAAGTTTGCCTGGTCTATCAGAGGCGAACTTAATAAGTTCGCTTAAGTCTATCAGAGGCGAACTTATTAAGTTCGCTTAGCCTATTAGAGGCGAACTTAATAAGTTCGCCTAAGCACAGTGAAGCGAACTTGTTAAGTTCGCCTGGTGCAGGTCTGTGGCTATAAATGGAGATATCAGTAGACAGAGTGGAAAAACACAGAGATAGGTGAGACGATATCAGAGTAGACTTGATTAGAGACAGAATCTTGTAACCTGATATTGTGGTGGAAATACAAAGCGTTTATTTACACCGTTGTTGTTGATTGAGTTACACGAGCACGTTGATCATGGATTCCGCACGTTATCACCGTGTCGTACCACGAGTCTAGAGATCCGTCATGCACCGAATTAGGGACCTACAAGTAGTATCAGAGCCATTGCTCTTGATTAGCAGAAGATTCGTGGTGTTTTCGTGTCCAATCAATATCAAATTCATCATTTTTGAGTTTTTCATTTCAATGGAGTTTTCAAGACTGATTTTGATCTGATTTGGTGTTTTTGAAGAGGATTATGATGAAATTGATCCGATAGAAAGCTTCTAATTGACAAATTACACAATCCTATGGTCCAATTTTGTTTAATTCCTTCAATTCAGTGCTTAATGACGATTTTTGGTTGATTTTGGTTCGCGACTGTGGTCTGAAGAAGTTCTTGATCAAGATTCTGTTACGGCAAGCGAACTTGCTGAATTCTGTGCAGGCGAACTTAGCAGCAGGCGAACTTGTTAAGTTCGCTTCTCACAGTTTAAGCGAACTTAATCAGTAGGCTAACTTAATCAGGCGAACTTATCAAGTTCGCTTGTGGTCTTATTTGCTCAGTGAAGTTCAGGAGAACTTATTAAGTTCGCTCAGTCAGTATCAGGCGAACTAATTTCAGGCGAACTTATCTAGTTCGCTAGTGTTTCTTAAAAACAAAATTAAAAAAAAATAATAAAAAATTATGTTTAAGTTCTATTAGAGGCGAACTTGTCTAGTTCGCCTAGTCTATTAGAGGCGAACTTAGGAGTCGAACTTATCAAGTTCACTTAACTCAGTTTAAGCGAACTAATCAAGTTCGCTTCACTCAGTTTAGGCGAACATATTGATTAGGCGAACTTATCAAGTTCGCTTGTGGTTTTATTTGCTCAGTGAAGTTCAGGCGAATTTATTAAGTTCTCTCAGGCAGCATCAGGCGATCTAATTTCAGGCGAACTTATCTAGTTCGCTAGTGTTCTTAAAAAAAATTATGTATAAGTTCTGCTAGAGGCGAACTTGTCTAGTTCGCCTAGTCTATTAGAGGCGAACTTAGCAGGCGAACTTATCAAGTTCGCTTCACTCAGTTTAAGCGAACTTATCAAGTTCGCTTCATTAAGTTTAAGCGAACATATTGATTAGGCGAACTTTCAAGTTCGCTTTTGGTCTTATTTGCTCAGTGAAGTTCAGGTGAACTTACTAAGTTCGCTAAGGCAGTATCAGGCGAACTAATTTCAGGCGAACTTGTCTAGTTCGCCTGGTCTATTAGAGGCAAACTTGTTAAGTTCGCCTAGTCTCATATGAGGCGAACTTCTTATGTTCGCCTATGGCAGAGTTTGTTTCTATAAATAGGAGTTTACAGATTCTGTTTGGGGAGCATATTGACTGAATGATTGTATTCTATAAACTCTGTGTTTAGTGGAATACAAAGAGAAAGTTTATTTACCTACTGTTTCTATTGTCAATTCGTATACATACGTTAACACGAAGGATTCCGCACTCCGTGTTATCGAGACGTCCTGTCACGAGATCGATCTGTAGATGAGTCATGTGGACCTACAAGTGGTATCAGAGCTTTTGCTAGTGATTTGTGTTTAATTCTTGTTGATTAGAGACGATTTTGTATACACTTTGACAAGAAATTGATCATTTTTAGAAGATTTTGTATCCATGGAGTTTTCAAGTTCTTGAAGTTGATTTTGCTGCTGAATTCGTGGATTTGAAGTGGATTTTGGTGAATTAATCCGATAGAAGTGTTCTAATTCATAAAATACTAAATCCTAGGGTCCAATTTCTTCAAATTCCTTCTAATCTGTGAGAAATGATGATTTTCAATGCTGATTAGTTCGTGTTTGGGTTGAAGTTTTCTTCCTGTGTTTGTTACAGCCGAAGCAGTCCAACTTGCTGAGATTCTGTTGCAAAGTTCGCTTCACTCAGTTTAGGGGAACTTATTGATTAGACGAACTTATCAAGTTCGCTTGTGGTTTTATTTGCTTAGTGAAGTTCAGGCGAACTTATTAAGTTTGCTCAGGAAGTATCAGGCGAACTTATCTAGTTCGCTAGTGTTCTTAAAAAAATAAAAAAATTATGTATAAGTTCTGCTAGAGGCGAACTTGTCTAGTTCGCCTAGTCTATTAGAGTCGAACCTATTAAATTCTGCTAGTTTCATGTGAGGCGGACTTGTTAAGTTCGCCTAGTCTATTTGAGGCGAACTTGTTAAGTTCGCGTATTGTAGAGTTTGTGTCTATAAATAGGAGTTTACAGATTCTGTTTGGGGAGCATATTGACTTAATGATTGTATTCTATAAACTCTGTGTTTAGTGGAATACAAAGAGAAAGTTTGTTTACCTATTGTTTCTATTGTCAATTCATATACATTCGTTAACACGAAGGATTCCGAACTCCGTGTTATCAAGACGTCCTGTCACGAGATCGATCTGTAGATGAGTCATCTGGACCTATAAGTGGTATCAGAGCTTTTGCTCGTGATTTGTTTTTTATTCTTGGTGATTAGAGACGATTTTGTATACACTTTGACCAGAAATTGATCATTTTTAGAAGTTTTTGTATCCATGGAGTTTTCAAGTTCTTGAAGTTGATTTTGCTTGAATTTGTGGATTTGAAGTGGATTTTGGTGAAATTAATCCGATAGAAGTGTTCTAATTCATAAAATACTAAATCCTACGGTCCAAATTCTTCAAATTCCTTCTAATCTGTGACAAATGATTATTTTCGGTGCTGATTTATTTGTGTTTGGGTTGAAGTTTTCTTCCTGAGTTTGTTACAGCTGAAGTAGGTGAACTTGCTGAGATTCTGTTGTAGGCGAACCGAACTTGTGGTCTTATTTGCTCAGTGAAGTTCAAGAGAACTTATTAAGTTCGCTCAGGCAGTATCAAGCGAACTAATTTGAGGCGAACTTATCTAGTTCGCTAGTGTTCTTAAAAAAAAAATATAAAAAAATAAAAAATTATGTTTAAGTTCTGCTAGAGGCGAACTTTTCTAGTTCGCCTAGTCTATTAGAGGCGAACTTAGCAGTCGAACTTATCAAGTTCGCTTCACACATTTTAAGCGAACTTATCAAGTTCGCTTCACTCAGTTTAGGCGAACATATTGATTAGGCGAACTTATCAAGTTCGCTTGTGGTCTTATTTGCTCAGTGAAATTCAGGCGAACTTATTGTCTTTATCTTGTGTACAGCACGTACTGGTTTGAATTTGTACTTCCAGGTCACTTTCCCAGTCTTTTGATCTATGTTCTTCACTCTTTTTCCTTTTTGAGGCTTTAGCCTTTCATACTTCCCCGAACCACCTTCTCTCTTGATCAGATTTGCAATTACATCAGCTAATCCAAACTTGGATCTATTAATAAGTGGCTTTGAAGCTAGACCATTCATTTCACACCTTGGCAAGGTATTGAAATACTTGATCCTCGGCTTTAAGTACTGAACACCATCAGATATTTTAATAGCAAATAATTTTGTGTCATTATCATAAAACCAACTTATGATTCTTCCAACACACCTTTCTTTATTCACATAGTTTTCTTTCTGAGCAGGTTGTGCTTGAGATTTGGGTAGCACCTTCATCCAGCTATTCACGACTTCTCTCCACTGTTCTCTATTCATACCTGTATTTCTGTACATCACAGGTTCTTCATTCACCTTTGGAGACTCAGTGTGAGTAGTAGCTTCAGCATCTGTATTGGATTGAATGTTTTCATCATCAGTGTCAATCTTAGAATCAGCAGTATCTTCAGGCAGTGTGATGTCTTCAATGGAGTCCATAGAATCTGTTACTCCTTCATAAGTAAACTCAGGAATAACATCATCTTGGATGAAGTTATAAGGAACATTAAGACCATCACAACCTTCATAAATCACATTATCTTTACCTTTCTCTATCTCTATCTCCACTATCTCTCCTTCTTCTATTTCATTATCCGACACATCATCTTCTATGTCATTGAATAATTCATCAATGTCATCAAGACATGCCATCTTTTCCGCTTCTTCCTTCTCAGACACTACAAAGAACTCCAATAATAATATTTCTTATTCATTAATTCCACCAGAAGTATCTTTGTTTCCTTCAATGGATTGTGATGTCGACTCCCCTTGAACTTTAGATATAGGATTAACGTCAGCGTATTGACGATCACCCTCAATATTACCAAAAGGATCATTGTCTTCATCATCATATCTTTGAATAGACTCAGTGTGACATGTATCACGTATCCTTAACTCCCCCTTGAGCGTCAAGACGCTCAACAAGTTTGGACACTAATGCCTGCATAGCAGCAATCTGCGTAGCTTGAGTCTGAATCACCAACTGTCGTTGAGTATCAGCAAATACAAGAGTATCCACCTAAGTTTGTAAAGCAAGCACTTGAGATTCAAGGAAAGTAATCCTATCAGAATTAGAAGGCTTAGAAGGACGAGCCAAAGATTGAGGAACTGAAGGACTAGGAGTAGGAATAACCACAGGAGGAACATGAGTTAGAACAAGAGATTGATCTTTAGAACTTGGAGGTGTAACTATTAAGGAAGCAACAAAAGTATCATCCTCTACACCCTGTGAATATTGAGCAGCAGCAATTGAAGCAGACATAAGTTTTTGAGTTTTAGGATCCGGATTAAAATCACTATCAGAACTCTCATCCATCGATGTTCTTTTTCCAAGTACTGATCCGGAAGGAGGATCCCGAACAGACTTACGTCTTTGTCTTATGGCTGTAGATTTAATACATTTACAAGCATTAGCCAATGGTATACTAGCCAACCTTTCATAATGATCTGAGGAAAAATCTCTAGAATCATCAGATTCGGTTTCTTCATAAATAGGTAAAATCGTATCACTTGAGCTAGAACTTGACTCATTATCTGTCACCACATTCCCTTCAGCTTCATGAATGGGTGAGTTCACAACGTCATCAACAAAATCTTCCATATTCATCCCTAGATCTTGTTCAAGTTCATGAACGACCTCTTCTAGAACAGGTTTAATAACAGGTATATCAACCTAAGCTTGTTGAATTGGAACTTGTTCTTGAATAGGAATTTGTTGTTGTACTAGAACTTGTTGTTGTTGAACTAGTACTGGTTGTTGAATAGGTTGTTGTTGTTGTTGTTGAACATTCGGACCTTGCACTTTAGCTATCTCATCAGGATGAAACCTGTTGGAGCATATTCTGGTGACAACGAGCTTGAAGATATTATGATTTAGTCTTAGAGTCTTTGACTTGTAATTGATAGAATTGTCAGCAACAGTTATAGGGGAGTCTGTTAGGACATGTTTTGTAACTGTTGATAAAATTCTGTGTAAGTTCTGCTAGAGGCGAACTTAACAAGTTCGCCTAGCCTATCAGAGGCGAACTTAATAAGTTCGCCTGGTCTATCAGAGGCGAACTTAATAAGTTCGCTTAAGTCTATCAGATGCGAACTTATTAAGTTCGCTTAGCCTATTAGAGGCGAACTTAATAAGTTCGCCTAAGCACAGTGAAGCGAACTTGTTAAGTTCGCCTGGTGCAGGTCTGTGGCTATAAATAGGAGATATCAGTAGACAGAGTGGAAAAACACAGAGATAGGTAAGACGATATCAGAGTAGACTTGATTAGAGATAGAATCTTGTAACCTGATATTGTGGTGGAAATACAAAGCGTTTATTTACACCGTGATATTATGGTGTAACCTGATATTGTGGTGCAAAGTGACCATACTCTTGACAGTTATAACAATGCACTTTGGTTTTATCAAATCCCATGCGTGATCGACTATTAGATCCAATATACTTTCTGCCAGTTTTCTTCAAGAAATCCTTTGCTTGACGCATCAACATGGCCATATTCCATTGGATGTTCATTTCTTCCAGATCAACAGGGTCAATCTGTCTGAAATCTTATTCAATTACCTCAGGATCATGAATTTTCCTTCCAATAAAATTCTCATACGAAGCCATGAATGAGGAAAACATAGCTAGATAATCATCAGTAACCTTTTGATTTATATTAGATCCAGAAGATGTAGAAGATGTTGTTTTAGAAAATACAGAATGACTAGAATGACCAGAATGAATAGGAATCATTAGAAGAATCTTGAGCATTGCCAGGTAGAATACAACTCTTGTACCAGTTTTACCAGAAGTCTTGGCAAAATACATTGAAGGATCCTGGATATGCTCCATGTTAGTCTCTTTCTTCTTCATATTCAGGTCATGCGATTGAATCTTCCCAAGAACTTCTTCACTCAGTTTAGGCGAACATATTGATTAGGCGAACTTATCAAGTTCGCTTGTGGTCTAATTTGCTCAGTGAAGTTCAGGCGAACTTATTAAGTTCGCTCAGGCAGTATCAGGCGAACTAATTTCACGCGAACTTATCTAGTTCGCTAGTGTTCTTAAAAAAAATAAAAAAAATTAAATCAAATTATGTATAAGTTCTGCTATAGGCGAACTTGTCTAGTTCGCCTAATCTATTAGAGGCGAACTTGTTAAGTTCGCATAGTCTCATGTGAGGCGAACTTGTTTAGTTCGCTTAGTCTATTTTAGGCGAGATTGTTAAGTTCGCCTATTGCAGAGTTTGTATCTATAAATAGGAGTTTACAGATTCTGTTTGGGGAGCATATTGACTGAATGATTGTATTTTGTAAACTCTGTGTTTAGTGGAATACAAAGAGAAAGTATATTTACATACTGTTTCAATTGCCAATTCGTATACATACGTTAACACGAAGGATTACGCACTCCGTGTTATCGAGACGTCCTGTCACGAGATTGATTTGTAGATGAGTCATGTGGACCTACAAGTGGTATAAGAGCATTTGCTCGTGATTTGTGTTTGATTCTTGGTGATTAGAGACGATTCTAGATACACTTTGACAAGAAATTGATCATTTTTAGAAGTTTTTGTATTCATGGAGTTTTAAGTTCTTGAAGTTGATTTTGCTGCTGAATTCGTGGATTTGAAGTGGATTTTGGTGAAATTAATCCGATAGAAGTGTTATAATTCATAAAATACTAAATCCTACGGTCCAATTTCTTCAAATTCCTTCTAATCTGTGAGAAATGATAAATTTCGGTGCTGATTAGTTCGTGTTTGGGTTGAAGTTTTCTTCCTGAGTTTGTTTCAGCTGAAAAAGGCGAACTTGCTGAGATTCTGTTGCAGGCGAACTTATCAAGTTCGATTCACTCAGTTTAGGCGAACATATTGATTAGGCGAACTTATCAAGTTCGCTTGTGGTCTTATTTGCTCAGTGAAGTTCAGGCGAACTTATTAAGTTCGCTCAGGTAGTATCAGGCGAACTAATTTAAGGCGAACTTATCTAGTTCGCTAGTGTTCTTAAAAAAAATAAAAAAAATAAAAACAAATTCTGTATAAGTTCTGCTACAGGCGAACTTGTCTAGTTCGCCTAGTCTATTAGAGGCGAACTTGTTAAGTTCGCCTAGTCTCATGTCAGGCGAACTTGTTAGTTCGCTTAGTCTATTTTAGGAGAACTTGTTAAGTTCGCCTATTGCAGAGTTTGTGTCTATAATTAGGAGTTTACACATTCTGTTTGGGGAGCATATTGACTGAATGATTGTATTTTGTAAATTCTGTGTTTAGTGGAATACGAAGAGAAAGTTTATTTACCTACTGTTTCTATTGTTAATTCGTATACATATGTTAACACGAAGGATTCCGCACTCCGTGTTATCGAGACGTCCTGTCATGAGATTGATTTGTAGATGAGTCATGTGGACCTACAAGTGGTATCAGAGCTTTTTCTCGTGATTTGTGTTTGATTCTTGGTGATTAGAGACGATTCTATATACACTTTGACAAGAAATTGATCATTTTTATAAATTTTTGTATCCATGGAGTTTTCAAGTTCTTGAAGTTGATTTTGCAGCGGAATTCATGGATTTGAAGTGGATTTTGGTGAAATTAATCCGATAGAAGTGTTCTAATTCATGAAATACTAAATCCTACGGTCCAATTTCTTCAAATTCTTTCTAATCTGTGAGAAATGATGATTTTTGGAGCTGATTAGTTTGTGTTTGGGATGAAGTTTTCTTCCTGAGTTTGTCACAGCTGAAACAGGCGAACTTGCTGATATTCTGTTGTAGGCGAACTTAGCAGGCGAACTTATCAAGTTCGCTTCACTCAGTTTAAGCGAACTTATCAAGTTCGCTTCACTAAGTTTAGGCGAACATATTGATTAGGCGAACTTATCAAGTTCGCTTGTGGTCTTATTTGCTCAGTGAAGTTCAGGCGAACTTATTAAGTTCTCTCAGGCAGTATCAGGCGAACTTATCTAGTTCGCTAGTGTTCTTAAAAAAAAAAATTCTGTATATTTCTGCTAGAGGCGAACTCGTCTAGTTCGCCTAGTTTATTAGAGGCGAACTTAGCAAGTTCGCTTCACTCAGTTTAAGCGAACTTATCAAGTTCTCTTCACTCAGTTTAGACGAACATATTGATTAGGCGAACTTATCAAGTTCGCTTGTGGTCTTATTTGCTCAGTGAAGTTCAGGCGAACTTATTATGTTCGCTCAGGTAGTATCTGGCGAACTAATTTCAGGCTAACTTATCTAGTTCGCTAGTGTTCTTAAAAAAATAAAAAAAATAAAAACAAATTCTGTATAAGTTCTGCTACAGGCGAACTTGTCTAGTTCGCCTAGTCTATTAGAGGCGAACTTGTTAAGTTCGCCTAGTCTCATGTGAGGCGAACTTGTTTAGTTCGCTTAGTCTATTTTAGGCGAACTTGTTAAGTTCGCCTATTGCAGAGTTTGTGTTTATAAATAGGAGTTTACAGATTCTATTTGTGGTGCATATTGACTGAATGCTTGTATTTTGTAAACTCTGTGTTTAGTGGAATACAAAGAGAAAGTATATTTACCTACTGTTTCAATTGTCAATTCGTATACATACATTAACAAGAAGAATTCCGCACTCCGTGTTATCGAGATGTCCTATCACGAGATCGATCTGTAGATGAGTCATGTGGACCTACAAGTGGTATCAGAGATTTTGCTCATGATTTGTGTTTGATTCTTTGTGATTAGAGACGATTTTGTATACACTTTGACAAGAAATTGATCTTTTTTAGAATTTTTTGTATCCACGGAGTTTTAAGTTCTTGAAGTTGATTTTCCTACTGAATTCGTGAATTTGAAGTGGATTTTGGTGAAATTAATCCGATAGAAGTGTTATAATTCATAAAATACTAAATCCTACGGTCCAATTTCTTCAAATTCCTTCAAATCTGTGAGAAATGATAAATTTCGGTGCTGATTAGTTCGTGTTTGGGTTGAAGTTTTCTTCCTGAGTTTGTTACAGCTGAAGCAGGCGAACTTGCTGAGATTCTGTTGCAGGCGAACTTATCAAGTTCGCTTCACTCAGTTTAAGCGAACATATTGATTAGTCGAACTTATCAAGTTCGCTTGTGGTCTTATTTGCTAAGTGAAGCTCATGCGAACTTATTAAGTTCTCTCAGGCAGTATCACGCGAACTTATCTAGTTCGCTAGTGTTCTTAAAAAAAAATTCTGTATAAGTTCTGCTAGAGGAGAACTTGTCTAGTTCGCCTAGTCTATTAGAGGGGAACTTAGCAGGCGAACTTAGCAAGTTCGCTTCAATCAATTTAAGCGAACTTATCAAGTTCTCTTCACTCAGTTTAGGCGAACATATTGATTAGGCGAACTTATTCGCTTGTGGTCTTATTTGCTCAGTGAAGTTCAAGCGAACTTATTAAGTTCGCTCAGGCAGTATCAAGCGAACTAATTTCAGGCGAACTTATCTAGTTCGCTAGTGTTCTTAAAAAAAATTAAAACAAATTCTGTTTAAGTTCTGCTACATGCAAACTTGTCTAGTTCGCCTAGTCTATTAGAGGCAAACTTGTTAAGTTCACCTAGTCTCATGTGAGGCGAACTTGTTTAGTTCGCTTAGTCTATTTTAGGCGAACTTGTTAAGTTTGCCTATTGTAGAGTTTGTGTCTATAAATAGGAGTTTACAGATTCTGTTTGGAGAGCATATTGACTGAATGCTTGTATTTTGTAAACTCTGTGTTTAGTGGAATACTAAGAGAAAGTATATTTACCTACTGTTTCTATTGTCAATTCGTATACATACATTAACACGAAGGATTCCGCACTCCGTGTTATCGAGACGTCCTTTCACGAGATCGCTCTGTAGATGAGTCATGTGGACCTACAAGTGGTATCAAAGATTTTGCTCATGATTTGTGTTTGATTCTTGGTGATTAGAGACGATTTTGTATACACTTTGACAAGAAATTGATCATTTTTAGAATTTTTTGTATCCATGGAGTTTTCAAGTTCTTGAAGTTGATTTTGCTGCTGAATTCGTGGATATGAAAGTGTTCTAATTCATAAAATACTAAATCCTACGGTCCAATTTCTTCAAATTCCTTCTAATCTGTGAGAAATGATAAATTTCGGTGCTGATTAGTTCGTGTTTGGGTTGAAGTTTTCTTCCTAAGTTTCTTACAGCTGAAGCAGGCGAACTTGCTGAGATTCTGTTGCAGGCGAACTTATCAAGTTCGCTTCACTCAGTTTAAGCGAACTTATCAAGTTCGCTTCACTCAGTTAAGGCGAACATATTGATTAGGCGAACTTCTCAAGTTCGCTTGTGGTCTTATTTGCTAAGTGAAGCTCATGCGAACTTATTAAGTTCTCTCAGGCAGTATCACGCGAACTTATCTAGTTCGCTAGTGTTCTTAAAAAAAAATTATCTTTAAGTTCTGCTAGAGGCGAACTTGTCTAGTTCGCCTAGTCTTTTAGAGGCGAAATTACCAAGTTCGCTTCACTCGGTTTAAGTGAACTTATCAAGGTCTCTTCACTCAGTTTAGGCGAACATATTGATTAGGCGCACTTATCAAGTTCGGTTGTGGTCTTATTTGCTCAGTGAAGTTCAGGCGAACTTATTAAGTTCGCTCAGGCAGTATCAGGCGAACTAATTTCAGGCGAACTTATCTAGTTCGCCAGTGTTCTTAAAAAAAATAAAAAATATTAAATCAAATTCTGTATAAGTTCTGCTACAGGCGAACTTGTCTAGTTCGCTTAGTCTATTAGAGGAGAACTTGTTAAGTTCACCTAGTCTCATGTGAGGCGAACATGTTTAGTTCGCTTAGTCTATTTTAGGCGAACTTGTTAAGTTCGCCTATTGCAGAGTTTGTGTCTATAAATAGGAGTTTACAGATTCTGTTTGGGGAGCATATTGACTGAATGCTTGTATTTTGTAAACTCTGTGTTTAGTGGAATACAAAGAGAAAGAATATTTACCTACTGTTTCTATTGTCAATTCGTATACATATGTTAACACGAAGGATTCCGCACTCCATGTTATCGAGACGTCCTGTCATGAGATCGATCTGTAGATGAGTCATGTGGACCTACAAGTGGTATCAGAGATTTTGCTCATGATTTGTGTTTGATTCTTTGTGATTAGAGACGATTTTGTATACACTTTGACAAGAAATTGATCATTTTTAGAACTTTTTGTATCCATGGAGTTTTAAGTTCTTGAAGTTGATTTTCCTGCTGAATTCATGGATTTGAAGTGGATTTTGGTGAAATTAATCCGATAGAAGTGTTATAATCCATAAAATACTAAATCCTACGGTCCAATTTCTTCAAATTCCTTCTAATCTGTGAGAAATGATAAATTTCGGCGCAGATTAGTTCGTGTTTGGGTTGAAGTTTTCTTCCTGAGTTTGTTACAACTGAAGCAGGCGAACTTGCTGAGATTCTGTTGCAGTCGAACTTATCAAGTTCGCTTCACTCAGTTTAAGCGAACTTATCAAGTTCGCTTCACTCAGTTTAGGCGAACATATTGATTAGGCGAACTTATCAAGTTCGCTTGTGGTCTTATTTGCTAAGTGAAGCTCATGCGAACTAATTAAGTTCTCTCAGGCAGTATCACGCGAACTTATATAGTTTGCTAGTGTTCTTAAAAAAAATTATGTTTAAGTTCTGCTAAAGGCGAACTTGTCTAGTTCGCCTAGTCTATTAGAGGCGAACTTACCAAGTTCGCTTCTCTCGGTTTAAGTGAACTTATCAAGTTCTCTTCACTCAGTTTAGGCGAACATATTGATTAGGCGAACTTATCAAGTTCGCTTGTGGTCTTATTTGCTCAGTGAAGTTCAGGCGAACTTATTAAGTTCGCTCAGGCAGTATCAGGCGAACTAATTTCAGGCGAACTTATCTAGTTCGCCAGTGTTCTTAAAAAAAATAAAAAATATTAAAACAAATTCTGTATCGCCTAGTCTATTAGAGGCGAACTTGTTAAGTTCACCTAGTCTCGTGTGAGGCGAACTTGTTTAGTTCGCTTAGTCTATTTTAGGCGAACTTGTTAAGTTCGCCTATTGCAGAGTTTGTGTCTATAAATAGGAGTTTACAGATTCTGTTTGGGGAGCATATTGACTGAATGCTTGTATTTTGTAAACTCTGTGTTTAGTGGAATACAAAGAGAAAGTATATTTACATACTGTTTCTATTGTCAATTCGTATACATACGTTAACACGAAGGATTCCGTACTCCGTGTTATCGAGACGTCCTGTCACGAGATCGATCTATAGATGAGTCATGTGGACCTACAAGTGGTATCAGAGCTTTTGCTCGTGATTTGTGTTTGATTCTTGGTGATTAGAGACGATTCTATATACACTTTGACAAGAAATTGATCATTTTTAGAAGTTTTTATATTCATGGAGTTTTAAGTTCTTGAAGTTGATTTTGCTGCTGAATTCGTGGATTTGAAGTGGATTTTGGTGAAATTAATCCGATAGAAGTGTTATAATTCATAAAATACTAAATCCTACGGTCCAATTTCTTCAAATTCATTCTAATCTGTGAGAAATGATAAATTTTGGTGCTGATTAGTTCGTGTTTGGGTTGAAGTTTTCTTCGTGAGTTTGTTACAGCTGAAGCAGGCGAACTTGCTGAGATTCTGTTGCAGGCGAACTTATCAAGTTCGCTTCACTCAGTTTAAGAGAACTTATCAAGTTCGCTTCACTCAGTTTAGGCGAACATATTGATTAGGCGAACTTATCAAGTTCGCTTGTGGTCTTATTTGCTAAGTGAAGCTCATGCGAACATATTAAATTCTCTCAGGTAGTATCACGCGAACTTATATAGTTTGCTAGTGTTCTTAAAAAAAAATTCTGTATAAGTTCTGCTAGAGGCGAACTTGTCTAGTTCGCCTAGTCTATTAGAGGCGAACTTACCAAGTTCGCTTCACTCGGTTTAAGTGAACTTATCAAGTTCTCTTCACTCAGTTTAGGCGAACATATTGATTAGGCGAACTTATCAATTTCGCTTGTGGTCTTATTTGCTCAGTGAAGTTCAGGCGAACTTATTAAGTTCGCTCAGGCAGTATCAGGCGAACTAATTTCAGGCGAACTTATCTAGTTCGCCAGCGTTCTTAAAAAAAATAAAAAATATTAAAAAAAATTTTGTATAAGTTCTGCTACAGGCGAACTTGTCTAGTTCGCCTAGTCTATTAGAGACGAACTTGTTAAGTTCACCTAGTCTCATGTGAGGCGAACTTGTTTAGTTCGCTTAGTCTATTTTAGGCGAACTTGTTAAGTTCGCCTTTTGCTGAGTTTGTGTCTATAAATAGGAGTTTACAGATTCTGTTTGGGGAGCATATTGACTGAATGCTTGTATTTTGTAAACTCTGTGTTTAGTGGAATACAAAGAGAAAGTATATTTACCTACTATTTCTATTGTCAATTCGTATACATACGTTAACACGAAGGATTCTGTACTACGTGTTATCGAGAAGTCCTGTCACGAGATCGATCTATAGATGAGTCATGTGGACCTACAAGTGGTATCAAAGATTTTGCTCATGATTTGTGTTTGATTCTTGGTGATTAGAGACAATTTTGTATACACTTTGACAAGAAATTGATCATTTTTAGAAGTTTTTGTATCCATGGAGTTTTCAAGTTCTTGAAGTTGATTTTGCTGCTGAATTCGTGGATTTGAAGTGGATTATGGTGAAATTAATCCGATAGAAGTGTTCTAATTCATAAAATACTAAATCCGACGGTCCAATTTCTTCAAATTCCTTCTAATCTGTGAGAAATGATAAATTTCGGTGCTGATTAGTTCGTGTTTGGGTTGAAGTTTTCTTCCTGAGTTTGTTACAGCTGAAGTAGGCGAACTAGCTGAGATTCTGTTGCAGGCGAACTTATCAAGTTCGCTTCACTCAGTTTAAGCGAACTTATCAAGTTCGCTTCACTCAGTTTAGGCGAACATATTGATTAGACGAACTTATCAAGTTCGCTTGTGGTCTTATTTGCAAAGTGAAGCTCAGGCGAACTTATTAAGTTCTCTCAGGCAGTATCACGCGAACTTATCTAGTTCGCTAGTGTTCTTAAAATAAAATTCTGTATTAGTTCTGCTAGAGGCGAACTTGTCTAGTTCGCCTGGTCTATTAGAGGGGAACTTAGCAGGCGAACTTAGCAAGTTCGCTTCAATCAGTTTAAGCGAACTTATCAAGTTCTCTTCTCTCAGTTTAGGCGAACATATTGATTAGGCGAACTTATCAAGTTCGCTTGTGGTTTTATTTGCTCAGTGAAGTTTAGGCGAACTTATTAAGTTCGCTCAGGCAGTATCAGGCGAACTTATCTAGTTCGCTAGTGTTCTTAAAAAAAATAAAAAAAATTAAAACAAATTATGTATAAGTTCTGCTACAGGCGAACTTGTCTAGTTCGCCTAATCTATTAGAGGCGAACTTGTTAAGTTCGCATAGTCTCATGTGAGGCGAACTTGTTTAGTTCGCTTAGTCTATTTTAGGCGAACATGTTAAGTTCGCCTATTGCAGAGTTTGTGTCTATAAATAGGAGTTTGCAGATTCTGTTTGGAGAGCATATTGACTGAATGATTGTATTTTGTAAACTCTGTGTTTAGTGGAATACAAAGAGAAAGTATATTTACATACTGTTTCTATTGCCAATTCGTATACATACGTTAACACGAAGGATTCCGCACTCCGTGTTATCGAGACGTCCTGTCACGAGATTGATTTGTAGATGAGTCATGTGGACCTACAAGTGGTATCAGAGCTTTTGCTCGTGATTTGTATTTGATTCTTGGTGATTAGAGACGATTCTATATACACTTTGACAAGAAATTGATCATTTTTAGAAGTTTTTGTATTCATGGAGTTTTAAGTTCTTGAAGTTGATTTTGCTGCTGAATTCATGGATTTGAAGTGGATTTTGGTGAAATTAATCCGATAGAAGTGTTATAATTCATAAAATACTTAATCCAACGGTCCAATTTCTTCAAATTCCTTCTAATCTGTAAGAAATGATAAATTTCGATGCTGATTAGTTCGTGTTTGGGTTGAAGTTTTCTTCCTGAGTTTGTTACAACTGAAGCAGGCGAACTTGCTGAGATTCTGTTGCAGGCGAACTTATCAAGTTCGCTTCACTCAGTTTAAGCGAACTTATCAAGTTCGCTTCACTCAGTTTAGGCGAACATATTGATTAGGCGAACTTATCAAGTTCGCTTGTGATCTTATTTGCTAAGTGAAGCTCATGCGAACTAATTAAGTTCTCTCAGGCAGTATCACGCGAACTTATATAGTTTGCTAGTGTTCTTAAAAAAAAATTATGTATAAGTTCTGCTAGAGGCGAACTTGTCTAGTTTGCCTAGTCTATTAGAGGCGAACTTACCAAGTTCGCTTCACTCGGTTTAAGTGAACTTATCAAGTTCTCTTCACTCAGTTTAGGCGAACATATTGATTAGGCGAACTTATCAAGTTCGCGTGTGGTCTTATTTGCTCAGTGAAGTTCAGGCGAACTTATTAAGTTCGCTAAGGCAGTATCAGGCGAACTAATTTCAGGCGAACTTATCTAGTTTGCCAGTGTTCTTAAAAAAAATAAAAAATATAAAAACAAATTCTGTATAAGTTCTACAACATGCGAACTTGTCTAGTTCGCCTAGTCTATTAGAGGCGAACTTGTTATGTTCACTTAGTCTCGTGTGAGGCGAACTTGTTTAGTTCGCTTAGTCTATTTTAGGCGAACTTGTTAAGTTCGCCTATTGCAGAGTTTGTGTCTATACATAGGAGTTTACAGATTCTATTTGGGGAGCATATTGACTGAATGCTTGTATTTTGTAAACTCTGTGTTTAGTGGAATACAAAGAGAAAGTATATTTACTTACTGTTTCTATTGTCAATTCGTATACATACGTTAACACGAAGGATTCCGTACTCCCTGTTATCGAGACGTCCTGTCACGGGATCGATCTATAGATGAGTCATGTGGACCTACAAGTGGTATCAGAGCTTTTGCTCGTGATTTGTGTTTGATTCTTGGTGATTAGAGACGATTCTATATACATTTTGACAAGAAATTGATCATTTTTAGAAGTTTTTGTATTCATGGAGTTTTAAGTTCTTGAAGTTGATTTTGCTGCTGAATTCGTGGATTTGAAGTGGATTTTGGTGAAATTAATCCGATAGAAGTGTTATAATTCATAAAATACTAAATCCTACGGTCCAATTTCTTCAAATTCCTTCTAATCTATGCGAAATGATAAATTTTGGTGCTGATTAGTTCGTGTTTGGGTTGAAGTTTTCTTCCTGAGTTTGTTACAGCTGAAGCAGGCGAACTTGCTGAGATTCTGTTGCAGGCGAACTTATCAAGTTCGCTTCACTCAGTTTAAGCGAACTTATCAAGTTCGCTTCACTCAGTTTAGGCGAACATATTGATTAGGCGAACTTATCAAGTTCGCTTGTGGTCTTCTTTGCTAAGTGAAGCTCTTGCGAACTTATTAAATTCTCTCAGGCAGTATCACGCAAACTTATATAGTTTGCTAGTATTCTTAAAAAAAAAATTCTGTATAAGTTCTGCTAGAGGTGAACTTGTCTAGTTCTCCTAGTCTATTAGAGGCGAACTTACCAAGTTCGCTTCACTCGGTTTAAGTGAACTTATCAAGTTCTCTTCACTCAGTTTAGGCGAACATATTGATTAGGCGAACTTATCAAGTTCGCTTGTGGTCTTATTTGCTCAGTGAAGTTCAGGCGAACTTATTAAGTTCGCTCAGGCAGTATCAGGCGAACTAATTTCAGGCGAACTTATCTTGTTCACCAGTGTTCTTAAAAAAAATAAAAAATATTAAAACAAATTCTGTATAAGTTCTGCTACAGGCGAACTTGTCTAGTTCGCCTAGTCTATTAGAGGCGAACTTGTTAAGTTCACCTAGTCTCATGTGAGGCGAACTTGTTTAGTTCGCTTAGTCTATTTTAGGCGAACTTGTTAAGTTCGCCTTTTGCAGAGTTTGTGTCTATAAATAAGAGTTTACAGATTCTGTTTGGGGAGCATATTGACTGAATGCTTGTATTTTGTAAACTCTGTGTTTAGTGGAATACAAAGAGAAAGTATATTTACCTACTGTTTCTATTGTCAATTCGTATACATACGTTAACACGAAGGATTCTGTACTCCGTGTTATCGAGACGTCCTGTCACGAGATCGATCTATAGATGAGTCATGTGGACCTACAAGTGGTATCAAAGATTTTGCTCATGATTTGTGTTTGATTCTTGGTGATTAGAGGCGATTTTGTATACACTTTGACAAGAAATTGATCATTTTTAGAAGTTTTTGTATCCATGGAGTTTTCAAGTTCTTGAAGTTGATTTTGCTGCTGAATTCGTGGATTTGAAGTGGATTATGGTGAAATTAATCCGATAGAAGTGTTCTAATTCATAAAATACTAAATCCTACGGTCCAATTTCTTCAAATTCCTTCTAATCCGTGAGAAATGATAAATTTCGGTGCTGATTAGTTCGTGTTTGGGTTGAAGTTTTCTTCCTGAGTTTGTTACAGCAGAAGTAGGCGAACTTGCTGAGATTCTGTTACAGGCGAACTTATCAAGTTCGCTTCACTTAGTTTAAGCGAACTTATCAAGTTCGCTTCACTCAGTTTAGGCAAACATATTGATTAGGCGAACTTATCAAGTTCGCTTGTGGTCTTATTTGCTAAGTGAAGCTCAGGCGAACTTATTAAGTTCTCTCAGGCAGTATCACGCAAACTTATCTAGTTCGCTAGTGTTCTTAAAATAAAATTCTGTATAAGTTCTGCTAGAGGCGAACTTGTCTAGTTCGCCTGGTCTATTAGAGGGGAACTTAGCAGGCGAACTTAGCAAGTTCGCTTCAATCAGTTTAAGCGAACTTATCAAGTTCTCTTCTCTCAGTTTAGGCGAACATATTGATTAGGCGAACTTATCAAGTTCGCTTGTGGTCTTATTTGCTCAGTGAAGTTTAGGCGAACTTATTAAGTTCGCTCAGGCAGTATCAGGCGAACTAATTTCAGGCGAACTTATCTAGTTCGCTAGTGTTCTTAAAAAAAATAAAAAAAATTAAAACAAATTATGTATAAGTTCTTGTACAGGCGAACTTGTCTAGTTCGCCTAATCTATTAGAGGCGAACATGTTAAGTTCGCATAGTCTCATGTGAGGCGAACTTGTTTAGTTCGCTTAGTCTATTTTAGGCGAACATGTTAAGTTCGCCTATTGCAGAGTTTGTGTCTATAAATAGGAGTTTGCAGATTCTGTTTGGGGAGCATATTGACTGAATGATTGTATTTTGTAAACTCTGTGTTTAGTGGAATACAAAGAGAAAGTATATTTACATACTGTTTCTATTGCCAATTCGTATACATACGTTAACACGAATGATTTCGCACTCCGTGTTATCGAGACGTCCTGTCATGAGATTGATTTGTAGATGAGTCATGTGGACCTAAAAGTGGTATCAGAGCTTTTGCTCGTGATTTGTGTTTGATTCTTGGTGATTAGAGACGATTCTATATACACTTTGACAAGAAATTGATCATTTTTAGAAGTTTTTGTATTCATGGAGTTTTAAGTTCTTGAAGTTGATTTTGCTGCTGAATTCGTGGATTTGAAGTGGATTTTGGTGAAATTAATCCGATAGAAGTGTTATAATTCATTAAATACTAAATCCTACGGTCCAATTTCTTCAAATTCCTTCTAATCTGTACGAAATGATAAATTTTGGTGCTGATTAGTTCGTGTTTGGGTTGAAGTTTTCTTCCTGAGTTTGTTACAGCTGAAGCAGGCGAACTTGCTGAGATTCTGTTGCAGGCGAACTTATCAAGTTCGCTTCACTCAGTTTAAGCGAACTTATCAAGTTCGCTTCACTCAGTTTAGGCGAACATATTGATTAGGCGAACTTATCAAGTTCGCTTGTGGTCTTATTTGCTAAGTGAAGCTCATGCGAACTTATTAAGTTCTCTCAGGCAGTATCACGCGAACTTATATAGTTTGCTAGTGTTCTTAAAAAAAAAATTCTGTATAAGTTCTGCTAGAGGCGAACTTGTCTAGTTCGCCTAGTCTATTAGAGGCGAACTTACCAAGTTCGCTTCACTCGGTTTAAGTGAACTTATCAAGTTCTCTTCACTCAGTTTAGGCGAACATATTGATTAGGTGAACTTATCAAGTTCGCTTGTGGTCTTATTTGCTCAGTGAAGTTCAGGCGAACTTATTAAGTTCGCTCAGACAGTATCAGGCGAACTAATTTCTGGCGAACTTATCTAATTCACCAGTGTTCTTAAAAAAAATAAAAAAAATTAAAACAAATTCTGTAAAAGTTCTGCTACAGGCGAACTTGTCTAGTTCGCCTAATCTATTAGAGGCAAACTTGTTAAGTTCACCTAGTCTCATGTGAGGCGAACTTGTTTAGTTCGCTTAGTCTATTTTAGGCGAACTTGTTAAGTTCGCCTTTTGCAGAGTTTGTGTCTATAAATAGGAGTTTACAGATTCAGTTTGGGGAGCATATTGACTGAATGCTTGTATTTTGTAAACTCTGTGTTTAGTGGAATACAAAGAGAAAGTATATTTACCTACTGTTTCTATTGTCAATTTGTATACATACGTTAACACGAAGGATTCCGCACTCCGTGTTATCGAGACGTCCTGTCACGAGATTGATCTGTAGATGCTCAAGATTTGTGTTTGATTCTTGGTGATTAGAGACGATTTTGTATACACTTTGACAAGAAATTGATCATTTTTAGAAGTTTTTGTATCCATGGAGTTTTAAGTTCTTGAAGTTGATTTTGCTGCTGAATTAGTGGATTTGAAGTGGATTTTGGTGAAATTAATCCGATAGAAGTGTTATAATTCATAAAATACTAAATCTTACGGTCCAATTTCTTCAAATTCCTTCTAATCTGTGAGAAATGATAAATTTCGGTGCTGATTAGTTCGTGTTTGGGTTGAAGTTTTCTTCCTGAGTTTGTTACAGCTGAAGCAGGCGAACTTGCTGAGATTCTGTTGCAGGCGAACTTATCAAGTTCGCTTCACTCAGTTTAAGCGAACTTATCAAGTTCGCTTCACTCAGTTTAGGCGAACATATTGATTAGGCGAACTTATCAATTTCGCTTGTGGTCTTATTTGCTAAGTGAAGCTCATGTGAACTTATTAAGTTCTCTCAGGCAGTATCACGCGAACTTATCTAGTTCGCTAGTGTTCTTAAAAAAAGAATTATGTATAAGTTCTGCTAGAGGCGAACTTGTCTAGTTCGCCTAGTCTATTAGAGGCGAACTTACCAAGTTCGCTTCACTCAGTTTAAGTGTACTTATCAAGGTCTCTTCACTCAGTTTAGGCGAACATATTGATTAGGCGAACTTATCAAGTTCGCTTGTGGTCTTATTTTCTCAGTGAAGTTCAGGCGAACTTATTAAGTTCGCTCAGGCAGTATCAGGCGAACTAATTTCAGGCAAACTTATCTAGTTCGCTAGTGTTCTTAAAAAAATAAAAAAATTAAAACAAATTCTGTATAAGTTCTGCTACAGGCGAACTTGTCTAGTTCGCCTAGTCTATTAGAGGCGAACTTGTTAAGTTCACCTAGTCTCATGTGAGGCGAACTTGTTTAGTTCGCTTAGTCTATTACAAGTTCGCCTATTGCAGAGTTTGTATCTATAAATAGGAGTTTACAGATTCTGTTTGGGGAGCATATTGACTGAATGCTTGTATTTTGTAAACTCTGTGTTTAGTGGAATACAAAGAGAAAGTATATTTACCTATTGTTTCTATTGTCAATTCGTATACATACGTTAACACGAAGGATTCCGCACTCCGTGTTATCGAGACGTCCTGTCACGAGATCGATCTGTAGATGAGTCATGTGGACCTACAAGTGGTATCAAAGATTTTCCTCATTATTTGTGTTTGATTCTTGGTGATTAGAGACGATTTTGTATACACTTTGACAAGAAATTGATCATTTTTAGAAGTTTTTGTATCCATGGAGTTTTCAAGTTCTTGAAGTTGATTTTGCTGCTGAATTCGTGGATTTGAAGTGGATTTTGGTGAAATTAATCTGATAGAAGTGTTCTAATTCAAAAAAAAATACTAAATCCTACGGTCCAATTTCTTCAAATTCCTTCTAATCTGTGAGAAATGATAATTTTTGGTACTGATTAGTTCGTGTTTGGGTTGAAGTTTTCTTCCTGAGTTTGTTACAGCTGAAGCAGGCGAACTAGCAGAGATTCTGTTGCAGGCGAACTTAATAAGTTCTCTTCACTCAGTTTAAGCAAAATTATCAAGTTCGCTTCACTCAGTTTAGGCGAACATATTGATTACGCGAACTTATCGAGTTCGATTGTGGTCTTATTTTCTCAGTGAAGTTCAGGAGAACTTATTAAGTTCACTCATGCAGTATCAGGCGAACTTATCTAGTTCGCTTGTGTTATTAAAAAAAAAATTCTGTATGAGTTCTTCTAGAGGCGAACTTGTCTAGTTCGCCTAGTCTATTAGAGGCGAACTTAGCAGGCGAACTTATCAATTTCGCTTCACTCAGTTTAAGCAAACTTATCAAGTTCTCTTCACTCAGTTTAGGCGAACATATTGATTAGGCGAACTTATCAAGTTCGCTTGTTGTCTTATTTGCTTAGTGAAGTTCTGGCGAACTGATTAAGTTCGCTTAGGTAGTATCAGGCGAACTAATTTCTGGTGAACTTATCTAGTTCGATAGTGTTCTTAAAAAAAAATATTCTGTATAAGTTCTTCTAGAGACGAACTTGTTTAGTTCGCCTAGTCTATTAGAGGCGAACGTGTTAAGTTCGCCTAGTCTCAAGTGAGGCGAACTTGTTAAGTTCGCCTATTCCAGAGTTTGTGTCTATAAATAGGAGTTTACAGATTCTGTTTGGGGAGCATATTAACTGAATGATTGTTTTCTGTAAACTCTGTGTTTAGTGGAATACAAAGAGAAATTTATTTAACTATTGTTTCTATTGTAAATTCGTATACATACGTTAACACGAAGGATTCTGCACTCCGTATTATCGAGACGTCCTGTCACGAGATCGATCTGTAGATAAGTCATGTGGACCTACAAGTGGTATCAGAGCTTTTGCTCGTGATTTTTGTTTAATTCTTGGTGATTAGAGACGATTTTGTATATACTTTGACAAGAAATTGATCATTTTTAGAAGTTTTTCTATCCATGGAGTTTTCAAGTTCTTGAAGTTGATTTTGCTGCTGAATTCGTGTATTTGAAGTGGATTTTGGTGAAATTAATCCGATAGAAGTGTTCTAATTCATAAAATACTAAATCATACGGTCCAATTTCTTCAAATTCCGTCTAATCTGTGAGAAATGATAAATTTCGGTGCTGATTAGTTTGTGTTTGAGTTGAATGTTTCTTCCTGAGTTTGTCACAGCTGAAACAGGCGAACTTGCTGAGATTCTGTTGTAGGCGAACTTAGCAGGCGAACTTATCAAGTTCGCTTCACCTAGTTTAAGCAAACTTATCATGTTCGCTTCACTCAGTTTAGGCGAACAAAATGATTAGGCGAACTTATAAAGCTCGCTTGTCGTCTTATTTGCTCAGTGAAGTTCAGGCAAACTTATTAAGTTCGCTCAGGCAGTATCAGGCGAACTAATTTCAGGCGAACTTATCTACTTCGCTATTGTTCCTAAAAAAATAATAAAAAAAATAAAAAAATTCTATATAAGTTCTGCTAGAGGCGAACTTGTCTAGTTCGCCTACTCTATTAGAGGAGAACCGGTTAAGTTTGCCTAGTCTCATGTGAAGCGGACTTGTTAAGTTCGCCTAGTTTATTTGAGGCGAACTTAAGAGTTTGTGTCTATAAATAGGAGTTTACAGTTTCTGTTTGGGGAGCATATTGACTGAATGATTGTATTTTGTAAACTCTGTACTTAGTGGAATACAAAGAGAAATTTTATTTACCTACTGTTTCTATTGTCAATTCGTATATATACGTTAACACGAAGGATTCCGCACTCCGTGTTATCGAGACGTCCTGTCACGAGATCGATCTGTAGATGAGTCATGTGGACCTACAAGTGGTATCTGAGCTTTTGCTCGGGATTTATGTTTGATTCTTTGTGATTAGAGACGATTTTGTATAAACATTGACAAGAAATTGATCATTTTTAGAAGTTTTTGTATCCATTGAGTTTTCAAGTTCTTGAAGTTGATTTTGCTGCTGAATTCGTGGATTTTAAGAGGATTTTGGTGAAATTAATCCGATAGAAGTGTTCTAATTCATAAAATACTAAATCCTACGGACCAATTTCTTCAAATTCCTTCTAATCTGTGAGAAATGATTATTTTTGGTGCTGAATAGTTCGTGTTTAGGTTGAAGTTTTCTTCCTGAGTTTGTTACAGCTGAAGCAGTCGAACTTGCTGAGATTCTGTTGCAGGCGAACTTATCAAGTTCGATTCACTCAGTTTAAGCCAACTTATCAAGTTCGCTTCACTCAGTTTAGGCGAACATATTGATTAGGCGAACTTAGCAAGTTCGCTTGTGGTCTTATTTCTCAGTGAAGTTCAGGCGAACTTATTAAGTTCGCTCAGGCAGTATCAGGCGAACTAATCACGTTTGCTAGTGTTCTTAAAAAAAATTAAAAAAATTAATTTAAAAATTCTATATAAGTTCTGCTAAAGTCGAACTTGTCTAGTTCGCTTAGTCTATTAGAGGCTAACTTAGCAGGCGGACTTATCAAGTTTGATTCACTTAGTTTAAGCGAACTTATCAAGTTCGCTTCGCTCAGTTTAGGCGAACATATTGATTAGGCGAACTTATCAAGTTCTCTTAAGGTCTTATTTGCTCAGTGAAGTTCAGGCGATCTTATTAAGTTCGCTCAGGCAGTATCAGGCGAACTAATTTCATTCGAACTTGTCTAGTTCGCTAGTGTTCTTAAAAAAATAATAAAAACAAAAAAAAAATTTGTACAAGTTCTGCTAGAGTAGAACTTGTCTAGTTCGCCTAGTCTATTTGAGGCGAACCTGTTAACTTCGCCTAGTCTCATGTGAGGCGGACTTGTTAAGTTCGCCTAGTCTATTTAGAGTTTGTGTCTATAAACAGCAGTTTACAGATTTTGTTTGGGGAGCATATTGACTAAATGATTGTATTCTGTAAATTCTGTGTTTAGTGGAATACAAAGAGAAAGTTTATTTATCTATTGTTTCTATTGTCAATTCGTATACATACGTTAACACGAAGGATTCCGCACTCCGTGTTATCAAGACGTCTGTCACGAGATCGATCTTTAGATGAGTCATGTGGACCTACAAGTGGTATCAGAGCTTTTGCTCTTGATTTGTGTTTGATTCTTGGTGATTAGAGACGATTTTGTATACATTATGACAAGAAATTGATCATTTTTAGAAGTTTTTGTATCCATGGAGTTTTCAAGTTCTTGAAGTTGATTTTGCTGCTGAATTCGTGGATTTGAAGTGGATTTTGGTGAAATTAATCTGATAGAAGTGTTCTAATTCAAAAAAAATACTAAATCCTACGGTCCAATTTCTTCAAATTCCTTCTAATCTGTGAGAAATGATAATTTTCGGTACTGATTAGTTCGTGTTTGGGTTGAAGTTTTCTTCCTGAGTTTGTTACAGCTGAAGCAGGCGAACTAGCAGAGATTCTGTTGTAGGCGAACTTATCAAGTTCTCTTCACTCAGTTTAAGCGAAATTATCAAGTTCGCTTCACTCAGTTTAGGCGAACATATTGATTACGCGAACTTATCAAGTTCGATTGTGGTCTTATTTGCTCCGTGAAGTTCAGGAGAACTTATTAAGTTCACTCATGCAGTATTAGGCGAACTAATATCAGGCGAACTTATCTAGTTCGCTAGTGTTCTTAAAAAAAAAATTCTGTATAAGTTCTGCTAGAGGCGAACTTGTCTAGTTCGCCTAGTCTATTAGAGGCGAACTTAGCAGGCGAACTTATCAAGTTCGCTTCACTCTGTTTAAGCAAACTTATCAAGTTCTCTTCACTCAGTTTAGGCGAACATATTGATTAGGCGAACTTATCAGGTTCTCTTGTTGTCTTATTTGCTTAGTGATGTTCTGGCGGACTGATTAAGTTTGCTTAGGTAGTATCAGGCGAACTAATTTCTAGTGAACTTATCTAGTTCGATAGTGTTCTTAAAAAAAAATTTTCTGTATAAGTTCTGCTAGAGACGAACTTGTTTAGTTCGCCTAGTCTATTAGAGGCGAACGTGTTAAGTTCGCCTAGTCTCAAGTGAGGCGAACTTTAAGTTCGCCTAGTCTATTTGAGGCGAACTTGTTAAGTTCGCCTATTCAAGAGTTTGTGTATATAAATAGGAGTTTACAGATTCTGTTTGTGGAGCATATTAACTGAATGATTGTATTCTGTAAACTCTGTGTTTAGTGGAATACAAAGAGAAAGTTTATTTAACTATTGTTTCTATTGTCAATTCGTATACATACGTTAACACGAAGGATTCTGCACTCCGTGTTATCTAGACGTCCTGTCACGAGATCGATCTGTAAATGAGTCATGTGGACCTACAAGTGGTATCAGAGCTTTTGCTCGTGATTTCTGTTTAATTCTTGGTGATTAGAGACGATTTTGTATATACTTTGACAAGAAATTGATCATTTTTAGAAGTTTTTGTATCCATGGAGTTTTCAAGTTCTTGAAGTTGATTTTGCTGCTGAATTCGTGTATTTGAAGTGGATTTTGGTGAAATTAATCCGATAGAAGTGTTCTAATTGATAAAATACTAAATCATACGGTCCAATTTCTTCAAATTCCGTCTAATCTGTGAGAAATGATGATTTTCGGTGCTGTTTAGTTCGTGTTTGGGTTGAAGTTTTCTTCCTGAGTCTGTTACAGCTGAAGCAGGCGAACTTGCTGAGATTCTGTTGCAGGAGAACTTATCAAGTTCGCTTCACTCAGTTTAAGAAAACTTATCATGTTCGCTTCACTCAGTTTAAGCGAACATATTGATTAGGCGAACTTATCAAGTTCGCTTGTGGTCTTATTTGTTCCGTGAAGTTCAGCCGAACTTATTAAGTTCGCTCAGGCAGTATTAGGCGAACTAATTTAAGACGAACTTATCTAGTTCACTAGTGTTCTTAAAAAAAAATTCTTTATAAGTTCTGCTAGAGGCGAACTTGTCTAGTTCGCCTAGACAATTAGACGCGAACTTGTTAAGTTCGCCTAGTCTCATGTGAGGCGAACTTGTTAAGTTGGTTTAGTCTATTTGAGGCGAACTTGTTAAGTTCACCTATTGGAGACTTTGTGTCTATAAATAGGAGTTTACAGATTTTGTTTGGGTAGCATATTGACTAAAAGCTTGTATTCTGTAAACTCTGTGTTTAGTGGAATACAAAGAGAGTTTATTTACCTACTGTTTCTATTGTCAATTCGTATACATACGTTAACACGAAAGATTCCGCATTCCGTGTTATCGAGACGTCCTGTCACGTGATCGATCTGTAGATAAGTCATGTGGACCTACAAGTGGTATCAGAGCTTTTGCTCGTGATTTTTGTTTAATTCTTGGTGATTAGAGACGATTTTGTATATACTTTGACAAGAAATTGATCATTTTTAGAAGTTTTTCTATCCATGGAGTTTTCAAGTTCTTGAAGTTGATTTTGCTGCTGAATTCATGTATTTGAAGTGGATTTTGGTGAAATTAATCCGATAGAAGTGTTCTAATTCATAAAATACTAAATCATACGGTCCAATTTCTTCAAATTCCGTCTAATCTGTGAGAAATGATAAATTTCGGTGCTGATTAGTTCGTGTTTGAGTTGAATGTTTCTTCCTGAGTTTGTCACAGCTGAAACAGGCGAACTTGCTGAGATTCTGTTGTAGGCGAACCTAGCAGGCGAACTTATCAAGTTCGCTTCACCTAGTTTAAGCAAACTTATCATGTACGCTTCACTCAGTTTAGGCGAACAAAATGATTAGGCGAACTTATAAAGCTCGCTTGTCGTCTTATTTGCTCAGTGAAGTTCAGGCAAACTTATTAAGTTCGCTCAGGCAGTATCAGCCGAACTAATTTCAGGCGAACTTATCTACTTCGCTATTGTTCCTAAATAAATAATAAAAAAAATAAAAAAATTCTATATAAGTTCTGCTAGAGGCGAACTTGTCTAGTTCGCCTACTCTATTAGAGGAGAACCGGTTAAGTTTGCCTAGTCTCATGTGAAGCGGACTTGTTAAGTTCGCCTAGTTTATTTGAGGCGAACTTAAGAGTTTGTGTCTATAAATAGGAGTTTACAGTTTCTGTTTGGGGAGCATATTGACTGAATGATTGTATTTTGTAAACTCTGTACTTAGTGGAATACAAAGAGAAATTTTATTTACCTACTGTTTCTATTGTTAATTCGTATATATACGTTAACACGAAGGATTCCGCACTCCGTGTTATCGAGATGTCCTGTCACGAGATCGATCTGTAGAAGAGTCATGTGGACCTACAAGTGGTATCTGAGCTTTTGCTCGGGATTTATGTTTGATTCTTTGTGATTAGAGACGATTTTGTATAAACTTTGACAAGAAATTGATCATTTTTAGAAGTTTTTGTATCCATTGAGTTTTCAAGTTCTTGAAGTTGATTTTGCTGCTGAATTCGTGGATTTTAAGAGGATTTTGGTGAAATTAATCCGATAGAAGTGTTCTAATTCATAAAATACTAAATCCTACGGACCAATTTCTTCAAATTCCTTCTAATCTGTGAGAAATGATTATTTTTGGTACTGAATAGTTCGTGTTTAGGTTGAAGTTTTCTTCCTGAGTTTGTTACAGCTGAAGCAGTCGAACTTGCTGAGATTCTGTTGCAGGCGAACTTATCAAGTTCGATTCACTCAGTTTAAGCCAACTTATCAAGTTCGCTTCACTCAGTTTAGGCGAACATATTGATTAGGCGAACTTATCAAGTTCGCTTGTGGTCTTATTTGCTCAGTGAAGTTCAGGCGAACTTATTAAGTTCGCTCAGGCAATATCAAGCGAACTAATCACGTTTGCTAGTGTTCTTAAAAAAAATTAAAAAAAATAATTTAAAAATTCTATATAAGTTCTGCTAAAGTCGAACTTGTCTAGTTCGCTTAGTCTATTAGAGGCTAACTTAGCAGGCGGACTTATCAAGTTTGATTCACTTAGTTTAAGCGAACTTATCAAGTTCGCTTCGCTCAGTTTAGGCGAACATATTGATTAGGCGAACTTATCAAGTTCTCTTAAGGTCTTATTTGCTCAGTGAAGTTCAGGCGATCTTATTAAGTTCGCTCAGGCAGTATCAGGCGAACTAATTTCATTCGAACTTATCTAGTTCGCTAGTGTTCTTAAAAAAAATAATAAAAACTAAAAAAAATTTTTGTACAAGTTCTGCTAGAGTAGAACTTGTCTAGTTCGCCTAGTCTATTTGAGGCGAACCTGTTAAGTTCGCCTAGTCTCATGTGAGGCGGACTTGTTAAGTTCGCCTAGTCTATTTAGAGTTTGTGTCTATAAATAGCAGTTTATAGATTTTGTTTGGGGAGCATATTGACTAAATGATTGTATTCTGTAAATTCTGTGTTTAGTGGAATACAAAGAGAAAGTTTATTTATCTATTGTTTCTATTGTCAATTCGTATACATACGTTAACACGAAGGATTCCGCACTCCGTGTTATCAAGACGTCTGTCACGAGATCGATCTTTAGATGAGTCATGTGGACCTACAAGTGGTATCAGAGCTTTTGCTCTTGATTTGTGTTTGATTCTTGGTGATTAGAGACGATTTTGTATACATTTTGACAAGAAATTGATCATTTTTAGAAGTTTTTGTATCCATGGAGTTTTCAAGTTCTTGAAGTTGATTTTGCTGCTGAATTCGTGGATTTGAAGTGGATTTTGGTGAAATTAATCTGATAGAAGTGTTCTAATTCAAAAAAAAATACTAAATCCTACGGTCCAATTTCTTCAAATTCCTTCTAATCTGTGAGAAATGATAATTTTCGGTACTGATTAGTTCGTGTTTGGGTTGAAGTTTTCTTCCTGAGTTTGTTACAGCTGAACCAGGCGAACTAGCAGAGATTCTGTTGTAGGCGAACTTATCAAGTTCTCTTCACTCAATTTAAGCGAAATTATCAAGTTCGCTTCACTCAGTTTAGGCGAACATATTGATTACGCGAACTTATCAAGTTCGATTGTGGTCTTATTTGCTCGGTGAAGTTCAGGAGAACTTATTAAGTTCACTCATGCAGTATCAGGCGAACTAATATCAGGCGAACTTATCTAGTTCGCTAGTGTTCTTAAAAAAAAAAATTCTGTATAAGTTCTGCTAGAGGCGAACTTGTCTAGTTCGCCTAGTCTATTAGAGACGAACTTAGCAGGGGAACTTATCAAGTTCGCTTCACTCTGTTTAAGCAAACTTATCAAGTTCTCTTCACTCAGTTTAGGCGAACATATTGATTAGGCGAACTTATCAAGTTCGCTTGTTGTCTTATTTGCTTAGTGAAGTTCTGGCGAACTGAATAAGTTTGCTTAGGTAGTATCAGGCGAACTAATTTCTAGTGAACTTATCTAGTTCGATAGTGTTCTTAAAAAAAAATTTTCTGTATAAGTTCTGCTAGAGACGAACTTGTTTAGTTCGCCTAGTCTATTAGAGGCGAATGTGTTAAGTTCGCCTAGTCTCAAGTGAGGCGAACTTGTTAAGTTCGCCTAGTCTATTTGAGGCGAACTTGTTAAGTTCGTCTATTCAAGAGTTTGTGTATATAAATAGGAGTTTACAGATTCTGTTTGGGGAGCATATTAACTGAATGATTGTATTCTATAAACTCTATGTTTATTGGAATACAAAGAGAAAGTTTATTTAACTATTGTTTCTATTGTCAATTCGTATACATACGTTAACACGAAGGATTCTGCACTCCGTGTTATCTAGACGTCCTGTCACGAGATCGATCTGTAGATGAGTCATGTGGACCTACAAGTGGTATCAGAGCTTTTGCTCGTGATTTCTGTTTAATTCTTGGTGATTAGAGACGATTTTGTATATACTTTGACAAGAAATTGATCATTTTTAGAAGTTTTTGTATCCATGGAGTTTTCAAGTTCTTGAAGTTGATTTTGCTGCTGAATTCGTGTATTTGAAGTGGATTTTGGTGAAATTAATCTGATAGAAGTGTTCTAATTGATAAAATACTAAATCATACGGTCCAATTTCTTCAAATTCCGTCTAATCTGTGAGAAATGATGATTTTCGGTGCTGTTTAGTTCGTGTTTGGGTTGAAGTTTTCTTCCTGAGTCTGTTACAGCTGAAGCAGGCGAACTTGCTGAGATTCTGTTGCAGGAGAACTTATCAAGTTCGCTTCAGTCAGTTTAAGCAAACTTATCATGTTCGCTTCACTCAGTTTAAGCGAACATATTGATTAGGCGAACTTATCAAGTTCGCTTGTGGTCTTATTTGTTCCGTGAAGTTCAGGCGAACTTATTAAGTTCGCTCAGGCAGTATTAGGCGAACTAATTTAAGACGAACTTATTTAGTTCACTAGTGTTCTTAAAAAAAATTCTTCATAAGTTCTGCTAGAGGCGAACTTGTCTAGTTCGCCTAGACAATTAGACGCGAAATTGTTAAGTTCGCCTAGTCTCATGTGAGGCGAACTTGTTAAGTTGGTTTAGTCTATTTGAGGCGAACTTGTTAAGTTCACCTATTGGAGACTTTGTGTCTATAAATAGGAGTTTACAGATTTTGTTTGGGTAGCATATTGACTAAAAGATTGTATTCTGTAAACTCTGTGTTTAGTGGAATACAAAGAGAGTTTATTTACCTACTGTTTCTATTGTCAATTCGTATACATACGTTAACACGAAAGATTCCGCATTCCGTGTTATCGAGACGTCCTGTCACGAGATCGATCTGTAGATGAGTCATGTGGACATACAAGTGGTATCCGAGCTTTTGCTCGTGATTTGTGTTTTATTCTTGATGATTAGAGACGATTTTGTATACACTTTGACAAGAAATTGATCATTTTTAGAAGTTTTTATATTCATGGAGTTTTCAAGTTCTTGAAGTTGATTTTGCTGCTGAATTCGTGGATTTGAAGTGGATTTTGCATAAATTAATCCGATAGAAGTGTTCTAATTCATAAAATACTAAATTCTACGGTCCAATTTCTTCAACTTCCTACTAATCTGTGAGAAATGATGATTTTCGGTGCTGATTAGTTCTTGTTTGGCTTGAAGTTTTCTTCCTGAGTTTGTTACAGCTGAAGCAGGCGAACTTGCTGAGATTCTGTTGCAGGCGAACTTATCAAGTTCGCTTCACTCAGTTTAGGCGAACATATTGATTAGGCGAACTTATCAAGTTCGCTTGTGGTCTTATTTTCTTAGTGAAGTTCAGGCGAACTTATTAAGTTTGCTCACGCAGTATCAGACGAACTAATTTAATGCAAACTTATCTTGTTCGCTAGTGTTCTTAAAACAAAAAAAAAATTGTATAAGTTATGCTAGAGGCGAACTTGTCTAGTTTGCCTAGTCTATTAGAGGCGAACTTAGCAGGCGAACTTAGCAGGCGAACTTAGCTGGTTCGCATCACTCAGTTTAAGCGAACTTATCAAGTTCGCTTCACTCAGTTTAGGTGAAAATATTTATTAGGCGAACTTATCAAGTTCGCATGTGGTCTTATTTACTCAGTGAAGTTCATGCGAACTTATTAAGTTCGGTCAGACAGTATCAAGCGAACTAAGTTCAAGCGAACTTATCTAGTTCGCTAGTGTTCTTAAAAAAATACTAAAAAATAAAAAAATTATGTATCAGTTCTCCTAGAGACGAACTTGTCTAGTTCGCCTAGTCTATTAGAGGCGAACCTGTTAAATTTGCCTAGTCTCATGTGAGGCGAACATGTTAAGTTCGCCTAGTATATTTGAGGCGAACTTGTTAAGTTCGCATATTGCAGAGTTTGTGTCTATAAATAGGAGTTTACAAATTCTATTTGGGGAGCATATTGACTGAATGATTGTATTCTGTAAACTCTATGTTTTGTGGAATACAAAGAGAAAGTTTATTTACCAAATGTATCTATTGTCAATTCGTATACATACGTTAACATGAAGTATTATGCACTCCGTGTTATCGAGACGTCCTGTCACGAGATCGATCTATAGATTAGTCATGTGGACCTACAAGTGGTATTAGAGCTATTGCTCGTGATTTGTGTTGGATTCTTGGTGATTAGAGACGATTTTGTATACACTTTGACAAGAAATTGATCATTTTTAGAAGTTTTTGTATCCATGGAGTTTTCAAGTTCTTGAAGTTGATTTTGCTGCTGAATTCATGGATTTGAAGTGGATTTTGGTGAAATTAATCCGATAGAAGTGTTCTAATTCATAAAAAACTAAATCTTATGGTCCAATTTCTTTAAATTCTTTCTAATCTGTGAGAAATGATGATTGTCGATGCTGATTAGTTCGTGTTTGGGTTGAAGTTTTCTTCGTGAGTTTGTTACAGCTAAAGCAGGCGAACTTACTGAGATTCTGTTGCAGGCGAACTTATCAAGCTCGCTTCACTCAGTTTAAGCGAACTTATCAAGTTCGCTTCACTCAGTTTAGTTGAACATATTGATTAGGTGAACTTATCAAGTTCGCTTGTGGTCTTATTTGCTCAGTGAAGTTTAGGCGAACTTATTAAGTTCGCTCAGGCAGTATCAGGCGAACTAATTTCAGGCGAACTTATCTAGTTCGCTATTGTTCTTAAAAAAAAATTAAAAAAAATTATGTATAAGTTCTGCTAGAGGCGAACTTATCTAGTTCGCCTAGTCTATTAGATGCGAACTTGTTAAGTTCTCCTAGTCTCATGTGAGGCGAACTTGTTAAGTTCACTTAGTCTATTTGAGGCGAACTTGTTAAGTTCGCCTATTGGAGAGTTTGTGTCTATAAATAGGATTTTACAGATTCTGTTTGGGTAGCATATTGACTAAATGATTGTATTCTGTAAACTCTGTGTTTAGTGGAATATAAAGAGAAAGTTTATTTACCTACTGTTTCTAATGTCAATTCGTATACATACGTTAACATGAAAGATTCTGCATTCCGTGTTATCGAGACGTCCTATCACGAGATCGATCTGTAGATGAGTCATGTGGACCTACACGTGGTATGAGGGGTTTTGCTCATGATATTTGTTTTATTCTTGGTGATTTGAGACGATTTTGTATACACTTTGACAAGAAATTGATCATTTTTAGTAGGTTTTGTATCCATGGAGTTTTCAAGTTCTTGAAGCTGATTTTGCTGCTGAATTCCTGGATTTGAAGTGGATTTTGGGGAAATTAATCCGATAGAAGTGTTCTAATTCATAAAATACTAAATCCTACGGTCCAATTTCTTCAAAGTTCTTCATATCTGTGAGAAATGATGATTTTCGGTGCTGATTAGTTCGTGTTTGGGTTGAAGTTTTCTTCCTGAGTTTGTTACAGCTGAAGCATACGAACTTGCTGAGCTTCTGTTGCAGTCGAACTTATCAAGTTCGCTTCACTCAGTTTAAGCGAACTTATCAAGTTCTCTTCACTCAGTTTAGGCGAACATATTGATTAGGCGAACTTATCAGTTTCGCTTGTGGTCTTATTTGCTCAGTGAAGTTCAGGCGAACTTATTAAGTTCTCTCACGCAGTATTAGGCGAACTAATTTAAGGCGAACTTATCTAGTTCGCTAGTGTTCTTAAAAGAAAAAAAAATTGTATAAGTTCTGCTAGAGGCGAACTTATCTAGTTCGCCTAGTCTATTTGAGGCGAACTTATCAAGTTCGCTTCACTTTCGCTTCTCTCAGTTTAGGTGAACATATTGATTAGGCGAACTTATCAAGTTCGCTTGTGGTCTTATTTGCTCCGTGAAGTTCAGGCGAACTTATTAAGTTCGCTCAGGTAGTATCAGGCGAACTAATTTCAGGCGAACTTATCTAGTTCGCTAGTGTTCTTAAAAAAATAATAAAAAATAAAAAAAATAAAAAAATTCTGTATAAGTTCTGCTAGAGGCGAACTTGTTATGTTCGCCTAGTCTATTAGAGGCGAACCTGTTAAATTCGCCTAGTCTCATGTGAAGTTTGCCTCGTCTATTTGAGGCGAACTTGTTAAGTTCGCCTATTGCAGAGTTTGTGTCTATAAATAGGAGTTTACAAATTCTGTTTGGGGAGCATATTGACTGAATGATTGTATTCTGTAAACTCTGTGTTTGGTGGAATACAAAGAGAAAGTTTATTTACCTACAGTTTCTATTGTCAATTCGTATACATACGTTAACACGAAGGATTCCGCACTCCGTGTTATCGAGACGTCCTGTCACGAGATCGATATGTAGATGAGTCATGTGGACCTACAAGTGGTATCAGAGCTTTTGCTCGTGATTTGTGTTGGATTCTTGGTGATTAGAGACGATTTTGTATACACTTTGACAAGAAATTGATCATTTTTAGAAGTTTTTGTATCCATGGAGTTTTCAAGTTCTTGAAGTTGATTTTGCTGCTGAATTCGTTGATTTGAAATGGATTTTGGTGAAATGATTCCGATAAAGGTGTTCTAATTCATAAAATACTAAATCCTACGGTCCAATTTCTTCAAATTCCTTCTAATCTGTGAGAAATGATGATTTTCGGTGCTGATTAGTTCGTGTTTGGGTTGAAGTTTTCTTCCTGAGTTTGTTACAGCTGAAGCAGGCGAACTTACTGAGATTCTGTTGCAGGCGAACATAGCAAGTTCGCTTCACTCAGTTTAAGCGAACTTATCAAGTTCGCTTCACTCAGTTTAGGCGAACATATAGATTAGGCGAACTTATCAAGTTCGCTTGAGGTCTTATTTGCTCAGTGAAGTTCAGGCGAACTTATTAAGTTCGCTTAGGCAGTATCAGGCGAACTTATCTAGTTCGCTCTTGTTCGTAAAAAATAAAAATAAAAAATTAGTTCTCCTGATAGTGCCTAGTGCAGAGTTTGTGTTTATAAATAGGAGTTTACAAATTCTATTTGGGTAGCATATTGAGTGAATGATTGTATTCTGTAAACTCTATGTTTAGTGGAATACAAAGAGAAAGTTTATTTACCTACAGTTTCTATTGTCAATTCGTATACATACGTTAACACGAAGGATTCCGCACTCCGTGTTATCGAGACGTCCTGTCACGAGATCGATATGTAGATGAGTCATGTGGACCTACAAGTGGTATCAGAGCTTTTGCTCGTGATTTGTGTTGGATTCTTGGTGATTAGAGACGATTTTGAATACACTTTGACAAGAAATTGATCATTTTTAGAAGTTTTTGTATCCATGGAGTTTTCAAGTTCTTGAAGTTGATTTTACTGCTGAATTCTTGGATTTGAAGTGGATTTTGGTGAAATTATTCTGATAGAAGTGTTCTAATTCATAAAAAACTAAATCTTACCGTCTAATTTCTTTAAATTCTTTCTAATCTGTGAGAAATGATGATTGTCGATGCTGATTAGTTCGTGTTTGGGTTGAAGTTTTCTTCGTGAGTTTGTTACAGCTGAAGCAGGCGAACTTGCAGAGATTCTGTTGCAGGCGAACTTATCAAGCTCGCTTCACTCAGTTTAAGCGAACTTATCAAGTTCGCTTCACTCAGTTTAGTTGAACATATTGATTAGGCGAACTTATCAAGTTCGCTTGTGGTCTTATTTGCTCAGTGAAGTTCAGGCGAACTTATTAAGTTCGCTCAGGCAGTATCAAGCGAACTAATTTCAGGCGAACTTATCTAGTTCGCTAGTGTTCTTAAAAAAAATTATGTATAAGTTCTGCTAGAGGCGAACTTATCTAGTTCGCCTAGTCTATTAGATGCGAACTTGTTAAGTTCGCCTAGTCTCATGTGAGGCGAACTTGTTAAGTTCGCTTAGTCTATTTGAGGCGAACTTGTTAAGTTCGCCTATTGGAGAGTTTGTGTCTATAAATAGGATTTTACAGATTCTGTTTGGGTAGCATATTGACTAAATGATTGTATTCTGTAAACTCTGTGTTTAGTGGAATACAAAGAGAAAGTTTATTTACCTACTGTTTCTAATGTCAATTCGTATACATACGTTAACACGAAGGATTCCGCACTCCGTGTTATCGAGACGTCCTGTCACGAGATCGATCTATAGATGAGTCATGTGGACCAACAAGTGGTATCAAAGCTTTTGCTCGTGATTTGTGTTTGATTGTTGGTGATTTGAGACGATTTTGTATACACTTTGACAAGAAATTGATCATTTTTAGAAGTTTTTGTATCCATGGAGTTTTCAAGTTCTTGAAGCTGATTTTGCTGCTGAATTCGTGGATTTGAAGTGGATTTTGGGGAAATTAATCCAATAGAAGTGTTCTAATTCATAAAATACTAAATCCTACGGTCCAATTTCTTCAAACTTCTTCATATCTGTGAGAAATGATGATTTTCGGTGCTGATTAGTTCGTGTTTGGGTTGAAGTTTTCTTCCTGAGTTTGTTACAGCTGAAGCATGCGAACTTGCTGAGCTTCTGTTGCAGTCGAACTTATCAAGTTCGCTTCACTCAGTTTAAGCGAACTTATCAAGTTCTCTTCACTCAGTTTAGGCGAACATATTGATTAGGCGAACTTATCAATTTCGCTTGTGGTCTTATTTGCTTAGTGAATTTCAGGCGAACTTATTAAGTTCTCTCACGCAGTATTAGGCGAACTAATTTAAGGCGAACTTATCTAGTTCGCTAGTCTTCTTAAAACAAAAAAAAATTGTATAAGTTCTGCTAGAGGCGAACTTGTCTAGTTCACCTAGTCTATTTGAGGCGAACTTATCAAGTTCGCTTCACTTTCGCTTCACTCAGTTTAGGTGAACATATTGATTAGGCGAACTTATCAAGTTCGCTTGTGGTCTTATTTGCTCAGTGATGTTCAGGCGAACTTATTAAGTTCAGGCGAACTTATTAAGTTCGCTCAGGTAGTATCAGGCGAACTAATTTCAGGCGAACTTATCTAGTTCGCTAGTGTTCTTAAAAAAATAATAAAAAATAATAAAACTAAAAAAATTATGTATAAGTTCTGCTAGAGGCGAACTTGTTATGTTCGCCTAGTCTATTAGAGGCGAACTTGTTAAATTCGCCTAGTCTCATGTGAAGTTCGCCTCGTCTATTTGAGGCGAACTTGTTAAGTTCGCCTATTGCAGAGTTTGTGTGTATAAATAGGAGTTTACAAATTCTGTTTGGGGAGCATATTGACTGAATGATTGTATTCTGTAAACTCTGTGTTTAGTGGAATACAAAGAGAAAGTTTATTTACCTACTGTTTCTATTTTCAATTCGTATACTTACGTTAACACGAAGGATTCCGCACTCCGTGTTATCGAGACGTCCTGTCACGAGATCGATATGTAGATGAGTCATGTGGACCTACAAGTGGTATCAGAGCTTTTGCTCGTGATTTGTGTTGGATTCTTGGTGATTAGAGACGATTTTGTATACACTTTGACAAGAAATTGATCATTTTTAGAAGTTTTTGTATCCATGGAGTTTTCAAGTTCTTGAATTTGATTTTGCTGCTGAATTCGATGATTTGAAGTGGATTTTGGTGAAATGATTCCGATAGAGGTGTTCTAATTCATAAAATACTAAATCCTACGGTCCAATTTCTTCAAATTCCTTCTAATCTGTGAGAAATGATGATTTTCGGTGCTGATTAGTTCGTGTATGGGTTGAAGTTTTCTTCCTGAGTTTGTTACAGCTGTAGCAGGCGAACTTACTGAGATTCTGTTGCAGGCGAACAGAGCAAGTTCGCTTCACTCAGTTTAAGCGAACTTATCAAGTTCGATTCACTCAGTTTAGGCGAACATATTGATTAGGCGAACTTATCAAGTTCGCTTGAGGTCTTATTTTCTTAGTGAAGTTCAGGCGAACTTATTAAGTTCGCTTCGGCAGTATCAGGCGAACTAATTTCAGGCGAACTTATCTAGTTCGCTGTTGTTCTTAAAAAAAAAAAAAATTAGTTCGCCTGATACTGCCTAGTGCAGAGTTTGTGTTTATAAATAGGAGTTTACAAATTCTATTTGGGTAGCATATTGAGTGAATGATTGTATTCTGTAAACTCTGTGTTTAGTGGAATACAAAGAGAAAGTTTATTTACCTACAGTTTCTATTGTCAATTCGTATACATATGTTAACACGAAGGATTCCGCACTCCGTGTTATCGAGATCTCCTGTCACGAGATCGATCTGTAGATGAGTCATGTGGACCTACATCAGGTATCAAAGCTTTTGCTCATGATTTATGTTTGATTCTTGGTGATTAGAGACGATTTTGAATACACTTTGACAAGAAATTGATCATTTTTAGAAGTTTTTGTATCCATGGAGTTTTCAAGTTCTTGAAGTTGATTTTGCTGCTGAATTCTTGGATTTGAAGTGGATTTTGGTGAAATTAATCCGATAGAAGTGTTCTAATTCATAAAATACTAAATCCTATGGTCCAATTTCTTCAAATTTCTTCTAATATGTGAGAAATGATTATTTTCGCTGCTGATTAGTTCGTGTTTGGGTTGAATTTTTCTTCCTGAGTTTGTTACAGGCAAAGCAGGCGAACTTGCTGAGATTCTATTGTAGGCGAACTTATCAAGTTCGATTCACTTAGTTTAAGCGAACTTATCAAGCTCGCTTCACTCAGTTTAGGCGAACATATTGATTAGGCGAACTTATCAAGTTCGCTTGTGGTCTTATTTGCTCAGTGAAGTTCAGAAGTTCGCTCAGGCAGTATCAGACGAACTAATTTTAGGCGAACTATTTTCAGGCGAACTTATTTTGTTTGCTAGTGTTCTTTAAAAAAAAATCTGTATGAGTTCTGCTAGAGGCGAACTTGTCTAATTCGCCTAGTATATTAGAGGCGAACTTAGCAAGTTCGCTTCACTCAGTTTAAGTGAAATTATCTAGTTCGCTTCACTCAGTTTAGGCGAACATATTGATTAGGCGAACTTATAAAGTTCGCTTCTTATTTTCTTAGTGAAGTTCAGACGCTTAGGCAGTATCAGGCGAACTTATCTAGTTCGCTAGTGTTCTTAAAAAAAATTATGTATAGTTCTGCTAGAGGCGAACATGTCTAGGTCGCCTAGTCTATTAGAGGTGAACTTGTTAAGTTCGCCTAGTCTCATGTGAGGCGAACTTGTTATTTTTGCAGAGTTTGTGTCTATACATAGGAGTTTACTGATTCTGTTTGGGGAGCATATTAACTGAATGATTGTATTTTGTAAACTCTGTGTTTAGTGGAATACAAAGAGAAAGTTTATTTACCTACTGTTTCTATTGTCAATTCGTATACATACGTTAACACGAAGGATTCCGCACTCCGTGTTATCGAGACGTCCTGTCACGAGATCGATCTATAGATGAGTCATGTGGACCAACAAGTGGTATCAGAGCTTTTGCTCGTGATTTGTGTTTGATTGTTGGTGATTAGAGACGATTTTGTATACACTTTGACAAGAAATTGATCATTTTTAGAAGTTTTTGTATCCATGGAGTTTTCAAGTTCTTGAAGTTGATTTTGCTGCTGAATTCTTGGATTTGAAGTGGATTTTGGTGAAATTAATCCGATAGAAGTGTTCTAATTCTTAAAATACTAAATCCTATGGTCCAATTTCTTCAAATTTCTTCTAATATGTGAGAAATGATTATTTTTGCTGGTTATTAGTTCGGGTTTGGGTTGAATTTTTCTTCCTGAGTTTGTTACAGGCAAAGCAGGCGAACTTGCTGAGATTCTATTGCAGGCGAACTTATCAAGTTCAATTCACTTAGTTTAAGCGAACTTATCAAGCTCGCTTCACTCAGTTTAGGCGAACATATTGATTAGGCGAACTTATCAAGTTCGCTTGTGGTCTTATTTGCTTAGTGAAGTTCAGAAGTTCGCTCAGGCAGTATCAGACGAACTAATTTTAGGCGAACTATTTTCAGGCGAACTTATTTTGTTTGCTAGTGTTCTTTAAAAAAAATATGTATGAGTTCTGCTAGAGTCGAACTTGTCTAATTCGCCTAGTATATTAGAGGCGAACTTAGCAAGTTCGCTTCACTTAGTTTAAGTGAAATTATCTAGTTCGCTTCACTCAGTTTAGGCGAACATATTGATTAGGCGAACTTATAAAGTTCGCTTCTTATTTTCTTAGTGAAGTTCAGGGGCTTAGGCAGTATCAGGCGAACTAATTTTAGGCGAACTTATCTAGTTCGCTAGTGTTCTTAAAAAAATTATGTATAGTTCTGCTAGAGGCGAACATGTCTAGGTCGCCTAGTCTATTAGAGGTGAACTTGTTAAGTTCGCCTAGTCTCATGTGAGGCGAACTTGTTAAGTTCGCTTAGTCTATTTTTGCAGAGTTTGTGTCTATACATAGGAGTTTACTGATTCTGTTTAGGGAGCATATTAACTGAATGATTTTATTCTGTAAACTCTGTGTTTAGTGGAATACAAAGAGAAAGTTTATTTACCTACTGTTTCTATTGTCAATTCGTATACATACGTTAACACAAAGGATTCCGCACTCCGTGTTATCGAGACGTCCTGTCACGAGATCGATCTATAGATGAGTCATGTGGACCAACAAGTGGTATCAGAGCTTTTGCTCGTGATTTGTGTTTGATTGTTGGTGATTAGAGACGATTTTGTATACACTTTGACAAGAAATTGATCATTTTTAGAAGTTTTTGTATCCATGGAGTTTTCAAGTTCTTGAAGCTGATTTTGCTGCTGAATTCGTGGATTTGAAGTAGATTTTGGGGAAATTAATCCGATAGAAGTGTTCTAATTCATAAAATACTAAATCCTACGGTCCAATTTCTTCAAACTTCTTCATATCTGTGAGAAATGATGATTTTCGGTGCTGATTAGTTCGTGTTTGGGTTGAAGTTTTCTTCCTGAGTTTGTTACAGCTGAAGCATGCGAACTTGCTGAGCTTCTGTTGCAGTCGAACTTATCAAGTTCGCTTCACTCAGTTTAAGCGAACTTATCAAGTTCTCTTCACTCAGTTTAGGCGAACATATTGATTAGGCGAACTTATCAATTTCGCTTGTGGTCTTATTTGCTTAGTGAATTTCAGGCGAACTTATTAAGTTCTCTCACGCAGTATTAGGCGAACTAATTTAAGGCGAACTTATCTAGTTCGCTAGTGTTCTTAAAACAAAAAAAAATTGTATAAGTTCTGCTAGAGGCGAACTTGTCTAGTTCACCTAGTCAATTTGAGGCGAACTTATCAAGTTCGCTTCACTCAGTTTAGGTGAACATATTGATTAGGCGAACTTATCAAGTTCGCTTGTGGTCTTATTTGCTCAGTGATGTTCAGGCGAACTTATTAAGTTCAGGCGAACTTATTAAGTTCGCTCAGGTAGTATCAGGCGAACTAATTTCAGGCGAACTTATCTAGTTCGCTAGTGTTCTTAAAAAAATAATAAAAAATAAAAAAACTAAAAAAATTATGTATAAGTTCTGCTAGAGGCGAACTTGTTATGTTCGCCTAGTCTATTAGAGGCGAACTTGTTAAATTCGCCTAGTCTCATGTGAAGTTCGCCTCGTCTATTTGAGGCGAACTTGTTAAGTTCGCCTATTGCAGAGTTTGTGTCTATAAATAGGAGTTTACAAATTCTGTTTGGGGAGCATATTGACTGAATGATTGTATTCTGTAAACTCTGTGTTTAGTGGAATACAAAGAGAAAGTTTATTTACCTACTGTTTCTATTTTCAATTCGTATACTTACGTTAACACGAAGGATTCCGCACTCCGTGTTATCGAGACGTCCTGTCACGAGATCGATATGTAGATGAGTCATGTGGACCTACAAGTGGTATCAGAGCTTTTGCTCGTGATTTGTGTTGGATTCTTGGTGATTAGAGACGATTTTGTATACACTTTGACAAGAAATTGATCATTTTTAGAAGTTTTTGTATCCATGGAGTTTTCAAGTTCTTGAAGTTGATTTTGCTGCTGAATTCGATGATTTGAAGTGGATTTTGGTGAAATGATTCCGATAGAGGTGTTCTAATTCATAAAATACTAAATCCTACGGTCCAATTTCTTCAAATTCCTTCTAATCTGTGAGAAATGATGATTTTCGGTGCTGATTAGTTCGTGTATGGGTTGAAGTTTTCTTCCTGAGTTTGTTACAGCTGAAGCAGGCGAACTTACTGAGATTCTGTTGCAGGCGAACAGAGCAAGTTCGCTTCACTCAGTTTAAGCGAACTTATCAAGTTCGATTCACTCAGTTTAGGCGAACATATTGATTAGGCGAACTTATCAAGTTCGCTTGAGGCCTTATTTTCTTAGTGAAGTTCAGGCGAACTTATTAAGTTCGCTTCGGCAGTATCAGGCGAACTAATTTCAGGCGAACTTATCTAGTTCGCTATTGTTCTTAAAAAAAAATTAAAAATTAGTTCGCCTGATACTGCCTAGTGCAGAGTTTCTGTTTATAAATAGGAGTTTACAAATTCTATTTGGGTAGCATATTGAGTGAATGATTGTATTCTGTAAACTCTGTGTTTAGTGGAATACAAAGAGAAAGTTTATTTACCTACAGTTTCTATTGTCAATTCGTATACATATGTTAACACGAAGGATTCCGCACTCCGTGTTATCGAGATCTCCTGTCACGAGATCGATCTGTAGATGAGTCATGTGGACCTACATCAGGTATCAGAGCTTTTGCTCATGATTTATGTTTGATTCTTGGTGATTAGAGACGATTTTGAATACACTTTGACAAGAAATTGATCATTTTTAGAAGTTTTTGTATCCATGGAGTTTTCAAGTTCTTGAAGTTGATTTTGCTGCTGAATTCTTGGATTTGAAGTGGATTTTGGTGAAATTAATCCGATAGAAGTGTTCTAATTCATAAAATACTAAATCCTATGGTCCAATTTCTTCAAATTTCTTCTAATATGTGAGAAATGATTATTTTCGCTGCTGATTAGTTCGTGTTTGGGTTGAATTTTTCTTCCTGAGTTTGTTACAGGCAAAGCAGGCGAACTTGCTGAGATTCTATTGTAGCCGAACTTATCAAGTTCGATTCACTTAGTTTAAGCGAACTTATCAAGCTCGCTTAACTCAGTTTAGGCGAACATATTGATTAGGCGAACTTATCAAATTCGCTTGTGGTCTTATTTGCTCAGTGAAGTTCAGAAGTTCGCTCAGGCAGTATCAGACGAACTAATTTTAGGCGAACTATTTTCAGGCGAACTTATTTTGTTTGCTAGTGTTCTTTAAAAAAAAATCTGTATGAGTTCTGCTAGAGGCGAACTTGTCTAATTCGCCTAGTATATTAGAGGCGAACTTAGCAAGTTCGCTTCACTCAGTTTAAGTGAAATTATCTAGTTCGCTTCACTCAGTTTAGGCGAACATATTGATTAGGCGAACTTATAAAGTTCGCTTCTTATTTTCTTAGTGAAGTTCAGACGCTTAGGCAGTATCAGGCGAACTTATCTAGTTCGCTAGTGTTCTTAAAAAAAATTATGTATAGTTCTGCTAGAGGCGAACATGTCTAGGTCGCCTAGTCTATTAGAGGTGAACTTGTTAAGTTCGCCTAGTCTCATGTGAGGCGAACTTGTTATTTTTGCAGAGTTTGTGTCTATACATAGGAGTTTACTGATTCTGTTTGGGGAGCATATTAACTGAATGATTGTATTTTGTAAACTCTGTGTTTAGTGGAATACAAAGAGAAAGTTTATTTACCTACTGTTTCTATTGTCAATTCGTATACATACGTTAACACGAAGGATTCCGCACTCCGTGTTATCGAGACGTCCTGTCACGAGATCGATCTATAGATGAGTCATGTGGACCAACAAGTGGTATCAGAGCTTTTGCTCGTGATTTGTGTTTGATTGTTGGTGATTAGAGACGATTTTGTATACACTTTGACAAGAAATTGATCATTTTTAGAAGTTTTTGTATCCATGGAGTTTTCAAGTTCTTGAAGTTGATTTTGCTGCTGAATTCTTGGATTTGAAGTGGATTTTGGTGAAATTAATCCGATAGAAGTGTTCTAATTCTTAAAATACTAAATCCTATGGTCCAATTTCTTCAAATTTCTTCTAATATGTGAGAAATGATTATTTTCGCTGGTGATTAGTTCGGGTTTGGGTTGAATTTTTCTTCTTGAGTTTGTTACAGGCAAAGCAGGCGAACTTGCTGAGATTCTATTGCAGGCGAACTTATCAAGTTCAATTCACTTAGTTTAAGCGAACTTATCAAGCTCGCTTCACTCAGTTTAGGCGAACATATTGATTAGGCGAACTTATCAAGTTCGCTTGTGGTCTTATTTGCTTAGTGAAGTTCAGAAGTTCGCTCAGGCAGTATCAGACGAACTAATTTTAGGCGAACTATTTTCAGGCGAACTTATTTTGTTTGCTAGTGTTCTTTAAAAAAAATATGTATGAGTTCTGCTAGAGTCGAACTTGTCTAATTCGCCTAGTATATTAGAGGCGAACTTAGCAAGTTCGCTTCACTTAGTTTAAGTGAAATTATCTAGTTCGCTTCACTCAGTTTAGGCGAACATATTGATTAGGCGAACTTATAAAGTTCGCTTCTTATTTTCTTAGTGAAGTTCAGGGGCTTAGGCAGTATCAGGCGAACTAATTTTAGGTGAACTTATCTAGTTCGCTAGTGTTCTTAAAAAAATTATGTATAGTTCTGCTAGAGGCGAACATGTCTAGGTCGCCTAGTCTATTAGAGGTGAACTTGTTAAGTTCGCCTAGTCTCATGTGAGGCGAACTTGTTAAGTTCGCTTAGTCTATTTTTGCAGAGTTTGTGTCTATACATAGGAGTTTACTGATTCTGTTTAGGGAGCATATTAACAGAATGATTTTATTCTGTAAACTCTGTGTTTAGTGGAATACAAAGAGAAAGTTTATTTACCTACTGTTTCTATTGTCAATTCGTATACATACGTTAACACGAAGGATTCCGCACTCCGTGTTATCGAGACGTCCTGTCACGAGATCGATCTATAGATGAGTCATGTGGACCAACAAGTGGTATCAGAGCTTTTGCTCGTGATTTGTGTTTGATTGTTGGTGATTAGAGACGATTTTGTATACACTTTGACAAGAAATTGATCGTTTTTAGAAGTTTTTGTTTCCATGGAGTTTTCAAGTTCTTGAAGTTGATTTTGCTGCTGAATTCTTGGATTTGAAGTGGATTTCGGTGAAATTAATCCGATAGAAGTGTTCTAATTCATAAAATACTAAATCCTACGGTCCAATTTCTTCAAATTCCTTGTAATATGTGAGAAATGATGATTTTCAATGCTGATTTGTTCGTGTTTGGGTTGAAGTTTTCTTCCTGAGTTTGTTACAGCTGAAACAGGCGAACTTGCTGAGATTCTGTTGCAGGCGAACTAAGTTCGCTTCACTCAGTTTGACCGAACTTATCAAGTTCGCTTCACTCAGTTTAGGCGAACATATTGATTAGCCGAACTTATCAAGTTTGTGGTCTTATTTGCTCAGTGAAGTTCGGGCGAACTTATTAAGTTCGCTCAGGCAGTATCAGGCGAACTAATTTCAGACGGACTTATCTAGTTCGCTAGTGTTCTTAAAATAAATTCTTTATCAGTTCTGCTAGAGGCGAACTAGTCTATTAGAGGCGAAATTATTAAGTTCGCCTAGTCTCATGTGAGGCGAACTTGTTAAGTTCGCTTAGTCTATTTGAGGCGAACTTGTTAAGTTCGCCTATTGGAGAGTTTGTGTCTATAAATAGGAGTTTACAGATTTTGTTTGGGTAGCATATTGACTAAATGATAGTATTCTGTAAACTCTGTGTTTAGTGGAATATAAAGAGAAAGTTTATTTACCTACGTTAACACGAAAGATTCCGCACACCGTGTTATCGAGACGTCCTGTCACGAGTTCGATATGTAGATGAGTCATGTGGACCAACAAATGGTATCAGAGCTTTTGCTCGTGATTTGTGTTTTATTCTTGATTATTAGAGACGATTTTGTATACACTTTGACAAGAAATTGATCATTTTTAGAAGTTTTTATATCGATGGAGTTTTCAAGTTCTTGAAGTTGATTTTGCTGCTGAATTCGTGGATTTGAAGTGGATTTTGGTGAAATTAATCCGATAGAAGTTTTCTAAATCATAAAATACTAAATCATACGGTCCAATTTCTTCAAATTCCTTCTAATCTGTGAGAAATGATGATTTTCGGTGCTGATTAGTTCGTGTTTGGCTTGAAGTTTTCTTCCTGAGTTTGTTAGAGCTGAAGCAGGCGAACTTGCTGAGCTTCTGTTGCAGGTGAACTTATCAAGTTCGCTTCACTCAGTTTAAGCGAACTTATCAAGTTCGCTTCCCTCAGTTTAGGCAAACATATTGTTTAGGCGAACTTATCAAGTTCGCTTGTGGTCTTATTTGCTCAGTGAAGTTCAGGCGAACTTATTAAGTTCTCTCACGCAGTATCAGGCGAACTAATTTAAGGCGAACTTATCTAGTTCGCTAGTGTTCTTAAAACAAAAAAAATTGTATAAGTTCTGCTAGAGGCGAACTTGTCTAGTTTGCCTAGTCTATTAGAGGCGAACTTAGCAGGCGAACTAATCAAGTTCGCTTCACTCAGTTTAAGCGAACTTATCAAGTTCGTTTCACTCAGTTTAGGTGAACATATTGATTAGGCGAACTTATCAACTTCGCTTGTGGTCTTATTTGCTCAGTGAAGTTCAGGCGAACTTATTAAGTTCACTCAGGCAGTATCAAGCGAACTAATTTCAGGCGAACTTATCTAGTTCGATTGTGTTCTTAAAAAAATAATACAAAATAAAAAAAAATAAAAGAATTCTGTATCAGTTCTTGTAGAGGCGAACTTGTCTAGTTCTCCTAGTCTATTAGAGGCGAACCTGTTAAATTTGCCTAGTCTCATGTGAGGCGAACATGTTAAGTTCTCCTAGTCTATTTGAGGCGAACTTGTTAAGTTCGCATATTGCAGAGTTTGTGTCTAAAAATAGGAGTTTACAAATTCTGTTCGGGGAGCATATTGACTGAATGATTGTATTCTGTAAACTCTGTGTTTAGTGGAATACAAAGAGAAAGTTTACTTACCTACTGTTTCTATTGTCAATTCGTATACATACGTTAACACGAAGGATTCCGCACTCCGTGTTATCGAGACGTCCTGTCACGAGATCGATATGTATATGAGTCATGTGGACCTACAAGTGGTATCATAGCTTTTGCTCATGATTTGTGTTGGATTCTTGGTGATTAGAGACGATTTTGTATACACTTTGAGAAGAAATTGATCATTTTTAGAAGTTTTTGTATCCTTGGAGTTTTCAAGTTCTTGAAGTTGATTTTGCTGCTGAATTCGTGGATATGAAGTGGATTTTGGTGAAATGAATCCGATAGAGGTGTTCTAATTCATAAAATACTAAATCCTACGGTCCAATTTCTTCAAATTCCTTCTAATCTGTGAGAAATGATGATTTTCGGTGCTGATTAGTTCGTGTTTGGGTTGAAGTTTTCTTCCTGAGTTTGTTACAGCTGAGGCAAGCGAACTTACTGAGAGTCTGTTGCAGGAGAACTTATCAAGTTCGCTTCACTAAGTTTAAGCGAACTTATCAAGTTCGCTTCACTCAGTTTAGGCGAACATATTGATTAGGCGAACTTATCAGGTTCGCTTGTGGTCTTATTTGCTCAGTGAAGTTCGGGAGAACTTATTAAGTTTGTTCAGGCAGTATCAGGCGAACAAATTTCAGGCGAACTTATCTAGTTCGCTAGTGTTTCTTAAAATAAATAAAAAAATTATGTACAGGTTCTACAAGAGGCGAACTTGTCTAGTTCGCCTAGTCTACTAGAGACGAACCTGTTAAGTTCGCCTAGTGTCACACCCCAACCGACGGCGGAAAACGTCGGGGCGTGAAGCTGTGCAGACTGTTCATAGCTCATGGTTGCTAAAGTTTGAATAATTTAAACATTCATTTTCATTACACGTAGCAAGTTCATACCATACAAGAACCAAATATAGCGATTACAAAATATAAATAGTTTAGATTAATTGCTAGGTCCAAATCCTATACGTAGCAGCTTGTAATACTTCAAACATTGTCACCTGAAACATGGTTAAAAACAAAGTCAACTAAAAAGTTGGTGAGAATACATAGGTTTTCGTGTCATGTAATAGAATATAGTGTCGTGTGCATACAATTCATACAAACATGGCAATTAAGGCATTTATGGAGAGATGCCATCGTGTGACCTGGTAGTACAATCAAACCTTTGTAACTAGCATGCAAAACAAACGCGTGTTGGCAGTAACAGTCACCCTACCTGGGTGGGTTTGTCAGACTCAATAGATCTATCACTGTTTACTGTAGGCTATAAAATAGTTAATGATTGCACGTGAATAGCAAACTGCGTGTTGGTCTACACACCTAGTACTCAAGCACAAAGCTCAAAATTGTAACACATGACTGTAGGGTGGAATTGTATATTGTGTAGTTTGTAAACATAGTAAATAGAACGCATGTTCCACCCCAAAAGTTTGTAAATAGAGTAAAAGAGGGGCTATGTAACTCACTTGTGTTGGGTAGTGTAGTTTGCACAGATCAACAAAAATACCAAGCGTGTTGTAGGTCGCTACGTTTGACCTAATGGATAAATGTATAACGCGTGTCATTGTTTGTGTTATTTTTATGTCGAAAGATGGATTTGTACGTTTAGGGTTTGTTTGAAATAAATAAATAAATAACTTTATTTATCTATTTAGTACATTTTAAATAGTAGTGATATATATATTCTTTAAAATGTAAATTTAAATAACTGATATATATTTATATTTATTTAAATATAAATTTAAATAAATAACATTTGTTTAAGTCAAAATATATATTTGTATAAATAGTTTTATAAGAATGATTATATAAACTCACGACTTCATCGGTTTTGAACTATCGGGAATTAATCGTTTTAAATTCCTAAATCAAGGATTTGGTTTATAAATGATTCCAGGGTCTTGGGATTTTATAAAATAATTTTTTTATAATTACATTTTGAAATTTTTAGCTAAATATGTTAAATAGACTTTAAAACAGAAAAATAATTGATTCTGGTCAAGGAGCACGACCGTGCTCAAGTAGGGCATGACCGTGCTCGTTGCCGGGCGTGACCGTGGTGGTCTGAAACGCGCCCGTGGTCGAGTCAGAAGGTACTTCATAGGTTCTGGACATAGAGCACGACCGTGCTCGTATCTGGCACGACCGCGTCTAGTGTTTGTTTTTGATCAAGACTTTTTTTGATCGGTAAGCACGACCGGGCCACACCTGGGGCACGATTGTGCTTGGTCAGGCACGACCGCGCTCGGGGATGAGCGCGACCGTGTCGTGTCTTTTCCAGACTCAAATCCGTCGATTCTTATATTAAATGTTTCTGTATTCTTAGGGCTTTCACTTAGTGGATGATTTCGAAGCTATCTATGAGTTTTAATTGGATTTATTTCGTGTTTAAAAGGTAGTTCGACTAAAAGTTTAGTTTCGGCTTTTCGTTCAGAAATCGGACAGACTTGAGTGTTTCTACTACGAATTGGCATAGGGTTTTCGTAGTAGAGGATGATACGAAGCTATTGGTGTATTACTTACTTGAGATTATTGGGCAATTGAATGCGGTCAGCTACGGGTCGCGTTTTCGGGCGTCTTGGCGATCGATCGGGCTCCAGAAGTTGTATGAGTGTCGAGTGAGAGTTCTGAGAGACTGAGTGAGGGTAGATGTGGGTGTAGGAAGCGTGCAACTGGCTCTATATCGACGAATTTGCGAGTCATGATTGTGGGGGGTATGGGATTAAACAATTATGTAAATTGGAGTGTAATTGATGCGTGTTGCAGGTTGAATTCAGACGAGTATGGTCTGACGCGTGAAATCCGGCCTTAATGCGATTTGATTCAACGAGTATGGACCACTGACTGACTCTGCGGAGTCACGTGGTTTCAGCAGCGCGACCGTGTCTACTTTAGGCGCGACCGTGCTTAGGTCTGCAGGCGCGACCGTGCCTAGTCCTAGGCGCGACCGTGCCTAGTCTTAGGCACGACCGTGCTTGCCTAGTTTTGTAGTTTTTGAGTTTTGTCAGTTTTGCTCCTCGGGGCTTGTGAGATAATGGTGTTTTTGTTTAATTTGTCATTGTAATAGAATAGTTTGTATATGTAACTGCATCGTAGTTTGTTTGTACACGAATCGAAACTGAAATGTGTTTGTTTATTGAAATCAAACGATTACATGATGAAAATCAGAAATGTTACAGTCTCCCCTTGTTGAGGGGATTTCGTCCCGAAATTCAACAAGTTGAGGCTGCAGAATTGGTGAATAGGTGAGGATACTTGAGTTTCATTTGGTCTTCACGTTCCCAAGTAAACTCAGGACCACGTTTTGAATCCCAACGGACTTTGACTATAGGGATGCGGCTGCGCTTGAGTTGCTTGATTTCACGATCCATGATTTCCACCGGTTTCTCGACAAAGTGCATCGTTTCATCAATGCGCACGTCGTCAAGAGGTATGTGGAGGTTCTCATCAGCAAGACATTTCTTCAGGTTGGACACGTGGAAGGTTGGATGAACATTGTTGAGTGCTGGAGGTAGCTCAAGTTTGTAAGCCACTTTCCCGATTCTTTCAAGGATTCTGAACGGGCCTACGTAACGAGGTGCTAGTTTGCCTTTCTTTCCAAAGCGGATCACACCCTTCCAAGGGGATACTTTGAGAAGCACAAGGTCACCCACTTGGAATTCCAAGGGTTTTCGTCGCTTGTCGGCATAGCAATTTTGTCGACTTCTCGCTACTCGGATGTTGTCACGGATTTGAAGGATTTTGTCGGATGTTTCCTGAATTAACTCGGGACCGGTGATTTGTGCTTCACCAATCTCATTCCAACAGATAGGAGAACGGCATTTGCGACCATAAAGAGCTTCGAATGGAGCCATGTTGATGCTGGTGTGGTAGCTGTTATTGTAGGAGAATTCAATAAGTGTCAAGTGTGAATCACAATTGCCACCAAAGTCTATGACACAGGCTCTCAGCATGTCTTCGAGCGTTTGGATTGTTCGTTCAGTCTGGCCATCAGTTTGGGGATGGTAGGCTGTGCTTAAATCCAGTCGTGTGCTAAGTGCCTTTTGCAGAGATTGCCAAAATCTGGAAGTGAAACGAGCATCTCTGTCGGAGATTATGTTCAAAGGTATACCGTGTCGACTCACAATTTCGTTAATATAGATTCGGGCCAATTTCTCAACCCGATAGTCTTCACGGATGGGCAGGAAGTGTGCGGACTTTGTGAGACGGTCAATGATTACCCAAATGCTATCATAGACGTTCGAAGTACGGGGGAGTTTAGTAATGAAGTCCATGGCTAGATTTTCCCATTTCCATACGGGGATTTCCGGTTGTTCAAGTAAACCGGAAGGACGTTGATGTTCGACTTTGACTTTAGAGCAGGTTAGACATTTTGCAACATAGAGTGCAATGTCTTTCTTCATACCAGGCCACCAATATTGTGGTCGAAGATTGTGATACATTTTATCCGCACCGGGATGAATAGAATACCGAGACTTGTGTGCTTCAGTCATGAGGAATTCCCGAAGATCATTGCGATTGGGAACCCAAATACGATCCAAGAAATAAAGCAAGCCATTGTTTTTAGTTTCTAGTTGGGATTCAGCACCGCACGACATTTCCTCATACATATTGCCCTCGGTAATCGAGACGTGTTGAGCTGCTAGAATACGGGTTTGAATGTCGGAATGAATCTTGACACTTTGGAGCATGACACGTTCTTTACGGCTCAGCGCATCGGCTACAACATTAGCCTTGCCGGGATGATAACGAATCTCGCAATCGTAATCATTGAGGAGTTCAACCCAACGTCGTTGCCTCATGTTGAGTTCTTTTTGGTTGAAGATGTGTTGGAGGCTTTTGTGGTCGGTAAATAACACACATTTCGTGCCATATAGATAATGTCTCCAAATCTTCAAGGCAAATATGACTGCACCTAGCTCCAGATCGTGCGTCGTATAGTTCTTTTCATGGATCTTGAGTTGTCTCGATGCATAAGCGATTACCTTGCCTCGTTGCATGAGAACACAACCAAGGCCTAGGTTAGAGGCATCACAGTAGACGACTAGGTCATCGTTTCCTTCGGGAAGAGTCAGAATAGGAGCATCACATAACTTTTGTTTAAGAGTTTGGAAAGCTTCTTCTTGTTTCGGCCCCCATTCATAAGGTTTACCTTTATGTGTCAAGGCGGTGAGGGGAACAGCAATCTTGGAGAAATTGGAAATGAATCTTCGGTAATAACCCGCTAAACCAAGGAACGAACGAACCTCGGTAGGGGTTTGAGGAGCACTCCAATTCTTGACAGCTTCGATCTTGGCAGGGTCGACATGTATTCCCTTTTTATTGACAACATGACCCAAAAATTGAACTTCCTTTAGCCAAAATTCACATTTGGAGAACTTGGCGTATAATTGTTCGGTTCTCAGGAGATTCAAAATCAGTCTAAGGTGCTGTTCATGTTCTTCCTCAGTCTTGGAATAGATCAAGATGTCATCGATGAAAACGATCACGAATTTGTCAAGGTATGGTTTGCACATGCGGTTCATGAGATCCATAAAGACAGCAGGTGCATTGGTCAACCCAAAAGGCATAACCGTGAACTCGTAATGACCATATCTTGTTCGGAAGGCGGTCTTTGGAATATCTTCTTCTCGGACACGCAGTTGGTGATAACCAGATCGAAGATCAATCTTCGAGAAACAAGTAGAACCTTGGAGTTGATCGAAGAGGTCGTCAATTCTAGGTAACGGGTAGCGGTTTTTGATTGTAAGCTTGTTGAGCTCTCGATAGTCAATACACATGCGGAATGAACCATCCTTCTTTTTAACAAACAAGACTAGTGCACCCCACGGTGAATGACTTGGCCGTATGAAACCTTTGTCAGCGAGCTCTTGAAGTTGACTTGCAAGTTCTTGTAATTCGGAAGGTGCAAGCCGGTATGGAGCTTTAGCCACAGGGTTTGCTCCGGGTATAAGATCAATTCGAAACTTTACTTCCCGAACAGGTGGAAGACCGGGTAAGTCATCGGGAAAGACTTCGGGAAACTCCCGAATGATGGGAATATCTTCTATTCTTCTCTCCTTGTCTTCTTTTTGAATCACATGAGCTAGGAAAACCATGCACTTCTTTCGAATGTATTTCTGGGCAGTTATGCATGACATTAGTTTGAGTCCTTTGCAAGGTTTCTCGCCAAAGACTTTCAATATGTCTCCCAGTGGAAGAGGTACTCGGATGTACTTTTCAAAGCACATGACCTTGGCATGGTTTTTAGATAACCAATCCATGCCGATGATGACGTCAAAGCTTCCCAACGGCATTGGTATAAGGTTGACTGGAAACGTGTGACCATTGAGTTCTAGTGAGCAGTCATGAATGATGGAGTCAATAGTGATGGAGTTTCCATCCGCTACTTCAACGGTGAAGGTTTTCTCGAGTTTGGATCGTGTTTTTGCAAGTAAAGGTTCAAAGTTAAGTGACACAAAACTCTTATCGGCTCCGGTATCAAATAGTATAGATGCAAATTGTTTATTTACAAGAAACGTACCGTTGACCACATGATCGTTGGCTTGAGCTTCATTGGCGTTGATGTTGAAAGCACGTCCACGAGCTCCGCCCTGATTATTGTTCGCAAGTTTTGGACATTGGTTCCGGAAGTGGTTCGGGTTGCCACATTCAAAGCAAGCCCGTCCATTTGCATTGATTGGAACCACTTGATTAGCTCCGAGTTGATTAACCGGGTTGACTTGAGTAGTAAGTGCCTTTTGTCGGCAGATATTGGCCGTATGGCCAAGTTTCCCACAATGGTTGCAAATGCGACATGGGATAGTTTCTGGGTGATGATAGTTGCAGTTGCTGCAGAGTGGGTAGGTACCCCCATAAGCTTTCTTGGCTGAATTTTGAGCCAAGGGTGCAACTTGATTAATTGGGGCGGCCGGAGTGACTACTGCAAAATTTTTCGCCTTTCTCTTCCTGGTGTTTCGATACTGTTCGTTTTGAACTTCTTTGACATGAGTAGGAGGAGTTGTGGTGTCAGAAACTTTCTTGGCCCCCTTTTTGGTAAGAGTACCTGCTTTAACGTGATTATCAGTCAGTGTGGCAGCTAGACGAATAGCATCTTCTAGGTTTGCAGGATTTCTTCCCAGAACAGTGTCCTGGATTTGTCTCGGTAGGCCACCGATATATTTTTCAATACACCTAGACAAAGGTGTAACCATGTGAGGTACCAGCATGCTCAGTTCGTGAAAACGGTTGGTGTACGCCAAGCTTTCACCGCTATCTTGGGTAAGATCCCAAAATTCCGCTTCCAGTTTCTTCATCTCATTTCGAGGACAGAATTCCTCGGTCATGATCCTTTTCAGCTCATCCCATGGCAGAGCCATTGCTACTTCTACTCCCCTTGTTCTCTTTTCCCCATTCCACCAGGTTAGTGCCCGTTTTTGGAAGACACTAGTGGCATGGCGGACTCGTAGATTGTCCGGACAGTCACTATTGAGGAAGGTTCCCTCAATATTTTCGAACCATTGAAGGAGTCCCGTGGCTCCTTCGGTACCATAAAATTTCAGGGGATTGCAAGAGTTGAAATGCTTGAAGGTACATTGTGGCGGGTTGGCACCACCGCCACCACCAGTATTAGCACTACCACTGGCGTTCCCATTGTTGTTGTTATTGGCTTGAGTTAGTTGAGTTACTAGCTGAGTGAGGAGAGCAGCAAGGTCGGTATTATTATTGTTGTTGTTGGCATTGCCGGTATTGGTGTTGGTGCTATTGTTGGCGTCGTCGGTGTTGTTGCGGTTGATGTTACGACGAGGAGGCATTCTATAAAAAGAGAATGATACAAAAGTGTTGTGAGAATTTATAAAAATCCGTTGAAATTTAGGATAGGAGGAAAAATAACACATTTATTTCATAGTTCGGATTGTTTTCAAGTAATCACATTTCTACTTGAACACAATGACATATTAAGGTTAATTAGACTTATATAATTTTCAAGGAGACGTGCTTTAGCCTATAGGTAAACACTCATCCCGGGAATTCCCAGGAAAGCATACGGATCCCTCGGTTGATTGGGATTTATATGAAATGCTTTCCTAGACAGAAAACCCAGAATACAGGTGTCACCCTTCCAGATTGCACATGTCCTTTAATAATTAACAGAGTCTAAAACCTTAACGGGTATATAAAAATATTTTTGATAGACTAATGTCTACGAGTATGAGTTTTTCCACAAGTTATGGCGATGATGACATAGAAGCAGTTAAGGAGGATGCGCGGCTTAGGATACGGGTATGTATACGATTTATTTAATTTATTATTTACGTATGCTTATTAAGTCATGTAGTCTAAACATTTTAAGTATCAAATAACTAACACATAAAGCATGTGACATATAGCAAATAGCACGTATCACATAAAACATGTAGCATGGCATTGTTGGGGGTCCTAAAGTTATAGTCTAGGTCAATGGTGTCTAATAACCTAATTCCCTATAACCAAGGCTCTGATACCAATCTGTCACACCCCAACCGACGGCGGAAAACGTCGGGGCGTGAAGCTGTGCAGACTGTTCATAGCTCATGGTTGCTAAAGTTTGAATAATTTAAACATTCATTTTCATTACACGTAGCAAGTTCATACCATACAAGAACCAAATATAGCGATTACAAAATATAAATAGTTTAGACTAATTGCTAGGTCCAAATCCTATACGTAGCAGCTTGTAATACTTCAAACATTGTCACCTGAAACATGATTAAAAACAAAGTCAACTAAAAAGTTGGTGAGAATACATAGGTTTTCGTGTCATGTAATAGAATATAGTGTCGTGTGCATACAATTCATACAAACATGGCAATTAAGGCATTTATGGAGAGATGCCATCGTGTGACCTGGTAGTACAATCAAACCTTTGTAACTAGCATGCAAAACAAACGCGTGTTGGCAGTAACAGTCACCCTACCTGGGTGGGTTTGTCAGACTCAATAGATCTATCACTATTTACTGTAGGCTATAAAATAGTTAATGATTGCACGTGAATAGCAAACTGCGTGTTGGTCTACACACCTAGTACTCAAGCACAAAGCTCAAAATTGTAACACATGACTGTAGGGTGGAATTGTATATTGTGTAGTTTGTAAACATAGTAAATAGAACGCATGTTCCACCCCAAAAGTTTGTAAATAGAGTAAAAGAGGGGCTATGCAACTCACTTGTGTTGGGTAGTGTAGTTTGCACAGATCAACAAAATACCAAGCGTGTTGTAGGTCGCTACGTTTGACCTAATGGATAAATTTATAACGCGTGTCATTGTTTGTGTTATTTTTATGTCGAAAGATGGATTTGTACGTTTAGGGTTTGTTTGAAATAAATAAATAAATAACTTTATTTATCTATTTAGTACATTTTAAATAGTAGTGATATATATATTCTTTAAAATGTAAATTTAAATAACTGATATATATATATATTTATTTAAATATAAATTTAAATAAATAACATTTGTTTAAGTCAAAATATATATTTGTATAAATAGTTTTATAAGAATGATTATATAAACTCACGACTTCATCGGTTTTGAACTATCGGGAATTAATCGTTTTAAATTCCTAAATCATGGATTTGGTTTATAAATGATTCTCGGGTCTTGGGATTTTATAAAATAATTTTTTTATAATTACATTTTGAAATTTTTAGCTAAATATGTTAAATAGACTTTAAAACAGAAAAATAATTGATTCTGGTCAAGGAGCACGACCGTGCTCAAGTAGTGCACGACCGCGCTCGTTGCCGGGCGTGACCGTGGTGGTCTGAAACGCGCCCGTGGTCGAGTCAGAAGGTACTTCATAGGTTCTGGACATAGAGCACGACTGTGCTCGTATCTGGCACGACCGCGTCTAGTGTTTGTTTTTGATCAAGACTTGTTTGATCGGTAAGCACGACCGGGCCACACCTGGGGCACGATTGTGCTTGGTCAGGCACGACCGCGCTCGGGGATGAGCGCGACCGTGTCGGGTCTTTTCCAGACTCAAATCCGTCGATTCTTATATTAAATGTTTCTGTATTCTTAGGGCTTTCACTTAGTGGATGATTTCGAAGCTATCTATGAGTTTTAATTGGATTTATTTCGTGTTTAAAAGGTAGTTCGACTAAAAGTTTAGTTTCGGCTTTTCGTTCAGAAATCGGACAGACTTGAGTGTTTCTACTATGGGATTAAACAATTCTGTAAATTGGAGTGTAATTGATGCGTGTTGCAGGTTGAATTCAGACGAGTATGGTCTGACGCGTGAAATCCGGCCTTAATGTGATTTGATTCAACGAGTATGGACTACTGACTGACTCTGCGGAGTCACGTGGTTTCAGCAGCGCGACCGTGTCTACTTTAGGCGCGACCGTGCTTAGGTCTGCAGGCGCGACCGTGCCTAGTCCTAGGCGCGACCGTGTTTGCCTAGTTTTGTAGTTTTTGAGTTTTGTCAGTTTTGGTCCTCGGGGCTTGTGAGATAATGGTGTTTTTGTTTAATTTGTCATTGTAATAGAATAGTTTGTATATGTAACTGCATCGTAGTTTGTTTGTACACGAATCAAAACTGAAATGTGTTTGTTTATTGAAATCAAACGATTACATGATGAAAATCAGAAATGTTACACCTAGTCTCATGTGAGGCGAACTTAATTTGTGGCGAACTTGTTAAGTTCGCCTATTGCAGAGTTTGTGTCTATAAATAGGATTTTACAGATTCTGTTTGGGGAGCATATTGACTGAATGATTGTATTCTGTAAACTCTGTATTTAGTGGAATACAAAGAGAAAGTTTATTTACCTACTATTTCTATTATCAATTCGTATACATACGTTAACACGAAGGATTCCGCACTCCGTGTGATCGAGACGTTGTGTCACGAGATCGATCTGTAGATGAGTCATGTGGACCTACCAGTGGTATCAGAGCTTTTGCTCATGATTTTTGTTTGATTCTTGGTGATTAGAGATGATTTTGTATACACTTTGACAAGAAATTGATCATTTTTTGAACTTTTTGTATCAATGGAGTTTTCAAGTTCTTGAAGTTGATTTTACAGCTGAATTCGTGTATTTGAAGTGGATTTTGGTGAAATTAATCCGATAGAAGTGTTCTGTTGAAACACTTTCCTGTGACAAACACTCTGGATAGATTCTGGATAGATAGAGTCTTAGTTTAGTACTTTCATCTGTGTATTTGTCTTTGTTTGTAAGTGTCTGTATGTATTAGTTATCGAGTTGTATTTACTTTTACATATTGACTGTTGCAGATTTCTCTAAGTGTTTTGCGCACTTGTATGTGCGCAGGAAGTAGTTCCTGGGTACTTAGCAAGTACGCAGGAATACCTATGCGTACTTGCTAAGTATGCATGAGCAAATTGCCCTGCGCACTTGCTAAGTGCACATGCATCAGGTCATGTATAAATAGGAATGGTTGACAGTAGATAAGTACGCAATCATAGACAGTCACAGTAGCAAATACGAACAACTTGTAATATCAGTACTTCTCTCTGTAACCTTCAAGTGTTTATAAAAGACGAACGTTTATAGTGATTATCTTGTCGGTTTACATTGCTTCGTAAGACTCTCCACCTAGTCACGGGTATTCCGTACCCGGTTCGACTAGTAGACCCACTTGCATGTAACGATCCTCCATACCCGAGGGACCTACAAGTGGTATCAGAGCATTGCTCTTGATTTCGAGTGTTGTGAGTGAGTTTGGAGAGTTTTCTATAGAGTTTTACAAGCACAAGGAGGTGTTTTTGTTGATTTTTGTGATAAAATAGGGGTAGCTCTTGAGCACTATTTTAGAAGCAAAAATCACTCAAAAACCGACTTTTGTTGTGTATTTTGAGTGTTTTGAGCATCAAATGTTGGTTAGAAACAAGTTTATGAACCTTTGGCTCATTTTGATTGTTCATCCGTTCGATTTTTGCCATCTCCGGTGTGTTTTTCGGTGACCGGAATAGTTTGGTGAGAGTTGGTTAAAAGGTGTTCTGCGTACTTACCATATCTGGCAAAAAGTATAGTCTTGCTGCGTACTTACCAAATACGCAAGAATAATCTCTTGCGTACTTACTAAATACGCAAGACTAATCTTGTGCGTACTTAAGTTATATCCTGCGTACTTATCATTTACACATGCGTACTTATCAAGTACGCAAGAGCAAATCTTAAATACGCAAGACCATTCCTCTAAGTGCGCAAGGCAAATATCAAGTGCGCAAGTGTCTCTGATTTTTCTGAAATTTGACTAAGTGTCCACCATGTCGAATTTTCAGAATCTTGGAAACCTTTTAAACTGTGACAATGAGATCGTTACTCCTCAGAAACCGCCAAAGCTGCTAAATGTAAATGATTATTCTAACTGGAAGGCACGCTTTGAGCATTACATTTCATACACTGATTCTTCGTTATGGATTCCAATTCTAGAAGGCTATAAGCATCCCACACACATTTATCTTGATGATGAACTGCCTAAGCCTATCTCTAAACTCGATGAAGAGGAAAAGAAAGCTTATGATCGAGAGAAGAAGGCTCTTGGTTCAATCACTATGGCATTAACTCGGGAGTTGTTCCACAGCTTCAAAGGTTATGACAACTCTAAGGATCTTTGGAAGGCGTTACAGAAAAGATTTGAAGGGAATAGTGATATCAAGAAGAGTAAATGGGATCTACTCAGGAAGTAGTATGAATGCTTTAGATTTTTGGAGAATGAGTCTTTAGATGACCTCATCTCTAGATTCTATCATATGCAGACAGAATTGAAAGCTTTTGACAATGGAGGTCCAAAATTCTTTGCCACCCTGATGAGAGAGATGAGGTCATCCTGATAGAATTTCTAGAATTGAAAGTATCCCGATGAAGAGTTGGTGGAAAAGTTTTTGGATGCTTTGCCACCCTGATGAGAGAGAATCCAAAATTCTATGAAATGACAATGGAGGAGGCAATTGGAAAGGTTCAAGCTCATAACATGAACCTTAGAAAGAAAGGGAGCTCAGGAAGACCTCAGATACAAGACCCTTCTATGTATCATGGGACGTCTTCTACAACCAAATCCTCAGGCTCTGGATTGCCCTTTTCTCTCGAAACTCTACTGAAGAAGACCACTCAAATGGTTGTGGTGGTCATGCATGCTATGCATCTGGATCAGGTTGTGGATCTCATCAACAACACACCTCAAGAAATCCTCCCGCTACAACTTCAGCTAACCAATCAGCTATAGCCAAAATAGCTGAAGATCATGTTGCACTATTTTCATCTTGTATGCTGGCCTACGAGAACTTCATAGGTGGCAAGCTTACAGATCCCGAGAGAATAGAAGAAGACTTCAATCAAGTGGATCCTGATGACATGGAGGACATGGATATTCAATGGAATATGGCCATGATATTGTGGAGAGCCAAGCGTTTCCTGAACAGAACAGGAAGAAAGTTCATTGGCGGGCATTCTAATGCCAAGGTTGGTTTTGACAAATCCAAGACCAAATGCTACAAGTGTCTGAACTATGGACACTTTGCTCGTGAATGTCAAAAAGACAGAGCACCGGCTTAGGGTTTCACTAGACCTAGCCAAGGAAACAACCATGGCTACAACAACTCAAACAACCACAATCAAAGCCAAAGTGGAATGTCCAATGCACTGGTAGCTCAACAGGACGATAACTTTGATTGGGGTGTTCATCTGGAAGATGCTATCATTGCACAAACTCAAGTTGGTCTCATGGCTGAGATCATGGAGTTGATGGAAACTGAGAAAAAGGAAGCTGAGAAGAAGGAAGCTGAAGAAAAGGAAGCTTCCGTAGCTAATCAAGAGGATTCTACTACTGATGTTGCCCTTATAGCCATTGGAGAAGCAACAAGTTCATCGTCTGAGGTATATTCTAATCCTTTTTCTGTTCTTTCTTGTTCTAAATGTCTAGGCTTAAAACTTGAAAATTCTAAGCTTCAAGACAAGGTTGAACCCCTTCGCATTGCAGCTCTAAGTTATAAAGAAAACGAAAAACGTTTTAAAGATTCAATTGAAACATTGAAAAAGGAAAAACTTGATTATTCACTAAAAATGAGCGATCAACAACTTCACTTAGATATTGCATATAAGGGGTTAGAGAAAAGGAACAATGAAATTAACAAGCTGCAAAATGAGATCTTGCAATTTAAATGTTCTAATGAGAAGTTGAAAAACTCTCATTTTGTGGTGGAACACTACGAATCTGTAGTGAGGCAAATGAATGGCTTAAGGTTGGGTACTAATGCCATTCCTCCACCAGTTAGCGAGAAGTTTGTTAACAGCTTGGTAGACATTGATCTAACTTGTCTTGATGAGTCCTCAGGAAAGGATGATTCTTCTAAAAGGGATGATTCCTCAAGTAAGGCCAACTCCGCATCTGATGAGGAGTTCTTTACTACTTCTGATGATGGGTCGGTTAACACTTGCCCTGAAGGAGTAGTATCTGAGGAGTTGTTATCTGAACAGAAAGTCAAGAAAAACATTATCACTAATAGTGATAACTGTATTTTAACTTAACCCGATATCATTGAATCTAATGATAAATTAAATGTAATGCTTTATGGGGGGTATAAAAATCTTAGTCAAGTAAAGAAAGAGGCTTTTTCAGCTCACTTTGGGCTTGGTTACAAAGAAAATTTGCAAAAATACTATACTCCCAAGAACCAATCTGTATCGGATCAAACTTCTGTTCACAAAACAACTCCTCCTGCTCATAATGCTGAGTCATCTAATGCAAAATCTAATGAGCCTTACAGGAGAACTTACACAGACAAGAGGACTTGTTTTCACTGTGGTATGGTTGGTCACATTCTTGTTTCACAACCGGCTGTCATCCCTAAGTTACCATCAGTGAAACCTCTGTAGGTCCCTAATTCGGTGCGTAACGGATCTCTAGACTCGCGGTACGACACAGTGATAACGTGCGGAATCCATGATCAACGTGCTCGTGTAACTCAATCAACAACAACGGTGTAAGGTGCGTAACGGATCTCTAGAATCGTGGTACGACACGATGATAACGTGCGGAATCCATGATCAACGTGCTCGTGTAACTCAATCAACAACAACGGTGTAAATAAACGCTTTGTATTTCCACCTCAATATCAGGTTACAAGATTCTGTCTCTAATCAAGTCTACTCTGATATCGTCTATTCTTCTCTCTAATTCTGTTTCACAGACTCTGAAACTCTATTTATAGATATCTGATCTGCCATAGGCGAACGTAACAAGTTTGCCTCTACAGATGCTTAGGCGAACTTATTAAGTTCGCCTCTAATAGGCTAAGCGAACTTAACAAGTTCGCCTCAGATAGATTAAGCGAACTTGATAAGTTCGCCTCTGATAAACCAGGCGAACTTGTTAAGTTCGCCTCTCTATGAACTTACACAGAATTTTATCAACAGTTACAAAACATGTCCTAACAACCTCCAAAATGTCCAAAACAAAATGTGGTGAAACCACCAGGTAAACCGATGGGAAAGCCAAAGATCAAATATGAGGCCAAACCATCTGTTTCAAGAAAGGTAAAGCAACTTGCTGTACCTTGTGTATCTACCTCTGGTAGTACACGTACTGGTGAGAAACCTGTGGTGAAACTCTCTAAGCCACAGAGGAGGAGAAGGAATAAGAGGTTGAGAAAGCTAGAGCAGCTGACTTCGGTTCAATCAGGTGAAGCTTCCACAAGTTCACCTGATGTTGTTGAACCAAAGTCTACTGTTCCGGATAAGAAAAAGAAGAGGTCCTGGACTGCCAAATCTAAAAATTCTTAATCTCCTAGTCCTAATTCTTTTAAAGATTCATCCATTCCAAACAGTCATCACGACTGTGAGTTAAAAGAGGTAGTTTATTTTGAAAAGGATGGACGACCCAAGACCACTATGGCTTGGGTCTCCAAATCTAACTAATTCTTTTTGTGACTCGTGCAGGGACGTCCGAAGGGTACTATCTCTAACCACTGGTATGTAGATAGTGGATGCTCTCGGCACATGACAGGAAACATGGCCTTGCTTCAAGACGTGAAACCATTCAGAGGCGGCTATGTGGCCTTTGCTGGAGAGAAAGGCGGTAGTATCACGTGTCAAGGCGTGGTATCAAATGGTTGTGTCAGTTTTGACAATGTCAACTTTTGCGAGCAGCTGAAGCATAACCTGCTGAGTGTCTCCCAAATGTGCGACAAGGAGTACTCGGTGATGTTTGATAAGAATGAATGCTTGATTCTCAAGCCTGGTTTTGAAGTTCCTGATGATTGGATCCTGATGAGAGCGCTAAGGACAAACGACACCTATCAGATTGATATGAGCGTGGCAACAACCACCTCATCAGTTGCTACTTGTTTGCTTACCAAAGCGACAGAGCTTGACTCTATCTTGTGGCATAGGAAACTCGGACATATTTCGTATCGTACAATGTACCACCTTGTCCGAAACGGTTTGGTAACCGGGGTTCCTAAGCTGATATTTACCGTTGCAGATTACTGTATGCCGTGTAAAAAGGGCAAACAGCAGCGGAAGTCTCACAAGCCCAAGCTCCAAAACTCCATTGATACCCCTTTGGAGCTATTACACATGGATCTGTTTGGCCCCATAAGTATCAGGAGTATTGGAGATAAGTTGTTCTGTCTGGTTGTAACTGATGATTTCTCACGTTTTTCTTGGGTGCATTTTTTAGGTACTAAGGACGAGACTGCTGATATTCTTCAATACTTGATCCTGAGCTTGGAATCTCTTTGCAAGCTGAAGGTTAGAAGAATATGGAGTGACAACGGAACTGAGTTCAAGAATAATTTGATGGAACTTTTCTGTCTCAAGAAGGGGATCCGTCACGAATTCAGCACTCCGTATACACCTCAGCAGAATGGAGTTGCAGAACGGAAGAACAGAACACTGATTGAGACTGCAAGGACTATGCTGTCGGATGCAAAGCTTCATGTCACATTCTGGGCAGAAGCAGTTAATACAGCTTGTCCCGTCTTAAACAGAGTTCTAGTTGTGAAGAGGCAAAAAAAAGACTTGTTACGAGTTGATCAACAATCGACTTCCCAATCTTGATTACCTAGTTCCTTTTGGTATTCCCTGTTCCTTATTGCTACAGTACAAAGACCGCCAGTCTAAGTTTCATGCAAAAGCGGTGGAAGGCATCTACTTAGGATACGTTGCCAACTCGCCTTGCAAGAGAGTGTACAATATAGGTACTCATACTGTTGAGTAATGGTTTGAAGTGGATTGCAGTAAACACAGCATTACACCAGAACCAACAGGTCCAGCTTGGGGTTTTGATTATGATGCGATATTCAAGTCATTCAATATTCCTGATCTATCTGCTGTTGACGCCGCAAATGTTTATGAATTATTGGGTGGCGGCGATGACTCCAGTTTCTCTACTCGTGCTACTGTACCGATTGTAACTCCTGATTCCAATCCTGCATCTGGAACTCATGACAGTGATAACAGTGAAGATCTTCACGTTGATGGAGATGACGCTCATGCTAATCCTAACACAACTGTAGGAAATGAAGCTCTAGCTGATCCAATTAACATTGAATCTTCTTCTTCTGGAACATAGGAAATGGGGGAGTTAAGCACGAATCTCGATTCAGAAATTCAGGAACCAAATGTACCAGAGACGAGAGTGCATAAGAATCATCCAATCGAAAACATTATTGGTGATCCTCATGCCGGTGTACAGACTCGTCATCGAACCATTGCAGAGAACACTAGTCTTTACTCGGAGATACTTGACACTGGTGTCTTGGAAACATGTCTGCATGCTGCATTCGTGTCCCTGTTAGAGCTGAAGAATGTGAAGGAGGCTCTCGCGGACAACTGCTGGATTGAGGCGATGCAAGTTGAATTATCTCAATTCTAAAAGTTGCACGTGTGGAATTTGGTTGATTTGCCAAAAGGCTTTCAGCCAATTGGAACCAGATGGGTGTTCAAATGCAAGACGGATGATCGTCATGTGGTTGTGAAGAAAAAAGCAAGATTGGTTGTTCAGGGTTTTTATCAACAAGAGGGCTTGGATTACACGGAAGTATATGCCCCAGTTGCACACCCCAACCGATGGCGGAAACGTCGGGGCGGGACATGTAGACTGTTCATGAGCACATGGTTGACTAGATTGTAATATGTTTAATTATCACACTTCATTTTGATAAGATTCGACATGTACATGAAAAATGAAAAATACATAACACTTTCTTTTAAATATCTAGGTCCACATCCTAAGTGTAGCAAGCTTGTTCAACTCAAACATTTGTACCTGAAACATGATGAAAACGAGGTCAACTAAAAAGTTGGTGAGCATACATAGGTTTTGACTCCAAATAGTATCAAAGCATTGTGTGTAAACAAATCCATACAAGTCATGATTAAAAAGGCATTTATGGGGAGTTACTATTGTGTAACCAAGTAGTACAATCAAACCTTTGTAACTGGCATGCAAAATTGTGTTGTCGGTAACAATCACCCCAATCTGGGTGGGTTTGTCAGACTCACTAGATCTATCATTGTTAACCGTCGGCTTGATTAGTTAATGATTGTACATGTAATTGCAAATAAGTAGTTAACACACCTAGCACTCAAACATAAAGCTCAAATTGCACACAAATTGTAAAGTGGATTTGTATTGTGTAGTTTATGTAAATCATTGTAAGTTGTGATCATGTTTCACCCCAAAATGTAAAAACAGTGAAAAAGGGCCCATCTAAAACTCACCTGTATCAAAGATGTTGCTAGCACAATTGTATAGGTAGCAAAGTGTTCCTTGTAACTTACCACGTTAACCTAGAGTGTAATATATATGAATCTAGATTAATAACATGTATAATAGTCTAAGGCCAAGTCTAGGGTTGTAATGAAAGTGTGCACAAAGGGTTTGTGTTGCATAATGGAATGCGTAAGTTATTGTATTTGCACTTGTGTTTTATAAAACGAAAGTTTGAAATGAATAGTTTAAAATGATTGGGGTTAGGGTTTGGATTATAAATAACTAAATAACATTATATACTTGTTATTTATTTATTTAGTTATAAAACTTGTGCATGTATTATATAAAATATAAATTAAATAAACAATTTCTACTTTATTTATTTATTTGTCAAGAAGCGTAAAAAGTGGTGTAAATAATATATTTGTGTGTAAAGTTTAATAATCTACATTTAACTTTTTAGTTTAGGTTGTAATAAATAAATTTATTTATTTATTTATCATTTATAAATAAGCATTTGATTTTTAAATAAAGTTAACATTTTATAAACTTCATAAAAACAAAGTATAAAAATTCATATAAATATCTAAAATTTTATTTTAAACCTTTAATATACACTTGAGAAAATGCATTTGATTTGAAAATTAATATAAATATCTAAAATTTTATTTTAAACCTTTAATATACACTTTTAACCATAAAAATTCATAATAAAATGAACTTATATTGAAAATTAATAATCTCGGTTTTATTCTATTACAAATAATGTATGGTTCATAAAAATAATTTTTATAGAGTTTTTGGGGTTGTAAAAGCGGGTTTTAAAAAAGAATGAGGCTTGCCCGGGTCGAACCCGGGTCTGCCTGGTGAGGTTCTCACGTATTAACCACTAGACCAGGGGTGTAATCGCTGATACAGAACCACCTGGAATTGTCTTAACATGCTCCTAGGGTGAAGCCGGGTTTGGGTTCAAGGTTCGCGTAAAAAGACCGGTCTATGTGGGTTTCGAACCCACGCCACTCGGTTCGATGGTGCAGTTACTTAACCAATCGGACCGAGTGGTTTCGCTGGTTAACTAGGGATCCCAATTAGATATAACACCACGCAGTCCACATCCCCTTGGTCGCGAAAAAGAATAAGAACCCTAACTCAAAATCGAACCCGATAGGTTTGGTTAACATAAATTGGTAAAGGGTTTATGATTGGGACTCAACTACGAATTCAACGAGATAAATCTTACCTGTTTTGGTGAAGAAACGAGTGAGAAAGACTGGTTCAAACCTTCGGCTGTTCTTGATGATCGATAGAGTTCCAGAGGTGTATTGACGATCGATTGGTGATTGGGAGAGTTTCAGAGGGATTGTGTGATGGTGTGTGTTGAATTAATTCGTTCAATTCTATCTTAAAATCATGATTCAGTTACGAGTTTGAAATTGATAGCTAATCGACGGGTTTACGCGTCAATCCGGCCGATTCGACTTGATGTGAAGAGTGCTTTCCTATATGGAAAAGTTCATGAAGAGGTCTATGTCACTCAACCTCCCAGCTTTGAAGATCCGCATAATATCAATAAAGTGTATAAGCTCGACAAAGCACTTTATGGTCTTCATCAAGCACCGTGGGCATAGTATGAGACATTATCTAAACATCTATTGTCTAATGGTTTCGACCATGGACAAATTGACTCGACCCTCTTCATTAGGAAAGCAGGAGGTGACATTCTTCTTGTACAAGTCTACATCGACAACATTATTTTTGGATCTACCAATGAAGGGATGTGTAGGGAATTCGAGCAGGTGATGAAGTCCAAGTTTGAAATGAGTAACATGGGTGAATTGTCATTCTTTCGGGGTCTGCAAGTCAGTCAAAGAGAGGATGCATTTATCTACATCAAACTAAGTATGTGCAGGACATCTTGTCAAAATACAAGATGAATGATAGTAGTACTTACGGCACACCTATCCCAGTCAATCATGGTCTGCATCCTGACAAAGATGGAAAGGATGTGGATTACAGATTGTACCATGGGATTATCGGCTCACTTATGTATCTCACAGCTTCAAGACCCGATATAATGTTTGCTGTGTGCTTTTTCTCAAGGTTTCAGTCTCAACCGAAGGAGTCACATATGATAGCCGCGAAGAGAATTTTCAGATACTTTAAAGGGAAACCTCAATTGGGTATTTGGTACTCTAAGCAGCAGTCATTCGACTTCAAAGCCAACGCTGATTCAGACTATGGCGGTTGTAACCTTGATAGAAAGTCAACTTCTGGTGGATGTCAATTCTTAGGAGACAGACTGGTTTCCTGGCAGTGTAAGAAGCAGTCAACAGTTTCTATCTTAACTTGTGAAGTAGAATACATTGTTGCGGTGAGCGGTTGTTCTTAGATATTGTGGATTCAGCAACAATTGAGAGACTACGGTTTGAACTTCACTGGAACTCCTTTGTTCATTGACAACAATGCCACAATGTCCATCACAAATAACCCGGTGAAACATTCCAAAACTAAACATATAGAAATTCGCCATCATTTCATCTGTGATTGTGTTGAAAAGAATTTAATTGAACTTGTTAAAGTTCACATGGATGACAATCTTGCTACCTTTTCACAAAGGCTTTTGATCGATCCCGTTTTGAGCATCTTGTCAACTTGATAGGAATGTTCAATCTTGAGTGAAAAACTTGTTTTTCTTAAATCAATTCAATTCATGAAAGTTAAATTTTATTTTCTTTTAAGTTTTCTGTATAGTTCTTTTAACTTTCAAAAACTTTTTACAAAATCAAAACACAAAATAGAAAATGGAGAAAATTTCAAAGTTAACTTGAGAAAAGAGGAAATGATAGTACATTAGAAATGATCTAAACGTCACAGACTGCTCATATGGGAAATGATTGCGTCATGCTTACTTAATTGTTTAAAATATTATGTTTTTAATCTGCTTATTTACAAGTAATTTGAATTGTCAGTAGGCTGTATGCGTCTTTCAATCACTAGTAGTGTGGAAACTAAAGTCTAAATTACAACTGTGATTTGAACCCATGTTTGCTAGTGTGTGTGCGTAAAAGATTAGAAAAGATCATTATCAGATAAAGGATGTCAGATTTTGGCAATAATTTTCTTTTGAGATCGGTTTCGGGTTATGTCATTAGCACAATTAATGCGGTTCATCTCACTGCCCATACTCACAAGTATGCAATGAGAGATTGAATCAAGACATGTCTCTACATCAACCGTTGAGCATGTATTCACCCTTGAATCACTCCTGATTCATTAAAATCAAATCCAGATAAAAGTTGGATTCACTTACCTTATTCAAACACCATACTCATTATCCTGAATCATCATACCGATATTCAATGAAGAAAATCAAATGAAACCAAGACATATGAATCACTCGATTCTGAATCTTATGATTCCTGATAATCCTTATGAATTCTGCTTGATTTTTCCTGTGCTAATTGATGTAGCTTCATTCTGAAAATTTAGAAAATCATTGGAAAAATCTTAGATGCCTTGATATAGTGCAATTTACATTACTGTAGCATATCAGTGGGGTACACGTTGTATATCTTTTAATTAATACCTTAATACACAAGAACGTGATACAAAGATGCTTATAGTTTCAAATCTTATAATATTGTCAACTTGAATTACTTGTTTATGTGCTTATTATGTATGAATAAATAGTAATCCATGACATAATCTCATATTCTTTGATGTTTATAGTGTATCGTTTTTGCTAAAAGTTAGCCTGATATGATCCTCTGCTCGAGTCTTTGATCAAAACTAGTTTGTGTAAATGCATGTATATTTCTATATAGAAACGATCAAAAAGATTTTAAGTTTATGAACAGTTCAATCTTAATCAGAAAAACCAAAAATATTTGTGTTTAACTTTCCTGAATTGATTGTGAATCCTCGTGATTGAATATTTTTATCTTGTTCGTTATTTAACTTGAAAAATCTTCATAATTTGAGTTGAAAGTTTGTGCACTTAAGGGTTTCTGTGTACTTGACAAGTGAGCATGAAGTAAGCCCTGCGTACTTATCAAGTACGCAAGAGTTAAGTCTTGCGCACTTGTAAGTACGCACGACTGTTTGCTGTTGGGTATATATACAGGAGTTAGAAAAAAAATTTCAGACTTTTATCATTCAAACTCATTCGACTGTACATTTTCCCTCTGCAATTTTTACTCAAAAATCCGAGTGTTCCAAATCGATTTTTCGTCCCATCTCTAGTATCATCGTCGTGTAACAATCAATCGGTGAGAATCTTGAGCCAATCCATCCACAAAAAATCTTGATTTTGGACCGATTTGAATATTTGAAAAACTTAGGGTTTTGATTCGAGTTTTTGGTCAACTTGTGGGTTATTTGGGTAAAACCTTATAATTAAAACTTGATTAGAAACAGTGATCGACCCTTAATCAGTCCGATTAATCCCTTGATTTTGAACTTAGACCCTCGATGGCTGACGGTTCATGTGGGTGGTCGTTTCGGTCAAGATTAGACTAGTGTAGCAAGTTTTTGGTGTGAAGGTTGGTCCCATAGGTCGTGATCACTGATTCTGACCTTGTGGTGACCTAATCCACCTCCTTTTTGAACATCGGTTGATTTTGACAACTTCTGACTTTTTTAAACAAGTATGCTTCTTGCACACTTAGCAAGTACGCAAGAAGTAATTCTTGCGTACTTATTAAGTATGCAAGAGGAAATTCCTGCGTACTTGCTAAGTACGCAGGACCAACACTTGGGAAAAATTTCTAAGTCTAAAATTTCAGTTCAAAGAGTAACTGCTATACTGCGTCATGTTTATTCATTTCTAATGAAACTTGTTGTTCTGATTATGTTTTCTGTGTGTTTTTGCAGATTATGGCTCGGGCGTTTACGAACGAATTCAATCAGTTAGCTAATACTTAACCGGAATGGAAGGGTGCAGCTCTTCAGTATAGAGACATAGTTGATTTCTTGAACTGTTCAAGAATCAGCTACGCTATTTCAGCTGACCCAATCGTTTCAAGACCTTATCTGGAGCAATTTTGGGAGACTACGGAGCATGATTGTACGGTAACTCCCAATGTTATAAGGGCTACCGCGGCTGGTCATGACATCACCTTCTCTGAAGATACAATTAGAAGGGTCCTGCAATTCCTAGATCTCTCGACCGACCCGACAGCCTATCCAGACTACTTTGTGGATGGCTGTTGGAGGCAACGAATGGGATATGTCGGTGCGAGAGACTATGCTTCGTATAAGAAAATGTGGGTGCTTGACCAATGGAGATATTTTTCCCACGTCATGATCATGTGCATCTCCTCAAGAAAAGCTGGAAAGCATGCAATGGGTCATGAACTTGTTGCAGCCATGGTTGGCTTATCTCTCAATAAGGGCTACAACTTCTCACGCTACATATTCAAAGCCATCAATGATCAGATTAACACTGCTGAGAGGTTCAGGTTCTTATTATACCCTTGGTTTGTGCAACTTCTGATAAACGATGCGTTGCCAAACCTACCTGCTACAGGGGAGAGATTGCAAGTGAAATGGGTGGACAAGAGGGTGTTCGCATAATTTCTCAAGCCAGGCAGTGTAGATCCTACCCCTGAGCACACATCACTCTTTGGCCACCTTATAAATGAAGCGTACGTCGCACCAGGTGACTGGAGATGGTATAGTCACGATTCGGAGCCAGAATTGAGTGAGCATTCAGATGAACAACAACAACAAGAGGAGGAAGTTGAAAATGAATATGGATCGTCTGATGGTGGAGACGAAGAAGAAGGTAATGATGGTGCTGAGGAATCCGACTCGGAAGAGACGGAGTCTGATTCTTCTGATTCTGATGATGCACCATCGCACGTTCAGCCGAGGAGAACGACGAAGGTCACCCTTCCTGAGTCATCCTCGAAGAGAAAGCGACAGTCCTCTAGCAGCGTATATGAGACAGATTCTGACTCTGACGCTGCTATTCAAAGGTAAAGACGTGAAAGTGTTCATAGAACAGGGGGGATAGGCAGCAACAACCTATTCCTAGTGAGGTGGTGGTGAGTCCTCAGCAGCAAGTACAAGTTTCAGCTGTGACTTCTGATTCAGCTTCCACCCCACCTTCACAGCAGCTATACAGGAGACAAAGGAGGAGGCCACAGGTATAACCTGACATGGCAGTCACTTCAATCACAGAGGAGGTTCCTGTGATAGTGACCCTCCCTATCACATCTGCCCAGGTGGAGGTGACTACTCCAATTCTCACGGAGTCAGTCACCATCACCCCTTCCATAACACCTACAACCGTCATCACATCCATAATCCCAACAACCACCATTGATCCTTTAAGTCAACCCTTCAACTATGGGGAGTTTACTCAAGGGTTTGACTTCGACACCATCTTCTCCTCCCCAATTCACAATGCTGAAGCGTCATCATCTAGACATCCTGATCCTAATGATGCAAGGATAGATGTTTTGGAAACCCAAGTTGCTGGATTATTGGAAACTATTCGGAAGTCAAAGGAGGAATCTGATGCTCAATAAGCACAGACTAATTCGTTGGTGGATGAAGTTAGGATTCTAAGAAGCCAAAGAACGGGGACTTACGAGAGACTGAAGAACGTCATGGCCCAGAACAAGCTTCTAATCAGGACAAATGAAATGATTCTGGGTCACAGGTCATCTCTAGAGCTGAGGTTTGATACTCAACGGAAAGAGCATGAGCTGATGGTCAAACTAATTGCTGATCTGACCAAGAAGCTTGATGCTCAGGGGGAGAAAGATAAGTAGAAGGAGAAAGAGAGGGAGAAAACTTCTGGTGATGAGGCTTGTCATCCTGTTGACTTGACTAAGAATGACGACAAAGACAAGGATCCCAAAGCCGGTCCTAGTGGAGGTGAGCACCAAGCTTTAGCAATTGTGCCCATCTCTGTTATTCCAATGGCTCAGGGGGAGTCTACTCATCAAGAGGGTGGTGATACCTCTGGTGGTGGTGAAAAAGGAAAGTCAGCGGCTGAGATGCTTAAGGATCTATCTGATGATGAGATCTTATACTTAGAGCCTGACTATTCCAAGGAACCACAGATCGATGCTCTCTTTAATCTAGAAGAAGGAGAGATCGACTCTGGTGATGATTGGTATGATGATGATGAGGATGTAGTAATTGAAATTCCCAAGGGTGACGGGGAAGGAGAGTATGAGTTAGAAGATGGAGAGATCTTTGAATTTCCATCCTTCGAAGCTCAGCTCAACACAGGTTCAGTAGAGCATGCTAGTAATGTGGAAGCCTCGACTGAAGCCTCCCCAGTTAACCCTACACCTGTGGATCCGGAGGCACCAAAAGAAAAAGATATGCCTTCTACTTCATCTAAGGGTCAACTCCTGTTTGGCAAAAGACGTCTATCATAGACAAACAAGAGGCAACAGGGATGATCTTAGCTGTAAGGTTCGAGGAGGATAAGCAGTTGTTCGCAATCAAAAGATCTGGGGGATCAATACTTGAAACCAACCAGAGAAGCGTTCAACTCCTTACCCAAATACGACCTTGTGAACCTAGCAAACCGAGAGCTGCTGGGTCATTCTAATCATGCAGTGGCGATGGGTTTGTGGGTGGTTCTACAGCGGGAAGCAAGATGTGGGTAGTTTGATATGTTCAAGCCTCAAGTGCCCAAGAGAGTCAAGGATAAGACAGCAAGACATCCTGTGACTAAGAAATTCTTAAAGAAATTGGTATACAAGCCAGTGCTATGTGAAACCAAGATTCCCCTGAGCAAGTTATCTCAGGATATCCTCGGTGACATGTGGTACTGGTACGTAGATCCAAAGACGGGCGAGGCTGTGGTGATTGGAAATGTGATGTCAGAAAGTGGATGCTTAGTTCCGAGGGAACTAATCAGAGTATTTGATGAAGTCTGCTTCATTAACTTCTCTGTGAAAGATCTGGAGGCACTAGCAGACACGTATTGCATGCATACGGACGAATGGACGAAATTCCTTGCTTCTAAATATGACAAGGTGATCAAGTTCTGCCTTGACTATAAGAAAAAGATGGAAGCTAAAGATGCATAGCTGTGAAGACTGAAGACCAAAGACTGAAGACTAAAGATCGAAGATGATCCAGAGCTGTTGTTAAGGGGGAGTTTGTTGAAGCACTTTCCTGTGACAAACACTTTGGATAGATTTTGGATAGATAGAGTCTTAGTTTAGTATTTTCATGTATGTATTTGTCTTTGTTTGTAAGTGTCTGTTTATATTAGTTATCGAGTTGTATTTACTTTTACATATTGACTGTTGCAGATTTCTCTAAGTGTTTGGCGCACTTGTATGTGCGCAGGAAGTAGTTCCTACATACTTAGCAAGACGCAAGAATACCTATGCGTACTTGCTAAGTACCCATGAGCAAATTGCCCTGTGCACTTGCTAAGTGCGCAGGCATCATGTCATGTATAAATAGGAATGGTTGACAGTAGATAAGTACACAATCATAGACAGTCACAGTAGCAAATACGCACAACTTGTAATCTCAGTACTTCTCTTTGTAACCTTCAAGTTTTTATAATAGACGAACGTTTATAGTGATTATCTTGTCGGTTTACTTTGCTTCGTAAGACTCTCCACCTAGTCACTGGTAATCCGCACCCGGTCCGACTAGTAGACCCACTTGCATGTGATTATCCGCCACACCTGAGGGACCTACATGTTCTAATTCATAAAATACAAAATCCTACGGTCCAATTTCTTCAAATTCCTTATAATCTATGAGAAATGATGATTTTCGGTGCTGATTAGTTCGTGTTTAGGTTGAAGTTTTATTCCTGAGTTTGTTACAGCTGAAGCAGGCGAACTTGCTGAGATTCTGTTGTAGGCGAAGTAATCAAGTTCGCTTCACTCAGTTTAAGTGAACTTATGAAGTTCGCTTCACTCAGTTTAGGCGAACATATTGATTAGGCGAACTTATCAAGTTCGCTTGTGGTCTTATTTGCTCATTGAAGTTCAGGCGAACTTATTAAGTTCGCTCAGGCAGTATCAGGCGAACTAATTTCAGGCGAACTTATCTAGTTCGCTAGTGTTCTTAAAAAAATAAAAAAATAAAAAAATTCAGTATAAGTTCTGCTAGAGGCGAACTTGTCTAGTTCGCCTAGTCTATTAGAGGCGAACTTAGCAGGCAAATTTATCAAGTTCGCTTCACTCAGTTTAAGCAATTTATCAAGTTCGCTTCACTAAGTTTAGGCGAACATATTGATTAGGCGAACTTATCAAGTTTGCTTGAGGTCTTATTTGCTTACTTAAGTTTAGGCGAACTTATTAAGTTCACTCAAGAAGTATCAGGCGAACTAATTTCAGGCGAACTTATCTAGTTCGCTACTGTTCTTAAAAAAATAAATAAAAATTTATGTAAAAGTTCTGCTAGATGCGAACTTGTCTAGTTCGCCTAGTCTATTAGAGGCGAACTTCGCAGTCGAACTTATCAAGTTCGCTTCACTCAGTGTAAGCGAATTTATCAAGTTCGCTTCACTCAGTTTAAGCGAACTTATCAAGTTCGCTTCACTCAGTTTAGGCGAACATATTGATTAGGCGAACTTATCAAGTTCTCTTGTGGTTTTATTTGCTCAATGAAGTTCAGGCGAACTTATTAAGTTCTCTCAGGCAGCATCAGGCGAACTAATTTTAGGCGAAGTTATCTAGTTCGCTAGTATTCTTAAAAAAAAAATTATGTATAAGTTTTGCTAGAGGCGAAGTTGTCTAGTTCGCCTAGTCTATTAGAGGCGAACTTAGCAGGTCAGTTTAAGCAAATTATCAAGTTCGCTTCACTCTGTTTAGGCGAACATATTGATTAGGCGAACTTATCAAGTTCGCTTGTGGTCTTATTTGTTCAGTGAAGTTCAGGCGAACTTATAAAGTTCGCTCAGGCAGTATGAGGCGAACTAATTTCAGGCGAACTTATGTATTTCGCTGGTGTTCTTAAAAAAAAAATTCTATATAAGTTCTGCTAGAGGAGAACTTGTCTAGTTCGCCTATTAGAGGCGAACTTGTTAAGTTCGCCTAGTCTCATGTGAGGCGAGCTTGTTAAGTTCGTCTAGTCTATTTGAGGCGAACTTGTTAAGTTCGTCTATTGCAGAGTTTGTTTCTATAAATAGGAGTTTACAGATTCTGTTTGGGGAGCATATTGACTGAATGATTGTATTCTGTAAACTCCGTGTTTAGTGGAATACAAAGAGAAAGTTTATTTACCTATTGTTTCTATTGTCACTCCGTATACATAAGTTAACACGAAGGATTCAGCACTACGTGTTATCGAGACGTCCTTTCACAAGATCGATCTGTAGATGAGTCATGTGGACCTACAAGTGGTATCAGAGCTTTTGCTCATGATTTGTGTATGATTCTGGGTGATTAGAGACGATTTTGTATACACTTTGACAAGAAATTGATCATTTTTAGAAGTTTTTGTATCCATGGGGTTTTCAAGTTCTTGAAGTTGATTTTGCTGCTGAATTCGTGGATTTGAAGTGGATTTTGGTGAAATTAATCCGATAGAAGTGTTCTAATTCATAAAATACTAAATCCTACGGTCGAATTTCTTCAAATTCCTTCTAATGTGTGAGAAATGATGATTTTTGGTGCTGATTAGTTTGTGTTTGGGTTGAAGTGTTCTTCCTGAGTTTGTTACAGCTGAAGTAGGCGAGCTTGCTGAGATTCTGTTGCAGGCGAACTTATCAAGTTCGCTTCACTCAGTTTAAGCGAACTTATCAAGTTCGCTTCACTCAGTTTATGCGAACATATGGATTAGGCGAACTTATCAAGTTCGCTTGTCCTCTTATTTGCTCAGTGAAGTTCAGGAGAACTTATTAAGTTCGCTCAGGCAGTATCAGGTGAACTAATTTTAGGCGAACTTATCTAGTTCGCTAGTGTTCTTAAAAAAATAAATAAATAAATAAAAAAACTATGTTTAAGTTCTGCTAGAGGCGAACTTGTCTAGTTCGCCTAGTCTATTAGAGGCGAAATTTGCAGGCGAACTTATCAAGTGCGCTTCACTCAGTATAAGTGAACTTACCAAGTTCACTTCACTCAGTTTAGGCGAACATATTGATTAGGTGAACTTATCAAGTTCGCTTGTGGTTTTATTTGCACAGTGAAGTTCAGGCGAACTTATTAAGTTCTCTCAGGCAGCATCATGCGAACTAATTTTAGGCGAACTTATCTAGTTCGCAAGTGTTCTTAAAAAAAAATTCTGTATAAGTTCTGCTTGAGGCGAACTTGTCTAGTTCGCCTAGTCTATTAGAGGCGAATTTAGCAGGCGAACTTATCAAGTTCGCTTCACTCAGTTTAAGCAAACTTATCAAGTTCGCTTCACTCAGTTGAGGCGAACATATTGATTAGACGAACTTATCAAGTTCGATTGAGGTCTTATTTGCTCAGTGAAGTTCAGGCGAACTTATTAAGTTCGCTCAGGTAGTATCAGGCGAACTAATTTGAGGCGAACTTATCTAGTTCCTTAGTGTTCTTAAAAAAAATAATAAAAAATTTCTGTATAAGTTCTGCTAGAGGCGAACTTGTCTAGTTCGCCTACTTTATTAGAGTCGAACTCTTTAAGTTCGCCTAGTCTCATGTCAGGCGAACTTGTTATTTGTTTCTATAAATAGGAGTTTACAGATTCTGTTTGGGTAGCATATTGGCTGAATGATTGTATTCTGTAAACTTTGTGTTAAGTGGAATACAAAGAGAAAGTTTATTTACCTACAGTTTCTATTGTCAATTCGTATACATACGTTAACACGAAGGATTCCGCACTCCGTGTTATCGAGACGTCCTGTCACGAGACCAATCTGTAGATGAGTTATGTGGACCTACAAGTGGTATCAGAGATTTTGCTCGTGATTTGTGTTTAATTTTCGGTGATTAGGGACGATTTTGTATACACTTTGACAAGAAATTGATCATTTTTAGAAGTTTTCGTATGCATGGAGTTTTCAAGTTCTTGAAGTTGATTTTGCTGCTGAATTCGTGGATTTGAAGTCTATTTTGGTGAAATTAATCCGATAGTAGTGTTCTAATTCATAAAATACTAAATCCTACGGTCCACTTTCTTCAAATTCCTTCTAATCTGTGAGAAATGATGATTTTAGGTGCTGATTAGTTCGTGTTTGGGTTGAAGTTTTCTTCCTGAGTTTGTTACAGCTGAAGCAGGCGAACTTGCTGAGATTCTGTTGCAGGCGAACTTAGCAGGAGAACTTATCAAGTTCGCTTCACTCAGTTTAAGCGAACTTATCAAGTTCGCTTCACTCAGTTTAGGCGAACATATTGATTAGGCGAACTTATCAAGTTCGCTTGTGGTCTTATTTGCTCAGTGAAGTTCAGGCGAACTTATTAAGTTCGCTCAGGCAGTATCAGGCGAAATAATCTAGTTTGCTTGTGTTCTTAAAAAAATAAAAAATTTGTCAGCTAGTGGCGAACTTGTCCAGTTCGCCTAGTCTATTAAAGGCGAACGTGTTAAGTTCGCCAAGTCTCATGTGAGGCGAACTTGTTAACTTCGCCTAGTATATTTGAGGCGAACTTGTTAAGTTTGCCTATTGCAAAGTTTGTGTCTATAAATAGTAGTTTACAGATTCTGTTTGGGGAGCATATTGATTGAATGATTGTATTCTGTAAACTCTGTGTTTAGTGGAATACAAAGAGAAAGTTTATTTTCCTACTGTTTCTATTGTTAATTCGTATACATACGTTAACACAAAGGATTCCGCACTCCGTGTTATCGAGACGTCGAGTAACGAGATCGATCTATAGATGAGTCATGTGGACCTACAAGTGGTATCAGAGCTTTTGCTCATGATTTTTGTTTGATTCTTGGTGATTAGAGACGATTTTGTATACACTTTGACAACAAATTGATCATTTTTAGAAGTTTTTGTATCCACGGAGTTTTCAAGTTCTTGAAGTTGATTTTGCTGCTGAATTCGTGGATTTGAAGTGGATTTTGGTGAAATTAATCCGATAGAAGTGTACTTATTCATAAAATACTAAATCCTACGGTCCAATTTTCTTCAAATTCTTTCTAATCTGTGAGAAATTATGATTTTCGGTGCTGATTAGTTCGTGTTGGGGTTGAAGTTTTCTTCCTGAGTTTGTTACAGTTGAAGCAGGCGAACTTGATGAGATTCTATTACAGGCGAACTTAGCAGGCGAACTTATCAAGTTCGCTTCACTCGGTTTAAGCGAACTTATCAAGTTCGCTTCACTCAGTTTAGGCGAACATATTGATTGGGCGAACTTATCAAGTTCGCTTGTGGTCTTATTTGCTCAGTGAAGTTCAGGCGAACTTATTAAGTTCGCTCAGGCAGTATCAGGCGAACTAATCTAGTTTGCTAGTGTTCTTAAAAAAATAAAAAACATATATAAAAATAAAAAAATTATGTAGAAGTTCTGCTAGAGGCGAACTTGTCTAGTTCGCCTAGTCTATTAGAGGCAAACTTAGCAGGCGAACTTATCAAGTTCACTTCACTCAGTTTAAGCGAATTTATCAAGTTCGCTTCACTCAATTTAGGCGAACATATTGATTAGGCGAACTTATCAAGTTCGCTTGAGGTCTTATTTGCTCAGTGAAGTTCAGGCGAACTTATTAAGTTCGCTCAGGCAGTATTAGGCGAACTAATCTAGTTTGCTAGTGTTCTTAAAAAAAATAAAAAAATAAAAAAATTATGTATAAGTTCTGCTAGAGGCGAACTTGTCTAGTTCACCTAGTCTATTAGAGGCGAATTTAGCAGGCGAACTTATCAAGTTCGCTTCACTCAGTTTAGGCGAACATATTGATTAGGCGAACTTATCAAGTTCGCTTGAGGTCTTATTTGCTCAGTGAAGTTCAGGTGAACTTATTAAGTTCGCTCAGGTAGTATCAGGCGAACTAGTTTCATGCGAACTTATCTAGTTCGTTAGTGTTCTTAAAAAAAATAAAAAAAATTTCTGTATAAGTTCTGCTAGAGTCGAACTTGTCTAGTTCGCCTAGTTTATTAGAGTCGCATTTCTTAAGTTCGCCTAGTCTCATGTGAGGCGAACTTGTTATGTTCGCTTGGTCTATTTGAGGCGAACTTGTTAAGTTTGCCTGTTGCAGAGTTTGTTTCTATAAATAGGAGTTTACAGATTTTGTTTGGGTAGCATATTGGCTGAATGATTGTATTTTGTAAACTTTGTGTTAAGTGGAATACAAAGAGAAAGTTTATTTACCTACAGTTTCTATTGTCAATTCGTATACATACGTTAACACGAAGGATTCCGCACTCCGTGTTATCGAGACGTCCTGTCATGAGACCAATCTGTAGATGAGTCATGTGGACCTACAAGTGGTATCAGAGATTTTGCTCAAGATTTGTGTTTAATTTTCGGTGATTAGGGACGATTTTGTATACACTTTGACAAGAAATTGATCATTTTTAGAAGTTTTCGTATGCATGGAGTTTTCAAGTTCTTGAAGTTGATTTTGCTGCTGAATTCGTGGATTTGAAGTCGATTTTGGTGAAATTAATCCGATAGAAGTGTTCTAATTCATAAAATACTAAATCCTACGGTCCACTTTCTTCAAATTCCTTCTAATCTGTGAGAAATGATGATTTTTGGTGCTGATTAGTTCGTGTTTTGTTTGAAGTTGTCTTCCTGAGTTTGTTACAGCTGAAGCAGGCGAACTTGCTGAGATTCTGTTGCAGGAGAACTTAGCAGGCGAACTTATCAAGTTCGCTTCACTCAGTTTAAGCGAACTTATCAAGTTCGCTTCACTCAGTTTAGGCGAACATATTGATTAGGCGAACTTATCAAGTTCGCTTGTGGTCTTATTTGCTCAGTGAAGTTCAGGCAAACTTATTAAGTTCGCTCAGGCAGTATCAGGCGAAATAATCTAGTTTGCTTGTGTTCTTAAAAAAATAAAAAATCTGTCAGCTAGTGGCGAACTTGTCCAGTTCGCCTAGTCTATTAGAGGCGAACGTGTTAAGTTCGCCTAGTCTCATGTGAGGCGAACTTGTTAAGTTCGCCTAGTATTTTTGAAGCGAACTTGTTAAGTTTGCCTATTGCAAAGTTTGTGTCTATAAATAGTAGTTTACACATTCTGTTTGGGGAGCATATTGATTGAATGATTGTATTCTGTAAACTCTGTGTTTAGTGGAATACAAAGAGAAAGTTTATTTTCCTACTGTTTCTATTGTTAATTCGTATACATACGTTAACACAAAGGATTCCGCACTCCGTGTTATCGAGACGTCGAGTAACGAGATCGATCTATAGATGAGTCATGTGGACCTACAAGTGGTATCAGAGCTTTTGCTCATGATTTTTGTTTGATTCTTGGTGATTAGAGACGATTTTGTATACACTTTGACAACAAATTGATCATTTTTAGAAGTTTTTGTATCCACGGAGTTTTCAAGTTCTTGAAGTTGATTTTGCTGCTGAATTCGTGGATTTGAAGTGGATTTTGGTGAAATTAATCCGATAGAAGTGTACTTATTCATAAAATACTAAATCCTACGGTCCAATTTTCTTCAAATTCTTTCTAATCTGTGAGAAATTATGATTTTCGGTGCTGATTAGTTCGTGTTGGGGTTGAAGTTTTCTTCCTGAGTTTGTTACAGCTGAAGCAGGCGAACTTGATGAGATTCTATTACAGGCGAACTTAGCAGGCGAACTTATCAAGTTCGCTTCACTCGGTTTAAGCGAACTTATCAAGTTCGCTTCACTCGGTTTAAGCGAATTTATCAAGTTCGCTTCACTCAATTTAGGCGAACATATTGATTAGGCGAACTTATCAAGTTCGCTTGAGGTCTTATTTGCTCAGTGAAGTTCAGGCGAACTTATTAAGTTCGCTCAGGCAGTATTAGGCGAACTAATCTAGTTTGCTAGTGTTCTTAAAAAAAATAAAAAAATAAAAAAATTATGTATAAGTTCTGCTAGAGGCGAACTTGTCTAGTTCACCTAGTCTATTAGAGGCGAATTTAGCAGGCGAACTTATCAAGTTCGCTTCACTCAGTTTAGGCGAACATATTGATTAGGCGAACTTATCAAGTTCGCTTGAGGTCTTATTTGCTCAGTGAAGTTCAGGTGAACTTATTAAGTTCGCTCAGGTAGTATCAGGCGAACTAGTTTCATGCGAACTTATCTAGTTCGTTAGTGTTCTTAAAAAAAATAAAAAAAATTTCTGTATAAGTTCTGCTAGAGTCGAACTTGTCTAGTTCGCCTAGTTTATTAGAGTCGCACTTCTTAAGTTCGCCTAGTCTCATGTGAGGCGAACTTGTTATGTTCGCCTAGTCTATTTGAGGCGAACTTGTTAAGTTCGCCTGTTGCAGAGTTTGTTTCTATAAATAGGAGTTTACAGATTCTGTTTGGGGAGCATATTGACTGAATGATTGTATTCTGTAAACTCTGTGTTAAGTGGAATACAAAGAGAAAGTTTATTTACCTACTGTTTCTACTGTCAATTCGTATACATACGTTAACACGAAGGATTTCGCACTCCGTGTTATCGAGACGTCCTGTCACGACACCAATCTGTAGATGAGTCATGTGGACCTACAAGTGGTATCAGAGATTTTGCTCGTGATTTGTGTTTAATTTTTGGTGATTAGGGACGATTTTGTATACACTTTGACAAGAAATTGATCATTTTTAGAAGTTTTCGTATGCATGGAGTTTTCAAGTTCTTGAAGTTGATTTTGCTGCTGAATTCGTGGATTTGAAGTCGATTTTGATGAAATTAATCCGATAGAAGTGTTCTAATTCATAAAATACTAAATCCTACGGTCCACTTTCTTCAAATTCCTTCTAATCTATGAGAAATGATGATTTTTGGTGCTGATTAGTTCGTGTTTGGTTTGAAGTTGTCTTCCTGAGTTTGTTACAGCTGAAGCAGGCGAACTTGCTGAGATTCTGTTGCAGGCGAACTTATCAAGTTCGCTTCACTCAGTTTAAGCGAACTCACTCAGTTTAGGCGAAGATGTTGATTAGGCGAACTTATCAAGTTCGCTTGTGGTTTTATTTGCTCAGTGAAGTTCAGGCAAACTTATTAAGTTCGCTCAGGCAGTATCAGGCGAAATAATCTAGTTTGCTTGTGTTCTTAAAAAAATAAAAAATCTGTCAGCTAGTGGTGAACTTGTCCAGTTCGCCTAGTCTATTAGAGGCGAACGTGTTAAGTTCGCCTAGTCTCATGTGAGGCGAACTTGTTAAGTTCGCCTAGTATATTTGTGGCGAACTTGTTAAGTTTGCCTATTGCAAAGTTTGTGTCTATAAATAGTAGTTTACAGATTCTGTTTGGGGAGCATATTGATTGAATGATTGTATTCTGTAAACTCTGTGTTTAGTGGAATACAAAGAGAAAGTTTATTTTCCTACTGTTTCTATTGTTAATTCGTATACATACGTTAACACAAAGTATTCCGCACTCCGTGTTATTGAGACGTCGAGTAACGAGATCGATCTATAGATGAGTCATGTGGACCTACAAGTGGTATCAGATCTATTGCTCGTGATTTTTGTTTGATTCTTGGTGATTAGAGACGATTTTGTATACACTTTGACAAGAAATTGATCATTTTTAGAAGTTTTCGTATGCATGGAGTTTTCAAGTTCTTGAAGTTGATTTTGCTGCTGAATTCGTGGTTTTGAAGTCGATTTTGGTGAAATTAATCCGATAGAAGTGTTCTAATTCATAAAATACTAAATCCTACGGTCCACTTTCTTCAAATTCCTTCTAATCTGTGAGAAATGATGATTTTTGGTGCTGATTAGTTCGTGTTTGGTTTGAAGTTGTCTTCCTGAGTTTGTTACAGCTGAAGCAGGCGAACTTGCTGAGATTCTGTTGCAGGCGAACTTAGAAGGCGAACTTATCAAGTTCGCTTCACTCAGTTTAAGCGAACTTATCAAGTTCGCTTCACTCAGTTTAGGCGAACATATTGATTAGGCGAACTTATCAAGTTCGCTTGTGGTCTTATTTGCTCAGTGAAGTTCAGGCAAACTTATTAAGTTCGCTCAGGCAGTATCAGGCGAAATAATCTAGTTTGCTTGTGTTCTTAAAAAAATAAAAAATCTGTCAGCTAGTGGCGAACTTGTCCAGTTCGCCTAGTCTATTAGAGGCGAACGTGTTAAGTTCGCCTAGTCTCATGTGAGGCGAACTTGTTAAGTTCGCCTAGTATATTTGTGGCGAACTTGTTAAGTTTGCCTATTGCAAAGTTTGTGTCTATAAATAGTAGTTTACAGATTCTGTTTGGGGAGCATATTGATTGAATGATTGTATTCTGTAAACTCTGTGTTTAGTGGAATACAAAGAGAAAGTTTATTTTCCTACTGTTTCTATTGTTAATTCGTATACATACGTTAACACAAAGGATTCCGCACTCCGTGTTATCGAGACGTCGAGTAACGAGATCGATCTATAGATGAGTCATGTGGACCTACAAGTGGTATCAGAGCTTTTGCTCATGATTTTTGTTTGATTCTTGGTGATTAGAGACGATTTTGTATACACTTTGACAACAAATTGATCATTTTTAGAAGTTTTTGTATCCACGGAGTTTTCAAGTTCTTGAAGTTGATTTTGCTGCTGAATTCGTGGATTTGAAGTGGATTTTGGTGAAATTAATCCGATAGAAGTGTACTTATTCATAAAATACTAAATCCTACGGTCCAATTTTCTTCAAATTCTTTCTAATCTGTGAGAAATTATGATTTTCGGTGCTGATTAGTTCGTGTTGGGGTTGAAGTTTTCTTCCTGAGTTTGTTACAGCTGAAGCAGGCGAACTTGATGAGATTCTATTACAGGCGAACTTAGCAGGCGAACTTATCAAGTTCGCTTCACTCGGTTTAAGCGAACTTATCAAGTTCGCTTCACTCAGTTTAGGCGAACATATTGATTAGGCGAACTTATCAAGTTCGCTTGTGGTCTTATTTGCTCAGTGAAGTTCAGGCGAACTTATTAAGTTCGCTCAGGCAGTATCAGGCGAACTAATCTAGTTTGCTAGTGTTCTTAAAAAAATAAAAAACATATATAAAAATAAAAAAATTATGTAGAAGTTCTGCTAGAGGCGAACTTGTCTAGTTCGCCTAGTCTATTAGAGGCAAACTTAGCAGGCGAACTTATCAAGTTCACTTCACTCAGTTTAAGCGAATTTATCAAGTTCGCGTCACTCAATTTAGGCGAACATATTGATTAGGCGAACTTATCAAGTTCGCTTGAGGTCTTATTTGCTCAGTGAAGTTCAGGCGAACTTATTAAGTTCGCTCAGGCAGTATTAGGCGAACTAATCTAGTTTGCTAGTGTTCTTAAAAAAAATAAAAAAATAAAAAAATTATGTATAAGTTCTGCTAGAGGCGAACTTGTCTAGTTCACCTAGTCTATTAGAGGCGAATTTAGCAGGCGAACTTATCAAGTTCGCTTCACTCAGTTTAGGCGAACATATTGATTAGGCGAACTTATCAAGTTCGCTTGAGGTCTTATTTGCTCAGTGAAGTTCAGGTGAACTTATTAAGTTCGCTCAGGTAGTATCAGGCGAACTAGTTTCATGCGAACTTATCTAGTTCGTTAGTGTTCTTAAAAAAAATAAAAAAAATTTCTGTATAAGTTCTGCTAGAGTCGAACTTGTCTAGTTCGCCTAGTTTATTAGAGTCGCACTTCTTAAGTTCGCCTAGTCTCTTGTGAGGCGAACTTGTTATGTTCGCTTGGTCTATTTGAGGCGAACTTTTGCAGAGTTTGTTTCTATAAATAGGAGTTTACAGATTCTGTTTGGGGAGCATATTGACTGAATGATTGTATTCTGTAAACTCTGTGTTAAGTGGAATACAAAGAGAAAGTTTATTTACCTACTGTTTCTATTGTCAATTCGTATACATACGTTAACACGAAGGATTCCGCACTCCGTGTTATCGAGACGTCCTGTCACGAGACCAATCTGTAGATGAGTCATGTGGACCTACAAGTGGTATCAGAGATTTTGCTCGTGATTTGTGTTTAATTTTTGGTGATTAGGGACGATTTTGTATACACTTTGACAAGAAATTGATCATTTTTAGAAGTTTTCGTATGCATGGAGTTTTCAAGTTCTTGAAGTTGATTTTGCTGCTGAATTCGTGGATTTGAAGTCGATTTTGGTGAAATTAATCCGATAGAAGTGTTCTAATTCATAAAATACTAAATCCTACGGTCCACTTTCTTCAAATTCCTTCTAATCTGTGAGAAATAATGATTTTTGGTGCTGATTAGTTCGTGTTTGGTTTGAAGTTGTCTTCCTGAGTTTGTTACAGCTGAAGCAGGCGAACTTGCTGAGATTCTGTTGCAGGCGAACTTATCAAGTTCGCTTCACTCAGTTTAAGCGAACTTATCAAGTTCGCTTCACTCAGTTTAGGCGAACATATTGATTAGGCGAACTTATCAAGTTCGCTTGTGGTCTTATTTGCTCAGTGAAGTTCAGGCAAACTTATTAAGTTCGCTCAGGCAGTATCAGGCGAAATAATCTAGTTTGCTTGTGTTCTTAAAAAAATAAAAAATCTGTCAGCTAGTGGCGAACTTGTCCAGTTCGCCTAGTCTATTAGAGGCGAACGTGTTAAGTTCGCCTAGTCTCATGTGAGGCGAACTTGTTAAGTTCGCCTAGTATATTTGAGGCGAACTTGTTAAGTTTGCCTATTGCAAAGTTTGTGCCTATAAATAGTAGTTTACAGATTCTGTTTGGGGAGCATATTGATTGAATGATTGTATTCTGTAAACTCTGTGTTTAGTGGAATACAAAGAGAAAGTTTATTTTCCTACTGTTTCTATTGTTAATTCGTATACATACGTTAACACAAAGGATTCCGCACTCCGTGTTATCGAGACGTCGAGTAACGAGATCGATCTATAGATGAGTCATGTGGACCTACAAGTGGTATCAGAGCTTTTGCTCATGATTTTTGTTTGATTCTTGGTGATTAGAGACGATTTTGTATACACTTTGACAACAAATTGATCATTTTTAGAAGTTTTTGTATCCACGGAGTTTTCAAGTTCTTGAAGTTGATTTTGCTGCTGAATTCGTGGATTTGAAGTGGATTTTGGTGAAATTAATCCGATAGAAGTGTACTTATTCATAAAATACTAAATCCTACGGTCCAATTTTCTTCAAATTCTTTCTAATCTGTGAGAAATTATGATTTTCGGTGCTGATTAGTTCGTGTTGGGGTTGAAGTTTTCTTCCTGAGTTTGTTACAGCTGAAGCAGGCGAACTTGATGAGATTCTATTACAGGCGAACTTATCAAGTTCGCTTCACTCGGTTTAAGCGAACTTATCAAGTTCGCTTCACTCAGTTTAGGCGAACATATTGATTAGGCGAACTTATCAAGTTCGCTGGTGGTCTTATTTGCTCAGTGAAGTTCAGGCGAACTTATTAAGTTCGCTCAGGCAGTATCAGGCGAACTAATCTAGTTTGCTAGTGTTCTTAAAAAAATAATAAAAAAATAAAAAAATTATGTATAAGTTCTGCTAGAGGCGAACTTGTCTAGTTCGCCTAGTCTATTAGAGGCGAACTTAGCAGGCGAACTTATCAAGTTCACTTCACTCAGTTTAAGCGAATTTATCAAGTTCGCTTCACTCAATTTAGGCGAACATATTGATTAGGCGAACTTATCAAGTTCGCTTGAGGTCTTATTTGCTCAGTGAAGTTCAGGCGAACTTATTAAGTTCGCTCAGGCAGTATTAGGCGAACTAATCTAGTTTGCTAGTGTTCTTAAAAAAAATAAAAATAAAAAAATTCTGTATAAGTTCTGCTAGAGGCGAACTTGTCTAGTTCGCCTATTCTATTAGAGGAGAATTTAGCAGGCGAACTTATCAAGTTCGCTTCACTCAGTTTAAGCGAACATATTGATTAGGCGAACTTATCAAGTTCGCTTGAGTTCTTATTTGCTCAGTGAAGTTCAGGCGAACTTATTAAGTTCGCTCAGGTACTATCAGGCGAACTAATTTCATGCGAACTTATCTAGTTCGTTAGTGTTCTTAAAAAAAATAATAAAAAAATAAAAAAAATTTCTGTATAAGTTCTGCCAGAGTCGAACTTGTCTAGTTCGCCTAGTTTATTAGAGTCGCACTTCTTAAGTTCGCCTAGTCTCATGTGAGGCGAACTTGTTATGTTCGCCTAGTATATTTGAGGGGAACTTGTTAAGTTCGCCTGTTGCAGAGTTTGTTTCTAAAAATAGGAGTTTACAGATTCTGTTTGTGGAGCATATTGACTGAATGATTGTATTCTGTAAACTCTGTGGTAAGTGGAATACAAAGAGAAAGTTTATTTACCTACTGTTTCTATTGTCAATTCGTATACATACGTTAACACGAAGGATTCCGCACTCCGTGTTATCGAGACGTCCTGTCATGAGACCAATCTGTAGATGAGTCACGTGGACCTACAAATGGTATCAGAGCTTCTTCTCGTGATTTGTGTTTAATTTTTGTTGATTAGGGACGATTTTGTATACACTTTGACAAGAAATTGATCATTTTTAGAAGTTTTCGTATGCATGGAGTTTTCAAGTTCTTGAAGTTGATTTTGCTGCTGAATTCGTGGATTTGAAGTCGATTTTGGTGAAATTAATCCGATAGAAGTGTTCTAATTCATAAAATACTAAATCCTACGGTCCACTTTCTTCAAATTCCTTCTAATCTGTGAGAAATGATGATTTTTGGTGCTGATTAGTTCGTGTTTGGGTTGAAGTTTTCTTCCTGAGTTTGTTACAGCTGAAGCAGGCGAACTTGCTGAGATTCTGTTGCAGGCGAACTTAGCAGGCGAACTTATCAAGTTCGCTTCACTCAGTTTAAGCGAACTTATCAAGTTTGCTTCACTCAGTTTAGGCGAACATATTGATTAGGCGAACTTATCAAGGTCGCTTGTGGTCTTATTTGCTCAGTGAAGTTCAAGCGAACTTATTAAGTTCGCTCAAGTAGTATCAGGCGAAATAATCTAGTTTGCTTGTGTTCTTAAAAAAATAAAAAATCTGTCAGCTAGTGGCGAACTTGTCCAGTTCGCCTAGTCTATTAGAGGCGAACGTGTTAAGTTCGCCTAGTCTCATGTGAGGCGAACTTGTTAAGTTCGCCTAGTATATTTGAGGCGAACTTGTTAAGTTTGCCTATTGCAAAGTTTGTGTCTATAAATAGTAGTTTACAGATTCTGTTTGGGGAGCATATTGATTGAATGATTGTATTCTGTAAACTCTGTGTTTAGTGGAATACAAAGAGAAAGTTTATTTTCCTACTGTTTCTATTGTTTATTCGTATACATACGTTAACACAAAGGATTCCGCACTCCGTGTTATCGAGACGTCGAGTAACGATATCGATCTATAGATGAGTCATCTGGACCTACAAGTGGTATCAGAGCTATTGCTCGTGATTTTTGTTTGATTCTTGGTGATTAGAGACGATTTTGTATACACTTTGACAACAAAATGATCATTTTTAGAAGTTTTTGTATCCATGGAGTTTTCAAGTTCATGAAGTTGATTTTGCTGCTGAATTCGTGGATTTGAAGTGGATTTTGGTGAAATTAATCCGATAGAAATGTACTTATTCATAAAATACTAAATCCTACGGTCCAAATTCTTCTAATTCTTTTTAATCTGTGAGAAATTATGATTTTTGGTGCTGATTAGTTCGTGTTAGGGTTGAAGTTTTCTTCCTGAGTTTGTTACAGCTGAAGCAGGCGAACTTGATGAGATTCTATTACAGGCGAACTTAGCAGGAGAACTTATCAAGTTCGCTTCACTCGGTTTAAGCGAACTTATCAAGTTCGTTTTACTCAGTTTAGGAGAACATATTGATTAGGCGAACTTATCAAGTTCGCTTGTGGTCTTATTTGCTCAGTGAAGTTCAGGCGAACTTATTAAGTTCGCTCAGGCAGTATCAAGCGAACTAATCTAGTTTGCTAGTGTTCTTAAAAAAATAATAAAAAAATAAAAAAATTATGTATAAGTTCTGCTAGAGGCGAACTTGTCTAGTTCGCCTAGTCTATTAGAGGCGAACTTAGTAGGCGAACTTATCAAGTTCACTTCACTCAGTTTAAGCGAATTTATCAAGTTCGCTTCACTCAATTTAGGCGAACATATTGATTAGGCGAACTTATCAAGTTCGCTTGAGGTCTTATTTGCTCTGTGAAGTTCAGGCGAACTTATTAAGTTCGCTCAGGCAGTATTAGGCGAACTAATCTAGTTTGCTAGTGTTCTTAAAAAAAATAAAAAAATAAAAAAATTCTGTATAAGTTCTGCTAGAGGCGAACTTGTCTAGTTCGCCTAGTCTATTAGAGGCGAATTTAGCAGGCGAACTAATCAAGTTCGCTTCACTCAGTTTAAGCGAACTTATCAAGTTCGCTTCACTCAGTTTAGGAGAACATATTGATTAGGCGAACTTATCAAGTTCGCTTGAGGTCTTATTTGCTCAGTGAAGTTCAGGCGAACTTATTAAGTTCGCTCAGGTAGTATCAGGCGAACTAATTTAATGCGAACTTATCTAGTTCGTTAGTGTTCTTAAAAAAAATAATAAAAAATAAAAAAAATTTCTGTATAAGTTCTGCTAGAGTCGAACTTGTCTAGTTCGCTTAGTTTATTAGAGTCGCACTTCTTAATTTCGCCTAGTCTCATGTGAGGCGAACTTGTTATGTTCGCCTAGTCTATTTGAGGCGAACTTGTTAAGTTCGCCTGTTGTAGAGTTTGTTTCTATAAATAGGAGTTTACAGATTCTGTTTGGGGAGCATATTGACTGAATGATTGTATTCTGTAAACTCTGTCTTAAGTGGAATACAAAGAGAAAGTTTATTTACCTACTGTTTCTATTGTCAATTCGTATACATACGTTAACACGAAGGATTCCGCATTCCGTGTTATCGAGACGTCCTATCACGAGACTAATCTGTAGATGAGTCATGTGGACCTACAAGTGGTATCAGAGCTTTTGCTCGTGATTTGTGTTTAATTTTTGGTGATTAGGGACGATTTTGTATACACTTTGACAAGAAATTGATCATTTTTAGAAGTTTTCGTATGCATGGAGTTTTCAAGTTCTTGAAGTTGATTTTGCTGCTGAATTCGTGGATTTGAAGTCGATTTTGGTGAAATTAATCCGATAGAAGTGTTCTAATTCATAAAATACTAAATCCTACGGTCCACTTTCTTCAAATTCCTTCTATTCTGTGAGAAATGATGATTTTTGGTGCTGATTAGTTCGTGTTTGGTTTGAAGTTTTCTTCCTGAGTTTGTTACAGCTGAAGCGGGCGAACTTGCTGAGATTCTGTTGCAGGCAAACTTATCAAGTTCGCTTCACGCAGTTTAAGCGAACTTATCAAGTTCGCTTCACTCAGCTTAGGCAAACATATTGATTAGGCGAACTTATCAAGTTCGCTTGTGGTCTTATTTGCTCAGTGAAGTTCAGGCGAACTTATTAAGTTCGCTCAGGAAGTATCAGGCGAAATAATCTAGTTTGCTTGTGTTCTTAAAAAAAATAAAAAATCTATCAGCTAGTGGCAAAATTGTCCAGTTCGCCTAGTCTGTTAGAGGCGAACGTGTTAAGTTCACCTAGTCTCATGTGAGGCGAACTTGTTAAGTTCGCCTAGTGTAGAACCAAAGACTGATTGCTACTAAATTATTCTAAGTACAAATGCTGCTGATAGGCTTATCAGCAGCATTCAACACATATGGCTGCTGATAGGCTTATCAGCAGCATTCAGCACATGTTGTTGCTGATAGGCTTATCAGCAGCATTCAACACTTGTTGCTGCTGATAGGATTATCAGCAGCGTTCAACACAAGTTGCTGCTGATAGGCTTATCAGCAGCATTATTCTCATTCTTGCTGCTGATAGCTTTATTCTCTGAAGACCAAACGTTGCAGCTGACTATCCATGCGAAGCGCCTCTGACACCTTTCTGCAAAAGCAACTGCCACACTCCAAGCAGAAGGAACCTCACTGTTGCAACCAATAAAGGAAAATGACGCTCTTCTCCAAGCATGCAAACAATGATGCCTAAGAAGACGTTTCAGTAAAGTTAACTAGATTAGCCTTTACGTGTAATTTAGATTAATAAACAAGATCAACGGCTTGTGTTGGATCTGATCCTTAGAATCAATGGTCTGTCTTGATTCTAAGTTAGTATAAATACTGTGTAAACACTTCAAACAAAGTGTGTCTTGAGTGTGCTTTTGTGTGCCTTCATAGTGCTTTTTGTGCTTCTTGATAGAGTTTTACTTGTAATCTTGTAATCTCGGAAGTCTAATACAACAGTGCATTTATCAGTATTCTTGCTGTTTACTTGTTTACTTTGTTGGTTGCTATTGTTTCCGCCAATATCAACTAGAATAGAATCACCTTGTAATCTTACGATCCTACAAGTGGTATCAGAGCTTTGGCTCAGATTAAACAAACTAACACTTGTTTAATCACTTCTGGTTCTATTCTAAACTCTCTCTCCTTCAAAAAGTCACCAAGAACAAAAAAAAATAATAAAATAAAATGGCACAAAGCTACGGGATTGAAGACATCCTGAAGCAGCAATACGAAAACTTTGTCTGCAATGATGGTGAGTCACTAACCCGTGTGTGTAACATGTACACTTACTTGGTAGGAGAGCTACAGTGCTCTAAGGTAAAACTGGAGAATGAAGACATTCTCAAAAGGTTCATCAGATCTCTTCCTAGTTGCTGGACACTTTACACAGTGTGAATAAGAAGAACTGAGAATCTGAAGACTCTGCAGATGACCGAGCTCTTTTGTATGCTAAAAGCCTATGATTTAGAAATAATTCAAGCCAAAGAAAGAAGCTCAAGCCATCAATCAGCATCTTCCACCACCTCTCTCGCGCTTCACTCTGACCACTCAGGTCCTAGTTCAAGCGACTACTATCCTACCAGACAAGCACACCAAGCTCAGCTAAGAGACCAACAACAGCAACATGTCAATCCTCAAGCACAAACTGCAGCCTGTGCAAATGTTGGAACTACAGACTTTGACTGGAGTTTTCAATATGAAGATGTTCCTACCTCCAACCAAGCTCTTATGGCAGACAATGCAGAGATACCACCTCAGGTATTTGAACATCTTTGCTCTCAGGCTTGCATTGACAAAGTTTTAGGTTATAGAAAGCATAACTAAAATCTGATAGATCAAAATGAAGAGTTTCATCAGATGAAATCTGAGTTCAAAAAGGTCGAAGACACTTATAAAGAAAAGACTAACTGCCTTAAGAAAGAGATTTCATCACTAAAACACGAACAAACTAATCTGGAAACTCAGATTGATGATCTACTGGTCAAACTAAAAGCTACCAGAGCTGAACTGGCTAAACAAAAAGTTCATGTTGAAAAATATGAATTTTCATCTAAAAAGTTACAAAGATTGTTAGATATTCAAGTCCATGAAAAGGTAAAAACTGGACTTGGATATCATAATGACCAGTACAAAACAGTTCCTCCTCCTGCTGACTACGTGACCATTCATGAACCAAGCTTCAATCTGGCAAATCTTGATATGGCCAACAGAAATCTTGATCCTTCTAAGGATGAACCATTGGTAGAAGACTGCACTACCTCATCGGAGTCTGAGTCAACCTACTCAGACCATGATGAAACCAGTACAGCCCCATCTGAAGCTGTTATGAATAGAGTTGCAATTCCTACTGTTCTCCCAGCTGTTCCAGCCCCTGTACCATTCAAACAGATCAAGATTAGCTATCCTCCAGGTGGAAGAAAGCTAAACATTGAAAAGTGACAGACATCAGGACCCACAAACTCCAAGCCTCAGTTCATGCCAATCACAAAGAGAAAGGTATCTGATGTATGTTGTAAACCTAAAGAAAAGGTTCCATATGTTCAAAGGACCCTAGAAGAAGCCACCTTTGAACATAACAAAGCCCATCCATGGAACTTCAAGGATCTGTTCCAAAGAAAGGACTATGTCTACCTTTCAAAAGACAAACTGGCAAAATCATGCTTTGTGTGTGGCAGATATAACCACACTGCCAGCACCTGCTTCTACTACATACAGCAGCAAAGAAACCTCAAGCAACATGCTTTTGAGAAGACAAAGAAGAACAAACAGGTAAGAAGCTTTGAAGCTATTCAGAAAATCTCTTTCTCCACCAAGGGAGCACTTGTCAAAGCCTCAAAAATCTTGCATCATCTGTGAAGAATCAGACCACTTTGCAGCAAACTGTAAGTTTAACCCTTTCAACCAGATTCTTCATCAAGCCCCTCAAAGACAAAGGGTAAAGAAGGATCAACATACATCGGTTGTTAGTCCAGTTAAGCCCAAGAAAACGGAGCAGAAGCTTTCAGCAGCAACCAAATCTGCTGCTGATAAGCTAACAAAGTCCGTAGCAAAATCTGCTGCTGAAAAGGCAAAGCTATCATCAGCAAAAGTGTTCACTGCTGATAAGGCAAGATCAAAGGGAAAGCCTTCAACAGCAACAAAGTCTGCAGCTGCTCAAGTAAAATCATCAGAAACAACGTCTGCTGCTAAAAAGACAAAGAAAGCTGGAAAACCACCAACTCAACAATGGAAGGTAAAGAAAACACCAAGCATCATCATCGGTTATGTTGAATGCATCTATCTACTGTTGTAAATATGTCTGTCTAATGTTGTTAATAAAAGGTTATAGTCAGCAGCACTTTTTTTTACTGTTGACAGATTTACTCTTCAGCAGCAAAGCCTTTGCCACTGATCGCTTTAAGTTATCAGCAGGAACAAGTTTCCTGCGGACAGCTTTAAGGCGGTCAGCAGCAACCTTTTTGCTGCGGAATGAATACAACAGTCAGCAGCACCCAAATCTGCTGCTGAAAGACTTCACTATCCGCAGCAACCAAGTTTGCAGCGGATAGCTCACCATCGACAGTAACCAAGTTTGCTGCTGATGGGTAAAACACGTCTACATTAACTTTTACCCGAGGTAAAAACTACTCTCAGTCTTTACCATGACTGCTCGAGTGCTTTACAGCTGTAACAATGAAAAGTGAAACAGGTTGTACTGTATAAGTATAGTTGCTTTTTCTCCGTCTCCCGTTATATCACAATCTCAAACGTTCCCACAACCTCTTCATATTCAATTTCAAACCTATCTCCCATCACTTTCTCTCCCGTCCCCACAGCGTTCAAAGCCCTCCATAATTAAACACCATTCAAACACCCTTTTCTCTTCCCTCCAAATCCATAACAATGGCAGGCGCAGACATAAACAACCCCAACGACAAGTTTTCCCCATATCACAACCTCACTGCATACCTAATAAAGGGCAAGAAATCCGAAGGTTTCGATGATATGATCAACTTCCTTTGTCGGTCCAAAATCCACCATGCCCTAACAGTCAACCCAACCATCTATACTTCCCACATGGAAGAGTTTTGGAGCTCAGCCGTGTATTCTACTGACCAGGGCACTCCCCAAATCAGAGGCACAGTAGACAGCAAGGAGATGATTATCACTGAAGCAAAGCTCCGCCAACACCTCATGCTTCAGGATGAAGGGGATGCCATCTCTTACCCAAGAGACGTATACACGAGGACCTTTGTATCCATAGGGTACGCTGGGAATCAAACAGATTATACGATAGAGAAGGCACTCATGGGTCCCAAATGGAAGTATCTCTGCCACACTCTTCTCCAATGCATATCCCAGAAGAGGAGTGGCTGGAACCAACTTAGCTCTGGACTTGTGTCGGTAATTCACGGTATGATAACTGGGCCGGGTTTCAATTTTTCCCACCTCATTCTTGTAGGTTTGAGATACAACCTTCAAGAAGGGGTGAAATCACAGTTCTTCATGTACCCAAGATTCTTGCAGGAAGTGTTCAACATTGAGCACCAAGATCTTTCAAAAACTGCAAGAATCTACATAATACCGGGACATAAGAACAACATTTTTCAAAGCATGAGAACAGTTTCATCAAAGTTCTTAGGGGCCGATGTTCCATTGTTGTCTACAATGTTGAACACGCAAAGTGCCCAGGGTGACAGTTCAGCAAACCCAGTTGATACTGATCCCACACCCTCCACCTCACTGCCACAAACTCAAACTGCTGCTTCCCTTGATCGAACCCCTGTGCACTCTACTGAGGATGTAAATGCACATACTTTACTCACCCACAGTTTGATTGCTCAACTGGAACACAGGGCCCCGGTTGCACCCAAATATTCAAGGAAGAAGGGCAAGAGAACTCCTTCTTCTCTTGCCTCCAAGGCCCAAACCCAAGCCAACATCCCTTACTCAGAATCACAACATTCTAGTGAGAATATCATAAGGGAAAGCCACACTGTTAGGGATACTCCTTCGAAAGTCTCTCTATTAGGATTAGGATCACTTCCCGGATCCATAGAACAGCCCTTTGAGCCATTCCTATCTTCTTTGGACTTCAGTGTTGAGGAACCTGACCAAAGTGATGTACCTTTTCCAACTACCACTATCAAGGAGGTACTGATTGGTCTTGCTTTCGAAACACCCAACCCAAGTTCTTCACCCTTGAAGGTCCACTCTAGGAGTAATGAAAGAGTGGATGTGGAAGAGGTTGTCACTACTGCTGGTCCATCAAATGACCAGGAGGACAGTGACAACATCTTTAAGACCTCAACCATGGCAACTCATGGTGAGGGTGTTTCCTTGGAAACTCCCCTCACTGAGAGGAATCCCATGCGCCAAGAAACCACGGGTGATGGGGATGCTGAGGCTCGGCCTACGGCCCCATCTGGGTCCAAGGATTCCACAACTGTGGATGAGGACAGTCTGAAACTAAATAACTTGGAATTGACGGCTAGGGTGGCTATGCTAGAGGCTGAAGTGTCCAAACTAAGACACCAAGTCTCTATGCATGAAGCCCATCAATGCCCAACTTTAGCCACTCCCTCTCTTGTATCAGTAGTCACCCAAACTGATGCTTACCTGTCTACTGATGCAACCACAAAAGGAGGAGATGGTCTCTATGGAAGAAGATACAGACAGTCTTGACGACTGGATTCAAGAGCAGGTTGTACTTCAAAGTTCACTATTCAAGCCGGCTTTTGTACAAATTCATGACTTTCCAGCCTCAGATAACGAAGAAGAAGAGACATCTGAAGACTGGAAGTTGGTCGTCAGGGCTGTCGATGAAATGCTGAATGGTACTGAAGACACAGAACAAACAAATACACCATTCAGCATCTTCCCTGAAGCAGCAGCCATCATAAGTCAATCCATTACCCCCAAACTCTTTCAAACTACACATAAGCTAGCATTTAACTCCATTCTAGCTTGGGGGTATGATGGATCAGCTGAGAGATTTTGGATTGGATGGGAGTTTAGTGGTGTAAAAGAGCTAAACTGGAACTCTCTCAATGCCCTCCAAGTCCTACAACTGCATTTAACTAACTGCATCAACACTTCATCAGATCTCTCAACAGAACTTGCCATTGGCAGGTTCCATGACTTGATGGAGGATAATCTACCCCTCTTCGAAAGACTAATTCAGAAAGCAAAACGGGTAGCTTATCCTGAATCTTCGGCAGCAGCAGCAAGAAGACTGTCTCCTAGAAGACTTGACATTATAAGGAGCAGTCTTCTCACTAAAGAAGAAATTTGCTGCCTAAGAAGATTTCTGTACTGCCTCATCGTCAAAGACTTAGAGGTGCTGGGATGGACAAGCACTAAGTCTCTTGACCATACCTTCCTTCTAAGCAATGGCACCTCTCTCACCATCAACACCAGGAACATCTTGTCACTTCCTACAGACTTTCTCTACAAGATCTTTCAACTCAGGGCAAACATCTGCAATGTCAACTCACTTGAAAGCCAGGCAATGATAGCTACTGTCAGAGCCAAACTTGAAAAAGTAGGAAGAATTACTGAGGCAGTATGTGTGTCAAACTCTGACACTGACACTGACTCAGCTTCCTCTCGAGTAGACATCTGCACTGCAGCATATGGGTCAAGATCAACTATCAAAGAAATGCTGAAAGAAGTCACAAGTCCTGAGTGCAAATCGAACGAGGCCAATGACCTTCCCATGTTCACATCCCAAATTGCCAATGAAGCTGAGGCAGAGATCCCAATAGCAGCATCATCATCTGCTGTTGTGATCGGTGAAGCTGAAGCAGAGGCATCCAATGTAAACAAAGGAAAGGGAATCATGACAGATGAAGATGAAGAGAGGTTGCTAAAAGATAAAAGAGAAAGGGAAGAGAGAAGAAGAAGAGAAGAAGAGGAGATGGCTGACATGAAAAAGGCTCAAGAAAGAAAAACAGTCATTCTCCTAAGAGAACAAACCATCCAGTTGTATGCTAAACAGCTGGATGAACTGAAAAGAAAGATTCTTGCAGTTGACCGGATTGAAGAAGATGCAGCTCTTGCTCTTCAACTGCAGGAACAATTCAATAGAGAAGAGGAAGAATTGGAGAAGAAGAAGAAAGAAGAAGCTAAGTTCAGAATAACCAATTCTGAACTAGCTAAAGAAATGAGGGAGGAGTGGGTAAAGACTCTAGTCTCTCAAGGTGAGGATGCAGACTACCTTGAGAAACTATCAACTAAAGAAGTCTACAGAGCCTTCATGGGTCAGCAAGGTCAGTTGGCAAAGAAGAAACAGGCTGAAGAAGAAGAAAAAGCCAAACAACAGTCCAAAAAGACCATTGCCTTTAATAAACGGACCCATGAAGAAAGGAAGGCCATGATTGACTTCCTTAAGGCTAGAGGAGAGAATGGAAAGAGGCTAGGTCCTATGAACTTAATGAACCTGCAAGCCCTCTACTTCAAAGTCAAGAAGGATGAGGAAGAAAGAGTGGGCAAGAAGGGATCCAAGAAAAGGGTACCTATTCAGGAAGAAGGAGAAACAAAATCAAAGAAACCCAAGCCTTCTCCCTCACCTACCTCTTCCTCAGTCCAACAACCTTCCACTCTCCTCCCCAAAACTTCCACTCCTCCACCCAAAAAGTCCAAACCATCTCACCCAGCCCCCACTCATCAACAGCCTCCCTTGAAGAAATCCAAACCCACACCTAAACCAGAAGACTCAAGAGACATAGTTGATTGGGTCAATAATCCACAGGATCAAAGGTTTGATATCTTCAGGGGGAGAACTGAAAGAAGAAGATCTATCTACAGATCTGTTGATGAAATTCTGCAATTACCAGATTCAGATCTTGGCAGAATTCTGGAGCTAGGTGAAGCTCATGAGCCTGCAAATGAGAGTGGGAAACTTCTTGTGCTAGCAATCAAACACTACTTCAACCCTAGCAAATATGTGATCATTGACATCAAACCACTCAAGTCCCACTCTCCATTTGTATGTTGGTCCTATAATGTTGATTTGGACGAGTTCACCTTAACTGATGTAAGGAAGCTGAAGATGAGATGTTCAAGCAAAACAATCTACAAAATGCCAAATAAAGACATCAAGACTCTGTCTGCACTTCCACTGAACAATCCCAGCAAGGATCCAAGAGGCTATGAGGTTGAAAGGATAGTCAGCCACATGCAAAAGCTTCAGCAGCAAAGTGATTAGAAAAATTTTGGTTGCATCAGTCTAGGGGGAGTTTGTAGAACCAAAGACTGATTGCTACCAAATTATTCTAAGTACAAATGCTGCTGATAGGCTTATCAGCAGCATTCAACACATATGGCTGCTGGTATGCTTATCAGCAGCATTCAGCACATGTTGCTGCTGATAGGCTTATCAGCAGCATTCAACACTTGTTGCTGCTGATAGGCTTATCAGCAGCGTTCAACACAAGTTGCTGCTGATAGGCTTATCAGCAGCATTATTCTCATTCTTGCTGCTGATAGCTTTATTCTCTGAAGACCAAACGTTGCAGCTGACTATCCATGCGAAGCGCCTCTGACACCTTTCTACAAAAGCAACTGCCACACTCCAAGCAGAAGGAACCTCACTGGTGTAACCAATAAAGGAAAATGACGCTCTTCTCCAAGCATGCAAACAATGATGCCTAAGAAGACGTTTCAGTAAAGTTAACTAGATTAGCCTTTACGTGTAATTTAGATTAATAAACAAGATCAACGGCTTGTGTTAGATCTAATCCTTAGAATCAAGGGTCTGTCTTGATTCTAAGTTAGTATAAATACTGTGTAAACACTTCAAACAAAGTGTGTCTTGAGTGTGCTTTTGTGTGCCTTAATAGTGCTTTTTGTACTTCTTGATAGAGTTTTACTTGTAATCTTGTAATCTCGGAAGTCTAATACAACAGTGCATTTATCAGTATTCTTGCTGTTTACTTGTTTACTTTGTTGGTTGGTATTGTTTCCGCCAATATCAACTAGAATAGAATCACCTTGTAATCTTACGATCCTACACCTAGTATATTTGAGGCGAACTTGTTAAGTTTGCCTATTGCAAAGTTTGTGTCTATAAATAGTAGTTTACAGATTCTGTTTGGGGAGCATATTGATTGAATGATTGTATTCTGTAAACTCTGTGTTTAGTAGAATACAAAAAGAAAGTTTATTTTCCTACTGTTTCTATTGTTAATTCGTATACATACGTTAACACAAAGGATTCCGCACTCCGTGTTATCGAGACGTCGAGTAATGAGATCGATCTATAGATGAGTCATGTGGACCTACAAGTGGTATCAGAGCTTTTGCTCATGATTTTTGTTTGATTCTTGGTGATTAGAGACGATTTTGTATACACTTGGACAACAAATTGATAATTTTTAGAAGTTTTTGTATCCACGAAGTTTTCAAGTTCTTGAAGTTGATTTTGCTGCTGAATTCGTGGATTTGAAGTGGATTTTGGTGAAATTAATCCGATAGAAGTGTACTTATTCATAAAATACTAAATCCTACAGTCCAATTTTCTTCAAATTCTTTCTAATCTGTGAGAAATTATGATTTTCGGTGCTGATTAGTTCGTGTTGGGGTTGAAGTTTTCTTCCTGAGTTTGTTACAGCTGAAGCAGGCGAACTTGATGAGATTCTATTACAGGCGAACTTATCAAGTTCGCTTCACTCGGTTTAAGCGTACTTATCAAGTTCGCTTCACTCAGTTTAGGCGAACATATTGATTAGGCGAACTTATCATGTTCGCTTGTGGTCTTATTTAATCAGTGAAGTTCAGGCGAACTTATTAAGTTCGCTCAGGCAGTATCAAGCGAACTAATCTAGTTTTCTAGTGTTCTTAAAAAAATAAAAAAAAATAAAAAAATAAAAAAATTATGTATAAGTTATGCTAGAGGCAAACTTGTCTAGTTCGCCTAGTCTATTAGAGGCGAACTTAGCAGGCGAACTTATCAAGTTCACTTCACTCAGTTTAAGCGAATTTATCAAGTTCGCTTCTCTCAAGTTAGGCGAACATATTGATTAGGCGAACTTATCAAGTTCGCTTGAGGTCTTATTTGCTCAGTGAAGTTCAGGCGAACTTATTAAGTTCGCTCAGGCAGTATTAGGCGAACTAATCTAGTTTGCTAGTGTTCTTAAAAAAATAAAAAAATAAAAAAATTCTGTATAAGTTCTGCTAGAGGCGAACCTGTCTAGTTCGCCTAGTCTATTAGAGGCGAATTTAGCAGGCGAACTTATCAAGTTCGCTTCACTCAGTTTAAGCGAACATATCAAGTTCGCTTCACTCAGTTTAGGCGAACATATTGATTAGGCGAACTTATCAAGTTCGCTTGAGGTCTTATTTACTCAGTGAAGTTCAGGCGAACTTATTAAGTTCGCTCAGGTAGTATCAGGCGAACTAATTTCATTCGAACTTATCTAGTTCGTTAGTGTTCTTAAAAAAAATAATAAAAAATAAAAAAAATTTCTGTATAAGTTCTGCTAGAGTCGAACTTGTCTAGTTCGCCTAGTTTATTAGAGTCGCACTTCTTAAGTTCGCCTAGTCTCATGTGAGGCGAACTTGTTAAGTTCGCCAAGTCTATTTGTGGCAAACTTTTGCAGAGTTTGTTTCTATAAATAGGAGTTTACAGATTCTGTTTGGGGAGCATATTGACTGAATGATTGTATTCTGTAAACTCTGTGTTTAGTGGAATACAAAGAGAAAGTTTATTTACCTACAGTTTCTATTGTCAATTCGTATACGTACGTTAACACGAAGGATTCCGCACTCCGTGTTATCGAGACGTCCTGTCACGAGACCGATCTGTAGATGAGTCATGTGGACCTACAAGTGGTATCAGTGCTTTTGCTCATGATTTGTGTTTAATTTTTGGTGATTATGGACGATTTTGTATACACTTTGACATGAAATTGATCATTTTTAGAAGTTTTCGTATCCATGGAGTTTTCATGTTCTTGAAGTTGATTTTGCTGCTGAATTCGTTGATTTGAAGTGGATTTTGGTGAAATTAATCCGATATAAGTGTTCTAATTCATAAAATACTAAATCTTACGGTCCAATTTCTTCAAATTCCTTCTAATCTGTGAGAAATGATGATTTTTGGTGCTGATTAGTTCGTGTTTGGTTTGAAGTTTTCTTCCTGAGTTTGTTACAGATGAAGCAGGCGAACTTAGCAGGAGAACTTATCAAGTTCGTTTCACTCAGTTTAAGCGAAGTTATCAAGTTCGCTTCACTCAGTTTAGGCGAACATATTGATTAGGCGAACTTATCAAGTTCGCTTGTGGTCCTATTTGCTCAGTGAAGTTCAGGCGAACTTATTAAGTTCGCTAAGGCAGTATCAGGCGAAATAATCTAGTTTGCTAGTGTTCTTAAAAGAATAAAAAAAAGAAAAAAAATAAAAAAATTCTGTATAAGTTCTGCTAGAGGCGAACTTGTCTAGTTCGCCTAGTCTATTAGATGCGAATTTAGCAGGCGAACTTATCAAGTTCGCTTCACTCAGTTTAAGCGAACTTAACAAGTTCGCTTCACTCAATTTAGGCGAACATATTGATTAGGCGAACTTATCAAGTTCGCTTGAGGTCTTATTTGCTCAGTGAAGTTCAGACGAACTTATTAAGTTCGCTCAGGCAGTATCAGGCGAACTAATCTAGTGTGCTAGTGTTCATAAAAAAAAATAAATACATAAAATAAAATAATTCTGTATAAGTTCTGCTAGAGGCGAACTTGTCTAGTTCGCTTCACTCAGTTTAGGCGAACATATTGATTAGGCGAACTTATCAAGTTCGGTTGAGGTCTTATTTGCTCAGTGAAGTTCGGTTGAGGTCTTATTTGCTCAGTGAAGTTCAGGAGAAGTAATTAAGTTCGCTCAGGTAGTATCAGGCGAACTAATTTCAGGCGAATTTATCTAGTTCGTTAGTGTTCTTAAAAAATATAATAAAAAATAAAAAAAAATTTATGTATAAGTTCTGCTAGAGGCAAACTTGTCTAGTTCGCCAAGTTTATTAGAGTCGAACTTCTTAAGTTCGCCTAGTCTCATGTGAGGCGAAATTAATTTGAGGAGAACTTGTTGCAGAGTTTGATTCTATAAATAGGAGTTTACAGATTCTGTTTGGGGAGCATATTACTGAATGATTATATTCTGTAAACTCTGTGTCTAGTGGAATACAAAGAGAAAGTTTATTTACCTACTGTTTCTATTGTCAGTTCGTATACATACGTTAACATGAAGGATTCCGCACTCCGTGTTATCGAGACGTCCTGTTATGAGATCGATCTATAGATGAGTCATGTGGACCTACAAGTGGTATCAGAACTTTTGCTCGTGATTTGTGTTTAATTCTTGGTGATTAGAGAAAATTTTGTATAAACTTTGACAAGAAATTGATCATTTTTAGAAGTTTTTGTATGCATGGAGTTTTCAAGTTCTTGAAGTTGATTTTGCTGCTGAATTCGGGGATTTGAAGTGGATTTTGGTGAAATTAATCCGATAAAAGTGTTCTAATTCATAAAATACTAAATCCTACGGTCCAATTTCTTCAAATTCCTTCTATTCTGTGAGAAATGATGATTTTCAGTGCTGATTAGTTCGTGTTTGGGTTGAAGTTTTCTTCCTGAGTTTGTTACAGCTGAAGCAGGTGAACTTCCTAAGATTCTGTTGCAGGTGAACTTAGCAGGCGAACTTATAAAGTTCGTTTCACTCAGTTTAAGCGAACTTATCAAGTTCGCTTCACTCAGTTTAGGCGAACATATTGATTAGGCGAACTTATGAAGTTCGCTTGTGGTCTTATTTGCTCAGTGAAGTTCAGGCGAACTTATTAAGTTCGCTCAGGTAGTATCAGGCGAAATAATCTAGTTTGCTAGTGTTCTTAAATAAATAAAAAATATGTATAAGTTCATCTAGTGGTGAACTTGTCCAGTTCGCCTAGTCTATTAGAGGCGTACGTGTTAAGTTCGCCTAGTCTCATGTAAGGCGAACTTGTTAAGTTCGCCTAGTATATTTGAGGATAACTTATTAAGTTTGCCTATTTCAAAGTTTGCGTCTATAAATAGGAGTTTACAGATTCTGTTTGGGGAGCATATTGACTGAATGATTGTATTCTGTAAACTCTGTGTTTAGTGGAATACAAAGAGAATGTTTATTTACCTACTGTTTCTATGGTTAATTCGTATACATACGTTAACACGAAAGATTCCGCACTCCGTGTTATCGAGACGTCGAGTAACAAGATCGATCTGTAGATGAGTCATGTGGACCTACAAGTGATATCAGAGGTTTTGCCCGTGATTTTTGTTTGATTCTTGGTGATTAGAGACGATTTTGTATACACTTTGACAAGAAATTGATCATTTTTATAAGTTTTTGTATCCATTGAGTTTTCAAGTTCTTGAATTTGATTTTGCTGCTAAATTCATGGATTTGAAGTGGATTTTGGTGAAATTAATCCAATAGAAGTGTTCTAATTCATAAAATACTAAATCCTACGGTCCTAATTCTTCTAATTCCTTCTAATCTGTGACAAATGATGATTTTCGGTGCTGGTTAGTTCGTGTTTGGGTTGAAGTTTTCTTCCTGAGTTTGTTACAGCTGAAGCAGGCGAACTTGCTGAGATTCTGTTGCAGGCGAACTTAGCAAGAGAACTTATCAAGTTCGCTTCACTCAGTTTAAGCGTTCACTCAGTTTAGGCGAACAAATTGATTAGGCGAACTTATCAAGTTCGCTTGTGGTCTTATTTGCTAAGTGAATTTCAGGCGAACTTATTAAGTTCGCTCAGGCAGTATCAGGCGAACTAATTTCAGGCGAACTTATACAGTTCGCTAGTGTTCTTAAAAAAATTTATGTATATGTTCTGCTAGAGGCGAACTTGTCTAGGACGCCTAGTCTATTAGAGGCGAACTTATCAAGTTTGCTTCACTCAGTTTAAGCGAACTTATCAAGTTTGCTTCACTCATTTTACGCAAATATATTGATTAGGCGAATTTATCAAGTTCGCGTTTGGTCTTATTTGCTCAGTGAAGTTCAGGCGAACTTATTAAGTTCTCTCAGGCAGTATCAGGCGAACTTATCTAGTTCGCTAGTGCTCTTAAAAAAAAACTGTATAAGTTCTGCTAGTGACGAACTTGTCTAGTTTGCCTAGTCTATTAGAGGCGAACGTGTTAAGTTCGCCTAGTCTCATGTGAGGCGAACTTAAGTATATTTGAGGCGAACTTGTTAAGTTCGCCTATTGCAAAGTTTGTGTCTATAAATAGGAGTTTACATATTCTGTTTGGGGCGCATATTGACTGAATAATTGTATTTTGTAAACTCTGATTCTATTGTCAATTCGTATACATACGTTAACACGAAGGATTCCGCACTCCGTGTTATAAAGGCCTCCTGTCACGAGATCGATCTGTAGATGAGTCATGTGGACCTACAAGTGGTATCAGAGCTTTTGCTCGTGATTTGTGTTTGATTCTTGTGATTTGAGACGATTTTGTATACACTTTGACAAGAAATTGATCATTTTTAGAAGTTTTTGTATCCATAGAGTTTTCAAGTTCTTGAAGTTGATTTTGCTGCTGAATTCGTGGATTTGAAGTGGATTTTAGTGAAATTAATCCGATAGAAGTGTTCTAATTCATAAAATACTAAATGATACGGTCCAATTTCTTCAAATTCCTTCTAATCTGTGAGAAATGATTATTTTCGGTGCTGATTAGTTCGTGTTTGGGTTGAAGTTTTCTTCTTGAGTTTGTTACAGCTGAAGCAGGAGAACTTGCTGAGTTTCTGTTGAACTTATCAAGTTCGCTTCACTCAGTTTAGGCGAAGATATTGATTAGGCGAACTTATCAAGTTCGCTTTTGGTCTTATTTGCTCAGTGAAGTTCAGGCAAACTTATTAAGTTCGCTCAGGTAGTATCAGGCGAACTAATTTCAGGCGAACTTATCTAGTTCGCTAGTTTTCTTAAAATAAAAAAAAAATTCTGTATAAGTTCTGCTAGAGGCGAACTTGTCTAGTTCGCCTAGTCTATTAGAAGCGAATTTAGCAGGCGAACTTAGCAAGTTCGCTTCACTCAGTTTAAGTGAACTTATCAAGTTCGCTTCACTCAGTTTAGGAGAACATATTGATTAGGCAAACTTATTAAGTTCGTTTGAGGTCTTATTTGCTCAGTGAAGTTTAGGCGAACTTAATAAGTTTGCTCAGGCAGTATCAGGCGAACTTATCTTGTTCACTAGTGTTCTTAAAAAAAATAAAACTAAATAAAAAATTTGTATAAGTTCTGCTTAAGGCGAACTTGTCTAGTTCGCCTAGTCTATTAGAAGCGAACGTGTTAAGTTCGCCTAGTCTCATGTGAGGCGGACTTGTTAAGTTCACCTAGTCTATTTAAGGCGAACTTGTTAAGTTCGCATATTGCAGAGTTTGTGTTTATAAATAGGAGTTTGCATATTCTATTTGGGTAACATATTGACTGAATGATTGTATTCTGTAAACTCTGTGTTTAGTGGAATACAAAGAGAAAGTTTATTTACGTACTGTTTCTATTGTCAATTCGTATACATACGTTAACACGAAGGATTCCGCACTCCGTGTTATCGAGACCTCCTGTCACGAGATCGATTTGTAGATGATTCATGTGGACCTACAAGTCGTATCAGAGATTTTGCTAGTGATTTGTGCTTGATTCTTGTGATTTGAGACGATTTTGTATACACTTTGACAAGAAATTGATCATTTTTAGAAGTTTTTGTATCCATGGAGTTTTCATGTTCTTGAAGTTGATTTTGCTGCTGAATTCGTGGATTTGAAGTGTAGGTCCAGGTAACTCAACTACTGATCGAACTCGTGATATGACGTTTCTATAACACGAAGTGCGGAATCCTTCGTGTTAACGTTTATATACTAACCGACAATTCAAACAACACGCGTAAATAAACTTCTCAAATATATTCAGATTCACAATGGTTTACAGACTCAATCAGACAAATCGTTCTCTCTGTTCTCTCTGTTCTGTTCACTATGTCTAATGACTCTGTAATCACATATATATAGAAACTAACCTGCTGTAAGCGAACTTGTTAAGTTCGCCTAGGTCCCTAATTCGGTACGTGACGGATCTCTAGACTCGCGGTACGACACGGTGATAATGTGCGGAATCCATGATCAACGTGCTCGTGTAACTCAATCAACAACCAATATCAGGTTACAAGAATTCTCTATTGTCTGCTCTGATATCGTCTCACCTCTCTCTGTGTTCTCAGACTCTGTTACCTCTATATATAAGCAACTGTTCTGCACCAGGCGAACTTATTAAGTTCGCCTCTAACAGACTAAGAGAACTTAATAAGTTCGCCTCTGATAGACTTAAGCGTACTTATTAAGTTCGCCTCTGATAGACTAGGCGAACTTATTAAGTTCGCCTCTGATAGGCCTCTAGCAGAACTTACACAGAATTTTATCAACAGTTACAAAACATGTCCTAACAGACTCCCCTATAACTGTTGCTAACAATTCTATCAATTACAAGTCAAAGAGTCTAAGACTAAGACATAATATCTTCAAGTTCGTTGTCACCAGAATATGCTCCAACAGACTCCCCCTTGACAACAGCTTCAGATGATTGTCATCAGTCTTCATATATCATCAAACAAATTGTAGTCTTCGCCTTGTTCATCTGCACACTCTCTCTTTATTTCTAGAAGAAAACTTGGGAGAAGGACCCCTTGTCAACTTCTATCTGCAATATTCAGTTTTTGCAAAGGAGAACAACCAAGAATAACCAACAATTAAGATTTCCGTGGAAACTGGAAAAATAAAATCTTTTTGGTTTTTCAAACATAAGAAAGACAAAATATTTTTGGTTTTTCTCTATATAAACTGAAATGTAAAATACAAAATCACATCTTTTTGTTCGAACATCACGAGTAAGAAAATCATATCAGTAAAAACAATTCATCAATCACACATCTTGGATATAAACTCCATATAATATCAAAAGGTATCCTATGTCATTCTTTCAAGCCTTGACCAATCAAACCAATATTTTTCAAGATTATCACACTCTATCTTTTCAAAACTTTCATATTGCATGTTATGATACGCGATAAACATTCAAAGAAAATAGGATCATGCTATGACACACAAATTCAAATTGTCAATATTATAAGATTTGAAACTAAAGCATCTCATTTCCACTTTCTTGTGAGTTAAGGTACCATTTAAGTATGAAATACAACGTGTACCCCACTAGTATGCCAACAGAAAGTAAATGCACTATCTTCAAGACATAAAAGATTTTACTAAAGATTATCCGAATTTCCAGAATGAGGAGACATCACTTAGCACATGAATAGCAGAATCCAAATTGGATTGTATAAGAATCAATGAGATTCAGAATCGAATGATTCAATGTTTTGGCTTATATATGTGGAATCATAAGATTCAGGTACGTAGATCCAACTGTTATCTGGATTATGAATTCAATGGAATCAGTAAAGATGATTTATCAATATGATCCAAGGGCTAGTATATGTTTGACAGATGTTGTCAAGGACATATCTTGATTATATTTCAACTTGCATGCTTTTCAGGACATGGGCACTGAAGCAAATCGAATGATTAGTGCTAAGGACATAACTCGAAACTGATCTCATAGGAAAATCTTTATTAAAAGCTAATATTCTATATCTGATAGTGATCTTTTAACGCACACACCCAGGCATAAAATGGGTTCAAATCACAGTTGTAACATATGTAATTATGTTTTCACACTACTAATGGTTCAGTGATGCTTTTAGTCTACTGACAATTCAAATTATATGTATACACAACACTATCATTTCCTATTTGTGTAGTCTCTGAAGTTTATATCAAAACATATAATTCAGATATATTAACATAAATCATCAACCAGTCAATCTAAGGTCATGTGTGAAAGAACATCTACTGATGTACTATCATCTCTTCTTTAACTTCAAGTAATGTCGATTTTATCTTTTTCAATTTGTTTGTCTTTTTCAAAGATAGTAAAACAAAAGAAAATAAAATCTTCCATGATAACATTTTAAGAAAAACATTTTACTTGGTTACTCAGGATTAAGCAAATCAATCAATTAAAAACTCAAACCGATGTAATCCTGTAATTGAATGTCTTTGCCTTTTGTCATCAACACAATTCTGTACTCCCCCTGTCCTGTAGACTTCCCCTCAACTAGTCAAATAGTTGCATCAACGACTTTATGCTCACCATCGTCATCCTAAGTTTCAGGTTATCATTTGGACTTTGGAAAACTCTTTCTAAAACATTGTGTGTGACATATTCTCCCCCTTGAGCATCAAGTCGTTGAATCAAATATAATCTCAGTTATCAACAACTCGTTACTCTTGCAGATGTCATTCCCTGTCATGTGCTAAGAACCACCACTATCAACAACCAAAATGGTATTAATAGTCCCTCTTGGTAAATCCTGCACATCTTAACAAGAAACATTAATTTGAAATTGGGACCCAAGCCATGGTAGTCATGGGTCGTCCATCTGTATCAAAATAATAAACCTCACTCCATTCACAATCGAATCTCTCATCGATTTTAGGAGATTGTGCCGACGAGTCAGAAACAGAAACTTTAGATTTCCAAACATACTTCTTTTCATTAAGGTCTTTTTGCTTAAAATGTGAAGTGTTTGAACAGTCATGGTCATTTGAAAAATGTTTAGACTGTGAAAACTCTTGTTGTTCTAAAACTTTTCTCAATCTTTTGTTTCTCCTCCGTCTTTGAGGTCTAGAAAGCCTAACCTCATATTTTGACTTACCCTTTGGTGTATCATGAGGTTTAACCACATTTAGGTTAACATAAGGCTTACCATGAGTTCTTTCCTTTTCTGGAGTAACATGTCGGTTACCTTTGGCTTTGTGTGGACAAGCAATCTGAATATGACCCACACGACCACAGTAAAAGCAAGATCTCTTCTCACTATATTCTCTCATATAAGGAATCTTCACACGATAAGATGCACTTGAAGAAGATTCTCCTACATGAACTTCTTTTTGAGTTTGAGAATGAATAAACTTTTTCTCAACAGATTTTGATTCAGGCTTCATCTTCTCAGGAACTACATGCTTCTTTCCTTTATTTTTGTAAGGACAGTTCACCACAATGTGTCCTATCTCATTACAATGAAAACATGTACGCCTGTCTTTATAATCTCTGACATATGGAACTCTCCTTGAATTTGAAGAACTTTCAAATGTAGAATTTTCAGATGAATTAGAATCAACCTTTGAGTCTTCTTTCTTAATCTCTTTCGGTATCCCCTCTACCTTAGCTTCATCAAAATATTCATCATCACTCTCATCAGAGTACACCATATCTTCACCTGTGACTGGATTCACCTTCAACACATTCTTAGGTTCTAAATCCTCATCATTTATAATCTCAGGTGTAACAGAATAATTTCCGTTGAATGGTGGATGAACATAGCAAATACCACTAGTTCCCTTCCCCTCTTCAGTATTCTCATGATAATATCGTAATAAGAATGTTGAATTTGCAAAGCTTTCTAACTTTCTATGCAATCTGATTACCTCTACTTTAGATTCAGCTAATTCCTTATCTTTCTCAACAAGATCATTATTTCTCTTCTCAATTTCTGCAAAGGACATATCCAGGTGATATGCCTGCTCTTTGATCTTCAAAGTCAGAGAACTTATATCTCTCTTCAGTGATTCTATTCTCTCAATACACACATTCTCATTATCCTTTAATTTCTGATTTACCGTGTGCATCGATTTCATATCACAAATGAGGTTTACATTGTCATCCATAACCCTCATCATTTTATCCTTAACCGAAACACAGTTAGAACAAAACGCTTCAGAGTTAGAAAATACCTCAGGTTTTACTTCTGAAGAAGATGCACCAGGAGCCATGAAAATGTCATCATCAGCTTCACTCTTTTGATCAACAATGACAGGCTCAACATCAGTGTCTGATACACTCAGATCATCTTCAACTGTCTGGAAGCTTACTTCAGTCTCTACATCACTCTTGGTAGACTGAGTACTTTCACAAGATCTAATACTCTCACTATCACTTAACTCGGTAGAAGAATTACTTTCAGAAACACTCTTCTTTTCCAATACTTCTTTGACCTCAAACGCTTGAGAAGTTGCTTCACTCTTTTTCTTCAATGCTTCCCATAGATCTCTTGAAGTTGGACACTTCCCGAGACTATGAATGATATTTTTCGGTAAAGACAGCGTTAAAGTTTCACGCGTCTTCATCTCTCGATCAACCTTCTGCTTTTCTAGTTTACTAAGAGCTGTCACTGGTTTAGGAACATTATAATATCCCATATAGTCATAAGTAGGATGCACATATCCTTCAAATATGGATGTCCAAAAGTTTTCATCAATTGCTGATATGAACTGTTCGAACCGGACTTTCCAGCTACGAAAATCTGATATGCACAAAAGTCTCGGTGGCACAGTTCCAATCTCATTATCATCATATGAAATTGACATTTTGAAATTTTTACGAAAATATCCGGAAAAAATTTTCCCGCCAAAATACTCTTTTTAAAAAATTTCGAAATTCAAAATTTCAAAAATGATCCTAAACAAGCATATAAACTTTCCCTAAAAAATTTGGACAAGAAGAATTTTCCCGCCAAAATATATATTTTTTTTAAGAACTCTAAGTTCGCCTGATACTGTACAAGCGAACTTGACCCGAGCGAATTTGACTCAAGCGAACTTGTTAAGTTCGCCTGATTTTCACCAAGCGAACTTATTAAGTTCGCCTAATACTGAGTGAAGCGAACTTATTAAGTTCGCCTACTAAGTTCGCCTGCAACAGAATGTTAAGTTCGCCTACTAAGTTCGCCTGCAACAGAATGTTAAGTTCGCCTGGTGCAGCTGTTCAACCCAAACACGAACCAAAAATTCCGAAAATCATGATTTCTTACTGAATTCATGGAATTTGATAAAATTGAACCGTAGGAATGTGTAGGAACTGATTATGAACACTTCTATCGGATCAATTTCATCAAATGAATCCAAGATCAATCGAATCCATTTTTATCAAGAACACAAAACGGATAAAAAATCTTCAAAATCTCTGAAATTTGATGTTGATTGGAGACGAAAACACCACGAATCTTCTGCTAATCAAGAGCAATTGCTCTGATACCACTTTTAGGTCCCTAATTCGGTGCGTGACGGATCTCAAGACTCGCGGTACGACACGGTGATAACGTGCGGAATCCATGATCAACGTGCTCGTGTAACTCAATCAACAATAACGGTGTAAATAAACTCTTTGTATTCCACCAATATCAGGTTACAAGAATTCTCTATTGTCTACTCTGATATCGTCTCACCTCTCTCTGTGTTCTCAGACTCTGTTACCTCTATATATAAGCAACTATTCTGCACCAGGCGAACTTATTAAGTTCGCCTCTAACAGACTAAGCGAACTTAATAAGTTCGCTTAGTCTGTTAGACTTAAGCGAACTTATTAAGTTCGCCTCTGATAGACTAGGAGAACTTATTAAGTTCCCCTCTGATAGGCTAGGCGAACTTGTTAAGTTCGCCTCTAGCAGAACTTACACAGAATTTTATCAATAGTTACAAAACATGTCCTAAAATGAAGTGGATTTTGGTGAAATTAATCCGATAGAAGTGTTCTAATTCATAAAATACTAAATGATACGGTCCAATTTCTTCAAATTCCTTCTACTCTGTGAGAAATGATGATTTTCGGTGCTGATTAGTTCGTGTTTGGGTTGAAGTTTTCTTCCTGAGTTTGTTATAGCTGAAGCAGGCGAACTTGCTGAGATTCTGTTGCAGGCGAATTTATGAAGTTCGCTTCACTCAGTTTAAGCGAACTTATCAAGTTCGCTTCACTCAGTTTAGGCGAACATATTGATTAGACGAACTTATCAAGTTCGCTTTTGGTCTTATTTACTCAGTGATGTTTAGGCAAACTTATTAAGTTCGCTCAGGCAGTATTACGCGAACTAATTTCAGGCGAACTTATCTAGTTTGCTAGTGTTCTTAAAATAAAAAAATAAAATTTGTATATGTTCTGCTAGAGGCGAACTTGTGTAGTTCGCCTAGTCTATTAGAGGTGAACTTAGCAGGCGAACTTAGCAAATTCGCTTCACTCAGTTTAAGAGAACTTATCAAGTTCACTTCACTTAGTTTAGGAGAACATATTGATTAGGCAAACTTATTAATTTCGCTTGAGGTCTTATTTGCTCAGTGAAGTTCAGGCGAACTTATTAAGTTCGCTCAGGCAGTATCAGGAGAACTAATTTCAGGTGAACTTATCTAGTTCACAAGTGTTCTTAAAAAAAAAAATTTGTATAAGTTATGCTTCAGGCGAATTTGTCTAGTTCGCCTAGTCTATTAGAGGCGAACGTGTTAAGTTCGCCTAGTCTATTTAAGGCGAACTTGTTAAGTTCACATATTGCAGAGTTTGTGTTTATAAATAGGATTTTACACATTCTATTTGGGTAGCATATTGACTGATTGATTGTATTCTGTAAACTCTGTGTTTAGTGGATTATAAAGAGAAAGTTTATATACCTACTGTTTCTATTATCAATTCGTATACATACGTTAACACTAAGGATTTCGCACTCCGTGTTATCGAGACGTCCTGTCACGAGATCGATCTGTAGATGAGTCAAGTGGACCTACAAGTGATATCAGAGCTTTTGTTCGTGAATTTTGTTTGAATCTTGGTGATTAGAGACGATTTTGTATACACTTCGACAAGAAATTGATCATTTTTAGAAGTTTTTGTATCCATGGAGTTTTCAAGTTCTTGAAGTTGATTTTGCTGCTGAATTCATGGATTTGAAGTGGATTTTTGTGAAATTAATCTGATAGAAGTGTTCTAATTCATAAAATACTAAATCCTACGGTCCGATTTCTTCAAATTCCTTCTTATCTATGAGAAATGATGATTTTCGGTGCTGGTTAGTTCATGTTTGGGTTGAAGTTTTCTTCCTGAGTTTGTTACAGCGGAAGCAGGCGAACTTGCTGAGATTCTGTTGCAGGCAAACTTAGCAGGAGAACTTATCAAGTTCGCTTCACTCAGTTTAAGCGTTCACTCAGTTTAGGCGAACATATTGATTAGACGAACTTATCAAGTTCGCTTGTGGTCTTATTTGCTCAGTGAAGTTTAGGCGAACTTATTAAGTTCGCTCAGTCAGTATCATGCGAACTAATTTCAGGCGAACTTATCTAGTTCGCTAGAGTTCTTAAAAAAATTATGTATATGTTCTGCTAGAGGCGAACTTGTATAGTTCGCCTAGTCTATTAGGGGCGAACTTATCAAGTTTGCTTCACTCAGTTTAAGCGAACTTATCAAGTTCGCTTCACTCAGTTTTGGCGAACATATTGATTAGGCGAACTTATCAAGTTCGCTTGTGGTCTTATTTGCTCACTGAAGTTCTGGCGAACTTATTAAGTTCGCTCAGGCAGTATCAGGCGAACTTATCAAGTTCGCTAGTGTTCTTCAAAAAAAAATCTGTATAAGTTCTGCTAGTGGTGAACTTGTCTACTTCGCCTAGTCTATTAGAGGCGAACGTGTTAAGTTCGCCTAGTCTCATGTGAGGCGAACTGGTTAAGTTCGTCTAGTATATTTGAGGCGAACTTGTTAAGTTCACCTATTGCAAAGTTTGTGTATATAAATAGGAGTTTACAGATTCCGTTTGGGGAGCATATTGAATGAATGATTGTATTCTGTAAACTCTGTGTTTAGTGGAATACAAAGAGAAAGTTTATTTACCTACTGTTTGTATTGTCAATTCGTATACATACGTTAACACGAAGGATTTCGCACTCCGTGTTATCAAGACGTCCTGTCACGAGATCGATCTGTAGATGAGTCAAGTGGACCTACAAGTGGTATCAGAGCTTTTGCTCGTGATTTTTGTTTAATTCTTGGTGCTTAGAGACGATTTTGTATACACTTTGACAAGAAATTGATCATTTTTAGAAGTTTTTTGTATCCATGGAGTTTTCAAGTTCTTGAAGTTGATTTTGCTGTTGAATTCGTGGATTTGAAGTGGATTTTGGTGAAATTAATCCGATAGAAGTGTTCTAATTCATAAAATACTAAATCCTAGGGTCCAATTTCTTCAAATTCCTTCTAATCTGTGAGAAATGATGATTTTCAATGCTGATTAGTTTGTGTTTGGGTTGAAGTTTTCTTCCTGAGTTTGTTACAGCCGAAGCAGTCGAACTTGCCGAGATTCTGTTGCAGGCAAACTTATCAAGTTCGCTTCACTCAGTTTATGGGAACATATTGATTAGACGAACTTATCAAGTTCGCTTGTGGTTTTATTTGCTCAGTGAAGTTCAGGCGAACTTATTAAGTTCGCTCAGGCAGTATCAGACGAACTAATTTCAGGCGAAGTTATCTAGTTCGCTAGTGTTCTTAAAAAAAATAAAAATAAAATAAAAAAAAATTATGTATAAGTTCTGCTAGAGGCGAACTTGTCTAGTTCGCCTAGTCTACTAGAGGCGAACCTGTTAAATTCGCCTAGTCTCATGTGAGGCGAACTTGTTAAGTTCGCCTAGTCTATTTGAGGCGAACTTGTTAAGTTCGCCTATTACATATTTTGTGTCTATAAATAGGAGTTTACAGATTCTGTTTGGGGAGCATATTGACTTAATGATTGTATTCTGTAAACTCTGTGTTTAGTGGAATACAAAGAGAAAGTTTATTTACCTACTATTTCTATTGTCAATTCGTATACATACGTTAACACAAAGAATTCCGCACTCCGTGTTATCAAGACGTCCTGTCATGAGATCGATCTGTAGATGAGTTATGTGGGCCTACCAGTGGTATCAGAGCTTTTGCTCGTGATTTGTGTTTGATTCTTGGTGATTAGAGACGTTTTTGAATACACTTTGACAAGAAATTGTTCATTTTTAGAAGTTTTTTGTATCTATGGAGTTTTCAAGTTCTTGAAGTTGATTTTGCTGTTGAAATCATGGATTTGAAGTGGATTTTGGTTAAATTAATCCGATAGAAGTGTTCTAATTCATAAAATACTAAATCCTACGGTCCAATTTATTCAAATTCCTTCTAATCTGTGAGAAATGATGATTTTTAGTGCTGGTTAGTTCGTGTTTGGGTTGAAGTTTTCTTCCTGAGTTTGTTACAGTTGAAGCATGCGAACTTGCTAAAATTCTATTGCAGGCGAACTTAGCAGGAGAACTTATCAAGTTCGCTTCACTAAGTTTAAGCGTTCACTCAGTTTACGCGAACATATTGATTAGGTGAACTTATCAAGTTCGCTTGTGGTCTTATTTTCTTAGTGAAGTTCAGGCGAACTTATTAAGTTTGCTCAGGCAATATCAGGCGAACTAATTTCAGACGAACTTATCTAGTTCGCTAGTGTTCTTAAAAAAAATTATGTATATGTTCTGCTAGAGGCGAACTTGTCTAGTTCGCCTAGTCTATTAGAGGCGAACTTATCAAGTTTGCTTCACTCAGTTTAAGCGAACTTATCAAGTTCGCTTCACTCAGTTTAGGCGAACATATTGATTAGGCGAACTTATCAAGTTCGCTTGTGGTCTTATTTGCTCAGTGAAGTTCAGGCGAACTTATTAAGTTCGCTCAGGCAGTATCAGGCGAACTTATCTAGTTCGCTAGCGTTCTTAAAAAAAATCTGTAAAAGTTCTGCTAGTGGCGAACTTGTCTAGTTCGTCTAGTATATTTTAGGCGAACTTGTTAAGTTCGCCTATTGCAAAGTTTGTGTCTATAAATAGGAGTTTAAAGATTCTGTTTGGGTAGCATATTGACTGAAAGATTGTATTCTGTAAACTCTGTGTTTAGTGGAATACAAAGAGAAAGTTTATTTACCTATTGTTTCTATTGTCAATTCGTATACATACGTTAACACGAAGGATTCCGCACTCCATGTTATCGAGACGTCCTGTCACGAGATCGATCTGTAGATGAGTCATGTGGACCTACAAGTGGTATCAAAGCTTTTGCTCGTGATTTGTGTTTGATTCTTGTGATTTGAGACGATTTTGTATACACTTTGACAAGAAATTGATCATTTTTTGAAGTTTTTGTATAATGGAGTTTTCAAGTTCTTGGAGTTGATTTTGCTGCTGAATTCGTGGATTTGAAGTGTATTTTGGTGAAATTAATCCGATAGAAGTGTTCTAATTCATAAAATATTAAATCATACGGTCCAATTTCTTCAAATTTGTTGAAGTACTTTCTTGTGACAAACACTCTGGATAGATTCTGGATAGATAGAGTCTTAGTTTAGTACTTTCATGTATGTATTTGTCTTTGTTTTTAAGTGTCTGTATGTATTAGTTATCGAGTTGTATTTACTTTTACATATTGACTGTTGCAGATTTCTCTAAGTGTTTTGCGCACTTGTATGTGCGCAGGAAGTAGTTCCTGCGTGCTTAGCAAGTACGCAAGAATACCTATGCGTACTTGCTAAGTACGCATGCGCACTTGTATCTTCGGTGTTTGGTCTTCACAACTATACATCTTTAGCTTCCATCTTCTTCTTATAGTCAATGCAGAACTTGATCACCTTGTCCTATTTAGAAGCAAGGAATTTCGTCCATTCATCCGTATGCATGCAATCCTTGTCTTCTAGTGCCTCCAGATCTTTCACAGAGAAGTTAATGAAGCAGACTTCATCAAATACTCTGATTAGTTCCCTCGGCACTAAGCATCCACTTTCTGACCTCACCTTTCCAATCACCACAGCCTCGCCCGTCTTTGGATTTACGTACCAGTACCACATGTCACCGAGGATATCCTGAGATAACTTGCTCAGGGGAATCTTGGTTTTACATAGCACTGGCTTGTATACCAATTTCTTAAAGATTTTCATAGTCACAGGATGTCTTGCTGTCTTATCCTTGACTCTCTTGGGCACTTGAGGCTTGAACATATCAAACTTCCCAGATCTTGCTTCCCGCTGTAGAACCACCCACAAACCCATCGCCACTGCATGATTAGTATGACCCAGCAGCTCTCGGTTTGCTAGGTTCACAAGGTCGTATTTGGGTAAGGAGTTGAACGCTTCCCTGGTTGGTTTCAAGTATTGAACCCCCCCAGATATTTTGATTACGAACAATTGCTTATCCTCCTCGAACCTTACAGCCAAGATCATCCCTGTTGCCCCTTGTTTGTCTATGACAGACGTCTTTTGCCAAACAGGAGCTGGATCCTTATATGAAGTAGAAGGCATATCTTTTTCTTTTGGTGCCTCCGGATCCACAGGTGTAGGGTCAACTGGGGAGGCTTCAGTCGAGGCTTCCACATTACTAGCATGCTCGACTGAACCTGTGTCAAGCTGAGCTTCGAAGGATGGAAATTCAAAGATCTCTCCATCTTCTAACTCGTACTCTCCTTCCTCATCACCCTTGGGAACTTCTATCACTACATCCTCATCATCTTTATCCCAGTCATCACCAGAGTCGATCTCTCCTTCTTTTAGGTTAAAGAGAGCATCGATCTATGCTTCCTTGGAATAGTCAGGCTCTAAGTATAAGATCTCATTATCAGATAGATCTTTAAGCACCTCAACCGCTGACTTTCCTTTGTCACCACCACCAGAGGTATCACCACCCTCTTGATGAGTAGACTTCCCCTAAGCCATTGGAATAGCAGAGATGGGCATAATTGCTAAAGCTTGGTGCTCACCTCCACTAGGATCGGCTTCAGGATCCTTGTCTTTGTCGTCATCCTTAGTCAAGTCAACAGGATGACAAGCCTCATCACCTGTAGTTTTCTCTTTCTCTTTCTCCTTCTCCTTCTCCTTATCGTTCTCCCCCGGAGCATTAAGCTTCTTGGTCAGATCAGCAATTAGTTTGACCATCAGCGCATGCTCTTTCTGTTGAGTATTAAACCTCAGCTCTAGAGATGACCTGTGACCCAAAATCATTTCATTTGTCCTGATTAGAAGCTCGTTCTCAGTCCCCGTTCTCTGGCTTCTTAGAATCCTAAATTCATCCACCAACAAATTAATCTGTGCTTGTTGAGCATCAGATTCCTCCTTTGACTTCCGAATAGTTTCCAATAATCTAGCAACTTGGGTGTCCAGAACATCTATCCTAGCATCATTAGGATCAGGATGTCTGGATGATGACGCTTCGGCATTGTGAATTGGGGAGGAGAAGATGGTGTCGAAGTCAAACCCTTGAGTAAATTCCCCATAGTTGAAGGGTTGACTTAAAGGATCAATGGTGGTTGTTGGGATAATAGATGTGATGACGGTTGTTGTAGGTCCCTCGGGTGTGGCGGATCGTCACATACAAGTGGGTCTACTAGTCGGACCGGGTGCGGAATGCCCATGACTAGGCGGAGAGTCTAGCTAAACAAAGTAAACCTACAAGAGAAAACACTTTAAACGTTCTTTGTATTATAAACACTTGAAGGTTATAGAGAAAAGCACTTAGGTTACAATCTGCGTATTTGAACTAAAGCCTGCGTACTTAACTTCTGTCAACCTATCCTATTTATACAGGACCTGATGCCTGCGCACTTAGCAAGTGCGCAGGGAAAAATGCTCGTGCGTACTTAGCAAGTACGCAGAGTTGTTCTTGCATACTTGCTAAGTACATAGGAGCTTTCTCCTGCGCACATGTAAGTGCGCAAAACACTTAGAAAGAAATGCAACATTCAATATGTAAAAGTAAATACAACTCGATAAACTAATACATAAATACTCTTACATACAAAGAAAATTACAAACAATACAAAACAACCTAAGACTAAGACTCTATCTATCCAGAGTGTTTGTCACAGGAAAGTGCTTCAACAAACTCCCCCTTGACAACAGCTCTGGATAATCTTCAGTCTTCGGTCTTCACAGCACTTGATCTTCAGCTTCTATCTTCTTCTTGTAATCAAGGCAGAACTTAATCACCTTGTCATATTTAGAAGCAAAGAGCTTTGTCCACTCATCCGTGTAGACGCAGTAGTGTTCTGCTAGTACCTCTAGATCTTTCACAGAAAAGTTGATGAAGCAGACTTCATCAAATATTCTGATAAGCACCTTTGGCACTAGGTTCCCACTCTCTGAACATCCTTTACCCATGATCACAGCCTCGCCCGTTTTTGGATCTACGTACCAGTACCACTTGCTCAGGGGAATCTTAGTTTCACATCGCACTGGCTTGTATACCAATTTCTTTAAGTGCTTCTTAGTCACAGGATGTACAGCGTGCCTATCCTTGACTCTCTTGGGCACTTGAGGCTTGAACTTCTCGAACTTCCCTGAACTTGCTTCTCGCTGCAGAACCACCCACAAACCCATCGCCACTGCGTGATTGGAATGACCCAGCAGCTCTCGGTTTGCTAGGTTCACAAGGTCGTATTTGGGCAAGGAGCTGAACGCTTCACTGGTGGGTTTCAAGTAGTGAACCCCGCCAGATCTTTTGATAGCGAACATCTGCTTATCCTCCTCGAACCTTACATTTCATTTGAAAATCCAGCCTTAGCTCAAGTGAAGTTCTGTGGCCTAGAATCATTTCATTTGTCTTCATTAACAGCTCGTTCTGTGCCATTACGTTCTTCAGTCGCTCATTAGTCCCCGTTCTCTGGCTATGTAGAATCCTAACTTCATCGGCCAGTGAATTAATCTGTGCTTGTTGAGCATCATATTCCTCCTTTGACTTCTGAATAGTCTTCAGCAGTTCAGCAACTTGGGTTTCTAGCACATCGATCCTTGCATCATTCGGATCAGGATGCCTAGACGATGACGCTTTGGCATTATGGATACGGGAGGCGAAGATCGTGTCGAAGTCAAACCCTTGTGTGAAGTCACCATAATTAAAGGGTTGGCTTGACGGCTCAATGGTGGGTGTTGGGATTGTGGATGAGATGAGAGTTGTTAGGGTAATGGTAGGGGTGATGGTGACAAACTCCGTGACGATCGGAGTAGTTACCGCCACCTGGACGGATGTAGTAGGGAGGGTCACCGTCACAGGAACCTCCTCTGTGACTGCCGTGACTGCCACATCAGCTTGAACTTGTGGTCTTCTCCTCCTACGGTACAATTACTGTTCTGGTGGGCTAGAGGCTGAATCTGGACTGGCAGCTGAAACATGTACTTGCTGCACAATCGGGACCTCTACCACACTGGGGATAGCAACCTATTGCCTATCGCCCATGTTCTTATGAACACTCTCTCGTCTTTGTCTTTGTAGAGCAGCGTCAGAGTCATAGAATGGCTCATATTCGCTGCTCGAGCTCTGTCGCTTCCTTTTGGAGGACGACTCAGGTAGGGTTACCTATGCCGATCTCCTGGGGTGTGCCTGCGATGGTGCGTCATCAGAATCAGAAGAATCTGATTCTTTTGCTTCTGAATCGGATTCCTCAGCACCACCATCACCGCCTTCGTCGTCTCCATCCTCAGATGAACCATCATCACTCTCCCTTTCCTCCTGTTGTTGCTCATCAGAGTGTTCACTATGTTCAGGCTCAGAGTTGTGGCTATACCAGTTCTAGTCATCAGGTGCCACATATGCTTCATTGATTAGGTGGCCAAAGAGTTCAGTACGCACAGGGGTGGGTTCTACGTTGCCTGGCTTTAAGAATTGAGAGAATACACTCTTGTCCACCCGCTTGACTTGTAGTCTCTCCTCTATAGCAGGAAGGTTTGGCAAAGCGTCATCAATCAAGAGTTGCACAAACCTAGGGTACAATAAGAATCTAAACTTCTCCACTGTGTTGATCTGGTCATTAATTGCTTTGAAGATGTAGCGCGAGAAGTTGTAGCCCCTATTAAGAGACAAGCCCACCATGGCTGCTGCAAGGTCATAACCCATGGCATCTTTACCAGCTTTCCTTGACGAGATGCACACGATCATGACGTGGGCGAAATACCGCCATTGGTCTAATACCCACATCTTTTTGTATGAGGCATAGTCCCTTGCTCCGACGTATCCCATTCTTTGCCTCCAACACCCATCCACATAATAGTCTGGATAGGTTGTCGGGTCGGTAGCAAGGTCTCTGAACTGCAGGACCCTTCTTATGGTGTCTTCAGAAAAAGCGATAGCCTGACCAGCAACGGTAGCCCATATGACATTGGGGGATACCGTGCAGTCGTGTTCCGATGTCTCCCAGAATTGCTTCAAATAAGGTCTTGACACGGTCGGGTCGGCCGAGATAGCATAGCTGATTCTGGAGCGGTTCAAGAAATCAACTATCTCCCTATATTGCAATGCTGCACCTTTCCATTCGGGTTGAGTGTTTGCTAACAGGTTGAATTCGTTAGTAAACGCCCGAGCCATAATCTGCAAAAACACACAGAAAACACAATTAGAACAACACGTATCATTGGAAATGAACAAACATGACACGGTACAGTAGTTACTCTTTGAACATAATTTTTTAGACTTAGAATTTTTCCTAAGTGTTGGTCCTGCGCACTTGCCAAGTACGCAGTCTTTTCCTCTTGTGTATTTAACAAGTACGCAAGAATTGCTTCTTGTGTACTTGCTAAGTGCGCAAGAACACCATTTGACAAAAATTCCAGATTTTTGAAAAATACACTGATCGTTCAAAACACTGGTCGATTAGGTCGCCACTAGGTCGGAATCGATGATTCTAACCTATGGGACCAGTATCAACACCACAAACTACTTAACTAGGACCAATTTTGACCTAAAAAGTCGCCCGACCCACTGTCAATTAAAATTCAACCGACGACTCAAAATCGAGGACCATAAGGATGATTAAGAGTTAATTAAGGTTCCTATTCGCATGTTACAGGCAATAAGTTACCCAAACAACCTATAATTTCCCCAAAAATTCACGGATTTAACCTAAATTTTCTAAGTCAATAATCGGTCCAAATGTTATGATTTCACGGGTGGATTTAGCCTAGATTCTCACCAAATCGATGAAATGAGATGATGAAACTATAGACGGGACGAAAAGATGGTTTAGGAACACTCGGTTTTGAGTAGAAATTTGCAGAGGGAAGAGTTTTCGTTTGAAAGCATGAAACTGAGAAAATTTTCTAAGTGTCACTTTTATACCCTTCACTAATCAGTCGTGCGTACTTGTTAAGTGCGCACGAGTTAACTCTTGCGTATTAACATGTGCGCAAGCTTTAACTCCTGCGTACTTGTTAAGTACGCAAGGCTTACTTCGTGCGAACTTGACAAGTACGCACAACCCTTAAGTGCGCAAATTTTAAACTCAGAATTTATGAAGTATTTCAAGTCAAATAACGAACAAGATAAAAATATTCAATCAGGAGGATTCAAATACAATTCAGGAAGGTTAAACACAAATATTTTTGGCTTTTCTGAATAAAATTGAACTATGCATAAACTTAAAATCTTTTTGATCTTTTCTAATAAAATATACAAGAATTCACACAAACTATTTTTGATCAAAGACACGAGCAGAGGATCATATCAGGCTATCTTTTAGCAAAAACGATACAATATAAACATCAAAGAATATGGGATCATGTTATGGATTACTATTTATTCATACGTAATAAGCACATAAACAAGTAATTCAAGTTGACAATATTATAAGATTTGAAACTATAAGCATCTTTGTATCACGTTCTTGTGTATTAAGGTATTAATTATAAGATATACAACGTGTACCCCACTGATATGCTACAATAATGTAACTTGCACTATCTCAAGGCATCTAAGATTTTCCCAATGATTTTCTAAATTTTCAGAATGAAGTTATATATGTTAGCACAGGAAAAATCAAGCAGAATCCATAAGGATTATCAGGAATCATAAGATTCGGAATCAAGTGATTCATTGTCTTGGTTTCATTTGATTTTCGTCATTGAATATCGGTATGATGATTCAGGATAATATATATGGTGTTTGAGTTTTAAGGTAAGGGGATCCAACTTTTATCTGGATTTGATTTCAATGAATCAGGAGTGATTAAAGGGTGAATACATGCTCAACGGTTAATGTAGAGACATGTCTTGAATCAATCTCTCCTTGCATACTTGTGTGTATGGGCAGTGAGATGAACCGCATTAATTGTGCTAACGACATAACCCGAAACTGACCTCAAAAGAAAATTATTGCCAAAATCTAACATCCTATATCTGATAATGATCTTTTCTATTCTTTTACGCACACACACTTGCAAACAGGGGTTCAAATAACAGTTGTAATTTAGATTTAGTTTCAACACTACTAGTTATTCAAAGACGCATACGGCCTACTGGCAATTTAAATTACTTGTAAATAAGCAGATTAAAAACACAATAATTTAAGCAATTAAGTAAGCATGACGCAATCATTTCCCATATGAGCAGTCTGTGACGTTTAGATCATTTCTATTGTACTATCATTTCCTCTTTTCTCAAGTTAACTTTGAAATTTTCTCCATTTTCTATTTTTGTTTTTGTTTTTGTAAAATATTTTGAAACTTAAAAGAACTATACAGAAAATTTAAAAGAAATAAAGTTTAACTTCAATGAATTTGATTTAAGAAAAATTAATTTTCACTCAGGATTGAACATTCCTATCAAGTTGACAAGATGCTAAAAACGGGATCGATCAAATGCCTTTGTGAAACGGTCAGCAAGATTGTCATCCGTGTGAACTTTTACAAGTTCAATTAAATGCTTTTCAGCACAATCACGGATGAAATGATGGCGAATCTCTATATGTTTAGTTTTGGAATGTTTCACCGGGTTATTTGTGATGGACAATATGGCAATGTTTTCAATGAATAGAGGAGTTCCGATGAAGTTTAAGCCGTAGTATCTCAACTGCTACTGAATCCACAGTATCTGAGAACAACCGCTCGCTACAGCAATGTATTCTGCTTCACAAGTTGAGACAGAAACCGTTGACTGCTTCTTACACTGCCAGGAGACCAGTCTGTCTTCTAAGAATTGACATCCACCAAAAGTTGACTTTCTGTCAAGGTTACAACCGCCATAATCTGAATCAGTGTAGGCTTTGAAGTCGAATGACTGCTGCTTAGAGTACCAAAGACCTAATCGGGGTTTCCCTTTCAGGTATCTGAAAATTCTCTTCACGGATGTGACTCCTTCGGTTGAGACTGAAACCTTGAGCACAAGCACACATCAAACATTATATCGGGTCTTGAAGCTGTGAGATACATAAGTGATCCGATCATCCCACGGTACAATATGCTATCTACATCCTTTCCATCTTTGTCAGGATGCAGACCATGATTGACTGGGATAGGTGTGCCATTAGTACTACTATCATTCATCTTGTATTTTGACAAGATGTCCTGTACATACTTAGTTTGATGTAGATAAATGTCATCCTCTCTTTGACTGACTTGCAGACCCAGGAAGAATGACAATTCACCCATATTACTCATTTCAAACTTGGACTTCATCACCTGCTCGAATTCCCTACACATCCCTTCATTGGTAGATCCAAAGATAATGTCGTCGACGTATACTTGTATAAGAAGAATGTCACCTCCTGCTTTCCTAATGAAGAGAGTCGAGTCAATCTGTCCACGGTCGAAACCATTAGACAGTAAATGCTTATATAATGTCCCATACCATGCCCGCGGTGCTTGATGAAGACAATAAAGTGCTTTGTCGAGCTTATACACTTTATTGATATTATGCGGATCTTCAAAACAGGGAGGTTGAGTGACATAGACCTCTTCATGAACTTTACCATAAAGGAAAGCACTCTTCACATCAAGTTGATAGACCTTGAAGCCGACATATGTGGCATAAGCCAAGAACAGTCGAGTGGCCTCAATTCTAGCAACTGGGGCATATACTTCCATGTAATCCAAGCCCTTTTGCTGATAAAAACCCTGAACAACCAATCTTGCTTTGTTCTTCACAACAACATGACGATAATCCATCTTGCATTTGAACACCCATCTGGTTCCAATTGGCTGAAATCCTTTTTGCAAGCAACCAAATCCCACATGTGCAACTTTTGGAATTGAGATAATTCATCTTGCGTCGCCTCAATCCAGCAGTTGTCAGTGAGATCCTCCTTCACATTCTTTGGCTCTAACTGGGACACGAATGCAGCATGCAGACATGTTTCCATGACACCAGTGTCAAGTATCTCTGTGTAAAGACTGGTGTTCTCAGAGATGGTTCGATGACGAGTCTGAACACCCGCATAAGGATCACCAATAATGTTGTCGATTGGATGATTCCTATGCACTCTCATCTATGGTACAATTGGTTCCTAAATTTCTGGATCAAGATTCGTGCTTAACTCCCCCATTTCCTGTGTTCCAGAGGAAGAAGATTCAATGTTAATTGGATCAGCTGGAGCTTCATTTCCTACAGTTGTGTTAGGATTAGCTTGAGCGTCATCTCCAACAACAAGAACATCTTCACTGTTATCACTGTCATGAGTTCCAGATGCAGATGCAGCATTGGAATCAGGAGTTACAATCGGTACAGTAGCACGAGTAGAGAAGTTGGAGTCATTGTCGCCACTCAATTATTCATAAACATTTGCGGCGTCAACTACAGATAGATCAGGAAGATTGAATGACTTGAATAGCGCATCATAATCAAAACCCCAAGCTGGACCTGTTGGTTCGGGTGGAATGCTGTGTTTACTACAGTCCACTTCAAACCATTCCTCAACAGTACGAGTTCCTATATTGTACACTCTCTTGCAAGGCGAGTTGGCAACGTATCCTAAGAAGATGCCTTCCACCGCTTTTGCATGAAACTTAGACTGGCGGTCTTTGTACTGTAGCAACAAGGAACAAGGACTACCAAAAGGAACTAGGTAATCAAGATTGGGAAGTCGATTGTTGATCAACTCATAACAAGTCTTGTTGTGCCTCTTCATAACCAGAACTCTGTTTAAGACGTGACAAGCTGTATTAACTGCTTCTGCCCAGAAGGTGACAGGAAGCTTTGCATCCGACAGCATACTCCTTGCAGTCTCAATCAGTGTTCTGTTCTTCCATTCAGCAACTCCATTCTGCTGAGGCGTGTACGGCGTGCTGAATTCATGACAAATCCCTTTCTTGAGTCAGAAAAGATCAATCAAATTATTCTTGAACTCAGTTCCGTTGTCGCTCCTTATCCTTCTCACTTTCAGCTTGCAAAGAGATTCCAAGCTCAGGATCAAGTATTGAAGAATATCAGCAGTCTCGTCTTTAGTACCTAAAAAATGCACCCAAGAAAAACGTGAGAAATCATCAGTTACTACTAGACAGAACGACTTACCTCCAATACTCCTGATATTTATGGGGCCAAACATATCCATGTGTAATAGCTCCAAAGGGGTATCAATAGAGTTTTGGAGCTTGGGCTTGTCAGACTTCCGTTGTTGTTTGCCCTTTTTACAAGGCATACAGTCATCTGCAAGGTAAACCTCAGCTTAGGAACCCCGGTTACCAAACTGTTTCGGACAAGATGATTCATTTTACGATACGAAATATGTCCGAGATTCCTATGCCACAAGATTGAGTCGAGCTCTGTCGCTTTAGTAAGCAAACAGGTAGGAACTGATGAGGTGGCTGTTGCCACGCTCATATCGATCTGATAGGTGTCGTTTGTTCTTGGCGCTCTCATCAGGATCTAATTTTCGGGAACTTCAAAACCAGGTTTGAGAATCAGACATTCTGACTTGTCAAACATCACCGAGTACTCCTTATCACACATTTGGGAGACACTCAACAGGTTATGCTTCAGCTGCTCATAGAAGTTGACATTGTCAAAGCTGATACAACCGTTCGAAACCATGCCTTGACACGTGATGCTGCCGCCTTTTTCTCTGGAAAAGGCCACATAGCCTCCTCTGAATGGTTTAACGTCTTGAAGCAAGGCCATGTTTCTTGTCATGTTCCTGGAACATCCACTATCTATCTACATACCAGCGGTTAGAGATAGTACCCTTCGGACGTCCCTGCACGAGTCACAAAAGAATTAGTTAAATTTGGAGACCTAAGCCATTGTGGTCTTGGGTCGTCCATCCTTTTCAAAATAAACTACTTCCTTTAACTCACAGTCACGATGACTGTTCAAAATTAATGAATCTTTAGAAGAGATAGAACTAGGAGATTGAGAAGTTTTGGATTTTGGAGTCCAGGATCTCTTCTGTTTCTTAACCGGAACAGGAGACTTTGGTTCAACAACAGCAGGTGAACTTGTGGAAGCTTCACCTGATTGAACTGAAGTCAACTGTTCAAGTTTTCTCAACCTCTTGTTTCGTCTCCTCCTCTGTGGTTTAGAGAGTCTTGCACAGGTTTCTCACCAGTACGTGTACTACCAGAGGTTGATACACGAGGTACAGCAGGTTGCGTTACCTTTCTAGAAACAGATAGTTTGGCTTTAGATTTAATCTTAGGCTTTACCATCGGTTTGAATGGTGGTTTCATCACATTTTGCTTTGGATGTTTGGGAGATGGTTTCACTGGTGGCGACCTGGGGATAACAGCTGGTTGTGAAACAACATGCCGTTTCCCTTGGTTCATCGAAGGACAATTCACAAAAATGTGACCAACCAAGCCACAGTGAAAACAATTCCTCTTGTCTACATAAGTTCTCTTTTAAGGCTCATTAGATCTGGCCTTAGATAACTCAGCATTATGTGAAGGAGGAATTGGTATATGAACATTAGTCTGAACCTTAACAGTTTGGTTTTTGGGAGTATAATATTTTCCAAATTTTCTTTATACCCAAGCCCATAATGAGCTGAAAAGACCTCTTTCTTTGCTTGGTTAAGACTTTTATAACCCCCATAAAGCATTACCTTTAGATTATCATTTGTTTCAATGATATCGGGTTCAGTTAAAATGCAATTATCACCATTAGTGATAACGTTTTTCTTTACCTTTTGTTCAGTCAACAACTCCTCAGATAGTACTCCTTCAGGGAAAGAATTAACCGACCCGTCTTCAGAAGCAGTAACAAACTTCTCACTAGATGTGGAGTTAGCCTTACATGAGGATTCATCCTTTTTAGGGGAATCATCGTTATCAGAGGACTCATCTAGATAAGTGAGATCAATTTCTATTAAGCTATTGACAAACTTCCCGCTCACTGGTGGAGGAATGGCATTAATACCCAAACCTAACCCATTCAGCTGTCTCACCACAGACTCGTAGTGTTCCACCACAAAGCGAGAGTTTTTCAACTTCTCATTAGTGCATTTTAACTGCAAGATCTCATTTTGCAGTTTGTTGATTTCATTGTTCTGTTTTTCTAACCCCCTATATGCAACATCTAAGTGAAGCTGTTGATCACTTATTTTTAAGGAATATTCACATTTTTATTTTTTCAACGTTTCAATAGAATCTTCAAAACGTTTTTCATTTTCTTTATAGTTTAGAGCTGCCATACTTAGGGGTTCGATTTTGTCTTGGAGCCTAGAATTTTCAAGTTTTAGCCCTAGAAATTTAGAACATGAAACAACAGAGAAAGGGTTAGAATCTACCTCAGACGATGAACTTGTTGCTTCTCCAATGGCCATGAGAGCAACAGCAGTGGTTGATTCTTCTTCATCAGCTACAGAAGCTTCCTTTTCTTCAGCTTCCTTTACCTTCTCTGTAGCAGCAGTTGTAGATTCTTCTAGGTCAACAATAGAAGCTTCCCTTCTCTATGCTTCCATCATCTCCATGATCTCAGCCATGAGACCAACCTGGGTTTGTGCAATGACGGCATCCTCAAGATGAACGCCCCAATCAAAGCTGTCGTCCTGTTGGGCTACCAGTGCATTGCACGTTCCACCTTGGCTTTGATTGTGGTGGTTTGGATTGTTGTGGCCATGGCTGTTTCCTTGGCTGGGTCGGGTGAAACCAGAGGCAGGTGCTCTGTCTTTCTGACACTCACGAGCAAAGTATCCAAAGTTCAGACACTTGTAGCCTTTGGCCTTAGATTTTTCAAACCCGACCTTGGCATTAGGATGCCCGCCAATAAACTTTCTTCCTGTTATGTTTAGGAAACGCTTGGCTTTCCTCAATAGCATGGCCATATTCCATTGAATATCCATGTCCTCCATGTCATCAGGATCCACTTGATTAAAATCTTCTTCAATCGTCACTGGATCAGTAAGCTTGCCACCAATGAAATTCTCATACGTAAGCATACAAGATGAGAATAGTGCTACATGATCTTCAGCTATTCTGGCTATAGCTGAGTTGTTAGCTGAAGACGTAGGAGGAGGATTTCTTGAGGTATTTTGATGATGAGACCCCAACCCTGATCCTGAAGCATAGCAAGCATGACCACCACACCAAGTTGTGTGGTCTTCTTCAGTAGGATTTCCAGTGAAGAGGGCAATTCCAGAGCCCGATGACTTGGATGTAGAAAATCGCGACTATTACAGATGGATTGAGTCTAGATTCTCACCGATTGATTGTCACAGTATGATGATACTAGAGATGGGACGAGAAATCGGTTTGGGACACTCGAATTTTTGAGTATGATTTGGAGAGGGAAAATGAGCAGGCTTAACTCTTGCAAGTACGCAGGGCTTACTTCATGCGCACTTGTCAAGTACGCAGTAACCCTTAAGTGCGCAAACTTTCAACTCAAATTATGAAGATTTTCAAGTCAAATAACGAACAAGATAAAAATATTCAATCAAGAGGATTCAAAATCAATTCAGGAAGGTTAAACATAAATATTTTTGGTTTTTCTGATTAAGATTGAACTGTTCATAAACTTAAAATTTTTTTTGCTCTTTTCTAAATAGAAATATACACGTATTTACACAAACTAATTTTGATCAAAGACACGAGCAGAGGATCATATCAGGCTAACTTATTACAAAAACGATACAATATAATATAAACATCAAAGAATATGGGATCATGTCATGGATTACTATTTATTCATTCATAATAAGCACATAAACAAGTAATTCAAGTTGACAATATTATAAGATTTGAAACTATAAGCATCTTTGTATCACGTTTTTGTGGATTTAGGTATTAGTTATAAGATATACAACGTGTACCCCACTGATTGCACTATCTCAAGGCATCTAAGATTTTTCCAATGATTTTCTAAATTTTCAGAATGAAGCTACATCAATTAGCACAGGAAAAATCAAGCAGAATCCATAAGGATTATCAGGAATCATAAGATTCAGAATCGAGTGATTCATTTGTCTTGGTTTCATTTGATTTTCTTCATTGAATATCGGTATGATGATTCAGGATAATGAGTATGGTGTTTGAATAAGGTAACGGAATCCAACTTTTATCTGGATTTGATTTCAATGAATCAGGAGTGATTCAAGGGTGAATATATGCTCAACGGTTAATGTAGAGACATGTCTTGATTCAATCTCTCATTGCATACTTGTGAGTATAGGCAGTGAGATTAACCGCATTAATTGTGCTAACGACATAACCCGAAACTGATCTCAAAAGAAAATTATTACCAAAATTTAACATCCTTTATCTGATAATGATCTTTCTATTCTTTTACGCACACACTAGCAAACATGGGATCAAATCACAGTTGTAATTTAGACTTTAGTTTCCACACTACTAGTGATTGAAAGACGCATACAACCTACTGACAATTCAAATTACTTGTAAATAGGCAGATTAAAAACATAATAATTTAAACATTTAAGTAAGCATGACGCAATCATTTCCCAAATGAGCAGTCTGTGATGTTTAGATAATTTCTGATGTACTATCATTTCCTCTTTTCTCAAGTTAACTTTGAAATTTTCAACATTTTCTATTTTGTTTTTGATTTTGCAAAATATTTTGAAAATTAAAAGGACTATACAGACAATTAAAAAGAAAATAAAAGTTTAACTTTCATGAATTGAATTGATTTAAGAAAAGCAAGTTTTTCACTCAGGATTGAACATTCCTATCAAGTTGACAAGATACTCAAAACGGGATCGATCAAAAGCCTTTGTGAAAAGGTCAGCAAGATTGTCATCCGTGTGAACTTTTACAGGTTCAATTAAATGCTTTTCAGCACAATCACGGATGAAATGATGGCGAATTTCTATATGTTTAGTTTTGGAATGTTTCACCGGGTTATTTGTGATGGACATGGTGGCATTGTTGTCAATGAATAAAGGAGTTCCAGTGAAGTTTAAGCCGTAGTCTCTCAATTGCTGCTGAATCCACAATATCTGAGAACAACCGCTCACCGCAGCAATGTATTCTGCTTCACAAGTTGAGACAGAAACCGTTGAATGCTTCTTACACTGCCAGAAACCAGTCTGTCTCCTACGAATTGACATCCACCAGAAATTGACTTTCTGTCAAGGTTACAACCGCCATAGTCTGAATCAGTATAGGCTTTGAAGTCAAATGACTGCTGCTTAGAGTACCAAAGACCCAATCGGGGTTTCCCTTTCAGGTATCTAAAAATTCTCTTCACGGCTATCATGTGTGACTCCTTCGGTTGTGACTGAAACCTTGAGCACAAGCACACAGCAAACAATATATCGAGTCTTGAAGCTGTGAGATACATAAGTGATTCGATCATCCCACGGTACAATCTGTAATCCACATCCTTTCCATCTTTGTCAGGATGCAGACCATGATTTACTGGGATAGGTGTGCCATAAGTACTGCTATCATTCATCTTGTATTTTGACAAAATGCCCTGCACATACTTAGTTTGATGTAGATAAATTCCATCCTCTCTTTGACTGACATGCAGACCTAGGAAGAATGACAATTCACCCATGTTACGCATTTCAAACTTGGACTTCATCACCTGCTCGAATTCCCTACACATCCCTTCATTGGTAGGTCCAAAAATAATGTCGTCGACGTAGACTTGTACAAGAAGAATGTCACCTCCTGCTTTCCTAATGAAGAGGGTCGAGTCAATCTGTCCACGGTCGAAACCATTAGACAGTAGATGCTTAGATAATGTCTCATACCATGCCCGCGGTGCTTGATGAAGACCATAAAGTGCTTTGTCAAGCTTATACACTTTATTGATATTATGCGGATCTTCAAAGCCGGGAGGTTGAGTAACATAGACCTCTTCATGGACTTTTCCATATAGGAAAGCACTCTTCACATCAAGTTGATAGACCTTGAAGCCGACATATGTGGCATAAGCCAAGAACAGTCGAATGGCCTCAATTCTAGCAACTGGGGCATATACTTCCGTGTAATCCAAGCCCTCTTGTTGATAAAAACCCTGAACAACCAATCTTGCTTTGTTTTTCACAACCACATGACGATCATCCGTCTTGCATTTGAACACCCATCTGGTTCCAATTGGCTAAAAGCCTTTTGGCAAGTTAACCAAATCCCACACGTGCAACTTTTGGAATTGAGACAATTCATCTTGCATCTCCTTAATCTAGCAGTTGTCCGCGAGAGCCTCCTTCACATTCTTTGGCTCTAACTGGGACACGAATGCAGCATGCAGACATGTTTCCATAACACCAGTGTCAAGTATCTCCGAGTAAAGACTAGTGTGTAACATTTCTGAATTTCATTATCTATATTTCAGTTCAATGTGACACATTTCAAACCAAATTCTAGTACACTGACTTGTTCTATTCGTACCAACAATTAAATACTATGTTTCAATGCAAATCCACAAATTTTACACGAGTATATCCTATTAAACTCTACATAAATTCATATTTATACAAGTCTGTCAATACTGAAATTTGCAAGGACTGATTTTATAAATAAATAACCAGAAACCCTAATAGGCACGGTCGCACCAAGTGCCTTGGCACGATTGCGCGACTTGCTTTGGAACGGTCGCGCCCGGTGCCTTGGCACGGTCGCGCCTCGTATGGGCACGGTCGCGCCTCTCGTCAGTTGAAACGTAAATGCAGCCTTTAATCACAGAGACGTTCGATTTCGTAACCGTTCGACACGTTTCAACTATTATCGAACAAAGTTAAGTATCTTGATCATCATAGTTACAACAAATAAACTAAATTACATCAATTCATCTCATAATCGTCCAATTCTTTCACGAGACCATCGAATTCACCACTTTGTTTGCAATTCTCCCAAGCAAACAAACTATCGATCCACTCTGAAGCTCCTGAACATGTTGATTTCAACCGGAGTTGCAACAGAAGACGCCGGAGGTCAAACCGACGTCGCCGGAACTCGCTCTACCCGTACGCCATCGATTCATCATCCTTCCGGGTAATTGAAACCTTCCACACTTTCGATTTAGTCTATAGATCAAAAGCCCCAAACTAATTTGGGCTTACAATAGCGAAATTAACACGAACCCGAATCTAGGGTTCGTTCTAAATATGGTTTAATCGAACCCTGCTTTGAACACGTTTTAAATACAATTAATATATTCCAATAGACTCGTAATAACCCTATAGATGAAAGCCCTATGAATTCCAACATTAACAATATAAGAATTAGTCAAATCGATTCTGTTTTGGAACAGACACGGTCGCGCTAGCATTCTAGCGCGGTCGTGCTTCATGACACACGGTCGCGCCAAATACCAGCGCGGTCGTGCCTCACACACTCAGACCCGGTCATGCCCTTGGCTAGACTTGGTCGTGCTTCAAAACCCTAGACACGGTCGTGCCTGGCCCAAGACACGGTCGTGCCTAGTGAACAGCTTAGCTATATCCTCTGTATTGGTCAACACGGTCGCGTCCCTAACTAGCACGGTCGCGCCCGTGGTTCTAGCACGATCGTGCCTTGTCCCAGGCACGGTCGTGTGCGTGAGAAAAGTCTTGGCAGAATAATTATTTCCATATTTTTAAAACAATAAGTATTTTAGATTAATTTTTTTTTATAAAAAGAATTGATTTTATAAAGATTTATATTGACGTTATTTGGAAAGATCAAATTTCTATTCTAAAATAAATAGAAATTATTTATTTGAAACTTACAAAAATTAAATTTATATTTATTGTTAAACCCTACACTTAATTATTATTTACACAATTTATTTAAACATCTTTATGAAAATAAAGTAAATAAATTTATATTTAATATGAAACATCCAATACATGTTTATAACAAAATGACTAAGTTACATATTTTATAAATAAATAAATAAGGTAACAATTATGTATTTAATTTACATTTAAACAAAAATTATTTATTTAGTTTATACTTAATTACACGTAATACCTACATTATTTTTATAACTAAGTAAATAAATAATAATTTTGTAATTTATTTATTTAGTTATTTGAACACAAACCTTGAGCAAAATGTCTAAAATATATCCATTTCAAATCTTTCAATTTATACAATACCTTTCAAGTACAAACCACAAGCTTTATACACACAACCAATTCAACCTTACACTTACACATAGACTATTGAGCACACTATTAATCTAATATACATTCCACACTAGGTTAACGTTGCGCATTACAAGGATCATATTACTATTTAGTATCTCGAGTTAGCTACGCCTTCAAATCAAGTGAGTATTACATAGCCCCTTTTACTCTTTTACACTTTTACACTTTTTGGGATGGAACATGAACAATATACAATCTATTTCTTTCATTTACGCAAACTACACAAGTACAAATCCTCTTTACATTCATGTGTGCAAATTTGAGCTTTATGCCTGAGTGCTAGTTGTGCTAACTTTTGTGTGCGATTTATGTGCAATCATTAACTATACAAGCCGACGGTAAACAATGATAGATCTATTAAGTCTGACAAACCCACCCAGATTAGGGTGATTGTTACCGACAACACAATTTTGCATGCTAGTTACAAAGGTTTGATTGTACTTGGTTACACAATAGCTGCTCTCCATAAATGCCTTATTTTATCATGTTATGTAAGGATTTGTTTATTTACAACCTATATGTTATCTATATACAAACCTGTGTATGCTCACCAACTTTTTAGTTGACCTTATTTTATTCATGTTTTAGGTACTAATGTGTGATTTTGATCAAGACTTGCTACACATAAGTTTTGGACCTAGATAATTTTAATAAAGGATTTTGTATTTCATTTTATGTACTTGGTTTGATTTGGTTTGTTTTGAATACTTGAAATGAATTTGGATGATTAATATATTTCAATTTAGTCGACCTTGTGCTCATGAACAGTCTACATGTCCCGCCCCGATGATTCCGCCGTCGGTTGGGGTGTGACAGATTGGTATCAGCAATGGTTAGATGAAGAGTTTGAACACCGGCATGAGGATCACCAATAAAGTTGTCGATTGGATGATTCTTATGCACTCTCGTCTCTGGTACATTCGGTTCCTGAATTTCTGAATCGAGATTCATGCTTAACTCCCCCATTTCCCGTGTTCTAGAAGAAGAAGATTCAATGTTAATTGGATCAGCTGGAGCTTCATTTCCTACAGTTGTGTTAGGATTAGCTTGAGCGTCATCTACATCAACATGAACATCTTCACTGTTATCACTGTCATGAGTTCTAGATGCAGATACAACATTGGAATCAGGAGTTACAATCGGTACAGTAGCACGAGTAGAGAAACTAGAGTCATCGCCACCACCCAATAATTCATAAACATTTGCGGCATCAATTGCAGATAGATCAGGAAGATTGAATGACTTGAATAGCGCATCATAATCAAAACCCCAAGCTGGACCTGTTGGTTCTGGTGGAATGCTGTGTTTACTACAATCCACTTCAAACCATTCCTCGACAGTACGGGTTCCTATATTGTACACTCTCTTGCAAGGCGAGTTGGCAACGTATCCTAAGAAGATGCCTTCCACTACTTTTGCATGAAGCATAGACTGACGGTCTTTGTACTGTAGCAATAAGGGACAGGGACTACCAAAAGGAACTAGGGAATCAAGATTGGGAAGTCGATTGTTGATCAACTCGTAACAAGTCTTGTTGTGCCTTTTCATAACCAGAACTCTGTTTAATACGTGACAAGCTGTATTAACTGCTTCTGCCCAGAAAGTGATAGGAAGCTTTACATCCGACAGCATAGTCCTTGCAGTCTCAATCAGTGTTCTGTTCTTCCATTCTGCAACTCCATTCTGCTGCGGTGTGTACGGGGCGCTGAATTCGTGATGGATCCCCTTCTTTAGACAGAAAATTTCCATCAAATTATTCTTGAACTCAGTTCCATTGTCACTCCTTATTCTTCTAACTTTCAGCTTACAAAGAGATTCTAAGCTCAGGATCAAGTATTGAAGAATATCAGCAGTCTCGTCCTTAGTACCTAAAAAATGCACCCAAGAAAAACGTGAGAAATCATCAGTTACAACCAGACAGAATGACTTACCTCCAATACTCCTGATACTTATGGGGCCAAACAGATCATGGTGTAATAGCTCCAAAGGGGTATCAATGGAGTTTTGGAGCTTGGTCTTGTGAGACTTCCGCTGCTGTTTTCCCTTTTTACAAGGCATACAGTCATCTGTAACGGTAAATCTCAGCTTAGGAACCCCGGTTACCAAACTGTTTTGGTAAGCAAACAAGTAACAACTGATGAGGTGGTTGTTGCCACGCTCATATCAATCAGATAGGTGTCGTTTGTCCTTGGCGCTCTCATCGTGATCCAATCATCAGGAACTTCAAAACCATGCTTGAGAATCAAGCATTCATTCTTATCAAACCTCACCGAGTACTCCTTGTCGCACATTTGGGAGACACTCAGCAGGTTATGCTTTAGCTGCTCGCAAAAGTTGACATTGCAAAACTGACACAACCATTTGATACCACGCCTTTTCTCTCCAGCAAAGGCCACATACCTGCCTCTGAATGGTTTCACGTCTTGAAGCAAGGCCATGTTTCCTGTCATGTGCCGGGAGCATCGACTATCAACATACCAGCGGTTAGAGATAGTACCCTTCGGATGTCCCTGCACAAGTCACAAAAAGAATTAGTTAGATTTGGAGACCCAAGCCATAGTGGTCTTGGGTCGTCCATCCTTTTCAAAATAAACTACCTCTTTTAACTCATAGTCATGATAACTGTTAGAAATGGATGAATCTTTAAAAGAATTAGGACTAGGAGATTGAGAATTTTTAGATTTAGCAGTCCAGGACCTCTTCTTTTTCTTATCCGGAACAGTAGACTTTGGTTCAACAACAGGTGAACTTGTGGAAGCTTCACCTGATTGAACTGAAGTCAGCTGCTCTAGCTTTCTCAACCTCTTATTCTTTCTCCTCCTCTGTGGCTTAGAGAGTTTCACCACAGGTTTCTCACCAGTACGTGTCACACCTCAACCGACGGCGGAAACGTCGAGGCGGGACATGTAGACTGTTCGTAAGCTCATGGTTTGCTAAAGTTGTATTAATTAAACAATAAGTTTCATTTCATAACTCAAGAAATCAATTACATCATTTACAAGAATTAAAGAATACATAAATCTCCATATTAAAATTTAAGACTAGGTCCTCAACCCTAAGTGAAGTAGCTTGAATCTTAACTCAAACCTTTGTACCTGAAACATGATAAAATGAAAGGGTCAACTATAAATAGTTGGTGAGCATACATAGGTTTTGACACCACAAGTAAAGTTCAAACGTTTTGTGTACAATTCAAATGATACATGGTTTATAAAGCATTTATGGAGAATCTATGTTAAGCTAGTTGCACAATTGAAACGTTGTAATTGAAGGGCATAACAACACATGTTATCCTAATGTAGGGCATAACAACACATGTTATCCTAATGTAAATGTTGGGCAACACATGTTATCCTAATGTAAATGTAGGGCATAACAACACATGTTATCCTGATGAAAATGTAGGGCATAACAACACATGTTATCCTGATGTAAATGTAGGGCATAACAACACATGTTATCCTGATGTAATGTGTTAATGGTTGTACGAGTATGTCATGTATATATAGCCTTAACAAATAGCATTCAAGCATAAAGCACAAATAAACACATATGATCGTATTGTAGAATTGTACGTGTGTAATTGCAAATAAGGTTTGTTGAGTAATCATGTTTCACCCCAAAAATGTACAAAAGGAAAAGGGGCTATGTAAACTCACCTTGATATTCGTGATAGTAAAGTTCTTGAACAAAAGAATTTGGATAGCCTTGAGCGCCTAAGGATGCCCTAAAATGTTGAATTGAATCATGAGGTGTTACTACTAACTAATCGTATAGTACGGGTTTGAAAACCGAGTGTTCGCAAGGGAAGAGTCCCATGGATGGTATGTGAAATCATGGAAACCTAAGGATGTTAAGAAAACAATTTAAAATAGTAGCTAAGGGTTCACAATCATTGGAAAAATCGTTTTAAGGAATCACTCGAAGGTTTCGTCAAAAGATCACACAAGATAAATATTAACAGCCTTGCGTACTGATTTCGTGCGGCGCTTTTGATGGTCGAAACGGACGAGTTAGCTTACAAACCTTATATGGTTGGAAAGTATACTCAAAGTATCAGGTTTTAGGCTCAAGAAACACCTTCATTAGTTTAGGAATGAAATAGTTATGAAGGCGTGAAGTTAGGGCAGTGCTGCTGGAATTTGGGGTTTTGAAACAAAAACGACTTTGTGAGCGGATTAAACCATGAAATTTCGTGATTCCAAAAATATGGATTTGTTAAATATATCATGATTATGAATTCTGGAAGTTTTCTTATCAAAAATCCTATTTTTGGTATGTTTAATCATTGAAAAATAAGGACACAAGAATAGACTCAGATTTCCAGCTTTCGTGCATGATTTTTAGGGACGTGAAAAGGTAACCAAATGGGTGTGTTAGGTCGAATCCTCTTATGGAAATCAAGTATTATGTTTATAGAGAGTTTTCATCAAAAATAACCCAGATGTTGTTTTTATAAAAATCGACCAAAAGGAGGATTTGCATTCGAAAGTCAGAATCTTAAACATTCTGACGTTTGGGCCTTGTGAGGGCTGTTTGCAAACTCAAATCCACGAATTGGCCTTAGTTATCAGAAGAATGTTTGTAGATAAAATCAATATGAAACTCCCAGAAGAAGAATCATGTAAAAACAAGGTCGTATTCTCAGGTTATGACGTTTTTCGTGAGACCCAAATAATCTGCCAGAAACTCAGATTATGGTTTTGAAGGTTTTAATGAATTCTAAACCGTTTGATGTCATATGAGGGTAAGGTAAATGATTGTAGGCAATAAATACCACATATTAGTGATGTGTTTTCATTTCCTACCCCTGTTCTTAGTCGATTACGAGATGAACATTCAAACCAAGCGGGTTCTCGAAATGAAGAATCACTTCAAGGTTGATGTTCGTGCTACATAATCAAAGCGTTCAAGCGGTTTCCAAGAGGAAGCACTTCCAGAACACCTTAGGGGGACTAAGTACCAGAGTTTTAGGGCTAGGACTTGAAGAAAATCGTGATGGTGGTGTGTGTTTGCTACTCTACAAGATCAAAGAAAGAAAACAAGAAGAAAAGAGGAAGAACTCCTTACTTGATTGTAGATGAGAGCAAGAGGAGTGGTGTGAGTGAAAGGGAGAGGGGATGGGGGTATTTATAGGTGTCTTATGGAGTAGGGAACAAGTTAGGATTAGGGTTAGAGGGTGTGTTGGTGGCTGAATGAAAAAGAAAAGAAAGATTGTTGCTATTGTTTACGATTGGAAGGTAGGAGCAAAAAAGGAAAGTGGGGTTGGCCTTTAACTCGGTTTTGACACTTGTGTACATCTGGTGGTCAACTAAAACAGTCCTAGGGAGGTTCTAGAATGGTTCAAAATCGAAAATAAGTCATGGCTAAGGTCTTGGATAAGTATTTTGCAACATAATACTTGAAATGTAACGTAAAAAGTGACATTTTGTAACTTAGGATAAAAGAGACTTATGAAGATAAAATCATAGACTATAAAACTTTGTTAGATAATTATTTATGCTAGCTAAGATATATAGTAGGGCATCCCGGTCTATTGGTTTTAAAATTTGATCCACCAGATACGAAAATTTCACGTAAAATAAAGTTGTAAGCAAACCGTTGCACATAAAATGATAACTTGTGTTATTGGGCATATAAGAAGCATATTATGAATACATGTGGTCATAATGATATAAGATATACTTGGCCAACAAAATGATTGCTAAGGTGCTCGTTTTATTGATACTTTATGAAATCCAACGGTACAAGTACAAGGTGAAAAATTGGAAATGTTACAGTACGTGTACTACCAGAGGTAGATACACAAGGTACAGCAGGTTGCTTTACCTTTCTTGAAATAGATGGTTTGGCCTCAGATTTGATTTTTGGCTTTTCCATCGGTTTAACTGGTGGTTTCACCACATTTTTTTTGGACATTTGGGAGGTTTCACTGATGGCGACTTAGGAATGACAGCCGGTTGTGAAACAATAGGCCGTTTCCCTTGGTTCTTTGAAGGACAGTTCACAAGAATGTGACCAACCAAGCCACAGTGAAAGCAAGTCCTCTTGTCTGTGTAAGTTCTCATATAAGGCTCATTAGATCTTGCATTAGATGACTCAGCCTTATAAGTAGGAGGAGTTGGTTTGTGAACAGGAGTTTGACCCGATACAGATTGGTTCTTGGGAGTATAGTATTTTTGCAAATTTTCGTTGTAACCAAGCCCATAGTGAGCTGAAAAAGCCTCTTTCTTTACTTGATTAAGATTTTTATACCCCCCATAAAGCATTACCTTTAATTTATCATTAGATTCAATGATATCGGGTTCAGTTAAAATACAGTTATCACTATTAGTGATAATGTTTTTCTTGACTTTCTGTTCAGATAACAATTGCTCAGATACTACTCCTTCAGGGCAAGTGTTAACCGACCCATCATCAGAAGCAGTTAAGAACTCCTCATCAGATGCGGAGTTGGCCTTACTTGAAGAATCATCCTTTTTAGAGGAGTCATCCTTTCCTGAGAACTCATCAAGACAAGTTAGATCAATGTCTACCAAGCTGTTGACAAACTTCCTGCTAACTGGTGGAGGAATGACATTAGTACCCAACCCTAAGCCATTCATTTGCCTCACTACAGACTCGTAGTGTTCCACCACAAAACGAGAGTTTTTCAACTTCTCATTAGAACATTTCAACTGCAAGATCTCATTTTGCAGCTTGTTAATTTCATTATTCCTTTTCTCTAACCCCTTATATGAAATATCCAAGTGAAGCTGTTGATCTCTCATTTTTAGTGAATAATCACGTTTTTCCTTTTTCAATGTTTCAATTGAATCTTTAAAACGTTTTTCGTTTTCTTTATAACTTAGAGCTGCAATGCGAAGGGGTTCGACCTTGTCTTGAAGCTTAGAATTTTCAAGTTTTAAGCCTAGACATTTAGAACAAGAAATAACAGAAAAAGGATTAGAATCTACCTCAGACGATGAACTTGTTGCTTCTCCAATGGCCATGAGGGAAACAACAGTAGTAGATTCCTCTTGATCAACTATAGAAGCTTCCTTTTCTTCAGCTTCCTTCTCCTCAGCTTCCTTTTTCTCAGTTTCCATCAACTCCATGATCTCAGCCATGAGACCAACTTGAGTTTGTGCAATGATGGCATCTTCCAGATGAACACCCCAATCAAAGCTGTCGTCCTGTTGAGCTACCAGTGCATTGGACGTTCCAATTTGGCTTTGATTGTGGTTGTTTGAGTTGTTGTAGCCATGGCTATTTCCTTGGCTAGGTCTGGTGAAACCCGAAGTCGGTGCTCTGTCTTTTTGACATTCACGAGCAAAGTGTCCATAGTTCAGACACTTGTAGCATTTGGCCTTGGATTTGTCAAAACCAACCTTGGCATTAGAATGCCCGCCAATAAACTTTCTTCCTGTTCTGTACAGGAAACGCTTGGCTCTCCTCAGTATCATGGCCATATTCCACTGAATATCCATGTCCTCCATGTCATCAGGATCCACTTGATTAAAATCTTCTTCAATCGTCTCGGGATCTGTAAGCTTGCCACCTATGAAGTTCTCGTAGGCCAGCATACAAGATGAAAATAATGCTACATGATCTTCAGCTATTTTGGCTATAGCTGATTGGTTAGCAGATGTTGTAGTAGGAGGATTTCTTCAGGTATGTTGTTGATGAGATCCACAACCTGATCCAGATGCATAGCATGCATGACCACCACAACCAGTTGAGTGGTCTTCTTCAGTAGAGTTTCCAGAGACAAGGGCAATTCCAGAGCCCGATGACTTGGTTGTAGAAGACGTCCCAAGATACATAGAAGGGTCTTGTATCTGAGGTCTTCCTGAGCTCTCCTTCTTTCTTGGGTTCATGTTATGAGCTTGAACCTTTCTAATTAACTCCTCCACTGTCATCTTATAGAATTTTGGATTCTCTCTCATCAAGGTTGTGTACATTTCAAACCTGGGTGGCAAAGCCTCCAGAAACTTTTCCACCAACTCTTCATCGGGATACTTGAGGTCAAAGGCTTTCAATTCTGTCTGTAGATGATAGAATCTAGAGATGAGGTCATCTAAAGACTCATTCTCCAAAAATCTGAAGCATTCATACTGCTTCCTGAGTAGATCCCGTTTACACTTCTTGATATCACTATTCCCTTCGAATCTTTTCTGTAACGCCTTCCAAAGATCCTTAGAGTTGTCATAACGTCTGAAGCTGTGGAACAACTCCCGAGTTAATGCTATAGTGATTGAACCAAGAGCCTTCTTCTCTCGATCATAAGCTTTCTTTTCCTCTTCATCGAGTTTAGAGATAGGCGTAGGCAGTTCATCATCAAGATAAATGTGTGTGGGATGCTTATAGCCTTCTAGAATTGGAATCCATAACGATGAATCAGTGTATGAAATGTAATTCTCAAAGCGTACCTTCCAGTTAGAATAATCATTTACATTTAGAAGCTTTGGCGGTTTCTGAGGAGTACCGATCTCATTGTCATAGTTTAAAAGGTTTCCAAGGTTCTGAAAATTCGACATGGTGAACACTTAGTCAAATTTCAGAAAAATCAGAAACACTTGCGCACTTGATATTGGCCTTGCGCACTTAGAGGAATGGTCTTGCGTATTTAAGATTTGCTCCTGCGTACTTGATAAGTACGCAGGTGTAAATGATAAGTACGCAGGATATATCTTAAGTACGCAAGAGATTATTCTTGCGTATTTAGTAAGTACGCAGCAAGACTATACTTTTTGCCAGATATGGTAAGTATGCAGAACACCTTTTCACCAACCCTCACTAAACTATTCCGGTCACTGGAAAGACACCGGAGATGGCAAAAATCGGACGGATGAACAATCAAAGTGAGAGAAAGGGTTAGAAACTTGTTTCTAACCAACCTTTGATGCTCAAAACACTCAAAATACACAACAAAAGTCGATTTTTGAGTGATTTTTGCTTCTAAAATAGTGCTCAAGAGTTACCCCTATTTTATCACAAAAATCAACAAAAACACCTACTTTTGCTTGTAAAACTCTATAGACAACTCTCCAAACTCACTCACAACACTCGAAATCAAGAGCAAAGCTCTGATGCCACTTGTAGGTCCCTCGGGTGTGGCGGATCGTCACATGCAAGTGGGTCTACTAGTCGAACCGGGTGCGGAATACCCGTGACTAGGTGGAGAGTCTTACGAAACAATGTAAACCGACAAGACAATCACTATAAACGTTCGTCTATTATAAACACTTGAAGGTTACAGAGAGAAGTTCTAAGATTACAAAGTTCTGCGTATTTGCTAACTTAATGCGTACTTATCTACTGTCAACCATTCTTATTTATACATGACCTGATGCCTGCGAACTTAGCAAGTGCGCAGGACAATTTGCTCATGCGTACTTAGCAAGTACGCATTGGTATTCTTGCGTACTTGCTAAGTACGCAGGAACTACTTCGTGCGCACATACATGTGCGCAAAACACTTAGAGAAAACATCAACAGTTAATATGTAAAAGTAAATACAACTCGATAACTAATACATACAGACACTTACAAACAAAGACAAATACATACATGAAAGTACTAAACTAAGACTCTAACTATCCATAATCTATCTAGAGTGTTTGTCACAGGAAAGTGCTTCAACACGATCCGCCACACCCAAGGGACCTACAAGTGGTATCAGAGCCTTTGCTCTTGATTTTGAGTGTTGTGAGTGAGTTTGGAGAGTTTTCTATAGAGTTTTACAAGCAAAAGGAGGTGTTTTTGCGATAAAATAGGAGTAGATCTTGAGCACTATTTTAGAAGCAAAAATCACTCAAAAAACCGACTTTTGTCGTGTATTTTGAGTGTTTTGAGCATCAAAGGTTGGTTAGAAACAAGTTTCTGACCCTTTGGCTCATTTTGATTGTTCATCCGTCCGATTTTTGCCATCTCCGGTGTCTTTCCAGTGACCGGAATAGTTTGGTGAGGGTTGGTGAAAAGGTGTTCTGCATACTTACCATATCTGGCAAAAAGTATAGTCTTGCTGCGTACTTACTAAATACGCAAGAATAATCTCTTGCGTACTTACTAAATACGCAAGACATGCGTACTTAAGTTATATCCTGCGTACTTATCATTTACTCATGCGTACTTATCAACTACGCAAGAGCAAATCTTAAATACGCAAGACCATTACTCTAAGTGCGCAAGGCCAATATCAAGTGCGCAAGTGTCTCTGATTTTTCTGAAATTTGACTAAGTGTTCACAATGTCGAATCTTCAGAACCTTGGAAACCTTTTAAACTATGACAATGAGATCGGTACTCCTCAGAAACCACCAAAGCTGCTAAATGTAAATGATTATTTTAACTAGAAGGCACGCTTTGAGCATTACATTTCTTACACTGATTCTTCGTTATGGATTCCAATTCAAGAAGGCTATAAGCATCCCACACACATTTATCTTGATGATGAACTGCCTAAGCCTATCTCTAAACTCGACGAAGAAGAAAAGAAAGCTTATGATCGAGATAAGAAGGCTCACGGTTCTATCACTATGGCATTAACTCGGGAGTTGTTCCACAGCTTCAGAGGTTATGACAACTCTAAGGATCTTTGGAAGGCGTTACAAAAAAGTTTTGCGGGGAATAGTGATATCAAGAAGAGTAAACGGGATCTACTCAGGAAGCAGTATGAATGCTTCAGATTTTTGGAGAATGAGTCTTTAGATGACCTCATCTCTAGATTCTATCATTTGCAGACATAATTGAAAGCCTTTGAGCTCAAGTATCCCGATGAAGAGTTAGTGGAAAAGTTTCTGGATGCTTTGCCACCCAGGTTTAAAATGTACACAACCCTGATGAGAAAAAATCCAAAATTCTATGAAATGACAGCGGAGGAGGCAATTGGAAAGGTTCAAGCTCATAATATGAACCTTAGAAAGAAGGAGAGCTCAGGAAGACCTCAGATACAAGATCCTTCTATGCATAATGGGATGTCTTCTACAACCAAATCTTCGGGATCGATCCCGTTTTGAGCATCTTGAACTTGTAAAAGTTCACACGGATGACAATCTTGCTGACCTTTTCACAAAGGATTTTGATCGATCCCGTTTTGAGCATCTTGTCAACTTGATAGGAATGTTCAATCCTGAGTGAAAAACTTGTTTTTCTTAAATCAATTCAATTCATGAAAGTTAAACTTTTATTTTCTTTTAAATTGTGTGTATAGTTCTTTTAATTTTCAAAATATTTTAAAAAATCAAAAAAAAAAATAGAAAACGGAGAAAATTTCAAAGTTAACTTGAGAAAAGAGGAAATGATAATACATTAGAAATGATCTAAACATCATAGAATGCTCATATGGGAAATGATTGCGTCATGCTTACTTAATTGTTTAAATTAATATGTTTTTAATCTGCTTATTTACAAGTAATTTGAATTGTAAGTAGGCTGTAAGCGTCTTTGAATCACTAGTAGTGGGGAAACTAAAGTCTAAATTACAACTGTGATTTGAACCCATGTTTGCTAGTGTGTGTGCGTAAAAGAATAGAAAAGATCATTATCAGATAAAGGATGTTAGATTTTGGCAATAATTTTCTTTTGAGATCAGTTTCGGGTTATGTCGTTAGCACAATTAATGCGGCTCATCTCACTGCCCATACTCACAAGTATGCAATGAGAGATTGAATCAAGACATGTCTCTACATCAACCGTTGAGCATGTATTCACCCTTGAATCACTCCTGATTCATTGAAATCAAATCCAAATAAAAGTTGGATTCCCTTACCTTATTCAAACACCATACTCATTATCTTGAATCATCATACCGATAATCAATGAAGAAAATCAAATGAACCAAGACAAATGAATCACTCGATTCTGAATCTTATGATTCCTGATAATCCTTATGGATTCTGCTTGATTTTTCCTATGCTAATTGATGTAGCTTCATTCTGAAAATTTAGAAAATCATTGGGAAAATCTTAGATGCCTTGAGATAGTGCAAGTTACATTATTGTAGCATATCAGTGGGGTACACGTTGTATATCTTATAATTAATACCTTAATACACAAGAACGTGATACAAAGATGCTTATGGTTTCAATTCTTATAATATTGTCAACTTGAATTACTTGTTTATGTGCTTATTATATATGAATAAATAGTAATCAATGACATGATCCCATATTCGTTGATGTTTATATTATATTGTATCGTTTTTGCTATAAGTTAGCCTGATATGATCCTCTGCTCGTGTCTTTGATCAAAAATAGTTTGTGTGAATATGTGTATATTTCTATCTTGAAAAGATCAAAAATATTTTAAGTTTGTGTATAGTTCAATCTTAATCAGAAAAGCCAAAAATATTTGTGTTTAACTTTCCTTAATTGATTGTGAATCCTCTTGATTGAATGTTGTTTATCTTGTTCATTATTTGACTTGAAAAATCTTCATAATTTGAGTTAAAAGTTTGCGCACTTAAGGGTTTCTGCGTACTTGTCAAGTGCGCATGAAGTAAGCCCTGCGTACTTAACAAGTACGCAAGAGTTAAGTCTTGTGCACTTGTAAGTACGCAGGAGTTAAAGCTTGCGCACTTATCAAGTACGCACGACCTTTTGGTGTTGGGTAGAGTTTTATCTCATTCAAACATATCGCCTGTTCATTTTCCCTCAGCAAAATTTTCTCAAAAATCAAAGTGTTCCAAACCGATTTCTTGTCCCATCTCTAGTATTATCATCGTGTAACAATCAATCGGTGAGAATCTTGAGCCAATACATCCACAAAATTCGTGATTTTGGACCGATTTAGAGGCTTAAAACTTAGGGTTTTTAATTCGAGTTTTTAGTCATAAGTTTGGTTGTCTGGGTAAGAACTGATAATTAAAACCTAATTAAAACCAGTAATCGACCCTTAATCGTCCGTCTAATCTTTGATTTTGACCATTGGGCTTGGAGTTGACCGTCGGTACGACTGGTCATCGATTAGGTCAAAATTGTGACAAATGTAGCACTTACTTGGTTTTGATATTAGTCCCATAGGCTAGAATCATGTATTCCGACCTTTGTGGTGACCTAATCCACATCATTTTTGAACATATGTTGAAATTTTTGGATTTCTGGAAAATTGTACAAGTGTGTTTCTTGCGCACTTAACAAGTATGCAAGAAGTAATTCATGCGTACTTGTTAAGTACGCAAGAACAAATTCATGCGTACTTGCTAAGTACGCAGGACCAACACTTGTGAAAAATTTCTAAGTCTGAAATTTCAGTTCAATGAGTAACTACTATACTGTGTCATGTTTATTTATTTCCAATGAAACTTATTGTTCTGATTATGTTTTCTGTGTGTTTTTGCAGATAATGGCTCGGGCGTTTATGAACGAATTCAATCTGTTAGCTAATAGTCAACCGGAATGGAAGGGTGCAGCGCTTCAGTATCGAGAGATAGTTGATTTCTTGAACCGTTCACGAATCAGCTACGCTATTTCAGCTGACCCGATCGTTTCAAGACCTTATCTGGAGCAATTTTGGGAGACTACGGAGCATGATTGCACGGTAACCCCCAATGTTATAAGGGCTACCGTAGGTGGTCATGACATCGCCTTCTCTGAAGATACAATTAGAAGGGTCCTGCAATTCCGAGATCTCTCGACCGACCCGACATCCTATCCAGACTACTTTGTGGATGGCTGTTGGAGGCAACGAATGGGATATGTCGGTGCGAGAGACTATGCTTTGTATAAGAAAATGTGGGTGCTTGACCAATGGAGATATTTTGCCAACCTCATGATCATGTGCATATCCTCAAGAAAAGCTGGAAAGGATGTAATGGGTCATGACCTTGCTGCAGCCATAGTTGGCTTATCTCTCAACAAGGGCTACAACTTCTCATGATAAATATTCAAAGCCATCAATGACCAGATCAACACGGCTGAGATGTTCAGGTTCTTGTTATACCCTAGGTTTATGCAACTTCTGATAAACGATGCGTTGCTAAACCTACCTGCTACCGGGGAGAGATTGAAAGTTAAAAGGGTGGACAAAAGGGTGTTTGCATAGTTTTTAAAGCCAGGGAATGTAGATCCTACCCCTGAGCACACAACACTCTTTGGCCACCTTATAAATGAAGCGTACGTGGCACCAGGTGACTTGAGATGGTATAGTCACGATTCGGAGCCAAAATAGAGTGAGCATTCAGATAAACAACAACAACAACAACAAGAGGAGGAAATTGAAAATGAAGATGGATCGTCTAATAATGGAGACAAAGAAGGAGGACATGTTGGTGTTGAGGGATCCGACTCGGAAGAGACTGAGTCTGATTCTTCTGATTCCGATGATGCACCATCTCAGGCACACCCAAGGAGAACGACAAAGGTAACCCTACCTGAGTCGTCCTCAAAGAGAAAGCGACAAGCTTCAAGCAGCGAATATGAGCCAGATTCTGACTCTGATGCTGCTATACAGAGACAACGACGTGAAAGCAATCATAAGAACAGGGGGGATAGGCAGAAACAACCTATTGCTAGTGAGGTGTTGGTGAGTCCTCAGCAGCAAGTTCGAATTTCAGCTGCGAGTTCTGATTCAGCTTCCACCCCACCTTCACAGCAGCTTTACAGGAGATAGAGGAGGAGGCCATAGGTACAACCTGACGTGGCAGTCACTTCAATCACAGAGGAGGTTCCTGTGATAGTGACCCTCCCTTTCACATCTGCCCAGGTGGCGGTGACTACTCCAATTCTCACGGAGTCAGTCACCATCACCCCTTCCATAACACCTACAACCGTCATCACATCCACAATCCCAACAACCACCATTGATCCTTTAAGTCAACCCTTCAACTATGGGGAATTTACTCAAGGGTTTGACTTCGACACCATCTTCTCCTCCCCAATTCACAATGCCGAAGCGTCATCATCCAGACATCCTGACCCTACTGATGCAAGGACAGATGTTCTGGAAACCCAAGTTGTTGGATTATTGGAAACTATTCGGAAGTCAAAGGAGGAATCTGACGCTCAACAAGCACAGATTAATTCGTTGGTGGATGAAGTTAGGATTCTAAGAAGCTAGAGAACGGGGACTGACGAGAGACTGAAGAACATCATGGCCCAGAATGACCTTCTAATCAAGACAATGAAATGATTCTGGGTCACAGGTCATCTCTAGAGCTGAGGTTTGATACTCAACAGAAGAGCATGAGCTGATGGTCAAACTAATTGCTGATCTGACCACGAAGCTTGATGCTCAGGGGGAGAAAGATAAGGAGAAGGAGAAAGAGAAGGAGAAAACTGTCACACCCCAACCGACGGCGGAATCATCGGGGCGGGACATGTAGACTGTTCATGAGCACAAGGTTCACTAGATTTCAATATTTAATCATCAATTTCATTTCAAACAATTCAACCACAAATAGCAAAATTCAACAAGTACATAAATGAAAACACAAATTGTTCTTTGAATTTAAATTAGCTAAGTCCAAACTTAAGTGTAGCATGTCTTGATCAAACTCACACGTTAGCACCTGAAACATGAATAAAATAAGGTTAACGAAAAAGTTGGTGAGCATACACAGGTTTGTACATAGATAGCATATAGATTGTAAATAAACAAATCCTTACATAACATGATAAAATAAGGCATTTATGGAGAGCAGCTATTGTGTAACCAAGTACAACCAAACCTTTGTAACTAGCATGCAAAATTGTGTTGTCGGTAACAATCACCCCAATCTGGGTGGGTTTGTCAGACTCAATAGATCTATCATTGTTTACCGTCGGCTTGAATAGTTAATGATTTCACATAAATCGCACAGAAAAGTTATCACAACTAGCACTCAGGCATAAAGCTCAAATTTTCATACATGAATGTAAAGAGGATTTGTACTTGTGTAGTTTGTGTAAATGTAAGCAATAGATTGTATATTGTTCATGTTCCACCCCAAAAAGTGTAAAAGAGTAAAAGGGGCTATGTAATACTCACTTGATTAGAAGGCGTAGCTAACACGAGATACTAGATAGTAATATGATCCTTGTAATGCACAACGTTAACCTAGTGTGGAATTTATATTGAATTAATAGTGTGCACAATAGTCAATGTCTAAATCTAGGGTTGAATTGGATGTGCGTATAAAGCTTGTGGTTTATACTTGAAAGGTATTGTATAAAATGAAAGATTTGAAATGGATATTTTTAAAATATTTGATCAAGGTTTGAGTTTGAAATAACTAAATAACGAAACAAAATTATTATTTATTTACTTAGTTATAAAAATAATGTAGGTATTAGGGATAAGTAAGTATAACCTAAATAAATGATTTTTGTTTAAATTTAAATTAAATAAATAATTGTTAACTTATTTATTTATTTATAAAATATGTAACATAGTCATTTGGTTATAAAATTGTATTAAATGTTTTATATTAAATATAAATTTCTTTACTTTGATTTCATAAAGATGTTTAAATAAATTGTGTAAATAATAATTAAGTGTAGGGTTTAACAATAAATATAAATTAAATTTTGTAAGTTTTAAATAAATAATTTCTATTTATTTTAGAATAGAAATTTGATCTTTTTAAATAACGTTAATATAATTTTTTATAAAATCAATTCTTTTTATTTAAATATTAATCTGAAATACTTATTGTTTTTAAAATATGGAAATAATTATTCTGCCAAGACTTTTCTCACATACACGACCGTGGCTGTGACAAGGCACGATCGTGCTAGAACCACGGGCGCGGCCGTGCTAGTCAGGAACGCGACCGTGTTGACCAATATAGAGGATATAGCTAAGCTGTTCACTAGGCACGACGGTGTCTGGGCCAGCCACGACTGTGTCTGGGCCAGGCACGACCGTGTCTAGGGTTCTGAGGCATGAGCAAGTCTAGCCAAGGGGCATGACCGGGTCTGAGTGTGTGAGGCACGACCGCGCTGGTATTGGCACGACCGTGTCTCATGAAGCACGACCGCGCTAGAAGACTAGTGCGACCGTGTCTGCTCCAAAACAGAAAGCAATTGACTGATTCTTATAATGTTAACGTTGGATTTCATAGGGCTTTCATCTGTAGGGTTATTACGAATCTTTTGGAATATATTAATTTTATTTAAAACGTGTTCAAAGCAGGGTTCGATTAAATCCAATTTGAACAAAAAATAGATTCTGGTTCGTGATGATTCCCATATTGTAAGCCCAAATTGGATTAGGGCTTTTAATCTATAGAATAAAATGTAGGTGTAGGAGGTTTCAATTACCTGTAAGGACGATGAATTGATGGCGTACGGTAGAGATGAGTTCCAGCGACGACGGGTTTGATCTCCGGCGTCTTCTGCTGCAACCCCGGTTGTTTCAGTGCGTCCAGAAGTTTTAGAGAGGATGATAATGCGTTTGCTTGGGAGGATTGAGATCAGAATGGTGGATTCGATAAGCAAAAGATGGAGAAGTCGACGGTTTTAGTTTAAAAATCTATAATTGGTTTTATTTCAAGTGTAATGTCATTGTTTAATAGACTAATGATGGTTGTTAATAGATGAACGTGTATAACGGTTACAAAGGTGAACGGATTTCGGATTAAAGACTGTTTTTACGTTTTAACTAATAAGAGGCGCGACCGTACCAAGGCACCGGGCGCGACCGTTCCAAAGCAAGGTGCGCGACCGTGCCATAGCACTTGGGGCGACCGTGCCAGAACTAGGCGCGACCGTGCCTATTAGGGTTTCTTGTTAATTTATAAAAATCAGTCCTTGCAAGTTCCATTATTGAAAGATTTGTATAAATATGGACTTATGTAAAGTTTAATAGGGTATACTCGTGTAAAATTCATGGATTTGCATTGGAACATAGTATTTAGTTGTTGGTACGAATAGAACAAGTCAGTGTACTAAATTTGAATTTGAAACGTGTCACATTGAATTGAAATACAGGTAAAAAAAATCAGAAATATTACAGTATCCCCATGTTGAGGGAATTTCGTCCCAAAATTTAGCTAGTGGAAGCGACGACATCGGTGAAGAGATGGGGGTACTTGAGCTTCATTTGGTCCTCTCATTCCCAAGTGAATTCAGGACCACGTTTAGACTCCCAACGAACTTTAATAATAGGGATACGGCTCCGCTTGAGCTGTTTGATCTCACGATCCATTATTTCTACCGATCTCTCAACGAAGTGCATCGTTTCGTCAATGTGCACGTCGTCAAGAGGTATGTGAAGATTTTCATCAGCAAGGCATTTCTTCAGATTAGACACATGAAATGTAGGATGCATATTGCCAAGTGATGGAGGTAACTCGAGTTTGTAAGCACTTTCCTAATCCTTTCAAGGATCTTGAATGGACCCACATAGCGAGGTGCTAATTTGCCTTTCTTTCCAAAACGGATCACACCCTTCCACGGAGACACCTTTAGAAGAATAAGGTCACCGACTTGGAATTCCAAGGGTTTTCGTCGTTTGTTGGCATAACTCTCTTGCCGACTTCTCGCTACTCGAATGTTGTCACGGATTTGGATAATCTTGTCGGATGTTTCTTGAATTAGCTCGGGACCGGTGATTTGTGCTTCACCAATCTTGTTCCAACAGATCGGGGAACGACACTTGCGACCATAGAGAGCTTCGAATGGAGCCATGTTGATACTCGTGTGGTAGCTATTATTGTAGGAGAACTCGATTAATGATAGATGTTAATCCCAATTGCCACCAAAATCAATTACACAAGCTCTAAGCATATCCTCAAGAGTTTGGATTGTTCGCTCGGTCTGACCATCAGTTTGGGGATGGTAGGCCGTGCTCAAATCCAATCGTGTACCAAGAGCAGTTTGGAGAGATTGTGAAAAACGGGAGGTGAACCGAGCATCTCTATCGGAGATTATGTTTAAGGGAACACCGTGACGGCTCATAATTTCGTCAATGTAAATTCGGGCTAGTTTCTCAACCCGATAGTCTTCACGGATAGGCAAGAAATGAGCAGATTTGGTGAGGCGGTCAATGATCACCCAAATGCTATCATAACCACTTGAGGTGCGAGGGAGTTTGGTAATGAAATCCATAGCTAAGTTCTCCCATTTCCACATGGGAATTTCTGGTTGTTCAAGTAAACCGGAAGGACGTTGATGTTCGGCTTTGACTTTGGAGCAGGTTAGACATTTGGCAACATAGAGAGCAATGTGTTTCTTCATACCGGGCCACCAATATTGTTGGCGAAGATCTTAGTACATTTTATCCGCACCAGGATGAATAGAATAGCGAGTCTTGTGAGCCTCGTTCATAAGAAATGTACGAAGATCATCGCGATCGGGAACCCAAATACGGTTCAAGTAATAAAGTAAGCCATTGGGTTTAGATTCAGGCTGAAGTTCAACACCACACGACATTTCCTCGTACATGTTACCCTCGGTGACTGAGACATGTTGAGCTTCTAAGATACGATTTTGAATGTCGGTTTGAATTCGGACACATTGAAGCATGACATGGTCCTTTCGACTCAAAGCGTCGGCTACAACATTCGCTTTGCCGGGATGGTAACGAATCTCGCAGTCATAGTCGTTAAGGAGTTCAACCCAACGTCGTTGCCTCATATTGAGTTCCTTTTGGTTGAAGATGTGTTGGAGACTTTTGTGGTCGGTGAACACCACACACTTTGTGCCATAAAGGTAATGTCTCCAAATCTTCAATGCGAATACGACCGCACCCAACTCGAGATCGTGCGTCGTATAATTCTTCTCATGAATCTTGAGTTGTCTTGATGCGTAAGCGATTACTTTGCCTCGTTGCATGAGGACACAACCAAGACCTTGGTTAGAAGCATCACAGTAGACAACTAGATCATCATTCCCATCAGGGAGAGTCAAAATAGGAGCATTGCACAACTTTTGCTTGAGAGTTTGGAAAGCTTCTTCTTGTTTTGGTCCCCATTCATAAGGTTTACCCTTGTGGGTTAAAGCGGTAAGAGGGACAGCTATCTTAGAGAAATTTGAGATGAAGCGACGATAATAACCCGTAAGACCAAGAAATGAACGAACTTCGGTGGGGGTCTTCGGGGCATTCCAATTCTTAACAGCTTCGATCTTAGTAAGGTCAACATGAATTCCCTTGTCGTTGATGATATGACCAAGAAATTGGACTTCCTTTAGCCAAAATTCACATTTGGAGAATTTGGCATATAGTTGTTCCTTCCTCAAGAGGTCCAAAACCAGTCTAAGGTGTTGCTCATGGTCGGCTTTAGTCTTGGAGTAGATTAAGATATCGTCAATGAAGACGATCACAAATTTATCAAGGTACGGTTTGCACACACGATTCATGAGGTCCATGAAGACCGCGGGTGCATTGGTTAGTCCAAAAGGCATGACCATGAACTCGTAATGACCATACCTTGTTCGGAAAGCAGTCTTTGGAATATCTTCCTCTTGTACACGGAGTTGGTGATAACCAGATCGAAGATCAATCTTTGAGAAGCAAGTAGAGCCTAGAAGTTGATCGAACAGATCATCAATCCTAGGCAAAGGGTAATGGTTTTTAATGGTAAGCTTGTTGAGTTCGCGGTAGTAAATACACATGCGGAATGATCCAACCTTTTTTTTTGACGAATAAGACGGGGGCACCCCACGGTGAATGACTTGGACGAATGAAGCCTTTGTCGGAGAGCTCTTGGAGTTGACTTGCAAGTTCTTGCATTTCAGAAGGTGCAAGACGGTAAGGAGCCCTAGCCACGGAGTTAGCTCCGGGTATAAGGTCAATGCGAAATTCCACTTGTCAAACGGGTGGAAGGCCGGATAGATCTTCGGGAAATACTTAGGGGAAATCCCGAATGATGGGAATGTCTTGGATACTCTTCTCTTTGACATCCTTTTGAACAACATGAGCTAAGAAGGCTACATACTTCTTTCGTAAGTACTTTTGGGCGGTAGTGCATGACATTAACTTGAGTACTTTGCAAGGCTTTTCCCCAAAGACTCTTAACGTTTCTCCCGACGGTAGAGGTATTCGGATGCACTTCTCGAAACAGATGACTTCGGCATGATGATTTGATAGCCAATCCATGCCTATGATGATATCAAAACTCCCTAGTGGCATTGGTACAAGGTTGATTGGAAATGTATAATCATTAAGTTCTAGAGAGCAGTCGTGAATAACAGAGTCAATTGTAAGTGAGTCACCATTTGCTACTTCGACGGTGAAGGTTTTCTCTAATTGGGATCTTGTCTTTGCAAGTAAGGGTTCAAATTTAAGTGACACAAAACTTTTATCGGCACCGGTATCAAATAAAATGGAGGCATATTTGACTATTAACAAGGAACGTACCGTTGACCACATCATTGTTGGCTTGAGCTTCATTGGCGTTTATGTTGAAAGCACGCCCACGAGCTCCGCCTTGTCTAGCATTGATTAACCTTGGGCACTGATCACGAAAATGATTTGGGTTGCCACATTCATAACAAGCACGCCCATTTGCAATAGCGGGAACACCTTGATTATTCACTTGGGGGTTGGTTCGGTTTGGTGGGTTGACTTGGCCTGCAAGTGCTTTGGCTCTACAAACATTAACTGTATGGCCATATTTCCCATAGTGAGTGAAAAGGCGACATGGAATGTTTTGGAGATGGTGATAGTTGCATGTGGCACAGAGTGGGTAAATCCCAACATATGGCTTTTTGGTTGGTGCTTGAACCATAAGAGCAACTTGGTTAACAGGGATAGCATGAGTGACCAAAGCATAGTTTCTAGCCTTTCTTTTCTTATTATTACGAGAGGGTTCAGTTGTGGCTTCTTTGATGTGTACGGGAGGAGTTGTGGTGTCGGGAACTTTCTTGGTGCCTTTTCTAGTCAGAGTTCCCGCTTTCACATGGTTGTCAGTTAATGTAGCAGAAAAGCGGATAGCATCTTCGAGTGTTACGGGATTTCTCCCTAAGACAGTATCTTGAATTTGCCTAGGTAATCCACCAATATACTTCTCAATGAAGTGAGATAGAGGTGTGACCATATGCGGCACAAGGAGACTCAACTCATGGAACCGAGTTGTGTAAGCTAGACTTTCACCACCATCTTGGGCAAGATCCCAAAACTCGGCTTCCAGTTTCTTTACCTCATTTCGAGGACAAAATTCTTCGGTCATTAGCCTTTTAACCTCATCCCAAGGTAAGGCCATTGCTACTTCCACACCTCTATTCCTCTTTTCCCCATTCCACCACGTGAGTGCCCGTTTTTGTAAGACACTTGTGGCATGACGAACACAAAGGTTATCGGGGCAGTCACTATTGAGAAAGGTATTCTCAACACTTTCAAACCATTGAAGAAGTCCTGTAGCTCCTTCGGTACCATAGAACTTAAGAGGATTGCATGAGTTGAAGTGTTTGAAGGTGCATTGTGGTGGGTTGGCACCACCACCCCCATTAGCTCCATGGTTACCATTGGCGGCCCCATTAGCTTGAGTGAGTTGATTCACAAGTTGTGCAAGGATGGTAGCAATATCGGTGTTGTTGTTGGTCACGGTAGCACGACGGGGAGGCATTCTACAGAATGGCACAACACAAGAAGAGATGTAAGAACTTATTAATGTTGTTTGGATTTAAAAGAATAAGATAACAAATAAAATAGTTAATCATAGTTTGGATTATACTCAAATAGTGATATAATCACTTGAATACTTTGACACATTAAGGTTAATTAAACTCGTATAATTTTCAAGGAGACATGCTTTAGCTTATAAGTAAACACTCATCATGGGAATTTCCAGGAAAACATACGGGTCCCTCGGTTGATTGGGATTTATGCGATATGCTTTCCTATACAGAAAACCCAGAATACAGGTGTCACTCTTCCAGATTGCACGTGTCCTCAAATAATTAACAAAGTTTAAAAGCCTTAACGAGGAAATAAAGAAATTTTTATACATTTAGGTCCATGAAGTTTCCACATGCTAAGAAGATGATGATAGAGGAGTAGGTAAGAATATTATGAGGTTTTAGGGTATAGGTAGGTATATTGTTTATTTAATTATTATTCAAGTATATCTTACTAAGTCATGAATTTTTTTACAAGTAAAGCATCAAAAATGAAATAATAGCTAATCATAGTAGCATGTAACACATAGCATGTAGCACATATCACATAATAATGAAGCATGGCATAAGTGGGTGTCCTAAAGTTATAGTCTAGGTCAAGGGTGTCTAATAACCTAGTTCCCTATAACCAAGGCTCTGATACCAATCTGTCACCCCCAACCGACGGCGGAATCATCGGGCCGGGACAACTGTTCATGAGCACAAGGTTCACTAGATTTCAATATTTAATCATCAATTTCATTTCAAACAATTCAACCACAAATAGCAAAATTCAACAAGTACATAAATGAAAAAACAAATTGTTCTTTGAATTTAAATTAGCTAAGTCCAAACTTAAGTGTAGCATGTCTTGATCAAACTCACACGTTAGCACCTGAAACATGAATAAAATAAGGTCAACTAAAAAGTTGGTGAGCATACACAGGTTTGTACATAGATAGCATATAGATTGTAAATAAACAAATCCTTACATAACATGATAAAATAAGGCATTTATGGAGAGCAGCTATTGTGTAACCAAGTACAACCAAACCTTTGTAACTAGCATGCAAAATTGTGTTGTCGGTAACAATCATCCCAATCTGGGTGGGTTTGTCAGACTCAATAGATCTATCATTGTTTACCGTCGGCTTGAATAGTTAATGATTGCACATAAATCGCAAACAAAAGTTAGCACAACTAGCACTCAGGCATAAAACTCAAATTTACACACATGAATGTAAAGAGGATTTGTACTTGTGTAGTTTGTGTAAATGTAAGCAATAGATTGTATATTGTTCATGTTCCACCCCAAAAAGTGTAAAAGAGTAAAAGGGGCTATGTAATACTCACTTGATTCGAAGTCGTAGCTAAGACGAGATACTAGATAGTAATATGATCCTTGTAATGCACAACGTTAACCTAGTGTGTAATGTATATTGAATTAATAGTGTGCATAATAGTCTATGTCTAAGTCTAGGGTTGAATTGGATGTACGTATAAAGCTTGTGGTTTGTACTTGAAATGTATTTTATAAAATGAAAGATTTGAAATGGATATTTTTAGAATATTTTGATCAAGGTTTGAGTTTGAAATAACTAAATAACAAAACAAAATTATTATTTATTTACTTAGTTATAAAAATAATGTAGGTATTAGGGATAAGTAAGTATAACCTAAATAAATGATTTTTGTTTAAATATAAATTAAATAATTAATTGTTACCTTATTTATTTATTTATAAAATATATAACTTAGTCATTTGGTTATAAAAATGTATTAGATGTTTTAAATTAAATATAAATTTCTTTACTTTATTTTCATAAAGATGTTTAAATAAATTGTGTAAATAATAATTAAGTGTATGGTTTAACAATAAATATAAATTAAATTTTGTAAATTTTAAATAAATAATTTCTATTTATTTTAGAATAGAAATTTGATCTTTTTAAATAACGTTAATATAAATTTTTATAAAATCAATTCTTTTTATTTAAAAATTAATCTGAAATACTTATTATTTTTTAAATATGGAAATAATTATTCTGCCAAGACTTTTCTCACACACACGACCGTGCATGTGACAAGGCACGATCGTGCTAGAACCACGACGCGACCGTGCTAGTCAGGGACGCGACCGTGTTGACCAATACAGAGGATATAGCTAAGCTGTTCACTAGGCACGACCGTGTCTAGGGTTCTGAGGCACGAGCAAGTCTAGCCAAGGGGCATGACCGGGTCTGAGTGTGTGAGGCACGACCGCGCTGGTATTGGCACGACCGTGTCTCATTAAGCACGGTCGCGCTACGACCGCACTAGAAGACTAGCGCGACCGTATCTGTTCCAAAACAGAAACGAATTGACTGATTCTTATAATGTTAACACTGGTTTTCATAGGGCTTTCATCTGTAGGGTTATTACGAGTATTTTGGAATATATTAATTGTATTTAAAACGTGTTCAAAGCAGGGTTAGATTAAATCCATTTTGAACGAAAAATAGATTCTGGTTCGTGATGATTCCCATATTGTAAGCCTAAATTGGATTAGGGCTTTTGATCTATGGACTAAAACGTAGGTGTAGGAGGTTTCAATTACCTGGAAGGACGATGAATTGATAGCGTACGGTAGAGATGAGTTTCGGCGACGACGGGTTTGATCTCCGGCGTCTTCTGCTGCAACCCCGGCTGTTTCAGTGCGTCCAGAAGTTTTAGAGAGGATGATAATGCGTTTGCTTGGGAGGATTGAGATCAGAATGGTGGATTCGATGAGCAAAAGATGGAGAGGTCGATGGCTTTAGTTTAAAAATCTATAATTGGTTTTAATTCAAGTGTAATGTCATTGTTTAATCGACTAATGATGGTTGTGAATAGATGAACGTGTATAACGGTTACAAAGTTGAACGGATTTCGGATTAAAGACTGTTTTTACGTTTTAACTGACAAGAGGAGCGACTGTGCCAATAAGAGGCGCGACCATGCCAAGACACCGGGCGCGACCGTTCCAAAGCAAGGTGCGCGACCGTGCCATAGCACTTGGCGCGACCGTGCCAGAAAGTGGCGCGACCGTGCCTATTAGGGTTTCTTGTTAATTTATAAAAATCAGTCCTTGCAAGTTCCAGTATTGACAGATTTGTATAAATATGGACTTATGTATAGTTTAATAGGGTATACCCGTGTAAAATTCGTGGATTTGCATTGGAACATAGTATTTAGTTGTTGGTACGAATAGAACAAGTCAGTGTACTAAATTTGAATTTGAAACGTGTCACATTGAATTGAAATACAGGTAACAAAAATCAGAAATGTTACAAAAACTACTGGTGATGAGGCTTATCATCCAGTTGACTTGACTAAGGATGACGACAAAGACAAGGATCCCGAAGCCGGACCTAGTGGAGGTGAGCACCAAGCTTTAGCAATTGTGCCCATCTCTTCTATTCCAATGGCTCAGGGGGAGTCTACTCAACAAGAGGGTGGTGATACCTCTAGTGGTGGTGACAAAGGAATGTCAGCGGCTGATGTGCTTAAGGATCTATCTGATGATGAGATCTTATACTTAGAGCCTGACTATTCCAAGGAAGCACAGATCGATGCTCTCTTTAACATAGAAGAAGGAAAGATCGACTCTGGTGATGATTGGGATGAAGATGATGAGGATGTAGTGATAGAAATTCCCAAGGGCGACGGGGAAGGAGAGTATGAGTTAGAAGATGGAGAGATCTTTGAATTTCCATCCTTCGAAGCTCAGCTCAACATAGGTTCAGTCGAGCATGCTAGTAATGTGGAAGCCTCAACTGAAGCCTCCCAAGTTGACCCTACACCTGTGGATCCGGAGGCACCGAAAGAAAAAGATATGCCTTCTACTTCATCTAAGGGTCCAGCTCCAGTTTGGCAAAAGACGTCTATCATAGACAAACAAGGGGCAACAAGGATGCTCTTGGCTGTAAGGTTCGAGGAGGATAAGCAGTTGTTCGCAATCAAAAGGTCTGTGGGGGTTCAATACTTGAAACCAACCAGTGAAGCGTTCAACTCCTTACCCAAATACGACCTTGTGAACCTAGCAAACCGAGAGCTGCTGGGTCATTCTAATCATGCAGTGGCGATGGGTTTGTGGGTGGTTCTACAGCGGCAAGCAAGATCTGGGAAGTTTGATATGTTCAAGCCTCAAGTGCCCAAGAGAGTCAAGGATAAGACAGCAAGACATCCTGTGACTAAGAAATTCTTAAAGAAATTGGTATACAAGCCAATGCTATGTGAAACCAAGATTCCCCTGAGCAAGTTATCTCAGGATATCCTCAGTGACATGTGCTACTGGTACGTAGATCCAAAGACGGGCGAGGCTGTGGTGATTGGAAAGGTGAGGTCAGAAAGTGGATGCTTAGTGCCGAGGGAACTAATCAGAGTATTTGATGAAGTCTGCTTAATTAACTTCTCTGTGAAAGATCCGGAGGCACTAGCAGACACGTATAGCATGCATACGGACGAATGGACGAAATTCCTTGCTTCTAAATATGACAAGGTGATCAAGTTCTGCCTTGACTATAAGAAGAAGATGGAAGCTAAAGATGCATAGATGTGAAGACTGAAGACTAAAGATCGAAGATGATCCAGAGCTGTTGTCAAGTGGGAGTTTGTTGAAGCACTTTCCTGTGACAAACACTCTGGATAGATTCTGGATAGATAGAGTCTTAGTTTAGTACTTTCATGTATGTATTTGTCTTTCTTTGTAAGTGTCTGTATGTATTAGTTATCGAGTTGTATTTACTTTTACATATTGACTGTTGCAGATTTCTCTAAGTGTTTTGCGCACTTGTATGTGCGCAGGAAGTAGTTCCTGCGTACTTAGCAAGTACGCAAGAACACCTATGCGTACTTGCTAAGTACGCATGAGCAAATTGCCCTGCGCACTTGCTAAGTGCGCAGGCATCAGGTCGTGTATAAATAGGAATGGTTGACAGTAGATAAGTACGCAATCATAGGCATTCAAATTAGCAAATACGCAGAACTTTGTAATCTCATAACTTCTCTCTGTAACCTTCAAGTGTTTATAATGGACGGACGTTTATAGTGATTATATTGTCGGTTTACTTTGTTTCGTAAGACTCTCCACCTAGTCACGGGTATTTCGCACCCGGTCCGACTAGTAGACCCACTTGCATGTGACGATCCGCCACACCCGAGGTACCTACAAAATTCCTTCTAATCTGCGAGAAATGATGATTTTCGGTGCTGATTAGTTCGTGTTTGGGTTGAAGTTTTCTTCCTGAGTTTGTTACAGCTGAAGCAGAAGAACTTGCCGAGATTCTGGTGCAGGCGAACTTATCAAGTTCGCTTCACTCAGTTTAAGCGAGCTTATCAAGTTCGCTTCACTCAGTTTAGGCGAACATATTGATTAGGCGAACTTATCAAGTTTGCTTGTGGTCTTATTTGCTCAGTGAAGTTCAGGCGAACTATTAAGTTCGCTCCGGCAGTATCAGGCGAACTTATCTAGTTCGCTAGTGTTCTTAAAATAAAAAAAAATAATGTATAAGTTCTGCTAAAGGCGAACTTGTCTAGTTCGCCTAGTCTATTAGAGGCGAACTTAGCAGGCGAACTTAGCAAGTTCGCTTCTCTCAGTTTAAGCGAACTTATCAAGTTCGCTTCACTCAGTTTAGGAGAACATATTGATTAGGCGAACTTATTAAGTTCGCTTGAGGTCTTTTTTGCTCAGTGAAGTTCAGGCGAACTTATTAAGTTCGCTCAGGCAGTATCAGGCGAACTTATCTAGTTCGCCAGTGTTCTTAAAAAAAATTATGTAAAAGTTCTGCTTGAGGCGAACTTGTCTAGTTCGCCTAGTCTATTAGAGGCGAACGTATTAAGTTCGCCTAGTCTCATGTGAGGCGGACTTGTTAAGTTCGCCTAGTCTATTTAAGGCGAACTTGTTAAGTTCGCATATTGCAGATTTTATGTTTATAAATAGGAGTTTACAGATTCTATTTGGGTAGCATATTAACTGAATGATTGTACTCTGTAAACTCTGTGTTTAGTGGAATACAAAGAGAAAGTTTATTTACCTACTGTTTCTATTGTCAGTTCGTATACATACGTTAACACGAAGGATTCCGCACTCCGTGTTACCGAGACGTCCTGTCACGAGATCGATCTGTAGATGAGTCATGTGGATCTACAAGTGGTATCAGAGCTTTTGCTCGTGAATTTTGTTTGATTCTTGGTGATTAGAGACGATTTTGCATACACTTTGACAAGAAATTGATCATTTTTAGAAGTTTTTATATCCATGGAGTTTTCAAGTTCTTGAAGTTGATTTTGCTGTTGAATTCATGGATTAGAAGTGGATTTTGATGAAATTAATCCGATATAAGTGTTCTAATTCATAAAATACTAAATCCTACGGTCTAATTTTATCAAATTCTTTCTAATCTGAGAGAAATGATGATTTTCGGTGCTGATTAGTGTAACATCTCTGATTTTCCGACCCTATTTTAACTTATTTTAACTAATAAAATAACAACACGACATTGAATCATATACTTGTTCAAACCTACACCTCATCAATCGTTAGCCGATCGTAGTCAATTCAAGGATTTAGAACTCATAATCAAATGGTAACACCTCTTAGAGTTAATCCAGTTAGTAATCCCGTTAGGTGTTCTGTTAAATCCTAACCAAGCTAATTCTGTGAAAGCTGAAGTTACAAGGGCTGATTTTGTAAATAACCAGAAACCCTAGTAGGCACGGTCGCGCCACGTTTTGGCACGGTCGCGCCTCGTCTGGCACGGTCGCGCCTCATCTTGGCACGGTCGCGCCTCACATCAGTTAAAACGTAAAAACAGTCTTTAATCCGAAATCCGTTCAACTTTGTAACCGTTTTACACGTTCATCTATTAACCACCATCATTAGTCAATTAAACATCGACATTACACTTGAATTAAAACCAATTATAAATTTTTAAACTAAAACCGTCGACCCCTTCATCTTTTGCTCATCCAATCCACCATTCTGATTTCAATCCTCCCAAACAAACGCATTATCATCCTCTCTAAAACATCTGGACGCACTGAAACAGCCGGAGTTGCAGCAGAAGACGCCGGAGATCAAACCCGTCGTCGCCGGAACTCATCTCTACCGTATGCTATCAATTCATCGTCCTTCCGGGTAATTGAAACCTCCTACACTTTCGATTTAGTCTATAGATCAAAAGCCCCAAACTAATTTGGGCTTACAATATACAATTTAACACGAACCCGAATCTAGGGTTCATCCCAAAATGGTTTAATCTAATACTGCTTTGAACACATTTTAAATACAATTATTATATTCTAATAGACTAGTAAAAACCTGATAGATGAAAGCCCTATGAATTCCAACATTAACAATATAAGATTTAGACAATTCGTTCTGTTTTGGAACAGACACGGTCGCGCTAGTCTTCTAGCGCGGTCGTGCTCCATGAAGACACAGTCGCGCCTCTCCAAGCGCGGTCGTGCCTCACCCTCTGACCCGGTCGTGCCTCTTGGCTAGACCTGGTCGTGCTATCAGAACCCTAGAGACGGTCGTGCCTGGCCCAGGCACGGTCGTCCCTAGTGAGCAGCCTTGTGTACCTTCTGTTTGATCAACACGGTCGCACCCTTGACCATCGCGGTCACGCCCGTGGTCCTAGCACGATCGTGCCTTGTCCCAGGCACGGTCATATGTGTGAGAAAATCTTGTCAGAATGCTTAATTTTATATTTTCAAAAACAATAAGTATTCCAAATTAACTTTTAAATAAAAATAATTAATTTTTTTAGACTTGGATTAACCTTATTTAAAAGACCCAAATTCTTATTTCTAAATAAATAGAAGTTATTTATTATAACCTACAAAATTAAATTTATATTTAATATTAAACTCTACACATAAATATTAGTTACACCACTTATTTACTAATCTTTATAAAAATAGCGTAAAGGTTATTTATTAAATTTATATTTAATATAAAACATTTAATACATTTTCATAACTAAATGACTAAGTTACATATTTAATAAATAAATAAATAAGATTACAATTATTTATTTAAATTACATTTAAACAAAAACTATTTGTTTAGGTTATACTTAATCACCCCTAATACTTACATTATTTTTATAACTAAGTAAACAAATAATAATTTTATTATTTCATTATTTAGTTAATTCAAACTCAAATTTTATACAACACCATTCAAGTACAAACCACTAACACCTACAACTTCAAATTCCTTATACACACATCCAATTTAACCTTAGACTTAGACATAGACTATTGTGCACACTATTGATTCAATACATATTACACTCTAGGTTAACGTTGTGCATTACGTGGACCCCGTTACTATCTAGTATCTCGTTTTAACTACGCCTTCAAATCATGTGAGTATTACATAGCCTCTTTTACTCTTTTACACTTTTTGGGGTGGAACATGAACAATATACAACACTATTACTTACACTTACACAAACTACACAAGTACAAATCCGCTTTACATTCATGTGTGCAATTTGAGCTTTATGCCCGAGTGCTAGTTGTGCTAACTTTTGTATGCGATTATGTGCATTCATTAACTATTCAAGCCGACGGTAAACAATGATAGATCTATTGTGTCTGACAAACCCACCCAGGTAGGGTGATTGTTACCGACAACACAATTTTGCATGCTAGTTACAAAGGTTTGATTGTACTTGGTTACACAATAGCTGCTCCCCATAAATGCCTTATTTTATCATGATATGTAAAGATTTGTTTATTTACAAACTATATACTATATACATACAAACCTGTGTATGCTCACCAACTTTTTAGTTGACCTTATTTTATTCATGTTTCAGGTGCTATCATATGAGTTTGATCAAGACATGTTACACATAGGCTTTGGACTTAGTTAATTTTAATTCGAAAGTTAATTGTATTTCATTATGTACTTTGGGATTGATTCATGTTTGTTTGAATGGAAATGGATTTAATATATTACAATTTAGTCAACTTTGTGCTCATGAACAGTCTACATGTCCCGCCCCGACGTTTCCGCCGTCGGTTAGGGTGTGACAGATTGGTATCAGAGCCTTGGTTATAGGGAACTAGGTTATTAGACACCCTTGACCTAGACTATAACTTTAGGACACCCATACAATGCCATGTTAGTACATGTTACATTACTAGCTCTGGTGTAAATAATTTTACATGCTATCATAAGTATTTACACTACGTGATACAATGCATAATGACTTATGTGTCACACTACTCGATAACTTTTGTGCTTACACTCATTACTATTTACATTCTATATGATTAATTTTTTTAGGTGAATATTCTTACATCTTATACTATATAACTACATCATATGATACAATACTTAATAATCTATGTGTCACATTACGTGTCAACTTTTTCTCCTATTCATTGCTACCTATTTAATTTATTTAAAAGTGCTATCCTAAGTTTCTCACACACACTTATACACACTTAGTTATTCATGCACCCCTAAACTCGCATACATAATACCACACCTCTTGTGAACAACAAATTTTTTTTAAACTATTAGGCCTAATGTCCATCAATAATAAACTAAGAAACCCATCTATCCTCCAAGAAGCAAAAGCCCACTAAAATGCATAAACCTTACTTTCGGGCCGCAAGGTCCAGTTCACAACAATTCTCATCATGACCATGAGCCCAACAATAGTGTTATTAATACATGATGGCTGGAAGAGTGTGTAGGCCCATGAGGGATTCTGGCTAAGGAAAGATAGGGTACTTAAGTGTGTCCTTGTGACCTACCCCTCTTTCCTGGGAATTCTCCTCAAGGATGCATTGCTTATAGGTCAAGTGTATATTCTAAAATACTATTGTGAAAGTTCGGTGTTATGACTAGCCAAACTCTAAACTTATGAGAACTCCCATGTCTAACACTCAATATTTCATTATCACTTACAACCTTTTTATGGTTTTCTGCTAGACATGGACTCCTACTCTCCTTCCTCCCCGGTTTACCGTCCTGGAACAGAGCCTGATTGGGAAGAAGACATCGGGACACCCATGTATCGGTCACCAACACCCCCAACTGCTAGACCAAGGTTTGATGTAAGGGCACACTGGATTAGGAACACCGACCCGAGACTTCAAACACCTGGATCACCTGCGCCCAGAAACCCGTATCAGACACCTCATCCCCACAATCAGCTACCACTCCCACTAAGAGACCCATATATAGTGCTCGACCAGTACCATCCTAACCCTTGGGTAAGACATACCACGACATCCACTGGTGTTATGGTATTTCCAACCAATGACATTCACCAATATGTAAGGACCTCAGAATTTGAGAGACAAAGGATGGAGCAGGGAGTAATGCATGATTTGCAAGGACAAAGAATGGATAGTCTAGCAAACCAATTAGGGTACCAAAAGGAGTTAATCTCCATCCTCGAAAAAGAAATACAGGAACATCGCACGGAGACCGCCAAAGCTGAAGCCAGATTCTGCTACTCGAGTGACCATAGCGGTGCTCATCTTGGTGATTATCTTCTTCCTAGTGGAAAGCTACCAGAGACGTTAGGTGAAATTTCTATTTATTGTCTTTAAAATTTTCGGTTTGAGAACCATTTCCCTATGTTTTGAGTAATGTTTAACATTTCAGCATTTAATCAATTTTATATATATTTCAACTCTGAAGTTATTATTCATTGATTCGACCCGTTGAGTGTGAATTACACCCATCATATTTTCATAAAAAATTCTCAAGTATCACCTTCTTCATTCAATACGATTTAGTACACTACCAACAATCTCCTTCATAAACAAATCATCCTATTGTTCGATTTAAACAAAACCTCGTTATCTTGTTCAAACAAAATGTTTAACTTTCCACCTGATAAGGAAAGTTAATACAACCGATTTTATATAAAAAAAATAAAAATATTATTTCAAATTGAAAAAAAAAATTATGGTTTTCCTCATTTAAGTAAATATTTCTAAACCCTGGCTAAATTAGTAGACGACTACTTGTTTAGCCAATAATTCCGCTTAAAAAAAGATTCTCTTATTAATTAGCTGAAAATTTAAATTAAAAGATTTTTCCCATAAATTGTCTATTTATTTAAATTATGTGACTCAATGGATTCACTACGTTATATATCTACAATCAAGGACGACTTACCACTTTCAAATTTCAAACAAAGATCCGTATTTGTAAATACATTTCCCCGAGCGTTTTCAGAACTTTCTCATTACCTTTCACTTGTCGCTTCAAGAGACGATCCACACCGCGTAGACGTTAACCCTATCCATCAACCCCAATGAGAATTAAGAGCTAGAACCTAACTACCACATTATACAAGAACGCCAAACAACCCACTCGTCCGCAACGCTCAATCACATACAAAACCTGTTAGTATACAACACATTCGAAGTTCAATAACTTACACAGGCACGTTCACAGTATACCCAACGCAACCACATGGTGCATGAAACCCAATTATTATCAATATACCCAATGCTATCCAAACTACATAATACATGAAACTAGTTGCCTACAAATCACAATTTACTGGATTGATCAAATAACACACGAAACATGCTTAATTGCAATACACATGCTACTAGATTGAGCACATAATACACGAAACTTAGTCGTTTGCAATATACATGACACAAAACCGTTGTTTGTTTGATACATAACCCTAGATTGATCACATTAACATGAAACTCATTTGGTTAGAAAGGGCATCATACTAAACTGTGCACATTATGCAATATACATGATACTAAACTGTTTTATATTACTCATGATACTATATTGTTTACATTCCACATGAGAGCTTCTGATCTACAAAATACATGATGATAAGTTGTCAACACCATACATGAAATTCATTTCCTATAATACATGTGATACTATGTTGTTTACATTACACGTGAGAGCTCATTGATTTACAAAATACATAATGCTAGCCGTTCATGCTACACAAGAGACTGTGTTTACTTTATACATGAAACGAAATTGCTTACAATTATTACAATTGATTGATTACATTATACACAAGATATGGTCATGCACTTTCTTCACCAAAGTTGAAGACCATAATACATGGAAACGACTCGGGGTTTGACGTATTCTTGTTCAAACACGAGCAAACTAAGAAACTTTAAGTTATTCTACTTTACTACTTTCTAGTTGTGAACTTACCTGCTTAAGGACATAGTTACATGTTAGCAACTTTTATGTGAAAACAATGGACATGGACGGAGTGAAATTGTGCCCCCATGAACCGCACACAACGGAATGACCTATACGGACCATGCGATGATTTGAGTAATTACGGGTGCACACGGAATTTTGAAAATCAGCATATGGAAAGCATAGTGAAATTTTGTCGTGTGTTGTGAACTAAAACTTATCATGATATGTAACAATGAAACTAATGTAATATGACAAGGGCATGGTGGATACGCCGATGGTACTTCCTATATATAAGTGTCCTATTATATTATCAGAAGTAGCGTTGTTCGTGTCACGTGAAGTTTTGACCTAGACCAATGTTTATGAAATCTTTTACCCGCTGACAATTTTAAAGTATATTATACTACATCTTACACAAACCCTAATTATCAAGATTCCATCAAATTCATTCCAAATAATACATCTCACATTTAGAATTCAGAATTATTATTCTACAATCTCCTCCTTAAATTCATTTCAAAACAAAATTCATTATCACCCTTCATATTCAACTTTAAGTATCAGGCCTAAGCCATGTCAAGGGTTACACTCCCCAGAATACAACAATCAAAACTCACCGAGAACCCAAAACTCCCACCTGTTTCTTGATTTTTAATAGCCTCCATTAGTTAAATTTCGGGACGAAATTCCCTTAACATGGGGAGACTGAAACATCTCTGATTTTTCGACCCTATTTTAACTTATTTTAACTAATAAAATAACAACACGACATTGAATCATATACTTGTTCAAACATACACCTCATTAATCGTTAGCCGATCGTATTCAATTCAAGGATTTAGAACTCATAATCAAGTGGTAACACCTCTTAGAGTTAATCCAGTTAGTAATCCCGTTAGGTGTTCTGTTAAATCCTAACCAAGCTAATTCTGTCAAAGCTGAAGTTACAAGGGCTGATTTTGTAAATAACCAGAAATCCTAATAGGCACGGTCGCGCCATGTTTTGGCACGGTCGCGCCTCGTCCGGCACGGTCGCGCCTCTTATAGGCACGGTCTCGCCTCATCTTGGCACGGTCGCGCCTCTTATAGGCACGGTCGCACCTCACACCAGTTAAAACGTAAAAACAGTCTTTAATCCGAAATCCGTTCAACTTTGTAACCGTTGTACACGTTCATCTATTAACCACCCTCATTAGTCAATTAAACATCGACATTACACTTGAATTAAAACCAATTATAGATTTTTAAACTAAAACTGTCGACCCCTTCATCTTTTGCTCATCGAATCCACCATTCTGATTTCAATCCTCCCAAACAAACGCATTATCATCCTCTCTAAAACTTCTGGACGCACTGAAACAGCCAGAGTTGCAGCAGAAGACACCGGAGATCAAACCCGTCGTCGTCGGAACTCATCTCTACCGTACGCTATCAATTCATCGTCCTTCCGGGTAATTGAAACCTCCTACACTTTCGATTTACTCTATAGATCAAAAGCCCCAAACTAATTTGGGCTTACAATATACAATTTAACACGAACCCGAATCTAGGGTTCATCCCAAAATGGTTTAATCGAATACTGCTTTGAACACGTTTTAAATACAATTAATATATTCTAATAGACTCGTAATAACCTGATAGATGAAAACCCTATGAATTCCATCATTAACAATATAAGATTTAGACAATTCGTTCTGTTTTGGAACAGACACGGTCGCGCTAGTCTTCTAGCGCGGTCGTGCTCCATGAAGACACGATCGCGCCTCTCCAAGTGCGGTCGTGCCTCATCCTCTGACCCGGTCGTGCCTCTTGGCTAGACCTGGTCGTGCTATCAGAACCCTAGACACGGTCATGCCTGGCCCAGGCACGGTCGTGCCTAGTGAGCAGCCTTGTGTACCTTCTGTTTGATCAACACGGTCGCACCCTTGACCAGCGCGGTCGCGCCCGTGGTCCTAGCACGATCGTGCCTTGTCCCAGGCACGGTCGTGTGTGTGACAAAATCTTGTCAGAATGCTTAATTTTATATTTTCAAAAACAATAAGTATTCCAAAGTAATTTTTAAATAAAAATAATTAATTTTTTTAGACTTGGATTAACCTTATTTAAAAGACCCAAATTCTTATTTCTAAATAAATAGAAGTTATTTATTATAACCTACAAAATTAAATTTATATTTAATATTAAACTGTACACATAAATATTAGTTACACCACTTATTTACTCATCTTTATAAAAATGGCATAAAGGTTATTTATTAAATTTATATTTAATATAAAACATTTAATACATTTTCATAACTAAATGACTAAGTTACATAATTTATAAATAAATAAATAAGATTACAATTATTTATTTAAATTACATTTAAACAAAAACTATTTGTTTAGGTTATACTTAATCACCCCTAATACTTACATTATTTTTATAACTAAGTAAACAAATAATAATTTTATTATTTCATTATTTAGTTATTCCAAACTCAAATTTTATACAACACCATTCAAGTACAAACCACTAACACCTACAACTTCAAATTCCTTATACACACATCCAATTTAACCTTAGACTTTGACATAGACTATTGTGCACACTATTGATTCAATACATATTTTACTCTAGGTTAACGTTGTGCATTACGAGGACCCCGTTACTATCTAGTATCTCGTGTTAACTACGCCTTCAAATCATGTGAGTATTACATAGCCCCTTTTACTCTTTTACACTTTTTGAGGTGGAACATGAACAATATACAACACTATTACTTACACTTACACAAACTACACAAGTACAAATCCGCTTTACATTCATATGTATAATTTGAGCTTTATGCCCGAGTGCTAGTTGTGCTAACTTTTGTATGCGATTATGTGTAATCATTAACTATTCAAGCCGACGGTAAACAATGATAGATCTATTGAGTCTGACAAACCCACCCAGGTAGGGTGATTGTTACCGACAACACAATTTTGCATGGTAGTTACAAAGGTTTGATTATACTTGGTTACACAATAGCTGTTCCCCATAAATGCCTTATTTTATCATGATATGTAAAGATTTGTTTATTTACAAACTATATGCTATCTACATACAAACCTGTGTATGCTCACCAACTTTTTAGTTGACCTTATTTTATTCATGTTTCAGGTGCTATCATATGAGTTTGATCAAGACATGTTACATATAGGCTTTGGACTTAGTTAATTTTAATTCGAAAGTAAATTGTATTTCATTATGTACTTTGGGATTGATTCATGTTTGTTTGAATGGAAATGGATTTAATATATTACAATTTAGTCAACATTGTGCTCATGAACAGTCTACATGTCCCGCCCCGACGTTTCTGCCGTCGGTTGGGGTGTGACAATTAGTTCGTGTTTGGGTTGAAGTTTTCTTCCTGAGTTTGTTACAGCTGAAGTAGGCGAACTTGCTGTGATTCTGTTGCAGGCGAACTTATCAAGTTCGCTTCACTCAGTTTAAGCAAACTTATCAAGTTCGCTCCACTCAGTTTAGGCGAACATATTGATTAGGGGAACTTATCAAGTTCGCTTATGGTCTTATTTGCTCAGTGAAGTTCAGGCGAACTTATTAAGTTCGCTCTTGCAGTATCAGGTGAACTAATTTCAGGCGTACTTATCTAGTTCGCTAGTGTTCTTAAAATAAAAAAAAATTCTGTATAAGTTCTGCTAGAGGCGAACTTGTCTAGTTCGCCTAGTCTATTAGAGGCGAACTTAGCACGCGAACTTAGCAAGTTCGCTTCACTCAGTTTAAGCGAACTTATCAAGTTCGCTTCACTCAGTTTAGGAGAACTTATTGATTATATGAACTTATTAAGTTCGCTTGAGGTCTTATTTGCTCAGTGAAGTTCAGGCGAACTTATTAATTTCGCTCTGGCAGTATCAGGCGAACTAATTTCAGGCGAACTTATCTAGTTCACTAGTGTTCTTAAAAAAATAAAAATAAAATAAAAATTCTATATAAGTTCTGCTTTAGGCGAACTTGTCTAGTTCGCCTAGTCTATTAGAGTCGTATTTGTTAAGTTCGCCTAGTCTCATGTGAGGCGGACTTGTTAAGTTCGCCTAGCCTATTTAAGGCGAACTTGTTAAGTTCGCATATTGCAGAGTTTGTGTTTATAAATAGGAGTTTACAAATTCTATTTGGGTAGCATATTGACTGAATGATTGTATTCTGTAAACTCTGTGTTTAGTGGAATACAAAGAGAAAGTTTATTTACCTACGGTTTGTATTGTCAATTCGTATACATACGTTAATACGAAGGATTCCTCACTCCGTGTTATCGAGACGTCCTGTCACGAGATCGATCTGTAGATGAGTCATGTGGACCTACAAGTGGTATCAGAGCTTTTGCTCGTGATTTTAGTTTGATTATTAGTGATTAGAGACGATTTTGTATACACTTTGACAAGAAATTGATCATTTTTAGATGTTTTTGTATCCATGGAGTTTTCAAGTTCTTGAAGTTGATTTTGCTGCTGAATTCATGGATTTGAAGTGGATTTTGGTGAAATTAATCCGATAGAAGTGTTCTAATTCATATAATACTAAATCCTACAGTCCAATTTCTTCAAATTCCTTCTAATCTGTGAGAAATGATGATTTTCGGTGTTGGTTAGTTCGTGTTTGGGTTGAAGTTTTCTTCCTGAGTTTGTTACAGCTGAAGCAGGCGAACTTGCTGAGATTCGGTTGCAGGCGAACTTATCAAGTTCGCTTCACTCAGTTTAAGCGTTCACTCAGTTTAGGCAAACATATTGATTAGGTGAACTTATCAAGTTCGCTTGTGGTCTTATTTGCTCTGTGAAGTTCAGGCGAACTTATTAAATTCGCTCAGGCAGTATCAGGCGAACTTATCTAGTTCGCTAGTGTTCTTAAAAAATAATTATGTATATGTTCTGCTAGAGGCGAACTTGTCTAGTTCGCCTAGTCTATTAGAGGCGAACTTAGCAGGTGAACTTATCAAGTTTGCTTCACTCAGTTTAAGCGAACTTATCAAGTTCGCTTCACTCAGTTTAGGCGGACATATTGATTAGGCAAACTTGATAAGTTCGCTTGTGGTCTTATTTGCTCTGTGAAGTTCAGGCGAACTTATTAAGTTCGCTCAGGCAGTATCAGGTGAACTTATCTAGTTCGCTAGTGTCCTTAAAAAAAAATCTGTATAAGTTCTGCTAGTGGCGAACTTGTCTAGTTCGCCTAGTCTATTAAAGGCGAATGTGTTAATTTCGCCTAGTCTTATGCGAGGCGAACTTGTTAAGTTCGCCTAGTATATTTGAGGCGAACTTAAAGTTTGTGTCTATTAATAGGAGTTTACAGATTCTGTTTGGGGAGCATATTAACTGAATGATTGTATTCTGTAAACTCTATGTTTAGGGGAATACAAAGAGAAAGTTTATTTACCTACTGTTTGTATTGTCAATTCGTATACATACGTTAACACGAAGGATTCCGCACTCCGTGTTATCGAGACGTCCTGTCACGAGATCGATCTGTAGATGAGTCATGTGGACCTACAAGTGGTATCGGAGCTTTTGCTCGTCATTTGTGTTTGATTCTTATGATTTGAGACGATTTTGTATACACTTTGACAAGAAATTGATCATTTTTAGAAGTTTTTGTATCAATGGAGTTTTCAAGTTCTTGAAGTTGATTTTGCTGCTGAATTCGTGGATTTGAAGTGGATTTTGGTGAAATTAATCCGATAGAAGTGTTCTAATTCATAAAATACTAAATGATACGGTCCAATTTCTTCAAATTCCTTCCAATCTGTGAGAAATGATGATTTTCGGTGCTGATTAGTTCGTGTGTGGGTTGAAGTTTTCTTCCTGAGTTTGTTACAGCTGAAGCAGGCGAACTTGCTGAGATTCTGTTGTAGGCGAACTTATCAAGTTCGCTTCACTCAGTTTAAGCGTTCACTCAGTTTAGGGGAACATATTGATTAGGCAAACCTATCAAGTTCGTTTATGGTCTTATTTTCTTTGTGAAGTTCAGGCGAACTTATTAAGTTCGCTCAGGCAGTATCAGGCGAACTAATTTCCGGCGAACTTATCTAGTTTGCTAGTGTTTATAAAAAAAATTTATGTATATGTTTTGCTAGAGGCGAACTTGTCTAGTTCGCCTAGTCTATTAGAGGCGAACTTAGCAGGCGAACTTATCAATTTTGCTTCACTCAGTTTAAGTGAACTTATCAAGTTCGCTTCACTCAGTTTAGGCGAACTTATCAAGTTCGCTTGTGGTCTTATTTGCTCAGTGAAGTTCAGGCGAACATATTAATTTCGCTCAGGCAGTATCAGGAGAACTTATCTAGTTCGCTAGTGTTCTTAAAAAAAATCTGTATAAGTTCTGCTAGTGGTGAACTTGTCTAGTTCGCCTAGTCTATTAGAGGCGAACGTGTTAAGTTCGCCTAGTCTCATGTGAGACGAACTTGTTAACTTCGCCTAGTATATTTGAGGCGAACCTGCTAAGTTCACCTATTGCAAAGTTTGGGTCTATAAATAGGAGTTTACAGATTCTGTTGGGGGAGCATATTGACTGAATGATTGTATTATGTAAACTCTGTGTTTAGTGGAATACAAAGAGAAAGTTTATTTACCTACTGTTTCTATTGTCCATTCGTATACATACGTTAACACGAAGGATTCCGCACTCCGTGTTATCGAGACGTCCTGTCACGAGATCGATCTATATATGAGTCATGTGGACCTACAAGTGGTATCAGAGCTTTTGCTCGTGATTTTTGTTTGATTCTTGTGATTTGAGACGATTTTGTATACACTTTGACAAGAAATTGATCATTTTTAGAAGTTTTTGTATCCATGGAGTTTTCAAGTTCTTGAAGTTGATTTTGCTGCTGAATTCGATGATTTGAAGTGGATTTTGGTGAAATTAATCCGATAGAAGTGTCCTAATTCAAAAAATACTAAATGATACGGTCCAATTTCTTCAAATTCCATCTAATCTAAGAGAAATGATGATTTTCGGTGCTGATTATTTCGTGTTTGGGTTGAAGTTTTCTACCTGAGTTTGTTACAGCTGAAGCATGCGAACTTGCTAAGATTCTGTTGCAGGCGAACTTATCAAGTTCTCTTCACTCAGTTTAAGCGAAGTTATCAAGTCCGCTTCACTCAGTTTAGGCGAACATATTGATTAGGCGAACTTATTAAGTTCGCTTGTGGTCTTATTTGCTCAGTGAAGTTCAGGCGAACTTATTAAGTTCGCTCAGGCAGTATCAGGCGAACTAATTTAAGGCGAACTTTTCTAGTTCACTAGTGTTCTTAAAAAAAAAATTATGTATAAGTTCTGCTTTAGGCGAAATTGTCTAGTTCGCCTAGTCTATTAGAGGCGAACGTGTTAAGTTCGCCTAGTCTCATGTGAGGGGGACTTGTTAAGTTCGCCTAGTCTATTTAAGGCGAACTTGTTAAGTTCGCATATTGCAGATTTTGTGTTTATAAATAGGAGCTTACAGATTCTATTTGGGTAGCATATTGACTGAATGATTGTATTCTGTAAACTCCGTGTTTAGTGGAATACAAAGCGAATGTTTCTTTACCTACTGTTTCTATTTTAAATTCGTATACATACGTTAACACGAAGGATTCCGCACTCCGTGTTATCGAGACGGCCTGTCACGAGATCGATCTGTAGATGAGTCATGTGGACCTACAAGTGATATCAGAGCTTTTGCTTGTGATTTTTGTTTGATTCTTGGTGATTAGAGACGATTTTGTATAAACTTTGACAAGAAATTGATCATTTTTAGAAGTTTTTGTATCCATGGAGTTTTAAAGTTCTTGAAGTTGATTTTGCTGCTGAATTCATGGTTTTGAAGTGGATTTTGGTGAAATTAATCCGATAGAAGTGTTCTAATTCATAAAATACTAAATCCTACGGTCCAATTTCTTCAAATTCTCTCTAATCTGTGAGAAATGATGATTTTCGGTGCTGTTTAGTTTGTGTTTGGGTTGAAGTTTTCTTCCTGAGTTTGTTACAGCTGAAGCAGGTGAACTTGCTGAGATTCTGTTACAGGCGAACTTAGCAGGAGAACTTATCAAGTTCGCTTCACTTAGTTTAAGCTTTTACTAAGTTTAGGCGAACATATTGATTAGGCGAACTTATCAAGTTCGCTTGTGGTCTTATTTGCTCAGTGAAGTTTAGGCGAAATTATTAAGTTCGCTCAGGCAGTATCAGGCGAACTAATTTAAGGCGAACTTATCTAGTTCGCTAGTGTTCTTAAAATAAAAAAAAATTCTATATAAGTTCTGCTAGAGGTGAACTTGTCTTGTTCGCCTAGTCTATTAGAGGCGAACTTAGCAGGCGAACATAGCAAGTTCGCTTCACTAAGTTTAAGCGAACTTATCAAGTTCGGTTCACTCAGTTTAGGAGAACATATTGATTAGGCGAACTTATTAAGTTCGCTTGAGGTCTTATTTGCTGAGTGAAGTTCAGGCGAACTTATTAAGTTCGCTCAGGCAGTATCAGGCGAACTAATCTAGTTCACTGGTGTTCTTAAAAAAATTAAAAAATAAAAAATTATGTATCACTTCTGCTTCAGGCGAACTTGTCTAGTTCGCCTAGTCTATTAGTGGCGATCGTGTTAAGTTCGCCTAGTCTCATGTGAGGTGGACTTGTTAAGTTCGCCTAGTCTATTTAAGGTGAACTTGTTAAGTTCGCATATTCCAGAGTTTGTGTTTATAAATAGGAGTTTACATATTATATTTGGGTAGCATATTGAATGAATGAGTGTATTCTGTAAACTCTGTGTTTAGTGGAATACAAAGAGAAAGTTTATTTACCTACTGTTTCTATTGTCAATTCGTATACATACGTTAACACGAAGGATTCCGCACTCCGTGTTATCGAGATGTCCGGTCACAAGATCGATCTTTAGATGAGTCGTATGGACCTACAAGTGGTATCGGAGCTTTTGCTCGCGATTTGTGTTTGATTCTTGTGATTTGAGACGATTTTGTATAAACTTTGACAAGAAATCGATCATTTTTAGAAGTTTTTGTATCCATGGAGTTTTAAAGTTCTTGAAGTTGATTTTGCTGCTGAATTCATGGTTTTGAAGTGGATTTTGGTGAAATTAATCCGATAGAAGTGTTCTAATTCATAAAATACTAAATCCTACGGACCAATTTCTTCAAATTCTTTCTAATCTGTGAGAAATGATGATTTTCGGTGCTGTTTAGTTTGTGTTTGGGTTGAAGTTTTCTTCCTGAGTTTGTTACAGCTGAAGCAGGTGAACTTGCTGAGATTCTGTTACAGGCGAACTTAGCAGGAGAACTTATCAAGTTCGCTTCACTTAGTTTAAGCTTTTACTAAGTTTAGGCGAACATATTGATTAGGCGAACTTATCAAGTTCGCTTGTGGTCTTATTTGCTCAGTGAAGTTTAGGCGAAATTATTAAGTTCGCTCAGGCAGTATCAGGCGAACTAATTTCAGGCGAACTTATCTAGTTCGCTAGTGTTCTTAAAATAAAAAAAAATTCTATATAAGTTCTGCTAGAGGTGAACTTGTCTTGTTCGCCTAGTCTATTAGAGGCGAACTTAGCAGGCGAACATAGCAATTTCGCTTCACTAAGTTTAAGCGAACTTATCAAGTTCGGTTCACTCAGTTTAGGAGAACATATTGATTAGGCGAACTTATTAAGTTCGCTTGAGGTCTTATTTGCTCAGTGAAGTTCAGGCGAACTTATTAAGTTCGCTCAGGCAGTATCAGGCGAGCTAATTTCAAGCGAACTTATCTAGTTCACTGGTGTTCTTAAAAAAATTAAAAAATTAAAAATTATGTATCACTTCTGCTTCAGGCGAACTTGTCTAGTTCGCCTAGTCTATTAGTGGCGATCATGTTAAGTTCTCCTAGTCTCATGTGAGGTGGACTTGTTAAGTTCGCCTAGTCTATTTAAGGTGAAGTTGTTAAGTTCGCATATTCCAGAGTTTGTGTTTATAAATAGGAGTTTACAGATTCTATTTGGGTAGCATATTGAATGAATGATTGTATTCTGTAAACTCTGTGTTTAGTGGAATACAAAGAGAAAGTTTATTTACCTACTGTTTCTATTGTCAATTCGTATACATACGTTAACACGAAGGATTCCGCACTCCGTGTTATCGAGATGTCCGGTCACAAGATCGATCTTTAGATGAGTCGTATGGACCAACAAGTGGTATCAGAGATTTTACTCGTGATTTGTGTTTGATTCTTGTGATTTGAGACGATTTTGTATAAACTTTGACAAGAAATTGATCATTTTTAGAAGTTTTTGTATGCATGGAGTTTTCAAGTTCTTGAAGTTGATTTTACTGCTGAATTCGTGGATTTGAAGTGGAATTTGTTGAAATTAATCCGATAGAAGTGTTCTAATTCATAAAATACTAAATGATACGGTCCAATTTCTTCAAATTCCTTCTAAGCTGTGAGAAATGATTATTTTCGGTGCTGATTAGTTCGTGTTTGGGTTGAAGTTTTCTTCCCGAGTTTGTTACAGCTGAAGCAGGCGAACTTTCTGAGATGTTGTTGCAGGCGAACTTATCAAGTTCGCTTCACTCAGTTTAAGCAAACTTATCAAGTTCGCTTCACTCAGTTTAGGCGAACATATTGATTAAGCGAACTTATCAAGTTCGCTTGTGGTTTTATTTGCTCAGTGAAGTTCAGGCGAACTTATTAAGTTCGCTCAGGCAGTATCAGGCGAACTAATTTCAGGCGAACTTTTCTAGTTCACTAGTGTTCTTAAAAAAAATTTATGTATAAGTTCTGCTTGAGGCGAACTTGTCTAGTTCGCCTAGTCTATTAGAGGCGAACGTGTTAAGTTCGCCTAGTCTCATGTGAGGCGGACTTGTTAAGTTCGCATATTGCAGATTTTGTGTTTATAAATAGGAGTTTACAGATTCTATTTGGGTAGCATATTGACTGAATGATTGTATTCTGTAAACTCTGTGTTTAGTGGAATACAAAGCGAATGTTTCTTTACCTACTGTTTCTATTTTCAATTCGTATACATACGTTAACACGAAGGATTCCGCACTCCGTGTTATCGAGACGGCCTGTCACGAGATCGATCTGTAGATGAGTCATGTGGACCTACAAGTGATATCAGAGCTTTTGCTTGTGATTTTTGTTTGATTCTTGGTGATTAGAGACGATTTTGTATAAACTTTGACAAGAAATTGATCATTTTTAGAAGTTTTTGTATCCATGGAGTTTTAAAGTTCTTGAAGTTGATTTTGCTGCTGAATTCATGGTTTTGAAGTGGATTTTAGTGAAATTAATCCGATAGAAGTGTTCTAATTCATAAAATACTAAATCCTACGGTCCAATTTCTTCAAATTCCTTCTAATCTGTGAGAAATGATGATTTTTCGGTGCTGTTTAGTTCGTGTTTGGGTTGAAGTTTTCTTCTTGAGTTTGTTACAGCTGAAGCAGGTGAACTTGCTGAGATTCTATTACAGGCGAACTTAGCAGGAGAACTTATCAAGTTCGCTTCACTTAGTTTAAGCGTTCACTAAGTTTAGGCGAACTTATCAAGTTCGCTTGTGGTCTTATTTGCTCAGTGAAGTTCAGGCGAAATTCTTAAGTTCGCTCAGGCAGTATCAGGCGAACTAATTTCAGGCGAACTTATCTAGTTCGCTAGTGTTCTTAAAATAAAAAAAAATTCTATATAAGTTCTACTAGAGGTGAACTTGTCTAGTTCGCCTAGTCTATTAGAGGCGAACTTAGCAGGCGAACATAGCAAGTTTGCTTCACTAAGTTTAAGCGAACTTATCATGTTCGGTTCACTCAGTTTAGGAGAACATATTGATTAGGCGAACTTATTAAGTTCGCTTGAGATCTTATTTGCTCAGTGAAGTTCAGGCGAACTTATTAAGTTCGCTCAGGCAGTATCAGGCGAGCTAATTTCAGGCGAACTTATCTAGTTCACTGGTGTTCTTAAAAAAATTAAAAAATAAAAAATTCTGTATCACTTCTGCTTCAGGCGAACTTGTCTAGTTCGCCTAGTCTATTAGTGGCGATCGTGTTAAGTTCGCCTAGTCTCATGTGAGGTGGACTTGTTAAGTTCGCCTAGTCTATTTAAGGTGAACTTGTTAAGTTCGCATATTCCAGAGTTTGTGTTTATAAATAGGTGTTTATAGATTCTATTTGGGTAGCATATTGAATGAATGATTGTATTCTGTAAACTCTGTGTTTAGAGGAATACAAAGAGAAAGTTTATTTACCTACTGTTTCTATTGTCAATTCGTATACATACTTTAACACGAAGGATTCCGCACTCCGTGTTATCGAGACGGCCTGTCACGAGATCGATCTGTAGATGAGTCATGTGGACCTACAAGTGATATCAGAGCTTTTGCTTGTGATTTTTGTTTGATTCTTGGTGATTAGAGACGATTTTGTATAAACTTTGACAAGAAATTGATCATTTTTAGAAGTTTTTGTATCCATGGAGTTTTAAAGTTCTTGAAGTTGATTTTGCTGCTGAATTCATGGTTTTGAAGTGGATTTTGGTGAAATTAATCCGATAGAAGTGTTCTAATTCATAAAATACTAAATCCTAAGGTCCAGTTTCTTCAAATTCCTTCTAATCTGAGAGAAATGATGATTTTCGGTGCTGTTTAATTCGTGTTTGGGTTGTAGTTTTCTTCTTGAGTTTGTTACAGCTGAAGCAGGTGAACTTGCTGAGATTCTGTTACAGGCGAACTTAGCAGGAGAACTTATCAAGTTCGCTTCACTTAGTTTAAGCGTTCACTAAGTTTAGGCGAACATATTGATTAGGCGAACTTATCAAGTTCGCTTGTGGTTTTATTTGCTCAGTGAAGTTCAAGCGAAATTATTAAGTTCGCTCAGGCAGTATCAGGCGAACTAATTTCAGGCGAACTTATCTAGTTCGCTAGTGTTCTTAAAATAAAAAAAAAATCTATATAAGTTCTGCTAGAGGTGAACTTGTCTAGTTCGCCTAGTCTATTAGAGGCGAACTTAGCAGGCGAACATAGCAAGTTTGCTTCACTAAGTTTAAGCGAACTTATCATGTTCAGTTTACTCAGTTTAGGAGAACATATTGATTAGGCGAACTTATTAACTTCGCTTGAGGTCTTATTTGCTCAGTGAAGTTCAGGCGAACTTATTAAGTTCGCTCAGGCAGTATCAGGCGAACTTATCTAATTCGCTAGTGTTCTTAAAAAAAAATTATGTATAAGTTCTGCTTGAGCCGAACTTGTCTAGTTTGCCTAGTCTATTAGAGGCGAACGTGTTAAGTTCGCCTAGTCTCATGTGAGGTGGACTTGTTAAGTTCGCCTAGTCTATTTAAGGCGAACTTGTTAAGTTCACATATTGCAGAGTTTGTGTTTATAAATAGGAGTTTACAGATTCTATTTGGGTAGCATATTGACTGAATGAATGTATTTTGTAAACTCTGTGTTTAGTGGATGTAGAAATAAAGACTGATGGCTACAAAATTCTATAAGTACAAATGCTGCTGATCTCAGAGTTTGCTGCTGACCAACAAACTGCTGCGGACAAGCTTATCTGCAGCGGATACTTGTTCTTCTGCTGAAGAACAAATCTGCTTCGGATAGCTTTATCTGCTGATGGCCAAAGTTGCTGCGCATAGGCTTCTCAGCAGGATCAACACTTGATGCTGCTGATAGGCAAATCATCAGCAACTTTGGATGGTCACATCTTGCTGCTGATCATCATCCTTGCTGCTGACAGTCCTGTGCCTTGAAGATAAATCGGTGCAACCAATGACGGACAACGATGCTCTTCTCCAAGCTTGCAAGTAATAATGCATAAAGAAGACGCTTCAATAAAGTTAGCTAGTTTAGACTAAACTTGTAATAGTTAGCTTTATACAAAAGATCAACGGTCTGTGTTAGATCTGATCCTTAGAATCAAGGGTCTGTCTTGATTCTAAGTGGGTATAAATACAGTGTAAGCACTTCATTGTATGTGTGCTTTTTGATTGAGTTTTCATTTGTAATCGTTTATTTGCAAAATCTTAATACAACAGTGTTCTTATAAGTATTATTTCTGTTTACTCAATTATACTTGTGTAGATGTTATTGTTTCCACCAATTTCAATTAAGAACAGAACCATCTTGTACTTTCACGATCCTACAAGTGGTATCAGAGCATTGGCTCAGATTAAACAAACTCACACTTGTTTAATCACTTCTGGTTCTATTCTAATCTCTCTTTCAATCAAGTCACCCAATATCACAAAAAGAAAGATGGCACAGAGCAATGGATTTGAAGACATCAGCAGCATCAACCGACCACCTAGATTGGTATCTGGGGAAGACTACGACATGTGGAAGAATCTCATAGAAAGCTTTTTCTGTTATCAGGAGTAAGGAATGTGGAAATCCATCAGGGATGGACCCTACACTCCCATGGTGGCCTCTGCTGACTCTGGAGGACCACTAGTTCCGAAGGAGCCCTCTAAGTACACAGAAGAAGACATAAAGAAGATGGAGGTGGATTTCATCCAAATGTGCCTTCCAAATGAAGTTTTTCATAACTTCAGAAGTTACAAAACTACTAAGGAGCTCTAGGAGGCTCTTGAGTAGATATTTGCTAGCGCAGAGGAAGTCAAAGAAAACAGAAGGGACGTTCTGAAGCAGCAATATGATAACTTCGTCTGGAAGGAAGGTGAGTCACTAACCGTTTTGTATAACAGGTACACGTACCTGGTGGGAGAACTGCAGTGCTCCAAAGTAAAGTTAGAGAATGAAGACATTCTTAAAAAGTTTATCAGATCTCTCCCAAGCTGCTGGACACTATATACAGTGTCTATAAGAAGAACTGAGAATTTAAAAACTCTCCAGATGACAGAGCACTTTGGCATGCTAAAAACATATGAATTAGAAATGATTCAAGCCAAGGAAAGGGGCTCCAATCATCAATCAGCCTCTTCTTCCTCCACCATCTCATCTGCACTTCACTCTGACCACTCAGGTCATAGTTCCAGCAACTACTATCCTCCCATTGTCACCCATCCACAAACTCCCACCTCTCAAACAAACACCTCACCATTTCTCTCACAAGCTCCTCCTCAAACATCAACCTCTGCTGCTTTTGTTTCTGAAAACTCAAGCAACATGTACTTTATCAAGGAGGATCTGGAATGCTTTCATCCAGATGACTTAGAAGAAATGGACATACATCACTCGTATGCCATGCTCTCTATAAGAGCAAAAAGTTTCTACTCTAGAACTGGAAGACCCATTCCAAGTAACAACTCCAACACCAGAGTTGGCTTGGATAAAAGCAAACTAAGATGTTACAACTGTATTGAGATTCATGAACAATGATCAGTACAAATATGTTCCTCCTCCTGCTGACTATATTGCCATTCACGAACCAAGCTTCAATGTTGCAAATCTTGACACTACAAATCGAAACCTTGATCCTTCAACGGATGAACCTTTCGTCGAAGACTGCACTACCTCATCGGAATCTGAGTCAACCTACTCAGACCATGATGAAACCAGTACAGCCCTGTAGGATCGTGAAATTACAAGATGGTTCTGTTCTTAGTTGAGATTGGCGGAAACAATAACAACTACACAATTACAATCGAGTAGACAGAAAGAATACTGATAAGAACAGTGTTGTATTAAGCTTTGCGAATAAACAATAACAAGTGAAAACTCTAATTCAAAAGCACACTTACAATGAAGTGTTTACACGGTATTTATACTAACTTAGAATCAAGACAGACCCTTGATTCTAAGGATCAGATCGAACACAGACTGTTGATCTTTTATTCAAAAACTAATTTTATACGTTAAAGCTAAACTAGCTAACTTTATTGAAGCGTCTTCTCTATGCATCATTGCTTGCATGTCTAGAGAAGAGCATTGCTGGGTTTTATTGGTTGTGCCATTAAGGTTCCTTCTGCTTTGAGTGTGTCAGTTGCTTTTGTAGAAATTTATCAGTGACGCTTGGCATGGATAGTCAGCTGCAACGGTTTGTCTTCAAGGAACATAGCTATCAGCAGCAAGAATGAGAATGATGCTGCTGATAAGCCTATCAGCAGCAACATTGGTCTTCAGTAGATAAGGCTATCCGCAGCAGATTTGTTCTTCAGCAGGAGAACAGGTATCCGCAGCAGATAAGCTTGTCCGCAGCAGTTTGTTGGTCAGCAGCAAACTCTGAGATCAGCTGCATTTGTACTTAAAGAATTTTGTAGTCATCAGTCTTTGTTTCTACAAACTCCCCCTAGACTGATGCTACCAAAATTCTCTTACTGTCTTTGTTGCTAAAGCTTTTGCATGTTTCTGACTATCCTTTTAACCTTATATCCTCCACTTGGACCATCTCCCCCCTTTTTGGGTGCATCAGTGGACGTATGAGCATCAGTTTGGGTGCCTATTGATACAAGGAAGAGAGTACGTAAAGTTTGGAATTTATGAGCTTCATGCATAGAGACTTGGTGTCTTAATTTGGATACTTCAGCCTCTAGCATGACCATCCTGGCCGTCAATATCAAGATATGAAGTTATAGTCTGTCCTCATCCACAGCTGTGGAATCCTTGGATCCAGATGGGGTCTTAGGCCTGGCCTCTTCATCCCCATCACCCATGGTTTCTTGGCACCTGGGATTCCTCTCAATGAAGGGAGTTTCCAAGGAAACATCCTCACTGTGAGTTACCGTGGTTGACGTCTTAAAAATGTTGTCACTGTCCTCCTGGTCATTTGATGGACCAGCAGTAGTGACAGCCTCTTCCACATCCACTCTTTCATGGCTCCTAGAGTGGACCTTCAGGGTAAACGAACTTGGGTTGGGTGTGTTGGAAGCAAGGTCAATCAGTACCTCTGAGATAGTAGTAGTTGGAGAAGGTACATCATTTTGATCAGGTTCCTCGACACTTAAGTTCAAAAGAAAAAGGAAAGGCTTAGGGGGCTGTTCTATGGATCCGGGAATTTATCCTGATCCTAATAGAGAGACATCCAAAGGAGTTCCCCTAATAATGTGGCTGTCCCTTATGATATTCTCACCAGAATGTTGTGATTCTCAGTGAGGGCTGTTAGGTTGGGTTTGGGCCTTTGAGGCAAGAGAAGAAGGAGATTCCTTGCCCCTTTTCCTAGTCGTAGCAACCGGGACCTGTATTCCGGTTGAATGATAACATACAAAAGAGGTGAAGTGATTTATTTGTACCTGTGCCTCCTTAGTGGTATGCACAGGAGTTCGAATGGTAGAAGCAGACTATTGTTCAGGTTGTGAGGTGGAGGGTGTGAGATCAGTATGAGCTGGAATTGCTGAACTGTCACCCGGTTTGGAAACAACTTCATCTTATCACTCCGAATCGGCGAAAATGCAGATCTTCGTGAAAACCCTAACTGGTAAGACGGTCACGTTTGAGGTCGAATCCTTTGACACAATCGACAATGTGAAGGCAAAGATCCAGGACAAGGAAGGCATCCCGTCAGACCAGCAGCTTCTAATCTTCGCCGAAAAACAGTAGAGCCTTAGCCGATTACAACATACAGAAGGAGTCAACTCTCCACCTTGTCCTTCTTCTCTGTGGTGGCAAGAGCGAAGCTTATGTGATGCCATCTGCTTTTCTTCTGAGATATGCATTGGAGAAGAGTGTGACAGAGATACTTCCATGGAGGGAAGGTTTGAAGGCTGGTGGATGAGGGTTGGTTGGGACTTGTGAGAAAGTGATGCTGGTGGGTGGAGGTTGGTGGGGACTTTCATGAGAAAGTGATGTTGGTTTATGGAGGAAGGTGAAGGGTTAGTAAGGAGATTTGATTTTGTTTTTATAACAGCATAGGTGAGAAAAAGCAAAATAACTTGTACCGTACAACCTTATTTACCTTTTATTGTTACAGCTATAATACACCGAGGCAGTCATGGTAAAGACTGACGTTATTTTCTTTTACAATGGGTAAAAGTTAATTTTGGACTTAAGTTTACCCATCAGCAGCAAACTTCGTTGCTGTGGATGAGTAAGCCTGTCCGTAGCAACTTTGGTTGCTGCGGAAGGTTAAGTCTATCAGCAACAAACTTAATTGCTACTGATAGATGCAATGATCTGCAACAGGGATGTTACTGCTGATGGCCTTAAAGCTATCCGCAGGAAACTTGTTCCTGCTGATAACTTAAGGTAGTCAGTGGCAAATCCTTTGCTGCTGAATATTAAACCTGTCAGCAGCTGAGGGGCAAAAATGCTGCTGACTTATAACTTTTATTTACATCAAAAGACAGGCATATTTACAGTAAAGGATAGATGCACTCAACTGAACCGATGATGATGCTTGGTGGTTTTTTTGCCTTCCATTGTTGAGTTGGTGGTCTTCTAGCTCTCTTTGCCTTTTCAGCAGTAGACTTTGTATTCGGCTTATCAGCAGTAGATTTTGATGCTGCTGATTGTTTTACTTGAGCAGTTGCAGATTTTGTTGCTGCTGAAGGCTTTCCCTTTTGTTCCTTGGGCTTTACTCGATCAGCAGCAGTTATTTTGACTGTTGATGGCTTAGGAACCGACGTATGCCTATCCTTCTTCACCTCACTGATAGGCTTTTGTATAACTGGTGTTGAAAGAGGAATCTGATTGAAAGGATTAAACTTACATTTTGCAGCAAAGTGGTCTGATTCTCCACAGATGATGCAAGATTGTTTAGGTTTTGACAACTGCTCCCTTGATGGAGAAAGAGATTTTCTGAATTGAGTTGTCTTAGCTTCAAATCTTCTTACCTGTTTATTTTTGTTAGTCTTTTCAAAAGCATGCTACTTTGAATGTCTTTGATATTCTAGGTAATGAAAGCAGGTGCTGGCCGTGTGGTTATATCTGCCACACACAAAGCATGATTTTGCCAGTTTGTCCTTTGAAAGGTAGACATAGTCCTTTCTTTGGAACAGATCTGTGAAGTTCCATGGATGAGCTTTGTTATGTTCAAAGGTGGCTTCTTCTAAGGTCCTTTGAACATATGGACCTTTTTCTTTAGGCTTTCGACATACATCAATTACCTTTCTCTTTGTGATTGGCATGAACTGAGGCTTGGAGTTTGTGGGTTCTGATGTCTGTCCCTTCTCTAGCTTGCTTCCACATGGAGGATAGCTGATCTTGATCTGTTTGAATGGTATAGGGGCTATGACAGCTGGAAGATCAGTCGGAACTGCATCTCTTTTCAGAACAGCTTCAGATGGGACTGCACTGGTTTCATCATGGTCTGAGTGAGTTGACTCAGATTCCGATGAGGTAGTGCAGTCTCTGATGAGAGGTTCATCCGTTGAAGGATCAAGATTTCGGTTTGCAGTGTCAAGATTTTCAACCTTGAAGCTTGGTTCGTATATGGCAATATAGTCAGCAGGAGGAGGAACAACATTGTACTGATCATTGTTATACCCAAGTCCAATTTTTACTTTCTCATGGACTTGAATATCCAAAAGTCTTAGTAACTTCTTGGAGGAAAATTCATATTTTTCAATATGAACTTTCTGTTCTGCCAGTTCAGCTCTGGTAGCTTTTAGTTTGACCAGTAGATCATCAATCTTAGTTTCAAGATTGGTTTGTTCATGTTTTAGCGATGAAATCTCTTTCTTAAGGCAGTTAATATTTTCTTTATAAGTATTTTCAACCTTTTTGAACTCAGATTTCATCTGATGAAACTCTTCATTTTGATCTATAAGGTTTTGGTTGTGCTTTCTATAACCCAAAACTTTATCAATACAGGCTTGAGAGCAAAGATGTTCAAATACCTGAGGTGATATCTCTGTAGTGTCTGCCATTAGAGCTTGATTGCTGACAGGTAGTTCTTCATATTGAAAGCTCCAGTCGAACTCAGAGGTTCCAACAGTTGCACAGGCTGCAGTTTGAACTGGAGGAGTAGCTTGATGCTGTTGTCTGGGTTGGGCTTGGTGAGCTTGTCTTGACTGAGAAGTGACTGGATTTGCTCTCGGTGCCTTTCATTCTCTAGCAAAGTGACCCAGTAGGTTACAGTTGTAACATCTGAGTTTGCTTTTATCCAAGCCAACTCTGGTGTTGGAGTTGTTGCTTGGAATGGGTCTCCCGGTTCTAGAGTAGAACCTCTTTGCTCTTATAGAGAGCATGGCATATGAGTGCCGTATGTCCATTTCTTCTAAATCATCTGGATGAAAGCATTCCAGATCCTCCTTGATAAATGACATATTGTTTGAGCTTTCAGAAACAAAAGCAGCAGAGGTTGATGTTTGAGGAGGAGCTTCTAGGAGAAATGGTGAGCTGTTTGTATGAGAGATTGGAGTTTGAGGCTGGGTGATTATTGGGGGATAGTAGTTACTTGAACTAGGACCCGAGTGTTCAGCATGGAGTGCAGAGGAGGTGGTGGTAGATGTTGAGGCTGTTTGGTAGCTTGAGCTTCTTTCTTTTGCCTGAATCATCTCTAGCTCATAGGTTTTTAGCATTCCAAAGAGCTCAGTCATCTGGAGAGTCTTCAGATTCTCCGTTCTTTTGATTGACACTGTGTAAAGTGTCCAGCAGCTTGGTAGTGTCACACCCCGACCGATGGCGGAATCATCGGGGCGGGACATGTAAGACTGTTCATAGCACATGGTTGACTAAATTGAAATATATTAAAGTTAAATTTCTATTACAAATAATCCAAGTACAAAACCAAATTCAATCAAGAAACATAAAACAACTCATAAAATTCTTGATTTAAATTGCTAAGTCCAAATCCTATGTTGAACACGTCTTGAATCAATCTCACATATTGGGGCCTGAAACATGAATAAAATAAAGTCAACTAAAAAGTTGGTGAGTATAACACAGTTGTATGTAGATAGCATATAGTTGAAAACAAATCCTTTACAAAACATGATAAAATAAGGCATTTATGGGGAGCAGCTATTGTGTAACCATGTACAACCAAACCTTGTAACTAGCATGCAAAAATTGTATTGTCGGTTTCAATCACCGCGCACCATGGGTGGGTTTGTCAGACTCAATAGATCTATCATTGAAAACCGTCGACTTGTATAGTTAATGATTGCACATAATCGCATACAAAGGTTAACACAACTAGCACTCGGGCACAAAGCTCAAATTTTGCACACATGTATGTAAATAGGATTTTGCACTTGTGTTGTTTGCGTAAATGTAAATGTGTAATGTGTATAGAGTTCATGTTCCACCCCAAAAGTGTAAAAGAGTAAAAGGGGTTGTGAATACTCACTTGGTATGGAGGTGTAGCTAACAAAGATTATAGATAGCAAATATGATCCTCGAAATGCACAATTTAACCTAAAGAGTAATGTGTATTGAATCAAATAGATGCATAAAGTTTAAGTCTAAGATGAAAGTTGAATTTGTGTATAAAACTATTGATTTGTATTTAAAAGTATTGAATAACATATATAAAGTTTTGAAGTAAATATTTTTGAAACACTTTGATTAAGGTTAGGAATTGGATAATTGAATAAATATATAATTATAGTTTATGAAATAATGTAAATATTAATTGTAATTAAGTATAAATAAATAAATGATATTGATTTAAAATGTAAATTAAATAAATAATCATTATCTTATTTATTTATAAATTTTGTAACTTACTTATTTAAAATATCATTTAAGTGTAAGATAATAAATATAAATTTAATTTTTCATAAACTTTTAAATAAGTTATATTTATGCCAAGATTAAATTTTTAATCCATTTTTAAATACAGAAAACATATTTTCATAAAATCGAAACATTTATTGATCGAAAAATATAAAATTATAATTTTGTTACAATTTCTGAGTCACACACGACCGTGCCTCGGAAGGGCACGATCGTGCTCAAGCCAGGGGCGCGACCGCGCTAGTCGGGGCACGACCGGGTTGATCAACAGAGGGCACAAACTAGACCAGTCGAACAGGCACGACCGTGCCTAAATATGGCACGGTCGTGTCTATGATCTTTAGACACAACAGAGACTAGCCCAAAGGGCATGACTAGGTCTGGACAGGAGGACACGACCGCGACGCTATTCGACATGACCGCACTACATGAGGCATGGCCGCGCTAGATGATTAGCGTGACCGTGTCTCTTCCACATCAGACACGAATTGACAAATTCTTGTATTTTAAACGCTGGAATTGTTAGGGCTTTTGATTAATGGGTTATTACGAGTCTTTTCATATAACTTAATTGCATGTACATCGTGTTTAAGCAGGGATTCGATTAAATCATTTTTTTATAAAACATGAGTTCTGATTCAGATTGGTTTCTATAATAGAAGCCCAAATTGAATAGGGGCTTTTGATACTGATACTGAAATGAATGAATTAAAGGTTTAAGTTACCCTAAACAGTAGCGAATCGATGGATATTGGTAGAGAGGAAATTCCGACGACGGCGAGATTCAGTTCCGGTGATCCTCGTTGCACTCCGGCCAATCTAGTCAGTCCAGAACTTCTCGGGAGGGACGAGTGACATGACTATCTTGCTTGAGAGAATACGGATTGCAGGAGAGAATTTCTTGGTTTTCTTGAAAAGCTTTGAGAGAGAAATTTCGAGATTGGTAATATGAAACTGAGGCGTTTGAATAATTTGGAAAGCGATAATACGCTTGTTAAGGGAAAAGAAACGGATGGATGTTACGGATTCGAACGATCGGGTAATTAAAGTTGCAGTTACGTTTCAGCTGTTTCACAGGCGCGACCATGCCTAAATATGGCACGACCGTGCTTAGGCACCGGGCGCGATCGTTCCAGGACCAGTCGCGCGATCGTGCCGAGGCACTTGGGGCGACCGTGCCAGGACGAAGCACAACCGTGCTAATTAGGGTTTCTTGATAAATTTTCAATTTTAGTCCTTGACTTTTCAGGTTTGATTAGTTTGAAATAAATAGTTACTTGTATAGCGTTTACGTGTATATAATCGAGCAAAACTTGTAAATTTGTATTGAATCATTGCATGTAGTTTACGGTAAGCAAAACAACAAGGCAGTGCACGAGTATTGAATTTGAAATTGCATTACATTGAATTGAAATATGAATACTAAATTCAGAGATGTTACAGTCTCCCCATGTTGAGAGAATTTCGTCCTGAAATTTAGCTAGAGGAAACAATAATATCGGTAAAGAGATGAGGGTACTTGAGCTTCATTTGGTCTTCTCGTTCCCAAGTGAACTCAGGACCACGCTTAGATTCCCAACGAACTTTGACAATAGGAATGCGACTTCGCTTGAGTTGTTTGACTTCACGATCCATAATTTCCACCGGCTTCTCAACGAAATGCATCGTTTCATCAATGCGCACGTCGTCAAGCGGTATATGGAGATTTTCATCGGCGAGACACTTCTTCAGATTAGATACATGAAATGTAGGATGCACATTTCCAAGAGATGGAGGTAACTCGAGCTTGTAAGCCACTTTACCAATCCTTTCAAGGATTTTGAATGGACCTACATAACGAGGTGCTAACTTGCCTTTCTTTCCAAAACGGATCACGCCCTTCCATGGAGACACCTTTAGAAGGACAAGGTCACCGACTTGGAATTCCAAGGGTTTTCAACGTTTGTCGGCATAACTCTTTTGCCGACTCCTCGCTACTCGAATATTGTCACGGATTTGAATAATCTTGTCGGATGTTTCTTGAATTAACTCGGGACCAGTGATTTGTGCTTCACCAATCTCGTTCCAACAGATAAGAGAACGACACTTGCGACCATAGAGAGCTTCGAATGGAGCCATGTTGATACTTGTGTGGTAGCTATTGTTGTAAGAAAACTCAATGAGGGATAGATGTGAATCCCAATTGCTACCAAAATCGATTACACAAGCTCTAAGCATGTCTTCAAGAGTTTGGATTGTTCGCTCGGTTTGACCATCAGTTTGCGAATGGTAAGCCGTGCTCAAATCCAATCGAGTACCAAGAGCCTTTTGGAGAGATTGCCAAAATCGAGAAGTGAACCGAGCGTCTCTATCGGATATTATGTTCAATGGAACACCATGACGGCTCACAACTTCATCAATGTAAATTCGGGCTAGTTTCTCCACTTTGAAGTCTTCGCGGATAGGCAAGAAATGAGCGGATTTAGTGAGTCGGTCAATGATCACCCAAATACTATCATATCCACTCGAGGTGCGAGGGAGCTTGGTAATGAAATCCATAGCTAGATTCTCCCATTTCCACACGGGAATTTCTGGTTGTTCGAGTAAACCAGAAGGACGTTGATGTTAGGCTTTGACTTTGGAGCAGGTTAAACATTTGGCCACATAAAGAGCAATGTCTTTCTTCATACCGGTCCACCAATAAAGTTGGCGAAGATCTTGGTACATTTTATCCGCACCAGGATGAATAGAATAACGAGTCTTATGAGCCTCGTTAATGAGAAATGAATGGAGATCGTCGCGATCGGGAACCCAAATACGGTTCAAGTAATATAGTAGGCCATTGGGTTTTGATTCAAGAAGAAGTTCAACACCACACGACATTTCTTCATACATGTTACCCTTGGTTACCGAGACGTGTTGAGCTTCTAATATACGGGTTTGAATATCGGTTTGGATACGGGCACAATGAAGCATAACATGGTCCTTTCGACTCAAAGCATCGGCTACAACATTCGCTTTGCCGGGATGGTAACGAATCTCGCAGTCGTAGTCGTTAAGGAGTTCGACCCAACGTCGTTGCCTCATATTGAGTTCTTTTTGGCTAAAAATATGTTGAAGACTTTTGTGGTCGGTGAATACCACACATTTCGTGCCATATAGGTAATGTCTCCAAATCTTTAACACGAATACGACCGCACCCAACTCGAGATCGTGCGTCGTATAATTCTTCTCATGAACTTTGAGTTGCCTTGATGCATAGGCGATTACTTTGCCTCGTTGCATGAGAACACAACCAAGACCTTGGTTAGAAGCATCACAATAGACAACTAAATCATCATTTCCATCGGGGAGAGTCAATATGGGAGCATTGCACAGCTTTTGCTTGAGGGTTTGGAAAGCTTCTTCTTGTTTCGGTCCCCATTCATAAGTCTTACCCTTATGGGTCAAAGCGGTAAGAGGGACAGCAATCTTTGAGAAGTTTGAGATGAAACGACGATAATAACCCGCAAGACCAAGAAATGAACGAACTTCGGTAGGAGTCTTCGGGGCATTCCAATTCTTAACCATTTCAATCTTAGCAGGATCAACATGAATACCCTTGTCGTTAACGATGTGACCAAGAAATTGAACTTCTTTTAGCCAAAATTCGCATTTGGATAATTTGGCATATAGTTGTTCTTTTCTCAAGAGATCCAAAACCAGTCTAAGATGTTCTTCATGGTCAGCTTTAGTCTTGGAATAGATTAAGATATCATCAATGAAAACGATCACGAATTTGTCAAGGTACGGTTTGCACACACGATTCATGAGATCCATGAAAACTGCGGGTGCATTGGTTAACCCGAAAGGCATAACCATGAACTCGTAATGACCATACCTTGTTCGAAAAGCGGTCTTAGGAATGTCATCTTCTTAAACACGAAGCTGATGATAACCGGATCGAAGATCAATCTTTGAGAAACAAGTAGAACCTTGAAGTTGATCAAAGAGATCATCGATTCTAGGTAAAGGATAACGGTTCTTGATAGTAAGCTTGTTGAGCTCGCGATAGTCGATACACATGCGAAATAATCCATCCTTCTTCTTAACAAATAAGACGGGTGCACCCCACTGTGAATGACTTGGACGAATGAAACCTTTGTCGGAGAGCTCTTGAAGTTGACTTGCAAGCTCTTGCATTTCGGAAGGTGCAAGACGATAAGGAGCTCTAGCAACAGGGTTAGCTCCAGGTATAAGATCAATACGAAACTCTACTTGACGAACGGGAGGAAGACAGGATAAATCCTTAGGAAAAACTTCGGGAAAATCTCGAATAATCGGAATGTCTTGGATACTCTTCTCCTTGACATCCTTTTGAACAATATGAGCTAAGAAAGCAATGTACTTCTTTCGTAAGTACCTTTGAGCGGTAGTACACGACATCAACTTAAGTCCCTTGCAAGGCTTTTCACCAAAAACCCTTAAGGTTTCTCCCGATGGTAGCGGGATTTGGATACACTTTTCAAAGCAAATGACTTCGGCATGATGATTTGATAGCCAATCCATACCTATTATAATATCAAAGCTTCCTAGTGGCATTGGAACAAGGTTGATTGGGAATGTGTGATCATTATGTTCTAAAGAGCAATCATAGATAATGGACTCAATTGTAAGGGAGTCACCATTTGCTACTTCAACGGCAAATGTTTTCCCTAATTGGGACCGAGTCTTTGCAAGTAAAGGCTCAAAATTTAGTGACACAAAACTTTTATCGGCACCGGTATCGAACAAAATGGAGGCATATTGACTATTAACAAGGAACGTACCATTAACCACGTCGTTGTTGGCTTGAGCTTCGTTGGCGTTTATGTTGAACGCACGTCCACGAGTTCCACCTTGTCTAGCATTTGCAAGTCTTGGACATTGATCACGAAAATGGTTCGGGTCACCACACTCATAGCAAGCACGCCCATTAGCAATGGCGGGAGCACCTTGATTAGCCACTTGAGGTACAGTTCGGTTTGGAGGGTTGACTTGGCTCGTAAGAGCTTTGGTCCTACAAACACTAACTGTATGACCATATCTCCCACAATAAGTACAAAGGCGACATGGGATGGTTTGAGGATGATGATAATTGCAGGTGGCACAAAGAGGGTAGATCCCAACATATGGCTTTTTAGCCGGCGCTTGAACCATGGGTGCAGCTTGATTGACGGGAACAGCAGGAGTAACCACAACAAAATTTCTAACCTTCCTCTTTCTATTATTGCGAGAAGGCTCGGTTGTGGCTTCTTTGTTGTGAGTAGGAGGGGTTATGGTTTCAGAAACTTTCTTAGAACCCTTTTTGGTAAGAGTTCCAGCTTTCACATGATTATCAGTTAGAGTAGCGGATAGACGAATAGCATCCTCCAGAGTAGTAGGATTTCTACCTAAGACAGTATCTTGGATTTGTCTTGGTAGCCCACCAATATACTTCTCGATACAACGGGACAACGGAGTGACCATGTGGGGTACTAGAAGACTCAACTCATGGAACCGAGTTGTATATGCTAAGCTTTCCCCACTATCTTGGGCAAGATCCCAAAATTTAGCTTCTAACTTTTTCACTTCATTTCGAGGACAGAACTCCTCGGTCATAAGCCTTTTGACCTCATCCCAAGGTAAGGCCATAGCTACATCAACACCCCTATTTCTTTTCTCCCCATTCCACCATGTAAGTGCCCGTTTTTGTAGGACACTTGTGGCATGACGAACACGGAGGTTGTCAGGACAGTCGCTATTGAGAAAGGTATTCTCAATGCTTTCGAACCATTGAAGGAGTCCAGTAGCTCCTTCGGTACCATAGAACTTTAGGGGATTGCACGAGTTGAAGTGCTTGAAGGTGCATTGAGATGGATTATTACCACCATTTCCACCATTATTACCACTATTACTTCCATTTCCACCATTGTTGCCATTAGTGGCACCATTGGCTTGGGTGAGTTGTGTCACCAATTGGGTAAGAATAGCAGCAATGTCGGTGTTGGCGTTGGTTGCGGGAGCACGACGAGGAGGCATTCTACAGATTTTTCACAAGACAAGAAAAAGATTGTAAGAACTTATGAGATTTGATAGGATTTAATATAATGAGATAACAAAATAAAAATAGATATTCTTAGTTTGGATTGTACTCAAAAGTGACAAAATCACTTGAATACCATGGCACATTAAGGTTAATTAAAGTTATATAATTTTCAAGGAGACATGCTTTAGCCTATAAGTAAACACTCATCTCGGGAATTCCCAGGAAAGTATACGGGTCCCTCGGTTGATTGGGATTTATGTGAAATGCTTTCCTAGATAGAAAACCCAAAATACAGGTGTCACCCTTCCAGATTGCACGTGTCCTCAAATAATTTAACAAGTTTAAAAACCATAACGAAGAAATAAAAATTTTAAAGATTTTTGCTTCAAGAGTTTTCCACATGCTTAGAAAGGATAAAGATAGAAAAGAAGATAGAAATATCATGAGGTTTTAGAATATAGGAAAGGATATTATTTATTTAATTATTATTCAAGAAGATCCTAATGAGTCATGAATTTCTAACAAGTAAGGTATCAAATATAATAATAATTAATCATGGTGAGCATGTAGCACATAGCATATAACACATAGCACAAAATCATGAAATATAGCATAAGTGGGTGTCCTAAAGTTATAGTCTAGGTCAAGGTGTCTAATAACCTAATTCCCTATAACCAAGGCTCTGATACCAATCTGTCACACCCCGACCGATGGCGGAAAAATCGGGGCGGGACATGTAAGACTATTCATAGCACATGGTTGACTAAATTGAAATATATTAAAGTTAAATTTCTATTACAAATAATCCAAGTACAAAACCAAATTCAAACAAGAAACATAAAACAACTCATAAAATTCTTGATTTAAATTGCTAAGTCCAAATCCTATCTTGAACACGTCTTGAATCAATCTCACATATTGGGGCCTGAAACATGAATAAAATAAAGTCAACTAAAAAGTTGGTGAGTATAACACAGTTGTATGTAGATAGCATATAGTTGAAAACAAATCCCTTACAAAACATGATAAAATAAGGCATTTATGGGGAGCAGCTATTGTGTAACCATGTACAACCAAACCTTGTAACTAGCATTCAAAAATTGTATTGTCGGTTTCAATCACCGCGCACCATGGGTGGGTTTGTCAGACTCAATAGATCTATCATTGAAAACCGTCAGCTTGTATAGTTAATGATTGCACATAATCGCATACAAAGGTTAACACAACTAGCACTCGGGCACAAAGCTCAAATTTTGCACACATGTATGTAAATAGGATTTTGCACTTGTGTTGTTTGCTTAAATGTAAATGTGTAATGTGTATAGAGTTCATGTTCCACCCCAAAAGTGTAAAAGAGTAAAAGGGGTTGTGAATACTCACTTGGTATGGAGGTGTAGCTAACAAAGATTATAGATAGCAAATATGATCCTCGAAATGCACAATTTAACCTAAAGAGTAATGTGTATTGAATCAAATAGATGCATAAAGTTTAAGTCTAAGATGAAAGTTGAATTTGTGTATAAAACTATTGATTTGTATTTAAAAGTATTGAATAACATATATAAAGTTTTGAAGTAAATATTTTTGAAACACTTTGATTAAGGTTGAGAATTGGATAATTGAATAAATATATAATTATAGTTTATGAAATAATGTAAATATTAATTGTAATTAAGTATAAATAAATAAATGATTTTGATTTAAAATGTAAATTAAATAAATAATCATTATCTTATTTATTTATAAATTTTGTAACTTACTTATTTAAAATATCATTTAAGTGTAAGATAATAAATATAAATTTAATTTTTCATAAACTTTTAAATAAGTTATATTTATGCCAAGATTAAACTTTTAATCCATTTTTAAATACAGAAAACATATTTTTATAAAATCGAAACATTTTTTGATCGAAAAATATAAAATTATAATTCTGTTACAATTTCTGAGTCACACACGACCGTGCCTCGGAAGGGCACGATCGTGCTCAAGCCAGGGGCGCGACCGCGCTAGTCGGGGCACGACCGGGTTGATCAACAGAGGGAACAAAATAGACCAGTCAAACAGGCACGACCGTGCCTAAATATGGCACGGTCGTGTCTATGATCTTTAGACACAACAGAGATGAGCCCAAAGGGCATGACTAGGTCTGGACACGAGGACACGACCGCGCCGCTATTCGACACGACCGCGCTACATGAGGCACGGCCGCGCTAGATGATTAGCGCGACCGTGTCTCTTCCAAATCAGACACGAATTGACAAATTCTTGTATTTTAAACGCTGGAATTGTTAAGGCTTTTGATTAATGGGTTATTATGAGTCTTTTCATATAACTTAATTGCATGTACATCGTGTTTAAGCAGGGATTCGATTAAATCATTTTTTTTATAAAACATGAGTTCTGATTCAGATTGGTTTCTATAATGGAAGCCCAAATTGAATAGGGGCTTTTGATACTGATACTGAAATGAATGAATTAAAGGTTTAAGTTACCCTGAACAGTAGCGAATCGATGGATATTGGTAGAGAGGAAATTCCAGCGACGAAGAGATTGAGTTCCGGTGATCCTCGTTGCACTCCGACCAATCCAGTCAGTCCAGAACTTCTCGGGAGGGACGAGTGACACGACTATCTTGCTTGAGAGAATACGGATTGCAGGAGAGAATTTCTTGGTTTTCTTGAAAAGCTTTGAGAGAGAAATTTCGAGATTGGTAATATGAAACTGAGGCGTTTGAATAATTTGGAAAGCGATAATACGTTTGTTAAGGGAAAAGAAACGGATGGATGTTACGGATTCGAACGATCGGGTAATTAAAGTTGCAGTTATGTTTTAGCTGTTTCACAGGCGCGACCATGCCTAAATATGGCACGACCGTGCTTAGGCACCGGGCGCGATCGTTCTAGGACCAGTCGGGCGATCGTGACGAGGCACTTGGCGTTACCGTGCCAGGACGAAGCACGACCGTGCTAATTAGGGTTTCTTGATAAATTTTCAATTTTAGTCCTTGACTTTTCAGGTTTGATTAGTTTGAAATAAATAGTTACTTATATAGCGTTTAAGTGTATATAATCGAGCAAAACTTGTAAATTTGTATTGAATCATTGCATTTAGTTTACGGTAAGCAAAACAACAAGGTAGTGCACGAGTATTGAATTTGAAATTGCATTACATTGAATTGAAATATGAATACTAAATTCAGAGATGTTACAGGTAGAGACCTGATAAACTTCTTGAGAATATCTTCATTCTCTAGCTTCACCTTTGAGCACTGCAGCTCCCCTACAAGATAGGTAAATCTGTTGTATAAAACAGTTAGAGACTCACCTTCTTTCCAGACGAAGTTTTCATACTGCTGCTTCAGGATGTCTCTTATGTTCTCTTTGACTTCCTCCGATCCAGCGAACATTTTCTCAAGAGCTTCCCAGAGCTCTTTGGCAGTTTTGTAGCTTCTGAAGTTATGAAAAACTTCATTTGGAAGGCACATTTGGATAGCTCCTAGTGCCTTGAAGTCTACCTCCATCTTTTTTATATCCTCTTCTGAGTACTTGGAGGGATCCTTTGGAACTGATGGTCTTCCAGAGTCAGCAGATGCCACCATTGGAATGTAGGGTCCATCCCTGATGGATTTCCACATTCCGTACTCTTGATAGCAGAAAAAACTTTCCATGCGATTTTTCCACATGTCGTAGTCTTCTCCCGACACCAATCTTGGTGGTCGGTTGATGCTGCCAATGTCTTCAAACCCGTTGATTTGTGCCATTTTTGTTCTTGGTGACTTGATGAAAGAGAGAGTTTAGAATAAAACCAGAAGTGATTAAACAAGTGTTAGTTTGTTTAATCTGAGCCAAAGCTCTGATACCACTTGTAGGATCGTGAAATTACAAGATGGTTCTGTTCTTTGTTGAGATTGGCGAAAACAATAACAACTACACAATTACAATCGAGTAGAAAGAAAGAATACTGATAAGAACACTGTTGTATTAAGCTTTGTGAATAAACGATTACAAGTGAAAACTCTAATTCAAAAGCACACTTACAGTGAAGTGTTTACACGGTATTTATACTAACTTAGAATCAAGACAGACCCTTGATTCTAAGGATCAGATCGAACACAGACCGTTGATCTTTTATACAAAAACTAATTTTATACGTTAAAGCTAAACTAGCTAACTTTATTGAAACGTCTTCTTTATGCATCATTGCTTGCATGCCTAGAGAAGAGCACTGCTGGGTTTTATTGGTTGTGCCATTGAGGTTCCTTCTGCTTTGAGTGTGTCAGTTGCTTTTGCAGAAAGTTGTCAGTGACGCTTGGCGTGGATAGTCAGCTGTTACGGTTTGTCTTCAAGGAACATAGCTATCAGCAACAAGAATGAGAATCATGCTGCTGATAAGCCTATCAGCAGCAACATTGGTCTTCAGTAGATAAGGCTATCAGCAGCAGATTTGTTCTTCAGCAGGAGAACAAGTATCCGTAGCAGATAAGTTTGTCCGTGGCAGTTTGTTGGTCAGCAGCAAACTTTGAGATCAGCTGCATTTGTACTTAAAGAATTTTGTAGTCATCAGTCTTTGTTTCTACAAGCCCCATCTGTAGCTATTCTGAATAGAGTTGAAGTTCCTGCAGTTATTCCAGCTTTTCCAGCCCCTGTCCCATTCAAACAGATCAAGATCAGCTATCCTCCAGATGGAAGAAAGCTAAACATTTAAAAGGGAGAGACATCAGGACCCACAAATCCCAAGCCTCAATCAAAGCCGATCACAAAGAGGAAGGTGTTTGATATATGTCATACGCCTGAAGAAAAAGTTCCATATGTTCAAAAGACCCTAGAAGAAACCACTTTTGAACATAACAAAGCTCATCCATTGAACTTCAAGGATCTGTTCCAAAGAAAGGACTATGTCTAACTTTCAAGAGATAAACTGGAAAGATCGTGCTTTGTGTGTGGCAGATATAACCACATTGTCAGCACCTGCTTTCATTACCTGGAATACCAAAGAAATACAAAGCAGCATGTCTTTGAAAAGACTAACAAAAACAAGAAGGTAAGAAGCTACGAGGTCAAAGCAACAAAGTTCAGGGAGTCTCTATCTCCCCCAAAAGTGAAGCTGCCTAAATCTCAACAAACTTGCATCATTTGTGGTGAATCAGACCACTTTGCTGCAAATTGTAAGTTTAACCCCTTCAACCAGATCCTTCATCAAGCCCCTCAAAGACAAAAGGTAAAGAAGGATCAGCGTACATCTATTGTTAAACCATCAGTAGCCAGAAAAAATGTTGGTAGTCAAGTGAAGCCCAAGAAAACAAAGCAGAAGCTTTCAGCAGCAACCAAGTCTTCTGCTGATAAGCTAAAATCCTCCGCAGCAAAATCTGCTGCTGATAAGGCAAAGCCATCAGCAGCAAGAGTGTCCACTGCTGATAAGGCAAAATCCAAGGTAAAGCCTTCAGCAACAAAGAATGTTGCCACTTCAGCAAAGCTATCAGCAGCAGGATCTACTATTGGAAAGCAGAAACATTAGTAGCAAAATCCGCTGCTGAAAATGTAAGGAAAACTAGAAAATCACCAATAAAGCAATGGAAAGCCAAACCATCTCCAAGCATTATCATTGGTTCCATTGACGGCAAACATACTAAAAAGGATAAACTAACAACCATCTTTTTCAAGTCTGCAGACTCTTGGGTTCCTCCTACTAATTAGAAATCTATCATGTGCAGGGACAACCAGGTCACAAGAATAACACCTGGGTGGTAGACAGTGGTTGTTCCAGGCACATGAAAGGCAACAGATCCATCTTCTCCAACTTCAGACATTTCAATGGAGGATATGTTGCCTTTGGAAGTGACTCAAAGGGAGGATCCATTACTGGACAAGGAACTGTGTCTAACGAAAGAATGAGCATTGATAAGGTCAACTATGTCAAAGAATTGGACTTCAATCTCATGAGTGTTTCCCAGGTTTGTGACCAAAAGCATTGGATGCCCTTCACAGACAAAGAATGCTTTGTACTATCTCCAGGCTTATCCACACCTCCTCTAGAAAGCATTTTATTAACTACTCAGAGAAAAGAAAATCTCTATGTGCTGGATATGAATGAAGTCACTCCATCTGGGAGTGTTTCCTGCTTTTTATCAAAAGCCTCAGTTGATGAATCAGCTCTCTAGCATAGGAGATTAAGCCATGTTAATATCAAAACAATTAACAATTTGGTGAAGAATAATCTTGTCAGAGGGCTTCCTGACAAAGAATTTCTGCTAGAAGACCACTACATTGCGTGCTTAAAGGGGAAGCAACACAAGAGTTCTCACAAGCCCAAGACCTTGAATACAAATGACATTCCACTGCAACTGCTGCATATGGATCTCTTCGGTCCTACAAATGTCATGTCACTGGGCAAAAAGTCATAATGTCTGGTGATAATAGATGACTACACCAGATTCTCTTGGGTATATTTCTTGAGAACTAAAGATGAAACTGCTGAAATTCTCAAATCCTACATTCTGAGGGTAGAAAATCAAAGCAATCAAAAGGTGAAAATCATAAGGTGTGATCAGGGCACAGAGTTCAAAAACCACACTTTAAACTATTTCTGTGAAAGCAAGGGGATAGAGAGACAGTACTGTGCTCCAAGAACTCCTCAACAAAATGGAGTTGCTGAAAGAAGAAACAGAACTCTTATTGAGTCAGCAAGATCTATGTTGGCTGACTCAAAAATGCCACTCACATTCTTGGCAGAAGCAGTTAGCACAGCCTGTTATGTGCAAAATAGAGTTCTAATTGTCAAACCCCTCAACAAGACACCCTATGAACTTTGTTTTCAAAGAGTTCCTTACATTGGGTTTCTAAAAACTTTTGGGTGTCCATGCACAATTCTCATCACAAATGGAGTTCTTCCTAAGTTTGGTGCCAAATCTGATGAAGGATATTTTATGGGCTATTCCTCTCAATCAAAGGCCTATAGAGTATTCAATTCAAGAACAAGAATTGTGGAAGAATCAGCAAATGTGGAATGTAGAGAACACATAGTCTATGAGCAGGGAAAAGGTCCAAACTAGCTCTTTGACATAGACTCCTTCTCCCAAATATTTGAGCCTCTCACCTTCTCAAATATGGAGTCTACATCTACACAAACACCTGCCTCCACTTCATCCAGTGACTACAGACTGGATTTTCCTAAATCTTCTATCAGTCTGAGAAGACCATCAATTGATCCTCCATCAGTTGTGGAAGCAACTGAAGCAAGTGAAGCAGGAACAAGATTGTCTAATGTAACCAGCAGCAGCCTGTCTGAAACTGAAAATCTAAATGAAGACTCCTCGATAAATGTTGTAGATGCTGATGATGCTGATGCTAAAAATATTGATGTGGATAATGATGTTGAAGACTCTTCCAACATGAATGAAGAGACCCTTGATTAAAATCAAAGCAATCTGGAGCAAGGGATACAGCTGGAGGTGGTACCAGCATAGAGGTTCCACGAAGAACATCCTCATGAATATATTATCGGCCAAGTCCACCAAGGAGTTCTCACAAGAAGCAAATCTCACGAAGCCAATGTATGCTTGTTTTCATGTTTCCTATCTCAGTGGAACCAAAGAAGATAGATGAAGCACTCAAACACAGCAGCTGGATTGAGGCAATGCAGGAAGAATTGCTGTAATTCAAGAGGCAGGATGTCTGGAAACTTGTTGATCTTCCACCAGGTAAATATGCTATTGGCTTACGATGGGTTTTTAGGAACAAGCAAGATGAGAGAGGCATTGTAGTCAAGAACAAAGCTAGACTTGTAGCTCAAGGCTACACTCAGGAAGAAGGTGTTGACTATGATGAAGTCTTTGCCCCTATTGCCATACTGGAGGATATCAGAATCTTCCTGGCATATGTTGCATCCAAGAATTTCACTGTTTATCAAATGGACGTTAAAAGTGTCTTTCTGTATGGGAAGATTGGTGAGGAAGTATACGTCAAACAGCCTCCAGGCTTTATAGATACTGCAAATCCTACTCAAGTATTCAAACTAGATAAAGCTCTGTATGGCTAACATCAGGCACCAAGAGCCTGGTATGAAACCTTGTCAGGATATCTACTAAGCAACAACTTCAGAAGAGGTTCCATTGACCAGACCTTGTTTATCAAAGATGAAGGGGGAGAAATCTTACTAGTTCAAATTTATGTTGATGATATCATATTCGGATCAACAAGGAAACAGATGTGCAAAGACTTTGAGATTCTTATGCATTAAAAGTTTGAAATGAGTTCAATGGGTGAACTAAATTTCTTTTTAGGTCTGCAAGTCAAACAGGTCCCAAATGGAATCTTCATCAGCCAATCCAAATATGTAAAGAGCATTTTGGAAAGATTCAAAATGGCTGACTGCTCTGCTGCAAGAACCCCTATGCAAGTGCATTATCAGCTGTCTCCAGACAAAGATGGCCACCGTGCAATAATTGGGTCTCTCAAGTATCTCACTGCCTCAAGGCCAGATATCATGTTTGCAGTATGTCTCTGTGCAAGATTTCAAGCATCTCCAAAAGTTTCACATCTTCAAGCCGTCAAGAGAATCTTTAGATACCTAAAGGGTGCCTCAAGACTTGGGCTATGGTACTCTAAAAATGACATGTTTAATATGTATGCATACACTGACAGTGACTATGGGGGATGCAACTTGGACAAAAAGTCCACTTCATGGGGATGTCAGTTTCTGAGAGGGAGACTGATTTCATGGCAATGCAAGAAGCAAACATGTGTTTCAACTTCTACAGCTGAAGCAGAATACATTGCAGCTTCTAGTTGCTGTGCACAAGTCATCTGGATACAAAATCAAATGCTGGATTACGAGATGACTTTCATGGCAACTCCAGTTCACATTGACAACATGAGTGCTATATCAATAAAAAATAATCCGGTGCAGCACTCCAAGACAAAGCACATTGACATCAGGTATCATTTCATAAGAGATCAAGCTGAGAAAAAGAGAATTATTTTAACCAAAGTTCATACGAATGAGCAATATACTGATTTGTTTACAAAACCTTTTGATGAAGCTAGATTTAAATATTTAGTTGAATCCTTTGGTATGATGAACTTTGATTAAAATCTATCTCTAAAAATTCTATTTTTAAAATGTGTTTTGTATTATATTGTAAATTAAAGTTATAAGTCAGCAGCATTTTTGTCCTTCAGCTACTGACAGGCTTAATCTTCAGCAACAAAAGATTTGTAACTGACTACTTTAAGTTATCAGCAGGAACAGGTTTCCTGTGGATATCCTTAAGACAGTCAGCAGCAACATCCTTGCTGCGGACCATTAAATCCGTCAGTAGCAGATGAGTTAACTACTGACAGGTTTAATCTTCAGCAGCAAAAGATTTGCAGCTGGCTGCTTTAAGTTATCAGCAGGAACAGGTTTCCTGCGGATTTCTTTAAGACTGTCAGCAGCAACATCCTTGATGCGGATTATTAAATCCATAAGCAGTAAATGAGTTCGCTGCTGACAGACTTAACCTTCCGCAGCAACCAAGGTTGCAGCGGATAGACTTACTCATCCACAGCAACCAAGTTTGCTACTGATGGGTAAATTTAAGTCCAAATTAACTTTTACCCGCTGTAAAAATTAACGTCAGTCTTTACCATGACTGCCTTGGTGTATTACAGCTGTAACAGTAAAAGGTGAATTAGGTTGTACTGTACAAGTCATTTTGCTTTTTCCCTCCTCTACCGTTATAAGAACAAATCAAATTTCCTTACCACCTCTTCACCTTCAATTTCACCCTAAACCCACATCACTTTCGCTCAAGTCCCCACCACATTCAAAGCCCTTCATCTTTAAAACATTCAAAGCCTCCCATATTCTAACCTTCCCTCCAAATCAAATAACAATGGCAGACATCAATAACCATGATGATAAGTTCTCCCCATACCATAACCTTACAACATACCTTACCAAGGGAAAGAAATCCGAAGGAGTCAATGATATGATCGACTTCTTATGTCGATCAAAAATCTACTTTGCCCTCACAACCAACCCTACCATATATATCCCTCATATGGAGGATTTCTAGAGTACCGCCGTCTACACAACCGAACAAGGGATTCCCCAAATTAAAGCCAAAGTAGACGGCAAGGATATCACCATCTCGGAAGCCACACTCAGAAAACATCTTATGCTTCAAGATGAGGGAGCAACCATCTCATACTCGAAGGATGAATACATGAGGACCTTTTTATCCATTGGATACACTGGAAATCAGACCGAGTATACGATCGAGAAGGCGCTGATGGGCCCTCCATGGAAGTATCTCTGCCACACTCTTCTCCAATGCATGTCTCAAAAGAGGAGTGGATGGCATCAGGTGAGCTCCGTACTTGCCTCCGCCTTCCATGGTATGGTCACTAACCTAGGCTTCAACTTTGCACACCTCATCTTTGAGGGTTTGAGATATAACCTTCAAGAGGGTGCAAAGCAACAATTTTTTATGTAACCAAGATTCTTGCAGGAAGTTTTCAATCAAGAACTAAAAGAACTTTCAAAACCTGCAAGAATCTACATCATGTTGGGACATAAAAATAATATTTTTCAAAGCATGAGAACTGTTTCCAAAAAGTTCTCAAGGGTCAATGTTCCATTGTTATCTATAATCCTGAACATACAAAGTACCCTGGGTGACAGTTCAGCAATCCCAGCTGATTCTGATCCCACACCCTCCACCTCACATCCTGAACAACAGTCTGCTTCCACCATTCGAACCCCTGTGCATACTACTAAGGATGCACAGGTACAAAAATTACTTACACCTGTTTTGGATGTTATCGTTCAACTGGAACACAGGGCCCGGTTGCAACGCCATATACTAGAAAAAGGGGCAAGAGAACTCCTTCTTCTCTTGCCGCCAAGGCCCAAACCCAACTTAGTATACCTCACTCAAAATCACAACATTCTGGTGAGAATATCATAAAGGGCAGCCACATTATTAGGGAGACACCTTCGGATGTCTCTCTATTAGGATCAGGATCACTTCCCGGATCCATAGAACAGCCCCCTGAGCCACTCCTCTCTCTTTTGAACTTAAGTGTTGAGGAACCTGATAAAGATGATGTACCTTCTCCAACTACCACTATCTCGGAGGTACTGATTGATCTTGCTTCCAACACACCCAACCCAAGTTCTTCTACCCTGAAGGTCCACTCTAGGAGTTATGACAGAGTGGATGTGGAAGAGGCTGTCACTACTGCTGGTCCATCAAATGACCAGGAGGACAGTGACAACATCGCTAAGACCTCAACCACGGCAACTCACAGTGAGGATGCTTCCTTGGAAACTCCCCTCACTGAGAGGAATCCCAGGCGCCAAGAAACCATGGGTGATGGGGATGCAGAGGCTAGGCCTAAAGCCCCATCTGAATCCAAGGATTCCACAACTGTGGATGAGGACAGACTGAAACTTCATAACTTGGAATTGACGGCCAGGGTGGCTATGCTAGAGGCTGAAGTGTCCAAACTATGACACCAAGTCTCTATGCATGAAGCCCATCAATGCCCAACTGTACCTACTCCCTCTCTTGTATCAGTGGGCACCCAAACTGATGCTTATTTGTCCACTGATGCAACCAAAAAGGGGGAGATGGTCCCAACGGAGGAAGACTTAGATAGTCTTGACGACTGGATTCAAGAGCAGGCTGTATTTCAAAGCACACTATTCAATCCAGCTTTTGTACAGGTGCATGACTTGCCAGCTTCAGATAACGAAGAAGAAGAGACATCTGAAGACTGGAAGTTAGTCGTCAGGGCTGTTGATGAGATGCTGAATGATGCTGAAGACACAGAACAAAAATATACATCTTTCAGCATCATCCCTGAAGCAGCAGCCATCATAAGTCAATCCACTGCCCCCCAATTTCCACTGACTTCAACACAGCTAGAGTTTGATACAATACTAGCTTGGGGGTATGATGGAAAGTCTGAGAGGTTCTGGATTGGTTGGGAGTTTAGCGGAGTAGAGGAGCTAAACTGGGACTTTCTCAACAGCATCCAAGTCCTTCACCTATACCATCTACAATGTATCAACAACTCAACGGACCTCTCAGCAGAACTTGATATTGGCAGGTTCTATGACTTGATGGAGGATAATCTACCCAACTTTGAAAGACAAATACAGGCAGCAAAAAGGGTAGCCTATCCTGAATCTTCAACAGCAGCAGAAAGAAGACTGACTCCTAGAAGACTTGAAATAATAAGGAGCAGTTACTACCAATCAACATCAAGGAGATCCTGCTCCTACCTTCATGTACAATAGAATGGTCAGGGATGTTGAAGTGCAAGGATGGACAAGCACTTACTACCATGACTTCACCATCTTCCTGAGCAATGGATCTTCTCTAACAATCAACATCAAGGAGATCCTGCTCCTACCTTCAGCCTTCCTACACAAGGTCTTTGAGCTCAAATCACTCATCTTCAATGTCAACTCCTTAGAAAGTCAAGAAATGATCAAAATCATCAAGGATTCTATTTTTAAGGAGGAATCTGGATCTGACTCAGACCTATCCTTTCTCTCTTCTCCAACAGTCAGACTGAATACAGAAGAAGAATCTAAAAGAAGAGAAGAGGAAAAGATGAGAGAGGCATGGAAGGATGTGACATGTAAGGAATGGGAAGAAGATGAAGTAAGTTCCCCTCCCTTATCCATTCCTTAAAATGCCAATGAAGCTGAGGCTGAGATTCCAACAGCAGCACCATCATCTACTGTTGTAATCAGTGAAGTCGAAGCAGAGGCATCCAACAAAGATAAGAGAAAGGGAATTATGACCAAAGAAGATGAAGAGAGGTTGCTCAGAGAGAAGAAAGAAAAGGAAGAAAGAAGAAGAAGAAGAAGAAGAAGAAGAGAAGAAGAGGAGATGGCTGAAACAAAGAAAGCTCAAGATAGACTCACAGCCATTCTCCTTAGAGAACAACAAATCCAGCTGTATGCAAAACAGCTGGATGCTGAAAGTAAAGATTCCTGCAGTTTATCAAATTGAAGAAGATGAATCTCTTGCTCTTCAACTATAGGAACAATTCGACAAAGAAGAAGAAGGGATAGAGAAGAAGAAGGAAGGAAGAGGCTAAGTTCAGAATAACTGATTCTGATCTAGCCAAAGAAGTGAGAGAGGAGTGGCTAAAGGCTCTAGTCTCTCAAGGTGAGGATGAAGACTACCTTGAGAAACTATCAAATAAAGAAATCTACAGAGCCTTCATGGGTCAGCAAGGTCAATTGGCAAAGAAGAAAAAGGCTGAAGAAGAAGAAGAAAAAGCCAAACAAAAGTCTAAAAAGACCATTGCCTTTAAAAAAGGACCCATGAATAAAGGAAGATCATGATTGACTTCCTTAAGGCTAGAAGAGAGAGTGGAAAGAGGCTAGGTCCCATGAATTTCATGAACCTGCAAGCCCTCTATTTCAAAGTCAAGAAGGATGAGGAAGAACGATTGGAGAAGAAAGGCTCCAAGAAAAGGGTAATCATTCAAGAAGAAGAACGGAAATCAAAGAAACCCAAGCCTTCTCTCTCACCCAACACTTCCTCAATCCAACAACCCTCCACTCTCCTTCCTAGACCTCCCTCCTCTCCTCCCTCAAAGTCCAAATCCTCACACCCAACTCCTGCTCATCAACAACTTTCGAAAAAGAAAAACAAACCCACTTCCAAACCAGAAGACTCAAGAAAAATAATCAGATGGTCATACAGCCCTCAAGACCAATGGTTTGAAGTGTTCAGGGGGAGGTCAGAAGCTAAAAGATCAATCTATACATCTGTTGATGAGGTACTACAGCTTCCAGACTCTGATCTAAGAAGAATGATGGAGCTGGTGAAGCCAGTGAGCCTGAGAATGAAGGTGGGAGACATCTATTGCTGGTAATCAAACATTACTTCAACCCCAGCAGAGATGAAATCATCGATGTCAAACCTCTCCAATCCCACTCTCCAATGCTGAGAAGAATGAATTCACTCTGACAGATGTTAAAGGACAAAATATGAGGTGTTCAAGCAAGACTATCTTCAAAATGGCAAGCAAAGACATCAAGACTCTATCTGAGCTTCCTCTTAACAATCCCAGCATGGACCAGAGAGGATATGAGGTTGAAAGGATAGTCAGAAACATGCAAAAGCTTCAGCAACAAAAGCAGTAGATGAGTCATGTGGACCTACAAGTGTTTCTATTATCAATTCGTATACATACGTTAACACGAAGTATTCCACACTCTGTGTTATCGAGACGTCCTGTCACGAGATCGATCTGTAGATAAGTCATGTGGACCTACAAGTGGTATCAGAGCTTTTGCTCATGATTTTTGTTTGATTCTTGGTGATTAGAGACGATTTTGTATACACTTTGACAAGAAATTGATCATTTTTAGAAGTTTTCTATCCATGGAGTTTTCAATTTCTTGAAGTTGATTTTGCTGCTGAATTCATGGATTTGAAGTGGATTTTGGTGAAATTAATATGATAGAAGTGTTCTAATTCATAAAATACTAAATCCTATGGTCCAATTTCTTCAAATTCCTTCTAATCTGTTAGAAATGATGATTTTCGGTGCTGGTTAGTTCGTGTTCGGGTTGAAGTTTTCTTCCTGAGTTTGTTACAGCTGAAGCAGGCGAACTTGCTGAGATTCTGTTGCAGGCGAACTTAGCAGGAGAACTTATCAAGTTCGCTTCACTCAGTTCAAGCGTTCACTCAGTTTAGGCGAACATATTGATTAAGCGAACTTATCAAGTTCGCTTGTAGTCTTATTTTCTCAATGAAGTTCAGGCGAACTTATTAAGTTCGCTTAGGCAGTATCAGGCGAACTAATTTCGGGCGCACTTATCTAGTTCGCTAGTGTTTTTATAATAAAAAAAATTATGTATAAGTTCTGCTAGAAGTGAACTTGTCTAGTTCGCCTAGTCTATTAGAGGCGAACTTAGCAAGTTCGCTTCACTCAGTTAAAGCGAACTTATCAAGTTCACTTCACTCAGTTTAGGAGAACATATTGATTAGGCGAACTTATTAAGTTCGCTTGAGGTCTTATTTGCTCAGTGAAGTTCAGGCGAACTTATTAAGTTTGCTCAGGCAGTACCAGGCGAACTAATTTTAGGCGAACTTATCTACTTCACTAGTGTTCTTAAAAAAAATAAAAAAAAAATTATGTATAACTTCTGCTTCAGGCGAACTTGTCTAGTTCGCCTAGTCCATTAGAGGCGAACGTGTTAAGTTCGCCTAGTCTCATGTGAGGCGCACTTGTTAGTTCGCCTAGTCTATTTAAGGCGAACTTGTTAAGTTCGCATATTGTAGAGTTTGGGTTTTTAAATAGGAGTTTACAGATTCTATTTGGGTAGCTTATTGACTGAATGATTGTATTCTGTAAACTCTGTGTTTACTGGAATACAAAGAGAAAGTTTATTTACCTACTGTTTCTATTGTCAATTCGTATACATACGTTAACACGAAGGATTCCGCACTCCGTGTTATCGAGACGTCCTGTCACGAGATCGATATGTAGATGAGACATGTGGACCTACAAGTGGTATAAGAGCTTTTGCTCGTGATTTGTGTTTGATTCTTGTGATTTGAGACGATTTTGTATACACTTTGACAAGAAATTGATCATTTTTAGAAGTTTTTGTATCCACGGACTTTCAACTTCTTGAAGTTTATTTTGCTGCTGACTTCGAGGATTTGAAGTGGATTTTGGTGAAATTAATCCCGATAGAAGTGTTCTAATTCATAAAATACTAAATGATACGGTCCAATTTCTTCAAATTCCTTCTAGTCTGTGAGAAATGATTATTTTCGGTGCTGATTAGTTCGTGTTTGGGTTGAAGTTTTCTTCCTGAGTTTGTTACAGCTGAAGCAGGCGAACTTGCTGAGATTCTGTTGCAGGCGAACTTATCAAGTTCGCTTCACTTAGTTTAAGCGAACTTATCAAGTTCGCTTCACTCAATTTAGGCGAACATATTGATTAGGCGAACTTATCAAGTTCGCTTTTGGTCTTATTTGTTAGTGAAGTTTAGGCGAACTTATTAAGTTCGCTCAGGCAGTATCAGGCGAACTAATTTCAGGCTAACTTATCTAGTTCGCTAGTGTTCTTAAAATAAAAAAAAATTCTGTATAAGTTCTGCTAGTGGCGAACTTGTCTAGTTCGCCTAGTCTATTAGAGGCGAACTTAGCAAGCGAACTTAGCAAGTTCGCTTCACTCAGTTTAAGCGAACTTATCAAGTTCGCTTCACTCAGTTAAGGAGAATATATTGATTAGGCGAACTTATTAAGTTCGCTTGAGAACTTATTTGCTCAGTGAAGTTCAGGCGAACTTATTAAGTTCGCTTCGGCAGTATCACGAGAACTAATTTCAGACAAACTTATCTAGTTCACTAGTGTTCTTAAAAAAAAAATTATTCTGTATAAGTTCTGCTTCAGGCGAACTTGTCTAGTTCGCCTAGTCTATTAGAGGCGAACGTGTTAAGTTCGCCTTGTCTTATGTGAGGCGGACTTGTTAAGTTCGCCTAGTCTATTTAAGGCGAACTTGTTAAGTTCGCATATTGCATTGTTTGTGTTTATAAATTGGAGTTAACAGATTCTATTTGGGTAGCATATTGACTGAATGATTGTATTCTGTAAACTCTGTGTTTACTGGAATACAAAGAGAAAGTTTATTTACCTACTGTTTCTATTGTCAATTCGTATACATACGTTAACACGAAGGATTCCGCACTCCGTGTTATCGAGATGTCCTGTCACGAGATTGATCTGTAGATGAGTCATGTGGACCTACAAGTGGTATGAGAGCTTTTGCTCGTGATTTGTGTTTGATTCTTGTGATTTGAGACGATTTTGTATACACTTTGCCAAGAAATTGATCATTTTTAGAAGTTTTCGTATCCATGGAGTTTTCAAGTTCTTGAAGTTTATTTTGCTGCTGAATTCGTGGATTTGAAGTGGATTTTTGGTGAAAGTTCTTAAAATAAAAAAAATTTCTATATAAGTTCTGCTAGAGGCGAACATAGAAAGTTCGCTTCACTCAGTTTAAGCGAATTTATCAAGTTCGCTTCACTCAGTTTAGGAGAACATATTAATTAGGTGAACTTATTAAGTTCGCTTCAGGTCTTATTTGCTCAGTGAAGTTAAGTTCGCTCAGGTAGTATCAGGCGAACTAATTTCAGGCGAACTTATCTAGTTCACTATTGTTCTTAAAAAAAATAAAATAAAATAAAAATTCTGTATAAGTTCTGCTTTAGGCGAACTTGTCTAGTTCGCCTAGTCTATTCGAGGCGAACGTGTTAAGTTCGCCTAGTCTCATGTGAGGCGGACTTGTTAAGTTCGCCTAGTCTATTTAAGGCGAACTTGTTAAGTTCGCATATTGTAGAGTTTGTGTTTATAAATAGGAGTTCACAGATTCAATTTGGGTAGCATATTGACTGAATGATTGTATTCTGTAAACTCTGTGTTTAGTGGAATACAAAAAAAAAGTTTATTTACCTACTGTTTCTATTGTCAATTCGTATACATACGTTAACACGAAGGATTCCGCACTCCGTGTTATCGAGACGTCTTGTCACGAGATCGATCTGTAGATGAGTCATGTAGACCTACAAGTGGTATCAGAGCTTTTGCTCGTGATTTTTGTTTGATTCTTGGTGATTATAGACGATTTTGTATACACTTTGACAAGAAATTGATCATTTTTAGAAGTTTTTGTATCCATGAAGTTTTCAATTTCTTGAAGTTGATTTTGCTATTGAATTCATGGATTTGAAGTGGATTTTGGTGAAATTAATCCGATAGAAGTGTTCTAATTCATAAAATACTAAATCCTACGGTCCAATTTCTTCAAATTCCTTCTAATCTGTGAGAAATGATGATTTTCGGTGCTGGTTAGTTCGTGTTTGGGTTGAAGTTTTCTTCCTGAGTTTGTTACAGCTGAAGCAGGCGAACTTGCTGAGATTCTGTTGCAGGCGAACTTAGCAGAAGAACTTGTCAAGTTCGGTTCACTCAGTTTAAGCGTTCACTCAGTTTAGGCGAACATATTGATTAGGCGAACTTATCAAGTTCGCTTGTGGTCTTATTTGCTTATTGAAGTTCAGGCGAACTTATTAAATTCGCTCAGGCAGTATCAGGCGAACTAATTTCAGGCGAACTTATCTAGTTCGCTAGTGTTCTTAAAAAAAATTATGTATATGTTCTGCTAGAGGCGAACTTGTCTAGTTCGCCTAGTCTATTAGAGGCAAACTTATCAAGTTTGCTTCACTCAGTTTAAGCGAACTTATCAAGTTCGCTTCACTCAGTTTAGGCGAACATATTGATTAGGTGAACTTATCAAGTTCCCTTGTGGTCTTATTTGCTCAGTGAAGTTCAGGCGAACTTATTAAGTTTGCTCAGGCAGTATCAGGCGCACTTATCAAGTTCGCTAGTGTTTTTAAAAAAAATAAAAAAAAAGTTATGTATAAGTTTTGCTTCAGGCGAACTTGTCTAGTTCGCCTAGTCTACTAGAAGCGAACTTGTCTAGTTCGCCTAGTCTACTAGAAGCGAACGTGTTAAGTTCGCCTAGTCTCATGTGAGGCGGACTTGTTAAGTTCGCCTAGTCTATTTAAGGCGAACTTGTTAAGTTCGCATATTACAGAGTTTGTGTTAATAAATAGGAGTTTACAGATTCTATTTGGGTAGCATATTGACTGAATGATTGTATTCTGTAAACTCTGTGTTTAGTGGAATACAAAGAGAAAGTTTATTTACCTAATGTTTCTATTGTCAATTCGTATACACACGTTAACACGAAGGATTCCGCACTCCGTGTTATCGAGACGTCCTGTCACGAGATCGATCTGTAGATGAGTCATGTGGACCTACAAGTGATATCAGAGCTTTTGCTCATGATTTTTGTTTGATTCTTGGTGATTAGAGAGAATTTTGTATACACTTTGAAAAGAAATTGATCTTTTTTAGAAGTTTTTGTATCCATGGAGTTTTCAAATTCTTGAAGTTGATTTTGCTGCTGAATTCGTGGATTTGAAGTGGATTTTGGTGAAATTAATCCGATAGAAGTGTTCTAATTCATAAAATAGAAAATCCCACAGTCCAATTTCTTCAAATTCCTTCTAATCTGTGAGAAATGATGATTTTCGGTGCTGGTTAGTTCGTGTTTGGGTTTAAGTTTTCTTCCTGAGTTTGTTACAACTGAAGCAGGCCAACTTGCTGAGATTCTGTTGTAGGCGAACTTAGCAAAAGAACTTATCAAGCTCGGTTCACTCAGTTTAATCGTTCACTCAGTTTAGGCGAACATATTGATTAGGCGAACTTATCAAGTTCACTTGTGGTCTTATTTGCTCAGTGAAGTTCAGGCGAACTTATTAAGTTCGCTCAGGCAGTATCAGGCGAACTAATTTCAGGCGAATTATCTAGTTCGCTAGTGTTCTTAAAAAAAATTATGTATATGTTCTGCTAGAGGCGAACTTGTCTAGTTCGCCTAGTCTATTAGAGGCGAATGTAGCAGGCGAACTTATCAAGTTTGCTTCACTCAGTTTAAGCGAACTTATCAAGTACGCTTAACTCAGTTTAGGCGAACATGTTGATTAGGTGAACTTATCAAGTTCGCTTGTGGGCTTATTTGCTCAGCGAAGTTCAGGCGAACTTATTAAGTTTGCTCAGGCAGTATCAGGCGAACTTATCTAGTTCGCTAGTGTTCTTAAAATAAAAAAAATTATGTATAAGTTCTGCTAGAGGTGAACTTGTCTAGTTCACCTAGTCTATTAGAGGCGAACTTAGCAGGCGAACTTAGCAAGTTCGCTTCACTCAGTTTAAGTGAACGTATCAAGTTCGCTTCAATCAGTTTAGGAGAACATGTTGATTAGGCAAACTTATTAAGTTCGCTTGAGGTCTTATTTGCTCAGTGAAGTTCAGGCTAACTTATTAAGTTCGCTCAGGCAATATCAGGCGAACTAATTCCAGGCGAACTTATCTAGTTCACTAGTGTTCTTAAAAAAATAAAAAATAAAATATTCTGTATAAGTTCTGCTTTAGGCAAACTTGTCTAGTTCGCCTAGTCTATTAGAGGCGAACGTGTTAAGTTCGTCTAGTCTCATGTGAGGTGGACTTGTTAAGTTCGCCTAGTCTATTTAAGGCGAACTTGTTAAGTTCGCATATTACAGAGTTTGTGTTTATAAATAGGAGTTTACAGATTCTATTTGGGTAGCATATTGACTGAATGATTGTATTCTGTAAACTCTATGTTTAGAGGAATAAAAAGAGAAAGTTTATTTACCTACTGTTTCTATTGTCAATTCGGATACATACGTTAACACGAAGGATTCCGCACTCCGTGTTATCGAGACGTCCTGTCAAGAGATCGATCTGTAGATGAGTCATGTGGACCTAGAAATGATATCAGAGCTTTTGCTCTTGATTTTTGTTTGATTCTTAGTGATTAGAGACGATTTTGTATACATTTTGACAAAAAATTGATCATTTTTAGAAGTTTTTGTATCCATGGAGTTTTCAAGTTCTTGAAGTTGATTTTGCTGCTGAATTCATGGATTTGAAGTAGATTTTGGTGAAATTAATCCGATAGAAGTGTTCTAATTCATAAAATACTAAATCCTACGGTCCAATTTCTTCAAATTCCTTCTAATCTGTGAGAAACGATGATTTTTGGTGCAGGTTAGTTCGTGTTTGGGTTGAAGTTTTCTTCCTGAGTTTATTACAGCTGAAGCAGGCGAACTTGCTGAGATTATGTTGCAGTCGAACTTATCAAGTTCGCTTCACTCAGTTTAAGCGTTCATTCTGTTTAGGCGAACTTATCAAGTTCGCTTGTGGTCTTATTTGCTTAGTGAAGTTCAGGCAAACTTATTAAGTTCGCCCAGGAAGTATCAGGCGAACTAATTTCAGGCGAACTTATCTAGTTCTCTAGTTTTCTTAAAAAAAATTATGTATATGTTCTGCTAGAGGCGAACTTGTCTAGTTCGCCTAGTCTATTAGAGGCGAACTTAGCAGGCGAACTTATCAAGTTTGCTTCACTCAGTTTAAGCGAACTTATCAAGTTCGCTTCACTCAGTTTAGGCGAGCATGGGTGAACTTATCAAGTTCACTTGTGGTCTTATTTGCGCAGGGAAGTTCAGGCGAACTTACTAAGTTCGCTCAGGCAGTATCAGGCGAACTTATCTATTTCGCTAGTGTTTTTAAAAAAAAATTATGTATAAGTTCTACTTGAGGCGAACTTGTCTAGTTCGCCTAGTCTATTAGAGGCGAATGTGTTAAGTTTGCCTAGTCTCATGTGAGGCGGACTTGTTAAGTTCGCCTAGTCTATTTGGGGCGAACATGTTAAGTTCGCCTATTGCAGAGTTTGTGTCTATAAATAGGAGTTTACAGATTCCGTTTGGGGATCATATTGACTGAATGATTGTATTCTGTAAACTCTGTGTTTAGTGGAATACAAAGAGAAAGTTTATTTACCTACTTTTTCTATTGTCAATTCGTATACATACGTTAACACGAAGGATTCCGCACTCCGTGTTATCAAGACGTCCTGTCATGAGATCGATCTGTAGATGAGTCATATGGACCTACAAGTGGTATCAGAGATTTTTCTCGTGATTTGTGTTTGATTCTTGGTGATTAGAGACAATTTTGTATACACTTTGACATGAAATTGATCATCTTTAGACGTTTTTGTATCCATGGAGTTTTCAAGTTCTTGAAATTGATTTTGCTGCTGAATTAATGGATTTGAAGTGGATTTTGGTGAAATTAATCCTATAGAAGTGTTCTAATTCATAAAATACTAAATCCTATGGTCCGATTTCTTCAAATTCCTTCTAATCTATGAGAAATGTTGATTTTCGGTGCTGGTTAGTTCGTGTTTGGGTTGAAGTTTTCTTCCTGATTTTGTTAGAGCTGAAGCAGGCGAACTTGCTGAGATTATATTGCAGGCGAACTTAGAAGGAGAACTTATCAAGTTCGCTTAACTCAGTTTAAGAGTTCACTCAGTTTAGGCGAACATATTGATTAGGCGAACTTATCAAGTTCGCTTGTGGTCTTATTTGCTCAGTGAAGTTCAGGCGAACTTATTAAGTTCGCTCAGGCATTATCAGACGAACTAATTTCAGGCGAACTTATCTAGTTCGCTAGTGTTTTTAAAAAAAATTATGTATATGTTCTGCTAGAGGCGAACTTGTCTAGTTCGCCTAGTCTATTAGAGGCGAACATATCAAGTTTGCTTCACTCAGTTTAAGAGAACTTATCAAGTTCGCTTCACTCAGTTTAGGTAAACATATTGATTAGGTGAACTTATCAAGTTCGCTTGTGGTCTTATTTGCTCAGTGAAGTTCAGGCGAACTTATTAAGTTCGCTCAGGCAGTATCAGGCGAACTTATCTAGTTCTCTAGTTTTCTTAAAAAAAATTATGTATATGTTCTGCTAGAGGCGAACTTGTCTAGTTCGCCTAGTCTATTAGAGGCGAACTTAGCAGGCGAACTTATCAAGTTTGCTTCACTCAGTTTAAGCGAACTTATCAAGTTCGCTTCACTCAGTTTAGGCGAGCATGGGTGAACTTATCAAGTTCACTTGTGGTCTTATTTGCGCAGGGAAGTTCAGGCGAACTTACTAAGTTCGCTCAGGCAGTATCAGGCGAACTTATCTATTTCGCTAGTGTTTTTAAAAAAAAATTATGTATAAGTTCTACTTGAGGCGAACTTGTCTAGTTCGCCTAGTCTATTAGAGGCGAATGTGTTAAGTTTGCCTAGTCTCATGTGAGGCGGACTTGTTAAGTTCGCCTAGTCTATTTGGGGCGAACATGTTAAGTTCGCCTATTGCAGAGTTTGTGTCTATAAATAGGAGTTTACAGATTCCGTTTGGGGATCATATTGACTGAATGATTGTATTCTGTAAACTCTGTGTTTAGTGGAATACAAAGAGAAAGTTTATTTACCTACTTTTTCTATTGTCAATTCGTATACATACGTTAACACGAAGGATTCCGCACTCCGTGTTATCAAGACGTCCTGTCATGAGATCGATCTGTAGATGAGTCATATGGACCTACAAGTGGTATCAGAGATTTTTCTCGTGATTTGTGTTTGATTCTTGGTGATTAGAGACAATTTTGTATACACTTTGACATGAAATTGATCATCTTTAGACGTTTTTGTATCCATGGAGTTTTCAAGTTCTTGAAATTGATTTTGCTGCTGAATTAATGGATTTGAAGTGGATTTTGGTGAAATTAATCCTATAGAAGTGTTCTAATTCATAAAATACTAAATCCTATGGTCCGATTTCTTCAAATTCCTTCTAATCTATGAGAAATGTTGATTTTCGGTGCTGGTTAGTTCGTGTTTGGGTTGAAGTTTTCTTCCTGATTTTGTTAGAGCTGAAGCAGGCGAACTTGCTGAGATTATATTGCAGGCGAACTTAGAAGGAGAACTTATCAAGTTCGCTTAACTCAGTTTAAGAGTTCACTCAGTTTAGGCGAACATATTGATTAGGCGAACTTATCAAGTTCGCTTGTGGTCTTATTTGCTCAGTGAAGTTCAGGCGAACTTATTAAGTTCGCTCAGGCAGTATCAGACGAACTAATTTCAGGCGAACTTATCTAGTTCGCTAGTGTTTTTAAAAAAAATTATGTATATGTTCTGCTAGAGGCGAACTTGTCTAGTTCGCCTAGTCTATTAGAGGCGAACATATCAAGTTTGCTTCACTCAGTTTAAGAGAACTTATCAAGTTCGCTTCACTCAGTTTAGGCGAACATATTGATTAGGTGAACTTATCAAGTTCGCTTGTGGTCTTATTTGCTCAGTGAAGTTCAGGCGAACTTATTAAGTTCGCTCAGGCAGTATCAGGCGAACTTATCTAGTTCGCTAGTGTTCTTAAAAAAAAATCTGTATAAGTTCTGCTAGTGGCGAAATTGTCTAGTTCGCCTAGTCTATTAGAGGCGAACGTGTTATGTTCGCCTAGTCTCATGTGAGGCGAACTTATTTGACGCGAACTTGTTAAGTTCGCCTATTGCAAAGTTTGTGTCTATAAATAGGAGTTTACAGATTCTGTTTGGGTAGCATATTGACTGAATGATTGTATTCTGTAAACTCTGTGTTTAGTGGAATACAAATAGAAAGTTTATTTACCTAATGTTTCTATTGTCAATTCGTATACATACGTTAACACGAAGGATTCCGCACTCCGTGTTATCGAGACGTCCTGTCACGAGATCGATCTGTAGATGAGTCATGTGGACCTACAAGTGGTATCAGAGCTTTTGCTCATGATTTGTGTTTGATTCTTTTTATTTGAGACGATTTTGTATACACTTTGACAAGAAATTGATCATTTTTAGAAGTTTTTGTATCCATGGAGTTTTCAAGTTCTTGAAATTGATTTTGCTGCTGAATTCGTGGATATGAAGTGGATTTTGGTGAAATTAATCTGATAGAAGTGTTCTAATTCATAAAATACTAAATCATATGGTCCAATTTCTTCAAATTTGTTGAAGCACTTTCTGGTTACAAACACTCTGGATAGATAGAGTCTTAGTTTAGCACTTTCGTTTATGTATTTGTCTTTGTTTGTTAGTGTCTGTATGTATTAGTTATCGAGTTGTATTTACTTTTACATATTGACTGTTGCAGATTTCTCTAAGTGTTTTGCGCACTTGTATGTGCGCAGGAAGTAGTTCCTGCGTACTTAGCAAGTACACAAGAATACCTATGCGTACTTGCTAAGTACGCATGAGCAAATTGCCCTGCGCACTTGCTAAGTGCGCATGCATCAGGTCATGTATAAATAGGAATGGTTGACACTTGATAAGTACGCAATCATAGGCATTCAGATTAGCAAATACGCAGAACTTTGTAATCTCAGAACTTCTCTCTGTAACCTTCAAGTGCTTATAATAGACGAATGTTTATTATGATTATCTTGTCGGTTTACTTTGTTTTGTAAGACTCTCCACATAGTCACGGGTATTCCGCACCCGGTCCGACTAGTAGACCCACTTGCATGTGACGATCCGCCACACCCGAGGGACCTACAAGTGGTATCAGAGCCTTTGCTCCTGATGTCGAGTGTTGTGAGTGAGTTTGGAGAGTTTTCTACAGAGTTTTACAAGCAAAATGAGGTGTTTTTGTTGATTTTTGTGATAAAATAGGGGTAGCTCTTGAGCACTATTTTAGAAGGAAAAAAGACTTTTGTTGTGTATTTTGAGTGTTTTGAGCATCAAAGGTTGGTTAGAAACAAGTTTCTGACCCTTTGGCTCATTTTGATTGTTCATCCGTCCGATTTTTGCCATCTCCGGTGTGTTTCCAGTGACCGGAATAGTTTGGTGAGAGTTGGTGAAATGGTGTTCTGCGTACTTACCATATCTGGCAAAAAGTATAGTCTTGCTGCGTACTTACTAAATACGCAAGAATAATCTCTTGCGTACTTACTAAATACGCAAGACGTGCGTACTTAAGTTATATCCTACGTACTTATCATTTACTCCTGCGTACTTATCAAGTACGCAAGAGCAAATCTTAAATACGCAAGACCATTCCTCTAAGTGTGCAAGGCCAATATCAAGTGCACAAGTGTCGCTGATTTTTCTGAAATTTGACTAAGTGTTCACCATGTCGAATCTTCATAACCTTGGAAACCTTTTAAACTATGACAATGAGATCGGTACTCCTCAGAAACCACCAAAGCTGCTAAATGTAAATGATTATTCTAACTGGAAGGCACGCTTTGAGCATTACATTTCTTACACTGATTCTTCGTTATGGATTCCAATTCTAGAAGGCTATAAGCATCCCACACACATTTATCTTGATGATGAACTGCCTAAGCCTATCTCTAAACTCGATGAAGAAGAAAAGAAAGCTTATGATCGAGAGAAGAAGGCTCTATGGCATTAACTCGGGAGTTGTTCCACAGCTTTAGAGGTTATGACCACTCTAAGGATCTTTGGAAGGCGTTACAGAAAAGATTCGAGGGGAATAGTGATATCAAGAAGAGTAAACGGGATCTACTCAGGAAGTAGTATGAATGCTTCAGATTTTTGGAGAATGAGTCTTTAGATGACCTCCTCTCTAGATTCTATCATCTACAGACAGAATTGAAAGCCTTTGAGCTCAAGTATCCCGATGAAGAGTTGGTGGAAAAGTTTCTGGATGCTTTGCCACCCAGGTTGAAATGTACACAACCCTGATGAGAGAGAATCCAAAATTCTATGAAATGACAGTGGAGGAGGCAATTGGAAAGGTTCAAGCTCATAACATGAACCTTAGAAAGAAGGAGAGCTCAGGAAGACCTCAGATACAAGATCCTTCTATGTATCATGGGACTTCTTCTACAACCAAATCTTCGGGCTCTGGAATTGCCCTTTTCTCTAGAAACTCTACTGTAGAAGACCACTCAAATGGTTGTGGTGGTCATGTATGCTATGCATCTGGATCAGGTTGTGGATCTTATCAACAACACACCTCAAGAAATCCTCCCGCTACAACTTTAGCTAACCAATCAGCTATAGCCAAATAGCTAAAGATCATGTAGCACTATTTTCATCTTGTATGCTAGCCTACGAGAACTTCATAGCTGGCAAGCTTACAGATCCCGAGACAATAGAAGAAGACTTCAATCTAGTGTATCCTGATGACATGGAGGACATGGATATTCAATGGAATATGGCCATGATATTGAGGAGAGCCAAGCGCTTCCTGAAAAAAACAGGAAGAAGGCGGGCATTTGAATGCCAAGGTTGGTTTTGACAAATCCAAGACCAAATGCTATAAGTGTCTAAACTTTGGACACTTTGCTCGTAAATGTCAATAAGACATAGCACCGGCTTCGGTTTTCACCAGACCTAGCCAAGGAAACAGTCATGGCTACAGCAACTCAACACAACCACAATCAAAGCCAAAGTGGAACGTCCAATGCACTGGTAGCTCAACTGGACGACAGCTTTGATTGGGGTGTTCATCTGGAAGATGCCATCATTGCGCAAACTTAGGTTGGTCTCATGGCTGAGATCATGGAGTTGATGGAAGCTGAGAAAAAGGAAGCTGAGGAGAAGGTAGCTGAAGAAAAGGAAGCTTCTGTAGCTGATCAAGAGGAATCTACTACTACTGTTGCCTTCATGGCCATTGGAGAAGCAACAAGTTCATCGTCTGAGGTAGATTCTAATCCTTTTTCTGTTATTTCTTGTTCTAAATATCTAGGCTTAAAACTTGAAAATTCTAAGCTTCAAGACAAGGTCGAACCCCCTCGCATTGCAGCTCTAAGTTATAAAGAAAACGAAAAACGTTTTAAAGATTCAATTGAAACGTTAAAAAAAAAGCGTGAGTATTCACTAAAAATGAGCGATCAACAGCTTCACTTGGATATTGCATATAAGGGGTTGGAGAAAAGGAACAATGAAATTAACAAGCTGCAAAATGAAATCTTGCAGTTGAAATATTCTAATGAGAAGTTGAAAAACTCTCGTTTTGTGGTGGAACACTACGAATCTGTAGTGAGGCAAATGAATGGCTTAGGGTTGGGTACTAATGCCATTCCTCCACCAGTTAGTGGGAAGTTTGTCAACAGCTTAGTAGACATTGATCTAACTTGTCTTGATGAGTCCTCAGAAAATGATGATTCCTCTAAAAAGGATGATTCCTCAAGTAAGGCCAACTCCGCACCTGATGTGGAGTTCTTTACTGCTTCTGATGATGGGTCGGTTAACACCTGCGCAGAAGGAGTAGTATCTGAGGAGTTGTTATCTGAACAGAAAGTTAAGAAAAACATTATCACTAATAGTGATAATTGTATTTTAACTGAACCCGATATCATTGAATCTAATGATAAATTAAAGGTAATTCTTTATGGGGGGGTATAAAAATCTTAATCAAGTAAAGAAAGAGGCTTTTTCAGCTCACTATGGGCTTGGTTACAAAGAAAATTTGCAAAAATATTTTACTCCCAAGAACCAATCTGTATCGGGTCAAACTCCTGTTCATAAACCAATTCCTCCTGCTCATCATGCTGAGTCATCTAATGCCAGATCTAATGAGCATTACAGGAGAACTTACACAGACAAGAGGACTTGCTTTCACTGTGGCTTGGTTGTCACATTTTTGTGAACTGTCCTTCAAAGAACCAAGGGAAACGGCCTATTGTTTCACAACCGGCTGTCATCCCTAAGTCACCATCAGTGGAACCTCCCAAATGTCCAAAACAAAGTGTGGTGAAACCACCAGTTAAACCGATGGCAAAGCCAAAGATCAAATCTGAGGCCAAACCATCTATTTCAAGAAAGGTAAAGCAACCTGCTGTACCTTGTGTATCTACCTCTGGTAGTACACGTACTGGTGAGAAACCTGTGGTGAAACTCTCTAAGCCAAAGAGGAGGAGAAGGAATAAGAGGTTGAGAAAGCTAGAGCAGCTGACTTCAGTTCAATCAGGTGAAGCTTCTACTAGTTCACCTGCTGTTGTTGAACATAAGTCTACTTTTTCAGTTAAGAAACAGAAGAGGTCCTGGACTAACAAATTCAAAAATTCTCAATCTCCTAGTCCTAATTCTTTTAAAGATTCATCCATTTCGAACAGTCATCACGACTGTGAATTAAAAGAGGTAGTTTATTTTGAAAAGGATGGACGACCCAAGACCACTATGGCTTGGGTCTCCAAATCTAACTAATTCTTTTTGTTACTCGTGCAGGGACGTCCGAAGGGTACTATCTCTAACCGCTGGTATGTAGATAGTATATGCTCCCGAAACATGACAGGAAACATGGCCTTGTTTCAAGATGTGAAACCATTCAAAGGCGGCTATGTGGCCTTTGCTGGAGAGAAAGGCGGCAGTATCACGTGTCAAGGCGTGGTATCAAATGGTTGTGTCAGTTTTGACAATGTCAACTTTTGCGAGCAGCTGAAGCATAACCTGTTGAGTGTCTCCCAAATGTGTGACAAGGAGTACTCGGTGATGTTTGATAAGAATGAATGCTTCATTCTCAGGCCTGGTTTTGAAGTTCCTGAAGACTGGATTCTGATGAGAGCGCCAAGGACAAAGACACCTATCAGATTGATATGAGCATGGCAACAACCACCTCAACAGTTGCTACTTGTTTGCTTACCATACCAAAGCGACATAGCTTGACTCTATCTTGTGGCATAGGAAACTCGGACATATTTCTTATCGTAAAATGAACCATCTTGTCCGAAACAGTTTGGTAACCGGGGTTCCTAAGCTGAGATTTACCATTGCAGATGACTGTATGCCTTGTAAAAAGGGTAAACAGCAGCGGAAGTCTCACAAGCCGAAGCTCCAAAACTCCATTGATACCCCTTTGGAGCTATTACACATGGATCTGTTTGGCCCCATAAGTATCAGGAGTATTGGAGGTAAGTCGTTCTGTCTGGTTGTAACTGATGATTTCTCACGTTTTTCTTGGGTGCATTTTTTAGGTACTAAGGACGAGACTGCTGATATTCTTTAATACCTGATCCTGAGCTTGGAATCTCTTTGCAAGCTGAAGGTTAGAAGAATAAGAAGTGACAACGGAACTGAGTTCAAGAATAATTTGATGCAACTTTTCTGTCTCGAGAAGGGGATCCGTCACGAATTCAGCGCCCCATATACACCTCAGCAGAATGGAGTAGCAGAACGGAAGAACAGAACACTGATTGAGACTGCAAGGACTATGCTGTCGGATGCAAAGCTTCCTGTCACGTTCTGGTTAGAAGAAGTTAATTCAGCTTGTCACGTCTTAAACAGAGTTCTGGTTGTGAAGAGGCATAACAAGACTTGTTACGAGTTGATCAACAATCGACTTCCCAATCTTGATTACCTAGTTCCTTTTGGTAGTCCCTGTTCCTTGTTGCTACAGTGCAAAGACCGCCAGTCTAAGTTTCATGCAAAAGCGGTGGAAGGCATCTTCTTAGGATACGTTGCCAACTCGCCTTGCAAGAGAGTATACAATATAGGAACTCGTACTGTCGAGGAATGGTTTGAAGTGGATTGCAGTAAACATAGCATTCCACCAGAACCAACAGGTCCAGCTTGGGGTTTTGATTATGATGCGCTATTCAAGTCATTCAATCTTCCTGATCTATCTGTAGTTGACGCCACAAATGTTTATGAATTATTGGGTGGCGGCGATGACTCCAGTTTCTCTACTCGTGCTACTGTACCGATTGTAACTCGTGATTCCAATGCTGCATCTGCATCTGGAACACATGACAGTGATAACAGTGAAGATGTTCATGTTGATGGAGATGACGCTCAAGCTAATCCTAACACAACTGTAGGAAATGAAGCTCCAGCTGATCCAATTAACATTGAATCTTCTTCTTCTGGAACACAGGAAATGGGGGAGTTAAGAACGAATCTCGATTCAGAAATTCAGGAGCTGAATGTACCAGAGAGAGTGCATAAGAATCATCCAATCGACAACATTATTGGTGATCCTCATGCGGGTGTTCAGACTCGTCAACGAACCATTGCAGAGAACACTAGTCTTTACTCGGAGATACTTGACACTGGTGTCATGGAAATATGTCTGCAAGCTGCATTCGTGTCCCATTTAGAGCCGAAGAATGTTAAGGAGGCTCTCGCGGACAACTGCTAGATTGAGGCGATGCAAGATGAATTGTCTCAATTCCAAAAGTTGCACGTGTGGGATTTGGTTGACTTGCCAAAAGGCTTTCAGCCAATTAGAACCATATGGGTGTTCAAATGCAAGACGGATGATCGTCATGTGGTTGTGAAGAACAAAGCAAGATTGGTTGTTCAGGGTTTTTATCAACAAGAGGGCTTGGATTACATGGAAGTATATGCCCCAGTTGCTAGAATTGAGGCCATTTGACTGTTCTTGGCTTATGCCACATATGTCGGCTTCAAGGTCTATCAACTTGATATGAAGAGTGCTTTCTTTTATGGTAAAGTTCATGAAGAGGTCTATGTCATTCAACCTCCCGGTTTTGAAGAAACGCATAATATCAATAAAGTGTATAAGCTCGACAAAGCACTTTATGGTCTTCATCAAGCACCGCGGGCATGGTATGAGACATTATCTAAGCATCTATTGTCTAATGGTTTCGACCGTGGACAGATTGACTCGACCCTCTTCATTAGGAAAGCAGGAGGTGACATTCTTCTTGTACAAGTCTACGTCGACGACATTATTTTTGGATCTACCAATGAAGGGATGTGTAGGGAATTCGAGCTGGTGATGAAGTCCAAATTTGAAATGAGTAACATGGGTGAATTGTCGTTCTTCCTGGGTCTGCAAGTCAGTCAAAGAGAGGATGGCATTTATCTACATCAAACTAAGTATGTGCAGGACATCTTGTCAAAATACAAGATGAATGATAGCAGTACTTATGGCACACCTATCCCAGTCAATCATGGTCTGCATCCTGACAAAGATGGAAAGGATGTGGATTGCAGATTGTACCGTGGGATGATCGAATCTCTTACGTATCTCACAGCTTCAAGACCCGATATAATGTTTGCTGTGTGCTTGTGCTCAAGGTTTCAGTCTCAACCGAAGGAGTCACATATGATAGCTGTGAAGAGAATTCTCAGATATTTGAAAGGGAAACCTCGATTGGGTATTTGGTAATCTAAGCAGCAGTCGTTCGACTTCAAAGCCTACAGTGATTCAGACTATGGCGGTTGTAACCTTGACAAGAAGTCAACTTCTGGTGGATGTCAATTCTTAGGAGACAGACTGGTTTCCTGGCAGTGTAAGAAGCAGTCAACGGTTTCTGTCTCAACTTGAAAAGCAGAATACATTGCTGCGGCGAGCGGTTGTTCTCAGATATTGTGGATGCAGCAGCAATTGATAGACTACGGCTTAAACTTCACTGGAACTCCCTTATTCATTGACAACAATGCCACCATGTCCATCACAAATAACCCGGTGAAACATTCCAAAACTAAACATATAGAAATTCGCCATCATTTCATCCGTGGTTGTGTTGAAAAGCATTTAATTGAACTTGTAAAAGTTCAAACGGATGACAATCTTGCTGACCTTTTCACAAAAGGCTTTTGATCGATCCCGTTTTGAGCATCTTGTCAACTTGATAGGAATGTTCAATCCTGAGTGAAAATTAGTTTTTCTTAAATCAATTCAATTCATGGAAGTTAAATTTTATTTCTTTTAAATTTTCTATATTTTATTTCTTTTTAGTTTTTAAAATATTTTACAAAATAAAAAAAAATAGAAAATGGAGAAAATTTCAAAGTTAATTTGAGAAAAGAGGAAATGATAGTACATCAGAAATGATCTAAACGTCATAGACTGCTCATATGGGAAATGATTGCGTCATGCTTACTTAATTGTTTAAATTATTATGTTTTTAATCTGCTTATTTACAAGTAATTTGAATTGTCAGTAGGCTGTATGCGTCTTTGAATCACTAGTAGTGTGGAAACTAAAGTCTAAATTACAACTGTGATTTGAACCCATGTTTGCTAGTGTGTGCGCGTAAAAGAATAGAAAAGATCATTATCAGATAAAGGATGTTAGATTTTGGCAATAATTTTCTTTTGAGATCAGTTTCGGGTTATGTCGTTAGCACAATTAATGCGGTTCATCTCACTGTCCATACTCACAAGTATGCAATGAGAGATTGAATCAAGACATGTCTCTACATCAACCGTTGAGCATGTATTCACCCTTGAATAACTCCTGATTCATTGAAATCAAATCCAGATAAAAGTTGGATTCCCATACCTTATTCAAACACCATACTCATTATCTTGAATCATCATACCGATATTCAATGAAGAAAATCAAATGAAACCAAGACAAATGAATCACTTGATTCTGAATCTTATGATTCCTGATAATCCTTATAGATTCTGCTTGATTTTTCCTATGCTAATTGATGTAGCTTCAATCTAAAAATTTAGAAAATCATTGGGAAAATCTTAGATGCCTTAAGATAGTGCAAGTTACATTATTGTATCATATCAGTGGGGTACACATTGTATATCTTATAATTAATACCTTAATACACAAGAACGTGATACAAAGATGCTTATGGTTTCAAATCTTATAATATTATCAACTTGAATTACTTGTTTATGTGCTTATTATGTATGAATAAATAGTAATCCATGACATGATCTCATATTCTTTGATGTTTATATTATATTTTATCATTTTTGCTATAAGTTAGCCTGATATGATCCTCTGCTCGTGTCTTTGATCAAAAATAGTTTGTGTGAATATGTGTATATTTCTATCTTGAAAAGATCAAAAAAAATTTAAGTTTGTGTATAGTTCAATCTTAATCAGAAAAGCCAAAAATATTTGTGTTTAACCTTCCTGAATTGATTGTGAATCCTCTTGATTGAATGTTGTTTATCTTGTTCGTTATTTGACTTTAAAAATCTTCATAATTTGAGTTGAAAGTTTGCGCATGAAGTAAGCCCTGCGTACTTAACAAGTATGCAAGAGTTAAGTCTTGCGCACTTGTAAGTACGCAGGAGTTAAAGCTTGCGCACTTATCAAGTACGCACGACCTTTTGGTGTTGGGTATATAAGCAGGAGTTAGAAAATTTGAGAGTTTTATCTCATTCAAACATATCGCCTGTTCATTTTCCCTCTGTAAAATTTTCTCAAAAATCAGAGTGTTCCAAACCGATTTCTTGTCCCATCTCTAGTATTTTCATCGTGAAACAATCAATCGGTGAGAATCTTGAGCCAATCCATCCACAAAATTCGTGATTTTGGACCGATTCAGAGACTTAAAACTTAGGGTTTTTAATTCGAGTTTTTAGTCATAAGTTTGGTTGTCTAGGTAAAAACTGATAATTAAAACCTGTAATCGACCCTTAATCGTCCGTCTAATCTTTGATTTTGACCATTGGGCTTGGAGTTGACCGTCGGTACGACTGGTCATCGATTAGGTCAAAATTGTGACAAATGTAGCACTTACTTGGTGTTGATATAAGTCCCATAGGCTAGAATCATGCATTCCGACCTTGTGGTGACCTAATCCACATCATTTTTGAACATCTGTTGAAATTTTTGTGTTTCTGGAAAATTGTACAAGTGTGTTTCTTGCGCACTTAACAAGTACGCAAGAAGTAATTCATGCGTACTTGTTAGGTACGCAAGAACAAATTCCTGCGTACTTGCTAAGTACGCAGGACCAACACTTGTGAAAAAGTTCTAAGTCTGAAATTTCAGTTCAATGAGTAACTGCTATACTGCATCATGTTTATTCATTTCCAATGAAACTTGTTGTTCTGATTATGTTTTCTATGTGTTTTTGCAGATTATGGCTCGGGCGTTTACGAACGAATTCAATCTGTTAGCTAATACTCAATCGGAATTGAAGGGTGCAGCGCTTCAGTATTGAGAGATAGTTGATTTCTTGAACCGTTCAAGAATCAGCTACGCTATTTCAGCTGACCCCATCGTTTCAAGACCTTATTTGGAGCAATTTTGGGAGACTATGGAGCATAATTGCACGGTAACCCGCAATGTTATAAGGGCTACCGTAGCTGGTCATGACATCGCCTTCTCTGAAGATACAATTAGAAGGGTCCTGCAATTCCAAGATCTCTCGACCAACCCGACAGCCTATCCAGACTACTTTGTGGATGGCTGTTGGAGGCAATGAATGGGATATGTCGGTGCGAGAGACTATGCTTCGTATAAGAAAATGTGGGTGCTTGAAAAATGGAGATATTTTGCCCACGTCATGATCATGTGTATCTCCTCAAGAAAAGCTGGAAAGGATGCAATGGGTCATGACCTTGCTGCAGCCATGGTTGGCTTATCTCTCAACAAGGGCTACAACTTCTCACGATACATATTCAAAGCCATCAATGACCAGATCAACACGACTGAGAGGTTCAGGTTCTTTTTATTCCCTAGGTTTGTGCAACTTTTGATAAACAATGCGTTGCCAAACCTACGTGCTACCGGGGAGAGATTGCATGTTAAAAGGGTGGACAAAAGGGTGTTTGCACAGTTTTTAAAGCCAGGTAGTGTAGATACTACCCCTGAGCACACAGCACTCTTTGGCCACCTTATAAATGAAGCGTACGTGGCACCAGGTGACTGGAGATGGTATAGTCATGATTCGGAGCCAGAGTTTAGTGAACATTCAGATGAACAACAAAAACAAGAAGAGGAAGATGAAAGTGAAGATGGATCGTCTGATAATGGAGACAAAGAAGCAGGACATGATGGTGCTGAGGGATCCGACTCGGAAGAGACTGAGTCTGATTCTTCTGATTTTGATGATGCACTATCTCAGGCACACCCAAGGAGAACGACAAAGGTAACCCTACCTGAGTCGTCCTCAAAGAGAAAGCGACAAGCTTCAAGAAGCGAATATGAGCTAGATTCTAACTCTGACGCTGCTATACAGAGACAACGTAGTGAAAGCATTCATAAGAACAGGGGGGATAGGCAGCAACAACCTATTCCTAGTGAGGTGGCGGTGAGTCCTCAGCAGCAAGTACAAGTTTTAGCTGCGAGTTCTGATTCAGCTTCCACCCTACCTTCACAGCAGCTTCACAGGAGACAGAGGAGGAGGCACATGTACAACCTGATGTGGCAGTCACTTCAATCACAGAGGAGGTTCCTGTGATAGTGACCCTCCCTATCACTTATGCCCAGGTGGCGGTGACTACTCCAATTCTCATGGAGTCAGTCACCATCACCCCTTCCATAACACCTACAACCGTCATCACATCCACAATCCCAACAACCACCATTGATCCTTTAAGTCAACCCTTCAACTATGGGGAATTTACTCAAGGGTTTGACTTCGACACCATCTTCTCCTCCCCAATTCACAATGCCGAAGCATCATCATCCAGACATCCTGATCCTAATGATGCAAGGATAGATGTTCTAGAAACCCAAGTTGCTGGATTATTGGAAACAATTCGGAAGTCAAAGGAGGAATCTGACGACAAGCACAGATTAATTCGTTGGTGGATGAAGTTAGGATTCTAAGAAGCCAGAGAACGGGGACTGACGAGAGACAGAAGAGCGTCATGGCCCAGAACGAGCTTCTAATCAGGACAAATGAAATGATTCTGGAGGTCATCTCTAGAGCTGAGGTTTGATACTCAACAGAAAGAGCATGAGCTGATGGTCAAATTAATTGCTGATTTGACCAAGAAGCTTGATGCTCAGGGGGAGAAAGATAAGGAAAAGGAGAAAGAGAAGGAGAAAACTACTGGTGATGAGGCTTGTCATCCTATTGACTTGACTAAGGATGACGACAAAGACAAGGATCCCGAAGTCGGTCCTAATGGAGGTGAGTACCAAGCTTTAGCAATTGTGCCCATCTCTGCTATTCCAATGGCTCAGGGGGAGTCTACTCATCAAGAGGGTGGTGATACCTTTGGTGGTGGTGACAAAGGAAAGTCAGCGGCTGATGTGCTTAAGGATCTATCTGATGATGAGATCTTATACTTAGAGCCTGAATATTCCAAGGAAGCACAGATCGATGCTCTCTTTAACCTAGAAGAAGGAGAGATCGACTCTGTGATGATTAGGATGAAGATGATGATGATGTAGTGATAGAAATTCCCAAGGGCGACGGGGAAGGAGAGTATGAGTTAGAAGATGGAGAGATCTTTGAATTTCCATCCTTCGAAGCTCAGCTCAACACAGGTTCAGTCGAGCATGCTAGTAATGTGGAAGCCTCGACTGAAGCCTCCCCAGTTAACCCTACACATGTGGATCCGGAGGCACCGAAAGAAAAAGTTATGCCTTCTACTTCATCTAAGGGTCCAACTCCAGTTTGGCAAAAGACGTCTATCATAGACAAACAAGGGGCAACAGGGATGATCTTGGCTATGAGGTTCGAGGAGGATAAGCAGTTGTTCGCAATCAAAAGATCGGGGGGGGGGGGGTTCAATACTTGAAACCAACCAGTGAAGTGTTCAACTCCTTACCCAAATACGACCTTGAACCTAGCAAACCAAGAGCTGCTGGGTCATTCTAATCATGCAGTGGCGATGGGTTTATGGGTGGTTCTACAGCGGGAAGCAAGATCTGGGATGTTTGATATGTTCATGCCTCAAGTGCCTAAGAGAGTCAAGGATAAGACAGCAAGACATCATGTGACTAAGAAATTCTTAAAGAAATTGGTATACAAGCAGTGCAATGTGAAACCAAGATTCCCCTGAGCAAGTTATCTCAGGATATCCTCGGTGACATGTGGTACTGGTACGTAGATCCAAAGACGGGCGAAGCTGTGGTGATTGGAAAGGTGAAGTCAGAAAGTGGATGCTTAGTGCCGAGGGAACTAATCAGAGTATTTGATGAAGTCTGCTTCATTAACTTCTCTATGAAAGATCTGGAGGCACTAGCAGACAGGTATTGCATGCATACGAACGAATGGATGAAATTCCTTGCTTCTAAATATGACAAGGTGATCAAGTTCTGCCTTGACTATAAGAAGAAAATGGAAGCTAAAGATGCATAGCTGTGAAGACTGAAGACTAAAGATCGAAGATGATCCAGAGCTGTTGTCAAGGGGGAGTTTGTTGAAGCATTTTCCTGTGACAAACACACTGTATAAGTTCTGCTAGTGGCGAACTTGTCTAGTTCGCCTAGTCTATTAGAGGCGAACTTGTTAAGTTCGCCTATTGCAAAGTTTGTGTCTATAAATAGGAGTTTAGATATTCTGTTTGGGGAGCATATTGACTGAATGATGTATTCTGTAAACTCTGTGTTTAGTGGAATACAAAGAGAAAGTTTATTTACCTACTATTTCTATTGTCAATTCGTATACATATGTTAGCACGAAGGATTCCGCATTCCGTGTTATCGAGACGTCCTGTCACGAGATCAATCTGTAGATAAGTCATGTGGACCGATAAGTGGTATAGAGCTTTTGCTCGTGATTTACGTTTGATTCTTGTAATTTGAGACGATTTTGTATACACTTTGACAAGAAATTGATCATTTTTAGAAGTTTTTGTATCCATGGAGTTTTCAAGTTCTTGAAGTTGATTTTGCTTCTGAATTCTTGGATTTTAAGTGGATTTTGTCAAATTAATCCGATAGAAGTGTTCTAATTCATAAAATACTAAATCCAACAGTCCAATTTCTTCAAATTCCTTCTAATCTGTGAGAAATGATGATTTTCGGTGCTGGTTAGTTCGTGGTTGGGTTGAAGTTTTCTTCTTGATTTTGTTACAGTTGAAGCAGGCGAACATGTTGAGATTCTGTTGCAGGCGAACTTAGCAGGAGAACTTATCAAGTGCGCTTCACTCAGTTTAGGCGAACATATTGATTAGGCGAACTTATCAAGTTCGCGTGTGGTCTTATTTGCTCAGTGAAGTTCAGGCGAACTTATTAAGTTCGCTCAGGCAGTATTAGGCGACCTTATCCAGTTCGCTAGTGTTCTTAAAAACAAAAATCTGTATAAGTTCTACTAGTGGAGAACTTGTCTAGTTCGCCTAATCTATTAGTGGCGAACGTGTTAACTTCGCCTAGTCTCATGTGAGGCGAACTTGTTAAGTTCGCCTAGTATATTTGAGGCGAACTTGTTAAGTTCGCCTATTGCAAAGTTTGTGTCTATAAATAGGAGTTTACATATTCTGTTTGGGGAGCATATTGACAGAATGATTGTATTGTGTAAACTCTGTGTTTAGTGGAATACAAAGAGAAAGTTTATTTACCAACTGTTTCTATTGTCAATTCGTATACATACGTTAACAAGAAGGATTCCGCATTCCGTGTTATCGAGACGTCCTGTCACGAGATCGATCTTTAGATGAGTCATGTGGACCTATAAGTGGTATACAGCTTTTGCTCGTGATTTACGTTTGATTCTTGTAATTTGAGACGATTTTGTATACACTTTGACAAGAAATTGATCATTTTTAGAAGTTTTTGTATCCATGAAGTTTTCAAGTTCTTGAAGTTGATTTTGCTGCTGAATTCATGGATTTGAAGTCGATTTTGGTCAAATTAATCCTATAGAAGTGTTCTAATTCATAAAATACTAAATCCTACAGTCCAATTTCTTCAAATTCCTTCTAATCTGTGAGAAATGATGATTTTCGGTGCTGGTTAGTTCGTGTTTGGTTTGATGTTTTCTTCTTGATTTTGTTACAGCTGAAGTAGGCGAACTTGCTGAGATTTTGTTGCAGGCGAACTTAGCAGGAGAACTTATCAAGTGCGCTTCACTCAGTTTAAGCGTTCACTCACTTTAGGCGAACAAATTGATTAGGCGAACTTATCAAGTTCACTTGTGGTATTAATTGCTCAGTGAATTTCTAGTGAACTTATTAAGTTCCCTCATGAAGTATCAGGCGAACTTATCTAGTTCGCTAGTGTTCTTAAAAAAAATCTGTATAAGTTCTGCTAGTCGTGAACTTGTCTAGTTCGCCTAGTCTATTAGAGGCGAACATGTTAAGTTCGCCAAGTCTATTAGAGGCGAACATGTTAAGTTCACCTAGTCTCATGTGAGGCGAACTTGTTAAGTTCGCCTATTGTAAAGTTTGTGTCTATAAATAGGAGTTTACAGATTCTGTTTGGGGAGCATATTGACTGAATGATTGTATTCTGTAAACTCTGTGCTTAGTCGAATACAAAGAGAAAGTTTATTTACCTACTGTTTCTATTGTCAATTCGTATACATACGTTAACACCAAGGATTTCGCACTCCGTGTTATCGAGACGTCCTGTCACGAGATCGATCTGTAGATGAGTCATGTGGACCTACAGTGGTATTAGATCTTTTGCTCATGATTTGTGTTTGATTCTTGTGATTTGAGACAATATTGTACACACTTTGACAAGAAATTGATCATTTTTAGAAGTTTTGTATCCATGGAGTTTTCAAGTTCTTGAAGTTGATTTTGCTACTGAATTAGTGGATTTGAATTGGATTTTAATGAAATTAATCCGATAGAAGTGTTCTAATTCATAAAATACTAAATCATACGGTCCAATTTCTTCAAATTATTTCTAATTTGTGAGAAATGATGTATTTCGGTGCTAATTAGTTCGTGTTTGGATTGAAGTTTTCTTCCTGAGTTTGTTACAGCTGAAATAGGCGAACTCGCTGAGATTCTATTGCAGGCGAATATATCAAGTTCGCTTCACTCAGTTTAAGCGAACTTATCAAGTTCGCTTCACTCAGTTTTGGCGAACATATTTATTAGGCGAACTTATCAAGTTCGCTTGAGGTCTTATTTGCTCAGTGAAGTTCAGGGTAACTTATTAAGTTCGCTCAGACAGTATCAAGCGAACTAATTTCAGACGAACTTATCTAGTTCGCTAGTGTTCTTAAAAAAAATTAATTGTGTATAAGTTATGCTAGAGGCAAATTTGTCTAGTTAGCCTACTCTGTTAGAGGCGAACTTAGCAAGTTCGCTTCACTCAGTTTAAGCGAACTTATCAAGTTCGCTTCACTCAGTTTAGGAGAACATATTGATTAGGCGAACTTTTTAAGTTCGCTTGAGGTCTTATTTGCTCAGTGAAGTTCAGGCGAACTTATTAAGTTCACTCAGTCAGTATCAGGCGAACTAATTTCAGGCGAACTTATCTAGTTCGCTACTGTTCTTAAAAAAAATAAAATAAATAAAAAATTCTATATAAGTACTGCTTGAGGCGAACTTGACTAGTTCGCCTAGTCTATTAGAGGCGAACGTGTTAAGTTCGCCTAGTCTCATGTGAGGCGGACTTGTTAAGTTCGCCTAGTCTATTTAAGGCGAACTTGTTAAGTTCGCATATTGCAGAGTTTCTGTTTATAAATAGGAGTTTACAGATTCTATTTGGGTAGCATATTGACTGAATGATTGTATTCTGTAAAATCTCTGTTTAGTGGAATACAAAGAGAAAGTTTATTTACCTACTATTTCTATTGTCAATTCGTATACATACGTTAACACCAAGGATTCTGCACTCCGTGTTATCGAGACGTCCTGTCACGAGATCGATCTGTAGATGAGTCATGTGGACCTACAGTGGTATCAGATCTTTTGCTTGTGATTTGTGTTTGATTCTTGTGATTTGAGACAATTTTGTATACACTTTGACAAATAATTGATCATTTTTAGAAGTTTTTGTATCCATAGAGTTTTCAAGTTCTTGAAGTTGATTTTGCTGCTGAATTCGTGAATTTGAAGTGGATTTTAGTGAAATTAATCCGATAGAGTGTTCTAATTCATAAAATACTAAATCATACGGTCCAATTTCTTCAAATTCCTTATAATCTATGAGAAATAATGATTTTCGGTGCTGATTAGTTCGTGTTTGGATTGAAGTATTTTTCCTGAGTTTGTTACAGCTGAAGTAGGCGAACTTGCTGAGATTCTGTTGCAGGCGAACTTAGCAGGAGAACTTATCAAGTTCGCTTCACTCAGTTTAAGCGTTCACTCAGTTTAGGCGAACATATTGATTAGGCGAACTTATCAAGTTCGCTCGTGGTCTTATTTGCTCAGTGAAGTTCAGGCGAACTTATTAAGTTCGCTCAGGCAGTATCAGGCGAAGTAATTTCAGGCGAACTTATCTAGTTCGCCTAGTCTATTAGAGGTGAACTTAGCATGCGAACTTATCAAGTTTGCTTCACTCATAAATTCGCTTCACTCAGTTTAGGCGAACATATTGATTAGGCGAACTTATCAAGTTCGCTTGTGGTCTTATTTGCTAAGTGAAGTTCAGGTGAACTTATTAAGTGCGCTCAGGAAGTATCAGGCGAACTTATATAGTTCGCTAGTGTTCTTAGAAAAAAATCTGTATAAGTTCTGCTTGTGGCGAACTTCTCTAGTTCGCCTAGTCTATTAGAGGCGAACATGTTAAGTTCGCCTAGTCTCATGTGAGGCGAACTTGTTAAGTTCACCTATTGCAAAGTTTATGTCTATAAATAGGAGTTTACAAATTCTGTTTGGGGAGCATATTGACTGAAGGATTGTATTCTGTAAACTCTGTGTTTAGTGGAATACAAAGAGAAAGTTTTTCTTACCTACTGTTTCTATTGTCAATTCGTATACATACGTTAACACGAAGGATTCCGCACTCCGTGTTATCGAGACGTCCTATCACGAGATCGATCTGTAGATGAGTCATGTTGACCGACAAGTGGTATCAGAGCTTTTGCTTATGATTTGTGTTTGATTCTTGTGATTTGAGACGATTTTGTATACACTTTGACAAGAAATTGATCATTTTTAGAAGTTTTTGTATCCATGGAGTTTTCAAGTTCTTGAAGTTGATTTTGCTGCTGAATTCGTGGATTTGAAGTGGATTTTGGTGAAATTAATCCTATAGAAGTGTTCTAACTCATAAAATACTAAATCATACGGTCCAATTTTTTCAAATTCCTTCTAATCTGTGAGAAATGATGATTTTCGGTGATGATTAGTTCGTGTTTGGGTTGAAGTTTTCTTCCTGAGTTTGTTACAGCTGAAGCAGGCGAACTTGCTGAGATTCTGTTGCAGGCGAACTTATCAAGTTCGCTTCACTCAGTTTAAGCGAACCTATCAAGTTCGCTTCACTCAGTTTAGGCGAACATATTGATTAGGCGAACTTATCAAGTTCGCTTGTGGTCTTATTTTCTCAGTGAAGTTCAGGCAAACTTATTAAGTTCGCTCAGGTTGTATCAGGCGAACTAATTTCAGGCGAACTTATTTAGTTCGCAAGCGTTCTTAAAAAAAATAAAAAAAGTAAAAAATTCTATATAAGTACTGCTTGAGGCGAACTTGTCTAGTTCGCCTAGTCTATTAGAGGCGAACGTGTTAAGTTCGCCTAGTCTCATGTGAGGCGGACTTGTTAAGTTTGCCTAGTCTATTTAAGGCGAACTTGTTAAGTTCGCATATTGCAGAGTTTGTGTTTATAAATAGGAGTTTACAGATTCTATTTGGGTAGCATATTGCTTGAATGATTGTATTCTGTAAACTCTGTGTTTAGTGGAATACAAAGAGAAAGTTTATTTACCTACGGTTTCTATTGTCAATTCGTATACATACGTTAACACGAAGGATTCCGCACTCCGTGTTATCGAGACGTCCTGTCACCAGATCGATATGTAGATGAGTCATGTGGACTTACAAGTGGTATCAGAGCTTTTGCTCGTGATTTTTGTTTGATTCTTGGTGATTAGAGATGATTTTGTATACACATTGATGAGAAATTGATCATTTTTAGAAGTTTTTGTATCCATGGAGTTTTCAAGTTCTTAAGTTGATTTTGCTGCTAAATTCGTGGATTTGAAGTGGATTTTGGTGAAATTAATCCGATAGAAGTGTTCTAATTCATAAAATACTAAATCCTACGGTCCAATTTCTTCAAATTCCTTCTAATCTGTGAGAAATGATGATTTTCGGTGCTGATTAGTTCGTGTTTAGGTTGAAGTTTTCTTCAAAAGATTGTTACAGTTGAAGCAGGCGAATTTGCTGAGATTCTGTTGCAAGCGAACTTAGCAGTTCGTTTCACTCAGTTTAAGCAAACTTATCAAGTTCGCTTCACTCAGTTTAGGCAAACATATTGATTAAGCGAACTAATCAAGTTCGCTTGTGGTCTTATTTGATCAGTGAAGTTCAGGCGAACTTATTAAGTTCGCTCAGGCAGTATCAGGCGAACTAATCTAGTTTGCTAGTGTTCTTAAAAAAAATTAAAAAAAATATGTATAAGTTCTGCTAGAGGCGAACTTGTCTAGTTTGCCTAGTCTATTAGAGGCAAATGTGTTAAGTTCGCCTAGTCTCATGTGAGGCGGACTTTTTAAGTTCGCCTAGTCTATTTAAGGTGAACTTTTTAAGTTCGCATATTGTAGAGTTTGTGTTTATAAATAGGAGTTTACAGATTCTATTTGGGTAGCATATTGACTGAATGATTGTATTCTGTAAACTCTGTGTTTAGTGGAATACAAATAGAAAGTTTATTTACCTACTGTTTCTATTGTCAATTCGTATACATACGTTAACACGAAGGATTCTGGACTCCGTGTTATCGAGACGTCCTGTCACGAGATCGACCTGTAGATGAGGTAGTGGACCTACAAGTGGTATCAGAGCTTTTGCTCATGATTTTTGTTTGATTCTTGTTGATTAGAGACGATTTTGTATACACTTTGACAAGAAATTGATCATTTTTAGAAGTTTTTGTATCCTTGGAGTTTTCAAGTTCTTGAAGTTGATTTTGTTGCTGAATTCGTGGATTTTGGTGAAATTAATCCGATAGAAGTGTTCTAATTCATAAAATACTAAATCCTATGGTCCAATTTCTTCAAATTCCTTCTAATCTGTGAGAAATAATGATTTTCGGTGCTGGTTAGTTCGTGTTTGGGTTGAAGTTTTCTTCCTGGGTTTGTTACAGTTGAAGCAGGCGAACTTGCTGAGATTCTGTTGCAGGCGAACTTAGCAGGAGAACTTATCAAGTTCGCTTCACTCAGTTTAAGCGTTCACTCAGTTTAGGCGAACATATTGATTAGGCGAACTTATCAAGTTCGCTTGTGGTCTTATTTGCTCAGTGAAGTTCAGGCGAACTTATTAAGTTCGCTCAGGCAGTATCAGGCGAAGTAATTTCAGGCGAACTTATCTAGTTCGCCTAGTCTATTAGAGGTGAACTTAGCATGCGAACTTATCAAGTTTGCTTCACTCATAAATTCACTTCACTCAGTTTAGGCGAACATATTGATTAGGCGAACTTATCAAGTTCGCTTGTGGTCTTATTTGCTAAGTGAAGTTCAGGTGAACTTATTAAGTGCGCTCAGGAAGTATCAGGCGAACTTATATAGTTCGCTAGTGTTCATAAAAAAAATCTGTATAAGTTCTGCTAGTGGCGAACTTGTCTAGTTCGCCTAGTCTATTAGAGGCGAACATGTTAAGTTCGCCTAGTCTCATGTGAGGCAAACTTGTTAAGTTCGCCTATTGCAAAGTTTGTGTCTATAAAAAGGAGTTTACAGATTCTGTTTGGGGAGCATATTGACTGAAGGATTGTATTCTGTAAAATCTGTGTTTAGTGGAATACAAAGAGAAAGTTTTTCTTACCTACTATTTCTATTGTCAATTCGTATACATACGTTAACACGAAGGATTCCGCACTCCGTGTTATCGAGACGTCCTGTCACGAGATCGATCTGTAGATGAGTCATGTGGACCGACAAGTGGTATCAGAGCTTTTGCTCATGATTTGTGTTTGATTCTTGTGATTTGAGACGATTTTGTATACACTTTGACAAGAAATTGATCATTTTTAGAAGTTTTTGTATCCATGGAGTTTTCAAGTTCTTGAAGTTGATTTTGCTGCTGAATTCGTGGATTTGAAGTGGATTTGGGTGAAATTAATCATATAGAAGTGTTCTAACTCATAAAATACTAAATCATACGGTCCAATTTCTTCAAATTCCTTCTAATCTGTGAGAAATGAAGATTTTCGGTGTTGATTAGTTCGTGTTTGGGTTGAAGTTTATACCTGAGTTTGTTACAGCTGAAGCAGGCGAACTTGCTAAGATTCTGTTGCAGGCGAACTTATCAAGTTCGCTTCACTCAGTTTAAGCGAACTTATCAAGTTCGCTTCACTCAGTTTAGGCGAACATATTGATTAGGCGAACTCATCAAGTTCGCTTGTGGTCTTATTTGCTCAGTGAAGTACAGGCGAACTTATTAAGTTCGCTCAGGCAGTATCAGGCGAACTTATCTAGTTCGCTAGCGTTCTTAAAAAAAATAAAAAAAAATAAAAAATTCTATATAAGTACTGCTTGAGGTGAACTTGTCTAGTTTGCCTAGTCTATTAGAGGCGAACGTGTTAAGTTCGCCTAGTCTCATGTGAGGTGGACTTGTTAAGTTCGCCTAGTCTATTTAAGGCGAACTTGTTAAGTTCGCATATTGCAGAGTTTGTGTTTATAAATAGGAGTTTACAGATTCTATTTGGGTAGCATATTGATTGAATGATTGTATTCTGTAAACTCTGTGTTTAGTGGAATACAAAGAGAAAGTTTATTTACCTACTGTTTCTATTGTCAATTCGTATACATACGTTAACACGAAGGATTCCGCACTCCGTGTTATCGAGACGTCCTGTGACCAGATCGATATGTAGATGAGTCATGTGGACCTACAAGTGGTATCAGAGCTTTTGCTCGTGATTTTTGTTTGATTCTTGGTGATTAGAGATGATTTTGTATACACATTGATGAGAAATTGATCATTTTTAGAAGTTTTTGTATCCATGGAGTTTTCATGTTCTTAAGTTGATTTTGCTGCTAAATTCGTGTATTTGAAGTGGATTTTGGTGAAATTAATCCGATAGAAGTGTTCTAATTCATAAAATACTAAATCCTACGGTCCAATTTCTTCAAATTCCTTCTAATCTGTGAGAAATGATGATTTTCGGTGCTGATTAGTTCGTGTTTAGGTTGAAGTTTTCTTCCTAAGTTTGTTACAGTTGAAGCAGGCGAATTTGCTGAGATTCTGTTGCAAGCGAACTTAGCAGTTTGTTTCACTCAGTTTAAGCAAACTTTTCAAGTTCGCTTCACTCAGTTTAGGCGAACATATTGATTAAGCGAACTAATCAAGTTCGCTTGTGGTCTTATTTGATCAGTGAAGTTCAGGCGAACTTATTAAGTTCGCTCAGGCAGTATCAGGCGAACTAATCTAGTTTGCTAGTGTTCTTAAAAAAAATTTAAAAAAATCTGTATAAGTTCTGCTAGAGGCGAACTTGTCTAGTTTGCCTAGTCTATTAGAGGCGAATGTGTTAAGTTCGCCTAGTCTATTTAAGGTGAACTTTTTAAGTTCGCATATTGTAGAGTTTGTGTTTATAAATATGAGTTTACAGATTCTAGTTGGGTAGCATATTGACTGAATGATTGTATTCTGTAAACTCTGTGTTTAGTGGAATACAAATAGAAAGTTTATTTACCTACTGTTTCTATTGTCAATTCGTATACATACGTTAACACGAAGGATTCTGGACTCCGTGTTATCGAGACGTCCTGTCACGAGATCGACCTGTAGATGAGTCATGTGGACCTACAAGTGGTATCAGAGCTTTTGCTCATGATTTTTGTTTGATTCTTGTTGATTAGAGACGATTTTGTATACACTTGGAGTTTTCATGTTCTTGAAGTTGATTTTGCTGCTGAATTCGTGGATTTGAAGTGGATTTTGGTGCAATTAATCCGATAGAAGTGTTCTAATTCTTAAAATACTAAATCCTATGGTCCAATTTCTTCAAATTCCTTCTAATCTGTGAGAAATAATGATTTTCGATGCTGGTTAATTCGTGTTTGGGTTGAAGTTTTCTTCCTGAGTTTGTTACAGTTGAAGCAGGCGAACTTGCTGAGATTCTGTTGCAGGCGAAGTTAGCAGGAGAACTTATCAAGTTCGCTTCACTCAGTTTAAGCGTTCACTCAGGTTGGGCGAACATATTGATTAGGCGAACTTATCAAGTTCGCTTGTGGTCTTATTTGCTCAGTGAAGTTCAGGCGAACTTATTAAGTTCGCTCAGGCAGTATCAGGCGAACTAATTTCAGGCGAACTTATCTAGTTCGCTAGTGTTCTTAAAAAAAAATTATGTATATGTTCTGCTAGAGGCGAACTTGTCTAGTTCGCCTAGTCTATTAGAGGCGAACTTAGCAGGCGAACTTATCAAGTTTGCTTCACTCGGTTTAAGCGAACTTATCAAGTTCGCTTCACTCAGTTTAGGCAAACATATTGATTAGGGGAAGTTATCAAGTTCGCTTGTGGTCTTATTTGCTCAGCGACGTTCCGGCGAACTTATTAAGTTCGCTCAACCAGTATCCGGCGAACTTATCTAGTTCGCTAGTGTTCTTAAAAAAAATATGTACAAGTTCTGCTATTGGCGAACTTGTCTAGTTCGCCTAGTCTATTAGAGGCGAACGTGTTAAGTTCGCCTAGACTCATGTGTGCAAACTTGTTAAGTTCACCTAGTAAATTTGAGGCGAACTTTTTAAGTTCGCCTATTGCAAAGTTTATGTCTATAAATAGGAGTTTACAGATTCTGTTTGGGGAGCTTATTGAATGAATGATTGTATTATGTAAACTCTGTGTTAAGTGGAATACAAAGAGAAAGTTTATTTACCCACTGTTTCTATTGTCAATTCGTATACATACGATAACACGAAGGATTCCGCACTCTGTGTTATCGAGACGTCGTGTCACGAGATCGATCTGTAGATAAGTCATGTGGACCTACAAGTGGTATCAGAGCTTTTGCTCGTGATTTGTGTTTGATTCTTGTGATTTGAGACGATTTTGTATACACTTTGACAAGAAATTGATCATTTTTAGAAGTTTTTGTATCCCTGGAATTTTCAAGTTCTTGAAGTTGATTTTGCTGCTGAATTCATGGATTTGAAGTGGATTTTGGTGAAATTAATTCGATAGAAGTGTTCTAATTCATAAAATACGAAATCCTACAGTCTAATTTCTTCAAATTCCTTCTAATCTATGAGAAATGATGATTTTCGGTGCTGATTAGTTCGTGTTTGGGTTGAAGTTTTCTTCCTGAGTTTGTTACAGCTGAAGCAGGCGAACTTGCTGAGATTCTGTTGCAGGCGAACTTATCAAGTTCGCTTCACTCAGTTTAAGCGAACTTATCAACTTCGTTTCACTCAGTTTAGGCGAACATATTGATTAGACGAACTTATCAAGTTCGCTTGTGGTCTTATTTGCTCAGTGAAGTTCAGGAGAACTTATTAAGTTCGCTCAGGCAGTATCAGGCGAACTAATTTCAGGCAAACTTATCTAGTTCGCTAGTGTTCTTAAAAAAAATTATGTATATGTTCTGCTAGAGGAGAAGTTGTCTAGTTCGCCTAGTCTATTAGAGGCGAACTTATCAAGTTTGGTTCACTCAGTTTAAGCGAACTTATCAAGTTCGCTTCACTCAGTTTAGGCGACATATTAATTAGGCGAAGTTATCAAGTTTGCTTGTGGTCTTATTTGCTCAGTGAAGTTCAGGCGAACTTATTAAGTTCGCTCAGGCAGTATCAGGCGAACTTATCTAGTTCGCTAGTGTTCTTCAAAAAAAATCTGTATAAGTTCTGCTAGTGGCGAACTTTTCTAATTTGCCTTGTCTATTAGAGGCGAACGTGTTAACTTCGCCTAGTCTCATGTGAGGCGAACTTGTTATGTTCGCCTACTATATTTGAGGCGAACTTGTGAAGTTCGCCTATTGCAAAGTTTGTGTCTATAAATAGGAGTTTACAGATTCTGTTTGGGGGGCATATTGACTGAATGATTGTATTATGTAAACTCTATGTTTAGTAGAATACAAAGAGAAAGTTTATTTACCTACTGTTTCTATTGTCAATTCGTATACATACGTTAACACGAAGGATTTCGAACTCCGAGTTATAGAGATGTCCTATCACCAGATCGATCTGTAGATGAGTCATGTGGACCTACAAGTGGTATTAGAGCTTTTGCTAGTGATTTGTGTTTGATTCTGGTGATTAGAGACGATTTTATATACAATTTGACAAGAAATTGATCATTATTAATAGTTTTGTATCCATGGAGTTTTCAAGTTCTTGAAGTTGATTTTGCTGCTGAATTCATGGATTTGAAGTGGATTTTGGTGAAATTAATCTGATAGAAGTGTTCTAATTCATAAAATAAAAAATCCTACTGTCCAATTTCTTCAAATTCCTTCTAATCTGTGAGAAATGATGATTTTCGGTGCTGATTAGTTCACGTTTGGGTTGAAGTTTTCTTCCTGAGTTTGTTACAGCTGAAGCAGGCGAACTTGCTGAGATTCTGTTGCAGGCGAACTTATAAAGTTCGCTTCACTCAGTTTAACTTCTTCACTCAGTTTAACTGCTTCACTCAGTTTAGGCGAACATATTGATTAGGCGAACTTATCAAGTTCGCTTGTGGTCTTATTTGCTCAGTGAAGTTCAGGCGAACTTATTAAGTTCCCTCACGCCGTATCAGGCGAACTAATTTAAGGCGAAATTATCTAGTTCGCTAGTGTTCTTAAAACAAAATTTTTTTTGTATAAGTTCTACTAGAGGTGAACTTGTCTAGTTCGCCTAGTCTATTTGAGGCGAATTTAGCAGGCGAACTTATCAAGTTCGCTTCACTCTGTTTAAGCAAACTTGTCAAGTTCGTTTCACTCAGTTTAGGCGAACATATTGATTAGGTGAACTTATCAAGTTCGCTTGTTATCTTATTTGCTCAGTGAAGTTCAGGCAAACTTATCTAATTCGCTAGTGTTCTTAAAATAAAAAAAAATTCTGTGTAAGTTCTGCTAGAGGCGAACTTGTCTAGTTCGCCTACTATATTAGAGGCAAACTTAGCAGGCGAACTTTGCAAGTTCGCTTCACTCAGTTTAAGAGAACATATTGATTAGGCGAACTTATTAAGTTCGCTTGAGGTCTTATTTGCTCAGTGAAGTTTAGGCGAACTTATTAAGTTCGCTCAGGCAGTATCAGGCGAACTAATTTCAAGTATCATGCAAACTAATTTCAGGCGAACTTATCTAGTTCGCTAGTGTTCTTAAAAAAAAATAAAAAATCTGTATAAGTTCTGCTTGAGGCAAACTTGTCTAGTTCGCCTAGTCTATTAGAGGCGAACGTGTTATGTTCGCCTAGTCTCATGTGAGGCGGACTTTTTAAGTTCGCCCAGTCTATTTAAGGCGAACTTGTTAAGTTAGCATATTGCAGAGTCTGTGTTTATAAATAGGAGTTTACAGATTCTATTTGGGTAGCATATTGACTGAATGATTATATTCTATAAACTTTGTGTTTAGTGGAATACAAAGAGAAAGTTTATTTACCTACTGTTTCTATTGTCAATTCGTATACATACGTTAACACGAATGATTCCGTACTCCGTGTTATCGAGACGTCCTGTCACGAGATCGATCTGTAGATGAGTCATGTGGACCTACAAGTGGTATCAGAGCTTTTGCCCGTGATTTTTGTTTGATTCTTGGTGATTAGAGACGATTTTGTATACACTTTGATAAGAAATTGATCATTTTTAGAAGTTTTTGTATCCATGGAGTCTTCAAGTTCTTGAAGTTGATTTTGCTGCTGAATTCGTAGATTTGAAGTGGATTTTGGTGAAATTAATCCGATAGAAGTGTTCTAATTCATAAAATACTAAATCCTACGGTCCAATTTCTTCAAATTCCTTCTAATCTATGAGAAATGATGATTTTCGGTGCTGATTAGATCGTGTTTGGGTTGAAGTTTTCTTCCTGAGTTTGTTACAACTGAAGCACGCGAACTTGCTGAGATTCTATTGTAGGAAAACTTAGCAGGCGAACTTATCAAGTTCGCTTAACTCAGTTTAAGCGAACTTATCAAGTTCGCTTCACTCAGTTTAGGCGAACATATTGATTAGACGAACTTATCAAGTTCGCTTGTGGTCTTATTTACTCAGTGAAGTTCAGACGAAGTATCAGGAGAACTAATTTTAGGTGAACTTATCTAGTTCGCTAGTGTTCTTAAAAAAATTATGTATAAGTTCTGCTAGAGGCGAACTTGTCTAGTTCGCCTAGTATATTAGAGGCGAACGTGTTAAGTTTGCCTTTTCTCATGTGAGGCGAACTTGTTAAGTTCGCCTAGTCTATTTGGGGTGAACTTCTTAAGTTCGCCTATTGAAGAGTTTGTGTCTATAAATAGGAGTTTACAAATTCTGTTTGGGGAGCATATTGACTGAATGATTGTATTCTGTAAACTCTGTGTTTAGTGGAATACAAAGAGAAAGTTTATTTACCTACTGTTTCTATTGTCAATTCGTATACATACGTTAACACGAATGATTCCGTACTCCGTGTTATCGAGACGTCCTATCACGAGATCGATCTGTAGATGAGTCATGTGGACCTACAAGTGGTATCAGAGCTTTTGCCCGTGATTTTTGTTTGATTCATGGTGATTAGAGACGATTTTGTATACACTTTGATAAGAAATTGATCATTTTTAGAAGTTTTTGTATCCATGGAGTCTTCAAGTTCTTGAAGTTGATTTTGCTGCTGAATTCGTAGATTTGAAGTGGATTTTGGTGAAAATTATCCGATAGAAGTGTTCTAATTCATAAAATACTAAATCCTACGGTCCAATTTCTTTAAATTCCTTCTAATCTGTGAGAAATGATGATTTTCGGTGCTGATTAGATCGTGTTTGGGTTGAAGTTTTCTTCCTGAGTTTGTTACAACTGAAGCACGCGAACTTGCTGAGATTCTATTGTAGGAAAACTTAGCAGGCGAACTTATCAAGTTCGCTTAACTCAGTTTAAGCGAACTTATCAAGTTCGCTTCACTCAGTTTAGGCGAACATATTGATTAGACGAACTTATCAAGTTCGCTTGTGGTCTTATTTACTCAGTGAAGTTCAGACGAAGTATCAGGAGAACTAATTTTAGGTGAACTTAGCTAGTTCGCTAGTGTTCTTAAAAAAATTATGTATAAGTTCTGCTAGAGGCGAACTTGTCTAGTTCGCCTAGTATATTAGAGGCGAACGTGTTAAGTTTGCCTTTTCTCATGTGAGGCGAACTTGTTAAGTTCGCCTAGTCTATTTGGGGTGAACTTGTTAAGTTCGCCTATTGAAGAGTTTGTGTCTATAAATAGGAGTTCACAAATTCTGTTTGGGGAGCATATTGACTGAATGATTGTATTCTGTAAATTCTATGTTTAGTGGAATACAAAGAGAAAGTTTATTTACCTACAGTTTCTATTGTCAATTCGTATACATACGTTAACACGAATGATTCCGCGCTCCGTGTTATCAATACGTCCTGTCATGAGATCGATATGTAGATGAGTCACGTGGACCTACAAGTGGTATCAGAGCTTTTGCTCGTGATTTGTGTTTGATTCTTGGTGATTAGAGACGATCTTGTATACACTTTGATAAGAAATTGATCATTTTTAGAGGGTTTTGTATCCATGGAGTTTTCAAGCTCTTGATGTTGATTTTGCTGCTGAATTCATGGATTTGAAGTGGATTTTTGTGAAATTAATCCGATAGAAGTGTTCTAATTCATAAAATACTAAATCCTACGGTCCAATTTCTTCAAATTCCTTCTAATCTGCGAGAAATGATGATTTTCGGTGCTGGTTAGATCGTGTTGGGGTTGAAGTTTTCTTCCTGAGTTTGTTACAGCTGAAGCAGGCGAACTTGCTGAGATTCTGTTACAGGCGAACTTAGCAGGAAAACTTATCAAGTTCCCTTCACTCAGTTTAAGCGTTCACTCAGTTTAGGCGAACATATTGATTAGGCGAACTTATCAAATTCGCTTGTGGTCTTATTTGCTCAGTGAAGTTCAGGCGAACTTATTAAGTTCGCTCAGGCAGTATCAGGCGAACTAATTTAAGGCGAACTTATCTAGTTCGCTAGTGTTCTTAAAAAAATTTATGTATATGTTCTGCTAGAGGCGAACTTGTCTAGTTCGCATAGTCTATTAGAGGCGAACTTAGCAGGCGAACTTATCAAGTTTGCTTCACTCAGTTTAAGCGAACTTATCAAGTTCGCTTCACTCAGTTTAGGCGAACATATTGATTAGGCGAACTTATCAAGTTCGCTTGTGGTTTTATTTGCTCAGTGAAGTTCATGCGAACTTATTAAGTTCTCTCAGGCAGCATCAGGCGAACTAATTTCAGGCAAACTTATCTAGTTCGCTAGTGTTCTTAAAAAAAATTATGTATAAGTTCTGCTAGAGGCGAACTTGTCTAGTTCGCCTAGTTTATTAGACGCGAACTTTGCAGTCAAACTTATTAAGTTCGCTTCGCTCAGTTTAAGCAAACTTATCAAGTTCGCTTCACCCAGTTTAGACAAACATATTGATTAGGTGAACTTATCAAGTTCGCTTGAATTTTTATTTGCTCAGTGAAGTTCAGGCGAACTTATTATGTTCTCTCATGCAGCATTAGACGAACTAATTTCAGGCGAACTTATCTAGTTCGCTAGTGTTCTTAAAAAAAAAATTATGTATAAGTTCTGCTAGAGGCGAACTTGTCTAGTTCGCTTAGTCTATTAGAGGCGAACTTAGCAGGCGAACATATGAAGTTCGCTTCACTCAGTTTAGGCGAACATATTGATTAAGCGAACTAATCATGTTCGCTTGTGGTCTTATTTGCTCAGAGAAGTTCAGGTGAACTTATTAAGTTCGCTCAGGCAGTATCAGGCGAACTAATCTACTTTGCTAGTGTTCTTAAAAAAAATTAAAAAAAAATTAAAAAATAAAAAAAATTTGATTTAAGTTCTGCTAGTGGCGAACTTGTCTAGTTCGCCTAGTCTATTAGTGGCGAACTTAGCAGGCGAACTTATCAAATTCGCTTCACTCAGTTTAAGCGAACTTATCAAGTTCGCTTCACCCAGTTTAGGCGAACATATTGATTAGGCGAACTTATCAAGTTCGCTTGTGGTTTTATTTGCTCAGTGAAGTTCAGGCGAACTTATTAAGTTCTCTCAGGAAGCATCAGGCGAACTAATTTCAGGCGAACTTATCTAGTTCGCTAGTGTTCTTAAAAAAAATTATGTATAAGTTCTGCTAGAGGCGAACTTGTCTAGTTCGCCTAGTCTATTAGAGGCGAACTTAGCAGTCGAACTTATCAAGTTCGCTTCGCTCAGTTTAAGCGAACTTATCAAGTTCGCTTCACCTAGTTTAGGCAAACATATTGATTAAGTGAACTTATCAAGTTCGCTTGGGGTTTTATTTGCTCAGTGAAGTTCAGGCGAACTTATTAAGTTCTCTCAGGCAGCATCAGACGAACTAATTTCAGGCGAACTTATCTAGTTCGCTAGTGTTCTTAAAAAAAATTATGTATAAGATCTGCTAGAGGCGAACTTGTCTAGTTCGCCAAGCCTATTAGAGGCGAACTTAGCAGGCGAACATATCAAGTTCGCTTCACTCAGTTTAAGCGAACTTATCATGTTCGCTTCACTCAGTTTAGACGAACATATTGATTAAGCGAACTAATCAAGTTCGCTTGTGGTCTTATTTGCTCAGAGAAGTTCAGGTGAACTTATTAAGTTTGCTCAGGCAGTATGAGGCGAACTAATCTACTTTGCTAGTGTTCTTAAAAATAATAAAAAAATAAAAAAAATTTGGTTTAAGTTCTGCTAGAGGCGAACTTGTCTAGTTCGCCTAGTCTATAAGAGGCGAACTTAGCAGGCGAACTTAGCAAATTCGCTTCACTCAGTTTAAGCGAACTTATCAAGTTCGCTTCACTCAGTTTAGGCGAACATATTGATTAGGCGAACTTATCAAGTTCGCTTGTGGTTTTATTTGCTCAGTGAAGTTCAGGCGAACTTATTAAGTTCTCTCAGGCAGCATCAGACGAACTAATTTCAGGCGAACTTATCTAGTTCGCTAGTGTTCTTAAAAAAAATTATGTATAAGTTCTGCTAGAGGCGAACTTGTCTAGTTCGCCTAGTCTATTAGAGGCGAACATAGTAGGCGAACTTATCAAATTCGCTTCATTCAGTTTAAGCGAACTTATCAAGTTCGCTTCACTCAGTTTAGGCGAACATATTGATTAGGCGAACTTATCAAGTTCGCTTGTGGTTTTATTTGCTCAGCGAAGTTCAGGCGAACTTATTAAGTTCTCTCAGGTAGCATCAGACGAACTAATTTCAGGCAAACTTATCTAGTTCGCTAGTGTTCTAAAAAAAAATTGTGTAAGTTCTGCTAAAGGCGAACTTGTCTAGTTCGCCTAGTCTATTAGAGGCGAACTAAGAAGGCGAACATATCAAGTTCGCTTCACTCAGTTTAAACGAACTTATAAAGTTCGCTTCACTCAGTTTAAGCGAACTTATCAAGTTCGCTTCACTCAGTTTAGGCGAACATATTGATTAGGCGAACTTATCAAGTTCGCTTGTGGTTTTATTTGCTCAGTAAAGTTCAGGCGAACTTATTAAGTTCTCTCAGGCAGCATCAGGCGAACTAATTTCAGGCAAACTTATCTAGTTCGCTAGTGTTCTTAAAAAAAATTATGTATAAGTTCTGCTAGAGGCGAACTTGTCTAGTTCGCCTAGTCTATTAGAGGCGAACTTAGCAGTCGGACTTATCAAGTTCGCTTCGCACTCACCCAGTTTAGGCAAACATATTGATTAGGTGAACTTATCAAGTTCGCTTGGGGTTTTAATTGCTCAGTGAAGTTCAGGCGAACTTATTATGTTCTCTCATGCAGCATTAGACGAACTAATTTCAGGCGAACTTATCTAGTTCGCTAGTGTTCTTAAAAAAAATTATGTATAAGTTCTGCTAGAGGCGAACTTGTCTAGTTCGCCTAGTCTATTAGAGGCGAACTTAGCAGGCGAACATATGAAGTTCGCTTCACTCAGTTTAGGCGAACATATTGATTAAGCGAACTAATCAAGTTCGCTTGTGGTCTTATTTGCTCAGAGAAGTTCAGGTGAACTTATTAAGTTTGCTCAGGCAGTATGAGGCGAACTTATCTACTTTGCTAGTGTTCTTAAAAAAAATAAAAAAAAAATAAAAAAATAAAAAAAATTTGATTTAAGTTCTGCTAGAGGCGAACTTGTCTAGTTCGCCTAGTCTATTAGAGACGAACTTAGCAGGCGAACTTAGCAAATTCGCTTCACTCAGTTTAAGCGTTCACTCAGTTTAGGCGAACATCTTGATTAGGCGAACTTATCAAGTTCGCTTGTGGTTTTATTTGCTCAGTGAAGTTCAGGCGAACTTATTAAGTTCTCTCAGGCAGCATCAGGCGAACTAATTTCAGGCGAACTTATCTAGTTCGCTAGTGTTCTTAAAAAAAATTATGTATAAGTTCTGCTAAAGGCGAACTTGTCTTGTTCGCCTAGTCTATTAGAGGCTAACTTAGCAGTCGAACTTATCAAGTTCGCTTCCCTCAGTTTAAGCGAACTTATCAAGTTCGCTTCACCCAGTTTAGGCAAACATATTGATTAGGTGAACTTATCAAGTTCGCTTGGGTTTTATTTGCTCAGTGAAGTTCAGGCGAACTTATTAAGTTCTCTCAGGCAGCATTAGACGAACTAATTTCAGGCGAACTTATCTAGTTCGCTAGTGTTCTTAAAAAAAATTATGTATAAGTTCTGTAAGAGGCGAACTTGTCTAGTTCGCCTAGCCTATTAGAGGCGAACTTAGCATGCGAACATATCAAGTTCGCTTCACTCAGTTTAAGCGAACTTGCTTCACTCAGTTTAGGCCAACATATTGATTAAGCGAACTAATCAAGTTCGCTTGTGGTCCTATTTGCTCAGAGAAGTTCAGGTGAACTTATTAAGTTCGCTCAGGCAGTATCAGGCGAACTAATCTACTTTGCTAGTGTTCTTAAAAAAAATAAAAAATAAATAAAAAAAAAAAATTTGGTTTAAGTTCTGCTAGAGGCTAACTTGTATAGTTCGCCTAGTCTATTAGAGGCGAACATAGCAGGCGAACTTATCAAATTCGCTTCACTCAGTTTAAGCGAACTTATCAAGTTCGCTCCACTCAGTTTAGGCGAACATATTGATTAGGTGAACTTATCAAGTTCGCTTGGGGTTTTATTTGCTCAGTGAAGTTCAGGCGAACTTATTAAGTTCTCTCAGGCAGCATCAGGCGACCTAATTTCTGGCGAACTTATCTAGTTCGCTAGTGTTCTTAAAAAAATTATGTATAAGTTCTGCTAGAGGCGAACTTGTCTAGTTCGCCTAGTCTATTAGAGGCGAACTTAGTAGTAGAACTTATCAAGTTCGCTTCTCTCAGTTTAAGCGAACTTATCAAGTTCGCTTGACTCAGTTTAGGCAAACATATTGATTAGGTGAACTTATCAAGTTCGCTTGTGGTTTTATTTGCTCAGCGAAGTTCAGGCGAACTTATTAAGTTCTCTCAGACAGCATCAGACGAACTAATTTCAGGCAAACTTATCTAGTTTGCTAGTGTTCTTAAAAAAAATTGTGTAAGTTCTGCTAGAGGCAAACTTGTCTAGTTTGCCTTGTCTATTAGAGGCGAACTAAGCAGGCGAACATATCAAGTTCGCTTCACTCAGTTTAAGTGAACTTATCAAGTTCGCTTCACTCAGTTTAAGCGAACTTATCAAGTTCGCTTCACTCAGTTTAGGCGAACATATTGATTAGGCGAACTTATCAAGTTCGCTTGTGGTTTTATTTGCTCAGTGAAGTTCAGGCGAACTTATTAAGTTCTCTCAGGCAGCATCAGGCGAACTAATTTCAGCAAACTTATCTAGTTCGCTAGTGTTCTTAAAAAAAATTATGTATAAGTTCTGCTAGAGGCGAACTTGTCTAGTTCGCCTGGTCTATTAGAGGCGAACTTGTCTAGTTCGCCTCGTCTATTAGAGGCGAACTTAGCAGTCGAACTTATCAAGTTTGCTTCGCTCAGTTTAAGCAAGCGAACTTATCAAGTTCGCTTCACCCAGTTTAGGCAAACATATTGATTAGGTGAACTTATCAAGTTCGCTTGGGGTTTTATTTGCTCAGTGAAGTTCAGGCGAACTTATTATGTTCTCTCATGCAGCATTAGACGAACTAATTTCAGGCAAACTTATCTAGTTCGCTAGTGTTCTTAAACAAAATTATGTATAAGTTCTGCTAGAGGCGAACTTGTCTAGTTCGCCTAGTCTATTAGAGGCGAACTTAGCAGGCGAACATATGAAGTTAGCTTCACTCAGTTTAGGTGAACATATTGATTAAGCGAACTAATCAAGTTCGCTTGTGGTCTTATTTGCTAAGAGAAGTTCAGGTGAACTTATTAAGTTTACTCAGGCAGTATGAGGCGAACTAATCTACTTTGCTAGTGTTCTTAAAAAAAATAAAAAAATAAAAAAAATTTGATTTAAGTTCTGCTAGAGGCGAACTTGTCTAGTTCGCCTAGTCTATTAGAGGTGAACTTAGCAGGCGAACTTAGCAAATTCGCTTCACTCAGTTTAAGCGAACTTATCAAGTTCGCTTCACTCGGTTTAGGCGAACATAATGATTAGGCGAACTTATCAAGTTCGCTTGTGGTTTTATTTGCTCAGTGAAGTTCAGGCGAACTTATTAAGTTCTCTCAGGCGAACTAATTTCAGGCGAACTTATCTAGTTCGCTAGTGTTCTTAAAAAAAATTATGTATAACTTCTGCTAGAGGCGAACTTGTCTTGTTCGCCTAGTCTATTAGAGGCGAACTTAGCAGTCGAACTTATCAAGTTCGCTTCACTCAGTTTAAGCAAACTTATCATGTTTGCTTCACCCAGTTTAGGCAAACATATTGATTAGGTGAACTTATCAAGTTCGCTTGGGGTTTTATTTGCTCAGTGAAGTTCAGGCGAACTTATTAAGTTCTCTCAGGCAGTATTAGACGAACTAATTTCAGGCGAACTTATCTAGTTCGCTATTGTTCTTAAAAAAAAATTATGTATAAGTTCTGCTAGAGGCGAACTTGTCTAGTTCGCCTAGCCTATTAGAGGCGAACTTAGCAGGCGAACATATCAAGTTCGCTTCACTCAGTTTAGGCGAACATATTGATTAAGCGAACTAATCAAGTTCGCTTGTGGTCCTATTTGCTCAGAGAAGTTCAGGTGAACTTATTAAGTTTGCTCAGGCAGTATCAGGCGAACTAATCTACTTTGCTAAGGTTCTTAAAAAAAAAAAAAAAATAAAAAATAAAAAAATTTGGTTTAAGTTCTGCTAGAGGCGAACTTGTCTAGTTCGCCTAGTCTATTAGAGGCGAACATAGTTGGCGAACTTATCAAATTCGCTTCATTCAGTTTAAGCGAACTTATCAAGTTCGCTTCACTCAGTTTAGGCGAACATATTGATTAGGCGAACTTATCAAGTTCGCTTGTGGTTTTATTTGCTCAGTGAAGTTCAGGCGAACTTATTAAGTTCTCTCAGGCAGCATCAGCCGACCTAATTTCTGGCGAACTTATCTAGTTCGCTTGTGTTCTTAAAAAAATTATGTATAAGTTCTGCTAGAGGCGAACTTGTCTAGTTCGCATAGTCTATTAGAGGCGAACTTAGTAGTCGAACTTATCAAGTTCGCTTCACTCAGTTTAAGTGAACTTATCAAGTTCGCTTGACTCAGTTTTGGCAAACATATTGATTAGGTGAACTTATCAAGTTCGCTTGGGGTTTTATTTGATCAGCGAAGTTCAGGCGAACTTATTAAGTTCTCTCAGACAGCATCAGACGAACTAATTTCAGGCAAACTTATCTAGTTCGCTAGTGTTCTAAAAAAAAAATTGTGTAAGTTCTGCTAGAGGCAAACTTGTCTAGTTCGCCTAGTCTATTAGAGGCGAACTAAGCAGGCGAACATATCAAGTTCGCTTCACTCAGTTTAAGCGAACTTATCAAGTTCGCTTCACTCAGTTTAAGCGAACTTATCAAGTTCACTTCACTCAGTTTAGGCGAACATATTGATTAGGCGAACTTATCAAGTTCGCTTGTGGTTTTATTTGCTCAGTGAAGTTCAGGCGAACTTATTAAGTTCTCTCAGGCAGCATCAGCCGACCTAATTTCTGGCGAACTTATCTAGTTCGCTTGTGTTCTTAAAAAAATTATGTATAAGTTCTGCTAGAGGCGAACTTGTCTAGTTCGCATAGTCTATTAGAGGCGAACTTAGTAGTCGAACTTATCAAGTTCGCTTCACTCAGTTTAAGCGAACTTATCAAGTTCGCTTGACTCAGTTTAGGCAAACATATTGATTAGGTGAACTTATCAAGTTCGCTTGGGGTTTTATTTGCTCAGCGAAGTTCAGGCGAACTTATTAAGTTCTCTCAGACAGCATCAGACGAACTAATTTCAGGCAAACTTATCTAGTTCGCTAGTGTTCTAAAAAAAAAATTGTGTAAGTTCTGCTAGAGGCAAACTTGTCTAGTTCGCCTAGTCTATTAGAGGCGAACTAAGCAGGCGAACATATCAAGTTCGCTTCACTCAGTTTAAGCGAACTTATCAAGTTCGCTTCACTCAGTTTAAGCGAACTTATCAAGTTCCCTTCACTCAGTTTAGGCGAACATATTGATTAGGCGAACTTATCAAGTTCGCTTGTGGTTTTATTTGCTCAGTGAAGTTCAGGCGAACTTATTAAGTTCTCTCACGCGGCATCAGCCGACCTAATTTCTGGCGAACTTATCTAGTTCGCTTGTGTTCTTAAAAAAATTATGTATAAGTTCTGCTAGAGGCGAACTTGTCTAGTTCGCATAGTCTATTAGAGGCGAACTTAGTAGTCGAACTTATCAAGTTCGCTTCACTCAGTTTAAGCGAACTTATCAAGTTCGCTTGACTCAGTTTAGGCAAACATATTGATTAGGTGAACTTATCAAGTTCGCTTGGGGTTTTATTTGCTCAGCGAAGTTCAGGCGAACTTATTAAGTTCTCTCAGACAGCATCAGACGAACTAATTTCAGGCAAACTTATCTAGTTCGCTAGTGTTCTTAAAAAAAAATTGTGTAAGTTCTGCTAGAGGCAAACTTGTCTAGTTCGCCTAGTCTATTAGAGGCGAACTAAGCAGGCGAACATATCAAGTTCGCTTCACTCAGTTTAAGCGAACTTATCAAGTTCGCTTCACTCAGTTTAAGCGAACTTATCAAGTTCCCTTCACTCAGTTTAGGCGAACATATTGATTAGGCGAACTTATCAAGTTCGCTTGTGCATTTATTTGCTCAGTGAAGTTCAGGCGAACTTATTAAGTTCTCTCAGGCAGCATCAGGCGAACTAATTTCAGACAAACTTATCTAGTTCGCTAGTGTTCTTAAAAAAAATTATGTATAAGTTCTGCTAGAGGCGAACTTGTCTAGTTCGCCTAGTCTGTTAGAGGCGAACTTAGCAGTCGAACTTATCAAGTTCGCTTCGCTCAGTTTAAGCGAACTTATCAGGTTCGCTTCACCCAGTTTAGGCAAACATATTGATTAGGTGAACTTATCAAGTTCTCTTGGGGTTTTATTTGCTCAGTGAAGTTCAGGCGAACTTATTATGTTCTCTCATGCAGCATTAGACGAACTAATTTCAGGCGAACTTATCTAGTTCGGTAGTGTTCTTAAAAAAAATTATGTATAAGTTCTGCTAGAGGCGAACTTGTCTAGTTCGCCAAGTCTATTAGAGGCGAACTTAGCAGGCGAACATATGAAGTTAGCTTCACTCAGTTTAGGCGAACATATTGATTAGGCGAACTAATCAAGTTCGCTTGTGGTCTTATTTGCTTAGAGAAGTTCAGGTGAACTTATTAAGTTTGCTCAGGCAGTATGAGGCGAACTAATCTACTTTGCTAGTGTTCTTAAAAAAAAATAAAAAAAATAAAAAAATAAAAAAAATTTGATTTAAGTTCTGCTAGAGGCGAACTTGTCTAGTTCGCCTAGTCTATTAGAGGCGAACTTAGCAGGCGAACTTAGCAAATTCGCTTCACTCAGTTTAAGCGAACTTATCAAGTTCGCTTCACTCAGTTTAGGCGAAAATATTGATTAGGCGAACTTATCAAGTTCGCTTGTGGTTTTATTTGCTCAGTGAAGTTCAGGCGAACTTATTAAGTTCTCTCAGGCAGCATCAGGCGAACTAATTTCAGGCGAACTTATCTAGTTCGCTAGTGTTCTTAAAAAAAATTATGTATAAGTTCTGCTAGAGGCGAACTTGTCTTGTTCGCCTAGTCTATTATAGGCGAACTTAGCAGTCGAACTTATCAAGTTCGCTTCACTCAGTTTAAGCGAACTTATCAAGTTTGCTTCACTCAGTTTAGGCAAACATTTTGATTAGGTGAACTTAGCAAGTTCGCTTGGGGTTTTATTTGCTCAGTGAAGTTCAGGTGAACTTATTAAGTTCGCTCAGGCAGTATCAGGCGAACTAATCTACTTTGCTACGGTTCTTAAAAAAAAAAAAAATAAATAAAAAAAAAAAAAATTTGGTTTAAGTTCTGCTAGAGGCGAACTTGTCTAGTTCGCCTAGTCTATTAGAGGCGAACATAGTTGGCGAACTTATCAAATTCGCTTCATTCAGTTTAAGCGAACTTATCAAGTTCGCTTCACTCAGTTTAGGCGAACATATTGATTAGGCGAACTTATCAAGTTCGCTTGTGGTTTTATTTGCTTAGTGAAGTTCAGGCGAACTTATTAAGTTCTCTCAGGCAGCATCAGCCGACCTAATTTCTGGCGAACTTATCTAGTTCGCTTGTGTTCTTAAAAAAATTATGTATAAGTTCTGCTAGAGGCGAACTTGTCTAGTTCGCATAGTCTATTAGAGGCGAACTTAGTAGTCGAACTTATCAAGTTCGCTTCACTCAGTTTAAGCGAACTTATCAAGTTCGCTTGACTCAGTTTAGGCAAACATATTGATTAGGTGAACTTATCAAGTTCGCTTGGGGTTTTATTTGCTCAGCGAAGTTCAGGCGAACTTATTAAGTTCTCTCAGACAGCATCAGACGAACTAATTTCAGGCAAACTTATCTAGTTCGCTAGTGTTCTTAAAAAAAAATTGTGTAAGTTCTGCTAGAGGCAAACTTGTCTAGTTCGCCTAGTCTATTAGAGGCGAACTAAGCAGGCGAACATATCAAGTTCGCTTCACTCAGTTTAAGCGAACTTATCAAGTTCGCTTCACTCAGTTTAAGCGAACTTATCAAGTTCACTTCACTCAGTTTAGGCGAACATATTGATTAGGCGAACTTATCAAGTTCGCTTGTGGTTTTATTTGCTAAGTGAAGTTCAGGCGAACTTATTAAGTTCTCTCAGGCAGCATCAGCCGACCTAATTTCTGGCGAACTTATCTAGTTCGCTTGTGTTCTTAAAAAAATTATGTATAAGTTCTGCTAGAGGCGAACTTGTCTAGTTCGCATAGTCTATTAGAGGCGAACTTAGTAGTCGAACTTATCAAGTTCGCTTCACTCAGTTTAAGCGAACTTATCAAGTTCGCTTGACTCAGTTTAGGCAAACATATTGATTAAGTGAACTTATCAAGTTCGCTTGGGGTTTTATTTGCTCAGCGAAGTTCAGGCGAACTTATTAAGTTCTCTCAGACGAACTAATTTCAGGCAAACTTATCTAGTTCGTTAGTGTTCTTAAAAAAAATTGTGTAAGTTCTGCTAGAGGCAAACTTGTCTAGTTCGCCTAGTCTATTAGAGGCGAACTAAGCAGGCGAACATATCAAGTTCGCTTCACTCAGTTTAAGCGAACTTATCAAGTTCGCTTCACTCAGTTTAAGCGAACTTATCAAGTTCACTTCACTCAGTTTAGGCGAACATATTGATTAGGCGAACTTATCAAGTTCCCTTGTGCATTTATTTGCTCAGTGAAGTTCAGGCGAACTTATTAAGTTCTCTCAGGCAGCATCAGGCGAACTAATTTCAGACAAACTTATCTAGTTCGCTAGTGTTCTTAAAAAAAATTATGTATAAGTTCTGCTAGAAGCGAACTTGTCTAGTTCGCCTAGTCTGTTAGAGGCGAACTTAGCAGTCGAACTTATCAAGTTCGCTTCGCTCAGTTTAAGCGAACTTATCAGGTTCGCTTCACCCAGTTTAGGCAAACATATTGATTAGGTGAACTTATCAAGTTCTCTTGGGGTTTTATTTGCTCAGTGAAGTTCAGGCGAACTTATTATGTTCTCTCATGCAGCATTAGACGAACTAATTTCAGGCGAACTTATCTAGTTCGCTAGTGTTCTTAAAAAAAATTATGTATAAGTTCTGCTAGAGGCGAACTTGTCTAGTTCGCCAAGTCTATTAGAGGCGAACTTAGCAGGCGAACATATGAAGTTAGCTTCACTCAGTTTAGGCGAACATATTGATTAGGCGAACTAATCAAGTTCGCTTGTGGTCTTATTTGCTCAGAGAAGTTCAGGTGAACTTATTAAGTTTGCTCAGGCAGTATGAGGCGAACTAATCTACTTTGCTAGTGTTCTTAAAAAAAAAATAATAATAAAAAAAATAAAAAATAATTTGATTTAAGTTCTGCTAGAGGCGAACTTGTCTAGTTCGCCTAGTCTATTAGAGGCGAACTTAGCAGGCGAACTTAGCAAATTCGCTTCACTCAGTTTAAGCGAACTTATCAAGTTCGCTTCACTCAGTTTAGGCGAAAATATTGATTAGGCGAACTTATCAAGTTCGCTTGTGGTTTTATTTGCTCAGTGAAGTTCAGGCGAACTTATTAAGTTCTCTCAGGCAGCATCAGGCGAACTTATCTAGTTCGCTAGTGTTCTTAAAAAAAATTATGTATAAGTTCTACTAGAGGCGAACTTGTCTTGCTCGCCTAGTCTATTATAGGCGAACTTAGCAGTCGAACTTATCAAGTTCGCTTCACTCAGTTTAAGCGAACTTATCAAGTTTGCTTCACTCAGTTTAGGCAAACATATTGATTAGGTGAATTTAGCAAGTTCGCTTGGGGTTTTATTTGCTCAGTGAAGTTCAGGCGAACTTATTAAGTTCTCTCAGGCAGCATTAGACGAACTAATTTCAGGCGAACTTATCTAGTTCGGTAGTGTTCTTAAAAAAAAATTATGTATAAGTTCTGCTAGAGGCGAACTTATCTAGTTCGCCTAGCCTATTAGAGGCGAACTTAGCAGGCGAACATATCAAGTTCGCTTCACTCAGTTTAAGCGAACTTATCAAGTTCGCTTCACTCAGTTTAGGTGAACATATTGATTAAGCGAACTAATCAAGTTCGCTTGTGGTCCTATTTGCTCAGAGAAGTTCAGGTGAACTTATTAAGTTCGCTCAGGCAGTATCAGGCGAACTAATCTACTTTGCTAGTGTTCTTAAAAAAAATAAAAAATAAAAAAATTTGGTTTAAGTTCTGCTAGAGGCGAACTTGTCTAGTTCGCCTAGTCTATTAGAGGCGAACAGAGCATGCGAACTTATCAAATTCGCTTCATTCAGTTTAAGCGAACTTATCAAGTTCGCTTCACTCAGTTTAGGCGAACATATTGATTAGGCGAACTTATCAAGTTCGCTTGTGGTTTTATTTGCTTAGTGAAGTTCAGGCGAACTTATTAAGTTCTCTCAGGCAGCATCAGCCGACCTAATTTGTGGCGAACTTATCTAGTTCGCTAGTGTTCTTAAAAAAATTATGTATAAGTTCTGCTAGAGGCGAACTTGTCTAGTTCGCATAGTCTATTAGAGGCGAACTTAGGAGTCGAACTTATCAAGTTCGCTTCACTCAGTTTAAGCGAACTTATCAAGTTCGCTTGAATCAGTTTAGGCAAACATATTGATTAGGTGAACTTATCAAGTTCGCTTGTGGTTTTATTTGCTCAGCGAAGTTCAGGCGAACTTATTATGTTCTCTCATGCAGCATTAGACGAACTAATTTCAGGCAAACTTATCTAGTTCGCTAGTGTTCTTAAAAAAAATTATGTATAAGTTCTGCTAAAGGCGAACTTGTCTAGTTCGCCTAGTCTATTAGAGGCGAACTTAGCAGGCGAACATATGAAGTTAGCTTCACTCAGTTTAGGCGAACATATTGATTAAGCGAACTAATCAAGTTCGCTTGTGGTCTTATTTGCTCAGAGAAGTTCAGGTGAACTTATTAAGTTTACTCAGGCAGTATGAGGCGAACTAATCTACTATGCTAGTGTTCTTAAAAAAAATTAAAAAAAAATAAAAAAATATAAAAAATTTGATTTAAGTTCTGCTAGAGGCGAACTTGTCTAGTTCGAATAGTCTATTAGAGGCGAACTTAGCAGGCGAACTTAGCAAATTCGCTTCACTCAGTTTAAGCGAACTTATCAAGTTCGCTTCACTCGGTTTAGGCGAACATATTGATTAGGCGAACTTATCAAGTTCGCTTGTGGTTTTATTTGCTCAGTGAAGTTCAGACGAACTTATTAAGTTCTCTCAGGTGAACTAATTTCAGGCGAACTTATCTAGTTCGCTAGTGTTCTTAAAAAAAATTATGTATAAGTTCTGCTAGAGGCGAACTTGTCTTGTTCGCCTAGTCTATTAGAGGCGAACTTAGCAGTCGAACTTATCAAGTTCGATTCACTCAGTTTAAGCGAACTTATCAAGTTCGCTTCACTCAGTTTAGGCGAACATATTGATTAAGCGAACTAATCAAGTTCGCTTGTGGTCCTATTTGCTCAGAGAAGTTCAGGTGAACTTATTAAGTTTGCTCAGGCAGTATTAGGCGAACTAATCTACTTTGCTAGTGTTCTTAAAAAAAATAAAAAATAAATAAAAAATAAAAAAATTTGGTTTAAGTTCTGCTAGAGGCGAACTTGTCTAGTTCGCCTAGTCTATTAGAGGCGAACATAGCATGCGAACTTATCAAATTCGCTTCATTCAGTTTAAGCGAACTTATCAAGTTCGCTTCACTCAGTTTAGGCGAACATATTGATTAGGCGAACTTATCAAGTTCGCTTGTGGTTTTATTTGCTTAGTGAAGCGAACTTATTAAGTTCTCTCAGGCAGCATCAGCCGACCTAATTTCTGGCGAACTTATCTAGTTCGCTAGTGTTCTTAAAAAAATTATGTATAAGTTCTGCTAGAGGCGAACTTGTCTAGTTCGCATAGTCTATTAGAGGCGAACTTAGGAGTCGAACTTATCAAGTTCGCTTCACTCAGTTTAAGCGAACTTATCAAGTTCGCTTGAATCAGTTTAGGCAAACATATTGATTAGGTGAACTTATCAAGTTCGCTTGTGGTTTTATTTGCTCAGCGAAGTTCAGGCGAACTTATTATGTTCTCTCATGCAGCATTAGACGAACTAATTTCAGGCAAACTTATCTAGTTCGCTAGTGTTCTTAAAAAAAATTATATATAAGTTCTGCTAGAGGCGAACTTGTCTAGTTCGCCTAGTCTATTAGAGGCGAACTTAGCAGGCGAACATATGAAGTTAGCTTCACTCAGTTTAGGCGAACATATTGATTAAGCGAACTAATCAAGTTCGCTTGTGGTCTTATTTGCTCAGAGAAGTTCAGGTGAACTTATTAAGTTTACTCAGGCAGTATGAGGCGAACTAATCTACTTTGCTAGTGTTCTTAAAAAAAATAAAAAAATAAAATAAAAATATAAAAAATATGATTTATGTTCTGCTAGAGGCGAACTTGTCTAGTTCGAATAGTCTATTAGAGGCGAACTTAGCAGGCGAACTTAGCAAATTCGCTTCACTCAGTTTAAGCGAACTTATCAAGTTCGCTTCACTCGGTTTAGGCGAACATATTGATTAGGCGAACTTATCAAGTTCGCTTGTGGTTTTATTTGCTCAGTGAAGTTCAGACGAACTTATTAAGTTCTCTCAGGTGAACTAATTTCAGGCGAACTTATCTAGTTCGCTAGTGTTCTTAAAAAAAATTATGTATAAGTTCTGCTAGAGGCGAACTTGTCTTGTTCGCCTAGTCTATTAGAGGCGAACTTAGCAGTCGAACTTATCAAGTTCGATTCACTCAGTTTAAGCGAACTTATCAAGTTCGCTTCACTCAGTTTAGGCGAACATATTGATTAAGCGAACTAATCAAGTTCGCTTGTGGTCCTATTTGCTCAGAGAAGTTCAGGTGAACTTATTAAGTTTGCTCAGACAGTATTAGGCGAACTAATCTACTTTGCTAGTGTTCTTAAAAAAAATAAAAAATAAATAAAAAATAAAAAAATTTGGTTTAAGTTCTGCTAGAGGCGAACTTGTCTAGTTCGCCTAGTCTATTAGAGGCGAACATAGCATGCGAACTTATCAAATTCGCTTCATTCAGTTTAAGCGAACTTATCAAGTTCGCTTCACTCAGTTTAGGCGAACATATTGATTAGGCGAACTTATCAAGTTCGCTTGTGGTTTTATTTGCTTAGTGAAGCGAACTTATTAAGTTCTCTCAGGCAGCATCAGCCGACCTAATTTCTGGCGAACTTATCTAGTTCGCTAGTGTTCTTAAAAAAATTATGTATAAGTTCTGCTAGAGGCGAACTTGTCTAGTTCGCATAGTCTATTAGAGGCGAACTTAGGAGTCGAACTTATCAAGTTCGCTTCACTCAGTTTAAGCGAACTTATCAAGTTCGCTTGAATCAGTTTAGGCAAACATATTGATTAGGTGAACTTATCAAGTTCGCTTGTGGTTTTATTTGCTCAGCGAAGTTCAGGCGAACTTATTATGTTCTCTCATGCAGCATTAGACGAACTAATTTCAGGCAAACTTATCTAGTTCGCTAGTGTTCTTAAAAAAAATTATATATAAGTTCTGCTAGAGGCGAACTTGTCTAGTTCGCCTAGTCTATTAGAGGCGAACTTAGCAGGCGAACATATGAAGTTAGCTTCACTCAGTTTAGGCGAACATATTGATTAAGCGAACTAATCAAGTTCGCTTGTGGTCTTATTTGCTCAGAGAAGTTCAGGTGAACTTATTAAGTTTACTCAGGCAGTATGAGGCGAACTAATCTACTTTGCTAGTGTTCTTAAAAAAAATAAAAAAATAAAATAAAAATATAAAAAATTTGATTTATGTTCTGCTAGAGGCGAACTTGTCTAGTTCGCCTAGTCTATTAGAGGCGAACTTAGCAGGCGAACTTAGCAAATTCGCTTCACTCAGTTTAAGCGAACTTATCAAGTTCGCTTCACTCGGTTTAGGCGAACATATTGATTAGGCGAACTTATCAAGTTCGCTTGTGGTTTTATTTGCTCAGTGAAGTTCAGGCGAACTTATTAAGTTCTCTCAGGCTAACTAATTTCAGGCAAACTTATCTAGTTCGCTAGTGTTCTTAAAAAAAATTATGTATAAGTTCTGCTAGAGGCGAACTTGTCTTGTTCGCCTAGTCTATTAGAGACGAACTTAGCAGTCGAACTTATCAAGTTCGCTTCACTCAGTTTAAGCGAACTTATCATGTTTGCTTCACCCAGTTTAGGCAAACATATTGATTAGGTGAACTTATCAAGTTCGCTTGGGGTTTTATTTGCTCAGTGAAGTTCAGGCGAACTTATTAAGTTCTCTCAGGCAGCATTAGACGAACTAATTTCTGGCGAACTTATCTAGTTCGCTATTGTTCTTAAAAAAAAATTATGTATAAGTTCTGCTAGAGGCGAACTTGTCTAGTTCGCCTAGCCTATTAGAGGCGAACTTAGCAGGCGAACATATCAAGTTCGCTTCACTCAGTTTAGGCGAACATATTGATTAAGCGAACTAATCAAGTTCGCTTGTGGTCCTATTTGCTCAGAGAAGTTCAGGTGAACTTATTAAGTTCGCTCAGGCAGTATGAGGCGAACTAATCTACTTTGCTAAGGTTCTTAAAAATAAATAAATAAATAAAAAATAAAAAAATTTGGTTTAAGTTCAGCTAGAGGCGAACTTGTCTAGTTCGCCTAGTCTATTAGAGGCGAACATAGTTGGCGAACTTATCAAATTCGCTTCATTCAGTTTAAGCGAACTTATCATGTTCGCTTCACTCAGTTTAGGCGAACATATTGATTAGGCGAACTTATCAAGTTCGCTTGTGGTTTTATTTGCTTAGTGAAGTTCAGGCGAACTTATTAAGTTCTCTCAGGCAGCATCAGCCGACCTAATTTCTGGCGAACTTATCTAGTTCGCTTGTGTTCTTAAAAAAATTATGTATAAGTTCTGCTAGAGGCGAACTTGTCTAGTTCGCATAGTCTATTAGAGGTGAACTTAGTAGTCGAACTTATCAAGTTCGCTTCACTCAGTTTAAGCGAACTTATCAAGTTCGCTTGACTCAGTTTAGGCAAACATATTGATTAGGTGAACTTATCAAGTTCGCTTGGGGTTTTATTTGCTCAGCGAAGTTCAGGCGAACTTATTAAGTCCTCTCAGACAGCATCAGACGAACTAATTTCAGGCGAACTTATCTAGTTCGCTAGTGTTCTTAAAAAAAAATTGTGTAAGTTCTGCTAGAGGCAAACTTGTCTAGTTCGCCTAGTCTATTAGAGGCGAACTAAGCAGGCGAACATATCAAGTTCGCTTCACTCAGTTTAAGCGAACTTATCAAGTTCGCTTCACTCAGTTTAAGCGAACTTATCAAGTTCACTTCACTCAGTTTAGGCGAACATATTTGTCACACCCCGCCAGGGCGGAAACGCGAGGCGCGACTTTCACTGGTTTCCAAAGCATATGATTACCGCAAACACATACGGTCAGATCATTAGTTCCATTCATTTATACACAAAAGTCTTTTACAAGTATGTTTCCACCCCAAATCATTTCAAAAACTTAGAAAAAGGGGATTAGTGAAACTCACCTCGACAGTATGAATGCTAGCAAAAATTTGAATGACGGCAGATTCGCCTATCCGTATCCTATTTACACAAGGATAACATACACGTTAAGACTACTCGTCTTAAACGCAATTTGTTCACTTGACTTAGCCGATCTGATTACTTTTGTTTTAATTATCTTTTTAGTTTTTCCAACCTTGTTTTGTTATGAAAATAGTTCTGAGTTACTGCCTTATGGGGCTGATGAACAGGTATCTAAGCTTTCTTAGTTTCGATTGAACAGAACAGATGTCGAAACTTCCTAGTTTCGACTGAGTGAAATAGGTATCGAAACTACCTAGTTTCGATTGGCAAGAATAGTATCGAAACTACCTAGTTTCGATTGTACACAGGTATCGAAACTTCCTAGTTTCGATTGAGTAAATAGATATCGAAACTCCTAGTTTCGATAGAACAACCGGTATCGAAACTCCTAGTTTCGATTGAATAACTGGTATCGAAACTCCTAGTTTCGATCAATAGGTATCGAAACTCCCAGTTTCGATTGACTAACAGGTATCGAAACTATAGTTTCGATATCTGCACTTTGATTTACAGAATTCACTCTGTATATTTTTATGTTCAAATCTTGAGTTTGACACAGTTTTCTTGTTATCTTACTTGCGTTTGAACGATTTGTATGTTTAGTTACGGTTTTAAAGCAAATAATATGGATGGTATCGAGTTTTTACCTCAAACCGAGAATGGCGATCTTTAGAGAAAAACAGAGAAGTAGTCTTGAATCTTTTGCTAAGCTTTCTTCAAGAACACTTGAAATTCTCCTTATGACACCGAATTGTGGTGATTTTCGCTTTAAAACTGGACTTCGATTTGAAAGGGAATTGGGAATTTGCCGTAAGAAAATGAGAAGGTTTGAAAGGGATGGTGAAGTTTCGACTGAAGAGTATGGTTTTCATCTGAATCAAAGTGAATCAGGCAAGTGGGAGCATGGCTCCCCTGACTCTCGGCCAAGAAAGTCAAGAAGTGGGTTTGGGGTTAATGATAACAATTTTTAAATATTAATTTATTATGGTATTAGTATCAATTAGAGTTTTAAAGGGGTAATTTAATTCAGTTTCGATTCTTCACGGTATTATAATTTTTAACCATTTTATGGCTCGTTGAAGAAAATATTAAATCTTGGCTCAACGTAAATTTTGTGTAATATATATATATATATATTTTTCTGGTTATTTTATTTAACCATTTACGTTCGCATTAAGTCGGGTTATACTGCTTACTTTTTCTAGTAACTCTTTACGGTTTACTAGACTTGGAACAAACTTCTTTGCTAGACTTCTTGACTTTACTTAGTCAAAATAAAATATCAGAAAATAATAATTATGAACGTGCGTTTATGAAATGTGGATATTGTCCTAAAATGATGGGTGTCACAATATTGATTAGGCGAACTTATCAAGTTCGCTTGTGGTTTTATTTGCTCAGTGAAGTTCAGGCGAACTTATTAAGTTCTCTCAGGCAGCATCAGCCGACCTAATTTCTGGCAAACTTATCTAGTTCGCTTGTGTTTTTAAAAAAATTATGTATAAGTTCTGCTAGAGGCGAACTTGTCTAGTTCGCATAGTCTATTAGAGGCGAACTTAGTAGTCGAACTTATCAAGTTCGCTTCACTCAGTTTAAGCGAACTTATCAAGTTCGCTTGACTCAGTTTAGGCAAACATATTGATTAGGTGAACTTATCAAGTTCGCTTGGGGTTTTATTTGCTCAGCGAAGTTCAGGCGAACTTATTAAGTTCTCTCAGACAGCATCAGACGAACTAATTTCAGGCAAACTTATCTAGTTCGCTAGTGTTCTTAAAAAAAAATTGTGTAAGTTCTGCTAGAGGCAAACTTGTCTAGTTCGCCTAGTCTATTAGAGGCGAACTAAGCAGGCGAACATATCAAGTTCGCTTCACTCAGTTTAAGCGAACTTATCAAGTTCGCTTCACTCAGTTTAAGCGAACTTATCAAGTTCCCTTCACTCAGTTTAGGCGAACATATTGATTAGGCGAACTTATCAAGTTCGATTGGGGTTTTATTTGCTCAGCGAAGTTCAGGCGAACTTATTAAGTTCTCTCAGACAGCATCAAACGAACTAATTTCAGGCAAACTTATCTAGTTCGCTAGTGTTCTTAAAAAAAAATTGTGTAAGTTCTGCTAGAGGCAAACTTGTCTAGTTCGCCTAGTCTATTAGAGGCGAACTAAGCAGGCGAACATATCAAGTTCGCTTCACTCAGTTTAAGCGAACTTATCAAGTTCGCTTCACTCAGTTTAAGCGAACTTATCAAGTTCCCTTCACTCAGTTTAGGCGAACATATTGATTAGGCGAACTTATCAAGTTCGCTTGTGGTTTTATTTGCTCAGTGAAGTTCAGGCGAACTTATTAAGTTCTCTCAGGCAGCATCAGGCGAACTAATTTCAGGCAAACTTATCTAGTTCGCTAGTGTTCTTAAAAAAAATTATGTATAAGTTCTGCTAGAGGCGAACTTGTCTAGTTCGCCTAGTCTGTTAGAGGCGAACTTAGCAATCGAACTTATCAAGTTCGCTTCGCTCAGTTTAAGCGAACTTATCAGGTTCGCTTCACCCAGTTTAGGCAAACATATTCATTAGGTGAACTTATCAAGTTCGCTTGGGGTTTTATTTGCTCAGTGAAGTTCAGGCGAACTTATTATGTTCTCTCATGCAGCATTAGACGAACTAATTTCAGGCGAACTTATCTAGTTCGCTAGTGTTCTTAAAAAAAATTATGTATAAGTTCTGCTAGAGGCGAACTTGTCTAGTTCGCCTAGTCTATTAGAGGCGAACTTAGCAGGCGAACATATGAAGTTTGCTTCACTCAGTTTAGGCGAACATATTGATTAGGCGAACTAATCAAGTTCGCTTGTGGTCTTATTTGCTCAGAGAAGTTCAGGTGAACTTATTAAGTTTGCTCAGGCAGTATGAGGCGAACTAATCTACTTTGCTAGTGTTCTTAAAAAAAATAAAAAAAAATAAAAAAATAAAAAAAATTTGATTTAAGTTCTGCTAGAGGCGAACTTGTCTAGTTCGCCTTGTCTATTAGAGGCGAACTTAGCAGGCGAACTTAGCAAATTCGCTTCACTCAGTTTAAGCGAACTTATCAAGTTCGCTTCACTCAGTTTAGGCGAAAATATTGATTAGGCGAACTTATCAAGTTCGCTTGTGGTTTTATTTGCTCAGTGAAGTTCAGGCGAACTTATTAAGTTCTCTCAGGCAGCATCAGGCGAACTAATTTCAGGCGAACTTATCTAGTTCGCTAGTGTTCTTAAAAAAAATTATGTATAAGTTCTGCTAGAGGCGAACTTGTCTTGTTCGCCTAGTCTATTATAGGCGAACTTAGCAGTCGAACTTATCAAGTTCGCTTCACTCAGTTTAAGCGAACTTATCTAGTTTGCTTCACCCTGTTTAGGCAAACATATTGATTAGGTGAACTTATCAAGTTCGCTTGGGGTTTTATTTCCTCAGTGAAGTTCAGGCGAACTTATTAAGTTCTCTCAGGCAGCATTAGACGAACTAATTTTAGGCGAACTTATCTAGTTCGCTAGTGTTCTTAAAAAAAAATGATGTATAAGTTCTGCTAGAGGCGAACTTGTCTAGTTCGCCTAGCCTATTAGAGGCGAACTTAGCAGGCGAACATATCAAGTTCGCTTCACTCAGTTTAAGCGAACTTATCAAGTTCGCTTCACTCAGTTTAGGCGAACATATTGATTAAGCGAACTAATCAAGTTCGCTTGTGTTCCTATTTGCTCAGAGAAGTTCAGGTGAACTTATTAAGTTCGCTCAGGCAGTATCAGGCGAACTAATCTACTTTGCTAGTGTTCTTAAAAAAAATAAAAAATAAATAAAAAATAAAAAAATTTGGTTTAAGTTCTGCTAGAGGCGAACTTGTCTAGTTCGCCAAGTCTATTAGAGGCGAACATAGCATGCGAACTTATCAAATTCGCTTCATTCAGTTTAAGTGAACTTATCAAGTTCGCTTCACTCAGTTTAGGCGAACATATTGATTAGGCGAACTTATCAAGTTCGCTTGTGGTTTTATTTGCTTAGTGAAGTTTAGGCGAACTTATTAAGTTCTCTCAGGCAGCATCAGCCGACCTAATTTCTGGCGAACTTATCTAGTTCGCTAGTGTTCTTAAAAAAATTATGTATAAGTTCTGCTAGAGGCGAACTTGTCTAGTTCGCATAGTCTATTAGAGGCGAACTTAGGAGTCGAACTTATCAAGTTCGCTTCACTCAGTTTAAGCGAACTTATCAAGTTCGCTTGAATCAGTTTAGGCAAACATATTGATTAGGTGAACTTATCAAGTTCGCTTGTGGTTTTATTTGCTCAGCGAAGTTCAGGCGAACTTATTAAGTTCTCTCAGACAGCATCAGAAGAACTAATTTCAGGCAAACTTATCTAGTTCGCTAGTGTTCTTAAAAAAAATTGTGTAAGTTCTGCTATAGGCAAACTTGTCTAGTTCGCCTAGTTTATTAGAGGCTAACTAAGCAGGCGAACATATCAAGTTCGCTTCACTCATTTTAAGCGAACTTATCAAGTTCGCTTCACTCAATTTAAGCGAACTTATCAAGTTCGCTTCACTCAGTTTAGGCGAACATATTGATTAGGCGAACATATTGATTAGGCGAACTTATCAAGTTCGCTTGTGGTTTTATTTGCTCAGTGAAGTTCAGGCGAACTTATTAAGTTCTCTCAGGCAGCATCAGGCGAACTAATTTCAGGCAAACTTATCTACTTCGCTAGTGTTCTTAAAAAAAATTATGTATAAGTTCTGCTAGAGGCGAACTTGTCTAGTTCGCCTAGTCTATTAGAGTCGAACTTAGCAGTCGAACTTATCAAGTTCGCTTCGCTCAGTTTAAGCGAACTTATCAGGTTCGCTTCACCCAGTTTAGGCAAACATATTGATTAGGTGAACTTATCAAGTTCGCTTGGGGTTTTATTTGCTCAGTGAAGTTCAGGCGAACTTATTATGTTCTCTCATGCAGCATTAGACGAACTAATTTCAGGCGAACTTATCTAGTTCGCTAGTATTCTTAAAAAAAAATTATGTACAAGTTCTGCTAGAGGCGAACTTGTCTAGTTCGCCTAGTCTATTAGAGGCGAACTTAGCAGGCGAACTTAGCAAATTCGCTTCACTCAGTTTAAGCGAACTTATCAAGTTCGCTTCACTCAGTTTAGGCGAAAATATTGATTAGGCGAACTTATCAAGTTCGCTTGTGGTTTTATTTGCTCAGTGAAGTTCAGGCGAACTTATTAAGTTCTCTCAGGCAGCATCAGGTGAACTAATTTCAGGCGAACTTATCTAGTTCGCTAGTGTTCTTAAAAAAAATTATGTATAAGTTCTGCTAGAGGCGAACTTGTCTTGTTCGCCTAGTCTATTAGAGGCGAACTAAGCAGTCGAACTTATCAAGTTCGCTTCACTCAGTTTAAGCGAACTTATCAGGTTTGCTACACCCAGTTTAGGCAAACATATTGATTAGGTGAACTTATCAAGTTCGCTTGGGGTTTTATTTGCTCAGTGAAGTTCAGGCGAACTTATTAAGTTCTCTCAGGCAGCATTAGACGAACTAATTTCAGGCGAACTTATCTAGTTCGCTAGTGTTCTTAAAAAAAAATTATGTATAAGTTCTGCTAGAGGCGAACTTGTCTAGTTCGCCTAGCCTATTAGAGGCGAACTTAGCAGGCGAACATATCAAGTTCGCTTCACTCAGTTTAAGCGAACTTATCAAGTTCGCTTCACTCAGTTTAGGCGAACATATTGATTAAGCGAACTAATCAAGTTCGCTTGTGGTCCTATTTGTTCAGAGAAGTTCAGGTGAACTTATTAAGTTCGCTCAGGCAGTATCAGGCGAACTAATCTACTTTGCTAGTGTTCTTAAAAAAAATAAAAAATAAATAAAAAATAAAAAAATTTGGTTTAAGTTCTGCTAGAGGCGAACTTGTCTAGTTCGCCTAGTCTATTAGAGGCGAACATAGCATGAGAACTTATCAAATTCGCTTCATTCAGTTTAAGCGAACTTATCAAGTTCGGTTCACTCAGTTTAGGCGAACATATTGATTAGGCGAACTTATCAAGTTCGCTTGTGGTTTTATTTGCTTAGTGAAGTTCAGGCGAACTTATTAAGTTCTCTCAGGCAGCATCAGCCGACCTAATTTCTGGCGAACTTATCTAGTTCGCTAGTGTTCTTAAAAAAATTATGTATAAGTTCTGCTAGAGGCGAACTTGTCTAGTTCGCATAGTCTATTAGAGGCGAACTTAGGAGTCGAACTTATCATGTTCGCTTCACTCAGTTTAAGCGAACTTATCAAGTTCGCTTGACTCAGTTTAGGCAAACATATTGATTAGGTGAACTTATCAAGTTCGCTTGTGGTTTTATTTGCTCAGCGAAGTTCAGGCGAACTTATGAAGTTCTCTCAGACAGCATCAGACGAACTAATTTCAGGCAAACTTATCTAGTTCGCTAGTGTTCTTAAAAAAAAATTGTGTAAGTTCTGCTAGAGGCAAACTTGTCTAGTTCGCCTAGTTTATTAGAGGCGAACTAAGCAGGCGAACATATCAAGTTCGCTTCACTCAGTTTAAGCGAACTTATCAAGTTCGCTTCACTCAGTTTAGGCGAACATATTGATTAGGCGAACTTATCAAGTTCGCTTGGGGTTTTATTTGCTCCGTGAAGTTCAGGCGAACTTATTAAGTTCTCTCAGGTAGCATCAGGCGAACTAATTTCAGGCAAACTTATCTAGTTCGTTAGTGTTCTTAAAAAAAATTATGTATAAGTTCTGCTAGAGGCGAACTTGTCTAGTTCGCCTAGTCTATTAGAGGCGAACTTAGCAGTCGAACTTATCAAGTTCGCTTCGCTCAGTTTAAGCGAACTTATCAGGTTCGCTTCACCCAGTTTAGGCAAACATATTGATTAGGTGAACTTATCAAGTTCGCTTGGGGTTTTATTTGCTCAGTGAAGTTCAGGCGAACTTATTATGTTCTCTCATGCAGCATTATACGAACTAATTTCAGGCGAACTTATCTAGTTCGCAAGTGTTCTTAAAAAAATTATGTATAAGTTCTGCTTGAGGCGAACTTGTCTAGTTCGCCTAGTCTATTAGAGGCGAACTTAGCAGGCGAACATATGAAGTTCGCTTCACTCAGTTTAGGCGAACATATTGATTAAGCGAACTAATCAAGTTTGCTTGTGGTCTTATTTGCTCAGAGAAGTTCAGGTGAACTTATTAAGTTTGCTCAGGCAATATGAGGCGAACTAATCTACTTTGCTAGTGTTCTTAAAAAAAATAAAAAAAAAATAAAAAAATAAAAAAAATTTGATTTAAGTTCTGCTAGAGGCGAACTTGTCTAGTTCGCCTAGTCTATTAGAGGCGAACTTAGCAGATTCGCTTCACTCAGTTTAAGAAAACTTATCAAGTTCGCTTCACTCAGTTTAGGCGAACATTTTGATTAGGCGAACTTATCAAGTTTGCTTGTGGTTTTATTTGCTCAGTGAAGTTGAGGCGAACTTATTAAGTTCTCTCAGGCAGCATCAGGCGAACTAATTTCAGGCGAACTTATCTAGTTCGCTAGTGTTCTTAAAAAAATTATGTATAAGTTCTGCTAGAGGCGAACTTGTCTTGTTCGCCCAGTCTATTAGAGGCGAACTTAGCAGTCGAACTTATCAAGTTCGCTTCACTCAGTTTAAGCGAACTTATCAAGTTTGCTTCACCCAGTTTAGGGAAACATATTGATTAGGTGAACTTATCAAGTTCGCTTGGGGTTTTATTTGCTCAGTGAAGTTCAGGCGAACTTATTAAGTTCTCTCAGGCAGCATTAGACGAACTAATTTCAGGCGAACTTATCTAGTTTGCAAGTGTTCTTAAAAAAATTATGTATAAGTTCTGCTAGAGGCGAACTTGTCTAGTTCGCCTAGCCTATTAGAGGCGAACTTAGCAGGCGAACATATCAAGTTCGCTTCACTCAGTTTAAGCGAACTTATCAAGTTCTCTTCACTCAGTTTAGGTGGACATATTGATTAAGCGAACTAATCAAGTTAGCTTGTGGTCCTATTTGCTCAGAGAAGTTCAGGTGAACTTATTAAGTTCGCTCAGGCAGTATCAGGCGAACTAATCTACTTTGCTACTGTTCTTAAAAAAAATAAATAATAAATAAAAAATAAAAAAATTTGGTTTAAGTTCTGCTAGAGGCGAACTTGTCTAGTTCGCCTAGTCTATTAGTGGCGAACATAGAAGGCGAACTTATCAAATTCGCTTCATTCAGTTTAAGCGAACTTATCAAGTTCGCTTCACTCAGTTTAGGCGAACATATTGATTAGGCGAACTTATCAAGTTCGCTTGTGGTTTTATTTGCTTAGTGAAGTTCATGCGAACTTATTAAGTTCTCTCAGGCAGCATCAGGCGACCTAATTTCTGGCGAACTTATCTAGTTCGCTAGTGTTCTTAAAAAAAATTATGTAAAAGTTCTGCTAGAGGCGAACTTGTCTAGTTCGCCTAGTCTATTAGAGGCGAACTTAGTAGTCGAACTTATCAAGTTCGCTTCACTCAGTTTAAGCGAACTTATCAAGTTCGCTTGACTCAGTTTAGGCAAACATATTGATTAGGTGAACTTATCAAGTTCGCTTGTGGTTTTATTTGCTCAGCGAAGTTCAGGCGAACTTATTAAGTTCTCTCAGGCAGCATCAGACGAACTAATTTCATGCAAACTTATCTAGTTCGCTAGTGTTCTTAAAAAAAATTATGTATAAGTTCTGCTAGAGGCGAACTTGTCTAGTTCGCCTAGTCTATTAGAGGCGAACTTACCAGTCGAACTTATCAAGTTCGCTTCGCTCAGTTTAAGCGAACTTATCAAGTTCGCTTCACCCAGTTTTGGCAAACATATTGATTAGGTGAACTTATCAAGTTCGCTTGAGGTTTTATTTGCACAGTGAAGTTCAGGCGAACTTATTATGTTCTCTCATGCAACATTAGACGAACTAATTTCAGGCGAACTTATCTAGTTCGCTAGTGTTCTTAAAAAAAATTATGTATAAGTTCTGCTAGATGCGAACTTGTCTAGTTCGCCTAGTCTATTAGAGGCGAACTTAGCAGGCGAACATATGAAGTTCGCTTCACTCAGTGTAGGCGAACATATTGATTAAGCGAACTAATCAAGTTCGCTTGTGGTCTTATTTGCTCAGAAAAGTTCCGGTGAACTTATTAAGTTTGCTCAGGCAGTATGAGGCGAACTAATCTACTTTGCAAGTGTTCTTAAAAAAAATAAAAAATAAAATAAAAAAATAAAAAAAATTTGGTTTAAGTTCTGCTAGAGGCGAACTTGTCTAGTTCGCCTACTCTATTAGAGGCGAACTTAGCAGGGGAACTTAGAAAATTCGCTTCACTCAGTTTAAGCGAACTTATCAAGTTCGCTTCACTCAGTTTAGGCGAACATATTGATTAGGCGAACTTATCAAGTTCGCTTGTGGTTTTATTTGCTCAGTGAAGTTCAGGCGAACTTATTAAGTTCTCTCAGGCAGCATCAGGCGAACTTATCTAGTTCGCTAGTGTTCTTAAAAAAAATTATGTATAAGTTCTGCTAGAGGCGAACTTGTCTAGTTCGCCTAGTCTATTAGAGGCGAACTTAGCAGTCGAACTTATCAAGTTCGCTTCACTCAGTTTAGGCGAACATATCAAGTTCGCTTCACCCAGTTTAGGCGAACATATTGATTAGGTGAACTTATCAAGTTCGCTTGGGGTTTTATTTGCTCAGTGAAGTTCAGGCGAACTTATTAAGTTCTCTCAGGCAGCATCCGACGAACTAATTTCAGGCAAACTTATCTAGTTCGCTAGTGTTCTTAAAAAAAATTGTGTAAGTTCTGCTTGAGGCGAACTTGTCTAGTTCGCCTAGTCTATTAGAGGCGAACTAAGCAGGCGAACATATCAAGTTCGCTTCACTCAGTTTAAGCGAACTTATCAAGTTCGCTTCACTCTGTTTAGGCGAACATATTGATTAAGCGAACTTAAGTTCGCTTGGGGTCTTATTTGCTCCGTGAAGTTCAGGCAAGCATATTAAGTTCGCTCAGGCAGTATCAGGCGAACTAATTTCAGGCGACTTATCTAGTTCGCTAGTGTTCTTAAAAAAATTAAAAAAAATTATGTATAAGTTCTGCTAGAGGCGAACTTGTCTAGTTCGCCTAGTCTATTAGAGGCGAACTTAGTAGTCGAATTTATCAAGTTCGCTTCACTCAGTTTAAGCGAACTTATCAAGTTCGCTTCCCTATGTTTAGGCGAACATATTGATTAGGCGAACTTATCAAGTTCGCTTGAGGTCTTATTTGCTCAGTGAAATTCAGGCGAACTTATTAAGTTCTCTCAGGAAGTATCAGGCGAACTAATTTCAGCCGAACTTATCTAGTTCGCTAGTGTTCTTAAAAAAAATAAATAAAAAATTATGTATAAGTTCTACTAGAGGCGAATTTTCTAGGGCCTCATGGCACTTCTACAGATCGTTCTCGTGATAAGACGTGTCGTTAACTCGGAGTGCGGAATCCACCGAATCAACGATTGCATAAACAAAAGACAATAGAGACAATCAGGTAAATAAACTTCACGCTTGTATTTCAATTCACAATAGAGTTTACAGATTCAATCTATCTTGTTCTACTTCGATTCTGTTCTCTGTTCACTGTTCTCAAAATTAACTCTGTAAACATCTATATATAGACTACTAACCTACGTTAGGCGAACTTAACAAGTTCGCCTCTAACAGACTAAGCGAACTTAACAAGTTCGCCTCAGATAGACTTAAGCGAACTTAACAAGTTCGCCTCTGTTATACTAGGCGAACTTAACAACTTCGCCTCTAGCAACTTTTATAAAAACACTTAGAACATTAATACATTACAAAAACATAAAGACATAAGATCTAACCTATTACAAAGCTTTTGTCATTACAAACTATGTCCTAACAGACTCCCCATTGACAATAGCTTGATCTTCAGTCTTCTGTCTTCATGATGAGCTTTTCCAATTATCCGGCAATCTGCTTCCTGCATGCACTCCATATCTTCTACATATCTCCAACACTCGCTTGTACTACAATCCTTGTTCTTTCCATTCATTAGTGAACATGATTTCATTCTTTCTTAGTGTTCTCTGATCTTTCTTTGAAAAATTGATAAGATTCATTGCATCATAGAAACATACAATGACCTTATTCTCTTTGTCTTCAATCCTTGCTTCACCATTATTAACATCGACATACCTCCATTTCATATTCCCAAGGAAATCTTGAGGAATCTTCTTCAATGGTATTCTGTGTACAGCACGTACTGGTCTGAATTTGTACTTCCAGGTCACTTTCCCAGTCTTGTGATCTATGTTTTTCACTCTCTTTCCTTTTTGAGGCTTTAGCCTTTCATACTTCCCCGAACCACCTTCTCTTTTGATCAGATTTGCTATCACATCAGCTAATCCAAACTTGGATCTATTAATAAGTGTCTTTGAAGATAGACCATTCATTTCACACCTTGGCAAGGTATTGAAATACTTGATCCTCGGCTTTAAGTACTGAACACCATCAGATCTTTTAATAGCAAATAGTTTTATGTCATTATCATAAAACCAGCTTATGATTCTTCCTACACACCTCTCTTTATTCACATAGTTTTCTTTCTGAGCAAGTTATGTTTTAGACTTGGGTAGCACCTTCATCCAACTATTCACTACTTCTCTCCACTGTTCTCTGGTCATACCTGTATTTCTGTACATCACAGGTTCTTCATCACCTTTGGAGACTCAGTGTGAGTAGTATTAGCTTCATCATCTGTATTAGATTGAATGTTTTCATCATCAGTATCAATCTTAGAATCATCAGTATCTTCAGGTAGTGTGATGTCTTCAAATGAGTCCATAGAATTTGTTGCTCCTTCATAATTAAACTCAGGAATAACATCATCTTGGATGAAGTTATAAGGGACATTAAGACCATCACAGCCATCATAAATCACTTTATCTTGACTTTTCTCTATCTCTATCTCCACTATCTCTCCTTCTTCTATTTCAGTATCTGACACATCATCTTCTATGTCATTGAATAATTCATCTATATCTTCAAGACATGCTATCTTTTCAGCTTCTTCCTCCTCAGACTCAGCAAAGAACTCCAATAATAAGATTTCTTCATCATTAACTCCAGAAGTATCTTTGTTTCCATCAATTGATTATGATGTCGACTCCCCCTGAACTTTAGAAATAGGATCAACGTCAGCGTATTGACGATCACCCTCAATATTACCAAAAGGATCATTGTCTTCATAATCATGTCGTTGAATAGACTCAGTATGACATGCATCACGTATCCTTAACTCCCCCTGAGCATCAAGACGCTCAACAAGCTTGGATACTAATGCCTGCATAGCAGCAATCTGCGTAGCTTGAGTCTAAATCACCAGCTGTCATTGAGTATCAGTAGATACAAGAGTATCCACCTGGGTTTTAAAGCAAGCACTTGCGATTCAAGGAAAGTAATCCTTTAAGAATCAGAAGGCTTAGAAGGACTAGCTGAAGATTGAGGAACGGAAGTACTGAGAGTAGGAATCACTAGAGGAATAGGAGTGAGAACAGGAGATTGTTCTTTAGAGCATGGAGGTGTGACAATCAAGGAAGCAACAAAAGTAGCATCCTCCACACCTTGTGAAGATTGAGCAACAGCAATTGAAGCAGCCATAAGCTTTGGAGCTTTAGGATCAGGATTAAAATCACTATCCGAACTCTCATCCACTAATGTTCTTTTACCAAGTACTGATCCGGAAGGAGGATCCCAAACAGACTTATGTCGTTGTCTTTTGGCTGTAGATTTAAGGCGTTTACCAGCATTAGCCAAAGGTATACGAGCCAACCGTTCATAATGATCTGAAGAGAAATCTCTAAACTCATCAGAATCTGTTTCTTCAGAAATAGGTAAGATTGTATCACTTGTGCTAGAACTCAACTAATTCTCTGTCACCACATTCCCTTCAGCTTCATGAATGGGTGAGTTCACAGCGTCATCAACAAAGTCATCCATTACCATCCCTAGATCTTGTTCATGTTCATGAACGACCTCTTCTGGAACAGGTTCATTAACAGGTATATCAACCTGAGCTTGTGGAATTTGAACTTATTCTTGAATAGGAATTTGTTGTTGTACTGGAACTTGTTGTTGTTGTTGAGCTTGTTGTTGTGGAACTTGTACTTGTGGAATAGGTTGTGGTTGTGGTTGTTGTTGAACATTTTGACCTTGCTCTTGAACTAACTCATTAGGATGAAACCAGTTATCATTTGGTGGTTCAACATAATCAGGATTGATTAAGTGACCAAACAATGGAGCATTAACTGGAATCAACACTTGATTATGTTGTTTCACTTTAGTGCAATCCGTAAAGATACGCTTAGACATCGGCGTCAAAGTTAATCTAATTGGATGCTGTGAGAGATCAGGAAGAATATGATTCAGAATCATCTGGATAAACCTTGGATACATCAAAAATCCTTGACCTTCAGCAGGTGTGATTTGCATAACCATCTCCCGATAGACATATCTTGCAAAGTTGAAGCGCTTATTCAATGTCAAAGCGACCATTGCAGCTTGAAGAGCAGTCTTTAAGCCATTAGTACCGGCTTTACGAGGAGAGAGACATTAAATAATCACATGCATGAAGTATCTCCATTCACCTACCAAACCACCTTTACTTGCGTGCGTATCATTAGGACGGCCACGGTAACCCATCCTTTGAAAGCATCCCATGATCAAAGGATTAGGATATGATATAGGATCTTCAGCAGCACCTCCTAATGTAAGAGCAGTACGAATAGTGTCTTCAGATATAGCAATCTCAGTATTGTTGACTGTGGCACGAAGAACATGAGGTTCTACGTCAGTATCTGAATGAACTGTGTCCCAAAACTGTTGAATATACACCAGACTGATGTATGGATCGGCAGATAATGCGACGTGTAGTCGTGAGCGATTCAGAAATCCTATAATCCCTTGAAAGTGTATGGCCACTGACATGCTAGGATATAACAATGCCACCTGGTTGTGCTTGTATTCGACACGACGAGCCATCTGAAAAAGATTTGGACAACAAACACATATTAGAAAAATATCAAAACACAAACAATACGAAAAACAAATTTGAAATAAAAACAAAACAAACAATAAAAAAATTTTTAAAAAAAATTCAAACACAAAACATTTTTTTACAAGTCGAAAACTCTTCTGACCCCTTCGCTTAGTGTTTCAAGAGGCGAACTTATTAAGTTCGTCTGGACAAGTTCGCTTGAACAAGTTCGCCTGAACTGTTTGTCGATTCAAATTCAATCACAGAAATCAAAAACTTTCAAACCGTGGTGAAATCATGAAATAACCATTAAAAACCAAACGACTAGCACTACTAAGTCATTAGCAATGAACAATTTCAAGATTTAAGTCTCGAAAATCCACCATTAGAGCAAAAACTCTCACGGGATGAAAACGAGACAAAAACTTCGATTTTCTCTCAATTTAACGGATGAAAAACGATGAAATTACCTTGGTTAGATTCGCAATCCAATTTCGATTCAGAAAATACTGTTTAACAACCAACAACCACGTAATTTGAAATTTCAAAAAATTTTGAACACCCGGACAAGTTCGCTTAATCGTGAAGAAGATGAAGTAAATAAGTTCGCCTGGACACCCTTATACAGATTAAGTTCGCTTAACAAGCCCTAGGCGAACATAATAAGTTCGCTTCACCAATTTTAGGCGAACATATTAAGTTCGCTTCACCAGAAGGAGGCGAACTTAATGCCTTCAACTTTTACCTTGATCAAAATTTTTACCTACTTTCAATCCGTCACGTCTTGAACTTCCGTCATCAGCATGTATTTGATCCAATTCTGAACAATTCAATAAAAGATTAAAATTTTCATGGAAAATAAAAAACAAAATCTTTTTGAATTTTATCTATACAAACGGAATCACATATTTTTTGATTTTTATCTGTACAAACGGAAACACATATTTTTGGATTTTTATCTGTATAAACTGAAATCACATATTTTTGAATGAACATCATGAGTAAGAAGATCATATCAGTATCCGAGTAGTTCATAACACATTTTAGCAATAACCAAGGGTAACCTATGATATGAAACAATCCAACTCATCTTGTACTTTATAAATCATTCAATTTGAATAATATTTGAAATGATACGAAATAAATTTCAAAGTAAATGAGATCAGGTTATGAAATGCTCGTTTAATTATACCGAATTTGAAATATAAAGCATGAATTCTTAAATTTGTCAATATTATATGATTTGAAACTATAAGCGTTTATTCTCCAAATTTATGTGATTTAGTACCATTTAGATGAAAATCATCGTGTACCCCACATATATGCCAAACAGAAATATAATTTGCACTATCTTCAAGACATATACAGTTTATTTTAAGATTAGATCAATTTCCAAGATGAAATTATCTCTATTAGCACAAGAATAGAAGCAGATCCCAAAGGATATAAGAATCATAATGATTCAGAATCCGAAGATTCTAATGAATTGGCTGTATAATGTGAATCAATTCAGGTATAAGGATCCAACTATTATCTGGACAAGTTTCAATGGAGTCAGACTAGATGATGTATCTAACTGATCCAAGGCCGAATATATGTTTCAACAGATTTTGAAAGCATATCTTAGTTCAACAAAACATTGCATGTTTTTCGGGGCATGGGCAGTAATGTGAACTGAAATAGATTTGTGCGAAAGATATAATTCGATATTGGTCTCATGAAATTCTTTAAAACCATATATTCTTTATCTGATAATGATCTTTTACACACACACCCAGGCATATAATGGATTCAAATCACAGATGTTGTCATATCATATTTAATTTTCACACTACTATTAGTTTCAAAACACTTCTAGTCTATTGACAATTCAAGTTTCAAAACTCATACACAAATTTGAAAACAGACTACAAAGATTAGAGCATTCACAACTTTATCATTTCTCATTTATGCAAACTTTGAAATTTAGATCAAATCAACTCAGTTTAATCAATCATCTATCAAAGGTCTACTAAGGTCGTGTGAAATGAACTAAGCACTGATGTACTATCATTTCTTCTCTAACTTCAAATGATGTCAAATTTTATATTTTTCAATTTGTTTTCACTTTTTATAAATTAAGAACTTTTTGACTGAAAATTTAAAATACAGAAATGTAATAAAGCAATTAAAGAAATTAAAAACAAATTTTTCCACGAAAATCTGATTTTGAAAAACTTTTATTCGGGATTGATCATACCTATCATTTTGATTAAGAATTCAAACCTAGTACGATCAAATGCCTTGGTAAACAAATCAGCAAAATTATCATCAGTGTGAACCTTTACGCTCAATCAACCTTTTCTCTGCACAATCACGAATGAAATGATATCTAATATCAATGTGCTTTGTTTTACTGTGCTTAACAGGATTATTAGTTATAGACATTGTAGTATTATTATCAATAAGCATAGGGGTTCCTGTGAAATTCAAACCGTAATCTCTTAATTGCTGTTGTATCTACAGGATCTGTGAACAACAACTCGCATCAGCGATGTATTCTGCTTCGCATGTAGAAATTGAGATTATGGTTTGCTTTTTTTATTGCCAGGAAACAAGTCGATTACCTAAGAATTGGCAACCACCTGTTGTAGATTTCCTATCCAAACAACAACCACCAAAATCAGAATCAGTATAAGTATTGAAATCAAAGTTAGAACCATGTGGATACCATAGTCCCAATCTTTGTTTTCCTTTCAAATATCGAAAGATTCTTTTTACAGCTATTAAGTGAGATTATTTTACACACATCGAACATTATATCTGTCCTTGAAGCGGTTAAGTACATGAGAGATCTAATCATTTCTCTGTAAAGTCGATAATCCACATCTTTTCCATCCGGGTCAGAATTCAGCTTATGATTGACCGGAATCGGAGTATCATATGGGGTACAGTCCTCCATTTTGAACCGACTCAAGATGTCTTTGACATACTTAGACTGATGAATAAAGAAACCATCTTCCTTTTGATTTACTTGTAAACCTAAGAAAAACGATAACTCTCCCATAGCAGACATTTCAAACTTCGACTTCTTTACATTCTCAAAATCTTTGCATAACCCTTCATTTGTTGAGCCAAAAATAATATCGTCCAGATATATCTACACCGGTAGGTAATCTCCCCTTGATTTCTTTATTAATAAGGTCGAGTCAATCTTGCCACGAAAAAAATCATTTGCCAAAAGATGGGCAAACAACGTTTCATACCACGCGCGAGGAGCCTGATGAAGACCATAGAGGGCCTTATCAAGCTTGAAAACTCTATTTGGATTAAGTGGATCTTTAAACCCCGGTGGCCGGCAAACATAAACTTCCTCCTTGACCTTACCATATAAAAAAGCACTCTTCACATCCAAATGAAACACCTTAAAACCTTTATAAGAAGCAAAAGCTAGAAACAGCCGTATTGCTTCAAGCCTCGCAACAATCGCATAAACCTCGGTGTAATCAATTCCCTCTTGTTGATTGAAGCCCTGGACAACTAATCTTACTTTGTTTCTTACCACGACACCTCGATCGTCTTTCTTACATTTAAACACCCATTTAGTACCAATCGGATAAACACCCTTCGGAAGATCTACAAGATTCCAAACCTTAAGTTTGTCAAACTGTTTGGTTCTTCCTGCATAGCCTCTATCCAATTGTTATCATTTAAAGCCATTTCAACATTTTTGGGTTCGACCTGAGAAATAAAACATGAATGTGAGCAATCATCAAGAACACCAGAATCTTTAATACATGTATACAAACAAGTATTTTCAACAAGAGATTGTGTTTTCACTTCATCCTGCAAATTTTCGATTATATTTATCACTGGATGATCTTTAAGTTCCTTGATGGAAGCGACCTCAGGAACCTGTAACACTTCAACACGAGTTGTATCATATTGATAAGACAAATCATGATTAATTGGAATTTCCGAGTCTAAATTTGTAGGAATCTCCCCCGAATCCTGTGTCGAAGGTAATTGATCATCACTCAACAAAGGATCAGCAGAAGAATCTTGAAAAATAACACTGTCTTCCTCACTCTTTGAATCCTGTGGTCTTGAACAAGAAGCAACATTAGGATCGGGAGCAGAAGTAGATGGAACCGATGATTTTGGAACTGTATTTGGTAGAAAGCTATTGTGCTGTGCATCCTGGGACATGACTCAGAGAACAGCAACTTCATCAGGAGAAATATCAGAAGGTAAATGAAAACAATTGAATAAGGTTTCATAATCAAATGCCCAATCTGGTCCAATCGCCATTTGAGGTAAAGAACGATTTGAACAGTCAATATGGAACCATTTATCAACTTGGCGTGTATCTTTGTTAAAAACCCTCTTGGTAGTCGAATTGGCAACATACCCCAGAAAAATCCCTTCAATAGCCTTAGCACTGATTTTTGTTGGGACATCACGAACTTTCAACAGGGTGCAAGGATTACCAAAAGGTAGTAAATAATCCAGATTCGGCTTTTGATTATTCAGCAACTCATAGCAAGTCTTGTTGTGTCGCTTGACGGTCAAGAATCTGTTCTAAACGTGACACACATTATTCACAGCTTCAGCCCAAAAAGTAACTGGAAACTTAGAATCTACAAGCATCGTGCGTGCCGTTTCAACCAACGTCCTGTTCTTTCGTTCAGCAACACCGTTTTGTTGAGGAACATATGGTGCACTGAATTCATGATGAATTCCTTTTTGTAGATAGAATAAGCCCATCTTGCTATTCTTAAATTCGCTGCCATTGTCACTCCTAATTCCTTTGACCTTCAGATTGAACAAATTCTCCAAACCCAGGATTAAGTATTGTACCAACTCAGTGATTTCAGCTTTAGAAGAAAGAAACTTAACCCATGAAAATCTAGAGAAATCATCCGTTACTACCAAACAATATGATTTTCCACCAATGCTCCTGATACTAATCGGACCGAACAAATCCATATGCAGCAGCTCCAAAGAGTTACGATAGAATTCTTCGATTTAGATTTGTGTGATTTCTTCCGTTGTTTCCCCTTCTTGCACGGAATACAATCATCAGGAACTGAGAATTTCATCTTCGGAATACCAAGAACCAGATCATTCTTAACAATATAGTTCATCTTCCGATAGTTGATGTGAGCTAGCTTCCTGTGCCACAAAATAGAATCTGATTCCGACGCCTTGGAGAGTAAACATGTAGGAATTGAATCCGTTGTAGTAGCAACACTCATGTCAAGGACATACGTGTCATTTCTCCTTGGGGCCTTCATGAGAATCCATTCGTCAGGAATAACAAAACCATGTTTCAAGATATAACACTCCGCATCATTGAAATGGAACGAAAACTTCTTGTCACAAACTTGTGATACACTCAAAAGATTGTGTTCCAGCTGCTCCACATAATTCACCTTCTCAAATTTGACTTTATCATTTTTTAAAGTTCCCTGTCCAGTTATGTACCCGCCTTTATTCCCCGCAAAAGCGACATAACCTCCATCAATATTTTTAACATCTTCAAGCAATCTAATATTCCCTGTCATATGTCGAGAGCAACCACCATCCACATACCATGTATTGTTGATAGTCCTCCTTGGTTGTCCCTACATAAACAACGAGAATCAGTTAGAAATAGGAACTCAAGCCATTGTGGTCTTGGGTCGTCCAGATTGATCAAAATAAACAACTTCTGGTAATTCACAATCAATGTTATCATTAACCTTTGGAATAGAAGTTTTACCAACAGACTTTTTCAAAGGAGACAATTTTTGATTATTTTGAAAAAAATTATTTGATATATTATTAGCAGATTCAGATGTTTCCAAAATTTCCTTCAATTTTCTGTTTCGTCTTCTCCTTTGTGGTCTAGACAATTTTACTTTAGATTGAGAATCTTTTGAAATTCTAACATAAGGAATCTCAAGTTTCTCTTGACACACAAATGATTTAGAGTTCAATTTATCCTGCTATTTAAATCCAGCGGATTTAACAAAAGATCGACAGGACATATTTTGCTCCAAACTAAATGATGATTTTCCCTCATCTGTTCTTTTCAGAATTTTCACCACTTCTGGTTGTGAAGGAACAGTCTTCAATTTGCCCTTGTTCTTATAAGGACAATTGATCAGAATGTGACCAGCTTCGTTGCAATGAAAACAAACACTTCTCTCTTTATAAGTTCTAAAGTAAGAAGAATTCTTTGAATTTGAGGAGCCATCAGAGGAATAAGCTTCAGAAGATTGTCCAGAACATTTTACTATCTTCTTTGGAACATAAACCTATGTAGGCAACTTTGATGAATGCACCTTTTGATGACCAGCAGCGACAAACCCACTTGACTGTGAAATTGGAGAAAGCTTAGGGGTAACAACCTTCAACTCATCAGGTTCAGTCAGAATGCATCTTTCATGGGTAACAACTTTTGCAACAGTTGGTTCATCAAGTTTCACCTCTTTCGGAATACCTTCCACCTTCTTCTCATCAAATTCCTCATCCTCAGAATCAGATTCATACACCATATCCTCACCAGTTACCGGGTTCATTTTCAATACTGTTTTTGGATCTATTTCCTCTTCATGTATGATTTCAGGTTCAACCACATAATTTGCATTAAATGGTGGAGGAACAAATCCAATCCCAGCAACCCGCTTAGTAGGATCAGCATTTGAATTAAAATAATCCAAAAGAACAGAAGAATTTATAAAATTTTCCAACTTTCTATGAAGTTTGATCACCTCAGACTCTTTATCAGAAATTTCTTTATTCTTTTGAGCAATAACTTCAGTTCATTTTTCTATTTCAGCATAAGCCATATCCAGATGATAAGCTTGTCCTTTATATTTCAACCCCAGAGAATTTAAGTCTCTTTTCAAAGACTAAATTCTATCGATGCACAATTTATCGTTATCTTTCAGTTTCTAATTAACAGAATGCATCGATTTCATATCACAAATCAAGTTTGTGTTATCATCCATGACCTTTTGCAGTTTATCTTTAACAGTAATGCAGTTAGAACAGTAAATATGACAAACAGAATCTTTTACCTTTGACGGATCAGACATGTCTGCCATGAAAACTTTGGCAATGGGAATATTCTCTGAATCAGCACCATCTGAAGCATTTTGTGTTAGAACAATATCATCTTCAGCAACACCTGATGCAACATCAGAATCAATATTCTCCTCTTGTTCTATTTCTTCATCAACAATCTGCACACTTTCACCATCACTCGAACCATCACTTGAACTCTCACTCGAACCATCATTTGAACCATCACTTGTACCATCATCATTAGCCACCTCTTCTGATTTTTTAGAATGAATTTCTGCTACAAAGGCTTGACTTACAGCACCCACTAAATCTTCCAGATGAATACCCCAGTCATAGTTCTCATCATTTTGTGCAACCAATGCCGATGATGCAGATGCATGATTTGAATTTCCAGATGAACCATGTGATTGGTTACGATTGTTCTGAAAATTATTCTGCTTCTTTTGAGAATCAAACTCTACCTTTTGCTTCACACACTCTTTAGCAAAGTGACCATACTCATGACAGTTATAACAATGCACTTTGGTTTTATCAAATCCCATGCGTGATCGACTATTTGATCCAATATACTTTCTGCCAGTTTTCTAAGAGAAATCCTTTGCTTGACGCATCAACATGGCCATATTCCATTGGATGTTCATTTCTTCCTGATCAACAGGGTCAATCTGTCTGAAATCTTATTCAATAACCTCAGGATCATGAATTTTCCCTCCAATAAAATTCTCATATGAAGCCATGAATGAGGAAAACATAGCTAGATAATCATCAGCAACCTTTTGATTTATATGAGATCCAGAAGTTGTAGAAGCTGTTGTCACAGAAAAACCAGAATGACTAGAATGACCAGAATGAATAGGAACTCCAGAACTCTGATCTTTAGAAGAATATTGAGCATCTCTAGAAAAGAATGCAACTCCTGTACCAGTTTTACCTGTAGTCTTGGCAAAATACATTGAAGGATCCTGGATATGCTCCATGTTAGTCTCCTTCTTCTTCATATTCAGGTCATGCGATTGAATCTTCCCAAGAACTTCTTCCAGAGACATGGTTTTGTACTTGATATTTTCTTTGATCAAAACCGTGTACACATCAAATTTTGATGGTAATGCCTCCAAGAACTTATCATTAATTTCTTTAGTTTCGTACACCACAGAAGCACTCGACAGTTCACTAAGAGGATGATAGAATCTGGTAGCAAGATCATCCAAGGATTCATTTTGAAAATGTTTGAAGACCAAGAATTGCTTCTTCAATAGCTCTTTTCTACTCTTCTTTACATCCAAATTGCCTTCACATCTTTTCTGTAATGCTTCCCACTGTTGTTGAGAAGACTTGAATTGTTTGAAACTGTGATATATTTCCTTCGGAAGAGACATCGAAATACTTGCCATTGTTTTCTTTTCTCTATCAAACAACAACTTTTCTTCATTTGTTAACGCAGACAACAGCTTTGGAACATTATCCTGTCCCATCCATGAATAAGTCGGATGCGTATAATCTTCTAAAATAGGAATCCAGAGACCGGTGTCGGTAAAAGATACAAACTGATCAAACCTGTCTTTCCAATTTGAATAATCAGCAAGATTCAACAACTTCGATGGTTTTTGAGATGTCCCAATCTCATTATCATAATTGAACATATTCGTTACTTGAACCATATTTGCCATTTTCCTGAAAAATTTCCTGAAAAATTTCTAAGTGTTTAACCTTCACTAACCTTAGGCAAACATAATAAGTTAGCTTCTGTGATACCCAAGCGAACTTAATAAGTTCGCTTAAACCAGAAACCTGAAAATCTGATTAAGTTCGCCTAAAAATAAGTTCGCTTAATTTGTGAGAAGCGAACTTGACAAGTTCGCCCAGGCAGTATCATGCGAACTAATTTCAGGCGAACTTATCTAGTTCGCTAGTGTTCTTAAAAAAACATTTTGTATAAGTTATGCTAGAGGCGAACTTGTCAAGTTTACCTAGTTTATTAGAGGCGAACGTGTTAAGTTCGCCTAGTCTCATGTGAGGCGAACTTGTTAAGTTCGCCTACTCTATTTGGGGCGAACTTGTTAAGTTCGCCTATTGCAGAGTTTGTGTCCATAAATAGGTGTTTACATATTCTGTTTGGGGAGCATATTGACTGAATAATTGTATTCTGTAAACTCTGTGTGTAGTGGAATACAAAGAGAAAGTTTATTTACCTACTGTTTCTATTTTCAATTCGTATACATATGTTAACAAGAACGATTCCGCACTCCGTGTTACCGAGACGTCCTGTCATGAGATTGATCTGTAGATGAGTCATGTGGACCTACAAGTGGTATCAGAGCTTTTGCTCGTGATTTGTGTTTGATTCTTGGTGATTAGAGACGATTTTGTATACACTTTGACAAGAAATTTATCATTTTTAGAAGTTTTGTATCCATGGAGTTTTCAAGTTCTTAAAGTTTATTTTGCAGCTGAATTCGTGGATTTGAAGTGTTCTAATTCATAAAATACAAAATCCTACAGTCCAATTTCTTCAAATTCCTTCTAATCTGTGAGAAATGATGATTTTCGGTGCTGGTTAGTTCGTGTTTGGGTTGAAGTTTTCTTCCAGAGTTTGTTACAGCTGAAGCAGGTGAACTTGCTGAGATTCTGTTGCAGGCAAACTTAGCAGGAGAACTTATCAAGTTCGCTTCACTTAGTTTAAGCGTTCGCTCAGTTTAAGCGAACAAATTGATTAGGCGAACTTATAAAGTTCGCTTGTGGTCTTACTTGCTCAGTGAAGTTCAGGCGAACTTATTAAGTTCGCTCAGGCAGTATCAGGCGAACTAATTTCAGGCGAACTTATCTAGTTCGCTAGTGTTCTTTAAAAAAAATTATATATATGTTCTGCTAGAGGCGAACTTGTCTAGTTCGCCTAGTCTATTAGAGGCGAACTTAGCAGGCGAACTTATCAAGTTTCTTTCACTCAGTTTAAGCGAACTTATTCGCTTCACTCAGTTTAGGCGAACATATTGAATAGGCGAACTTATCAAGTTCGCTTGTGGTCTTATTTGCTCAGTGAAGTTCAGGCGAACTTATTAAGTTCGTTCAAGCAGTACTGGGCGAACTTATCTAGTTCGCTAGTGTTCTTAAAAAAAATTAATAATTTGTATAAGTTCTGCTAGTGGCGAACTTGTCTAGTTCGCCTAGTCTATTAGAGGCGAACGTGCTATGTTAGCCTAGTCTCATGTAAGTTCGCCTAGCATATTTGAGGCAAACTTTTTAAGTTCGCCTATTGCAAAGTTTGTGTCTATAAATAGGAGTTTATAGATTCAGTTTGGAGAGCATATTGGCTGAATGATTGTATTCTGTAAACTCTGTGTTTAGTGGAATGCAAAGAGAAAGTTTATTTACCTATTGTTTCTATTGGCAATTCGTATATATACGTTAACACGAAGGATTCCGCACTCCGTGTTATCGAGATGTCCTGTCACGAGATCGATCTGTAGATGATTCATGTGGACCTACAACTGGTATCAGAGCTTTTGCTCATGATTTGTGTTTGATTCTTGTGATTCGAGACGATTTTGTATACACTTTGACAAGAAATTGATCATTTTTAGAAGTTTTTGTATCCATGGAGTTTTCAAGTTCTTGAAGTTGATTTTGCTGCTGAATTCATGGATTTGAAGTGGATTTTGGTGAAATTAATCCGATAGAAGTGTTCTAATTCATAAAATACAAAATCCTACGGTCCAATTTCTTCAAATTCCTTCTTATCTGTGAGAAATAATGATTTTCGATGCTAATTAGTTCGTGTTTGGGTTGATTTTTTCTTCCTGAGTTTGTTAGAGCTGAAGCAGGCGAACTTGCTGAGATTCTGTTGCAGGTGAACTTAGCAGGAGAACTTATCAAGTTCGCTTCACTCAGTTTAGGAGAATGTATTGATTACTCGAACTTATCAAGTTCGCTTGTTGTCTTATTTGCTCAGTGTAGTTTAGGCGAACTTAATAAGTTCGCTCAGGCAGTATCAGGCGAACTAATTTCAGGCGATCTTATCTAGTACGCTAGTGTTCTTAAATTAAAAAAAAAATTATGTATAAGTTCTGCTAGAGGAGAACATGTCTAGTTCGCCTAGTTTATTAGAGACGAACGTGTTTAGTTCGCCTAGTCTCATGTGAGGCGGACTTGTTAAGTTCGCCTAGTCTCATGTGAGGCAGACTTGTTAAGTTCGCCTATTGCAGAGTTTGTGTTTATAAATAAGAGTTTACAGATTCTATTTGGGTAGCATATTGACTGAATGATTGTATTATGTAAACTCTGTGTTTAGTGGAATACAAAGAGAAAGTTTATTTACCTACTATTTTTATTGTCAATTCGTATACATACGTTAACACGAAGGATTCCGCACTCCGTGTTATCGAGACGTCCTATCACGAGATCGATCTATAGATGAGTCATGTGGACCTACAAGTGGTATCAGAGCTTTTGCTTGTGATTTGTGTTTGATTCTTGGTGATTAGAGACGATTTTTTATACCCTTTGACAGGAAATTGATCATTTTTAGAAGTTTTTGTATCCATGGAGTTTTCATGTTCTTGATGTTGAGTTTGCTGCTGAATTCATGGATTTGAAGTGGATTTTGGTGAAATTAATCCGATAGAAGTGTTCTAATTCATAAAATCCTAAATCCTACGGTCCAATTTCTTCAAATTCCTTCTAATCTGTGAGAAATGATGATTTTCGGTGCTGATTAGTTCGTGTTTGGGTTGAAGTTTTCTTCCTGAGTTTGTTACAGCTAAAGCAGGCGAAATTGCTGAGATTCTGTTGCAGGCAATTGACTGAATGATTGTATTCTGTAAACTCTGTGTTTAGTGGAATAAAAAGAGAAAGTTTATTTACCTGCTGTTTCTATTGTCAATTCGTATACATACGTTAACACGAAGGATTCCGCACTCCGTGTTATCGAGACGTCCTGTCACGAGATCGATTTGTATATGAGTCATGTGGACCTACAAGTGGTATCAGAGCTTTTGCTTGTGATTTGTGTTTGATGCGAGATGATTTTGTATACCCTTTGACAAGAAATTGATCATTTTTAGTACTTTTTGTATCCATGGAGTTTTCAAGTTCTTGAAGTTGATTTTGCTGCTGAATTCGTGGATTTGAAGTGGATTTAGGTGAAATTAATCCGATAGAAGTGTTTTAATTCATAAAGTACTAAATCCTACGGTCCAATTTCTTCAAGTTCCTTCTAGCCTAAACTGAGTGAAGCGAACTTGATAAGTTCGCCTGCTAAGTTCGCCTCTAATAGACTAGGCGAACTAGACAAGTTCACCTCTAGCAGAACTTATACGGAATTTTTTTTTAAAGAACAATAGCGAACTAGATAAGTTCGCCTGAAATTAATTCGTCTGATACTGCCTGAGCGAACTTAATAAGTTAGCATGAACTTCACTGAGCAAATAAGACCATAAACGAACTTGATAAGTTCGCCTAATCAATATGTTCGCCTAAACTGAGTGAAGCGAACTTGATAAGTTCGCTTAAACTTAGTGAAGCGAACTTGATAAGTTCGCTTAAACTTAGTGAAGCGAACTTGATAAGTTCGCTTCCTAAGTTCGCCTGCAACAGAATCTCAGCAAGTTCGCCTGCTTCAGCTGTAACAAACCCAGGAAGCAAACTTTAACCCAAACACGAACTGATCAGCACCGAAAATCATCATTTCTCACATATTAGAAGAAATTTGAAGAAATTGGACCGTAGGATTTAGTATTTTATGAATTAGAACACTTCTATCGGATTAATTTCACCAAAATCCACTTCAAATCCATGAATTCAACAGCAAAATCAACTTCAAGAACATTAAAACTCCATGGATACAAAAACATCTAAAAATGATCAATTTTTTGTGAAAGTGTATACAAAATCATCTCTAATCACCAAGAATCAAACACAAATCACAAGCAAAAGCTCTGATACCACTTGTAGGTCCATATGACTTATCTACAAATCACGGAGTGCGGAATCCTTCGTGTTAACGTATGTATACGAATTGACAATAGAAACAGTAGGTAAATAAGCTTTCTCTTTGTATTTCGCTAAACACAGAGTTTACAGAATACATTCATTCAGTCAATATGCTCCCCAAACATAATCTGTAAACTCCTATTTATAAACACAAACTCTGCAATAGGCGAACTTAACAAGTTCGCCTCAAAAAGACTAGGCGAACTTAACAAGTTCGCCTCTAATAGACTAGGCGAACTAGACAAGTTCGCCTCTAGCAGAACTTATACAGATATTTTTTTAAGAACACTAGCGAACTAGATAAGTTCGCCTGAAATTAGTTCGTCTCATACTGCCTGAGCGAACTTAATAAGTTCGCCTGAACTTCACTGAGCAAATAAAACCACAAACGAACTTAATAAGTTCGCCTAATCAATATGTTCGTCTAAACTGAGTGAGGCGAACTTGATAAGTTCGCTTAAATTTAGTGAAGCGAACTTGATAAGTTCGCCTGCTAAGTTCGCCTCTAATAGATTAGGCGAACTAGACAAGTTCTCCTCTATCAAAACTTATACAGATTTTTTTTTTATTTAAGAACACTAGCAAATTAGATAAGTTCGCCTCATACTGCCTGAACGAACTTAATAAGTTCGCCTGAACTTCACTGAGTAAATAAGACCACAAGCGAACTTGATAAGTTCGCCTAATCAAGATGTTCTCCTAAAATGAGTGAAGCGAACTTGATAAGTTCGCTTAAACTAAGTGAAGCGAACTTGATAAGTTCGCCTGCAACAGAATCTCAGCAAGTTCGCCTGCTTTAGCTGTAACAAACTCAGGAAGAAAACTTCAACCCAAACACGAACTAATCAGCACCGAAATCATCATTTCTCACAGATTAAAAGGAATTTGAAGAAATTGGACTGTTGGATTTTGTATTTTATTTATTAGAGCACTTCTATCGGATTAATTTCACCAAAATCCACTTCAAATCCACGAATTCAGCAGCAAAATCAACTTTAAGAACTTGAAAACTCCTTGGATAAAAAAAACTTCTAAAAATGATCAATTTCTTGTCAAAGTGTTAGGACATAGTTTGTAATGACAAAAGCTTTGTAATAGTTTAGATCTAATGTCTTTATGTTTTTGTTATGTATAATGTTCTAAGTGTTTTATGCAATTTATGCTAGAGGCGAACTTGTTAAGTTCGCCTAGTCTAACAGAGGCGAACTAGTTAAGTTCGCTTAGTCTGTTGGAGGCGAACTTGTTAAGTTCGCCTAATGCAGGTCAGTAGTCTATATATAGATGTTACAGAGTTAGTTTGAAAATAGAATAGATCGATCAGAACTAGAACAGAGTTGAACGATTGAGTATGTAAACTCTATTGTGAATTGGAATACAAGCGTGAATGTTATTTACTTGATTGTCTATATTGTCTTTTGTGTATGCAATCGTTGATTCGTTGGATTCCGCACTCCGAGTTAACGACACGTCTTATCACGAGAACGATCTGTAGAAGTGCCATGAGGCCCTACAAGTGGTATCAGAGCATTTGCTCATGATTCTTGGTGATTCTAGACGGTTTTGTATGCCAATTGATAAGAAATTCATCATCTTTGACATTTTCATTTCCATGGAGTTTTCAAGCTTAATTTGGTTCTGATTTGGTGTTTTTGAAGAGGATTTTGAAGAAATTGATCCGGTAGAAAGGTTCTACTTGAGAAATTACACAATCCTACGGTTTGATTTTGATTAATTCCTTCAAATCAGTGAATTATGAAGATTTTTGGTAATTCTTGGTTCACGGTTTTTGGTTGAACTGTTCTTGATTTTGAATCTGCTGAAGCAAGCGAACTTGCTTATTATTGTGTGCAAGCGAACTTAGCAGGCGAACTTGTCAAGTTCACTTCTCACAAATTAAGCGAACTTATTTTTAGGCGAACTTAATCAGATTTTCTGGTTTCTGGTTTAAGAGAACTTATTAAGTTCGCTTCATATTAAGTTCACTTGGGTATCACAGAAGCGAACTTATTATCTTTGCCTAAGGGTAGTGAGTGTTCAACACTTGGAAATTTTTCTGAAAAATGGCAAATATGGTACAAGTAACGAATATGTTCAATTATGATGATGAGATTGGTACATCTCAAAAACCACCAAAGTTGAATCTTGCTGATTATTCTAATTGGAAAGATAGGTTTGATCAGTTCGTATCTTTTACCGATACTAGTCTCTGGATTCCTATTTTAGAAGGTTATACGCATCCGACTTATTCGTGGATGGGACAGGATAATGTTCCAAAGCCGGTGTCAGCGTTAACGACTGAAGAAAAGTTGCTGTTTGATAGGGAAAAGAAAGCGATGGCAAGTATTTCGATGTCTCTTCCAAAGGAAACATATCACAGTTTCAAACAATTCAAATCTTCTCAACAATTGTGGGAAGCATTACAGAAAAGATGTGAAGGCAGTTTGGATGTAAAGAAGAGTATAAAAGAGCTATTGAAGAAGAAATTCTTGGTCTTCAAACATTTTTAAAATGAATCCTTGGATGATCTTGCTACCAGATTCTATCATCTGTTTAGTGTCGAGTGCTTCCATGGTGTATGAAACTGAAGAAATTAATGATAAGTTCTTGGAGGCATTACCATCAAAATTTGATGTGTATACGGTTTTAATCAAAGAAAATATCAAGTACAAAACCATGTCTCTTGAAGAAGTTCTTGGGAAGATTCAATCGCATGACCTGAATATGAAGAAGAAGGAGACTAACATGGAGCATATCCAGGATCCTTCAATGTATTTTGCCAAGACTTCTGGTAAAACTGGTACAGGAGTTGCATTCTTTTCTGGCGATGCTCAAGATTCTTCTAATGATCAGTGTTCTGGAGTTCCTATTCATTCTGGTCATTCTAGTCATTCTGGTTTTTCTGCGACAACAGCTTCTACATCTTCTGGATCTCATATAAATCAAAAGGTTGCTGATGATTATCTAGCTATGTTTTCCTTATTCATGGCTTCGTATGAGAATTTTATTGGAGGGAAAATTCATGATCCTGAGGTTATTGAAGAAGATTTCAGACAGATTGACCCTGTTGATCTGGAAGAAATGAACATCCAATGGAATATGGCCATGTTGATGCGTCAAGCAAAGGATTTCTTGAAGAAAACTGGCAGAAAGTGTATTGGATCTAATAACCAAAGTGCGTTGTTATAACTGTCAAGAGTATGGTCACTTTGCTAAAGAGTGTGTGAAGCAAAAGGTTGAGTTTGATTCTTAGAAGAAGCAGAATAATTTTCAGAATAATCGTAACCAATCACATGGTTCATCTGGAAATTCAAATCATGCATCTGCATCATCGGCATTGGTTACACAGAACGATGAGAACTATGACTGGGATATTCATCTGGAAGATTTAGTGGGTGCTGTAAGTCAAGCCTCTGTAGCAGAAATTCATTCTGAAAAATCAGAAGAGGTGACTGATGATGACGGTTCGAGTGATGGTTCAAGTGATGGTTCGAGTGATGGTGAAAGTGTGCAGATTGTTGATGAAGAGATAGAACAAGAGCAGAATATTGATTCTGATGTTGCATCAGGTGTTGCTGAAGATGATATTGTTCTAACACAAAATGCTTCTGATGGTGCTGATTCAGATAATATTCCCATTGCCAAAGTTTTCATGGAAGACATGTCTGATCCGTCAAAGGTAAAAGACTCTATTTGTCATATTTACTGTTCTAACTGCATTACTGTTAAAGATAAATTGCAAAAGGTCATGGATGATAACACAAACTTGATTTGTGATATGAAATCGATGCATTCAGTTAATCAGAAACTGAAAGATAATGATAAATTGTGCATCGATAGAATTGAGTCTTGAAAAGTGACCTAAATTCTCTTGGATTAAAATATAAAGAACAAGCTTATCATCTGGATATGGCTTATGCTGAAATAGAAAAACGAACTGAAGTCGTTGCTCAAAAGAATAAAGAAAATTTTGACAAAGAGTCTGAGGTGATCAAACTTCATAGAGAGTTGGAAAATTTTACAAATTCTTCGGTTGTTTTGGATTATTTTAATTCAAATGCTGATCCTACTAAACGGGTTGCTGGGATTGGATTTGTTCCTCCACCATTTAATGTAAATTATGTGGTTGAACCTGAAATCATACATGAAGAGGAAATAGATCCAAAAACAGTATTGAAAGTGAACCCGGTAACTGGTGAGGATATGATTTATGAATCTGATTATGAGGATGAGGTGTTTGATGAGACGAAAGTTGAAGGTATTCCAAAAGAGGTGAAACTTGATGAACCAACAGTTATAAAAACTGTTACCCGTGATAGATGTATTCTGACTGAACCCGATGAGGTGAAAGTAGTTACACCTAAGCTTTCCCCAATTTTACAGTCAAGTGGTTTTGTCGATGCTGGTTATCAAAAGGTGCATTTATCAAAGGTGCCTACATAGATTTATGTTCCAAAGAAGATAGTAAACTGTTCTGGAAAATCTTCTGAAGCTTATTCCTCTAATGGCTCCTTAAATTCAAAGAATTCTTCTTACTTTAGAACTTTTAAAGAGAGAAGAGTTTGTTTTCATTGCAACGAAGTTGGTCACATTCTGGTCAATTTTCGTTATAAGAACTAGGGCAAATTGAAGACTGTTCCTTCACAACCAAAAGTGGTGAAAATTCTGAAAAGAACAGATGAGGGAAAGTCATCATTTAGTTTGGAGCAAAATATGTCGTGTCGATCTTTTGTTAAATCCTCTGGATTTAAACAGCAGGATAAATTGAACTCTACATCATTTGTTTGTCAAGAGAAACTTGAGATTCCTCATGTTAGAATTTCAAAAGATTCTCAATCTGAAGTTAAATTGTCTAGACCACAAAGGGGAAGACGAAACAGAAAATTGAAGAAAATTTTGAAAACATCTGAATCTGATAATAATATATCAAATAATGTTTTTCAAAATAATCAAAATATGTCTCCTTTGAAAAAGTCTATTGGTAAAACTTATATTCCAAAGGTTAATGATAACATTGATTGTGAATTACTAGAAGTTGTTTATTTTGATCAATCTGGACGACCCAAGACCACAATGGCTTGGGTTCCTATTTCTAACTGATTTTCGTTGTTTATGTAGGGACAACCAAGGAGGACTCACAACAATACATGGTATGTGGATAGTGGTTGCTCTCGACATATGACAGGGAATATTAGATTGCTTGAAGATGTTAAAAATATCGATGGAGGTTATGTCACTTTTGCGGGGAATAAAGGCGGGTACATAACTGGACAGGGTACTTTAAATAATGATAAAGTCAAATTTTAGAAGGTGAATTATGTGGAGCAGCGTGAACACAATCTTTTGAGTGTATCACAAGTTTGTGACAAGAAGTTTTCGTTCCATTTCAATGATGCTGAGTGTTATATCTTGAAACCTAGTTTCGTTATTCCTGATGAATGGATTCTCATGAAGTCCCCGAGGAGAAATGACACGTATGTCCTTGACATGAGTGTCGCTACTACAACGGATTCAATTCCTACATGTTTACTCTCCAAGGCGTCGGAATCAGATTCTATTTTGTGGCACAGGAAGCTAGCTCACATCAACTATCGGAAGATGAACTATATTGTTAAGAATAATCTGTTTCTTGGTATTCCTAAGATGAAATTCTCAGTTCCTGATGATTGTATTCCTTGCAAGAAGGGGAAACAACGAAAGAAATCACACAAATCTAAATCGAATAATTCTATTGTAACTCCTTTGGAGCTGCTGCATATGGATTTGTTCGATCCGATTAGTATCAGGAGCATTGGTGGAAAATCATACTGTTTGGTAGTAACGGATGATTTCTCTAGATTTTCATGGGTTAAGTTTCTTTCTTCTAAAGCTGAAACCACTGACTTGGTACAATACTTAATCCTGGGTTTGGAGAATTTTTCAATCTGAAGGTTAGAAGAATTAGGAGTGACAATGGCAGCGAGTTTAAGAATAGCAAGATGGGCTTATTCTGTCTACAAAAGGGAATTCATCATGAATTCAGTGCGCCATATGTTCTTCAACAAAACGGTGTTGCTGAACGAAAGAACAGGACGTTGGTTGAAACGGCACGCACGATGCTTGCAGATTCTAAGCTTCCTGTTACTTTTTGGGCTGAAGCTGTGAATACTGCGTGTCACGTTTTGAACGGGGTCTTGACCGTTCAAGCGACACAACAACACTTGCTACGAGTTGCTGAATAATCGAAAGCCGAATCTGGATTATTTACTACCTTTTGGAAATCCTTGCACCCTATTGAAAGTTCGAGATGTCCCAACAAAATTCCGTGCTAAGGCTTTTGAAGGGATTTTTTTGGGGTATGTTGCCAATTCGACTACCAAGAGGGTTTTTAACAAAGAAACGCGCCAAGTTGAAGAATGGTTCCATATTGACTGTTCAAATTTGACTTTACCTCAAATGGCGATTGGACCGGATTGGGAATTTAATTATGAAAATTTATTCAAGTCTTTTCATTTACCTTATGATATTTCTCCAGATGAAGCTGCTGTTCTCTATGATTCATGTCAGGATGCACAGCACAATGGCTTTCTACCAAATGCAATTCCACATTCATCGGTTCCATCTACTTCTGCTCCCGATCCTAATGTTGCTTCTTGTTCGGGACCACAAGATTCATAGAGTGAGGAAGACAATGCTATTTTTCAAGATTTTTCTGCTGATCCTTTGTTGGGTGATGATTCATTACCTTCGACACAGGATTCGGGGGAGATTCCTACAAATTTAGATTCGGAAATTCCAACTAATCATGATTTGTCTTATCAATTTGATACAACTCGTGTTGAAGTGTTACAGGTTCCTGAGGTCGCTTCCATTAAGGAACTCAAAGATCATCCAGTAACAAATATATTCGAAAATTTGCAGGATGGAGTGAAAACACGTTCTCTTGTAGACAATACTTGTTTGTATACATGTATTAAAGATTCTGGTGTTCTTGATGATTGCTCACATTCATGTTTTATTTCTCAGGTCAAACCCAAAAATGTTGAGATGGCTTTAAATGATAACAATTGGATAGAGGCTATGCAGGAAGAAGTTGCTCAGTTTGACAAACTGAAGGTTTGGAATCTTGTAGATCTTCTAAAGGGTGTATATCCGATTGGTACTAAATGGGTGTTTAAATGTAAGAAAGACGATCGAGGTGTCGTGGTAAGAAACAAGGCAAGATTAGTTGTCCAGGGCTTCAATGGAATTGATTACACCGAGGTTTATGCGCCTGTTGCGAAGCTTGAAGCTATACGGTTGTTTCTAGCTTTTGCTTCTTATAAAGGTTTTAAGGTGTTTCTATTGGATGTGAAAAGTGCATTTTTATATGGAAAGGTCAAGGAGGAGGTTTATGTTTGTCAGCCGCCGGGGTTTGAAGATCCACTTAATCCAAATATGGTTTTCAAGCTTGATAAGGCCCTCTATGGTCTTCATCAGGCTCCTCGCGCGTGGTGTGAAACATTGTCCACACATCTTTTGGAAAATGATTTTGTTCGTGGCAAGATTGACTAGACCTTATTCATAAGGAAATCAGGGGGAGATTACCTACTGGTGCAGATATATGTGGATGATATTATTTTTGGCTCAACAAATGAAGGGTTATGCAAAGATTTTGAGAATGTAATGAAGTCGAAGTTTGAAATGTCGGCTATGGGAGAGTTATTGTCACACGCCCATATTTTATTTACTTATTAAATAAATACAGGTTGTAACGATTGGTTCATTACACGATAGCGGAAGCTGTAATAATGATTTCTAAGACTTGATTACATACACAAATACTAAGACTAAGTAATACTAGGATCTAAGTTCTTCTAGATCAACGATAGACTTGAGTCTTGATATTCTACGTCCTTCCAGCTACTAGGAATTGATCCAACATAGCTAGCTTATTCCAACCGTGCCATGGCTAACAGTTACCTGAGAAATATACTTGAAAATGTCAACACAAAGGTTGGTGAGTTCACAGAGTTAGTTATATTAGTGCTTATAGTTTTTTTTTTTCCAAAAACATGTTCATGACTTTACCGTCATAAAACTAAGTAGTTTTCATTTGAAAACATTATCATGACTTAACCGTCATAAATTCAATATTTAAACATGATCCTTATAACCTGATCAGAATCCTTTTGTATAAACATGATTTCTTTAACCGGATCAAAACTCTTTTGTTTAAACTCAATTGTTCGTAAATAGTTCCAGTTGCATGTGATAATCAGAATAAGAATTGTTGACCCATTTGTAAACTAGCTAGGAATACAAATAATATGTTCCTACATGAGGCGTAACCAAACCATGACAATTGTACACGCCCCTAATTTCGTTATCCGGTTCTATGCGGCCATAAATCCTCCAGATTGTGGTTAGCGCGACTAACCATGACCGGGAGACGTCACTCTCCATAGTACTATTCATAGGACCCTAGGCTACAGTTAATGGTTACTACGTTGTTCCAGGGGACTTTTCCGGCCTCAAATTGTTGTTCTCATCTCATGTAAACATACAAGTCGTGTCTTATTCTCTTGTTATCCCATAAAATAGTTGTAAGTATGTTTTTCCCCCAAATCGTTGAGTGTTGTTCATCCGAACAATCGTTGTGTGTTGTTCACCCGAACAATCGTTGTGTGTTGTTCATCCGAACAATCATTGTGTGTACTTGTGTCCGGCTGTTTAGTTGAGCAAGTTTTCTCCCCGTTTGTTTTAAAACAATTTAAGAACAAGTAGTAAAAGTAGGACCGGGAGACTTACAAAAAGTTAAGCCGAAATGTTCATATTGACAAACATATAAGCAATGAAATTCATGTTTTCAAAATATAACAGGTAAGTATATTTCTCCCCCGATGTTTACAAAACAGTAAAGAGTTAAAAGGGGGCCGTGAACTCACCTTGAGTTTGTGTATACTTGTAATGATACTTGTTGTAGTCAAGCTTGACTATTCGTACCCTAGATACCAAAGGGTAAATTGTGTTAGGACCGAACGTCTTATATTGCAAATTGTTCACCGACTTTGTAAATCTGGTTGCTTTTGTTTAAAATATCCTCTTAGTTGTACAATACTTGTTTTGTTATAAAACAGATCTTAGTTACTGCCCAAAGGGGACTGACACAGGTATCGAAACTTCATAGTTTCGATTGGGCAAGAAGGGTATCGAAACTATCTAGTTTCGATTGAGCAATATGTATCGAAACTACCTAGTTTCGATTGAACAACTAGTATCGAAACTCCCAGTTTCGATTGAGTAAACTGGTATCGAAACTCCTAGTTTCGATTGAATAGGTATCGAAACTCCTTGTTTCGATTGAATAACAGGTATCGAAACTCCTAGTTTCGATTGAACAGGTATCGAAACTCTCAGTTTCGATTACTGCACTTTGATTGACAGAATTCGTCCTGTATATTTTTATGTTCATATCTTGAATTTGACACACTTTTCTTGTTATCTTACTTGCGATTGAACCTTTTGTATGCTTAGATACGGTTTTAAAGAAAATAAAGTGGATAATATCGAGTTTTTACCTCTGGACAGAGATGACGATTTTTGAGAGAAAAAGAGAATGATCTTGACTTCTCCTGCTAAAATCCTTTGAGAAAACACTTGGAACTCTCCTTATAGCACCGAAATAAGGATTCGAGTCTTCGATTATGGAAGAACCCCAAAAGAAAGTGGAGATAGGTATTCTTGTTGTTGTCGTAGAAGAAGAGAGAGAGTACAGGGGTTGAGGGTTTTTGCTCTTGATGAATTGATAGAAAATGAGGTGGTATGGGAGATTGCTTAAGAAAGTAGAAGATGTTGAAATTTACGGTGTGGGATGGACCCACATGGCCTTGAGGCCGAGATTTCTGGTCAATGGGAGTGGGTGGGGTTAAATAAATCAAACAATTTGATTTAAGTGTAAATTTAACCACTAGTGTTCGTATTTAGTTGGGTTATCCTGGTACGTGAACCGGTAACTCCTAGAATTACCAGAACATGAAAAGAGACCCTGTACGATTTTTGTTAGACCTTAATGTCCTTGTTTGTGAAGTTAAGTAAATCACAAAACAATTATAATTTAAACTTGTTTATAACATGTACGGATATTGACCTGAAATGTCGGGTGTCACATTCTCCCCATGTTAAAAGAATTTCATCCCGAAATTCAATTTGTGTCCTCTTGAACTGTTGTATCCTTAAACAAGGATGGGTATTTTTGTTTTCATTTGATCCTGTCATTCAAATGGTTCAACGTACCTAGGATTAAGCTTACCATGGTTGCCAAATTTTGCCACTCTTTTCCAAGGTGAGACCTTCATCGTGACTTTGTCTATCACTTGGAATTCTAATGGTTTTCGTCTGTTGCTAGCTCCACTCTCTTTCGTCTGTCTTGAGTGGCTTTCAGACGATCTTTTATTTCGACGATCTTGTCAGTGGTTTCCTAGCCAATATCAGGACCAGTCAAATGCTTTTCGCTAACCCCCGCCCAACATAGCGATGAGTGACACTTATAATCATACAAAGACTCAACGGAGCGGCTTTAATGCTGGTATGGTAGTTGATATTATATGAAAACTCATCCAACGGCGGTGAGTATCCCTATTTCTTATGAAATCGATTACGCACACACGGAGCACATCTTTTAAAGTTTGGATAGTCCTTTTACTTTGACCGTTCATCTGGGGATGATATGCAGTGGTCATGTAAAGGCGTGTGCTCAAGGCTTCTTGTACAGACTGTCAGGTTCTTGACATGAATCGACTGTCCCTTTTTGTGAAAATGGAAACTGGCATACCATGCCTAGCCTTAATTCCCTTAATATTTAGCCTTGCACGCGTCTTACTTTTATCTGTCTCCTTTATTGGTAGGGAATGCGCGGATTTCGTCAAACGACTGACGATTATCATATAGTATCATAGTTGCTAGGTGTTCTGGGTAACTTTGAAATAAAATCCATTGAAATTTGTTCCCATTTCCATTGAGGTATCTCGGGTTGTTATAACAATCCCGACGGTTTCTGATGTTCTGCCTTTACCTTTGAACATGTCAGGCATTTACAGTCGTAAATAACAATTTCTCCTTTCATGTTCGGCCACCAGTAGAGTTCTTTCAGATCCTTATACATTTTATCTGAACCTGGGTGAATGGAGTACCTGGACTTGTGGGCTTCGTCCATAACCAACTCCCGTAAGTTACCAAAACATGGCACCCAAATTCTATTTGCAAAGTATATAGTATCATCTGATTTTGGCTCTAAATGTCTGATCATTCCTCAAATAGCTTCACTCTGAATGTTTTCTTCTTTGATTGCCTCCTGTTGTGCCATCCGGATTTGAGTCGTGAGACTCGCATGAATTTTCAATCCTAAGGCACGAACACGAAGAGTTTTAACTCGTTCTTTGCGACTTAAAGCGTCCGCTACGACATTGGCTTTCCCGGGATGGTACTTGATATCACAATCATAATCGTTTAGTAGTTCTACCCAACGACGTTGTCTCATGTTAAGTTCCTTTTGATCAAGGATATGTTGGAGACTCTTGTGATCAGTAAAGATAGTACATCTTGTACCGTAAAGGTAATGTCTCCAAATTTTGAGCGCAAACACAACTGCACCCAATTCCAAGTCATGGGTCGTATAATTCTTTTCGTGCACTTTTAGTTGTCGTGAGGCATATGCGATGACTTTGTCTCTTTGCATTAACACACAACCCAGTCCTTGGTGTGATGCATCGCAGTATACGACAAAATTGTCGATTCCCTCAGGAAGGGATAGAATTGGTGCACTACACAGCTTCTGCTTTAGTAATTGAAAAGCTGACTCTTGCTTGTCATTCCAATCATACTTCTTTTCTTTCTGGGTTAATTTGGTTAAAGGCAGGGCTATTTTTGAAAAATTCTCGATGAATCGTGTGTAATAGCCGGCCAAACCTAAAAATTGACGTACTTCTGTCGGAGTCTTTGGTGCTTCCCAGTTTTTGATCGCTTCAATTTTAGATGGATCAACGTGAATTCCTTCCTTGTTGATGACATGTCCAAGAAAATGCACTTCTCGGATCCAAAACTCACACTTAGAGAATTTAGCGTAAAGTTTCTCGTTTCTGAGTAGTTCTAAGATTAATTTCAGGTGATGTTCATGATCCTCCTTGGTTCGTGAATATATTAATATGTCATCGATAAACACAATCACGAATTTATCCAAGTATGGTTTGCACACGCGGTTCATGAGATCCATGAAGACAGCTGGTGCGTTCGTCAAACCAAATGGCATAACTAGGAACTCGTAGTGACCGTAACGAGTCCTAAATGCTGTCTTTGGTACATCTTCTTCTTGGATTCTTAATTGATGATACCCTGAACGTAGATCAATTTTTGAATAGAAGCTAGAACCTTGTAGTTGATCGAACAAATCGTCTATTCGAGGTAGTGGGTATCGGTTTTTGATTGTAAGCTTGTTCAACTCCCGATAATTGATGCACCTTCTAAAGGTTCCATCCTTTTTCTTTACAAACAGGACCGGAACTCCCCATGGTGAGAAACTCGGTCTTATGAAAAAAAATTACTCGACGAGGTGTCCAAGTTTTTGTTGTATATTGGGTAGAAATGAAAAAGTATGAAAATGAAACATTATGTTTGTCCCTCTTATACTTTCCAAAAGCATTTTCCCGGACTAAGACTTTTCTCTTATTTCAGGTTTCATGTTTTCTAGGATTTTCCTCTCCATGTGCCTTCATGGAGCTAGGAATTGATGTTCCTCGGGAGCTCTTATTTGCAAACTTCGAGTCTACTCACTACTTTACCCCTTTGTTTGCACTACTTTTCAAGGCATACTAGCCTTTGGGTTGTAGCGTCTTGACATGTAAACTCATGTCTCGACTACCATACCTTCGAAGAATGTAAGCCATACGAAGTTCGATGTTTGTTTGGAATATTCACATTCCGTCTAGCTGAGGGAATGAATGGTAATACTGTGAGAATGGTCTCATCGAATTAGTGTTTTCCCCAAAATGGGCTTTGGGCTTGTCCACCCATTGAGTTGGCTGAGATGTTTTAGGAGTTTCACAATTTCTATTTTGTAGTCATTCAGTGTATCTGCACTTCCTTAGGGTTTGAATGGTACTTTGGTGACATACCATTACGTATTCCACTCATTCAGGTTATAGCCTCAAAATCCTTAGCACAAGGATAAACTGGAGGTAGTGAGTGTTGAACGTCGAGACTTTTATATTCTAACTGAGTCTACTCCAAGAGATCATTTCTTAACAATAGATGCTCTAGAGCTTCCCAATTATAGAAAACTAGGAGTGAAAGATGCAATCACACCTCTCTTCTAGGCTAAATCTGGGATCCATCCAACAAGATGAACTTTGGGAAAGTGCGAGTATAAAAGAGTAATAAATTATTCTTCTCAACTCTTTGTGGACAACGGCTTGTTGTGAATAGCTCGAGCTTACGTCCTTTATGCATATCATGAGCTAATGAGATTAGCATGAAATTCTGCATTTGGGACTCCTTTAAGAGTTTTGCATGTCGTTTTGGTTAGTGCGACAATAGTCGTTAGTCCACACTTAGGTTTCTTTGGCATTCGCTTGAGCATCAACCCCGGCTTATCCATTGTAGAGAGAATAGTCAGACTTAAAGATATATTGAATGTCAATGGCTGCGAGAGCAATCCTGTTTGACCGACATTCTGAAATGTCCGATTTCCTACTTGTCTCATGTCGAGCTTCCACAATATCCATAGGTGCCATGTGTATGCGGGTCAGAATAATATCCTGCCCTATTACTGAAGTTAGTGCATAACACTCTTGGCGCAACTTTCAAGCAATTGTGAGATTAAACTGTATAATGAATCCTGAGATTACGCTATAATCTCCCACAATAGTTGTGCAATTATTGTAAGCGTGGGTTGTGGTAATGCTCAATTTAGGGCTATCTTGACCAGTAGAATCTCAAGGAATGAATGTGCAGATTCCTTCGCCGTTCAGGATTCACTAAGGATTGGTTGAATTCAATTTGAATTTCTCTCGTTCCTCCAAAACTAGGAGAATGCTTTGTGAGCACCTAATTGAGAAGTCTGATTTGTTGAGATCCAATCCTTAATCAAGTGATTGAGAACATGAGTTGATCATCAGCTTAGATAGCAAGACTCACTAAAGTTCCCATGCACTGCAAATTATGATTACGTGTGCACCCGTAATGATAATTTGCCTTGCCTGATCCCTATAGTGTTTCTTCTATCCCTAGCTTTTAAATCAAAAGGGACTTGAAATAATCATTAGATTGCGTGTGCACATTTGTACATGAGTGTGTATTGTTTTATCGGATTACTCTTAATTATGTGTACCAATACTCATGACTCTGCCGAATATGGCTGTTGTCGGATGAGGCTAATGGTAGAGAGGCACCACCAGTGTCTCTTAAAATAAAATGTGTATGGTAAAATTCAGGCACTATGTGTTGGGCAGAGATCCTCAAACGAGTGTCGAGCAACTCATGCTCCAAGTCCATGTATATGCATGGATCCACATGATCCTGATGTATGTCTGGGTCTCCTGACCCTTGGAGTTCTCTCCCATTTAGTCCTGCTTATTCACCTTGAATTCCCTTCTGTCTGGGCAATCATGCCTGCCATACATCATGGCGAGAGTCTAGGCATCCGATCCGACAACTTATGAAGGAGATTATTTATACCGTACATACGTTTGGAAGATAGTTGCCTCCAAGGCTGGAGTAGCTGTGGTGCAGGTATAGGTACAGATTCGGGTACGAGTTCAGCCTGTTGTGATACCAAGATCGGTAACTGACGATCGTTGTCGTCGAAGTCCATGCTCAGCTCGTAACTCGATCTTCTAGGGTTGCAGTATGTTGAGTACCCGTTATTCTTGACTCGTAATCCGAATAGTAATATGTTGTAAGTGTTTATTATTTCCACATTATTGTATGTGTTTAAGTGTTCATTACATGTACCATGTAATTGTATTAGTGTAGCTAATGGTACCCTAGTGTAATTTCCATACACTAATAGTCTACACAAATTGTTCGGCAACGGTTGGAATTCCTATGCTCAAGTCTTGGGTGTTTTTAGTGTGATGCAAGTCTTAGAAATCTTGGTCCCTAGATGAGTCCGGTTAGAGCCTAGGTATCACTAAGGACACCTAATTCGCTAAAACCATTGCTCTGATACCAATCTGTCACACCCCCATATTTTATTTACTTATTAAATAAATACAGGATGTAACGATTGGTTCATTACACGATAGCGGAAGCTGTAATAATGATTTCTAAGACTTGATTACATACACAAATACTAAGACTAAGTAATACTAGGATCTAAGTTCTTCAAGATCAACGATAGACTTGAGTCTTGATATTCTACGTCCTTCCAGATACTAGGAATTGATCCAACATAGCTAGCTTATTCCACCCGTGCCATGGCTAACAGTTACCTGAGAAATATACTTGAAAATGTCAACACAAAGGTTGGTGAGTTCACAGAGTTAGTTATATTAGTGCTTATAGTTTTTTTTTCCCAAAAACATGTTCATGACTTTACCGTCATAAAACTAAGTAGTTTTCATTTGAAAACATTATCATGACTTAACCGTCATAAATTCAATATTTAAACATGATCCTTATAACCTGATCAGAATCCTTTTGTATAAACATGATTTCTTTAACCGGATCAAAACTCTTTTGTTTAAACTCAATTGTTCGTAAATAGTTCCAGTTGCATGTGATAATCAGAATAAGAATTGTTGACCCATTTGTAAACTAGCTAGGAATACAAATAATATGTTCCTACATGAGGCGTAACCAAACCATGACAATTGTACACGCCCCTAATTTCGTTATCCGGTTCTATGCGGCCATAAATCCTCCAGATTGTGGTTAGCGCGACTAACCATGACCGGGAGACGTCACTCTCCATAGTACTATTCATAGGACCCTAGGCTACAGTTAATGGTTACTACGTTGTTCCAGGGGACTTTTCCGGCCTCAAATTGTTGTTCTCATCTCATGTAAACATACAAGTCGTGTCTTATTCTCTTGTTATCCCATAAAATAGTTGTAAGTATGTTTTTCCCCCAAATCGTTGAGTGTTGTTCATCCGAACAATCGTTGTGTGTTGTTCACCCGAATAATCGTTGTGTGTTGTTCATCCGAACAATCATTGTGTGTACTTGTGTCCGGCTGTTTAGTTGAGCAAGTTTTCTCCCCGTTTGTTTTAAAACAATTTAAGAACAAGTAGTAAAAGTAGGGCCGGGAGACTTACGAAAAGTTAAGCCGAAATGTTCATATTGACAAACATATAAGCAATGAAATTCATGTTTTCAAAATATAACAGGTAAGTATATTTCTCCCCCGATGTTTACAAAACAGTAAAGAGTTAAAAGGGGGCCGTGAACTCACCTTGAGTTTGTGTATACTTGTAATGATACTTGTTGTAGTCAAGCTTGACTATTCGTACCCTAGATACCAAAGGGTAAATTGTGTTAGGACCGAACGTCTTATATTGCAAATTGTTCACCGACTTTGTAAATCTGGTTGCTTTTGTTTAAAATATCCTCTTAGTTGTACAATACTTGTTTTGTTATAAAACAGATCTTAGTTACTGCCCAAAGGGGACTGACACAGGTATCGAAACTTCATAGTTTCGATTGGGCAAGAAGGGTATCGAAACTATCTAGTTTCGATTGAGCAATATGTATCGAAACTACCTAGTTTCGATTGAACAACTAGTATCGAAACTCCCAGTTTCGATTGAGTAAACTGGTATCGAAACTCCTAGTTTCGATTGAATAACAGGTATCGAAACTCCTAGTTTCGATTGAACAGGTATCGAAACTCTCAGTTTCGATTACTGCACTTTGATTGACAGAATTCGTCCTGTATATTTTTATGTTCAAATCTTGAATTTGACACACTTTTCTTGTTATCTTACTTGCGATTGAACCTTTTGTATGCTTAGATACGGTTTTAAAGAAAATAAAGTGGATAATATCGAGTTTTTACCTCTGGACAGAGATGACGATTTTTGAGAGAAAAAGAGAATGATCTTGACTTCTCCTGCTAAAACCCTTTGAGAAAACACTTGGAACTCTCCTTATAGCACCGAAATAAGGATTCGAGTCTTCGATTATGGAAGAACCCCAAAAGAAAGTGGAGATAGGTATTCTTGTTGTTGTCGTAGAAGAAGAGAGATAGTACAGGGGTTGAGGGTTTTTGCTCTTGATGAATTGATAGAAAATGAGGTGGTATGGGAGATTGCTTAAGAAAGTAGAAGATGTTGAAATTTAGGGTGTGGGATGGACCCACATGGCCTTGAGGCCGAGATTTCTGGTCAATGGGAGTGGGTGGGGTTAAATAAATCAAACAATTTGATTTAAGTGTAAATTTAACCACTAGTGTTCGTATTTAGTCGGGTTATCCTGGTACGTGAACCGGTAACTCCTAGAATTACCAGAACATGAAAAGAGACCCTGTACGATTTTTGTTAGACCTTAATGTCCTTGTTTGTGAAGTTAAGTAAATCACAAAACAATTATAATTTAAACTTGTTTATAACATGTACGGATATTGACCTGAAATGTCGGGTGTCACAGTTATCATTTTTCTTAGGTTTACAAGTAAATCAAAAGGAAGATGGTTTCTTTATTCATCAGTCCAAGTATGTCAAAGACATCTTGAGCCGGTTCAAGATGGAGGACTGTACCCCATATGATACTCCGATTCCGGTCAATAATAAGTTGAATTCTGACCCGGATGGAAAGGATGTGGATTGTCGACTTTACAGAGCAATGATTGGATCTCTCATGTACTTAACCGCTTCAAGGCCAGATATAATGTTCGCTGTGTGCATCTATTCCAGATTCTAGGCAAAACCAAAAGAATCTCAATTAATAGCTGTAAAAAGAATCTTTCGTTATTTGAAAGGAAAACAAAGATTGGGACTATGGTATCCACATGGTTCTAACTTTGATTTCAATGCTTATACTGATTCTGATTTTGGTGGTTGTTGTTTGGACAGGAAATCTACAACAGGTGGTTGCCAGTTCTTGGGTAATCGACTTGTTTCCTGGCAATGCAAAAAGCAAACCACAGTCTTTATTTCTACATGTGAAGCAGAATATATCGTTGCTGCAAGTTTTTGTTCATAAATTCTGTGGATACAACAGCAATTAAGAGATTACGGTTTGAATTTCACATGAACCCCTATGCTTATTGATAATAATGCTACAATGTCTATAACTAATAATCCTGTTAAGCATAGTAAAACAAAGCACATTGAGATTAGATATCATTTTATTCGTGATTGTGCAGAGAAAAGGTTGATTGAGCTGGTAAAGGTTCACACTGATGATAGTTTTGCTGATTTGTTTACCAAGGCATTTGATCGTACCAGATTTGAATTTCTAATCAAAATGATAGGTATGATCAATACCGAATAAAAGTTTTTCAAAATCAGATTTTCATGGAAAATTTTGTTTTTTAATTTCTTTTATTGCTTTATTACATTTCTGTATTTTAAATATTCAGTCAAAAAGTTCTTAATTTATAAAAAGTCAAAACAAATTGAAAAATATAAAATTTGACATCATTTGAAGTTAGAGAAGAAATGATAGTACATCAGTGATTAGTTCATTTCACACGACCTTAGTAGACCTTTAATATATAATTGATTAAACTGAGTTGATTTGATCTAAATTTCAAAGTCTACATAAATTTGTGTATGAGTTTTGAAACTTGAATTGTCAATAGACTAAAAGCGTTTTGAAACTAATAGTAGTGTGAAAATTAAATATGATATGATTACATCTGTGATTTGAATCCATTATATGCCTGGGTGTGTGAGTAAAAGATCATTTTCAGATAAAGAATATATGGTTTTAAAGAATTTCATGAGACAAATATCGAATTATATCTTTAGCACAAATTTATTTCAGTTCACATTACTGCCCATGCCCCGAAAAACATGCAATGTATTGTTGAACTAAGATATGCTTTCAAAATCTGTTGAAACATATATTCACCCTTGGATCAGTTAGATACATCATCTAGTCTGACTCCATTGAATCTTATCCAGATAATAGTTGGATCCTCATACCTGAATCTGTTGATTCTCATTATACAACCAATTCATTAGAATCTTCTGATTCTGAATCATCATGATTCTTATATCCTTTGGGATATGTTTCTATTCTTGTGCTAAATGAGATAAGTTCATCTTGGAAATTGATATAATCTTAAAATAAACTGTATATGTCTTGAAGATAGTGCAGATTATATTTTTGTTTGGCATATATGTGGGGTACACGATGTTTTTCATCTAAATGGTACTAAATCACATGAATTTGGAGAATAAACGCTTATTGTTTCAAATAATATAATATTGACAAATTTAAGAATTCATGCCTTATATTACAAATTCGGTAAGAATTAATGAGCATTTCATAACCTGATCTTATTTACTTTGAAATTTATCGCGTATCATTTCAAATATTATTCAAATTGATTGATTTATAAAGTACTGAAAAAGATACATAGAGTATAAAATGAGTAGGACTGTTTCTTATCATAGGTTACCCTTGGTTATTGCTAAAAAGTGTGATGAACTGCTCGGATACTGATATGATCTTCTTACTCATGATGTTCATTCAAAAATATGTGATTTCAGTTTATACAGATAACAATTCAAAAATATGTGTTTCCGTTTGTACAGATAAAAATCCAAAAAAATATGTGATTCCGTTTGTATAGATAAAATTCAAAAAGATTTTGTTTTTTATTTTACATAAAAATTTTAATCTTTTATTAATTTGTTAGGGATTGGATCAAATACATGCTGCTGGCGGAAGTTCAAGAAGTGATGGGTTGAAAGTTGGTAAAAATTTGTTCAAGGGAAATGTTGAAGGCATTAAGTTCGCCAAAATCTGGTGAAGCGAACTTAATATGTTCGCCTGATGTGGGTGAAGCGAACTTATTATGTTCGCCTAGGGCTTGTTAAGCGAACTTAACAAGTTCGCCTAAATAAGCGAACTTAATCTGTATAAGAGTTGTCCAGGCGAACTTATCCACTTCATCGTCTTCCCAATTTAAGCGAACTTGTCTGGACTTGTAAAATTTCTTTTTAAATCTTCAAATTAAGTGGTTGTTGGGTTGTTAATCGGTATTTTCTAAATCGAAATTGAATTGCGAACATAACTAAGGTAATTTCATTGATTTTCGTCCGTTCAATTGTGAGGAAATTAAGGTTTTTCGTCTCGGTTTTATTCGTGTGACGGTTTTGACCTAATTGTTGTTTCTTCTGCCTTAAATCTTGAAATTGATCATTGTTATTGACTTAGTAGTACAAATCGATTGGTTTACAATGCTTATTTCATGATTTCCACACGTTTTGAAAGCTTTTTATTTCTGAGTTTAAATTTGAAACGTCAGACAGTTCAGGCGAACTTGTTCAAGCGAACTTGTCTAGGCGAACTTAATAAGTTCGCCTCTTGAAACACTAAGCGAACTTATTAAGTTCGCCTAGGGGTCAGAAGGGTTTTTGGACTTGTCAAAATTTTTGTGTTTGAAATTAAAAAAAAAAAATAATTTGTTTTTTTTTTGTTTCAAAATTGTTTTTCGTGTTGTTTGTGTTTGTTATTTGTCTAATATGTGTTTGTTGTCCAAATATTTTTCAGATGGCTCGTCGTGTCGAATACAAACATAACCAAGTGGCATTGTTAGATCCTAACATGTCAGAGCCGTAAACGTTCATGGGATTATCGGATTTCTGAATCGTTCACAACTTCGTGTCGCATTATCTGCCGATCCATACATAAGTCTGGTGTATATCCAACAATTTTTGGACAAAGTTCATTCAGATACTGACGTAAAACCTCATGTTCTTCGTGCCACTGTCAACAATACGGAGATTGCTATATCTGAAGAAACTATTCGTGCTGCTCTTGCACTAGGTGGTGCTGCTGATGATCCTATATCATATCCTAATCCTTTGATCATGGGATGCTTTCTGAGGATGGGTTACTGTGGACGACCGAATGATACACAAGCTCGTAAAGATGGTTTGGTGGGTGAATGGAGATATTTAATGCATGTGATTATCCAATGCCTCTCTCCTCGTAAAGCTGGTACAGATGGTTTAAAGACTACTCTTCAAGCTGCAATGGTAGCTTTAACGTTGAACAAACGATTCAATTTTGCAAGATATGTTTATCGAGAGATGGTTATCCAAATCACACCTACTGAAGGTCAAGGATTCCTTATGTATCCTAGGTTCATCCAGATGATTCTGAATCATCTTCTTCCTGATCTCCCACAGCATCCGATTAGATTAACTTTGACACCGATGTCCAAGCGTATTTTTACAGATTGCACTAAAGTGAAACAACAGAATGCCTCATTGATTCCTGTTAATACTCCATTGTTTGGTCACATAATCAATCCTGATTATGTTGAACCACCAAATGACAACTGGTTTCATCCTGATGAGATAGCTCAAGTACAAGGTCAGAATGTTCAACAACAACAAGTTCCACAACAACAAGATCCTATTCAAGAACAAGTTCCAATTCCACAAGCTCTGGTTGATATACCTGTTAATGAACCTGTTCTAGAAGAGGTCATTCATGAACATGAACAAGATCTAGGGATGAATATGGATGACTTTGTTGATGAGGCTGTGAACTCGCCCATTCATGAAGCTGAAGGGAATGTGGTAACAGAGAATGAGTCGAGTTCTAGTTCAAGTGATACAATTTTACCTATTTCTAAAGAAATCGATTCTGATGAGTCTAGAGATTTTTCCTCAGATTATTATGAAAGGTTGGCTCGTATACCATTGACTAATGCTGGTAAACGCCTTAAATCTACAGCCAAAAGACAACGACGTAAGTCTGTTCGGGATCCTCCTTCCGCATCAGTACTTGAAAAAAGAATATTAGTGGATGAGAGTTCTGACAGTGATTCTAATCCGGATCCTAAAGCTCAAAAGCTTATGGCTGCTACAATTGCTGCTGCCCAATCTTCTCAAGGTGTAGAGGATGCTACTTTTGTTGCTTCCTTAATTGTCACACCTCCAGGTTCTAAAGATCAATCTCCTATTCTAACTCCTGTTCCTCCTGTGGTTATTCCTACTCCTAGTACTTCTGTTCCTCAATCTTTAGCTGGTCCTCCTAAGCCTTCTGATTCTGATAGGAATACTTTCCTTGAATCGCAAGTGCTTGCTTTACAAACTCAGGTGGATACTCTTGTATCTACTGATACTCAACGACAGCCGGTGATTTAGACTCAAGCTTCGCAAGCGTTAGTGTCCAAACTTGTTGAGCGTCTTGACGCTCAGGGGGAGTTAAGGATACATGATGCATGTCACACTTAGTCTATTCAAAGACATGATGATGAAGACAATGATCCTTCTGGTAATATTGAGGGTGATCGTCAATACGCTGACGTTAATCCTATATCTAAAGTCCAGGGGGAGTCGACATCACAATCCATTGATGGAAACAAAGATACTTCTGGAGTTAATGAAGAAGAAATCTTATTATTGGAGTTCTTTGCAGAGTCTAAGGAGGAAGAAGCTGAAAAGATAGCATGTCTTGATGACATAGATGAATTATTCAATGACATAGAAGATGATGTGTCGGAAACTGAAATAGAAGAAGGAGAGATAGTGGAGATAGAAATAGAGAAAAGTCAAGATAAAGTGATTTATGAAGGCTGTGATGGTCTTAATGTCCCTTATAACTTCATCCAAGATGATATTATTCCTGAGTTTAATTATGAAGGAGCAACAGATTCTATGGACTCATTTGAAGACATCACACTGCCTGAAGATACTGATGATTCTAAGATTGATACTGATGATGAAAATATTCAATCCAATACAGATGCTGAAGCTGATACTACTCACACTGAGTCTCCAAAGGTGAATGAAGAACCTGTGATGTACAGAAATACAGGTATGACCAGAGAACAGTGGAGAGAAGTTGTGAATAGCTGGATGAAGGTGCTACCCAAGTCTCATGCACAACCTGCTCAGAAAGAAAACTATGTGAATAAAGAGAGGTGTGTAGGAAGAATCATAAGTTGGTTTTAAGATAATGACACAAAATTATTTTCTATTAAAAGATCTGATGGTGTTCAGTATTTAAAGCCGAGGATCAAGTATTTCAATACATTGCCAAGGTGTGAAATGAATGGTCTAGCTTCAAAGCCACTTCTAAATAGATCGAAGTTTGGATTAGCTGATGTGATAGCAAATCTGATCAAGAGAGAAGGTGGTTCGGGGAAGTATGAAAGGCTAAAGCCTCAAAAAGGAAAGAGAGTGAAGAACATAGATCAAAAGACTGGGAAAGTGACCTGGAAGTACAAATTCAAACCAGTACGTGTTGTACACAGGATACCATTGAATAAGATTCCTCAAGATTTCATTGGGAATATGAAATGGTGGTATGTCGATGTTAATACTGGTGAAGCAAGGATTGAAGACAAAGATAATAAGGTCATTGTATGTTTCTATGACGCAATGAATCTTATCATTTTTTCAAAGAAAGATCAGAGAACATTGAGAAAGAATGAAATCATGTTCACTGATGAATGAAAAGAACAAGGATTGCAATACAAGAGAGTTTTGGAGATATGTAGAAGATATGGAGTGCATGCAGGTAACAGATTACCGGATAATTGGAAGAGCTCATCATAAAGACAGAAGATTGAAGATCAAGCTATTGTCAAGGGGGAGTCTGTTAGGACATAGTTTGTAATGACAAAAGCTTTGTAATAGTTTAAATCTAATGTTTTTATGTTTTTGTTATGTATAAAGTTCTAAGTGTTTTATGCAAGTTATGCTAGAGGCGAACTTGTTAAGTTCGCCTAGTCTAACAGAGGCGAACTTGTTAAGTTCGCTTAAGTCTATCTGAGGCGAACTTGTTAAGTTCGCTTAGTCTGTTAGAGGCGAACTTGTTAAGTTCACCTAATGCAGGTTAGTAGTCTATATATAGATGTTTACAGAGTCAGTTTGAAAATAGAACAGATCGATCAGAACTAGAACAGAGTTGAACGATTGAGTGTGTAAACTCTATTGTGAATTGGAATACAAGTGTGAATGTTATTTACTTGATTGTCTATATTGACTTTTGTGTATGCAATCGTTGATTCGTTGGATTCTGCACTCCGAGTTAACGACACGTCTTATCATGAGAACGATCTGTAGAAGTGCCATGAGGACCCACACAATGTGTATACAAAATCGTCTCTAATCACCAAGAATCAAACACAAATCATGAGCAAAAGCACTGATACCACTTGTAGGTCCACATGACTCATCTACAGATCGATCTCGTGATAGGACGTCTCGATAACAGGGAGTGCAGAATACTTCGTGTTAACGTATGTATACGAATTGACAATAGAAACGGTAGGTAAATAAACTTTCTCTTTGTATTCCACTAAACACAGAGTTTACAGAATACAATCATTCAGTCAATATGCTCCCCAAACAGAATCTGTAAACTCCTATTTATAGACACAAACTCTGCAATAGGCGAACTTAACAAGTTCGCCTCAAATAGACTAGGAGAACTTAACAAGTTCGCCTCACATGAGACTAGGCGAACTTAACACGTTCGCCACTAATAGACTAGGCGAACTAGACAAGTTTGCCTCTGGCAGAACTTATACAGAATTTTATTTGTTTTTTGTTTTTTTAAGAACTCTAGCAAACTAGATAAGTTAGCCTGAAATTAGTTCGCCTGATACTGCCTGAGTAAACTTAATAAGTTCGCCTGAACTTCACTGAGGAAATAAGACCACAAGTGAACTTGATAAGTTCGCCTAATCAATATGTTCGCCTAAACTGAGTGAAGCGAACTTGATAAGTTCGCTTAAACTGAGTGAAGCGAACTTGATAAGTTCGCCTGCTAAGTTCGCCTCTAATAGAGTAGGCGAATTAGACAAGTTCGCCTCTAGCAAAACTTATACAATTTTGTTTTTTTTATTTTTTTTTAATATTTATTTTTTAAGAACACTAGCGAACTAGATAAGTTCGCCTGAAATTAGTTCGCCTTATACTGCCTGAGTGAACTTAATAAGTTCGCTTGAACTTCACTGAGCAAATAAGACCACAAGCGAACTTGATAAGTTCGCCTAATCAACATGTTCGCCTAAACTGAGTGAAGCGAACTTGATAAGTTCGCTTAAACTGAGTGAAGCGAACTTGATAAGTTCGCCTCTAATAGACAAGGCGAACTAGACAAGTTCGCTTCTAGCAGAACTTATAGAATATATATATATTTTTTTAAGAACACTAGCGAAGTAGATAAGTTCGCCTGAAATTAGTTCGGCTGATACTTCCTGAGCGAACTTAATAAGTTCGCCTAAACTTCACTTTGAAAATAAGACCACAAGCGAACTTGATAAGTTCGCCTAATCAATATGTTCGCCTAAATTGAGTGAATCGAACTTGATAAGTTCGCTTAAACTGAGTGAAGAGAACTTGATAAGAGCGCCTGCTAAGTTCGCCTATAACATAATCTCAGCAAATTCGCCTGCTTCAGCTGTAACAAACTCAGGAAGAAAATTTCAACCCAAACACGAACTAATCAGCTCCGAAAATCATAATTTCTCACAGATTAGAAGGAATTTGAAGAAATTAGACTGTAGGATTTAGTATTTTATGAATTAGAACACTTCTATCAGATTAATTTCACAAAATCCACTTCAAATCCATGAATCCAGCAGCAAAATCAACATCAAGAACTTGAAAACTCCATGGATACAAAAACTTCTAAAAATGATCAATTTCTTGTCAAAGTGTATACAAAATCGTCTCTAATCACCAACAATCAAACACAAATCACGAGCAAAAGCTCTGATACCACTTGTAGGTCCACATGACTCATCTACAGATAACACGGAGTGCGGAATCCTTCGTGTTAACTTATGTGTACGAATTGATAATAGAAACAGTAGGTAAATAAACTTTCTCTTTGTATTCCACTAAACACAGAGTTTACAGAATACAATCATTCAGTCAATATGCTCCCCAAACAGAATCTGTAAACTCCTATTTATAGACACAAACTCTGCAATAGGCGAAGTTAACAAGTTCGCCTCAAATAGACTAGGTGAACTTAACAAGTTCGCCTCACATGAGACTAGGAGAACTTAACAAGTTCGCCTCTAATAGACTAGGCGAACTAGACAAGTTCGCCTCTAGCAGAACTTATACAGAATTGTTTTTTTAAGAACACTAGCGAACTAGATATGTTAGCCTGAAATTAGTTCGCATGATACTGTCTGGCGAACTTAATAAGTTCGCCTGGACTTCTCTTATCAAATAAGACCACAAGCGAACTTGATAAGTTCGCCTAATCAATATGTTCGCCTAAACTGAGTGAAGAGAACTTGATAAGTTCGCTTAAACTGAGTGAAGCGAACTTGATATGTTCGCCTCTAATAGACTAGACTAACTAGGCAAGTTCGCCTGTAGCAGAACTTATACAAATTTTTTTTTAAGAACAATAGCGAACTAGATAAGTTCGCCTCATACTGCCTGAGCGAACTTAATAAGTTCGCCTGAAGTTCACTGAGCAAATAAGACCACAAGCGAACTTGATAAGTTCGCCAAATCAACATGTTCGCTTAAACTGAGTGAAGCGAACTTGATAAGTTCGCCTGCTTCAACTGTAACAAACTCAGGAAGAAAACTTCAACCCAAACCCGAATTAATCAGCACCGAACTTCACTGAGAAAATAAGACCACAAGTGAACTTGATAAATTGGCCTAATCAATATGTTCGCCTAAACTGAGTGAAGCGAACTTGATAAGTTCGCCTGCTAAGTTCGCCTGTAATAGAATCTCAGCAAGTTCGCATGCTTCAACTGTAACAAACTCTGAAGAAAACTTCAACCTAAACACGAACTAATCAGCACCGAAAATCATCATTTCTCACAGATTAGAAGGAATTTGAAGAAATTGGACCGTTGGATTTAGTATTTTATGAATTAGAACACTTCTATCGGATTAATTTCACCAAAATCCACTTCAAATCCACGAATTCAGCAGCAAAATCAACTTCAAGAACTTGAAAACTCCATGGATACAAAAACTTGTAAAAATGATCAATTTCTTTTCAAAGTGTATACAAAATCATCTCTAATCGCTAAGAATCAAACAAAAATCAATAGGAAAAGCTCTGATATCACTTGTAGGTCCACATGACTCATCCAAAGATCGATCTCGTGATAGGACGTCTCGATAACACGGAGTGCGGAATCCTTCGTGTTAACGTATGTTTACGAATTGACAATAGAAACAATAGGTAAATAAACTTTCTCTTTGTATTCTACTAAACAAAGAGTTTACAGAATACAACCATTCAGTCAATATGCTCCCCAAACAGAATCTGTAAACTCCTATTTATAGACACAAACTCTGTAATAGGCGAACTTAACAAGTTCTCCTCAAATAGACTAGGCGAACATAACAAGTTCGCCTCACATGAGACTAGGCGAACTTAACAAGTTCGCCACTAATAGACTAGGTGAACTAGACAAGTTCGCCTTTAGCAAAACTTACACATAATCTTTTTTTTATTTTTTTATTATTATTTTTTAAGAAAATTATCGAACTAAATTAGTTCGCCTGAAATTAGTTCGCCTGATACTGCCTAAGCGAACTTAATAAGTTCGCCTGAACTTCACTTAGCAAATAAGACCACAAGCGAACTTGATAAGTTCGCCTAATCAATATGTTCGCCTAAACTGAGTGAATCGAACTTGATGAGTTCGCCCGCTAAGTTCGCATGTAACAGAATCTCAGCAAGTTCGCCTGCTTCAGCTGTAACAAACTCAGGAAGAAAACTTCAACCCAAACACGAACTAATCAGCACCGAAAATCATCATTTCTCACAGATTAGAAGGAATTTGAAGAAATTGGACCGAATCAACTTCAAGAAACTTGAAAACTCCATGGATACAAAAACTTCTAAAAATGATCAATTTCTTGTCAAATTGTATACAAAATCGCCTCATATCATCAAGAATCAAACACAAATCACGAGCAAAAGCTCTGATACCACTTGTTGACTCATCTACAGATCGACCGCGTGACAGGACGTCTCAATAACACGGAGTGCGGAATCATTCGTGTTAACGTATGTATACGAATTGACAATAGAAATAGTAGGTAAATTAACTTTCTCTTTGTATTCCACTAAACACAGAGTTTACAGAATACAATCATTCAGTCAATATGCTCCCCAATCAGAATCTATAAACTCCTATTTATAGACACAAACTCTTGAATAGGCGAACTTAACAAGTTCGCCTCTAATAGACTACGAGAACTAAACAAGTTCGCCTTTAGCAGGACTTATACAGAATTTTATATTTTTTTTAAGAACACTAGCGAACTAGATAAGTTCGCCTGAAATTCGTTCGCCTGATACTGCCTTAGCGCACATAATAACTTCGGTTGAACTTCACTGAGCAAATAAGACCACAAGCGAACTTGATAAGTTCTTCTAATCAATATGTTTGCCTAAACTGAGTGAAGCGAACTTGATAAGTTCGCTTAAAATGCTTAAACTGAGTGAAGCGAACTTGATAAATTCGCCTGCAACAGAATCTCAGCAAGTTCGCCTGCACCAGAATCTCAGCAAGTTCGTCTGCTTCAGCTGTAACAAACTCGAGAAGAAAACTTCAACCCAAACATGAACTAATCAGCACCAAAAATCATCATTTCTCAGAGATTAGAAGGAATTTAAAGAAATTGGACAGAAGGATTTAGTATTTTATGAATTAGAACACTTCTATCGGGTTAATTTCACAAAAATCCATGTCAAATCCCTGAATTCAGCAGCAAAATCAACTTCAAGAACTTGAAAACTCCATGGATACAAAAACTTCTAAAAATGATCAATTTCTTGTCAAAGTGTATACAAAATCGTCTCTAATCACCAAGAATCAAACACAAATCACGAGCAAAAGCTCTGATACCACTTGTAGGTCCACATGACTCATCTACATATTGATCTCGTGACAGGACGTCTCGATAACAGGGAGTGCGGAATCTTTCGTGTTAACGTATGTATACGAATTGACAATAGAAACAGTAGGAAAATAAACTTTCTCTTTGTATTCCACTAAACACAGAGTTTACAGAATACAATCATTCAGTCAATATGCACCCCAAACAGAATCTGTAAACACCAATTTATAGACACAAACTCTGCAATATGCGAACTTAACAAGTTCGCCTCAAATAGACTAGGCGAACTTATCACATGAGACTAGGCGAACTTAACAAATTCGCCTCTAATAGACTAGGCGAACTAGACAAGTTCGCATCTAGCAGAAGTTATACATAATTTTTTTTTCTTTTTTTTTTCTAGAAAACTAGCGAACTAGATAAGTTCACCTGAAATTAGTTCGCCTGATACTGCCTGAGAGAAGTTAATAAGTTCGCCTAAACTTCACTGAGCAAATTAGACCACAAGCGAACTTGATAAGTTCGCCTAATCAATATGTTCACTTAAACTGAGTGAAGCGAACTTGATAAGTTCGCTTAAACTAAGTAAAGCGAACTTGATAAATTCGCCTGCTAAGTTCGCCTCTAATAGACTAGGCAAACTAGATAAGTTCGCCACGAGCAGAACTTATACAGAATTTTTTTTAAGAACACTAGCGAACTAGATAAGTTCGCCTGAAATTAGTTCGGCTGATACTTCCTGGGCGAACTTAATAAGTTCGCCTGAACTTCACTGAGCAAATAAGACCACAAGCGAACTTGATAAGTTCGCCTAATCAATATGTTCGCCTAAACTGAGTGAAGCGAACTTGATAAGATCGCCTGCTAAGTTCGCCTACAACAGAATCTCAGCAAGTTCGCCTGCTTCAGTTGTAACAAACTCAGGAAAAAAACTTCAACCCAAACACGAACTAATCAGCACCGAAAATCATCATTTCTCACTGATCAGAAGGAATTTGAAGAAATTGGACCGTATGATTTAGTATTTTATGAATTAGAACACTTCTATAGGATTAATTTCACCAAAATCCACTTCAAATCCACGAATTCAGCAGCAAAATCAACTTCAAGAACTTGAAAACTCCATGGATACAAAAATTTGTAAAAATGATCAATTTCTTTGCAAAGTGTATACAAAATCGTCTCTAATCACCAAGAATAAAACACAAATCACGAGCAAAAGCTCTGATATCACTTGTAGGTCCACATGAGTCATCTACATATCGATCTCGTGACAGTACGTCTCAATAACACGGAATGCGGAATCCTTCGTGTTAACATATGTATACGAATTGACAATAGAAACAGTAGGTAAATAAACTTTCTCTTTGTATTCCACTAAACAAAGAGTTTACAGAATACAACCATTCAGTCAATATGCTCCCCAAACAGAATCTGTAAACTCCTATTTATAGACACAAACTCTGTAATAGGCGAACTTAACAAGTTCTCCTCAAATAGACTAGGTGAACATAACAAGTTCGCCTCACATGAAACTAGGCGAACTTAACAAGTTCGCCACTAATAGACTAGGCGAACTAGACAAGTTCGCCTCTAGGAAAACTTATGCATAATCTTTTTTTTTTCTAAGAAAACTAGCGAACTAGATAAGTTCACCTGAAATTAGTTTGCCTGATACTGCCTGAGCGAAGTTAATAAGTTCGCCTAAACTTCACTGAGCAAATAACACCACAAGCGAACTTGATAAGTTCGCCTAATCAATATGTTCACCTAAACTAAGTGAAGCAAACTTGATAAGTTCGCTTAAACTGAGTGAAGCGAGCTTGATAAGTTCGCCTGCTAAGTTCGCCTCTAATAGAGTAGGCGAATTAGACAAGTTCGCCTCTAGCAAAACTTATACAATTTTGTTACAGCTGAAGCAGGTGAACTTGCTGAGATTCTATTACAGGCGAACTTAGCAAGAGAACTTATCATGTTCGCTTCACTTAGTTTAAGCGTTCACTAAGTTTAGGCGAACAGATTGATTAGGCGAACTTATCAAGTTCGCTTGTCGTCTTATTTGCTCAGTGAAGTTCAGGCGAAATTATTAAGTTCGCTCAAGCAGTATCAGGCGAACTAATTTCAGACGAACTTATCAAGTTCGCTAGTGTTCTTAAAATAAAAAAAAAATTCTATATAAGTTTTGCTAGAGGTGAACTTGTCTAGTTCGCCTAGTCTATTAGAGGCGAACTTAGCAGACGAACTTAGCAAGTTCGCTTCACTAAGTTTAAGCGAACTTATCAAGTTCGGTTCACTTAGTTTAGGAGAACATATTGATTAGGCGAACTTATTAAGTTCGCTTGAGGTCTTATTTGCTCAGTGAAGTTCAGGCGAACTTATTAAGTTCGCTCAGGTAGTATCAGGCGAGCTAATTTCAGGCGAACTTATCTAGTTCACTGGTGTTCTTAAAAAAAATAAAAAATAAAAAATACTTTATCACTTCTGCTTCAGGCGAACTTGTCTAGTTCGCCTAGTCTATTAGTGGCGATCGTGTTAAGTTCGCCTAGTATCATGTGAGGTGGACTTGTTAAGTTCGCCTAGTCTATTTAAGGCGAACTTGTTAAGTTCGCATATTACAGAGTTTGTGTTTATAAATAGGAGTTTACAGATTCTATTTGGGTAGCATATGGAATGAATGATTGTATTTTGTAAACTCGGTGTTTAGTGGAATACAAAGAGAAAGTTTATTTACCTATTGTTTCAATTGTCAATTCGTATACATACGTTAACACGAAGGATTCCGCACTCCGTGTTATCGAGATGTCCGGTCACAAGATCGATCTTTAGATGAGTCGTATGGACCTACAAGTGGTATCAGAGCTTTTGCTCGTGATTTGTGTTTGATTCTTGTGATTTGAGACGATTTTGTGTAAACTTTGACAAGAAATTGATCATTTTTAGAAGTTTTTGTATGCATGGAGTTTTCAAGTTCTTGAAGTTGATTTTGCTGCTGAATTCATGGATTTGAAGTGGATTTTGTTGAAATTAATCCGATATAAGTGTTCTAATTCATAAAATACTAAATGATACGGTCCAATTTCTTCAAATTCATTCTAATCTGTGAGAAATGATGATTTTCGGTGCTGATTAGTTCATGTTTGGGTTGAAGTTTTTTTCCCGAGTTTGTTACAGCTGAAGCAGGCGAACTTGCTGAGATTCTGTTGCAGGAGAACTTATCAAGTTCGGTTCACTCAGTTTAAGCAAACTTATCAAGTTCGCTTCACTCAGTTTAGGCGAACATATTGATTAGGCGAACTTATCAAGTTCGCTTTTGGTCTTATTTGCTCAGTGAAGTTCATGCGAACTTATTAAGTTCGCTCAGGCAATATCAGGCGAATTAATTTCAGGCGAACTTATCTAGTTCGCTAGTGTTCTTAAAATAAATAAAAAATCATGTATACATTCTGCTAGAGGCGAACTTGTCTAGTTCGCCTTGTCTATTAGAGGCGAACTTAGCAGGCGAACTTAGCAAGTTCGTTTCACTCAGTTTAAGCGAACTTATCAAGTTCGCTTCACTCAGTTTAGGAGAACATATTGATTAGGGGAACTTATTAAGTTCACTTGAGGTCTTATTTGCTCAGTGAAGTTCAGGCGAACTTATTAAGTTCGCTCAGGCAGTATCAGGCGAACTAATTTCAGACGAACTTATCTAGTTCACTAGTGTTCTTAAAAAAAAAATTCTGTATAAGTTCTGCTTCAAGCGAACTTGTCTACTTCGCCTAGTCTATTAGAGGCAAACGTGTTAAGTTCGCCTAGTCTCATGTGAGGCGGACTTGTTAAGTTCGCCTAGTCTATTTCAGGAGAACTTGTTAAGTTCGCATATTGCAGAGTTTGTGTTTATAAATAGGAGTTTACAGATTCTATTTGGGTAGCATATTGACTGAATGATTGTATTCTTTAAACTCTGTGTTTAGTGGAATACAAAGAGAAAGTTTATTTACCTACTGTTTCTATTGTTAATTCGTATACATACGTTAACACGAAGGATTCCGCACTCCGTGTTATCGAGACGTCCTGTCACGAGATCGATCTGTAGATGAGTCATGTGCACCTACAAGTGATATCAGAGCTTTTGTTCATGATTTTTGTTTGATTCCTGGTGATTAGAGATGATTTTGTATACACTTTGACAAGAAATTGATCATTTTTAGAAGTTTTTGTATCCATGTAGTTTTCAAGTTCTTGAAGTTTATTTTGCTGCTGAATTTATGGATTTGAAGTTGATTTTGGTGAAATTAATCCGATAGAAGTGTTCTAATTCATAAAATACTAAATCCTACGATCCAATTTCTTCAAATTCCTTCTAATCTGTAAAAAATGATGATTTTCGGTGCTGGTTAGTTCGTGTTTGGGTTGAAGTTTTCTTTCTGAGTTTGTTACAGCTGAAGCAGGCGAACTTGGTGAGATTCTGTTGCAAGCGAACTTAGCAGGAGAACTTATCAAGTTCGCTTCACTCAGTTTAAGCGTTCACTCAATTTAGGCGAACATATTGATTAGGCGAACTTATCAAGTTCGCTTGTGGTCTTATTTGCTCAGTGAAGTTCAGGCGAACTTGTTAATTTCGCTCAGGCAGTATCAGGCGAACTAATTTCTGGCGAATTATCTAGTTCGCTTGTGTTCTTAAAAAAATTATGTATATGTTCTGCTAGAGGCGAACATGTCTAGTTCGCCTAGTCTATTAGAGGCGAACTTAGCAGGTGAAATTATTAAGTTTGCTTCACTCAGTTTAAGCGAACTTATCAAGTTCGCTACACTCAGTTGAGGCGAACATATTGATTAGGTGAACTTATCAAGTTCGCTTGTAGTCTTATTTGCTCAGTGAAGTTCAGGCGAACTTATTAAGTTCGCTAAGGCAGTATCTGGCGAACTTATCTAGTTCGCTAGTGTTCTTAAAAAAAATAAAAAAAAATTATGTATAAGTTCTGCTTGAGGCGAACTTGTTTAGTTTGCCTAGTCTATTAGAGGCGAACGTGTTAAGTTCGCCTAGTCTCATGTGAGGCGGACTTGTTAAGTTCGCCTAGTCTATTTCAGGCGAACTTGTTAAGTTCGCATATTGCATAGTTTGTGTTTATAAATAGGAGTTTACAGATTCTATTTGGGTAGCATATTGACTGAATGATTGTATTCTGTAAACTCTGTGTTTAGTGGAATACAAAGAGAAAGTTTATTTACCTATTGTTTCTATTGCCAATTTGTATACATACGTTAACCCGAAGGATTCCACACTCCGTGTTATCGAGACGTCCTGTCACGAGTTCGATCTGTAGATGAGTCATGTGGACCTACAAGTGGTATCAGAGCTTTTGCTCGTGATTTTTGTTTGATTCTTGGTGATTAGAGATGATTTTGTATACACTTTGACAAGAAATTGATCATTTTTAGAAGTTTTTGTATCCATGGAGTTTTCAAGTTCTTGAAGTTGATTTTGCTGCTGAATTCATGGATTTGAAGTGGATTTTGGTGAAATTAATCTGATATAAGTGTTCTAATTCATAAAATACTAAATCCTATGGTCCAATTTCTTCAAATTCCTTCTAATCTGTTAGAAATGATGATTTTCGGTGCTCGTTAGTTCGTGTTTGGGTTGAAGTTTTCTTCTTGAGTTTGTTACAGCTGAAGCAGGCGAACTTGTTGAGATTCTGTTGCAGGCGAACTTAGCAGGAGAAATTATCAAGTTCGCTTCACTCAGTTTAAGCGTTCACTCAGTTTAGGCGAACATATTGATTAAGCGAACTTATCAAGTTCGCTTGTGGTCTTATTTTCTCAGTGAAGTTCAGGCGAACTGATTAAGTTCTCTCAAGCAGTATCAGGCGAACTTATCTAGTTCGCTAGTGTTCTTAAAATAAAAAAAAATTATGTATAAGTTCTGCTAGAGGCAAACTTGTCTACTTCGCCTAGTCTATTAGAGGCGAACTTAGCAAGTTCGCTTCACTCAGTTTAAGCGAACTTATCAAGTTCGCTTCACTCAGTTTAGGAGAACATATTGATTAGGCGAACTTATTAAGTTCGCTTGAGGTCTTATTTGCTCAGTGAAGTTCAGGCGAACTTATTAATTTCACTCAGGCGATATCAGGCGAACTTATCTAGTTCACTAGTGTTCTAAAAAAAAATAAATTCTGTATAACTTCTGCTTCAGGCGAACTTGTCTTGTTCGCCTAGTCCATTAGAGGGGAACGTGTTAAGTTCGCCTAGTCTCATGTGAGGCGGACTTGTTAAGTTCGCCTAGTCTGTTTAAGGCGAACTTGTTAAGTTCGCATATTGCAGAGTTTGTGTTTATAAATAGGAGTTTACAGATTCTATTTGGGTAGCATATTGACTGAATGATTGTATTCTGTAAACTCTGTGTTTAGTGGAATACAAAGAGAAAGTTTATTTACCTACTATTTCTATTGTCAATTCGTATACATACGTTAACACGAAGGATTCCGCACTCCGTGTTATCGAGACGTCCTTTCACGAGATCGATCTGTAGATGAGTCACGTGCACCTACAAGTGATATCAGAGCTTTTGTTCATGATTCTTGTTTGATTCTTGGTGATTAGAGACGATTTTGTATACTCTTTGACAAGAAATTGATCATTTGTAGAAGTTTTTGTATCCATGGAGTTTTCAAGTTCTTGAAGTTGATTTTGCTGCTGAATTCATGGATTTGAAGTGGATTTTGGTGAAATTAATCCGATAGAAGTGTTCTAATTCATAAAATACTAAATCCTACGGTCCAATTTCTTCAAATTCCTTCTAATCTGTGAGAAATGATGATTTTTGGTGCTGGTTAGTTCGTGTTTTGGTTGAAGTTTTCTTCCTGAGTTTGTTACAGCTGAAGCAGTCGAACTTGATGAGATTCGGTTGCAGGAAAACTTATCAAGTTCGCTTCACTCAGTTTAGGCGTTCACTCAGTTTAGGCGAACATATTGATTAAGCGAACTTATCAAGTTAGCTTGTGGTCTTATTTGCTCAGTGAAGTTCAGGTATTAAATTCGCTCAGGCAGTATCAGGCGAACTAATTTCAGTCGAACTTATCTAGTTCGCTAGTGTTCTTAAAAAAAAATTATGTATATGTTCTGCTAGAGGCGAACTTGTGTAGTTCGCCTAGTCTATTAGAGGCGAACTTAGCAGGCGAACTTATCAAGTTCGCTTCACTCAGTTTAAGCGAACTTATCAAGTTCGCTTCACTCAGTTTAGGAGAACATATTGATTAGGCGAACTTATTAAGTTCGCTTGAGGTCTTATTTGCTCAGTGAAGTTCAGGCGAACTTATTAATTTCGCTCAGGCTATATCAGGCGAACTTATCTAGTTCACTAGTGTTCTAAAAAAAAATAAATTCTGTATAACTTCTGCTTCAGGCGAACTTGTCTTGTTCGCCTAGTCCATTAGAGGGGAACGTGTTAAGTTCGCCTAGTCTCATGTGAGGCGGACTTGTTAAGTTCGCCTAGTCTGTTTAAGGCGAACTTGTTAAGTTCGCATATTGCAGAGTTTGTGTTTATAAATAGGAGTTTACAGATTCTATTTGGGTAGCATATTGACTGAATGATTGTATTCTGTAAACTCTGTGTTTAGTGGAATACAAAGAGAAAGTTTATTTACCTACTATTTCTATTGTCAATTCGTATACATACGTTAACACGAAGGATTCCGCACTCCGTGTTATCGAGACGTCCTTTCACGAGATCGATCTGTAGATGAGTCAGGTGCACCTACAAGTGATATCAGAGCTTTTGTTCATGATTCTTGTTTGATTCTTGGTGATTAGAGACGATTTTGTATACTCTTTGACAAGAAATTGATCATTTGTAGAAGTTTTTGTATCCATGGAGTTTTCAAGTTCTTGAAGTTGATTTTGCTGCTGAATTCATGGATTTGAAGTGGATTTTGGTGAAATTAATCCGATAGAAGTGTTCTAATTCATAAAATACTAAATCCTACGGTCCAATTTCTTCAAATTCCTTCTAATCTGTGAGAAATGATGATTTTTGGTGCTGGTTAGTTCGTGTTTTGGTTGAAGTTTTCTTCCTGAGTTTGTTACAGCTGAAGCAGTCGAACTTGATGAGATTCGGTTGCAGGCAAACTTATCAAGTTCGCTTCACTCAGTTTAGGCGTTCACTCAGTTTAGGCGAACATATTGATTAGGCGAACTTATCAAGTTAGCTTGTGGTCTTATTTGCTCAGTGAAGTTCAGGTATTAAATTCGCTCAGGCAGTATCAGGCGAACTAATTTCAGTCGAACATATCTAGTTCGCTAGTGTTCTTAAAAAAAAATTATGTATATGTTCTGCTAGAGGCGAACTTGTGTAGTTCGCCTAGTCTATTAGAGGCGAACTTAGCAGGCGAACTTATCAAGTTCGCTTCACTCAGTTTAAGCGAACTTATCAAGTTCGCTTCACTCAGTTTAGGAGAACATATTGATTAGGCGAACTTATTAAGTTCGCTTGAGGTCTTATTTGCTCAGTGAAGTTCAGGCGAACTTATTAATTTCGCTCAGGCGATATCAGGCGAACTTATCTAGTTCACTAGTGTTCTAAAAATAAATAAATTCTGTATAACTTCTGCTTCAGGCGAACTTGTCTTGTTCGCCTAGTCCATTAGAGGGGAACGTGTTAAGTTCGCCTAGTCTCATGTGAGGCGGACTTGTTAAGTTCGCCTAGTCTATTTAAGGCGAACTTGTTAAGTTCGCATATTGCAGAGTTTGTGTTTATAAATAGGAGTTTACAGATTCTATTTGGGTAGCATATTGACTGAATGAATGTATTTTGTAAACTCTTGTTTAGTGGATGTAGAAATAAAGACTGATGGCTACAAAATTCTCTGAGTACAAATGCTGTTGATATCAGAGTTTGCTGCTGACCAACAAACTCCTGCGGACCAGCTTATCTACAGCGGATACTTGTTCTTCTGCTGAAGAACAAATCTACTGCGGATAGCTTTATCTGCTGAAGATCAAAGTTGCTGCGGATAGGCCTCTCAGTAGCATCAACACTTGATGCTGCTGATAGGCAAATCATCGGCAACTTTGGATGGTCACATCTTGCTGCTGATCATCAACCTTGCTGCTGACAGTCCTGTGCCTTGAAGATAAATCGGTGCAACCAATGACGGACAACAATGCTCTTCTCCAAGCTTGCAAGTAATAATGCATAAAGAAGACGCTTCAATAAAGTTAGCTAGTTTAGACTAAACTTGTAATAGTTAGCTTTATACAAAAGATCAACGGTCTGTGTTAGATCTGATCCTTAGAATCAAGGGTCTGTCTTGATTCTAAGTGAGTATAAATACAGTGTAAACACTTCATTGTATGTGTGCTTTTTGATTGAGTTTTCATTTGTAATCGTTTATTTGCAAAATCTTAATACAACAGTGTTCTTATAAGTATTCTTTCTGTTTACTCGATTATACTTGTGTAGTTGTTATTGTTTACGCCAATTTCAATTAAGAACAGAACCATCTTGTACTTTCGCGATCCTACAAGTGGTATCAGAGCATTGGCTCAGATTAAACAAACTCACACTTGTTTAATCACTTCTGGTTCTATTCTAAACTCTCTTTCAATCAAGTCACCCAAAATAACAAAAAGAAAGATGGCACAGAGCAATGGATTTGAAGACATCGGCAGCATCAACCGACCACCTAGATTGGTATCTGGGGAAGACTACGACATGTGGAAGAATCGCATAGAAAGCTTTTTCTGTTATCAGGAGTACGGAATGTGGAAATCCATCTGGGATGGACCCTACACTCCCATGGTGGCCTCTGCTGACTCTGGAGGACCACTAGTTCCGAAGGAGCCCTCCAAGTACTCTGAAGAAGACATAAAGAAGATGGAGGTGGATTTCAAGGCACTAGGATCTATCCAAATGTGCCTTCCAAATGAAGTTTTTCATAACTTCAGAAGTTACAAAACTACTAAGGAGCTCTGGGAGGCTCTTGAGAAGATGTTTGTTGAGAAAACAGAAGGGACGTTCTGAAGCAGTAATACGAAAACTTCGTCTGGAAGGAAGGTGAGTCACTAACCGTTTTGTATAACAGGTACACGTACCTGGTGGGAGAACTGCAGTGCTCCAAAGTAAAGTTAGAGAATGAACACATTCTTAAAAAGTTTATCAGATCTCTCCCAAGCTGCTGGACACTATATACAGTGTCTATAAGAAGAACGGAGAATTTAAAAACTCTCCAGATGACAGAGCTCTTTGGCATGCTAAAAACATATGAATTAGAAATGATTCAAGCTAAGGAAAGGAGCTCCAATCATCAATCAGCCTCTTCTTCCTCCGCCATCTCATCTGCACTTCACTCTGACCACTCAGGTCCTAGTTCCAGCAACTACAATCCTCCCATTGTCACCCATCCACAAACTCCCACCTCTCAAACAAACACCTCACCATTTCTCCTACAAGCTCCTCCTCAAACATCAACCTCTACTGCTTTTGTTTCTGAAAACTCAAGCAACATGTACTTTATCAAGGAGGATCTGGAATGCTTTCATCCAGATGACTTAGAAGAAATGGACATACAGCACTCGTATGCCATGCTCTCTATAAGAGCAAAAAGGTTCTACTCTAGAACTGGAAGACCCATTCCAAGTAACAACTCCAACACCAGAGTTGGCTTGGATAAAAGCAAACTAAGATGTTACAACTGTATTGCCATTCACGAACAATGATCAGTACAAATCTGTTCCTCCTCCTGCTGACTATATTGCCATTCACGAACCAAGCTTCAATGTTGCAAATCTTGACACTACAAATCAAAACCTTGATCCTTCAACGGATGAACCTTTCGTCGAAGACTGCACTACCTCATCGGAATCTGAGTCAACCTACTCAGACCATGATGAAACCAGTACAGCCCTGTAGGATTGTGAAATTACAAGATGGTTCTGTTCTTAGTTGAGATTGGCGGAAACAATAACAACTACACAATTACAATCGAGTAGACAGAAAGAATACTGATAAGAACACTGTTGTATTAAGCTTTGTGAATAAACGATTACAAGTGAAAACTCTAATTCAAAAGCACACTTACAGTGACGTGTTTACACGGTATTTATACTAACTTAGAATCAAGACAGACCCTTGATTCTAAGGATCAGATCGAACACAGACCGTTGATCTTTTATACAAAAACTAATTTTATACGTTAAAGCTAAACTAGCTAACTTTATTGAAGCGTCTTCTTTATGCATCATTGCTTGCATGTCTAGAGAAGAGCATTGCTGGGTTTTATTGGTTGTGCCATTGAGGTTCCTTCTGCTTTGAGTGTGTCAGTTGCTTTTGCAGAAAGTTGTCAGTGACGCTTGGCATGGATAGTCAGCTGCAACGGTTTGTCTTCAAGGAACATAGCTATCAGCAGCAAGAATGAGAATGATGCTGCTGATAAGCCTATCAGCAGCAACATTGGTCTTCAGTAGATAAGGCTATCCGCAGCAGATTTGTTCTTCAGCAGGAGAACAGGTATCCGCAGCAGATAAGCTTGTCCGTAGCAGTTTGTTGGTCAGCAGCAAACTCTGAGATCAGCTGCATTTGTACTTAAAGAATTTTGTAGTCATCATTCTTTGTTTCTACAAACTCCCCCTAGACTGATGCTACCAAAATTCTCTTACTGTCTTTGTTGCTGAAGCCTTTGCATGTTTCTAGCTATCCTTTTAACCTTATATCCTCCACTTGGACCATCTCCCCCTTTTTGGGTGCATCAGTGGACGTATAAGCATCAGTTTGGGTGCCTATTGACACAAGGAAGAGAGTAGGTAAAGTTTGGAATTTATGAGCTTCATGCATAGAGACTTGGTGTCTTAATTTGGACACTTCAGCCTCTAGCATGACCATCCTGGCCGTCAATATCAAGATATGAAGTTACAGTCTGTCCTCATCCACAGCTGTGGAATCCTTGGATCCAGATGGGGTCTTAGGCCTGGCCTCTTCATCCCCATCACCCATGGTTTCTTGGCACCTTGGATTCCTCTCAATGAAGGGAGTTTCCAAGGAAACATCCTCACTGTGAGTTGCCGTGGTTGAGGTCTTAAAAATGTTGTCACTGTCCTCCTGGTCATTTGATGGACCAGCAGTAGTGACAGCCTCTTCCACATCCACTCTTTCATGGCTCCTAGAGTGGACCTTCAGGGTAAACGAACTTGGGTTGGGTGTGTTGGAAGCAAGGTCAATCAGTACCTCCGAGATAGTAGTAGTTGGAGAAGGTACATCATTTTGATCAGGTTCCTCAACACTTAAGTTCAAAAGAAAAAGGAAAGGCTCAGGGGGCTGTTCTATGGATCCGGGAATTGATCCTGATCCTAATAGAGAGACATCCAAAGGAGTTCCCCTAATAATGTGGCTGTCCCTTATGATATTCTCACCAGAATGTTGTGATTCTGAGTGAGGGCTGTTAGGTTGGGTTTGGGCCTTTGAGGCAAGAGAAGAAGGAGATTCCTTGCCCCTTTTCCAAGTCGAAGCAACTGGGCCTGTATTCCGGTTGAACGATAACATACAAAAGAGGTGAAGTGATTTCTTTGTACCTGTGCCTCCTTAGTGGTATGCACAGGGGTTCGAATGGTAGAAGCGGACTACTGTTCAGGTTGTGAGGTGAGGGTGTGAGATCAGTATCAGCTGGGATTGCTGAACTGTCACCCGGTTTGGAAACAGCTTCATCTTATCACTCCAAATCAGCGAAAATGCAGATCTTCGTGAAAACCCTAACTGGTAAGACGGTCACGTTTGAGGTCGAATCCTTTGACACAATCGACAACGTGAAGGCAAAGATCCAGGACAAGGAAGGCATCCCGTCAGACCAGCAGCGTCTAATCCTCGCCGGAAAACAGTAGAGCCTTAGCCGATTACAACATCCAGAAGGAGTCAACTCTCCACCTTGTACTTCTTCTCTGTGGTGGCAAGAGCGGAGCTTATGTGATGCCATCTGCTTTTCTTCTGAGATATGCATTGGAGAAGAGTGTGACAGAGATACTTGTCACACCCCGACCGATGGCGGAATCATCGGGGCGGGACATGTAAGACTGTTCATAGCACATGGTTGACTAAATTGAAATATATTAAAGTCAAATTTGCATTTCAAATAATCCAAGTACGAAACCAAATTCAAACAAGATACATAAAATAATTCATAAAGTTCTTGATTTAAATAGCTAAGTCCAAATCCTATGTTGAACACGTCTTGAATCAATCTCACATATTGGGGCCTGAAACATTAATAAAATAAAGTCAACTAAAAAGTTGGTGAGTATAACACAGTTGTATATAGATAGCATATAGATGAAAACAAATCCTTTACATGACATGATAAATAAGGCGTTTATGGGGAGCAGCTATTGTGTAACCAAATGTACAATCAAACCTTGTAACTAGCATGCAAAACAAATGTGTTGTCGGTTTCAATCACCGCGTACCATGGGTGGGTTTGTCAGACTCAATAGATCTATCATTGAAAACCGTCGGCTTGTATAGTTAATGATTGCACATAAGAGCATACAAAGGTTAGCACACCTAGCACTCGGGCACAAAGCTCAAATTTTTGCACACATGTATGTAAATAGGATTTTTGCACTTGTGTTGTTTGTGTAAATGTAATTGTGTAATGTGTAATGAGTATAGAGTTCATGTTCCACCCCAAAAGTGTGAAAGAGTAAAAAGGGGTTGTGAATACTCACTTGATAAGGAGGTGTAGCGAACAAGGATAATAGATAGAAAAATAAAGATCCTCGAGTGCACAAATCAACCTAAAGAGTAATGTATGTTGTATCAAATAGTGCATAAGGTTTAAGTCTAAAATGAAAGTTGAATTTGTGTATAAAACTATTGATTTGTATTTAAAAAGTATTGAATAAAATATATAGAGTTTGAAGTAAAATATTTTTGAAACTATTTAATTAGGTTTGAATTGAATAAATATATTAATTGTAATTAAGTATAAATGAATAAATGATTTTGATTTAAAATGTAAATTAAATAAATAATCATTATCTTATTTATTTATACATTTTGTAACTTATTTATTTAAAATATCTTTTAAGTGTAAGATAGTAAATATGAATTTAATTTTCATAAATTTTTAAATAAACTTTTAAATACTATTTATCTCTTCAAATACAGGAAACATATTTTTATAAAATTTGAGACATTTATTGATTGAAAAATATAAAATTATAATTTTGTTAAAGTTTCTGAGTCACACACACGACCGTGCCTCGGAAGGGCACGATCGTGCTCAAGCCACGGGCGCGACCCGCGCTAGTCGGGGCGTGACCGGGTTGATCAACAGGAGCACAATCTAGACAAGTCAACAGGCATGACCGTGCCTTGGCCCGGCACAGTCGTGTCTATGATCTTTAGACACAACAGAGACTAGCCCAGAGGGCATGACAAGGTATGGACAGGAGGACACGACCGCGCCGCTATTCGACACGACCGCGCTACATGAGGCACGGTCGCGCTAGATGATTAGCGCGGCCGTGTCTAATCCAAATCAGACACGAATCGAGAAATTTTTGTATTTATAACGATGGAATTGATAGGGCTTTTGATTAAAGGGTTATTACGAGTCTTTTCATATAATTTAATTGCATGGAAATCGTGTTTAAGAGTGGAATCGATTAAATCCTTTTTATTTAAAATAACAATTCTGATTCGAACGATCTCTGTAATGAAAGCCCATATTAATAGGGGGCTTTTGATGATGATACTGAAACGAATGAGATGGAGAGTATACTTACCTAAAACAGGAAGGAAGTGGTAACGATCGGTAGAAGGGAGTTCCGGCGACGGAGAGAACGGCTTTCGGCGACTTCAGCTGCAATTCCGGCTAGGCCAGAGAGTCCAGAGTCTTGGAGAGATCCGGGAGATGCGTAATCCTTTCTTGATCGGGAGAATTTGCGTCTCAGAATAGGTTTCGAGTTTTGCTTGAATTGTTTGAGAGAGAATTCGAAATTGATAGCGTGAAACTGAGGCGTTGAGTAATTGAAAATGGTATAACTCACGTTAATGGAAAAAGAAACGTAATCGGATTTGAATTTCGAACGATTGAGCGTTTTGAAATCACATTTACGTTTCGACTGTTACGCAGGCGCGACCGTGCCAAGAAAGGCGCGACCGTGCCTAGGCACTGGGCGCGATCGTTCCAAAGCAGGTCGCGCGACCGTGCCAAAGCACGTGGCGCGACCGTGCTAGGACGAAGCACGACCATGCTAGACTAGGGTTTGTTGACATTTTTCAATTTTAGTTCTTGACTTTTCAGATTTGATAAGTTTGAAATATATAGTTTCTTGTATAGCGTTTAAATATATATAATTGAGTAAAACTTGCGAATTTGTATAGAATCATTGCATTTAATTTACGGCGATAAAATAATGAGACATTGCACGAGTATTGAGTTTGAAATTGCATTACATTGAATTGAAATATGAGTACTAAAATCCGAAATGTTACAGTCTCCCTATGTTGAGAGAATTTCGTCCCGAAATTTAGCTAGAGGAAACAACATTATTAGTAAAAAGATCAGGGTACTTGAGCTTCATTTGGTCTTCTCGTTCCCAAGTGAACTCGGGACCACGCTTAGATTCCCAACGAACTTTGACAATAGGAATGCGACTTCGCTTGAGTTGTTTGACTTCGCGATCCATAATTTCCACCGGCTTCTTAACGAAGTGCATCGTTTCATCAATGCGCACGTCGTCAAGCGGTATATGGAGATTTTCATCAGTGAGACACTTCTTCAGATTAGATATATGAAATGTAGGATGCACATTGCCAAGAGATGGAGGTAACTCGAGTTTGTAAGCCACTTTACCAATCCTTTCAAGGATCATGAATGGACCAACATAACGAGGTGCTAACTTGCCTTTCTTTCCAAAACGGATCACGCCCTTCCATGGAGACACCTTAAGAAGAACAAGATCACCGACTTGGAATTCCAAGGGTTTTCGACGTTTGTCGGCATAACTCTTTTGCCGACTCCTCGCTACTCGAATATTGTCACGGATTTGAATAATCTTGTCGGATGTTTCTTGAATTAACTCGGGACCAGTGATTTGTGCTTCACCAATCTCACTCCAACAGATAGGAGAACGACACTTGCGACCATAGAGAGCTTCAAATGGAGCCATGTTGATACTTGTGTGGTAGCTATTGTTGTAAGAAAACTCAATGAGGGATAGATGTGAATCCCAATTGCCACCAAAATCGATTACACAAGCTCTAAGCATGTCTTCAAGAGTTTGGATTGTTCGCTCGGTTTGACCATCCGTTTGCGGATGATAAGCCGTGCTCAAATCCAATCGAGTACCAAGAGCCTTTTGGAGAGATTGCCAAAATCGAGAAGTGAACTGAGCATCTCTATCGGATATTATGTTCAAGGGAACACCATGACGGCTCACAATTTCATCAATGTAAATTCGGGCTAGTTTCTCCACTTTGAAGTCTTCACGTATAGGCAAGAAGTGGGCAGATTTGGTGAGTCGATCAATGATCACCCAAATACTATCATAACCACTCGAGGTGCGAGGGAGCTTGGTAATGAAATCCATAGCTAGATTCTCCCATTTCCACACGGGAATTTCTGGTTGTTCAAGTAAACCAGATGGACGTTGATGTTCGGCTTTGACTTTGGAACAGGTTAAGCATTTGGCCACATAAAGAGCAATGTCTTTCTTCATACCGGGCCACCAATAAAGTTGGCGAAGATCTTGGTACATTTTATCCGCACCAGGATGAATAGAATAACGAGTCTTATGAGCCTCGTTCATGAGAAATGTACGAAGATCGTCGCGATCGGGAAGCCAAATACGGTTCAAGTAATAGAGTAAGCCATTGGGCTTTGATTCAAGAAGGAGTTCAACTCCACATGACATTTCTTCGTATATATTACCCTCGGTTACCGAGACGTGTTGAGCTTCTAAAATACGGGTTTGAATATCGGTTTGAATATGGGCACAATGAAGCATAACATGGTCCTTTCGACTCAAAGCATCGGCTACAACATTCGCTTTGCCGGGATGGTAACGAATCTCGCAGTCGTAGTCGTTAAGGAGTTCGACCCAACGTCGCTGCCTTATATTAAGTTCTTTTTGGTTGAAGATATGTTGAAGACTTTTGTGGTCGGTGAATACCACACATTTTGTACCATATAGGTAATGTCTCCAAATCTTTAACGCGAATACGACCGCACCCAACTCGAGATCGTGCGTCGTATAATTCTTCTCATGAACTTTGAGTTGCCTTGATGCATAAGCGATTACTTTGCCTCGTTGCATGAGAACAAAACCAAGACCTTGGTTAGAAGCATCACAATAGACAACTAAATCATCATTTCAATCGGGGAGAGTCAATATGGGAGCATTGAACAACTTTTGCTAGAGGGTTTGGAAAGCTTCTTCTTGTTTCGGTCCCCATTCATAAGTTTTACCCTTATGGGTCAAAGCGGTAAGAGGGACAGCAATCTTTGAGAAGTTTGAGATGAAACGACGATAATAACCCGCAAGACCAAGAAACGAACGAACTTCGGTAGGAGTCTTCGGGGCATTCCAATTCTTAATCGTTTCAATCTTAGCAGGATCAACATGAATACCCTTGTCGTTGACGATGTGACCAAGAAATTGAACTTCTTTTAGCCAAAATTCACACTTGGAGAACTTGGCATATAGTTGTTCTCTCTTTAAAAGGTCCAAAACCAATCTAAGGTGTTCTTCATGGTCGGCTTTAGTCTTGGAATAGATTAAGATATCATCAATGAAGACGATCACGAATTTATCAAGGTACGGTTTGCACACACGATTCATGAGATCCATGAAAACTGCGGGTGCATTGGTTAACCCGAAAGGCATAACCATGAACTCGTAATGACCATACCTTGTTCGAAAAGCAGTCTTAGGAATGTCATCTTCTTGAACACGGAGCTGATGATAACCAGATCGAAGATCGATCTTCGAGAAACAAGTAGAACCTTGAAGTTGATCAAAGAGATCATCGATTCTAGGCAAAGGATAACGGTTCTTGATAGTAAGCTTGTTAAGTTCGCGGTAGTCAATACACATGCGAAATGATCCATCCTTCTTCTTAACAAATAAGACGGGTGCACCCCACGGTGAATGACTCGGGCGAATGAAACCTTTGTCGGAGAGTTCTTGAAGTTGACTTGCAAGCTCTTGCATTTCGGAAGGTGCAAGACGATAAGGAGCTCTAGCAACGGGGTTAGCTCCGGGTATAAGATCAATACGGTACTCTACTTGACGAACAGGAGGAAGACCGGATAAATCTTTAGGAAACACTTCGGGAAAATCCCTAATGATAGGAATGTCTTGGATACTCTTCTCCTTGACGTCCTTTTGAACAATATGAGTTAGGAAGGCGATGTACTTCTTTCGTAAGTACTTTTGAGCGGTAGTACAAGACATCAATTTAAGACCCTTGCAAGGCTTTTCACCAAAAACCCTTAAGGTTTCTCCCGATGGTAGCGGAATTCGAATACACTTTTCAAAGCAAATGACTTCGGCATGATGATTTGATAGCCAATCCATACCTATAATAATATCAAAGCTTCCTAGTGGCATTGGAACCAGGTTGATTGGGAATGAATGGTCATTTAGTTCTAAGAAACAATCATAAATAATGGACTCAATGGTAAGGGAGTCACCATTTGCTATTTCAACGGTGAATGTTTTCTCTAATTGGGATCGTGTCTTTGCAAGTAAAGGCTCAAAATTAAGTGACACAAAACTTTTATCGGCACCCGTATCGAAGAAAATGGAGGCATATTGACTATTAACAAGGAACGTACCATTAACCACGTCGTTGTTGGCTTGAGCTTCGTTGGCGTTTATGTTGAACGCACGCCCACGAGCTCCACCTTGTCTAGTATTTGCAAGTCTTGGACATTGATTACGAAAATGGTTCGGGTCACCACACTCATAGCAAGCACACCCATTAGCAATGGCGGGAGCACCTTGGTTAACCACTTGAGGTACGGTTCGGTTTGGAGGGTTGACTTGGCCCGTAAGGGCTTTGGTCCTACAAACACTGACCGTATGACCATATCTCCCACAATAAGTACAAAGGCGACATGGGATGTTTTGGGGATGATGGTAGTTGCAGGTGGCACAAAGTGGGTAAATTCCACCATATGGCTTTTTGACCGGTGCTTGAACCATAGGTGCAGCTTGGTTGACGTGAACAACAGGAGTAACCACATCAAAATTTCTAACTTTCCTCTTTCTATTATTGCTAGAGGGCTCGGTTGTGGCTTCTTTGTTGTGAGCAGGAGGGGTTACGGTTTCAGAAACTTTCTTAGAACCCTTTTTGGTAAGAGTTCCAGCTTTTACATGATTATCAGTTAGGGTAGCAGACAGGCGGATGGCATCTTCCAAAGTAGCAGGATTTCTACCTAAGACAGTATCTTGGATTTATCTTGGTAGCCCACCAATGTACTTTTCGATACAACGGGATAACGGAGTGACCATGTGGGGCACTAGGAGACTCAACTCATGGAACCGAGTTGCATATGCTAAGCTTTCCCCACTATCTTGGGCAAGATCCCAAAATTCAGCTTCTAACTTTTTCACTTCATTTCGAGGACAGAACTCCTCGGTCATAAACCTTTTGACCTCATCCCCAGGTAAGGCCAAAGCTATGTCAACACCCCTATTTCTTTTCTCCCCATTCCACCAAGTAAGTGCCCGTTTTTGTTGGACACTTGTAGCATGACGAACACGGAGGTTGTCTGGACAGTCACTATTGAGAAAGGTATTCTCAATGCTTTCAAACCATTGAAGGAGTCCAGTAGCTCCTTCGGTTCCATAAAACTTTAGGGGATTGCACGAATTGAAGTGTTTGAAGGTGCATTGAGGTGGATTGTTACCACCATTTCCACCATTTCCACCATTATTACCACTGTTGCTTCCATTTCCACTATTGGCTTGGGTGAGTTGTTCCACCAATTGGGTGAGAATAGCAGCAATGTCGGTGTTGGCGTTGGTTGCGGGAGCACGACGAGGAGGCATTCTACAGATTGTCACAAGACAAGAAAAAAATTGTGAGAATTTATGAGATTTGATAGAATTTAATAGAATGAGATAGCAAAATGAAATAGATATTCTTAGTTTGGATTGTACTCAAAAGTGACAAAATCACTTGAATACCATGACACATTAAGGTTAATTAAACTTATAAAATTTTCAAGGAGACATGCTTTAGCCTATAAGTAAACACTCATCTCGGGAATTCCTAGGAAAGCATACGGGTCCCTCGGTTGATTGGGATTTATGCGAAATGCTTTCCTAGACAGAAAACCCAAAATACAGGTGTCACTCTTCCAGATTGCACGTGTCCTCAAATAATTTAACAAGTTTAAAAACCTTAACGAAGAAATAAAAAAATATTTTAAAGATTTTTGCTTCAAGAATTTGCCACATGCTAAGAAGGGATAAAGATAGAAAAGAAAATAGAAATATTATGAGGTTTTAGAATATAGGAAAGGATATTATTTATTTAATTATTAAGAATATCCTAATAAGTCATGGATTTAAACCACATAAGTCATCATGATGCAATAATAAGTAATCATACTAAACATGTAACATATAACATATAGCACATAGCATGTATCACATAGCACACAAATCATGAAGCATAGTATAAGTGGGTGTCCTAAAGTTATAGTCTAGGTCAAGGTGTCTAATAAACTAATTCCCTATAACCAAGGCTCTGATACCAATCTGTCACACCCCGACCGATGGCGGAATCATCGGGGCGGGACATGTAAGACTGTTCATAGCACATGGTTGACTAAATTGAAATATATTAAAGTCAAATTTGCATTTCAAATAATCCAAGTACGAAACCAAATTCAAACAAGATACATAAAATAATTCATAAAGTTCTTGATTTAAATAGCTAAGTCCAAATCCTATGTTTAACACGTCTTGAATCAATCTCACATATTGGGGCCTGAAACATTAATAAAATAAAGTCAACTAAAAAGTTGGTGAGTATAACACAGTTGTATATAGATAGCATATAGATGAAAACAAATCCTTTACATGACATGATAAATAAGGCGTTTATGGGGAGCAGCTATTGTGTAACCAAATGTACAATCAAACCTTGTAACAAGCATGCAAAACAAATGTGTTGTCGGTTTCAATCACCGCGTACCATGGGTGGGTTTGTCAGACTCAATAGATCTATCATTGAAAACCGTCGGCTTGTATAGTTAATGATTGCACATAAGAGCATACAAAGGTTAGCACACCTAGCACTCGGGCACAAAGCTCAAATTTTTGCACACATGTATGTAAATAGGATTTTTGCACTTGTGTTGTTTGTGTAAATGTAATTGTGTAATGTGTAATGAGTATAGAGTTCATGTTCCACCCCAAAAGTGTGAAAGAGTAAAAAGGGGTTGTGAATACTCACTTGATAAGGAGGTGTAGCGAACAAGGATAATAGATAGAAAAATAAAGATCCTCGAGTGCACAAATCAACCTAAAGAGTAATGTATGTTGTATCAAATAGTGCATAAGGTTTAAGTCTAAAATGAAAGTTGAATTTGTGTATAAAACTATTGATTTGTATTTAAAAAGTATTGAATAAAATATATAGAGTTTGAAGTAAAATATTTTTGAAACTATTTAATTAGGTTTGAATTGAATAAATATATTAATTGTAATTAAGTATAAATGAATAAATGATTTTGATTTAAAATGTAAATTAAATAAATGATCATTATCTTATTTATTTATACATTTTGTAACTTATTTATTTAAAATATCTTTTAAGTGTAAGATAGTAAATATGAATTTAATTTTCATAAATTTTTAAATAAACTTTTAAATACTATTTATCTCTTCAAATACAGGAAACATATTTTTATAAAATTTGAGACATTTATTGATTGAAAAATATAAAATTATAATTTTGTTAAAGTTTCTGAGTCACACACACGACCGTGCCTCGGAAGGGCACGATCGTGCTCAAGCCACGGGCGCGACCCGCGCTAGTCGGGGCGTGACCGGGTTGATCAACAGGAGCACAATCTAGACAAGTCAACAGGCACGACCGTGCCTTGGCCCGGCACGGTCGTGTCTATGATCTTTAGACACAACAGAGACTAGCCCAGAGGGCATGACAAGGTCCGGACAGGAGGACACGACCGCGTCGCTATTCGACACGACCGCGCTACATGAGGCACTGTCGCGCTAGATGATTAGGGCGGCCGTGTCTAATCCAAATCAGACACGAATCAAGAAATTTTTGTATTTATAACGATGGAATTGATAGGGCTTTTGATTAAAGGGTTATTACGAGTCTTTTCATATAATTTAATTGCATGGAAATCGTGTTTAAGAGTGGAATCGATTAAATCCTTTTTATTTAAAATAACAATTCTGATTCGAACGTTCTCTGTAATGAAAGCCCAGATTAATAGGGGGCTTTTGATGATGATACTGAAACGAATGAGATGGAGAGTATACTTACCTAAAACAGGAAGGAAGTGGTAACGATCGGTAGAAGGGAGTTCCGGCGACTTCAGCTGCAATTCCGGCTAGGCCAGAGAGTCCAGAGTCTTGGAGAGATCCGGGAGATGCGTAATCCTTTCTTGATCGGGAGAATTTGCGTCTCAGAATAGGTTTCGAGTTTTGCTTGAATTGTTTGAGAGAGAATTCGAAATTGATAGCATGAAACTGAGGCGTTGAGTAATTGAAAATGGTATAACTCACGTTAATGGAAAAAGAAACGTAATCGGATTTGAATTTCGAACGATTGAGCGTTTTGAAATCACATTTACGTTTCGACTGTTACGCAGGCGCGACCGTGCCAAGAAAGGCGCGACCGTGCCTAGGCACTGGGCGCGATCGTTCCAAAGCAGGTCGCGTGATCGTTCCAAAGCAGGTCGCGCGACCGTGCCAAAGCACCTGGCGCGACCGTGCTAGGACGAAGCACGACCATGCTAGACTAGGGTTTGTTGACATTTTTCAATTTTTGTCCTTGACTTTTCAGATTTGATAAGTTTGAAATATGTAGTTTCTTGTATAGCGTTTAAATGTATATAATTGAGTAAAACTTGCGAATTTGTACAGAATCATTGCATTTAATTTACGGCGATAAAATAATGAGACATTGCATGAGTATTGAGTTTGAAATTGCATTACATTGAATTGAAATATGAGTACTAAAATCCGAAATGTTACAATACTTCCATGGAGGGAAGGTTTGAAGGCTGGTGGATGAGGGTTGGTTGGGACTTATGAGAAAGTGATGCTGGTGGGTGGAGGTTGGTGGGGACTTTCATGAGAAAGTGATGTTGGTTTATGGAGGAAGGTGAAGGGTTAGTAAGGAGATTTGATTTTGTTTTTATAACGGCATAGTTGAGAAAAAGCAAAATGACTTGTACCGTACAACCTTATTTACCTTTTATTGTTACAGTTGTAATACACCGAGGCAGTCATGGTAAAGACTGACGTTATTTTCTTTTACAACGGGTAAAAGTTAATTTTGGACTTAAGTTTACCCATCAGCAGCAAACTTGGTTGCTGTGGATGAGTAAGCCTGTCCGCAGCAACTTTGGTTGCTGCGGAAGGTTAAGTCTGTCAGCAACAAACTTAATTGCTACTAATAGATGCAATGATCTGCAGCAGGGATGTTACTGCTGATGGCCATAAAGCTATCCGTCGGAAACTTGTTCCTGCTGATAACTTAAGGTAGTCAGTGGCAAATCCTTTGCTGCTGAATATTAAACCTGTCAGCAGCTGAGGGGCAAAAATGCTGCTGACTTATAACTTTTATTTACATCAAAAGACAGGCATATTTACAGTAAAGGATAGATGCACTCAACTGAACCGATGATGATACTTGGTGGTTTCTTTGCCTTCCATTGTTGAGTTGGTGGTCTTCCAGCTCTATTTGCCTTTTCAGCAGTAGACTTTGTATTCGGCTTATCAGCAGTAGATTTTGATGCTGCTGATTGTTTTACTTGAGCAGCTGCAGATTTTGTTGCTACTGAAGGCTTTCCCTTTTGTTCCTTGGGCTTTACTCGATCAGCAGCAGTTATTTTGACTGCTGATGGCTTAGGAACCGACGTATGCCTATCCTTCTTCACCTCACTGATAGGCTTTTGTATAACTGGTGTTGAAAGAGGAATCTGATTGAAAGGATTAAACTTACATTTTGCAGCAAAGTGGTCTGATTCTCCACAGATGATGCAAGATTGTTTAGGTTTTGACAACTGCTCCCTTGATGGAGAAAGAGATTTTCTGAATTAAGTTGTCTTAGCTTCAAATCTTCTTACCTGTTTATTTTTGTTAGTCTTTTCAAAAGCATGCTGCTTTGAATGTCTTTGATATTCCAGGTAATGAAAGCAGGTGCTGGCCGTGTGGTTATATCTGCCACACACAAAGCATGATTTTACCAGTTTGTCCTTTGAAAGGTAGACATAGTCCTTTCTTTGGAACAGATCCGTGAAGTTCCATGGATGAGCTTTGTTATGTTCAAAGGTGGCTTCTTCTAAGGTCCTTTGAACATATGGACCTTTTTCTTCATGCTTTCGACATACATCAATTACCTTTCTCTTTGTGATTGGCATGAACTGAGGCTTGGAGTTTGTGGGTTCTGATGTCTGTCCCTTCACTAGCTTGCTTCCACATGGAGTATAGCTGATCTTGATCTGTTTGAATGGTACAGGGGCTATGACAGCTGGAAGATCAGCCGGAACTGCATCTCTTTTCAGAACAGCTTCAGATGAGACTGCAGTGGTTTCATCATGGTTTGAGTGAGTTGACTCAGATTCCGATGAGAGGTTCATCTGTTGAAGGATCAAGATTTCGGTTTGCAGTGTCAAGATTTTCAACCTTGAAGCTTGGTTCGTATATGGCAATATAGTCAGCGGGAGGAGGAACAGCATTGTACTGATCATTGTTATACCCAAGTCTAGTTTTTACTTTCTCATGGACTTGAATATCCAAAAGTCTTTGTAACTTCTTGGAGGAAAATTCATATTTTTCAATATGAACTTTCTGTTCTGCCAGTTCAGCTCTGGTAGCTTTTAGTTTGACCAGTAGATCATCAATCTGAGTTTCAAGATTGGTTTGTTCATGTTTAGCGATGAAATCTCTTTCTTAAGGCAGTTAATCTTTTCTTTATAAGTATTTTCAACCTTTTTGAACTCATATTTCATCTGATGAAACTATTCATTTTGATCTATAAGGTTTTGGTTGTGCTTTCTATAACCCAAAACTTTCTCAATACAGGCTTGAGAGCAAAGATATTCAAATACCTGAGGTGGTATCTCTGTAGTGTCTGCCATTAGAGCTTGATTGCTGACAGGTAGTTCTTCATATTGAAAGCTCTAGTCGAACTCATAGGTTCCAACAGTTGCACAGGCTACAGTTTGAACTGGAGGAGTAGCTTGATGCTGTTGTCAGGGTTGGACTTGGTGAGCTTGTCTTGACTGAGAAGTGACTGGATTTTCTCTCGGTGCCTTGCATTCTCTAGAAAAGTGACAGTAGGTTACAATTGTAACATCTGAGTTTGCTTTTATCCAAGCCAACTCTGGTGTTGGAGTTGTTGCTTGGAATGGGTCTCCCGGTTCTAGAGTAGACACTCTTTGCTCTTATAGAGAGCATGGCATATGAGTGTTGTATGTCCATTTCTTCTAAATCATCTGGAAGAAAGCATTCCAGATCCTCCTTGATAAATGACATATTGTTTGAGCTTTCAGAAACAAAAGCAGCAGAGGTTGATGTTTGAGGAGGAACTTCTAGGAGAAATGGTGAGCTGTTTATATGAGAGATTGGAGTTTGAGGCTGGGTGATTATTGGGGGATAGTAGTTACTTGAACTAGGACCCGAGTGTTCAGAATGGAGTGCAGAGGAGGTGGTGGTAGATGTTGAGGCTGTTTGGTAGCTTGAGCTTCTTTCTTTTGCCTGAATCATCTCTAGCTCATAGGTTTTTAGCATTCCAAAGAGCTCAGTCATCTAGAGAGTCTTCAGATTCTTCGTTCTTCTGATTGACACTGTGTAAAGTGTCTAGCAGCTTGGTAGAGACCTGATAAACTTCTTGAGAATATCTTCTTTCTCTAGCTTCACCTTTGAACACTGCAGCTCCCCTACAAGATAGGTAAATCTGTTGTATAAAACAGTTAGAGACTCACCTTCTTTCCAGATGAAGTTTTCATACTGCTGCTTCAGGATGTCTCTGCTGTTCTCTTTGACTTCCTCCGATCCAGCGAACATTTTCCCAAGAGCTTCCCAGAGCTCTTTGGCAGTTTTCTAGCTTCTGAAGTTATGAAAAACTTCATTTGGAAGGCACATTTGGATATCTCCTAGTGCCTTGAAGTCTACCTCCATCTTTTTTATATCCTCTTCTGAGTACTTGGAGGGATCCTTTGGAACTGATGGTCCTCCAGAGTCAGCAGATGCCACCATTGGAATGTAGGGTCCATCCCTGATGGATTTCCACATTCCGTACTCTTGATAGCAGAAAAAACTTTCCATGCGATTTTTCCACATGTCGTAGTCTTCTCCCGACACCAATCTTGGTGGTCGGTTGATGCGGCCAATGTCTTCAAACCCGTTGCTTTGTGCCATTTTTGTTCTTGGTGACTTGATGAAAGAGAGAGAGTTTAGAATAGAACCAGAAGTGATTAAACAAGTGTTAGTTTGTTTAATATGAGACAAAGCTCTGATACCACTTGTAGGATCGTGAAATTACAAGATGGTTCTGTTCTTAGTTGAGATTGGCGAAAACAATAACAACTACACAATTACAATCGAGTAGACAGAAAGAATACTGATAAGAACACTGTTGTATTAAGCTTTGTGAATAAACGATTACAAGTGAAAACTCTAATTCAAAAGCACACTTACAGTGAAGTGTTTACACGGTATTTATACTAACATAGAATCAAGACAGAACCTTGATTCTAAGGATCAGATCGAACACAGACCGTTGATCTTTTATACAAAAACTAATTTTATACGTTAAAGCTAAACTAGCTAACTTGATTGAAACGTCTTCTTTATGCATCATTGCTTGCATGTCTAGAGAAGAGCATTGCTGGGTTTTATTGGTTGTGCCATTGAGGTTCCTTCTGCTTTGAGTGTGTCAGTTGCTTTTGCAGAAAGTTGTCAGTGACGCTTGGCGTGGATAGTCAGCTGTTACGGTTTGTCTTCAAGGAACATAGCTATCAGCAGCAAGAATGAGAATGATGCTGCTGATAAGCCTATCAGCAGCAACATTGGTCTTCAGTAGATAAGGCTATCTGCAGCAGATTTGTTCTTCAGCAGGAGAACAGGTATCCGCAGCAGATAAGCTTGTCCGCTGCTGTTTGTTGGTCAGCAGCAAACTCTGAGATCAGCTGCATTTGTACTTAAAGAATTTTGTAGTCATCAGTCTTTGTTTCTACAAGCCCCATCTGTAGCTATTCTGAATAGAGTTGAAGTTCCTGTTGTTATTCCAGCTATTCCAGCCCCTGTCCCATTCAAACAGATCAAGATCTGCTATCCTCCAGATGGAAGAAAGCTAAACATTGAAAAGGGAGAGACATCAGGACCCACAAATCCCAAGCCTCAGTCAAAGCCGATCACAAAGAGGAAGGTGTTTGATATATGTCATACGCCTGAAGAAAAAGTTCCATATGTTCAAAAGACCCTAGAAGAAGCCACTTTTGAACATAACAAAGCTCATCCATGGAACTTCAATGATCTGTTCCAAAGAAAGGACTTTAGCTACCTTTCAAGAGACAAACTGGAAAGATCATGCTTTGTGTGTGGCAGATATAACCACACTGCCAGCACCTGCTTTCATTACCTGGAATACCAAAGAAATACAAAGCAGCATGTCTTTGAAAAGACTAACAAAAACAAGAAGGTAAGAAGCTACGAGGTCAAAGCAACAGATTTCAGGGAGTCTCTATCTCCCCTAAAAGTGAAGCTGCCTAAATCTCAACAAACTTGCATCATTTGTGGTGAATCAGACCACTTTGCTACAAATTGTAAGTTTAACCCCTTCAACCAGATCCTTCATCAAGCCCCTCAAAGACAAAAGGTAAAGAAGGATCGGCATACATCGGTTGTTAAACCATCAGCAGCCAGAAAAAATGTTGGTACTCAAGTGAAGCACAAGAAAAAAAAGCAGAAGCTTTCAGCAGCAACCAAGTCTTCTGCTGATAAGCTAAAATCCTCCACAGCAAAATCTGCTGCTGATAAGGCAAAGCCATCAGCAGCAAGAGTGTCCACTGCTGATAAGGCAAAATCCAAGGTAAAGCCTTCAGCAACAAAGAATGTTGCCACTTCAGCAAAGCTATCAGCAGCAGGATCTACTGTTGGAAAGCAGAAACATTAGTAGCAAAATCCGCTGCTGAAAATGTAAGGAAAACTAGAAAATCACCAATAAAGCAATGGAAAGCCAAACCATCTCCAAGCATTATCATTGGTTCCATTGACGGCAAACATACTAAAAAGGATAAACTAACAACCATCTTTTTCAAGTCTGTAGACTCTTGGGTTCCTCCTACTAATTAGAAATCTATCATGTGTAGGGATAACCAGGTCACAAGAATAACACCTGGGTGGTAGACAGTGGTTGTTCCAGGCACATGATAGGCAACAGATCCATCCTCTCCAACTTCAGACATTTCAGTGGAGGATATGTTGCCTTTGGAAGTGACTCAAAGGGAGGATCCATTACTGGACAAGGAACTGTGTCCAACGAAAGAATGAGCATTGATAAGGTCAACTATGTCAAAGAATTGGACTTCAATCTCATGAGTGTTTCCCAGGTTTATGACCAAAAGCATTGGATGCTCTTCACAGACAAAGAATGCTTTGTACTATCTCCAGGCTTATCCACACCTCCTCTAGAAAGCATTTTATTAACTACTCAGAGAAAAGAAAATCTCTATGTGCTGGATATGAATGAAGTCACTCCATCTGGGAGTGTTTCCTGCTTTTTATCAAAAGCCTCAGTTGATGAATCAACTCTCTAGCATAGGAAATTAAGCCATGTTAATATCAAAACAATTAACAATTTGGTGAAGAATAATCTTGTCAGAGGGCTTCCTGACAAAGAATTTCAGCTAGAAGACCACTACATTGCGTGCTTAAAGGGGAAGCAACACAAGAGTTCTCACAAGCCCAAGACCTTGAATACAAATGACACTCCATTGCAACTGCTGCATATGGATCTCTTCGGTCCTACAAATGTCATGTCAATGGGCAAAAAGTCATAATGTCTGGTGATAACAGATGACTACACCAGATTCTCTTGGGTATATTTCTTGAGAACTAAAGATGAAACTGCTGAAATTATCAAATCCTACATTCTGAGGGTAGAAAATCAAAGCAATCAAAATGTGAAAATCATAAGGTGTGATCAGGGCACAGAGTTCAAAAACCACACTTTAAACTGTTTCTGTGAAAGCAAGGGGATAGAGAGACAGTACAGTGCTCCAAGAACTCGTCAACAAAATGGAGTTGCTGAAAGAAGAAACAGAACTCTTATTGAGTCAGCAAGATCTATGTTGGCTGACTCAAAAATGCCACTCACATTCTGGGCAGAAGCAGTTAGCACAGCCTGTTATGTGCAAAATAGAGTTCTAATTGTCAAACCCCTCAACAAGACACCCTATGAACTTTGGTTTCAAAGAGTTCCTTACATTGGGTTTCTAAAAACTTTTGGGTGTCCATGCACAATTCTCATCACAAATGGGGTTCTTCCTAAGTTTGGTGCCAAATCTGATGAAGGATATTTTATGGGCTATTCCTCTAAATCAAAGGCCTATAGAGTATTCAATTAAAGAACAAGAATTGTGGAAGAATCAGCAAATGTGGAATGTAGAGAACACATAGTCTGTGAGCAGGCAAAAGGTCCAAACTGGCTCTTTGACATAGACTCCTTCTCCCAAATATTTGAGCCTCTCACCTTCTCAAATATGGAGTCTACGTCTACACAAACACCTGCCTCCACTTCATCCACCGACTAAAGAGTGGATTTTCCCAAATCTTCTATCAGTCTGAGAAGACCATCAATTGATCCTCCATCAGTTGTGGAAGCAATTGAAGCAAGTGAAGCAGGAACAAGATTGTCTAATGTAACCAGCAGCAACCTGTCTGAAACTGAAAATCTAAATGAAGACTCCTCGATAAATGTTGTAGATGCTGATGCTAAAAATATTGATGTGGCTAATGATGTTGAAGACTCTTCCAACATGAATGAAGAGACCCTTGATCAAAATCAAAGCAATCTGGAGCAAGGGATACAGCTGGAGGTGGTACCAGCATAGAGGTTCCACAAAGAACATCCTCATGAAAATATTATCGGCCAAGTCCACCAAGGAGTTCTCACAAGAAGCAAATCTCACGAAGCCAATGTATGCTTGTTTTCATGCTTCCTATCTCAGTGGAACCAAAGAAGATAGATGAAGCACTCAAACACAGCAGCTGGATTGACGCAATGTAGGAAGAATTGCTGCAATTCAAGAGGCAGGATGTCTGGAAACTTGTTGATCTTCCACCAGGTAAATATGTTATTAGCACATGATGGGTTTTCAGGAACAAGCATGACGAGAGAGGCATTGTAGTCAAGAACAAAGCTAGACTTGTAGCTTAAGGCTACACTTAGGAAGAAGGTGTTGACTATGATGAAGTCTTTGCCCCTATTGCCAGACTGGAGGCTATCAGAATCTTCCTGGCATATGCTGCATCCAAGAATTTCACTGTTTATCAAATGGACGTTAAAAGTGTCTTTCTGTATGGGAAGATTGGTGAGGAAGTATACGTCAAACAGCCTCCAGGCTTTATAGATCCTGCACATCTTACTCAAGTATTCAAACTAGATAAAGCTCTGTATGGCCAACATCAGGCACCAAGAGCCTGGTATGAAACCTTATCAGGATATCTACTAAGCAACAACTTCAGAAGAGGTTCCATTGACCAGACCTTGTTTATCAAAGATGAAGGGGGAGAAATCTTACTAGTTCAAATTTATGTTGAAGATATCATCTTCGGATCAACAAGGAAACAGCTGTGCAAAGACTTTGAGATTCTTATGCACTCAAAGTTTGAAATGAGTTCAATGGGTGAACTAAATTTCTTTTCAGGTCTGCAAGTCAAACAGGTCCCAAATGGAATCTTCATCAGCCAATCCAAATATGTAAAGAGCATTTTGGAAAGATTCAAAATGGCTGACTGCTCTGCTGCAAGAACCCCTATGCAATTGCATCATCAACTGTCTCCAGACAAAGATGGCCAAGACACTGATCAACTTCAGTACCGTGCAATGATAGGGTCTCTCATGTATCTCACTGCCTCAAGGCCATATATCATGTTTGCTGTATGTCTCTGTGTAAGATTTCAAGCATCTCCAAAAGTTTCACATCTTCAAGCCGTCAAGAGAATCTTTAGATACCTAAAGGGTGCCTCAAGACTTGGGCTATGGTACTCTAAAAATGATATGTTTAATCTGTATGCATACACTGACAGTGACTATGGGGGATGCAACTTGGACAAAAAGTCCACTTCATGGGGATGTCAGTTTCTAGGAGGGAGACTGATTTCATGGCAATGCAAGAAGCAAACATGTGTTTCAACTTCTACAGCTGAAGCAGAATACATTGCAGCTTCTAGTTGCTGTGCACAAGTCATCTGGATACAAAATCAAATGCTGGATTACGAGATGACTTTCATGGCAACTCCAATTCACATTGACAACATGAGTGCTATATCAATCACAAATAATCCGGTGCAGCACTCCAAGACAAAGCACATTGACATCAGGTATCATTTCATAAGAGATCAAGCTGAGAAAAAGAGAATTATTTTAACCAAAGTTCATACGAATGAGCAATATACTGATTTGTTTACAAAACCTTTTGATGAAGCTAGATTTAAATATTTAGTTGAATCCTTTGGTATGATGAACTTTGATTAAAATCTATCTCTAAAAATTCTATTTTTAAAATGTGTTTTGTCTTATATTGTAAATTAAAGTTATAAGTCAGCAGCATTTTTGTCCTTCAGCTGCTGACAGGCTTAATCTTCAGCAGCAAAAGATTTGCAACTGACTACTTTAAGTTATCAGCAGGAACAAGTTTCCTGTGGATATCCTTAAGACAGTCAGCAGCAACATCCTTGCTGCGGACCATTAAATTCGTCAGTAGCAGATGAGTTAACTTCTGACAGGTTTAATCTTCAGCAGCAAAAGATTTGCAGCTGGCTGCTTTAAGTTATCAGCAGGAACAGGTTTCCTGCGGATTTCTTTAAGACTGTCAGCAGCAACATCCTTGATGCAGATTATTAAATCCATAAGCAGCAAATGAGTTCGCTGCTGACAGACTTAACCTTCCGCAGCAACCAAGGTTGCAGCGGATAGACTTACTCATCCACAGCAACCAAGTTTGCTGCTGATGGGTAAATTTAAGTCCAAATTAACTTTTACCCGCTGTAAAAATTAACGTCAGTCTTTTCCATGACTGCCTTGGTGTATTACAGCTGTAAAAGTAAAAGGTGAATTAGGTTGTACTGTACAAGTCATTTTGCTTTTTCCTTCCTCTGCCGTTATAAGAACAAATCAAATTTCTTACCACCTCTTCACCTTCAATTTCACCCTAAACCCACATCACTTTCGCTCAAGTCCCCACCACATTCAAAGCCCTTCATCTTTAAAACATTCAAAGCCTCCCATGTTCTAACCTTCCCTCCAAATCAAACAACAATGGCAGGCATCAATAACCATTATGATAAGTTCTCCCCATACCATAACCTTACAACATACCTTACCAAGGGAAAGAAATCCGAAGGAGTCAATGATATGATCGACTTCTTATGTCGATCAAAAATATACTTTGCCCTCACAACCAACCCTACCATATATATCCCTCATTTGGAGGATTTCTGGAGTACCGCCGTCTACACAACCGAACAAGGGATTCCCCAAATTAAAGCCAAAGTAGACGGCAAGGATATCACCATCTCGGAAGCCACACTCAGAAAACATCTTAAGCTTCAAGATGAGGGAGCAACCATCTCATACTCGAAGGATGAATACATGAGGACCTTTGTATCCATTGGATACACTGGAAATCAGACCGAGTATACGATCGAGAAGGCGCTGATGGGCCCTCCATGGAAGTATCTCTGCCACACTCTTCTCCAATGCATGTCTCAAAAGAGGAGTGGATGGCATCAGGTGAGCTCCGTACTTGCCTCCGCCTTCCATGGTATGGTCACTAACCTAGGCTTCAACTTTGCACACCTCATCTTTGACGGTTTGAGATATAACCTTCAAGAGGGTGCAAAGCAACAATTTTTTATGTACCCAAGATTCTTGCAGGAAGTTTTCAATCAAGAACTAAAAGAACTTTCAAAACCTGCAAGAATCTACATCATGTTGGGACATAAAAAAAAAATTTTCAAAGCATGAGAACTGTTTCCAAAAAGTTCTCAGGGGTCAATGTTCCATTGTTATCTATAATCCTGAACATACAAAGTACCCTGGGTGACAGTTCAGCAATCCCAGCTGATACTGATCCCACACCCTCCACCTCACATCCTGAACAACAGTCTGCTTCCACCATTCGAACCCCTTGTGCATACTACTAAGGATGCACAGGTACAAAAATTACTTACACATGTTTTGGATGTTATCATTCAACCGGAACACAGGGCCCCGGTTGCAATGACATATACTAGAAAAAGGGGCAAGAGAACTCCTTCTTCTCTTGCCTCCAAGGCCCAAACCCAACCTAACAGCCCTCACTCAGAATCACAACATTCTGGTGAGAATATCATAAAGGACAACCACATTATTAGGGAGACACCTTCGGATGTCTCTCTATTAGGATCAGGATCACTTCCCGGATCCATAGAACAGCCCCCTGAGCCACTCCTCTCTCTTCTGAACTTAAGTGTTGAGGAACCTGATCAAGATGATGTACCTTCTCCAACTACCACTATCTCGGAGGTACTGATTGATCTTGCTTCCAACACACCCAACCCAAGTTCTTCTACCCTGAAGGTCCACTCTAGGAGTTATGACAGAGTGGATGTGGAAGAGGCTGTCACTACTGCTGGTCCATCAAATGACTAGGAGTACAGTGACAACATCGCTAAGACCTCAACCACGGCAACTCACAGTGAGGATGCTTCCTTGGAAACTCCCCTCACTGAGAGGAATCCCAGGCGCCAAGAAACCATGGGTGATGGGGATGCAGAGGCTAGGCCTAAAGCCCCATCTGAATCCAAGGATTCCACAACTGTGGATGAGGACAGACTGAAACTTCATAACTTGGAATTGACGGCCAGGGTGGCTATGCTAGAGGCTGAAGTGTCCAAATTATGACACCAAGTCTCTATGCATGAAGCCCATCAATGCCCAACTGTACCTACTCCCTCTATTGTATCAGTGGGCACCCAAACTAATGCTTATTTGTCCACTGATGCAACCAAAAAGGGGGAGATGGTCCCAACGGAGGAAGACTCAGACAGTCTTGACGACTGGATTCAAGAGCAGGCTGTATTTCAAAGCACACTATTCAATCCAGCTTTTGTACAGGTTCATGACTTGCCAGCTTCAGATAACGAAGAAGAAGAGACATCTGAAGACTGGAAGTTAGTCGTCAGGGCTGTTGATGAGATGCTGAATGATGCTGAAGACACAGAACAAACATATACATCTTTCAGCATCATCCCTAAAGTAGCAGCCATCATAAGTCAATCTACTGCCCCCCAATTTCCATTGACTTCAACACAGCTAGAGTTTGATACAATACTAGCTTGGGGGTATGATGGAAAGTCTGAGAGGTTCTGGATTGGTTGGGAGTTTAGCGGAGTAGAGCTAAACTGGGACTTTCTCAACAACATCCAAGTCCTTCACCTATACCATCTACAATGTATCAACAACTCAACGGACCTCTCAGCAGAACTTGCTATTGGCAGGTTCTATGACTTGATGGAGGATAATCTACCCAACTTTGAAAGACAAATACAGGCAGCAAAAAGGGTAACCTATCCTGAATCTTCAACAGCAGCAGAAAGAAGACTGACTCCTAGAAGACTTGAAATAATAATGAGCAGTCTTCTCACTGAAGAAGAAGTTCTTTGCTGGAGAAGATTCATGTACAATAGAATGGTCAGGGATGTCGAAGTGCAAGGATGGACAAGCACTAACTCCCATGACTTCACCATCTTCCTGAGCAATGGATCTTCTCTAACAATCAACATCAAGGAGATCCTGCTCCTACCTTCAGCCTTCCTGCACTAGGTCTTTGAGCTCAGATCACTCATCTTCAATGTCAACTCCTTAGAAAGTCAAGAACCGATCAAAATCATCAAGGATTCTATTTTTAAGGAGGAATCTGGATCTGACTCAGACCTATCCTTTCTCTCTTCTCCAACAGTCAGACTGAACACAGAAGAAGAATCTAAAAGAAGAGAAGAGGAAAAAATGAGAGAGGCATGGAAGGATGTGACATGTAAGGAATGGGAAGAAGATGAAGTAAGTTCCCCTCCCTTATCCATTCCTTAAAATGCCAATGAAGCTGAGGCTGAGATTCTGTGACACCCAGCATTTCAGGTCAATATCCACATTTCATAAACGCACGTTCATAATTATTATTTCCTGATATTTTATTTTGACTAAGTAAAGTCAAGAAGTCTAGCAAAGAAGTTTGTTCCAAGTCTAGTAAACCGTAAAGAGTTACTAGAAAAAGTAAGCAGGATAACCCGACTTAATGCGAACGTAAATGGTTAAATAAAATAACCAGAAAAATATATATATATATATATTACACAAAATTTACGTTGAGCCAAGATTCTAATATTTTCTTCAACGAGCCATAAAATGGTTAAAAATTATAATACCGTGAAGAATCGAAACTGAATTAAATTACCCCTTTAAAACTCTAATTGATACTAATACCATAATAAATTAATATTTAAAATTTGGTTATCATTAACCCCTAAACAACTTCTTGACTTTCTTGGCCGAGAGTCAGGGGAGCCATGCTCCCACTTGCCTGATTCACTTTGATTCAGATGAAAACCATACCCTTCAAACGAAACTTCACCATTCCTTTCAAACCTTCTCTTTTCTTACGGCAAATTCCCAATTCCCTTTCAAATCGAAGTCCAGTTTTAAAGCGAAAATCACCATAATTCGGTGTCATAAGGAGAATTTCAAGTGTTCTTGAAGAAAGCTCAAAAGATTCAAGACTACTTCTCTGTTTTTCTCTAAAGATCGCCATTCTCGGTTTGAGGTAAAAACTCGATACCATCCATATTATTTGCTTTAAAACCGTAACTAAACATACAAATCGTTCAAACGCAAGTAAGATAACAAGAAAACTGTGTCAAACTCAAGATTTGAACATAAAAATATACAGAGTGAATTCTGTAAATCAAAGTGCAGATATCGAAACTATAGTTTCGATACCTGTTAGTCAATCGAAACTAGGAGTTTCGATACCTATTGATCGAAACTAGGAGTTTCGATACCAGTTATTCAATCGAAACTAGGAGTTTCGATACCTATTGATCGAAACTAGGAGTTTCGCTACCGGTTGTTCTATCGAAACTAGGAGTTTCGATATCTATTTACTCAATCAAAACTAGGAAGTTTCGATACCTGTGTACAATCGAAACTAGGTAGTTTCGATACTATTCTTGCCAATCGAAACTAGGTAGTTTCGATACCTATATCACTCAGTCGAAACTAGGAAGTTTCGACATCTGTTCTGTTCAATCGAAACTAAGAAAGCTTAGATACCTGTTCATCAGCCCCATAAGGCAGTAACTCAGAACTATTTTCATAACAAAACAAGGTTGGAAAAACTAAAAAGATAATTAAAACAAAAGTAATCAGATCGGCTAAGTCAAGTGAACAAATTGCGTTTAAGACGAGTAGTCTTAACGTGTATGTTATCCTTGTGTAAATAGGATACGGATAGGCGAATCTGCCGTCATTCAAATTTTTGCTAGCATTCATACTGTCGAGGTGAGTTTCACTAATCCCCCTTTTTCTAAGTTTTTTTGAAATGATTTGGGGTGGAAACATACTTGTAAAAGACTTTTGTGTATAAATGAATGGAACTAATGATCTGACCGTATGTATGTATTGAGGGAACAATAAAGCGCTTAAAGTCCTCGTAATAAATTAGTAACCATTAGCTATGGATTTAGCCCGGGATTATATGAATAGTACTATTGGGGGTGACGCCTCCGGTCATGGTTAGTCGCGCTAACCAGGGGTCAAAATGGCCGAATGACCGCATATTGTCTTACTCGCAGAAAGGCGAGGGGAGGCACAGAAAGTTGGGGTTTGGTTACGGTCTCGTACATTACATACTATTTTGTATTCCTTGCAAGCTTACAAATGGGGTCAATAGATCGGATTAGTAATCATATTCATTGGTAATACACACAAAAGAGTTCTGATCAAGGTAAAGTGATCAGGTTTTACACAAAAGAGTTCTGATCAAGGTAAAGTGATCAGGTTTTACACAAAAGAGTTCTGATCAGGGTAAAGTGATCAGGTTTATCAAAAGAGTTCTGATCAGGTTAAAGTGATCAGGTTTTACACAAAAGAGTTCTACAGGTTTATCAAAAGAGTTCTGATCAGGTTAAAGTGATCAGGTTTTACACAAAAGAGTTCTGATCAGGGTAAAGTGATCAGGTTTATCAAAAGAGTTCTGATCAGGTTAAAATGATCAGGTTTTACACAAAAGTGTTCTGATCAGGGTTAGTGATCAGGTTTAAAGTAAAGAATTCTGATCAGGTTAAAGTGATCAGGTTTAAAAAAAAAGAGTACTGATCAGGTTAAAATGATCAGGTTTAACAAAGAGTTTTGATCGACAAAAAGATCAGATTTAAACATTGGGTTTATGATAACTCTTTATAATAACTTGTGAACTCACCAACCTCGTGTTGACAGTTTTAAGTATGTTTTCAGGAAATTGAACGTGGTCATCAGGTTAGCAATGTAGGTTACATGCATGCACGTGGATACGGCTTTTGGAGGATTTCTCTTGTATAACTCATGGTCTTGAGTCATATTTGCGAAATCTTAAACATTTGTAAACTCAAATTGATATTTTGTAATGTAAATATTTTAAATTCAGTTATGTATCCAATTACATGTATGTGTTTGCGGTAATCATATGCTTTGGAAACCAGTGAAAGTCGCGCCTCGCGTTTCCGCCCTGGCGGGGTGTGACAGAACTTGGTATCAGAGCCATTGATTATAGCGAACTAGGTGTCTAAAACGGAACCTAGTCTATAATTAGAATGACTCACTAAAATGTTTTCATTGCATAAGCATTGCATAACCAGTCATCATGTCATGTGGATATTGTAGTCACAAGTATGTCGTCACATTCACACTCTGACCCCGTCTCTGACTCTGAATCCAACGAGGAACTTTCCGCCTCACGCCCTAAAAATCGAGTACAAGTTCGCAGCTCGACACCACCCAATGTCGCCCTGGGAGAACCGCCCATCGTATACCGAAAGAAAAGCGGAGGACCAGTTAAAGTACAAAGTGCTAGGAAGAAGGTTCGACTTCCGCGCAAGAGAAACCTGGCAGCCCGTGACCCGAAAGACTTGGAGACCGATGAGGAACCACCGAGGCAACGACCCTGTTACCACCCTACCGTGGGAACCATCCGTTGGATGCCTCGTACCCTGGCACGTTGGAGGGAGATGGAGAGCATCCCATCTACCTTTGAGCTTGGAGAGTCTTCTAACTCCCCAACACCCCTACCCCACACTGGGGAAGCCATAGAGCTCACTGTGCCTACCTTGGTAGCTCGCGTTCGTACGCATGAGGAGCGTCTTGATGATCTCCTAGATGATATTCGGGCACAGGGGGATGCAACCAGGCGCTTACGTCAAGGGCTCGGATCTCGAGTACAGACTTTGGAGGATAGCACTCGAGACATACAGAGTGCCACTGACTACCTCGAGTTGAGAGCTGATATGGACTGGCAGTTCACTCTCACGGTCCGAGACATGGTGGAGGCGCTGGAGGAGAGGACTTTGGCTGCAGAATTTGTGGCGAGAGCTAGTTTTGTCATGGCAGGACTTGCCATGATGATTGGGTTGTACTCCCACTTCTTCTTTTAAACCTATTATGGGCGGGTTGTGTCCATAGTACATTATGTAGTTTAAAACGTTAGTACTGATGAGGTCATGTGAACCCATCTCTTTTGTATCCTCGTCTTTTGGGAACAATGTACTATGTATGTTTTGACTATGTATGTAATGGTTTATGTTGTAATGATAGTTGTTCATGTTTGATGTTGTGGTATCCTTATGTCATGATCTATCATTATTGATATATGATGTTGTTTCTTTTTAATTGACATGTTAGAAAGAACGTCATGGCACCTAAGCGTGGGACACCCCGTAACACTACTGGTGACAACAACGAGACAATTTCCCCAAACATGGAACAACTAATAGCACAACGAGTAGCTGCCGCTATAGAGCAGTATGAAGCAAACCGAAATAGCGGAGGAGGTGCAGGAGGTAGCGGTACCGCAGGGGGTAGCGGTACAGCAGGAGGTTCCGGAGGTAATAAAAAAAAAAATAAATAAATAAAAAAAAAATAATAATAAATAAATAAATAAGCCATAACACATAGTCATGATCCGAATTAATGACGTTATGACTTATGATCCTGCAGATGCTCCAAATAGGAAGTGTACCTACAAGGCCTTCCTATCCTGCAAACCCCGCAGTTTTAATGGCACCGAGGGTGCAGTAGGACTAATGAGATGGATAGAACATATGGAGTCGGTGATTGATATAAGTGAATGCACCGCTGATTGCGTAGTGAAGTATTCTACCTGCACGCTCACTGATAAAGCTTTAACTTGGTGGAATACTCAAATGAAGACTTTGGGGAGAGAGACAGCGTACCAATTGTCTTGGGAAGATTTGAAAAACATGATGATTGAGGAATACTGTCCTCGGAACGAATTGCAAAAGATTGAAACTGAGATGTGGAACCTACAGATGATAGGAGATGATGTAGCGGGATACACCGACCGCTTCAATGAATTGGCACTTCTGGTACCGCATATGGTCACACCAGAACATAAGCGTGTTGAAAGGTATCTGTGGGGCCTTGCGCCTCAAATTCGTAGCATGGTAACATCATCTAATCCAATAGATGCCAAGAGTGCTATAACTTTAGCATTCAAACTAAAGGATGATGCAGTACGTAATGAATTGTTTGTGAGGAAGGAGAATGAGGAAGGTAGATCTGGGGAGAAAAGGAAATGGATGGGAAATTCAAGTAACAAATCTGGAAAACAAGAGTTTAAGAAACAAGGAACTGTGAAGGCATTTGCAGCCAACACAGTGGAAAGAAAGGAGTATGATAGGGGCCTACCGAGATGTAAGAGGTGTGGAAATCATCATGCCGGTGTTTGCATCAAGTGTGGAAAATGCGACAAGTTTGGTCACACCACTCAAGCTTGTCGAACTAACAACCGATTGGGGAAAATTAAACCGGGATGTTTTGTATGTGGTGATCTAAAACACTTCAAGAAGGACTGTCCCAAGTGGAAGAATCAGAACAACGCTCAGGCACCAGGGAGGGCATTTGTGATGGGTGCAAGGGACGCACGCCAGGACCCGCACATCGTCACTGGTACGTTCCCGATAAATAATCACTATGCCTCTGTACTTTTTGATTCGGGTGCGGATATGAGCTTTGTGTCGAATGATTTTAAATCCTTACTCGGTATTAAGGCCAGCAAACTAGATCAACGTTATACAATTGAATTAGCAAATGGGAAATTAATAGAAACCGGAGAGGTCTTTAGGGGTTGTACTTTATGTTTAGAAAACCGTACATTCAGTATAGACCTTCTACCCGTCGAGTTAGGGAGTTTTGATATTGTTATTGGTATGGATTGGTTAACCAAGAATCGTGCCGAGATAGTATGCTTCGAGAAGATTGTACGTATTCCCCTACCAAGCGGAGAAATTCTTTCAATTCAAGGCGAAAGGTGTATAACGATGTTAAAAACGATAAACTGCATGAAAACTTATAAGTATCTACGCAAGGGTTATTGTGCATTCCTGGCTCACATCGTCGAGAACAAACCCTAAGAACGTCGACTTGAGGACATACCAATCGTCAGAGATTATTCGGAAGTATTTCCCGAAGACTTACCAGGAATACCACCATCAAGACAAGTCGAGTTTCGGATCGACCTAGTACCAGGAGCCGCACCAGTTGCACGATCTCCGTATCGTCTAGCCCCTTCCGAGATGCAGGAACTGTCGAGCCAACTACAAGAGTTACTTGACAAAGGTTTCATAAGACCGAGTTTCTCACCATGGGGAGCTCCGGTCCTATTTGTAAAGAAAAAGGATGGAACCTTTAGAATGTGCATTGATTATCGGGAATTGAACAAACTGAAAATCAAAAATCGGTATCCTCTTCCTCGAATAGACGATTTGTTTGATCAACTTCAAGGTTCCAGTTTCTATTCTAAAATTGATCTACGATCAGGGTATCATCAACTGAAAATTCAGGAAGAAGATATACCAAAAACGGCTTTTAGGACTCGTTACGGTCACTACGAATTCCTAGTTATGCCATTTGGCTTGACTAATGCACCAGCTGTTTTCATGGATCTCATGAACCGCGTGTGCAAGCCGTACTTGGATAAATTCGTGATTGTGTTTATCGATGACATATTGATATATTCACGAACCAAGGAGGAACATGAATATCATTTGAAATTAATCTTGGAACTACTCAGGAATGAGAAGCTTTATGCTAAATTCTCTAAGTGTGAGTTTTGGATCCAAGAGGTTCACTTTCTCGGACATGTCATTAATAAGAAGGGTATCCATGTGGATCCATCTAAGATTGAAGCTATCAAAAACTGGGAAGCACCAAGAACTCCGACTGAGGTGCGTCAATTTCTGGGTTTGGCAGGATATTACAGGCGATTTATAGAGAATTTTTCAAAGATAGCCTTGCCTTTGACCACGTTAACCCAGAAGGACAAAAAGTTTGATTGGACTGATAAACAAGAATCAGCTTTTCAATTGCTGAAGCAAAAACTTTGCAGTGCACCAATCCTATCCCTTCCCGAAGGGACTGACAATTTCATTGTGTACTGTGACGCATCACACCAAGGTTTAGGATGTGTATTGATGCAGAGAGAAAAAGTCATAGCATATGCATCCAGACAACTAAAGGTGCACGAAAAGAATTATACGACCCACGACTTGGAATTGGGTGCAGTCGTGTTTGCACTCAAGATTTGCAGACATTACTTATACGGTACAAAATGTACTATATTTACAGACCACAAGAGTCTCCAGCACATCTTTAATCAGAAAGAACTCAACATGAGGCAACGTCGTTGGGTAGAACTACTGAATGATTACGACTGTGATATCAAGTATCACCCTGGCAAAGCAAACGTCGTAGCAGATGCCTTAAGTCGTAAAGAACGAGTTAAAACACTCCGTGTTTGTGCCCTAGAATTGACAATTCATACGAGTCTCACGACTCAAATTCGGATGGCACAACAAGAAGCAATCAAAGAAGAAAACAGTCAGAACGAGCTTTACGAGGAATGATAAAGCAGTTGGAACCAAAGTCAGATGACACTTTATACTTCATGAATAGAATTTGGGTGCCATGTTTTGGTAACATACGGGAGTTGGTTATGGACGAAGCCCACAAGTCCAGGTACTCCATTCACCCAGGTTCGGATAAAATGTATAAGGATCTGAAAGAATTCTACTGGTGGCCGAACATGAAAGGAGAAATTGCTATTTATGTCGGTAAATGCCTGACATGTTCAAAAGTAAAAGCAGAACATCAGAAACCGTCGGGATTGTTACAACAACCCGAGATACCTCAATGGAAATGGGAACAGATTTCCATGGATTTCATTACAAAGTTACCCAAGACGTCGAGCGGGTATGACACTATATGGGTAATCGTCGATCGTTTGACGAAATCAGCTCATTTTCTACCCATCAAAGAAACGGATAAAACCGAGAAACTTGCAAAGCTTTATATTAAGGAAATTGTGGCTAGGCATGGAGTACCAATTTCTATTATCTCTGATAGAGACAGCAGATTCGTGTCTAGAATCTGGAAATCATTACAAGAAGCCATGGGCACACGTCTTGACATGAGCACGGCATATCACCCACAAACAGATGGTCAAAGTGAAAGAACTATTCAAACATTAGAGGATATGCTCCGTGCGTGTACAATTGACTTCGGTGGAAATTGGGATACTCATTTGCCACTAGCTGAATTTTCATACAATAATAGTTACCACACCAGCATCAAAGCCGCTCCGTTTGAGGCTTTGTATGGTCGAAAATGTCGTTCACCGCTTTGTTGGGCAGAAGTTGGCGACAAACATTTAACCGGTCCTGAAGTTATTCAAGAGACCACAGATAAGATTTTCAAAATCAAGGATCGTCTGAAGGCCGCCCGTGACAGACAAAAGAGTTACGCGGATAACAGACGAAGACCTTTAGAATTCCAAGTAGGAGACAAAGTCATGTTAAAGGTCTCACCTTGGAAAGGAGTTGCAAGATTTGGCAACCGTGGCAAGCTTAACCCTAGGTACGTTGGACCGTTTGAAATATTGGCTAGGGTTGGCCCTGTAGCTTACAAACTCAAGTTGCCACAAGAACTAAGCAATGTGCATGATACGTTTCATGTATCAAATCTCAAGAAGTGTTTATCAGACGAGACATTAATAATACCGCCTGATGAGATTCACATAGACGACAAGTTGCACTTCATTGAGGAACCTATGGAAGTCACAGATTGGAAGGTTCAGAGAACAAGGCGCAGCCGTGTTAAGCTGGTCAAGGTACGTTGGAATTCAAAGCGCGGCCCCGAGTATACGTGGGAGCGGGAAGATAAAATGAAATCCAAGTACCCGTCACTGTTTACAAAAACACCAAGTCAGAGTGACAAGAACTGAATTTCGGGACGAAATTCTCTGTAACATGGGGAGAATGTGACACCCAGCATTTCAGGTCAATATCCACATTTCATAAACGCACGTTCATAATTATTACTTCCTGATATTTTATTTTGACTAAGTAAAGTCAAGAAGTCTAGCAAAGAAGTTTGTTCCAAGTCTAGTAAACCGTAAAGAGTTACTAGAAAAAGTAAGCAGGATAACCCGACTTAATGCGAACGTAAATGGTTAAATAAAATAACCAGAAAAATATATATATATATATATTACACAAAATTTACGTTGAGCCAAGATTCTAATATTTTCTTCAACGAGCCATAAAATGGTTAAAAATTATAATACCGTGAAGAATCGAAACTGAATTAAATTACCCCTTTAAAACTCTAATTGATACTAATACCATAATAAATTAATATTTAAAATTTGGTTATCATTAACCCCTAAACAACTTCTTGACTTTCTTGGCCGAGAGTCAGGGGAGCCATGCTCCCACTTGCCTGATTCACTTTGATTCAGATGAAAACCATACCCTTCAAACGAAACTTCACCATTCCTTTCAAACCTTCTCTTTTCTTACGGCAAATTCCCAATTCCCTTTCAAATCGAAGTCCAGTTTTAAAGCGAAAATCACCATAATTCGGTGTCATAAGGAGAATTTCAAGTGTTCTTGAAGAAAGCTCAAAAGATTCAAGACTACTTCTCTGTTTTTCTCTAAAGATCGCCATTCTCGGTTTGAGGTAAAAACTCGATACCATCCATATTATTTGCTTTAAAACCGTAACTAAACATACAAATCGTTCAAACGCAAGTAAGATAACAAGAAAACTGTGTCAAACTCAAGATTTGAACATAAAAATATACAGAGTGAATTCTGTAAATCAAAGTGCAGATATCGAAACTATAGTTTCGATACCTGTTAGTCAATCGAAACTAGGAGTTTCGATACCTATTGATCGAAACTAGGAGTTTCGATACCAGTTATTCAATCGAAACTAGGAGTTTCGATACCTATTGATCGAAACTAGGAGTTTCGCTACCGGTTGTTCTATCGAAACTAGGAGTTTCGATATCTATTTACTCAATCGAAACTAGGAAGTTTCGATACCTGTGTACAATCGAAACTAGGTAGTTTCGATACTATTCTTGCCAATCGAAACTAGGTAGTTTCGATACCTATATCACTCAGTCGAAACTAGGAAGTTTCGACATCTGTTCTGTTCAATCGAAACTAAGAAAGCTTAGATACCTGTTCATCAGCCCCATAAGGCAGTAACTCAGAACTATTTTCATAACAAAACAAGGTTGGAAAAACTAAAAAGATAATTAAAACAAAAGTAATCAGATCGGCTAAGTCAAGTGAACAAATTGCGTTTAAGACGAGTAGTCTTAACGTGTATGTTATCCTTGTGTAAATAGGATACGGATAGGCGAATCTGCCGTCATTCAAATTTTTGCTAGCATTCATACTGTCGAGGTGAGTTTCACTAATCCCCCTTTTTCTAAGTTTTTTTGAAATGATTTGGGGTGGAAACATACTTGTAAAAGACTTTTGTGTATAAATGAATGGAACTAATGATCTGACCGTATGTATGTATTGAGGGAACAATAAAGCGCTTAAAGTCCTCGTAATAAATTAGTAACCATTAGCTATGGATTTAGCCCGGGATTATATGAATAGTACTATTGGGGGTGACGCCTCCGGTCATGGTTAGTCGCGCTAACCAGGGGTCAAAATGGCCGAATGACCGCATATTGTCTTACTCGCAGAAAGGCGAGGGGAGGCACAGAAAGTTGGGGTTTGGTTACGGTCTCGTACATTACATACTATTTTGTATTCCTTGCAAGCTTACAAATGGGGTCAATAGATCGGATTAGTAATCATATTCATTGGTAATACACACAAAAGAGTTCTGATCAAGGTAAAGTGATCAGGTTTTACACAAAAGAGTTCTGATCAAGGTAAAGTGATCAGGTTTTACACAAAAGAGTTCTGATCAGGGTAAAGTGATCAGGTTTATCAAAAGAGTTCTGATCAGGTTAAAGTGATCAGGTTTTACACAAAAGAGTTCTGATCAGGGTAAAGTGATCAGGTTTATCAAAAGAGTTCTGATCAGGTTAAAGTGATCAGGTTTTACACAAAAGAGTTCTGATCAGGGTAAAGTGATCAGGTTTATCAAAAGAGTTCTGATCAGGTTAAAATGATCAGGTTTTACACAAAAGTGTTCTGATCAGGGTTAGTGATCAGGTTTAAAGTAAAGAATTCTGATCAGGTTAAAGTGATCAGGTTTAAAAAAAAAGAGTACTGATCAGGTTAAAATGATCAGGTTTAACAAAGAGTTTTGATCGACAAAAAGATCAGATTTAAACATTGGGTTTATGATAACTCTTTATAATAACTTGTGAACTCACCAACCTCGTGTTGACAGTTTTAAGTATGTTTTCAGGAAATTGAACGTGGTCATCAGGTTAGCAATGTAGGTTACATGCATGCACGTGGATACGGCTTTTGGAGGATTTCTCTTGTATAACTCATGGTCTTGAGTCATATTTGCGAAATCTTAAACATTTGTAAACTCAAATTGATATTTTGTAATGTAAATATTTTAAATTCAGTTATGTATCCAATTACATGTATGTGTTTGCGGTAATCATATGCTTTGGAAACCAGTGAAAGTCGCGCCTCGCGTTTCCGCCCTGGCGGGGTGTGACAGATTCCAACAGCAGCACCATCATCTACTGTTGTAATCAGTGAAGTCGAAGCAGAGGCATCCAACAAAGATAAGAGAAAGGGAATTATGACCAAAGAAGATGAAGAAAGGTTGCTAAGAGAGAAGAAAGAAAAGGAAGAAAGAAGAAGAAGAAGAAGAAGAAGAAGAAGAAGAAGAAGAGAAGAAGAGGAGATGGCTGAAACAAAGAAAGCTCAAGATAGACTCACAGCCATTCTCCTCAGAGAACAACAAATCCACCTGTATGCAAAACAGCTGGATGAGCTGAAAGTAAAGATTCCTGCAGTTTATCAAATTGAAGAAGATGAATCTCTTGCTCTTCAACTACAGGAACAATTCGACAAAGAAGAAGAAGAGATAGAGAAGAAGAAGGAAGGAAGAGGCTAAGTTCAGAATAACTGATTCTGAACTAGCCAAAGAAGTGAGAAAGGAGTGGGTAAAGGCTCTAGTCTCTCAAGGTGAGGATGAAGACTACCTTGAGAAACTATCAAATAAAGAAATCTACAGAGCCTTCATGGGTCAGCAAGGTCAATTGGAAAAAAAGAAAAAGGCTGAAGAAGAAGAAGAAGAAAAAGCCAAACAAATGTCCAAAAAGACCATTGCCTTTAAAAAAAGGACCCATGAATAAAGGAAGATCATGATTGACTTCCTTAAGGCTAGAGGAGAGAGTGGAAAGAGGCTAGGTCCCATGAATTTCATGAAACTGCAAGCCCTCTATTTCAAAGTCAAGAAGGATGAGGAAGAAAGATTGGAGAAGAAAGGCTCCAAGAAAAGGGTAATCATTCAAGAAGAAGAACGGAAATCAAAGAAACCCAAGCCTTCTCTCTCACCCAACACTTCCTCAATCCAACAACCCTCCACTCTCCTTCCTAGACCTCCCTCCTCTCCTCCCTCAAAGTCCAAATCCTAACACCCAACTCCTACTCATCAACAACTTTCGAAAAAGAAAAACAAACCCACTTCCAAACCAGAAGACTCAAGTGAAATAATCAGATGGTCATACAGCCCTCAAGACCAATGGTTTGAAGTGTTCAGGGGGAGGTCAGAAGCTAAAAGATCAATCTATACATGTGTTGATGAGGTACTACAGCTTCCAGACTCTGATCTAAGAAGAATGATGGTGCTGGGTGATGCCAATGAGCTTGAGAATGAAGGTGGGAGACATCTATTGCTGGTAATCAAATATTACTTCAACCCCAGCAAAGATGAAATCATCGATGTCAAACCTCTCCAATCCCACTCTCCATTCATCAGCTGGTCCTACAATTCTGAGAAGAATGAATTCACTCTGACAGATGTTAAAGGACAGAAGATGAGGTGTTCAAGCAAGACTATCTTCAAAATGGCAAGCAAAGACATCAAGACTCTATCTGAGCTTCCTCTTAACAATCCCAGCATGGACCAGAGAGGATATGAGGTTGAAAGGATAGTCAGAAACATGCAAAAGCTTTAGCAACAAAAGCAGTAGATGAGTCATGTGGACCTACAAGTGTTTCTATTATCAATTCGTATACATACGTTAACACGAAGGATTCCACACTCTGTGTTATCGAGACGTCCTGTCACGAGATCGATCTGTAGATGAGTCATGTCGACCTACAAGTGGTATCAGAGCTTTTGCTCATGATTTTTGTTTGATTCTTGGTGATTAGAGACGATTTTGTATACACTTTGACAAGAAATTGATCATTTTTAAAAGTTTTTGTATCCATGGATATTTTCAAGTTCTTGAAGTTGATTTTGCTGCTGAATTCGTGGATTTGAAGTGGATTTTGGTGAAATTAATATGATAGAAGTGTTCTAATTCATAAAATACTAAATCTTATGGTCCAATTTCTTCAAATTCCTTCTAATCTGTTAGAAATGATGATTTTCGGTGCTGGTTAGTTCGTGTTCGGATTGAAGTTTTCTTCCTATATTTGTTACAGCTGAAGCAGGCGAACTTGCTGAGATTCTGTTGCAGGCGAACTTAGCAGGAGAACTTATCAAGTTCGCTTCACTCAGTTTAAGCGTTCACTCAGTTTAGGCGAACATATTGATTAAGCGAACTTAGTTCGCTTGTGGTCTTATTTTCTAAATGAAGTTCAGGCGAACTTATTAAGTTCGCTCAGGCAGTATCGGGCGAACAAATTTCAGGCGAACAAATTTCAGGCGAACTTATCTAGTTCGCTAGTGTTCTTATAATAAAAAAAAATTTTGTATAAGTTCTGCTAGAAGTGAACTTGTCTAGTTCGCCTGGTCTATTAGAGGCGAACTTAGTAGGCGAACTTAGCAAGTTCGCTTCACTCAGTTAAAGCGAACTTATCAAGTTCGCTTCACTCAGTTTAGGAGAACATATTGATTAGGCGAACATATTAAGTTCGCTTGAGGTCTTATTTGCTCAGTGAAGTTCAGGCGAACTTATTAAGTTCGCGCAGTCAGTACCAGGCGAACTAATTTCAGGCGAACTTATCTACTTCACTAGTGTTCTTAAAAAAATAAAAAAAAATTATGTATAACTTCTGCTTCAGGCGAACTTGTCTAGTTCGCCTACTCCATTAGAGGCGAACGTGTTAAGTTCGCCTAGTCTCATGTGAGGCGGACTTGTTAAGTTCGCCTAGTCTATTTAAGGCGAACTTGTAAAGTTCGCATATTGCTGAATTTGTGTTTATAAATAGGAGTTTACAGATTCTATTTGGGTAGCATATTGACTGAATGATTGTATTCTGTAAACTCTATGTTTACTGGAATACATAGAGAAAGTTTATTTACCTACTGTTTCTATTGTCAATTAGTATACATACGTTAACACGAAGGATTCCGCACTCCGTGTTATCAAGACGTCCTGTCACGAGATAGATCTGTAGATGAGTCATGTGGACCTACAAGTGGTATAAGAGCTTTTGCTCGTGATTTGTGTTTGGTTCTTGTGATTTGAGACGATTTTGTATACACTTTGACAAGTAATTGATCATTTTTAGAAGTTTTTGTATCCACGGACTTTCAAGTTCTTGAAGTTTATTTTGCTGTTGACTTCGTGGATTTGAAGTGGATTTTGGTGAAATTAATCCGATAGAAGTGTTCTAATTCATAAAATACTAAATGATACGGTCCAATTTCTTCAAATTCCTTCTAATCTGTGAGAAATGATGATTTTCGGTGCTGATTAGTTCGTGTTTGGGTTGAAGTTTTCTTCCTGAGTTTGTTACATATGAAGCAGGCGAACTTTCTGAGATTCTGTTGCAGGCGAACTTATCAAGTTCGCTTCACTTAGTTTAAGCGAACTTATCAAGTTCGCTTCCCTCAGTTTAGGTGAACATATTGATTAGGCGAACTTATCAAGTTCGCTTTTGGTCTTATTTGCTAGTGAAGTTTAGGCGAACTTATTAAGTTCGCTCAGGTAGTATCAGGAGAACTAATTTCAGGCGAACTTATCTAGTTCGCTAGTGTTCTTAAAATAAAAAAAAATTCTGTATAAGTTCTGCTGAACTTGTCTAATTCGCCTAGTCTATTAGAGGCGAACTTAGCAAGTTCGCTTCACTCAGTTTAAGCTAACTTATCAAGTTTGCTTCACTCAGTTAAGGAGAACATATTGATTAGGCGAACTTATTAAGTTCGCTTGAGAACTTATTTGCTCAGTGAAGTTCAGGCGAACTTATTAAGTTCGCTTAGGCAGTATCAGGAGAACTAATTTCAGACGAACTTATCTAGTTCACTAGTGTTCTTAAAAAAAAATTAATTCTGTATAAGTTCTGCTTCAGGCGAACTTGTCTAGTTCGCCTAGTCTATTAGAGGCGAACGTGTTAAGTTCGCCTAGTCTCATGTGAGGTGGACTTGTTAAGTTCGCCTAGTCTATTTAAGGCGAACTTGTTAAGTTCGCATATTGCAGAGTTTGTGTTTATAAATAGGAGTTTACATATTCTATTTGGGTAGCATATTGACTGAATGATTGTATTCTGTAAACTCTGTGTTTAGTGGAATACAAAGAGAAAGTTTATTTACCTACTATTTCTATTGTCAATTCGTATACATACGCTAACACGAAGGATTCCGCACTCCGTGTTATCGAGACGTCCTGTCACGAGATCGATCTGTAGATGAGTCATGTGGACCTACAAGTGATATCAGAGATTTTGCTCATGATTTTTGTTTGATTCTTGGTGATTAGAGACGATTTTGTGTACACTTTGACAAGAAATTGATCATTTTTGGAAGTTTTTGTATCTATGGAGTTTTCAAATTCTTGAAGTTGATTTTACTGTTGAATTGATGGATTTGAAGTGGATTTTGGTGAAATTAATCCGATAGAAGTGTTCTAATGCATAAAATACTAAATCCTACGGTCCAATTTCTTCAAATTCCTTCTAATCAGTGAGAAATGATGATTTTCGGTGCTGGTTAGTTCGTGTTTGGGTTGAAGTTTTCTTCCTGAGTTTGTTACAGCTGAAGCAGGCGAACTTGCTGAGATTCTGTTGCAGGCGAACTTAGCAGAAGAACTTATCAAGCTCGGTTCACTCAGTTTAAGCGTTCACTCAGTTTAGGCGAACATATTGATTAGGCGAACTTATCAAGTTCGCTTGTGGTCTTATTTGCTCAGTGAAGTTCAGGCGAACTTATTAAGTTCGCTCAGGCAGTATGAGGCGAACTAATTTCAGGCGAATTATCTAGTTCGCTAGTGTTCTTAAAAAAAATTATGTATATGTTCTGCTAGAGGCGAACTTGTCTAGTTCGCCTAGTCTATTAGAGGTGAACGTAGCAAGCGAACTTATCAAGTTTGCTTCACTCAGTTTAAGCGAACTTATCAAGTTCGCTTCACTCAGTTTAGGCGAACATATTGATTAGGTGAACTTATCAAGTTCGCTTGTGGTCTTATTTGCTCAGTGAAGTTCAGGCGAACTTATTAAGTTTGCTCAGGCAGTATCACGCGAACTTATCTAGTTCGCTAGAGTTCTTAAAAAAAATAAAAAAAAAGTTATGTATAAGTTCTGCTTGAGGCGAACTTGTCTAGTTCGCCTAGTCTATTAGAGGCGAACATGTTAAGTTCGCCTAGTCTATTTAAGGCGAACTTGTTAAGTTCGCATATTGTAGAGTTTGTGTTTATAAATTGGATTTTACAGATTCTATTTGGGTGGCATATTGATTGAATGATTGTATTCTATAAACTCTGTGTTTAGTGGAATACAAAGAGAAAGTTTATTTACCTACTGTTTCTATTGTCAATTCGTATACATACGTTAACACGAAGGATTCCGCACTCCGTGTTATCGAGACGTCCTGTCAGGAGATCAATCTGTAGATGAGTCATGTTGACCTACAAGGGATATCAGAGCTTTTGCTCGTGATTTTTGTTTGATTCTTGGTGATTAGAGACGATTTTGTATACACTTTGACAAGAAATTATCATTTTTAGAAGTTTTTGTATCCATGGGGTTTTCAAATTCTTGAAGTTGATATTGCTGCTGAATTCGTGGATTTGAAGTGGATTTTGATGAAATTAATCCGATAGAAGTGTTCTAATTCATAAAATACAAAATCCTACAGTCTAATTTCTTCAAATTCCTTCTAATGTGTGAGAAATGATGATTTTCGGTGCTGGTTAGTTCGTGTTTGGGTTGAAGTTTTCTTCCTGAGTTTGTTACAGCTGAAGCAGGCGAACTTCCTGAGATTCTATTGCAGGCGAACTTAGCAGAAGAACTTATCAAGTTCGGTACACTAAGTTTAAGCGTTCACTCAGTTTAGGCGAACATATTGATTAGGCGAACTTATCAAGTTCGCTTGTGTTCTTATTTGCTCAGTAAAGTTCAGGTGAACTTATTAAGTTCGCTCAGGCAGTATCAGGCGAACTAATTTCAGGCGAATTATCTAGTTCGCTAGTGTTCTTAAAAAAAATTATGTATATGTTCTGCTAGAGGCGAACTTGTCTAGTTCACCTAGTCTATTAGAGGCGAACTTAGCAGGCGAACTTATCAAGTTCGCTTCACTCAGTTTAAGCGAACTTATCAAGTTCGCTTCACTCAGTTTAGGCGAACATATTGATTAGGCGAACTTATCAAGTTCGCTTTTGGTCTTATTTGCTCAGTGAAGTTCAGGCTAAGTTATTAAGTTCGCTCAGGCAGTATCAGGCGAACTTATCTAGTTCGCTAGTGTTCTTAAAATAAAAAAAGTTCTGTATAAGTTCTGCTAGAGGCGAACTTGTCTAGTTCGCCTAGTCTTTTAGAGGCGAACTTAGCAGGCGAACTTACCAAGTTCGCTTCACTCAGTTTAAGCGAACGTATCAAGTTCGCTTCACTCATTTTAGGAGAACATGTTGATTAGGCGAACTTATTAAGTTCGCTTGAGGTCTTATTTGCTCAGTGAAGTTCAGGCTAACTTATTAAGTTTGCTCAGGCAGTATTAGGCGAACTAATTTCAGGTGAACTTATCTAGTTAACTAGTGTTCTTAAAAAAATAAAAAATAAAAAATTCTGTATAAGTTCTGCTTCAGGCAAACTTGTCTAGTTTGCCTAGTCTATTAGAGGCGAACGTGTTAAGTTCGCCTAGTCTCATGTGAGGTGGTCTTGTTAAGTTCGCCTAGTCTATTTAAGGCGAACTTGTTAAGTTCGCATATTACAGAGTTTGTGTTTATAAATAGGAGTTTACAGATTCTATTTGGGTAGCATATTGACTGAATGATTGTATTCTGTAAACTCTATGTTTAGTGGAATACAAAGAGAAAGTTTATATACCTACTGTTTCTATTGTCAATTCGGATACATACGTTAACACGAAGGATTCCGCACTCCGTGTTATCGAGACTTCCTGTCACGAGATCGATCTGTAGATGAGTCATGTGGACCTACAAGTGATATCAGAGCTTTTGCTCTTGATTTTTGTTTGATTCTTAGTGATTAGAGACGATTTTGTATACACTTTTACAAGAAATTGATCATTTTTAGAAGTTTTTGTATCCATGGAGTTTTCAAGTTCTTGAAGTTGATTTTGCTGCTGAATTCATGGATTTGAAGTAGATTTTGGTGAAATTAATCGGATAGAAGTGTTCTAATTCATAAAATACAAAATCCTACGGTCCAATTTCTTCAAATTCCTTCTAATCTGTGAGAAATGATGATTTTCGGTGCAGGTTAGTTCGTGTTTGGGTTGAAGTTTTCTTCCTGAGTTTGTTACAGTTGAAGCAGGCGAACTTGCTGAGATTATGTTGCAGTCGAACTTAGCAAGAGAACTTATCAAGTTCGCTTCACTCAGTTTAAGCGTTCACTCAGTTTAGGCGATCATATTGATTAGGCGAACTAATCAACTTCGCTTGTGGTCTTATTTGCTCAGTGAAGTTCAGGCGAACTTATTAAGTTCGCTCACGCAGTATCAGGCGAACTAATTTCAGGCGAATTTATCTAGTTCGCTAGTGTTGTTAAAAAACAAGTTATGTATATGTTCTGCTAGAGGCGAACTTGTCTAGTTCGGCTAGTCTATTAGAGGCGAACTTAGCAGGCGAACTTAGCAGGCGAACTTAATCAAGTTTGCTTCACTCAATTTAAGCGAACTTATCAAGTTCGCTTCACTCAGTTTAGGCGAGCATAGGTGAACTTATCAAGTTCGCTTGTGGTCTTATTTTCTCAGTGAAGTTCAGGCGAACTTACTAAGTTCGCTCAGGCAGTATCAGGCGAACTTATCTATTTCGCTAGTGTTCTTAAAAAAAATTGTGTATAAGTTCTACTTGAGGCGAACTTGTCTAGTTCGCCTAGTCTATTAGAGGCGAACGTGTTAAGTTTGCCTAGTCTCATGTGAGGCGGACTTGTTAAGTTCGCCTAGTCTATTTGGGGCGAACATGTTAAGTTCGCCTATTGCAGAGTTTGTGTCTATAAATAGGAGTTTACAGATTCCGTTTGGGGATCATATTGACTGAATGATTGTAATTTGTAAACTCTATATTTTGGGGATCATAACGCCCTCACGTTCTCCGTAACCGTCCTCGCCCATGTGCTTATTGTATAAAGAGCTATCTGCAACCAACCAAGTCAAAAATAATATAAACAGTTAGCCACTTTTGTTTGTTCTTATTACAGCTGCAAATCATGGCCTGTTCTTAAATAAATGGGTCACTCCTATGAAACTAGCTAACTTAAAACTAGTGCTGACAATTTCTGACACGACCCGTTAACATGACACGGAGTTAAACAAGTTTGGGTTTGAGTTAAACAGGTTTCGAACATATCAAGTTTGCTTCACTCAGTTTAAGCAAAATTATCAAGTTCGCTTCACTCAGTTTAGGCTAACATATTGATTAGGCGAACTTATCAAGTTCGCTTGTGGTCTTATTTGCTCAGTGAAGTTCAGGCGAACTTATTAAGTTCGCTCAGGCAGTATCAGGCGAACTTATCTAGTTCGCTAGTGTTCTTAGAAAAAATTTGTATAAGTTCTGCTAGTGGCGAACTTGTCTAGTTCGCCTAGTCTATTAGAGGCGAAGGTGTTATGTTCGCCTAGTCTCATGTGAGGCGAACTTATTTGACGCGAACTTGTTAAGTTCGCCTATTGCTAAGTTTGTGTCTATAAATAGGAGTTTACAGATTCTGTTTGGGTAGCATATTGACTGAATGATTGTATTCTGTAAACTCTGTGTTTAGTGGAATACAAAGAGAAAGTTTATTTACCTACTTTTTCTATTGTCAATTCGTATACATACGTTAACACGAAGGATTCCGCACTCCGTGTTATCGAGACGTCCTGTCACGAGATCGATCTGTAGATGAGTCATGTGGACCTACAAGTGGTATCAGAGCTTTTGCTCGTGATTTGTGTTTGATTCTTGTTATTTGAGATGATTTTGTATACACTTTGACAAGAAATTGATCATTTTTAGAAGTTTTTGTATCCATGGAGTTGTCAAGTTCTTGAAGTTGATTTTGCTGCTGAATTCGTGGATATGAAGTGGATTTTGGTGAAATTAATCCAATAGATGTGTTCTAATTCATAAAATACTAAATCATATGGTCCAATTTCTTCAAATTTGTTGAAGCACTTTCCGGTTACAAACACTCTGGATATAGAGTCTTAGTTTAGCAATTTCATTTATGTATTTGTCTTTGTTTGTAAGTGTCTGTATGTATTAGTTATCGAGTTGTATTTACTTTTACATATTGACTGTTGCAGATTTCTCTAAGTGTTTTGCGCACTTGTATGTGCGCAGGAAGTAGTTCTTGCGTACTTAGCAAGTACGCAAGAATACCTATCCGTACTTGCTAAGTACGCATGAGCAAATTGCCCTGCGCACTTGCTAAGTGCGCATGCATCAGGTCATGTATAAATAGGAATGGTTGACATTAGATAAGTACGCAATCATAGGCATTCAGATTAGCAAATACGCAGAAGTTTGTAATCTCAGAACTTCTCTGTGTAGCCTTCAAGTGCTTATAATAGACGAACGTTTATTGTGATTATCTTGTCGGTTTACTTTGTTTCGTAAGACTCTCCACCTAGTCACGGGTATTCCGCACCCGGTCCGACTAGTAGACCCACTTGCATGTGACGATCCGCCACACCCGAGGGACCTACAAGTGGTATCAGAGCCTTTGCTCCTGATTTCGAGTGTTGTGAGTGAGTTTGGAGAGTTTTCTACAGAGTTTTACAAGCAAAATGAGGTGTTTTTGTTGATTTTTGTGATAAAATAGGGGTAGCTCTTGAGCACTATTTTAGAAGGAAAAAACGACTTTTGTTGTGTATTTTGAGTGTTTTGAGCATCAAAGTTTGGTTAGAAACAAGTTTATGACCCTTTGGCTCATTTTGATTGTTCATCCGTCCGATTTTTGCCATCTCCGGTGTGTTTCCAGTGACCGGAATAGTTTGGTGAGAGTTGGTGAAATGGTGTTCTGCGTACTTACCATATCTGGCAAAAAGTATAGTCTTGCTGCGTACTTACTAAATACGCAAGAATAATCTCTTGCGTACTTACTAAATACGCAAGACGTGCGTACTTAAGTTATATCCTGCGTACTTATCATTTACTCCTGCGTACTTATCAAGTACGCAAGAGCAAATCTTAAATACACAAGACCATTCCTCTAAGTGTGCAAGGCCAATATCAAGTGCACAAGTGTCGCTGATTTTTCTGAAATTTGACTAAGTGTTCACCATGTCGAATCTTCAGAACCTTGGAAACCTTTTAAACTATGACAATGAGATCGGTACTCCTCAGAAACCACCAAAGCTGCTAAATGTAAATGATTATTCTAACTGGAAGGCACGCTTTGAGCATTACATTTCTTACACTGATTCTTCGTTATGGATTCCAATTCTAGAAGGCTATAAGCATCCCACACACATTTATCTTGATGATGAACTGCCTAAGCCTATCTCTAAACTCGATGAAGAAGAAAAGAAAGCTTATGATCGAGAGAAGAAGGCTCACGGTTCTATCACTATGGCATTAACTCGGGAGTTGTTCCACAGCTTTAGAGGTTATGACCACTCTAAGGATCTTTGGAAGGCGTTACAGAAAAGATTCGAGGGGAATAGTGATATCAAGAAGAGTAAACGGGATCTACTCAGGAAGCAGTATGAATGCTTCAGATTTTTGGAGAATGAGTCTTTAGATGACCTCCTCTCTAGATTCTATCATCTACAGACAGAATTGAAAGCCTTTGAGCTCAAGTATCCCGATGAAGAGTTGGTGGAAAAGTTTCTAGATGCTTTGCCACCCAGGTTGAAATGTACACAACCCTGATGAGAGAGAATCCAAAATTCTATGAAATGACAGTGGAGGAGGCAATTGGAAAGGTTCAAGCTCATAACATGAACCTTAGAAAGAAGGAGAGCTCAGGAAGACCTCAGATACAAGATCCTTCTATGTATCATGGGACTTCTTCTACAACCAAATCTTCGGGCTCTGGAATTGCCCTTTTCTCTAGAAAATCTACTGTAGAAGACCACTCAAATGGTTGTGGTGGTCATGTATGCTATGCATCTGGATCAGGTTGTGGATCTCATCAACAACACACCTCAAGAAATCCTCCCGCTACAACTTTAGCTAACCAATCAGCTATAGCCAAATAGCTAAAGATCATGTTGCACTATTTTCATCTTGTATGCTAGCCTACGAGAACTTCATAGGTGGCAAGCTTACAGATCCTGAGACAATAGAAGAAGACTTCAATCTAGTGGATCCTGATGACGTGGAGGACATGGATATTCAATGGAATATGGCCATGATATTGAGGAGAGCCAAGCGCTTCCTGAACAGAACAGGAAGAAAGTTCATTGGCGGGCATTTGAATGCCAAGGTTGGTTTTGACAAATCCATGGCCAAATGCTATAAGTGTCTAAACTTTGGACACTTTTCTCGTAAATGTCAAAAAGACATAGCACCGGCTTCGGTTTTCACCAGACCTAGCCAAGGAAACAGTCATGGCTACAACAACTCAACACAACCACAATCAAAGCCAAAGTGGAACGTCCAATGCACTGGTAGCTCAACAGGACGACAGCTTTGATTGGGGTGTTCATCTGGAAGATGCCATCATTGTGCAAACTCAAGTTGATCTCATGGTTGAGATCATGGAGTTGATGGAAGCTGAGAAAAAGGAAGCTGAGGAGAAGGTAGCTGAAGAAAAGGAAGCTTCTGTAGCTGATCAAGAGGAATCTACTACTACTGTTGCCCTCATGGCCATTGGAGAAGCAACAAGTTCATCGTCTGAGGTAGATTCTAATCCTTTTTCTGTTATTTCTTGTTCTAAATATCTAGGCTTAAAACTTGAAAATTCTAAGCTTCAAGACAAGGTCGAACCCCCTCGCATTGCAGCTCTAAGTTATAAAGAAAACGAAAAACGTTTTAAAGATTCAATTGAAACGTTGAAAAAAAAGCGTGAGTATTCACTAAAAATGAGCCATCAACAGCTTCACTTGGATATTGCATATAAGGGGTTGGAGAAAAGGAATAATGAAATTAACAAGCTGCAAAATGAAATCTTGCAGTTGAAATATTCTAATGAGAAGTTGAAAAACTCTCGTTTTGTGGTGGAACACTACGAATCTGTAGTGAGGCAAATGAATGGCTTAGGGTTGGGTACTAATGCCATTCCTCCACCAGTTAGTGGGAAGTTTGTCAACAGCTTAGTAGACATTGATCTACCTTGTCTTGATGAGTCCTCAGAAAATGATGATTCCTCTAAAAAGGATGATTCCTCAAGTAAGGCCAACTCCGCACCTGATGAGGAGTTCTTTACTGCTTCTGATGATGGGTCGGTTAACACCTGCGCAAAAGGAGTAGTATCCGAGGAGTTGTTATCTGAACAGAAAGTTAAGAAAAACATTATCACTAATAGTGATAATTGTATTTTAACTGAACCCGATATCATTGAATCTAATGATAAATTAAAGGTAATGCTTTATGGGGGGGTATAAAAATCTTAATCAAGTAAAGAAAGAGGCTTTTTCAGCTCACTATGGGCTTGGTTACAAAGAAAATTTGCAAAAATATTATACTCCCAAGAACCAATCTGTATCGGTCAAACTCCTGTTCATAAACCAATTCCTCCTGCTCATCATGTTGACTCATCTAATGCCAGATCTAATGAGCATTACAGGAGAACTTACACAGACAAGAGGACTTGCTTTCACGGTGGCTTGGTTGTCACATTTTTGTGAACTGTCCTTCAAAGAACCAAGGGAAACGGCCTATTGTTTCACAACCGACTGTCATCCCTAAGTCACCATCAGTGGAACCTCCCAAATGTCCAAAACAAAGTGTGGTGAAACCACCAGTTAAACCAATGGCAAAGCCAAAGATCAAATCTGAGGCCAAACCATCTATTTCAAGAAAGGTAAAGCAACCTGCTGTACCTTGTGTATCTACCTCTGGTAGTACACGTACTGGTGAGAAACCTGTGGTGAAACTCTCTAAGCCAAAGAGGAGGAGAAGGAATAAGAGGTTGAGAAAGCTAGAGCAGTTGACTTCAGTTCAATCAAGTGAAGCTTCCACTAGTTCACCTGCTGTTGTTGAACATAAGTATACTTTTCCAGTTAACAAACAGAAGAGGTCCTGGACTAACAAATTCAAAAATTCTCAATCTCCTAGTCCTAATTCTTTTAAAGATTCATCCATTTCGAACAGTCATCACGACTGTGAATTAAAAGAGGTAGTTTATTTTGAAAAGGATGGACGACCCAGGACCACTATGGCTTGGGTCTCCAAATCTAACTAATTCTTTTTGTTACTCGTGCAGGGACGTCCGAAGGGTACTATCTCTAACCGCTGGTATGTAGATAGTATATGCTCCCGGAACATGACAGGAAACATGGCCTTGCTTCAAGATGTGAAACCATTCAAAGGCGGCTATGTGGCCTTTGCTGGAGAGAAAGGCAGCAGTATCACGTGTCAAGGCGTGGTATCAAATGGTTGTGTCAGTTTTGACAATGTCAACTTTTGCGAGCAGCTGAAGCATAACATGTTGAGTGTCTCCTAAATGTGTGGCAAGGAGTACTCGGTGATGTTTGATAAGAATGAATGCTTCATTCTCAGGCCTGGTTTTAAAGTTCCTGAAGACTGGATTCTGATGAGAGCGGCAAGGATAAACGACACCTATCAGATTGATATGAGCATGGCAACAACCACCTCATCAGTTGCTCCTTGTTTGCTTACCAAAGCGACATAGCTTGACTCTATCTTGTGGCATAGGAAACTCGGACATATTTCTTATCGTAAAATGAACCATCTTGTTCGAAACAGTTTGGTAACCGGGGTTCCTAAGCTGAGATTTACTGTTGCAGATGACTGTATGCCTTGTAAAAAGGGTAAACCGCAGCGGAATTCTCACAAGCCCAAGCTCCAAAACTCCATTGATACCCCTTTGGAGCTATTACACATGGATCTGTTTGGCCCCATAAGTATCTGGAGTATTGGAGGTAAGTCGTTCTGTCTGGTTGTAACTGATGATTTCTCACGTTTTTCTTGGGTGCATTTTTTAGGTACTAAGGACGAGACTGCTGATATTTTTCAACACTTGATCCTGAGCTTGGAATCTCTTTGCAAGCTGAAGGTTAGAAGAATAAGGAGTGACAACGGAACTGAGTTCACGAATAACTTGATGCAACTTTTCTGTCTCGAGAAGGGGATCCGTCAATTCAGCGCCCCGTATACACCTCAGCAGAATGGAGTTGCAGAACGGAAGAACAGAACACTGATTGAGACTGCAAGGACTATGCTGTCGGATGCAAAGCTTCATGTCACGTTCTGGGTAGAAGAAGTTAATACAGCTTGTCACGTCTTAAACAGAGTTCTGGTTGTGAAGAGGCATAACAAGACTTGTTACGAGTTGATCAACAATCGACTTCCCAATCTTGATTACCTAGTTCCTTTTAGTAGTCCCTGTTCCTTTTTGCTACGGTACAACGACCGCCAGTCTAAGTTTCATGCAAAAGCGGTGGAAGGCATCTTCTTAGGAAACGTTGCCAACTCGCCTTGCAAGAGAGTATACAATATAGGAACTCGTACTGTCGAGGAATGGTTTGAAGTGGATTGCAGTAAACACATCATTCCACCAGAAATAACAGGTCCAGCTTGGGGTTTTGATTATGATGCGCTATTCAAGTCATTCAATCTTCCTGATCTATCTGCAGTTGACGCCGCAAATGTTTATGAATTATTGGGCGGCGGCGATGACTCCAGTTTCTCTACTTGCGCTACTGTACCGATTGTAACTCATGATTCCATTGCTGCATCTGCATCTGGAACACATGACAGTGATAACAGTGAAGATGTTCATGTTGATGGAGATGACGCTCAAGCTAATCCTAACACAACTGTAGGAAATGAAGCTCCAGCTGATCCAATTAACATTGAATCTTCTTCTTCTGGAACACAGGAAATGGGGGAGTTAAGAACGAATCTCGATTCAGAAATTCAGGAACTGAATGTACCAGAGAGAGAGTGCATAAGAATCATCCAATCGACAACATTATTGGTGATCCTCATGCCGGTGTTCAGACTCGTCATCGAACCATTGCAGAGAACACTAGTCTTTACTTGGATATACTTGACACTGCTGTCATGAAAACATGTCTGCAAGCTGCATTCGTGTCCCATTTAGAGGCAAAGAATGTGAAGGAGGCTCTCGCGGACAACTGCTAGATTGAGGCGATGCAAGATGAATTGTCTCAATTCCAAAATTTACACGTGTGGGATTTGGTTGACTTGCCAAAAGGCTTTCAGCCAATTAGAACCAGATGGGTGTTCAAATGCAAGACGGATGATCGTCATGTGGTTGTGAAGAACAAAGCAAGATTGGTTGTTCAGGGTTTTTATCAACAAGAGGGCTTGGATTACATGGAAGTATATGCCCCAGTTACTAGAATTGAGACCATTCGACTGTTCTTGGCTTATGCCACATATGTCGGCTTCAAGGTCTATCAACTTGATGTGAAGAGGGCTTTCCTTTATGGTAAAGTTCATGAAGAAGTCAATGTCACTCAACCTCCCAGTTTTGAAGATCCGCATAATATCAATAAAGTGTATAAGCTCGACAAAGCACTTTATGGTCTTCATCAAGCACCGCGGGCATGGTATGAGACATTATCTAAGCATCTATTGTCTAATGGTTTCGACCGTGGATAGATTGACTCGACCCTCTTCATTAGGAAAGCAGGAGGTGACATTCTTCTTGTACAAGTCTACGTCGACGACATTATTTTTGGATCCACCAATGAAGGGATGTGTAGGGAATTCGAGCAGGTGATGATATCCAAATTTGAAATGAGTAACATGGGTGAATTGTCGTTCTTCCTGGGTCTGCAAGTCAGTCAAAGAAAGGATGGCATTTATCTACATCAAACTAAGTATGTGCAGGACATCTTGTCAAAATACAAGATGAATGATAGCAGTACTTATGGCACACCTATCTCAGTCAATCATGGTCTGCATCCTAACAAAGATGGAAAGGATGTGGATTGCAGATTGTACCGTGGGATGATCGAATCTCTTACGTATCTCACAGCTTCAAGACCCGATATAATGTTTGCTGTGTGCTTGTGCTCAAGGTTTCAGTCTCAACCGAAGGAGTCACATACGATAGCTGTGAAGAGAATTCTCAGATATTTGAAAGGGAAACCTCGATTGGGTATTTGGTAATCTAAGCAGCAGTCATTCGACTTCAAAGCCTACACTGATTCAGACTATGGCGGTTGTAACCTTGACAAGAAGTCAACTTCTGGTGTATGTCAATTCTTAGGAGACAGACTGGTTTCCTGGCAATGTAAGAAGCAGTCAACGGTTTCTATCTCAACTTGAAAAGCAGAATACATTGCTGCGGCGAGCGGTTGTTCTCAGATATTGTGGATGCAGCAGCAATTGAGAGACTACGGCTTAAACTTCACTGGAACTCCCTTATTCATTGACAACAATGCCACCATGTCCATCACAAATAACCCGGTGAAACATTCCAAAACTAAACATATAGAAATTCGCCATCATTTCATCTGTGGTTGTGTTGAAAAGCATTTAATTGAACTTGTAAAAGTTCAAACGGATGACAATCTTGCTGACCTTTTAACAAAGGCTTTTGATCGATCCCGTTTTGAGCATCTTGTCAACTTGATAGGAATGTTCAATCCTGAGTGAAAATTAGTTTTTCTTAAATCAATTCAATTCATGGAAGTTAAATTTTATTTCTTTTTAATTTTCTATATTTTATTTCTTTTTAGTTTTTAAAATATTTTACAAAATAAAAAAAAATAGAAAATGGAGAAAATTTCAAAGTTAATTTGAGAAAAGAGGAAATGATAGTACATCAGAAATGATCTAAACGTCATAGACTGCTCATATGGGAAATGATTGCGTCATGCTTACTTAATTGTTTAAATTATTATGTTTTTAATCTGCTTATTTACAAGTAATTTGAATTGTCAGTAAGCTGTATGCGTCTTTGAATCACTAGTAGTGTGGAAACTAAAGTCTAAATTACAACTGTGATTTGAACCCATGTTTGCTAGTGTGTGTGCGTTAAAGAATAGAAAAGATCATTATCAGATAAAGGATGTTAAATTTTGGCAATAATTTTCTTTTGAGATCAGTTTCGGGTTATGTCGTTAGCACAATTAATGCGGTTCATCTCACTTCCCATACTCACAAGTATGCAATGAGAGATTGAATCAAGACATGTCTCTACATCAACCGTTGAGCATGTATTCACCCTTGAATCACTCCTGATTCATTGAAATCAAATCCAGATAAAAGTTGGATTCCCATACCTTATTCAAACACCATACTCATTATCTTGAATCATCATACCGATATTCAATGAAGAAAATCAAATGAAACCAAGACAAATGAATCACTCGATTCTGAATCTTATGATTCCTGATAATCCTTATAGATTCTGCTTGATTTTTCCTATGCTAATTGATGTAGCTTCAATCTAAAAATTTAGAAAATCATTGGAAAAATCTTAGATGCCTTGAGATAGTGCAAGTTACATTATTGTATCATATCAGTGGGGTACACATTGTATATCTTATAATTGTTACCTTAATACACAAGAACGTGATACAAAGATGCTTATGGTTTCAAATCTTATAATATTATCAACTTGAATTACTTGTTTATGTGCTTATTATGTATGAATAAATAGTAATCCATGACATGATCCCATATTCTTTGATGTTTATTTTATATTTTATCATTTTTGATATAAGTTAGCCTAATATGATCCTCTGCTCGTGTCTTTGATCAAAAATAGTTTGTGTGAATATGTGTATATTTCTATCTTGAAAAGATCAAAAAAAATTTAAGTTTGTGTATAGTTCAATCTTAATCAGAAAAGCCAAAAATATTTGTGTTTAACCTTCCTGAATTGATTGTGAATCCTCTTGATTGAATGTTGTTTATCTTGTTCGTTATTTGACTTTAAAAATCTTCATAATTTGAGTTGAAAGTTTGCGCACTTAAGGGTTTCTGCGTACTAATCAAGTGCGCATGAAGTAAGCCCTGCGTACTTAACAAGTACGCAAGAGTTAAGTCTTGCGCACTTGTAAGTACGCAGGAGTTAAAGCTTGCGCACTTATCAAGTACGCACGACCTTTTGGTGTTGGGTATATAAGTAGGAGTTAGAAAATTTGAGAGTTTTAGCTCATTCAAACATATCGCCTGTTCATTTTCCCTCTACAAAATTTTCTCAAAAATCAGAGTGTTCCAAACCGATTTCTTATCCCATCTCTAGTATTATCATCGTGAAACAATCAATCGGTGAGAATCTTGAGCCAATCCATCCACAAAATTCGCTATTTTGGACTGATTCAGAGACTTAAAACTTAGGGTTTTTAATTCGAGTTTTTAGTCATAAGTTTGGTTGTCTGGGTAAAAACTGATAATTAAAACCTATAATCGACCCTTAATCGTCCGTCTAATCTTTGATTTTGACCATTGGGCTTGGAGTTGACCATCGGTACGACTGGTCATCGATTAGGTCAAAATTGTGACAAATGTAGCACTTACTTGGTGTTGATATTAGTCCCATAGGCTAGAATCATGCATTCCGACCTTGTGGTGACCTAATCTACATCATTTTTGGGCATCTGTTGAAATTTTTGTGTTTCTGGAAAATTGTACAAGTGTGTTTCTTGCGCACTTAACAAGTACGCAAGAAGTAATTCATGCGTACTTGTTAAGTACGCAAGAACAAATTCCTGCGTACTTGCTAAGTACGCAGGACCAACACTTGTGAAAAAGTTCTAAGTCTGAAATTTCAGTTTAATGAGTAACTGCTATACTGCATCATGTTTATTCATTTCCAATGAAACTTGTTGTTCTGATTATGTTTTCTGTGTGTTTTTGCAGATTATGGCTCGGGCGTTTACGAACGAATTCAATCTGTTAGCTAATACTCAACCGGAATGGAAGGGTGCAGCGCTTCAGTATCGAGAGATAGTTGATTTCTTGAACCGTTCAAGAATCAGCTACGCTATTTCAGCTGACCCGATCGTTTCAATACCTTATCTGGAGCAATTTTGGGAGACTGCAGAGCATGATTGCACAGTAACCCGCAATGTTATAAGGGCTACCGTAGCTGGTCATGACATCGCCTTCTCTGAAGATACAATTAGAAGGGTCCTGCAATTCCAAGATCTCTCGACTAACCCGACAGCCTATCCAGACTACTTTGTGGATGGCTGTTGGAGGCAACGAATAGGATATGTCGGTGCGAGAGACTATGCTTCATATAAGAAAATGTGGGTGCTTGACCAATGGAGATATTTTGACCACGTCATGATCATGTGCATCTCCTTAAAAAGAAAAGCTGGAAAGGATGCAATGGGTCATGACCTTGCTGCAGCCATGGTTGGCTTATCTCTCAACAAGGGCTACAACTTCTCACGATACATATTCAAAGCCATCAATGACCAGATCAACACGACTGAGAGGTTCAGGTTCTTTTTATTCCCTAGGTTTGTGCAACTTTTGATAAACAATGCGTTGCCAAACCTACGTGCTACCGGGGAGAGATTGCATGTTAAAAGGGTGGACAAAAGGGTGTTTGCACAGTTTTTAAAGCCAGGTAGTGTAGATACTACCCCTGAGCAAACATCACTCTTTGGCCACCTTATAAATGAAGCGTACGTGGCACCAGGTGACAGGAGATGGTATAGTCATGATTCGGAGCCAGAGTTTAGTGAACATTCAGATGAACAACAAAAAAAAGAAGAGGAAGATGAAAGTGAAGATGGATCGTCTGATAATGGAGACAAAGAAGCAGGACATGATGGTGCTGAGGGATCCGACTCGGAAGAGACTGAGTCTGATTCTTCAGATTTCGATGATGCACCATCTCAGGCACACCCAAGGAGAACGACAAAGGTAACCCTACCTGAGTCGTCCTCAAAGAGAAAGCAACAAGCTTCAAGCAGCGAATATGAGCTAGATTCTAACTCTGACGCTGCTATACAGAGACAACGAAGTGAAAGCATTCAAAAGAACAGGGGGGATAGGCAGCAACAACCTATTCCTAGTGAAGTGGCAGTGAGTCCTCAGCAGCAAGTAAAAGTTTTAGCTGCGAGTTCTGATTCAGCTTCCACCCCACCTTCACAGCAGCTTCACAGGAGACAGAGGAGGAGGCACATGTACAACCTGATGTGGCAGTCACTTCAATCACAGAGGAGGTTCCTGTGATAGTGACCCTCCCTATCACTTCTGCCCAGGTTGCGGTGACTACTCCAATTCTCACGGAGTCAGTCACCATCACCCCTTCCATAACACCTACAACCGTCATCACAACCACAATCCCAACAACCACCATTGATCCTTTAAGTCAACCCTTCAACTATAGGGAATTTACTCAAGGGTTTGACTTCAACACCATCTTCTCCTCCCCAATTCACAATGCCGAAGCATCATCATCCAGACATCCTGATCCTAATGATGCAAGGATAGATGTTCTGGAAACCTAAGTTGATGGATTATTGGAAACAATTCGGAAGGCAAAGGAGGAATCTGACGACAAGCACAAATTAATTCGTTGGTGGATGAAGTTAGGATTCTAAGAAGCCAGAGAATGGGGACTGCCGAGAGACTGAAGAGCGTCATGGCCCAGAACGAGCTTCTAATCAGGACAAATGAAATGATTCTGGAGATCATCTCTAGAGCTGAGGTTTGATACTCAACAGAAAGAGCATGAGCTGATGGTCAAACTAATTGCTGATCTGACCAAGAAGCTTGATGCTCAGGGGGAGAAAGATAAGGAGAAGGAGAAAGAGAAGGAGAAAACTACTGGTGATGAGGCTTGTCATCCTATTGACTTGACTAAGGATGACGACAAAGACAAGGATCACGAAGTCGGTCCTAATGGAGGTGAGCACCAAGCTTTAGCAATTGTGCCCATCTCTGCTATTCCAATGGCTCAGGGGGAGTCTACTCATCAAGAGGGTGGTGATACCTCTGGTGGTGGTGACAAAGGAAAGTCAGCGGCTAATGTGCTTAAGGATCTATCTGATGATGAGATCTTATACTTAGAGCCTGATTATTCCAAGGAAGCACAGATCGATGCTCTCTTTAACCTAAAAGAAGGAGAGATCGACTCTGTGATGATTAGGATGAAGATGATGATGATGTAGTGATAGAAATTCCCAAGGGCGACGGGGAAGGAGAGTATGAGTTAGAAGATGGAGAGATCTTTGAATTTCCATCCTTCGAAGCTCAGCTCGACACAGGTTCAGTCGAGCATGCTAGTAATGTGGAAGCCTCGACTGAAGCCTCCCCAGTTAACCCTACACATGTGGATCCGAAGGCACCGAAAGAAAAAGATATGCCTTCTACTTCATCTAAGGGTCCAGCTCTAGTTTGGCAGAAGATGTCTATCATAGACAAACAAGGGGCAACAGGGATGATCTTGGCTATAAGGTTCGAGGAGGATAAGCAGTTGTTCGCAATCAAAAGATCAGGGGGGGGGTTCAATACTTGAAACCAACCAGTGAAGCGTTCAACTCCTTACCCAAATACGACATTGTGAACCTAGCAAACCGAGAGCTGCTGGGTCATTCTAATCATGCAGTGGCGATGGGTTTGTGGGTGGTTTTACAGCGGGAAGCAAGATCTGGGATGTTTGATATGTTCAAGCCTCAAGTGCCCAAGAGAGTCAAGGATAAGACAGCAAGACATCCTGTGACTAAGAAATTCTTAAAGAAATTGGTATACAAGCTAGTGCAATGTGAAACCAAGATTCCCCTGAGCAAGTTATCTCAGGATATCCTCGGTGACATGTGGTACTTGTACGTAGATCCAAAGACGGGCGAAGCTGTGGTGATTGGAAAGGTGAGGTCAGAAAGTGGATGCTTAGTGCCGAGGGAACTAATCAGAGTATTTGATGAAGTCTGCTTCATTAACTTCTCTGTGAAAGATCTGGAGGCACTAGCAGACAGGTATTGCATGCATACGAACGAATGGATGAAAATCCATGCTTCTAAATATAACAAGGTGATCAAGTTCTGCCTTGACTATAAGAAGAAAATCGAAGCTAAAGATGCATAGCTGTGAAGACTGAAGACTAAAGATCGAAGATGATCCAGAGCTGTTGTCGAGGGGGAGTTTGTTGAAGCATTTTCCAGTGACAAACACACTGTATAAGTTCTGCTAGTGGCGAACTTGTCTAGTTCGCCTAGTCTACTAGAGGAGAATTTGTTAAGTTCGCCTAGTATATTTGAGGCGAACTTGTTAAGTTCGCCTATTGCAAAGTTTGTGTCTATAAATAGGAGTTTACATATTCTGTTTGGGGAGCATATTGACTGAATGATTGTATTCTGTAAACTCTGTGTTTAGTGGAATACAAAGAGAAAGTTTATTTACCTCCTGTTTCTATTGTCAATTCGTATACATATGTTAACACGAAGGATTTCGCATTCCGTGTTATCGAGACGTCCTATCATGAGATCAATCTGTAGATGAGTCATGTGGACCGATAAGTGGTATAGAGCTTTTGCTCGTGATTTGCGTTTGATTCTTGTAATTTGAGACGATTTTGTATACACCTTGACAAGAACTTGATCATTTTTAGAAGTTTTTGTATCCATGGAGTTTTCAAGTTCTTGAAGTTGATTTTGCTTCTGAATTCATGGATTTGAAGTGGATTTTGGTCAAATTAATCCGATAGAAGTGTTCTAATTCATAAAATACTAAATCCTATAGTCCAATTTCTTCAAATTCCTTCTAATCTGTGAGAAATGATGATTTTCGGTGCTGGTTAGTTCGTGTTTGGGTTGAAGTTTTCTTCTTGATTTTGTTACAGCTGAAGCAGGCGAACTTGCTGAGATTCTGTTGCAGGCGAACTTAGCAGGAGAACTTATCAAGTGCGCTTCACTCAGTTTAAGCGTTCACTCAGTTTAGGCGAACATATTGATTAGGCGAACTTATCAATTTCGCGTGTTGTCTTATTTGCTCAGTGAAGTTCACGCGAACTTATTAAGTTCGCACAGGCAGTATCAGGCGACCTTATCCAGTTCGCTAGTGTTCTTAAAAACAAAAATCTGTATAAGTTCTACTAGTGGAGAACTTGTCTAGTTCGCCTAATCTATTAGTGGCGAACGTGTTAAGTTCGCCTAGTCTCATGTGAGGCGAACTTGTTAAGTTTGCCTGGTATATTTGAATTGCAAAGTTTGTGTCTATAAATAAGAGTTTACATATTCTGTTTGGGGAGCATATTGACTGAATGATTGTATTCTATAAACTCTGTGTTTAGTGGAATACAAAGAGAAAGTTTATTTACCTACTGTTTCTATTGTCAATTCGTATACATACGTTAACACGAAGGATTCCGCATTCCGTGTTATCGAGACGTCCTGTCACGAGATCGATCTGTAGATGAGTCATGTGGACCTATAAGCGGTATAGAGCTTTTGCTCGTGATTTGCGTTTGATTCTTGTAATTTGAGACGATTTTGTATACACTTTGACAAGAAATTGATCATTTTTATAAGTTTTTGTATCCATGGAGTTTTCAAGTTCTTGAAGTTGATTTTGCTGCTAAATTCATGGATTTGAAGTGGATTTTGGTGAAATTAATCCGATAGAAGTGTTCTAATTCATAAAATACTAAATCCTACAGTCCAATTCCTTCTAATCTGTGAGAAATGATGATTTTCGGTGCTGGTTAGTTCGTGTTTGGGTTGAAGTTTTCTTCTTGATTTTGTTACAACTAAAGCATGCGAACTTGTTGAGATTCTGTTGCAGGCGAACTTAGCAGGAGAACTTATCATGTGCGCTTCACTCAGTTTAAGCATTCACTCAGTTTATGCGAACATATTGATTAGGCGAGCTTATCAAGTTCCCTTGTGGTCTTATTTGCTCAGTGAAGTTCAGGCGAACTTATTAAGTTCGCTCAGGCAGTAACAGGCGACCTTATCCAGTTCGCTAGTGTTCTTAAAAACAAAAATCTGTATAAGTTCACCTAGTGGAGAACTTGTCTAGTTCGCCTAGTCTATTAGAGGTGAATGTGTTAAGATCGCCTAGTGTCATGTGAGGCGAACTTGTTAAGTTCGCCTAGTATATTTGAGGCGAACTTGTTAAGTTCGCCTATTGAAAAGTTTGTGTCTATAAATAGGAGTTTACAGATTCTGTTTGGGGAACATATTGACTGAATGATTGTATTATGTAAGCTCTATGTTTATTGGAATACAAAGAGAAAGTTTATTTACCTACTGTTTCTATTATCAATTCGTGTACATACGTTAACAAGAAGGATTCCGCACTCCGTGTTATCGAGACGTCCTGTCACGAGATCGATCTGTAGATGAGTCATGTGGACCTACAAGTGGTATCAGAGCTTTTGCTTGTGATTTGTGTTTGATTCTTGTGATTTGAGACGATTTTGTATACACTTTGACAAGAAATTGATCATTTTTAGAAGTTTTTGTATGCATAGAGTTTTCAAGTTCTTGAAGTTGATTTAGCTGCTGAATTCGTGGATTTGAAGTGGATTTTGGTGAAATTAATCTGATAGAAGTGTTCTAATTCATAAAATACTAAATCATACGGTCCAGTTTATTCAACTTCCTTCTAATCTGTGAGGAATGATGATTTTTGGTGCTGATTAGTTCGTGTTTGGGTTGAAGTTTTCTTCCTGAGTTTGTTACAGCTGAAGCAGGCGAACTTGCTGAGATTCTGTTGCAGGCGAACTTAGCAGGAGATCTTATCAAGTTCGCTTCACTCAGTTTAAGCGTTCACTCAGTTTAGGCGAACATATTGATTAGACGAACTTATCAAGTTCTCTTGTGGTCTTATCTACTCAGTGAAGTTCAGGCGAAGTATCAGGCGAACTTATCCAGTTCGCTAGTGTTCTTAAAAACAAAAATCTGTATAAGTTCTGCTAGTGGAGAACTTGTCTAGTTTGCCTAGACTATTAGAGGCGAACGTGTTAAGTTCGCCTACTCTCATGTGAGGCGAACTTGTTAAGTTCGCCTAGTATATTTGAGGCGAACTTGTTAAGTTCGCCTATTGCAGAGTTTGTGTCTATAAATACGAGTTTACAGATTCTTTTTGGGGAGCATATTGACAGAATGATTGTATTATGTAAACTCTGTGTTTAGTGGAATACAAAGAGAAAGTTTATTTACCTACTGTTTCTATTATCAATTCGTATACATATGTTAACATGAAGGATTCTGCACTCCGTGTTATCCCAAGGTTTTTCAAGTTCTTGAATTTGATTTTGCTGCTGAATTCATGGATTTGAAGTGGATTTTGGTTAAATTAATCTGATAGAAGTGTTCTAATTCAAAAAGTACTAAATCATACGGTCCAGTTTCTTCAACTTCCTTCTAATCTGTGAGGAATGATGATTTTCGGTGCTGATTAGTTCGTGTTTGGGTTAAAGTTTTCTTCCTGAGTTTGTTACAGCTGAAGCAAGCGAACTTAGTAGGAGAACTTATCAAGTTCGCTTCACTCAGTTTAAGCGTTCACTCAGTTTAGGCGCACATATTGATTAGACGAACTTATCAAGTTCGCTTGTGGTCTTATTTACTCAGTGAAGTTCAGGCGAAGTATGAGGCAAATTAATTTCAGTTGAACTTATCTAGTTCGCTAATGTTCAAAAAAATTCTATATAAGTTCTGCTAGAGGCGAACTTGTCTAGTTCCCCAAGTCTATTAGAGGAGAACGTGTTAACTTCTCCTAGTCTCATATGAGTCTATTTGGGGCGAACTCAGAGTTTGTGTCTATAAATAGGAGTTTACAGATTCTGTTTGGGGAGCAAATTGACTGAATGATTGTATTCTGTGAACTCTGTGTTTAGTGGAATACAAAGAGAAAGTTTATTTACCTACTATTTCTATTATCAATTCGTATACATACGTTAATTCCGCACTCCGTGTTATCAAGACGTCCTGTCATGAGATCGATCTGTAGATGAGCCATGTGGACCTACAAGTGGTATCAGAGCTTTTGCTCATGATTTGTGTTTGATTCTTAGTGATTAGAGACGATTTTGTATACCCTTTGACAAGAAATTGATCATTTTTAGAAGTTTTTGTATCCATGGAGTTTTCAAGTTCTTGAAGATGATTTTGCTGCTGAATTCATGGATTTGAAGTGGATTTTGGTGAAATTAATCCGATAGAAGTGTTCTAATTCATAAAATACTAAATCCTACGGTCCAATTTCTTCAAATTCCTTCTAATCTGTAAGAAATGATGTTTTTCGGTGCTGGTTAGTTCGTGTTTGGGTTGAAGTTTTCTTCCTGAGTTTGTTACAGCTGAAGCATGCGAACTTGCTGAGATTCTGTTGCAGGCGAACTTAGCAGGAGAACTTATCAAGTTCGCTTCACTCAGTTTAAGCGTTCACTCAGTTTAGGCGAACATATTGATTAGGCGAACTTATCAAGTTCGCTTGTGGTCTTATTTGCTCAGTGAAGTTCAGGCGAACTTATTAAGTTCGTTTAGGCAGTATCAGGCGAACTAAATTCAGGCGAACTTATCTAGTTCGCCTAGTCAATTAGAGGCGAACTTAGCATGCGAACTTATCAAGTTTGCTTCACTCATAAGTTCGCTTCACTCAGTTTAGGCGAACATATTGATTAGGGGAACTTATCAAGTTCGCTTGTGGTCTTATTTGCTCAGTGACGTTCCGGCGAACTTATTAAGTTCGCTCAGGCAGTGTCATACCCCGACCGATGGCGGAATCATCGAGGCGGACAATGTGATGATTGTTCAAAAGCACATGATAGCTAAAGGTTGCATAATTCATTAATTTAATTTAAAGACAACAAGATTCAAATACAATACATTCCAAATAACCTAGTCTAGTTCAAAACATTGATTTATTTAACTAGGTCCATAGTCCTTAAGTGGAGAAACCTTCGGCAAGTAGTCACATATCCAAACCTGAAACATTATTTAAATCAAGTGTCAACTAAAAAGTTGGTGAGTACATAGGTTTAGTAAATCCAGTAAATAGTAGTGTAAATCGTTTTGCAACTCATTGTTTATCTGGTTAAACATAGCATATGATGTAACATTTATTTAATCACAATTCAAACCGAGTTTGACGCGCTTGAACAGAGCACAACAGCTAAGTCCGGTATGCTTGAATATAGTTACCCACTATATCCGGTATGATTGAATATAACACGCGGTTATATCCGAGTATGCAGTAATAAACACCCTAACCGGGTGGGCTGGTCAGGCACAATAGATCTATCAATATTACAGTTGGTTGTCTTGTGTTTAAATGTATGTACATCCAAAGAATAAGCATATAGTCTCATGTATAACACGTATAAACAATGTGAGTAGCATGTATAATGTTTCACCCCAAAACGTATAAAAATGTAAAATAGGGGCTATGTAACTCACCTGGCTAGCGAATGTTTTTAAATCCACAAGTGCGGGTGATAAGGATGTTGAAAACTAAGCACGATGAAATCCTATGTAGATAAATACGTATTATTGTATGTTTGTATGTGCGTATTCGTATTTAAATGTATATCGGTTTTATAATAATATTCCTTAATATTTATTTATAAAATATGGTAGGAATATGATAATGGTTTTGTAAAACTTTAACTTAAAAATATATATATATATATTGTTTTAAACAAGTATTCATTATATTTAATGTATTTATAAATAATAATAACAAATAAAAGAAAAATTCTTTATTTGACTAATCATGTTATATAGTTTAAAATTTGTTTTAACAAGTTTATTAAAAATATTGCAAGATTTATAAAAATGAGACCTTTTACATATTAAATGTATTTTAATAAGTTTATAAACATGTTACAAGATTTATAAAAATATAGGACATTTTATATATATATAAAAATGTGTTTAAACAAGTTTATAAAAATGTTGTAAGTTTTATAAAAATATTGGACATTTTATATATAAAAAAAAATGTGTTTAAACAAGTTTATAAAAATATTGTAAGTTTTATAAAAATATTGGACATTTTATATATAAAATGTGTTTGAATAAGTTTATAAAAAATATTATAAGATTTAAAAAAAATTGGAATAGTTTATAGATAAAAAGATTGTTTAATAGATTTCAAAATAAACGAACGATCAAACCGACTCGTTTTAGTCTTTAGTGTATAAAAATAATATTAAAATAAGTTAAGATAATTAAATAAAATAAAAAAAACGAAAATAGGAGCAAAATGGGGTTGGGCCGTAGGCCACCCGGATCGAACCCGCGACCTGATACACAAACACACACACGCATAACCAGCCGGGCTACTGCCCATCGCTGGTTATGTGTGTGTCGTTTAATTGATATACACGCAACCCGTGTTGGTCGCTGGTCCTCGGCAATCCGGCAACCGCGTCCGAGGACTTGAGATTGCTCGGTAATCCTCGAGCGATTGCCGAGATTTCGTCGGGGATTGATTACCTGACGATGACAGAAGCTAATGGACCCGAAATGAGGCTCGAACTTGGTCGCGAAGTGTCCGGTCGGCAAGGCTTCGGAACTCGAAAATGTCACAAGTGGGAATCGACTTTTGGATGGAATTAAACTTCGAAACTTTGGTCACAGCTTCTTTCAGGGACGACGAATGCGATGGTAGTCTCAATTTGGAGTGAGAATGTGTGGACGGAGGGTAACGAGTTCGAGCAGGGCCGACAATGGCTATTTATGGCCGGGCCTGATTCTTATGCTCGAACGTGCAATTGGACACGTCCCGACATAAGTCTGGAGGAGGCGAAGCTAACCCGACATTCGACAGGCGTGGAGGTGGCCTGTCGGGCACGAATTCGGATGTGGTAACTCGGCCACCAACAGGATCGGATGATCCTTATGTTTGGGGAACAAATTGGTTGAGGGTTCTGGTTCGCGTGGGGGAGACGAAGCCAGAGGTGCTTTTGTCGGGCGTTGAGGTGCAGGGAACAATCCTGTCGGGCGTTCGCCGGAGAAAGGCTCGGACCGCCGGACAAAGGGGGAAGAGGTGACCGGATAATCGATTTGTGTTTTGACAGATTTAGTCCCTGGAGTTTGGTTTGATACGGAATAGCCCTTAAATTAAATACCGGATGAATCCCTGTGGTTTCATTTGACCAGAAACAGCCCCTCAACGATTTTAAATTTTATATCCTTTTAGTTTGATTAATTACAATATAACCCCTGAACTTTTATTTAAATAATTAATTAGATTTCTTTTTCAATTTCAATTAATTTATTTTATACATATATATTTTATAAATCCACTTTCTTTAATAAAACTAATCTTTTTAAATAATTATCTTTTTGAAATAATGCATTAAATTATTTATTTAAATCATTAAGTTTATTTAACTTAAATTCTTTTAAACTAAAATGAAATTTAAGTTTATAAAATTTATAAAACTTATGTTTTTATTTAAAAATCCATCTTTTTAAATGGTTAATTTAATAAAATTGAAAACCATCGATTTATTTATATAAATTATTTAATTTAATAACATAATTTACATAGTTTATAACCTTAAAATATTTTTAAAATTTACTTTAAAAATACGTAAATTGTACGCCAATTTGTATAAATTTGATTAAATATACGTGTATATGATTTGAAATAGAATGTTAATATTTATGTGACAATTATTACAACAAAAATTTTGAAAGGTCACAGTCTCCCCAAGTTGAAGGAATTTCGTCCCGAAATTCGATTAGCGAAGGTTATAGAAGCGGGAAAGAGATGTCAAAAGGTTTAGGATGGAATTACTTCACAAGAGAAATATTCAGCGGGGAAATATCGTATGATAACGGATGACGATGTTAAATCGAGTCGAGTTTTCAACTAATTGCTCTAATAGTATAAGGAGATTTATGCATACCATTGCTCATACAACGCATGAATGTAAACTACTAGAACCCAGATTTAACAATATTGGTGCCAATCACTTTGTGACATGGCATTTTCCTTTAAAACTCCACCCCACGGGTGTTCATATTTTCAAATTTTGCAAAAAAAACATTTTCTAAAATCCGGTCCTCCTCTTAGTACTTATGCACGGTTTATACTCGTTATATCAAGTGGGTTTATGTATAGGGTGTACCAGCGGCTAACCCACCACCCCTTTGATATACTGGGGATCCCCCGTGCATAATTACTAGGATTTAGATCATTTTAATCAAATCACCTTTCTCAATTGAAAATTGTACAATGAAATGCGTGCAATTTATAAATGTTATCACGTCTATGAGTGGTTTCATAGCACAAATATGTCTAACAATTCAAGAACCGATCCTCTTCCTAGTACTTATGCATGGTTTATACTCGTTATATCAAGTGGGTTTATGTATAGGGTGTACCAGCGGCTAACCCACCACCCCTTTGATATACCGGGGATTCCCCGTGCATAATTACTAGGATTTAGAACTTCAACAATTCAAGTAGACTTTAACAGAGCTAGCAAGTTGTATGACTAAATTTAAACATAATAGATTTGTTTCGCGAAAGTATAGGAATGAGATAGCTGTTATATGCAATCACGGATTTTAGAATTTATAGCAATGGATTTTCCATCCGCTATTACCATGATATACGAGTTATCAAAATTGGTTGGTTGTCTAGCAAATAGTTGGTTAAAAACAAGAGACACAATTTTGAATATTGAATAAAACGGATGTATAAAGATAGTGAACAAAGGAACGTACCGTTGACAGTGTCGTCATTGGCCGGAACCTCGTTAGCATTTATATTAAAGGCTCGTTCACGAGGACCACCTTGATTTTGAAGTCTTGGACATTGGTTCCGAAAGTGGTTTGGGTCTCCACATTCATAACAGGCCCGTCCATAGGTGATAGCGAGAGGCATTGGATGATTGCCTTGAGTAGCTTGATTAACGATAGTGCGAGCACGGCAAGTAGTAACAACGTGTCCATAGCATCCACATTTTGAGCATAGACGGCATGCAGCATGCGGGGCATGGTGATACTTGCAAGTAGGGCATTGGGGAAATGAACCTACATAGTTTCTGGAATTTGACCCGCAGGAGTAACTTGGGTCACAGGTACGGCAGGAATGATGGCCGCAAAGTTTTGGGCCTTACGCTTCCTATCATGACGGGAAGATTCGGGCTCTTTGTCTTTGTCGGACACGGAAGTAGCAGCTTTGTCGACCACTTTCTTGGTACCCTTCCTAGATAAGGTACTTGCTTTGACATGATTGTCAGTCAACACAGCAGACAAACGGATAGCGTCTTCGAGAGTGGAGGGATTACTCCCCAATACGGTGTCTTGGAGCGGCATAGGCAGTCCACCTATGTATTTCTCAATTCCCCGCGCTAAGGGAGTAACCATGTGGGGCACGAGCAGACTTAGTTCTTGAAAACGAGTGGTGTAAGCTAAATTCTCTCCGCTATCTTGGGTGAGATCCCAAAATTCAGCTTCGAGCTTCCTCATTTCGTTGCGAGGACAGAACTCGTCAGTCATAAGTCGTTTCATTTCGTCCCAAGACAAGGACATAGTGGATTCGTTGCCTCGAGTACGTTTCTCACCGTTCCACCAGGTGAGTGCTCGTTTTTGGAAGACGCTGGAAGCATAACGGACTTTGAGGTTGTCGGGACAATCGCTGTTTAGGAAGGTACTCTCCATACTTTCAAACCATTGAAGAAGGCCAGTAGCACCCTCCGTCCCGAAGAATTTGGTGGGGTTGCAAGAATTGAAATGCTTGAATGTGCAGTATGGTGGGTTTGCACCATTCCCTTGCGTATTAGACCCATTACCATTGTTGTTAGCTTGGATCATTTGGCCTACTAGTTGAGTAAGTAGTGCAGCAAGGTCAACGTTGGAGTTGCTAGAGTTAGTATGTCGAGGAGGCATTCTAACACCATAAGAAAAGACAATGATATTTTAGATACGATGGATATATATGAGTTATAGCGGGAAATAATGTAAGCAGAAAAACGGGATTCATCATGACGAGTGCCAGTGCATGTGTATTTATTCTAGGTTGATGGGGAAAACTAAGTCATCTATTCCGGATAGAACATGATGTTATAGATCATTATTCGCGTAATAGGAATTGCCGGGACTTGCATGCACTACAAATTGTTATTACGTGTGCACCCGTAATAATGATTTGTTTTGCATGTTCGTCTAGTTTTTTTCCTATTTTGCTATAATGTCCCCAGATTTTGAGTTCAAATTCGGATTGTATCCTTGCGAATACATTGACTTATCAACGTTAAGTAATTCCCCGAAACTCTCAAAGAGACATGCTTTAGCCTATAGGTAAACACTCACTTCAGGAATTCCCAGGAAAGCATACGGGTCCGTTTATTTGGATTTATACGAAATGCTTTCCTAGACAGAAAACCCAATGTACAGGTGTCACCCTTCCAGATTGCACGTGTCTTTTACTGGTTTCAGGAAATTAAGTCGTTGACGAGATTTTCAAGATTTTAATAGATTTGAGAGTCTATGAATATAAAATGTGTAGGAATGTTGCAATTTATAAGGATTAGGAGAGGGTATGGACAAGGATAAGTAGTGTATTTGTTTGCATAAGTTTGCTTGTCAAATGTGTATGTAAAGTATGTATCATGTATCAAAGTCTTGTATGTATGTGTATAAGTCTCATGTACCAAACTCGGGAAAATTCAGGCAATTCCTAACTACAAATAATTCACATAGCAATTAATCATTTAGCACATAACACATAAAAAGGGAGTCCTGGGGTTATAGTCTAGGTCATTGTGTCTAATAACCTAATTCCCTATAACCATGGCTCTGATACCAATCTGTCACACCCCGACCGATGGCGGAATCATCGAGGCGGACAATGTGATGATTGTTCAAAAGCACATGATAGCTAAAGGTTGCATAATTCATTAATTTAATTTAAAGACAACAAGATCCAAATACAATACATTCCAAATAACCTAGTCTAGTTCAAAACATTGATTTATTTAACTAGGTCCATAGTCCTTAAGTGGAGAAACCTTCGGCAAGTAGTCACATATCCAAACCTGAAACATTATTTAAATCAAGTGTCAACTAAAAAGTTGGTGAGTACATAGGTTTAGTAAATCCAGTAAATAGTAGTGTAAATCGTTTTGCAACTCATTGTTTATCTGGTTAAACATAGCATATGATGTAACATTTATTTAATCACAATTCAAACCGAGTTTGACGCGCTTGAACAGAGCACAACAGCTAAGTCCGGTATGCTTGAATATAGTTACCCACTATATCCGGTATGATTGAATATAACACGCGGTTATATCCGAGTATGCAGTAATAAACACCCTAACCGGGTGGGCTGGTCAGGCACAATAGATCTATCAATATTACAGTTGGTTGTCTTGTGTTTAAATGTATGTACATCCAAAGAATAAGCATATAGTCTCATGTATAACACGTATAAACAATGTGAGTAGCATGTATAATGTTTCACCCCAAAACGTATAAAAATGTAAAATAGGGGCTATGTAACTCACCTGGCTAGCGAATGTTTTTAAATCCACAAGTGCGGGTGATAAGGATGTTGAAAACTAAGCACGATGAAATCCTATGTAGATAAATACGTATTATTGTATGTTTGTATGTGCGTATTCGTATTTAAATGTATATCGGTTTTATAATAATATTCCTTAATATTTATTTATAAAATATGGTAGGAATATGATAATGGTTTTGTAAAACTTTAACTTAAAAATATATATATATATATTGTTTTAAACAAGTATTCATTATATTTAATGTATTTATAAATAATAATAACAAATAAAAGAAAAATTCTTTATTTGACTAATCATGTTATATAGTTTAAAATTTGTTTTAACAAGTTTATTAAAAATATTGCAAGATTTATAAAAATGAGACCTTTTACATATTAAATGTATTTTAATAAGTTTATAAACATGTTACAAGATTTATAAAAATATAGGACATTTTATATATATATAAAAATGTGTTTAAACAAGTTTATAAAAATGTTGTAAGTTTTATAAAAATATTGGACATTTTATATATAAAAAAAAATGTGTTTAAACAAGTTTATAAAAATATTGTAAGTTTTATAAAAATATTGGACATTTTATATATAAAATGTGTTTGAATAAGTTTATAAAAAATATTATAAGATTTAAAAAAAATTGGAATAGTTTATAGATAAAAAGATTGTTTAATAGATTTCAAAATAAACGAACGATCAAACCGACTCGTTTTAGTCTTTAGTGTATAAAAATAATATTAAATTAAGTTAAGATAATTAAATAAAATAAAAAAAACGAAAATAGGAGCAAAATGGGGTTGGGCCGTAGGCCACCCGGATCGAACCCGCGACCTGATACACAAACACACACACGCATAACCAGCCGGGCTACTGCCCATCGCTGGTTATGTGTGTGTCGTTTAATTGATATACACGCAACCCGTGTTGGTCGCTGGTCCTCGGCAATCCGGCAACCGCGTCCGAGGACTTGAGATTGCTCGGTAATCCTCGAGCGATTGCCGAGATTTCGTCGGGGATTGATTACCTGACGATGACAGAAGCTAATGGACCCGAAATGAGGCTCGAACTTGGTCGCGAAGTGTCCGGTCGGCAAGGCTTCGGAACTCGAAAATGTCACAAGTGGGAATCGACTTTTGGATGGAATTAAACTTCGAAACTTTGGTCACAGCTTCTTTCAGGGACGACGAATGCGATGGTAGTCTCAATTTGGAGTGAGAATGTGTGGACGGAGGGTAACGAGTTCGAGCAGGGCCGACAATGGCTATTTATGGCCGGGCCTGATTCTTATGCTCGAACGTGCAATTGGACACGTCCCGACATAAGTCTGGACGAGGCGAAGCTAACCCGACATTCGACAGGCGTGGAGGTGGCCTGTCGGGCACGAATTCGGATGTGGTAACTCGGCCACCAACAGGATCGGATGATCCTTATGTTGGGGGAACAAATTGGTTGAGGGTTCTGGTTCGCGTGGGGGAGACGAAGCCAGAGGTGCTTTTGTCGGGCGTTGAGGTGCAGGGAACAATCCTGTCGGGCGTTCGCCGGAGAAAGGCTCGGACCGCCGGACAAAGGGGGAAGAGGTGACCGGATAATCGATTTGTGTTTTGACAGATTTAGTCCCTGGAGTTTGGTTTGATACGGAATAGCCCTTAAATTAAATACCGGATGAATCCCTGTGGTTTCATTTGACCAGAAACAGCCCCTCAACGATTTTAAATTTTATATCCTTTTAGTTTGATTAATTACAATATAACCCCTGAACTTTTATTTAAATAATTAATTAGATTTCTTTTTCAATTTCAATTAATTTATTTTATACATATATATTTTATAAATCCACTTTCTTTAATAAAACTAATCTTTTTAAATAATTATCTTTTTGAAATAATGCATTAAATTATTTATTTAAATCATTAAGTTTATTTAACTTAAATTCTTTTAAACTAAAATGAAATTTAAGTTTATAAAATTTATAAAACTTATGTTTTTATTTAAAAATCCATCTTTTTAAATGGTTAATTTAATAAAATTGAAAACCATCGATTTATTTATATAAATTATTTAATTTAATAACATAATTTACATAGTTTATAACCTTAAAATATTTTTAAAATTTACTTTAAAAATACGTAAATTGTACGCCAATTTGTATAAATTTGATTAAATATACGTGTATATGATTTGAAATAGAATGTTAATATTTATGTGACAATTATTACAACAAAAATTTTGAAAGGTCACAGGCAGTATCCGGCGAACTTATCTAGTTCGCTAGTGTTCTTAAAAAAAATCTGTATAAGTTCTACTATTGGCGAACTTGTCTAGTTCGCCTAGTCTATTAGAGGCGAACGTGTTAAGTTCGCCTAGACTCATGTGTGGCAAACTTGTTAAGTTCGCCTAGTATATTTGAGGCGAACTTGTTAAGTTCGCCTATTGCAAAGTTTGTGTCTATAAATAGGAGTTTACAGATTCTGTTTGGGGAGCATATTGAATGAATGATTGTATTATGTAAACTCTGTGTTTAGTGGAATACAAAGAGAAAATTTATTTACCCACTGTTTCTATTGTCAATTCGTATACATACGTTAACACGAAGGATTCCGCACTCCGTGTTCTCGAGACGTCCTGTCACGAGATCGATCTGTAGATGAGTCAAGTGGACCTACAAGTGGTATCAGAGCTTTTGCTCGTGATTTATGTTTGATTCTTGTGATTTGAGACGATTTTGTATACACTTTGACAAGAAATTGATCATTATTAATAGTTTTGTGTCCATGGAGTTTTCAAGTTCTTGAAGTTGATTTTGCTTCTGAATTCATGGATTTGAAGTGGATTTTTGTGAAATTAATCCGATAGAAGTGTTCTAATTCATAAAATACTAAATCCTACGGTCCAATTTCTTCAAATTCCTTCTAATCTGTGAGAAATGATGATTTTCGGTGCTGGTTAGTTCGTGTTTGGGTTGAAGTTTTCTTCCTGAGTTTCTTACAGCTGAAGCAGGCGAACTTGCTGAGATTCTATTGCAGGCGAACTTAGCAGGAGAACTTATCAAGTTCGCTTCACTCAGTTTAAGCGTTCAGTCAGTTTAGGCAAACATATTGATTAGGCGAACTTATCATGTTTGATTGTGGTCTTATTTGCTCAGTGAAGTTCAGGCGAACTTTTTAAGTTCGCTCAGGCCGTATCAGGCGAACTAATTTCAGGCGAACTTATCTAGTTCGCTAGTGTTCTTTAAAAAAATTATGTATATGTTCTGCTAGAGGCGAACTTGTCTAGTTCGCCTAGTCTTTTAGAGGCGAACTTATCAAGTTTGCTTCACTCAGTTTAAGCGAACTTATCAAGTTCGCTTCACTCAGTTTAAGCGTTCACTCAGTTTAGGCGAACATATTGATTAGGCGAACTTATCAAGTTCGCTTGTGGTCTTATTTGCTCAGTGAAGTTCAGGCGAACTTATTAAGTTCGTTTAGGCAGTATCAGGCGAACTAAATTCAGGCGAACTTATCTAGTTCGCCTAGTCAATTAGAGGCGAACTTAGCATGCGAACTTATCAAGTTTGCTTCACTCATAAGTTCGCTTCACTCAGTTTAGGCGAACATATTGATTAGGGGAACTTATCAAGTTCGCTTGTGGTCTTATTTGCTCAGTGACGTTCCGGCGAACTTATTAAGTTCGCTCAGGCAGTATCCGGCGAACTTATCTAGTTCGCTAGTGTTCTTAAAAAAAATCTGTATAAGTTCTACTATTGGCGAACTTGTCTAGTTCGCCTAGTCTATTAGAGGCGAACGTGTTAAGTTCGCCTAGACTCATGTGTGGCAAACTTGTTAAGTTTGCCTAGTATATTTGAGGCGAACTTGTTAAGTTCGCCTATTGCAAAGTTTGTGTCTATAAATAGGAGTTTACAGATTCTGTTTGGGGAGCATATTGAATGAATGATTGTATTATGTAAACTCTGTGTTTAGTGGAATACAAAGAGAAAATTTATTTACCCACTGTTTCTATTGTCAATTCGTATACATACGTTAACACGAAGGATTCCGCACTCCGTGTTCTCGAGACGTCCTGTCACGAGATCGATCTGTAGATGAGTCATGTGGACCTACAAGTGGTATCAGAGCTTTTGCTCGTGATTTATGTTTGATTCTTGTGATTTGAGACGATTTTGTATACACTTTGACAAGAAATTGATCATTATTAATAGTTTTGTGTCCATGGAGTTTTCAAGTTCTTGAAGTTGATTTTGCTTCTGAATTCATGGATTTGAAGTGGATTTTTGTGAAATTAATCCGATAGAAGTGTTCTAATTCATAAAATACTAAATCCTACGGTCCAATTTCTTCAAATTCCTTCTAATCTGTGAGAAATGATGATTTTCGGTGCTGGTTAGTTCGTGTTTGGGTTGAAGTTTTCTTCCTGAGTTTCTTACAGCTGAAGCAGGCGAACTTGCTGAGATTCTATTGCAGGCGAACTTAGCAGGAGAACTTATCAAGTTCGCTTCACTCAGTTTAAGCGTTCAGTCAGTTTAGGCAAACATATTGATTAGGCGAACTTATCATGTTTGATTGTGGTCTTATTTGCTCAGTGAAGTTCAGGCGAACTTTTTAAGTTCGCTCAGGCCGTATCAGGCGAACTAATTTCAGGCGAACTTATCTAGTTCGCTAGTGTTCTTTAAAAAAATTATGTATATGTTCTGCTAGAGGCGAACTTGTCTAGTTCGCCTAGTCTTTTAGAGGCGAACTTATCAAGTTTGCTTCACTCAGTTTAAGCGAACTTATCAAGTTCGCTTCACTCAGTTTAGGCGACATATTGATTAGGCGAACTTATCAAGTTCGCTTGTGGTCTTATTTGCTCAGTGAAGTTCAGGCGAACTTATTAAGTTCACTCAGGCAGTATCAGGCGAACTTATCAAGTTCGCTAGTGTTCTTCAAAAAAAATCTGTATAAGTTCTGCTAGTGGCGAACTTGTCTAATTTGCCTTGTCTATTAGAGGCGAACGTGTTAACTTCGCCTAGTCTCATGTGAGGCGAACTTGTTAAGTTCGCCTAGTATATTTGAGGCGAACTTCAAAGTGTGTGTCTATAAATAGGAGTTACAGATTATGTTTGGGGAGCATATTGACTGAATGATTGTATTATGTAAACTCTGTGTTTAGTAGAATACAAAGAGAAAGTTTATTTACCTACTGTTTCTATTGTCAATTCGTATACATACGTTAACACGAAGGATTTCGAACTCCGTGTTATCGAGACGTCCTGTCACGAGATCGATCTGTAGATGAGTCATGTGGACATACAAGTGGTATTAGAGCTTTTGCTCGTGATTTGTGTTTGATTCTGGTGATTAGAGACGATTTTGTATACAATTTGACAAGAAATTGATCATTATTAATAGTTTTGTGTCCATGGAGTTTTCAAGTTCTTGAAGTTGATTTTGCTGCTGAATTCATGGATTTGAAGTGGATTTTGGTGAAATTAATCTGATAGAAGTGTTCTAATTCATAAAATACAAAATCCTACTGTCCAATTTCTTCAAATTCCTTCTAATCTGTGAGAAATGATGATTTTGGGTGCTGATTAGTTCGCGTTTGGGTTGAAGTTTTCTTCCTGAGTTTGTTACAGCTGAAGTAGGCGAACTTGCTGAGATTCTGTTACAGGCGAACTTATCAAGTTCTCTTCACTCAGTTTAACTGCTTCACTCAGTTTAGGCGAACATATTGATTAGGTGAACTTATCAAGTTCGCTTGTTGTCTTATTTGCTCAGTGAAGTTCACAGGAACTTATTAAGTTCCCTCACGCAATATCAGGCGAAATAATTTAAGGCGAACTTATTTAGTTCTCCTAGTCTATTAGCGGCGAATTTAGCAGGCAAACTTATCAAGTTCGCTTCATTCTGTTTAAGTGAACTTATCAAGTTCGCTTCACTCAGTTTAGGCAAACATATTGATTAGGTGAACTTATCAAGTTCGCTTGTTGTCTTATTTGCTCAGTGAAGTTCAGGCGAACTTATTAAGTTCGCTCAAGCAGTATCAGGTGAACTAATTTCAGGCAAACTTATCTAGTTCGCTAGTGTTCTTAAAATAAATAAAAAATTCTGTGTAAGTTCTGCTAGAGGCGAACTTGTCTAGTTCGCCTACTCTATTAGAGGCGAACTTAGCAGGCGAACTTTGCAAGTTCGCTTCACTCAGTTTAAGCGAACTTATCAAGTTCGCTTCACTCAGTTTAGGAGAACATATTGATTAGGCGAACTTATTAAGTTCGCTTGAGGTCCTATTTGCTCAGTGAAGTTCAGGCGAACTTATTAAGTTCGCTCAGGCAGTATCAGGCGAACTAATTTCAAGTATCAAGCAAACTAATTTCAGGCGAACTTATCTAGTTCGCTAGTGTTCTTAAAACAAAATAAAAAATCTGTATAAGTTCTGCTTGAGGCGAACTTGTCTAGTTCGACTAGTCTATTAGAGGCGAACGTGTTAAGTTCGCCTAGTCTCATGTAAGGCGGACTTGTTAAGTTCGCCTAGTCTATTTAAGGCGAACTTGTTAAGTTCGCATATTGTAGAGTCTGTGTTTATAAATAGGAGTTTACATATTCTATTTGGGTAGCATATTGACTGAATGATTATATTCTATAAACTCTGTGTTTAGTGGAATACAGAGAGAAAGTTTATTTACCTACTGTTTCTATTGTCAATTCGTATACATACGTTAACACGAATGATTCCGCACTCCGTGTTATCGAGAAGTCCTGTCACGAGATCGATCTGCAGATGAGTCATGTGGACCTACATGTGGTATCAGAGCTTTTGCTCGTGATTTTTGTTTGATTCTTGGTGATTAGAGATGATTTTGTATACACATTGACGAGAAATTGATCATTTTTAGAAGTTTTTGTATCCATGGAGTTTTCAAGTTCTTAAGTTGATTTTGCTGCTGAATTCGTGGATTTGAAGTGGATTTTTGTGAAATTAATCCGATAGAAGTGTTCTAATTCATAAAATACTAAATCCTACGGTCCAATTTCTTCAAGTTAGTGTTGGGGTTGAAGTTTTTTTCTAGAGTTTGTTACAGCTGATGCAGGCGAACTTTCTGAGATTCTGTTACAGGCAAACTTAGCAGGAGAACTTATCAAGTTCGCTTCACTCAGTTTAAGCGTTCACTCAGTTTAGGCGAACATATTGATTAGGCGAACTTATCAAGTTCGCTTGTGGTCTTATTTGCTCAGTGAAGTTCGGGCGAACTTAAGTTCGCTCACGCAGTATCAGGCGAACTAATTTCAGGCGAACTTATCTAGTTCGCTAGTGTTCTAAAAAAAAATAAATGTATATTTTCTGTTAGAGGCGAACTTGTCTTGTTCGCATAGTCTATTAGAGGCGAACTTAGCAGGCGAACTTATCAAGTTTGCTTCACTCAGTTTAAGCGAACTTATCAAGTTCGCTTCACTCAGTTTAGGCGACATATTGATTAGGCGAACTTATCAAGTTCGCTTGTGGTCTTATTTGCTCAGTGAAGTTCAGGCGAACTTATTAAGTTCGCTCAGGCAGTATGAGGCGAACTTATCTAGTTCGCTAGTGTTCTTAAAAAAAATATGTATAAGTTCTGCTAGGGGCGAACTTGTCTAGTTCGCCTTGTCTATTAGAGGCGAACATGTTAACTTCGCCTATTCTCATGTGAGGCGAACTTGTTAAGTTAACATATTGCAAAGCTTGTATCTATAAATAGGAGTTTTCAGATTCTGTTTGGGGAGCATATTGACTGAATGATTGTATTCTGTAAACTCTGTGTTTAGTAGAATACAAAGAGAAAGTTTATTTACCTACTATTTCTATTGTCAATTCGTATACATACGTTAACACGAAGGATTCCGCACTCCGTGTTATCGAGACGTCCTGTCACAAGATCGATCTATAGATGAGTCATGTGGACCTACAAGTGGTATCAGAGCTTTTGCTTGTGATTTTTGTTTGATTCTTGTGATTCGAGACGATTTTGTATACACTTTGACAAGAAATTGATCATTTCTAGAAGTTTTCGTATCCATAGAGTTTTCAAGTTCTTGAAGTTGATTTTGCTGCTGAATTCATGGATTTGAAGTGGATTTTGGTGAAATTAATCGGATAGAAGTGTTCTAATTCATAAAATACTAAATCCTACGGTCCAATTTCTTCAAATTCCTTCTAATCTGCGAGAAATGATGATTTTCGGTGCTGGTTAGTTCGTGTTGGGGTTGAAGTTTTCTTCCTGAGTTTGTTACAGCTGAAGCAGGCGAACTTGTTGAGATTCTATTACAGGCGAACTTAGCAGGAGAACTTATCAAGTTCGCTTCACTCAGTTTAAGCGTTCACTCAGTTGAGGCGAACATATTGATTAGGCGAACTTATCAAGTTCGCTTGTGGTCTTATTTGCTCAGTGAAGTTTAGGCGAACTTATTAAGTTCGCTCAGGCAGTATCAGGCGAACTAATTTCAGGCGAACTTATCTAGTTCGCTAGTGTTCTTAAAAAAAATTTATGTATATGTTCTGCTAGAGGCGAACTTGTCTAGTTCGGATAGTCTATTAGAGGCGAACTTAGCAGGCGAACTTATCAAGTTTGCTTCACTTAGTTTAAGCGAACTTATCAAGTTCGCTTCACTCAGTTTAGGCGACGTATTGATTAGGCGAACTTATCAAGTTCGCTTGTTGTCTTATTTGCTCAGTGAAGTTCAGGCGAACTTATTAAGTTCGCTCAGGCAGTATGAGGCGAACTTATCTAGTTCGCTAGTGTTCTTAAAAAAAATCTGTATAAGTTCTGCTAGGGGCGAACTTGTCTAGTTCGCCTTGTCTATTAGAGGCGAACGTGTTAACTTCGCCTATTCTCATGTGAGGCGAACTTGTTAAGTTCGCCTAGTATATTTGAGGCGAACTTGTTAAGTTCGCCTATTGCAAAGCTTGTGTCTATAAATAGGAGTTTATAGATTCTGTTTGGGGAGCATATTGACTGAATGATTGTATTCTGTAAACTCTGTGTTTAGTAGAATACAAAGAGAAAGTTTATTTACCTACTGTTTCTATTGTCAATTCGTATACATATGTTAACACGAAGGATTCCGCACTCCGTGTTATCGAGACGTCCTGTCACAAGATCGATCTGTAGATGAGTCATGTGGACCTACAAGTGGTATCAGAGCTTTTGCTCGTGATTTGTGTTTGATTCTTGTGATTCGAGACGATTTTGTATACACTTTGACAAGAAATTGATCATTTCTAGAAGTTTTCGTATCCATAGAGTTTTCAAGTTCTTGAAGTTGATTTTGCTTCTGAATTCATGGATTTGAAGTGGATTTTGGTGAAATTAATCCGATAGAAGTGTTCTAATTCATAAAATACTAAATCATACGGTCCAATTTCTTCAAATTCCTTCTAATCTGTGAGAAATGATGATTTTTGGGTTGAAGTGTTCTAATTCAAATTCCTTCTAATCTGTGCTGGTTAGTTCGTGTTTGGGTTGAAGTTTTCTTCCTAAGTTTGTTACAGCTGAAGCAGGCGAACTTGATGAGATTCTGTTGCAGGCGAACTTATCTAGTTCCCTTCACTCATTTTAAGCGAACTTATCAAGTTCGCTTCACTCAGTTTAGGCGAACATATTAATTAGGTGAACTTATCAAGTTCGCTTGTGGTCTTATTTGCTCAGTGATGTTTAGGCGAACTTATTAAGTTAGCTCACACAGTATCATGGGAACTAATTTCAGGCGAACTTATTTGAGATTCTGCTAGAAGCGAACTTGTCAAGTTCGCTAGTGTTCTTAAAATAAAAAAAATATCTGTATAAGTTATGCTAGAGGCGAACTTGTCTAGTTCGCCTACTCTATTAGAGGCGAACTTAGCAAGTTCGCTTCACTCAGTTTAGAAGAACAATTGATTAGGCGAAGTTTTTAAGTTCGCTTGAGGTCTTATTTGCTCAGTGAAGTTCAAGCGAACTTATTAAGTTCGCTCAGGCAGTATGAGGTGAACTAATTTCAGGCGAACTTATCTAGTTCGCTAGTGTTCATAAAAAAAAATTCTGTATAAGTTCTGATTGAGGCGAACTTGTCTAGTTCGCCTAGTCTATAAGAGGCGAACGTGTTAAGTTCACCTAGTCTCATGTGAGGCGGACTTGTTAAGTTCGCCTAGTCTATTTATGGCGAACTTGTTAAGTTCGCATATTGCAGAGTTTATGTTTATAAATAGGAGTTTACAGATTCTATTTGGGTAGCATATTGACTGAATGATTGTATTCTGTAAACTCTGTGTTTAGTGGAATAAAAAGAGAGTTTATTTACCTACTGTTTCTATTGTCAATTCGTATACATACATTAACACGAAGGATTCCGCACTCCGTGTTATCGAGACGTCCTGTCACGAGATCGATCTGTAGATGAGACATGTGGACCTACAAGTGGTATCAGAGCTTTTGCTCGTGATTTTTGTATGATTCTTGGTGATTAGAGACGATTTTGTATACACTTTGACGAAAAATTGATCATTTTTAGAAGTTTTTGTATCCATGGAGTTTTCAAGTTCTTGAAGTTGATTTTGCTACTGAATTCGGGGATTTGAAGTGGATTTCGGTGAAATTAATCCGATAGAAGTGTTCTAATTCATAAAATACTAAATCCTACGGTCCAATTTCTTCAAATTCCTTCTAATCAGTGAGAAATGATGATTTTCGGTGATGATTGTGTTTGGGTTGAAGTTTTCTTCCTAAGTTTGTTACAGCTGAAGCAGGCGAACTTGCTGAGATTCTGTTGCAAGCGAACTTAGAAGTTCGCTTCACTCAGTTTAAGCGAACTTATCAAGTTCGCTTCACTCAGTTTAGGCTAACTTATCAAGTTCGCTTCACTCAGTTTAGGCGAACATATTGATTAAGCGAACTAATCAAGTTCGCTTGTGGTCTTATTTGCTCAGTGAAGTTCAGGCGAACTTAATAAGTTCGCTCAGGCAGTATCAGGCGAACTAATTTCAGGCGAACTTATCTAGTTCGCTAGTGTTCTTAAAAAAAATTATGTATAAGTTCTGCTACAGGCGAACTTGTCTAGTTCGCCTAGTCTATTAGTGGCGAACTTAGTAGGCGAACATATGAAGTTCGCTTCACTCAGTTTAGGCGAACATATTGATTAAGCGAACTAATCAAGTTCGCTTGTGGTCTTATTTGCTCAGAGAAGTTCAGGTGAACTTATTAAGTTCGCTCAGGCAGTATCAGGCGAACAAATCTACTTTGCTAGTGTTCTTAAAAAAAATAAAAAAAATAAAAAATTAAAAAAATTTGGTTTAAGTTCTGCTAGAGGCGAACTTGTCTAGTTCGCCTAGTCTATTAGAGGCGAACTTAGCAGGCGAACTTATCAAATTCGCTTCACTCAGTTTAAGCGAACATATTGATTAAGCGAACTAATCAAGTTCGCTTGTGGTCTTATTTGCTCGGAGAAGTTCAGGTGAACTTATTAAGTTCGCTCAGGCAGTATGAGGCGAACTAATCTACTTTGCTAGTGTTCTTAAAAAAATAAAAAAATAAAAAAAATTGGTTTAAGTTCTGCTAGAGGCGAACTTGTCTAGTTCGCCTAGTCTATTAGAGGCGAACTTAGCAGGCGAACTTATCAAATTCGCTTCACTCAGTTTAAGCGAACATATCGAGTTCGCTTGTGGTTTTATTTGCTCAGTGAAGTTCAGGCAAATTTATTAAGTTCTCTCAGGCAGCATCAGGCGAACTAATTTCAGGCGAACTTATCTAGTTCGCTAGTGTTCTTAAAAAAAATTATGTATAAGTTCTGCTAGAGGCGAACTTGTCTAGTTCGCCTAGTCTATTAGAGGCAAACTTAGCAGTCGAACTTATCAAGTTCGCTTCGCTCAGTTTAAGCGAACTTTTCAAGTTCGCTTCACCCAGTTTAGGCAAACATATTGATTAGGTGAACTTATCAAGTTCACTTGGGGTTTTATTTGCTCAGTGAAGTTCAGGCGAACTTATTAAGTTCTCTCAGGCAGCATCAGACGAACTAATTTTAGGCGAACTTATCTAGTTCGCTAGTGTTCTTAAAAAAAAATTATGTATAAGTTCTGCTAGAGGCGAACTTGTCTAGTTCGCCTAGTCTATTAGAGGCGAACTTAGCAGGCGAACATATCAAGTTCGCTTCACTCAGTTTAAGCGAACTTATCAAGTTCGCTTCACTCAGTTTAGGCGAACATATTGATTAAGCGAACTAATCAAGTTCGCTTGTGGTCCTATTTGCTCAGAGAAGTTCAGGTGAACTTATTAAGTTCGCTCAGGCAGTATCAGGCGAACTAATCTACTTTGCTAGTGTTCTTAAAAAAAATAAAAAATAAATAAAAAAAAAATAAAATTTGGTTTAAGTTCTGCTAGAGGCGAACTTGTCTAGTTCGCCTAGTCTATTAGAGGCGAACTTAGCAGGCGAATTTATCAAGTTCACTTCACTCAGTTTAAGCGTCCCTAAGTTTCGGTGAACATATTGATTAGGCGAACTTATCAAGTTCGCTTGAGGTCTTATTTGCTCAGTGAAGTTTAGGCGAACTTATTAAGTTCTCTCAGGAAGTATCAGGCGAACTAATTTCAGCCGAACTTATCTCGTTCGCTAGTGTTCTTAAAAAAAATAAATAAAAAATTATGTATAAGTTCTGCTAGAGGCGAATTTTGTAGGTCCTCATGGCACTTCTACAGATCGTTCTCGTGATAAGACGTGTCGTTAACTCGGAGTGCGGAATCCACCGAATCAACGATTGCATAAACAAAAGACAATAGAGACAATCAGGTAAATAAACTTCACGCTTGTATTTCAATTTACAATAGAGTTTACAGATTCAATCTATCTTGTTCTACTTCGATTCTGTTTTCTGTTCACTGTTCCCAAAACTAACTCTGTAAACATCTATATATAGACTACTAACCTACATTATGCGAACTTAACAAGTTCGCCTCTAACAGACTAAGCGAACTTAACAAGTTCGCCTCAGATAGACTTAAGCGAACTTAACAAGTTCGCCTCTGTTAGACTAGGCGAACTTAACAACTTCGCCTCTAGCAACTTTTATAAAAACACTTAGAACATTAATACATTACAAAAACATAAAGACATAAGATCTAAACTATTACAAAGCTTTTGTCATTACAAACTATGTCCTAACAGACTCCCCATTGACAATAGCTTGATCTTCAGTCTTCTGTCTTCATGATGAGCTTTTCCAATTATCCGGCAATCTGCTTCCTGCATGCACTCCATATCTTCTACATATCTCCCACACTCGCTTGTACTGCAATCCTTGTTCTTTCCATTCATCAGTGAACATGATTTCATTCTTTCTCAGTGTTCTCTGATCTTTCTTTGAAAAATTGATAATATTCATTGCATCATAGAAACATACAATGACCTTATTTTCTTTGTCTTCAATCCTTGCTTCACCAGTATTAACATCGACATACCTCCATTTCATATTCCCAAGGAAATCTTGAGGAATCTTCTTCAATGGTATTCTGTGTACAACACGTACTGGTCTGAATTTGTACTTCCAGGTCACTTTCCCAGTCTTGTGATCTATGTTCTTCACTCTCTTTCCTTTTTGAGGCTTTAGCCTTTCATACTTCCCCGAACCACCTTCTCTTTTGATCAGATTTGCTATCACATCAGCTAATCCAAACTTGGATCTATTAATAAGTGTCTTTGAAGATAGACCATTCATTTCACACCTTGGCAAGGTATTGAAATACTTGATCCTCGGCTTTAAGTACTGAACACCATTAGATCTTTTAATAGCAAATAGTTTTATGTCATTATCATAAAACCAACTTATGATTCTTCCTACACACCTCTCTTTATTCACATAGTTTTCTTTCTGAGCAAGTTATGTTTGAGACTTGGGTAGCACCTTCATCCAACTATTCACTACTTCTCTCCACTGTTCTCTGGTCATACCTGTATTTCTGTACATCACAGATTCTTCATTCACCTTTGGAGACTCAGTGTGAGTAGTATTAGCTTCAACATCTGTATTGGATTGAATGTTTTCATCATCAGTATCAATCTTAGAATCAGCAGTATCTTCAGGCAGTGTGATGTCTTCAAATGAGTCCATAGAATCTGTTGCTCCTTCATAATTAAACTCAGGAATAACATCATCTTGGATGAAGTTTTAAGGGACATTAAGACCATCACAGCCATCATAAATCACTTTATCTTGACTTTTCTCTATCTCTATCTCCACTATCTCTCCTTCTTCTATTTCAGTATCTGACACATTATCTTCTATGTCATTGAATAATTCATCTATGTCATCAAGACATGCTATCTTTTCAGCTTCTTCCTCCTCAGACTCAGCAAAGAACTCCAATAATAAGATTTCTTCATCATTAACTCCAGAAGTATCTTTGTTTCCATCAATTGATTGTGATGTCGACTCCCCTTGAACTTTAGAAGTAGGATCAACGTCAGCGTATTGACGATCACCCTCAATATTACCAGATTGATCATTGTCTTCATCATCATGTCGTTGAATAGACTCAGTATGACATGCATCACGTATCCTTAACTCCCCCTGAGTATCAAGACGCTCAACAAGCTTGGATACTAATGCCTGCATAGCAGCAATCTGCGTAGCTTGAGTCTGAATCACCAGCTGTCGTTGAGTATCAGTAGATACAAGAGTATCTACCTGGGTTTTAAAGAAAGCACTTGCGATTCAAGGAAAGTAATCCTTTAAGAATCAGAAGGCTTAGAAGTACCAGCTGAAGATTGAGGAATGGAAGTACTGGGAGTAGGAATCACTAGAGGAATAGGAGTGAGAACAGGAGATTGTTCTTTAGAGCATGGAGGTGTGACAATCAAGGAAGCAACAAAAGTAGCATCCTCCACACCTTGTGAAGATTGAGCAGCAGCAATTGAAGCAGCCATAAGCTTTGGAGCTTTAGGATCCGGATTAAAATCACTATCCGAACTCTCATCCACTAATGTTCTTTTACCAAGTACTGATCCGGAAGGAGGATCCCGAACAGACTTACGTCGTTGTCTTTTGGCTGTATATTTAAGGCGTTTACCAGCATTAGCCAAAGGTATACAAGCCAACCATTCATAATGATCTGAAGAGAAATCTCTAAACTCATCAGAATCTGTTTCTTCTGAAATAGGTAAGATTGTATCACTTGTGCTAGAACTCAACTAATTCTCTGTCACCACATTCCCTTCAACTTCATGAATGGGCGAGTTCACAGCGTCATCAACAAAGTCATCCATTACCATCCCTAGATCTTGTTCATGTTCATGAATGACCTCTTCTGGAACAGGTTCATTAACATGTATATCAACCTGAGCTTGTGGAATTTGAACTTGTTCTTGAATAGGAATTTGTTGTTGTACTGGAACTTGTTGTTGTTGTTGTTGAGCTTGTTGTTGTGGAACTTGTACTTGTGGAATAGGTTGTGGTTGTGGTTGTTGTTGAACATTTTGACCTTGCTCTTGAACTAACTCATTAGGATGAAACCAGTTATCATTTGGGGGTTCAACATAATCAGGATTAATTAAGTGACCAAACAATGGAGCATTAACTGGAATCAACACTTGATTATGTTGTTTCACTTTAGTGCAATCCGTAAAGATACACTTAGACATCGGCGTCAAAGTTAATCTAATCGGATGCTGTGGGAGATCAGGAAGAATATGATTCAGAATCATCTGGATAAACCTTGGATACATCAAAAATCCTTGACCTTCAGCAGGTGTGATTTGTATAACCATCTCCCGATAGATATATCTTGCAAAGTTGAAGCGCTTATTCAATGTCAAAGCGACCATTACAGCTTGAAGAGCAGTCTTTAAGCCATTAGTACCGGCTTTACGAGGAGAGAGACATTAAATAATCACATGCATGAAGTATCTCCATTCACCCACCAAACCACCTTTACGTGCCTGCGTATCATTAGGACAGCCACGGTAACCCATCCTTTGAAAGCATCCCATGATCAAAGGATTAGGATATGAAATAGGATCTTTAGCAGCACCTCCTAATGCAAGAGCAGCACGAATAGTGTCTTCAGATATAGCAATCTCAGTATTGTTGACTTTGGCACGAAGAACATGAGGTTCTACGTCAGTATCTGAATGAACTGTGTCCCAAAACTGTTGAATATACACCAGACTGATGTATGGATCGACAGATAATGCGACGTGTAGTCGTGAGCGATTCAGAAATCCTATAATCCCTTGAAAGTGTATGGCCACTGACTTGCTAGGATATAACAATGCCACCTGGTTGTGCTTGTATTCGACACGACGAGCCATCTGAAATAGATTTGGACAACAAACACATATTAGACAAATATCAAAACACAAACAATATGAAAAACAAATTTGAAATAAAAACAAAACAAACAATAAAAAATATTTTAAAAAAAATTCAAACACAAAAAAAATGTTTACAAGTCGAAAACTCTTCTGACCCCTAGGCGAACTTAATAAGTTCGCTTAGTGTTTCAAGAGACGAACTTATTAAGTTCGCCTGGACAAGTTCGCCTAGACAAGTTCGCTTGAACAAGTTCGCCTGAACTGTTTGTCGATTCAAATTCAATCACAAAAATCAAAAACTTTCAAACCGTGGTGAAATCATGAAATAACCATTAAAAACCAAACGACTAGCACTACTAAGTCATTAGCAATGAACAATTTCAAGATTTAAGTCTGGAAAATCCATAATTAGAGCAAAAACTCTCACGGGATGAAAACGAGGCAAAAACTTCGATTTTCTCTCAATTTAACGGATGAAAAACGATGAAATTACCTTGGTTAGATTCGCAATCCAAATTCGATTCAGAAAATACTGTTTAACAACCAACAACCACGTAATTTGAAATTTCAAAAAATTTTGAACACCCGGACAAGTTCACTTAATCGTGAAGAAGATGAAGTAAATAAGTTCGCCTGGACACCCTTATACAGATTAAGTTCGCTTAACAAGCCCTAGGTGAACATAATAAGTTCGCTTCACCAATTTTAGGCGAACATATTAAGTTCGCTTCACCAGAAGGAGGCGAACTTAATGCCTTCAACTTTTCCCTTGATCAAAATTTTTACCTACTTTCAATCCGTCACGTCTTGAACTTCCGTCATCAGCATGTATTTGATCCAATTCCGAACAATTCATTAAAAGATTAAAATTTTCATGGAAAATAAAAAACAAAATCTTTTTGAATTTTATCTATACAAACGGAATCACATATTTTTTTATTTTTATCTGTACAAACGGAAACACATATTTTTGGATTTTTATCTGCATAAACTGAAATCACATATTTTTGAATGAACATCATGAGTAAGAAGATCATATCAGTATCCGAGTAGTTCATAACACATTTTAGCAATAACCAAGGGTAACCTATGATATGAAACAATCCAACTCATCTTGTACTTTATAAATCATTCAATTTGAATAATATTTGAAATGATAAGCGATAAATTTCAAAGTAAATGAGATCAGGTTATGAAATGCTCGTTTAATTATACCGTATTTGAAATATAAAGCATGAATTCTTAAATTTGTCAATATTATATGATTTGAAACTATAAGCGTTTATTCTCCAAATTTATGTGATTTAGTACCATTTAGATGAAAATCATCGTGTACCCCACATATATGCCAAACAAAAATATAATTTGCACTATCTTCAAGACATATACAGTTTATTTTAAGATTAGATCAATTTCCAAGATGAAATTATCTCTATTAGCACAAGAATAGAAGCAGATCCCAAAGGATATAAGAATCATGATGATTCAGAATCCGAAGATTCTATTGAATTGGCTGTATAATGTGAATTAACAGATTCAGGTATAAGGATCCAACTATTATCTGGACAAGTTTCAATGGAGTCAGACTAGATGATGTATCTAACTGATCCAAGGGCGAATATATGTTTCAACAGATTTTGAAAGCATATCTTAGTTCAACAAAACATTGCATGTTTTTCGGGGCATGGGCAGTAATGTGAACTGAAATAGATTTATGCTAAAGATATAATTCGATATTGGTCTCATGAAATTCTTTAAAACCATATATTCTTTATCTGATAATGATCTTTTACACACACACTCAGGCATATAATGGATTCAAATCACAGATGTAATCATATCATATTTAATTTTCACACTACTATTAGTTTCAAAACACTTCTAGTCTATTGACAATTCAAGTTTCAAAACTCATACACAAATTTGAAAACAGACTACCAAGATTAGAGCATTCACAACTTTATCATTTCTCATTTATGCAAACTTTGAAATTTAGATCAAATCAACTCAGTTTAATCAATCATCTATCAAAGGTCTACTAACGTCGTGTGAAATGAACTAATCACTGATGTACTATCATTTCTTCTCTAACTTCAAATGATGTCAAATTTTATATTTTTCAATTTGTTTTGACTTTTTATAAATTAAGAACTTTTTGATTGAAAATTTAAAATACAGAAATGTAATAAAGCAATAAAAGAAATTAAAAACAAATTTTTCCACGAAAATATGATTTTGATAAACTTTTATTCGGGATTGATCATACCTATCATTTTGATTAAGAATTCAAACCTAGTACGATCAAATGCCATGGTAAACAAATCAGCAAAATTATCATCAGTGTGAACCTTTACCAGCTCAATCAACCTTTTCTCTGCACAATCACGAATGAAATGATATCTAATATCAATGTGCTTTGTTTTACTGTGCTTAACATGATTATTAGTTATAGACATTGTAGTATTATTATCAATAAGCATAGGGGTTCCTGTGAAATTCAAACCCTAATCTCTTAATTGCTGTTGTATCTACAGGATTTGTGAACAACAACTCGCATCAACGATGTATTCTACTTCGCATGAAGAAATTGAGACTGTGGTTTGCTTTTTTCATTGCCAGGAAACAAGTCGATTACCTAAGAATTGGCAACCACCTGTTGTAGATTTCCTGTCCAAACAACAACCACCAAAATCAGAATCAGTATAATTATTGAAATCAAAGTTAGAACCATGTGGATACCATAGTCCCAATCTTTGTTTTCCTTTCAAATAACGAAAGATTCTTTTTACAGCTATTAAGTGAGATTCTTTTACACACATCGAACATTATATCTGGCCTTGAAGCGGTTAAGTACATGAGAGATCTAATCATTTCTCTGTAAAGTCGATAATCCACATCTTTTCCATCCGGGTCATAATTCAGCTTATGATTGACCGGAATCGGAGTATCATATGGGGTACAGTCCTCCATCTTGAACCGACTCAAGATGTCTTTGACATACTTGGACTGATGAATAAAGAAACCATCTTCCTTTTGATTTACTTGTAAACCTAAGAAAAACGATAACTCTCCCATAGCTGACATTTCAAACTTTGACTTCTTTACATTCTCAAAATCTTTGCATAACCCTTCATTTGTTGAGCCAAAAATAATATCGTCCAGATATATCTGCACCAGTAGGTAATCTCCCCCTGATTTCTTTATGAATAAGGTCGAGTCAATCTTGCCACGAACAAAATCATTTACCAAAAGATGGGCAGACAACGTTTCATACCACGCGCGAGGAGCCTGATGAAGACCATAGAGGGCCTTATCAAGCTTGAAAACTCTATTTGGATTAAGTGGATCTTTAAACCCCGGTGGCCGGCAAACATAAACTTCCTCCTTGACCTTACCATATAAAAAAGCATTTTTCACATCCAATTGAAACACCTTAAAACCTTTATAAGAAGCAAAAGCTAGAAACAGCCGTATTGCTTCAAGCCTCGCAACAAGCGCATAAACCTCGGTGTAATCAATTCCCTCTTGTTGATTGAAGCCCTGGACAACTAATCTTACTTTGTTTCTTACCATGACACCTCGATCGTCTTTCTTACATTTAAACACCCATTTAGTACCAATCGGATAAACACCCTTCGGAAGATCTACAAGATTCCAAACCTTAAGTTTGTCAAACTGTTTGGTTCTTCCTGCATAGCCTCTATCCAATTGTTATCATTTAAAGCCATTTAAACATTTTTGGGTTCGACCTGAGAAATAAAACATGAATGTGAGCAATCATCAAGAACACTAGAATATTTAATACATGTATACTAACAAGTATTTTCAACAAGAGAACGTGTTTTCACTTCATCCTGCAAATTTCCGATTATATTTGTCACTGGATGATCTTTAAGTTCCTTGATGGAAGCGACCTCAGGAACCTGTAACACTTCAACACGAGTTGTATCAGATTAATAAGACAAATCATGATTAATTGGAATTTCCGAGTCTAAATTTGTAGGAATCTCCCCCGAATCCTGTGTCGAAGGTAATGGATCATCACCCAACAAAGGATCAGCAGAAGAATCTTGAAAAATAGCACTGTCTTCCTCACTCTTTGAATCTTGTGGTCTTGAACAAGAAGCAACATTAGGATCGGGAGCAGAAGTAGATGGAACCGATGATTTTGGAACTGTATTTGGTAGAAAGCCATTGTGCTGTGCATCCTGACATGACTCATAGAGAACAGCAGCTTCATCAGAAGAAATATCAGAAGGTAAATGAAAATACTTGAATAAGGTTTCATAATCAAATGCCCAATCTGGTCCAATCGCCATTTGAGGTAAAGAACGATTTGAACAGTCAATATGGAACCATTCTTCAACTTGGCGTGTCTCTTTGTTAAAAACCCTCTTGGTAGTCGAATTGGCAACATACCCCAGAAAAATCCCTTCAATAGCCTTAGCACTGATTTTTGTTGGGACATCACGAACTTTCAACAGGGTGCAAGGATTACCAAAAGGTAGTAAATAATCCAGATTCGGCTTTCGATTATTCAGTAACTCATAGCAAGTCTTGTTGTGTCGCTTGACGGTCAAGACTCTGTTCTAAACGTGACACACATTATTCACAGCTTCAGCCCAAAAAGTAACTGGAAGCTTAGAATCTGCAAGCTTCGTGCGTGCCGTTTCAACCAACGTCCTGTTCTTTCGTTCAGCAACACCGTTTTGTTGAGGAACATATGGCGCACTGAATTCATGATGAATTCCTTTTTGTAGACAGAATAAGCCCATCTTGCTATTCTTAAATTCGCTGCCATTGTCACTCCTAATTCATTTGACCTTCAGATTGAACAAATTCTCTAAACTCAGCATTAAGTATTGTACCAACTCAGTGGTTTCAGCTTTAGAAGAAAGAAACTTAACCCATGAAAATCTAGAGAAATCATTCGTTACAACCAAACAATATGATTTTCCACCAATGCTCCTGATACTAATCGGACCGAACAAATCCATATGCAGCAGCTCCAAAGAGTTACGATAGAATTCTTCGATTTAGATTTGTGTGATTTCTTCCATTGTTTACCCTTCTTGCACGGAATACAATCATCAGGAACTGAGAATTTCATCTTCGGAATACCAAGAACCAGATCATTCTTAACAATATAGTTCATCTTCCGATAGTTGATGTGAGCTAGCTTCCTGTGCCACAAAATAGAATCTGATTCCGACGCCTTGGAGAGTAAACATGTAGGAATTGAATCCGTTGTAGTAGCAACACTCATGTCAAGGACATACGTGTCATTTCTCCTCGGGGCCTTCATGAGAATCCATTCGTCAGGAATAACACTCCGCATCATTGAAATGGAACGAAAACCTCTTGTCATAAACTTGTGATACACTCAAAAGATTGTGTTCCAGCTGCTCCACATAATTCACCTTCTCAAATTTGACTTTATCATTCTTTAAAGTTCCCTGTCCAGTTATGTACCCGCCTTTATTCCCCGCAAAAGCGACATAACCTCCATCAATATTTTTAACATCTTCAAGCAATCTAATATTCCCTGTCATATGTCGAGAGCAACCACCATCCACATACCATATATTGTTGATAGTCCTCCTTGGTTGTCCCTAGATAAACAACGAGAATCAGTTAGAAATAGGAACTCAAGCCATTGTGGTCTTGGGTCGTCCAAATTGATCAAAATAAACAACTTCTGGTAATTCACAGTCAATGTTATCATTAACCTTTGGAATAGAAGTTTTACCAACAGACTTTTTCAAAGGAGACAATTTTTGATTATTTTGAAAAAAATTATTTGATATATTATTAGCAGATTCAGATGTTTTCAAAATTTTCTTCAATTTTCTGTTTCGTCTTCTCCTTTGTGGTCTAGACAATTTTACTTTAGATTGAGAATCTTTTGAAATTCTAACATAAGGAATCTCAAGTTTCTCTTGACACACAAATGATTTAGAGTTCAATTTATCCTCCTGTTTAAATCCAGAGGATTTAACAAAAGATCGACAGGACATATTTTGCTCCAAACTAAATGATGATTTTCCCTCATCTGTTCTTTTCAGAATTTTCACCACTTTTGGTTGTGAAGGAACAATCTTCAATTTGCCCTTGTTCTTATAAGGACAATTGATCAGAATGTGACCAGCTTCGTTGCAATGAAAACAAACACTTCTCTCTTTATAAGTTTTAAAGTAAGAAGAATTCTTTGAATTTGAGGAGCCATCAGAGGAATAAGCTTCAGAAGATTGTCCAGAACATTTTACTATCTTCTTTGGAACATAAACCTGTGTAGGCAACTTTGATGAATGCACCTTTTGATGACCAGCAGCGACAAACCCACTTGACTGTGAAATTGGAGAAAGCTTAGGGGTAACAACCTTCACCTCATCAGGTTCAGTCAGAATGCAACTATCATGGGTAACAACTTTTGCAACAGTTGGTTCATCAAGTTTCACCTCTTTCGGAATACCTTCCACCTTCTTCTCATCAAATTCATCATCCTCAGAATCAGATTCATACACCATATCCTCACTAGTTACCGGGTTCATTTTCAATACTGTTTTTGGATCTATTTCCTCTTCATGTATGATTTCAGGTTCAACCACATAATTTGCATTAAATGGTGGAGGAACAAATCCAATCCCAGCAACCCGCTTAGTAGGATCAGCATTTGAATTAAAATAATCCAAAAGAACAGAAGAATTTGTAAAATTTTCCAACTTTCTATGAAGTTTGATCACCTCAGACTCTTTGTCAGAAATTTCTTTATTCTTTTAAGCAATAACTTCAGTTCGTTTTTCTATTTCAGCATAAGCCATATCCAGATGATAAAGCTTGTTCTGTATATTTCAACCCCAGAGAATTTAAGTCTCTTTTCAAAGACTAAATTCTATCGATGCACAATTTATCGTTATCTTTCAGTTTCTAATTAACATAATGCATCGATTTCATATCACAAATCAAGTTTGTGTTATCATCCAAGACCTTTTGTAGTTTATCTTTAACAGTAATGCAATTAGAACAGTAAATATAAAAAACAGAATCTTTTACCTTTGACGGATCAGACATGTCTGCCATGAAAACTTTGGCAATGGGAATATTCTCTGAATCAGCACCATCTGAAGCATTTTGTGTTAGAACAATATCATCTTCAGCAACACCTGATGCAACATCAGAATCAATATTCTCCTCTTGTTCTATTTCTTCATCAACAATCTGCACACTTTCACCATCACTCGAACCATCACTTGAACTCTCACTCGAACCATCATTTGAACCATCACTTGTACCATCATCATTAGCCACCTCTTCTGATTTTTCAGAATGAATTTCTGCTACAAAGGCTTGACTTACAGCACCCACTAAATCTTCCAGATGAATACCCCAGTCATAGGTCTCATCATTTTGTGCAACCAATGCCGATGATGCAGATGCATGATTTGAATTTCCAGATGAACCATGTGATTGGTTACGATTGTTCTGAAAATTATTCTGCTTCTTTTGAGAATCAAACTCTACCTTTTGCTTCACACACTCTTTAGCAAAGTGACCATACTCATGACAGTTATAACAATGCAATTTGGTTTTATCAAATCCCATGCGTGATCGACTATTTGATCCAATATACTTTCTGCCAGTTTTCTTCAAGAAATCCTTTGCTTGACGCATCAACATGGTCATATTCCATTGGATGTTCATTTCTTCCTGATCAACAGGGTCAATCTGTCTGAAATCTTCTTTAATAACCTCAGGATCATGAATTTTCCCTCTAATAAAATTCTCATATGAAGCCATGAATGAGGAAAACATAGCTAGATAATCATCAGCAACCTTTTGATTTATATGAGATCCAGAAGTTGTAGAAGCTGTTGTCGCAGAAAAACCAGAATGACTAGAATGACCAGAATGAATAGGAACTCCAGAACTCTGATCTTTAGAAGAATATTGAGCATCTCTAGAAAAGAATGCAACTCCTGTACCAGTTTTACCTGTAGTCTTGGCAAAATACATTGAAGGATCCTGGATATGCTCCATGTTAGTCTCCTTCTTCTTCATATTCAGGTCATGCGATTGAATCTTCCCAAGAACTTCTTCAAGAGACATGGTTTTATACTTGATATTTTCTTTGATCAAAACCGTGTACACATCAAATTTTGATGGTAATGCCTCCAAGAACTTATCATTAATTTCTTTAGTTTCGTACACCACAGAAGCACTCGACAGTTCACTAAGAGGATGATAGAATCTGGTAGCAAGATCATCCAAGGATTCATTTTGAAAATGTTTGAAGACCAAGAATTGCTTCTTCAATAGCTCTTTTCTACTCTTCTTTACATCCAAACTGCCTTCACATCTTTTCTGTAATGCTTCCCACAGTTGTTGAGAAGACTTGAATTGTTTGAAACTGTGATATATTTCCTTCGGAAGAGACATCGAAATACTTGCCATTGCTTTCTTTTCTCTATCAAACAACAACTTTTCTTCATTTGTTAACGCAGACACCAGCTTTGGAACATTATCCTGTCCCATCCATGAATAAGTCGGATGCGTATAATCTTCTAAAATAGGAATCCAGAGACCGGTGTCGATAAAAGATACAAACTGATCAAACCTGTCTTTCCAATTTGAATAATCAGCAAGATTCAACAACTTCGATGGTTTTTGAGATGTCCCAATCTCATTATCATAATTGAACATATTCGTTACTTGAACCATATTTGCCATTTTCCTGAAAAATTTCCTGAAAAATTTCTAAGTGTTTAACCTTCACTACCCTTAGGCAAAGATAATAAGTTCGCTTCTGTGATACCCAAGCGAACTTAATATGAAGCGAACTTAAACCAGAAACCTGAAAATCTGATTAAGTTCTCCTAAAAATAAGTTCGCTTAATTTGTGTGAAGCGAACTTATCAAGTTCGCCTGCTAAGTTCGCCTGCACACGAAATCAGCAAGTTCGCTTGCTTCAAACAGAAACCGCGAACCATGAATCACCAAAAAAACCACATATTTCACTGATTTGAAGGAATTAATCAAAATTGAACCGTAGGATTGTGTAATTTCTCAATTAGAACTTTTCTATCGGATCAATTTCTTCAAAATCCTCTTCAAAAACACCAAATCAGAACCAAATTAAGCTTGAAAACTCCATGGAAATGAAAATGTCAAAGATAATGAATTTCTTGTCAATTTGCATACAAAACCGTCTAGAATCACCAAGAATCACGAGCAAAAGCTCTGATACCACTTGTAGGTCCTCATGGCACTTCTACAGATCGTTCTCGTGATAAGACGTGTTGTTAACTCGGAGTGCGGAATCCACCGATAACGATTGCATAAACAAAAGACAATAGAGACAATCAGGTAAATAAACTTCACGCTTGTATTTCAATTCACAATAGAGTTTACAGACTCAATCTATCTTGTTCTACTTCGATTATGTTCTCTGTTCACTGTTCTTAAAACTGACTATTTAAACATCTATATATAGACTACTGACCTTAAGTTCGCCTCTAACAGACTAAGCGAACTTAACAAGTTCGCCTCAGATAGACTTAAGCGAACTTAACAAGTTCGCCTCTGTTAGACTAGGCGAACTTAACAAGTTCGCCTCTAGCAACTTGTATAAAAAAACTTAGAACATTAATACATTACAAAAACATAAAGACATAAGATCCAAACTATTACAAAGCTATTGTCATTACAAACTATGTCCTAACAAACTTGTCTAGTTCGCCTAGTCTATTAGAGGTGAACTTAGCTGTCGAACTTATCAAGTTCGCTTCACTCAGTTTATGCGAACTTATCAAGCTCGCTTCACTCAGTTTAGGTGAACATATTGATTAGGCGAACTTATCAAGTTCGCTTGTGGTTTTATTTGCTCAGTGAAGTTCAGGCGAACTTATTAAGCTGGCGAACTTATCTAGTTCGCTAGTGTTCTTAAAAAAAATCTGTATAAGTTCTGCTAGAGGCGAACTTGTCTAGTTCGCCTAGTCTATTAAAGGTGAACTTAGCAGGTCAGTTTAAGCGAACTTATCAAGTTCGCTTCACTCAGTTTAGGAGAACATATTGATTAGGCGAACTTATCAAGTTTGCTTGTGGTCTTATTTGCTAAGTGAAGTTCAGGCGAACTTATTAAGTTCGCTCAGGCAGTATCAGGCGAACTAATTTCAGGTGAACTTATCTAGTTCTCTAGTGTTCTTCAAAAAAAAAAAAATTATGTATAAGTTATGCTAGAGGCGAACTTGTCTAGTTCGCCTAGTCTATTAGAGGCGAACTTAGCAGGCGAATTTATCAAGTTCGTTTCACTCAGTTTAAGCGAACTTATTAAGTTCGCTTCACTAAGTTTATGCGAACATATTGATTAGGCGAACTTATCAAGTTTGCTTGAGGTCTTATTTACTCAGTGAAGTTCAGGCGAACTTATTAAGTTCGCTCAGGAAGTATCAGGCGAACTAATTTCAAGCGAACTTATCTAGTTCGCTGGTGTTCTTAAAAAAATAAATAAAAAATTATGTATAAGTTCTGCTAGAGGCAAACTTGTCTAGTTCGTCTAGTCTATTAGAGGTTAACTTAGCAGTCGAACTTATCAAGTTCGCTTCACTCAGTTTATGCGAACTTATCAAGCTCGCTTCACTCCGTTTAGGCGAACATATTGATTAGGCGAACTTATCAAGTTCGCTTGTGGTTTTATTTGCTCAGTGAAGTTCAGGCGAACTTATTAAATTCTCTCAGGCAGCATCAGGCGAACTAATTTCAGGCGAACTTATCTAGTTCGCTAGAGTTCTAAAAAAAATTATGTATAAGTTCTGCTAGAGGCGAACTTGTCTAGTTCGCTAGTCTATTAGAGGCGAACTTAGCAGGTCAGTTTAAGCGAACTTATCAAGTTCGTTTCACTCAGTTTAGGCGAACATATTGATTAGGCGACCTTATCAAGTTCTCTTGCGGTCTTATTTGCTAAGTGAAGTTCATGCGAACTTATTAAGTTCGCTTAGGCAGTATCAGGCGAACTTATCTAGTTCGCTAGTGTTCTTAAAAAAAAATTCTATATAAGTTCTGTTAAAGGCGAACTTGTCTAGTTCGCCTAGTCTATTAGAGGCGAACTTAAGTTCGCCTAGTCTCATGTGAGGCGAACTTGCTAAGTTCGCCTAGTCTATTTGCGGCGAACTTGTTAAGTTCGCCAATTACAGAGTTTGTTTCTATAAATAGGAGTTTACACATTCTGTTTGGGGAGCATATTGACTGAATGATTGTATTCTGTAAACTCTGTGTTTAGTGGAATAAAAAGAGAAAGATTATTTACCTACTCTTTCTATTGTCAATTCGTATACATACGTTAACACGAAGGATTCCGCACTCCGTGTTATCGAAACGTCCTGTCACGAGATCGATCTGTAGATGAGCCATGTGAACCTACAAGTGGTATCAGAGCTTTTTGTAACATTTCTGATTTTAGTATTCCTATTTCAATTCAATGTAATGCAATTTCAAGTTCTATACTCGTGCGATGTCTCATTATTTTCTCGCCGTAAATTTAATGCAATAATTCTATACAAATTCGCAAGTGTTACTCGGTTATATACATTTAAACGCTATACAAGAAACTATTTTATTCAAACTTATCAAATCTGAAAAGTCAAGGACTAAAGTTGAAAAATGTCAAGAAACCCTAATTAGACACGGTCGTGCTTCGTATAAGCACGGTCGCGCTAAGTGCTTTGGCACGGTCGCGCGACCTGCTTTGGAACGATCGCGCCCGGTGCCTAGGCACGGTCGCGCCTATCTTGGCACGGTCGCGCCTGCGTAACAGTCAAATCGTAATTGTGACTTTAATCATCCGATCGTTCGAATTCGTAACTTTAACACGCTTTAATCACATTAACAAACTCAATAAACCATTCCCATTACTCGAATTCACTTCGGTTTTGTCCTACCAAATTCCAAACCATTAAGCATTTCAAGAAGAACCCAAATTCTCTCAATATTCTCAAAGCAATCCAATCAAGCATTTCCAGACCATCACTGAATCAATCCGAAGCCATTGAAGCAGTCGGAATCGCAGTCGAAGTCACCGAAAATCTTTATCTCCGTCGCCGGAACTCCTCGCTGCCGTTCTCTATCGATCCGCTCCTATTTCGGGTAATTGAATCCTCTATTTCATTCCTTTCTGTATCATTATCGAAAGCCCCTATTCAATTTGGGCTTCCATTATAGAAATCGATCTGAATCAGAAATCTTGCTTTAAATAAAACGATTTAATCGAATCCATACTTAATCGCGATGTTCATGCAATTAAACTATATGAAAAGACTCGTAATAACCCATTAATCAAAAGCCCTATCAAATCCAGTGTTTAAAATACAAGAAATTGTCAATTCGTGTCTGATTTGGAAGAGACACGGTCGCGCTAATCATCTAGCGCGGTCGTGCCTCATTTAGCGCGGTCGTGCCGATTAGCAGCGCGGTCGTGTCCTCCTGTCCAGACCATGTCATGCCCTCTGGGCTAGTCCCTGTTGTGTCTAAAGATCATAGACACGACCGTGCCGGGCCAAGGCACGGTCGTGCCTGTTGACTTGTCTAGATTGTGCTCCTGTTGATCAACCCGGTCGCGCCCGTGGCTTGAGCACGATCGTGCCCTTCCGAGGCACGGTCGTGTGAGACTCAGAACCTTTTATCAGAATTATAAATTTTTATATTTTAATCAGTAAATGTTTCAGATTTTATAAAAATATGTTTTCTGTATTTAAAAATGGATTTAAAGTTTAATCTTGGCATAAATATGATTTATTGAAAAGTTTATAAAAATTAAATTTATATTTATTTAAAATGAGGTTTTAAATAATTAAGTTACAAAATTTATAAATAATGATTAGTTATTTAATTTACATTTTAAATCAAAATCATTTATTTATTTATAATTAATTACAATTAATATTTACATTATTTCATAAACTATAATTATATATTTATTTATTTATTCAATTCAAACCTAATCAAATTATTTCAAACATATTTTACTTCAAACTCTATATATTTTATACAAATCAATAGTTTTATACACAAATTCAACTTCCATTTTAGACTTAAACTTTGTACATCTATTTGATTCAATACACATTTACCCTTTAGGTTAATTTGTGCATTTCGAGGATCATATTTGCTATCTATAATCTTTGTTAACTTCTCTTCCATACCAAGTGAGTATTCACAACCCCTTTTACTCTTTTACACTTTTGGGGTGGAACATGAACTTTATACACATTACACATTTCACAACTACATTTATACAAACAACACAAGTGCAATATCCTACTTACATACATGTGTGCAAAATTTGAGCTTTGTGCCCGAGTGCTAGTTGTGCTAGTCTTTGTGAAAACTATGTGCAATCATTAACTATACAAGCCGACGGTTTTCAATGATAGATCTATTGAGTCTGACAAACCCACCCAAGTGGAGGTGATTGATACCGACAACATAATTTGCATACTAGTTACAAATGTTTGGTTGTACTTGATTACACAATAGCTGCTCCCCATAAATGCCTTATTTTTCATGTCTTGTAAAGGATTTTTTTTCAACTATATGCTATCTATATACAACTGTGTTATACTCACCAACTTTTTTGTTGACTTTATTTTATTTATGTTTCAGGCCCTAATATGTGAGAATGATTCAAGACATGCTCAACATAGGATTTGGACTTAGTAATATTAAATCAAGAAGTTTATGAATTGTTTATTGTTCTTTGTTTGGATTTTGGTTTGTACTTGGATTATGTGAAATGGAAATTTGGCTTTAATATATTTCAATTTAGTCAACCTTGTGCTATGAACAGTCTTACATGTCCCGCCCCGATGATTCCGCCATCGGTCGGGGTGTGACAGATTAGTATCAGAGCCTTGGTTATAGGGATTTAGGTTATTAGACATCTTGACCTAGACTATAACTTTAGGACACCCACTTATACTATGCTTCATGATTTTGTGCTATGTGTTTCATGCTATGTGCTACATGCTTACCATGATAAATTGTTTATTATATTTGGTACCTCACTTGTTAGAAATTTATGGCTTATTAGGATCTTCTTAAATAATACCTTTTCCTATATCCTAAAACCCCATGATATTTCTACCTTCTTTTCTATCTTTATTCTTTCTAAGCATGTGAAAAAAAAAAAATAATAAATTCTTGAAGCAAAAATCTTTAAATTTTTTTTTATTTTCTTCGTTAAGGTTTTTAAACTTGTTAAATTATTTGAGGACACGTGCAATCTGGAAGGGTGACACCTGTATTTTGGGTTCTCTATCTAGGAAAGCATTTCGCATAAATCCCAATCAACCGAGGGACCCGTATGCTTTCCGGGGAATTCCCGAGATGAGTGTTTACCTATAGGCTAAAGCATGTCTCCTTGAAAATTATATAAGTTTAAATTAACCTTGATGTGCCTTAGTATTCAAGTGATTTTATCACTTTTGAGTACAATCCAAACTATGAATATCTATCTTTTATTTGGTTTTCTCATTCTATTAAATCCTAGCAATTCTCATAAAGTTCTTACAATCTTTCTTGTCTTGTGAAAATCTGTAGAATGCCTCCTCGTCGTGCTCCCGCCGCCAACGCCAACTCCGACATTGCTGCTATTCTTTCCCAATTGGTGACACAACTCACCCAAGCCAATGGTGCCACAAATGGCAATGGTGGAAATGGAAGCAATAGTGGTAATAATGGTGGTAATGGTGGAAATGGTGGAAACAATCCATCTCAATGCACCTGCAAGCACTTCAATTCTTGCAATCCCCTAAAGTTTTATGGAACCAAAGGAGCTACTGGACTCCTTCAATGGTTTGAAAGTATTGAGAATACCTTTCTCAATAGTGACTGTCCCGACAACCTCCGTGTTCGTCATGCTACTAGTGTCCTTCAAAAGCGGGCACTTACATGGTGGAATGGGGAGAAAAGGAATAGGGGTATTGATGTAGCTATGGCTTTACCTTGGGATGAGGTCAAAAGGCTTATGACCAAGGAATTCTGTCCTCGAAATGAAGTGAAGAAGTTGGAAGCTGAATTTTGGGATCTTGCCCAAGATAGTGGGGAAAACTATACAACTCGGTTCCATGAGTTGAGTCTTCTTGTGCCCCACATGGTCACTCCTTTAGCCCGTTGTATCGAAAAGTATATTGGTGGGCTACCAAGACAAATTCAAGATACTGTCTTAGGTAGAAATCCTGCTACTTTGGAGGATGCCATCCGCCTGTCTGCTACCTTAACTGATAATCATGTTAAAGCTGGAACTCTTACCAAAAAGGGTTCTAAGAAAGTTGCTGAAAACGTAACCCCTCCTACCCACAACAAAGAAGCCACAACTGAACCCTCTCGCAATAACAAAAAGAGGAAAGTTAGAAACTTTACTGTGGTTACTCCTGCGATGCCCGTTAATCAAATTGCACCCGTAGTTCAAGCACCGGCTAAAAAGCCATATGTTGGGATTTATCCTCTTTGTGCCACCTGCAATTTTCATCATCCTCAAAATATCCCATGTCGCCTTTGCACTCATTGTGGGATATATGGTCACACTATCAATATTTGTAGGGCTAAAGCTTTTGAGGGTCAAGTCAATCCACCGAACCAACCCAACCCGCAAGTGGCTAATCAAGGTGCTCCCGCCATTGCTAATAGGCGTGCTTGCTATGAGTGTGATGACCCGAACCATTTTCATAATCTATGTCCAAGACTTGCAAATGCTAGACAAGGTGGAGCTCGTGGGCGTGCGTTCAACATAAACGCCAACGAAGCTCAAGCCAACAACGACATGGTTAATGGTACGTTCCTTGTTAATAGTCAATATGCCTCCATTTTGTTCGATACCGGTGCCGATAAAAGTTTTGTGTTACTAAATTTTGAGCCTTTACTTGCAAAGACACGATCCCAATTAGAGAAAACCTTCACCGTTGAAATAGCAAATGGTGACTCCCTTACAATTGAGTCTATTATCTATGATTGCTCCTTAGAACTTAATGATCATACATTCCCAATCAACCTTATTCCAATGCCACTAGGAAGCTTTGATATTATCATTGGTATGGATTGGCTATCAAATCATCATGCCGAAGTCATTTGTTTTGAAAAGTGTATTCGAATTCCGCTACCATCGGGAGAAACCTTAAGGGTTTTTGGTGAAAAGCCTTGCATGGGTCTTAAATTGATGTCTTGTACTACCGCTCAAAAGTACTTACGAAAGAAGTACATCGCCTTCCTAGCTCATATTGTTCAAAAGGATGTCAAGGAGAAGAGTATCCAAGACATTCCTATCATTAGGGATTTTCCCGAAGTGTTTCCTAAAGATTTATCCGGTCTTCCTCCTGTTCGTCAAGTAGAGTTCCGTATTGATCTTATGCCCGGAGCTAACACCGTTGCTAGAGCTCCTTATCGTCTTGCACCTTCCGAAATGCAAGAGCTCACAAGTCAACTTCAAGAACTCTCCGACAAAGGTTTCATTCGCCCGAGTCATTCACCGTGGGGTGCACCCGTCTTATTTGTTAAGAAGATGGATGGATCATTTCGCATGTGTATTGACTACCGCGAACTCAACAAGCTTACTATCAAAAATCGTTATCCTTTACCTAGAATCGATGATCTCTTTGATCAACTTCAAGGTTCTACTTGCTTTTTGAAGATTGATCTTCGATCCGGTTATCATCAGCTCCGTGTTCAAGAAGATGACATTCCTAAGACTGCTTTTCGAACAAGGTATGGTCATTACGAGTTCATGGTTATGCCTTTCGGGTTAACCAATGCACCCGCAGTTTTCATGGATCTCATGAACCGTGTGTGCAAACCGTACCTTGATAAATTCGTGATCGTTTTCATTGACGATATCTTAATCTATTCCAAGACTAAAGCCGACCATGAAGAACACCTTAGATTGGTTTTGGACCTTTTAAAGAAAGAACAACTATATGCCAAGTTCTCCAAATGTGAATTTTGGTTAAAAGAAGTTCAATTTCTTGGTCACATCGTCAACGAAAAGGGTATTCATGTTGATCCTGCTAAGATTGAAACGGTTAAGAATTGGAATGCCCCGAAGACTCCTACCGAAGTTCGTTCATTTCTTGGTCTTGCGGGTTATTATCGTCGTTTCATCTCAAACTTCTCAAAGATTGCTGTCCCTCTTACCGCCTTGACCCATAAGGGTAAAGCTTATTAATGGGGACCGAAACAAGAAGAAGCTTTCCAAACTCTTAAGCATAAGTTGTGCAATGCTCCCATTTTGACTCTCCCTGATGGAAATGATGATTTAGTTGTCTATTGTGATGCTTCTTGTAGGTCCAGGTAACTCAGCTACTGATCAAACTCATGATATGTAGATGCATATTATGTCCCTAATCCCTTGTAATATGTATTTCATCTATGTTTAATGTAACTATTTGATGTATTAATGAAATTACATGTTTATCCTTAATGTTTACTCATATATAACGACTGTGTATTAAATGATCTGATAAATATCGATAACGTTGATCAATCGTGCTATTGAAAGGCCCATTCGCACGAATGGATCATGAGAATGATCCATTCGTGCGAATAGATCATGAGAATGATTCATTCACTAGAATATGTCATGAGAATGACTCATTCGCACGAATGAAACATTCTGATGATTCATTCTTACGAATGAACCATTCTGCTGATTCATTCGCACGAATGAGTCCATTCACATGGCTCATTCGTACGAATAGCCTCTGCACTATATATATAACTTTCACTTCATGAGCACAAAACGGGATAGAATACACAACACATATACACATACTGTCCAGAGTAGAACAAGACTAAGAACAGAACACACAAACTCTCTGCATCTCTATTGTCGAATCTCTGTTCTAGAGAGTTTCCAGGTCTTGTATCCAACTTCTCTACACCAAAGGGTCGATAGAAACCTTCGATTCGTCGTCTAATCCGCTCGTTTCTTACGACCTGATCCGTGTCATAGATTGGATTGCCAATCAAATCGGATTCCGCACGATTTGGTTCGGTTAATGTGTTGAATCATTGGATCAAGGTAGATCCCGATCCAACAAAGTGGTATCAGAGCCTGATTGTGCTCTAGATTCAACATAGAAAATCTGATCTTGCTTTTTCTAGCTTCTTGAATGTTATAAAGATCACTTGATCGTTGTTTTTCCACGTTCATATCTTGTGATTATTGCTTCTGAGTGATCTGATCATCTCAGATTCCAGATCTGATAAAAGGCTCAATCATTGGTGCTTTTTGGTGCAAAAAAGTCAAACTGCCCTCTGTCGTACGAATGGCTACTATGATGAACTTCATTCGCACGAATGGCTCCTACTATTCGCACGAATAGATCAAGTCTCCCGCTCGTTTGTTCAAACTTCCAATCGCACGAATAGAAATTCCAGTCGCACGAATAGAAAATTCCATTCGCACGAATAGAAAATTCCAGTCGCACGAATAGAAAATTCCATTCGCACGAATAGAAAATTCCAGTCGCACGAATAGAAAATTCCATTCGCACGAATAGACCCATTCGTACAAATCTCTTCTGAATTTTTTCTAAGTGTCGAAAAACTTTGTTTTTTATCATGTCGGACTTAGCCTTTGTTGCCAGTCAGAACAGCAAAATCCAAAACTTGTTATTAATCGATAATGAAGCTGGAAATGCTAACAAGGCTCCAAAACTCATGACAATGGACGAATATCATCACTGGAAAAACAGGTTTGAGATACACATTAATGGAGTTGATACAAACTTATGGATGATGATAGAGAATGGATATCAAAAAGTGTTGAGTGAGGATGGAACTCCTGTTTTGGCTTCACTTTTAAGCGAACAACAAAGAAAAGATTATGACTTAGAAAAGAAGGCATATGCTATCCTATCTCAGGCCATGTCAAGAGAAATATTTCATCAATTCAGGCTGTTTACATCTTCAAAATCTCTGTGGGATGCCTTAGAACAACGTCACGAAGGAAATGCTTCGTTGAAAGCTATCAATGCTAAGGCCATTCGGAAGGAATTTGATAATTTTATGTATATTGGAAATGAGTCCTTAGATGATCTATTTGAGAGATTCTATCACTTGATGAGTGAATTACATGCCCATGGGGTCAAAACAACGAAAGAAGAAAAGGTTCAATGCATGGCAGATGCACTACCACCAAAATGGGATTCATTCTTGATGGTTCTCAAACAGAACAATACTCTTGAAACCATTGACATCAATGAATTTCTTCAGAAATTGAGAGAACAAGAGGTGATGAATAAGTGGAAGTTAAAGAGAGGTGTACAAGCTCAGGATCCTTCATTGTACTATTCTACATCAACTCAACAAAATGCTCCTTTGCAGACTGCGTTTGTATCAAACATGTCAAATGTTTCAGCCAGCCAGTCTTCAACAGCTCATGCTTCAGTTCCATCAAGCTCGGTTCTACAGCAGGGAAATACTGCTAGTACTCCTCCACCAAGCCCCATTAAATTACAAACAGACAACTTCGACAAGGTTACTATCGAAGTGGCCAAGGAACACATGGCTCTGTTGTCTACCGTTGTCAATTCATATGACAGTCTTGTTGCTGGACAGGTTGGAAACAGTCATCTGACAGCAGAAGACTATGCTCAGATTGATAAGGATGAAATGGATCGAATTGATATAATGTGGGCTCTTGCAAGTGCAGTCAGAAGAGCGAGAGATTATGTAAAAAGGACAGGAAAAACTCTCGAAGGGAACAAAGACACTACTTATGGTTTTGATCTGTCTGATGTTGTTTGTTTTAACTGTGGTGAGAAAGGGCATTTTGCTAGGCAATGTGAAAAGCCTAAACAGACTGGAAACCGTAACCCTTTCAACAACCGTCAAAGCCAACCGAAGCCACAAACTCAAAATACAAAAACAAACATTGTTCCAGTTACTCTTGCACAAGATAAAGGAACTTCAAGTGGAACAAAAGCTATGGTTGTTCAAACAGATGAGACTGTTGACTGGCCTTTTAAATTTGGAGCTGATGTCAGTTCAGGGGATAGAGCTTGCATGGCAAAGGCTGTAGAAATCAATGAAGAATCAGATTCTGATGCTGATAAAGAGATTGCTTCAGAAAGTTCATCAGCTGCAGACGACACATCTTCAAACAGTTCTGGCTTCACAGCTGAGAATGAAGATAAATCATCTGTTGTCTCTTCAAGTCAATCGACAGCTGATGTGGATGATAACAATTCCTCTTCTGAATCTACCTGTAGCTGTGCTTTTATGGTAAAAACATCCACAGGCATTCAGGTAAATTCTGACAGTTTTGAAAGTGAGTCTAAATCTCAACCGTGTTTAATTTGTGATGAACTTGAAAAGAAAGTTGAGGCACTTAAAAGTCACAACACAGACTTAATTACTGATTTAACTGCTTGTCTTGAAGCAAACCGTGTTTTAAAGGGAAACGAACTTGCCTTCAAAAACAAAATTGATCTTTTAAATAGGCAAGTTCATGAATTAGAAATCTGTGTTATAAACAAACAAAATGCCATCACTTTTTATTTAAACACGATTGATGAAACAAAGAAAAAGCTGGCGCTTGTCGAGTGTGATTATGAAACTCTAAATCAAAAGCTGAAAAGTTATTCAAATTCTGCTTACATTCTTGATTACATGATTTCACAGCGTCCAGGAAAGAAAAATGCTGGGATGGGGTATAAAAATTGTCCTCCACCGGTGTTGAATACTATGGTAAACACACCGGATGATAACCCAATCATTGACTTTAAGGTCAAAACGCCACTTGTCGTTGATCCAACCGAAAACAAAATTTCTCAATCAAAGGTTAACGATAATGGTGCTTCGACCTCGAAGTCCCAGTGTGTTGATGGAATGGTAGAAGAGTGGGATGAAGACGACGATGAGTGCACTACTCGTGGTTTGGGACACAAAAACTCGTCTGTTCCACAAAATGGCAGCATTGGTATTTCAAAATCTGCTTCTAAAAAGGTTTTTAAAATTAAACAAACCAATTGCAGTCCATCTTATCCCACTACTTCTGATCAGAAGAGTCAAGTAACCAAAGCCTCAATCAAAAAGGTTAATTTTGTTAAAGCTGGAGAGTCTGTTCAATCAAACAAGTCACTCTCTTCAGCTGAACAAAAAGAAGCTAAGGCTGGTGGTTCAAAAACTCACCAAAGTGAAAATCATTACAGATCTCAGAGGTTGGTTGAGCGGAGATACTGTTTTGAGTGCGGTACAAAAGGACACGTTGTTGTCAACTGTCCTTATCTTCAGAAGCCAAGTAAAAGAGTTAATCATTTTCCAGAAAATAAACAAAAGTTTTTAAAGTCAAAATCTAACTCTTTTACCCAGCAACAAGTGCATCAAAAGAAAGTTAAACAAAAGATGCATGACTTGTTGGTCTCTGATTCGAGTTCCACACCTGTACAAATCGTTAAGCAATCCACTGTTTACCACAAACAGTCGTTGCACAACCAACATGTGTGGAAAGCAAAATCAGACGATGCTTCTGACGACTGTACTTCAAAGTCAAATGGTTGTCCCAAAAGTCCACAAGGACAGTGGATGGATTGTACTGTTGTAGATGAGTCTGGGAAACCCAAGACCGTAAAGGCTTGGGTTCCTAACCTAAATTAATTACCTTCTTTCTTGTGCAGGTTGTCCTTTACAATCCTATTAGCAATAATTGGATTGTTGATAGTGGGGCATCCAGGCACATGACTGGAAACTTAGCTCTCCTTTTCGACGTCAGAAATATCAAAGGGGGCTATGTTTCATTTGCAGGCGATAAAGGTGGTTTTATCTCAGCTCAGGGAACACTGTCTAATGGAGCTATCAGTTTTGAGAAGGTCAACTTTGTCAAACAGTTGGATAACAACTTGCTTTCTGTTTCTCAAATCTGTGATAAGGAGTTCAAGGTTATTTTTGATGACAAGCATTGTTATATCTTGAAAAAGGAGTTTATAATTCCAGAAGACATGGTGGTTATGTCTGCTCCAAGAGTGAATGACCTTTATATTCTTGACATGTCACAAGCATCATCCTCAGTGTCCACAGCATCATGTTTTGTTTCAAAAGCCACTGAGAAGGATTCTATTTTATGGCACAAAAGAATGGGACATCTCAGTCTCAGAAAAATGAATCATTTGGTGCACAAAAATCTTGTTGAAGGAGTCACTGTGAAAAGTTTTCATCTTCCTGACGTGTGTGTTTCTTGCAAGAAAGGCAAACAAACCAAGAAATCTCATAAACCCAAATCTCAACATTCCATCACTATACCACTAGAGCTCTTACACATGGACTTGTTTGGTCCTATCAACCGGAAGAGCATTGCTGGAGACTTATATTGTTTGGTTGTGACGGATGAGTATTCAAGATATTCTTGGGTGATGTTCTTAAAAGAAAAATCTGAAACTTTTGAATATGTGGAGATTCTGATTACCAAATTGGAGTCTTTGTATAAGTTAAAGGTTAGGAGGATCCGTTCGGACAATGGTACTGAATTTAAAAATCACCTTATGGAAACTTTCTGTCAAAAACTTGGTATTCACCATGAATTCAGTGCGCCATATGTTCCACAAATGAACGGTGTTGCTGAGAGGAAAAATCGGACCTTGATAGAAGCTGCAAGGACTATGCTAGCTGACTCAAACTTACCCGTGCAGTTCTGGAATGAAGCTATTGCTAATGCGTGTTACACGCTCAACCGGGTTCTAGTTGTCAAGCGTCACGATAAAACTTGTTTTGAATTGTTGCATCGACGGAAACCGAACTTACAGTATCTTGAACCGTTCGGCGCTCCATGTACCATGTTGAAAAAAGATGCTCATGGCAAGTTTAACGAGAAAGTAGAGGAAGGTTACTTCTTAGGGTACAGCACTCCCAATAAAAGAGTTTACAACAAAGTCTCTGGGAATGTAGAAGAATGGTACCATGTTGATGTTCAAAAGTATACCTCTCCTGCTGCTGGAAAAGGTCTTCCTTGGATGTTTGATTATGAAGAACTTTTTGCCTCGTTTAATCTTCCTCTAGAATGTTCAGATGAGGAGGTTGCTGTTCAAATGATGTATGATGCTCAAAACGCACCTGATGAACATGTGCAACCTACTCCCTCATCATCTGACATTCCTGAGTCCTCCAATAACACACAAGTCACACAGGATGATGATTCTTCTTCTTCTTCTTCAGAGTATGAGGATTCTCGACAAGAAACAGACCAGCAAATTGAAGATCCTTCCCATGATGTTGTACAACTTAGTGATGATGTTTCACATTCTGTGGCAATTGAACAGAGTATCACAAATCTTGATCAAACTGTTGAGGTTCCTGCTCATCCTGTGGGTAGGATTGATAGAATTCATCCTCAACAGAACATTATTGGTGATCCCACATCTGGTGTCAAAACTAGGGGTCAGATCAACTCTGGAGTCTACTCAGAAATCATGGAATCTGGTATGGTCAACGATTGTGCGCATTCATGTTTCGTCTCGCAAATCGAACCACGGTCTATAACAGATGCTTTAAAAGAAGAATCTTGGGTAAATGCAATGCAGGAAGAACTACTCCAATTTCAGAAGCTCGGAGTTTGGAAGTTAGTTGATTTACCAAAAGGAGCTAAGAAGATTGGTACTCGATGGGTTCTTCGTTGCAAAAAGGATGATCAAGGAATAGTCATAAGAAATAAGGCTCGTTTGGTCGTTCAGGGATTTAGGCAAATTGAAGGTATAGACTACAATGAAGTGTTTGCACCGGTTGCTCGTCTGGAAGCAATTCGAATTTTTCTTGCTTATGCATCCTACAAAAGGTTCAAAGTCTATCAAATGGATGTAAAGAGTGCATTCATTCATGGAGAAATCAGTGAAGTCGTATACGTCAGTCAACCTCCCGGGTTTGAAGATCCTATGCATCGTGACCGTGTCTACAAATTGGACAAGGCACTGTACGGATTGCACCAAGCTCCGCGAGCGTGGTACGAGACACTTTCCACTCATCTTCTGAACAACGGATTTAGAAGAGGTGTCATCGACTGCACGTTGTTTATTCGAGAAAAGGGTGGAGAACTTTTAATGGTACAGGTATACGTGGATGACATTATTTTTGGATCGACGAATGATGTTCTGTGCAAAGAATTTGAAAGAGTTATGCAGGACAAGTTCGAGATGAGTTCCATGGGAGAGATGAAATTCTTTCTAGGGCTACAAGTAGATCAATCTGAGACAGGGATTTTCCTTCATCAAACAAATTATGTTGGAGACATACTGAGCCGATTCAGTATGACTGATGCCAAACCTGCTGGTACTCCATTGGCGATCAATCACGGGATTTCGCCTGATGACAAGGGGGAGTATATTGATGCTACTCTCTATCGAGCCATGATCGGATCTCTCATGTATCTCACGGCATCTCGACCAGACATCATGTTCGCCACATGTCTCTGTGCCCGATATCAGTCAAAACCAAAAGTCTCCCACTTAACTGCTGTCAAAAGGATTCTTCGTTATCTAAAGGGTACTCCTGATCTTGGATTATGGTACTCTAATGATGATAACTTTGAGCTTACTGCATATAGTGATTCCGATTATGGTGGTTGCAAAACAGACTTCAAGTCTACATCTGCAGGGTGTCAGTTCTTTGGAAACCGTCTCGTGACATGGCAATGCAAAAAGCAGACTTCAGTGGCTACATCTACATGTGAAGCTGAATACATCGCTGCTGCCGGTTGCTGTTCTCAGATTATCTGGATTCAACAGCAACTTCGGGACTACGGTTTGCAATTCTCTAACACTCCTATTTATGTAGATAATTCTGCTGCCATAGCTATCACTAAGAATCCGGTTCAACATTCAAAAACCAAACACATCGGCATAAAATATCACTTCATTCGTGATTGTTTTGAAAAGAAACTGATTGATATGGTTCAAATTAACACTTATTTCCAAAAGGCCGACCTCTATACAAAAGCCTTGGACAAACCAAGATTTTTATTCTTGTTAGAGGTAAACGGCATGAAAAAGAAGGATAACGTTGTTCCGGACCAAGAGTCGAGTCAATAATCATTTTTATCAATTACGTTCCTGTATATATTTTCTTTCTTGCGTTTATTAAAAATCTCAAAAACTCAAAAAGATTTTTCATTTTGAAATTTTAGGGGGAGAAAATGTCAGTAAGAAAATGATCTCTCACTGAGAAAAATGATAGTACACAGACGCTAGTTATCTGAGACTCCAAATAGATTTCTAAATTGTGTACAGTTATTTGTGTACAGTTATTTGTGTACAGTAAAAAAAAAAAAAAAAAAAAAAAAAAAAAAGGATTTTCCATTTTTGTACAGTCTAAAACCCAAAAACATCTGAAAAACTCAAAAATGAGAAATCGTATCCAACCTTTGGGAAGTGATGGCACACTAACCATATGTATGAAGCACATTGCATTTATTGTCATAGTGAATAGTCACTCTAAGTCGACATGTGATGCATTGATAGGCTTATCTTACTGAATCTCGACCATTGATGATTGATCTATACCATATTAGATATTGTCTTGTGAGTCACATAATGGTGAAAGGATTGACGAAAATCAACAATAGAAACTGAAGGTGTTTCTCATTCTGTGCACACCAGTTATCATCGGTTTAATGAGATATCAGAAAGTAGTTATAAAATTAAAAAAATTAGATTCCGAAGTCGTATACGTGCCATATTGCCTTGTAAATACCTGGCTGAAGCCGTCCATGCGATTAAGAATAAAATAAAAGTATGAATCCGAATCCGTATATGTGCCATATTACCGGGTTGCAGCCTGGTTGAAGCCATCCATGGGATAGGATGAACACAAACACCGTTAGCTGCATACGTGCCATATTGCCTTGTAAATACCTGGCTGAAGCCGTCCATGAGCTGATGGCTGTCACTGTGAATACTAAAAAAAAAAAAAAATAAATAAAAAAAATGGTGTAGTAAAGAAGTAACAGGGAATAACTGAGATCTCATGAACTTATGATGACTGGTTAAGTAAGTTGTGCTGATTTGAAACATTAACATGTTTTGAAAAGTAATTCAAGTCAATTCTTAACTAGTGTGGGACACACAGATAATGGACTTAATCCTTCAAGATCATCTTGTAAGTGTTGAGAAAAGGTATGCATAAGTTTATGATGGACAAACATATCAATGATCGCATTTTGACTAAGTGTACTTAAAGCTCAGATAATTTGCAATATTGATGATTGCTATGAGTCTAGTACTGATCCCATGTTCGGATCTTTCTCACAAAAAGATGTGTAAATACCATTGTATAGTTGTATCTACAAAATTCAAAATGTCTCAGATCATTAGTCATTAAGTCTGTATGATTTCTCATAAGGATCATTCTTACTAAGACATGTGTATATATATCTTGTTGATATTATTTTCAGTATTACATATTCAAAAAATCCAAAAAGATTTTAATTTTTCTGAATTTTAGATTATTCGATAAGACTCGAACGACTGTTATCAACCAAATTTGAAAACCGCTTGACTTCCTGATTGATCAAATCGTTCCTTTACTTCGAATGGATGAGCAGAATGGCTCACTCGTACGCATGGATGAGGAGAATAGATCATTCGCACGAATGGACTGACCAGAATGGTCCATTCGTACGAATGAGTGGCAGAATGAATCAAGTCTGGTCCACTCGCACGAATGGACTGACCAGAATGGTCCATTCGTATGAATGAACCAGGCCATCTTATAAATATGACATTCATTCGCATGTGCATGTGCAGTCTCATTCGCACATTTCAGAAAGCATTCGCACGTCTGTTTGATTGAAATTCTGATTTTGAACAAAACTCCGTCCAATCACCGATCTAATCATTTGATTTCATTTTACAGGTATAACCCCACAAGTATTCATCAAATGTATAACGATTTGAGGATGTTCGATTAGATTTAGGGCTCAAAACCAAAAACCAAACTTAAAAACGTAAAAAATGAATTAATAAACCGATTAAAATGCTAAATACTGGTTGAAAACCATAGTCGAGTGTTTTGGTGTCTTTTTCGGCAAATCTTTTCAAGTGTTGGTTGATTTTTGGACAAATTGGATCGCGACCCGTCTGTCATACGAATGGACACACTCTTCATGTTCATTCGTACGAATGAGAACAACATTCATTCACACGAATGAACGCTCATTCACACGAATGAACGCTCATTCACACGAATGAAACTCATTCGCACGAATGAATACTCATTCATATGAATGAAACTCATTCGCACGAATGAATAGGCAGAATGATCCATTCGCACGAATGAAAATGATCCATTCGCACGAATGAACCAAAAGGTCCAAAAGTTCATATTTCCAAAATCTTGCATGTACTGATCTGATGTGCTTCATGTTTTTGTGTTTGCAGACTGATCGTTATGGAGCACAGAGCTCCAGTTGTTCTTAAAGCTTCAACAAAAAGCAACATTTGTGCTTACATGATCCCAACTTCAAAGAATGCAAGACCGTTCATTGGAATGATCGAGTTCTTGTCTCGATCCAGGATAGCCCATGCTATATCTTATATCTGCACTCCCTATGCTTCTCATCAACGGGAATTCTGGGCCACAGCTGAAATAGACTGTGAAGTTTCTCCAACTGTGATACGGGGAAAGATTGCAGGACAGGTGGTTATTGTATCTGCCTCTCACATTCGCCGATTGTGTCAATTCGGTGATCATCCTGAAGATCCAGTGACACTGGATAAATATCTGGTCCGTGGATGCTTCATGAGAATAAAGTACGACGGAAATGTCGCCGAAGGCGTTCTCAACAAGGCGAACCTCTGTCCCCAGTATAAATATCTAGGACACGTTCTTCTTCACTGCCTCGGTTCCCGTCGTGGCGGATTTGATGATATGCGCGAAACAATACAGAGCGCATTTGTGGCACTGGTGTTGAACATACCGTTCAACTTTTCAGAGATGGTGTTCACACACCTGAAGGAAAACATCTCACAAAAAGGGGACAATGCGTATCTCATGTACCCCCGATTCTTACAGATGATAATCGATGACCAACTTCCTCTACTACCACGATCCGATATTGACATGATAAGGCTGGAGCATATGACTGATGTCACACTAAACCGGGTACAGACTTATAGGGGAAGACCAACAAAGCCTCCACATAAACGCCTTATTGGACATCTGGCAAATTCTGATTATGTGGCACCTGCAAACAGAAATTGGCGTCACGATAATAGTGATTCTGACAGGGAGGATATTGTTGTGCCTCCAGCTGATGACCAAGATGACGACGACCAAGATGGTCAGGGAGGTGGTGGCAATGCTCCTAATGTTCCATCTACCGCTGCCACCACTCCTACTGTTACTGCTATCGATTCATCCCTTCCAACTAACCCAGAAGACGTTAACCTGGACACCGTCCTGTTTACTGATTCTGAGGAAACTGAAGATGAATTCGAAATCAGTCAACAAGGGGCAAGATTGGTCGCCACAAAACGAAAGAGCGGAGCAGATCAAGGAAGCTCAAGGGTTGATGATGATGACGTCAGGGATGCTGACTTTGTCCCTGACTGTCCACAAGTATCTGCTGCTCCTTCTTCCCAATCTACCCCAGTCAAGAAAGGAAGAATGAAGAGAATGGCCAAACGCCAAAAGTTCAAACTTGTCAAAAGGACGGAGAGCACCTCTGCTACAACAGCAACTGCCACCAGGTCTGAGGCACCAATGTCAACATCCATGCCTCAGACACAAACTGTGCCTCCGATTCCTCCTCCTATCTACACGACTGCTCATACATCACAGCCAGCCACTACTCGAGCTGAGCCATCAACATCATTGCCGACTATTTCGTTGAACGATCAAATCATCACTCTAAACAGCTTGGTACTGCAGCTTCTGGCTCAAAATCAAGAACAGTCAAAGCGTTTAGATCTTCAGGGCTCGCAGATCAGTCAGTTGACTCTGCAAAATACTGAACAAGCCCAAGCCATCACAAGTCTTTCCGATAGATGCAATGATCAACAAGCCCTCCTTCTCACTGCTACAAACCAGAATCAACAGTTGTCTAAAACTGTTGATGCACATGCTCAGAGAATACAAAGGATAGAGGAGGAAAATAAGAGACTGTTGGAAGACTTAGAAAGCAGAAGGGACACGACACCTAGAATTGAGGGTGCTCGAAATGATGGTGATGATGATGATGATGATGAGGATGATGATGGTGACTATGATGATGATGATGATAGTGATGATGATGATGACAAGAATGACGAAGATAAGGATGATGGTGCCAATGCTGGTGCTGCATCAAGTGCTTCAAAGACAGCAGAAGCAGAGGCACGCACGAAGCAAAAATTAGACAAACCAGTAGGCCCATCATCAGATACACAAAAGGGAACTGAAGGTTGATAGTTTTTGTTTTAAGTGTTTTAAGTTGTCTTATTGTAAATATTAGATTATTATGTAAATAATTTCAGTTTTATTTTGATTAAATCAATGAAATTTCAAACTCTCACATGTTTATTCTTTGTTTGTTTGTGAAAATAGTTTTGGATGTGATGCCTCTCAAGCAACAACCTTCAAAGTTAACTTATGTGCTTGACATGCAAGGGATCATCCAACATTCAGTGATTTATGATAAAGAGGAAGGGGAAATCGTACACTGCTTGTCAAAAGAACAGATTGCCGAGCTATTTCAAATGAATCCCGACGAAGTCATTACTGAAGAGGCATCTGTTCCTACAACTGATTATCCCTCCTCTGACGAACTAGAAGACGTTGATGAGGTTGAAGTCGAAGACATCACTGATCAAGAATATCCAAAGTACACATCAGTAGATGGTGATGATCTTCCCTCCTTCGCGGACTTATTCACTCAGCAGTCCGACGAGGAGGTCAACCGCATTATCGACAACAAAGAGGATGAAGCCGGTCCCTCCACTTTTGACATTGAAGAGCTGAATGAACGTAAAAGTCAGTGGATGGAATACATGGCTGAACTAAAGAAGAACTCAAAGCCCTCTCCTCCAACCAAGTACACTAAAGTTTATCGACTCAAAGGACACAAGTCTGATGGTCGTATAATCAGTTGGGCATACTTCAACGACTTAAGCTGCTATGCTATAAAAAGAGACAAGGGCATACAATTTTCAGGTACCCTCATGACTTCAAGACGCTGCCCGCATTTGAAGTAAATCAATTGGCGCGTCTAAAGCTTCTATACAGCGAATCTTCCGGTCTGTCCGAATGGTTTGAACGTCAATTACAGTATGAATACCGGAAGAATTGGGTGAACTTCAAGCCACAAATGCCTACACGTTACATTCACAAGGAAAAGGTTCATCCAATCACCAAGAAGCCCCTAATTGTATTAAAGTGGAAACCTCCAACGATCATGAAGAAGATTCCTTTAAGGAAAATGATCCAGGACTTCTCAGATCAGTTCAAATGGTGGTACTATGATGGGCGTACTGGTGAAGCTGTAATAGTGCTTTGTAAGTAAGGGTCATGGGAGACCATCAGGGTCTTTGATCCGTTGTGGCTGACCAACTTGTCTGAACAAGATGTTACCACTTTATACAAGTGTCAGCCGTTTTTTGAAGTTGAAGATATAGACCAGGCGTTGCAGTATGTGAAGGTGATACGTATATGCTTTGCTTTTAACATACACGCCGGGGTCAACTGGAAAACTCGTTCAAAAGAGATGTTGAAGACCAACTAATGTTAGTTAGGTCATTTTGAACGGATCTAGGTCCAAGGGGGAGTATTTAGATGCATATTATGTCCCTAATCCCTTGTAATATGTATTTCATCTATGTTTAATGTAACTATTTGATGTATTAATGAAATTACATGTTTATCCTTAATGTTTACTCATATATAACGACTGTGTATTAAATGATCTGATAAATATCGATAACGTTGATCAATCGTGCTATTGAAAGGCCCATTCGCACGAATGGATCATGAGAATGATCCATTCGTGCGAATAGATCATAAGAATGATTCATTCACTAGAATATGTCATGAAAATGACTCATTCGCACGAATGAAACATTCTGATGATTCATTCTTACGAATGAACCATTCTGCTGATTCATTCGCACGAATGAGTCCATTCACATGGCTCATTCGTACGAATAGCCTCTGCACTATATATATAACTTTCACTTCATGAGCACAAAACGGGATAGAATACACAACACATATACACATACTGTCCAGAGTAGAACAAGACTAAGAACAGAACACACAAACTCTCTGCATCTGTATTGTCGAATCTCTGTTCTAGAGAGTTTCCAGGTCTTGTATCCAACTTCTCTACACCAAAGGGTCGATAGAAACCTTCGATTCGTCGTCTAATCCGCTCGTTTCTTACGACCCGATCCGTGTCATAGATTGGATTGCCAATCAAATCGGATTCCGCACGATTTGGTTCGGTTAATGTGTTGAATCATTGGATCAAGGTAGATCCCGATCCAACATGATATGACGCTGTGATAACACGAAGTGCGGAATCCTTCGTGTTAACGTTTTGTATACAAACCGACAATTCACAACAACACGCGTAAATAAACTTCTCGATTATATTCAGAATAACAATGGTTACAGACTCGATCAGACAATTGTTCACCTCTGTTCACGCTTCTGTTCCTCTCTGTCTAATGACTCTGTAACAACAATATATAGACCCAACACTGCTGTAAGCGAACTTAGCTAAGTTCGCCTAAAACAGTATAAGCGAACTTAACAAGTTCGCCTCAGCTATGCCTAAGCGAACTTATTAAGTTCACCTCTGATAGGGCAGGCGAACTTAACTAAGTTCGCCTCTAGGCTCACTAGTAAAACACTTGGTAACTATTACAATTTCATGACAAAACATAAAGACATAAAATCTAACTATTACAAGCTTTTGTCATTACAAGTCTATGTCCTAACAGACTCCCCCTTGACAATAGCTTGATCTTATGTCTTCAGTATTTATCTTGAAGTCTTCCAGTTATCCGGTAGTCTGCTGCCAGCATGCACACCATATCTTCTGCATATCTCCAAAACTCTTTTATATTGTAGACCTTGTTCTCTCCATTCATCAGTATACATTATCTCATTCTTTCTCAGTGTCCTCTGATCTTTCTTTGAAAAATTAATAAGATTCATTGCGTCATAGAAACACACAATGACCTTATTATCTTTATCCTCAACCCTTGCTTCACCAGTATTAACATCAACATACCACCATTTCATATTCCCAAGAAAGTCTTGAGGAATCTTCTTCAATGGTATCTTGTGTACAACACGTACTGGTCTATACTTGTATCTCCAGGTTACTTTTCCAGTCTTAGGATCTGTGTTCTTCACTCTCTTTCCCTTCTGTGGTTTCAGCCTTTCATACTTACCCGAACTGCCTTCTTTCTTTATCAGATTTGCTATCACATCAGCCAAACCATTCTTCGATCTATTTATGAGAGGCTTTGAAGCTAGACCATTTATTTCACACCTCGGTAAGGTATTGAAATATTTGATCCTAGGCTTTAAGTATTGAACACCGTCAGATCGTTTGATTACAAACAATTTTGATTCATCATCATAGAACCAACTTATGATCCTTCCTACACACTGCTCTTTATTCACATATTTTTCTTTCTGAGCAGTTTGTATTGGAGACTTGGGTTGTACCTTCATCCAACTATTTACTACTTCTCTCCACTGTTCTCGTGTCATACCTGTATCTCTAAACATCACAGGTTCTTCATTAATCTTCGGAGACTCAGTGTGAGTAGTTTCAGTTTCAGCATTCTTATTGAATTGAAGATTCTCATCATCCGTATCCATCTTTGACTCAGCTGTATCATCAGGCAATGTGACGTCTTCAATAGAGTCCATAGAGTCAGTTATTCCGTCATAAGAGAATTCAGGAACAACATCCTCTTGGATGAAGTTATACGGCACCTTAAGACCGTCACAGCCTTCATATGTAACACTGTCTTTATCTTTCTCTATTTCAATCTCCACTATTTCTCCTTCTTCTATCTCAGTGTCTGACATATCATCTTCCATGTCATTGAATAAATCGTCAATGTCATCAAGACATTCAATCTTTTCAGCCTCTTCTTCTGAATCTTGAAAGAATTCTAATAACAGAATTTCTTCTTCATTATTACCCGAAGTATCTTTATCTTTGTTTCGTTCAAGAGATTGTGATGTCGACTCCCCCTGAACTCTAGATATAGGATTAGCGTCAGTGTATTGACGATCACCCTCAATATTTCCAGCAGGATCATTGTCTTCATCATCACGTCTTTGTATTGACTCAGTGTGACAAATATCAGGTATCCTCAACTCCCCCTGAGCGTCAAGACGCTGAATGAGTTTGGACACTAACGCTTGCATATCAGCAATCTGTTGAGCTTGAGTCTGAATCACCAGCTGTCGTTGAGAATCAATAGACACAAGAGAGTTAACTTGTGTTTGTAAAGTAAGCACTTGAGATTCAAGGAAAGTAATCCTGTCAGAATCAGAAGTCTTTGATGGACCAGCTGTGGATTGTGGAATAGAAGGACTTGAAGTAGTAGGAATTGCTGTAGGAATAGGAGATGGAACTGGAGATGGATCCTTAGATCTTGGAGGAGTAACAATCAGAGAAGCAACAAAATTTGCATCCTCAACTCCTTGAAAAGACTGTGCAGCCGCAATTGAAGCAGACATTAACTTTTATCGTGAAGAATCAGGATTAAAGTCACTATCAGTGTCAGAACGTTCATCAACCAACGATCTTTTTCCAAGAACTGATCCGGAAGGAGGATCCCGAACAGACTTGCGTCGTGGTCGTCTGGCTTGAGATTTAATGCGTTTTCCAGCATTAGCCAGTGGAATAGCAGCCAACCATTCATAATGACCTGGAGAAAAATCTCTAGATTCATCAGAAGCAGTGCTGTCATCATCAGATGATGTAGTATCACTTGAACTGGAACTTGACTCAGCTTCAGTCACCACATTCCCTTCTTGTTCATGAATTGGCGAGTTCACAGCATCATCAACAAAATCATCCATGTTCATTCCTAGATCGTGATCAGGATCATGAACGACCTCTTCTAAAATTGGTTCCTAAATAGGAATATTAAATGCAGCTTGTGGAATAGGAATTTGTTCAGGAATAGGAATTTGTTCAGGAATAGGAATGTGAATTTGTGGTTGTGGAATCTGTTGAGGTTGAACTTGTTGTAGTGGTTGTTGTGGTTGTTGCTGTTGTGGTTGTTGCTGTTGTGGTTGTGGTTGAACATTAACTCCTTGAACTTGAGCAAGTTCATCTGGATGAAACCAGTCGTTATTCAGTGGTGCAACATAATCAGGATTGATTAAGTGCCCAAACAGTGCAGTATTCACTGGAATCAAAGCAGCATTCTGCTGTTTCACCTTAGTACAATCTGTAAAGATACGTTTTGACATCGGAGTCAAAGTCAATCTAATAGCATGTTGTGGAAAATCTGGAATAAGATGATTAAGTATCAGCTGAATAAACCTTGGATACATCAAGAAACCTTGACCTTCAGCTAGATTGATCTGCATAACTATCTCCCTATAGAAATAAAGCGGAAAATTGAATCGCTTATTCAATGTTAAGGCCACCATTGCCGTTTGTAATGCCATCTTCAAGCCATCCGTACCAGCTTTTCGTGGAGAAATGCATTGTATGATCACATGCATAAAGTATCGCCATCTTCTAACCAAGGTCTTGGTTGTGTCCTCATGCAACGAGGAAAAGTAATCGCTTATGCATCAAGACAACTCAAAATTCATTAAAAGAATTATACGACGCACGATATCGAGTTGGGTGCGGTCGTATTCGCGTTAAAGATTTGGAGACATTACGTATATGGCACGAAATGTGTGGTATTCACCGACCACAAAAGTCTTCAACATATCTTCAACCAAAAAGAACTCAATATGAGGCAACGACGTTGGGTCGAACTCCTTAACGACTATGACTGCGAAATTCGTTACCATCCCGGCAAAGCGAATGTAGTAGCCGATGCTTTGAGTCGAAAGGACCATGTTATGCTTCATTGTGCCCGTATTCAAACCGATATTCAAACCCGTATCTTAGAAGCTCAACACGTCTCGGTAACCAAGGGTTACATGTATGAAGAAATGTCGTGTGGTGTTGAACTTCTTCTTGAATCAAAACCCAATGGCTTACTATATTACTTGAACCGTATTTGGATTCCCGATCGCGATGATCTCCATGCATTTCTCATGAATGAGGCTCATAAGACTCGTTATTCTATTCATCCTGGTGCGGATAAAATGTACCAAGATCTTCGCCAACTTTATTGGTGGCCCAGTATAAAGAAAGACATTGCTCTTTATGTGGCCAAATGCTTAACTTGCTCCAAAGTCAAAGCCGAACATCAACGTCCTTCTGGTTTACTAGAACAACCAGAAATTCCCGTGTGGAAATGGGAGAATTTAACTATGGATTTCATTACCAAGCTCCCTCGCACCTCGAGTGGTTATGATAGCATTTGGGTGATCATTAATCGACTCACCAAATCTGCCCACTTCTTACCTATTCGTGAAGACTTCAAAGTGGAGAAATTAGCCCGAATTTACATTGATGAAATCGTGAGCCGTCATGGTGTTCCCTTGAACATAATATCCGATAGAGACGCTCGGTTCACTTCTCGATTTTGGCAATCTCTCCAAAAGGCTATTGGTACTCGATTGGATTTGAGCACGGCTTACCATCCGCAAACTGATGGTCAAACCGAGCGAACAATCCAAACTCTTGAAGATATGCTTAGAGATTGTGTAATCGATTTTGGTGGCAATTGGGATTCACATTTATCACTTATTGAGTTTTCTTACAACAATAGCTACCACACAAGTATCAACATGGCTCCATTCAAAGCTCTCTATGGTCGCAAGTGTCGTTCTCCTATCTGTTGGAGTGAGATTGGTGAAGCACAAATCACTGGTCCCGAGTTAATTCAAGAAACATCCGACAAGATTATTCAAATCCGTGACAATATTCGAGTAGCGAGGAGTCGACAAAAGAGTTATGCCGACAAACGTCGAAAACCCTTGGAATTCCAAGTCGGTGACCTTGTTCTTCTAAAGGTGTCTCCATGGAAGGGTGTGGTCCGTTTTGGAAAGAAAGGCAAGTTAGCACCTCGTTATGTTGGTCCGTTCAAAATCCTTGAAAGGATTGGGAAAGTGGCTTACAAGCTCGAGTTACCTCCATCTCTTGGCAATGTACATCCTACATTTCATATATCTAATCTAAAGAAGTGTCTCGCCGATGAAAATCTCCATATACCACTTGACGACGTGCGCATTGATGAAACGATGCACTTCGTTGAGAAGCCGGTGGAAATTATGGATTGTGAAGTCAAGCAGCTCAAGCGAAGTCGCATTCCTATCGTTAAAGTTCGTTGGGAATCTAAGCATGGTCCTGAGTTCACTTGGGAACGAGAAGACCAAATGAAGCTCAAGTACCCTCATCTTTTTACTAATAATGTTGTTTCCTCTAGCTAAATTTCGGGACGAAATTCTCTCAACATGGGGAGACTGTAACATTTCTGATTTTAGTATTCCTATTTCAATTCAATGTAATGCAATTTCAAGTTCTATACTCGTGCGATGTCTCATTATTTTCTCACCGTAAATTTAATGCAATAATTCTATACAAATTCGCAAGTGTTACTCGGTTATATACATTTAAACGCTATACAAGAAACTATTTTATTCAAACTTATCAAATCTGAAAAGTCAAGGACTAAAGTTGAAAAATGTCAAGAAACCCTAATTAGACACGGTCGTGCTTCGTATAAGCACGGTCACGCCAAGTGCTTTGGCACGGTCGCGTGACCTGCTTTAGAACGATCGCGCCCGGTGCCTAGGCACGGTCGCGCCTATCTTGGCACGGTCGCGCCTGCGTAACAGTCAAATCGTAATTGTGACTTTAATCATCCGATCGTTCGAATTCGTAACTTTAACACTCTTTAATCACATTAACAAACTCAATAAACCATTCCCATTACTCGAATTCACTTCGGTTTTGTCCTACCAAATTCCAAACGATTAAGCATTTCAAGAAGAACCCAAATTCTCTCAATATTCTCAAAGCAATCCAATCAAGCATTTCCAGACCATCACTGAATCAATCCGAAGCCATTGAAGCAGTCGGAATCGCAGTCGAAGTCACCGGAAATCTTTATCTCCGTCGCCGGAACTCCTCGCTGCCGTTCTCTATCGATCCGCTCCTATTCCGGGTAATTGAATCCTCTATTTCATTCCTTTCTGTATCATTATCGAAAGCCCCTATTCAATTTGGGCTACCATTAAAGAAATCGATCCGAATCAGAAATCTTGCTTTAAATAAAACGATTTAATCGAATCCATACTTAATCGCGATGTTCATGCAATTAAACTATATGAAAAGACTCGTAATAACCTATTAATCAAAAGCCCTATCAAATCCAGTGTTTAAAATACAAGCAATTGTCAATTCGTGTCTGATTTGGAAGAGACACAGTCGCGCTAATCATCTAGCGCGGTCGTGCCTCATTTAGCGCGGTCGTGCCGATTAGCAGCGCGGTCGTGTCCTCCTGTCCAGACCTTGTCATGCCCTCGGGGCTAGTCCCTGTTGTGTCTAAAGATCATAGACACGACCGTGCCGGGCCAAGGCACGGTAGTGCTTGTTGACTTGTCTAGATTGTGCTCCTGTTGATCAACCCGGTCGCGCCCCGACTAGCGCGGTCGCGCCCGTGGCTTGAGCACGATCGTGCCCTTCCGAGGCACGGTCGTGTGAGACTCAGAACCTTTTATCAGAATTATAAATTTTTATATTTTAATCAGTAAATGTTTCATATTTTATAAAAATATGTTTTCTGTATTTAAAAATGGATTTAAAGTTTAATCTTGGCATAAATATGATTTATTGAAAAGTTTATAAAAATTAAATTTATATTTATTTAAAATGAGGTTTTAAATAATTAAGTTACAAAATTTATAAATAATGATTATTTATTTAATTTACATTTTAAATCAAAATCATTTATTTATTTATACTTAATTACAATTAATATTTACATTATTTCATAAACTATAATTATATATTTATTTATTTATTCAATTCAAACCTAATCAAATTATTTCAAACATATTTTACTTCAAACTCTATATATTTTATACAAATCAATAGTTTTATACACAAATTCAACTTCCATTTTAGACTTAAACTTTGTACATCTATTTGATTCAATACACATTTACCCTTTAGGTTAATTTGTGCATTTCGAGGATCATATTTGCTATTTATAATCTTTGTTAGCTTCACTTCCATACCAAGTGAGTATTCACAACCCCTTTTACTCTTTTACACTTTTGGGGTGGAACATGAACTTTATACACATTACACATTTCACAACTACATTTACACAAACAACACAAGTGCAATATCCTACTTACATACATGTGTGCAAAATTTAAGCTTTGTGCCCGAGTGCTAGTTGTGCTAGTCTTTGTGAAAACTATGTGCAATCATTAACTATACAAGCCGACGGTTTTCAATGATAGATCTATTGAGTCTGACAAACCCACCCAAGTGGAGGTGATTGTTACCGACAACACAATTTGCATACTAGTTACAAAGGTTTGTTTGTACTTGATTACACAATAGCTGATCCCCATAAATGCCTTATTTTTCATGTCTTGTAAAGGATTTGTTTTCAACTATATGCTATCTATATACAATTGTGTTATACTCACCAACTTTTTAGTTGACTTTATTTTATTTATGTTTCAGGCCCTAATATGTGAGAATGATTCAAGACGTGCTCAACATAGGATTTGGACTTAGTAATATTAAATCAAGAAGTTTATGAATTGTTTATTGTTCTTTGTTTGGATTTTGGTTTATACTTAGATTATGTGAAATGGAAATTTGGCTTTAATATATTTCAATTTAGTCAACCTTGTGCTATGAACAGTCTTACATGTCCCGCCCCGATGATTCCGCCATCGGTCGGGGTGTGACACTTTTGCTCGTGATTTTGTTTAATTCTTGGTGATTAGAGACGATTTTGTGTACACTTTGACAAGAAGTTGATCATTTTTAGAAGTTTTCGTATCCATGGAGTTTTCAAGTTCTTGAAGTTGATTTTGCTGCTGAATTCGTGGATTTGAAGTGGATTTTGGTAAAATTAATCCGAAAGAAGTGTTCTAATTCATAAAATACAAAATCCTACAGTCCAATTTCTTCAAATTCCTTCTAATTTGTGAGAAATGATGATTTTCGGTGCTGATTAGTTCGTGTTTGGGTTAAAGTTTTCTTCCTGAGTTTGTTACAGCTGAAGCAGGCGAACTTGCTGAGATTCTGTTGCAGGCGAACTTATCAAGTTCGCTTCACTCAGTTTAAGCGAACTTATCAAGTTCGCTTCACTCAGTTTAGGCGAACATATTGATTAGACGAACTTACCAAGTTCGTTTGTGGTCTTATTTACTCAGTGAAGTTCTGGCGAAGTTATTAAGTTCGCCCAGGCAGTATCATGCGAACTAATTTCAGGCGAACTTATTTACTTCGCTAGTGTTCTTAAAAAAATTATTTATAAGTTCTGCTAGAGACGAACTTGTCAAGTTCGCCTAGTTTATTAGAGGCTAACGTGTTAAGTTCGCCTAGTCTTATGTGAGGCGAACTTGAACTTGTTAAGTTCGCCTTGTCTATTTGGGGCGAACTTGTTAAGTTCGCCTATTGCAGAGTTTGTTTCTATAGATAGGTGTTTACATATTCTGTTTGGGGAGCATATTGACTGAATGATTGTATTCTGTAAACTCTGTGTGTAGTGGAATACAAAGAGAAAATTTATTTACCTACTGTTTCTATTGTCAATTCGTATACATACGTTAACAAGAACGATTCCGCACTCCGTGTTATCGAGGCGTCCTGAAATGAGATTGATATGTAGATGAGCCATGTGAACCTACAAGTGGTATCAGAGCTTTTGCTCATGATTTTGTTTAATTCTTGGTGATTAGAGACGATTTTGTGTACACTTTGACAAGAAATTGTTCATTTTTAGAAGTTTTCATATCAATGGAGTTTTCAAGTTCTTGAAGTTGATTTTGCTGCTGAATTCGTGGATTTGTAGTGGATTTTGGTAAAATTAATCCGATAGAAGTGTTCTAATTCATAAAATACAAAATCCTACAGTCCAATTTCTTCAAATTCCTTCTAATTTGTGAGAAATGATGATTTTCGGTGCTGATTAGTTCGTGTTTGGGTTAAAGTTTTCTTCCTGAGTTTGTTACAGCTGAAGCAGGCGAACTTGCTGAGATTCTGTTGCAGGCGAACTTATCAAGTTCGCTTCAATCAGTTTAAGCAAACTTATCAAGTTCGCTTCACTCAGTTTAGGCGAACATATTGATTAGACGAACTTACCAAGTTCGTTTGTGGTCTTATTTACTCAGTGAAGTTCTGGCGAAGTTATTAAGTTCGCCCAGGCAGTATCATGCGAACTAATTTCAGGTGAACTTATCTAGTTCGCTAGTGTTCTTAAAAAAAATTATTTATAAGTTCTGCTAGAGGCGAACTTGTCAAGTTCGCCTAGTTTATTAGAGGCTAACGTGTTAAGTTCGCCTAGTCTTATGTGAGGCGAACTTGTTAAGTTCGCCTCGTCTATTTGGGGCGAACTTGTTAAGTTCGCCTATTGCAGAGTTTGTTTCTATAAATAGGTGTTTACATATTCTGTTTGGGGAGCATATTGACTGAATGATTGTATTCTGTAAACTCTGTGTGTAGTGGAATACAAAGAGAAAATTTATTTATCTACTGTTTCTATTGTCAATTCGTATACATACGTTAACAAGAACGATTCCGCACTCCGTGTTATCGAGGCGTCCTGTCATGAGATTGATCTGTAGATGAGCCATGTGAACCTACAAGTGGTATCAGAGCTTTTGCTCGTGATTTTGTTTAATTCTTGGTGATTAGAGACGATTTTGTGTACACTTTGACAAAAAATTGATCATTTTTAGAAGTTTTCATATCCATGGAGTTTTCAAGTTCTTGAAGTTGATTTTGCTGTTGAATTCGTGGATTTGAAGTGGATTTTGGTAAAATTAATCCGATAGAAGTGTTCTAATTCATAAAATACAAAATCCTACAGTCCAATTTCTTCAAATTCCTTCTAATTGTGAGAAATGATGATTTTCGGTGCTGATTAGTTCGTGTTTGGGTTAAAGTTTTCTTCTTGAGTTTGTTACAGCTGAAGCAGGCGAACATGCTGAGATTCTGTTGCAGGCGAACTTACCCAGTTCGCTTCACTCAGTTTAAGCAAACTTATCAAGTTCGCTTCACTCAGTTTAGGCGAACATATTGATTAGACGAACTTACCAAGTTCGTTTGTGGTCTTATTTACTCAGTGAAGTTCTGGCGAAGTTATTAAGTTCGCCTAGGCAGTTTCATGCGAACTAATTTCAGGTGAACTTATCTAGTTCGCTAGTATTCTTAAAAAAAATTATTTATAAGTTCTGCTAGAGGCGAACTTGTCAAGTTCGCCTAGTTTATTAGAGGCTAACGTGTTAAGTTCGCCTAGTCTTATGTGAGGCGAACTTGTTAAGTTCGCCTCGTCTATTTGGGGCGAACTTGTTAAGTTCGCCTATTGCAGAGTTTGTTTCTATAAATAGGTGTTTACATATTCTGTTTTGGGAGCATATTGACTGAATGATTGTATTCTGTAAACTCTGTGTGTAGTGGAATACAAAGAGAAAATTTATTTACCTACTGTTTCTATTGTCAATTCGTATACATACGTTAACAAGAACGATTCCGCACTCCGTGTTATCGAGGCGTCCTGTCATGAGATTGATCTGTAGATGAGTCATGTGGACCTACAAGTGGTATCAGAGCTTTTGCTCGTGATTTGGGTTTGATTCTTGGTGATTAGAGACGATTTTGTATACACTTTGACAAGAAATTGATCATTTTTAGAAGTTTTTGTATCCATGGAGTTTTCAAGTTCTTGAAGTTTATTTTGCAGCTGAATTCATGGATTTGAAGTGGATTCTGGTGAAATTAATCCGATAGAAGTGTTCTAATTCATAAAATACAAAATCCTACAGTCCAATTTCTTCAAATTCCTTCTAATTTGTGAGAAATGATAATTTTCGGTGTTGATTAGTTCGTGTTTGGGTTAAAGTTTTCTTCCTGAGTTTGTTACAGCTGAAGCAGGCGAACATGCTGAGATTCTGTTGCAGGCGAACTTGCTGAGATTCTGTTGCAGGCGAACTTATCAAGTTCGCTTCACTCAGTTTAAGCGAACTTATCAAGTTCGCTTCACTTAGTTTAGGCGAACATATTGATTAGACGAACTTACCAAGTTCGTTTGTGGTCTTATTTACTCAGATAAGTTCTGGCGAAGTTATTAAGTTCGCCCAGGCAGTATCATGCGAACTAATTTCAGGCGAACTTATTTACTTCGCTAGTGTTCTTAAAAAAAATTATTTATAAGTTCTGCTAGAGACGAACTTGTCAAGTTCGCCTAGTTTATTAGAGGCTAACGTGTTAAGTTCGCCTAGTCTTATGTGAGGCGAACTTGAACTTCCTAAGTTCGCCTAGTCTATTTGCGGCGAACTTGTTAAGTTCGCCTATTGCAGAGTTTGTTTCTATAAATAGGAGTTTACACATTCTGTTTGGGGAGCATATTGACTGAATGATTGTATTCTGTAAACTCTGTGTTTAGTGGAATAAAAAGAGAAAGATTATTTACCTACTCTTTCTATTGTCAATTCGAATACATACGTTACCACGAAGGATTTCGCACTCCGTGTTATCGAAACGTCCTGTCACGAGATCGATCTGTAGATGAGCCATGTGAACCTACAAGTGGTATCAGAGCTTTTGCTCGTGATTTTGTTTAATTCTTGGTGATTAGAGACGATTTTGTGTACACTTTGACAAGAAGTTGATCATTTTTAGAAGTATTCGTATCCATGGAGTTTTCAATTTCTTGAAGTTGATTTTGCTGCTGAATTCGTGGATTTGAAGTGGATTTTGGTAAAATTAATCCGATAGAATTGTTCTAATTCATAAAATACAAAATCCTACAGTCCAATTTCTTCAAATTCCTTCTAATTTGTGAGAAATGATGATTTTCGGTGCTGATTAGTTCGTGTTTGGGTTAAAGTTTTCTTCCTGAGTTTGTTATAGCTGAAGCAGGCGAACTTGCTGAGATTCTGTTGCAGGCGAACTTATCCAGTTCGCTTCACTCAGTTTAAGCAAACTTATCAAGTTCGCTTCACTCAGTTTAGGCGAACATATTGATTAGACGAACTTACCAAGTTCGTTTGTGGTCTTATTTAATCAGTGAAGTTCTGGCGAAGTTATTAAGTTCGCCCAGGCAGTTTCATGCGAACTAATTTCAGGTGAACTTATCTAGTTCGCTAGTGTTCTTAAAAAAAATTATTTATAAGTTCTGCTAGAGGCGAACTTGTCAAGTTCACCTAGTTTATTAGAGGCTAACGTGTTAAGTTCGCCTAGTCTTATGTGAGGCAAATTTGTTATGTTCGCCTCGTCTATTTGGGGCGAACTTGGTATGTTCGCCTATTGCAGAGTTTGTTTCTATAGATAGGTGTTTACATATTCTGTTTGGGGAGCATATTGACTGAATGATTGTATTCTGTAAACTCTGTGTGTAGTGGAATACAAAGAGAAAATTTATTTACCTACTGTTTCTATTGTCAATTCGTATACATACGTTATCAAGAACGATTCCGCACTCCGTGTTATCGAGGCGTCCTGAAATGAGATTGATCTGTAGATGAGCCATGTAAACCTACAAGTGGTATCAGAGCTTTTGCTCGTGATTTTGTTTAATTCTTGGTGATTAGAGACGATTTTGTGTACACTTTGACAAGAAATTGATCATTTTTAGAAGTTTTCATATCCATGGAGTTTTCAAGTTCTTGAAGTTGATTTTGCTGTTGAATTCGTGGATTTGAAGTGGATTTTGGTAAAATTAATCCGATAGAAGTGTTCTAATTCATAAAATACAAAATCCTACAGTCCAATATCTTCAAATTCCATCTAATTTATGAGAAATGATGATTTTCGGTGCTGATTAGTTCGTGTTTGGGTTAAAGTTTTCTTCCTGAGTTTGTTACAGCTGAAGCAGGCGAACTTGCTGAGATTCTGTTGCAGGCGAACTTATCAAGTTCGCTTCACTCAGTTTAAGCGAACTTATCAAGTTCGCTTCACTCAGTTTAGGCGAACATATTGATTAGACGAACTTACCAAGTTCGTTTGTGGTCTTATTTACTCAGTGAAGTTCTGGCGAAGTTATTAAGTTCGCCCAGGCAGTATCATGCGAACTAATTTCAGGTGAACTTATCTAGTTCGCTAATGTTCTTAAAAAAAATTATTTATAAGTTCTGCTAGAGGCGAACTTGTCAAGTTCGCCTAGTTTATTAGAGGCTAACGTGTTAAGTTCTCCTAGTCTTATAAGTTCGCCTCGTCTATTTGGGGCGAACTTGTTAAGTTCGCCTATTGCAGAGTTTGTTTCTATAAATAGGTGTTTACATATTCTGTTTGGGGAGCATATTGACTGAATGATTGTATTCTGTAAACTCTGTGTGTAGTGGAATACAAAGAGAAATTTTATTTACCTACTGTTTCTATTGTCAATTCGTATACATACGTTAACAAGAACGATTCCGCACTCCGTGTTATCGAGGCGTCCTGTCATGAGATTGATCTGTAGATGAGTCATGTGGACCTACAAGTGGTATTAGAGCTTTTGCTCGTGATTTGTGTTTGATTCTTGGTGATTAAAGACGATTTTGTGTACACTTTGACAAGAAATTGATCATTTTTAGAAGTTTTTGTATCCATGGAGTTTTCAAGTTCTTGAAGTTTATTTTGCTGCTGAATTCATGGATTTGAAGTGGATTCTGGTGAAATTAATCCGATAGAAGTGTTCTAATTCATAAAATACAAAATCCTACAGTCCAATTTCTTCAAATTCCTTCTAATTTGTGAGAAATGATGATTTTCGATGCTGATTAGTTCGTGTTTGGGTTAAAGTTTCTTCCTGAGTTTGTTACAGCTGAAGTAGGCGAACTTGCTGAGATTCTGTTGCAGGCGAACTTATCAAGTTCGCTTCACTCAGTTTAAGCGAACTTATTCACTCAGTTTAGGCGAACATATTGATTAGACGAACTTACCAAGTTCGTTTGTGGTCTTATTTACTCCGTGAAGTTCAGGCGAAGTTATTAAGTTCGCAAGGGCAGTATCATGCGAACTAATTTCAGGCGAACTTATCTAGTTCGCTAGTGTTCTTAAAAAAAAAATTCTATATAAGTTCTGTTAAAGGCGAACTTGTCTAGTTCGCCTAGTCTATTAGAGGCGAACTTAAGTTCGCCTAGTCTCATGTGAGGCGAACTTCCTAAGTTCGCCTAGTCTATTTGCGGCGAACTTGTTAAGTTCGCCTATTGCAGAGTTTGTTTCTATAAATAGGAGTTTACACATTCTGTTTGGGGAGCATATTGACTGAATGATTGTATTCTATAAACTCTGTGTTTAGTGGAATACAAAGAGAAAGATTATTTACCTACTCTTTCTATTGTCAATTCGTATACATACGTTAACACGAAGGATTTCACACTCCGTGTTATCGAAACGTCCTGTCACGAGATCGATCTGTAGATGAGCCATGTGAACCTACAAGTGGTATCAGAGCTTTTGGTCGTGATTTTGTTTAATTCTTGGTGATTAGAGACGATTTTGTGTACACTTTGACAAGAAGTTGATCATTTTTAGAAGTATTCGTATCCATGGAGTTTTCAAGTTCTTGAAGTTGATTTTGCTGCTGAATTCGTGGATTTGAAGTGGATTTTGGTAAAATTAATCCGATAGAAGTGTTCTAATTCATAAAATACAAAATCCTACAGTCCAATTTCTTCAAATTCCTTCTAATTTGTGAGAAATGATGATTTTCGGTGCTGATTAGTTCGTGTTTGGGTTAAAGTTTTCTTCCTGAGTTTGTTACAGCTGAAGGAGGCGAACTTGTTGAGATTCTGTTCCAGGCGAACTTATCAAGTTCGCTTCACTCAGTTTAAGCGAACTTATCAAGTTCGCTTCACTCAGTTTAGGCGAACATATTGATTAGACGAACTTACCAAGTTCGTTTGTGGTCTTATTTACTCAGTGAAGTTCTGGCGAAGTTATTAAGTTCGCCCAGGCAGTATCATGCGAACTAATTTCAGGCGAACTTAACTAGTTCGCTAGTGTTCTTAAAAAAAAATTATTTATAAGTTCTGCTAGAGGCGAACTTGTCAAGTTCGCCTAGTTTATTCGAGGCTAACGTGTTAAGTTCGCCTAGTCTTATGTGAGGCGAACTTGAACTTGTTAAGTTCGCCTCGTCTATTTGGGGCGAACTTGTTAAGTTCTCCTATTGCAGAGTTTGTTTCTATAGATAGGTGTTTACATATTCTGTTTGGGGAGCATATTGACTGAATGATTGTATTTTGTAAACTCTGTGTGTAGTGGAATACAAAGAGAAAATTTATTTACCTACTGTTTCTATTGTCAATTCGTATACATACGTTATCAAGAACGATTCCGCACTCCGTGTTATCGAGGCGTCCTGTCATTAGATTGATCTGTAGATGAGTCATGTGGACCTACAAGTGGTATTAGAGCTTTTGCTCGTGATTTGTGTTTGATTCTTGGTGATGAGAGACGATTTTGTATACACTTTGACAAGAAATTGATCATTTTTAGAAGTTTTTGTATCCATGGAGTTTTCAAGTTCTTGAAGTTTATTTTGCTGCTGAATTCATGGATTTGAAGTGGATTCTGGTGAAATTAATCCGATAGAAGTCTTCTAATTCATAAAATACAAAATCCTACAGTCCAATTTCTTTAAATTCCTTCTAATTTGTGAGAAATAAGGATTTTCGATGCTGATTAGTTCGTGTTTGGGTTGAAGTTTTCTTCCTGAGTTTGTTACAGCTGAAGTAGGCGAACTTGCTGAGATTCTGTTGCAGGCGAACTTATCAAGTTCGCTTCACTCAGTTTAAGCGAACTTATTCACTCAGTTTAGCGAACATATTGATTAGACGAACTTACCAAGTTCGCTTGTGGTCTTACTTGCTCAGTGAAGTTCAGGCGAACTTATTAAGTTCGCTCAGGCAGTAACAGGCGAACTAATTTCTGGCGAACTTATCTAGTTCGCTAGTGTTCTTTAAAAAAAAATTATGTATATGTTCTGCTAGAGGCGAACTTGTCTAGTTCGCCTAGTCTATTAGAGGCGAACTTAGCAGGCGAACTTATCAAGTTTGCTTCACTCAGTTTAAGCGAACTTATTCGCTTCACTCAGTTTAGGCGAACATATTGATTAGGCGAACTTATCAAGTTCGCTTGTGGTCTTATTTGCTCAGTGAAGTTCAGGTGAACTTATTAAGTTCGTTCAGGCAGTACTAGGCGAACTTATCTAGTTCTCTAGTGTTCTTAAAAAAAAAATAAATAAATAATTTGTAGAAGTTCTGCTAGTGGCGAACTTGTCTAGTTCGCCTAGTCTATTAGAGGCGAACGTGCTAAGTTAGCCTAGTCTCATGTAAGTTCGCCTAGCATATTTGAGGCAAACTTTTTAAGTTCGCCTATTGCAAAGTTTGTGTCTATAAATAGGAGTTTATAGATTCAGTTTGGAGAGCATATTGGCTGAATGATTGTATTCTGTAAACTCTGTGTTTAGTGGAATACAAAGAGAAAGTTTATTTACCTATTGTTTCTATTGTCAATTCATATACATACGTTAACACGAAGGATTCCGCACTCCGTGTTATCGAGACGTCCTATCACGAGATCGATCTGTAGATGATTCATGTATACCTACAAGTGGTATCAGAGCTTTTGCTCGTGATTTGTGTTTGATTCTTGGTGATTAGAGACGATTTTGTATACACTTTGACAATAAATTGATCATTTTTAGAAGTTTTGTATCCAAGGAGTTTTCAAGTTCTTGATGTTGAGTTTGCAGTTGAATTCGTGGATTTGAAGTGGATTTTGGTGAAATTAATCCGATATAAGTGTTCTAATTCATAAAATACTAAATCCTACGGTCCAATTTCTTCAAGTTCCTTCTAATCTGTGAGAAATGATGATTTTCGGTGCTGATTAGTTCGTGTTTGGGTTGAAGTTTTCTTCCTGACTTTGTTACAGCTAAAGCAGGTGAACTTGCTGAGATTATGTTGCAGGCGAACTTATCAAGTTCGATTCACTCAGCTTAAGCGAACTTATAAAGTTCCCTTCACTTAGTTTAGGCGAACATATTGATTAGGCGAACTTATCAAGTTCGCTTGTGGTCTTATTTGCTCAGTGAAGTTCAGAAGTTCGCTCAGGCTGTATCAGACGAACTAATTTCAGGCGAACTATTTTCAGGCGAACTTATCTAGTTCGCTAGTGTTCTTTAAAAAAAAATCTGTATGAGTTCTGCTAGAGGCGAACTTGTCTAGTTCGCCTAGTCTATTAGAGGCGAACATAGCAATTTCGCTTCACTCAGTTTAAGCGAACTTATCAAGTTCGCTTCACTCAGTTTAGGCGAACATATTGATTAGGCGAACTTATCAAGTTCGCTTGTGGTGTTATTTGCTTAGTGAAGTTCAGGCGAACTTATTAAGTTCGCTCAGGCAGTATCAATCGAACTAATTTCAGGCGAACTTATCTAATTCGCTAGTGTTATTAAAAAAAAATTATGTATAAGTTCTGCTAGAAGCGAACATGTCTAGTTCGCATAGTCTATTATAGGCGAACTTAGCAGGTGAACTTATCAAGTTTGCTTCACTCAGTTTAAGCGAACTTATCAAGTTCGCTTCACTCAGTTTAGGCGAACATATTGATTAGGCGAACTTATCAAGTTCACTTGTGGTCTTATTTGCTCAGTGAAGTTCAGCCGAACTTATTAAGTTCGCTCAGGCAATACTAGGCGAACTTATCTAGTTCGCTAGTGTTCTTAAAAAAAATAAAATATCTGTATAAGTTCTGCTAGTGGCGAACTTGTCTAGTTCGCCTAGTATATTAGAGGCGCACGTGTTATGTTAGCCTATTCTCATGTAAGTTCGCCTAGCATATTTGAGGCGAACTTGTTAAGTTCGCCTATTGAAAAGTTTGTGTCTATAAATAGGAGTTTACAGATTCTGTTTGGAGAGCATATTGGCTGAATGATTGTATTCTGTAAACTCTGTGTTTAGTGGAATACAAAGAGAAAGTTTATTTACCTATTGTTTCTATTGTCAATTCGTATACATACGTTAACACGAAGGATTCCGCACTCCGTGTTATCGAGAGGTCCTATCACGAGATCGATCTGTAGATGAGTCAGGTGGACCTACAAGTGGTATCAGAGCTTTTGCTCGTGATTTTTGTTTGATTCTTGGTGATTAGAGACGATTTTGTATACACTTTGACAAGAAATTGATCATTTTTAGAAGTTTTTGTATCCATGGAGTTTTCAAGTTCTTGATGTTGAGTTTGCAACTGAATTCGTGGATTTGAAGTGGATTTTGGTGAAATTAATCCGATATAAGTGTTCTAATTCATAAAATACTAATTCCTACGGTCCAATTTCTTCAAGTTCCTTCTAATCTGTGAGAAATGATGATTTTCGGTGCTGATTAGTTCGTGTTTGGGTTGAAGTTTTCTTCCTGACTTTGTTACAGCTAAAGCAGGTGAACTTGCTGAGATTATGTTGCAGGCGAACTTATCAAGTTCGATTCACTCAGCTTAAGCGAACTTATAAAGTTCGCTTCACTCAGTTTAGGCGAACATATTGATTAGGCGAACTTATCAAGTTCGCTTGTGGTCTTATTTGCTCAGTGAGTTTTAGTCGAACTTATTAAGTTCGCTCAGGCAGTATCAGGTGTACTAATTTCAGGCGAACTTATCTAGTTCGCTAGTGTTCTTAAAATAAAAAAAAATTCTGTATAAGTTCTGCTAGAGGCGAACTTGTCTAGTTCGCCTAGTCTATTATAGACGAACGTGTTAAGTTCGCCTAGTCTCATATGAGGCGGACTTGTCTAGTTCGCCTAGTCTATTTAAGGCGAACTTGTTAAGTTCACCTATTGCAGAGTTTGTGTTTATAAATAAGAGTTTACAGATTCTATTTGGGTAGCATATTGTCTAAATGATTGTATTCTGTAAACTCTGTGTTTAGTGGAATACAAAGAGAAAGTTTATTTACCTACTGTTTCTATTGTCAATTCGTATACATACGTTAACACGAAGGATTCCGCACTCCGTGTTATCGAGACGTCCTATCACGAGATCGATCTATAGATGAGTCTTGTGAACCTACAAGTGGTATCAGAGCTTTTGCTCGTGATTTTTGTTTGATTCTTGGTGATTAGAGACGATTTTGTATACACTTTGACAAGAAATTGATCATTTTAAGAAGTTTTTGTTTCCATGGAGTTTTCAAGTTCTTGAAGTTGAGTTTGCTGCTGAATTCATGGATTTGAAGTGGATTTTGGTGAAATTAATCCCCTTCAAGTTCTTCGGATTAATTTCACCAAAATCCACTTCAAATCCACGAATTCAGCAGCAAAATCAACTTCAAGAACTTGAAAACTCCTTGGATAAAAAAAACTTCTAAAAATGATCAATTTCTTGTCAAAGTGTTAGGACATAGTTTGTAATGACAAAAGCTTTGTAATAGTTTAGATCTAATGTCTTTATGTTTTTATTATGTATAATGTTCTAAGTGTTTTATGCAAGTTATGCAAGAGGCGAACTTGTTAAGTTCGCCTAGTCTAACAGAGGCGAACTTGTTAAGTTCGCTTAGTCTGTTGGAGGCGAACTTGTTAAGTTCGCCTAATGCAGGTTAGTAGTCTATATATAGATGTTACAGAGTCAGTTTGAAAATAGAATAGATCGATCAAAACTAGAACAGAGTTGAACGATTGAGTCTGTAAACTCTATTGTGATTTGGAATACAAGCGTGAATGTTATTTACTTGATTGTCTATATTGTCTTTTGTGTATGCAATCGTTGATTCGTTGGATTCCACACTCCGAGTTAACGACACGTCTTATCACGAGAACGATCTGTAGAAGTGCCATGAGGCCCTACAAGTGGTATCAGAGCATTTGCTCGTGATTCTTGGTGATTCTAGACGGTTTTGTATGCAAATTGATAAGAAATTCATCATCTTTGACATTTTCATTTCCATGGAGTTTTCAAACTTAATTTGGTGTTTTTGAAGAGGATTTTGAAGAAATTGATCCGGTAGAAAGGTTCTACTTGAGAAATTACACAATCCTACGGTTTGATTTTGATTAATTACTTCAAATCAGTGAATTATGAAGATTTTTTGTAATTCTTGGTTCGCGGTTTCTGGTTGAACTGTTCTTGATTTTGAATCTGCTGAAGCAAGCGAACTTGCTTATTATTGTGTGTAGGCAAACTTAGCAGGCGAACTTGTCAAGTTCGCTTCTCACAAATTAAGCGAACTTATTTTTAGGCGAACTTAATCAGATTTTCTGGTTTTTGGTTTAAGAGAACTTATTAAGTTCGCTTCATATTAAGTTCACTTGGGTATCACAGAAGCGAACTTATTATCTTTGCTTAAGGGTAGTGAGTGTACAACACTTGGAAATTTTTCAGAAAAATGGCAAATATGGTACAAGTAACGAATATGTTCAATTATGATAATGAGATTGGTACATCTCAAAAATCACCGAAGTTGTTGAATCTTGCTGATTATTCTAATTGGAAAGATAGGTTTGATCAGTTCATATCTTTTACCGATACTAGTCTCTGGATTCATATTTTAGAAGGTTATACGCATCCGACTTATTCGTGGATGGGACAGGATAATGTTCTAAAGCCGGTGTCAGCGTTAACGACTGAAGAAAAGTTGCTGTTTGATAGGGAAAAGAAAGCGATGGCAAGTATTTCGATGTCTCTTCCAAAGGAAACATATCACAGTTTCAAACAATTCAAATCTTCTCAACAACTGTGGGAAGCATTACAGAAAAGATGTGAAGGCAGTTTGGATGTAAAGAAGAGTAGAAAAGAGCTATTGAAGAAGAAATTCTTGGTCTTCAAACATTTTCAAAATGAATCCTTGGATGATCTTGCTACCAGATTCTATCATCTGCTTAGTGAACTGTCGAGGTGTATGAAACTAAAGAAATTAATGATAAGTTCTTGGAGGCATTACCATCAAAATTTGATGTGTATACGGTTTTAATCAAAGAAAATATCAAGTAAAAAACCATGTCTCTTGTAGAAGTTCTTGGGAAGATTCAATCGCATGACCTGAATATGAAGAAGAAGGAGACTAACATGGAGCATATTGAGGATCCTTCAATGTATTTTGCCAAGACTTCTGGTAAAACTGGTACATGAGTTGCATTCTTTTCTGGCGATGCTCAAGATTCTTCTAATGATCAGTGTTCTGGTGTTCCTATTCATTCTGGTCATTCTAGTCATTCTGGTTTTTCTGCGACAACAGCTTCTACATCTTCTGGATCTCATATAAATCAAAAGGTTGCTGATGATTATCTAGCTATGTTTTCCTTATTCATGGCTTCGTATGAGAATTTTATTGGAGGGGAAATTCATGATCCTGAGGTTATTGAAGAAGATTTCAGACAGATTGACCCGGTTGATCTGGAAGAAATGAACATCCAATGGAATATGGCGATGTTGATGCGTCAAGCAAAGGATTTCTTGAAGAAAACTGGCAGAAAGTGTATTGGATCTAATAACCAAAGTGCGTTGTTATAACTGTCAAGAGTATGGTCACTTTGCTAAAGAGTGTGTGAAGCAAAAGGTTGAGTTTGATTCTTAGAAGAAGCAGAATAATTTTCAGAATAATCATAATCAATCACATGGTTCATCTGGAAATTCAAATCATGCATCTGCATCATCGGCATTCGTTGCACAGAACGATGAGAACTGTGACTGGGATATTCATCTGGAAGATTTAGTGGGTGCTGTAAGTCAAGCCTCTGTAGCATAAATTCATTCTGAAAAATCAGAAGAGGTGACTGATGATGACGGTTCGAGTGATGGTGAAAGTGATGGTGAAAGTGTGCAGATTGTTGATGAAGAGATAGAACAAGAGCAGAATATTGATTCTGATGTTGCATCAGGTGTTGCTGAAGATGATATTGTTCTAACACAAAATGCTTCTGATGGTGCTGATTCAGAGAATATTCCCATTGCCAAAGTTTTCATGGCAGACATGTCTGATCCGTCAAAGGTAAAAGACTCTATTTGTCATATTTACTGTTCTAACTGCATTACCGTTAAAGATAAATTGCAAAAGGTCATGGATGATAACACAAACTTGATTTGTGATATGAAATCGATGCATTCAGTTAATCAGAAACTGAAAGATAATGATAAATTGTGCATCGATAGAATTGAGTCTTTGAAAAGAGACTTAAATTCTCTTGGATTAAAATATAAAGAACAAGCTTATCACCTGGATATGGCTTATGCTGAAATAGAAAAACGAACTGAAGTTGTTGCTCAAAATAATAAAGAAAATTCTGACAAAGAGTCTGAGGTGATCAAACTTCATAGAGAGTTGGAAAATTTTACAAATTCTTCGGTTGTTTTGGATTATTTTAATTCAAATGCTGATCCTACTATACGGGTTGCTGGGATTGGATTTGTTCCTCCACCATTTAATATAAATTATGTGGTTGAACCTGAAATCATACATGAAGAGGAAATAGAACCAAAAACAGTATTGAAAGTGAACCCGGTAACTGGTGAGGATATGGTTTATGAATCTGATTATGAGGATGAGGTGTTTGATGAGACGAAAGTTGAAGGTATTCCAAAAGAGGTGAAACTTGATGAACCAACAGTTGTAAAAACTGTTACCCGTGATAGATGTATTCTGACTGAACCCGATGAGGTGAAAGTAGTTACACCTAAGCTTTCCCCAATTTTACAGTCAAGTGGTTTTGTCGCTGCTGGTCATCAAAAGGTGCATTTATCAAAGGTACCTACACAGATTTATGTTCCAAAGAAGATAGTAAACTATTCTGGAAAATCTTCTGAAGCTTATTCCTCTGATGGCTCCTCAAATTCAAAGAATTCTTCTTACTTTAAAACTTTTAAAGAGAGAAGAGTTTGTTTTCATTGCAACGAAGTTGGTCACATTCTGGTCAATTTTCCTTATAAGAACTAGGGCAAATTGAAGACTGTTCCTTCACAACCAAAAGTGGTGAAAATTCTGAGAAGAACAGATGAGGGAAAGTCATCATTTAGTTTGGAGCAAAATATGTCGTGTCGATCTTTTATTAAATCCTCTGGATTTAAACAGCAGGATAAATTGAACTCTACATCATTTTTTTGTCAAGAGAAACTTGAGATTCCTCATGTTAGAATTTCAAAAGATTCTCAATCTGAAGTTAAATTGTCTAGACCACAAAGGGGAAGACGAAACAGAAAATTGAAGAAAATTTTGGAAACATCTGAATCTGATAATAACATATCAAATAATGTTTTTCAAAATAATCAAAATATGTCTCATTTGAAAAAGTCTATTGGTAAAACTTCTATTCCAAAGGTTAATGATAACATTGATTGTGAATTACTAGAAGTTGTTTATTTTGATCAATATGGACGACCCAAGACCATAATGGCTTGGGTTCCTATTTCTAACTGATTTTCGTTGTTTATGTAGGGACAACCAAGGAGGACTATCAACAATACATGGTATGTGGATAGTGGTTGCTCTCGACATATGACAGGGAATATTAGATTGCTTGAAGATGTTAAAAATATCGATGGAGGTTATGTCGCTTTTGCGGGGAATAAAGGCGGGTACATAACTGGACAGGGTACTTTAAATAATGATAAAGTCAAATTTGAGAAGGTGAATTATGTGGAGCAGCTTGAACACAATCTTTTGAGTGTATCACAAGTTTGTGACAAGAAGTTTTCGTTCCATTTCAATGATGCTAAGTGTTATATCTTGAAACCTGGTTTCGTTATTCCTGATGAATGGATTCTCATGAAGTCCCCGAGGAGAAATGACACGTATGTCCTTGACATGAGTGTCGCTACTACAACGGATTCAATTCCGACATGTTTACTCTCCAAGGCGTCGGAATCAAATTCTATTTTGTGGCACAGGAAGCTAGCTCACATCAACTATCGGAAGATGAACTATATTGTTAAGAATAATCTGGTTCTTGGTATTCCGAAGATGAAATTCTCAGTTCCTGATGATTGTATTCCTTGCAAGAAGGGGAAACAACGAAAGAAATCACACATATCTAAATCGAATAATTCTATCGTAACTCCTTTAGAGCTGCTGCATATGGATTTGTTCGATCCGATTAGTATCAGGAGCATTGGTGGAAAATCATACTGTTTGGTAGTAATGGATGATTTCTCTAGATTTTCATGGGTTAAGTTTCTTTCTTCTAAAGCTGAAACCACTGAGTTGGTACAATACTTAATCCTGGGTTTGGAGAATTTGTTCAATCTGAAGGTTAGAAGAATTAGGAGTGACAATGGCAGCGAGTTTAAGAATAGCAAGATGGGCTTATTCTGTCTACAAAAGGGAATTCATCATGAATTCAGTGCGCCATATGTTCCTCAACAAAACGGTGTTGCTGAACGAAAGAACAGGACGTTGGTTGAAACGGCACGCACGATGCTTGCAAAATCTAAGCTTCCAGTTACTTTTTGGGCTGAAGCTGTGAATACTGCGTGTCACGTTTTGAACGGGGTCTTGACCGTCAAGTGACACAACAAGACTTGCTACGAGTTGCTGAATAATCGAAAGCCGAATATGGATTATTTACTACCTTTTGGTAATCCTTGCACCCTGTTGAAAGTTTGAGATGTCCCAACAAAATTCAGTGCTAAGGCTTTTGAAGGGATTTTTCTGGGGTATGTTACCAATTCGACTACCAAGAGGGTTTATAATAAAGAAACGCGCCAAGTTGAATAATGGTTCCATATTGACTGTTCAAATTGGTCTTTACCTCAAATGGCGATTGGACCGGATTGGGCATTTAATTATGAAAATTTATTCAAGTCTTTTCATTTACCTTATGATATTTCTCCTGATGAAGCTGCTGTTCTCTATGACTCATGTCAGGATGCACAGCACAATGGCTTTCTACCAAATGCAATTCCACATTCATCGGTTCCATCTACTTCTGCTCCCGATCCTAATGTTGCTTCTTGTTCGAGAGTGAGGAAGACAATGCTATTTTTCAAGATTCTTCTGCTGATCCTTTGTTGGGTGATGATTCATTACCTTCGACACAGGATTCGGGGGAGATTCCTACAAATTTAGACTCGGAAATTCCAACTAATCATGATTTGTCTTATCAATCTGATACAACTCGTGTTGAAGTGTTGCAGGTTCCTGAGGTCGCTTCCATTAAGGAACTCAAAGATCATCCAGTAACAAATATATTCGAAAATTTGCAGGATGGAGTGAAAACACGTTCTCTTGTAGACAATACTTGTTTGTATACATGTATTAAAGATTGTGGTGTTCTTGATGATTGCTCACATTCATGTTTTATTTCTCAGGTCGAACCCAAGGTTTGGATGGAGGCTATGCAGGAAGAACTTGCTCAGTTTGACAAACTAAAGGTTTGGAATCTTGTAGATCTTCCAAAGGGTGTATATCCGATTGGTACTAAATGGGTGTTTAAATGTAAGAAAGACGATCGAGGTGTCGTGGTAAGAAACAAGGCAAGATTTGTTGTCCAGGGCTTCAATCAACAAGAGGGAATTGATTACACCGAGGTTTATGCGCCTGTTGCGAGGCTTGAAGCTATACGGTTGTTTCTAGCTTTTGCTTCTTATAAAGGTTTTAAGGTGTTTGTATTGGATGTGAAAAGTGCATTTTTATATGGAAAGGTCAAGGAGGAGGTTTATGTTTGTCAGCCGCCGGGGTTTGAAGATCCACTTAATCCGAATATGGTTTTCAAGCTATATAAGGCCCTCTATGGTCTTCATCAGGCTCCTCGAGCATGGTATGAAACATTGTCAACACATCTTTTGGAGAATGATTTTGTTCGTGGCAAGATTGACTAGACCTTATTCATAAAGAAATCAGGGGGAGATTACCTACTGGTGCAGATATATGTGGATGATATTATTTTTGGCTCAACAAATGAAGGGTTATGCAAAGATTTTGAGAATGTAATGAAGTCGAAGTTTGAAATGTCGGCTATGGGAGAGTTATCGTTTTTCTTAGGTTTACAAGTAAATCAAAAGGAAGATGGTTTCTTTATTCATCAGTCAAAGTATGTCAAAGACATCTTGAGCCTGTTCAAGATGGAGGACTATACCCCATATGATACTCCGATTCCGGTCAATAATAAGTTGAATTCTGACCCGGATGGAAAGGATGTGGATTGTCGACTTTACAGAGCAATGATTGGATCTCTCATGTACCTAACCGCTTCAAGGCCAGATATAATGTTCGCTGTGTGCATCTGTTCCAGATTCTAGGCAAAACCAAAAGAATCTCAATTAATAGCTGTAAAAAGAATCTTTCGTTATTTGAAAGGAAAACAAAGATTGGGACTATGGTATCCACATGGTTCTAACTTTGATTTCAATGCTTATACTGATTCTGATTTTGGTGGTTGTTGTTTGGACAGGAAATCTACAACAGGTGGTTGCCAGTTCTTGGGTAATCGACTTGTTTCCTGGCAATGCAAAAAGCAAACCACAGTCTCTATTTCTACACGTGAAGCAGAATATATCGCTGCTGCAAGTTGTTGTTCATAAATTCTGTGGATACAACAGCAATTAAGAGATTACGGTTTGAATTTAATAGGAACCCCTATGCTTATTGATAATAATGCTACAATGTCTATAACTAATAATCCTGTTAAGCATAGTAAAACAAAGCACATTGAGATTAGATATCATTTTATTCGTGATTGTGCAGAGAAAAGGTTGATTGAGCTGGTAAAGGTTCACACTGATAATAGTTTTGATGATTTGTTTACCAAGGCATTTGATCGTACCAGGTTTTAATTTCTAATCAAAATGATAGGTATGATCAATCCCGAATAAAAGTTTTTCAAAATCAGATTTTCATGGAAAATTTTGTTTTTTAATTTCTTTTATTGCTTTATTATATTTCTGCATTTTAAATATTCAGTCAAAAAGTTCTTAATTTATAAAAAGTCAAAACAAATTGAAAAATATAAAATTTGACATCATTTGAAGTTAGAGAAGAAATGATAGTACATCAGTGATTAGTTCATTTCACACGACCTTAGTAGACCTTTGATATATAATTGATTAAACTGAGTTGATTTGATCTAAATTTCAAAGTCTGCATAAATGAGAAATGATAGTGTTGTGAATGCTCTAATCTTGGTAATCTGTTTTTCAAATTTGTGTATAAGTTTTGAAACTTGAATTGTCAATAGACTAAAAGCGTTTTGAAACTAATAGTAGTGTGAAAATTAAATATGATATGATTACATCTGTGATTTGAATCCATTATATGCCTGGGTGTGTGTGTAAAAGATCATTATCAGATAAAGAATATATGGTTTTAAAGAATTTCATGAGACCAATATCGAATTATATCTTTAGCACAAATTTATTTCAGTTCACATTGCTGCCCATGCCCCGAAAAACATGCAATGTATTGTTGAACTAAGATATGCTTTCAAAATCTGTTGAAACATATATTCACCCTTGGATCAGTTAGATACATCATCTAGTCTGACTCCATTGAATCTTATCTAGATAATAGTTGGATCCTCATACCTGAATCTGTTGATTCTCATTATACAACTAATCCATTAGAATCTTCTGATTCTGAATCATCATGATTCTTATATCCTTTGGGATATGTTTCTATTCTTGTGCTAAATGAGATAATTTTATCTTGGAAATTGATCTAATCTTAAAATAAACTGTATATGTCTTGAAGATAGTGCAAATTATATTTTTGTTTGGTATATATGTGGGGTACACGATGTTTTTCATCTAAATGGTACTAAATCACATGAATTTGGGGAATAAACGCTTATAGTTTCAAATAATATAATATTGACAAATTTAAGAATTCATGCTTTATATTACAAATTCGGTAAGAATTAATGAGCATTTCATAACCTGATCTTATTTACTTTGAAATTTATCGCGTATCATTTCAAATATTATTCAAATTGATTGATTTATAAAATACTGAAAAAGATACATAGAGTACAAAATGAGTAGGCATGTTTCTTATCATAGGTTACCCTTGGTTATTGCTAAAAAGTGTGATGAACTGCTCGGATACTGATATGATCTTCTTACTCATTATGTTCAATCAAAAATATGTGATTTCAGTATATACAGATAAAAATTCAAAAATATGTGTTTCCGTTTATACAGATAAAAATCCAAAAAAATATGTGATTCCGTTTGTATAGATAAAATTCAAAAAGATTTTGTTTTTTATTTTCCATAAAAATTTTAATCTTTTATTAATTTGTTCGGGATTGGATCAAATACATGCTGCTGACGGAAGCTCAAGAAGTGATGGGTTGAAAGTTGGTAAAAATTTGTTTAAGGGAAATGTTGAAGGCATTAAGTTCGCCAAAATCTGGTGAAGCGAACTTAATATGTTCGCCTGATGTGGGTGAAGCGAACTTATTATGTTCGCCTAGGGCTTGTTAAGCGAACTTAACAAGTTCGCCTAAATAAGCGAACTTAATCTGTATAAGAGTTGTCCAGGCGAACTTATCCACTTCATCGTCTTCCCAATTTAAGCGAACTTGTCTGGACTTGTAAATTTTTTTTTTAAATCTTCAAATTAAGTGGTTGTTGGGTTGTTAATCGGTATCTTCTAAATCGAAATTGAATTGCGAACATAACTAAGGTAATTTCATTGATTTTCGTCCGTTCAATTGTGAGGAAATTAAGGTTTTTTGTCTCGGTTTTATTCGTGTGACGGTTTTGACCTAATTGTTGTTTCTTCTGCCTTAAATCTTGAAATTGATCATTGTTATTGACTTAGTAGTACAAATCGATTGGTTTACAATGCTTATTTCATGATTTCCACACGTTTTGAAAGATTTTTGATTTTTGAGTTTGAATTTGAAAAGTCAGACAGTTCAGGCGAACTTGTTCAAGCGAACTTGTCTAGGTGAACTTAATAAGTTCGCCTCTTGAAACACTAAGCGAACTTTTTAAGTTCGCCTAGGGGTCAGAAGGGTTTTTGGACTTGTCAAAATTTTTGTGTTTGAAATTTAAAAAAAAAAAAAATTTGTTTTTTTTTTTGTTTCAAAATTGTTTTTCGTGTTGTTTGTGTTTGTGTTTGTTATTTGTCTAATATGTGTTTGTTGTCCAAATATTTTTCAGATGTCTCGTCGTGTCGAATACAAACATAACCAAGTGGCATTGTTAGATCCTAACATGTCAGAGGCCGTAAACTTTCATGGGATTATCGGATTTCTGAAACGTTCACAACTTCGTGTCGCATTATCTGCTGATCCATACATAAGTCTGGTGTATATCCAACAATTTTTGGACAAAGTTCATTCAGATACTGACGTAAAACCTCATGTTCTTCGTGCCACTGTCAACAATACGGAGATTGCTATATCTGAAGAAACTATTCGTGCTGCTCTTGCACTAGGTGGTGCTGCTGATGATCCTATATCATATCCTAATCCTTTGATCATGGGATGCTTTCAGAGGATGGGTTACCGTGGACGACCGAATGATACACAAGCTCGTAAAGATGGTTTGGTGGGTGAATGGAGATATTTCATGCATGTGATTATCTAATGCCTCTCTCCTCGTAAAGCTGGTACAGATGGTTTAAAGACTGCTCTTCAAGCTGCAATGGTAGCTTTAACGTTGAACAAATGATTCAATTTTGCAAGATATGTTTATCGAGAGATGGTTATCCAAATCACACCTACTGAAGGTCAAGGATTCCTTATGTATCCTAGGTTCATCCAGATGATTCTGAATCATCTTCTTCTTGATCTCCCACAGCATCCGATTAGATTAACTTTGACGCCGATGTCCAAGCGTATTTTTACAGATTGCACTAAAGTGAAACAACAGAATGCCGCCTTGATTCCTGTTAATACTCCATTGTTTGGTCACATAATCAATCCTGATTATGTTGAAATGACAACTGGTTTCATCCTGATGAGATAGCTCAAGTACAAGGTCAGAATGTTCAACAACAACAACAACCTATTCCATAAGTACAAGTTCCACAACAACAAGTTCCACAACAACAAGTTCCACAACAACAAGATCCTATTCAAGAACAAGTTCCAATTCCACAAGCTCTGGTTGATATACCTGTTAATGAACCTGTTCTAGAAGAGGTCGTTCATGAACATGAACAAGATCTAGGGATGAATATGGATGACTTTGTTGATGAGGCTGTGAACTCACCCATTCATGAAGCTGAAGGGAATGTGGTGACAGAGAATGAGTTGAGTTCTAGTTCAAGTGATACAATTTTACCTATTTCTGAAGAAACCGATTATGATGAGTCTAGAAATTTTTCCTAAGATCATTATGAAAGGTTGGCTCGTATACCATTGGCTAATGCTGGTAAACGCCTTAAATCTACAGCCAAAAGACAACAACGTAAGTCTGTTTGGGATCCTCCTTCCGGATCAGTACTTGGAAAAAGAACATTAGTGGATGAGAGTTCTGACAGTGATTTTAATCCGGATCCTAAAGCTCAAAAGCTTATGGCTGCTACAATTGCTGCTGCTCAATCTTCTCAAGGTGTAGAGGATGCTACTTTTGTTGCTTCCTTAATTGTCACACCTCCAGGTTCTAAAGATAAATCTCCTGTTCTAACTCCTGTTCCTCCTGTGGTTATTCCTACTCCTAGTACTTCTGTTCCTCAATCTTCAGCTGGTCCTTCTAAGCCTTCTGATTCTGATAGGATTACTTTCCTTGAATCGCAAATGCTTGCTTTACAAACTCAGGTGGATACTCTTGTATCTACTGATACTCAACGACAGCCGGTGATTTAGACTCAAGCTTCGCAAACATTATTGTCCAAACTTGTTGAGCGTCTTGACGCTCAGGGGGAGTTAAGGATACATGATGCATGTCACACTGAGTCTATTCAAAGACATGATGATGAAGACAATGATCCTTCTGGTAATATTGAGGGTGATCGTCAATACGCTGACGTTAATCCTATATCTAAAGTCCAGGGGGAGTCGACATCACAATCCATTGATGGAAACAAAGATACTTCTGGAGTTAATGAAGAAGAAATCTTATTATTGGAGTTCTTTGCAGAGTCTAAGGAGGAAGAAGATGAAAAGATAGCATGTCTTGATGACATAGATGAATTATTCAATGACATAGAAGATGATGTGTCGGAAACTGAAATAGAAGAAGGAGAGATAGTGGAGATAGAAATAGAGAAAAGTCAAGATAAAGTGATTTATGAAGGCTGTGATGGTCTTAATGTCCCTTATAACTTCATCCAAAATGATGTTATTCCTGAGTTTAATTATGAAGGAGCAACAGATTCTATGGACTCATTTGAAGACATCACACTGCCTGAAGATACTGCTGATTCTAAGATTGATACTGATGATGAAAATATTCAATCCAATACAGATGCTGAAGCTGATACTACTCAGACTGAGTCTCCAAAGGTGAATGAAGAACCTGTGATGTACAGAAATACAGGTATGACCGGAGAACAGTGGAGAGAAGTTGAGAATAGCTGGATGAAGGTGCTACCCAAGTCTCAAGCACAACCTGCTCAGAAAGAAAACTATGTGAATAAAGAGAGGTATGTAGGAAGAATCATAAGTTGGTTTTATCATAATGACACAAAATTATTTTCTATTAAAAGATCTGATGGTGTTCAGTATTTAAAGCCGAGGATCAAGTATTTCAATACCTTGCCAAGGTGTGAAATGAATGGTCTAGCTTCAAAGCCACTTATAAATAGATCGAAGTTTGGATTAGCTGATGTGATAGCAAATCTGATCAAGAGAGAAGGTGGTTCGGGGAAGTATGAAAGGCTAAAGCCTCAAAAAGGAAAGAGAGTGAAGAACATAGATCAAAAGACTGGAAAGTGACCTGGAAGTACAAATTCAAACCAGTACGTGCTGTACACAGGATACCATTGAATAAGATTCCTCAAGATTTCCTTGGGAATATGAAATGGTGGTATGTCGATGTTAATACTGGTGAAGCAAGGATTGAAGACAAAGATAATAAGGTCATTGTATGTTTCTATGACGCAATAACATTGAGAAAGAATGAAATCATGTTCACTGATGAATGGAAAGAACAAGGATTGCAGTACAAGAGAGTTTTGGAGATATGTAGAAGATATGGAGTGCATGCAGGTTGCAGATTACCGGATAATTGGAAGAGCTCATCATAAAGACAGAAGACTGAAGATCAAGCTATTGTCAAGGGGGAGTCTGTTAGGACATAGTTTGTAATGACAAAAGCTTTGTAATAGTTTAAATCTAATGTCTTTATGTTTTTGTTATGTATAAAGTTCTAAGTGTTTTATGCAAGTTATGCTAGAGGCGAACTTGTTAAGTTCGCCTAATGCAGGTTAGTAGTCTACATATAGATGTTTACAGAGTCAGTTTGAAAATAGAACAGATCGATCAGAACTAGAACAGAGTTGAACGATTGAGTGTGTAAACTCTATTGTGAATTGGAATACAAGTGTGAATGTTATTTACTTGATTGTCTATATTGTCTTTTGTGTATGCAATCGTTGATTCGTTGGATTCTGCACTCCGAGTTAACGACACGTCTTATCACGAGAATGATCTGTAGAAGTGCCATGAGGACCCACACAAAGTGTATACAAAATCGTCTCAAATCACCAAGAATCAAACACAAATCATGAGCAAAAGCTCTGATACCACTTGTAGGTCCACATGACTCATCTACAGATCGATCTCGTGATAGGACGTCTCGATAACAGGGAGTGCAGAATCCTTCGTGTTAACGTATGTATACGAATTGACAATAGAAACGGTAGGTAAATAAACTTTCTCTTTGTATTCCACTAAACACAGAGTTTACAGAATACAATCATTCAGTCAATATGCTCCCCAAACAGAATCTGTAAACTCCTATTTATAGACACAAACTCTGCAATAGGCGAACTTAACAAGTTCGCCTCAAATAGACTAGGAGAACTTAACAAGTTCGCCTCACATGAGAGTAGGCGAACTTAACACGTTCGCCACTAATAGACTAGGCGAACTAGACAAGTTCGCCTCTAGCAGAACTTATACAGAATTTTATTTGTTTTTTGTTTTTTTAAGAACACTAGCAAACTAGATAAGTTAGCCTGAAATTAGTTCGCCTAATACTGCCTGAGCAAACTTAATAAGTTCGCCTGAACTTCATTGAGCAAATAAGACCACAAGTGAACTTGATAAGTTCGCCTAATCAATATGTTCGCCTAAACTGAGTGAAGCGAACTTGATAAGTTCGCTTAAACTGAGTGAAGCGAACTTGATAAGTTCGCCTCTAATAGAGTAGGCGAATTAGACTAGTTCGCCTCTAGCAAAACTATACAATTTTTTATTTTTTTTTATAATTTATTTTTTAAGACCACTAGCAAACTAGATAAGTTCGCCTGAAATTAGTTCGCCTTATACTGCCTGAGCGAACTTAATAAGTTCGCTTGAACTTCACTGAGCAAATAAGACCACAAGCGAACTTGATAAGTTCGCCTAATCAACATGTTCGCCTAAACTAAGTGAAGCGAACTTGATAAGTTCGCTTAAACTGAGTGAAGCGAACTTGATAAGTTCGCCTCTAATAGACTAGGCGAACTAGACAAGTTCGCCTCTAGCAGAAGTTATAGAATATATATATATTTTTTTAAGAACACTAGCGAAGTAGATAAGTTCTCCTAAAATTAGTTCGGCTGATACTTCCCGAGCGAACTTAATAAGTTCGCCTAAACTTCACTGTGCAAATAAGACCACAAGCGAACTTGATAAGTTCGCCTAATCAATATGTTCGCCTAAACTGAGTGAATCGAACTTGATAAGTTCGCTTAAACTGAGTGAAGCGAACTTGATAAGAGCGCCTGCTAAGTTCGCCTGCATCAGAATCTCAGCAAGTTCGCCTATAACATAATCTCAGCAAGTTCGCCTGCTTCAGCTGTAACAAACTCAGGAAGAAAACTTCAACCCAAACACGAACTAATCAGCACCAAAAATCATAATTTCTCACAGATTAGAAGGAATTTGAAGAAATTGGACAGTAGGATTTAGTATTTTATGAATTAGAACACTTCTATCAGATTAATTTCATGAAATCCACTTCAAATCCATGAATCCAGCAGCAAAATCAACATCAAGAACTTGAAAACTCCAAGGATACAAAAACTTCTAAAAATGATCAATTTCTTGTCAAAGTGTATACAAAATCGTCTCTAATCACCAAGAATCAAACACAAATCACGAGCAAAAGCTCTGATACCACTTGTAGGTCCACATGACTCATCTACAGATAACACGGAGTGCGGAATCCTTCATGTTAACTTATGTGTACGAATTGATAATAGAAACAGTAGGTAAATAAACTTTCTCTTTGTATTCCACTAAACACAGAGTTTACAGAATACAATCATTCAGTCAATATGCTCCCCAAACAGAATCTGTAAACTCCTATTTATAGACACAAACTCTGCAATAGGCGAAGTTAACAAGTTCGCCTCAAATAGACTAGGTGAACTTAACAAGTTCGCCTCACATGAGACTAGGAGAACTTAATAAGTTCGCCTCTAATAGACTAGGAGAACTAGACAAGTTCGCCTCTAGCAGAACTTATACAGAATTGATTTTTTAAGAACACTAGCGAACTAGATATGTTAGCGTGAAATTAGTTCGCATGATACTGTCTGGCTAACTTAATAAGTTCGCCTGAACTTCTCTTAGCAAATAAGACCACAAGCGAACTTGATAAGTTCGCCTAATCAATATGTTCGCCTAAACTGAGTGTAGAGAACTTGATAAGTTCGCTTAAACTGAGTGAAGCGAACTTGATATGTTCGCCTCTAATAGACCAGACGAACTAGGTAAGTTCGCCTCTAGCATAACTTATACAATTTTTTTTTTTAAGAACAATAGCGAACTAGATAAGTTCGCCTCATACTGCCTTTGCGAACTTAATAAGTTCGCCTGAAGTTCACTGAGCAAATAAGACCACAAGCGAACTTGACAAGTTTACCTAATCAGAGTGAAGCGAACTTGATAAGTTCGCTTAAACTGAGTGAAGCGAACTTGATAAGTTCGCCTTCTTCAACTGTAACAAACTCAGGAAGAAAACTTCAACCCAAACCCGAATTAATCAGCACCGAACTTCACTGAGAAAATAAGACCACAAGTGAACTTGATAAATTGGCCTAATCAATATGTTCGCCTAAACTGAGTGAAGCGAACTTGATAAGTTCGCCTGCAATAGAATCTTAGCAAGTTCGCCTGCTTCAACTGTAACAAACTCTGGAAGAAAACTTCAACCTAAACATGAACTAATCAGCACCGAAAATCATCATTTCTCACATATTAGAAGGAATTTGAAGAAATTGGACCGTAGTATTTAGTATTTTATGAATTAGAACACTTCTATCGGATTAATTTCACCAAAATCCACTTCAAATCCACGAATTCAGCAGCAAAATCAACTTCAAGAACTTGAAAACTCCATGGATACAAAGACTTGTAAAAATGATCAATTTCTTTTCAAAGTGTATAAAAAATCATCTCTAATCACTAAGAATCAAACAAAAATCAATAGGAAAAGCTCTGATATCACTTGTAGGTCCACATGACTCATCCAAAGATCGATCTCGTGATAGGACGTCTCGATAACACGGAGTGCGGAATCCTTCGTGTTAACGTATGTTTATGAAATGACAAAAGAAACAGTAGGTAAATAAACTTTCTCTTTGTATTCTACTAAACAAAGAGTTTACAGAATACAACCATTCAGTCAATATGCTCCCCAAACAGAATCTGTAAACTCCTATTTATAGACACAAACTCTGTAATAGGCGAACTTAACAAGTTCTCCTCAAATAGACTAGGCGAATATAACAAGTTCGCCTCACATGAGACTAGGCGAACTTAACAAGTTCGCCACTAATAGACTAGGCGAACTAGACAAGTTCGCCTTTAGCAAAACTTACACATAATATTTTTTTTATTTTTTTATTATTACTTTTTAAGAAAATTGTCGAACTAAATTAGTTCGCTTGATACTGCCTAAGCGAACTTAATAAGTTCGCCTGAACTTCACTGAGCAAATAAGACCACAAGCGAACTTGATAAGTTCGCCTAATCATTATGTTCGCCTAAACTGAGTGAAGCGAACTTGATGAGTTCGCCCGCTAAGTTCGCCTGTAACAGAATCTCAGCAAGTTCGCCTGCTTCAGCTGTAACAAACTCAGGAAGAAAACTTCAACCCAAACACGAACTAATCAGCACCGAAAATCATCATTTCTCATAGATTAGAAGCAATTTGAAGAAATTGGACCGTAGGATTTAGTATTTTATGAATTAGAACACTTCTATCGGATTAATTTCACCAAAATCCAATTCAAATCCACGAATTCAGCAGCAAAATCAACTTCAAGAAACTTGAAAACTCCATGGATACAAAAACTTCTAAAAATGATCAATTTCTTGTCAAATTGTATACAAAATCGTCTCTAATCACCAAGAATCAAACACAAATCACGAGCAAAAGCTCTGATACCACTTGTTGACTCATCTACAGATCGACCTCGTGACAGGACGTCTCGATAACACGGAGTGCGGAATCATTCGTGTTAACGTATGTATACGAATTGACAATAGAAATAGTAGGTAAATAAACTTTCTCTTTGTATTCCACTAAACACAGAGTTTACAGAATACAATCATTCAGTCAATATGCTCCCCAATCAGAATCTATAAACTCTTATTTATAGACATAAACTCTGCAATAGGCGAACTTAACAAGTTCGCCTCTAAGAGACTACGAGAACTAAACAAGTTCGCCTCTAGCAGGACTTATACAGAATTTTATATTTTTTTTAAGAACACTAGCGAACTAGATAAGTTCGTCTGAAATTCATTCGCCTGATACTGCCTTAGCGCACATAATAAGTTCGGTTGAACTTCACTGAGCAAATAAGACCACAAGCGAACTTGATAAGTTCTCCTAATCAATATGTTCACCTAAACTGAGTGAAGCGAACTTGATAAGTTCGCTTAAACTGAGTGAAGCGAACTTGATCTCCTAATCAATATGTTCGCCTAAACTGAGTGAAGCGAACTTGATAAGTTCGCTTAAACTGAGTGAAGCGAACTTGATAAGTTCGCCTGCAACAGAATCTCAGCAAGTTCGCCTGCAACAGAATCTCAGCAAGTTCGTCTGCTTCAGCTGTGACAAACTCGGGAAGAAAACTTCAACCCAAACATGAACTAATCAGAACAAAAAATCATCATTTCTCAGAGATTAGATGGAATTTAAAGAAAATTGGACAGAAGGATTTAGTATTTTATGAATTAGAACACTTCTATCAGGTTAATTTCACAAAAATCCATGTCAAATCCATGAATTCAGCAGCAAAATCAACTTCAAGAAGTTGAAAACTCCATGGATACAAAAACTTCTAAAAATGATCAATTTCTTGTCAAAGTGTATACAAAATCGTCTCTAATCACCAAGAATCAAACACAAATCACGAGCAAAAGCTCTGATACCACTTGTAGGTCCACATGACTCATCTACAGATTGATCTCGTGACAGGACGTCTCGATAACAGGGAGTGCGGAATCTTTCGTGTTAACGTATGTATACGAATTGACAATAGAAACAGTAGGAAAATAAACTTTCTCTTTGTATTCCACTAAACACAAAGTTACAGAATACAATCATTCAGTTAATATGCTCCCCAAACAGAATATGTAAACACCAATTTATAGACACAAACTCTGCAATATACGAACTTAACAAGTTCGCCTCAAATAGACTAGGCGAACTTAACAAGTTCGCCTCACATGAGACTAGGCGAACCTAACAAATTCGCCTCTAATAGACTAGGCGAACTAGACAAGTTCGCATCTAGCAGAAGTTATACAGAATTTTATTTTATTTTTTTTAAGAAAACTAGCGAAGTAGATAAGTTCACCTTAAATTAGTTCGCCTGATACTACCTGAGCGAAGTTAATAAGTTCGCCTAAACTTCACTGAGCAAATAAGACCACAAGCGAACTTGATAAGTTCGCCTAATCAATATGTTCACCTAAACTGAGTGAAGCGAACTTGATAAGTTCGCTTAAACTAAGTAAAGCGAACTTGATAAATTCGCCTACTAAGTTCACCTCTAATAGACTAGGCGAACTAGATAAGTTCGCCACTAGCCGAACTTATACATAATTTTTTTTTAAGAACACTAGCGAACTAGATAAGTTCGCCTGAAATTAGTTCGGCTGATACTTCCTGAGCGAACTTATTAAGTTCGCCTGAACTTCACTGAGCAAATAAGACCACAAGCGAACTTGATAAGTTCTCCTAATCAATATGTTCGCCTAAACTGAGTGAAGCGAACTTGATAAGATCGCCTGCTAAGTTCGCCTGCAACAGAATCTCAGCAAGTTCGCCTGCTTCAGCTGTAACAAACTGAGGAAGAAAACTTCAACCCAAACACGAACTAATCAGCACCGAAAATCATCATTTCTCACTGATAAGAAGGAATTTGAAGAAATTGGACCGTAGGATTTAGTATTTTATGAATTAGAACACTTCTATAGGATTAATTTCACCAAAATCCAGTTCAAGTCCACGAATTCACCAGCAAAATCAACTTCAAGAACTTGAAAACTCCATGGATACAACAAATTGTAAAAATGATCAATTTCTTTGCAAAGTGTATACAAAATCGTCTCTAATCACCAAGAATCAAACAAAAATCAATAGGAAAAGCTCTGATATCACTTGTAGGTCCACATGACTCATCCAAAGATTGATCTCGTGATAGGACGTCTCGATAACACGGAGTGCGGAATCCTTCGTGTTAACGTATGTTTACGAATTGAAAATAGAAACAGTAGGTAAATAAACTTTCTCTTTGTATTCCACTAAACAAAGAGTTTACAGAATACAACCATTTAGTCAATATGCTCCCCAAACAGAATCTGTAACTCCTATTTATAGACACAAACTCTGTAATAGGAGAACTTAACAATTTCGCCTCAAATAGACTAGGCGAACATCACAACTTCGCCTCACATGAGACTAGGGGAACTTAACAAGTTCGCCACTAATAGACTTGGCGAACTAGACAAGTTCGCCTGTAGGAAAACTTATGCATAATCTTTTTTTTATTTTTTTATTATTATTTTTTAGGAACATTAGCGAACTAAATAAGTTCACCAGAAATTAGTTCGCCTGATACTGCCTGAGCGAACTTAATAAGTTTGCCTGAACTTCACTGAGCAAATAAGACCACAAGCGAACTTGATAATATGTTCGCCTAAACTGAGTGAAGCGAACTTGATAAGTTCGCTTAAACTGAGTGAAGTGAACTTGATAAGTTCGCCTGCAACTGAATCTCAAGAAGTTCGCCTGCTTCAGCTGTAACAAACTAAGGAAGAAAACTTCAACCCAAACACGAACTAATCAGCACCGAAAATCATCATTTCTCACAGATTAGAAGCAATTTGAAGAAATTGGACCGTAGGATTTAGTATTTTATGAATTAGAACACTTCTATCGGATTAATTTCACCAAAATCCACTTCAAATCCACGAATTCACCAGCAAAATCAACTTCAAGGACTTGAAAACTCCATGGATACAAAAACTTCTAAAATTGATCAATTTCTTGTCAAAGTGTATACAAAATCCTCTCAAATCACTAAGAATCAAACACAAATCACGAGCAAAAGCTCTGATACAACTTGTAGGTCCACATGACTCATCTACAGATTGATCTCGTGACAGGACGTCTCGATAACAGGGAGTGCGGAATCTTTCGTGTTAACGTATGTATACGAATAGACAATAGAAACAGTAGGAAAATAAACTTTCTCTTTGTATTCCACTAAACACAGAGTTTAAAGAATACAATCATTCAGTCAATATGCTCCCCAAACAGAATCTGTAAACACCTATTTATAGACACAAACTCTGCAATATACGAACTTAACAAGTTCGCCTCAAATAGATTAGGCGAACTTAACAAGTTCGCCTCACATGAAACTAGGCGAACTTAACATATTCGCCTCTAATAGACTAGGCGAACTAGACAAGTTCGCATCTTGCAGAAGTTATACAGAATTTTTTTTTCTTTTTTTTTTAAGAAAACTAGCGAAGTAGATAAGTTCACCTTAAATTAGTTCGCCTAACACTGCCTGAGCGAAGTTAATAAGTTCGCCTAAACTTCACTGAGAAAATAAGACCACAAGCGAACTTGATAAGTTCGCCTAATCAATATGTTCATCTAAACTGAGTGAAGCGAACTTGATAAGTTCGCTTAAACTAAGTAAAGCGAACTTGATAAATTCGCTTGCTAAGTTCGCCTCTAATAGACTAGGAAAACTAGATAAGTTCGCCACTAGCAGAACTTATACATAATTTTTTTTTAAGAACACTAGGGAACTTGATAAGTTCGCCTGAAATTAGTTCGCCTGATACTTCCTGAGCGAACTTAATAAGTTCGCCTGAACTTCACTGAGCAAATAAGACCACAAGCGAATTTGATAAGTTCGCCTAATCAATATGTTCGCCTAAACTGAGTGAAGCGAACTTGATAAGATCGCCTGCTAAGTTCGCCTGCAACAGAATCTCAGCAAGTTCGCCTGCTTCAGCTGTAACAAACTCAGGAAGAAAACTTCAACCCAAACACGAACTAATCAGCACCGAAAATCATCATTTCTCACATATTAGAAGGAATTTGAAGAAATTGGACCGTAGGATTTAGTATTTTCTGAATTAGAACACTTCTATAGGATTAATTTCACCAAAATCCACTTCAAATCAACGAATTCAGCAGCAAAATCAACTTCAAGAACTTGAAAACTCCATGGATACAAAAAATTGTAAAAATGATCAATTTCTTTGCAAAGTGTATACAAAATCGTCTCTAATCACCAAGAATCAAACACAAATCACGAGCAAAAGCTCTGATATCACTTGTAGGTCCACATGAGTCATCTACAGATCGATCTCGTGACAGGACGTCTCGATAACACGGAATGCGGAATCCTTCGTGTTAACGTATGTATACGAATTGACAATAGAAACAGTAGGTAAATAAACTTTCTCTTTGTATTCCACTAAACAAAGAGTTTACAGAATACAACCATTCAGTCAATATGCTCCCCAAACAGAATCTGTAAACTCCTATTTATAGACACAAACTCTGTAATAGGCGAACATAACAAGTTCGTCTCAAATAGACTAGGCGAAGATAACAACTTCGCCTCACATGAGACTAGGGGAACTTAACAAGTTCGCCACTAATAGACTAGGCGAACTAGACAAGTTCGCCTCTAGGAAAACTTATGCATAATCTATTTTTTATTTTTTTATTATTATTTTTTAAGAACATTAGCGAACTAAATAAGTTCGCCAGAAATTAGTTCACCTGATACTGCCTGAGCGAACTTAATAAGTTCACCTGAACTTCACTGAGCAAATAAGACAACAAGCGAACTTGATAAGTTTGCCTAATCAATATGTTCGCCTAAACTGAGTGAAGTGAACTTGATAAGTTCGCTTAAACTGAGTGAAGTGAACTTGATAAGTTTGCCTGCAACTGAATCTCAAGAAGTTCGCCTGCTTCAGCTGTAACAAACTCAGGAAGAAAACTTCAACCCAAACCCGAACTAATCAGCACCGAAAATCATCATTTCTCACAGATTATAAGGAATTTGAAGAAATTGGACAGTATGATTTAGTATTATATGAATTAGAACACTTCTATCGGATTAATTTCACCAAAATCCACTTCAAATCCATGTATTTAGCAGCAAAATCAACTTCAAGAACTTGAAAACTCCATAGATACAAAAACTTCTAAAAATGATCAATTTCTTGTCAAAGTGTATACAAAATCGTCTCAAATCACCAAGAATCAAACACAAATCATGAGCAAAAACTCTGATACCACTTGTAGGTCCACATGACTCATCTACAGATTGATCTCGTGACAGGACGTCTTGATAACAGGGAGTGCGGAATCTTTCGTGTTAACGAATGTATACGAATTGACAATAGAAACAGTAGGCAAATAAACTTTCTCTTTGTATTCCACTAAACATAGAGTTTACAGAATACAATCATTCAGTCAATATGCTCCCCAAACAGAATCTGTAAACACCAATTTATAGACACAAACTCTGCAATAGGCGAACTTAACGAGTTCGCCTCAAATAGACTAGGCGAACTTAACAAGTTCGCCTCACATGAGACTAGGCGAACTTAACAAATTCGCCTCTAATAGACTAGGTGAACTAGACAAGTTCACATCTAGCAGAAGTTATACATAATTTTTTTTTCTAAGAAAACAAGCGAAGTAGATAAGTTCACCTGAAATTAGTTCGCCTGATACTGCCTGAGCGAAGTTAATAAGTTCGCCTAAACTTCACTGAGCAAATAAGACCACAAGCGAACTTGATAAGTTCGCCTAATCAATATGTTCACCTAAACTGAGTGAAGCGAACTTGATAAGTTCGCTTAAACTAAGTAAAGCGTACTTGATAAGTTCGCCTCTAATAGACTAGGCGAACTAGATATGTTCGCCACTAGCAGAACTTATACATAATTTTTTTTTAAGAACACTAGCGAACTAGATAAGTTGGCCTGAAATTAGTTCGGCTGATACTGCCTGAGCGAACTTAATAAGTTCGCTTGAACTTCACTGAGCAAATAAGACCACAAGCGAACTTCATAAGTTCGCCTAAACTGAGTGAAGCGAACTTGATAAGTTCGCTTAAACTGAGTGAAGCGAAATTGATAAGTTCGCCTGCTAAGTTCACCTGCAACATAATCCTTGCAAGTTCGCCTGCTTCAGCTGTAGCAAACTCAGGAAGAAAACTTCAACCCAAACACGAACTAATCAACACCTAAAATCATCGTTTCTCATAGATTAGAAGGAATTTGAAGAAATTGGACCGTAAGATTTTGTATTTTATGAATTAGAACACTTCTATCGGGTTAATTTCACCAAAATCCATGTCAAATCCATGAATTCAGTAGCAAAATCAACTTTAAGAACTTGAAAACTCCATGGATAAAACACAAATCACGAGAATAAAACACAAATCACGAGCAAAAGCTTTGATACCATTTGTAGGTCCACATGACTCATCTACAGATCGATCTCGTGACATGACGTCTCGATAACAGGGAGTGCAGAATCTTTCGTGTTAACGAATGTATACGAATTGACATTAGAAACAGTATGTAAATAAACCTTCTCTTTGTATGCCACTAAACACTGAGTTTATAGAATACAATCATTCAGTCAATATGCTCCCCAAACAGAATCTGTAAACACCAATTTATAGACACAAACTCTGCAATAGGTGAACTTAACAAGTTCGCCTCAAATATACTAAGCAAACTTAACAAGTTCGCCTCACAAGAGACTAGGCGAACTTAACAAATTCGCCTCTAATAGACTTGGCGAACTAGACAAGTTCGCCTCTAGCGGAAGTTATACAAAATTTTTATTTCTTTTTTTAAGAACACTATCGAACTAGATAATTTCCCCCGAAATAAGTTCGCCTGATACTGCCTGAGCGAAGTTAATAAGTTCGCCTAAACTTCACCGAGCAAATAAGACCAAAAGCGAACTTGATAAGTTCGCCTAATCAATATGTTCGCCTAAACTGAGTGAAGCGAACTTGATAAGTTCGCTTAAACTAAGTAAAGCGAACTTGATAAGTTCGCCTGCTAAGTTCGCCTCTAATAGACTAGGCGAACTAGATAAGTTCGCCACTAGCAGAACTTATACAAAATTTTTTTTTAAGAACACTAGCGAACTAGATAAGTTCGCCTGATATTAGTTCGGCTGATACTTCCTGAGCGAACTTAATAACTTCGCCTGAACTTCACTGAGCAAATAAGACCACAAGCGAACTTGATAAGTTCGCCTAATCAATATGTTCGCCTAAACTGAGTAAAGCGAACTTGATAAGATCGCCTGCTAAGTTCGCCTGCAATAGAATCTCAGCAAGTTCGCCTACTTCAGTTGTAACAAACTCAGGAAGAAAACTTCAACCCAAACACGAACTAATCAGCACCGAAAATCATCATTTCTTATAGATTAGAAGGAATTTGAAGTAATTGGACCGTAGGATATAGTATTTTATGAATTAGAACACTTCTATCGGATTAATTTCACAAAATCCACTTCAAATCCATGAATTCAGCAGCAAAATCAATTTTCAAGAACTTGAAAACTCCATGGTTACAAAAACTTCAAAAAATGATCAATTTCTTATCAAAGTGTACACACAATCGTCTCTAATCACCAAGAATCAAACACAAATCATGAGCAAAATCTCTGATACCACTTGTAGGTCCACATGACTCATATACAGATCGATCTCGTGATAGGACGTCTCGATAACACGGAATGCGGAATCCTTCGTGTTAACGTATGTATACGAATTGACAATAGAAATAGTAGGTAAGTAAACTTTCTCTTTGTATTCAACTAAACACAGAGTTTACAGAATATAATCATTCAGTCAATGTGCACCCCAAACAGAATCTGTAAACTCCTATTTTTAGAAACAAACTCTACAATAGGCGAACTTAACAAGTTCGCCTCAAATAGACTAGGCGAACTTAACAAGTTCGCCTCACAAGAGACTAGGCGAACTTAACAAATTCGCCTCTAATAAACTAGGCGAACTAGACAAGTTCGCCTCTAGCAGAAGTTATACAGATTTTTTTTTCCTTTTTTTAAGAACACTAGCAAACTAGATAAGTTCACCGGAAATTAGTTCGCCTGATACTGCCTGAGCGAAGTTAATAAGTTCGCCTAAACTTCACTGAGCAAATAAGACCTTAAGCGAACTTGATAAGTTTGCCTAATCAATATGTTCGCCTAAATTGAGTGAAGCGAACTTGATAAGTTCGCTTAAACTAAGTAAAGCGAACTTGATAAGTTCGCCTATAATAGACTAGGCGAACTAGATAAGTTCGCCACTAGCAGAACTTATACAAAAAATTTTTTAAGAACACTAGCGAACTAGATAAGTTCTCCTGATATTAGTTCGGCTGATACTTCCTGAGCGAACATAATAAGTTCGCCTGAACTTAACTGAGAAAATAAGACCACAAGCGAACTTGATAAGTTCGCCTAATCAATATGTTCGCCTAAACTGAGTGAAGCGAACTTGATAAGATCGCCTGCTAAGTTCGCCTGCAACAGAATCTCAGCAAGTTCGCCTGCTTCAGTGTAACATCTCTAAATTTAGTATTCATATTTCAATTCAATGTAATACAATTTCAAATTCAATACTCGTGCACTACCTTGTTGTTTTGCTTACCGTAAACTAAATGCAATGATTCAATACAAATTTACAAGTTTTGCTCGATTATATACACTTAAACGCTATACAAGTAACTATTTATTTCAAACTAATCAAACCTGAAAAGTCAAGGACTAAAATTGAAAATTTATCAAGAAACCCTAATTAGCACGGTCGTGCTTCGTCCTGGCACGGTCGCGCCAAGTGCCTCGGCACGATCGCGCGACTGGTCCTGGAACGATCGCGCCCGGCGCCTAAGCACGGTCGTGCCATATTTAGGCATGGTCACGCCTGTGAAACAGCTGAAACGTAACTACAACTTTAATTACCCGATCGTTCGAATCCGTAACATCCATCCATTTCTTTTCCCTTAACAAACGTATTATCGCTTTCCAAATTAATCAAACGCCTCAGTTTCATGTTACCAATCTCGAAATTTCTCTCTCAAAGCTTTTCAAGAAAACCAAGAAATTCTCTCCTGCAATTCGTATTCTTTCAAGCAAGATAGTCGTGTCACTCGTCCCTCCCGAGAAGTTCTGGATTGACTGGATTGGCCGGAGTGCAACGAGGATCACCGGAACTCAATCTCGCCGTCGCCGGAATTTCCTCTCTACCAATATCCATCGATTCGCTACTGTTCAGGGTAACTTAAACCTTTAATTCATTCATTTCAGTATCAGCATCAAAAGCCCCTATTCAATTTGGGCTTCCATTATAGAAACCAATCTGAATCAGAACTCATGTTTTATAAAAAAATGATTTAATCGAATCCCTTCTTAAACACGATGTACATGCAATTAAGTTATATGAAAAGACTCGTAATAACCCATTAATCAAAAGCCCTAACAATTCCAACGTTTAAAATACAAGAATTTGTCAATTCGTGTCTGATTTGGAAGAGACACGGTCGCGCTAATCATCTAGCGCGGCCGTGCCTCATGTAGCGCGGTCGGGTCGAATAGCGGCGCGGTCGTGTCCTCCGGTCCAGACCTAGTCATGCCCTTTGGGCTAGTCTCAGTTGTATCTAAAGATCATAGACACGACCGTGCCATATTTTTGACTGGTCTAGTTTGTGCCCTCTGTTGATCAACCAGGTCGTGCCCCGACTAGCACGGTCGCGCCCCTGGCTTGAGCACGATCGTGCCCTTCCGAGGCACGGTCGTGTGTGACTCAGAAATTGTAACAGAATTATAATTTTATATTTTTCGATCAATAAATGTTTCGATTTTATAAAAATACGTTTTCTGTATTTAAAAATGGATTAAAAGTTTAATCTTGGCTTAAATATAATTTATTTAAAAGTTTATGAAAAATTAAATTTATATTTATTATCTTACACTTAAATGATATTTTAAATAAGTAAGTTACAAAATTTATAAATAAATAAGATAATGATTATTTATTTAATTTACATTTTAAATCAAAATCATTTATTTATTTATACTTAATTACAATTAATATTTACATTATTTCATAAACTATAATTATATATTTATTCAATTATCCAATTCAAACCTAATCAAATTGTTTCAAAAATATTTTTACTTCAAACTCTATAAATTTTATTCAATACTTTTAAATACAAATCAATAGTTTTATACACAAATTCAACTTTCATCTTAGACTTAAACTTTATGCATCTATTTGATTCAATACACATTACTCTTTAGGTTAAATTGTGCATTTCGAGGATCATATTTGCTATCTATAATCTTTGTTAGCTACACCTCCATACCAAGTGAGTATTCACAACCCCTTTTACTCTTTTACACTTTTGGGGTGGAACATGAACTCTATACACATTACACATTTACATTTACGCAAACAACACAAGTGTAAAATCCTATTTACATACATGTGTGCAAAATTTGAGCTTTGTGTCCGAGTGCTAGTTGTGTTAACCTTTGTATGCGATTATGTGCAATCATTAACTATACAAGCCGACGGTTTTCAATGATAGATCTATTGAGTCTGACAAATCCACCCATGGTGCGCGGTGATTGAAACCGACAATACAATTTTTGCATGCTAGTTACAAGGTTTGGTTGTACATGGTTACACAATAGCTGCTCCCCATAAATGCCTTATTTTATCATGTTTTGTAAAGGATTTGTTTTCAACTATATGCTATCTACATACAACTGTGTTATACTCACCAACTTTTTAGTTGACTTTATTTTATTCATGTTTCAGGCCCCAATATGTGAGATTGATTCAAGACGTGTTCAACATAGGATTTGGACTTAGCAATTTAAATCAAGAATTTTATGAGTTGTTTTATGTTTCTTGTTTGAATTTGGTTTTGTACTTGGATTATTTGTAATAGAAATTTAACTTTAGTATATTTCAATTTAGTCAACCATGTGCTATGAACAGTCTTACATGTCCCGCCCCGATGATTCCGCCATCGGTCGGGGTGTGACAGATTGGTATCAGAGCCTTGGTTATATGGAATTAGGTTATTAGACACCTTGACCTAGACTATAACTTTAGGACACCCACTTATGCTATATTTCATGATTTTGTGCTATGTGTTACATGCTATGTTCTATATGCTCACCATGATTAATTATTATTATATTTGATACCTTACTTGTTAGAAATTCATGACTCATTAGGATCTTCTTGAATAATAATTAAATAAATAATATCCTTTCCTATATTCGAAAACCTCATGATATTTCTATCTTTATCCTTTCTAAGCATGTGGAAAACTCTTGAAGCAAAAATCTTTAAAATTTTTATTTCTTCGTTATGGTTTTTAAACTTGTTAAATTATTTGAGGACACGTGCAATCTGGAAGGGTGACACCTGTATTTTGGGTTTTCTATCTAGGAAAACATTTCGCATAAATCCCAATCAACCGAGGGACCCGTATGCTTTCCTGGGAATTCCCGAGATGAGTGTTTACTTATAGGCTAAAGCATGTCTCCTTGAAAATTATATAAGTTTAATTAACCTTAATGTGCCATGGTATTCAAGTGATTTTGTCACTTTTGAGTACAATCCAAACTAAGAATATCTATTTTTATTTTTTTATCTCATTCTATTAAATCCTATCAAATCTCATAAGTTCTTACAATCTTTTTCTTGTCTTGTGAAAAATCTGTAGAATGCCTCCTCGTCGTGCTCCCGCAACCAACGCCAACACCGACATTGCTGCTATTCTTACCCAATTGGTGACACAACTCACCCAAGCCAATGGTGCCACCAATGGCAACAATGGTGGAAATGGAAGCAATAGTGGTAATAATGGTGGAAATGGTGGAAATGGTGGTAATAATCCATCTCAATGCACCTTCAAGCACTTCAACTCGTGCAATCCCCTAAATTTCTATGGTACCGAAGGAGCTACTGGACTCCTTCAATGGTTCGAAAGCATTGAGAATACCTTTCTCAATAGCGACTGTCCCAACAACCTCCGTGTTCGTCATGCCACAAGTGTCCTACAAAAACGGGCACTTACATGGTGGAATGGGGAGAAAAGAAATAGGGGTGTTGATGTAGCTATGGCCTTACCTTGGGATGAGGTCAAAAGGCTTATGACCGAGGAGTTCTGTCCTCGAAATGAAGTGAAAAAGTTAGAAGCTGAATTTTGGGATCTTGCCCAAGATAGTGGGGAAAGCTTAGCATATACAACTCGGTTCCATGAGTTGAGTCTTCTAGTACCCCACATGGTCACTCCTTTGTCCCGTTGTATCGAGAAGTATATTGGTGGGCTACCAAGACAAATCCAAGATACTGTCTTAGGTATAAATCCTACTACTCTGGAGGATGCTATTCGTCTATCCGCTACTCTAACTGATAATCATGTGAAAGCTGGAACTCTTACCAAAAAGGGTTCTAAGAAAGTTTCTGAAACCATAACCCCTGCTACTCACAACAAAGAAGCCACAACCGAGGCTTCTCGCAATAATAGAAAGAGGAAAGTTAGAAATTTTGCTGTGGTTACTCCTGCTGTTCCCGTCAATCAAGCTGCACCCATGGTTCAAGCGCCGGCTAAAAAGCCATATGTTGGGATCTACCCTCTTTGTGCCACCTGCAATTATCATCATCCTCAAACCATCCCATGTCGCCTTTGTACTTATTGTGGGAGATATGGTCATACAGTTAGTGTTTGTAGGACCAAAGCTCTTACGAGCCAAGTCAACCCTCCAAACCGAACTGTACCTCAAGTGGCTAATCAAGGTGCTCCCGCCATTGCTAATGGGCGTGCTTGCTATGAGTGTGATGACCCGAAACATTTTCGTGATCAATGTCCAAGACTTGCAAATGCTAGACAAGGAGGAGCTCGTGGGCGTGCGTTCAACATAAACGCTAACGAAGCTCAAACCAACAACGACGTGGTTAATGGTACGTTCCTTGTTAATAGTCAATATGCCTCCATTTTGTTCGATACCGGTGCCGATAAAAGTTTTGTGTCACTAAATTTTGAGCCTTTACTTGCAAAGACTCGGTCCCAATTAGAGAAAACATTTACCGTTGAAGTAGCAAATGGTGACTCCCTTACAATTGAGTCCATTATCTATGATTGCTCTTTAGAACTTAATGATCACACATTCCCAATCAACCTTGTTCCAATGCCACTAGGAAGCTTTGATATTATCATAGGTATGGATTGGCTATCAAATCATCATGCCGAAGTCATTTGCTTTGAAAAGTGTATCCAAATCCCGTTACCATCGGGAGAAACCTTAAGGGTTTTTGGTGAAAAGCCTTGCAAGGGACTTAAGTTGATGTCGTGTACTACCGCTCAAAGGTACTTATGAAAGAAGTACATTGCTTTCTTAGCTCATATTGTTCAAAAGGATGTCAAGGAGAAGAGTATCCAAGACATTCCGATTATTCGAGATTTTCCCGAAGTTTTTCCTAAGGATTTATCCGGTCTTCCTCCCGTTCGTCAAGTAGAGTTCCGTATTGATCTTATACCTGGAGCTAACCCTGTTGCTAGAGCTCCTTATCGTCTTGCACCTTCCGAAATACAAGAGCTTGCAAGTCAACTTCAAGAGCTCTCCGACAAAGGTTTCATTCGTCCAAGTCATTCACCGTGGGGTGCACCCGTCTTATTTGTTAAGAAGAAGGATGGATCATTTCGCATGTGTATCGACTATCGCGAGCTCAACAAGCTTACTATCAAGAACCGTTATCCTTTACCTAGAATCGATGATCTCTTTGATCAACTTCAAGGTTCTACTTGTTTCTCAAAGATTGATCTTCGATCTGGTTATCATCAGCTTCGTGTTCAAGAAGATGACATTCCTAAGACTGCTTTTCGAACAAGGTATGGTCATTACGAGTTCATGGTTATGCCTTTCAGGTTAACCAAAGCACCCGCAGTTTTCATGGATCTCATGAATCGTGTATGCAAACCGTACCTTGACAAATTCGTGATCGTTTTCATTGATGATATCTTAATCTATTCCAAGACTAAAGCCGACCATGAAGAACATCTTAGACTGGTTTTGGATCTCTTGAGAAAAGAACAACTATATGCCAAATTTTCCAAATGCGAATTTTGGCTAAAAGAAGTTCAATTTCTTGGTCACATCGTTAACGACAAGGGTATTCATGTTGATCCAGCTAAGATTGAAACGGTTAAGAATTGGAATGCCCCGAAGACTCCTACCGAAGTTCGTTCATTTCTTGGTCTTGCGGGTTATTATCGTCGTTTCATTTCAAACTTCTCAAAGATTGCTGTCCCTCTTACCGCTTTGACCCATAAGGGTAAGACTTATGAATGGGGACCGAAACAAGAAGAAGCTTTCCAAACCCTCAAGCAAAAGCTGTGCAATGCTCCCATATTGACTCTCCCCGATGGAAATGATGATTTAGTTGTCTATTGTGATGCTTCTAACCAAGGTTTTGGTTGTGTTCTCATGCAACGAGGCAAAGTAATCGCCTATGCATCAAGGAAACTCAAAGTTCATGAGAAGAATTATACGACGCACGATCTAGAGTTGGGTGCGGTCGTATTCGCGTTAAAGATTTGGAGACATTACCTATATGGCACGAAATGTGTGGTATTCACCAACCACAAAAGTCTTCAACATATTTTTAACCAAAAAGAACTCAATATGAGGCAACGACGTTGGGTCGAACTCCTTAACGACTACGACTGCGAGATTCGTTACCATCCCGGCAAAGCGAATGTTGTAGCCGATGCTTTAAGTCGAAAGGACCGTGTTATGCTTCATTGTGCCCGTATCCAAACCGATATTCAAACCCGTATCTTAGAAGCTCAACACGTCTCGGTAACCGAGGGTAACATGTATGAAGAAATGTCGTGTGGTGTTGAACTTCTTCTTGAATCAAAACCCAATGGCCTACTATATTACTTGAACCGTATTTGGGTTACCGATCGCGACGATCTCCGTGCATTTCTCATGAACGAGGCTCATAAGACTCGTTATTCTATTCATCCTGGTGCGGATAAAATGTACCAAGATCTTCGCCAACTTTATTGGTGGCCCGGTATGAAGAAAGACATTGCTCTTTATGTGGCCAAATGTTTAACCTACTCCAAAGTCAAGCCGAACATCAACGTCCTTCTGGTTTACTCGAACAACCAGAAATTCCCGTGTGGAAATGGGAGAATCTAGCTATGGATTTCATTACCAAGCTCCCTCGCACCTCGAGTGGATATGATGGTATTTGGGTGATCATTGACCGACTCACTAAATCCGCTCATTTCTTGCCTATCCGCGAAGACTTCAAAGTGGAGAAACTAGCCCGAATTTACATTGATGAAGTTGTGAGCCGTCATGGTGTTCCATTGAACATAATATCCGATAGAGACGCTCGGTTCACTTCTCGATTTTGGCAATCTCTCCAAAAGGCTCTTGGTACTCGATTGGATTTGAGCACGGCTTACCATCCGCAAACTGATGGTCAAACCGAGCGAACAATCCAAACTCTTGAAGACATGCTTAGAGCTTGTGTAATCGATTTTGGTGGCAATTGGGATTCACATCTATCCCTCATTGAGTTTTCTTACAACAATAGCTACCACACAAGTATCAACATGGCTCCATTCGAAGCTCTCTATGGTCGCAAGTGTCGTTCTCTTATCTGTTGGAACGAGATTGGTGAAGCACAAATCACTGGTCCCGAGTTAATTCAAGAAACATCCGACAAGATTATTCAAATCCGTGACAATATTCAAGTAGCGAGGAGTCGGCAAAAGAGTTATGCCGACAAACGTCGAAAACCCTTGGAATTCCAAGTCGGTAACCTTGTCCTTCTAAAGGTGTCTCCATGGAAGGGCGTGATCCGTTTTGGAAAGAAAGGCAAGTTAGCACCTCGTTATGTAGGTCCATTCAAAATCCTTGAAAGGATTGGTAAAGTGGCTTACAAGATCGAGTTACCTCCATCTCTTGGAAATGTGCATCCTACATTTCATGTATCTAATCTGAAGAAGTGTCTCGCCGATGAAAATCTCCATATACCGCTTGACGACGTGCGCATTGATGAAACGATGCATTTCGTTGAGAAGCCGGTGGAAATTATGGATCGTGAAGTCAAACAACTCAAGCGAAGTCGCATTCCTATTGTCAAAGTTCGTTGGGAATCTAAGCGTGGTCCTGAGTTCACTTGGGAACGAGAAGACCAAATGAAGCTCAAGTACCCTCATCTCTTTACCGATACTATTGTTTCCTCTAGCTAAATTTCTGGATAAAATTCTCTCAACATGGGGAGACTGTAACATCTCTAAATTTAGTATTCATATTTCAATTCAATGTAATGCAATTTCAAATTCAATACTCGTGCACTACCTTGTTGTTTTGCTTACCGTAAACTAAATGTAATTATTCAATACAAATTTACAAGTTTTGCTCGATTATATACACTTAAACGCTATACAAGTAACTATTTATTTCAAACTAATCAAACCTGAAAAGTCAAGGACTAAAATTGAAAATTTATCAAGAAACCCTAATTAGCACGGTCGTGCTTCGTCCTGGCACGGACGCGCCAAGTGCCTCGGCACGATCGCGCGACTGGTCCTGGAACGATCGCGCCCGGTGCCTAAGCACGGTCGTGCCATATTTAGGCATGGTCGCACCTGTGAAACAGCTGAAACGTAACTGCAACTTTAATTACCCGATCGTTCGAATCCGTAACATCCATCCGTTTCTTTTCCCTTAACAAACGTATTATCGCTTTCCAAATTATTCAGACGCCTCAGCTTCATATTACCAATCTCGAAATTTCTCTCTCAAAGCTTTTCAAGAAAACCAAGAAATTCTCTCCTGCAATCCGTATTCTCTCAAGCAAGATAGTCGTGTCACTCGTCCCTCCCGAGAAGTTCTGGACTGACTGGATTGGCCGGAGTGCAATGAGGATCACCGGAACTCAATCTCGCCGTCGCCGGAATTTCCTCTCTACCAATATCCATCGATTCGCTACTGTTCTGGGTAACTTAAACCTTTAATTCATTCATTTCAGTATCAGTATCAAAAGCCCCTATTCAATTTGGGCTTCCATTATAGAAACCAATCTGAATCAGAACTCATGTTTTATAAAAAAATTATTTAATCGAATCCCTGCTTAAACACGATGTACATGCAATTAAGTTATATGAAAAGACTCGTAATAACCCATTAATCAAAAGCCCTAACAATTCTAGCGTTTAAATTACAAGAATTTGTCAATTCGTGTCTGATTTGGAAGAGACACGGTCGCGCTAATCATCTAGCGCGGCCGTGCCTCATGTAGCGCGGTCGTGTCCTCCTGTCCAGACCTAGTCATGCCCTTTGGGCTAGTCTCTGTTGTGTCTAAAGATCATAGACACGACCGTGCCATATTTAGGCACGGTCGTGCCTGTTTGACTGGTCTAGTTTGTGCCCTCTGTTGATCAACCCGGTTGTGCCCCGACTAGCGCGGTCGCGCCCCTGGCTTGAGCACGATCGTGCCCTTCCGAGGCACGGTCGTGTGTGACTCAGAAATTGTAACAGAATTATAATTTTATATTTTTCGATCAATAAATGTTTCGATTTTATAAAAATATGTTTTCTGTATTTAAAAATGGATTAAAAGTTTAATCAAGGCTTAAATATAATTTATTTAAAAGTTTATGAAAAATTAAATTTATATTTATTATCTTACACTTAAATGATATTTTAAATAAGTAAGTTACAAAATTTATAAATAAATAAGATAATGATTATTTATTTAATTTACATTTTAAATCAAAATCATTTATTTATTTATACTTAATTATAATTAATATTTACATTATTTCATAAACTATAATTATATATTTATTCAATTATCCAATTCAAACCTAATCAAATTGTTTCAAAAATATTTTTATTTCAAACTCTATAAATTTTATTCAATACTTTTAAATACAAATCAATAGTTTTATACACAAATTCAACTTTCATCTTAGACTTAAACTTTATGCATCTATTTGATTCAATACACATTACTCTTTAGGTTAAATTGTGCATTTCGAGGATCATATTTGCTATCTATAATCTTTGTTAGCTACACCTCCATACCAAGTGAGTATTCACAACCCCTTTTACTCTTTTACACTTTTGGGGTGGAACATGAACTCTATACACATTACACATTTACATTTACGCAAACAACACAAGTGCAAAATCCTATTTACATACATGTGTGCAAAATTTGAGATTTGTGTCCGAGTGCTAGTTGTGTTAACCTTTGTATGCGATTATGTGCAATCATTAACTATACAAGCCGACGGTTTTCAATGATAGATCTATTGAGTCTGACAAACCCACCCATGGTGCGCGGTGATTGAAACCGACAATACAATTTTTGCATGCTAGTTACAAGGTTTGGTTGTACATGGTTACACAATAGCTGCTCCCCATACATGCCTTATTTTATCATGTTTTGTAAAGGATTTGTTTTCAACTATATGCTATCTACATACAACTGTGTTATACTCACCAACTTTTTAGTTGACTTTATTTTATTCATGTTTCAGGCCCCAATATGTGAGATTGATTCAAGACGTGTTCAACATAGGATTTGGACTTAGCAATTTAAATCAAGAATTTTATGAGTTGTTTTATGTTTCTTGTTTGAATTTGGTTTTGTACTTGGATTATTTGTAATAGAAATTTAACTTTAATATATTTCAATTTAGTCAACCATGTGCTATGAACAGTCTTACATGTCCCGCCCCGATGATTCCCCAATCAGTCGGGGTGTGACATTCAGCTGTAACAAACTCAGGAAGAAAACTTCAACCTAAACATGAACTAATCAGCACCGAAAATCATCATTTCTCACACATTAGAAGGAATTTGAAGAAATTGGAGCGTAGGATATAGTATTTTATGAATTAGAACACTTCTATCGGATTAATTTCACCAAAATCCACTCCAAATCCACGAATTCAGCAGCAAAATCAACTTCAAGAACTTGAAAAAATCCATGGATACAAAAACTTGTAAAAATGATCAATTTCTTTTCAAAGTGTATACAAAATACTCTCTAATCACAAAGAATTAAACACAAATCACGAGCAAAAGCTCTGATACCATTTGTAGGTCCACATGACTCATATACAAATCGATCTCGTGACAGGACGTCTCGATAACACGGAGTGCGGAATCCTTCGTGTTAACGTATGTATACGAATTGACAATAGAAATAGTAGGTAAATAAACTTTCTCTTTGTATTCCACTAAACACAGAGTTTACATAATACAATCATTCAGTCTATATGCTCCCCAAACAGAATCTGTAAACTCCTATTTATAGAAACAAACTCTACAATAGGCGAACTTAACAAGTTCGCCTCAAATAGACTAGGCGAACTTAACAAGTTTGCCTCACATGAGACTAGGCGAACTTAACAAGTTCGCCTCTAATAAACTAGGCGAACTAGACAAGTTCGCCTATAGAAGAACTTATACAAAATTTTTTTTTGATCACTAGCGAACTATATAAGTTCGCCTGATACTGCCTGAGCAAACTTAATAAGTTCACCAAAACTTCATTGAGCAAATAAGACCAGATCGAACTTGATAAGTTCGCCTAACCAATATGTTCGCCTAAACTGAGTGAAGCTAACTTGATAAGTTCGCCTAAACTAAGTAAAGCGAACTTGATAAGTTCGCCTACTAAGTTTGCCTCTAATAGACTAGGCGAACTAGACAAGTTCGCCACTAGCAGAACTTATACAAGATTTTTTTTAAGAACACTAGCGCACTAGATAAGTTCGCCTGAAATTAGTTTGGCTAATAATTCCTGAGCGAACTTAATAAGTTCGCCTGAACTTCACTGAGCAAATAAGACCACAAGCGAACTTGATAAGTTCGCCTAATCAATATGTTCGTCTAAACTGAGTGAAGCGAACTTGATAAGTTCGCTTAAACTGAGTGAAGCGAACTTGATAAGTCTCCTGCAACAGAATATCAAGAAGTTCGCCTGCTTCAGCTGTAATAAACTCAGGTAGAAAACTTCAACCCAAACACGAACTAATCAGCACCGAAAATCATCATTTCTCACAGATTAGAAGAAATTTGAAGAAATTGGACCGTAGGATTTAGTATTTTATGAGTTAGAACACTTCTATCGGATTAATTTCACCAAAATCCACTTCAAATACACGAATTCAGTAGCAAAATCAACTTCAAGAACTTGAAAACTCCGTGGATACAAAAACTTCTAAAAATGATAAATTTTTTGTCAAAGTGTATACAAAATCTTCTCTAATCACCAAAAATCAAACACAAATCACGAGCAAAAGCTCTAATACCAGTTGTAGGTCCACATGACTCATCTACAGATCGATCTCGTGACACGACGTCTCGATAACACGGAGTGTGGAATCCTTCGTGTTAATGTATGTATACGAATTGACAATAGAAATAGTAGGTAAATAAACTTTCTCTTTGAATTCCACTAAACACAGAGTTTACAGAATACAATCATTCAGTCAATATGCTCCCCAAACAGAATCTGTAAACTCCTATTTATAGAAAAAAACTCTAGAATAGGCGAACTTAACAAGTTTGCCTCAAATAGACTAGGCGAACTTAACATGTTCGCCTCACATGAGACCAGGCGAACTTAACAAGTTCGCCTCTAATAGACTAGGCGAACTAGACAAGTTCGCCTCTAGCAGAACTTATACAGAATTTTTTTTTTGAACACTAGCGAACTAGATAAGTTCGCCTGAAATTAGTTCGCCTGATACTGCCTGAGCGAACTTATTAAGTTCGCCTGAACTTCACTGAGCAAATAAGACCACAAGCGAACTTGATAAGTTCGCCTAATCAATATGTTCGCCTAAACTGAGTGAAGCGAACTTGATAAGTTCGCCTAATCAATATGTTCGCCTAAACTGAGTGAAGCGAATAAGTTCGCTTAAACGGAGTGAGGCGAACTTGATAAGTTCGCCTGCAACAGAATCGCAGCAAGTTCGCATGTTTCAGCTGTAACAAACTCAGGAAGAAAACATCAACCCAAACACGAACTAATCAGCATCGAAAATCATCATTTATCACAGATTAGAAGGAATTTAAAGAAATTGGCCCGTAGGATTTAGTATTTTATGAATTAGAACACTTATATCGGATTAATTTCATCAAAACCCACTTCAAATCAACGAATTCAGCAGCAAAATCCACTTCAAGAACTTGAAAACTCCATGGATATAAAAAGTTATAAAAATGATCAATTTCTTATCAATGTGTATACAAAATCGTCTCTAATCACCAAGAATCAAACACAAATCACGAGCAAAAGCTCTGATACCACTTGTACATCCACATGACTCATGATCTCGTGACAGGACGTGTCGATAACATGGAGTGCGGAATCCTTCGTGTTAACGTATGTATACGAATTGACTATAGAAACCGTAGGTAAATAAATTTTCTCTTTGTATTTCGTTAAACACAGAGTTTATAGAATACAATCATTCAGTAAATATGCTTCCCAAACAGAATCTGTAAACTCCTATTTATAGACACAAACTCTGCAATAGGCGAACTTAACAAGTTCGCCTCAAATAGACTAAGCGAACTTAACAAGTTCGCCTACTAGACTAGGCGAACTAGACAAGTTCATCTCTAGTTGAACCTATACATAATTTTTTTATTTTTATTTTTTAAGAACACTAGAGAACTACATAAGTTCGTCTAAAATTAGTTCGCCTGATACATCATGTGCGAACTTAATAAGTTCGCCTGAACTTCACTGAGCAAATAAGACCACAAGTGAACTTGATAAGTTCGCCTAATCAATATGTTCGCCTAAACTGAGTGAAGCGAAGTTGATAGGTTCGCTTAAACTGAGTGAAGCAAACTTGCTAAGTTTGCCTACTAAGTTCGCCTCTAATAGACTAGGCGAACTAGACAAGTTCTCCTCTGGCAGAACTCATACAGAATTTGTTTTTATTTTTATTTATTTTTTTTAAGAACACTAGCGAACTATATAAGTTCGTGTAGAAGCATGTTTTTGTGACTATAGATTAAATTCTATGTATCGGTGTACTAGGCTAGTACGCAGGAGGATGTTCCTGAGTACTTAGCCTGCACACCAGTTTGGTCCTGCGTACATAGTAAGTACGCAAGGCTTTTGCCTTGCGTACTTGTCAATTACGCATGACCAAACCCTGCGTACTTCGACAAGTACGCAGGTAATGTTCCTTCCCCTATAAATAGAAGACTTGTCTTCAATTGTAGGTTGAACTCTGGAACTAGGTCGAGAGGTGTCCGGGTCGAAAAGAGCTCTCCCGACCCCTGGACCGTGAGCTTAGATGAGAGATGTGTGCTCCTTCGGTATGTAGTCTGTAATAAGGGATGACTTCTATGTTATGGATTATGTGTCGTTTCATTCTCTTTTGTCTTTGTTTGTGTTTATCTGTCTCGTTTCTTGGTTCCCACACAAATCACAGAACAGGTCCGTGTATATCCGCTGCGCGATGAGGCTCCCGTGACCTACAAGTGGTATCAGAGCCTCGGTGTTCGTTGATTTGTGTTCCAGTTTCGGGTTTTAGGGTTTTTTGAGCAGATCTGAGTTATAAAAGTTCGCTACTTTTTCTTGCAAAAATCCTCAAATCTGAGTTTGTTATCACTTCATTTGGTGTTTGGAAGGCTAAGGGTTTGTTAGATGATGATTTCTAAGCTTCTGGAAGCATCAATTTCTCAGATCCATCACTTTTCGAGCATTCTCCTCAAGATCCGTCAAGAACGCTGTTACTTTTTGATAAGTACGTAAATTCAGCTTTTCTGCGTACTTACTAAGTACGCATGGGTTTTGTCCTGCGTACTTACTAAGTACGCAAGAGAAGTTATCCTGCGTACTTGTTAAGTACGCATGAGTATTTGACTTTGCGTACTTAGCATGTACGCATGGTTGTCTTTGCGAACTTATCAAATACGCATGAGCACTTGGGTTTGCGTATTTACTAAATACGCATGAGCACCCTTTATGTGCGTATTTACTAAGTACGCATGGACTAGCATTTTGGCAGGAAAATTTTTCTTGGCCAAAATTTTTAGGGATCATTTGTACGCGTGTTTCGGGCCATTTTTGAGAAGATAGTAATTTTGGTTTTTCCGGACTAGAATTTGTATATGATGTGGCTTGGTGAAACACGGACGAGATTTTTGTTGGATGATACCACTTGTCATACATTGTTTAAGGGTCCATACCTGAAAATGTAGGCTACAAGTATCCGGGATACATATTTAATATGGTATGAATGCTGAACTAATGGGAGCAATTGGGTCGTCATTGGCTAAAGGTCTCGTTCTATTTGTGAAGATTTGGCTGCTTTGGGTCTTTTGAAAAGAGAATCATCTTGTTTAGGTATTCAAACCTGAATATGTAGGCTACGAGTATCCGAGATACTTCTTTAATAGGGGATGAATACTGGAACAACTTGAACCCAAGGATTTGCTGTTTTGGATGTTTACAAAGAAATAAAAGAATAAAAACCTAGAGTTGGCTAGTTGTGTTTTTTGAGGATTTGAGTGAAGTGATGATGAAGCTGGTCATAGTTTACAGAGAAATGAGGGGGATAAAAATAAATGTATCATCAACCGTAATTTCTCGTGTAAACTATATTTTTCGTGCTCATTGGTCAAGCCTGTGTTCAAGATTTGGTGTGATTCAATTATGATGGGCTTTCTCATTTGAGATCTGGACGGAATCAAGATAGACAACCTAGTTATGGAACTTCATCACGGTGAACGTATACAGATTAGGAGGTGTGTACCAGGAATGAAGATCTAATTAAAGAATGTTAGACTTTGGATATAAGGTGATCACTGCTAAGCATGATTTTGTGTTTGATTCTATCAAGTGTTTTCAAGATGAAGTTGGATATCCGTTTGATTATGTTGAAGCACTTTCCTGTGACAACACTCTGGATAGAGTCTTAGTTTGTATTTTCATGTCTGTAATTGTCTTTGTATGTAAGAGTTTTTATGTATTAGTTTATCGAGTTGTATTTACTTTTACATATTGAATGTTGCATTTCTTTCTAAGTGTTTTACACACTTACATGTGCGCAGGAGAATGCTCCTGCGTACTTAGCAAGTACGCAAGAATACCTTTGCGTACTTATTAAGTACGCAAGAGCAATTTTCCCTGCGCACTTGTTAAGTGCGCAGGCATCAGGTCAGGTATAAGTAGGATAGGTTGACAGAAGTTAAGTACGCAGACATTATAGCAAATACGCAGATTGTAATCTCAGTGCTTTTCTCTGTAACCTTCAAGTGTTTATAATACAAAGAATGTTTAAAGTGTTTTCTCTTGTCGGTTTACTTTGTTTAGCTAGACTCTTCGCCTAGTCACGGGCATTCCGCACCCGGTCCGACTAGTATACCCACTTGCATGTGACGATCTGCCACACTCGAGGGACTTACAAGTTGTATCAGAGCTGTTGCTCCTGATTTCGAGTGTTGTGAGTGAGTTTGGAGAGTTTTTACAAGCAAAAAGAGGTATTTTTGTTGATTTTTGTGATAAAATAGGGGTAGCTCTTGAGCACTATTTTTGAAACAAAAATCACTCAAAAACTGATTTTTGTTGTGTATTTGAGTGTTTTGAGCATCAAAGGTTGGTTAGAAACAAGTTTCTGTCCCTTTAGCTCATTTGCATTGATCATCAGACCAATTTTTACCATCTCCGGCGAGTTTCAGGTGACCGGAAAAGTTTGGTGAAAGTTGCTGAAAAGGTATCCTGCGTACTTACCATTTCTGGCAAAAAGTACAGTTTTGTGCGTACTTACCAAATACGCAAGACATATCTCCTGCGTACTTATAAGTGTGCAAGATTGAACTTGTGCGAACTTAAGATATATCCTGCGTACTTACATCTACTCTTGCGTACTTACAAGTACGCAAGAGGAAATCTAAATACGCAAGACCATTTCTCAAGTGCGCAAGGCCAAAACCAAGTGCGCAACTGTGTCTGACTTTTCTGAAATTTGACTAAGTGTTCTCTATGTCGAATCTTCAGAATCTTAGAAACCTGTTGAATTATGATAATGAGATCGGTACACCACAGAAACCACCTAAGTTGCTGAACGTGAACGATTATTCTAATTGGAAAGCACGTTTCGAGCACTACATTTCTTATACCGACTCATCATTATGGATACCAATCCTTGAGGGATATAAGCATCCCACGCACATCTATCTTGATGAAACCATGCCCAAACCTATCTCTAAGCTTACTGACGAAGAAAAGAAAGCTTATGATCATGAAAAGAAGGCACTTGGCTCGATCACTATGGCATTAACTCGGGAATTGTTCCATAGTTTCCGACGGTATGACAATTCTAAGGATCTTTGGAAAGCTTTACAGAAGAGATTCGAAGGAAATAGTGATATCAAAAAGAGTAAGCGGGATCTTCTCAGGAAGCAGTATGAGTGCTTCAGATTTTTAGAGAACGAATCTTTAGATGACCTCATCTCTAGATTCTATCATTTACAAACTGAGTTGAAGGCTTTTGAACTCAGGTATCCGGATGAAGAGATGGTGGAAAAGTTTTTGGATGCTTTACCACCCAAATTTGAGATGTACACAACCCTGATGAGGGAAAATCCTAAATTCTATGAGTTGATAGTTGAAGACGCAATAGGAAAGGTTCAAGCTCATGACATGAACCTAAGAAGAAAGGAGAGCTCTGGAAGACCCCAGATACAAGACCCTTCTATGTATCATGGGACGACTTCTACATCCAAGTCATCGGGCTCTGGAATTTCCCTCTTCACTGGAAATCCTACTGAAGAAGACCACTCAACTGGGTGTGGTGGTCATGCTAGCTATGCTTTAGGATCAGGGTTAGGGTCTCATCATCAAAATACCTCAAGAAATCCTCCTGCTACGTCTTCAACTAACAACTCAGCTATAGCCAGAATAGCTGAAGATCATGTAGCACTATTCTCATCTTGCATATGAAAATTTCATAGGTGGCAAGGTTACTGATCCAGAGACGATTGAAGAAGATTTTAATCAAGTGGATCCTGATGACATGGAGGACATGGATATTCAATGGAATATGGCCATGCTATTGAGGAGAGCCAAGCGTTTCCTGAACAGAACAGGAAGAAAATTTATTGGCGGGCATCCTAATGCCAAGGTCGGGTTTGACAAATCGAAGGCCAAATGCTACAAGTGTCTGAACTATGGACACTTTGCTCGTGAGTGTCAGAAAGACAGAACACCTGCCTCTGGTTTCACCCGACCCAGCCAAGGAAACAGCCATGGCCAAAACAATCCAAACCACCACAATCAAAGCCAAAGTGGAACGTCCAATGCACTTGTAGCACAACAGGACGACAGCTTTGACTGGGGTGTTCATCTTGAGGATGCCATCATCGCACAAACCCAGGTTAGTCTCATGGCTGAGATCATGGAGATGATGGAAGCAGAGAAAAAGGAAGCTTCTATGGCTGACCTAGAAGAATCTACAACTCTTGCTAAAGAGGAGGTGAAGGATGCTGAAGAAATGGAAGCACCTGTAGCTGAGGAAGAGGATTCAACCACTGCTGTTGCTCTCATGGCCATTGGAGAAGCAACAAGTTCATCGTCTGAGGTAGATTCTAACCCTTTCTCTGTTATTTCATGTTCTAAATGTCAAGGGCTAAAACTGGAAAATTCTAGGCTCCAAGACAAAATCGAACCCCTAAGTTTGGCAGCTCTAAACTATAAAGAAAATGAAAAACGTTTTAAAGATTCTATTGAAACGTTAAAAAAGGAAAAATATGAATATTCTTTACAAATAAGTGATCAACAGCTTCACTTAGATGTTGCATACAGGGGGTTAGAAAAACGGAACAATGAAATCAACAAACTGTAAAATGAGATCTTGCAGTTAAAATGCACTAAGGAGAAGTTGAAAAACTCTCGCTTTGTGGTGGAACACTACGAGTCTGTGGTGAGACAACTAAATGGGTTAGGTTTGGGTACTAATGCCATTCCTCCACCAGTGAGCGGGAAGTTTGTCAATAGCTTAATAGACATTGATCTCACTTGTCTAGATGAGTCCTCTGATAAGGATGATTCCCCTAAAAAGGATGAATCCTCAAGTAAGGCTAACTCCACATCTAGTGAGGAGTTTGTTACTGCTTCTGAAGACGGGTCGGTTAACTCTTGCCCTGAAGGAGTAGTATCTGAGGAGTTGTTGACTGAACAAAAGGTAAAGAAAAACGTTATCACTAATGGTGATAATTGCATTTTAACTGAACCCGATATCATTGAAACAAATGATAATCTAAAGGTAATGCTTTATGTGGGGTATAAAAGTCTTAACCAAACTAATAAAGAGGCTTTTTCAGCTCACTATGGGCTTGGGTATAAAGAAAATTTGGAAAAATACTATACCCCCAAAAACCAAACTGTAAAGGCTCAGACTAATGTTCATAAACCAACTCCTCCTTCTCATAATGCTGAGTTATCTAAGGCCAGATCTAATGAGCCTTACAAGAGAACTTATGTAGACAAGAGGAACTGTTTTCACTGTGGCTTGGTTGGTCACAATTTTGTGAACTGTCCTTCTAAGAACCAAGGGAAACGGCCTGTTGTTTCACAACCAACTGTTATCCCCAGGTCGCCACCAGTGAAACCATCTCCAAAACATCCAAAGCAAAATGTGGTGAAACCACCAGTCAAACCGATGGTAAAGCCTAAGAGAAAGTCTGAAGCTAAACCATCTGTTACAAGAAAGGTAACGCAACATGCTGTACCTCGTGTATCTATATCACACCCCCAAATTCCACTAACGGAGTATTACCGTTTGGGAAGTGACAAACCAGGATCTCAGACATTAGTTACATTGAACGACTCTACATGGGACTCAAAATTAAAATATCTTTTAAATCAGAGTATCAATGCGGAAGCGTAAAGAAAGTAAATGCGCAAAATACACGCGCCCAAAACCAAAGTCCAAAAGTACAAATGTTCAACCAAACAAAGTACATTAAAATAATTCAATCAACATAAATAGACACAAAGCAAAGCAGTTGAATCCCATGCATGCCCTAACGTGCACATGTGTCTTAGCTTAGCGTCCTGAGAAAACATGTAAGAAAAAGTGTCAACACGAGGTTGGTGAGTTTACAGGTTTCAAATAAATAAGTAAGCATTACCAGATTTATGATCTTTCAATATGTATCTATAGGTAGCTAACCTATGTTCATGTTTTAGCTCAAGTGCTCGCAACCGAAACTGACTGTTTGTTTATTGCCTCCTGCCAGGTTCTATCAATACTGGCCATGTGAATAGGCTAACATTTCACCCGTTCGATATCCGATCGAGTTAGCGCGACTAACGCGGGTGGGATTTGTCAAACCCAGTAGTACTACTAAACATTACCTCGCTAAGATCCATATTAACGGTTCGAAATAAGATGAGGACTTTCTGTGATAGCATGTTACACTTAGCTTTAACATTGATAGCATATGAAATACAAAATCTAAAATCAGTTTAAGCATGTTTTCTCCCCCAAGTTAAAAGCAGTAAAAAGGGGCCGTGAATACTCACCTGAGCTTGAGTAAGGATTTGAATCACACAAGGGAAAAGTTGGAACCAAGTGTGTAAGTCTCAAAAGACTTACGAATGCCCTAAAATTATAAACACATAAAGTTAGGGATAAAGGAAAATGGGAAATGTGACAATGATACGGATTGAGAAGCGTCCTAAAGAAACGCTCTAATATTCAAGAGTGGACGAAAGTGTCCACGGAGTTAGGAATTACTTTACACGACGAATAACACAAATATTAATAATTATAACCGGGTGTTTTGTCATTCACAAAAATTAATAAAATAATAATATATGTATACGAGTAACTAGTATAACCAACTATATTATTGTTTAGTCTCAATCGACACACGATGTTACAAAATGATTTGAAATAATATAAATATATATTATTTAATAATACGAGTCACGGTTTGAAAATAATATAAACATATTATTTCATACGACGTTACGGTTTAAAATAATATAAACATATATTATTTTTTTTTTTCGATATTAATAACAATATATTAATTATAAAAGTGGATATAATTTATAAAAATATGTTAATAATTCAAACCCGAGCCTACGGGTTATTTTCCGGGTTAAAACCCATTTATATAATAATATAATACTAAAAGGTTTGATTTTTATTAATTAAATATTCCAGAAAAATGTTTTTAAAAATGGATGTGGGAGCCCGGTCTCGAACCCGGGTCTCTCCCACACGCACACACTGACTTAACCATCTCGGCCGCTAGGCTATCGCGAACAAACCTGAGACCCATTGCTTTTAACACCCAGGTCCAAGTGGTTTTCTTCCCCAATCCATTCGCGATCGAAACCCGTCCCAATACCCATGATTTCGACAACGAATGAGCAAGATTGATTAAGGGTTATGATAATCGAGTATTGGCGATTCAGTGGGTGTGTTTAATTTGAAAAGCATCAAGTTTAAAATCGTTTAATTAAGAAAAAGTGGGCCGAAACCTTAATTCAAGAACACCGGATCGAATTGACAAAATCTTGTAATAGAACTTGATAAATTCATGGGGCTTTCACTTATTGAAGGATTGCGAAACTATCCATATAGTTTAATTGGATTTTGGTTGTGTCTAGGATGGTGTTCGTTTAAACCCGAAACGTATGAACCCTAGATTCGGGTTCATACTAAATTCGATGATAAAAGGAGAAATTGATAGAGGGTTTTCAATGAGTTTAGGATTTCGAAACTGTTGATGTATTTTAATTTGATTGAGGTTGGGTTTAGGGTCGAAACCCCCAAATCATTTTCGTATGAACCCTAGATTACGGGTTTGGATTAATTCAATGATATAAGCCCCAATAGCCATAGGGCTTTCATTCAATGGATAAAAACGAAGCTAATGGTGGAATCAATTACCAGGATCGAGTTCCAATTGATGGCTATCGACTGAGTTCGGCTCCGTCGTCGCGCGGGTTCGTCTTTGGTGACTTCTACTGTGATTTCGACTGAATTGATGTGTGCAACAGTTCCAAAGATGATTGATTAAGGTGGGCAGGGGTTTAATTTCAGGAATGGCGATCAAATTGATACGAATTCGTGTGTATAGTAGATGAACTTCGACGGTTACGATTTCTAGAATATAATTAGTTTAATTCGATAAATTAACTAGGATTGAATGTTCAATAATGGTCGTGATTAGCATTGAAGTCGATTTCGGTTACAAATTTCAGTCGACCTGATCGAGATATACGGATTTGAGTCACATTGGTTGCGGGTTTGACTTCTAAAAAGTCAACAGAATCGAATTTCTTTGATTTTGACTAATGGAAGTCAACAAATCAGGTTTTGCATATTTGCAAGACAAACCCCTATAGTTTTGATATTAAATATTAACAGAATCGGTCCCTGGGATTTGAATTTAACTGGATTAGCTAACTGGGTTAAGTTTTTAATAAGAAACTTAACGGAATAGTTAACGGAATTAACTGAAAAGTCCGGATTGTCACAATCTACATCTGGTAGTACCCGCACTTGTGAGAAACCTGTGGCAAGACTCTCAAAGCCACAGAGAATAAGAGGAAACAAGAGGTTGAGAAAGCTGGAAGAGCTGACTTCAGTTCAATCAGGTGAAGCTTCCACAAGTTCACCTGCTGTTGTTGAATCAAAGTCTCCTGTTCCGGTTAAGAAACAGAAGAGATCTTGGACTGCCAAATCCAAAAATTCTCAATCTCCCAATTCTAATTCTTTCAAAGATTCATCAATTTTGAACAGTCATCATGACTGTGAGTTAAAGGAAGTAGTTTATTTTGAAAAGGATGGACGACCCAAGAACACAATGGCTTGGGTCTCCAAATCTAAATAATTCTTTTGTGACTCGTGTAGGGACGTCCGAAGGGTACTATCTCTAACCGCTGGTATGTAGATAGTGGATGTTCCAGGCACATGACAGGAAACATGGCCCTGCTTCAAGATGTTAAACCATTCAGAGGCGGCTATGTGGCCTTTGCCGGAGAAAAAGGCGGCAGCATCACATGTCAATGCGTGGTTTCGAACAGTTGTGTCAGCTTTGACAATGTCAACTTCTGCGAGCAGCTGAAGCATAACATGTTGAGTGTCTCCCAAATGTGTGATAAGGAGTATTCGGTGATGTTTAACAAGTCAGAATGCCTGATTCTCAAACCCGGTTTTGAAGTTCTGGAAGATTGGATCCTGATGAGAGCGCCAAGAACAAATGACACCTATCAGATCGATATGTGCATGGCAACAACCACCTCATCAGTTCCTACCTGTTTGCTTTCTAAAGCGACAGAGCTCGACTCCATCTTGTGGCATAGGAAACTCGGACATATTTCGTATCGTAAAATGAATCATCTTGTCCGAAACGGTTTGGTAACCAGAGTTCCTAAGCTGAGGTTTACCGTTGCAGATGACTGTATGCCTTGTAAAAAGGGCAAACAGCAACGGAAATCTCATAAGCCCAAGCTCCAAAACTCTATTGATACCCCTTTGGAGCTATTACACATGGATCTGTTTGGCCCCATAAGTATCAGGAGTATTGGAGGTAAGTCGTTCTGTCTAGTAGTAACTGATGATTTCTCATGATTTTCTTGGGTGCATTTCTTAGGTACTAAAGACGAGACTGCTGATATTCTTCAATATTTGATCCTGAGCTTGGAATCTCTTTGCAAGCTGAAAGTTAGAAGAATTAGGAGTGACAACGGAACTGAGTTCAAGAATAATTTGATGGAGCTTTTCTATCTCAAGAAAGGGATCCGTCACGAATTCAGCGCGCCGTACACGCCTCAGCAGAATGGAGTTGCTGAACGGAAGAACAGAACACTGATTGAGACTGCAAGGACTATGCTGTCGGATGCAAAGGTTCCTGTCACTTTTTTGGAAGAAGCTGTTAATACAGCTTGTCACATCTTAAACAGAGTTCTGGTTGTGAAGAGGCACAACAATACTTGTTACTAGTTGATCAACAATCGACTTCCCAATCTTGATTACCTAGTTCCTTTCGGTAGTCCTTGTTCCTTGTTGCTACAGTACAAAGACCGCCAGTCTAAGTTTCATGCAAAAGCGGTGGAAGGCATCTTCTTAGGATACGTTGCCAACTCGCCTAGCAAGAGAGTGTACAACATAGGAACTCGTACTGTCGAGGAATGGTTTGAAGTGGATTGTAGTAAACACAGCATTCCACCCGAACCAACAGGTCCAGCTTGGGGTTTTGATTATGATGCGCTATTCAAGTCATTCAATATTCCTGATTTATCTGCAGTTGACGCCGCAAACGTTTATGAATTATTGGGCGACGGTGATGACTCCAGCTTCTCTACTCGTGCTACTGTACCAATTGTAACTCCTGATTCCAATTCTGCATCTGCATCTGGAACTCATGACAGTGATGACAGTGAGGATATTCTTGTTGTTGGAGATGACGCTCAAGCCAATCCTAACACAACTATAGGAAATGAAGCTCCAGCTGATCCAATTAACATTGAATCTTCTTCCTCTGGAACACAGGAAATGGGGGAGTTAAGCACGAATCTTGATCCGGAAATTCAGGAACCGATTGTACCAGAGACGAGAGTGCATAGGAATCATCCAATCGACAACATTATTGGTGATCCTTATGCCGGTGTTCAGACTCGTCATCGACCCATCACTGAGAACACCAGTCTTTACACAAAGATATTTGACACTGGTGTCATGGAAACATGTCTGCATGCTGTATTCGTGTCCCAGTTAGAGCCGAAGAATGTGAAGGAGGCTCTCACTGACAATTGTTGGATTGAGGCAATGCAAGATGAACTGTCTCAATTCCAAAAGTTGCACATGTGGGATTTGGTTGACTTGCCAAAGGGCTTTCAGCCAATTGGAACCAGATGGGTGTTAAAATGCAAGACGGATGATCGTCATGTTGTTGTGAAGAACAAAGCAGGATTGGTTATTCAGGGTTTTTATCAGCAAGAGGGCTTGGATTACACAGAAGTATATGCCCCAGTTGCTAGAATTGAGGCCATTCGACTGTTCTTGGCTTATGCCACTTATGTCGGCTTCAAGGTCTATCAACTTGATGTGAATAGTGCTTTCCTTTATGGTAAAGTTCATGAAGAGGTCTATGTCACTCAACCTCCTGGTTTTGAAGATCTGCATAATATTAATAAAGTGTATAAGCTCGAAAAGCACTTTATGGTCTTCATCAAGCACCGCGGGCATGGTTTGAGACATTATCTAAGCATTTACTGTCTAATGGTTTTGACCGTGGATAGATTGACTCGACCCTCTTCATTAGGAAAGTAGGAGGTGACATTCTTCTTGTACAAGTATACGTCGACGACATTATCTTTGGATCTACCAATGAAGGGATGTGTAGGGAATTTGAGCAGGTGATGAAGTCCAAATTTGAAATGAGTAATATGGGTGAATTGCCGTTCTTCCTGGGTCTGCAAGTCAATCAAAGAGAGGATGGCACTTATCTACATCAAACTAAGTATGTGCAGGACATCTTATTAAAATACAAGATGAATGATATCAGTACTTGTGGAACACCTATCCCAGTCAATCATAGTCTGCATCCTGACAAAGATGGAAAAGATGTAGACAACAGATTGTACCGTGGGATGATCGGATCATTTATGTATCTCACGGCTTCAAGACCCGATATAATGTTTGCTGTGTGCTTGTGCTCAAGGTTTCAGTCTCAACCGAAGGAGTCACATATGATAGCAGTGAAGAGAATTTTCCGATACCTGAAACGGAAACCCCAATTAGGACTTTGGTACTCTAAGCAGCAGTCATTCGACTTTAAAGCCTACACGGATTCAAATTATGGCGGTTGTAACCTTGATAGAAAGTCAACTTCTGGTGGATGTCAATTCTTAGGAGACATACTGGTCTCATGGCAGTTAAGAAGCAGTCAACGGTTTCTGTCTCAACTTGTGAAGCAGAATACATTGCTGCAGCGAGCGGTTGTTCTCAGATACTGTGGATTCAGTAGCAGTTGAGAGACTATGGCTTAAACTTCATTGGAACTCCTCTATTCATTGACAACAATGCCACAATGTCCATCACAAATAACCCGGTGAAACATTCCAAAACTAAACATATAGAGATTCGCCATTATTTCATCCGTGATTGTGCTGAAAAGCATTTAATTGAACTTGTAAAAGTTCACAACGATGACAATCTTGCTGACCTTTTCACAAAGGCATTTGATCGATCCCGTTTTGAGCATCTTGTCAACTTGATAGGAATGTTCAATCCTGAGTAAAAATTAATTTTTCTTAATTCAATTCAATCCATGGAAGTTAAACTTTATTTCTTTTTAAATTTTCTGTCTAGTTCTTTTAAGTTTCAAAATATTTTCCGAAAACAAAAACAAAAATAGAAAATGGAGAAAATTTCCAAGTTAACTTGAGAAAAGAGGAAATGATAGTACATCAGAAATGATCTAAACGTCATAGAAGTTAAGTGCGCAGGCATCAGGTCAGGTATAAGTAGGATAGGTTGACAGAAGTTAAGTACGCAGACATTATAGCAAATACGCAGATTGTTATCTCAGTGCTTTTCTCTGTAACCTTCAAGTGTTTATAATACAAAGAACGTTTAAAGTGTTTTCTCTTGTCGGTTTACTTTGTTTAGCTAGACTCTTCGCCTAGTCACGGGCATACCGCACCCGGTCCGACTAGTATACCCACTTGCATGTAACGATCCGCCACACCCGAGGGACCTACAGATTATTAGTTGAAGATGGAACCTTTTATCATTGGCCGATGGGATAGGAAAGTGTGGAAGGTTTCAATTACACGGAAGGAGGATGAATCGATGGTGTACAGGTAGAATGAGTTTCGGCGATGACGGGCTTGATCTCCGGCGTCTTCTGCTGCAATTCCGACTAAATAAGCGTGTCCAGCAGCTTTAGAAAGGATCGATAGTATGTTGGATTGGGAGAATTGCAAATCAAAATGGTGAATTCGATGGTTTCGTGAGAGGATTAGGTGTTTATGAGATAATTCGACGAAATTGAGTTTATTTGTTGTAATGGTGATGATTAAAGGGTTTAATTGAGTTTGTTAATGATGAAAACATGTAGAAAGGTTATGAAATCAAACTTCCCTGTGATTAAAGACTGCATTTACGTTTCAACTGATGAGAGGCACGACCGTGCCCATATGAGGCGCGACCGTGCCAAGGCACCGGGCGCGACCGTTCCAAAACAAGGCACGCGACCGTGCCATAGCACTTGGCGCAACCGTTCCAGAACGAGGCGCGACCGTGCCTATTAGGGTTTTGGTTATTTATTTATAAAATCAGTCCTTGTAAGTTTCAGTATAGACATGTTTGTATAAATATGGACTTATGTAGAGTTTTATAGGATGTGCTCGTGTAAAATTTGTGGACTTGCATTGGAACATAGTATTTAATTGTTAGTACAAATAGAACGAGTCTGTGTACTAGAATTTGGTTTGAAAATGTATCATATTGAACTGAAATATAGATAATGAAAATCGAAAATGTTACAGTATCCCCATGAGGGAATTTCGTCCCGAAATTTAGCTAGTGGAGGCTACGGCATCAGTGAAAAGATGTGGGTACTTGAGTTTCATTTGGTCCTCTCGTTCCTAAGTAAACTCAGGACCACGTTTAGATTCCCAACGAACTTTGACAATAGGAATACGGCTTCGCTTGAGCTGTTTGACTTCACGATCCATGATTTCCACCGATCTCTCAACGAAGTGCATCGTTTCGTCAATGTGCACATCGTCAAGAGGTATGTGAAGATTATCATCAGCAAGACATTTCTTCAGGTTAGACACGTGAAAAGTAGGATGCACATTGCCATGTGATGGAGGTAACTCGAGTTTGTAAGCCACTTCCCAATTCTTTCAAGGATCTTGAATGGACCCACATAGCGAGGTGCTAATTTGCCTTTCTTTCCAAAACGGGTCACACACTTCCACGGAGACACCTTTAGAAGGACAAGGTCACCGACTTGGAATTCCAAGGGTTTTCGTCGTTTATCGGCATAACTCTTTTGCCGACTTCTATCTACTCGAATGTTGTCACGGATTTGAATAATCTTGCTGGATGTTTCTTGAATTAGCTCGGGACCGGTGATTTATGCTTCACTAATCTCGTTCCAACAGATAGGAGAACGACACTTGCGACCATAGAGAGCTTCAAATGGAGCCATGTTGATACTCGTGTGGTAGCTATTATTGTAAGAGAACTCGATTAGGGATAGATGTGAATCCCAATTGCCTCCAAAATCAATTACACAAGCTCTAAGCATATCTTCAAGATTTTGGATTGTTCGCTCGGTCTGACCATCAGTTTGGGGATGGTAGGCCGTGCTCAAATCCAATCGTGTACCAAGAGCATTTTGGAGAGATTGCCAAAAACAAGAGGTGAACCGAGCATCCCTATCAGAGATTATGTTTAAGGGAACACCGTGACGGCTCATAATTTCATCAATGTAAATTCGGGCTAGTTTCTGAACCCGATTGTCTTCACGGATAGGCAAGAAATGAGCTGATTTGGTGAGATGGTCAATGATCACCCAAATGCTATCATAACCACTTGAGGTGCGAGGAAGTTTGGTATGAAATCCATAGCTAATTTCTCCCATTTCCACACGGGAATTTCCGGTTGTTCAAGTAATCCGGAAGGACGTTGGTGTTCGGCTTTGACTTTGGAGCACGTTAGACATTTGGCAACATAGAAAGCAATGTCCTTCTTCATACCGGGCCACCAATATTGTTGGCGAAGATCTTGGTACATTTTATCCGCACCAGGATGAATAGAATAACGAGTCTTGTGAGCCTCGTTCCTAAGAAATGTACGGAGTTCATCGTGATCGGGAACCCAAATACGGTTCAAGTAATAAAGTAAGCCATTGGGTTTTGATTCAAGCTGAAGTTCAACACCACACGACATTTCCTCATACATTTTACCCTCGGTGACTGAGACGTGTTGAGCTTCTAAGATGCGATTTTGAATGTCGGTTTGAATTCGGACACATTGAAGCATGACATGGTCCTTTCGACTCAAAGCGTCGGCTACAACATTCGCTTTGTCGGGATGGTAACGAATCTCGCAGTCATACTCGTTAAGGAGTTCAACCCAACGTCGTTGCCTCATATTGAGTTCCTTTTGGTTGAAGATGTGTTGGAGACTTTTGTGGTCGGTGAACACCACACACTTTGTGCCATAGAGGTAATGTCTCCAAATCTTCAATGCGAATACGACCGCACCCAACTCGAGTTCGTGCGTCGTATAATTCTTCTCATGAATCTTGAGTTGTCTTGATGCATAAGCGATTACTTTGCCTCGTTGCATGAGGACACAACCGAGACCTTGGTTGGAAGCATCACAGTAGATAACTAGATCATCATTCCCATCAGGGAGAGTCAAGATAGGAGCATTGCACATCGTTTGCTTGAGAGCTTGGAAAACTTCTTCTTGTTTTGGTCCCCATTCATAAGGTTTACCCTTGTGGGTTAAAGCGGTAAGAGGAACAGCAATCTCAGAGAAATTTGAAATGAATCGACGATAATATCCCGCAAGACCAAGAAATGAACGAACTTCGGTGGGGGTCTTCGGGGCATTCCAATTTTTAACCGCTTCGATCTTAGCAGGGTCAACATGAATTTCCTTGTCGTTAACGATATGACCAAGAAATTGAACTTCCTTTAACCAAAATTCACATTTGGAGAATTTGGCATATAATTGTTCCTTCTTCAAGAGGTCCAAAACCAGTCTAAGGTGTTGCTCATGGTCGGCTTTAGTCTTGGAGTAGATTAAGATATCGTCAATGAAGACGATCATAAATTTATCAAGGTACGGTTTGCACACACGATTCATGAGGTCCATGAAGACCGCGGGTGCATTGGTTAGTCCAAAAGGCATGACCATGAACTCGTAGTGACCATACCTTGTTCGGAAAGCAGTCTTTGGAATATCTTCCTGTTGTACACGGAGTTGGTGATAACCAGATTGAAGATCAATCTTTGAGAAGCAAGTAGAGCCTTGAAGTTGATCAAAGAGGTCAAAAATCCTAGGCAAAGGGTAACGGTTTTTGATGGTAAGCTTGTTGAGTTCGCGGTAGTCAATACACATGCGGAATGATCAATCCTTCTTTTTGACGAATAAGACGGGTGCACCCCACGGTGAGTGACTTGGACGAATGAATCCCTTGTTGGAAAGCTCTTGAAGTTGACTTGCAAGTTCTTGCATTTCAGAAGGTGCAAGACGGTATGGATATTTAGCCACGGGGTTAGCTTCGGGCACAAGATCAATGCGAAATTCTACTTGTCGAACGGGTGGAAGACCGGATAGATCTTCGGGAAATACTTCGGGAAAATCCCGAATGATGGGAATGTCTTGGATACTCTTATATTTGACATCCTTTTGAACAATATGAGCTAAGAAGGCCACGTACTTCTTTCGTAGGTACCTTTGGGCGGTAGTGCATGACATTAACTTAAGTCCTTTGCAAGGCTTTTCACCAAAGACTTTTAACATTTCTCCCGACGGTAGAGGTATTCGGATGCACTTCTCGAAACAGATGACTTCGGGATGATGCTTTGATAACCAATCCATGCCTATGATGATATCAAAACTTCCTATTGGCATTGGTACAAGGTTGATTGGAAATGTATGTTCATTAAGTTCTAGAGAGCAGTCATAGATAACAGACTCAATTGTTAGCGAATCACCATTTGCTATTTCGACAGTGAAGGTTTTCTCTAATTGGGATCATGTCTTTGCAAGTAAGGGTTCAAAGTTAAGTGACACAAAACTTTTATTGGCACCGGTATCAAATAAAATGGAGGCATATTGACTATTGATAAGGAACATACCATTGACCACATCATTGTTGGCTTGAGCTTCATTGGCGTTTATGTTGAAAGCACGCCCACGAGCACCGCCTTGTCTAGCATTGACTAACCTTGGGCACTGATCACGGAAATGATTTGGGTTACCACATTCATAACAAACACGTCTATTTGCAATAGCGGGAACACCTTGGTTAGCTACTTGGGGGTTGGTTCGGTTTGGTGGGTTGACTTGGCCTGCAAGTGCTTTGGCTCTATAGACATTGACCGTATGGCCATATTTCCCACAATGAGTGCAAAGGCGACATGGAATGGTTTGGGGATGATGATAGTTGCATGTGGCACAGAGTGGGTAGATCCCGACATATGTCTTCTTGGCTGGTGTTTGAACCATAGGAGCAACTTGGTTAACAGGCATAGCAGGAGTGACCATGGCATAGTTTTTAGCCTTTCTTTTCTTATTATGTCGGGAGGGTTCAGTTGTGGCTTCTTTGTTGTGGGTGGGAGGAGTTGTGGTGTCGGAAACTTTCTTTGTGCCCTTTTTAGTAAGAGTTCCCGCTTTCACATGGTTGTCGATTAATGTAGCAGATAAGCGGATAGCATCTTCGAGTGTTGCGGGATTCCTCCCTAAGACAGTATCTTGAATTTGCCTAGGTAATCCACCAATATACTTCTCAATGCAGCGGGATAAAGGTGTGATCATATGGGGCACAAGGAGACTCAACTCATGGAACCGAGTTTTATAAGCTAAGCTTTCACCACTATCTTAGGCAAGATCCCAAAATTCGGCTTCGAGTTTCTTTACCTCATTTCGAGGACAGAATTCTTCAGTCATTAGCCTTTTAACCTCATCCCAAGGTAAGGCCATTGCTACATCCACACCTCTATTCCTCTTTTCCCCATTCTACCACGTGAGTGCCCATTTTTGTAAGACACTTGTGGTATGTCGAACACGAAGATTGTCGGGGCAGTCACTATTGAGAAAGGTATTCTCAATACTTTCGAACCATTGAAGAAGTCCCGTAGCTCCTTCGGTACCATAGAACTTAAGAGGATTGCATGAATTGAAGTGTTTGAAGGTGCATTGTGGTGGGTTAGCCCCACCATTACCACCATTTGCCCCATGGTTACCATTGGTGGCACCTTTAGCTTGAGTGAGTTGAGTTACGAGTTGTGCAAGGATAGTAGCGATGTCGGTGTTGGTGTTGGCCACAGGAGCACGACGGGAAGGCATTCTACAGATTTTCACATGACAAGAAAATATGTAAGAACTTATGAATGTTGTTTGGATTTAAAAGAATAAGATGATAAATAAAATAGTAAATCATAGTTTGGATTGTACTCAAATAGTGATATAATCACTTGAATACTTTGACACGTTAAGGTTAATTAAACTCATATAATTTTCAAGGAGACATGCTTCAGCCTATAAGTAAACACTCATCCTGGAAATTCCCAGGAAAGCATACGGGTCCCTCGGTTGATTGGGATTTATGCGAAATGCTTTCATACACAGAAAACCCAGAATACATGTGTCACCCTACAGATTGCACGTGTCCTCAAATAATTAACAAAGTTTAAAAACCTTAACGAGGGTATAAAAATATTTTTATAGTTTTAGATCCATGAAGTTTCCACATGCTAAGAAGATGATGATAGAGAAGTAGGCAAGAATATTATGAGGTTTTAGGGTATAGGTATGGATATTGTTTATTTAATTTATTATTCAAGTATAGTCAAATAAGTCATGAATTTTTAATAAGTAAGGCATCAAAAACGAAATAATAACTAATCAAAGTAAGCATGTAACACATAGCATGTAACACATAACATGTAGCACATAATCAGATAAACATGAAGAATGGCATAAATGGGTGTCGTAAAGTTATAGTCTAGGTCAAGAGTGTCTAATAACCTAGTTCCCTATAACCAAGGCTCTGATACCAATCTGTCACACCCCAACCGATGACGGAATCATCGGGGCGGGACATGTAGACTGTTCATGAGCACAAGGTTGACTAAATTATAATATATTAAATATCAATTTCATTTCAGATAATCCAAACACAACCAAATCCAAGAAAGAACATAATTGAAATACATAGAATTCTTTATTCAAATTAACTAAGTCCCAAGGCCTATGTGTAGCATATCTTGATCAAATAACACATTAGTACCTGAAACATGAATAAAATAAGGTTAACTAAAACGTTGGTGAGCATACATAGGTTTGTATATAGATAGCATATAGTTTGTAAATAAACAAATCCTTACATAACATGATAAAATAAGGCATATATGGAGAGCAGCTATTGTGTAACCAAGTACAATCAAACCTTTGTAACTAGCATGCAAAATTGTGTTGTCGGTAACAATCACCCCAATCTGGGTGGGTTTGTCAGACTCAATAGATCTATCATTGTTTACCGTCGGCTTGAATAGTTAATGATTGCACATAAATCGCACACAAAAGTTAACACACCTAGCACTCAGGCATAAAGCTCAAATTTGCACGCATGAATGTAAAGAGGATTTGTACTTGTGTAGTTTGTGTAAATGTAAGCAACAGTGTTGTATAGTGTTCATGTTCCAACCCAAAAAGTGTAAAAGAGTAAAAGGGGCTATGTAATACTCACATGATTTGAAGGCGTAGCTAACTCGAGATATTAAATAGTAATATGATCCTTGTAATGCGCAACGTTAACCTAGTGTGGAATGTATATTGGATTAATAGTGTGCTCAATAGTTTATGTCTAAGTCTAGGGTTGAATTGGTTGTGTGTATAAAGCTTGTGGTTTATACTTGAAAGGTATTGTATAAATTGCAGGATTTGAAATGGATATATTTTAGACATTTTGCTCAAGGTTTGTGTTCAAATAACTAAATAAATAAATTACAAAGTTATTATTTATTCACTTAGTTATAAAATCAGTGTAGGTATTAGTGGTAATTAAGTATAAACTAAATAAATAATTTTTGTCTAAATGTAAATTAAATACATAATTATTATCTTATTTATTTATAAAATATGTAATTTAGTCATTTTGTTATAAACATGAATTAGATGTTTCATATTAAATATAAATTTCTTTACTTATTTTCGTAAAGATGTTTAAATAAATTGTGTAAATAATAATTAAGTGGAGGGTTTAGCAATAAATATAAATTGAATTTTTTTTTTGTAAGTTTTAAATAAACAATTTCTATTTATTTATTTTATAAAATCAATTATTTTTATTTAAAAATTAATTTGAAATACTTATTGTTTTTAAATTATGGAATTAATTATTCTGTCAAAACTTTTCTCACACACTCGACCGTGCCTGAGACAAGGCACGATCGTGCTAGAACCACGGGCGCGACCGTGCTAGTCAGGGACGCGACCGTGTTGACTAAACAGAATGCATAATTAGGCTGTTCACTAGGTACGACCGTGTCATGGGCCTGGCACGACCGTGTCTAGGGTTTTGAGGCACGACCAAGTCTAGCCAAGGGCATGACCGGGTCTGAGTGTGTGAGGCACGACCGCGCTGGTATTTGCCGCGACCGTGTCTCATGAGGCACGACCGCGCTAGAATGCTAGCGCGACCGTGTCTGTTCCAAAACAGAATCGAGTTGACTAATTCTTATATTGTTAATGCTGGAATTCATAGGGCTTTCATCTGTAGGGTTATTACGAGTCTATTGGAATATATTAATTGTATTTAAAACGTGTTCAAAGCAGGGTTCTATTAAACCATTTTAGAACGAACCATAGATTCGGGTTCGTGTTAATTTCGCTATTGTAAGCCCAAATTAGTTTGGGGCTTTTGATATATAGACTAAATCAAAAGTGTGGAAGGTTTCAATTACACGGAAGGAGGATGAATCGATGGTGTACGAGTAGAATGAGTTCCGGCGATGACGGGCTTGACCTCCGACGTCTTCTGCTGCAATTCTGACTAAATAAGCGTGTCCAGCAGCTTTAGAGAGGATCGATAGTATGTTGGCTTGGGAGAATTGCAAATCAAAATGGTGAATTCGATGGTTTCGTGAGAGGATTAGGTGTTTATGAGATAATTCGAAGAAATTGAGTTTATTTGTTGTAATGGTGATGATTAAAGGGTTTAATTGAGTTTGTTAATGATGAAAACGTGTAGAACGGTTATGAAATCGAATGTCCCTGTGATTAAAGGCTGCATTTACGTTTCAACTGATGAGAGGCACGACCGTTCCCATATGAGGCGCGACCGTGCCAAGGTACCGGGCGTGACCGTTCCAAAACAAGGGGCGCGACCGTGCCATAGCACTTGGCGCGACCGTGCCAGAATGAGGCGTGACCGTGCCTATTAGGTTTTTGGTTATTTATTTATAAAATCAGTCCTTGTAAGTTTCAGTATTGACAGGTTTGTATAAATATGGACTTATGTAGAGTTTTATAGGATGTGCTCGTGTAAAATTTGTGGACTTGCATTGGAACATAGTGTTTAATTGTTAGTACAAATAGAACAAGTCTATGTACTAGAATTTGGTTTGAAAATGTATCATATTGAACTGAAATATAGATAATGAAAATCGAAAATGTTACAGTATCCCCATGTTGAGGGAATTTCGTCCCGAAATTTAGCTAGTGGAGACTACGGCATCAGTGAAAAGATGTGGGTACTTGAGTTTCATTTGGTCCTCTCGTTCCCAAGTAAACTCAGGACCACATTTAGATTCCCAACGAACTTTGACAATAGGAATACGTCTTTGCTTGAGCTGTTTGACTTCACGATCGATGATTTCCATTGGTCTTTCAACGAAGTGCATCGTTTCGTCAATGTGCACGTCGTCAAGAGTTATGTGAAGATTCTCATCAGCAAGACATTTCTTCAGATTAGACACGTGAAAAGTAGGATGCACATTGCCATGTGATGGAGGTAACTCGAGTTTGTAAGCCACTTTCCTAATTCTTTCAAGGATCTTGAATGGACCCACATAGCGAGGTGCTAATTTGCCTTTCTTTCCAAAACGGGTCACAACCTTCCACGGAGACACCTTTAGAAGGAAAAGATCACCGACTTGGAATTCCAAGGGTTTTCGCCGTTTATCGGCATAACTCTTTTGCCGACTTCTCGCTACTCGAATGTTGTCACGGATTTGAATAATCTTGTCGGATGTTTCTTGAATTAGCTCGGGACCGGTGATTTGTGCTTCACCAATCTCGTTCCAACAGATAGGAGAACGACACTTGCGACCATAGAGAGCTTCAAATGGAGCCATGTTTATACTCGTGTGGTAGCTATTATTGTAAGAGAACTCGATTAGGGATAGATGTGAATCCCAATTGCCTCCAAAATCAATTACACAAGCTCTAAGCATATCTTTAAGAGTTTGGATTGTTCGCTCGGTCTGACCATCAGTTTGGGGATGGTAGGCCGTGCTCAAATCCAAAAGGTACCAAAATCATTTTGGAGAGATTGCCAAAAACGAGAGGTGAACCGAGCATCCCTATCGGAGATTATGTTTAAGAGAACACCGTGACGGCTCACAATTTCATCAATGTAAATTCGGGCTAGTTTCTCAACCCGATAGTCTTCACGGATAGGCAAGAAATGAGCAGATTTGGTGAGACGGTCAATGATCACCCAAATGCTATCATAACCACTTGAGGTGTGAGGAAGTTTGGTAATGAAATCCATAGCTAAGTTCTCCCATTTCCACATGGGAATTTCTGGTTGTTCAAGTAATCCGGAAGGACGTTGGTGTTCGGCTTCGACTTTGGATCACGTTAGACATTTGGCAACATAGAAAGCAATGTCCTTCTTCATACCGGGCCACCAATATTGTTGGAGAAGATCTTGGTACATTTTATCCGCACCAGGATGAATAGAATAACGAGTCTTGTGAGCCTCGTTCATAAGAAATGTATGGAGTTCATCGCGATCGGGAACCCATATGGTTCAAGTAATAAAGTAAGCCGTTGGGTTTTGATTCAAGCTGAAGTTCAACACCACACGACATTTCCTCGTACATGTTACCCTCGGTGACTGAGACGTGTTGAGCTTCTAAGATGTGATTTTGAATGTCGGTTTGAATTCAGACACATTGAAGCATGACATGGTCCTTTCGACTCAAAGCGTCGGCTACAACATTCGCTTTGCCGGGATGGTAACGATTCTCGCAGTCATAGTCGTTAAGGAGTTCAACCCAACGCCGTTGCCTCATATTGAGTTCCTTTTGGTTGAAGATGTGTTGGAGACTTTTGTGGTCGGTGAACACCACACACTTTGTGCCATAGAGGTAGTTGTCTTGATGCATAAGCGATTACTTTTCCTCGTTGCATGAGGACACAACCGAGACCTTGGTTGGAAGTATCACAGTAGACAACTAGATCATCATTCCCATCAGGGAGAGTCAAGATAGGAGCATTTCACATCTTTTGCTTAAGAGCTTGGAAAGCTTTGTAGGTCCTCATGGCGCGTCTACGGATCGATCTCGTGATAAGACGTGACGTTTACTCGGAGTGCGGAATCCAACGAGTCAATGTTTATACGCATAAAAGTCAATTCAAACACGCAACTAAATAACCTTCTCAATTAGTATTTCAAAACACAATGATGTTTACAGACTCAATCGGACTTCTCTGATCTGATCTCTCTGGTTCGTTCTAGTTCGTTATGACTGACTCTGTAAACACACAAATATATAACTAACTGACCAGATATAAGAGAACTTATTAAGTTCGCTTCTAAGAGCTTAAGCGAACTTAACAAGTTCGCCTCAGTTAGACCTAAGCGAACTTATTAAGTTCGCCTCTGATAGACCAGGCGAACTTACCAAGTTCGCCTCTATGCTATACGTGTAAAACACTTGGTGACATTTGACATTTACATAACAAAAACATAAAGACATTAAATCTAACTATTACAAGCTTTTGTCATTACAATCTATGTCCTAACAGACTCCCCCTTGACAATAGCTTGATCTTCAGTCTTCAGTCTTTATTTTAAACTCTTCCAGTTATCCGGTAGTCTGCTGCCAGCATGCACTCCATATCTTCTACATATTTCCAAAACTCTTTTGTACTGTAGACCTTGTTCTCTCCAAACATCAGTGTACATGATCTCATTCTTTCGCAACGTCCTCTGATCTTTCTTTGAAAAATTAATAAGATTCATTGCGTCATAGAAACACACAATGACCTTATTATCTTTATCTTCAATCCTTGGTTCACCAGTATTAACATCAACATACCACCATTTCATATTCCTAAGAAATTCTTGAGGAATCTTCTTTAATGGTATCTTGTGAATAGCACGCACTGGTTTATACTTGTATCTCCATGTCACTTTCCCAGTCTTTGGATCTGTGTTCTTCACTCTCTTTCCCTTTTGTGGTTTCAGCCGATCATACTTTCCTGAACTACCTTCTTTCTTGATCAAGTTTGCTATCACATCAGCCAAACCATTCTTCGATCTATTAGTGAGTGGCTTTGAAGCTAAACCATTTATTTCACACCTTGGCAAGGTATTGAAATACTTGATCCTTGGCTTTAAGTATTGAACACCATCAGATCGTTTAATTACAAATAATTTTGATTCATCATTATAGAACCAACTTATGATCCTTCCTACACACTGCTCTTTATTCACATATTTCTCTTTCTGAACAGGTTGTGCTGGAGACTTGGGTAGCACCTTCATCCAACTGTTTACAACTTCTCTCCACTGTTCTCTTGTCATCCCTGTATATCTGTAAATCACAGGTTCTTCATTAACCTTCGGAGACTCAGTGTGAGTAGTTTCAGTTTCAGCATCTTTATTGGATTGAATAGTCTCATCATCAGTATCTATCTTTGAATCAACAGTGTCTTCAGGCAGTGTGATGTCTTCAACAGAGTCCATAGAATCTGTTACTCCTTCATAAGTGAATTCAGGAATAACATCATCCTGGATGAAGTTATACGGCACTTTAAGACCATCATAGCCTTCATAAGTAACACAATCTTTATCTTTCTCTATCTCAATCTCTATTATTTCTCCTTCTTCTATCTCATTATCCGACATATCATCTTCCATGTCATTGAATAAATCATCAATGTCATCAAGACATGCAATCTTTTCAGCTTCCTCTTCTTCTGAATCATGAAAGAATTCCAATAACAGAATTTCTTCTTCATTAGTACCAGTAGTATCTTTGTTTCCTTTAAGTGATTGTGATGTCGACTCCCCCTGAACCCTAGATATAGGATTAGCATCAGTGTATTGACGATCACCCTCAATATTTCAGCAGGATCATTGTCTTCATCATCACATCTTTGAATAGACTCTGTGTGACAAGTATAAGGTATCCTCAACTCCCCCTGAGCGTCAAGACGCTAAACGAGTTTGGATACTAATGCTTGCATGTCAGCAATATGTTGAGCTTGAGTCTGAATCACCAGCTACCATTGTGAATCAGTAGACACAAGAGTGTTTACCTGGGTTTGTAGAGAAAGTACTTGAGATTCAAGGAAAGTAATCCTTTCAGAATCAGAAGGCTTTGACGGACCGGCTGACGATTGTGGAATAGAAGGACTTGAAGTAGTAGGAATGACTGGAGGAACAAGATAAATCACCGGGGATAGATCCTTAGATCTTGGAGGAGTAATTATCAATGAAGCAACAAAATTAGCATCCTCGACTCCCTGAGAAGAGTGTGCAGCAGCTATGGAAGCAGACATTAACTTTTGAGTCTTAGGATCTGGATTAAAGTCACTATCCGACTCAGTACTCTCATCAACGAAGGATCTTTTTCCAAGTACTGAACCGGAAGGTGGATCCCGAACAGACTTTCTTCTTGGACGTCTGGCTTGAGATTTAATGCGTTTTCCAGCATCAGCCAGTGGAATTGTAGCCAACCGTTCATAATGACCTGAGGAAAAATCCCTAGATTCATCAGAATCGGTGCTTTCATTAACAGGTAAGATCGTCTCACTTGAGCTGGAACTAGATTCATCATCTGTCACCACATTCCCTTCAGCTTCTGGAATGGGCGAGTTCACAGGGTCATCAATGAAATCATCCATGTTCATTCCTAAATCATGTTCATGTGCATGAACGACCTCCTCTTGAACAAGTTCATGAATAGGTATTTCAACCTCAGCTTGTGGAATTAGAACTTGTTCAGGAATAGGAATTTGAGGTTGTATGGGAACTTGTACTTGGTGAACTGGTATCTGTTGTTGTGGAACTTGTAGTTGTGCGGGTTGTTGTGGTTGTTGTTGTTGTTGTTGAACATTGAAGCCTTGAGCTTGAGCAATTTCATCAAGATGAAACCAGTTGTCATTAGGTGGTGCAACATAATCAGGATTGATTAACTGCCCAAACAAAGGAGTATTGACTGGAATCAATGCAGCATTCTGTTGTTTCACCTTCGTGCAGTCGGTAAAGATACGCTTTGACATTGGAGTCAAAGTTAATCTTATAGGATGTTGTGGAAGATCCGGAATAAGATGATTGAGAATCATTTGAATAAAGCGAGGATACATCAAGAATCCTTGACCTTCAGCTGGATTAATCTGCATGACCATCTCCAGATAGAAGTAAAGTGGAAAATTGAATCTCTTATTCAATGTTAAAGCCACCATAGCAGTTTGAAGAGCCATCTTCAATCCATCGGTACCAGCTTTGCGAGGAGAAATGCATTGAATAATCACATGCATAAATACCTCCATTCACCGACTAATCCACCTTTACGTGCTTGGGTATCATTCTGTTTCCCACGATATCCCATTCTTTGAAAACACAGCACTCCACCAGAACCAAAAGGTCCAGCTTGGGGTTTTGATTATGATGCGCTATTCAAGTCCTTCAATCTTCCTGACTTATCTGCACAAGACGCCGCAGATGTTTATGATTTTTTGCATGGTGACAATGACTCCAGTTTTTCTACTCGTGCTACTGCACCAATTATAACTCCTGATTCCAATGTTGCATCTGCATCTGGAACTCATGACAGTGATGACAGTGAAGATGTTCTTGTTGATGGAGATGACGCTCCAGCCAATCCTAACACAACTGTAGGAAATGAAGCTCCAGCTGATCCAATAAACATTGAATCTTCTTCCTCTGGAACACAAGAAATGGGGGAGTTAAGCACGAATCTAGATCCAGAAATTCAAGAACCAATTGTACCGGAGACGAGGGTGCATAGGAATCATCCAATCGACAACATTATTGGTGATCCTTATGCCGGTGTTCAGACTCGTCATAGAACCATCACTGAGAACACCAGTCTCTACACAGAGATATTTGACACTGGTGTCATGGAAACATTTCTGCATGCTGCATTTGTGTCCCAGTTAGAGCTGAAGAATGTGAAGGAGGCTATCACTGACAACTGCTGGATTGAGGCGATGCAAGATGAACTGTCTCAATTCCAAAAGTTGCACGTGTGGGATTTAGTTGACTTGCCAAAAGGCTTTCAGCCAATTGGTACTAGATGGGTGTTCAAATGCAAGACGGATGATCGTCATGTAGTTGTGAAGAACAAAGCAAGATTGGTTGTTCAGGGTTTTTATCAACAAGAGGGCTTGGATTACAATGAAGTATATGCCCAAGTTGCTAGAATTGAGGCCATTCGACTGTTCTTGGCTTATGCCACATATGTCGGCTTCAAGGCCTATCAACTTGATGTGAAGAGTGCTTTCCTTTATGGTAAGGTGCATGAAGAAGTCTATGTCACTCAACCTCCCGGTTTTGAAGATCCGCATAATATCAATAAAGTGTACAAGCTCGACAAAGCACTTTATGGTCTTCATCAAGCACCGCGGGCATGGTATGAGACATTATCTAAGCATTTACTGTCTAATGGTTTCGACCGTGGACAGATTGACTCGACTCTCTTCATACGGAAAGCAGGAGGTGACATTCTTCTTGTGCAAGTATATGTCGACGACATTATCTTTGGGTCGACCAATGAAGGGATGTGTAGGGAATTCGAGAAGGTGATGAAGTCCAAGTTTGAAATGAGCAATATGGGTGAACTGTCATTCTTTCTAGGTCTGCAAGTCCGTCAAAGAGAGAATGGTATTTATCTACATCAAACTAAGTACGTGCAGGACATCTTGTCAAAATACAAGATGAGTGATAGCACTACTTATGGTACACCAATCCCAGTCAATCATGGTTTGCATCCCGACAGAGATGGAAAGGATGTGGACAGCAGGTTGTACCGTGAGATGATCAAATCACTTATGTATCTCACAGCTTCAAGACCAGATATAATGTTTGCTGTGTGCTTGTGCTCAAGGTTTCAGTCACAACCGAAGGAGTCTCATATGATAACAGTAAAGAGAATTTTCAGATACCTGAAAGGGAAACCCCAATTAGGTCTTTGGTATTCTAAGCAGCAGTCATTCGACTTCAAAGCCTATACTGATTCAGATTATGGCGGTTGTAACCTTGACAGAAAGTCAACTTCTTGTGGATGTCAATTCTTAGGAGACAGGCTGGTCTCCTGGCAGTGCAAGAAGCAGTCAACGGTTTCTGTCTCAACTTGTGAAGCAGAGTACATTGCTGTAGCTAGCGGTTGTTCTCAAATATTGTGGATTCAGCAGCAGTTGAGAGACTACGGCTTAAACTTCACTGGAACTCCTCTATTCATTGACAACAATGCCCCCATGTCTATCACAAATATCCCGTTGAAACACTCCAAAACTAAACATATAGAGATTCGCCATCATTTCATCCGTGATTGTGCTGAAAAGCATTTAATTGAACTTGTAAAAGTTCACACGGAGGACAATCTTGCTGACCTTTTCACAAAGGCATTTGATCGATCCCGTTTTGAGCATCTTGTCAACTTGATAGGAATGTTCAATCCTGAGTGAAAACTAAGTTTTCTTAACTCAATTCAATTCATGGAAGTTAAATTTTTAATTCCTTTAAATTTTCTGTATAGTTCTTTTAGTTTTAAAATATTTTACAAAAATAAAAACAAAATAGAAAATGGAGAAAATTTCAAAGTTAACTTGAGAAAAGAGGAAATGATAGTACATCAGAAATGATCTAAACTTCATAGACTGCTCATATGGGAAATGATTGCGTCATGCTTACTTATCTGTTTAAAATTATTATGTTTTTAATCTATTTATTTACAAGTAATTTGAATTGTCAGTAGGCTATATGCGTCTTTGAATCACTAGTAGTGTGGAAACTAAATCTAAATTACAACTGTGATTTGAACCCATGTTTGCAAGCGAGTGTGAGTAAAAGATTAGAAAAGATCACTATCAGATAAAGGATGTTAAATTTTGACAATAATTTTCTTTTGAGATCAGTTTCGGGTTATGTTGTTAGCACAATTAATGCGGTTTATCTCACTGCCCATACTCACAAGTATGCAAGGAGAGATTGAATCAAGACATGTCTCTACATTAACCGTTGAGCATGTATTCACCCTTGAATCATTCCTGGTTCATTGAAATCAAATCCAGATAAAAGTTGGATCCCCTTACCTTGTAATCAAACACCATGTTCATTATCCCAAATCATCATACCGATATTCAAAGAAGAAAATCACATGAAACAAAGACAAAAGAATCACTCGATTCTGAATCTTATGATTCCTGATAATCCTTATGGATTCTGCTTGATTTTTCTGTGCTAATTGATGTAACTTCATTCTGAAAATAGTTGAAAATAATATTAGATGCCTTGAAGATAGTGCAAAATATCATAGCATCTCAGTGGGGTACACGTTGTATATCTTACAATTAATACCTTAATACACAAGAACATGATACAAAGATGCGTATAGTTTCAAATCTTATAATATTGTCAACTTGAATTACTTGTTTATGTGCTTATTACGTATGAATAAAGAGTAATACATGACATGATCCCATATTCTGTGATGTTTATATTGTATCGTTTTAGCTATAAGTTAGCCTGATATGATCCTCTGCTCGTGTCTTTGATCAAAAATAGCTTGTGTGAATACTTGTATATTTCTATCTAGAAAAGAACAAAAAGATTTTTAAGTTTTTGTATAGTTCAAGTTTAAATAAAAAAAAAAGCCAAAAAATATTTGTTGTTTAACCTTCATGAATTGTATGTGAATCCTCCTGGTTGAATATTTTTATCTTGTTCGTTATTTGACTTGAAAATCTTCATAAATCTAGGTTGAAAAATTGCGCACTTAAGGGTTGTGCGCACTTGTCAAGTTCGCACGAAGTAAAACTTGCGCACTTAACAAGTAAGCAAGAGTTATTCTTGCGCACTTGTAAATGCGCAAGAGTTAAGTCCTGCGTAGTTGTAAGTACGCAAGAGTTAACTCGTGCGCACTTAACAAGTACGCACGAGCAGTAAGTGAGGGGTATATATGTGACACTTAGAATTGTTCTCAGTATCACGCATTCAAAACACAAAATTTCCCTCTGCAAATGTTTCGCTCAAAATCGATAGTGTCTAAATCATCTTTTCGTCCCGTCCATACTTTCATCATCTTATTTCATCTCATAGGTGAGAATCTTGGCCGATTTCATCCGTTTAATCGTGACTATTGACCGATTTTTGACTTAGAAAATGTTAGGTTAAATCCGATATATTTTGGGGTAAATTGGGTTGTTTGGGTAACTTATTATCTGTAACAAGCGAATAGGAAGCCTTAATCGAATCCCTAATCATCTCCTGGTCCTCGATTGATCCGTCGGTTGAAGTTGAACCGACAGTGGGTCGGCGACTGGTCTAGGTCAAAAATTGAACGGGGTTAAGCAGTGTGTGGTGTTGATAATGGTACCATAGGTTAGAATCCTTGATTCCGACCTAGTGGCGACCTAATCAACCCACGTTTTGAACGAATTACAATTTTCTGGAATTTTTGCTAAGTGTGAATCTTGCGCACTTAGCAAGTACGCAAGAAGCAATTCCTGCGTACTTGCTAAGTACGCAAGAGGAAAATCCTGCGCACTTGCTAAGTGCGCAGGACCAACACCTAGAAATTTTTCCTAAATCTGAAAATTTTTTCAAAGTGTAACTACTATACTGTGTCATGTGTGTCTATTCCCAATGCTATACTTTGTTCTGATTATGCTTTTTGTATGTTTTTGTAGACTATGGCTCGGGCATTCACTGATGAATTCAATTTGTTAGCAAACACCGAACCAGAATGGAAGGGGCAGCTTTGCAATATCGGGAGATCGTGGATTTTCTGAACCGATCAAGAATAAGCTATGCAATCTCAGCTAACCCAACAGTCTCAAGACCATACTTGGAGCAATTCTGGGAGACAACAGAGCACGATTGCACGGTGTCCCCTAATGTCATAAGGGCTACCGTTGATTGTTGGGCAATTGCGTTCTCTAAAGATACAATCAGAAGGGTACTGCAGTTTGGAGACCTCGCTACCGACCCGACATCCTATCCAGATTACTACGTGGATGGGTGTTGGAGGTATAGAATGGGATATGTCGGAGCGAGGGACTATGCTTCTTATAAGAAGATGTGGGTATTGGATCAATGGCGTTATTTTGCCCACGTCATGATCGTGTGCATCTCATCCAGGAAAGCGGGGAAAGATGCCATGGGTCATGACCTTGCAGCGGCCATGGTGGGCCTGTCTCTCAATCAGGGCTACAACTTCTCTCGCTATATCTTCAAAGCACTCAATGACCAGATAAATACAGCAGAGAGGTTCAGGTTCCTTTTGTACCCGAGGTTTGTGCAGCTCCTGATCGATGATGCATTGCCAAACCTACGTGCTATCGGGGAGAGACTGCAGGTAAAAAGGGTGGACAAGTGAGTCTTTGCTAATTTTCTAAAGCCAGGCAGTGTAGAACCTACCCCTGCGCACACTGAACTCTTTAGCCACCTACTGAATGAAGCATACGTCGCTCCTGAAGATTGGAACTGGTATAGTCCCAACTCAGCACCAGAGATGAGTGATGACTCTGGTGAAGAACAAGAGGAAGAGCATGATGATGATGAAGGTGATGATGAAGGTGATGTTGGTGGTGCTGAGGAATCCGATTCGGAGGCAACAGAATCAGATTCTTCTGATTCCGATGACGCACCATCACAGGCACATCCGAGAAGTTCGGCACAGGTAACCCTACCTACGTCGTCTTCAAAAAGAAAACGACAAAGCTCGAGCAGCGAATATGAGCCGGATTCCGACTCTGGCGCTACTCTACAAAGACAAAGGCGTGAGAGAGCCAACAAGAAATGGAGCGATCGGCAAGAGGTTGCTATCCCCACGGTTGAAGAGATTCCGACTGTGTAGCCAGTACAAGTTGAAGCTGCCCGTCCAGAGTCAGAATCTACACCGCCAGCACAGCAACTGTATAGAAGGAGGAGAAGGCCACTGGTACTAGCAGATGTGGCAGTCATGGAGGTCACAGAGGTGATTCCTGTGACGGTGACCCTCCCTACTCCAACCGTCCAGGTGACGGTGACTGCTCCACTTTTCACGGAGTCAGTCACCATCACCCCAACCATAACTCCCATCATTACATCCCCCATCCCAACACCCACCAAAAAGCCGTCAGGTCAACCCTTTAACTACGGTGATTTCTCACAAGGGTCCGACTTTGACACAATCTTCTCTTCCCCCATCCACAACGCCGAAGCCTCATCATCTAGGCATCCGGATCCAAATGAAGCTAGGATCGATGTGCTAGAAACCCAAGTTGCTGGCTTGTTGAAGACTATTCAAAAGTCAAAAGAGGATTCTGATGCTCAACAAGCACAGATAAACTCTCTGGCGAATGAAGTTAGGATTCTGCGTAGCCAGAGAACGGGGATTGATGAACGGTTGAAGAATGTCATGGCACAGAATGAACTATTGATGAAGACTAATGAAATGATTCTAGGCCACAGAACTTCACTTGAGCTAAGGATGGATTTGCAGAGAAAAGAGCACGAAGCAATGGTCAAATTAGTTGGTGAACTGACCGCGAAGCTAGGTGCTCAGGGGGAGAAGGAGACAGAGAAGGAGAAAGAGAAAAAGAAAGAGAAAGATAAAGAAAAGAAATCCACCGGTGCCGAGTCTTGTCATCCAGTCGATCTGACTAAGGATGATGATAAAGACAAGGATCCTGAAGTCGGTCCTAGTGGAGGTGAGCACCTAGCTTTGGCGATTGTGCCCATATCTTCTATTCCATCGGCTGAGGGGGAGTCTACTCAGCAAGAGGGTGGTGATACCTCAGGTGGTGGTGGCGGAGATAAAGGGAAGTCAGTGGCTGACGTGCTCAAGGAGTTATCTGATGATGAAATCCTCTATTTAGATCCTGACTATTCCAAAGAGGCACAGATCGATGCTCTCCTCAATCTGGAAGAAGGAGAGATCGACTCTGGTGATGACTGGAACGAGGATGATGATGATGTGGTGATAGAGATTCCCAAGGGAGACGGGGAAGGAGAGTACGAGTTAGAGGATGGTGAGATCTTTGAAGTACCATCGCTCGAATCTCTGCTCGACACAGGCTCAGTTGACATGGCAAGTAATGTTGAAGCTACAACTGAAGCCTCCCCGGTCGACCCTATACCTGTGGACCCCGAGGCACAAAAAGAGAAAGACATGCCATCTGCATCTATAAAGGGTCCAGCTCCCGTGTGGCAAAAGACGTCTTTCACAGACAAGCACGAAGCGACAGGTATGATCTTAGCTGTTAGGTTCGAGGAGGACAAGCAGTTGTTCGCCATCAAAAGATCTGGGGGGGTTCAATACTTGAAACCCACCAGTGAGGCGTTCAACTCTTTGCCCAAGTACGACCTAGTTAACCTCGCAAACCGCGATCTGCTAAGTCACTCGAATAATGCAGTAGCAATGGGTTTGTGGGTAACACTACAGCGGGAATAAAGATCTGGGAAATTTGAATACCTCAAGCCTCTGGTGCCCAGAAGAGTCAAGGATAAGCACGCTGTGCATCCTATGACTAAGAAGCCCATAAAGAGATTGGTATACAAGCCAGTACGATGTGAAACTAAGATTCCCCTGAGCAAGTTACCTCAGGATATTCTTGGTGACATGTGGTACTGGTACGTTGATCCAAAAACAGGCGAGGGTGTGGTAATGAGTAAAGGTAAGTCAGCAAGTGGAAACATGGTGCCAAAGGAAGTGATCAGGATATTTGATGAAATCTGCTTCATCAACTTTTCTGTGAACGATCTGGAGGTACTAGCCGACAAGTACTGCATCCACACTGACGAATGGACGAAGCTTCTCTCTGCCAAATACGACAAGTTGATCAAGTTCTGTCTTGATTACAAAAAGAAGATGGAAGCTAAGCAGCAGATGCTGTGAAGACTGAAGACCGAAGACTGATGACGATGAAGATCCCGAGCTGTTGTCAACGGGGAGTTTGTTGATGCACTTTCCTGTGACAACACTCTGGATAGAGTCTTAGTTTGTATGTCTAATGTCTGTAATTTGTCTTTGTATTTATGAGTCATTATGTAATAGTTTATCGAGTTGCATTTACTTTTACATAATGTATGTGGTTTTTCTGCCAAGTGTTTTGCGCACTTACATGTGCGCAGGAGAAAGCTCCTGCGTACTTAGCAAGTACGCAAGAACACCTTTGCGTACTTGTTAAGTACGCAAGGGCAATTGGTCCTGCGCACTTGCTAAGTGCGCAGGCATCAGGTCTGTATAAATAGGATAGGTTCACAGAGGTTAAGTACGCAGAACCATTTGTTTAGACGAACTCAGTTTTGCTAAGTACGTAGCTTGTATTCTCTCTGTAACCGTCGAGTGTTTATAATACAAAGAACATTTATTGTGACTCTCGTGTTTGGTTTACTTTGTTTAGTAAGACTCTCCACCTAGTCACGGGTATTCCGCAACCCGGTGCGACTAGTAGACCACTTGCATGTGACGATCCGACACACACGAAGGGACCTACAAGACCATAGAGAGCCTTATCAAGCTTGAAAACCATATTCGGATTCAGTGGATCTTCAAACCCCGGCGGCTGACACACATAGACTTCCTCCTTGACCTTTCCATATAAAAACGCACTTTTGACGTCTAATTGAAACACCTTAAAACCTTTAAAGGAAGCAAAAGTTAGAAACAGCCTTATAGCTTCGAGCCTCGCAACTGGCGCATAAACCTCGGTGTAATCAATTCCTTCTTGTTGATTGAAGCCCTGGAAAACTAATATTGCCTTGTTGCGTACCACGACACTTCGATCGTCTTTCTTACATTTAAACACCCATTTTTTTCCTATCGGATACGCACCTTTCGGAAGATCAACAAGATTCCAAACCTTATGTTTGTCAAATTGAGCAAGTTCTTCCTGCATAGCTTTTATCCAATTATTGTCATTTAAAGCCATCTCAACATTCTTGGGTTCAACCTGCGAAATAATGAATGAATGTGAGCAATCATCAAGAACACCAGAATCTTTAATGCAAGTATACAAACAAGTATTGTCAACAAGAGAACGTGTTTTCACTCCATCCTGTAAATTTCTAATTATATTCGTCACCTGATGATCTTTGAGTTCCTTGATGGATGCACCCTCAGGAACCGGCAACACGTCAACTTGAGTAGATTCAGATTGATAAGAATAATCTGGATTAATTGGAATATCCGAGTCTAAATTTATAGGAATCTCCCCCTGAGCCTGTGTTGAAGGTAATGGATCATCACCCAACAACGGATCAGCAGAAGAATCTTGAAAAATAGCATTATCCTCCTCACTCTCTGAATCTTGTGGACCTGAACAAGAAGCAACATTAAGATCGGGAGCAGAAGTAGATGGAATCGATGAATTTGGAACTGCATTTGGTAGAAATCCATTGTGCTGTGCATCCTGATATGAATCATAAAGAACAGCAGCCTCTTCATCAGAAATATCAGAAGGTAAATGAAAAGATTTGAATAAGTTTTCATAATCAAATGCCTAATCCGGACTAATCGCCATTTGTGGTAAAGACCGATTTGAACAGTCAATATGGAACCATTCTTCAACTTGGCGCGTCTCTTTGTTATAAACCCTCTTGGTTGTTGAATTAGCCACATACCCCAGAAAAATCCCTTCAATAGACTTCGCACTGAATTTTGTTGGGACATCTCGAACTTTCAATAGGGTGCAAGGATTACCAAAAGGTAGTAAATAATCCAGATTCAGCTTTCGATTATTCAGCAATTCATAGCAAGTCTTGTTATGTCGCTTAACGGTCAAGACCCTGTTCAAAACGTGACACGCAGTATTCACAGCTTCAGCCCAAAAGGTGACTGGAAGCTTAGAATCTGCAAGCATCGTGCGAGCCGTTTCGACCAACGTCCTGTTCTTTCGTTCAGCGACACCATTTTGTTGAGGAACATATGGCGCACTGAATTCATGATGAATTCCTCTTTGTAGACAGAATAAGCCCATTTTGCTATTCTTAAATTCGCTGCCATTGCCACTCCTAATTCTTCTGACTTTCAGATTGAATAAATTCTCCAAACCCAGGATTAAGTATTGTACCAACTCAGTGGTTTCAGCTTTAGAGGAAAGAAACTTAACCCATGAAAATCTGGAGTAATCATCAGTTACTACCAAGCAGTATGATTTCCCACTGATGCTCCTGATACTGATAGGACCGAACAAATCCATATGAAGCAACTCCAAAGGAGTTACGATACAATTTGTCGATTTAGATTTGTGAGATTTCTTTCTTTGCTTCCCCTTTTTGCACGGAATACAATCATCAGGAACTGAGAATTTCATCTTTGGAATACTAAGAACCAAATTATTCCTAACAATGTAGTTTATCTTCCTAAAGTTAATGTGAGCTAGCTTCCTGTGCCACAATATTGAATCAGATTCCGACGCCTTGGAGAGTAAACATGTTGGAATTGAATCCGTTGTAGTGGCGACACTCATGTCAAGGACATACATGTCATTTCTCCTCGGAGCCTTCATAAGAATCCATTCATCAGGAATCACGAAGCCCGGTTTCAAAATATAGCATTCAGCATCGTGGAAATGGAATGAAAACTTCTTGTCACAGACTTGTGATACGCTTAAAAGATTGTGTTCCAGCTGCTCAACATAATTCACCTTTTCAAATTTGACTTTGTCATTTTTTAACGTACACTGGTCAGTTATGTACCCGCCTTTATTGCCCGCAAAAGCGACATAACCTCCATCAATTTGTTTTACATCCTCAAGCAATCTAACATTCCATGTCATATGTCGAGAGCAACCACTATCCACATACCATATATTTTTTATAGTCCTCCTTGGTTGTCCCTACATAAACAATGAGAATCAATTAGAAAGTGGAACCCAAGCCATCGTGGTCTTGGGTCGTCCAGATTGATCAAAATAAACAACTTCTTGTAATTTACAATCAATCTTATCATTCACTTTTGGAACAGAAGTTTGACAATCAGACTTTTTCAAAGAATTTCCATTTTTATTATCTTGAAAAACATTATTTGATATATTATTGTCAGATTCAGATGTTTTCAAAATTTTCTTTAATTTTTTGTTTTTCTTCTCCTTTGAGGTCTAGACAGTTTAACTTCCTGATGAGAATCTTTTGAAATTCCAACATTAGGAATCTCAAGCTTCTTTTTGCATACGAAAGATTTAACATTCAATTTATCATGTTGATTAAATCCAGAGGATTTAACAAAAGATCGACCAGGCAAATTTTTCTCCAAACTAGAAGACGACTTTCCCTCATCTTTTCTTTTCAGAATTTTCACCACTTTCGGTTGTGAAGGAACAGTCATCATTTTACCCTGGTTCTTGTAAGGACAATTGATCAAAATATGACCAGCCTCATTGCAATGAAAACACACTCTTCTTTCTTGATAAGTTCTGAAATAAGAGGTTTTCTTTGAATTTGAAGATCCATCAGAGGAATAAGCTTCTGAGGAAAGTCCAGAACAATTTATGGGCTTCTTTGGAACATAAGTCTGTTTTGGCACCTTTGAAGAATTCACTTTTTGATAACCAGCCGCAACAAACCCACTTGACTGTAAGATTGGAGAAAGTTTAGTTGGAACAGATTTCACCTCTTCGGGTTCAGTCATAATGCATCTATCCCGGGTAACAGTTTTAACAACTGTTGGGTCATCAATTTTCACTTCTTTTGGAATGCCCTCGACTTTCTTTTCATCGAACATCTCATCTTCAGAATCAGACTCATACACCATATCCTCCCCAGTTACCGGATTCACCTTTAACAGAGTTTTTGGATCCATCTCCTCTTCATTTATAATTTCAGGTTCTACCACATAATTTGCATTAAACGCTGGAGGAATAAATCCAATACCAGCAACACGCTTAGTAGGATCAGCATTTGAGTTAAAATAATCCAAAACAACTGAAGAACTTTCAAATTGTTCCAACTTTCGATGAAGTTTGATCACCTCAGACTCTTTGTCAGAAATTTCTTTATTCTTTTGGACAACAACTTCATTACGTTTTTCTATTTCAGCATAAGCCATATCTAGATGATAACCCTGTTCTTTGTATTTTAGTCCAAGAGAATTTAAGTCTCTTTTCAAAGACTCAATTCTATCAATGCACAGCTTTTCATTATCTTTCAGTTTCTGATTAACTGAATGCATTGATTTCATGTTTCAAATCAAGTTTGTGTTATCATCCATGACCTTTTGCAATTTATCTTTTACAGAAATGCAGTTAGAACAGTAAATATGACAAACAGAGTCTTTTACCTTAGACGGATTAGACATGTCTGCCATGAATACTTTGGCAATAGGAATATTCTATGAATCATCACCAACTGAAGCATTTTCTATAAGAACAATATCCTCCTCAGTAACCCCTGATGCAGCATCAGAATCAATACTCTGCCCTTGTTCTACCTCATCATCAATGCTTGGAACACTATCACCATCACACGAATCATCACTAGAACTTTCATCATCAATAGACTCCTCTGGTTTTTCAGAATGAATTTCTGCAACAAAAGCCTGACTCACAGCACCCACCAAATCTTCCAGATTAATGCCCCAGTAATAGTTTTCGTCGTTTTGAGCAACCAAAGCTGATGATGCAGATGCATGATTTGTATTACCAGAAGGACCATGATTTTGATTACCAGATGAACCATGTGACTGATTACTATTATGCTGAAAGTTAGACTGCTTCTTTTAAGAATCAAATTCTACCTTCGGCTTCACACACTCCTTAGCAAAGTGACCATACTCTTGGCAGTTGTAACAACGAAGTTTTCTCTTATCAAAACCCATACGAGATCGACTAATTGAACCAATATATTTTCTGCCAGTTCTCTTCAAGAAATCTTTAGCTTGACGCATTAACATGGCCATATTCCATTGGATATTCATTTCTTCCAGATCAACAGGGTCAATCTGTCTGAAATCTTCTTCTATAACCTCATGATCATGTATTTTACCTCCAATGAAATTTTCATATGATGCCATGAATGAAGAAAACATAGCAAGATAATCATCAGCAACTTTCTGATTCAAATGAGATCCAGATGATGTTGAAGCTATAGTCGCAGAAAATCCAGAATGGCTTGAATGACCAGAAATACTGATCATTTGAAGATTCTTGAACATCACAAGAAAAGAATGTCACTCCAGTACCAGATTTACCAGTAGATTTGGCAAAATACATTGAGGGATCCTGGATATGCTCCATATTAGTCCCTTTCTTTTTCATATTCATGTCATGCGACTGAATCTTCCCTAGAACTTCATCAAGAGACATGGTTTTGTACTTAATATTCTCTTTGATTAAAATCGTATACACATCAAATTTTGATGGTAAAGCCTCCAAGAATTTATCATTGATTTCTTCAGTCTCATACACCACAGACGCACTAGCCAGTTCACTAAGAAGATGATAGAATCTTGTAGCAAGATCATCCAAGGATTCGTTTTGAAAATGCTTAAAGACTAGGAAATGCTTCTTTAATAGCTCCTTTCTACTCTTCTTCACATCCAAACTTCCTTCACACCTTTTCTGTAATGCTTCCCACAGTTGTTGAGAAGACTTTAACTGTTTAAAACTGTGATATATTTCCTTTGGAAGAGACATTGAAATACTAGCCATTGCTTTCTTTTCCCTATCAAATAACAACTTCTCTTCAGTAGTTAACGCTGACACCGGCTTCGGAACATCATCCTTTCCCATCCACGAATAAGTAGGATGCGTATATCCTTCCAAAATCGGAATCCACAAACTAGTATCGGTAAAAGATACGAACTGGTCAAACCGATCTTTCCAATTTGAATAATCAGCTAGATTCAACAACTTTGGAGGTTTTTGAGATGTACCGATCTCATTGTCATAATTGAACATATTCGTGACTTAAACCATATTTGCCAATTTTTTTTTAAATTTCTGAAAAATTTCTAAGTGCTGAACAGTCTTACCCTTCAGGCGAAGATAATAAGTTCGCCTCTGATACACCGAAGCGAACTTAATAAGTTCGCTTAAACCAGAAAATTGAAATATGCTTAAGTTCGTCTAAAATAAGTTCGCTTAACCCTGTGAGAATCGAACTTGATAAGTTCTCCTGCTGCTAAGTTCGCCGGCACAAGAAATCAGCAAGTTCGCTTGCCGAAACATAATCTTGATCAAGAACTTCTTCAACCCAAACTCACGAACCAAGAACATTCAAAAATCGTCATTAATCACTGAATTGAAGAAATTAAACAAAATTGGACCGTAGGATTGTGTAATTTGTCAATTAGAAGCTTTCTATTGGATCAATTTCATCATAATCCTCTTCAAAAACACCAAATCAGATCAAAATCAGTCTTGAAAACTCCATTGAAATGAAAAAACCAAAAATGATGAATTTGATGTCAATTTGCATATAAAATCGTCTAGAATCAACAAGAATCACGAGCAAAAGCTCTGATACCACTTGTAGGTCCTCATGGCACGTCTACGGATCGATCTCGTGATAAGACGTGATGTTTACTCAGAGTGCGGAATCCAACGAGTCAACGTTTATACGCATAAAAGACAATTCAAACTCGCAAGTAAATAACCTTCTCAATTAGTATTTCAAATCACAAAGATGTTTACAGACTCAATCGGACTTCTCTAATCTGATCTCTTTGGTTCGTTCTAGTTCGTTATGACTGACTCTGTAAACACACAAATATATACCCAACTGACCTGATATAAGCGAACTTATTAAGTTCGCTTCTAACAGGTTAAGCGAACTTAACAAGTTCACCTCACTTAGACCTAAGCGAACTTATTAAGTTCGCCACTGATAGACCAGGCGAACTTAACAAGTTCGCCTCTAGGCTATACTTGTAAAACACTTGGTGACATTTGACATTTACATAACAAAAACATAAAGACATAAAATCTAACTATTACAAGCTTTTGTCATTACAATCTATGTCCTAACAAGCTTCTTCTTGTTTTGGTCCCCATTCATAAGGTTTACCCTTGTGGGTTAAAGTGGTAAGAGGAACCGCAATCTTAGAGAAATTTGAAATGACTCGACGATAATATCCCACAAGACCAAGAAATGAACGAACTTCGGTGGGGGTCTTTGGGGCATTCCAATTTTTAACCGCTTCGATCTTAGCAGGGTCAACATGAATTCCCTTGTCGTTAACGATATGACCAAGAAATTGAACTTCCTTTAACCAAAATTCACATTTGGAGAATTTGGCATATAATTGTTCCTTCTTCAAGAGGTCCAAAACCAGTCTAAGGTGTTGCTCATGGTCGGCTTTAGTCTTGGAGTAGATTAAGATATCGTCAATGAAGATGATCACAAATATATCAAGGTACGGTTTGCACACACGATTCATGAGGTCCATGAACACCGCGGGTGCATTGGTTAGTCCAAAAGGCATGACCATGAACTCGTAGTGACCATACCTTGTTCGGAAAGCAGTCTTTGGAATATCTTCCTCTTGTACACGGAGTTGGTGATAACCAGATCGAAGATCAATCTTTGAGAAGCAAGTAGAGCCTTGAAGTTGATCAAAGAGGTCATCAATCCTAGGCAAAGGGTAACGGTTTTTGATGGTAAGCTTGTTGAGTTCGCGGTAGTCAATACACATGCGGAATGATCCATCCTTCTTTTTGACGAATAAGACGGGTGCGCCCCACGGTGAGTGACTTGGACGAATGAATCCCTTGTCGGAGAGCTCTTAGAGTTGACTTGCAAGTTCTTGCATTTCATAAGGTGCAAGACGGTATGGAGCTTTAGCCACGGGGTTAACTCCGGGCACAAGATCAATGCGAAATTCTACTTGTCGAACGGGTGGAAGACCGGATAGATCTTCGGGAAATACTTTGGGAAAATCCTGAATGATGGGAATGTCTTGGATACTCTTCTCTTTGACATCCTTTTGAACAATATGAGCTAAGAAGGCCACGTACTTCTTTTGTAGGTACCTTTGGGCGGTAGTACATGACATTAACTTAAGTCCTTTGCAAGGCTTTTCACCAAAGACTTTTAACGTTTCTCCCAACGGTAGAGGTATTCGGATGCACTTCTCGAAACAGATGACTTTGGCATGATGCTTTGATAACCAATCCATGCCTATGATGATATCAAAACTTCCTAGTTGCATTGGTACAAGGTTGATTGGAAATGTTTGTTCATTAAGTTCTAGAGAGCAGTCATAGATAACAGACTCAATTGTAAGCGAATCACCATTTGCTATTTCGACAGTGAAGGTTTTCTCTAATTGGGATCGTGTCTTTGCAAGTAAGGGTTCAAAGTTAAGTGACACAAAAATTTTATCGGCACCGGTATCAAATAAAATGGAGGCATATTGACTATTGATAAGGAACGTACCGTTGACCACATCATTGTTGGCTTGAGCTTCATTGACGTTTATGTTGAAAGCACCACCACGAGCTCCGCCTTGTCTAGCATTGACTAACCTTGGGCACTTATCACGGAAATGATTTGGGTTACCACATTCATAACAAGCACGCCCATTTGCAATAGCGGGAACACCTTGGTTAGCTACTTGGGGGTTGGTTCGGTTTGGTGGGTTGACTTGGCCTGCAAATGCTTTGGCTCTATAGACATTGACCGTATGGCCATATTTCCCACAATGAGTGCAAAGGCGACATGGAATGGTTTGGGGATGATGATAGTTGCATGTGGCACAGAGTGGGTAGATCCCGACATATGGCTTCTTGGCTGGTGTTTGAACCATAGGAGCAACTTGGTTAACAGGCATAGCAGGAGCGACCATGGCATAGTTTCTAGCCTTTCTTTTCTTATTATGTCGGGAGGGTTCAGTTGTGGCTTCTTTGTTGTGGGTGCGAGGAGTTGTGGTGTCGGAAATTTTCTTTGTGCCCTTTTTAGTAAGAGTTCTCGCTTTCACATGGTTGTCGGTTAATGTAGTAGATAAGCGGATAGCATCTTCGAGTGTTGCGGGATTCCTCCCTAAGACAGTATCTTGAATTTGCCTAGGTAATCCACCAATATACTTCTCAATGCAGCGAGATAAAGGTGTGACCATATGGGGCACAAGGAGACTCAACTCATGGAACCGAGTTGTATAAGCTAAGCTTTCACCACTCTCTTGGGCAAGATCCCAAAATTCGGCTCCGGGTTTCTTTACCTCATTTCGAGGACAGAATTCTTTTGTCATTAGCCTTTTAACCTCATCCCAAGGTAAGGCAATTGCTACATCCACACCTCTATTCCTCTTTTCCCCATTCCACCACGTGAGTGCCCGTTTTTGTAAGACACTTGTGGCATGTCGAACACGAAGATTGTTGGGGCAGTCACTATTGAGAAAGGTATTCTAAATACTTTCGAACCATTGAAGAAGTCCTGTAGCTCCTTCGGTACCATAGAACTTAAGAGGATTGCATGAAATGAAGTGTTTGAAGGTGCATTGTGGTGGGTTGGCACCACCATTACCACCATTTGCCCCATGGTTACCATTGGTGGCACCATTAGCTTAAGTGAGTTGAGTTACGAGTTGTGCAAGGATAGTAGCGATGTCGGTGTTGGTGTTGGCCACGGGAGCACGATGGGGAGGCATTCTACAGATTTTCACAAGACAAGAAAATATGTATGAACTTATGAATGTTGTTTGGATTTAAAAGAATAAGATGACAAATAAAATAGTAAATCATAGTTTGGATTGTAATCAAATAGTGATAAAATCACTTGAATACTTTGACACATTAATGTTAATTAAACTCATATAATTTTCAAGGAGACATGCTTTAGCCTATAAGTAAACACTCATCCCGGGAATTCCCAGGAAAGCATACGGGTCCCTCGGTTGATTGGGATTTATGCGAAATGCTTTCCTAGACAGAAAACCCAGAACACAGGTGTCACCCTTCCAGATTGCACGTGTCCTCAAATAATTAACAAAGTTTAAAAACCTTAACGAGGGTATAAAAATATTTTTATAGTTTTAGATCCATGAAGTTTCCACATGCTAAGAAGATGATGATAGAGAAGTAGGCAAGAATATTATGAGGTTTTAGGGTATAGGTAGGGATATTGTTTATTTAATTTATTATTCAAGTATAGTCAAATAAGTCATGAATTTTTAATAAGTAAGGCATCAAAAACGAAATAATAACTAATCATAGTAAGCATGTAACACATAGCATGTAACACATAATCACATAAACATGAAGCATGGCATAAATGGGTGTCATAAAGTTATAGTCTACGTCAAGAGTGTCTAATAACCTAGTTCCCTATAATCATCGGGGCGGGACATGTAGACTCTTCATGAGCACAAGGTTGACTAAATTATAATATATTAAATATCAATTTCATTTCAGATAATCCAAACACAACCAAATCCAAGAAAGAACATAATTGAAATACATAGAATTCTTTATTCAAATTAACTAAGTCCCAAGGCCTATGTGTAGCATATCTTGATCAAATCACACATCAGTACCTGAAACATGAATAAAATAAGGTCAACTAAAAAGTTGGTGAGCATACACAGGTTTGTATATAGATAGCATATAGTTTGTAAATAAACAAATTCTTACATAACATGATAAAATAAGGCATTTATGGAGAGCAGCTATTGTGTAACCAAGTACAATCAAACCTTTGTAACTAGCATGCAAATTTGTGTTGTCGGTAACAATCACCCCAATCTGGGTGGGTTTGTCAGACTCAATAGATCTATCATTGTTTACCGTCGGCTTGATTAGTTAATGATTGAACATAAATCGCACACAAAAGTTAACACACCTAGCACTCAGGCATAAAGCTCAAATTTGCACACATGAATGTAAAGAGGATTTGTACTTGTGTAGTTTGTGTAAATGTAAGCAACAGTGTTGTATAGTGTTCATGTTCCACCCCAAAAAGTGTAAAAGAGTAAAAGGGGCTATGTAATACTCACATGATTTGAAGGCGTAGCTAACTCGAGATATTAAATAGTAATATAATCCTTGTAATGCGCAACGTTAACCTAGTGTGGAATGTATATTGGATTAATAGTGTGCTCAATAGTTTATATCTAAGTCTAGGGTTGAATTGGTTGTGTGTATAAAGCTTGTGGTTTGTACTTGAAAGGTATTGTATAAATTGCAGGATTTGACATGGATATATTTTAGACATTTTGCTCAAGGTTTGTATTCAAATAACTAAATAAATAAATTACAAAGTTATTATTTATTCACTTAGTTATAAAAATAGTGTAGGTATTAGTGGTAATTAAGTATAAACTAAATAAATAATTTTTGTCTAAATGTAAATTAAATACATAATTGTTACCTTATTTATTTATTTATAAAATATGTAATTTAGTCATTTTGTTATAAACATGTATTAGATGTTTCATATTAAATATAAATTTCTTTACTCTATTTTCATAAAGATGTTTAAATAAATTGTGTAAATAATAATTAAGTGGAGGGTTTAGCAATAAATATAAATTTAATTTTTTTTTGTAAGTTTTAAATAAACAATTTCTATTTATTTATTTTATAAAATCAATTATTTTTATTTATAAATTAATTTGAAATACTTATTGTTTTTAAATTATGGAATTAATTATTCTGTCAAAACTTTTCTCACACACACGACCATGCCTGATACAAGGCACCATCGTGCTAGAACCACGGGCGCGACCGTGCTAGTCAGGGACGCGACCGTGTTGACTAAACAGAATGCATAATTAGGCTGTTCACTAGGCACGACCGTGTCTTGGGCCAGGCACGACCATGTCTAGGGTTTTGAGGCACGACCAAGTCTAGCCAAGGGCATGACAGGGTCTGAGTGTGTGAGGCACGACCGCGCTGGTATTTGGCGCGACCGTGTCTCATGAGGCACGACCGCGCTAGAATGCTAGCGCGACCGTGTCTGTTCCAAAACAGAATCGATTTGACTAATTCTTATATTGTTAATGCTGGAATTCATAGGGCTTTCATCTGTAGGGTTATTACGAGTCTATTGGAATATATTAATTATATTTAAAACGTATTCAAAGCAGGGTTCGATTAAACCATTTTAGAACGAACCCTAGATTCGGGTGTAACATCTCTGAATTTAGTATTCATATTTCAATTCAATGTAATGCAATTTCAAATTCAATACTCGTGCACTGCCTTGTTGTTTTGCTTACCGTAAACTAGATGCAATGATTCAATACAAATTTACAAGTTTTGCTCGATTATATACACTTAAACGCTATACAAGTAACTATTTATTTCAAACTAATCAAACCTGAAAAAGTCAAGGACTAAAGTTGAAAATTTATCAAGAAACCCTAATTAGCACGGTCGTGCTTCGTCCTGGCACGGTCGCGCCAAGTGCCTCGGCATGATCGCGCGACTGGTCCTGGAACGATCGCGCCCGGTGCCTAAGCACGGTCGTGCCATATTTAGGCACGGTCGCGCCTGTGAAATAGTTGAAACGTAACTGCAACTTTAATTACCCGATCGTTCGAATCCGTAACATCCATCCGTTTCTTTTCCCTTAACAAACGTATTATCGCTTTCCAAATTATTCAAACGCCTTAGTTTCATATTACCAATCTCGAAATTTCTCTCTCAAAGCTTTTCAAGAAAACCAAGAAATTCTCTCCTGCAATCCGTATTCTCTCAAGCAAGATAGTCGTGTCACTCGTCCCTCCCGAGAAGTTCTGGACTGACTGGATTGGCCGGAGTGCAACAAGGATCACCGGAACTCAATCTCCCCGTCGCCAGAATTTCCTCTCTACCAATATCTATCGATTCGCTACTGTTTAGGGTAACTTAAACCTTTATTTCATTCATTTCAGTATCAGTATCAAAAGCCCCTATTCAATTTGGGCTTCCATTATAGAAACCAATCTGAATCAGAACTCATGTTTTATTAAAAAATTATTTAATCGAATCCCTGCTTAAACACGATGTACATGCAATTAAGTTATATGAAAAGACTTGTAATAACCCATTAATCAAAAGCCCTAACAATTCCAGCGTTAAAAATACAAGAATTTGTCAATTCGTGTCTGATTTGGAAGAGACACGGTCGCGCTAATCATCTAGCGCAGTCGTGTCGAATAGCGGCGCGGTCGTGTCCTCCTGTCCAGACCTTGTCATGCCCTCTAGGCTAGTCTCTGTGGTGTCTAAAGATCATAGACACGACCGTGCCATATTTAGCCACGGTCGTGCCTGTTTGACTGGTCTAGTTTGTGCCCTCTGTTGATCAACCCGGTCGTGCCCCGACTAGCGAGGTCACGCCCGTGGCTTGAGCACGATCGTGCTCTTCCGAGGCACGGTCGTGTGTGACTCAGAAATTGTAACAGAACTATAATTTTATATTTTTCGATCAATAAATGTTTCGATTTTATAAAAATATGTTTTCTGTATTTTAAAAATGGATTAAAAGTTTAATCTTGGCATAAATATAATTTATTTAAAAGTTTATGAAAAATTTATATTAATTATCTTACACTTAAATGATATTTTAAATAATTAAGTTACAAAATTTATAAATAAATAAAATAATGATTATTTATTTAATTTACATTTTAAATCAAAATCATTTATTTATTTATACTTAATTACAATTAATATTTACATTATTTCATAAACTATAATTATATATTTATTCAATTATCCAATTAAAACTTAATCAAATTGTTTCAAAAATATTTTTACTTCAAACTCTATATATTTTATTCAATACTTTTAAATACAAATCAATAGTTTTATACACAAATTCAACTTTCATCTTAGACTTAAACTTTAGGCATCTATTTGATTCAATACACATTACTCTTTAGGTTAAATTGTGCATTTCGAGGATCATATTTGCTATCTATAATCTTTGTTAGCTACACCTCCATACCAAGTGAGTATTCACAACCCCTTTTTTTTTACTCTTTTACACTTTTGGGGTGGAACATGAACTCTATACACATTACACATTACACATTTACATTTACGCAAACAACACAAGTGCAAAAATCCTATTTACATACATGTGTGCAAAATTTGAGCTTTGTGCCCGAGTGCTAGTTGTGCTAACCTTTGTATGTGATTAAGTGCAATCATTAACTATACAAGCCGACGGTTTTCAATGATAGATCTATTGAGTCTGACAAACCCACCCATGGTGCGCGGTGATTGAAACCGACAATACAATTTTTGCATGCTAGTTACAAGGTTTGGTTGTACATGGTTACACAATAGCTGCTCCCCATAAATGCCTTATTTTATCATGTTTTGTAAAGGATTTGTTTTCAACTATATGCTATCTATTTACAACTGTGTTACTCACCAACTTTTTAGTTGACTTTATTTTATTCATGTTTCAGGCCCCAATATGTGAGAATGATTCAAGACGTGTTCAATATAGGATTTGGACTTACCAATTTAAATCAAGAACTTTATGAGTTGTTTTATGTTTTTGTTTGAATTTGGTTTGTACTTGGATTATTTGTAATGGAAATTTAACTTTAATATATTTCAATTTAGTCAACCATGTGCTATGAACAGTCTTACATGTCCCGCCCCGATGATTTCGCTATCAGTCGGGGTGTGACAGATTGGTATCAGAGCCTTGGTTATAGGGAATTAGGTTATTAGACACCTTGACCTAGACTATAACTTTAGGACACCCACTTATGCTATATTTCATGATTTTGTGCTATGTGTTACATGCTATGTGCTACATGCTTACCATGATTAAATATTATTATATTTGATACCTTACTTGTTATCATGACTTAGTAGGATCTTCTTAAATAATAATTTAATAAATAATATCCGTTCCTATATTCTAAAACCTCATAATATTTCTATCTTCTTTCTATCTTTATCTTTTCTAAGCATGTGGAAAAATTCTTGAAGCAAAAATCTTTAAATTTTTTTTTATTTCTTCGTTAAGGTTTTTAAACTTGTTAAATTATTTGAGGACACGTGCAATCTGGAAGGGTGACACCTGTATTTTGGGTTTTCTGTCTAGGAAAGCATTTCGCATAAATCCCAATCAACCGAGGGACCCGTATGCTTTCCTGCGAATTCCCGAGATGAGTGTTTACTTATAGGCTAAAGCGTGTCTCTTTGAAAATTTTATAAGTTTAATTAACCTTAATGCGCCATGGTATTCAAGTGATTTTGTCACTTTTGAGTACAATCCAAACTAAGAATATTTATTTTTATTTTGTTATCTCATTCTATTAAAACCTATCAAATCTCATAAGTTCTTACAATCTTTCTTGTCTTGTGAAGATCTGTAGAATGCCTCCTCGTCGTGCTCCGGCAACCAATGCCAACGCCGACATTGCTACTATTCTTACCCAATTGGTGACACAACTCACCCAAGCCAATGGTGCCACCAATGGCAACAATGGTGGAAATGGAAGCAATAGTGGTAATAATGGTGGAAATGGTGGAAATGGTGGTAATAATCCATCTCAATGCACCTTCAAGCACTTCCACTCGTGCAATCCCCTAAAGTTCTATGGTACCGAAGGAGCTACTGGACTCCTTCAATGGTTCGAAAGCATTGAGAATACCTTTCTCAATAGTGACTGTCCCGACAACCTCCGTGTTCGTCATGCTACAAGTGTCTTACAAAAACGGGCACTTACATGGTGGAATGGGGAGAAAAGGAATAGGGATGTTGATGTAGCTATGGCCTTACCTTGGGATGAGGTCAAAAGGCTTATGACCGAGGAGTTCTGTCCTCGAAATGAAGTGAAAAAGTTAGAAGCTGAATTTTGGGATCTTGCCCAAGATAGTGGGGAAAGCTTAGCATATACAACTCGGTTCCATGAGTTGAGTCTTCTAGTGCCCCACATGGTCACTCCTTTGTCCCGTTGTATCGAGAAGTATATTGGTGGGCTACCAAGACAAATCCAAGATACTGTCTTAGGTAGAAATCTTGCTACTCTGGAGGATGCTATTCGTCTATCCGCTACCTTAACTGATAACCATGTGAAAGCGGGAACACTTACTAAGAAGGGTACTAAGAAAGTTTCTGAAACCGTAACCCCTCCTACTCACAACAAAGAAGCCACAACCGAGCCCTCTCGCAATAATAGAAAGAGGAAAGTTAGAAATTTTGCTGTGGTTACTCCTGCTGTTCCCGTCAACCAAGCTGCACCTATGGTTCAAGCGCCGGCTAAAAAGCCATATGTTGGAATCTACCCACTTTGTGCCACCTGCAACTACCATCATCCCCAAAACATCCCATGTCGCCTTTGTACTTATTGTGGGAGATATGGTCATACGGTTAGTGTTTGTAGGACCAAAGATCTTGCGGGCCAAGTCAACCCTCCAAACCGAACTGTACCTCAAGTGGCTAATCAAGGTGCTCCCGCCATTACTAATGGGCGTGCTTGCTACGAGTGTGGTGACCCGAACCATTTTGATCTTTTCTAATAAAAATATACAAGTATTCACACAAACTATTTTTGATCAAAGACACGAGCAGAGGATCATATCAGGCTATCTTTTAGCAAAAACGATACAATATAAACATCAAAGAATATGGGATCATGTCATGGATTACTATTTATTCATACGTAATAAGCACATAAACAAGTAATTCAAGTTGACAATATTATAAGATTTGAAACTATAAGCATCTTTGTATCACGTTCTTGTGTATTAAGGTATTAATTATAAGATATACAACGTGTACCCCACTGATATGCTACACTAATGTAAATTGCATTATCCCAAGGCATCTAAGATTTTTCCAATGATTTTCTAAATTTTCAGAAAGAAGTTACATCTATTAGCACAGGAAAAATCAAGCAGAATCCATAAGGATTATCAGGAATCATAAGATTCAGAATCGAGTGATTCATTTGTCTTGGTTTCATTTGATTTTCTTCATTGAATATCGGTATGATGATTCAGGATAATATATATGGTTTTTAAGGTAAGGGATCCAACTTTTATCTGGATTTGATTTCAATGAATCAGGAGTGATTCAAGGGTGAATACATACTGAGTTCGAAGATGGTGAGATCTTTGAAGTGCCATCCTTTGAATCTCAGCTCGACACAGGTTCAGTCGACACTGCAAGTAACGTTGAAGCATCGACTGAAGCCTCCCCAGTTGACCCTACACCTGTGGATCCAGAGGCACCGAAAGATAAAGATATGCCTACTAGTTCATCAAAGGGTCCAGCTCCTGTTTGGCAAAAGACTTCTATCATAGACAAACAAGGAGCAATAGGGATGATCTTAGCTGTAAGGTTCGAGGAAGATAAGCAGTTGTTCGCAATCAAACGATCTGGGGGGGTTCAATACTTGAAACCAACCAGTGAAGCGTTCAACTCCTTACCTAAATATGACCTCGTGAACCTAGCAAATCGAGAGTTGCTGGGTCACTCAAATCACACAGTGGCGATGGGTTTGTGGCAGGTTCTACAGCGGGAAGCAAGATCTAGGGATTTTGAAGTGTTAAAGCCTCAAGTGCCCAAGCGAGTCAAGGATAAGAATGCTAAACATCCTGTGACTAAGAAACGCTTAAAGAAACTGGTATACAAGCCAGTGCTATGTGAAACCAAGATTCCCCTGAGCAAGTTATCTCAGGATATCCTCGATGATATGTGGTACTGGTACGTAGATCCTAAAATGGGAGAGGCTGTGGTGATAGGAAAGGTACGGTCAGAAAGTGGATGCTTAGTGCTGAGGGAACTAATCAGAGTATTTGAAGAAGTCTGCTTCATTAGCTTCCCTGTGAAAGATCTGGAGGCACTAGCAGACAGGTATTGCATGCATACGGACGAATGGACAAAATTCCTTGCTTCTAAATATGACAAGGTGATCAAGTTCTGCCTTGACTATAAGAAGAAGATGGAAGCTAAAGATGCATAGCTGTGAAGACTGAAGACCGAAGACTAAAGACTAAAGATCAAAGATGATCCAGAGCTGTTGTCAAGGGGGAGTTTGTTGAAGCACTTTCCTGTGACAAACACTCTGGATAGATTCTGGATAGATAGAGTCTTAGTTTAGTACTTTCATGTATGTATTTGTCTTTTTTTGTAAGTGTCTAAATGTATTAGTTATCAAGTTGTATTTACTTTTACACTTGTAGGTCCACATGACTCATCTACAGATCGATCTCATGACAGGACGTCTCGACAACACGGAGTGCAGAATCCTTCGTGTCAACGTATGTATGAGAATTGACAATAGAAACAGTAGGTAAATAAACTTTCTCTTTGTATTCCACTAAACACAGAGTTTACAGAATATAATCATTCAGTCAATATTCTCCCCAAACAGAATCTGTAAACTCCTATTTATAGACACAAACTTTGTAATAGGCGAACTTGACCGGGTGAACTTAACAAGTTTGCCTCACATTGGACTAGGCGAACTTAACAGGTTCGCCTCGAATAGACTAGGCGAACTAGACAAGTTCGCCTCTTGCAGAACTTAAAAACACTAGCGAACTAGATAAGTTCGCCTGAAATTAGTTCGCCTGATACTACCTGAGCGAACTTAATAAGTCCGCCCGAACTTCAGTGAGCAAATAAGACCATAAGCGAACTTGATAAGTTCGCCTAATCAATATGTTCGCCTAAACCGAGTGAAGCGAACTTGATAAGTTCGCTTAAACTGAGTGAGGCGAAGTTGATAAGTTCTCCTGCAACAGAATCGCAACAAGTTCGCCTGTTTCAGCTGTAACAAACTCAGGAAGAAAACATCAACCCAAACACGAACTAATCAGAACTGAAAATCATCATTTCTCACAGATTAGAAGGAATTTAAAGAAATTGGACCGTAGGATTTAGTATTTTATGAATTAGAACACTTCTATCGGATTAATTTCACCAAAATCCACTTCAAATCCATGAATTCAGCAGCAAAATCAACTTCAAGAACTTCAAAACTCCATGGATACAAAAACTTCTAAAAATGATCAATTTCTTGTCAAAGTGTATACAAAATCGTCTTTAATCACCAAGAATCAAACACAAATCACGAGCAAAAGCTCTGATACCACTTGTACATCCACACAACTCATGATCTTGTGACAGGACGTCTCGATAACATGGAGTGCGGAATCATTCGTGTTAACGTATGTATACGAGTTGACAATAGAAACAGTAGGTAAATAAACTTTCTCTTTGTATTTCGCTAAACACGGAGTTTACAGAATACAACCATTCAGTAAAAATGCTCCCCAAACAGAATCTGTAAACTCCTATTTAGAGACACAAACTCTGCAAGTTCGCCTCAAATAGACTAAGCGAACTTAATAAGTTCGCCTAACATGAGACTAGGCGAACTTAACAAGTTCACCTCTAATAGACTAGGCGAACTAGACAAGTTCTTCTCTAGCAGAACCTATACATAATTTTTTTTATTTATTTTTTTAAGAACATCAGCGAACTAGATAAGTTCGCCTGAAATTAGTTCGCCTGATACTGGCTGTGCGAACTTAATAAGTTCACCTAAACTTCACCGAGCAAATAAGACCACAAGCGAAATTGATAAGTTCGCCTAGTCAATATGTTCACCTAAACTGAGTGAAGCGAACTTGATATGTTCGCTTAAACTGAGTGAAGCGAACTTGCTAAGTTCGCCTGGTAAGTTCGCCTCTAATAGACTAGGCGAACTAGACAAGTTCGCCTCTAGCAGAACGTATATAGAAATTTTTTTATTTTTTTTATTTTTAAGAACACTAGCGAACTATATAAGTTCGCCTGAAATTAGTTCGCCTGATACTGCCTGAGCAAACTTAATAAGTTCGCCTGAACTTCACTGAGCAAATAAGACCACAAGCGAACTTGATAAGTTCGCCTAATCAATATGTTCGCCAAAACTGAGTGAAGCGAACTTGATAAGTTCGCTTAAACTGAGTGAAGCGAACATGATAAGTTTGCCTGCATCAGAATCTGTTGATGCACTTTCCTGTGACAACACTCTGGATAGAGTCTTAGTTTATATTTCTAATGTCTGTAATTTGTCTTTGTATGTAAGAGTCGTTATGTAATAGTTTATCGATTTGTATTTACTTTTACATAGTGTATGTTGCATTTCTTCTAAGTGTTTTGCGCACTTACATGTGCGCAGGAGAAAGCTCATGCGTACTTGCTAAGTACGCAAGAGCATTTGGTCCTACGCACTTGCTAAGTGCGCAGGCATCAGGTCTGTATAAATAGGTTTGGTTCACAGAGGATAAGTACGCAGAACTCATATCTTAGACGAACTCAGTTTGTTCTGTAACCGTCGAGTGTTTATAATAGAAAGAGCTTTTATTGTGACTCTCGTGTTGGTTTACTTTGTTTTAGTTAGACTCTCCGCCTAGTCACGGGTATTCCGCACCCGGTCCGACTAGTAGACCACTTGCATGCAACGATCCGACACACACGAAGGGACCTACAAGTGGTATCAGAGCATTGCTCTTGAATTCGAGTGTTGTAAGTGAGTTTGGAAACGTTTTTACTGAGTTTTACAAGCAAAAAGAGGTATTTTTGTTGATTTTTGTGATAAAAGGGTAGCTCTTGAGCACTTTTTTAGAAGCAAAAATCTCTCAAAAACCAATTTTTGTTGTGTATTTGAGTTATTTGAGCATCAAAGGTTGGTTAGAAACAAGTTTCTGACCCTTTGGCTCATTTGTATTAATCATCAGACCAATTTTTACCATCTCCGGCGATTTTCAGGTCACCGAAAAAGGTTGGTGAGAGTTGCTGAAAAAGTATCTTGCGTACTTACCATATTTGGCAAAAAGTACCGTCTTCTGCGTATTTACTAAATACGCAAGAGTTATCTCCTGCGTATTTACAAGTGCACAAGACTGAACTTGTGCGAACTTAAGTCATATCCTGCATACTTAATCATTTCCTCCTACGTACTTACAAGTACGCAAGAGGAAATCTAAATACAAGACCATTTCTCAAGTGCGCAAGGCCAAAACCACGTGCGCAACTATGTCTGACTTTTCTGAAATTTGACTAAGTGTTCACTATGTCGAATCTTCAGAATCTTGGAAACCTGCTGAATTATGATAATGAGATCGGTACACCACAGAAAACCGCCAAAGTTGCTGAACGTGAACGATTATTCTAATTGGAAAGCACGTTTTGAGCACTACATTTCATATACCGACTCATCATTATGGATACCAATGCTTGAGGGATATAAGCATCCCACACACATCTATCTTGATGATGAATTGCCCAAGCCTATCTCTAAGCTTTATGACGAAGAAAAGAAAGCTTATGATCGAGAAAAGAAGGCACTTGGTTCGATCACTATGGCATTAACTCGGGAATTGTTCCACAGTTTCCGAGGGTATGAAAATTCTAAGGATCTCTGGAAAGCCTTACAGAAGAGATTCGAAGGAAATAGTGACATCAAGAAGAGTAAGTGGGATCTTCTCAGGAAGCAGTATGAGTGCTTCAGATTCTTTGAGAACAAATCTTTAGATGACCTCATCTCTAGGTTCTATCATTTACAGACTGAGTTGAATGCTTTTGACCTCAAGTATCTAGATGAAGAGATGGTGGAAAAGTTTTTGGATGCCTTACCACCCAAATTTGAGATGTACACAACCCTGATGAGGGAAAATCCTAAATTCTATGAGTTGACAGTTGAGGAAGCAATAGGAAAGATTCAAGCTCATGAAATGAACTTGAAAAGAAAGGAGAGCTCTGGAAGACCCCAGATACAAGACCCTTCTATGTATCATGGGACGACTTCTACATCCAAGTCATCTGGCTCTGGAATTGCCCTCTTCACTGGAAATCCTACTGAAGAAGACCACTCAACTGGATGTGGTGGTCATGCTTGCTATGATTCAGGATCAGGGTTGGGGTCTCATCATCAAAATACCTCAAGAAATCCTCCTGGTACGTCTTCAGCTAACAACTCAGCTATAGCCAGAATAGCTGAAGATCATGTAGCTTTATTCTCATCTTGTATGCTTGCATATGAAAATTTCATAGGTGGCAAGCTTACTGATCCAGAGACGATTGAAGAAGATTTTAATCAAGTGGATCCTGATGACATGGAGGACATGGATATTCAATGGAATATGTCCATGCTTTTGAGGAGAGCCAAGCGTTTCCTGAACAGAACAGGAAGAAAGTTTATTGGCGGGCATCCTAATACCAAGGTCGGGTTCGACAAATCTAAGGCCAAATGCTACAAGTGTCTGAACTATGGACACTTTGCTCGTGAGTGTCAGAAAGACAGAGCACCTGCCTCTGGTTTTACCCGACCCAGCCAAGGAAACAGCCATGGCCAAAACAATCCAAACCACCACAATCAAAGCCATAGTGGAACGTCCAATGCACTGGTAGCCCAACAGGACGACAGCCTTGATTGGGGCATTCATCTTGAGGATGCCATCATCGCACAAACACAGGTTGGTCTCATGGCTGAGATCATGGAAATGATGGAAGCAGAGAGAAGGGAAGCTTCTATTACTGACCCAAAATAGTCTACTACTGCTGCTACAGAGGAAGAGGAGGAAGCTGAAGGAAAGGAAGCTTCGGTAGCTGAGAAAGAGGAATCGACTGTTGTTGCTCTCATGGCCATTGGAGAAGCAACAAGTTCATCTCATGAGGTAGACTCTAATCCCTTTTCTGTTGTTTCATGTTCTAAGTGTCTAGGGCTAAAACTTTAAAACTCTAAGCTCCAAGACAAAATCGAACCCCTAAGTATGGCAGCTCTAAACTATAAAGAAAACGAAAAACGTTTTAAAGAATCTATTGACACATTGACAAAGGAAAAACGTGAGTATTCTTTAAAAATGAGCGATCAACAGCTTCACTTGGATATTGCTTATAAGGGGTTAGAAAAATGGAACAATGAAATCAACAAACTGCAAAATGAGATCTTGTAGTTAAAATGCACTAATGAGAAGTTGAAGAACTCTCGCTTTGTGGTGGAACACTATGTAGAACCAAAGACTGATTGCTACCAAATTATTCTAAGTACAAATGCTGCTGATAGGCTTATCAGCAGCATTCAACACATATGGCTGCTGATAGGCTTATCAGTAGCATTCAACACATGTTGCTGCTGATAGGCTTATCAGCAGCATTCAACACTTGTTGCTGCTGATAGGCTTATCAGCAGCGTTCAACACAAGTTGCTGCTGATAGGCTTATCAGCAGCATTATTCTCATTCTTGCTGCTGATAGCTATGTTCCTTGAGGACAAATCGTTGCAGCTGACTATCCATGCCAAGCGTCACTGACAACTTTCTGCAAAAGCAACTGACACACTCAAAGCAGAAGGAACCTCAATGGTGCAACCAATGACGGACGACAATGCTCTTCCCCGAGCATGCAAAAAATGATGAATAAAGTAAACGCTTCAATAAAGTTAGCTAGTTTAGCTTTAACGTGTATTATTAGCTTTTGTATAAAAGATCAACGGTCTGTGTTCGATCTGATCCTTAGAATCAAGGGTCTGTCTTGATTCTAAGTTAGTATAAATACTGTGTAAACACTTCATTGTAAGTGTGCTTCTTAACTGAGTTTTCATTTGTAATCGTTTATTCACTAAGCTTAATACAACAGTGTTCTTATCAGTATTCTTTCTGTTTACTCGATTGTAATTGTGTAGTTGATATTGTTTCCGCCAATCTCAACTAAGAACAGAACCATCTTGTAATTTCACGATCCTACAAGTGGTATCAGAGCTTTGGCTTAGATTAAACAAACTCACACTTGTTTAATCACTTCTGGTTCTATTCTAAACTCTCTCTTTGATCAAGTCACCCAAAATCACAAAATAAAAATGGCACAAAGCAATGATTTTGAAGACATCGGCAGCATCAACCGACCACCAATGTTGGTTTCTGGAGAAGACTACGACATGTGGAAAAATCGCATGGAAAGCTTCTTCTACTATCAGGAGTACGGAATGTGGAAATCCATCAGGGATGGACCATACACTCCCATGGTGGCATCGGCTGACTCTGGAGAACCAACAGTTCCAAAGGATCCCTCCAAGTACTCAGAAGAGGATATCAAGAAAATGGAGGTAGACTTCAAGGCACTAGGAGCTATCCAAATGTGCCTTCCAAATGAAGTCTTTCAGAAGTTACAAAACAGCTAAGGAGCTGTGGGAGGCCCTCGAGAAGATGTTTGCTGGATGTGAGGAAATTAAGGAAAACAGAAGAGACATCCTCAAGCAGCAGTACGAAAACTTCATCTGGAAGGAAGGTGAGTCTCTAACTGTTTTATATAACATATATACTTATCTTGTAGGTGAGTTGCAGTGCTCAAAAGTGAAGTTGGAGAATGAAGACATTCTTAAAAAATTCATCAGATCTCTACCTAGTTGCTGGACACTCTACACAGTGTCCATCAGAAGAACTGAGAATCTGAAGACTCTTTAGATGACTGAGATATTTGGTATGCTCAAAACCTATGAATTAGAAATGATTCAGGCCAAGGAAAAGAGCTCAAGCTACCAAACAGCCTCCACATCCAACACCAACTCATCTGCTTTTCACTCTGAGCACTCAGGCCCTCGTACTAGCAATTACTATCCTCCCATAGTCACACATCCTCAAACTCCCACCTCTAAAACAAACACATCACCATTTCTCCTTGAAGCTCCTTCTGAAGCCTCAACCACTGCTGCTTTTGTTTCTGAAAACTCAAGCAACATGTACTTTATCAAGGAGGATCTTGAGTGCTTCCATCCAGATGATCTAGAAGAAATGGATATACAGCACTCGTATTCCATGCTCTCCATAAGAGCAAAAAGGTTCTACTCTAGAACCGGAAGACCCATTCCAAGCAACAGCTCAAACACCAGAGTTGGCTTGGATAAAAGCAAATTAAAATGTTACAACTGTAACCAACTGGGTCATTTTTCTAGAGAATGCAAGCCACCTAGGGCAAACCCAGCAGCTCACCAAACTCAACCAAGACATCAACAGCAACAAGCTACTCCTCCAGCTCAAACTGTAGCTTGTGCAGCTGTTGGAACATCTGACTTTGACTGGAGCTTCCAGTATGAAGACCTGCCTACTAACAACCAAGCTCTTATGGCAGACACAACTGAGATACCGCCCCAGGTATATGAACATCTATGTTCCCAAGCCTGTATTGATAAGGTTTTAGGCTACAGAAAGCACAATCAAAACCTAATAGATCAAAATGAAGAGTTTCACCAAATGAAATCTGAATTCAAAAAGGTCGAAGACAGTTACAAAGAAAAAATTAACTGCCTAAAAGAGATTTCATCATTAAAACATGAACAAACCAATCTTGAAACTCAGATTGATGATCTACTGGCCAGATTAAAAGCTACCGGAGCAGAATTGGCAGAACAAAAGGTTCATGTCGACAAATATGAATTTGCATCCAAAAAGCTGCAAAGACTTTTGGATGCTCAAATTCATGAAAAGGTAAAAACTGGTGTGGGGTATCATGCTGAACAATATCAAGCTGTTGCACCTCCTGCTGACTACATGACCATTCATGCACCAAGCTTCAATCTGGCAAATCTTGATATGGCCAACAGAAATCTTGATCCTTCTAAGGATGAATCTTTGGCACAAGAATACACTACCTCATCAGAGTCTGATTCAACTTATTCAGACTCCACTGAAGCAAGTAAAGCTTCATCTCCTCCTACTCCTCCAGCCACTCTAACTAAAAATGAAGTCCATTCAGCACAAGTACCAGCCATGTCAGTACCAGTACCTACACCTTTCAAACAAATCAAAATTAGCTATCCTCCAGAAGGAAGGAAGTTAAATACTGAAAAGGGCTAGTCCTCAACTTCAGTCCAACCAAGGAAGGTGTTCGACATATGTCATGCGCCTGGAGAGAGGGTTCCATATGTTCAAAGGACATTAGAAGAAGCTACATTTGAGCACACCCTTGGAACTTCAAAGACCTTTTCAAAAGAAAGGATTATGTGTATCTTTCAAGGGATAAACTGGCAAAATCATATTTTGTCTGTGGAAAAAATAACCACACTGCCAGCACCTGCTTCTACTACCTACAGCAGCAAAGAAACCTCAAGCAACATGCTTTTGAGAAGACAAAGAAGAACAAACAAGTAAGAAGTTTTGAAGCTAAGACAACTCAATTCAGAAAATCTCTTTCTCCACCAAGGGAGCAGTTGTCAAAACCTCAACAATCTTGCATCATCTGTGGAGAATCAGACCACTTTGCTGCAAACTGTAAGTTTAACACTTTCAACCAGATTCTTCATCAAGCCCCTCAAAGACAAAGGGTAAAGAAGGATCAACATACATCGGTTGTTAGTCCAGTTAAGCCCAAGAAAATGAAGCAGAAGCTTTCAGCAGCAACCATATCTGCTGCTGATAACCTAACAAAGTCCGCAGCAAAATCTGCTACTGATAAGGCAAAGCTATCAGCAGCAAAAGTGTCCACTGCTGATAAGGCAAGATCCAAGGCAAAGCCTTCAACAGCAACAAAGTCTGCAGCTGCTCAAGTAAAATCATCAGATACAACGTCTGCTACTGAAAAAAGACAAAGAAAGCTGGAAAACCACCAACTCAACAATGGAAGGTAAAGAAAACACCAAGCATCATCATCGATTAAGCTGAATGCATCTATCTACTGTTGTAAATATGTCTGTCTAATGTTTTAAATAAAAGTTATAAGTCAGCAGCATCCTTTTTGGCTGCTGACAGGTCTGATCCTCTGCAGCAAAGGATTTACCTCTGACTGCCTTAAGTTATCAGCAGGAACAAGTTTCCTACAGATAGCTTTAAGGCCATCAGCAGCAACATCCCTGCTACAGATCATTGCATCTATCAGTAGCAATTAAGTTTGCTGCTAACAGAGTTAACCTTCCGCAGCAACCAAAGTTGCAGCGGACAGGCTTATTCATCCACAGCAACCAAGTTTGCTGCTGATGGGTAAACTTAAGTCTAAATTAACATTTACCCGCTGTAAAAGAAATTAACGTCAGTCTTTACCATGACTGTCTCGGTGTATTACAGCTGTAACAATGAAAAGTAAATAAGGTTGTACTGTACAAGTCATTCTGCTTTTTCTCTCATCTGCCGCTATAAGAACAAATCAAATTTTCCTTACCACTTCTTCACATTCAATTCAACCCTAACCAACTATCACTTTCACCCTAAGTCCCCAGCTCTCCATATTCTTCATACTCTAAAGTCTCCACCATATTCAAATCATCCCTCCAAAATCAAACGGCTATGGCAGATATCAATAACCCAGATGATAAGTTCTCCACATACCATAACCTAATAGCATACCTTACCAAAGGAAATAAATCCGATGGTTTTGACGATATGATCGATTTCTTTTGTCGATCAAAGATCTACTTTGCCCTCACCACCAACCCTACCATATATATCCCTCATATGGAGGATTTCTGGAGTACCGCCGTCTACTCAACCGAACAGGGGATTCCCCAAATCAAAGCCAAAGTAGACGGCAAGAATATCACCATCTTGGAAGCTACACTCAGAAAACATCTTAAGCTTCAAGATGAGGGAGCAGCCATCTCATACTCGAAGGACGAATACATGAGGACCTTTGTCTCCATTGGATACACTGGAAATCAAACCGAGTACACGATCGAGAAGGCGCTGATGGGCCCTCCATGGAAGTATCTCTGCCACACTCTTCTCCAATGCATATCTCAGAAGAGGAGTGGATGGCATCAGGTGAGCTCTGCACTGGCCTCCGCCTTCCATGGTATGTTCACTAACCAAGGTTTCAACTTTGCACATCTCATTTTTGAGGGTTTGCGATATAACCTTCAAGAGGGTGCAAAGCAGCAATTTTTCATGTACCCAAGATTCCTGCAGGAAGTTTTCAATCAAGAACTAAAAGATCTTTCAAGAATCTACATCATGTTGGGTCATAAAAATAACATTTTTCAAAGCATGAGGACTTTTTCCAAAAAGTTCTCAGGGGTCAACGTTCCATTTTTATCTACAATGCTGAACGTCCAAAGTACCCCGGGTGACAGTTCAGCAATCCCGGCTGATACTGATCCCACACCCTCCACCTCACCTCCTGAACAACAATCAGCATCCACCGTTCGAACCCCTGTGCATACTACTAAGGATGCACAGGCACAAAAATTTCTTACACCTCTTTTGGATGTTATTGTTCAACCGGAACACAGGGCCCCGGTTGCAACAACATATACTAGAAAAAGGGGCAAGAGAACTCCTTCTTCTCTTGCCTCCAAGGCCCAAACCCAACCTAACAGCCCTCACTCAGAATAACAACATTCTGGTGAGAATATCATAAAGGAAAGCCACATTATTAGGGAGACTCCTTCGGATGTCTCTCTATTAGGATCAGGATCACTTCCAGGATCCGTATAACAGCCCCCTGAGCACTTCCTTTCTCTTCTGAACTTAAGTGTTGAGGAACCTGATCAAGATGATGTACCTTCTCCAACTACCACTATCTCGGAGGTACTGATTGATCTTGCTTCCAACACACCCAACCCAAGTTCATCTACACTGAAGGTCCACTCTCAGAGTTATGAAAGAGTGGATGTAGAAGAGGCTGTCACTACTGCTGGCCCATCAAATGACCAGGAGGACAGTGACAACAGTATTAAGAACTCAACCATGGCAACTCACAGTGACGATGTTTCCTTGGAAACTCCCTTCACTGAGAGGAATCCCAGGCGCCAAGAAACCATGGGTGATGGGGATGAAGAGGCTAGGCCTAAGGCCCCATCTGGGTCCAAGGATTCCACAACTGTGGATGAGGACAGACTGAAACTTCATAACTTGGAATTGACGGCCAGGGTGGCTATGCTAGAGGCTGAAGTGTCCAAACTAAGACACCAAGTCTCTATGCATGAAGCCCATCAATGCCCAACTTTAGCCACTCCCTCTCTTGTATCAGTAGGCACCCAAACTGATGCTTACTTGTCTACTGATGCAACCAAAAAGGGGGAGATGGTCTCTATGGAAGAAGACACAGACAGTCTTGACGACTGGATTCAAGAGCAGGTTGTAATTCAAAGCTCACTATTCAAGCCGGCTTTTGTACAAGTTCATGACTTGCCAGTCTCAGATAACGAAGAAGAAGAGACATCTAAAGACTGGAAGTTGGTCGTCAGGGCTGTTGATGAAATGCTGAATGATGCTGAAGACACAGAATAAGCAAATACATCATTCATCATCCTTCCTGAAGCAGCAGCCATCATAAGTCAATCCATTACCCCCCAACTCTTTCAAACTATACAGAAGCTAGAATTTGACTCCATTCTAGCTTTGGGGTATGATGGATCAGCTGGGAGATTTTGGATTAGATGGGAGTTTAGTGGTGTAGAAGAGCTAAACTGGAACTCTCTCAATGCCCTCCAAGTCCTACAACTGCATTTAACTAACTACATCAACACTTCATCAGATCTCTCAGCAGAACTTGCCATTGGCAGGTTCCATGACTTGATGGAGGATAATCCACCCCACTTCGAAAGACTAATAAAAACAGCAAAACGGGTAGCTTATCCTGAATCTTCGGCAGCAGCAGAAAGAAGACTGACTCTTAGAAGACTTTACATTATAAGGAGCAGTCTTCTCACTAACGAAGAAATTTGCTGCTTTAGAAGATTTTTGTACTCCTTCATTGTCAAAGACTTAGATGTGCTGGGATGGACAAGCACTAAGTTTCTTGACCACACCTTCTTACTAAGCAACGGCTCCTCTCTCACCATCAACACCAGGAACATCTTGTCACTTTCTACAGACTTTCTCTACAAGATCTTTCAACTCAGGGCAAATATCTGCAATGTCAACTCACTTGAAAGCCAGGCAATGATAGCTACTGTCAGAGCCAAACTTGAACAAGTAGGAAGAATTACTGAGGCAGTATATGTGTCAAACTCTGACACTGATACTGACTCAGCTTCCCCTCGAGTAGACATCTGTACTGCAGCATATGAGTCAAGATCAACTATCAAAGAAATGCTGAAAGAAGTCACAAGTCCTGAGTGCAAATTGAATGAGGCCAATGACCTTCCCATGTTCACATCCCAAATTGCCAATGAAGCTGAGACAGAGATCCCAATAGCAGCACCATCATCTGTTGTTGTAGTCAGTGAAGTTGAAGCAGAGGCATCCAATGTAAACAAAGGAAAGGGAATCATGATAGATGAAGATGAAGAGAGGTTGCTAAAAGAGAAAAGAGAGAGGGAAGAGAAAAGAAGAAGAAGAGAAGAAGAGGAGATGGCTGACATTAAAAAGACTCAAGAAAGAAAAAAAGCCATTCTCCTAAGAGAACAAACCATCCAGCTGTATGCTAGACAGCTGGATGAACTGAAAAGAAAGATTCCTGCAGTTGACCAGATTGAAGAAGATGCAGCTCTTGCTCTTCAACTGCAGGAACAATTCAACAGAGAAAAGGAAGAATTGGAGAAGAAGAAGAAAGAAGAAGCTAAGTTCAGAATAACTGATTCTGAACTAGCTAAAGAAATGAGGGAGGAGTGGGTAAAGACTCTAGTCTCTCAAAGTGATGATGCAGACTACCTTGAGAAACTATCAAATAAAGAAGTCTACAGAGCCTACATGGGTCAACAAGGTCAATTGGCAAAGAAGAAACAGGCTGAAGAAGAAGAAAAAGCCAAACAACAGTCCAAAAAGACCATTGCCTTTAATAAACGGACCCATGAAAAAAGGAAGGTCATGATTGACTTCCTTAAGGCTAGTGGAGAGAATGGAAAGAGGCTAGGTCCTATGATCTTCATGAACCTGCAAGCCCTCTACTTCAAAGTCAAGAAGGATGAGGAAGAAAGAGTGGGCAAGATGGGCAAGAAGGGCTCCAAGAAAAGGGTACCTATTCAGGAAGAAAGAGAAACAAAAGCAAAGAAACCCAAGTCTTCTCCCTCACCTACCTCTTCCTCAGTCCAACAACCTTCCACTGTCCTCCCCAAACCTTCCACTCCTCCACACAAAAAGTCCAAACCATCTCACCCAGCCCCCACTCATCAACAGCCTCCCTTGAAGAAATCCAAACCCACACCTAAACTAGAAGACTCAAGAGACATAGTTGATTGGGTCTATAATCCACAGGATCAAAGGTTTGATATCTTCAGGGGGAGAACTGAAAGAAGAAGATTTATCTACAGATCTGTTGATGAAATTCTGCAATTGCCAGATTCAGATCTTGGCAGAATTCTGGAGCTAGGTGAAGCTCATGGGCCTGCAAATGAGAGTGGGAAACTTCTTGTGCTAGCAATCAAACACTACTTCAACCCTAGCAAAGATGTGATCATTGACATCAAACCACTCAAGACCCACTCTCCATTTGTAAGTTGGTCCTATAATGCTGATTTGGACGAGTTCACCTTAACTGATGTAAGGAAGCAGAAGATGAGATGTTCAAGCAAAACAATCTACAAAATGCTAAATAAAGGCATCAAGACTCTATTTTCACTTCCACTGAACAATCCCAGCAAGGATCCAAGAGGCTATGAGGTTGAAAGGATAGTCAGCCACATGCAAAAGCTTCAGCAGCAAAATGATTAGAAGAATTTTGGTTGCATCAGTCTAGGGGGAGTTTGTAGAACCAAAGACTGATTGCTACCAAATTATTCTAAGTACAAATGCTGCTGATAGGCTTATCAGCAGCATTCAACACATATGGCTGCTGATAGGCTTATCAGTAGCATTCAACACATGTTGCTGCTGATAGGCTTATCAGCAGCATTCAACACTTGTTGCTGCTGATAGGCTTATCAGCAGCGTTCAACACAGGTTGCTGCTGATAGGCTTATCAGCAGCATTATTCTCATTCTTGCTGCTGATAGCTATGTTCTTTGAAGACAAATCATTGCAGCTGACTATCCATACCAAGCGTCACTGACAACTTTCTGCAAAAGCAACTGACACACTCAAAGCAGAAGGAACCTCAATGGTGCAACCAATGACGGACGACAATGCTCTTCCCCGAGCATACAAACAATGATGAATAAAGTAAACGCTTCAATAAAGTTAGCTAGTTTAGCTTTAACGTGTATTATTAGCTTTTGTATAAAACATTAACGGTCTGTGTTCGATCTGATCCTTAGAATCAAGGGTCTGTCTTGATTCTAAGTTAGTATAAATACTGTGTAAACACCTCATTGTAAGTGTGCTTCTTAACTGAGTTTTCATTTGTAATCGTTTATTCACTAAGCTTAATATAACAGTGTTCTTATCAGTATTCTTTCTATTTACTCGATTGTAATTATGCAGTTGATATTGTTTCCGTCAATCTCAACTAAGAACAGAACCATCTTGTAATTTCACGATCCTACACACTACGAATCTGTAGTGAGGAAAATGAATGGTCTAGGTCTTGGTACTAATGCCATTCTTCCACCAGTGAGCGGGAAGTTTGTCAATAGCTTAATAGACATTGATCTCACTTGTCTAGATGAGTCCTCTGATAAGGATGATTCCCCTAAGAAGGATGAATCGTGAAGTAAGGCTAACTCCACATCTAGTGAGGAGTTTGTTACTGCTTCTGAAGATGGGTCGGTTAACTCCTACCCTGAAGGAGTAGTATCTGAGGAGTTGTTGACTGAACAGAAAGTCAAGAAAAACATTATCACTAATGGTGATAATTGCATTTCAACTGAACCTGATGTCATTAAATCAAATGATAAACTTAAGGTAATGCTTTATGGGGGGTATAAAAACCTTAACCAAGTAATGAAAGAGGCTTTTTCAGCTCACTTTGGTCTTGGTTACAAAGAAAATTTGGAAAGATACTATACTCCTAAAAATCAAATTGCTACGGTTCAGACTGCTGTTCAGAAACCAACTCCTCCTGCTCCAATGAGCCTTACAAGAGAACTTATGTAGACAAGAGGAACTGTTTTCACTGTGGCTTGGTTGGTCACATTTTTGTGAACTGTCCCTCTAAGAACCAAGGGAAACGGCCTGTTGTTTCACAACCAGCTGTTATTCCCAGGTCGCCACCAGTGAAACCATCTCCCAAACATCCAAAGCAGAATGTGGTGAAACCACCAGTCCAACCAATGGCAAAGCCAAAGATCAAATCTGAGGCCAAACCATCTGTGGCAAGAAAGGTAAAGCAACCTGCTGTACCTCGTGTATCTACATCTGGTAGTACACGTACTGGTGAGAAATCTATGGCTAGACTCTCTAAGCCACAGAGAAGAAGAAGAAATAAGAGGTTGAGAAAGCTGGAACAGCTGACTAAAGCTCAATCAGGTGAAGCTTCCACAAGTTCACCGGCTGTGGTTGAGCTAAAGTCTCATGTTCTGGTTAAGAATCAAAAGAGATCCTGGAACAAGAAAGTAAAAGGTTCTCAATCTCCTGTTCCCAAATCCTCCAAAGATTCACCAATTTTGAACAGTCATCATGACTGTGAGTTGAAAGAAGTAGTTTATTTTGAGAAAGACGGACGACCCAAGACCACAATGGCTTGGGTCTCCAAATCTAACTAATTCTTTTTGTTACTCGTGCAGGGACGTCCGAAGGGTACTATCTCTAACCGCTGGTATGTAGATAGTGGATGTTCCAGGCACATGACAGGAAACATGTCCCTGCTTCAAGACGTTAAACCATTCAGAGGAGGCTATGTGGCCTTTGCCGTAGAAAAAGGCGGCAGCATCACGTGTCAAGGCGTGGTTTCAAACGGGTGTGTCAGCTTTGACAATGTCAACTTCTGCGAGCAGCTGAAACATAACCTGTTGAGTGTCTCCCAAATGTATGATAAGGAGTACTCGGTGATGTTTGACAAGTCAGAATGCCTGATTCTCAAACCTGGTTTTGAGGTTCCCGAAGACTGGATTCTGATGAGAGCACCAAGAACTAATGACACATATCAGATCGATATGAGCGTTGCAACAACCACCTCATCAGTTGCTACTTGTTTGCTTTCAAAAGAGACAGAGCTTGACTCTATCTTGTGGCATAGGAAACTCGGACATATTTCGTATCGTAAAATGAATCATCTTGTCCGAAATGGTTTGGTAACCGGGGTTCCTAAGCTGAGGTTTACCGTTGCCGATGACTGTATGCCTTGTAAAAAGAGCAAACAGCAACGGAAGTCTCACAAGCCCAAGCTCCAAAACTCTATTGATACCCCTTTGGAGCTATTACACATGGATCTGTTTGGACCCATAAGTATCAGGAATATTGGAGGTAAGTCGTTCTGTCTGGTTGTAACTGATGATTTCTCACGTTTTTCTTGGGTGCATTTTTTAGGTACTAAAGACGAGACTGCTGATATCCTTCAATACTTGATCCTGAGCTTGGAATCTCTTTGCAAGCTGAAAGTTAGAAGGATAAGGAGCGACAACGGAACTGAGTTCAAGAATAATTTGATGGAGCTTTTCTGTCTCAAGAAAGGGATCCGTCATGAATTCAGTGCGTCGTACACGCCTCAGCAGAATGGAGTTGCTGAACGAAAGAACAGAACACTGATTTAGACTGCAAGGACTATGCTGTCGGATGCAAAGCTTCCTGTCACTTTCTGGGCAGAAGCAGTTAATACAGCGTGTCACGTCTTAAACAGAGTTCTGGTAGTGAAGAGGCACAACAAGACTTGTTACGAGTTGATCAACAATCGACTTTCCAATCTTGATTACCTAGTTCCTTTCGGTAGTCCATCCTCCTTGTTGCTACAGTACAAAGACCGCCAGTCTAAGTTTCAGGCAAAAGCGGTGGAAGGCATCTTCTTAGGATACGTTGCCAACTCGCCTTGCAAGAGAGTGTACAACATAGGAACTCGTACTGTCGAGGAATAGTTTGAAGTGGATTGTAGTAAACACAGCATTCCACCCGAACCAACAGGTCCAGCTTGGGGTTTTGATTATGATGCGCTATTCAAGTCATTCAATCTTCCTGATATATCTGCAGATAACGCTGCAAATGTCTATGATTTATTGGGTGGCAGCGATGACTCCAGCTTCTCTACTCGTGCTACTGTACCGATTGTAACTCCTGATTCTAATGCTGCATCTGCATCTGGAACTCATGACAGTGATAACAGTGAAGATGTTCTTGTCGTTGGAGATGATGCTCCAGCTAATCCTACCACAACTGTAGGAAATGAAGCTCCAGCTGATCCAATTAACATTGAATCTTCTTCCTCTGGAACACAGGAAATGGGGGAGTTAAGCATGAATCTTGATCCAGAAATTCAGGAACCAATTGTACCGGAGACGAGAGGGCATAGGAATCATCCAATTGACAACATTATTGGTGATCCTAATGCCGGCGTTCAGACTCGTCATCGAACCATTACTGAGAACACCAGTCTTTACACAGAGATACTTGACACTGGTGTCATGGAAACATGTCTGCATGCTGCATTCATGTCCCAGTTAGAGCCGAAGAATGTGAAGGAGGCTCTCACTGACAACTGCTGGATTGAGGCGATGCAAGATGAATTGTCTCAATTCCAAAAGTTGCACGTGTGGGATTTGGTTGACTTGCCAAAAGGCTTTCAGCCAATTGGAACTAGATGGGTGTTCAAATGCAAGACGGATGATCGTCATGTTGTTGTGAAGAACAAAGCAAGATTGGTTGTTTAGGGTTTTTATCAGCAAGAGGGCTTGGATTACACGGAAGTATATGCCCTAGTTGCTAGAATTGAAGCCATTCAACTGTTCTTGGCTTATGCCACATATGTCGGCTTCAAGGTCTATCAACTTGATGTGAAGAGTGCTTTCCTTTATGGTAAAGTTCATGAAGAAGTCTATGTCACTCAGCCTCCCGGTTTTGAAGATCCGCATAATATCAATAAAGTGTATAAGCTCGATAAAGCACTTTATGGTCTTCATCAAGCACCGCGGGCATGGTATGAGACATTATCTAAGCATTTACTGTCTAATGGTTTCGACCGTGGACAGATTGACTCGACTCTCTTTATTAGGAAAGCAGGAGGTGACATTCTTCTTGTACAAGTATATGTCGACGACATCATTTTTGGGTCTACCAATGATGGGATGTGTAGGGAATTCGAGCAAGTGATGAAGTCCAAATTTGAAATGAGTAATATGGGTGAATTGTCGTTCTTTCTGGGTCTGCAAGTCAGTCAAAGAGAGGATGGCATTTATCTACATCAAACTAAGTATGTGTAGGACATCTTATCAAAATACAAGATGAATGATAGCAGTACTTATGGTACACCTATCCCAGTCAATCATGGTTTGCATCCTAACAAAGATGGAAAGGATGTAGACAGCAGATTGTACCGTGGGATGATCAGATCACTTATGTATCTCACAGCTTCAAGACCCGATATAATGTTTGTTGTATGTTTGTGCTCAAGGTTTCAGTCTCAATCAAAGGAGTCACATATGATAGCCGTGAAGAGAATTTTCAGATACCTGAAAGGGAAACCCCGATTAGGTCTTTGGTACTCTAAGCAGCAGTCATTTGACTTCAAAGCCTACACTGATTCAGATTATGGTGGTAGTAACCTTGACAGAAAGTCAACTTCTGGTGGATGTCAATTCTTAGGAGACAGACTGGTCTCCTGGCAGTGTAAGAAGCAGTCAACGGTTTCTGTCTCAACTTGTGAAGCAGGATACATTGCTGCAGTGAGCAGTTGTTCTCAGATACTGTGGATTCAGCAACAGTTGAGAGACTACGGCTTAAACTTCACTGGAACTCCTCTATTCATTGACAACAATGCCACCATGTCCATCACAAATAACCCGGTGAAACATTCCAAAACTAAACATATAGAGATTCGCCATCATTTCATCCGTGACTGTGCTGAAAAGCATCTAATTGAACTTGTAAAAGTTCACACGGATGACAATCTTGTTGACCTTTTCACAAAGGCTTTTGATCGATCCCGTTTTGAGCATCTTGTCAACTTGATAGGAATGTTCAATCCTGAGTGAAAACTAAGTTTTCTTAACTCAATTCAATTCATGAAAGTGAAATTTTTAATTCTTTTAAATATTCTGTATAGTTCTTTTAGTCTTAAAAATATTTTACAAAAACCAAAAAAAAAAATAAATGGAGAAAATTTCAAAGTTAACTTGAGAAAAGAGGAAATGATAGTACATCAGAAATGATCTAAACACCATAGACTGCTCATATGGGAAATGATTGCGTCATGTTTACTTAATTGTTTAAATTATTATGTTTTTAATCTGTTTATTTACAAGTAATTTGAATTGTCAGTAGGCTGTATGCGTCTTTGAATCACTAGTAGTGTGGAAACTAAATCTAAATTACAACCGTGATTTGAACCCATGTTTGCAAGCGTGTGTGCGTAAAAGAATAGAAAAGATCATTATCAGATAAAGGATGTTAGATTTTGGCAATAATTTTCTTTTGAGATCAGTTTCGGGTTATGTCGTTAGCACAATTAATGCGGTTCATCTCACTGCCCATACTCACAAGTATGCAAGGAGAGATTGAATTAAGACATGTCTCTACATTAACCGTTGAGCATGTATTCACCCTTGAATCACTCCTGATTCATTGAAATCAAATCCAGATAAAAGTTGGATCCCCTTACCTGATAATCAAACACCATATCTATTATCCTGAATCATCATCCCGATATTCAAAGAAGAAAATCACATGAAACCAAGACAAATAAATCACTCGATTCTGAATCTTATGATTCCCGATAATCCTTATGGATTCTGCTTGATTTTTCCTGTGCTAATAGATGTAGCTTCATTCTGAAAATCTAGAAAATCATTGGGAAAATCTTAGATGCCTTGAGATAGTGCAAGTTAAAATAGCATTTCAGTGGGGTACACGTTGTATGTCTTATAATTAATACCTTAATACACAAGAACATGATACAAAGATGCGTATAGTTTCAAATCTTATAATATTGTCAACTTGAATTACTTGTTTATGTGCTTATTACGTATGAATAAAGAGTAATCCATGACATGATCCCATATTCTTTGATGTTTATTTTGTATCGTTTTTGTTAAAAGATAGCCTTATATGATCCCCTGCCCGTGTCTTTGATCAAAAATAGTTGGTGTGAATACTTGTATATATCTATCTAGAAAAGAACAAAAAGATTTTAAGTTTATGCATTGTTCAAGCTTAATCAGAAAAAGCCAAAAATATTTTATGTTTAACCTTCATGAATTGTATTTGAAACCTCGTGATTGAATACTTTTATCTTGTTCGTTATTTGATCTGAAAATCTTCATAAATCTAAGTTTCAAATTTGCGCACTTAAGGATTGTGCGTACTTGTCATGTTCGCACGAAGTAAACCTTGCGCACTTAGCAAGTACGCAAGAGTTAGTCTTGCGCACTTGTAAATGCGCTAAAGTTAAGTCCTGCGTACTTGTAAGTACGCAAGAATTAACTCGTGCGCACTTAACAAGTACGCACGACCGATAAGTGAGGGGTATAAAAGTGATACTTAGAAAATTCTTTCAGTTTCAAGCTTTCAAACCGATCACCTTCCCTCTGCAAATTTAACTCAAAATCCAGTGTGTCTAAACCATTTTTTCGTCCCGTCTATAGTTTCATCATCTCATTGGTGAGAATCTAGGCGATTTCCATCCATTAAATCGTGACAATGGACCGATTCTGACTTAGAAATCTTTAGGTTAAAACCAAAATATTTTGGGTAAAATTGGGGTTGTTTGGGTAACTTATTGACATTTATATGCTAATAGGGTTCTTAATCGACTCCATATTCATCCATTTCGTCCTCGATTCTAGCCGTCGGTGGAATTTTAATCGACAGTGGGATTGGGCGACGTTTTTAAGTCGAAATTGGTCTTGGTTTGGTAGTTACTGGTGTTAATAATGGTCCCATAAGTTCGAATCCTTGATTCCGACCTATTGGCGACCTACTTGACCCGGTCTTTGAGCAATCTGTGATTTTCTTAAAAATTCTGAAATTTTTGCCAATTGTCGTTCTTGCGCACTTAGCAAGTACGCAAGAAGCAATTCCTGCGTACTTGTTAAGTACGCAAGAGGAAAAGCCTGCGCACTTGCTAAGTGCGCAGGACCAACACTTAGAAAAATTTTCAAGTCTGAAATTTTTGTTCATAATGTAACTACTATACCGTGTCATGTTTGTTCATCTTCAATAATATACGTTTTTCTGATTATGTTTTCTGTGTGTTTCTGCAGACTATGGCTCGGGCATTCATTGATGAGTTCAACTTGTTAGCAAACACTCAACCTGAGTGGAAACGGACAGCTTTGCAGTATCGACAGATCATTGACTTTTTGAACCGATCCAAAATAAGCTATGCAATCTTAGCTGACCCAACTGTCTCAAGACCTTACTTGGAGCAATTCTGGGAGACGGCAGAGCACAACTGCACGGTATCCCCTAATGTCATAAGGGCTACCGTTGATGGTCGGGCTATTGCTTTCTCTGAGGATACAATAAGAAGGGTTCTGCAGTTCGGAGACATCGCTACCGACCCGACATCCTATCCAGATTACTATGTGGATGGATGTTGGAGGCATAGAATGGGATTTGTCAGAGCGAGGGACTATGCTTCTTACAAGAAGATGTGGGTTTTGGATCAATGGCGGTATTTTGCCCACATCATGATCGTGTGCATCTCGTCCAGAAAAGCGGGGAAAGATGCCATGGGTCATGACCTTGCAGCAGCCATGGTGGGCTTGTCTCTTAATAGGGGCTACAACTTCTCTCGCTACATCTTCAAAGCAATCAATGATCAGATTAATACAGCAGAGAAGTTTAGGTTCCTATTGTACCCGAGGTTTGTGCAACTTTTTATTGATGATGCATTGCCAAACCTACGTGCTATCGGGGAGAGACTGCAAGTAAAACGGGTGGACAAGAGAGTATTTACTAAGTTTCTAAAGCCAGGCAGTGTAGATCCTACCCCTGTGCATACTGAACTCTTTGGCCACCTACTTAATGAAGCATATGTCGCACCAGAAGATTGGAATTGGTATAGTCCCAATTCGGCACCAGAGATGAGTGATGATTCTGATGAACAACAAGAAGAAGAGTATGAAAGTGATGGAGGTGATGACGAAGGTGGTGATGGTGGTGCTGAGGAATCCGATTCAGAAGCAACAGAATCAGATTCTTCTGATTCCGATGACGCACCATCCCAGGCACACACGAGGAGATTGGCACAGGTAACCCTGCCTGCGTCGTCTTCTAAAAGAAAGCGACAAAACTCGAGCAGCGAATATGAGCCGACTTCTGACTCTGACGCTGCTCTACAAAGACAAAGGCAAGAGAGTGCCAACAAGAAGAGGGGCGATAGGCAAGAGGTTGCTATCCCCAGGGTTGTAGAGATCCCGACTGTGCAGCAAGTACAACCTGCAGCTGACAGTCCAGAGTCAGAATCTACCCCACCAGCACAACAACTGTACAGAAGGAGGAGAAGGCCACTAGTACAAGATAATGTTGCAGTCACGGCGGTCACAGAGGAGATTCTTGTGACGGTGACCCTCCCTACTCCAACTGTCCAGGTGACGGTGACTACTCCACTTCTCATAGAGTCAGTCACCATCACCCCAACCAAAACACCCACTCCCATCATTACATCCCCACACCCACCTCACACCACTGAGCCGTCAGGTCAACCCTTCAACTATGGTGATTTCTCACAAGGGTTTGACTTTGACACAATCTTCTCCTCCCCCATCTATAATGCTGAAGCCTCATCATCTAGGCATTCTGATCCGTATGATGCAAGGATCAATGTCTTAGAGACCCAAGTTGCTGAACTATTGAAGACCATTCAAAAGTCAAAGGAGGAGTCTGATGCTCAACAAGCACTAATTAATTCCCTGGCCGATGAAGTTAGGATTCTTCACAGCCAGAGAACAGGGACAAATGAGCAACTGAAGAATGTTATGGCATAGAACGAGCTGCTGATGAAAACCAATTAAATGATTCTTGGCCACAGAACTTCACTTGAGCTAAGGATGGATTTGCAGAGAAAAGAGCACAAAGCGATGGTCAAATTAGTTGAAGAACTGACCAAGAAGCTTGGTGCTCAGGTGGAGAAAGAAAAAGAAAAAGAGAAAGAGAAAGAGAAAGAGAAGGAGAAAGAGAAAGAAAATAAATCCACTGGTGCTGAGCCTTGTCATCCAGTCGACTTGACTAAGGATGATGATAAAGACAAGGATCCTGAAGCCGGTCCTAGTGGAGGTGAGCACCAAGCTTTGGCGATTGTGCCCATCTCTTCTGTTCCAATGGCTGAGGGGGAGTCTACTCAGCAAGAGGGTGGTAATACATCTGGTGGTGGTGGTGAGAAAGGGAAGTCAGTGGCTGAAGTACTTAAGGACTTATCTGATGATGAGATCCTATATCTAGAGCCTGACTACTCTAAAGAAGCACAGATCGATGCTCTCTTCAATCTAGAAGAAGGAGAGATTGACTCTGGTGATGACCGGAATGATGAAGATGAGGATATGGTGATAGAGATTCCCAAGGGCGACGGGGAAGGAGAGTACGAGTTAGAGGATGGTGAGATCTTTGAAGTACCATCGCTCGAGTCTCTGCTCGACACAGGCTCAGTTGACATGGCAAGTAATGTTGAAGCTACAACTGAAGCCTCCCCGGTCGACCCTACACCTGTGGACCCCGAGACGCCAAAAGATAAAGACATGCCTTCTGCATCATCTAAGGGTCTAGCTCCTGTGTGGCAAAAGACGTTCATCACAGACAAGCACGGAGCTACAGGTATGATCTTGGCTGTTAGGTTCGAGGAGGACAAGCAGTTGTTCGCCATCAAAAGATCTGGGGGGGTTCAATACTTGAAACCAACCAGTGAGGCGCTCAACTCTTTGCCCAAGTACGACCTTGTGAACCTCGCAAACCGCGACCTGCTGAGTCACTCGAGTCATGCAGTAGCAATGGGTTTGTGGGTAACACTACAGCGGGAAGCAAGATCAGGGAAATTTGAATACTTCAAGCCTCAAGTGCCCATAAGAGTCAAGGATAAGCACGTTGTACATCCTGTGACTAAGAAGCATATAAAGAGATTGGTATACAAGCCAGTGCAATGTGAAACTAATTCCCTTGAGCAAGTTATCTCAGGATATTCTTGGTGACATGTGGTACTGGTACGTAGATCCAAAAACGGGCGAGGCTGTGATCATGGGAAAGGTTCGTTCCGAGAGTGGGAACACAGTACCAAAAGAACTGATCAGAATCTTTGATGAAGTCTGCTTCATCAACTTTTCTGTGAAAGATCTGGAGGTACTAGCGGAACGCTACTGTGTCCACACGGACGAATGGACAAAGCTCCTTGCTTCTAAATATGACAAGGTGATTAAGTTCTGCCTTGATTACAAGAAGAAGATGGAAGCTAAGGGACCAGTGCTGTGAAGACTGAAGATTGAAGACTGAAGACGATGAAGATTCCGAGCTGTTGTCAAGGGGGAGTTTGTTGACGCACTTTCCTGTGACAACACTCTGGATAGAGTCTTAGTTTGTATTTCTAATGTCTGTAATTTGTCTTTGTATGTAAGAGTCGTTATGTAATAGTTTATCGAGTTGTATTTACTTTTACATAGTGTATGTTGCATTTCTTCTAAGTGTTTTGCGCACTTACTGTGCGCAGGAGAAAGCTCCTGCGTACTTAGCAAGTATGCAGGAAGACCCATGCGTACTTGCTAAGTACGCAAGAGCATTTGGTCCTGTGCACATGCTAAGTGCGCAGGCATCAGGTCTGTATAAATAGGTTTGGTTCACAGAGGATAAGTACCCAGAACTCATATCTTAGACGAACTCAGTTTGTTAAGTACGCAATTTGTATTATCTATGTAACCGTCGAGTGTTTATAATAGAAAGAGCTTTTATTGTGACTCTCGTGTTGGTTTACTTTGTTTTAGTTAGACTCTCCGCCTAGTCACGGGTATTCCGTACCCGGTCCGACTAGTAGACCACTTGCATGCAACGATCCGACACACACGAAGGGACCTACAGAATCTCAGCAAGTTCGAAGGCTTCAGTTGTAACAAAATCAGGAAGAAAACTTCAACCCAAACACGAACTAATCAGCACCGAAAATCATCATTTCTCATATATTATAAGGAATTTGAAGAAATTGGATCGTAAGATTTAGTATTTTATGAATTAGAACACTTCTATCAGATTAATTTCACCAAAATCCACTTCAAATACATGAATTCAGCAGCAAAATCAACTTCAAGAACTTGAAAACTCCATGGATACAAAAACTTCTAAAAATGATCAATTTCTTGTAAAAGTGTATACAAAATCGTCTCTAATAACCAAGAATCCAACACAAATCACGAGCAAAAGCTCTGATACCACTTGTAGGTCCACATGACTCATCTAGAGATCGATCTCGTGATAGGACGTCTCGATAACACGGAGTGTGGAATCCTTCATGTTAACGTATGTATACGAATTGACAATAGAAATAGTAGATAAATAAACTTTCTCTTTATATTCCACTAAACACAGAGTTTACAAAATACAATCATTCAGTCAATATGCTCCCCAATCAGAATCTATAAACTCCTATTTATAGACACATACTCTGCAATAGGCGAACTTAACAAGTTCGCCTCAAATAGACTAAGCGAACACGATACTAGGCGAACATAACAAGTTCGCCTCTAATAGACTAGGCGAACTAGACAAGTTCGCCTCTAGCAGAACTTAAACAAAATTTTTTTGTTTTTTTATTTTTTATTAATTTTTTTAATAACACTAGCGAACTATATAAGTTCGCCTGATACTTCCTGAGCAACTTAATAAGTTCGCCTGAACTTCACTGAGCAAATAAGACCTCATGCGAACTTGATAAATTCGCCTAATCAATATGTTCGCCTAAACTTAGTTAAGCAAACTTGATAAGTTCGCTTAAACTGAGTGAAGCGAATTTGATAAGTTCGCCTCTAATAGACAAGGTGAACTAGACAAGTTCACCTCTAGCAGAACTTATAAAGAATTTTTTATTTTTTTATTATTTTTTTATTTTTTTTAAGAACACTAGAGAACTAGATAAGTTCGCCTTAAATTAGTTCGCCTGATACTACCTGAGCGAACTTAATAAGTTCGCCTGAACTTCACTGAGCAAATAAGACCACAAGTGAACTTGAGAAGTTCGCCTAATCAATATGTTCGCCTAAACTGAGTGAAGCGAACTTGATAAGTTCGCTTAAACTGAGTGAAGCGAACTTGATAAGTTCGCCTGCAACAGAATCTCAGCAACTTCGCCTGCTTCAGCTGTAACAAACTCAGGAAGAAAACTTCAACCCAAACACGAACTAATCAACACCGAAAATCATCATTTCTCACAGATTAGAAGGAATTTGAAGAAATTGGACCGTAGGATGTAGTATTTTATGATTTAGCACACTTTTATCAGATTAATTTCATCAAAATCCACTTAAAATACACGAATTCAGCAGCAAAATCAACTTCAAGAACTTGAAAACTCTATGGATACAAAAACTTCTAAAAATGATCAATTTCTTGTAAAAGTGTATACAAAATCGTCTCTAATAACAAAGAATCCAACACAAATCACGAGCAAAAGCTCTGATACCACTTGTAGGTCCACATGACTCATCTTGAGATCGATCTCGTGACAGGACGTCTCGATAACACGGAGTGCGGCATCCTTCGTGTTAACATATGTATACGAATTGACAATAGAAATAGTAGGTAAATAAACTTTCTCTTTGTATTCCACTAAACACAGAGTTTACAGAATACAATCATTCAGTCAATATGCTCCCCAATCAGAATCTATAAACTCCTATTTATAGACGCAAACTCTGCAATAGTTCGCCTCAAATAGACTAAGCGAACTTAACAAGTTCGCCTAACATGAGACTAGGAGAACTTAACAAGTTCGCCTCTAATAGACTAGGCGAACTAGATAAGTTCGCCTCTAGCAGAACTTATACAGAATTTTTTTTATTTTTTTATTTTTTATTAATTTTTTTAATAACACTAGCGCACTAGATAATTTCGCCAGATACTTCCTGAGCAACTTAATAAGTTCGCCTGAAATTCACTGAGCAAATAAGACCTCATGCGAACTTGATAAGTTCGCCTAATCAATATGTTCGCCTAAACTTAGTTAAGCAAACTTGATAAGTTCGCTTAAACTGAGTGAAGCGAATTTGATAAGTTCGCCTCTAATAGACTAGGTGAACTAGACAAGTTCACCTCTAGCAGAACTTAAAAAGAATTTTTTTATTTTTTTATTATTTTTTTATTTTTTTTAAGAACACTAGCGAACTAGTTAAGTTCACCATAAATTAGTTCGTCTGATACTGCCTGAGCGAACTTAATAAGTTCGCCTGAACTTCACTGAGCAACTTAGACCACAAGCGAACTTGATAAGTTAGCCTAATCAATATGTTCGCCTAAACTGAGTGAAGCGAACTTGATAAGTTCGCTTAAACTGAGTGAAGCGAACTTGATAAGTTCGCCTGCAACAGAATCTCAGCAACTTCGTCTGCTTCAGCTGTAACAAACTCAGGAAGAAAACTTCAACCTGCACCGAAAATCATCATTTCTCACAGATTAGAAGGAATTTGAAGAAATTGGACCATAGGATTTAGTATTTTATGATTTAGAACACTTTTATCGGATTAATTTCACCAAAATCCAGTTAAAATACACGAATTCAGCAGCAAAATCAACTTCAAGAACTTGAAAACTCCATGGATACAAAAACTTCTAAAAATGATCAATTTCTTGTAAAAGTGTATAGAAAATCGTCTCTAATAACAAAGAATCAAACACAAATCACGAGAAAAAGTTCTGATATCACTTGTAGGTCCACATGACTCATCTACAGATCGATCTCGTGACAGGATGTCTCGATAACATGGAGCGCGGAATCCTTCTTGTTAACGTATGTATACGAATTGACAATAGAAACAGTAGGTAAATAAACTTTCTCTTTGTATTCCACTAAACACAGAGTTTATAGAATACAATCATTCAGCCAATATGCTCGCCAATCAGAATCTATAAACTCCTATTTATAGACACAAACTCTGCAATAGGCGAACTTAACAAGTTCGCCTCAAATAGACTAAGCGAACTTAACAAGTTCGCCTAACATGAGACTAGGAGAACTTAACAAGTTCGCCTCTAATAGACTAGGCGAACTAGATAAGTTCGCCTCTAGCAGAACTTATACAGAATTTTTTATTTATTTATTTTTTTATTAATTTTTTTAATAACACTAGCGAACTAGATAAGTTCGCCTGATACTTCCTGAGCAACTTAATAAGTTCGCCTGAACTTCACTGAGCAAATAAGACCTCATGCGAACTTGATAAGTTCGCCTAATCAATATGTTCGACTAAACTTAGTGAAGCGAACTTGATAAGTTTGCTTAAACTGAGTGAAGCGAACTTGATAAGTTCGCCTGCTAAGTTCGCCTCTAATAGACTAGGCGAACTAGACAAGTTCGCCGCTAGCAGAACTTATACAGAATTTTATTATTTTTTTATTTTTTTTTAAGAACACTAGCGAACTAGATAAGTTCACCTTAAATTAGTTCGCCTGATAATGCCTGAGCGAACTTAATAAGTTCGCTTTAACTTCACTGAGCAAATAATACCACAAGCGAACTTGATAAGTTTTCTTAATCAATATGTTCGCCTAAACTGAGTGAAGCGAACTTGATAAGTTCGCTTAAACTGAGTGAAGCGAAGTTGATAAGTTCGCCTGCAACAGAATCTCAGCAACTTCGCCTGCTTCAGCTGTAACAAACTCAGGAAGAAAACTTCAACCCAAACACGAACTAATCAACATCGAAAATCATCATTTCTCACAGATTAGAAGGAATTTGAAGAAATTGGACCGTAGGATTTAGTATTTTATGATTTAGCACACTTTTATCAGATTAATTTCCCCAAAATCCAGTTAAAATACATGAATTCAGCAGCAAAATCAACTTCAAGAACTTGAAAACTCCATGGATACAAAAAACTTCTAAAAATGATCAATTTCTTGTCAAAGTGTATACGAAATCGTCTCTAATCACCAAGAATCCAACACAAATCACGAGCAAAAGCTCTGATACTACTTGTTGGTCCACATGACTCATCTACATATCGATCTCGTGACAGGACGTCTCGATAACACGGAGTGCGGAATCCTTCGTGTTAACTTATGTGTAATATCCTGGATTTTTCCCGACCCATTTCTTATATATTCATTTAGTCAATATAAAACGCTTATACTCGAGAACCTATATATACATATAAAATACTTTTGAAACTTTATAAGCTTAAACTTATTATTATAAAAATTTACATAACTAATAAATACATGAAGTCTCGAAACTACGAAAATTATTTTAACAATAAAACTTACAAAACCTTAAAGAGATTTTATAAAATAAAAAGATGTATTTGCTTTACAAAGTCAAGGGGGCCGAAAAGTCATTTTTCAAACTTGTTTTAAACTAAAATTCTACTTTTAAACATAAAGTGTTAAGTCAGTAAAACTTTGAGGGCCTATTTTGCCAATAACCCGACTTCCCGATTTCAAATTCAGTCCCGGGTTTGAATCTTGTATGAGCCGGTTTTGACCCCCTTTAGTCGAAATAGCGTATTCTGGCCAGGTGCAACGAACCTCGAACTCCCTTCACGCATGCGACTGAGACTCGATGCAATTTAATGCTCGAATTCGAGTTTAGCAGACGCGTGCGTTCGATTTAAACCCGCTTTTATTCATCCGTAAACCCCCAACGGTTTAAGTATTAAAACTTGAAATTGATTATAAATACCACCCGTAATCCTTAGACGAAATCACACCGAAACTATCTAAACCTCCAATTCAGTCGTTCATCACCTACACCTCGCGATTTTGTTCCCGTAACAGTCGGCCCACAATCGGACTCGTTCTCCCTCGATTCGGCACTAAAACAGGTAATCTGAATATCCTTCCTACTCGTTTTCATTCTAAGATCATTAGCCCCTTAACAATTTGTAAGATCACGGGGCTAATCGCATCGTATTGGACGGATTTGCATCCTAGGGTTCATATGGATTTTGGGGACAAGTGGGGTTTCTGTTTAAGAATTTATTTTTTTCGTGTTTAAACACAATGAACCAGTAGTCGAGATGGTCAGTACGCTTGTGTGTGGGTGCGACCCGGACAAGAACCCGAGTTCGAGTCCGGGTAAACCGGTTTTGCCCATTTCACTTTTTTTGCCTTTTTAAAACAGTTTTTACACTTTTAATAATGTTTATAAATTATGTGATACTTTTATAAACTTGGATTCGATTTTTATTTACACTTTTATATTTAGGAAGTATTTTAATTAAACTAAACTTAGTTAAAAACTTATAATAACTAACTCTTTAAAATAGTTTTAAAAGCTTAAAGACTATAAATATATTTTAAAACTTCAATTATGGTTTTAAATTCATAAAAACTATAAAAACATTTTTACTTATAATTTATGTAATCATAAATTTATTTGTTTATATAAATTTAAAACAAGAGGCATAAATATACTTTATCTTATTTTTATAATAAACCTTGTGAAATAAGAAACAAACCTTATATTGTAAACTTATAAACTATAAAAAGGGCTATAAAATAAGAAATTCCATCTAAACCTTTTCTTAACTTATAATTACATATTACTTATTTAAACATATAAACATTATATATTACAAAACTATTTGTAAAATGAATACCTAATAAAGTCTTAAATACTTAATATAAATTATTTAACTGGATAAAGTAATTACCCTTTTAAATAATTATTTATCCTTGTCAAATAATTGTTATTCTTTAATAATTAATTATTCTTAAATAATTATTAAAACACTTAATAATTATTTATTTATTCTTAGTCATTAACTATTTATTAAAAATGATTATCATAAATTTATAATAATTATTTATCCTTTAAATAAATGTTATTAATCTTGATTCTTTTGGTGCAACCTTATTTATAATACTTAGAAAACTACTTTAAACTATTAACACATGACTTGTGAAATCAATCGTTGTAAAACTTTTAAAATATTATTATTCTAAACCACGAATCTATTAAACTTTGATTTTCAAACTTTGTGAAACCCTACTTAGATAACTTATATAATCTTTATAAACACAATCATTCCCGTCTCTCATTTGGAACCCTAGTCGATCTTGAAATCCTAGATCTTTACCATAGACTTATAGGATCTTACTTAAATCTTTAGACTTGCATACTTAGGCTTATTGTGAGGATATTCTCCCTCCAAGTCTTGCAAATACTTATCCGTGTCGGATACTCTTCATCAATCCAAGTGAGTATACTTAGCCCCTTTTTCCTTTCTATACTTTTAGGGTGAAACATGTTCAAAACTTTAAACTTATACAATTCTTGTACAACTATGACTAGATGCTTATTCTTATGTTAAACTTGAGACTTGTATGCTTAGATTAAACTTAAAACTAGCACATTCATTAACTTTGATCAAGCCTATGGTAACAATGATAGATCTATTGCATTTGACCAATCCACCTTGATTGATTGACCCCTTCGGGGGGGAGCCCTTGGTGATTGTAACTTAATTAAACTTTAAACTTGAGACTTATAAGGGTAACCTGTGGGTTATGCCTAAACTTGGTTGGAGGGTTGATGTGCACAATGTTTAAGATACTTTTTTTCTCATACTTACATTATAGAATGCATATATTATAGTGAATTGTAATTCTTTTCAAATCCTTGTTAAACTGTGTCAAAACCTTTGTATCTCACCAACTATTTTGTAGTTGACAGATTCTTTCACACGTTTCAGGTTCTACAACATGAGACTTTATCGTGATCACATAGGATGCTTGGACCTAGAATGCTTAATCAATTAGACTTTTATTCTTGCTATGTATTTGATTTATTCCTTGTATTGGAACCTTGAAGTTATTTAATAAAACTATTTAAACTTTAATAGTCAACCCTGTGCTATTGAACAACCGCGTCCGCCCCGACGTATAATCCGCCGTTGGTTGGGGTGTGACAGATTGGTATCAGAGCCTTGGTTATAGGGAATTAGGTTATTAGACACATGACCTAGACTATAACTTAGGAGACCCAAACATGAGTTATCTCATGTCCTTTACTAGGAATTCTCTCCTCATTCTATTCTTAAATCTTATACGTGAACGCTTGGAGATTCTACGTTTCTACTTACCTACGTGCTATAGGAGTCTACTACATCGAGGATACGTTCTTAGGCTTTAAGTCTAAGCCACCAACAAATTCTCGTCCAGAGTATTTAAGTTCTAGACAATATATGAGAACTTGTGCGGACCGGAAGGGTGGATACCTGTATTCTGGGAAATTCTGTCAAGGAAAGCATTTCATACAAATCCAAATCAACCGTTAGACCCGTATGCTTTCCTGGTTATTCTTGGGATGAGCATCCACTTATAGGAATGCACGACTTCTCTAAACATTCGGGAACTTGAATTCCTCTTGATATGTCAAGTACTTATTTAGTGACGTGCACTAAATGAGTACCACCTAAAAAGCTTTATACCCCAAAACTTCATGATTCCAAGACTTTCCTCTATACTCTATGATTCTTATGTTCCGTCTTTTCAAGAATGGTCACATGACAGCATGCTTACTCGTCATGACCTAAAGGAGTTACCTTCAAGAAGAATTCTTACGATATCAAAAAGAAAAACTATATACATAAACTTATATTTATATAGATACTACCCAATAAACTTCATGATCATTGTAATACAACCCTTAAAACTATGTATTACCCTACAAATCCTACTACAAACTTCATCATTTTATAAACTTGACATCTAAGGGGAAACTCTTGTATTTTTACCTTACCTTCTTAGCACTTAACCAAGTTTCATTTGATAACTAACTCAAAAACTTTTGTTACACTTTTATACATCTCAAAGTTTTCATACGTCCTCAAACTTCATGATCCTTGTAATACCAGCACATTTAAAACCATGTATTATCCTACAAGTCCTTTTACGAACTTCATTACTTTATAAACATGACACTTAAGGAGAAACTCTTGCGTATTCATTTTATCACTCAAACTTCATTTTATGACTAACTCAAAACTTTGTTACACTTTTAATCTCAAAACCTTCATATGTCCTTAAAACTTACACATCACCGTTTCTTGTAAACAAAACTTAACGTCTTTTAAACCTAAAGTACATTAACAAAGGGATTAGTAACCTGCTCGTTTTCCCGCAAGGGAAAATGAACCTCGACATAGTACCATAAACCCAAACATCGGTGACAACAACTGAGAGAAGTTGTAGGCACACGAGGAAGTTCTGGATAGGGAAATAGGGTACTTAAGTGAGTCCTTGTGACCACCCCTTCTTCTGGGAATCCTCCTCGTTAGCCCATCAGCCTCCAATCAAAACTATTGTTGAAAGTATTACTGTGATAACTCAGTATTATGAAAAAAAAAAAACCTTTTGAACATATTAAATCAACTTACTTATACACTTTAATTTTCCGTTTAAATTGTATTATGTAAGGGCTAGAAGTCCCAATTTTGAAATATTTAACGAAAGTTATTTTGAAATTTATCTTGCTATCACTTACTAGCTTGGCTTTCCTTCTAGCACTATAAACTTAACACTTCTACCCAAACACTTTCGTCAAGAGTAGCTCACGTTAGTAGTTGAGATAATTAACAACGTTGCATTAAACTATAAAAATCCTAAGTGACACACGCATACTTGAAGAATAAACTTTGAACAAACCTTCTAATTCGTAAGCACTCTCTTAAAACAACACGACTTACGAACCACTGCTGTAATCAACTATGATCCTTACCCCTTATATAGACTTCACACTTCTAAACTTGACCAACTTTTCGTTTGACAATCATACATACCTTATTATGAGTCCTACTTATACTACTTATCATTGCCTAACTCGTCGGTTTTGAACATCTTAATTACATTCTATACAAAAGAACACTATGCCTGCTATTATGAAACAAGATAAATCAACTGTAAACACACTATCATAAACCTTATCAAAACTTTTCCCGTTACCCTATGCTAGGAGACTTTCCTCATCCAACTCTTGTCACGTAAAAGATTTGCTATAAATCACAACGGGAACTAAAATCTTAAATGCACGTTGCTAAAACACTAAACTTCGTATACACCACTATAAGGTCGGAGACTTTTGAGTCATGTAAAACTTGTACAAATACTCAATCCCCTATTCCTGAAACTAAACACTTTCTAAACCACCAAAGGAAGCATGTCCAATAAGGGATCATGTGAAGCTTAATACTGAAACTTGAAACTCAACTGACTTATCCTATTTTCAAACTTATACTTGGATTCCTAGTCTTGAAAACTTTGTGTGTCCATCTTAACCAAACCCTATAAGACTTGATAAACATACATTCCATATATACCATAAAACTTCACTCTTGATACTAGACACTAGCAAGAAGGAGGACATTACTCTCTTTAGCAGAGTATATCCCCTGAATCCTATCTAAACCAAACATCAGGATCCACCTAACCTTCTGGACAACTCGAATCTTCTGTGGAAGAGCGTATAACGGTTAATCCTGTTCCAAACGCTCTCCCACACCTCTCTTAAATACTAGAGTATTTAGATAACCGTTGTATACTCAAAACGTAATCGTATACTTCTATACACTGAAGCTAAACTAAAGGACTTTAAACTATTCTATGTTTGACGTATTCTTGCTCAAACACAATTTAAACTATTCTATGTTTGACGTATTCTTGTTCAAACACAATTTATGTTTGACGCATTCTTGTTCAAACACAATTTAAACAATTCTATGTTTGACGTATTCTTGTTCAAACACAATTTAAACTATTCTATGTTTGACGTATTCTTGTTCAAACACAATTTATGTTTGACGCATTCTTGTTCAAACACAATTTAAACTATTCTATGTTTGACGTACTCTTGTTCAAACACGATTTAAACTATTCTATGTTTGACGTATTCTTGTTCAAACACAATTCTATGTTTGACGTATTCTTGTTCAAACACAATTTAAACTATTTTATGTTTGACGTATTCTTGTTCAAACACAATTTAAACTATCCTATGTTTGACGTATTCTTGTTCAAACATAATTCTATGTTTGACGTATTCTTGTTCAAACACAATGTAAACTATTCTATGTTTGACGTACTCTTGTTCAAACACGATTTAAACTATTCTATGTTTGACGTATTCTTGTTCAAACACAATTTATGTTTGACGCATTCTTGTTCAAACACAATTTAAACTTTTCTATGTTTGACGTATTCTTGTTCAAACACAATATAAACTATTCTATGTGTTGACGTATTCTTGTTCAAACACAATTCTATGTTTGACGCATTCTCGTTCAAACACAATTTAAACTATTCTATGTTTGACGTATTCTTGTTCAAACACAATTTAAACTACCCTATGTTTGACGTATTCTTGTTCAAACACAATTTAAGCTACTCCATGTTTGACGTATTCTTGTTCAAACATGATGAACGTATAAGACTTTTAAACTACTCAAGGTTTGACGTATTCTTGATCAAACACTAGGGAAGTGTAAAGAATTTAAACTACTCGATGTTTGACGTATTCTTATTCGAACACGAGGAAACTTGGAAACTCTAAATCTTGTCACATTATTTTCTCTTTAACTATCGAATGACGTTTCTCCCTAAGGGACTCGTTAATCAATGATCGCTCTTACGTGGAAACCTTAGTCGTGAGTTAAACAAATTCTTGTACTCTTTCTTGATCCACTCACAAACGGAAGGACCTATGCGGACAATGTGATGATTTAAATGCTTGCGGGTGCACACTTAAGTATGAAAATCAGCGTATGGGAAGACATAGTAAACTCTGTCGTGTGCTATGATATAAGACTTATCGTAAAAGGTAGCCACAGAACCTTGGTACCGTAGCAAATCCTTAGACGTACTAGACTACAGCTCAAAACATTTCACTATTATCGAATCCATTCTGAGTGATGCATCTTACTTTAAAACTTGAATGGAAGTTCATCAGTTATTCTCTCAAATGCGTTTCTGAAAACAAATCTTCATCTATTTCAATGAGACTATATGCTTCGTAAGGAAACTTTTGACAACCATATGCTTTGAAAACTTAGAAACTCGAGCGTAATCTTATTCCTGTCATTCCATCTCATTTAGAACTCTAAACGTAACCCAGAGCTTACTAGGGAACGTGAAGCATCCTTCTCATTATCCTTATGCGTATCGTATCCTGAACTAAACCCTTCTACTTTAATTTCGGGACAAAATTTCCTAAACTAGGGGAGACTGTAATATCCTGGATTTTTCCCGACCCATTTCTTAGATATTCATTTAGTCAATATAAAACGCTTATACTCGAGAACCTATATATACATATAAAATACTTTTGAAACTTTATAAGCTTAAACTTATTATTATAAAAAATTACATAACTAATAAATACATGAAGTCTCGAAACTACGAAAATTATTTTAACAATAAAACTTACAACACCTTAAAGAGATTTTATAAAATAAAAAGATGTATTTGCTTTACAAAGTCAAGGGGGCCGAAATGTCATTTTTGAAACTTGTTTTAAACTAAAATTCTACTTTTAAACATAAAGTGTTAATTCAGTAAAACTTTGAGGGCCTGTTTTGCCAATAACCCGAACTTCCAGATTTCAAATTCAGTCCCGGGTTCGAATCTTGTACTAGCCGGTTTTGACCCCCTTTAGTCAAAATAGCGTATTCTGGCCAGGTGCAACGAACCTCGAACTCCCTTCACGCATGCGACCAAGACTCGATGCAATTCAATGCTCGAATTCGAGTTTAGCAGACGCGTGCGTTCGATTTAAACCCGCATTTATTCATCCGTAAACCCCCAACGGTTTTAGCATTAAAACTTGAAATTGATTATAAATACCACCCGTAATCCTTAGACGACATCACACCGAAACTATCTAAACCTCCAATTCAGTCGTTCATCACCTACACCTCGCGATTTTGTTCCCGTAACAGTCGGCCCATAATCGGACTTGTTCTCCCTCGATTCGGCACAAAAACAGGTAATCCGAATATCCTTCCTACTCGTTTTCATTCTAAGATCATTAGCCCCTTAACAATTTGTAAGATCAGGGGGCTAATCGCATCGTATTGGACGGATTTGCATCCTAGGGTTCATATGGATTTTGGGGACAAGTGGGGTTTCTGTTTAAGAATTTATTTTTTCGTGTTTAAACACAATGAACCAGTATTCGGGATGGTCAGTACGCTTGTGTGTGGGTGCGACCCGGACAAGAACCCGAGTTCGAGTCCGGGTAAACCGGTTTTGCCCATTTCACTTTTTTTGCCTTTTTAAAACAGTTTTTACACTTTTAATAATGTTTATAAATTATGTGATACTTTTATAAACCTGAATTCGATTTTTATTTACACTTTTATATTTAGGAAGTATTTTAATTAAATTAAACTTAGTTAAAAACTTATAATAACTAACTCTTTAAAATAGTTTTAAAAGCTTAAAGACTATAAATATATTTTAAAACTTTAATTATGGTTTTAAATTCATAAAACCTATAAAAACATTTTTACTTATAATTTATATAATCATAAATTTATTTGTTTATATAAATTTAAAACAAGAGGCATAAATATACTTTATCTTATTTTTATAATAAATCTTGTGAAATAAGAAAGAAACCTTATATTGTAAACTTATAAACTATAAAAAGGGTTATAAAATAAGAAATTCCATCTAAACCTTTTCTTAACTTATAATTGCATATTACTTATTTAAATTTATAAACATTATATATTACAAAACAATTTGTAAAATGAATACCTAATAAAGTCTTAAATACTTAATATAAATTATTTAATTGGATAAAGTAATTACCCTTTTAAATAATTATTTATCCTTGTCAAATAATTGTTATTCTTTAATAATTAATTATTCTTAAATAATTATTAAAACACTTAATAATTATTTATTTATTCTTAGTCATTAACTATTTATTAAAAATGATTATCATAAATTTATAATAATTATTTATCCTTTAAATAAATGTTATTAATCTTGATTCTTTTGATGCAACCTTATTTATAATACTTAGAAAACTACTTTAAACTATTAACACATGACTTGTGAAATCAATCGTTGTAAAACTTTTAAAATATTATTATTCTAAACCACGAATCTATAAAACTTTGTTTTTCAAACTTTGTGAAACCCTACTTAGAAATTTATATAAACTTTATAAACACAATCATTCCCGTCTCTCATTTGGAACCCTAGTCGATCTTGAAATCCTAGATCTTTACCATAGACTTATAGGATCTTACTTAAATCTTTAGACTTGCATACTTAGGCTTATTGTGAGGATATTCTCCCTCCAAGTCTTGCAAATACTTATCCGTGTCGGATACTCTTCATCAATCCAAGTGAGTATACTTAGCCCCTTTTTCCTTTCTATACTTTTGGGGTGAAACATGTTCAAAACTTTAAACTTATACAATTCTTGTACAACTATGACTAGATGCTTATCCTTATGTTAAACTTGAGACTTGTATGATTAGATTAAACTTAAAACTAGCACATTCATTAACTTTGATCAAGCCTATGGTAACAATGATAGATCTATTGCATTTGACTAATCCACCTTGATTGATTGACCCCTTCGGGGGGGGCGCCCTTGGTGATTGTTACTGAATTAAACTTTAAACTTGAGACTTATAAGGGTAACCTGCGGGTTATGCCTAAACTTGGTTGGAGGGTTGATGTGCACAATGTTTAAGATACTTGTTTCTCATACTTACATTATAGAATGCATATATCATAGTGAATTGTAATTCTTTTCAAATCCTTGTTAAACTGTGACAAAACCTTTGTATCTCACCAACAATTTTGTAGTTGACAGATTCTTTCACACGTTTCAGGTTCTACAACATGAGACTTTATCGTGATCACATAGGATGCTTGGACCTAGAATGCTTAATCAATTAGACTTGTATTCTTGCTATGTATTTTATTTATTCATTGTATTGGAACCTTGAAGTTATTCAATAAAACTATTTAAACTTTAATAGTCAACCTTGTGCTATTGAACAACCGCGTCCGCCCCGACGTATAATCCGCCGTTGCTTGGGGTGTGACAGTATGTATACGTATTGACAATAGAAAAAGTATGTAAATAAACTTTCTCTTTGTATTCCACTAAACACAGAGTTTACAAAATACAATCATTCAGTCAATATGCTCCCCAAACTGAATATGTAAACTCCTTTTTATAGAAACAAACTCTGCAATAGGCGAACTTAACAAGTTAGCCTCAAATAGACTAGGCGAACTTAACAAGTTCGCCTCACATGAGACTAGGCGAAGACTAGGAGAACTAGACAAGTTCGCCTCTATCAGAACTTATATTGAATTTTTTTTTAAGAACACTAGGGAACTAGATAAGTTCGCCAGAAATTAGTTCGCCTGATACTGTCTGAGCGAACTTAATAAGTTCGCCTGAACTTCAATAAGCAAATAAGACCACAAGCGAACTTTATAAGTTCGCCTAATCAATATGTTTGCCTAAACTGAGTGAAGCGAACTTGATAAGTTCGTTTAAACTGAGTGAAGCGAACTTGATAAGTTCGACTGCTAAGTTCGCCTCTAATAGACTAGGCGAACTAGACAAGTTCGCCTCTAGCAGAACTTATACATAAAATTTTATTTTATTTTTTCTAAGAACACTAGCGAACTAGATAAGTTCGCCTGGTACTTCCTAAGCGAACTTAATAAGTTCACCTGAACTTCACTGAGCAAATAAGACCTCAAGCGAACTTGATAAGTTCGTCTAATCAATATGTTCGCCTAAACATAGTGAAGCGAACTTGATAAGTTCGCTTAAACCGAGTGAAGCGAACTTGATAAGTTCGCCTCTAATAGACTAGGCGAACTAGACAAGTTCGCCATTAGTAGAACTTATACAATTTTTTTTTTTATTTATTTTAAGAACACTAACGAATTAGATAAGTTCGCCTGAAATTAGTTCGCCCGATACTGCCTGAGCGAACTTAATAAGTTCGCCTGAACTTCACTGAGCAAATAAGACCACAAGCGAACTTGATAAGTTAGCCTAATTAATATTTTCGCCTAAAATGAGTGAAGCGAACTTGATAAGTTTGCTTAAACTAAGTGAAGCGAACTTGATAAGTGCGACTGCTAAGTTCGCCTCTAATAGACTAGGCGAACTAGACAAGTTCGCCTCTAGCAGAACTTATACACAAATCACGAGCCAAAGCTCTGATACCACTTGTAGGTCCACATGACTCATCTAGAGATCGATCTCGTGACAGGACGTCTCGATAACACATAGTGCGGAATCCTTCGTGTTAACGTATGTATACGAATTGACAATAGAAACAGTAGGTAGATAAACTTTCTCTTTGTGTTCCACTAAACACAGAGTTTACAGAATACAATCAATAAACTTTGCAAGAGGCGAACTTAAATAGACTAAGCGAACTTAACAAGTTCGCCTAACATGAGACTATGCGAACTTAACAAGTTCACGTCTAATAGACTAGGCGAACTAGACAAGTTCGCCTCTAGCAGAACTTATACAGAATTTTTTTATTTTTTTTATTTTTTATTAATCTTTTTAATAAAACTAGCGAATTAGATAAGTTCACCTGATACTTCCTGATCAACTTAATAAGTTCGCCTAAACTTCACTGAGCAAATAAGACCTCATGCGAACTTGATAAGTTCGCCTAATCAATATGTTCACCTAAACTTAGTGAAGCGAACTTGATAAGTTCGACTGCTAAGTTAGCCTCTAATAGACTAGGCGAACTAGACAAGTTCGCCTCTAGCAGAACTTATACATAAATTTTTATTTTACTTTTTTTAAGAACACTAGCGAACTAGATAAGTTCGCCTGAAATTAGTTCGCCTGATACTTCCTGAGCGAAATTAATAAGTTCACCTGAACTTCACTGAGCAAATAAGACCTCAAACGAACTTGATAAGTTCGCCTAATCAATATGTTCTCCTAAACTTAAAGAATCGAACTTGATAAGTTCGCTTAAACTGAGTGAAGCGAACTTGATAAGTTCGCCTCTAATAGACTAGGCGAACTAGACAAGTTCGCCTTTAGCAGAACTTATACAAAATATTTTTATTTTTTTATTTTTTTTAAGAACACTAGCGAACTAGATAAGTTCACCTGAAATTAGTTCGCCCGATACTGCCTGAGCGAACATAATAATTTCGCCAGAACTTCAGTGAGCAAATAATACCACAAGCGAACTTAATAAGTTCGCCTAATCAATATGTTTGCCTAAACTGAGTGAACCGAACTTGATAAGTTCGTTTAAACTGAGTGAAGCGAACTTGATAAGTGCGACTGCTAAGTTCGCCTCTAATAGACTAGGCGAACTAGACAAGTTCGCCTCTAGCAGAACTTATACATAATTTTTTTTTTAAGAACACTAGCGAACTAGATAAGTTCGCCTGAAATTAGTTCGTCTGATACTTCCTGAGCGAACTTAATAAGTTCACCTGAACTTCACTGAGCAAATAAGACCTCAAGCGAACTTGATAAGTTCGCCTAATCAATATGTTCGCCTAAACTTAGTGAAGAGAACTTGATAAGTTCGCTTAAACTGAGTGAAGCAAACTTGATAAGTTCGCCTCTAATAGACTAGGCGAACTAGACAAGTTCGCCTTTAGCAGAACTTTTAAGAACACAAGCGAACTAGATAAGTTCGCCTGAAATTAGTTCGCCCGATACTGCCTGAGCGAACTTCTTCACTAAGCAAATAATATCACAAGCGAACTTGATTAGTTCGCCTAATCAATATGTTCGCCTAAACTGAGTGAAGCGAACTTGATAAGTTCGCTTAAACTGAGTGAAGCGAACTTGATAAGTTCGCCTGCATCAGAATCTCAGGAAGTTCGCTTGCTTCAGCTGTAACAAACTCAAGAAGAACTAATCAGCACCGAAAATCATCATTTGTCACAGATTATAAGAAATTTGAAGAAATTGGACTGTAAGATTTAGTATTTTATGAATTAGAACACTTCTATCGGATTAATTTCACCAAAATCCACTTCAAATACACAAATGCAGCTACAAAATCAACTTCAAGAACTTGAAAACTACATGGATACAAAAACTTGTAAAAATGATCAATTTCTTGTCAAAGTGTATACAAAATCGTCTCTAATCACCAAGAATCCAACACAAATCACGAGCAAAAGCTCTGATACCACTTGTAGGTCCACATGACTCATCTACAGATCGATCTCGTGACAGGACGTCTCGATAACACGGAGTGCGGAATCCTTCATGTTAACGTATGTATACGAATTGACAATAGAAACAATAGGTAAATAAACTTTCTCTTTGTATTCCACTAAACACAAAGTTTACAGAATACAATCATTTAGTCAATATGCTCCCCAATCAGAATCTATAAACTCCTATTTATAGACACAAACTCTGCAATAGGCGAACATAACAAGTTCGTCTCAAATAGACTAAGCGAACTTAACAAGTTCGCCTAACATGAGACTAGGTGAACTTAACAAGTTCGCCTCTAATAGACTAGGCGAACTAGACAAGTTCGCCTCTAGCAGAACTTATACATAATTTTTTTTTATTTTATATTTTTTATTAATTTTTTTAGAACAATAGCGAACTAGATAAGTTCGCCTCAAATTAGTTTGCCTGATACTTCCTGAGCGAACTTAATAAGTTCGCCTGAACTTCACTGAGCAAATAAGACTTCCAGCAAACTTGATAAATTCGCCTAATCAATATGCTCGCCTAAACTTAGTGAAGCGAACTTGATAAGTTCGCTTAAACCGAGTGAAGCGAACTTGATAAGTTCGCTTGCAACAGAATGTGAGCAAGTTCGCCTCTTTCAGCTGTAACAAACTTAGGAAGAAAACTTCAACCCAAACACGAACTAATCAGCACCGAAAATCATCATTTCTCACAGATTAGAAGGAATTTGAATAAATTGGACCGTAGGATTTAGTATTATATGAATTAGAACATATCTATCGGATTAATTTCACCAAAATCCACTTCAAATCCACGAATTCAGCTGCAAAATCAACTTTAAGAACTTGAAAACTCCATGGATACAAAAACTTCTAAAAGTTATATAAATTTCTTGTCAAAGTGTATAAAAAATCGTCTCTAGTCACCAAGAATAAAACACAAATCACGAGCAAAAGCTCTGATACACTTGTTGGTCCACATGACTCATCTACAGATCGATCTCGTGACAGGACGTCTCGATAACACGGAGTGCGGAATCCATCGTGTTAACGTATGTATACGAATTGACAATAGAAACAGTAGGTAAATAAACTTTCTCTTTATATTCCACTAAACACAGAGTTTACAAAATACAATCGTTCAGTCAATATGCTCCCCAAATAGATTCTGTAAACTCCTATTTATAGACACAAACTCTGCAATAGTCAAACTTGACTAGGCGAACTTAACAAGTTCGCCTCACATGAGACTAGGCGAACTTAACGGGTTCGCCTCTAATAGACTAGGCGAACTAGACAAGTTCGCCTCTAGCAGAACGTATACATAATTTTTTTATTTTTTTATTAATTTTTTTTTAAAAACACTAGCGAACTAGATAAGTTCGCCTGAAATTAGTTCTCTTGATACTGCCTGAGCGAACTTAATAAGTCCGCCTGAATTTCACTGAGCAAATAAGACCACACGCGAAATTGATAAGTTCGCCTAATCAATATGTACGCCTAAACTGAGTGAAGCAAACTTGATAAGTTTGCTTAAACTGAGTGAGGCGAACTTGATAAGTTCGTCTGCTAAGTTCGTCTGCAACAGAATCGCAGCAAGTTCGCTGCTTCAGCTGTAACAACCTCAGGAATAAAACATCAACCTTAACACGAACTAATCAGCACTGAAAATCATCATTTCTCACAAATTAGAAGGAATTTAAAGAAATTGGACCATAGGATTTAGTATTTTATGAATTAGAACACTTCTATCGGATTAATTTCACCAAAATCCACTTCAAATCCATGAATTCAGTAGCAAAATCAACTTCAATAACTTGAAAACTACATGGATACAAAAACTTCTAAAAATGATCAATTTCTTGTCAAAGTGTATACAAAATCGTCTCTAATCACCGAGAATCAAACACAAATCATGAGCAAAAGCTTTGATACCACTTGTACGTCCACATGACTTGTGATCTCGTGACAGGACGTCTCGATAACATGGAGTGCGGAATCCTTCGTGCTAACGTATGTATACGAATTGACAATAGAAACAATAGGTAAATAAACTTTCTCTTTGTGTTCCACTAAACACAAAGTTTACAGAATACATTCATTCAATCAATATGCTCCCCAATCAGAATCTATAAACTCCTATGTATAGACACAAACTCTGCAATAGGCGAACATAACAAGTTCGCCTCAAATAGACTAAGCGAACTTAACAAGTTCGCCTAACATGAGACGAGGCGAACTAATAGACTAGGCAAACTAGACAAGTTCGCCTCTAGAAGAACTTATACAGAATTTTTTTATTATTTTATATTTTTTATTAATTTTTTTAGAACAATAGCGAACTTGATAAGTTCGCCTGAAATTAGTTCGCCTGATACTTCTTGAGCGAACTTATTAAGTTCGCCTGAACTTCACTGAGCAAATAAGACCTCAAGCAAACTTGATAAGTTCGCCTAATCAATATGCTCGCCTAAACTTAGTGAAGCGAACTTGATAAGTTCGCTTAAACCGAGTGAAGCTAACTTGATAAGTTCGCTTGCAACAGAATCACAGCAAGTTCGCCTGCTTCAGCTGTAACAAACTTAGGAAGAAAACTTCAACCCAAACACGAACTAATCAGCACCGAAAATCATCATTTCTCACATATTAGAAGGAATTTGAAGAAATTGGACCATAGGATTTAGTATTTTATGAATTAGAAAACTTCTATCGGATTAATTTCACCAAAATCCACTTCAAATCCACGAATTCAGCAGCAAAATCAACTTAAAGAACTTGAAAACTCCATGGATACAAAAACTTCTAAAAATGATAAATTTTTTAGTCAAAGTGTATACAAAATCGTCTCTAGTCACCAAGAATAAAACACAAATCACGAGCAAAAGCTCTGATACACTTGTATGTCCACATGACTCATCTACAGATCGATCTCGTGACATGACGTCTCGATAACACGGTGTGCGGAATCCTTCGTGTTAACGTATGTATACGAATTGACAATAGAAACAGTAGGTAAATAAACTTTCTCTTTATATTCCACTAAACACAGAGTTTACAAAATACAATCATTGAGTCAATATGCTCCCCAAACAGAATCTGTAAACTCCTATTTATCGACACAAACTCTGCAATAGGCGAACTTGACGAGGCGAACTTCATGAGACTAGGCGAATTTAACGGGTTCGCCTCTAATAGACTAGGCGAACTAGACAAGTTCGCCTCTAGCAGAACTTATACAGAATTTTTTTAATATTTTTTATTTTTTATTAATTTTTTTAGAACACTAGCGAACTAGATAAGTTCGCCTCAAATTAGTTCGCCTGATACTTCATGAGCGAACTTAACAAGTTCGCATGAACTTCACTGAGAAAATAAGACCTCAAGCAAACTTGATAAGTTCGCCTAATCAATATGTTCGCCTAAACTTAGTGAAGCGAACTTGATAAGTTCGCTTAAACTGAGTGAATAGAACTTGATAAGTTCGCCTGCAACAGAATCTCAGCAAGTTCGCCTGCTTCTGCTGTAACAAACTCAGGAAGAAAACTTCAACCCAAACACGAACTAATCAGCACCGAAAATCATCATTTCTCACAGATTAGAAGGAATTTGAAGAAATTGGACCGTAGGATTTAGTATTTTATGAATTAGAACACTTTTATCGGATTAATTTCACTAAAATCCACTTCAAATCCACGAATTCAGCAGCAAAATCAACTTTAAGAACCTGAAAACTCCATGGATACAAAAACTTCTAAAAATGATAAATTTCTTGTCAAAGTGTATACAAAATCGTCTCTAGTCACCAAGAATAAAACACAAATCATGAGCAAAAGCTCTGATACACTTGTAGGTCCACATGACTCATCTACAGATCGATCTCGTGACAGGACGTCTCGATAACACGGAGTGCGAAATCCATCATGTTAACGTATGTATACGAATTGACAATATAAACAGTAGGTAAATAAAGTTTCTCTTTATATTCCACTAAACACAGAGTTTACAAAATACAATCATTCAGTCAATATGCTCCCCAAATAGAATTTGTAAACTCCTATTTATAGACACAAACTCTGCAATAGGCGAACTTGACTAGGCGAATTTAACAAGTTCGCCTCACATGAGATTAGGCGAACTTAACGGGTTCGCCTCTAATAGACTAGGCGAACTAGACAAATTCGCCTCTAGCAGAACTTATACATAATTTTTTTATTTTTTTATTAATTTTTTTAAAAACACTAGCGAACTAGATAAGTTCGCCTGAAATTAGTTCGCCTTGAGCGAATTTAATAAGTCTGCCCGAATTTCACTGAGAAAATAAGACCACACGCGAACTTGATAAGTTCGCCTAATCAATATGTACGCCTAAACTGAGTGAAGCAAACTTGATAGGTTCGCTTAATGTAGGTCTAGGTAACTCAACTACTGATCGGACTCGTAATATGACGTTGCTATAACACGAAGTGCGGAATCCTTCATGTTAACATTTGTATACTAACCGACAATTGAAACAACACGCGTAAATAAACTTCTCGTTATATTCCAAATTTCATAGAGTTTACAAGATAATCGTTTTTGCTCTGTTCTGTTTCTCTCTGCTCTGCTATGCCTATGAAACAAACTGTAAACTCTATATTTATAAACACAAGTTCTGATATAAGCGAACTTATTAAGTTCGCCTCTAACAACTTAAGCGAACTTAACAAGTTCGCCTCAGTTAGACCTAAGCGAACTTATTAAGTTCGCCTCTGATAGACCAGTAGAACTTAACAAGTTCGTCTCTAGGCTCACTTGAAAAACACTTAGTAACTTTAGACATTTACATAACAAAAACATAAAGACATAAAATCTAACTATTACAAGCTTTTGTCATTACAATCTATGTCCTAACAGACTCCCCTTGACAATAGCTTGATCTTCTGTCTTCAGTCTTTATCTTGAACTCTTCCAGTTATCTGGTAGTCTGCTGCCAGCATGCACTCCATATCTTCTGCATATCTCCAAAACTCTTTTGTACTGTAGACCTTGTTCTCTTCATTCATCAGTGTACATGATCTCATTCTTTCTCAGTGTCCTCTGATCTTTCTTTGAAAAATTAATAAGATTCATTGCGTCATAGAAACACACAATGACCTTATTATCTTTATCTTCAATCCTTGCTTCACCAGTATTAACATCAACATACCACCATTTCATATTCCCAAGAAAGTCTTGAGGAATATTCTTTAATGGTATCTTGTGAATAGCACGCACTGGTTTATACTTGTATCTCCAGGTTACTTTCCCAGTCTTTGGATCTGTGTTCTTCACTCTCTTTCCCTTCTATGGTTTCAGCCGTTCATACTTACCCGAACTACCTTCTTTCTTTATCAAGTTTGCTATCACATCAGCCAAACCATTCTTCGATCTATTTATGAGTGGCTTTGAAGCTAGACCATTTATTTCACACCTCAGCAAGGTATTGAAATATTTGATCCTCGGCTTTAAGTAATGAACACTGTCCGATCGTTTAATAGAAAATAATTTTGATTCATCATCATAGAACCAACTTATTATCCTTCCTACACACTGCTCTTTATTCACATATTTCTCTTTCTGAGCAGGTTGTGCTGGAGACTTGGGTAGCACCTTCATCCAACTATTTACAACTTCTCGCCACTGTTCTCTTGTCATTCCTGTATCTCTATACATCACAGGTTCTTCATTAACCCTCGGAGACTCAATGTGAGTAGTTTCAGTTTCAGCATCTTTATTGAACAGAAGATTCTCATCATCAGTATCCATCTTTGACTCAGCTGTATCATCAGGCAGTGTGACGTCTTCAACAGAGTCCATAGAATCTGTTACTCCTTCATAAGTGAATTCAGGAATAACATCATCCTGGATGAAGTTATAAGGCACGTTAAGACCATCACATGTAGGTCCCTCAGGTGTGGTGGATCGTCACATGCAAGTGGTCTACTAGTCAGACCGGGTGCGGAATACCCGTGACTAGGTGGAGAGTCTAACTGAACAAAGTAAACCGAACACAAGAGTCACAATAATCGTTCTTTGTATTATAAACACTCGACGGTTACAGAGAGAATACAAGCTGCGTACTTAGCAAAACTGAGTTCGTCTGAACAAATGGTTCTGCGTACTTAGCTTCTGTGAACCTATCCTATTTATACTGACCTGATGCCTGCGCACTTAGTAAGTGCGCAGGACCAATTACTCCTGCGTACTTAACAAGTACGCATAGGTCTTCCTGCGTACTTGCTAAGTACGCAGGAGCTTTCTCCTGCGCACATACAAGTGCGCACAACACTTGGAAGAAATCAACAACACATTATGTAAACGTAAATACAACTCGATAAACTATTACATAATGACTCTTACATACAAAGACAAAATACAGACATTAGACATACAAACCTAGACTCTATCCAGAGTGTTGTCACAGGAAAGTGCATCAACAAACTCCCCCTTAACAACAGCTCGGGATCTTCATCGTCTTCAGTCTTCAATCTTCAGTCTTCACAGCACTGCTTCCTTAGCTTCCATCTTCTTTTCGTAATCATGACAGAACTTGATTAACTTGTCGTATTTGGCCGAGAGAAGCTTTGTCCATTCGTCAGTGTGGATGCAGAATTTGTCTGCTAGTACCTCCAGATCGTTCACAGAGACATTGATGAAGCAGACTTCATCAAAAACCCTGATCACTTCCTTTGGCACTGTGTTTCCACTATCTGACTTACCTTTACCCATGATCACAGCCTCGCCCGTTTTTGGATCAACGTACCAGTACCACATGTCACCAAGAATATCCTGAGGTAACTTGCTCAGGGGAATCTTAGTTTCACATCGCACTGGCTTGTATACCAATCTCTTTAACGGCTTCTTAGTCACAGGATGCACTGCATGCTTATCCTTGACTCTTCTGGGCACCTGAGGCTTGAGATACTCATACTTTCCCGATCTTGCTTCACGCTGTAGTATACTCCACAAACCCATTGCTACTGCATGATTCGAATGATTCAGCAGGTCGCGGTTTGCAAGGTTAACTAGGTCGTACCTGGGCAAAGAGTTGAACGCCTCACTGGTTGGTTTCAAGTATTGAACCCCTCCAGATCTTTTGATGGCGAACAACTGCTTGTCCTCCTTAAACCTGACAGCTAAGATCATACCTATCGCTCCATACTTGTCTTTGATAGACGTCTTTTGCCACACTGGAGCTGGACCCTTTGTAGATGTAGAAGGCATGTCTTTCTCTTTTTGTGCCTCGGGGTCCACAGGTATAGGGTCGACCGGGGGGGCATCAGTTGTAGCTTCAACATTACTAGCTGTATCAACTGAGCCTGTGTCTGTTTCGAGCAGAGATTCGAGCGATGGTATTTCAAAGATCTCACCATCCTCTAACTCATACTCTAGATCCCCGTCGCCCTTGGGAATCTCGATTATCACATCATCATCATCATCGTTCCAATCATCACCAGAGTCGATCTCTCCTTCTTCCAGATTAAGGAGAGCATCGATCTGTGCTTCTTTAGAATAGTCAGGCTCGAGACATAGAATCTCGCCAGACACTGACTTCCCTTTATCACCACCACCACCACCTGAGGTATCACCACCCTCTTGCGTAGTAGACTCCCCCTCAGCCATTGACGTAGTAGAGATGGGCACAATTGCCGAAGCTTGGTGCTCACCTCCACTAGGACCGACTTCAGGATCCTTGTCTTTGTCATCATCCTTAGTCAAATCGACTGGATGACAACCCTCTGCACCGGTGGATTTTTCTTTTTCCTTCTCCCCCTGAGCACCTAGCTTCTCGGTCAGTTCTGCAATTAATTTGACCATAGTAGCGTGCTCCTGCCTTTGAGCATCCAGCCTTAGCTCAATTGAAGTTCTGTGGGCCAGAATCATTTCATTCGTCTTCATTAATAGTTCATTCTGCGCCATCACATTCTTCAGCCGTTCATCAGTCCCCGTTCTCTGGCTATGCAGAATCCTAACTTCATCTGCCAGAGAGTTTATCTGTGCTTGTTGAGCATCAGAATCCTCTTTTGACTTTTGAATAGTCTTCAACAAGCCAGCAACTTGGGTTTCTAGCACATCGATCCTAGCTTCATTTGGATCCGGATGCCTAGATGATGAGGCTTCGGCGTTGTGGATGGGGGAAGAGAAGATTGTGTCAAAGTCGAACCCCTGTGAGATGTCACCATAATTAAAGGGTTGACCTGACGGCTCTTTGGTGGGTGTTGGGGTTGGGGATGGTATGATGTGAGTGGGTGTTATGGTTGGGGTGACTGTGACTGACTCCGTGAGAAGTGGAGCAGTCACCATCACCTGGACCGTTGGAATAGGGAGGGTCACCGTCACAGGAATCACCTCTGTGACCGCCGTGACCGCCACATCTGCTTGTACCAGTGGCCTTCTCCTCCTACTAAACAGTTGCCGTGCTGGTTGGGTAGATTCTAGAATGGCAGCTTCAACTTGTACTGGCTGCACAGTTGGTATCTCTTCAACCCTGGGGATGGCAACCTCTTGCCTATCGCCCCTTTTCTTGTTGGTGCTCTCATGCCTCTGTCTTTGTAAAGCAGCGTCAGAGTCGGAATCCGGCTCATATTCGCTGTTGGAGCTTTGTCTCTTTCTTTTTGAAGACGACGCAGGCTGGGTTACCTGTGCCTGTCTCCTCGGATGTGCCTGTGATGGTGCATCATCGAAATCAGAAGAATCTGATTCTGTAGCCTCCGAATCGGATTCCTCAGCACCACCAACACCACCTTCATTATCACCCTCATCATTACCTTCATCATTACCTTCATCATCCTCATTCTCTTCATCTTGTTCTTCATCAGAGTGATCACTCATCTCTGGTCCCGAGTTGGGACTATACCAGTTCCAGTCCTCCGGAGCGACGTATGCTTCATTAATCAGGTGGCCGAAGAGTTCAGTATGCTCAGGGGTAGGTTCTACACTGCCTGGCTTTAGAAACTGTGCAAAGACTCTCTTGGCCACCCTTTTCACTTGCAGTCTCTCCCCGATAGCACCCAGGTTTGGCAACGCATCATCGATCAAAAGTTGCACAAACCTCGGGTATAAAAAGAACCTAAATCTCTCAGCTGTATTTATCTGGTCATTAATTGCTTTGAAAATAAAGCGTGAGAAGTTGTAGCCCCGATTGAGAGACAAGCCCACCATGGCTGCTGCAAGGTCATGACCCATCGCATCTTTCCCTGCTTTCCTGGATGAGATGCACATGATCATGATGTGGGCAAAATAACGCCATTGATCTAATACCCACATTTTCTTGTAAGAAGCATAGTCCCTTTCCCCGACATATCCCATTCTCTGCCTCCAACACCCATCCACGTAGTAATCTGGATAGAATGTCGGGTCGGTGGCAAGGTCTCTGAACTGCAGTACTCGTCTGATTGTATCTTCAGAGATTGTAATAGCCCGACCATCAACAGTAGCCCTTATGACATTAGGGGATACTGTGCAATCGTGCTCTGCAGTCTCCCAGAATTGTTCTAAGTATGGTCTTGAGACTGTTGGATTAGCCGAGATTGCATAACTTATTTTAGATCTGTTCAGAAAGTCCACAATCTCTCTATATTGTAAGGCTGCCCCTTTCCATTCTGGTTCAGTGTGCGCCAACAGATTGAATTCGTCAGTGAATGCACGAGCCATTATCTGCAAACACACACAGAAAACATAATCAGAACAATTTATAACAATGGAAATAGACACACATGACATAGAATAGTAGTTACACTTTGTAAAAAAATTTAGACTTTGAAAAATTTTCTAAGTGTTGGTCCTGCGCACTTAGCAAGTGCGCAGGATTTTACTCTTGCGTACTTAACAAGTACGCAGGAATTACTTCTTGCGTACTTGCTAAGTGCGCAAGAACAACCCTTAGCAAAAATTTCAAAGATTTAAATTCGTTCAAAATGCGGGTTGATTAGGTAGCCACTAGGTCGGAATCAGGGATTCGAACCTATGGTACCATTATCAACACCATTAACCACTAAGTCATGATCAAATTTTGACCTAGGTCGTCGAACGACCCACTGATGGTTCGACTTCAACCCGTCGGATCGATCGATGACCAAAGGGAAAAAAGGAGGATCGATTAGGCATCCTAATAACTTGTTAGAGACACTAGTTACCCAAACAACCCATTTTACCCCAAAAATTTTACGGATTTAACCTAAAAATTTTAAGTCAAAAACCGGTCCAAAAAAAACACGAATCTATGGATGGAATCGGCCTAGATTCTCACTAAAGAGATGAAATACGAAGATGATAATGTGGACGGGATGAAAAACGGGTTTGAACACACTCGATTTTGAGAGAAAAATCACAGGGGGGAAAAAATTTGGGTTTGAATGAGTAAACCTAAAAATTTTCTAAGTGTTGGTTTTATACCCCACTGATATTGTTCGTGCGTACTTGCTAAGTGCGCACGAATTAACTCTTGCGTACTTAACAAGTACGCAGGAATTAACTCTTGCGTACTTGCTAAGTGCGCAAGTCTTACTTCGTGCATACTTGACAAGTGCGCAGAAACTTTAAGTGCGCAATTTTCAACTCAGAATTATGAAGATTTTCAAGTCAAATAACGAACAAGATAAAAATATTCAATCGGGAGGATTCAAATACAATTCATGAAGGTTAAACATAAAATATATTTGGCTTTTTTTTTTTTCTGAATTAAACTTAAACAATGCATAAACTTAAAATCTTTTTGTTCTTTTCTAGATAGAAATATACAAGTATTCACACAAGCTATTTTTGATCAAAGACACGAGCAGAGGATCATATCAGGCTAATTTTTAGCAAAACCGATACAATATAAACATCAAAGAATATGGGATCATGTCATGTATTACTCTTTATTCTTACGTAATAAGCAAATAAACAAGTAATTCAAGTTGACAATATTATAAGATTTGAAACTATATGCATCTTTGTATAATGTTCTTGTGTATTAAGTTATTAATTATAAAATATACAACGTGTACCCCACTTAAATGTTATGATATTTTGCACTATCTCAAGGCATCTAAGATTTTTCCAATGATATTCTTAATTTTCAGAATGAAGTTACATCAATTAGCACAGAAAAATCAAGCAGAATCCATGAGGATTATCAAGAATCATAAGATTCAGAATCGAGTGATTCAATTGTCTTGGTTTCATGTGATTTTCTTATTTGAATATCGGTATGATAATTCGGGATAATGAACATGGTGTTTGATTATAAGGTAACGGGATCCAACTTTTATCTGGATTTGATTTCAATGAACCAGGAATGATTCAAGGGTGAATACATGCTCAACGGTTGATGTAGAGACATGTTTTGATTCAATCTCTCATTGCATACTTGTGAGTATGGGCAGTGAGATGAACCGCATTAATTGTGCTAACAACATAACCCGAAACTGATCTCAAAAGAAAATCATTGCCAAAATCTAACATCCTTTATCTGATAATGATCTTTTCTATTCTTTTACACACACACACACACTTGCAAACATGGGTTCAAATCACAGTTGTAATTTAGATTTAGTTTCCACACTACTAGTGATTCAAAGACGCATACAGCCTACTGACAATTCAAATTACTTGTAAGTAAGCAGATTAAAAACATAATAATTTAAACAATTAAGTAAACATGACGCAATCATTTCCCATATGAGCAGTCTATGATGGTTAGATCATTTCAGATGTACTATCATTTCCTCGTTTCTCAAGTGAACTTTTTGAAATTTTCTCCATTTTCTATTTTTTTTTTATTTTTGTAAAGTATTTTAAACTAACAGAACTATACATAAAAATTTAAAAGAAATAAAATTTAACTTCCATGAATTGAATTGATTAAAGAAAATTAATTTTTTCACTCGGGATTGAACATTCCTATCAAGTTGACAAGATGCTCAAAACGGGACCGATCAAATGCCTTTGTGAAAAGGTCAGCAAGATTGTCATCCGTGTGAACCTTTACAAGTTCAATTAAATGCTTTTCAGCACAATCACGGATGAAATGATGGTGAATTTCAATATGCTTAGTTTTGGAATGTTTCACCGGGTTATTTGTGATGGACATGGTGGCATTGTTGTCAATGAATAAAGGAGTTCCAGTGAAGTTCAAGCCGTAGTCTCGCAATTGCTGCTGAATCCACAATATCTGAGAACAACCGCTAGCTGCAGCAATGTATTCTGCTTCACAAGTTGAGACAGAAACCGTTGACTGCTTCTTGCATTGCCAGGAGACCAGTCTGTCTCCCAAGAATTGACATCCGCCAGAAGTTGACTTTCTATCAAGGTTACAACCGCCATAATCTGAATCAGTGTAGGCTTTGAAGTCGAATGACTGCTGCTTGGAGTTCCAAAGACCCAATCTGGGTTTCCCTTTCAGGTATTTGAAAATCCTCTTCACAGCTATCATATGTGACTCCTTCGGTTGAGACTGAAACCTTGAGCACAAGCATACAACAAACATAATATCGGGTCTTGAAGCTGTGAGATACATAAGTGATTCGATCATCCCACGGTACAACCTGCTGTCTACATCCTTCCCATCTTTGTCAGGATGCAAACCATGATTGACTGGGATTGGTGTGCCATAAGTAGTGCTATCACTCATCTTGTATTTTGATAAGATGTCCTGCACGTACTTAGTTTGATGTAGATAAATTCCATCCTCTCTTTAACTGACTTGCAGACCCAGGAAGAACGACAGTTCACCCATATTGCTCATTTCAAACTTGGACTTCATCACCTTTTCGAAATCCCTACACATCCCTTCATTGGTCGACCCAAAAATGATGTCGCCGACATATACTTGCACAAGAAGAATGTCACCTCCTGCTTTCCTTATGAAGAGAGTCGAGTCAATCTGCCCACGGTCGAAACCATTAGACAGTAAATGCTTTGATAGTGTCTCATACCATGCCCTCGGTGCTTGATGAAGACCATAAAGTGCTTTGTCGAGCTTGTACACTTTATTGATATTATGCGGATCTTCAAAACCGGGAGGTTGAGTGACATAGACTTCTTCATGAACTTTACCATAAAAGAAAGCACTCTTCACATCAAGTTGGTAGACCTTGAAGCCGACATATGTGGCATAAGCCAAGAACAGTCGAATGGCCTCAATTCTAGCAACTGGGGCATATACTTCTGTGTAATCCAAGCCCTCTTGTTGATAAAAACCCTGAACAACCAATCTTGCCTTGTTCTTCACAACTACATGACGATCATCCGTCTTGCATTTGAACACCCATCTGGTTCCAATTGGCTGAAAGCCTTTTGGCAAGTCAACCAAATCCCATATATGCAACTTTTGGAATTGGGACAATTCATCTTGCATCGCCTCAATCCAGCAGTTGTCAGTGAGAGCCTCCTTCACATTCTTCGGCTCTATCTGGGACACGAATGCAGCATGCAGACATGTTTCCATGACACCAGTGTCAAATATCTCTGTGTAAAGACTGGTGTTCTCAGTGATGGTTCTATGACGAGTCTGAACACCGGCATAAGGATCACCAATAATGTTGTCGATTGGATGATTCCTATGCACTCTCGTCTCCGGTACAATTGGTTCTTGAATTTCTGGATCTAGATTTGTGCTCAACTCCCCCATTTCCTGTGTTTCAGCAGAAGAAGATTCAATGTTAATTGGATCAGCTGGAGCTTCATTTCCTACAGTTGTGTTAGGATTGGCTTGAGCGTCATCTCCAACAACATGAACACTTTCACTGTTATCACAGTCATGAGTTCCAGATGCAGATGCAGCATTGGAATCAGGAGTTATAATTGGTACAGTAGCACGAGTAGAAAAACTGCCGCCATTCAATAGATTATAAACATTTTTGGCGTCTTCTGCAGATAGCTCAGGAAGATTGAAAGACTTGAATAGCGCATCATAATCAAAACCCCAAGCTGGACCTTTTGGTTCTGGTGGAATGCTGTGTTTACTACAATCCACTTCGAACCGTTCCTCGACAGTACGAGTTCCTATGTTGTACACTCTCTTGCAGGGCGAATTGGCAACATATCCTAAGAAGATGCCTTCCACCGCTTTCGCATGAAATTTAGATTGACGATCTTTATACTGTAGCAACAAGGAACAAGGACTACCAAAAGGAACTAGGTAATCAAGATTGGGAAGTCGATTGTTGATCAACTCATAACAAGTCTTGTTGTGTCTTTTCACCACCAAAACTCTGTTTAAGACGTGACAAGCTGTATTTACTGCTTCTGCCCAGAAAGTGACAGGAAGCTTTGCATCTGACAGCATAGTCCTTGCAGTCTCAATCAGTGTTCTGTTCTTCCATTCAGCAACTCCATTCTGCTGAGGCGTGTACGGCGCGCTGAATTCGTGACGGATCCCTTTCTTGAGACAGAAAAGTTCCATCAAATTATTCTTGAACTCAGTTCCGTTGTCACTCCTTATTCTTCTAACTTTCAGCTTGCAAAGAGATTCCAAGCTCAGGATCAAGTATTGAAGAATATCAGCAGTCTCATCTTTTGTACCTAAAAAATGCACCCAAGAAAAACGTGAGAAATCATCAGTTACAACTAGACAGAATGACTTACCTCCAATACTCCTGATACTTATGGGGCCAAACAGATCCATGTGTAATAGCTCCAAAGGGGTATCGATAGAGTTTTGGAGCTTGGGCTTGTGAGACTTCCGTTGCTGTTTGCCCTTTTTACAAGGCATACAGTCATCTGCAACGGTAAATCTCAGCTTAGGAACCCCGGTTACCAAACCGTTTCGGACAAGATGATTCATTTTACGATAAGAAATATGTCCGAGTTTCCAATGCCACAAGATGGAGTCAAGCTCTGTCGCTTTTGTAAGCAAACAAGTAGCAACTGATGAGGTGGTTTTTGCCACGCTCATATCAATCTGATAAGTGTCGTTTGTTCTTGGTGCTCTCATCAGAATCCAGTCATCAGGAACATTGAAACCGGGTTTGAGAATCAGACATTCTGACTTGTCAAACATCACTGAGTACTCCTTGTCACACATTTGTGAGACACTCAACAGGTTATGCTTCAGCTGCTCGCAGAAGTTGACATTGTCAAAGCTAACACAACCGTTCGAAACCACGCCTTGACACGTGATACTGCCGCCTTTTTCTCCGGCAAAGGCCACATAGCCGCCTCTAAATGGTTTAACGTCTTGAAGCAAGGCCATGTTTCCTGCCATGTGCCGGGAGCATCCACTATCTACATACCAGCGGTTAGAGATAGTACCCTTCGGACGTCCCTGCACGAGTAACAAAAGAATTAGTTAGATTTGGAGACCCAAGCCATTGTGGTCTTGGGTCGTCCATCCTTCTCAAAATAAACTACTTCTTTCAACTCACAGTCATGATGACTGTCCAAAATTGGTGAATCTTTGGAGGAATTGGGAACAGGAGATTGAGAATCTTTAACTTTCTTGTTCCAGGATCTCTTTTGAATCTTAACCAGAACAGGAGACTTTGGTTCAATCACAGCCGGTGAACTTGTGGAAGCTTCACCTGATTGAGCTTTAGTCAGCTGTTCCAGCTTTCTCAACCTCTTATTCCTTCTTCTTCTCTGTGTCTTAGAGAGTCTAGCCACAGGTTTCTCACCAGTTCGTGTACTACCAGATGTAGACACACGAGGTACAGCAGGTTGCTTTACCTTTCTTACAACACCTCAGATTTGATCTTTGGCTTAGCTATCGGTTGCACTGGTGGTTTCACCACATTTTGCTTTGGTCTGATAGGAGCTTTCACTACTGGCGACTTAGGGATAACAGCTGGTCATGAAACAACATGCCGTTTCCCTGGGTTCTTAGAAGGACAGTTCACAACAATGTGACCAACCAAGCCACAGTGAAAGCAATTCCTCTTGTCAACATAAGTTCTCATGTAAGGCTCTTTAGTTCTGGCCTTAGAAAACTCACCATTGTGAGAAGGAAGAGTAGGTTTATGAACAAAAGTTTGAACTTTTACAGTTTGATGTTTGGGGGTATAATACTTTTGCAAATTCTCTTTGTAACCCAGCCCATAATGAGATGAAAAAGCCTCTTTCTTAGCTTGGTTAATATTTTTAAAACCCCCGTAAAGCATTCCCTTAAGTTTATCATTTGTTTCAATGATATCAGGTTCAGTTAAAATGCAATTATTACCATTAGTGATAATGTTTTTCTGGACTTTCTGTTCAGTCAACAACTCCTCAGAAACTACTCCTTCAGGGCAAGTGTTAACCGACCCATCCTCAGAAGCAGTAACATACTCCTCACTAGATGTGGAGTTAGCCTTACTTGAGGATTCATCCTTTTTAGGGGAATCATCCTTATCAGAGGGCTCATCTAGACAAGTGAGATCAATGTCTATCAAGCTATTGACAAACTGCCCACTTATTGGTGGAGGAATGGCATTGGTACCAAGTCCTCGGCCATTCATTTTTCTCACCACGGATTCGTAGTGTTCCACCACGAAGCGAGAGTTTTTCAATTTCTCGTTAGTGCATTTGAGCTGCAAGATCTCATTTTGCAGTTTGTTAATTTCATTGTTCTTCTTTTCCAAAGCCTTATACGCAATGTCCAAATGAACCTGTTGGTCGCTTATTTTTAAAAGAATAGTCTTGTTTATCTTTCTGTAGCATTTCAACTGATTCTTTAAAACGTGATTCATTCGTTTTGTAATTTTTAGCTGCCAACTTTAGGGGTCCGATTATGTCTTGGAGATCAGAAATTTCATTTTTTAGCCCTAGACATTTAGAACAAGAAACAACAGAGAAAGGGTTAGAATCTACCTCAGATGATGAACTTTGTCCTTCTCCAATTGCCATGAGAGCGACAGCAGTGGTAGACTCCTTTTCATCAGCTACAGAAGCTTCCACTTTTTCAGATTCAGAAGATTCCTCTTCTTCAACTTCCTTCCTCTCGGCCTCCATCAGCTCCATGATTTCTGCCATGAGACCAACCTGTGCTTGAGCAATGATGGCGTCTTCTAGATGCACACCCCAATCAAAATTTTTGTCATTCTATGCGACCAGTGCATTGGACTGATTACTTTGGGTATGATTGTGGTGGCTTTGGTTGTTTTGGCCATGGCTGTTTCCCTGGCTAGGTCTGGTAAAACCAGAGGCCGGTGCTCTTTCCTTTTGACATTCACGAGCAAAGTGTCCATAGTTTTGACACTTGTAGCACTTGGTCTTGGATTTGTCAAATCCAACCTTGGCATTAGAATGCCCGCCAATATACTTTCTTCCTGTTCTGTTCAGGAAACGCTTGGCCCTCCTCAGTAACATGGCCATATTCCACTGAATATCCATGTCTTCAATATCATCAGGATCCACTTGATTGAAGTCCTCTTCAATAGTCTCAGGATCCGTTAGCTTTCAACCAATGAAATTCTCATATGCCAGCATGCAAGATGAGAATAGTGCTACATGATCTTCAGCTATCTTGGCAATAGCTGACTGGTTGGTTGAGCACGTATTCTGAGGAGTCTTTGAGTTTTGTTGATTTTGTTGATGAGATCCAAACCCTGATCCTGATGCATAACATGCATAACCACCACAACCATTAGAGTGGTCTTCTTTAATGGATTTCCCAGTAAAGAGTGCAATCCCAGAGCCAGAAGACATTGAAGTGGAAGTCGTCCCGTGATACATGGAAGGGTCCTGTATCTGAGGTCTTCCAGAATTCTCCCTTTTTATAAGATTCATGTTATGAGCCTGAATCTTACCGACTGCCTCATCTACTGTCATCTTATAGAACTTTGAACTTTCCCTCATCAGGGTTGTATACATCTCATATCTCGGTGGCAGAGCATCCAAAAACTTTTCCACCATTTCCTCTTCTGGATATTTAAGCTCAAACGATTTCAACTCCGTTTGTAGGTGATAGAATCTAGAGATAAGATCATCTAAAGATTCATTTTCTATAAATCTGAAGCACTCGTATTGCTTCCGGAGCAGATCCCTCTTGCTTTTCTTGATGTCACTATTTCCTTCGAATCTTTTTAGTAAAGCTTTCCAAAGATCCTTAGAAGATTCATATCCTCGGAAACTGTGGAACAAATCCCGAGTTAATGACATAGTGATTGAACCCAATGCCTTCTTCTCTCGATCATAAATTTTCTTTTCTTCTGCATCCAGCTTAGAGATAGGCTTAGGTACGTTTTCATCAAGATACAAGTGGGTGGGATGCTTATATCCCTCAAGAATAGGTATCCATAACGATGAATCGGTGTATGAAATATAGTGCTCAAAACGGGCTTTCCAATTGGAATAATCGTTTACATTGAGCAACTTGGGAGGTTTCTGTGGAGTACCGATTTCATTATCATAATTTAACATACTACTAAGGTTCTGAAGGTTTGACATGGTGAACACTTGGTCAAAAATCAGAAAAGTTAGTAGCTATTGCGCACTTAGGATTGGCCTTGCGCACTTATGAATGGTCTTGCGTATTTAATATTTGCCCTTGCGTACTTGTAAGTACACAGGAGTAAATTGTTAAGTACGCAGGATAAGTCTTAAGTTCGCAGTTCAGTCTTGCGCACTTGTAAGTACGCAGGAGATAACTCTTGCGTATTTAGCAAGTTCGCAGAAAACTGTACTTTTTGCCAAAAATGGTAAGTACGTAGGACACCTTTTAAGCAACTCTCACCAAACTTTTTCGGTGACCTGAAACTCGCCAGAGTTGGTAAAAAATGGTCTGATGATTAATGCAATTGAGCCAAAGGGTCAGAAACAAGTTTCTAACCAACCTATGATGCTCAAAACACACAAATACACAACAAAAATCGGTTTTTGAGAGATTTTTGCTTCTAAAAAAGTGCTCAAGAGCTACCCCTTTTTTTATCACAAAAATCAACAAAATAACCTCTCTTTGCTTGTAAAACTCAGTAAAAACGTCTTCAAACTCACTTACAACACTCGAATTCAAGAGCAATGCTCTGATACCACTTGTAGGTCCCTCGGGTGTGGTGGATCGTCACATGCAAGTGGTCTACTAGTCGGACCGGGTGCGGAATACCCGTGACTAGGTGGAGAGTCTAACTGAACAAAGTAAACCAAACACAAGAGTCACAATAATCGTTCTTTGTATTATAAACACTCGACGGTTACAGAGAGAATACAAGCTGCGTACTTAGCAAAACTGAGTTCGTCTGAACAAATGGTTCTGCGTACTTAGCTTCTGTAAACCTATCCTATTTATACTGACCTGATGCCTGCGCACTTAGTAAGTGCGCAGGACCAATTACTCCTGCGTACTTAACAAGTACGCATAGGTCTTCCTGCGTACTTGCTAAGTACGCAGGAGCTTTCTCCTGCGCACATACAAGTGCGCACAACACTTGGAAGAAATCATTAACACATTATGTAAACGTAAATACAACTCGATAAACTATTACATAATGACTCTTACATACAAAGACAAAATACAGACATTAGATATACAAACCTAGACTCTATCCAGAGTGTTGTCACAGGAAAGTGCATCAACATCACAGCCTTCATAGGTAACACTATCTTTTTATTTCTCTATTTCAATCTCTACTATTTCTCCTTCTTCTATATCAGTATCTGACATATCATCTTCCATGTCATTGAATAAATCATCAATGTCATCAAGACATTCAATCTTTTCAGCTTCCTCTTCTTCTGAATCTTGAAAGAATTCTAATAACAGAATTTCTTCGTCATTAGTACCAGTAGTATCTTTATTTCCTTCAAGTGATTGTGATGTTGACTCCCCCTGAACTTTTGATATAGGATTAGCGTTAGTGTATTGACGATCACCCTCAATATTTCCAGCATGAACATTATCTTCATCATCACGTCTTTGAATTGACTCTGTGTGACAAGTATCAGGTATCCTCAACTCCCCCTGAGCGTCAAGATGCTGAACGAGTTTGGAAACTAATGCTTGCATATCAGCAATCTGTTGAGCTTGAGTCTGAATCACCAGCTGCCGTTGTGAATCAGTAGACACAAGAGTGTTTACCTGTGTTTGTAGAGAAAGCTCTTGAGATTCAAGGAAAGTAATCCTGTCAGAATCAGAAGGCTTTGATGGACCAGCTGTTGATTGTGGAATAGAAGGACTTGAAGTAGTAGGAATGACTGGAGGAACAGGAGTTTGAACTGGAGAGGGATCCTTAGATCTTGGAGGAGTAATTATCAAAGAAGCAACAAAATTAGCATCCTCGACTCCTTGAGAAGATTTTGCAGCAGCAATCGACGCAGACATTAACTTTTCACTTGTAGGATCTGGATTAAAGTCGCTATCAGTGTCAGAACTCTCATCGACCAAAGATCTTTTACCAACTACTGATCCGGAAGGAGGATCCCGAACAGACTTTCGTCTTGGTCGTCTGGCTTGAGATTTAATGCGTTTTCCAGCATTAGCCGGTGGAATAGCAGCCAACCGTTCATAATGACCTGAGGAAAAATCCCTAGATTCATCAGAATCAATGCTGTCATCATCAGATGATATCGTATCACTTGAGCTGGAACTAGAATCAGCATCTGTCACCACATTCCCTTCTGTTTCATGAATGGACGAGTTCACAGCATCATCAACGAAATCATCCATATTCATTCCTAGATCGTGATCAAGGTCATGAACGACCTCTTCTTGAACTGGTTCCTGAATTGGTATATCAACTTCAGCTTGTGGAATAGGAACTTATTCAGGAATAGGAATTTGTGGTTGTGTAGGAACTTGTACTTGTGGAACTGGTATCTGTTGTTGTTGAACTTGTTGTTGTGCGGGTTGTTGTGGTTGTTGCTGTTGTTGCACATTGACGCCTTGAGCTTGAGCAAGTTCATCAGGATGAAACCAGTTTTCATTAGGTGGTGCAACATAATCAGGATTGATTAAGTGCCCAAACAATGGAGTATTGACTGGAATCAATGCAGCATTATGCTGTTTCACCTTCGTACAGTCGGTAAAGATACGTTTTGACATCGGAGTCAGCGTTAATCTTATTGGATGTTGTGGAAGATCAGGAATAAGGTGATTGAGTATAATTTGAATAAATCAAGGATACATCAAGAAACCTTGACCTTCAACTGGATTAATCTGCATGACCATCTCCCTATAGAAGTAAAGTGGAAAATTGAATCTTTTATTCAATGTTAAGGCCACCATAGCTGTTTTAAGAGCCATCTTCAATCCATCAGTACCAGCTTTGCGAGGAGAGATGCATTGAATAATCACATGCATGAAATACCTCCATTCACCAACTAATCCACCTTTCCGAGCTTGGGTATCATTTTTTTTCCCATGATATCCCATCCGTTGAAAACAACCCATAATAAGAGTGCTAGGATAAGATAATCGATCTTCAGCATTTCCACCCAAATCAAGAGCCGCACGTATCGTTTCTTCAGAAATTGCAATCTCGGTATTATTAGCAGTGGCACGAAGAACATGAGGTTCAACGTCCGTATCTTGATGCACAGTATCCCAAAATTGCTGTATGTACACGAGACTGATGTAAGGATCAGCAGACAGAGCAACGTGAAGACGTGTTCTGTTCAAAAATCCTATGATGCCTTGAAAATTCAAAGCCTCGGACATGTTCGGATCTAACAAAGCCACTTGATTATGTTTATATTCAACACGTCGAGCCATCTGAAACATTTGGACAAACAAACATATTAGAAAAAATAACGAGTACAAACAAAACAAAACAACAAAAAAAAAAAAAAAAAATTCAAACAAAAAAAATTTTCAACAAAGTTTCACAAGTCCAAATCCTCACTGACCCCTAGGCGAACTTAATAAGTTCACTTAGTAGTGCAAGAGGCGAACTTACTGACAAGTTCGCTTCGAACAAGTTCGCTTCGAACAAGTTCGCTTCGAACAAGTTCGCCTGAACTGTGACATTTCAAATTCAAACACAGACTTTCAAAAATCAGTGAATCGAGATAATATCATGGAATAAGCATTGAATATCAGTCGAATATCAAGTTATAACCAAATAGTATGATCAATTTTACAAGTCCAGTCAATATTAGGTCAAAAAGTTTCCGTTGAAACAATCGACGTAAAAACCGAGAAGAAAATCGTCAAATACACACAATCTACCGGATGAACTTCAACGAAAGTACCTTAGTTGAATTCGCAATTCCATTTGGATTAAGATACAACCAGTAAACAACTCCAACAACAACGTTTAAAAATTTTGGAAAATTCTGTCAAGTTCACTTAAAACGGAGGAAGACGATGAACTGACAAGTTCGCCTGATCTAAATCCTTAAACCCATTAAGTTCGCTTAATTAGGCGAACTTGTTAAGTTCGCTTAACAAGCCTTCGGCGAACAAGATAAGTTCGCTTCACCCCTAAGTTCGCTTCACCCTAGATAGCAGATTAAGTTCGCTTCATTGTTTTAAGCGAACATATTAAGTTCGCTTCACTGTACACAGGCGAACTTAATTGCTTTTCAACCTTTTGCCTTGAACAAAAATTTTACCAACTTCATCCTGTCAAATCTTGAACATCCGTCAGCAACATATATTCGATCCAATCCCGAACAATTTTAATAAAAGTTTAGAATTTTCATGGAAAATAAAAAAACAAAATCTTTTTGAATTTTATCTATACAAACGGAATCACATATTTTTGACTTTTATCTGAATAAACCGAAATCACATATTTTTGGTTTTTATCTGTACAAACTGAAATCACATATTTTTGACTTTTATCTGAATAAACCGAAATCACATATTTTTGGCTTTAACATCATGAGCAAGAAGATCATATCAGTATTCAATTAATTCATCACACATATTATCAATAACAAAGGGTAATCTATAGTATGAGACCATTCAACTCAATTTTGTGCATTTTGCATCTTTTTCATTTTGAAACTCATTCAATTTGAATAGTATTTGAAATGATACGCGATAAATTTCAAAGTAAATAAGATCAGGTTATAAAATGCTCTTTTATTTATACCGAATTTGAAATATAAAGCATGAATTCTTAAATTTGTCAATATTATATTATTTGAAACTATAAGCGTTTATTCTCCAAATTCATGTGATTTAGTATCATTTAGATGAAAGACATCGTGTACCCCACATATATGCCAAACAGAAAGTAAATGCACTATCTTCAAGACATATAAGATTTTACTAAAGATTATCCGAATTTTCAGAATGAGGAGACATCACTTAGCACATGAATAGCAGAATCCAAATTGGATTGTATAGGAATCAATGAGATTCAGAATCAAATGATTCAATGTTTTGGTTTATATTTGTGGAATCATAAGATTCAGGTACGTGGATCCAACTGTTATCTGGATTATGAATTCAATGGAATCAGTAAAGATGATTTATCAATATGATCCAAGGGCTAGTATATGTTTGACAGAAGTTGTCAAGTACATATCTTGATTATACTTCAAATTGCATGCTTTTCGGGACATGGGCACTGAAGCAAATCGAATGAATAGTGCTAAGGACATAACCCGAAACTGATCTCATAAGAAAATCTTTATTAAAAGCTAATATTCTTTATCTGGTAATGATCTTTTACACACACACCCAGACATATAATGGATTTAAATCACAAATGTAATCATATTCTATTTAATTTTCACACTACTATTAGTTTCAAAACGCTTTTAGCCTATTGACAATTCAAGTTTCAAATTTTATACACAAATTTTAAAACAAATTATCAAGAATAGAGCATTCACAACACTATCATTTCTTATTTATGCAGACTTTGAAATTTAGATCAGATCAACTAATTTTAATCAATCATATATCAAGGTCTACTAAGGTCGTGTGAAATGAATTAATCACTGATGTACTATCATTTCTTCTCTAACCTCAAATGATGTCAAATTTTATATTTTTCAATTTGTTTTGACTTATTAAAAATTAAGATTTTTTTTTACTGAAAATGTAAATGCAGAAATGTAATAAAGCAATAAAAGAACTTAAAAACAAAATTTCCCATGAAATTCTAATTTTGAAAAACTTTTATTCGGGATTGATCATTCCAATCATTTTAATTAGGAATTCAAACCTGGTACGATCAAATGCCTTTGTAAACAAATCAACAAAATTATCTTCAGTGTGTACCTTGACCAGCTCAATCAACCTTTTCTCTGCACAATCACGTATAAAATGATATCGAATTTCGATGTGCTTAGTTTTACTATGTTTAACTGGATTATTTGTTATGGATATAGTAGCATTGTTATCAATTAGCATAGGGGTTCCTGTGAAATTCAAACCGTAATCTCTCAATTACTGTTGTATCCACAGGATCTGTGAACAACAACTTGCAAGAGCGATGTATTCTGCTTCGCATGTTGAAATCGAGACTGTGGTTTGCTTTTTGCATTGCCAGGATACAAGTCGATTACCTAAGAACTGGCAACCACCTGTTGTAGATTTCCTGTCCAGACAACAACCACCAAAATCAGAATCAGTATAAGCATTGAAATCAAAGTTAGAACCATGAGGATACCATAGCCCTAAACGTTGTTTTCCTTTTAAATACCGAAAGATTCTTTTCACAGCAATTAAGTGAGATTCTTTTGGTTTTGCTTGAAATCTGGAACAGATACACACGACGAACATTATATCCGGCCTTGAAGCGGTTAAGTACATGAGGGATCCAATCATAGCTCTGTAAAGTCGACAATCCACATCTTTTCCTTTCGGGTCAGAATGCAACTTATGATTAACCGGAATTGGAGTATCATATGGGGTACAGTCCTCCATCTTGAACCGGCTCAAGATGTCTTTGACATACTTGGACTGATGAATAAAGAAACCATCTTCCTTTTGATTTACTTGTAAACCTAAGAAAAACGAAGCTCTCCCATAGCAGACATTTCAAATTTCGACTTCATAACACCCTCAAAGTCTTTGCATAACCCTTCATTTGTCGAACCAAAAATAATATCATCCACATAAATCTGTACCAGTAGGTAACCTCTCCCTGATTTCTTTATGAATAAGGTCGAGTCTATCTTTCCACGAACAAAGTCATTCGCCAAAAGATGTGTGGATAAAGTCTCATACCACACACGAGGAGCCTGATGAAGACCATAGAGAGCCTTGTCAAGCTTGAAAACCATATTCGGATTCAGTGGATCTTCAAACACCGGCGGCTGACATACATAGACTTCCTCCTTGACCTTTCCATATAAAAACGCACTTTTAACGTCTAATTGAAACACCTTAAAACCTTTAAAGGAAGCAAAATCTAGAAACAGCCTTATAGCGTCGAGCCTCGCAACCGGCGCATAAACCTCGGTGTAATCAATTCCTTCTTGTTGATTGAAGCCCTGGACAACTAATCTTGCCTTGTTGCGTACCACGACACCTTGATCGTCTTTTTTACATTTAAACACCCATTTTGTTCCTATCGGATACGCACCTTTCGGTAGATCAACAAGATTCCAAACCTTAAGTTTGTCAAATTGAGCAAGTTCTTCCTGCATAGCTTCTATCCAGTTATTGTCATTTAAAGCCATCTCAACATTCTTGGGTTCAACCTGTGAAATAAAGCATGAATGTGAGCAATCATCAAGAACACCAGAATCTTTAATGCAAGTATACAAACAAGTATTGTCAACAAGAGAACGTGTCTTCACTCCATCCTGTAAATTTCCAATGATATTCGTCACCGGATGATCTTTGAGTTCCTTGATGGATGCGACCTCAGGAACCGGCAACACATCAACTTGGGTAGATTCATATTGATAAGAATAATCTTGATTAATTGGAATATCCGAGTCTAAATTTATAGGAATCTCCCCTAAGCCTATGTTGAAGGTAATGGATCATCACCCAACAACGGATCAGCAGAAGAATCTTGAAAAATAGCATTATCCTCCTCACTCTCTAAATCTTGTGGACCGGAACAAGAAGCAACATTTGGGACGGGAGCAAAAGTAGATGGAATCGATGAATTTGGAACTGCATTTGGTAGAAATCCATTGTGCTGTGCATCTTGACAAGAATCATAAAGAACAGCAGCATCTTCATCAGAAATGTCAGAAGGTAAATGAAAAGACTTGAATAAGTTTTCATAATCAAATGCCCAATCCGGACCAATCGCCATTTGTGGTAAAGACCGATTTGAACAGTCAATATGGAACCATTCTTCAACTTGGCGTGTCTCTTTGTTATAAACCCTCTTGGTTGTCGAATTTGCCACATACCATAGAAAAATCCCTTCAATAGCCTTCGCACTGAATTTTGTTGGGATATCTCGAACTTTCAATAGGGTGCAAGGATTACCAAAAGGTAGTAAATATTCCAGATTCGGCTTTCGATTATTCAACAACTCGTAGCAAGTCTTGTTATGTCGCTTGACGGTCAAGACCCTGTTCAAAACATGACACGCAGTATTCACAGCTTCAGCCCAAAAGGTGACTGGAAGCTTAGAATCTGCAAGCATTGTGCTAGCTGTTTCGACCAACGTCCTGTTCTTTTGTTCAGCGACACCGTTTTGTTGAGGAACATATGGCGCACTGAATTCATGATGAATTCCCTTTTGAAGATAGAACAAGCCCATTTTGCTATTCTTAAATTCGCTGCCATTGTCACTCCTGGTTCTTCTGACTTTCAGATTGAATAAATTCTCTAAACCCAGGATTAAGTATTGTACCAACTCAGTGGTTTCAGCTTTAGAAGAAAGAAACTTAACCCATGAAAATCTGGAGTAATCATCAGTTACGACCAAGCAGTACGATTTTCCACCAATGCTCCTAATACTGATAGGACCGAACAAATCCATATGCAGCAACTCCATAGGAGTTACGATAGAATTCGTCGATTTCGATTTGTGAGATTTCTTTCTTTGCTTCCCTTTCTTGCACGGAATACAATCATCAGGAACTGAGAATTTCATTTTCGGAATCCCAAGCACAAGATCATTCCTAACAATGTAGTTCATCTTCCTGTAGTTAATGTGAGCTAACTTCCTGTGCCACAATATTGAATCAGATTCCGACGCCTTGGAGAGTAAACATGTTGGAATTGAATCCGTTGTAGTGGCGATACTCATATCAAGGACATAAGTGTCATTTCTCCTCGGAGCCTTCATGAGAATCCATTCATCAGGAATCACAAAACCCGGTTTCAGAATATAGCATTCATGATCGTTGAAATGGAACGAAAACTTCTTGTCACAGACTTGTGATACGCTTAAAAGATTGTGTTCCAGCTGCTCAACATAATTCACCTTTTCAAATTTGACTTTGTCATTCTTTAACGTTCCCTGGCCAGTTATGTACCCGCCTTTATTGCCACAAAAGCGACATAACCTCCATCAATTTTAATAACATCTTCCAACAAACGAATATTCCCTGTCATATGTCGAGAGCAACCACTATCCACATACCATGTATTGTTGATAGTCCTCCTTGGTTGTACCTACATAAACAAAGACAATTAGTTAGAAATGGGAACCCAAGCCATTGTGGTCTTGGGTCGTCCAGATGGATCAAAATAAACAACTTCTAGCAACTCACAATCTAATTTATCATCAACCTTAGGCACATAAGATTCAGACTTAGACTTTCTCAATGAAGACTCAGAATGATTAATTGGAAAAACATTGTTAGATATATGATTATCAGATTTAGATGTTTCCAAAAGTTTCTTTAGTTTTCTGTTGCGTCTTCTTCGTTGAGGTCTAGAAAGTTTAATTTCAGGTTGAGGCTCTTTTGAACTTCCAACATGTGGAATTTCAAACTTCTTTTGAATAACAACAGGTTTAGAAATATTCTTATCATTTTGCTTAAATCCGGCAGATTTAGCAAAAGATTGATAAGATACATTCTTTACACCACTCAATGAAGACTTTTCCACATTCGGTCTTTTCAGAATTTTCACCACTCTTTGTTGTGGAATATCACTCTTCAATTTTCCCTTATTCTTATATGGACGATGAATCACAATGTGACCGGCTTCATTACAATGAAAACAGACTCTTTTATCATGATGACTTCTGATATAAGGAGCTTTTGTGAAATTTGAAGAACTGTTGGACGAACAAGATTCAGAAGATTTCACTGAACAGTTGACTGGCTTCTTTGGAACATAAACCTGTTTAGTCACTGTTGATGAATTCTTATTTTGATAACCAGCAGCCACAAACCCACTAGATTGTAATACTTTTGATAAATTAGGTTGAACAGCTTTCACTTCATCAGGTTCTGTTAGAATACACCTATCACGAGTAACATTCTTCACAACCTTTGGTTCATCAATTTTCACTTCTTTCGGAATGCCTTCAACCTTTGAATCATCAAAAGCCTCATCCTCTGTATCAGAATCATACACCATGTCTTCACCCGTCACTGGATTCACTTTTAATACTGTCTTGGGATCAATTTCCTCTTCATGAATGATTTCAGGCTCAACCACATAATTTGCATTGAACGGTGGAGGAACAAACCCAATACCAGCAACCCTTTTTGTGGGATCAGCATTAGCATTGAAACAATCCAAAACTACAGATGAATTCTCAAACTGTTCCAGCTTTCTATGTAATTTTATCACCTCAGATTCTTTATCAGAAATCTCCTTGTTCTTTTGAGCAACAATTTCATTACGCTTTTCGATATCAGCATAAGCCATATCCAGATGATATGCTTGTTCCTTATTTTTCAATCCCAAAGAGTTTAAATCTCTTTTCAAAGACTCAATTCTTTCTATACACAATTTGTCATTATCTTTTAATTTCTGATTAACTGAGTGCATGGATACAAATTAGATTTGTGTTATCATCCATAACTTTTTGCATTTTATCTTTAACACGGATGCAATTAGAACAGTAAATTTGACAGACAGAGTCTTTTACCTTTGTTGGATCTGACATATCTGTCATGAAGACTTTAGCAATAGGAATATTGTCAGAATCAGCACCTTCAGAAAGATTTGGAGTTAAAGCAATCTCTTCTTCAGATACACTAGATGCCATCTCAGGTTCAACAGTATCATGTTCTTCATCAGCACTCGGCAAACTTTCACCATCACTGGAACTTCCATCATCAGTTGACTCCTCAGACTTGTCAGAATGAATCTCAGCCACAAATGCTTGATTGACAGCACCAACTAAATCTTCAAGATGAATTCCCCAGTCATAATTGTCATCATTTTGAGCAACTAATGCAGATGATGCAGTTGCATGATTAGAATTTCCTGAACCAGATGAACCATGTGACTGATTACGATTGTTCTGAAAAGTATTTGGTTTTTTCTGAGAATCAAACTCAACTTTAGGCTTCACACACTCTTTAGCAAAATGACCATACTCTTGACAATTGTAGCAACGAACTTTTGATTTATCAAATCCCATACGAGAACGACTGTTAGACCCAATATACTTTCTTCCCGTCCTTTTCAAGAAATCCTTTGCCAGTCGCATTAGCATAGCCATATTCCATTGAATGTTCATCTCCTCTAGATCAACCGGATCAATCTGTTTGAAATCTTCTTCAATGATCTCCGGATCATGAATCTTCCCTCCAATGAAATTTTCATAAGACGCCATGAAAGAAGAAAACATTGCTAGATAATCATCAGCAACTCTTTGATGCACATTATGTGATCCAGAAGATGAAGAAGCGGTATTTGCAGAAAAACCCGAATGACTTGGAATTCCATAACAGTGATCATTAGTAGCTTCTTGATTATCTCCAAAAAAAAATGCAACCCCTGCACCAGATTTTCCTGAAGTCTTTGCAAAGTACATCGAAGGATCTTGAATATGCTCCATATTAATTTCTTTCTTCTTCATATTCAAGTCATGAGATTGAAGCTTCCCAAGAACCTCTTCAAGAGACATAGTTTTATACTTCACATTTTCCTTTATCAACACTGTATACACATCAAATTTTGATGGTAATGCCTCCAAGAACTTATCATTAATCTCTTCAGTCTCATAAACAACTGAAGCACTCGATAATTCACTCAGCAAATGATAAAATCGTGTTGCAATATCATCCAAAGATTCATTTTGGAAATGCTTGAAAACTAAGAACTATTTTTTTTAATAACTCTTTCCTTCTCTTCTTGACATCCAAACTCCCTTCACATCTCTTTTGCAAAGCTTCCCACAACTGTTGGGAAGACTTGAATTGTTTAAAGTTGTGATAAATTTCTTTAGGTAAAGACATAGAAATGCTAGCCATAGCCTTCTTTTCTCTATCAAACAGTAGTTTCTCTTCGGTGCTCAAAGCAGATACCGGTTTTGGAACATTATCCTGACCCATCCAAGTATACGTCGGATGCGTATATCCTTCTAAGATTGGAATCCATAAACTCGTATCGGTAAAAGACACAAACTGATCAAACCTATCTTTCCAATTAGAATAATCTGCAAGACTTAACAACTTTGGTGGTTTCTGAGATGTACCAATCTCATTATCATAGTTGAACATATTTGTCACTTGCACCATATTTGCCTTTTTTACAAAAAAATAATTTATGAAAAAATTTCCAAGTGTTGAAGCTGAACACCCCTTAGGCAAAGATAATAAGTTCGCTTTAGTGAGTACCAAGCGAACTTGAGATCAAGCGAACAAGACAAGTTCGCTTAAGGAGGAAATCCGGTAAGTTCGCCTAAAATGTGAGAAGCGAACTTAATAAGTTCGCTTGCTAAGTTCGCCTGCACAGGAACTAGCAAGTTCACTTAAACTGCTGTAACAAACTCAGAGGAATCTCTACCCAAACACGAACCAAGAACATAAAAAATCATGATTTCTCAGCGAATTGATGGAATTTAAGGAAATTGAACCGTAGGATTATGAATTTTATCAAATAGAACACTTCAATCAGAATAATTTCATCAAAATCACTTCCAAAAACATGAATTCAGTAGAGAAACGATCTTCAAGAACTTGAAAAACTCCATTGATAGAAAAATTTCAAAAATGTTGAATTTCTTGTCGAATTGTACACTAAACCGTCACTAATCACCGAGAATCGTACTTAATTCACGAGCATAGTCTCTGATACCACTTGTAGGTCCAGGTAACTCAACTACTGGTCGGACTCGTAATAAGACGTTGCTATAACACGAAGTGCGGAATCCTTCATGTTAACATTTGTATACTAACCGACAATTGAAACAACACGCGTAAATAAACTTCTCGTTATATTCCAAATTTCATAGAGTTTACAAGATAATCGCTTCTGCTCTGTTCTATTTCTCTCTGCTCTGCTATGCCTATGAAACAAACTGTAAACTCTATATTTATAAACACAAGTTCTGATATAAGCGAACTTATTAAGTTCGCCTCTAACAACTTAAGCGAACTTAACAAGTTCGCCTCAGTTAGACCTAAGCGAACTTATTAAGTTCGCCTCTGATAGACCAGGCGAACTTAACAAGTTCGCCTCTAGGCTCACTTAACAAGTTCGCCTCTAGGCTCACTTGTAAAACACTTAGTAACTTTAGACATTTACATAACAAAAACATAAAGACATAAAATCTAACTATTACAAGCTGTTGTCATTACAATCTATGTCCTAACACTTAAACTGAGTGAGGCGAACTTGATAAGTTCGCCTGCTAAGTTTTTCTGCAACAGAATCGCAGCAAGTTCGCTTGTTTCAGCTGTAACAAACTCAGGAAGAAAACATCAACCCTAACACGAACTAATCAGCACTGAAAATCATCATTTCTCACAGATTAGAAGGAATTTAAAAAAATTGGAGTGTAGGATTTAGTATTTTATGAATTAGAACACTTCTATCGGATTAATTTCACCAAAATCCACTTCAAATCCATGAATTCAACAGCAAAATCAACTTCAAGAACTTGAAAACTCCATGGATACAAAAACTTATAAAAATGATCAATTTCTTGTCAAAGTGTATACAAAATCGTCTCTAATCACCAAGAATCAAACACAAACCATGAGCAAAAGCTCTGATACCACTTGTACGTCCACATGACTCATGATCTCGTGACAGGACGTCTCGATAACATGGAGTGCGGAATCCTTCGTGTTAACGTATGTATACGAATTGACAATAGAAACAGTAGGTAAATAAACTTTCTCTTTGTATACTGCTAAACATATAGTTTACAGAATACAATCATTCAGTCAATATGCTCCCCAAACAGAATCTGTAAACTCCTATTTATAAACACAAACTTTGCAATAGGCGAGCTTCTTACTAAGCGAACTTAACAAGTTCGCCTAACATGAGACTAGGCGAACTTAACAAGTTCACCTCTAATAGACTAGGCGAACTAGACAAGTTTGTCTCTAGCAGAACGTATACATAATTTTTTTTATTTATTTTTTTAAGAACATTAGCGAACAAGATAAGTTCGCCTTAAATTAGTTCGCCTAATACTGCCTGAGCGAACTTAATAAGTTTGCCTGAACTTCACTGAGCAAATAAGACCACAAGCGAACTTGATAAGTTCGCCTCTAATAGACTAGGCGAACTTAACAAGTTCGCCTCAAATAGACTACGCGAACTTAACAAGTTCGCCTAAAATGAGACTAGGCGAACTAGACAAGTTCGTCTCTTGCAGAACCTATACATAATTTTTTTTTTTTTTTAAGAACATTAGCGAACTAGATAAGTTCGCCTTAAATTAGTTCGCCTGATATTGCCTGAGCGAACTTAATAAGTTCGTCTGAACTTCACTGAGCAAATAAGGCCACAAGCGAACTTGATAAGTTCGCCTAATCAATATGTTCGCCTAAACTGAATGAAGCGAACATGATAAGTTCGCTTAAACTGAGTGAAGCGAACTTGCTAAGTTCGCCTCTAATAGACTAGGCAAACTAGACAAGTTCGCCTCTAGCAGAACTTATACATAATTTTTTTTCCTTTATTTTTTTTAAGAAAACTAGCGAACTATATAAGTTCGCCTGAAATTAGATCGCCTGATACTGCCTGAGTGAGCTTAATAAGTTCATCTGAACTTCATTGAGCAAATAAGACCACAAGCGAACTTGATAAGTTCGCCTAATCTATATGTTCGCCTAAACTGATTGAAGCGAACTTGATAAGTTCGCTTAAACCGAGTGAAGCGAACTTGATAAGTTCGCCTGCAACAGAATCTCAGCATGTTTTCCTGCTTCAGCTGTAACAAACTCAGGAAGAAAACTTCAACCCAAACACGAACTAATCAGCACCGAAAATCATCATTTCTCACAGATTAGAAGGAATTTGAAGAAATTGGACTGTAGGATTTAATACTTTATGAATTAGAACACTTCTATCGGATTATCTTTACCAAAATCCACTTCAAATTCATGAATTCAGCAGCAAAATCAACTTCAAGAACTTGAAAACTCCATGGATACAAAAACTTCTAAAAATGATCAATTTCTTGTCAAAGTGTTTACAAAATCGTCTCTAATCACCAAGAATCAAACACAAATCACGAGCAAAAGCTATGGTACCACTTGTAGGTCCACATGACTCATGATCTCGTGACAGGACGTCTCGATAACATGGAGTGCGGAATCCTTCGTGTTAACGTATGTATAGGAATTGACAATAGAAACAGTAGGTAAATAAACTTTCTCTTTGTATACAGCTAAACATATAGTTTACAGAATACAATCATTCAGTCAATATGCTCCACAAACAGAATCTGTAAACTCCTATTTATACACACAAACTCTGCAATAGGCGAACTTAAATAGACTAAGCGAACTTAACAAGTTCGCCTAACATGAGACTAGGCGAACTAGACAAGTTTGTCTCTATCAGAACCTATACATAATTCTTATTTTTTTATTTTTTTTAAGAAAACTAGCGAACTAGATAAGTTCGCCTTAAATAAGTTCTCCTAATACTGCCTGAGCGAACCTAATAAGTTCGTCTGAACTTCACTAAGCAAATAAGACCACAAGCGAACTTGATAAGTTCGCCTAATCAATATGTTCGCCTAAACTGAGTGAAGCGAACTTGATAAGTTCGCTTAAACTGAGTGAAGCGAACTTGATAAGTTCGCCTGCAATAGAATCTCAGCTTGTTCGCCTGCTTCAGCTGTAACAAACTCACGAAGAAAACTTCAACCCAAACACGAACGAATCAGCACCGAAAATCATCATTTCTCACAGATTAGAAGGAATTTGAAGGAATTGGACTGTAGGATTTAGTACTTTATGAATTAGAACACTTCTATCGGATTAATTTTACCAAAATCCACTTCAAATTCACGAATTCAGCAGCAAAATCAACTTCAAGAACTTGAAAACTCCATGGATACAAAAACTTCTAAAAATGATTAATTTCTTGTCAAAGTGTATACAAAATCGTGTCTAATCACCAAGAATCAAACACAAATTGTAGATGCATGATATGTCCCTAATCCCTTGTAATATGTATTTCATCTATGTTTAATGTAACTATTTGATATATTAATGAAATTACATGTTTATCCTTAATGTTTACTCATATATAACGACTGTGTATTAAACGATCTGATAAATATCGATAACGTTGATCAATCGTGCTAATGAAAGGCCCATTCGCACGAATGGATCATGAGAATGATCCATTCGCGCGAATAGATCATGAGAATGATTCATTCGCTAGAATAAGTCATGAGAATGATTCATTTGTACGAATGAACCATTTTGATGATTCATTCTTGCGAATGAATCATTCGCACGAATGAGTCCATTCACATGGCTCATTCGTACGAATGGCCTCTGCACTATATATATAACTTTCACTTCATGAGCACACAAGATAGGAGAGACTAACCAGAGCAGAACCAGACTAAGCAACAGAACACACACAAACTCTTTGCACCGGCATTGTCGAATCTATGTCCGTTGAGAGTTTCCAGGTTTTGTATGCAACTTCTCTACACCAAAGGGTCGATAGAAACCTTCGTTTCGACATCTAATCCGCTCGTTTCTCACGACCCGATCCGTGTCATAGATTGGATTGCCTATCAAATCGGATTCCGCACGATTTGGTTCGGTTAATGTGTTGAATCATTGGATCAAGGTAGATCCCGATCCAACAAAGTGGTATGAGAGCTTGTGTGCTCTAGATTCAACATAGAAAATCTAATCTTGCTTTTTCTATCTTCTTGAATGTTATAAAGATCACTTGATCGCTGTTTAGCCACGTTCAAAACTTGTGATTATTGCTTCTGAGTGAACTGATCGTTTCAGTTTCCAGATCTGATAAAAGGCTCAATCATTGGTGCTTTTTGGTGCAAAAAAGTCAAACAGCTCTCTGTCGTACGAATGGCTACTATGATGAACTTCATTCGCACGAATGGCTCCTACCATTCGCACGAATAGATCAAGTCTCCTGCTCATTCGTTCAAGCTTCCAATCGCACGAATAGAAAATTCCATTCGCACGAATAGACCCATTCGCACAAATCTCTTCTGAATTTTTTTTTAGTGTCGAAAAATTTTTTTTTACCATGTCGGACTTAGCCTTTGTTGCCAGTCAGAACAGCAAAATCCAAAACTTGTTATTAATCGATAATGAAGCTGGAAATGCTAACAAGGCTCCAAAACTCATGACAATGGACGAATATCATCACTGGAAAAACAGGTTTGAGATACACATTAATGGAGTTGATACAAACTTATGGATGATGTTAGAGAATGGATATCAGAAAGTGTTGAGTGAGGATGGAACTCCTGTTTTGCCTTCCCTTTTAAGCGAACAACAAAGAAAAGATTATGACTTAGAAAAGAAGGCATATGCTATCCTCTCTCAGGCATATGCTATCCTATCAAGAGAAATATTTCATCAATTCAGGCAGTTTACATCTTCAAAATCTCTGTGGGATGCCTTAGAACAACGTCACGAAGGAAATGCTTCGTTGAAAGCTATCAATGCTAAGGCCATTAAGAAGGAATTTGTTAATTTCATGTATATTGGGAATGAGTCCTTAGATGATCTAATTGAGAGATTCTATCACTTGATGAGTGAATTGCATGCCCATGAGATCAAAACAACGAAAGAAGAAAAGGTTCAATGCATGGCAGATGCGCTACCACCAAAATGGGACTCATTCTTGATGGTTCTCAAACAGAACAATACTCTTGGAACCATTGACATCAATGAATTTCTTCAGAAATTGAGAGGACAAGAGGTGTTGAATAAGTGGAAGCTAAAGAGAGGCGTACAAGCTCAGGATCCTTCATTGTACTATTCTACATCAACTCAACAGAATGTTCCTTTACAGACTGCGTTTGTATCAAACATGTCAAATGTTTCAGCCAGCCAGTCTTCAACAGCTCATGCTTCAGTTTCATCAAGCTCGGTTCCAAAGCAGGGAAATACTGCTAGCACTCCTCCACCAAGCCCCCATTAAATTGCAAACAGACAACTTCGACAAGGTTACTATCGAAGTGGCCAAGGAACACATGGCACTGTTGTCTACCGTTATCAATTCATATGACAGTCTTGTTGCTGGACAGGTTGGAAACAGTCATCTGACAGCAGAAGACTATGCTCAGATTGATAAGGATGAAATGGATCGAATTGATATAATGTGGGCTCTTGCAAGTGCAGTCAGAAGAGCGAGAGATTATGTAAAAAGGACAGGAAAAACTCTCGAAGGGAACAAAGACACTACTTATGGTTTTGATCTGTCTGCTGTTGTTTGTTTTAACTGTGGTGAGAAAGGGCATTTTGCTAGGCAATGTGAAAAGCCTAAACAGACTGGAAACCGCAACCCTTTCAACAACCGTCAAAGCCAACCGAAGCCACAAACTCAAAATACAGAAACAAACCTTGTTCCAGTTACTCTTGCACAAGATAAGGGCACTTCAAGTGGAACAAAAGCTATGGTTGTTCAAACAGATGAGACTGTTGATTGGTCTTTTAAATTTGGAGCTGATGGATGTTCAGGGGATAGTGCTTACATGGCAAAGGCTGTAGAAATCAATGAAGAATCAGATTCTGATGCTGAGAGAGAGATTGCTTCAGAAAGTTCATCAGCTGAAGACGACACATCTTCAAACAGTTATGGCTTCACAGCTGAGAATGAAGAAAAATCATCTGTCGTCTCTTAAAGTCAATCGACAGCTGATGTGGATGATAACAATTCCTCTTCTGAATCTACCTGTAGCTGTGCTTTTATGGTAAAAACATCCACAGGCATTCAGGTAAATTCTGACAGTTTTGAAAGTGAGTCTGAATCTCAACCGTGTTTAATTTGTGATGAACTTGAAAAGAAAGTTGAGGCACTTAAAAGTCACAACACAGACTTAATTACTGATTTAACTGGTTGTCTTGAAGCAAACCGTGTTTTAAAGGGAAACAAACTTACCTTTAAAAACAAAATTGATCTTTTAAACAGGCAAGTTCATGAATTAGAAATCTGTGTTCTCAACAAACAAAATGCCATCACCTTTTATTTAAACACGATTGATGAAACAAAGAAAAAGCTGGCACTTGTAGAATGTGATTATGAAACTTTAAATCAAAAGCTGAAAAGTTATTCAAATGCTTCGTACATTCTTGATTACATGGTTTCACAGCGTCCAGGAAAGAAAAATTCTGGGATGGGGTATAAAAATTGTCCTCCACCTGTGTTGAATACTATGGTAAACACATCGGATGATAACCCAATCACTGACTTTAAGGTCAAAATGCCACTTGTCGTTGATCCAACCGAAAAAAAAATTTCTCAACCAAAGGTTAACGATAATGGTGCTTCGACCTCGGAGTCACAGTGTGTTGATGGAATGGTAGAAGAGTGGGATGAAGACGACGATGAGTGCCCTACTCGTGGTTTGGGACACAAAAACTCGTCTGCTCCACAGAATGACAACATTGGTATTTCAAAATCTGCTTCTAAAAATGTTTTTAAAATTAAACAAACCAATTGCCGTCCATCTCATCCCACTACTTCTGATCAGAAGAGTCAAGTAACCAAAGCCTCAATCAAAAAGGTTAATTTTGTTAAAGCTGGAGAGTCTGTTCAATCAAACAAGTCACTCTCTTCAGCTGAACTAAATGAAGCTAAGGCTGGTGGTTCAAAAACTCACCAAAGTAAAAATCAATACAGATCTCCGAGGTTGGTTGAGCGGAGATACTGTTTTGAGTGCGGTACATAAGGACACGTTGTTGTCAACTGTCCTTATCTTCAGAAGCCAAGTAAAAGAGTTAACCATTTCCAGAAAATAAACAAAAGTTTTTAAAGTCAAAATCTAACTCTTTTACCCAACAACAAGTGCATCAAAAGAAAGTTAAACAAAAGATGCATGACTTGTTTGTCTCTGATTCGAGTTCCACACCTGTACAAATCGTTAAGCAATCCACTGTTTACCACAAACAGTCGTTGCACAAACAACATGTGTGGAAAGCAAAATCAGATGATGCTTCTGACGACTGTACTTCAAAGTTAAATGGTTGTTCCAAAAGTCCACAGGGACAGTGGATGGATTGTACTGTTGTAGATGAGACTGGGAAACCCAAGAACATAAAGGCTTGGGTTCCTAACCTAAACTAATTACTTTCCTTCTTGTGCAGGTTGTCCTTTATAATCCTATTAGCAATAATTGGATTATTGATAATGGGGCATCCAGGCACATGACTGGGAACTTAGCTCTCCTTTTCGACGTCAGAAATATCAAAGGGGGCTATGTTTCATTTGCAGGCGATAAAGGTGGTTTTATCTCAGCTCAGGGAACACTGTCTAATGGAGCTGTCAGCTTTGAGAAGGTCAACTTTGTCAAACAGTTGGATAACAACTTGCTTTCTTTTTTATGACAAGCATTGTTATATCTTGAAAAAGGAGTTTATGATTCCAGAAGACATGGTGATTATGTCTGCTCTAAGAGTGAATGATCTTTATATTCTTGACATGTCACAAGCATCATCCTCAGTGTCCACAACATCATGTTTTGTTTCAAAAGCCACTGAGAAGGATTCTATTTTATGGCACAAAAGAATGGGACATCTCAGTCTCAGAAAAATGAATCATTTGGTGCACAAAAATCTTGTTGTAGGAGTCACTGTGAAAAGTTTTCATCTTCCTGACTTGTGTGTTTCTTGCAAGAAAGGCAAACAAACCAAGAAATCTCATAAACCCAAATCTCAACATTCCATCACTATACCACTAGAGCTCTTACACATGGACTTGTTTGGTCCTATCAACCAGAAGAGCATTGCTGGAGACTTATATTGTTTGGTTGTGACGAATGAGTATTCGAGATATTCTTGGGTGATGTTCTTGAAAGAAAAATCTGAGACTTTTGAATATGTGGAGATTCTGATTACCAAATTGGAGTCTCTGTATAAGTTAAAGGTTAGGAGGATCCGTTCGGACAATGGTACTGAATTTAAAAATCACCTTATGAAAACTTTCTGTCAAAAACTTGGTATTCACCATGAATTCAGTGCGCCATATGTTCCACAAATGAACGGTGTTGCTGAGAGGAAGAATCGGACCTTGATAGAAGCGGCAAGGACTATGCTCGCTGACTCAAACTTACCCGTGCAGTTCTGGAATGAAGCTATTGCTAATGCGTGTTACACGCTCAACCGGGTTCTAGTTGTCAAGCGTCACGATAAAACTTGCTTTGAATTGTTGCATCGACGGAAACCGAACTTACAGTATCTTGAACCGTTCGGCGCTCCATGTACCATGTTAAAAAAGGATGCTCATGGCAAGTTTAACGAGAAAGTAGAGGAAGGTTACTTCTTAGGGTACAGCACTCCCAATAAAAGAGTTTACAACAAAGCTTCTGGGAATGTAGAAGAATGGTACCATGTTGATGTTCAAAAGTATAACTCTCCTGCTGCTGGAAAAGGTCTTCCTTGGATGTTTGATTATGAAGAACTTTTTGCCTCGTTTAATCTTCCTCCAGAATGTTCAGATGAGGAGGTTGCTGTTCAAATGATGTATGATGCTCAAAATGCACCTGATTAATATGTGCAACCTACTCCCTCATCATCTGACATTCCTGAGTCCTCCAAAAACACACAAGTCACACATGATGATGACTCTTCTTCTTCTTCAGAGTATGAGGGTTCTCGACAAGAAATAGACCAGCTGATTGAAGATCCTTCCCATGATGTTGTACAATTAAGTGATGATGTTTCACATTCTGTGGCAATTGAACAGAGTATCACAAACCTTGATCAAACTGTTGAGGTTCCTCCTCATCCTGTGGGTAGGATTGATAGCATTCATCCTCAACAGAACTTTATTGGTGATCCCACATCTGGTGTCAAAACTAGGGGTCAGATCAACTCTGGAGTCTACTCAGAAATCATGGAATCTGGTGTGGTCAACGATTGTGCGCATTCATGTTTCGTCTCGTAAATCGAACCACGGTCTATAACAGATGCTTTAAAAGAAGAATCTTGGGTAAATGCAATGCAGGAAGAACTACTCCAATTTCAGAAGCTCGGAGTTTGGAAGTTAGCTGATTTACCAAAAGGAGCTAAGAAGATTGGTACTCGATGGGTTCTTCGTTGCAAAAGGGATGATCAAGGAATAGTCATAAGAAATAAGGCTCGTTTGGTCGTTCAGGGATTTAGGAAAATTGAAGGTATAGATTACAATGAAGTGTTTGCACCGGTTGCTCGTCTGGAAGCAATTCAAATTTTTCTTGCTTATGCATCCTACAAAAGGTTCAAAGTCTATCAAATGGATGTAAAGAGTGCATTCCTTCATGGAGAAATCAGTGAAGTCGTATACGTCAGTCAACCTCCCGGGTTTGAAGATCCTATGCATCGTGACCGTGTCTACAAATTGGACAAGGCACTGTACGGATTGCACCAAGCTCCGCGAGCGTGGTACGAGACACTTTCCACTCATCTTCTGAACAATGGATTTAGAAGAGGTGTCATCGACTGCACGTTGTTTATTTGGGAAAAGGGTGGAGAACTTTTAATGGTACAGGTATACGTGATGACATTATTTTCGGATCGACGAATGATGTTCTGTGCAAAGAATTTGAAAAAGTTATGCAGGACAAGTTCGAGATGAGTTCCATGGGAGAGATGAAGTTCTTTTTAGGGCTACAAGTAGATCAATTTGAGACAGGGATTTTCCTTCATCAAACCAATTATGTTGGAGACATACTGAGCCGATTCAGTATGACTGATGCCAAACCTTCTGGTACTCCATTGGCGATCAATCACGGGATTTCTCCTGATGACAAAGGGGAGTATATTGATGCTACTCTCTATCGAGCCATGATCGGATCTCTCATGTATCTCACGGCATCTCGACCAGACATCATGTTCACCACGTGTCTCTGTGCCCGATATCAGTCAAAACCAAAAGTCTCCCACTTAATTGTTGTCAAAAGGATTTTTCATTATCTGAAGGGTACTCCTGATCTTGGATTATGGTACTCTAATGATGATAACTTTGAGCTTACTGCATATAGTGATTCTGATTATGGTGGTTGCAAAACAGACTTCAAGTCTACATCTGCAGGGTGTCAGTTCTTTGGAAACCGTCTCGTGACTGGGCAATGCAAAAAGCAGACTTCAGTGGCTACATCTACATGTGAAGCTGAATACATCGCTGCTGCCAGTTGCTGTTCTCAGATTATCTGGATTCAACAGCAACTTCGGGACTACGGTTTGCAATTCTCTAACACTCCTATTTATGTAGATAATTCTGCTGCCATAGCTATCACTAAGAATCCGGTTCAGCATTCAAAAACCAAACACATCGGTATAAAATATCACTTCATTCGTGACTGTTTTGAAAAAAAACTTATTAATATGGTTCAAATTAACACTGATTTCCAAAAGGCCGACCTCTATACAAAAGCCTTTGACAAATCAAGATTTTTATTCTTGTTAGAGGTAAACGGCATGAAAAAGAAGGATGACGTTGTTCCGGACCAAGAGTCGAGTCAATAATCATTTTTATCAATTACGTTCCTGTATATATTTTCTTTCTTGCGTTTATTAAAAATCTCAAAAACTCAAAAAGATTTTTCATTTTAAAATTTTAGGGGGAGAAAATGTCAGTAAGAAAATGATCTCTCGCTGAGAAAAATGATAGTACACAGACGCTAGTTATCTGAGACTCCAAAAAGATTTCTATATTGTGTACAGTTATTTGTGTACAGTTTGTTTAAAAATAAATAAATAAATAAATTTCAAAAAGATTTTCTATTTTTGTACAGACTAAAACCCAAAAACATCTGAAAAACTCAAAAATGAGAAATCGTATCCAACCTTTGGGTAGTAATGGCACACTAACCATATGTATGAAGCACATTGCATTTAATGTCATAGTGAATAGTCACACTAAGTCGACATGTGATGCATTGATAGGCTTATCTTACTGAATCTCGACCATTGATGATCAATCTATACCATATTAGATATTGTCTTGTGAGTCACATAATGGTGAAAGGATTGACGAAAATCAACAATAGAAACTGAAGGTGTTTCTCATTCTGTGTACACCAGTTATCATCGGTTTAATGAGATATCAGAAAGTAGTTATAAAATTAAAAATTAGATTCTGAAGTCGTATACGTGCCATATTGCCTTGTAAATACCTGGCTGAAGCCGTCCATGCGATTAAGAATAAAATAAAAGTATGAATCCGAATCCGTATATGTGCCATATTACCGGGTTGCAGCCTGGTTGAAGCCATCCATGGGATAGGATGAACACAAACACCGTTAGTTGCATACGTGCCATATTGCCTTGTAAATACCTGGCTGAAGCCGTCCATGAGCTGATGGCTGTCACTGTGAATACTAAATAAAAAATAAAAAATATATATATATATATATATATATATATATATATATAAATTTGTGTAGTAAAGAAGTAACAGGGAATAACTGATATCTCATGAACTTATGATGGCTGGTTAAGTAAGTTGTGCTGATTTGAAACATTAACATGTTTTGAAAAGTAATTCAAGTCAATTCTTAACTAGTGTGGGACACACAGACAATGGACTCAATCCTTCAAGATCATCTTGTAAGTGTTGAGAAGAGGTCTGCATAGGTTTAAGATGGACAAACATATCAATGATCGCATTTTAACTAAGTGTACTTAAAGCTCAGATAATTTGCAATGTTGCTGATTGGTATGAGCTTAGTACTGATCCCATGTTCGGATCTTTCTCACAAAAAGATGTGTAAATACCATTGTATAGTTGTATCTACAAAATTCAAAATGTCTCAGATCATTAGTCATTAAGTCTGTATGATTTCTCATAAGGATCATTCTTACTAAGACATGCGTGTATATATCTTGTTGATATTATTTTCAGCATTACATATTCAAAAATCCAAAAAGATTTTACTTTTCCTGAATTTTAGATTATCTGATAAGACTCGAACGACTGTCAGAAAATCAAAATTTGAAAACCGCTTGACTTCCTGATTGATCAAATCGTTCCTTTACTCCATAAACTATTCCAAAACTTCATAATTGATCCCTCACTTCATAATTAAATGTAAATTACTTCATAATTAAATTTTTGTTAAAACCAATGTGGTCAGATACCCCATTTAACCTGAAAAGTTTAATTTACTAAAAGAGGTTATCCATTCGTACGAATGGATGAGCAGAATGGCTCACTCGTACACATGGATAAGGAGAATAGCTCATTCACACGAATGGATTGACCAGAATGGTCCACTCGTACGAATGAGTGACAGAATGAATCAAGTCTAGGTCACTCGCACGAATGAGAGTCCACTCGCACGAATGAGAGTCCACTCGCACGAATGAACCAGGCCATCCTATAAAAGGGCCATTCATTCGCATTTTTAGTCTCATTCGCACATTTGAAATCTCATTCGCATATCTGTTCTGTGTAATCTGAAAGTTACCCAAATCTCCGTCCAATCACCGATCTAACGCTTGATTTCTGTTTACAGGTATACCTTCTCAAGATTAATCGTTTGTATACTCGATTCCTGGATGACTCGACTAGATCTAGGGCTAGAAATCAGAAACCAGATCTAGATATTAAAATCTGCAATAATAATCAAGTTAAAATGTCGAGTCTTGGTCGATAACATTAGTCGAGTGGCTTGGGGTCTTGTTCGACAAAATTTTTCGTGTCTTGATTGATTTTTGGACAAGTTGGATCGCGACCCGTCTGTCACACGAATGGACATACTCTTCATGTTCATTCGTACGAATGAACGCTCATTCACACGAATGAGAACTCATTCACACGAATGAACCCTCATTCACACGAATGAACGCTCATTCACACGAATGAACACTCATTTGCACGAATGAACACTCATTCGCACGAATGAATAGGCAGAATGATTCATTCGTACCAAGGGAAAAATGGTCCAAAAGTTCATATTTCCAAAATCTTGCATGTATTGATCTGAGGTGCTTCATGTTTTTGTGTTTGCAGACTGATCGTTATGGCGCACAGAGCTCCAGTTGTTCTTAAGGCTTCCATAAAAAGCAACATATGTGCGTACATGATTCCGACATCAAAGAATGCACGTCCGTTTGTCGGCATGATCGAGTTTCTATCCAGATCTAGGATTGCTCATGCTATATCCCATCTCCGCACTCCATATACGTCGCACCAAAGGGAGTTCTGGGCCTCCGCCGAGATTGACTGCGAGGTATCTCCACCGGTCATACGAGGGAAGATCGCAGGTCAAGATGTGGTTGTATCGGCAGCTCACATTCGCCGATTGTGTCAATTTGGTGATCATCCTGAAGATCCAGTGACACTGGATAAATATCTGGTCCGAGGATGCTTCATGAGGATAAAGTACGACGGGAATGTCGCCGAGGGAGTTTTAAACAAAGCGAACCTATGTCCGCAATACAAGTATCTAGGACATGTTCTTCTGCATTGCCTCGATTCTCGTCGTGGAGGATTTGATGATATGCGCGAAACAATACATAGCGCATTCGTTGCACTGGTGTTGAACATTCCGTTCAACTTTTCCGAGATGGTGTTCACGCACCTTAAGGAAAACATCTATCTTAAAGGGGACAATGCGTATCTTATGTACCCCAGATTCTTACAAATGATAATAGATGACCAACTTCCTCTTCTACCAAGGTCAAACGTCGACATAATCAAGTTAGAACACATGACGGACGTCACTCTAAACAGGGTACAGACCTACAGGGGCAGACCAACAAAGCCACCTCACAAACGACTCATTGGACATCTGGGAAATCTAGAGTATGTGGCACCAGTAAATAGAAAATGGCGTCACGATAATAGTGATTCAGACAGGGAGGATATTGTTGTACCTCCAGCTGACGACCAAGATGATGACGACCAAGATGGTCAGGGAGATGGTGGCAATACTCCTCATGTTTCATCTACCGCTTCCACCACTCCCACTGTTACTGCTATCGATCCTTCCCTTCCAACTAACCCAGAAGACGTTAACCTGGACACTGTCCTGTTTACTGATTCTGAGAAAACTGAATATGAATTTGAAATCAGTCAACAAGGGGCAAGATTGGTCGCAACAAAAAGAAAAAGGGGAGCAGATCAAGGAAGCTCAAGGGTTGATGATGACATCAGGGATGCTGACTTTGTCCCTGGATGTCTACAAGTATCTGCTGCTCCTTCTTCCCAATCTACCCCGGTCAAGAAGGGAAGAGGAAAGAAAAGAATGGCCAAACGCCAAAAGTTTAAGCTTGTTAGAAGGACGGAGAGCACCTCTGCTACTACAGAAACTGCCACCAGGTCTGAGGCTCCAATGTCAACATCTATGCCTCAGACACAAACTGTGCCTCCTCCCATCTACACAACTGCTCCTACATCATAGCCATCAACTATTCGAGCTGAATCTTCAATGTCACTGCCGACTGTCTCTCTACACGACCAGATCAGTACTTTAAACAGTTTGGTACTTCGTTTACTGGCTCAGAATGAAGAGCAATCAAACCGTCTTAATCAACAGGGTTTGCAGATTGACCAACAGGGCTCGCAGATCAGTCAGTTGACTCTGCAAAATACTGAACAAGCCCAAGCCATCACAAGTCTTTCCAATAGATGCAATGATCAGGAAGTCCTCCTTCTCACTGCTACAAACCAGAATCAAAAGTTGTCTACAACTGTTGATGCACATACTCAGAGGATACAAAGGCTAGAGGAGGAAAACAAAAGGCTGTTGGAAGACTTAGAAAGCAGAAGGGACCCGACACCCAGAATTGAGGGTGCTCGCAATGATGGTGATGATGGTGACGATGATGTTGATGATGACGATGAGGATGATGATGATGACGATGATGATGATGATAGTGATGATGATGACGACAATAATGACAAAGATAAGGACGATGGTGCCAATGCTGATGCTGCATCAAGTGCTGCAAAGACAGCAGAAGCAGAGGCGCGAACAAAGCAAAAATCAGACAAATCAGAAGGCCCATCATCAGATAAACAAAAGGGCACTGAAGGTTGATAGTTTTTGTTTTAAGTGTTTTAACTTGTCTTATTGTAAATATTAGATTATTATGTAAATACTTTCAGTTTTATTTTGATTAAATCAATGAAATTTCTTATTCTCACATGTTTATTTTATGATTGTTTATGTAAATAGTTTTGGATGTGATGCCTCTCAAGCAACAACCTTCAAAGTTAACTTATGTGCTTGACATGCAAGGGATCATCCAACATTCAGTTATTTATGACAAAGAGGAAGGGGAAATCGTACACTGCTTGTCAAAAGAACAGATTGCCGAGCTATTTCAAATGAATCCCGACGAAGTCATCACTGAAGAGGCATCTGTTCCTACAACTGATTATCCCTCCTCTGACGAACTAGAAGACGTTGATGAGGTTGAAGTCGAAGACATCACTGATCAAGAATATCCAAATACACATCTGTCGACGGTGATGATCTTCCCTCCTTCGCGGACTTATTCAATCAGCAGTCTGTTGGTACACATATGTCCCCAGTTCATTGTAAGCGTTCGAGTCAAATGTAATCAGTCAGTTGTGATATAAAACAGTGTGTTTTGAGTATTTATGGTTGTTTATGTTTATTATTATTGATCACCGTTGATATATACCCTTAACATGTTTAAATAATACTTATGCAGAAGTTGTTCATGCTGATGAGTCAGAATGGACTCAGTCGCACGAATGAGTCATAAGTATGGCTCATTCGTACGAATGAACCATAAGGATGGTTCAATCTGCCGAATGACTCAGTCGCACGAATGGATCATCCGTATGAGCCATTCGTACGACTGGAACCTGCAGACTATAAATACATCTTAAATCGTGTTGTTAATAAACCAAGTCATATCAATCAACCCTAGCCGCACGAAATCGTCCAGAGACTTTGTCCAACTTCATAGTTCGTTCCCGGATCGATTCCTACACGTTCATAACGTTTATCAATCGTTAGATTGATCCGGGTTGTCGTTCTCACTGATTGGATCGCCAATCAAATAGAATTCCGCGCTATTTGATTCGGTTTCACGTTGAATCTATTGTAATCCGTACGTACACGGTCCTAACAAGTGGTATCAGAGCTTTGGCTCGTGATTCTTCGTGTATTCAATCTTGTTTTGGTATAAAATTCTCGTTTTTGTTCAAAAGCTAAATTTTTCGTGGTTAAATCTTGTTTTACTTGTGTTTTTGCGAAAAAGTCATTGCTTTACACTTAGTTCTTGTTTTCTAAAGTTCTACATCTTTTGCAGCCCCAAAAACTCGATCAAAATCTCGTTTTTCGAAAATTTTCACGTTTTTAGGGTTTCTGCGCGTCCTGTAGCACATTCGGACGACTGACTCAATCGGACGAATAGCCCATTCGGCCGACTGAATCCATTCGATTAGCCCTTTCGGACGATTGACTCATTCGTGGACTCCATTCGCACGATTGACCTCAGTCGCTTCTCCATTCGTACGAATAGACCATCCGCATCAATTTTCTCTCATTCGTACAACTCAATCGCACGGATAGCTCTTTCGGTGAACTCATTCGTACGACTGGACTCAATCGGTTCTATCCTTCCAAAATTTTTCTAAGTGTTGAAAATCCAAAATTTTTTTAAAAATGACTGACGAGCACTCAGCCTATACAGCCGGGCAGAACGCAAGACTTCAAAACATGATGATAATAGAAAATGAAGCGGGAAATGGACAGAAAGCTCCGAAACTTGTGTCACTTGATGACTACCCACACTGGAAACATCGTTTTGAGATCTATCTCAACGGGGTAGATCCAATGCTTTGGGTATCAATTGAAACAGGATACACTGTTCCTGTGGGAGCTGATGGAGTCAAACTAACGTTGACTGGGATGTCTGAAGCCCAGAAGACTACATATAATGCTGAGAAGAAGGCATATGCTCTCCTCACACAATCCATTCCAAAGGATATTTTTCACCAATTTTCAGAAAATAGACTGTCCAAACCTTTATGGGATGCTTTAGAAAAGAGATATGAAGGGAATGCAGCTCTAAAGAATATGAGGGCCAAGGCACTGAAAAAGGAATTTGATAACTTTGCTGCGATTGGAAGAGAAACGTTAGATGAAATACTTGATCGTTTTTATCATCTAATGAGTGAGTTGCATACTCATGGGATAGTGACTACTATGGAAGAAAAAGTGTTGAGCCTTGCTGATGGTTTGCCAGACAAATGGGACTCCTTTATCACTATCTTGAAACAAAATGGCACTCTGGAGATGTTGGATATAAATGAGTTCACCATCAAGCTGAGAGAACAGGCACTGGTAGAAAAATACAAGGCCCAAAGAGGAACGTATAATCAGAATCCAGCCTTATACAATGCAACTCCTGCTTCCGCATCATCTGGTACTCCTATTCAAACCGCGTTTGTATCAAACACCTCGGGCTCTCCTCAGAACACCACATCCAATGGTGGTTCGTCGGGCACATCTTCACAGAAGAATACATCCGATTCAACCGCAAAGTTAAAAACTGACAACCTTGGGAACGTGACTGTGGAAGTGGCAAAGGAACATATGGGATTGCTTGCAGCAATGGTAGTTTCATATAATGGGTTGGTGGCAGGGCAAATAGGAAATTGCCACCTTACTGACGAGGATTACGAACAAGTAGACCCTGTGGAGATGGAGAGAATGGACATTTCTTGGGCTCTCGCAAGTGCTGTACGACGAGCAAAGGAGTTCGTCAAGAAGACTGGAGAAGAGCTGATAGCCAACAAAGGAACCAAGTTTGGCTTCGACAAATCCAAAGTTACGTGCTTCAATTGCGGGGAAAAGGGCCATTTCAAAAGAGAGTGTGTGAAGCCAAAGAAGACAGGGAACAGTAATCCTTTTAACTCAAGTGCTAGGGAAAACACAACTGCTACTCTTACTCCTAAATCAAACACAGCAGCCATGGCAGCTCAAGGAGACGAGGGACAAGATTGGTCATTCAGATTTGGACCAGCAACTGAGGCAAACATGGCAAATGTAGAAGAGTTGAATGATGACTCTGCGAGTGAAAGGGATAACTCTTCTGATAGTGCTAACTCAGATGGAGAAGATGCTGCCGAAGACGCCCAGTTGGTTTCAAGATCCGAACCGGTGGAAGATGCTGATTCCACATGCGCTTTCATGACAAACACCGCTAGTGAGACTCAGGTATGTTCCAAAGATGAACTGTTTAATAAACATGCTTGCAATGATTGTGAAAAATTCCGGGAAACAATTGACCTGAAATTTGCTAGGTTATTAGATCATAATGAAAGCCTGGTAACTGACCTACAACAATGTACAGAAGCGAATCGAGTTCTAAAACAAAATGAAAGCGGTTTTAAAGAACAAATTGAAGTGTTGAAGAAACAACTTAAGGAAACTGAAGTTGTAGTTTTTAATCAGTCAAATGACATCAATTTTTACTTAAAATCAATTGAACAAGCAAAGAAAGAACTCGCTCTTCTCCAAGTTGAGTATGACTCTCTCAAACAAAAGTTACACAGTGTTGCCAGTTCTTCTCACATCTTGAAGAATCTGGTGAATGTTAGAAAGGGGGGAGAGGGCATTGGTTATCGAGAGGTTCCACCACCTCTTGAGGGTCTTTTGAACACGAAAAGCAAACCTTTAAATGACAACCCAGTGAAAGACCATGTTGTGACAACTCCACTTGTCAGTGATCCGGACACTCTTGTAAAACCATTACAACCGATCACTGAAAATTGTGGAACATCTTCCTGCGTTAAAGATATATTCACTATTGGAAAAAGGGATGAGGAAGAGGATTATGTAAGACCTTGTTTGGGAACTCAAACCATTCAGAATCCCAAACCAAGGCAGACCAATCCTCAGCCTCGTCCTAGCCTTGAGAAAGGAAAGGCAGTGGTCACGAACTTGAGCAAATCCATCCAATTCCTCAAGGAGGGCCAAAAACCTAATATTGAGAAAAAGGATGGGTTTCAGAATCACCACAATGCGCATCAAAGTAGATCTCCAAGGATTGTAGAGCGGAGATCCTGCTATGGATGTGGGAAAAGGGGACACTTAGCACAAAATTGTCCTAATTCTAAGACACCAAAGAGGAAGGTTGAAAATTTTTATAAAAAAACTCATTATTCCAAGTTTAACTCAACCTCTCCCTTACACCATCAAGTACATTATAGGAATGTTCCTCACAAACCTGTAATGAACAACATGGTGAATACTGATGACAACAAACCACGTGCATACCCAGTAAACCAGTCGACCGTTTATCACAAGCGATCACTGCACAAAACTGGTTCGTGGAAAGTTAAGTCGGATCATGTGTCTGAGAACAAAGATAAAGGAAAATCCCCTGAGTTAACCACTGAGAAGGGACAATGGGTTGATTTCCTATTGCGCGATGCTGACGGCAAACCCAAGACCATGAGGGCTTGGGTACCTAACCTAAACTGAGTTTCTTTGTTGTGTGCAGGTTGTCCGCTACACTGCTTCTACAAACACGTGGATTGTTGATAGTGGGGCTTCCAGGCACATGACAGGAAATTTGTCACTCCTGTCAAATGTCAAAAATATAAAAGGAGGACATGTTTCTTTTGCTGGTGATAAAGGAGGGTTTATTACTGCTCAAGGTGAAGTTTCAAATGGGAAAGTCAGCTTTGATAAAGTGAACTATGTTCAGCAACAAGAGAACAATCTGCTGTCAGTTTCTCAAATTTGTGACAAAAAGTTTAAGGTACTCTTCGATGACAAGAAGTGTTACATAATGAAGAAAAACTTTGAGATTCCTGAAGATTTGGTATTAATGTCGGCCCCTAGAATGAGTGACTTATATGTTTTGAGTATGTCTCAAGCTGCAACATCAGAATCAACAGTACAATGCTTCATGTCCAAAGCCACAGAGAAAGAATCAATCTCATGGCATAGGAGGATGGGGCACATACACTTAAGGAAAGTGAACCATCTGATCGGGGTGAAACGGATCTTACGTTATCTGAAGGGTACCCCTACTCTTGGGTTATGGTATCCTCATGACGATGACTTTGAACTTACTGCATATAGTGACTCAGATTATGGTGGCTGTAAGACAAACTTCAAATCAACATCTGCAGGATGTCAATTTTTCGGACGTCGTCTCGTTACGTGGCAATGTAAGAAGCAGACCTCAGTTGCTCTGTCAACCTGTGAAGCTGAATATGTTGCTGCCACTAGCTGCTGTTCTCAGATCATCTGGATTCAACAGCAAATGCGGGACTACGGTTTGAGATTCTCTAACACTCCTATTTATGTTGATAACACAGCTGCTATTGCCGTCACTAAAAACCCCGTGCACCATCCAAAAACAAAACACATCGGCATTAAATATCACTTTATACGTGATTGTTTTGAAAAGAACTTAATTGATGTGATCAAAATTAACACTGATTTTCAAAGAGCCGACCTCTACACTAAAGCTTTTGATAAACCACGGTTTTTCTATCTGCTAGAGGTAAATGGTGTCAAGAAGAAAAATGAAGTCGTTTCGGATGAGTCGAGTTCATAGTCCAAATTTAATTTTTTGTTTTTTTCTTTTTCTTTTTCTAGTCGTTATTTAAAATTCAAAAACACAAAAAGATTTTCTGTTTTAAAATTTTAGGGGGAGATATTTCTAAGTTTATTAAAAAAAAAAAAAAAAAAAAAAAAAAAACTTTGGGAAGGGCAGATTGGGGGAAATTGATCCTGGTCTGTGGAAAATGATAGTACACAGGCATCGAGGTATTTGAGACACCAAAAAGATTTTATGAGTTAAAGTTTATTTTTTAAGAAAATTCAAAAACAATATAAAATTGAAAAAAAAATGAGCTTGTGTTAAGTGGTGGGGAAATGATAGTATATCAGTGGACGGTTGATATTATGTCTAAACCTAAATGATTCACCATATACTACGTCCAGTTCGATATATTGGTAGGCTCTCTCAATCGGACAGGAAGCTCAACGCGATAAAAAGATAACAATCTTTTGCGTCGAGTGGGTGAACACTGCACTGACATATGTCCTTGGTGGTAATTTCGGGTCTAAGATTGCCGAGAACTAATGTACTTGGTCGTTGTGTTGTATTCAATCAATGCCTCTTTCTTCAAATCCCGTAAACCTACCCATCACCCATACCTTAACGAAATCTAGTGTATTACCCTTGGGGATAGCGACTCTGAGGATATACTCTCTAGGTGGAGTTCCCAAATGGCCTATGGTATTACCCTTGGGGATAGTGACTCTGAGAAAATACCCTCTAGGTCAAACTTCAAATGAACTGGTATTAAGTTCATAAGCCCAAATCTCCCAAAGAGCCAAAGGCTCCACAAAGTCCTATCACACAAAGAGCCAAAGGCTTCTCAAATCTCAAAGAACTGGTAAAAAGTTCTCAAGCCCAAAGTCAAATCTCAAAGAACTGGTAAAAAGTTCTCAAGCCCAAAGTCAAATCTCAAAGAACAAATCAAAAGTTCTTCATCCTTCAAAGCTCAAACACTCCAAAAGCTCAAAAGCCAAATTACCAAAAATGCCCAAGTACCCAAAACCTAGCCTAAATCTCTCTTATCTCACACATATTCTCTAGTTGAATGAATACAACATAATCACTGGTATAACGGAATTCTTGTGCATACCTGGATACGAAAGTATGTTGAGCAGTGGGAACCATTCGAATATCACAAGTGCTGATTGTTCCGATTTTGGTGAGTTTAAATGGATTATATACTGGTAATCGACTGGATCGGCAGTGTGCTAACATATCATAACTTGAACAAAACATGATGTCAACCGCTTCGTATACTGATATGATTCCCCAAAATTACAAGTCTCACAAAAAGAATGTGCTTTCTGTTTTTACAGCTTCTATTAATTTTGTGTACAGTATTTTATTTTTTAAAGTTAAAATTACTTGAAAAGTCTCAAATACTAGTGTCAATGCCTGTATGATTCCACATGGATCTTTCCTTTAGTCTGTGACATCAGAACGGGTGTTCTGTTGAGGGGGAGAAAGTTTTAAATGTTTGTTTCGTTTAAATCTCAGTTTGCTTTATTTCCTTTAAAGGTTTTGATTTTATTTTTATTATTGGACTGTGCGACAAGACAAGACTCCTTGAAACTAAAATTCTGAATCCAAACAAGACAGCTTGTCAAAATTTTGAAAAAGTAAAAGGGTCACGTCTGAGGTGACCAGTTAGGAAACTGGGAAGACTGGGTAAAAGGATCACGTCTGAGGTGATCAAATTAAGTAAAATGTTTGAGGTAAAAGGGTCACGACTGAGGTGACCGAGTGCAAGAGTGAATCGAACATGTCACACACCGATGGATTCACTCAGTAGCACGAATGGACCATACGGTTGGTCCATTCAGACGTATGAAACTCTGGTGTACGTATGAGCCATAAGTATGGTTCAGTCATACGATTGGTCCATGCGATTGAGTCTATTCGCACGACTGGATATCAGTCGCACGATTGGAACATATGGTTGGTCCATTCGCACGAATGGTGAGTGCGGTTGGTCCATTCGCACGAATGGTGAGGCTATTCGCATGATTCAGTCGTGCGACTGAGGCTATTCGCATGAATCAGATTGCCAAGTTCAAATTTTCTGATTTACTTGGGTATCACTAACAATGAGTGCTGTATGAATTGAATAATGTTACAGATAAGATGGACAGGTTTCCTATTTCAAACAAGAACAACATTTGCGCTTATATGGGGACCACGTCTAAGAATTCTGCTGATTTTGTTAATATAATCCATTTCCTAGCCAGATCAAGGATCTCACATGCAATCTCAACGCCATGCACGCCATACCGCTCCCATCAGCTGGATTTTTGGATGAATGCTACTGTTGACAAGAGTGAAAGACCTCACGTGATTCGAAGTTCTATTTTTGGTCAACCAATCATCTTTGGTGCGGAGGATATTAGGAGGATATTACTTTTTGGTGAAGAGACTGTCAGCACAACGGTATTAAACAAGTATCTGGTTCGAGGGTGTTTCTTACGAATGAAGTATGTTGGGAACATCGAGAGTGGAGTGCTGAACAAGAGTAACCTGTGTCCTCCTTTCAAGTATCTTGGGCACATTCTTCTAAAATGCATGGGATCTAGAAGAGGAGGGTTTGATGAGCTAAACGAAGTGATGCAAAGCGCATTTGTAGCATTAGTACTAAATCTTCCATATAGTTTCTCTCATATGGTCTTCAATTTTATGAAAGAGAACTTGGAGCACAAGAAGGATAAGTACTGCATGTATCCTCGGTTTCTTCAAATGCTTATCAACGACAAATTGCCGGATCTACCAAAAGAAGATGACGATAAGATATTTTTGGAGGTCATGGATGACACGACCTTAAATAGAATGAAGGTGTATAGAGGCAGGTCAGTGAAGCCTCCGGTGAGAAGATTGTTCGGTCATCTGAGTAACCCAGCTTATGTGGCGCCTGGTGGGAAGAAGTGGCGTCATGATGATAGCGATTCAGATAGAGAAAATATGGTCATTCCGGTTGACTCAAATGATGACAATGATGATCAGGGACATGGTGGCAGTGCTGGAACTTCTCATGTCACATCTACCACGACAACCACCACTGTTCCCACAACACCAAGCCAGCCAGGTTCATCAGCTGCTGGTGGATCAGTCCAGGAGGAAGGTCCATCCTCATCTCAACCTGAAATATCCATAAGGGACGATCCACTGAGCTATGACCTCAGAGATGAATCCAACTCAAGTGATGAAGAACCACTAACCACCACAATTGGAAGTAGAGTGGTTGGATTAGACAAGGGAAAGAAGGTAACTGTAGAAAGTGGTTCTAAACTGAAAGAAAAGGATCCAACTTATTCTCCAGATTTTCACGGCACACCGATGCCAGGATCTAGAAGGAAAAGGATGGCCAAACCACCAAAGGAAAAGCAGACGAAAAGACAACGGTTTGAGCTGGTAACTTCAGCGCCTACGTCATCTATCCCCGTTACATCTACACCCACCACCACTACTCTACCTACCACAACACATTCCTCACCTACTCTACCTACCACAACACATTCCTCACCTACAACTACCACCTCCAACACTTCTATTCCTTCCCATACCACCCAAATACCTACACCCATCTTTACATCCACCACCACAGGGCCGTCTACTACTAGGTTCACATCTGCCTCGCCTCCCGTGTCCATTCAAGAACAGCTCTCCAACATGAGCATGTTGGTAATGAAACTGCTGGCAAGTGATGAGGTCAAATCAAAACAGATATCTCTACTGACCTCTCAGCATGAAGAACAAAATAGACAAATTGTGGAGCTAACAAAGAAAAATACTGAAAGTCAACTAGCTCTGCAAACTCAATCTCAGGCTTTAACAGCAACCAAAAAGAAGTTGAAGAAGATTTCTAAGTCTCACAAATGGTTGATGGATAGGCTCAGAGTAAAGAAAGACGGTACTCTGAAAATTAAGGGAAATGACGATGGAGGAGACGACGGAGATGAAAGTGATAGCACTGAGAGTGACGAAGACGATGATGATGAGAAGGATGATGAAGAAGGAAGTGATGATGGCGATGAAGGAAGTGAAGAAGATGATGATGATGAAGAAGGTGGAGAGGCAACCAAGGAAGGTAGATCAAAAACTGAACATGATAAAAATGCCTCCACCTCTCAGCCTCAACCTGAGCCATCCACTAAAGAAAAGACAAGTAATACTTAGACAATTGATGTAATTTGAAATGTTTGTAATTATTTGTTTATAAATAAATTGTGTTTATCTGGCTTATGTGTGTGTTCTATCATGTTTAAATCTAACAGAAACCCAAGACTCCACTGAAGTCCATGATGTAACTCCCCTACAGAAAGTACAAGCTAAACTGACCATGATTCTGGATGCCCAAGGCATTGTCCAGCAATCGGTCAGTTACTCTAAAGAAGAGGGGGAGATAATTCACAACCTCACTCGGGAACAAATAGCTGAACTGTTCCTGTTGAATCCCGATGAGGTTGTCACAGAAGAAAAGGATGCTGCATCGGCTAGTGGCAGTCCTGAAGAAGAGGTAGAAGACATTGAAGAGATAATAATTGAAGATGTGACAGAAGAAAAGTCCTCTTATGTAGCAGATAACAATGAGGAACTTCCGACCCTAAATGATCTATTCTGTCAAACCTCTTCAGATGATCTTCACAGGAAGATACAAGAGAAAGTGGCAGATGTAGGGACCTCCGGGCCAAGCTCTGAAGATGTAGAAACAAAAAAGGCCGAATGGGAGGCATGCACTGCTGAAATAAGAATGAAGAAAATGCCCCCTCCCCCTGTCGAATATACAAAGTTTTATAACATTAGGGGGAGCCACGAATGGGGAAAAATCATCAGCTGGGCTTACTTCTCTGATCTTAACGTTTACGCTGTCAAAAGAGAAGGTGGAGTCCAGTATTTCAGATATGCACACGAGCTAAAGACGCTGCCAGGATTCGAGATGAACCGGTTAGCATGTTTGAAATTATTATATGCTGAAGAAGGGGGTAGATCGGGTTGGTTGGAAAGAGCGTTGAAGTTCGAGTACCGCAATAAATGGGTAAACTTCAAGCCTCAAAAACCACAACGTATTATTCACAAGAACAAAATCAATCCGATCACAAAGCGCCCCAAGGTAACATTGAAATGGCAGCCACCGACTACAATGAAGAAGATCCCACTTCGAAAATTACCTCAGAACTTCTCGAGGTATTTCAAGTGGTGGAATTACGATTCAAGAACGGGTGAAGCTGTTATTGTATTGGATAAAGGTGATGATTGGGAAACAATTCGAGTGTATGATCCCATGTGGCTCACAAACTTGTCAGAACGAGATGTTTATACTTTGTACAAGTGTCCAATATTTTCAGATATATGGGATATGGAGCAAGCGCTACAATTTCAACGTGTTATCGAAGTGTGCTTTGCGTACGAGATACACGCTGGAGTTTCATGGAAGGAGAAGACAAAGGAATTTCTGAGGACTGATTGAAGATAGAATGAACTAGGTCCAAGGGGGAGTTTGTTGGTACACATATGTCCCCAGTTCATTGTAAGCGTTCGAGTCAAATGTAATCAGTCAGTTGTGATATAAAACAGTGTGTTTTGAGTATTTATGGTTGTTTATGTTTATTATTATTGATCACCGTTGATATATACCCTTAACATGTTTAAATAATACTTATGCAGAAGTTGTTCATGCTGATGAGTCAGAATGGACTCAGTCGCACGAATGAGTCATAAGTATGGCTCATTCGTACGAATGAACCATAAGGATGGTTCAATCTGCCGAATGACTCAGTCGCACGAATGGATCATCCGTATGAGCCATTCGTACGACTGGAACCTGCAGACTATAAATACATCTTAAATCGTGTTGTTAATAAACCAAGTCATATCAATCAACCCTAGCCGCACGAAATCGTCCAGAGACTTTGTCCAACTTCATAGTTCGTTCCCGGATCGATTCCTACACGTTCATAACGTTTATCAATCGTTAGATTGATCCGGGTTGTCGTTCTCACTGATTGGATCGCCAATCAAATAGAATTCCGCGCTATTTGATTCGGTTTCACGTTGAATCTATTGTAATCCGTACGTACACGGTCCTAACACAGTCCGACGAGGAGGTCAACCGAATAATAGAAGACAAAGGTGATGAAGCCGGTTCCTCCACTACCAATGTTGACGAGCTGAACGAACGTAAAAGTCAGTGGATGGAATACATGGCCGAATTAAAGAAGAACTTAAAGCCCTCTCCTCCAACCAAGTACACTAAAGTTTATCGACTCAAAGGACACAAGTCTGATGGTCGTATAATCAGTTAGGCATACTTCAACGACTTAAGCTACTATGCTATAAAAAGAGAGAAGGGCATACAATATTTCAGGTACCCTCATGACTTCAAGACGCTGCCCGCATTTGAAGTAAATCAATTGGCGCGTCTAAAGCTTCTATACAGCGAATCTTCCGGTCTATCCAAATGGTTTGAACGTCAATTACAGTACGAATACCGGAAGAAGTGGGTGAACTTCAAGCCACAAATGCCTACACGTTACATTCACAAGGAAAAGGTTCATCCAATCACCAAGAAGCCCCTAATTGTCTTAAAGTGGAAACCTCCAACGATCATGAAGAAGATTCCTTTAAGGAAAATGATCCAGGACTTCTCAGATCAGTTCAAATGGTGGTACTATGATGGGCGTACTGGTGAAGCTGTTATAGTGCTTTGTAAAGAAGGGTCATGGGAGACCATCAGGGTCTTTGATCCCTTGTGGCTGACCAACTTGTCTGAACAAGATGTTACAACTTTATACAAGTGTCAGCCATTTTTTGATGTTGCAGATATAGACCAGGCGTTGCAGTATGTGAAGGTGATACGTATACGCTTTGCTTTTGACATACACGCCGGGGTCAACTGGAAAACTCGTACAAAAGAGATGTTGAAGACCAACTAATGTCAGTTAGGTCATTTTGAAGGGATCTAGGTCCAAGGGGAGTATGTAGATGCATGATATGTCCCTAAACCCTTGTAATATGTATTTCATCTATGTTTAATGTAACTATTTGATAATTTAATGAAATTACATGTTTATCCTTAATGTTTACTCATATATAACGACTGTGTATTAAACGATCAGATAAATATCGATAACGTTGATCAATCGTGCTAATGAAAGGCCCATTCGCACGAATGGATCATGAGAATGATCCATTCGCGCGAATAGATCATGAGAATGATTCATTTGCTAGAATAAGTCATAAGAATGATTCATTTGTACGAATGAACCATTATGATGATTCATTCTTGCGAATGAACCATTCTACTGATTCATTCGCACGAATTAGTCCATTCACATGGCCCATTCGTACGAATGGCCTCTGCACTATATATATAACTTTCACTTCATGAGCACACAAGATAGGAGAGACTAACCAGAGCAGAACCAGACTAAGCAACAGAACACACACAAACTCTTTGCACCGGCATTGTCGAATCTCTGTCCGATGAGAGTTTCCAGGTCTTGTATCCAACTTCTCTACACCAAAGGGTCGATAGAAACCTTCGTTTCGACATCTAATCTGCTCGTTTCTCACGACCCGATCCGTGTCATAGATTGGATTGCCAATAAAATCGGATTCCGCACGATTTGGTTCGGTTAATGTGTTGAATCATTGGATCAAGGTAGATCCCGATCCAACACAAATCACAAGCAAAAGCTATGGTACCACTTGTAGGTCCACATGACTCATGATCTCGTGACAGGACGTCTCGATAACATGGAGTACGGAATCCTTCGTGTTAACGTATGTATACGAATTGACAATAGAAACAGTAGGTAAATAAACTTTCTCTTTGTATACTGCTAAACATATAGTTTACAGAATACAATCATTCAGTCAATATGCTCCCCAAACAGAATCTGTAAACTCCTATTTATAGACACAAACTCTGCAATAGGCGAACTTAAATAGACTAAGCGAACTAACATGAGACTAGGCGAACTTAACAAGTTCGCCTCTAATAGACTAGGCGAACTAGACAAGTTTGTCTCTAGCAGAACCTATACATAATTTTTTTTATTTATTTTTTTAATAACATTAGCGAACTAGATAAGTTCGCCGTAAATTAGTTCGCCTAATACTGCCTGAGCGAACTTAATAAGTTCGCCTGAACTTCACTGAGCAAATGAGACCACAAGCGAACTTGATAAGTTCGCCTAATCAATATGTTCGCCTAAACTGAATGAAGTGAACTTGATAAGTTCGCTTAAACTGAGTGAAGCGAAATTGCTAAGTTCGCCTGCTAAGTTCGCCTCTAATAGACTAGGCGAACTAGACAAGTTCGCCTCTAGCAGAACTTATACATATATTTTTTTTTTCTTATTTTTTTAAGAAAACTAGCGAACAATATAAGTTCGCCTGAAATTAGATCGCCTGATACTGCCTGAGCGAACTTTATAAGTTCGTCTGAACTTCACTGAGCAAGTAAGACCACAAGCGAACTTGATAAGTTCGCCTAATAAATATGTTCGCATAAACTGAGTGAAGCGAACTTGATAAGTTGGCTTAAACTGAGTGAAGCGAACTTGATAAGTTGGCCTGCAACAGAATCTCAGCAAGTTCGCCTCCTTCAGCTGTAACAAACTCAAGAAGAAAAGTTAAACCCAAACACGAACTAATCAGCACCGAAAATCATCATTTCTCACAGATTAGAAGGAATTTGAAGAAATTGGACCGTAGGATTTAGTATTTTATGAATTAGAACACTTCTATCGGATTAATTTCACCAAAATCCACATCAAATCCATGAATTCAGCAGCAAAATCAACTTAAAGAACTTGAAAACTCCATGGATACAAACACTTCTAAAAATGATAAATTTCTTGTCAAAATGTATACAAAATCGACTCTAGTCACCAAGAATAAAACACAAATCACGAGCAAAAGCTATGATACACTTGTAGGTCCACAGGACTCATCTACAGATCGATCTCGTGACAGGACATCTCGATAACACGGAGTGCGGAATCCATCGTATTAACGTATGTATACGAATTGACAATAGAAACAGTAGGTAAATAAACTTTCTCTTTATTTTCCACTAAACACTGAGTTTACAAAATACAATCATTCAGTCAATATACTCCCCAAATAGAATCTGTAAACTCCTATTTATAGGCACAAACTCTGCAATAGGAGAACTTGACTAGGCGAACTTAACAAGTTCGCCTCACATTAGACTAGGCGAACTTAACGGGTTCGCCTCTAATAGACTAGGCGAACTAGACAAGTTCGCCTCTAGCAGAACTTATACAGAATTTTTTTATTTTTTATTAATTTTTTTAAAAACACTAGCGAAACTGATAAGTTCGCCTGAAATTAGTTCGCCTGATACTGTCTGAGCGAACTTAATAAGTCTGCCTGAATTTCACTGAGCAAATAAGACCACACGCGAACTTGATAAGTTCGCCTAATAAATATGTACACCTAAACTGAGTGAAGCAAACTTGATAAGTTCGCTTAAACTGAGTGAGGCGAACTTGATAAGTTCATCTGCAACAGAATCGCAGCAAGTTCGCATGTTTCAGCTGTAACAAACTCAGGAAGAAAACATCAACCCTAACACGAACTAATCAGCACTGAAAATCATCATTTCTCACAGGTTAGAAGGAATTTAAAGAAATTGGACCGTAGGATTTAGTATTTTATGAATTAAAACATTTCTATCGGATTAATTTCACCAAAATCCACTTCAAATCCATGAATTCAGCAGCAAAATCAACTTCAAGAACTTGAAAACTCCATGGATACAAAAACTTCTAAAAATGATCAATTTCTTGTCAAAGTGTATACAAAATCGTCTCTAATCACCAAGAATCAAACACAAATCATGAGCAAAATCTCTAATACCACTTGTACGACCACATGACTCATGATCTCGTGCCAGGACGTCTCGATAACATGGAGTGCGGAATCTTTCGTGTTAACGTATGTATACGAATTGACAATAGAAATAGTTGGTAAATAAACTTTCTCTTTGTATTTTGCTAAACACAGAGTTTACAGAATACAATCATTCAGTCAATATGCTCCCCAAACAGAATCTGTAAACTCCTAATTATAGAAACAAACTCTACAATAGGCGAACTAAACAAGTTCGTCTCAAATAGACTAAGCGAGCTTAATAAGTTCGCCTAACATGAGACTAGGCGAACTTAACAAGTTCACCTCTAATAGACTAGGAGAACTACACAAGTTCGTCTCTTGCAGAACCTATACATCATTTTTTTATTTACTTTTTTAAGAACATTAGCGAACTAGATAAGTTTGCCTTAAATTAGTTCGCCTGATACTGTCTGAGCGAACTTAATAAATTCGCCTGAACTTCACTTAGCAAATAAGACCACAAGAGAACTTGATAAGTTCGCCTAATCAATATGTTCGACTAAACTGAATGAAGCGAACTTGATAAGTTCGCTTAAACTAAGTGAAGCGAACTTGCTAAGTTCGCCTGCTAAGTTCGCCTCTAATAGACTAGGCGAACTAGACAAGTTCGCCTCTAGCAGAACTTATACATATTTTTTATTTTTTTATTTTTTTAAGAAAACAAGCGAACTATATAAGTTCGCCTGAAATTAGATCGCCTGATACTGCCTGAGCGAACGTAATAAGTTCGTCTGAACTTCACTGAGCAAATAAGACCACAAGCGAACTTGATAAGTTCGCCTAATCAATATGTTCGCCTAAAATGAGTGAAGCGAACTTGATAAGTTTGCTTAAACTGAGTGAAGCGAACTTGATAAGTTCGCCTGCAACAGAATCTCAGCAAGTTCGCCTGCTTCAGCTATAACAAACTCAGGAAGAAAACAACACGAACTAATCAGCACCGAAAATCATCATTTCTCACAGATTAGAAGGAATTTGAAGAAATTGGACCGTAGGATTTAGTATTTTATGAATTAGAACACTTCTATCGGATTAATTTCACCAAAATCCACTTCAAATCCACGAATTCAGTAGCAAAATCAACTTAAAGAACTTGAAAACTCCATGGATACAAACACATTTAAAAATGATAAATTTCTTGTCAAAGTGTATACAAAATCGTCTCTAGTCACCAAGAATAAAACACAAATCATGATCAAAAGCTCTGATACACTTGTAGGTCCACATGACTCATCTACAGATCGATCTCGTGACAGGACGTCTCGATAACACGGAGTGCGGAATCCATCGTGTTAACGTATGCATACAAATTAACAATAGAAGCAGTAGGTAAATAAACTTTCTCTTTATATTCCACTAAATACAAAGTTTACAAAATACAATCATTCAGTCAATATGCTCCCCAAATAGAGACTGTAAACTCCTATTTATAGACACAAACTCTGCAATAGGCGAACTTGACTAGGCGAACTTAACAAGTTCGCCTCACATTAGACTAGGCGAACTTAACGGGTTCGCCTCTAATAGACTAGGCGAACTAGACAAGTTCGCCTCTAGCAGAACCTATACAGAATTTTTTTGTTTTTTTTATTTTTTATTAATTTTTTTTAAAAACACTAGCGAACCTGATAAGTTCGCCTGAAATTAGTTTGCCTGATACTACCTGAGGGAACTTAATAAGTCCGCCCGAATTTCACTGAGCAAATAAGACCACATGCGAACTTGATAAGTTCGCCTAATCAATATGTACGCCTAAACTGAGTGAAGCAAACATGATAAGTTCGCTTAAACTGAATGAGGCGAACTTGATAAGTTCGCCTGCTAAGTTCGCCTGCAACAGAATCTCAGCAAGTTCGCCTGCTTCAGCTGTAACAAACTCAGGAAGAAAACTTCAACCCAAACACGAACTAATTAGCACCGAAAATCATCATTTCTCACATATTAAATGGAATTTGAAGAAATTGGACCGTAAGATTTAGTATTTTATGAATTAGAACACTTCTATCGGATTAATTTCACCAAAATCCACTTCAAATCCACGAATTCGGCAGCAAAATCAACTTCAAGAACTTGAAAACTCCATGGATACAAAAACTTCTAAAAATGATCAATTTCTTGTCAAAGTGTATACAAAATCGTCTATAATCACCAAGAATCAAACACAAATCATGAGCAAAAGCTCTGATACCACTTGTACGTCCACATGACACATGATCTCGTGACAGGACGTCTCGATAACATGGAGTGTGGAATCCTTCGTGTTAACGTATGTATACGAATTGACAATAGAAATAGTAGGTAAATAAACTTTCTCTTTGTATTTCGCTAAACACAGAGTTTAAAGAATACAATCATTCAGTCAATATGCTCCCCAAACAGAATCTGTAAACTCCTATTTATAGAAACAAACTCTACAATCGGCGAACTTAACAAGTTCGCCTCAAATAGACTAAGCGAACTTAACAAGTTCGCCTAACATGAGACTAGGCGAACTTAACAAGTTCGCCTCTAATAGACTAGGAGAACTAGACAAGTTCGTCTCCTGCAGAACCTATACATATTTTTTTTTATTTAATTTTTTAAGAACATTAGCCAACTAGATAAGTTCGCCTTAAATTAGTTCGCCTGATACTGCCTGAGCGAACTTAATAAGTTTGCCTGAACTTCACTGAGCAAATAAGACCACAAGCGAACTTGATAAGTTCGCCTAAACTGAATGAAGCGAACTTGATAAGTTCGCTTAAACTGAGTGAAGCGAACTTGCTAAGTTCGCCTCTAGCGGAACTTATACATAATTTTTTTTTTAAGAGAACTAGCGAACTATATAAGTTCGCCTGAAATTAGATCGCCAGATACTGCCTGAGCAAACTTAATAAGTTCGTCTGAACTTCACTTAGCAAATAAGACCACAAGCGAACATGATAAGTTCGCTTAAACTGAGTGAAGCGAACTTGATAAGTTCGCCTGCAACAGAATCTCAGCAAGTTCGCCTGCTTCAGCTGTAATAAACTCAGGAAGAAAACTTCAACCCAAACACGAACTAATCAGCACCGAAAATCATCATTTCTTACAGATTAGAAGGAATTTGAAGAAATTGGACCGTAGGATTTAGTATTTTATGAATTAGAACACTTCTATCGGATTAATTTTACCAAAATCCACTTCAAATCTACGAATTCAGCCGCAAAATCAACTTGAAGAATTTGAAAACTCCATGAATTTGAAAACTCCATGGATACAAAAACTTTTAAAAATGATCAATTTCTTGTCAAAGTGTATACAAAATCGTCTCTAATCACCAAGAATAAAACACAAATCACGAGCAAAAGCTATGATACCACTTGTAGGTCCACATGCCTCATGATCTCGTGACAGGACGTCTCGATAACATGGAGTGCGGAATCCTCCGTGTTAACGTATGTATACAAATTGACAATAGAAACAGTAGGTAAATAAACTTTCTCTTTGTATACTGCTAAACATATACTTTACAGAATACAATCATTCACTCAATATGCTCCCCAAACTGAATCTGTAAACTCATATTTATAGACACAAACTCTGCAATAGGCGAACTTAACAAATAGACTAAGCGAACTTAACAAGTTCGCCTAACATGAGACTAGCCGAACTTAACAAGTTCGCCTCTAATAGACTAGGCGAACTAGATAAGTTCATCTCTAGCAGAACCTATACATAATTTTTTTATTTATTTTTTTAAGAACATTAGCGAACTAGATAAGTTCGCCTTAAATTAGTTCGCCTGATACTGCCTGAGTGAACTTAATAAGTTCGCCTGAACTTCACTGAGCAAATAAGACCACAAGCGAACTTGATAAGTTCGCCTAATCAATATGTTCACCTAAACTGAATGAAGCGAACTTGATAAGTTCGCTTAAGCTGAGTGAAGCGAACTTGCTAAGTTCGCCTGCTAAGTTCGCCTCTAATAGACTAGGCGAACTAGACAAGTTCGCCTCTAGCAGAACTTATACATATATATATTTTTTTTTATTTTAAGAAAACTAGCGAACTATATAAGTTCGCCTGAAATTAGATCGCCTGATACAGCCTTAGCGAACTTAATAAGTTCGTCTGAACTTCACTGAGCAAATAAGACCATAAGCGAACTTGATAAGTTCGCCTAATCAATATGTTCGCTTAAACTGAGTGAAGCGAACTTGATAAGTTCGCTTAAACTGAGTGAAGCGAATTTGATATGTTCGCCTGCAACAGAATCTCAGCAAGTTCGCCTGCTTCAGCTATAACAAACTCAGGAAGAAAACTTCAACCCAAACACGAACTAATCAGCACCGAAAATCATCATTTCTCACAGATTAGAAGGAATTTGAAGAAATTGGACCATAGGATTTAGTATTTTATAAATTAGAACACTTCTATCGGATTAATTTCATCAAAATCCACTTCAAATCCAAGAATTCAGCAGCAAAATCAACTTAAAGAACTTGAAAACTCCATGGATACAAACACTTCTAAAAATGATAAATTTCTTATGAAAGTGTATTCAAAATCGTCTCTAGTCACCAAGAATAAAACACAAATCACGAGCAAAAGCTCTGATACACTTGGAGGTCCACATGACTCATCTATAGATCGATCTCGTGACAGGACGTCTCGATAACACGGAGTGCGGAATCCATCGTGTTAACGTATGTATACGAATTGACAATAGAAACAGTAGGTAAATAAACTTTCTCTTTATATTCCACTACACACAGAGTTTACAAAATACAATCATTCAGTCAATATGCTCCCCAAATAGAATCTGTAAACTCCTATTTATAGACCCAAACTCTGCAATAGGCGAACTAAAGTTCGCCTCACATTAGACTAGGCGAACTTAACGGGTTCGCCTCTAATAAACTACGCGAACTAGACAAGTTCGCCTCTAGCAGAACTTATACAAAATTTTTTTATTTTTTTATTTTTTTAACAACACTAGCGAACTAGATAAGTTCGCCTGAAATTAGTTCGCCTGATACTGCCTGAGCGAACTTAATAAGTCCGCCCGAATTTCACTGAGCAAATAAGACCACACGAGAACTTGATAAGTTCACCTAATCAATATGTACGCCTAAACTAAGTGAAGCAAACTTGATAAGTTCGCTTAAACTGAGTGAGGCCAACTTGATAAGTTCTGTAGAACCAAAGACTGATGGCTTCAAAATTTTCTAAGTACAAATGCTGCTGACCAACTAACTCCTGCGGACAAGCTTATCTGCTGCGGATACTTGTTCTCCTGCTGAAGAACAAATCTGCTGCGGATAGCCTTATCTACTGAAGACCAAAGTTGCTGCGGATAGGCTTCTCAGCAGCATCAACACTTGATGCTGCTGACAGGCAAATCATCAACAGCTTTGGATGGTTACATCTTGCTACTGATCATCATCTTTGATGCTGACAGTCTTGTGCCTTGAAGATAAATCGTTGCAGCTGACTATACATACCAAGCGTCACTGACAACTTTTTGCAAAAGCAACTAACACACTCAAAGCAGAAGGAACCGCAATGGCACAACCAATGACGGACAACAATGCTCTTCTCCAAGCATGTTAGAAAACATTCAGAGTGAAGCTCCACGAGGAATGATCAGACAGTTAGAGCCAAAATCAGATGATACTTTATACTTTGCAAATAGAATTTGGGTGCCATGTTTTGGTAACTTACGGGAGTTGGGTATGGACGAAGCCCACAAGTCCAGGTACTCCGTTCACCCAGGTTCGGATAAAATGTATAAGGATCTAAAAGAACTCTACTAGTGGCCGAACGGGTATGACACTATATGGTAATCGTCAGTCGTTTGACGAAATCCGCGCATTCCCTACCAATAAAGGAGACAGATAAAGTAAGAAGCGTGCAAGGCTAAATAATAAGGGATTTAAGGCTAGGCATGGTATGCCAGTTTCCATTTTCTCTAAAAGGGACAGTCGATTCATGTTAAGAACCTGGCGGTCTATACAAGAAGCCTTGAGCACACGCCTTTACATGAGCACTGTATATCATCCCCAAATGAAAGGTCAAAGTAAAAGGACCATCCAAACTTTAAAAGATGTGCTCCGTACGTGTGTAATCGACTTTAGAGGAAATTGGGATACTCACCGCCGTTGACTGAGTTTTTATATAGTACCAACTACCCTACCAGCATTAAAACCGCTCCGTTGAGGCTTTGTATGGTTGTAGTGTCACCCATCGCTATGTTGGGCGGAGGTTGGCGAAAAGCATTTGACTGGTCCTAATAATGGCTAGGAAACCATTGACAAAATCGTCAAAATAAAAGATCGTCTGAAAGCCACTCAAGACAAACAAAATAGAGTTGAGCTAGCAACAGACGAAAACCATTAGAATTTCAAGTGGGAGACAAAGTCATGTTGAAGGTCTCACATTGGAAAGGGGTTGTAAGATTTGGCAACCGTGGCAAGCTTAACCCTAGGTACGTTGAACCATTTGAACGAGAGGATCAAATGAAAACAAAATACTCATCCGTGGTTAAGGATACACCAGTTCAAGAGGACACAAATTGAATTTCGGGACAAAATTCTTTTAACATGGGGAGAATGTGACACCCGACATTTCAGGTCAATATCCGTACATGTTATAAACGAGTTTACATTATAATTGTTTTTGTGATTTACTTAATCTCACAAACAAGGATATTAAGGTCTAACAAAAACCGTACATGGTCTCATTTCATATTTGGTAATTCTAGGAGTTACCGGTTCACGTACCAGGATAACCCGACTAAATACGAACACTAGTGGTTAAATTTACACTTAAATCTAATTGTTTGATTTATTTAAACCCAACCCATTTTCCTTGACTTTCTCGGCCGAAGCCAGAGAAGACCCCCTTTTTCACACTACTGTTTCTTCTCTCTCATCTTCCTTATCTTTAAACCCATACCATACCTGCGAGAATGCAGATATGAACCATACTCCCCTCAATCAAAATCTCACAATTTCTTTTGCCTTCCTCATTTTCTTACGGCAATATTCCCCATTTTCTTCAAGTCAAAGTCCAGTTTAAGGCAAAATCCACCATAATTCGGTGCTATAAGAAGAGTTCCAAGTGTTTTTCTCAAGAATCAAGCTAAGGAGCTCAAGATAATTCTCTGTTTCTCTCAAAATCGTCATTCTCTGTTTTAGGTAAAAACTCAATACTATCTACAATATTTTCTTTAAAACTGTAGCTAAACATACAAAATATTAAAACGCAAGAAAGATAACAAGAAAAGTGTGTCGAATTCAAGATTAAAACCTAAAAATATGCAGGACTGATTCTGTCAAACAGAAGTCCAGTAATCGAAACTATAGTTTCAATACCAGTTTACTCAATCGAAACTGGGAGTTTCGATACAAGTTTACCCAATCGAAACTGGGAGTTTCGTTACCTGTTTACTCAATCGAAACTGAGAGTTTCGATACTAGTTGTTCAATCGAAACTAGGTAGTTTCGATACCCTTCTTGCCAATCGAAACTACGTAGTTTCGATACCCAACTACTCAATCGAAACGAGGTAGTTTCGATACCCAACTACTCAATCGAAACTAGGTAGTTTCGACACCTGTTCATCAGTCACATTGGGCAGTAACTTAGAACTGATTTTATAACAAAACAAGTATTGAAAATCTAAGAAGACATTTAAACAAAAGCAACCAGATTTACAAGGTCAGTGAACAATTTGCAATATGAGACGTTCGGTCTTAACACAATTTACCCTTTGGTATCTAGGATACAAATAGTCAAGTTTGACTACAACAAGTATCATTACAAGTATACACAAACTCAAGGTGAGTTCACGGCCCCCTTTTTACTCTTTACTGTTTTGTAAACATCGGGGGAGAAATATACTTACTTGTTATATTTTGAAAACATGAATTTCATTGCTTATATGTTTGACAATATGAACATTTTGGTTTAACTTCTTGTAAGTCTCCCAGCCCTACTTTTACTACTTGTTTTTAAATTGTTTTAAAACAAACGGGGAGAAAACTTGCTCAACTAAACAGCTAGACACAAGTACACTCAACGATTGTTCGTATGAACAACACACAACGATTGTTCGGATGAACAACACACAACGATTGTTCGGATGAACAACACACAACGATTGTTCGGATGAACAACACTCAACGATTTGGGAGAAAAACATACTTACAACTATTTTATGGGATAACAAGAGAATAAGGCACGACTTTTATGTTTACATGAGATGAGAACAACAAGTTGAGGCCGTTAAAGTCCCCTGGAACAACGTAGTAACCATTAACTGTAGCCTAGGGTCCTATGAATAGTACTATGGAGAGTGATGTCTCCCGGTCATGGTTAGTCGCGCTAACCACAATCTGGAGGATTTATGGCCGCATAGAACCTGATAATGATTATTAGGGGCTCACATTTGTCATGGTTTGGTTACGCCTCATGTATGAACATATTATTTGTATTCCTAGCTAGTTTACAAATGGGTCAACAATTCTTATTCTGATTATCACATGCAACTGGAACTATTTACGAACAGTTGAATTTAAACAAAGGGTTCTGATCAGGTTAAAGTGATCAGGTGTGAACAAAGGATTCTAATCGAGTTAAAGTGATCAGGTTTAAACAAAAGAGTTTTGATCCGGTTAAAGTAATCATGTTTATACAAAAGGATTCTGATCAGGTTATAAGGATCATGTTTAAACATTGAATTTATGACGGTTAAGTCATGGTAATGTTTTCAAAGGACAACTACTTATTTTATGACGGTTAAGTCATGGTAATGTTTTCAAATGAAAACTACTTAGTTTTATGACGGTAAAGTCATGAACATGTTTTCGGGGAAAAACTATAAGCACTAATATAACTAACTCTGTGAACTCACCAACCTTTGTGTTGACACTTTCAAGTATGTTTCTCAGGTAACCTTTAGCCATGGCGCGGTTAGAATAAGCTAGCTATGTTGGATCAATTCCTAGTAGCTGGAAGGACGTAGAATATCAAGTCTCAAGTCTATCGTTGATCTAGAAGAACTTAGATCATAGTATTACTTAGTTTTAGTAATTGTATAAGTAATCAAGTCTTAGAAATCACTATTACAGCTTCCGCTATCGTGTAATGAACCAATCGTTGCAACATGTATTTATTTATTAAGTAGATAAATCCGGGGGTGTGACAGATTGGTATCAGAGAAATGGTTTTAGCGAATTAGGTTTCCTTAGTGATACCTAGGCTCTAACCGGACTCATTTAGGGACCAAGATTTCTAAGACTTGCATCACACTAAAATCACCCAAAACTTGAGCATAGGAATTCCAACCGTTGCCGAACAATTTGTGTAGACTATTAGTGTATGGAGTTACACTAGGGTACCATTAGCTACACTAATACAATTACATAACACATGTAATGAACACTTAAACACATACAACAATCTGAAAATAATAAACACATATAACATGTTACTATTCGGATTACGAGTCAAGAATAACGGGTACTCAGTATACTGCAACCTTAGAAGATCGAGTTACGAGCTGAGCTTGGACTACGACGACAACGACCGTCAGTTACCGATCTTGGTATCACAACAAACTGAACCCGTACCAAAATCTGTACCCATACCTGCACCACACCTACAACTATTCTAGCTGTGGAGGCAACTATCTTTCTAACGTATTTGCGCTATAAATACTCTCCTTCATAAGTTGTCGGATCGGATGCCTAGACTCTCGCCATTTTATATGGCAGGCATGATTGCCCAGACAGAAGGGGATTCAAGGTGAATAAGCAGGACTAAATGGGACAGAACTCCAAGGGTCAGGAGACCCAGACATACATCAGGATCATGTGGATCCATGCATATATATGGACTTGGAGCATGAGTTGCTCGACACTCGTTTGAGGATCTCTGCCCAACACATAGTGCCTGAATTTCACCATACATATTTTATTTTAATAGACACTGGTGGTGCCTCTCTACCATTAGCCTCATCCGACAACTGCCATATTCGGCAGATTCATGAGTATTGGTACTCATAATTAAGAGTAATCCGATAAAACAATACACACTCCTGTACAAATGTGCGAACACAATCTAATGATTATTTCAAATCCCTTTTGATTAAAAGCTAGGGATAGAAGAAACACTATAGGGATCAGGCAAGGCAAATTATCATTACGGGTGCACACGTAATCATAATTTGCAGTGCATGGGAACTTTAGTGAGTCTTACTGTCTAAGCTGATGATCAACCCATGTTCTCAATCACTTGATTAAGGATTGAATCCTATCAAATCAGACTTCTCAATTAGGTGCTCACAAAACATTCTCCTAGTTTTGGAGAAACGAGAGAAATTCAAATTGAATTCAACCAATCCTTAGTGAATCCAGAACTGCGAAGGAATTCGCACATTCATTCTTTGAGATTCTACTGGTCAAGATAGCTTTAAATTGAGTATTACCACAACCGACGCTTACAATAATTGCACAATTATTGTGGGAGATCATAGCATAATCTCAAGATCCATCGTACAATTTAGTCTCACATATACTTGAAATTTTCGTCAGGAGTGCTAGGCACTAACTCCGGTAATGGGGCAGAAAATATTTCTGACCCGCATACACATAGTACCTATGAGGTATTGTGGAAGCTCTATGTGAGACGAGTAGATAGTCTGACATTTCAGAATATCGGTCAGACAGGATTGCTCTCACAACCATTGACATTCAATATACCTTTAAGTCTGACTATTCTCTCTGCAATGGATAAGCCGGGGTTGATGCTCAAGCGAATGCCAAAGAAACCTAAGTGTGGACTAACGACTATTGTCGCACCAACCAAAAAGACATGCAAAACTCTTAAAGGAGTCTCAAATGCGGAATTTCATGCTAATCTCATTAGCTCATGATATGCATAAAAGGACGTAAGCTCGAGCTATTCACAACAGGCCACTGTCCACAAAGAATTGAGAAGAATAATTTATTACTCTTTTATACTCGCACTTCCCCAAAGTTCATCTTGTTGGATGGATCCCAGATTTAGCCTAGAAGAGAGGTATGATTGCATCTTTCACTCCTAGTTTTCTATAATTGGGAAGCTCTAGAGCATCTATTGTTAAGAAATGATCTCTTGGAGTAGACTCAGTTAGAATACAAAAGTCTCGACGTTCAACACTCACTACCTCCAGTTTATCCTTGTGCTAAGGATTTTGAGGCTATAACCTGAATGAGTGGAATACGTAATGGTATGTCACCAAAGTACCATTCAAACCCTAAGGAAGTGCAGATACACTGAATGACTACAAAATGGAAATTGTGAAACTCCTAAAACATCTCAGCCAACTTAATGGGTGGACAAGCCCAAAGCCCATTTTGGGGAAAGCACTAATTCGATGAGACCATTCTCACAGTATCAATATTCATTTCCTCACAATAGACAGAATGTGAATATTCCAAACAAACATCGAACTTCGTATGGCTTACATTCTTTGAATGTATGGTAGTCGAGACATGAGTTTACATATCAAGACGCTACAACCCAAAGGCTAGTATGCCTCAAAAAGTAGTGCAAGCAAAGGGGTAAAGTAGTGATTAGACTCGAAGTTCGCAAATAAGAGCTCCCAAGGAACATCAATTCCTAGCTCCATGAAGGCACATGGAGAGGAAAATCCTAGAAAACATGAAACCTGAAATAAGAGAAAAGTCTTAGCCCGGGAAAATGCTTTTGGAAAGCATAAGAGGGACAAACATAAAGTTTCATTTTCATACTTTTTCATTTCTACCCAATATACAACAAAAACTGGGACACCTCGTCGAGTAATTCTTTCATAAGACCGAGTTTCTCACCATAGAGAGTCCCGGTCCTGTTTGTAAAGAAAAATGATGAGGCCTTTAGAATGTGCATTAATTATCGGGAATTGAACAAGCTGACAATCAAAAACCGGTATCCTCTTCCTCGAATAGACGATTTGTTTGATCAACTTCAAGGTTCCAGTTTCTATTCAAAAATTGATCTATGATCAGGGTATCATCAACTGAAAATTTAGGAAGAAGATATACCAAAAACGGCTTCTAGGACTCGTTACGGTCACTACGAGTTCCTAGTTATGCCATTTGGCTTGACTAATGCATCGGCCGTTTTCATGGATCTAATGAACCGCGTGTCCAAGCCATACTTGGATAAATTTGTGATTGTATTTATCGATGACATATTAATATATTCATGAACCAAGGGGGAACATGAACATCATTTGAAATTAATCTTGGAACTACTCTGGAATGAGAAGCTCTATGCCAAATTCTCTAAGTGGGAGTCTTGGATCCGAGAGGTTCACTTTCTCGGACACGTCATCAAAAAGAAGGGTATTCACATAGACCCAACTAAGATTGAAGCTATCAAAAACTGGGAAGCACCAAAAACTCCGACTAAGGTGCGTCAATTTCTGGGCTTGGCGGGACATTACAGGAGATTTATCGAGAATTTTTCAAAGATAGCCTTGCCTTTGACCACGTTAACTCAGAAGGACAAAAAGTTTAATAAACAAGAATCAGCGTTTCAATTGTTGAAGCAGAAGCTTTGCAGTGCACCAATCCTATCCCTTCCCGAAGGAACTGACAATTTTATCGTGTACTGCGACGCATCACACCAAAGTCTGGGATGTGTATTGATGCAGAAAGAAAAAGTCTTAGCATATGCATCCAGACAGCTAAAAGTACATGAGAAAAATTATACGACTCACGATCTGGAATTGGGTGCTGTCGTGTTTGCATACAAGATTTGGAGACATTACTTATACGGTACAAAATGTACTATCCTTACAGACCACAAGAGTCTCCAGCACATCTTTAATCAGAAAGAACTCAACATGAGGCAACGTCGTTGAGTAGAACTACTGAATGATTACGACTGTGATACCAAGTATCACCCTAGTAAGGCAAACGTTGTAGCAAATGCCATGAGTCGTATAGAATGGGTTAAATCACTCCGTGTTCGTGCCCTAGGATTGACAATTCATACGAGTCTCACGACTCAAATCCGGGTGGCACAACAGGAGGCAATCAAAGAAGAAAACATTCAGAGTGAAGCTCCACGAGGAATGATCAGACAGTTAGAGCCAAAATCAGATGATACTTTATACTTTGCAAATAGAATTTGGGTGCCATGTTTTGGTAACTTACGGGAGTTGGGTATGGACGAAGCCCACAAGTCCAGGTACTCCATTCACCCAGGTTCGGATAAAATGTATAAGGATCTAAAAGAACTCTACTAGTGGCCGAACGGGTATGACACTATATGGTAATCGTCAGTCGTTTGACGAAATCCGCGCATTCCCTACCAATAAAGGAGACAGATAAAGTAAGAAGCGTGCAAGGCTAAATAATAAGGGAATTAAGGCTAGGCATGGTATGCCAGTTTCCATTTTCTCTAAAAGGGACAGTCGATTCATGTTAAGAACCTGGCGGTCTATACAAGAAGCCTTGAGCACACGCCTTTACATGAGCACTGTATATCATCCCCAAATGAAAGGTCAAAGTAAAAGGACCATCCAAACTTTAAAAGATGTGCTCCGTACGTGTGTAATCGACTTTAGAGGAAATTGGGATACTCACCGCCGTTGGCTGAGTTTTTATATAGTACCAACTACCCTACCAGCATTAAAACCGCTCCGTTGAGGCTTTGTATGGTTGTAGTGTCACCCATCGCTATGTTGGGCGGAGGTTGGCGAAAAGCATTTGACTGGTCCTAATATTGGCTAGGAAACCATTGACAAAATCGTCAAAATAAAAGATCGTCTGAAAGCCACTCAAGACAGACAAAATAGAGTTGAGCTAGCAACAGACGAAAACCATTAGAATTCCAAGTGGGAGACAAAGTCATGTTGAAGGTCTCACATTGGAAAGGGGTTGTAAGATTTGGCAATCGTGGCAGGCTTAACCCTAGGTACGTTGAACCATTTGAACGAGAGGATCAAATGAAAACAAAATACTCATCCTTGTTTAAGGATACACCAGTTCAAGAGGACACAAATTGAATTTCGAGACGAAATTCTTTTAACATGGGGAGAATGTGACACCCGACATTTCAGGTCAATATCCGTACATGTTATAAACGAGTTTACATTATAATTGTTTTTGTGATTTACTTAATTTCACAAACAAGGATATTAAGGTCTAACAAAAACCGTACATGGTCTCATTTCATATTTGGTAATTCTAGGAGTTACCGGTTCACGTACCAGGATAACCCGACTAAATACGAACACTAGTGGTTAAATTTACACTTAAATCTAATTGTTTGATTTATTTAAACCCAACCCATTTTCCTTGACTTTCTCGGCCGAATCCAGAGAAGACCCCCTTTTTCACACTACTGTTTCTTCTCTCTCATCTTCCTTATCTTTAAACCCATACCATACCTGCGAGAATGCAGATATGAACCATACTCCCCTCAATCAAAATCTCACAATTTCTTTTGCCTTCCTCATTTTCTTACGGCAATATTCCCCATTTTCTTCAAGTCAAAGTCCAGTTTAAGGCAAAATCCACCATAATTCGGTGCTATAAGAAGAGTTCCAAGTGTTTTTCTCAAGAATCAAGCTAAGGAGCTCAAGATCATTCTCTGTTTCTCTCAAAATCATCATTCTCTGTTTTAGGTAAAAACTCAATACTATCTACAATATTTTCTTTAAAACTGTAGCTAAACATACAAAATATTAAAACGCAAGAAAGATAACAAGAAAAGTGTGTCGAATTCAAGATTAAAACCTAAAAATATGCAGGACTGATTCTGTCAAACAGAAGTCCAGTAATCGAAACTATAGTTTCGATACCAGTTTACTCAATCAAAACTGGGAGTTTCCATACAAGTTTACTAAATCAAAACTGGGAGTTTCGATACCAGTTTACTCAATCGAAACTGGGAGTTTCGATACCTGTTTACTCAATCGAAACTGGGAGTTTCGATACGTGTTTACTCAATCGAAACTGAGAGTTTCGATACTAGTTGTTCAATCGAAACTAGGTAGTTTCGGTACCCTTCTTGCCAATCGAAACTAGGTAGTTTCGATACCCAACTACTCAATCGAAACTAGGTAGTTTCGATACCCAACTACTCAATCGAAACTAGGTAGTTTCGACACCTGTTCATCAGTCACATTGGGCAGTAACTTAGAACTGTTTTTATAACAAAACAAGTATTGAAAATCTAAGAAGACATTTAATCAAAAGCAACCAGATTTACAAGGTCGGTGAACAATTTGCAATATGAGACGTTCGGTCTTAACACAATTTACCCTTTGGTATCTAGGGTACAAATAGTCAAGTTTGACTACAACAAGTATCATTACAAGTATACACAAACTCAAGGTGAGTTCACGACCCCCTTTTTACTCTTTACTGTTTTGTAAACATCGGGGGAGAAATATACTTACTTGTTATATTTTGAAAACATGAATTTCATTGCTTATATATTTGACAATATGAACATTTTGGTTTAACTTCTTGTAAGTCTCCCGGCCCTACTTTTACTACTTGTTTTTAAATTGTTTTAAAACAAACGGGGAGAAAACTTGCTCAACTAAACAGCTAGACACAAGTACACTCAACGATTGTTCGTATGAACAACACACAACGATTGTTCGGATGAACAACACACAATGATTGTTCGGATGAACAACACACAATGATTATTCGGATGAACAACACTCAACGATTTGGGGGAAAAACATACTTACAACTATTTTATGGGATAACAAGAGAATAAGGCATGACTTTTATGTTTACATGAGATGAGAACAACAAGTTGAGGCCGTTAAAGTCCCCTGGAAAAACGTAGTAACCATTAACTTTAGCCTAGGGTCCTATGAATAGTACTATGGAGAGTGACGTCTCCCGGTCATGGTTAGTCGCGCTAACCACAATATGGAGGATTTATGGCCGCATAGAACCTGATAACGATTATTAGGGGCTCACATTTGTCATGGTTTGGTTACGCCTCATGTATGAACATATTATTTGTATTCCTAGCTATTTACAAATGGGTCAACAATTCTTATTCTGATTATCACATGCAACTGGAACTATTTACGAACAATTGAATTTAAACAAAGGGTTCTGATCAGGTTAAAGTGATCAGGTATGAACAAAGGATTCTGATCGAGTTAAAGTGATCAGGTTTAAACAAAAGAGTTTTGATCCGGTTAAAGTAATCATGTTTATACAAAAGGATTCTGATCAGGTTATAAGGATCATGTTTAAACATTGAATTTATGAAGGTTAAGTCATGGCAATGTTTTCAAAGGACAACTACTTATTTTATGACGGTTAAGTCATGGTAATGTTTTCAAATGAAAACTACTTAGTTTTATGACGGTAAAGTCATGAACATGTTTTCGGTGAAAAACTATAAGCACTAATATAACTAACTCTGTGAACTCACCAACCTTTGTGTTGACACTTTCAAGTATGTTTCTCAGGTAACCTTTAGCCATGGCGCGGTTGGAATAAGCTAGCTCTGTTGGATCAATTCCTAGTAGCTGGAAGGACGTAGAATATCAAGTCTCAAGTCTATCGTTGATCTAGAAGAACTTAGATCATAGTATTACTTAGTTTTAGTAATTGTATATGTAATCAAGTCTTAGAAATCACTATTACAGCTTCCGCTATCGTGTAATGAACCAATCGTTGCAACCTGTATTTATTTATTAAGTAGATAAATCCGGGGGTGTGACAATTAGCGAACTAGATAAGTTCGCCTTAAATTAGTTCGCCTGATATTGCCTGAGTGAAATTAATAAGTTCGCCTGAACTTCACTGAGCAAATAAGACCACAAGCGAACTTGATAAGTTCGCCTAATCAATATGTTCGCCTAAACTGAATGAAGCGAACTTGATAAGTTCGCTTAAGCTGAGTGAAGCGAACTTGCTAAGTTCGCCTGCTAAGTTCGCCTCTAATAGACTAGGCGAACTAGACAAGTTCGCCTCTCGCAGAACTTATACATGTATTTTTTTTATTTATTTATTTTAAGAAAACTAGCGAACTATATAAGTTCTCCTGAAATTAGATCGCCTGATACAGCCTGAGCGAACTTAATAAGTTCGTCTGAACTTCACTGAGCAAATAAGACCACAAGCGAACTTGATAAGTTCGCCTAATCAATATGTTCGCCTAAACTGAGAGAAGCGAACTTGATAAGTTCGCTTAAACTGAGTAAAGCGAATTTGATATGTTCGCCTGCAACAGAATCTCAGCAAATTCGCCTGCTTCAGCTATAACAAACTCAGGAACAAAACTTCAACCCAAACACGAACTAATCAGCACCGAAAATCATCATTTCTCAAAGATTAGAAGGAATTTGAAGAAATTGGACCATAGGATTTAGTATTTTATGAATTAGAACACTTCTATCGGATTAAATTCATCAAAATCCACTTCAAATCCATGAATTCAGTAGCAAAATCAACTTAAAGAACTTGATAACTCCATGGATACAAACACTTCTAAAAATGATAAATTTCTTGTCAAAGTGTATTCAAAATCGTCTCTAGTCACCAAGAATAAAACACAAATCACGAGCAAAAGCTCTGATAAACTTGTAGGTCCACATGATACTGCCTGAGCGAACTTAATAAGTCCGCCCGAATTTCACTAAGCAAATAAGACCACACGCGAACTTGATAAGTTCGCCTAATCAATATGTACGCATAAACTGAGTGAAGCAAACTTGATAAGTTCTCTTAAACTGAGTGAGGCGAACTCGATAAGTTCTGTAGAACCAAAGACTGATGGCTACAAAATTCTCTAAGTACAAATGCTGCTGACCAACAAACTGCTGCGGACAAGCTTATCTGCTGCGGATACTTGTTCTCCTGCTGAAGAACGAATCTGCTGCGGATAGCCTTATCTGCTGAAGACCAAAGTTGCCGCGGATAGGCTTCTTAGCAGCATCAACACTTGATGCTGCTGACAGGCAAATCATCAACAGCTTTGGATGGTTACATCTTGCTACTGATCATCATCTTTGATGCTGACAGTCTTGTGCCTTGAAGATAAATCGTTGCAACTGACTATCCATACCAAGCGTCACTGACAACTTTTTGCAAAAGCAACTAACACACTAAAAGTAGAAGGAACCGCAATGGCACAACCAATGACGGACAACAATGCTCTTCTCCAAGCATGCAAGTAATGATGCATAAAGAAGACGTTTCAATAAAGTTAACTAGTTTTAGACAAAACGTGTAATAGTTAGCTAAATACAACAGATCAACGGTCTGTGTTAGATCTAATCCTTAGAATCAAGGGGCTGTCTTGATTCTAAGTGAGTATAAATAATGTGTAAACACTTCATTGTATGTGTGCGTTTTATGCCTTTTGATTGAGTTTTTCAATTGTAATCGTTTATCTGCAAAAGCTTAATACAACAGTGTTCTTAAAAGTATTCTTTCTGCTTACTCAATTACACTTATGTAGTTGTTATTGTTTCCGCCAATTTCAACTAAGAACAGAACCATCTTGTAATTTCTTGATCCTACAAGTTCGCCTGCTAAGTTCGCCTCTAATAGACTATGCGAACTAGACAAGTTCACCTCTAGTAGAACTTATACATAATTTTTTTATTTTTTTTAAGAACACTAGCGAACTAGATAAGTTCTCTTGAAATTAGTTCGCTTGATACTACCTGAGCGAACTTAATAAGTTCGCCTGAACTTCACTGAGAAAATAAGACCACAAAGGAACTTGATAAGTTCGCCTAATCAATATGTTCGCCCAAACTGAGTGAAGCGAACTTGATAAGTTCGCTTAAACTGAGTGAAGCGAACTTGATAAGTTCACCTGCAACAGAATCTCACCAACTTCGCCTGCTTCAGCTGTAACAAACTCAGGAAGAAAACTTCAACCCAAACACGAACTAATCAGCACCGAAAATCATCATTTCTCACAGATTAGAAGGAATTTGAAGAAATTGGATCATAGGATTTAGTATTGTATGAATTAGAACACTTCTATCGGATTAATTTGACCAAAATCCACTTCAAATCCGCAAATTCAGCAGCAAAATCAACTTCAAGAACTTTAAAACTCCATGAATACAAAAACTTCTAAAAATGATCAATTTCTTGTCAAAGTGTATACAAAATCGTCTCTAATCACCAAGAATCAAACACAAATCACGAGCAAAAGCTATGATACCACTTGTAGGTCCACATGACTCATGATCTCGTGACAGGACGTCTCGATAACATGGAGTGCGGAATCCTTCGTGTTAACGTATGTATACGAATTGACAATAGAAACAGTAGGTAAATAAACTTTCTCTTTGTATACTGCTAAACATATACTTTACAGAATACAATCATTCACTCAATATGCTCCCCAAACTGAATCTGTAAACTCATATTTATAGACACAAACTCTGCAATAGGCGAACTTAAGAAGTTCGCCTCAAATTGACTAAGCGAACTTAACAAGTTCGCCTAACATGAGACTAGGCGAACTTAACAAGTTCGCCTCTAATAGACTAGGCGAACTAGACAAGTTCATCTCTAGCAGAACCTATACATAATTTTTTTTATTTATTTTTTTAAGAACATTAGCGAACTAGATAAGTTCGCCTGATACTACCTGAGTGAAATTAATAAGTTCGCCTGAACTTCACTGAGCAAATAAGACCACAAGCGAACATGATAAGTTCGCCTAATCAATATGTTCGCCTAAACTGAATGATAAGTTCGCTTAAGCTGAGTGAAGCGAACTTAAGTTCGCCTCTAACAGACTAGGCGAACTAGACAAGTTCGCCTCTAGCAGAACTTATACATATATATATATATATTTTTTTTTAAGAAAACTAGAGAACTATATAAGTTCGCCTGAAATTAGATCGCCTGATACAGCCTGAGCGAACTTAATAAGTTCGTCTGAACTTCACTGAGCAAATAAGACCACAAGTGACCTTTATAAGTTCGCCTAATCAATATATTCGCCTAAATTGAGTGAAGTGAACTTGATAAGTTCGCTTAAATTGAGTGAAGCGAATTTGATATGTTCGCCTGCAACAGAATCACAGCAAGTTCGCCTGCTTCAGCTATAACAAACTCAGGAAGAAAACTTCAACCCAAACACGAACTAATCAGCACCGAAAATCATCATTTCTCACAGATTAGAAGGAATTTGAAGAAATTGGACCATAGGATTTAGTATTTTATGAATTAGAACACTTCTATCGGATTAATTTCATCAAAATCCACTTCAAATCGACGAATTCAGCAGCAAAATCAACTTAAAGAACTTGAAAACTCCATGGATACAAACACTTCTAAAAATGATAAATTTCTTGTCAAAGTGTATTCAAAATCGTCTCTAGTCACCAAGAATAAAACACAAATCACGAGCAAAAGCTCTGATACACTTGTAGGTCCACATGATTCATCTATAGATCGATCTCGTGACAGGACGTCTCGATAACACGGTGTGCGGAATCCATCGTGTTAACGTATGTATACGAATTGACAATAAAGACAGTAGGTAAATAAAATTTCACTTTATATTCCACTAAACACAGAGTTTACAAAATACAATCATTCAGTCAATATGCTCCCCAAATAGAATCTGTAAACTCCTATTTATAGACACAAACTCTGCAATAGGCGAACTTGACTAGGCAAACTTAACAAGTTCGCCTCACATTAGACTAGGCGAACTTAACGGTTTCGCCTTTAATAGACTACGCGAACTAGACAAGTTCGCATCTAGCAGAACTTATACAAAAATTTTTTATTTTTTTATTTTTTATTAATTTTTTTAACAACACTAGCGAACTAGATAAGTTCGCCTGAAATTAGTTCGCCTGATACTGCCTGAGCGAACTTAATAAGTCCGCCCAAATTTCACTGAGCAAATAAGACCACACGCGAACTTGATAAGTTCGCCTAATCAATATGTACGCCTAAACTGAGTGAAGCAAACTTGATAAGTTCTCTTAAACTGAGTGAGGCGAACTTGATAAGTTCTGTAGAACCAAAACTGATGGCTACAAAATTCTCTAAGTACAAATGCTGCTGACCAACAAACTACTGCGGACACGCTTATCTGCTGCGGATACTTGTTCTCCTGCTGAAGAACGAATCTGCTGCGGATAGCCTTATCTGCTGAAGACCAAAGTTGCCGCGGATAGGCTTCTTAGCAGCATCAACACTTGATGCTGCTGACAGGCAAATCATCAACAGCTTTGGATGGTTACATCTTGCTACTGATCATCATCTTTGATGCTGACAGTCTTGTGCCTTGAAGATAAATCGTTGCAGCTGACTTTCCATACCAAGCGTCACTGACAACTTTTTGAAAAAGCAACTAACAGACTCAAAGCAGAAGGAACCGCAATGGCACAACCAATGACGGACAACAATGCTCTACTCCAAGCATGCAAGTAATGATGCATAAAGAAGACGCTTCAATAAAGTTAACTAGTTTTAGACAAAACATGTAATAGTTAGCTAAATACAACAGATCAACGGTCTGTGTTAGATCTGATCCTTAGAATCAAGGGGCTGTCTTGATTCTAAGTGAGTATAAATAATGTGTAAACACTTCATTGTAAGTGTGCGTTTTATGTCTTTTGATTGAGTTTGTTAATTGTAATTGTTTATCTGCAAAAGCTTAATACAACAGTGTTCTTAAAAGTATTCTTTCTGCTTACTCAATTACACTTGGTTAGTTGTTATTGTTTCTGCCAATTTCAACTAAGAACAGAACCATCTTGTAATTTCTCGATCCTACAAGTTCGCCTGCTAAGTTCGCCTCTAATAGACTATGCGAACTAGAAAAGTTCGCCTCTAGCAGAACTTATACATAATTTTTTTATTGTTTTTAAAACACTAGCGAGCTAGATAAGTTCGCCTTAAATTAGTTCGCTTGATACTGCCTGAGCGAACTTAATAAGTTCGCCTGAACTTCACTGAGCAAATAAGACCACAAAGGAACTTGATAAGTTCGCCTAATCAATAAGTTCGCCTAAACTGAGTGAAGCAAACTTGATAAGTTCGCTTAAACTGAGTGAAGCGAACTTGATAAGTTCACCTACAACAGAATCTCAGCAACTTCACCTGCTTCAGCTGTAACAAACTCAGGAAGAAAACTTCAACCCAAACACGAACTAATCAGCACCGAAAATCATCATTTCTCACAGATTAGAAGGAATTTGAAGAAATTGGATCATAGGATTTAGTATTGTATGAATTAGAACACTTCTATCGGATTAATTTGACCAAAATCCACTTCAAATCCGCAAATTCAGCAGCAAAATCAACTTCAAGAACTTTAAAACTCCATGAATACAAAAACTTCTAAAAATGATCAATTTCTTGTCAAAGTGTATACAAAATCGTCTCTAATCACCAAGAATCAAACACAAATCACGAGCAAAAGCTATGATACCACTTGTAGGTCCACATGACTCATGATCTCGTGACAGGACGTCTCGATAACATGGAGTGCGGAATCCTTCGTGTTAACGTATGTATACGAATTGACAATAGAAACAGTAGGTAAATAAACTTTCTCTTTGTATACTGCTAAACATATACTTTACAGAATACAATCATTCACTCAATATGCTCCCCAAACTGAATCTGTAAACTCATATTTATAGACACAAACTCTGCAATAGGCGAACTTAAGAAGTTCGCCTCAAATTGACTAAGCGAACTTAACAAGTTCGCCTAACATGAGACTAGGCGAACTTAACAAGTTCGCCTCTAATAGACTAGGCGAACTAGACAAGTTCATCTCTAGCAGAACCTATACATAATTTTTTTTATTTATTTTTTTAAGAACATTAGCGAACTAGATAAGTTCGCCTGATACTACCTGAGTGAAATTAATAAGTTCGCCTGAACTTCACTGAGCAAATAAGACCACAAGCGAACATGATAAGTTCGCCTAATCAATATGTTCGCCTAAACTGAATGATAAGTTCGCTTAAGCTGAGTGAAGCGAACTTAAGTTCGCCTCTAACAGACTAGGCGAACTAGACAAGTTCGCCTCTAGCAGAACTTATACATATATATATATATATTTTTTTTTAAGAAAACTAGAGAACTATATAAGTTCGCCTGAAATTAGATCGCCTGATACAGCCTGAGCGAACTTAATAAGTTCGTCTGAACTTCACTGAGCAAATAAGACCACAAGTGACCTTTATAAGTTCGCCTAATCAATATATTCGCCTAAATTGAGTGAAGTGAACTTGATAAGTTCGCTTAAATTGAGTGAAGCGAATTTGATATGTTCGCCTGCAACAGAATCACAGCAAGTTCGCCTGCTTCAGCTATAACAAACTCAGGAAGAAAACTTCAACCCAAACACGAACTAATCAGCACCGAAAATCATCATTTCTCACAGATTAGAAGGAATTTGAAGAAATTGGACCATAGGATTTAGTATTTTATGAATTAGAACACTTCTATCGGATTAATTTCATCAAAATCCACTTCAAATCGACGAATTCAGCAGCAAAATCAACTTAAAGAACTTGAAAACTCCATGGATACAAACACTTCTAAAAATGATAAATTTCTTGTCAAAGTGTATTCAAAATCGTCTCTAGTCACCAAGAATAAAACACAAATCACGAGCAAAAGCTCTGATACACTTGTAGGTCCACATGATTCATCTATAGATCGATCTCGTGACAGGACGTCTCGATAACACGGTGTGCGGAATCCATCGTGTTAACGTATGTATACGAATTGACAATAAAGACAGTAGGTAAATAAAATTTCACTTTATATTCCACTAAACACAGAGTTTACAAAATACAATCATTCAGTCAATATGCTCCCCAAATAGAATCTGTAAACTCCTATTTATAGACACAAACTCTGCAATAGGCGAACTTGACTAGGCAAACTTAACAAGTTCGCCTCACATTAGACTAGGCGAACTTAACGGTTTCGCCTTTAATAGACTACGCGAACTAGACAAGTTCGCATCTAGCAGAACTTATACAAAAATTTTTTATTTTTTTATTTTTTATTAATTTTTTTAACAACACTAGCGAACTAGATAAGTTCGCCTGAAATTAGTTCGCCTGATACTGCCTGAGCGAACTTAATAAGTCCGCCCAAATTTCACTGAGCAAATAAGACCACACGCGAACTTGATAAGTTCGCCTAATCAATATGTACGCCTAAACTGAGTGAAGCAAACTTGATAAGTTCTCTTAAACTGAGTGAGGCGAACTTGATAAGTTCTGTAGAACCAAAACTGATGGCTACAAAATTCTCTAAGTACAAATGCTGCTGACCAACAAACTACTGCGGACACGCTTATCTGCTGCGGATACTTGTTCTCCTGCTGAAGAACGAATCTGCTGCGGATAGCCTTATCTGCTGAAGACCAAAGTTGCCGCGGATAGGCTTCTTAGCAGCATCAACACTTGATGCTGCTGACAGGCAAATCATCAACAGCTTTGGATGGTTACATCTTGCTACTGATCATCATCTTTGATGCTGACAGTCTTGTGCCTTGAAGATAAATCGTTGCAGCTGACTTTCCATACCAAGCGTCACTGACAACTTTTTGAAAAAGCAACTAACAGACTCAAAGCAGAAGGAACCGCAATGGCACAACCAATGACGGACAACAATGCTCTACTCCAAGCATGCAAGTAATGATGCATAAAGAAGACGCTTCAATAAAGTTAACTAGTTTTAGACAAAACATGTAATAGTTAGCTAAATACAACAGATCAACGGTCTGTGTTAGATCTGATCCTTAGAATCAAGGGGCTGTCTTGATTCTAAGTGAGTATAAATAATGTGTAAACACTTCATTGTAAGTGTGCGTTTTATGTCTTTTGATTGAGTTTGTTAATTGTAATTGTTTATCTGCAAAAGCTTAATACAACAGTGTTCTTAAAAGTATTCTTTCTGCTTACTCAATTACACTTGGTTAGTTGTTATTGTTTCTGCCAATTTCAACTAAGAACAGAACCATCTTGTAATTTCTCGATCCTACAAGTTCGCCTGCTAAGTTCGCCTCTAATAGACTATGCGAACTAGAAAAGTTCGCCTCTAGCAGAACTTATACATAATTTTTTTATTGTTTTTAAAACACTAGCGAGCTAGATAAGTTCGCCTTAAATTAGTTCGCTTGATACTGCCTGAGCGAACTTAATAAGTTCGCCTGAACTTCACTGAGCAAATAAGACCACAAAGGAACTTGATAAGTTCGCCTAATCAATAAGTTCGCCTAAACTGAGTGAAGCAAACTTGATAAGTTCGCTTAAACTGAGTGAAGCGAACTTGATAAGTTCACCTACAACAGAATCTCAGCAACTTCACCTGCTTCAGCTGTAACAAACTCAGGAAGAAAACTTCAACCCAAACACGAACTAATCAGCACCGAAAATCATCATTTCTCACAGATTAGAAGGAATTTGAAGAAATTGGATCATAGGATTTAGTATTGTATGAATTAGAACACTTCTATCGGATTAATTTGACCAAAATCCACTTCAAATCCGCGAATTCAGCAGAAAAATCAACTTCAAGAACTTTAAAACTCCATGGATACAAAAACTTCTAAAAATGATCAATTTCTTGTCAAAGTGTATACAAAATCGTCTCTAATCACCAAGAATCAAACACAAATCATGAGCAAAAGCTCTGATACCACTTGTAGGTCCACTTGACTCATCTACAGATCGATTTCGTTACAGAATGTCTCTATAACACAAAGTGCGGAATCCTTCGTGTTAACGTATGTATACGAATTGACAATAGAAACAGTAGGTAAATAAATTTTCTCTTTGTATTCCACTAAACACAGAGTTTACAGAATACAATCATTCAGTCAATATGCTCCCCAAACAGAATCTGTAAACTCCTAGTTATAGAAACAAACTCTGCAACTAGCGAACTAGATAAGTTCGCCTGAAATTAGTCCGCTTGATACTGCCTGAGCGAACTTAATAAGTTCGCCTGAGCTTCACTGAGCAAATAAGACCACAAGCGAACTTGATAAGTTCTGTAGGTCCTTATGGCACTTCTACGGATCGTTCTCGTGATAAGACGTGTCGTTAAATCGAAGTGCGGAATCCAACGAATCAACGATTGCATACACAAAAGACAATAGAGACAATCAAGTAAATAACATTCACGCTTGTATTCCAATTCTCAATAGAGTTTACAGACTCAATCAGACCAAATCATTCAACTCTGTTCACTATCTGATTCTCTTTCAAACTGACTCTGTAAACCCTATTTATAGACATCTGACCTGCATTAGGCGAACTTAACAAGTTCGCCTCTAATAGACTAAGCGAACTTAACAAGTTCGCCTCAGATAGACATAAGCGAACTTAACAAGTTCGCCTCTGTTAGACTAGGCGAACTTAACAAGTTCGCCTCTAGCATAACTTGCATAAACACTTAGAACATATTACATTACAAAAACATACAAACATTAGATCTAAACTATTAAAAAGCCTTTGTCATTAAAAACTATGTCCTAGCAGACTCCTCCTTGACAATAGCTTGATCTTCAGTCTTCTGTCTTTATGACGAGCTCTTCCAATTATCCGGTAATCTGCTGCCTGCATGCACTCCATATGTTCTACATATCTCCAACACTCTCTTGTACTGCAATCCTTATTCTTTCCATTCATCAGTGTACATGATCTCATTCTTTCTCAACGTCCTCTGATCTTTCTTTGAAAAGTTAATAAGATTCATTGTGTCAAAGAAACACACAATGACCTTATTGTCTTTATCTTCAATCCTTGCTTCACCAGTATTAACATCGACATACCACCATTTCATATTCCCAAGGAAATCTTGAGGAATCTTCTTCAAAGGTATTTTGTGTACAGCACGTACTGGTTTGAATTTGTACTTCCAGGTCACTTTCCCTGTCTTTTGATCTATGTTCTTCACTCTCTTTCCTTTTTGAGGCTTTAGCCTTTCATACTTCCCCGAACCACCTTCTCTCTTGATCAGATTTGCAATCACATCAACTAAACCAATCTTGGATCTATTAATAAGTGGCTTTTAAGCTAGACCATTCATTTCACACCTTGGCAAGGTATTGAAATACTTGATCCTCGGCTTTAAGTACTGAACACCATCAGATATTTTAATAGCAAATAATTTTGTGTCATTATCATAAAACCAACTTATGATTCTTCCTACACACCTCTCTTTATTCACATATTTTTCTTTCTGAGCAAGTTATGCTTGAGACTTGGGTAGCACCTTCATCCAGCTATTCACAACTTCTCTCCACTGTTCTCTAGTAATACCTGTATTTCTGTGCATCACAGGTTCTTCATTCTCCTTTGGAGACTCAGTGTGAGTAGTATCAGTTTCAGCATCTTTATTGGATTCAATGTTTTCATCATCAGTATCAATCTTAGAATCAGCAGTATCTTCAGGCAGTGTGATGTCTTCAAAGGAGTCCATAGAATCTGTTACTCCTTCATAAATGAACTCAGGAATAACATCATCTTGGATGAAGTTATAAGGGACATTAAGACCATCACAGCCTTCATAAGTTACTTTCTCTTGACCTTTCTCTATATCTATCTCCACTATCTCTCCTTCTTCTATTTCATTATCCGACACATCATCTTCTATGTCATTGAATAATTCATCAATGTCATCAAGACATGCTATCTTTTTAGATTCTTCCTCCTCAGACTCTGCAAAGAACTCCAATAATAATATTTCTTCTTCATTAACTCCAGAAGTATCTTTGTTATCTTTGTTTCCTTCAATGGATTGTGATGTCGACTCCCCCTGAACTTTAGATATAGGATTAACGTCAGCGTATTGACGATTACCCTCAATATTACCAGAAGGATCATTGTCTTCATCAAAATGTCTTTGAATAGACTCAGTGTGACATGTATCACGTATCCTTAACTCCACCTGAGCGTCAAGATGCTCAACAAGTTTGGACACTAATGACTGCATGGCAACAATGTGCGTAGCTTGAGTCTGAATCACCAGTTGTCGTTGAGTATCAGTAGATACAAGAGTATCCACCTGAGTTTGTAAAGCAAGCACTTGAGATTCAAGGAAAGTAATCCTATCAGAATCAGAAGGCTTGGAAGGACCAGCCGAAGATTGAAGAACCGAAGGACTAGGAGTAGGAATAACCACAGGAGCAACAAGAGTTAGGACAGGAGATGGATCTTTAGAACTAGGAGGTGTAACTATTAAGGAAGCAACAAAAGTAGCATTTGAGTTTTAGGATACGGATTAAAATCACTATCAGAACTCTCATCCACCAATGTTCTTTTGCCAAATACTGATCCGGAAGGAGGATCCCGAACAGACTTATGTCTTTGTCTTCTGGCTGTAGATTTAATACGTTTACCAGCATTAGCCAATGGTATACTAGCCAACCTCTCATAATGATCTGAGGAAAAATCTCTAGATTCATCAGATTCAGTTTCTTCAGAAATAGGTAAAATCGTATCACTTGAGCTAAAACTCGACTCATTATCTGTCACCACATTCCCTTCAGCTTCATGAATGGGTGAGTTCACAGCGTCATCAACAAAATCATCCATATTCATCCCTAGATCTTGTTCATGTTCATGAACGACCTCTTCTGGAACAGGTTCATTAACAGGTATATCAACCTGAGCTTGTTGAATTGGAACTTGTTCTTGAATAGGAATTTGTTGTTGTACGAGAACTTGTTGTTGTTGAACTAGTACTAGTTGTTGAATAGGTTGTTGTGGTTGTTGTTGTTGTTAAACATTCGGACCTTGCCCTTGAGCTATCTCATCAGGATGAAACTAGTTGTCATTCGATGGTTCAACATAATCAGGATTGATTAAGTGACCAAACAATGGAGTATTAACATGAATCAACGCGGCGTTCTGTTGTTTCACCTTAGTGCAATCAGTAAAGATACACTTGGACATCGGATTCAAAGTTAATCGAATCGGATGCTGTGGGAGATCAGGAAGAAGATGATTCAGAATCATCTGGATAAACCTAGGATACATCAAAAATCCTTGACCTTCAGCAGGTGTGATTTGCATAACCATCTCCTGATAAACATAACGTGCAAAATTGAACCGCTTGTTCAAAGTCAAAGCTACCATAGCAGCTTGAAGAGCAGTCTTTAATCCATCTGTACCAGCTTTACGAGGAGATAGGCATTAGATAATCACATGCATAAATATCTCCATTCATCGACCAAACCACCTTTACGAGCTTATGTATCATTAGGTCTTCCATGGTAACCCATCTTCTGAAAGCATCCCATAATCAATGTACTAGGATATGATATAGGATCATCAGCAGCACCACCTAGAGCAAGAGCAGCACGAATAGTTTCTTCCGATATTGCAATCTCCATATTGTTTATAGTGGCACGAAGAACATGAGGTTCTACGTAAGTATCTTGATGAACTGTGTCCCAAAATTGCTGAATATACACCAGACAAATGTATGGATCTGCAGATAATGCGACACGAAGTCGTGAACGATTCAGAAAGCCAATAATTCCTTGAAAGTTTACGGCTTCTGACATGTTAGGATCTAACAATGCCACCTGGTTATGTTTGTATTCTACATGACGTGCCATCTGAAAAATATCTGAACAACAAGCACATTAGACAAATAACAAACACAAACAACAAAAAAAAATTTTAAACAAAAACAAAAAAAAATTTACATGTTCAAAAACAAAAAAAATTAACAAGTCCAAAAATCCTTCTGACCCCTAGGCGAACTTAATAAGTTCGCTTAGTGTTACAAGAAGCGAACTTATTAAGTTCGCCTAGACAAGTTCGCTTGAACAAGTTCGCCTGAACCTGTCTGACATTTCAAATACCAACCTAGAAATCAAAATATCTTCAAATCGATTGGAAATCATGAAATAAGCATTGGAATCACATCGATTAGCACTAATGAATCAATATCAATGATCAATTTTATGATTTAAGTCCGAATAACCATCAAATTAGGGCAAGACAGTCGCGCGATCAAAACAACTGAAAAAGGTAATTTTTGCACAATTAAACGGATGAAATTCGATGAAAATACCTTAGTCAAGTTCGTATTTCAAATCCGAACAAGAGTAAATCGGTAAACAACCCAACAATCACTGATTTTGAAAATTTCAAAAAAAATTTCGATAAACAGACAAGTTCGCTTCAACTGTGAAGAGGATGAATGATTAAGTTCGCCTGGACAAAACCTTATACAGATTAAGTTCGCTTATTTAGGCGAACTTGTTAAGTTCGCTTAACAAGCCCTAGGCGAACATAATAAGTTCGATTTACCAACATCAGGCGATCATATTAAGTTCGCTTCACCAGAGTTAGGTGAACATAATGACTTCAACTTTTCCCTTAATCAAATTTTTACCAACTTTCAACCCATCACTTCTTGAACTTTCGTCAGCAGCATGTATTCGATCCAATCCCGAACAATTTAATAAAAGCTTAGAATTTTCATGGAAAATAAAAAACAAAATCTTTTTTAATTTTATCTATACAAACGGAATCACATATTTTTGGATTTTTATCTGTACAAACGGAATCACATATTTTTGAATTTTTATCTGAATAAACTGAAATCACATATTTTTGAATGAACATCATGAGTAAGAAGATCATATCAGTATCCGAGTATTTCATCACACATTTTAGCAATAACCAAGGGTAACCTATAATATGAAACAATCCAACTCATTATTGTACGCTTTACATCTTTTTCATTTTTATACATTCTTTTCACTATTTGAATAATATTTGAAATGATACGCGATAAATTTCAAAGTAAATGAGATCAGGTTATGAAAAGCCCAATTATTCATACCGAATTTGTAATATAAAGCATGAATTCTTAAATTTGTCAATATTATATGATTTGAAACTATAAGCATTTATTTTCTAAATTCATGTGATTTAGTACCATTTAGATGAAAAACATCATGTACCCCACATATATGCCAAACAGAAATAAAAATTGCACTATCTTCAAGACATATACAATTTATTTTAAGATTAGATCAATTTTCAAGACGAAATTATCTCATTTAGCACAAGAATAGAAGCAGATCCCAAAGGATATAAGAATCATCATGATTCAGAATCAGAAGATTCTAATGAATTGGCTGTATAATGAGAATCAACAGATTCAGGTATGAGGATCCAACTATTATGTGGATAATATTCAATGGAGTCAGACTAGATGATGTATCTAACTGATCCAATGGCGAATATATGTTTCAACAGATTCTGAAAGCATATCTTAGTTCAACAATACATTGCATGTTTTTCAGGGCATGGGCAGTAATGTGAACTGAAATAGATTTGTACTAAAGATATAATTCGATATTGGTCTCATGAAATTCATTAAAACCATATATTCTTTACCTGATAATGATCTTTTACACACACACACCCAGGCATATAATGGATTCAAATCACAGATGTAATCATATCATATTTAATTTTCACCCTACTATTAGTTTCAAAACGCTTGTAGTTTATTGACAATTTAAGTTTCAAAACTCATACACAAATTTAAAAAGAAATTATCAAGATTAGAGCATTCACAACACTATCATTTCTCATTTATGCAGACTTTGAAATTTAGATCAAATCAAATTGCTTTAAACAATCATATATCAAACGTCTACTAAGGTCGTGTGAAATGAACTAATCACTTATGTACTATCATTTCTTCTCTAACTTCAAATGATGTCAAATTATATATTTTTCACTTTGTTTTGACTTTTTATAAATTAAAAACTCTTTGAATGAAAATTTAAAATGCAGAAATGTAATAAAGCAATAAAAGAAAATAAAAAAAAATTTCCATGAAAATTTGATTTTGAAAAACGTTTATTCGGGATTGATCATACCTATCATTTTGATTAGAAATTCAAACCTGGTATGATCAAATGCCTTGGTAAACAAATCAGCAAAATTATCATCAGTATGAACCTTTACCAGCTCAATCAACCTTTTCTCTGGACAATCACGAATAAAATGATATCTAATCTCAATGTGCTTTTTTTTACTATGCTTAACAGGATTATTAGTTATAGACATTGTAGCATTATTATCAATAAGCATAGGGGTTCTTGTGAAATTCAAACCGTAATCTCTTAATTGCTGTTGTATCCACAGGATCTGTGAACAACAACTTGCAGCAGCGATGTATTCTGCTTCGCATGTAGAAATGGAGACTGTGGTTTGCTTTTTGTATTGCTAGGAAACAAGTCGATTACCCAAGAACTGGCAACCACCTGTTATAGATTTCCTGTCCAAACAACAACCACCAAAATCAGAATCAGTATAAGAATTAAAATCAAAGTTAGAACCATGTGGATACCATAGTCCCAATCTTTGTTTTCCTTTCAAATAACGAAAGATTCTTTTTACAGCTATTATGTGAGATTCTTTTGGTTTTGCCTGGAATCTGGAACAGATGCACACAGCGAACATTATGTCTGGCCTTGAAGCGGTTAAGTACATGAGAGATCCAATCATTGCCCTGTAAAGTCGACAATCCACATCTTTTCCATCCGGGTCAGAATTCAACTTATGATTGACCGGAATCGGAGTATCATATGGGGTACAATCCTCCATCTTGAACCGGCTCAAGATGACTGATGAATAAAGAAACCATCTTACTTTTGATTTACTTGTAAACCTAAGAAAAACGATAACTCTCCATAGCTGACATTTCAAACTTCGACTTCATAACACTCTCAAAATCTTTGCATAACCCTTCATTTGTTGAGCCAAAAATAATATCGTCCACATATATCTGCACCGGTAGGTAATCTCCCCCTGATTTCTTTATGAATAAGGTCGAGTCAATCTTGCCACGAACAAAATCATTTGCCAAAAGATGTGTGGACAATGTCTCATACCACACTCGAGGAGCCTGATGAAGACCATAGAGAGCCTTATCAAGCTTGAAAACCATATTCGGATTAAGTGGATCTTCAAACCCCGGCGGCTGACAAACATAAACCTCCTCCTTGACCTTTCCATATAAAAACGCACTTTTCACATCCAATTGAAACACCTTAAAACTTTTATATGAAGCAAAAGCTAGAAACAGCCGTATAGCTTCAAGCCTCGCAACAGGCGCATAAACCTCGGTGTAATCAATTCCCTCTTGTTGATTGAAACCCTGGAAAACTAATCTTGCTTTGTTTTTTTACCATGACACCTCGATCGTCTTTCTTACATTTAAACACCCATTTAGTACCAATCGGATACACACCCTTCGGAAGATCTACAAGATTCCAAACATTAAGTTTGTCAAACTGAGCAAGTTCTTCCTTCATGGCCTCTATCCAATTGTTATCATTTAAAGCCATTTCAACATTTTTGGGTTCGACCGGAGAAATAAAACATGAATGTGAGCAATCATCAAGAACACCACAATCTTTAATACATGTATACAAACAAGTATTGTCTACAATAGAACGTGTTTTCACTCCATCCTTCAAATTCCCGATTATATTTGTCACCGGATGATCTTTGAGTTCCTTGATGGAAGCAACCTCAGGAACCGGCAACACTTCAACATGAGTTGTATCAGATTGATAATACAAATCATGATTAATTAGAATTCCCGAGTCTAAATTTGTAGGAATCTCCCCCGAATCCTGTGTCGAAGGTAATGGATCATCACCCAACAAAGGATCAGCAGAAGAATCTTGAAAAATAGCATTGTCTTCCTCACTCTCTGAATCTTGTGGTTCCGAACAATAAGCAACATTAGGATCGGGAGCAGAAGTATATGGAACCGATGAATGTGGAACTGCATTTGGTAGAAAGCCATTGTGTTGTGCATCCTGACAAGAATCATAGAGAACAGTAGCTTCATCAGGAGAAATATCAGAAGGTAAATGAAAAGACTTGAATAAGTTTTCATAATCAAATGCCCAATCTGGTCCAATCGCCATTTGAGGTAAAGACCGATTTGAACAGTCAATATGGAACCATTCTTCAACTTGGCGCGTCTCTTTGTTATAAACCCTCTTGGTAGTAGAATTTGCAACATACCCCAGAAAAATCCCTTCAATAGCCTTAGCACTGAATTTTGTTGGGACATCTCGAACTTTCAATAGGGTGCAAGGATTACCAAAAGGTAGTAAATAATCCAGATTCGGCTTTCGATTGTTCAGCAACTCATAGCAAGTCTTGTTGTGTCGCTTGACGGTCAAGACCCTGTTCAAAACGTGACACGCAGTATTCACAGTTTTAGCGCAAAAATTAACTGGAAGCTTAGAATCTGCAAGCATCGTGCATGCCGTTTCAACCAACGTCCTGTTCTTTCGCTCAGCAACACCATTTTGTTGAGGAACATATGGCGCACTGAATTCATGATGAATTCCCTTTTGAAAACAGAATAAGCCCATCTTGCTATTCTTAAACTCGCTGCCATTGTCACTCCTAATTCTTTTGACCTTCAGATTTAACAAATTCTCCAAACCCAGGATTAAGTATTGTACCAACTCAGTGGTTTCAGCTTTAGAAGAAAGAAACTTAACCCATGAAAATCTAGAGAAATCATCCGTTACAACCAAACAGTACCATTTTCCACCAATGCTCCTGATACTAATCGGACCGAACAAATCCATATTTAGCAGCTCCAAAGGAGTTACGATAGAATTCTTCGATTTAGATTTGTGTGATTTCTTTCGTTGTTTTCCCTTCTTGCAAGGAATACAATCATCAGGAACTGAGAATTTCATCTTCGGAATACCAAGAACTAGATCATTCGTAACAATATAGTTCATCTTCCGATAGTTGATGTGAGCTAGCTTCCTGTGCCACAAAATAAAATCTGATTCCGACGCCTTGGAGAGTAAACATATAGGAATTGAATCCGTTGTAGTAGTGACACTCGTGTCAAGGACATACGTGTCATTTCTCCTCGGTGCCTTCATGAGAATCCATTCGTCAGGAATAATGAAACCCGGTTTCAAGATATAACACTCAACATCATTGAAATGGAACGAAAACTTCTTGTCACAAACTTGTGATACACTCAAAAGATTGTGTTCAAGCTGCTCCACATAATTCACCTTCTCAAATTTGACTTCGTCATTCTTTAAAGTACCCTGTCCAGTTATGTACCCGCCTTTATTACCCGCAAAAGCAACATAACCTCCATCAATATTTTTAACATCTTAAAGCAATCTAATCTTCCCTGTCATATGTCGAGAGCAACCACTATCAACATACCATGTATTGTTGATAGTCCTCCTTGGTTGTCCCTACATAAACAATGAAAATCAGTTAGAAATAGGAACCCAAGCCATTGTGGTCTTGGGTTGTCTAGATTGATCAAAATAAACAACTTCTAGCAATTCACAATCAATGTTATCATTAACCTTTGGAATAGAAGTTTCACCATCAGACTTTTTTAAAGAAGACACATTTTGATTATTTTGAAAAGCATTATTTGATATATTATTATCAGATTCAGATGTTTTCAAAATTTTCTTCAATTTTCTGTTTCGTCTTCTCCTTGGTGGTCTACACAATTTAACTTCAGATTGAGAATCTTTTGAAATTCTAACCTGAGGAATCTCAAGTTTCTCTTGACAAACAAATGATTTAGAATTCAATTTATCCTACTGTTTAAATCCAGAGGATTTAACAAAAGATCGACAGGACATATTTTTCTCCAAATTAAATGATGACTTTCCCTCATCTGTTCTTTTTAGAATCTTCACCACTTTTGGTTGTGAAGGAACAGTCTTCAATTTGCCCTGGTTCTTGTAAGGACAATTGACAAGAATATGACCAGGCTCGTTGCAATGAAAACAAACTCTTCTTTCTTTATAAGTTCTGAAGTAAGAAGTATTCTTTGAGTTTGAGGAGCCATCAGAGGAATAAGCTTCAGAAGATTTTCCAAAATAGTTTACTGACTTCTTTGGAACATAAACCTGCGTAGGCACCTTTGATGAATGCACCTTTTGATGACCAGCAGCGACAAAACCACTTGATTGTAAAATTGGGGAAAGTTTAGGTGTAACAACTTTCACCTCATCAGGTTCAGTCAGAATGCATCTATCATGGATAATAGTTTTTACAACTATTGGTTCATCAAGTTTCACCTCTTTTGGAATACCTTCGACCTTCTTCTCATCAAATACCTCATCCTCAGAATCAGATTCATAAACCATATCCTCACCAGTTACCGGATTAACTTTCAACACTGTTTTTGGATCAATTTCCTCTTCATGAATTATTTCAGGTTCAACCACATAAGTTGCATTAAATAGTGGAGGAATAAATCCAATACTAGCAACCCGCTTAGTAGGATCAACATTTGAATTAAAATAATCCAAAACAACCGATGAATTTTCAAACTTTTCCACTTTTCTATGAAGTTTGATCACTTCAGACTCTTTGTCGGAAATTTCTTTATTCTTTTGAGCAACAACTTCATTTCGTTTTTCTATCTCAGCATAAGCCATATCCAGATGATAAGCTTGTTCTTTATATTTTAACCAGAGAATTTAAGTCTCTTTTCAAAGACTCAATTCTATCGATGCACAATTTATCATTATCATTCAGTTTCTGATTAACTGAATGCATCGATTTCATATCACAAATCAAGTTTGTGTTATCGTCCATGACCTTTTGCAATTTATCTTTTACAGTAATGCAGTTAGAATAGTAAATATGATAAACAGAGTCTTTTACCTTTGACGGATCAGACATGTCTGCCATGAAAACTTTGGCAATGGGAATATTCTCTGAATCAGCACCATCTGAAGCATTTTGGGTTAAAACAATATCATCTTCAGCAACACCTGATGCAACATCAGAATCAATATTCTGCACTTGTTCTATCTCTTCATCAACAAACTGCACACTTTCACCAACACTCGAACTTTCATCATCAGTTATCTCTTCTGATTTTTCAGAATGAATTTCTGCTACAAAAGCTTGACTTACAGCACCCACTAAATCTTCCAGATTAATACCCCTGTCATAGTTTTCATCGTTCTGAGCAACCAACGTCGATGATGCAGATGCATGATTTGAATTTCCAGATGAACTATGTGACTGATTACGATTATTCTGAAAATTATTCTGCTTTTTCTGAGAATCAAACTCAACCTTTTGCTTCACACACTCTTTAGCAAAGTGACCATACTCTTGACAGTTATAACAACGCACTTTGGTTTTATCAAATCCCATGCGTGATCGACTATTAGACCCAATATACTTTCTGCCAGTTTTCTTCAAGAAATCCTTTGCTTGACCCATCAACATGACCATATTCCATTGGATATTCATTTCTTCCAGATCAACAAGATCGATCTGTCTGAAATCTTCTTCAATAACCTCAGGATCATGAATTTTCCCTCCAATAAAATTCTTAAACGAAGCCATGAATGAGGAAAACATAGCTAGATAATCATCAGCAACCTTTTGATTTATATGAAATCCAGAAGATGTAGAAGTTGTAGTCGCAGAAAATCTAGAATGACTAGAATGACAAGAATGAATAGGAACTCCAGAACACTGATCATTAGAAGAATCTTGAGCATCGCCAGAAAAGAATGCAACTCCTGAACCAGTTTTACCAGAAGTCTTGGCAAAATACATTGAAGGATCCTGGATATGCTCCATGTTAGTCTCTTTCTTCTTCATATTCAGGTCATGCGATTGAATCTTCCCAAGAACTTCTTCAAGAGACATGGTTTTGTACTTGATATTTTCTTTTATCAAAACCGTATACACATCAAATTTTGATGGTAATGCCTCCAAGAACTTATCATTAATTTCTTTAGTCTCATACACCATAGAAGCACTCGACAGTTCACTAAGCAGATAAAGAATCTGGTAGCAAGATCATCCAAGGATTCATTTTGAAAATGTTTGAAGACCAAGAATTGCTTCTTCAGTAGCTCTTTTCTACTCTTCTTTACATCAAAACTACCTTCACATCTTTTCTGTAATGCTTCCCACAGTTGTTGAGAAGACTTGAATTGTTTGAAACTGTGATATATTTCCTTCGGAAGAGACATCGAAATACTTTCCATCGCTTTCTTTTCCCTATCAAACAGCAACTTTTCTTCAGTAGTTAATGCTGACACCGGCTTTGGAACATCATCCTTTCCCATCCACGAATAAGTCGGATGCGTATAGCCTTCTAAAATAGGAATCCATAGACTGGTATCAGTAAAAGATACAAACTGATCAAACCTATCTTTCCAATTAGAATAGTCAGCAAGATTCAACAACTTCGGCGGTTTTTGAGATGTACCAATCTCATTATCATAATTGAACATATTCGTTACTTGTACCATATTTACCATTTTCCTGAAAAATTTCCAAGTGTTGAACACCCACTACCCTTAGGCGAAGATAATAAGTTCGCTTCTTTGATACCCAAGCGAAGTTAATATGAAGCGAACTTAATAAGTTCGCTTAACCAGAATCCAGAAAATCTAATTAAGTTCGCCTAAAAATAAGTTCGCCTAATTTATAAGAAGCGAACTTAAGTTCGCCTGCACACCAAATCAGCAAGTTCGCTTGCTTCAGCTAAATCAAAATCAAGAACAGTTCAGTTCATAAACCGCGAACCAAAAATCAACATAAAACTTCATAATTCACTGATTTGAAGGAATTTGTCAAAATCAAACCATAGGATTGTGTAATTTCTCAATTAGAACCTTTCTATCGGATCAATTTCTTCAAAATCCTCTTCAAAAACACCAAATCAGAACCAAATTAAGCTTGAAAACTCCATGGAAATGAAAATTTCAAAGATGATGAATTTCTTGTCAATTTGAATACAAAACCGTCTAGAATCACCAAGAATCACGAGTATAGCTCTGATACCACTTGTAGGTCCTCATGGCACTTCTACGGATCGTTCTCATGATAAGACGTGTAGTTAACTTGAAGTGCGGAATCCAACGAATCAACGATTGCATACACAAAAGACAATAGAGACAATCAAGTAAATAACATTCACGCTTGTATTCCAATTCTCAATAGAGTTTACAGACTCAATCAGACCAAATCGTTCAACTATGTTCACTATTTGATTCTCTTTCAAACTAACTCTGTAAACCCTATTTATAGACATCAGACCTGCATTAGGTGAACTTAACAAGTTCGCCTCTAACAGACTAAGCGAACTTAACAAGTTCGCCTCAGATAGACTTAAGCGAACTTAACAAGTTCGCCTCTTTTATTCGCCTCTAGCATAACTTGCATAAACACTTAGAACATATTACATTACAAAAACATAAAGACATTAGATCTAAACTATTACAAAGCTTTTGTCATTACAAACTATGTCCTAACAAGTTCGCCTAATCAATATGTTCGCCTAAACTGAGTGAAGCGAACTTGATAAGGTCGCTTAAACTGAGTGAAGCGAACTTGATAAATTCTCCTGCTAAGTTCGCCTCTAATAGACTATGCGAACTAGACAAGTTCGCCTCTAGCAGAACTTATACAAAATTTTTTTATTTTTTTATTTTTTTTAAGAACACTAGCGAACTAGATAAGTTCGCCTGAAATTAGTTCGCCTGATACTGCCTGAGCGAACTTAATAAGTTCGCCTGAACTTCACTGAGCAAATAAGACCACAAGCGAACTTGATAAGTTCGCCGAATCAATATGTTCGCCTAAACTGAGTGAAGCGAACTTGATAAGTTCGCTTAAACTGAGTGAAGCGAACTTGATAAGTTTGCCTACAACAGAATCTCAGCAAGTTCGCCTGCTTCAGCTGTAACAAACTCAGGAAGAAACTTCAACCCAAACACGAACTACTCAGCAACGAAAATCATCATTTCTCACAGATTATAAGGAATTTGAAGAAATTGGACCGTAAGATTTAGTATTTTATGAATTAGAACACTTCTATCGGATTAATTTCACCAAAATCCACTTCAAATCTACGAATCCAGCCGCAAAATCAACTTCAAGAATTTGAAAACTCCATGGATACAAAAACTTCTAAAAATGATCAATTTCTTGTCAAAGTGTATACAAAATCGTCTCTAATCACCAAGAATCAAACACAAATCACGAGCAAAAGCTCTTATACCACTTGTAGGTCCACATGACTCATCTACAGATCGATCTCGTGACAGGACGTCTCGATAACACGGAGTGCGGAATCCTTCGTGTTAACGTATGTATACGAATTGACAATATTCCACTAAACACAGAGTTTTACAGAATACAATCATTCAGTCAATATGCTCCCAAAAATAATCTGTAAACTCCTATTTATATACACAAACTCTGCAATAGGCGAACTTAACAAGTTCGCCTCAAATAGACTAGGCGAACTTAACAAGTTCGCCTCACATGAGACTAGGCGAATTTAACAGGTTCGCCTCTAATAGACAAGGCGAAGTAGAAAAGTTTGCCTCCAGAAGAACTTCTACATAATTTATTTATTTATTCATTTTTTTTAATTTTTTTTAAGAACACTAGCGAACTAGATAAGTTCGCCTGAAATTAGTTCGCTTGATACTGCCTGAGCGAACTTAATAAGTTTGCCTGAACTTCACTGAGCAAATAATACCACAAGCGAACTTGATAAATTCACCTAATCAATATGTTCACCTAAACTGAGTGATGCGAACTTGATAAGTTCGCTTAAACTGAGTGAAGCGAACTTAATAAGTTCGCCTGCTAAGTTCGCCTCTAATAGACTAGGCGAACTAGACAAGTTCGCCTCTTGCAGAACTAATGCAATTTTTTTTTGGTTTCAGAACACTAGCGAACTAGATAAGTTCGCCTAATACTGCGTGAGCGAACTTAATAAGTTCGCCAGAACTTCACTGAGCAAATAAGACCACAAGCGAACTTGATAAGTTCGCCTAATCAATATGTTCGCCTAAACTGAGTGAAGCTAACTTGATGAGTTCGCTTAAACTTCGCCTGCAACAGAATCTCAGCAATTTCGCCTGCTTCAGCGGTAACAAACTCAGGAAGAAAACATCAACCCAAACACGAACTAATCAGCACCAAAAATCATCATTTCTCACAGATTAGAAGGAATTTGAAGAAATTGGACCGTAGGATTTAGTATTTTATGAATTAGAACACTTCTATCGGATTAATTTCACCAAAATCGACTTCAAATCCACGAATTCAGCAGCAAAATCAACTTCAAGAACTTGAAAACTCAATGGATACAAAAACTTCTAAAAATGATCAATTTCTTATCAAAGTGTATACAAAATCGTCTTTAATCACCAAGAATAAAACACAAATCACGAGCAAAAGAACTGATACCACTTGTAGGTCCACATGACTCATCTACAGATCGATCTCGTGATAGGACGTCTCGATAACACGGAGTGCGGAATCCTTCGTGTTAACGTATGTATACGAATTGACAATAGAAACAGTAGGTAAACAAACTTTCTCTTTGTATTCCACTAAACACGGAGTTTAATGAATACAATCATTCAGTCAATATGCTACCCAAACAGAATCTATAAACTCATATTTATAGACACAAACTTTCCAAGTTCGCCTCAAATAGACTAGGCGAACTTAACAAATTCGCCTCACATGAGACTAGGCGAATTTAACAAGTTCGCCTCTAATAGACTAGGCGAACTAGACAAGTTCGCCTCTAGCGGAAATTATACAGAATTTTTTATTTTTTTTATTTTTTTTATTTTTTTTAAGAACACAAGCGAACTAGAAAAGTTCGCCTGAAATTAGTTCGCTTGATACTGCCTGAGCGAACTTAATAAGTTCGCCTGAACTTCACTGAGCAAATAAGACCACAAGCGAACTTGATAAGTTCGCCTAATCGATATGTTCACCTAAACTGAGTGAAGCGAACTTGATAAGTTCGCTTAAACTGAGTGAAGCGAACTTGATAAGTTCGCCTGCTAAGTTCGCCTCTAATAGACTACGCGAACTAGACAAGTTCGCCTCTAACAGAACTTAAACAAATTTTTTTTTGTTTTAAGAACACTAGCGATCTAGATAAGTTCGCCTCAAATTAGTTCGCCTGAGCGAATTTAATAAGTTCGCCTGAACTTCACTGAGCAAATAAGACCACAAGCGAACTTGATAAGTTCGCCTACTCAATATGTTCGCCTAATCAATATGTTCGCCTAAACTGAGTGAAGCGAACTTGATAATTCGCCTACAACAGAATCTCAGCAAGTTCACATGCTTCAGCTGTAACAAACTCAGGAAGAAAGCTTCAACCCAAACACGAACTAATCAGCACTGAAAATCATCATTTCTCACAGATTATAAGGAATTTGAAGAAATTGGACAGTAGGATTTAGTATTTTATGAATTAGAACACTTCTATCGGATTAATTTCACCAAAATCCACTTCAAATACACGAATTCAGCAGCAAAATCAACTTCAAGAACTTGAAAACTCCATGGATACAAAAACTTTTAAAATGATCAATTTCTTGTCAAAGTGTATACAAAATCGTCTCTAATCACCAAGAATCCACCACAAATCACGAGCAAAAGCTCTAATACCACTTGTAGGTCCACATGACTCATCTACAGATCGATCTCGTGACAGGACGTCTCGATAACACGGAGTGCGGAATCCTTCGTGTTAACGTATGTATACGAATTGACAATAGAAACAGTTGGTAAATAAACTTTCTCTTTGTATTCCACTAAACACAGAGTTTACAGAATACAATCATTCAGTCAATATGCTTCCCAAACAGAATCTGTAAACTCCTATTTATAGACACAAACTCTACAATATGCGAACTTAACAAGTTCGCCTCAAATAGACAAGGCGAACTTAACAAATTCGCCTCACATGAGACTAGGCGAATTTAACAAGTTCGCCTCTAATATACTAGGCGAACTAGACATGTTCGCCATTAGTTCGCTTGATACTGCCTGAGCAAACTTAATAAGTTCGCCTGAACTTCACTGAGAAAATAAGACCACAAGCGAACTTGATAAGTTCGCCCAATCAATATGTTCACCTAAACTGAGTGAAGCGAACTTGATAAGTTCGCTTAAACTGAGTGAAGCGAACTTGATAAGTTCGCCTGCTAAGTTCACCTCTAATAGACTACGTGAACTAGACAAGTTCGCCTCTAGCAGAACTTAAACAATTTTTTGTTTTGTTTTAAGTACACTAGCAAACTAGACAAGTTCGCCTCAAATTAGTTCGCCTGAGCGAATTTAATAAGTTCGCCTGAACTTCACTGAGCAAATAAGACCGCAAGCGAGCTTGATAAGTTCCCCTAATCAATATGTTCGCCTAAACTGAGTGAAGCGAACTTGATGAGTTTGCTTAAACTGAGTGAAGCGAATTTGATAAGTTCGCCTGCAACAGAATCTCAGCAATTTCGCCTGCTTCAGCTGTAACAAACTCAGGAAGAAAACATCAACCCAACACACGAACTAATCAGCACCAAAAATCATCATTTCTCACATATTAGACGGAATTTGAAGAAATTGGACCGTAGGATTTAGTATTTTATGAATTAGAACACTTCTATCGGATTAATTTCACCAAAATCCACTTCAAATCCACGAATTTAGCAGCAAAATCAACTTCAAGAACTTGAAAACTCAATGGATACAAAAACTTCTAAAAATGATCAATTTCTTGTCAAAGTGTATACAAAATCGTCTCTAATCACCAAGAATAAAACACAAATCACGAGCAAAAGCACAGATACCACTTGAAGGTCCACATGACTCATCTACAGATCGATCTCGTGACAGGACGTGTCGATAACACGGAGTGCGGAATCTTCGTGTTAGCGTATGTATACGAATTGACAATAGAAACTGTAGGTAAATAAACTTTCTCTTTGTATTCCACTAAACACAGAGTTTACAGAATACAATCATTCAGTCAATATGCACCCCAAACAGAATCAGTAAACTCCTATTTGTAGACACAAACTATGCAAAAATAGACTAAGTGAACTTAACAAGTTCGCCTCACATGAGACTAGGCGAACTTAACAAGTTCGCCTCTAATAGAATAGGCGAACTAGACATGTTCGCCTCTAGCAGAACATATATAGAATTTTTTTTTTAAGAACGCTAGCGAACTAGATAAGTTCGCCTGAAATTAGTTCGTCTGACTGAGCGAACTTAATAAGTTCGCCTGAACTTCACTAAGCAAATAAGACCACGAGCGAAGTTGATAAGTTCGCCTAATCAATATGTTCACCTAAACCGAGTGAAGCGAACTTGATAAGTTCGCTTAAACAGAGTGAAGCGAACTTGCTAAGTTCGCCTCTAATAGACTAGGCGAACTAGACAAGTTCGCCTCTAGCAGAACTCATACATATTTTTTTTTAAAAGAACACTAGCGAATTTGATAAGTTCGCCTGAAAATAGTTTGCCTGAAATTAGTTCGTCTGATACAGCCTGAGCGAACTTCTGAACTTCACTGAGCAAATAAGACCACAAGCGAACTTGATAAGTTCGCCTAATCAATATGTTCGCCTAAACTGAGTGAAGCGAACTTGATAAGTTCGTTTAAACTGAGTGAATCGAACTTGATAAGTTCGCCTGCAACAGAATCTCAGCAAGTTCGCTTGCTTTAGATGTAACAATCAGGAAGAAAACTTCAACCCAAACACGAACTAATCAACACCGAAAATCATCATTTCTCTCAGATTAGAAGGAATTTGAAGAAATTGGACCGTAGGATTTAGTATTTTATGAATTAGAACACTTATATCGGATTAATTTCACCAAAATCCCCTTCAAATCCACGAATTCAGCAGCAAACTCAACTTCAAGAACTTTAAAACTCCATGGATACAAAAAAACATCTAAAAATGATCAATTTCTTGTCAAAGTGTATAAAAAATCGTCTTTAATCACCAAGAATCAAACAAAAATCAAGGGCAAAAGCTCTGATACCACTTGTAGGTCTGCATTACTCATCTATGGATAGATCTCATGACCGGACGTCTCGATAACACGGAGTGCGGAATCCTTCGTGTTAACGTATGTATACAAATTGACAATAGAAACAGTAGGTAAATAAACTTTCTCTTTGTATTCCACTAAACACCGAGTTTACAGAATACAATCATTAAGTCAATATGCTACCTGAATAGAATCTGTAAACTCCTATTTATAAATACAAACTCTGCAATAGGTGAACTTAACAATTCGCCTTAAATAGACTAGGCGAACTTAACAAGTCCGCCTCACATGAGACTGGGCGAAGTTAACACGTTCGCCTCAAATAGACTAGACGAACTAGATGAGTTCGCCTCTAGCAGAACTTTTATAGAATTTTTTTTTATTTTAAGAACCCTAGCGAACTAGATATGTTCACCTGAAATTAGTTCGCCAGTTCGCCTAAACTTCACTGAGCAAATAAGACCACAAGCGAACTTGATAAGTTCGCCTAATCAATATGTTCGCCTAAACTGAGTGAAGCGAACTTGATAAGTTCGCTTAAACTGAGTGAATCAAACTTGATAAGTTCGCCTGCAACAGAATCTCAGCAAGTTCGCCTGCTTTAGCTGTAACAAACTCAGGAAGAAAACTTCAACCCAAACATGAACTAATCTTTACTGAAAATCATCATTTCTCACAGATTAGAAGGAATTTGAAGAAATTGGACAGTAGGATTTAGTATTTTATGAATTAGAACACTTCTATCGGATTAATTTCACCAAAACCCACTTCAAATCCACGAATTCAGCAGCAAACTCAACTTCAAGAACTTGAAAACTCCATGGATACAAAAACTTTTAAAATGATCAATTTCTTGTCAAAGTGTATACAAAATCGTCTCTAATCACTGTGGTATCAGAGCTTATGCTCGTGATTCTTGGTGATTTGAGACGGTTTTATATGTAAATTGACAATAAATTCTTCATCTTTGAAATTTTCATTTCCATGGAGTTTTCAAGATTAATTTGGTTCTGTTTTGGTGTTTTTGAAAAAGTTTGATGGTTGTTGAAATCTTCTTTGAAAAAGTCTGATGGTGAAACTTCTATTCTAACGGTTAATGATAACATTGATTGTCAATTGCTAGAAGTTGTTTATTTTGATCAATCTGGATGACCCAAGACCACAATGGCTTGGGTTCCTATTTCTAACTGATTTTCGTTGTTTATGTAGAGACAACCAAGGAGGACTATCAACAATACATGGTATGTGGATAGTGGTTGTTCTCGACATATGACAAGGAATATTAGATTGCTTGAAGATGTTAAAAATATTGATGGAGGTTATGTCGCTTTTGCGGGTAATAAAGGCGGGTACATAGCTGGAAAGGGTACTTTAAAGAATGACAAAGTCAAATTTGAGAAGGTGAATTATGTGGAGCAGCTTGAGCACAATCTTTTGAGTGTATCACAAGTTTGTGACAAGAAGTTTTCGTTCCATTTCAATGATGCTGAGTGTTATATCTTGAAACCGGGTTTCGTTATTCCTGACGAATGGATTCTCATGAAGACTCCGAGGAGAAATGACATGTATGTCCTTGACATGAGTGTCGCTACTACAATGGATTCAATTCCTACATGTTTACTCTCCAAGGCATCGGAATCAGATTCTATTTTGTGGAACAGGAAGCTAGCTCACATCAATTATCGGAAGATGAACTATATTGTTAAGAATGATCTGGTTCTTGGTATTCCGAAGATGAAATTCTCAGTTCCTGATGATTGTATTCCTTGCAAGAAGGGGAAACAATGAAAGAAATCACACAAGTCTAAATCGAAGAATTCTATCGTAACTCCTTTGGAGCTGCTGCATATGGATTTGTTCGGTCCGATTAGTATCAGGAGCATTGGTGGAAAATCGTACTGTTTGGTAGTAACATATGATTTCTCTAGATTTTCATGGGTTAAGTTTCCTTTTTCTAAAGCTAAAACAAACTAAGTTGATACAATACTTAATCCTGGGTTTGGAGAATTTGTTCAATCTGAAGGTCAGAAGAATTTGGAGTGACAATGGCAGCGAGTTTAAGAATAGCAAGATGGGCTTATTCTGTCTACAAAAGGGAATTTATCATGAATTCAGTGCGCCATGTGTTCCTCAACAAAACGGTGTTGCTGAACGAAAGAACAGGACGTTGGTTGAAACGGCACGCACGATGCTTACAGATTCTAAGCTTCCAGTTACTTTTTGGGCTGAAGCTGTGAATACTGCGTGTCATGTTTTAAACAGGGTCTTGACCGTCAAGCGACACAACAAGACTTGCTATGAGTTGCTGAATAATCGAAAGCCGAATCTGGATTATTTACTACCTTTTGGTAATCCTTGCACCCTATTGAAAGTTCGAGATGTCCCAACAAAAGTTAGTGCTAAGGCTATTGAAGGGATTTTTCTAAGGTATGTTGCAAATTCTACTAACAAAGAGACGCGCCAAGTTGAAGAATGGTTCCATATTGACTGTTCAAATCGGTCTTTACCTCAAATGGCGATTAGACCAGATTGGGCATTTGATTATGAAAACTTATTCAAGTCTTTTCATTTACCTTCTGATATTTCTCCTGATGAAGCTGCTGTTCTCTATGATTCATGTTAGGATGCACAGCACAATGACTTTCTACCAAATGCAGTTCCACATTCATCGGTTCCATCTACTTCTGCTCCCGATCCTAATGTTGCTTCTTGTTCGGGACCACAAGATTCAGAGAGTATTTTTCAAGATTCTTCTACTGATCCTTTGTTGGGTGAGGATTCATTACCTTCGACACAGGATTCGGGGGAGATTTCTACAAATTTAGACTTGAAAATTCCAATTAATCATGATTTGTCTTATCAATCTAATACAACTCATGTGGAAGTGTTGCATGTTCCTGAGGTTGCTTCCATCAAGGTACTCAAAGATCATCCGGTGACAAATATAATCGGGAATTTGCAGGATGGAGTGAAAACACGTTCTATTGTTGACAATACTTGTTTGTATACATGTATTAAAGATTCTGGTGTTCTTGATGATTGCTCACATTCATGTTTTATTTCTCAGGTCGAACCCAAAAATGTTGAAATGGCTTTAAATGATAACAATTGGATAGAGGCCATGCAGGAAGAACTTGCTCAGTTTGACAAACTTAAGGTTTAGAATCTTGAGATATTCCGGAGGGTGTGTATCCGATTGGTACTAAATGGGTGTTTAAATGTAAGAAAGATAATCGAGGTGTCGTGGTAAGAAACAAGGCATGATTAGTTGTCCAGGGTTTCAATCAATAAGAGGGAATTGATTACACCGAGGTTTATGCGCCTGTTGCGAGGCTTGAAGCTATACGGCTATTTCTGGCTTTTGCTTCTTATAAAGGTTTTAAGGTGTTTCAATTGGATGTGAAAAGTGCGTTTTTATATGGAAATGTCAAGTAGGAGGTTTATGTTTGTCAGCCGTCGGGGTTTGAAGATCCACTTAATCCGAATATGGTTTTCAAGCTTGATAAGGCCCTCTATGGTCTTCATCAGGCTCCTCGAGCGTGGTATGAAACACTGTCCACGCATCTTTTGGCAAATGATTTTGTTCATGGCAATATTGACTCGACCTTATTCATAAAGAAATCAGGGGGAGATTACCTACTGGTGCAGATATATGTGGACGATATTATTTTTGGCTCAACAAATGAAGGGTTATGCAAAGATTTTGAGAGTGTTATGAAGTCGAAGTTTGAAATGTCAGCTATGGAAGAGTTATCGTTCTTCTTAGGTTTACAAGTAAACCAAAAGGAAGATGGTTTCTTTATTCAGCAGTCCAAGTATGTCAAAGACATCTTGAGCCGGTTCAAGATGGAGGACTGTACCCCATATGATACTCTGATTCCGGTCAATCATAAGTTGAATTCTGACCCTGATGGAAAATATGTGGATTGTCGACTTTACAGAGCAATGACTGGATCTCTCATGTACTTAACCTCTTCAAGGCCAGATATAATGTTCGTTGTGTGCATCTGTTCCAGATTCCAGGCAAAACCAAAAGAATCTCACTTAATAGCTGTAAAAAGAATCTTTCGTTATTTGGAAGAAAAACAAAGATTGGGACTATGGTATCCACATGGTTCTAACTTTGATTTCAATACTTATACTGATTCTGATTTTGGTGGTTGTTGTTTGGACAGGAAATCTACAACAGGTGGTTGCCAATTCTTAGGTAATCGACTTGTTTCCTGGCAATGCAAAAAGCAAACCACAGTCTCCATTTCTACATGCGAAGCAGAATACATCGCTACTGCAAGTTGTTGTTCACAAATCCTGTGGATACAACAGCAATTAAGAGATTACGATGTGAATTTCACAGGAACCCCTATGCTTATTGATAATAATGCTACAATTTTTATAACTAATAATCCTGTTAAGTACAGTAAAACAAAGCACATTGAGATTATATATCATTTTATTCGTGATTGTGCAGAGAAAAGGTTGATTGAGCTGGTAAAGGTTCATACTGATGATAGTTTTGCTAATTTGTTTACCAAGGCATTTGATCGTACCATGTTTGAATTTCTAATCAAAATGATAGGTATGATCAATCCCGAATAAAAGTTTTTCAAAATCAGATTTTCATGGAAAATTTTGTTTTTAATTTCTTTTATTGCTTTATTACATTTCTGCAATTTAAATTTTCATTCAAAAAGTTTTTAATTTATAAAAAGTCAAAACAAAGTCAAAAATATAAAATTTGACATCATTTGAAGTTAGAGAAGAAATGATAGTATATCATTGATTAATTCATTTCACACGACCTTAGTAGACCTTTGATATATGATTGTTTAAAGTAATTTGATTTGATCTAAATTTCAAAGTCTGCATAAATGAGAAATGATAGTGTTGTGAATGCTCTAATCTTGATAATTTTTTTAAATTTATGTATGAGTTTTGAAATTTAAATTGTCAATAGACTAGAAGCGTTTTGAAACTAATAGTAGAATGAAAATTAATTATGATATGATTACATCTGTGATTTGAATCCATTATATGCCTGGGTGTGTGTGTAAAAGATCACTATCAGATAAAGAATATATGGTTTTAACGAATTTCATGAGACCAATATCGAATTATATCTTTAGCACAAATCTATTTCAGTTCACATTACTGCCCATGCCCCGAAAAAAATGCAATGTATTGTTGAACTAAGATATGCTTTCAAAATCTGTTGAAACATATATTAGACCTTGGATCAGTTAGATACATCATCTAGTCTGAATCCATTGAATCATATCCAGATAATAGTTGGATCCTCATACCTGAATCTGTTGATTCTCATTATACAAACAATTCATTAGAATCTTCTGATTCTGAATCATCATAATTCTTATATCCTTTGGGATCTGCTTCTATTCTTATGCTAAATGACATAATTTCATCTTGGAAATTGATCTAATCTTAAAATAAATTGTATATGTCTTGAGGATAGTGCAATTTTTATTTCTGTTTGGCATATATGTGGGGTACACGATGTTTTTCATCTAAATGGTACTAAATCACATGAATTTGGAGAATAAACGCGTATAGTTTCAAATCATATAATATTGACAAATTTAAGAATTCATGCTTTATATTACAAATTCGGTATGAATAATTGAGCATTTCATAATCTGATCTCATTTATTTTGAAATTTATCGCATATCATTTCAAATATTGTTCAAATACTGAAAAGAATGTATAAAAAAATGTAAAGCGTACAATAATGAGTTGGATTGTTTCATATCATAGGTTACCCTTGGTTATTGCTAAAATGTGTGATGAACTACTCGGATACTGATATGATCTTCTTACTCATGATGTTCATTCAAAAATATGTGATTTCAGTTTATTTAGATAAAAATTCAAAAATATGTGATTCCGTTTGTACAGATAAAAATCCAAAAATATGTGATTCCGTTTGTATAGATAAAATTAAAAAAGATTTTGTTTTTTATTTTCCATGAAAATTCTAAGCTTTTATTAAATTGTTCGGAATTGGATCGAATACATGCTGCTGACGGAAGTTCAAGAAGTGATGGGTTGAAAATTGGTAAAAATTTGATTAAGGGAAAAGTTGAAGTCATTATGTTCGCCTAACTCTGGTGAAGCGAACTTAATATGTTCGCCTGTTGTTGGTGAAGCGAACTTATCATGTTCGCCTAGGGCTTGTTAAGAGAACTTAACAAGTTCGCCTAAATAAGCGAACTTAATCTGTATAAGGTTTTGTCCAGGCGAACTTAATCATTCATCCTCTTCACAGTTGAAGCGAACTTGTCTGTTGAAATTTTTTTTAATTTTCGAAACCAGTGGTTGTTGGGTTGTTTACCAATTTACTCTTGTTCGGATTTGAAATACGAACTTGACTAAGGTATTTTCATCGAATTTCATCCGTTAAATTGTGAGAAAATTACCATTTTCAGTAGATTTCATCGTTATTGTCATCCGAACTGTTTTGCCCAAAAATTGATGGTTATATTGCTTTAAATCTTGAAATTGATCATTGATATTGATTGATTAGTGCTAATCGATGTATTTACAATGCTTATTTCATGTTTTTCAATCGATTTGTAGATTATTGATTTCTGGGTTGGAATTTGAAACGTCAGACTAGTTCAGGCGAACTTGTTCAATCGAACTTGTTCAAGAGAACTTGTCCAAGCGAACTTATTAAGTTCGCCTCTTGCAACACTAAGCGAACTTATTAAGTTCGCCTAGGGGTCAGAAGGGTTTTTGGTCTTGTTAAATTTTTTAGGTTGTTTGAAATTTTTTTTAAAATTTTTTTTGTTTTGTTTTTGTTTCAAATTTTGTTTGTGTTTGTTATTTGTCTAATGTGTTTATTGTCTAAATATTTTTCAAATGGCTCGTCGTGTCGAATTCAAACATAACCAGGTGACATTGTTAGATGCTAACATGTCAGAGGCCGTAAACTTTCAAGGAATTATTGGATTTCTGAATCGTTCACGACTTCGTGTCGCATTATCTGCAGATCCATACATTAGTCTGGTGTATATTCAGCAATTTTGGGACACAGTTCATCAAGATACTGACGTAGAACCTCATGTTCTTCGTGCCACTTTAAACGATACGGAGATTGCAATATCAGAAGAAACTATTCGTGCTGCTCTTGCTCTAGGTGATGCTGCTGATTATCGTATATCATATCCTAGTACATTGATTATGGGATGCTTTCAGAGGATGGGTTACCGTGGAAGACCTAATGATACACAAGCTCGTAAAGGTGGTTTGGTTGGTTAATGGAGATATTTCATGCATGTGATTATCCAATGCCTATCTCCTCGTAAAGCTGGTACAGATGGATTAAAGACTGCTCTTCAAGCTGCTATGGTAGCTTTGACTTTGAACAAGCGGTTCAATTTTGCACGTTAGGTTTATCGGGAAATGGTTATGCAAATCACACGTGCTGAAGGTCAAGGATTTCTTATGTATCCTCGTTTCATCTAAATAATTCTGAATCATATTATTCCTGATCTCCCACAGCATCCAATTCGATTAACTTTGACTCCGATGTCCAAGCGTATCTTTACTGATTGCACTAAGGTGAAACAACATAATGCAGCATTGATTCCTGTTAATACTCCATTGTTTGGTCACTTAATCAATCCTGATTATGTTGATCCACCGAATGACAACTGGTTTCATCCTGATGAGATAGCTCAAGTGCAAAGTCCGAATGTTCAACAACAACAACCACAACAACCTATTCAACAACATATTCAACAACTAGTAATAGTTCAACAACAACAAGTTCCCATACAACAACAAATTCCTATTCAAGAACAAGTTCCAATTCAACAAGCTCAGGTTGATATACCTGTTAATGAACCTGTTCCAGAAGAGGTCGTTCATGAACATGAACAAGATCTAGGGATAAATATGGATGATTTTGTTGATGACGATGTGAACTCACCCATTCATGAAGCTGAAGGGAATGTGGTGACAGATAATGAGTCGAGTTCTAGCTCAAGTGATATGATTTTACCTATTTCTGAAGAAACTGAATCTGATGAATCTAGAGATTTTCCCTCAGATCATTATGAAAGGTTGGCTAGTATCCCATTGGCTAATGCTGGTAAACGTATTAAATCTACAGCCCAAAGACAAAGATGTAAGTCTGTTCGGGATCCTCCTTCCAGATCAGTACTTGGAAAAAGAACATTGGTGGATGAGAGTTCTGATAGTGATTTTAATCCGGATCCTAAAACTCAAAAGCTTATGTCTGCTTCAATTACTGCTGCCCAATCTTCACAGGGTGTAGAGGATGCTACTTTTGTTGCTTCCTTAATTATTACACCTCCAAGTTCTAAAGTTCAATCTCCTGCTTTAACTCCTGTTCCTCCTGTGATTATTCCTACTCCTAGTCCTTCGGTTCCTCAATCTTCAGCTGGTCCTTCCAAGCCTTCTGATTCTGATAGGATTACTTTCCTTGAATCTCAAGTGCTTGCTTTACAAACTCAGGTGGATACTCTTGTATCTACTGATACTCAGAGACAGCTGGTAATTCAGAATCAAGCTACGCAGATTGCTGCCATGCAGGCATTAGTGTCCAAACTTGTTGAGCGTCTTGACGCTCAGGGGGAGTTAAGGATACGTGATACATGTCACACTGAGTCTATTCAAAGACATGCTGATGAAGACAATGATCCTTCTGGTAATATTGAGGGTGATCGTCAATACGCTGACGTTAATCCTATATCTAAAGTTCAGGGGGAGTCGACATCACAATCCATTGAAGGAAACAAAGATACTTCTGGAGTTAATGAAGAAGAAATTTTATTATTGGAGTTCTTTGCAGAGTCTGAGGAGGAAGAAGCTGAAAAGATAGCATGTCTTGATGACATTGATGAATTATTCAATGACATAGAAGATGATGTGTCGGATAATGAAATTGAAGAAGGAGAGATAGTGGAGATAGAGATAGAGAAAGGTCAAGATAAAGTGACTTATGAAGGCTGTGATGGTCTTAATGTCCCTTATAACTTCATCCAAGATGATGTTATTACTGAGTTCACTTATGAAGGAGTAACAGATTCTATGGACTCTTTTGAAGACATCACACTGCCTGAAGATACTGCTGATTCTAAGATTGATACTGATGATGAAAACATTCAATCCAATAAAGATGCTGAAACTGATACTACTCACACTGAGTCTCCAAAGGTGAATGAAGAACCTGTGAGGTACAGAAATACAGGTATGACTAGAGAACAGTGGAGAGAAGTTGTAAATAGCTGGATGAAGGTGCTACCCAAGTCTCAAGCATAACCTGCTCAGAAAAAAAAAATATTAATAAAGAGAGGTGTGTACGAAGAATCATAAGTTGGTTTTATGATAATGACACAAAATTATTTGCTATTAAAAGATCTGATGGTGTTCAGTACTTAAAGCAGAGGATAAAGTATTTCAATACCTTGCCAAGGTGTGAAATGAATGGTCTAGCTTCAAAGCCACTTATTAATAGATCCAAGATTGGTTTAGATGATGTGATTGCAAATCTGATCAAGAAAGAAGGTGGTTCGGGGAAGTATGAAAGGCTAAAGCCTCAAAAAGGAAAGAGAGTGAAGAACATACATCAAAAGACTGGGAAAGTGACCTGGAAGTGTAGGATCGTGAAAGTACAAGATGGTTCTGTTCTTAGTTGAAATTGGCGAAACAATAACAACTACACAAGTATAATCGAGTAAACAGAAAGAATACTTTTAAGAACACTGTTGTATTAAGCTTTTGCAAATAAACGATTACAAATGAATCTCAATCAAAAAGCACACTTACAATGAAGTGTTTACACAGTATTTATACTCACTTAGAGTCAAGACAGACCCTTGATTCTAAGGATCAGATCTAACACAGACCGTTGATCTTTTGTATATAGCTAACTATTACACGTTTAGTCTAAAACTAGTTAACTTTATTGAAGCGTCTTCTTTATGCATTATTGCTTGCATGCTTGGAGAAGAGCATTGTTGTCTTTCATTGGTTGTGCCATTGAGGTTCCTTCTGCTTTGAGTGTGTTAGTTGCTTTTGCAGAAAGTTGTCAGTGACGCTTGGCATGGATAGTCAGCTGCAACGATTTGTCTTCAAGGCACACGGCTGTCAACAGCAAAGATGAGGATCAGCAGCAAGATGTGACCATCCAAAGCTGCTGATGATTTACCTGTCAGCAGCATCATGTGTTGATGCTGCTGAGAAGCCTATCCGCAGCAACTTTGGTCTTCAGCAGATAAGGCTATCCGCAGCAGATTTGTTCTTCTGCAGGAGAACAAGTATCCGCAGTAGTTAAGATTGTCTGCAGCAGTTTGTTGGTCAGCAGCAAACTCTGAGATCAGCAGCATTTGTACTTAGAGAATTTTGTAGTCATCAGTCTTTATTTCTACAAACTCCCCCTAGACTGATGCCACCAAAATTCTCTTACTGACTTTGTTGCTGAAGCTTTTGCATGTTTCTGAATATCCTTTCAACCTCATATCCTCTCTGGTCCATGTTGGGATTGTTAAGAGGAAGCTCAGATAGAGTCTTGATGTCTTTGCTTGCCATTTTGAAGATAGCTTTGCTTGAACACCTCATCTCCTGTCCTTTAACATCTGTCAGAGTGAATTCATTCTTCTCAGCATTGTAGGACCAGCTGATGAATGGAGAGTGGGATTGAAGAGGTTTGGCATCAATGATTTCATTTTTGCTGGTGTTGAAGTAATGTCTAATTGCCAGCAATAGATGTCTCCCACCTTCATTCTCAGGCTCAGAGGATTCACCCAGCTCCATCATTCTTCTTAGATCAGAATCTGGAAGCTGCAGTACCTCATCAATAGATATATAGATTGATCTTTTAGGTTCTGTCCTCCCCCTAAACACTTCAAAACATTGGTCTTGAGGGCTGTATGACCATCTGATTATTTTTCTTGAGTCTTCTGGTTTGGAAGTGGGTTTGTTTTTTCTTTTTTGGAGGTTGTTGATGAGTAGGTGCTGGGTGTGAGGATTTGGACTTTGAGGGAGGAGAGGAAGGAGGTCTAGGAAGGAGAGTGGAAGGTTGTTGGATTGAGGAAGTGTTGGGTGAGAGAGAAGGCTTGGGTTTCTTTGATTTTCTTTCTTCTTCTTGAATGTTTACCCTTTTCTTGGAGCCTTTCTTCTCCAATCTTTCTTCCTCATCCTTCTTTACTTTAAAATAGAGGGCTTGCAGGTTCATGAAATTCATGGGACCTAGCCTCATTCCACTCTCTCCTCTAGCCTTAAGGAAGTCAATCATGATCTTCCTTTCTTCATGGGTCCTTTTATTAAAGGAAATGGTCTTTTTAGACTTTTGTTTGACTTTTTCTTCTTCTTCAGCCTTCTTCTTCTTTGCCAATTGACCCTGCTGACCCATGAAGGCTCTGTAAATCTCTTTGTTTGATAGTTTCTCAAGGTAGTCTGCATCCTCACCTTGAGAAACTAGAGCCTTTACACACTCCTCTCTCATTTCTTTGGCTAGTTCAGAATCAGTTATTCTAAACTTAGCCTCTTCCTTCTTCTTCTTCTCTAGTTCTTCTTCTTCCTTGTCAAATTGCTCCCGCAGTTGAAGAGCAAGAGCTTCATCTTCTTCAATCTGATAAACTGCATGAATCTTTACTTTGAGCTCATCCAGCTGTTTTGCATACAGCTGGATTTGTTGTTCTTTGAGGAGAATGGCTGTGAGTCTATCTTCAGCTTTCTTTGTTTCAGCCATCTCCTCTTCTTCTCTTCTTCTCTTCTTCTTCTTCTTTCTTCTTTCTCTTTCTTTTCTCTTTGCAACCTCTCTTCGTATTCTTCGGTCATAATTCCCTTTCCCTTATCTTTGTTGGATGCCTCTGCTTCGGCTTCACTGATCACAACAGCAGATGATGGTGCTACTGTTGGAATCTCAGCTTCAGCTTCATTGGCAATTTGGGGAATGGATAAGGTAGGGGAACTGACTTCATCTTCTTCCCATTCCATACCTGTCACATCCTTCCATGACTCTTTCATCTTTTCCTCTTCTCTTCATTTTGATTCTTCTTATGTGTTCAGTCTGACTGTTGGAGAAGAGAGAAATGATAGGTCTGAGTCAGATCCAGATTCCTCCTCGTACAAAGAAGCCTTGATGATCTTGATCATTTCTTGACTTTCTAAGGAGTTGACATTGAAGATGAGTGATCTGAGCTCAAAGACCTTGTGCAGGAAGGCTGAAGGTAGGAGCAAGATCTCCTTGATGTTGACTGTTAGAGAAGATCCATTGCTCAGGAAGAAGGTAAAGTCATGGGAGTCAGTGCTTGTCCATCCTTGCACTTCGACATCCCTTACCATTCTATTGTACAGGAATCTTCTCCAGCACAGAACTTCTTCTTTTGTGAGAAGACTGCTCCTTATTATTTCAAGTCTTCTAGGAGACAGTCTTCTTTCTGCTGCTGTTGAAGATTCAGGATAGGCTACCCTTTTTGCTGCTTGTATTTGTCTTTGAAAGTTGGGTAGATTATCCTCCATCAAGTCATAGAACCTGCCAATGGCAAGTTCTGCTGAGAGGTCCGTTGAGTTGTTGATGCATTGTAGATGGTATAGGTGAAGGACTTGGATGCTGTTGAGAAAGTCCCAGTTTAGCTCTTCTACTCCGCCAAACTCCCAACCAATCTAGAACCTCTCAGAATTTCCATCATACCCCCAAGCTAGTACTGTATCAAACTCTAGCTGTGTTGAAGTCAGTGGAAATTGGGGGGCAGTGGAGTGACTTATGATGGCTGCTGCTTCAGGGATGATGCTGAAAGATGTATATGTTTGTTCTGTGTCTTCGGCATCATTTAGCATCTCATCAACAGCCCTGACGACTAACTTCCAGTCTTCAGATATCTCTTCTTCTTCGTTATCTGAAGCTGCTAAGTCATGAATCTGTACAAAATCTTGCTTGAAAATTGTGCTTTGAAATACAGCCTACTCTTGAATCCATTCGTCTGAGTCTTCCTCCAGTAGGACCATCTCTCCCTTTTTGGTTGCATCAGTGGACAAATAAGCATCAGTTTGGGTGCCCACAGATACAAGGGAGGGAGTAGGTACAATTGGGCATTGATGGGCTTCATGCATAGAGACTTGGTGTCTTAGTTTAGACAATTCAGCCTCTAGCATAGCCACCCTGGCCGTCAATTCCAAATTATGAAGTTTCAGTCTGTCCTCATCCACAGTTGTGGAATCCTTGGATCCAGATGGGGCCTAAGGCCTAGCCTCTTCATCCCCATCACCCATGGTTTCTTGGCACCTGGGATTCCTCGTAGTGAGGGGAGTTTCCAAGGAAGCATCCTCACTTTGAGTTGCTGTGGTTGAGGTCTTAGTAATGTTTTCACTGTCCTCCTGGTCATTTGATGGACTAGCAGTAGTGACAGCCTCTTCCACATCTGCTCTTTCATAACTCCTAGAGTGGACCTTCAAGGTAGAAGAACTTGGGTTGGGTGTGTTGGAAGCAAGATCAATCAGTACCTCCGAGATAGTGGTAGTTGGAGAAGGTACATCATCTTGATCAGGTTCCTCAACACTTAAGTACAGAGAAGAAAGGAAAGGCTCAGGGGGTTGTTCTATGGATCCGGGAAGTGATCCTGATTCTAATAGAGAGACAACCAAAGGAGTCTCCCTAATAATGTGGATGTCCCTTATGATATTCTCACCAGAATGTTGTGATTCTGAGTGAGGGCTGTTAGGTTGGATTTGGGCCTTAGAGGCAAGAGAAGAAGGAGTTCTCTTGGCCCTTTTCCTAGTATATGTCGTTGCAACCGGGGCCCTGTGTTCCGGTTGAACGATAACATCCAAAAGAGGTGTAAGTAATTTTTGTGCATGTGCATCCTTAGTAGTATGCACAGGGGTTCGAATGGTTGAAGCAGACTGTTGTTCAGGATGTGAGGTGGAGGGTGTGTGATCAGTATCAGCTGGGATTGCTGAACTGTCACCTGGGGTACTCTATATGTTCAGCATTGTAGATAACAATGGAACATTGACCCCTGAGAACTTTTTGGAAACAGCTCTCATGCTTTGAAAAATATTATTTTTATATCCCAACATGATGTAGATCTTGCAGGTTTTGAAAGTTCTTTTAGTTCTTGATTGAAAACATCCTGCAAGAATCTTGGGTACATAAAAAGTTGTTGCTTTGCACCCTCTTGAAGGTTATATCTCAAACCCTCAAAGATGAGGTGTGCAAAGTTGAAGCCTTGGTTAGTGACCATACCATGGAAGGCGGAGGCAAGTGCGGAGCTCACCTGATGCCATCCACTCCTCTTCTGGGATATGCATTGGAGAAGAGTGTGGCAAAGATACTTCCATGGAGGGCCCATCAGCGCCTTCTCGATCGTATACTCGGTCTGATTTCCAGTGTATCCAATGGATACAAAGGTCCTCATGTATTCGTCCTTCGAGTATGAGATGGTTGCTCCCTCATCTTGAAGCTTAAGATGTTTTCTTAGTGTGGATTCAAAGATGGTGATATCCTTGCCGTCTACTTTGGCTTTAATTTGGGGAATCCCCTGTTCGGTTGAGTAGACGGCGGTACTCTAAAAATCCTCCATATGAGGGATATATATGGTAGGGTTGGTTGTGAGGTCAAATTGGATCTTTGATCGACATAAGAAGTCGATCATATCATTAAATCCTTCAGATGTCTTTCCCTTGGTTAGGTATACTGTAAGGTTATGGTATGGGGAGAACTTATCGTCAGGGTTATTGATGTCTGCCATTGTTGTATGATTTGGAGGGAAGGTTTGAAGGTTGGTGGGGACTTGAGAGAAAGTGATGTGGGTTTAGGGAGAAATTGAAGGTGAAGAGGTGGTAAGAAAAATTGATTTGTTCTTATAACGGTAGAGGGAAAAAGCAAAATGACTTGTACAGTACAACCTAATCACCTTTTACTGTTACAGTTGTAATACACCGAGGCAGTCATGGTAAAGACTGACGTTGATTTTTACAGCGGTTAAAAGTTAATTTGGACATAAATTTACCCATCAGCAGCAAACTTGGTTGCTGTGGATGAGGAAGCCTGTCCGCTGCAACCTTGGTTGCTGCGGAAGGTTAAGTCTGTCAGCAGCAAACTTATCTGCTGCTGATGGATTTAATAATCTACAGCAAGGATGTTGCTGCTGACAGTCTTAAAGAAATCCGCAGGAAACCTGTTCCTGCTGATAACTTAAAGCAGTTAGCTGCAAATCTTTGCTGCTAAAGATCAGACCTGTCAGCAACCAAAAAGGATACTGCTGACTTATAACTTTTATTTACAACAAAGGACATACACATTTACAACAAAGGATAGACGCATTCAACTGAACCAATGATGATGCTTGGTGGTTTCTTTGCCTTCCATTGTTGAGTTGGTGGTTTTCCAGCTCTCTTTGCCTTTTCAGTAACAGAAGCTGCATCTGAGGACTTTGACTTATTAGCAGCAGATTTTGTTGTGCTGATGGTTTTACTTGAGCAGCTGCAGACTTTGTTGCTGCTGAAGGCTTTCCTTTTGGTTGCTTGAGCTTTACTTGATCAGCAGCAGTTTTGTTGGCTGCTGAAGGTTTAAGAACAGACGTATGCCTATCCTTCTTCACCTTACTGATAGGCTTTTGTATAATTGGGGTTGGAAGAAGAATCTGATTGAAAGGATTAAACTTACAATTTGCAGCAAAGTGGTCTGATTCACCACAGACGATGCAAGATTGTTGAGGTTTTGACAACTGCTCCCTTGGTGGAGAAAGTGAGTTTCTGAATTGAGTTGTCTTGGCTTCAAACCTTCTTACCTGTTTGTTCTTCTTTGTCTTCTCAAAAGCATGTTGCTTGAGGTTTCTTTGCTGCTGAAGGTAGTAGAAGCAGGTGATGGCAGTGTGGTTGTATTTTCCACAGACAAAGCATGATTTGGCTAGTTTATCCCTTGAAAGGTAAACATAGTCCTTTCTTTTGAATAGGTCTTTAAATTTCCATGGTTGAGCTTTGTTGTGCTCAAAGGTGGCTTCTTCCAATGTCTTTTGAACATGTGGAACTTTTTCTCCAGGCGCATGACATATGTCAAACACATTTCTCTGAGGCTTTGAGGTTGAAGACTGCCCCTTTTCAACATTTAGCTTTCTTCCTTCTAGAGGATAACTAATTTTGATTTGGTTGAAAGGCATAGGAACCGAAGCAGCTGGTAAAGGAACAGGAGTTCTTGTTTGAATGACTTCAAGAACAGGCGGTTCTGGTACTTGTACTGGTGATGAGACCTCCTCAGTTTTATTGGACTCTGAGCAAGTTGACTCAGATTCTGACGAGGTAGTGTATTCTTGCACCAGTGGTTCATGTCTTGAAGGATCAACATCTTGGTTGGCCTTTTCAAGATTTGAGAGATTAAGCTTGGTTCATGGATGGTAACGTAGTCAGCAGGAGGTGCAACGACTTGATATTGTTCAGCATGATACCCCAGACCAGTTTTTACCTTTTCATGAATTTGAGCATTCAAAAGTCATTGCAGCTTTTTGGATGCAAATTCATATTTGTCAACATGAACTTTCTGTTCTGCCAATTGTGCTCTGGTAGCTTTTAATCTGGCCAGTAGATCATCAATCTAAGTTTCAAAATTGGTTTGTTCATGTTTTAGTGATGAAATCTCTTTCTTTAGGCAGTTAATTTTCTCTTTGTAACTGTCTTCGACCTTTTTGAATTCAGATTTCATTTGATGAAACTCTTCATTTTGATCTCTGAGTTTTTGATTATGCTTTCTGTAGCCAAAAACCTTATCAATACAGGCTTGGGAACATAGATGTTCATATACCTGAGGCGGTATCTCAGTTGTGTCTGCTATAAGAGCTTGGTTGTTGGTAGGCAGATCTTCATACTGAAAGCTCCAGTCAAAGTCAGAAGTTCCAACAGCTGCACAAGCTGCAGTTTGAGCTGGAGGAGTAACTTGTTGCTGTTGTTGTCTAGGTTGGGCTTGGTGAGCTTGTCTTGTTTGATCATCAGCTGGGTTTGCCCTAGGTGCCTTGCATTCTCTACCAAAATGACCCAGTTGGTTACAGTTGTAACATCTCAATTTGCTTTTATCCAAGCCAACTCTGGTGTTGGAGTTGTTGCTTGGAATGGGTCTTCCGGTTCTAGAGTAGAACCTTTTTGCTCTTAGAGAGAGCATGGCATACGAGTGCTGTATATCCATTTCTTCTAGATCATCTGGATGGAAACATTCCAGATCCTCCTTGATAAAGGACATGTTGCTTGAGTTTTCATAAACAAAAGCAGCAGAGGTTGAGGCTTGAGTAGGAGCTTCAAGAAGAAATGGTGAGGTATTTGATTTAGAGGTAGGAGTTTGAGGATGTGTGACTATGGGAGGATAGTATTGTTAGTACTAGGACCTGAGCGATCAGAGTGAAGAGCAGAAGAGGTGGTGGTGGATGTTGAAGCTGTTTGGTAGCTTGAGCTTCTTTCCTTTGCCTGAATCATCTCTAATTCATAGGTTTTGAGCATACCGAATAGCTCAGTCATCTGGAGAGTTTTCAGATTCTCAGTTCTCTTGATGGACACTGTGTAGAGTGTCCAGCAACTAGGTAGAGATCTGATGAATTTCTTAAGAATATCTTCATTCTCCAACTTCACTTTTGAGCACTGCAGCTCACCTACAAGATAAGTATATTTGTTATATAAAATAGTTAGAGACTCACCTTCCTTCCAGACAAAGTTTTCGTATTGCTGCTTCAGGATGTCTCTTCTGTTTTCTTTGACTTCCTCTGAGCCAGCAAACATATTCTCAAGAGCCTCCTAGAGCTCTTTAGTAGTTTTGTAACTTCTGAAGTTATAAAAAACTTCATTTGGAAGGCACATTTGGATAGCTCCTAGTGCCTTGAAGTCCACCTCCATCTTCTTTATGTCCTTTTCTGAGTACTTGGAGGGCTCCTTTGGAACTGGTGGTCCTCCAGAGTAAGCAGAAGCCACCATGGGAGTGTAGGGTCCATCCCTGATGGATTTCCACATTCCGTACTCCTGATAACAGAAAAAGCTTTCCATGTGATTCTTCCACATGTCGTAGTCTTCCCCAGATACCAATCTTAGTGGTCGGTTGATGCTGTCGATGTCTTTAAATCCATTGCTCCATGCCATCTTTGTTTTTGTGGTGACTTGATGAAAGAGAGAGTTTAGAATAGAACCAGAAGTGATTAAACAAGTGTGAGTTTGTTTAATCTGAGCCAAAGCTCTGATACCACTTGTAGGATCGTGAAAGTACAAGATGGTTCTGTTCTTAGTTGAAATTGGCGGAAACAATAACAACTACACAAGTATAATCGAGTAAACAAAAAGAATACTTTTAAGAACATTGTTGTATTAAATTTTGCAAATAAACGATTACAAATGAAACTCAATCAAAAAGCACACTTACAATGAAGTGTTTACACAGTATTTATACTCACTTAGAATCAAGACAGACCCTTGATTCTAAGGATCAGATCTAACACAGACCGTTGATCTTTTGTATATAGCTAACTATTACACGTTTAGTCTAAAACTAGTTAACTTTATTAAAGCGTCTTCTTTATGCATTATTGCTTGCATACTTTGAGAAGAGCATTGTTGTCTTTCATTGGTTGTGCCATTGAGGTTCCTTCTGCTTTGAGTGTGTCAATTGCTTTTGCAGAAAGTTTTCAGTGACGCTGGCATGGATAGTCAGCTGCAACGATTTGTCTTCAAGGCACATGGCTGTCACCAGCAAAGATAAGGATCAGCAGCAAGATGTGACCATCTAAAGCTGCTGATGATTTGCCTGTCAGCAGCATCAAGTGTTGATGCTGCTGAGAAGCCTATCCGCAGCAACTTTGGTCTTGAGCAGATAAGGCTATCCGCAGCAGATTTGTTCTTCAGCAGGAAAACAAGTATCCATAGCAGTTAAGCTTGTCTGCAGCAGTTTGTTGGTCAGCAGCAAACTCTGAGATCAACAGTATTTATACTTAAAGAATTTTGTAGCCATCAGTCTTTAGTTCTTTGAAGAGTCTGAGGAGGAAGAAGCTGAAAAGATAGCATGTCTTGATGACATTGATGAATTATTCAATGACATAGAAGATGATGTGTCGGATAATGAAATAGAAGAAGGAGAGATAGTGGAGATAGAGATAGAGAAAGGTCAAGATAAAGTGACTTATGAAGGCTGTGATGGTCTTAATGTCCCTTATAACTTCATCCAAGATGATGTTATTCCTGAGTTCACTTATGAAGGAGTAACAGATTCTATGGACTCTTTTGAAGACATCACACTGCCTGAAGATACTGCTGATTCTAAGATTGATACTAATGATGAAAACATTCAATCCAATAAAGATGCTGAAACTGATACTACTCACACTGAGTCTCCAAAGGTGAATGAAGAACCTGTGATGTACAGAAATACAGGTATGACTAGAGAACAGTGGAGAGAAGTTGTAAATAGTTCGATGAAGGTGCTACCCAAGTCTCAAGCATAACCTGCTCAAAAAGAAAAAATATGTGAATAAAGAGAGGTGTGTAGGAAGAATCATAAGTTGGTTTAATGACACAAAGTTATTTGCTATTAAAAGATCTGATGGTGTTCAGTACTTAAAGCCAACGATAAAGTATTTCAATACCTTGCCAATGTGTGAAATGAATGGTCTAGCTTCAAAGCCACTTATTAATAGATCCAAGATTGGTTTAGCTGATGTGATTGCAAATCTGATCAAGAAAGAAGGTGGTTCGGGGAAGTATGAAAGGCTAAAGCCTCAGAAAGGAAAGAGAGTGAAGAACATACATCAAAAGACTGGGAAAGTGACCTGGAAGTATAAATTCAAACCAGTACGTGTTGTACACAAAATACCATTGAAGAAGATTCCTCAAGATTTCCTTGGGAATATGAAATGGTGGTATGTCGATGTTAATATTGGTGAAGCAAGGATTGAAGACAAAGATAATAAGGTCATTCTATGTTTCTATGATGCAATGAATCAGAGAACGATGAGAAAGAATGAAATCATGTTCACTAATGAATGGAAAGAATAAGGATTGCAGTACAAGAGAGTGTTGGAGATATGTAGAAGATATGGAGTGCATGCAGGCAGCAGATTACCGGATAATTGGAAGAGCTCATCATAAAGACAGAAGACTGAAGATCAAGCTATTGTCAAGGGGGAGTCTGTTAGGACATAGTTTGTAATGACAAAAGCTTTGTAATAGTTTAGATCTAATGTCTTTATGTTTTTGTAATGTAAAATGTTCTAAGTGTTTATGCAAGTTATGCTAGAGGCGAACTTGTTAAGTTCGCCTAGTCTAACAGAGGCGAACTTGTTAAGTTCTCTTAAGTCTATCTGAGCCGAACTTGTTAAGTTCGCATAGTTTGTTAGAGGAGAACTTGTTAAGTTCGCCTAATGCATGTCAGATGTTTATATATAGATGTTTACAGAGTAAACATCAGAAAATCAGAGAGTGAACAGAGTTGAACGATTTGGTCTGATTGAGTCTGTAAACTCTATTGAGAATTGGAATATAAGCGTGAATGTTATTTACTTGATTGTCTCTATTTTCTTTTGTGTATGCAATCGTTGATTCGTTGGATTCCGCACTTCGAGTTAACGACACGTCTTATCACGAGAACGATGCGTAGAAGTGCCATGAGGACTTACAGTAACAAACTCACGAAGAAAACTTCAACCCAAACACGAACTAACCAGCACCGAAAATCATCATTTCTCACAGATTAGAAGGAATTTGAAGAAATTAGACGTTAGGATTTAGTATTTTATGAATTAGAACACTTCTATCGGATTAATTTCACCAAAATCTACTTCAAATCCACGAATTCAGCAGCAAAATCAACTTCAAGAACTTGAAAACTCCATGGATACAAATACTTCTAAAAATGATCAATTTCTTGTCAAAGTGTATACAAAATCGTCTCTAATCACCAATAATCAAATACAAATCACGAGCAAAAGCTCTGATACCAGTTGTAGGTCCACATGACTCATCTCTAGATCAATCTCATGACAGGACGTCTCGATAACACGGAGTACGGAATCCTTTGTGTTAACGTATGTATAGGAAGTGACAATAGAAACAGTAGGTAATAAACTTTCTCTTTGTATTCCACTAAACACAGAGTTTACAAAATACAATCATTCAGTCAATATGCTCCCCAAACAGAAACTGTAAACTCCTATTTATAGACACAAACTCTGCAATAGGCGAACTTAACAAGTTCGCCCCAAATAGACTAGGCAAACTTAACAAGTTCGCCTCACATGAGACTAGGCGAACTTAACAAGTTCGCCTCTAATAGACTAGGCGAACTAGACAAGTTCGCCTCTAGCAGAACTTATACATAATTTTTTTTTTACGAACACTGGCGAACTAGATAAGTTCGCCTGAAATTAGTTCGCCTGAAAATAGTTCGCCTGGGCGAACTTAATAAGTTCGCTTGAACTTCACTGAGTAAATAAGACCACAAGCGAACTTGATAAGTTCGTCTAATCAATATGTTCGCCTAAACTGAGTGAAGCGAACTTGATAAGTTCGCTTAAACTGAGTGAAGCGAACTTGATAAATTAGCCTGCTAAGTTCGCCTGCAACAGAATCTCAGCAAGTTCGCCTGCTTCAGCTGTAACAAACTCAGGAAGAAAACTTCAACCCAAACACGAACTAATAAGCACCGAATATCATCATTTCTCACAGATTAGAAGGAATTTGAAGAAATTGGACTATAGGATTTTGTATTTTATAAATTAGAACACTTCTATCGGATTAATTTCACCAAAATCCACTTCAAATCCACGAATTCAGCAACAAAATCAACTTCAAGAACTTGAAAACTCCATGGATACAAAAACTTCTAAAAATGATCAATTTCTTGTCAAAGTGTATACAAAATCGTCTCTAATCACCAAGAATCAAACAAAACCACGAGCAAAAGATCTGATACAACTTGTACGTCCACTTGACTCATCTACAGATCGATCTCGTTACACGACGTCTCGATAACATGGAGTGCGGAATCCTTCGTGTTAACGTATGTATACGAATTGACAATAGAAACAGTAGGTAAATAAACTTTCTCCTTGTATTCCACTAAACCCAAAGTTTACAGAATACAATCATTCAGTCAATATGCTCCCCAAACAGAATCTGTAAACTCCTATTTATAGACACAAACTCTGCAATAGGCGAACTTAAATAGACTAGGCGAACTTTTAAGTTCGCCTCACATGAGACTAGGCGACCTTAACAAGTTTTTTTTTTATTATTTTTTTTAACAACACTAGCGAACTAGATAAGTTCGCCTGAAATTAATAAGTTTGCCTGAACTTCACTGAGCAAATAAGACCACAAGCGAACTTGATAAGTTCGCCTAATCAATATGTTTGCTTAAACTGAGTGAAGCGAACTTGATAAGTTCGACTGCTAAGTTCGCCTCTAATAGACTAGGCGAACTAGACAAGTTTGTCTCTAGCATAACTTACACAGAATTTTTTTTTTAAGAACATTAGCGAACTAGATAAGTTTGCCTGAAATTAGTTCGCCTCATACTGCCTGAGCGAGCTTAATAAGTTAGCCTGAACTTCACTGAACAAATAAGACCACAAGCGAACTTGATAAGTTCGCCTAATCAATATGTTCGCCTAAACTGAGTGAAGCGAACTTGATAAGTTCGCTTAAACTGAGTGAAATGAACTTGATAAGTTCGTCTCTAATAGACTAGGCGAACTAGGCAAGTTCGCCTCTAGCAGAACATAAACATAATTTTTTTATTTTTTATTTTTTTTTAAGAACACTAGCAAACTAGATTAGTTCGCCTGATACTGCCTGATCGAAGTTAATAAGTTCGCCTGAAATTCAATGAGCAAATAACACCACAAGCGAACTTGATAAGTTCACCTAATCAATATGTTTGCTTAAACTGAGTGAAGCGAACTTGATAAATTCGACTGCTAAGTTCGCCTCTAATAGACTAGGCGAACTAGACAAGTTCGCCTCTAGCAGAACTTATACAGAAATTTTTTTTATTTTTTATTATTTATTTTAAGAACACTAGCAAACTAGATAAGTTCGCCTCAAATTAGTTTGCCCGATACTACCTGGGTGAACTTAATAAGTTCGCCTGAACTTCACTGAGCAAATAAGACCTCAAGCGAATTTGATAAGTTCGTCTAATCAATATGTTCGCCTAAACTGAGTGAAGCGAACTTGATAAATTAGCCTGCTAAGTTCGCCTGCAACAGAATCTCAGCAAGTTCGCCTGCTTCAGCTGTAACAAACTCAGGAAGAAAACTTCAACCCAAACACGAACTAATAAGCACCGAATATCATCATTTCTCACAGATTAGAAGGAATTTGAAGAAATTGGACTATAGGATTTTTTATTTTATGAATTAGAACACTTTTATCGGATTAATTTCACCAAAATCCACTTCAAATCCACAAACTCAGCAGCAAAATCAACTTCAAGAACTTGAAAACTCCATGGATACAAAAACTTCTAAAAATGATCAATTTCTTGTCAAAGTGTATACAAAATCGTCTCTAATCACCAAGAATCAAACAAAACCACGAGCAAAAGCTCTCATACAACTTGTACGTCCACTTGACTCATCTACAGATCGATCTCGTTACACGACGTCTCGATAACACGGAGTGCGGAATCCTTCGTGTTAACGTATGTATACGAATTGACAATAGAAACAGTAGGTAAATAAACTTTCTCCTTGTATTCCACTAAACCCAAAGTTTACAGAATACAATCATTCAGTCAATATGCTCCCCAAACAGAATATGTAAACTCCTATTTATAGACACAAACTCTGCAATAGGCGAACTTAACAAGTTCGCCTCACATGAGACTAGGCGACCTTAACAAGTTTTTTTTTATTACTTTTTTTAACAACACTAGCGAACTAGATAAGTTCGCCTGAAATTAGTTCGCCTGAGCGAACTTAATAAGTTTGCCTGAACTTCACTGAGCAAATAAGACCACAAGCGAACTTGATAAGTTCGCCTAATCAATATGTTTGCTTAAACTGAGTGAAGGGAACTTGATAAGTTCGACTGCTAAGTTCGCCTCTAATAGACTAGGCGAACTAGACAAGTTTGTCTCTAGCATAACTTACACATAATTTTTTTTTTAAGAACATTAGCGAAGTAGATAAGTTTGCCTGAAATTAGTTCGCCTCATACTGCCTGAGCGAGCTTAATAAGTTAGCCTGAACTTCACTAAACAAATAAGACCACAAGCGAACTTGATAAGTTCGCCTAATAAATATGTTCGCCTAAACTGAGTGAAGCGAACTTGATAAGTTCGCTTAAACTGAGTGAAATGAACTTGATAAGTTCGTCTCTAATAGACTAGGCAAGTTCGCCTCTAGCAGAACTTAAACAGAATTTTTTTATTTTTTATTTTTTTTTAAGAACACTAGCAAACTAGAAAAGTTCGCCTGATACTGCCTGATCGAAGTTAATAAGTTCGCCTGAAATTCAATGAGCAAATAACACCACAAGCGAACTTGATAAGTTCACCTAATCAATATGTTTGCTTAAACTGAGTGAAGCGAACTTGATAAATTCGACTGCTAAGTTCGCCTCTAATAGACTAGGCGAACTAGACAAGTTCGCCTCTAGCAGAACTTATACAGAAATTTTTTTATTTTTTATTATTTATTTTAAGAACACTAGCGAACTAGATAAGTTTGCCTGAAATTAGTTTGCCCGATACTACCTGGGTGAACTTAATAAGTTTGCCTGAACTTCACTGAGCAAATAAGACCTCAAGCGAATTTGATAAGTTCGTCTAAACTGAGTGAAGCGAACTTGATAAATTAGCCTGCTAAGTTCGCCTGCAACAGAATCTCAGCAAGTTCGCCTGCTTCAGCTGTAACAAACTCAGGAAGAAAACTTCCACCCAAACACGAACTAATCAGCACCGAAAATCATCATTTCTCACAGATTAGAAGGAATTTGAAAAAATTGGACCGTAGGATTTAGTATTTTATTAATTAGAACACTTTTATCGGATTAATTTCACCAAAATCCACTTCAAATCCACGAATTCAGCAGCAAAATCAACTTCAAGAACTTGAAAACTCCATGGATACAAAAACTTCTAAAAATGATCAATTTTTCTTGTTAAAGTGTATACAAAATCGTCTCTAATCACCAAGAATCAAACAAAACCACGAGCAAAAGCTCTGATACAACTTGTACGTCCACTTGACTCATCTACAGATCGATCTCGTTACACGACGTCTCGATAACACGGAGTGCGGAATCCTTCGTGTTAACTTATGTATACGAATTGACAATAGAAACAGTAGGTAAATAAACTTTCTCCTTGTATTCCACTAAACCCAAAGTTTACAGAATACAATCATTCAGTCAATATGCTCCCCAAACAGAATCTGTAAACTCCTATTTATAGACACAAACTCTGCAATAGGCGAACTTAACAAGTTCGCCTCACATGAGACTAGGCGACCTTAACAAGTTTTTTTTTATTACTTTTTTTAACAACACTAGCGAACTAGATAAGTTCGCCTGAAATTAGTTCGCCTGAGCGAACTTAATAAGTTTGCCTAAACTTCACTGAGCAAATAAGACCACAAGCAAACTTGATAAGTTCGCCTAATCAATATGTTTGCTTAAACTGAGTGAAGCGAACTTGATAAGTTCGACTGCTAAGTTCGCCTCTAATAGACTAGGCGAACTAGACAAGTTTGTCTCTAGCATAACTTACACATAATTTTTTTTTTAAGAACATTAGCGAACTAGATAAGTTTGCCTGAAATTAGTTCGCCTCATACTGCCTGAGCGAGCTTAATAAGTTAGCCTGAACTTCACTGAACAAATAAGACCACAAGCGAACTTGATAAGTTCGCCTAATCAATATGTTCGCCTAAACTGAGTGAAGCGAACTTGATAAGTTCGTCTCTAATAGACTAGGCGAACTAGGCAAGTTCGCCTCTAGCAGAACTTATACAAAATTTTTTTATTTTTTTTATTTTTTTTAAGAATACTAGCAAACTAGATAAGTTCGCCTGATACTGCCTGATCGAAGTTAATAAGTTCGCCTTAAATTCACTGAGCAAATAAGACCACAAGCGAACTTGATAAGTTCACCTAATCAATATGTTTGCTTAAACTGAGTGAAGCGAACTTGATAAATTCGACGGCTAAGTTCGCCTCTAATAGACTAGGCGAACTAGACAAGTTCGCCTCTAGCAGAACTTATACAGAAATTTTTTTTAAAGAACATTAGCGAAGTATATAAGTTTGCCCGAAATTAGTTCGCCTCATACTGCCTGAGCGAGCTTAATAAGTTCGCCTAAACTTCACTGAGCAAATAAGACCACAAGCAAACTTGATAAGTTCGCCTAATCAATATGTTCGCCTAAACGGAGTGAAGTGAACTTGATAAGTTCGCTTAAACTGAGTGAAACAAACTTGATAAGTTCGCCTGCTTCAGCTGTAACAAACTCACGAAGAAAACTTCAACCCAAACACGAACTAATCAGCACCGAAAATCATCATTTCTCACAGATTAAAAGGAATTTGAAGAAATTGGATCGTAGGATTTAGTATATTATTAATTAGAACACTTTTATCGGATTAATTTCACCAAAATCAACTTCAAATCCACGAATTAAGAAGCAAAATCAACTTCAAGGACTTGAAAACTCCATGGATACAAAAACTTCAAAAAAGATCAATTTCTTGTCAAAGTGTATACAAAATCGCCTCTAATCACCAAGAATCAAACACAAATCACGAGCAAAAGCTCTGATACCCCTGGTAGGTCCACATGACTCATCTACAGATCGATCTCGTGACAGGACGTCTCGATAACACGGAGTGTGGAATCCTTCGTGTTAACTTATGTATACGAATTAACAATAGAAACAATAGATAAATAAACTTTCTCTTTGTATTCCATTAAACACGGAGTTTACAGAATACAATCATTCAGTCAATATGCTCCCCAAACTGAATCTGTAAACTCCTATTTATAGACACAAATTCTGCAAGTTCGCCTCAAATAGACTGAGCGAACTTAACAAGTCCGCCTCACATGAGACTAGGCGACCTTAACAGGTTCGCCTCTAATAGACTAGGCGAACTACACAAGTTCGCTTCTAGCAGAACTTATACAGAAATTTTTTTTATTTTTTATTATTTATTTTAAGAACACTAGCGAACTAGATAAGTTTGCCTGAAATTAGTTTGCTTGATGCTAATTGAGCGAACTTAATAAGTTCACCTGAACTTCACTGAGCAAATAAGACCTCAAGCGAACTTGATAAGTTCGCCTAATCAATATGTACGCCTAAACTGAGTGAAGCAAACTTGATAAGTTTGCTTAATATGAGTGAAGCGAACTTGATAAGTTCGCCTCTAATAGACTAGGCGAACTAGACAAGTTCGCCTCTAGCAGAACTTATACAGAATTTTTTTATTTTTTATTTTTTTTTAAGAACACTAACTAACTAGATTAGTTCACCTGATACTGCCTGAACGAAGTTAATAAGTTCGCCTGAAATTCACTGAGCAAATAAGACCACAAGTGAACTTGATAAGTTCGCCTAATCAATATGTTTGCTTAAACTGAGTGAAGCGAACTTGATAAGTTCGACAGCTAAGTTCGCCTCTAATAGACTTGGCGAACTAGACAAGTTCGCCTCTAGCATAACTTATACAGATTTTTTTTTTAAGAACATCAGCGAACTAGATAAGTTTGCCTAAAATTAGTTCGCCTCACACTTTTTGAGCGAGCTTAATAAGTTCGCCTGAACTTCACTAAGCAAATTAGACCACAAGCGAACTTGATAAGTTCGCCTAACCAATATGTTCGCCTAAACTGAGTGAATCGAACTTGATAAATTCGCTTAAACTAAGTGAAACAAACTTGATAAGTTCGCCTGCTTCAGCTATAACAAACTCAGGAAGAAAACTTCCACCCAAACACGAACTAATCAGCACCAAAAATCATCATTTCTCACAGATTAGAAGGAATTTGAAGAAATTGGACCGTAGGATTTAGTATTTTATTAATTAGAACACTTTTATCGGATTAATTTCACCAAAATCCACTTCAAATCCACGAATTAAGCAGCAAAATCAACTTCAAGTACTTGAAAACTCCATGGACACAAAAACTTCAAAAAAGATCAATTTCTTGTCAAAGTGTATACAAAATCGTCTCTAATGACCAAGAATCAAACACAAATCACGAGCAAAAGCTCTGATACCACTTGTAGGTCCACATGACTCATCTACGGATCGATTTCGTGACAGGACGTCTCGATAACATGCAGTGCGGAATCCTTCGTGTTAACTTATGTATACGAATTAACAATAGAAACAATAGGTAAATAAACTTTCCCTTTGTATTCCACTAAACACCGAGTTTACAGAATACAATCATTCAGTCAATATGCCCCCTAAACTGAATCTGTAAACTCCTATTTATAGACACAAATTTTGCAAGTTCGCCTCAAATAGACTAAGCGAACTTAACAAGTCCGCCTCACATGAGAACAGGCGACCTTAACAGGGTAGCCTCTAATAGACTAGGCGAACTAGACAAGTTCGCCTCTAGCAGAACTTATACAGAATTTTTTTTTATTTTTTATTATTTATTTTAAGAACACTAGCGAACTAGATAAGTTCGCGTGAAATTAGTTTGCCTGATACTACCTGAGCTTACTTAATAAGTTCGCCTGAACTTCACTGAGCAAATAAGACCTCCAGCGAACTTGATAAGTTCGCCTCTAATAGACTAGGCGAACTAGACAAGTTAGCCTCTAGTAGAATTTTTTTATTTTTGATTTTTTTTATTTTTTTAAGAACACTAGCAAACTAGATTAGTTCGCCTGATACTGCCTAAGCGAAGTTAATAAGTTCGCCTGAAATTCACTGAGCAAATAAGACCACAAGCGAACTTGATAAGTTCGCCTAATCAATATGTTTGCTTAAACATAGTGAAGCGAACTTGATAAGTTCGACTGCTAAGTTCGCCTCTAATTGACTTGGTGAACAAGACAAGTTCGCCTCTAGCATAACTTATACAGAAATTTTTTTTTAAGAACATTAGCGAACTAGATAAGTTTGCCTGAAATTAGTTCGCCTCTTACTGCCTGAGCGAGCTTAATATGTTCGCCTGAACTTCACTGAGCAAATAAGACCACAAGCGAACTTGATAAGTTCGCCTGATCAATATGTTCGCCTAAACTGAGTGAAGCGAAGTTGAAAAGTTCGCTTAAACTGAGTGAAACGAACTTGAAAAGTTCGCCTGCTTCAGCTGTAACAAACTCAGGAAGAAAACTTCAACCCAAACACGAACTAATCAGCACCGAAAATCATCATTTCTCACAGATTAGAATGAATTTGAAGAAATTGGACCGTAGGATTTAGTATTTTATTAATTAGAACACTTTTATCGAATTAATTTCACCAAAATCCACTTCAAATCCACGAATTAAGCAGCAAAATCAACTTCAAGGACTTGAAAACTCCATTGATACAAAAACTTCAAAAAAGATCAATTTCTTGTCAAAGTGTATACAAAATCGTCTCTAATCACCAAGAATCAAACACAAATCACGAGCAAAAACTCTGATACCACTTGTAGTTCCACATGACTCCTTTACAGATCGATCTCGTGACAGGACGTCTCGATAACACGGAGAGCGGAATCGTTTGTGTTAACTTTTTTATACGAATTAACAATAGAAACAATAGGTAAATAAACTTTCTATTTGTATTCCACTAAAGACAGAGTTTACAGAATACAATCATTCAGTCAATATGCTCCCCAAACTGAATCTATAAACTCCTATTTATAGACACAAATTCTGCAATATTCGCCTCAAATGGACTAAGCGAACTTAACAAGTCCGCCTCACATGAGACTAGGCGACCTTAACAGGTTCGCCTCTAATAGACTAGGCGAACTAGACAAGTTCGCCTCTAGCAGAACTTATACAGAAATTTTTTTTATTTTTTATTATTTATTTTAAGAACACTAGCGAACTAGATAAGTTCGCCTGAAATTAGTTTGCCTGATACTACCTAAGCGAACTTAATAAGTTCGCCTGAACTTCACTGAGCAAATAAGACCTCAAGCGAAGTTGATAAGTTCGCCTAATCGATATGTTCGCCTAAACTAAGTGAAGCGAACTTGATAAGTTCGCTTAAACTGAGTGAAGCGAACTTGATAAGTTCGCCTCTAATAGACTAGGGGAACTACACAAGTTCGCCTCTAGAAGAACTTATACAGAATTTTTTTATTTTTTTATTTATTTTTATTTTTTTTAAGAATACTAGAAACTAGATTAGTTCGTCTGATACTGCCTGAGCGAAGTTAATAAGTTTGCCTGAAATTCACTGAGCAAATAAGACCACAAGCGAACTTGATAAGTTCGCCTAATCAATATGTTTGCTTAAACTGAGGGAAACGAACTTGATAAGTTCGACTGCTAAGTTCGCCTCTAATAGACTTGGCGAACTAGACAAGTTCGCCTCTAGCATAACTTATACATAATTTTTTTTTTAAGAATATGAGCGATCTAGATAAGTTTGCATGAAATTAGTTCGCCTCATACTGCCTGAGCGAGCTTAATAAGTTCGCCTGAACTTCACTGAGCAAAGAAGACCACAAGCGAACTTGATAAGTTCGCGTAATCAATATATTCGCCTAAACTGAGTGAAGCAAACTTGATAAGTTCGCTTAAACTGAGTTAAACGAACTTGATAAGTTCGCCTGCTTCAGCTATAACAAACTCAGGAAGAAAACTTCAACCCAAACACGAACTAATCAGCACCGAAAATCATCATTTCTCACAGATTAGAAGGAATTTGAAGAAATTGGACCGTAGGATTTAGTATTTTATTAATTAGAACACTTTTATCGGATTAATTTCACCAAAATCCACTTCAAATCCACGAATTAAGCAGCAAAATCAACTTCAAGTACTTGAAAACTCCATGGATACAAAAACTTCAAAAAAGATCAATTTCTTGTCAAAGTGTAAACAAAATCGTCTCTAATGACCAAGAATCAAACACAAATCACGAGCAAAAGCTCTGATACCACTTGTAGGTCCACATGACTCATCTGCAGATCTATCTCGTGACAGGACGTCTCGATAACACGGAGTGCGGAATCCTTCGTGTTAACTTATGAATACGAATTAAAAATAGAAACAATAGGTAAATAAACTTTCTCTTTGTATTCCACTAAACACCGAGTTTACAGAATACAATCATTTAGTCAATATGCTCCCCAAACTGAATCTGTAAACTCCTATTTATAGACACAAATTCTGCAAGTTCGCCTCAAATAGACTAAGCGAACTTAACAAGTCCGCCTCACATGAGACTAGGCGACCTTAACAGGTTCGCCTCTAATTGACTAGGAGAACTAGACATGTTCGCCTCTAGTAGAACAAACTCAAGAAGAAAACTTCCACCCAAACACGCAGCACCGAAAATCATCATTTCTCACAGATTAGAATGAATTTGAAGAAATTGGACCTTAAGATTTAGTATTTTATTAATTAGAACACTTTTATCGGATTAATTTCACCAAAATCCACTTCAAATCCACGAATTAAGCAGCAAAATCAACTTCAAGTACTTGAAAACTCCATGGATACAAAAACTTCAAAAAAGATCAATTTCTTGTCAAAGTGTATACAAAATCGTCTCTAATCACCAAGAATCAAACACAAATCACGAGCAAAAGCTCTGATACCACTTGTAGGTCCACATGACTCATCTACAGATCGATCTCGTGACAGGACGTCTCGATAACACGGAGTGCGGAATCCTTCGTGTTAACTTATGAATACGAATTAAAAATAGAAACAATAGGTAATTAAACTTTCTCTTTGTATTCCACCAAACACCGAGTTTACAGAATACAATCATTTAGTCAATATGCTCCCCAAACTGAATCTGTAAACTCCTATTTATAGACACAAATTCTGCAAGTTCGCCTCAAATAGACTAAGCGAACTTAACAAGTCCGCCTCACATGAGACTAGGCGACCATAACAGGTTCCCCTCTAATAGACTAGGCGAATGTAGACAAGTTCGCCTCTAGCAGAACAAACTCAGGAAGAAAACTTCCACCCAAACACGAACTAATCAGCACCGAAAATCATCATTTCTCACAGATTAGAATGAATTTGAAGAAATTGGACCGTAGGATTTAGTATTTTATTAATTAGAACGCTTTTATCGGATTAATTTCACCAAAATCCACTTCAAATCCACGAATTAAGCAGTAAAATCAACTTCAAGTACTTGAAAACTCCATGGATACAAAAACTTCAAAAAATATCAATTTCTTGTCAAAGTGTATACAAAATCGTCTCTAATCACCAAGAATCAAACATAAATCACGAGCAAAAGCTCTGATACCACTTGTAGATCCACATGACTCATCTACAGATCGATCTCGTGACAGGACGTCTCGATAACATGGAGTGCGGAATCCTTCGTGTTAACTTATGTATACGAATTAACAATAGAAACAATAGGTAAATAAACTTTCTCTTTGTATTCCACTAAACACCGAGTTTACAGAATACAATCATTCAGTCAATATGCCCCCTAAACTGAATCTGTAAACTCCTATTTATAGACACAAATTTTGCAAGTTCGCCTCAAATAGACTAAGCGAACTTAACAAGTCCGCCTCACATGAGAACAGGCGACCTTAACAGGGGAGCCTCTAATAGACTAGGCGAACTAGACAAGTTCGCCTCTAACAGAACTTATAAAGAATTTTTTTTATTTTTTATTATTTATTTTAAGAACACAAGCGAACTAGATAAGTTCGCGTGAAATTAGTTTGCCTAATACAACCTGAGCGAACTTAATAAGTTCGCCTGAACTTCACTGAGCAAATAAGACCTCCAGCGAACTTGATAAGTTCGCCTCTAATAGACTAGGCGAACTAGACAAGTTAGCCTCTAGTAGAACTTATACAGAATTTTTTTATTTTTGATTTTTTTTTATTTTTTTAAGAACACTAGCAAACTAGATTAGTTCGCCTGATACTGCCTAAGCGAAGTTAATAAGTTTGCCTGAAATTCACTGAGCAAATAAGACCACAAGCAAACTTGATAAGTTCGCCTAATCAATATGTTTGCTTAAACATAGTGAAGCGAACTTGATAAGTTCGACTGCTAAGTTCGCCTCTAATTGACTTGGCGAACTAGACAAGTTCGCCTCTAGCATAACTTATACAGAATTTTTTTTTAAGAACATTAGCGAACTAGATAAGTTTGCCTGAAATTAGTTCGCCTCTTACTGCCTGAGCGAGCTTAATATGTTCGCCTGAACTTCACTGAGCAAATAAGACCACAAGCGAACTTGATAAGTTCGCCTGATCAATATGTTCGCCTAAACTGAGTGAAGCGAAGTTGAAAAGTTCGCTTAAACTGAGTGACACGAACTTGAAAAGTTCGCCTGCTTCAGCTGTAACAAACTCAGGAAGAAAACTTCAACCCAAACACGAACTAATCAGCACCGAAAATCATCATTTCTCACAGATTAGAAGGAATTTGAAGAAATTGGACCGTAGGATTTAGTATTTTATTAATTAGAACACTTTTATCGAATTAATTTCACCAAAATCCACTTCAAATCCACGAATGAAGCAGCAAAATCAACTTCAAGGACTTGAAAACTCCATTGATACAAAAACTTCAAAAAAGATCAATTTCTTGTCAAAGTGTATACAAAATCGTCTCTAATCACCAAGAATCAAACACAAATCACGAGCAAAAACTCTGATACCACTTGTAGTTCCACATGACTCCTTTACAGATCGATCTCGTGACAGGACGTCTCGATAACACGGAGAGCGGAATCGTTTGTGTTAACTTATTTATACGAATTAACAATAGAAACAATAGGTAAATAAATTTCTATTTGTATTCCACTAAAGACAGAGTTTACAGAATACAATCATTCAGTCAATATGCTCCCCAAACTGAATCTGTAAACTCCTATTTATAGACACAAATTCTGCAATATTCGCCTCAAATGGACTAAGCGAACTTAACAAGTCCGCCTCACATGAGACTAGGCGACCTTAACAGGTTGGCCTCTAATAGACTAGGCGAACTAGACAAGTTCGCCTCTAGCAGAACTTATACATAAATTTTTTTTATTTTTTATTATTTATTTTAAGAACACTAGCGAACTAGATAAGTTCGCCTGAAATTAGTTTGCCTGATACTACCTGAGCGAACTTAATAAGTTCGCCTGAACTTCACTGAGCAAATAAGACCTCAAGCGAACTTGATAAGTTCGCCTAATCGATATGTTCGCCTAAACTGAGTGAAGCGAACTTGATAAGTTCGCTTAAACTGAGTGAAGCGAACTTGATAAGTTCGCCTCTAATAGACTAGGCGAACTAGACAAGTTCGCCTCTAGAAGAACTTATACAGAATTTTTTTATTTTTTTATTTATTTTAAGAATACTAGAAACTAGATTAGTTCGTCTGATACTGCCTGAGCGAAGTTAATAAGTTCGCCTGAAATTCACTGAGCAAATAAGACCACAAGCGAACTTGATAAGTTCGCCTAATCAATATGTTTGCTTAAACTGAGGGAAGCGAACTTGATAAGTTCGACTGCTAAGTTCGCCTCTAATAGACTTGGCGAACTAGACAAGTTCGCCTCTAGCATAACTTATACAGAATTTTTATTTTAAGAATATTAGCGATCTAGATAAGTTTGCATGAAATTAGTTCGCCTCATACTGCCTTAGCGAGCTTAATAAGTTCGCCTGAACTTCACTGAGCAAATAAGACCACAAGCGAACTTGATAAGTTCGCCTAATCAATATATTCGCCTAAACTGAGTGAAGCAAACTTGATAAGTTCGCTTAAACTGAGTTAAACGAACTTGATAAGTTCGCCTGCTTCAGCTATAACAAACTCAGGAAGAAAACTTCAACCCAAACACGAACTAATCAGCACCGAAAATCATCATTTCTCACAGATTAGAAGGAATTTGAAGAAATTGGACCGTAGGATTTAGTATTTTATTAATTAGAACACTTTTATCGGATTAATTTCACCAAAATCCACTTCAAATCCACGAATTAAGCAGCAAAATCAACTTCAAGTACTTGAAAACTCCATGGATACAAAAACTTCAAAAAAGATCAATTTCTTGTCAAAGTGTATACAAAATCGTCTCTAATCACCAAGAATCAAACACAAATCACGAGCAAAAGCTCTGATACCACTTGTAGGTCCACATGACTCATCTACAGATCGATCTCGTGACATGACGTCTCGATAACACGGAGTGCGGAATCCTTCGTGTTAACTTATGAATACGAATTAAAAATAGAAACAATAGGTAAATAAACTTTCTCTTTGTATTCCACTAAACACCGAGTTTACAGAATACAATCATTTAGTCAATATGCTCCCCAAACTGAATCTGTAAACTCCTATTTATAGACACAAATTCTGCAAGTTCGCCTCAAATAGACTAAGCGAACTTAACAAGTCCGCCTCACATGAGACTAGGCGACCTTAACAGGTTCGCCTCTAATTGACTAGGAGAACTAGACATGTTCGCCTCTAGCAGAACAAACTCAAGAAGAAAACTTCCACCCAAACACGAACTAATCAGCACCGAAAATCATCATTTCTCACAGATTAGAATGAATTTGAAGAAATTGGACCTTAAGATTTAGTATTTTATTAATTAGAACACTTTTATCAAATTAATTTCACCAAAATCCACTTCAAATCCACGAATTAAGCAGCAAAATCAACTTCAAGTACTTGAAAACTCCATGGATACAAAAACTTCAAAAAAGATCAATTTCTTGTCAAAGTGTATACAAAATCGTCTCTAATCACCAAGAATCAAACACAAATCACGAGCAAAAGCTCTGATACCACTTGTAGGTCCACATGACTCATCTACAGATCGATCTCGTGACAGGACGTCTCGATAACACGGAGTGCGGAATCCTTCGTGTTAACTTATGAATACGAATTAAAAATAGAAACAATAGGTAAATAAACTTTCTCTTTGTATTCCATCAAACACCGAGTTTACAGAATACAATCATTTAGTCAATATGCTCCCCAAACTGAATCTGTAAACTCCTATTTATAGACACAAATTCTGCAAGTTCGCCTCAAATAGACTAAGCGAACTTAACAAGTCCGCCTCACATGAGACTAGGCGACCATAACAGGTTCCCCTCTAATAGACTAGGCGAATGTAGACAAGTTCGCCTCTAGCAGAACAAACTCAGGAAGAAAACTTCCACCCAAACACGAACTAATCAGCACCGAAAATCATCATTTCTCACAGATTAGAATGAATTTGAAGAAATTGGACCATAGGATTTAGTATTTTATTAATTAGAACACTTTTATCGGATTAATTTCACCAAAATCCACTTCAAATCCACGAATTAAGCAGCAAAATCAACTTCAAGTACTTGAAAACTCCATGGATACAAAAACTTCAAAAATATCAATTTCTTGTCAAAGTGTATACAAAATCGTCTCTAATCACCAAGAATCAAACACAAATCACGAGCAAAAGCTCTGATACCACTTGTAGATCCACATGACTCATCTACAGATCGATCTCGTGACAGGACGTCTCGATAACATGGAGTGCGGAATCCTTCGTGTTAACTTATGTATACGAATTAACAATAGAAGCAATAGGTAAATAAACTTTCTCTTTGTATTCCACTAAACACCGAGTTTACAGAATACAATCATTCAGTCAATATGCCCCCTAAACTGAATCTGTAAACTCCTATTTATAGACACAAATTTTGCAAGTTCGCCTCAAATAGACTAAGCGAACTTAACAAGTCCGCCTCACATGAGAACAGACGACCTTAACAGGGTAGCCTCTAATAGACTAGGCGAACTAGACAAGTTCGCCTCTAGCAGAACTTATACAGAATTTTTTTTTATTTTTTATTATTTATTTTAAGAACACTAGCGAACTAGATAAGTTCGCGTGAAATTAGTTTGCCTGATACTACCTGAGCGAACTTAATAAGTTCTCCTGAACTTCACTGAGCAAATAAGACCTCCAGCGAACTTGATAAGTTCGCCTCTAATAGCCTAGGCGAACTAGACAAGTTAGCCTTTAGTAGAACTTATACAGAATTTTTTTATTTTTGATTTTTTTTTATTTTTTTAAGAACACTAGCAAACTAGATTAGTTCGCCTGATACTACCTAAGCGAAGTTAATAAGTTCGCCTGAAATTCACTAAGCAAATAAGACCACAAGCGAACTTGATAAGTTCGCCTAATCAATATGTTTGCTTAAACATAGTGAAGCGAACTTGATAAGTTCGACTGCTAAGTTCGCCTCTAATTGACTTGGCGAACTAGACAAGTTCGCCTCTAGCATAACTTATACATAATTTTTTTTTTAAGAACATTAGCGAACTAGAAAAGTTTGCTTGAAATTAGTTCGCCTCTTACTGCCTGAGCGAGCTTAATATGTTCGCCTGAACTTCACTGAGCAAATAAGACCACAAGCGAACTTGATAAGTTCGCCTGATCAATATGTTCGCCTAAACTGAGTGAAGCGAAGTTGAAAAGTTCGCTTAAACTGAGTGAAACGAACTTGAAAAGTTCGCCTGCTTCAGCTGTAACAAACTCAGGAAGAAAACTTCAACCCAAACACGAACTAATCAGCACCGAAAATCATCATTTCTCACAGATTAGAAGGAATTTGAAGAAATTGGACCGTAGGATTTAGTATTTTATTAATTAGAACACATTTATCGAATTAATTTCACCAAAATCCACTTCAAATCCACGAATTAAGCAGCAAAATCAACTTCAAGGACTTGAAAACTCCATTGATACAAAAACTTCAAAAAAGATCAATTTCTTGTCAAAGTGTATACAAAATCGTCTCTAATCACCAAGAATCAAACACAAATCACGAGCAAAAACTCTGATACCACTTGTAGTTCCACATGACTCCTTTACAAATCGATCTCGTGACAGGACGTCTCGATAACACGGAGAGCGGAATCGTTTGTGTTAACTTATATATACGAATTAACAATAGAAACAATAGGTAAATAAACTTTCTATTTGTATTCCACTAAAGACAGAGTTTACAGAATACAATCATTCAGTCAATATGCTCCCCAAACTGAATCTGTAAACTCCTATTTATAGACACAAATTCTGCAATATTCGCCTTAAATGGACTAAGCGAACTTAACAAGTCCGCCTCACATGAGACTAGGCGACCTTAACAGGTTCGCCTCTAATAGACTAGGCGAACTAGACAAGTTCGCCTCTAGCAGAACTTATACAGAAATTTTTTTTATTTTTTATTATTTATTTTAAGAACACTAGCGAACTAGATAAGTTCGCCTGAAATTTGTTTGCCTAATACTACCTGAGCGAACTTAATAAGTTCGCCTGAACTTCACTGAGCAAATAAGACCTCAAGCGAACTTGATAAGTTCGCCTAATCGATATGTTCGCCTAAACTGAGTGAAGCGAACTTGATAAGTTCGCCTCTAATAGACTAGGCGAACTAGACAAGTTCGCCTCTAGAAGAACTTATACAGAATTTTTTTATTTTTTTATTTATTTTTATTTTTTTTAAGAATACTAGAAACTAGATTAGTTCGTCTGATACTGCCTGAGCGAAGTTAATAAGTTCGCCTGAAATTCACTGAGCAAATAAGACCACAAGCGAACTTGATAAGTTCGCCTAATCAATATGTTTGCTTAAACTGAGGGAAGCGAACTTGATAAGTTCGCCTCTAATAGAGTTGGCGAACTAGACAAGTTCGCCTCTAGCATAACTTATACAGAATTTTTATTTTAAGAATATTAGCGATCTAGATAAGTTTGCATGAAATTAGTTCGCCTCATACTGCCTGAGCGAGCTTAATAAGTTCGCCTGAACTTCACTGAGCAAATAAGACCACAAGCGAACTTAAAGTTCGCCTAATCAATATATTCGCCTAAACTGAGTGAAGCAAACTGGATAAGTTCGCTTAAACTGAGTTAAACGAACTTGATAAGTTCGCCTGCTTCAGCTATAACAAACTCAGGAAGAAAACTTCAACCCAAACACGAACTAATCAGCACCGAAAATCATCATTTCTCACAGATTAGAAGGAATTTGAAGAAATTGGACCATAGGATTTAGTATTTTATTAATTAGAACACTTTTATCGGATTAATTTCACCAAAATCCACTTCAAATCCATGAATTAAGTAGAAAAATCAACTTCAAGGACTTGAAAACTCCATGGATACAAAAACTTCAAAAAAGATCAATTTCTTGTCAAAGTGTATACAAAATCGTCTCTAATCACCAAGAATCAAACACAAATCACGAGCAAAAGTTCTGATACCACTTGTAGGTCCACATGACTCATCTACAGATCGATCTCGTGACAGGACGTCTCGATAACACGGAGTGCTGAATCCTTCTTGTTAACTTATGTATACGAATTAACAACAGGTAAATAAACTTTCTCTTTGTACTCCACTAAACACAGAGTTTACAGAATACAATCATTCAGTCAATATGCTCCCCAAACTGAATCTGTAAACTCCTATTTATAGATACAAATTCTACAATATTCGCCTCAAATAGACTAAGCGAACTTAACAAGTCCGCCTCACATGAGACTAGGCGACCTTAACAGGTTCGCCTCTAATAGACAAGGCGAACTAGACAAGTTCGCCTCTAGCAAAACTTATACAGAATTTTTTTTTATTATTTATTTTAAGAACAATAGCGAACTAGATAAGTTCGTCTGAAATTAGTTTGCCTGATACTACCTGAGCGAACTTAATAAGTTCGTCTGAACTTCAATGAGCAAATAAGACATCAAGCGAACTTGATAAGTTCGCCTAATCGATATGTTCACCTAAACTGATTGAAGCGAACTTATCAAGTTCGCTTAAACTGAGTGAAGCGAACTTGATAAGTTCGCCTCTAATAAACTAGGCGAACTAGACAAGTTCGCCACTAGCAGAACTTTTACATAATTTTTTTATTTTTTTTAAGAACACTAACAAACTAGTTTAGTTCGCCTGATACTGCCTGAGCGAAGTTAATAAGTTCGCCTGAAATTCTCTGAGCAAATAAGACCACAAGCGAATTTGATAAGTTCGCCTAATGAATATGTTTGCTTAAACTGAGTGAAGCGAACTTGATAAGTTCGACTGCTAAGTTCGCCTCTAATAGACATGGCGAACTAGACAAGTTTGCTCTAGCATAACTTATATAGAATTTTTTTTTAGAACATTAGCGAACTAGATAAGTTTGCATGAAATTAGTTCGCCTCATACTGCCTGAGCGAGCTTAATAAGTTCGCCTGAACTTCACTGAGCAAATAATACCACAAGCGAACTTGATAAGTTCGCCTAATCAATATGTTCGCCTAAACTGAGTGAAGCGAACTTGATAAATTCGCTTAAACTGAGTGAAACGAACTTGATAAGTTTGCCGGCTTCATCAATAACAAACTCAGGAAGAAAACTTCAACCCAAACACGAACTAATCAGCACCGAAAATCACCATTTCTCACAGATTAGAAGGAATTTGAAGAAATTGGACCGTACGATTTAGTATTTTATTAATTAGAACACATTTATCGAATTAATTTCACCAAAATCCACTTCAAATCCACGAATTAAGCAGCAAAATCAACTTCAAGGACTTGAAAACTCCATTGATACAAAAACTTCAAAAAAGATCAATTTCTTGTCAAAGTGTATACAAAATCGTCTCTAATCACCAAGAATCAAACACAAATCACGAGCAAAAACTCTGATACCACTTGTAGTTCCACATGACTCCTTTACAAATCGATCTCGTGACAGGACGTCTCGATAACACGGAGAGCGGAATCGTTTGTGTTAACTTATATATACGAATTAACAATAGAAACAATAGGTAAATAAACTTTCTATTTGTATTCCACTAAAGACAGAGTTTACAGAATACAATCATTCAGTCAATATGCTCCCCAAACTGAATCTGTAAACTCCTATTTATAGACACAAATTCTGCAATATTCGCCTTAAATGGACTAAGCGAACTTAACAAGTCCGCCTCACATGAGACTAGGCGACCTTAACAGGTTCGCCTCTAATAGACTAGGCGAACTAGACAAGTTCGCCTCTAGCAGAACTTATACAGAAATTTTTTTTATTTTTTATTATTTATTTTAAGAACACTAGCGAACTAGATAAGTTCGCCTGAAATTTGTTTGCCTAATACTACCTGAGCGAACTTAATAAGTTCGCCTGAACTTCACTGAGCAAATAAGACCTCAAGCGAACTTGATAAGTTCGCCTAATCGATATGTTCGCCTAAACTGAGTGAAGCGAACTTGATAAGTTCGCCTCTAATAGACTAGGCGAACTAGACAAGTTCGCCTCTAGAAGAACTTATACAGAATTTTTTTATTTTTTTATTTATTTTTATTTTTTTTAAGAATACTAGAAACTAGATTAGTTCGTCTGATACTGCCTGAGCGAAGTTAATAAGTTCGCCTGAAATTCACTGAGCAAATAAGACCACAAGCGAACTTGATAAGTTCGCCTAATCAATATGTTTGCTTAAACTGAGGGAAGCGAACTTGATAAGTTCGCCTCTAATAGAGTTGGCGAACTAGACAAGTTCGCCTCTAGCATAACTTATACAGAATTTTTATTTTAAGAATATTAGCGATCTAGATAAGTTTGCATGAAATTAGTTCGCCTCATACTGCCTGAGCGAGCTTAATAAGTTCGCCTGAACTTCACTGAGCAAATAAGACCACAAGCGAACTTAAAGTTCGCCTAATCAATATATTCGCCTAAACTGAGTGAAGCAAACTGGATAAGTTCGCTTAAACTGAGTTAAACGAACTTGATAAGTTCGCCTGCTTCAGCTATAACAAACTCAGGAAGAAAACTTCAACCCAAACACGAACTAATCAGCACCGAAAATCATCATTTCTCACAGATTAGAAGGAATTTGAAGAAATTGGACCATAGGATTTAGTATTTTATTAATTAGAACACTTTTATCGGATTAATTTCAACAAAATCCACTTCAAATCCATGAATTAAGTAGAAAAATCAACTTCAAGGACTTGAAAACTCCATGGATACAAAAACTTCAAAAAAGATCAATTTCTTGTCAAAGTGTATACAAAATCGTCTCTAATCACCAAGAATCAAACACAAATCACGAGCAAAAGTTCTGATACCACTTGTAGGTCCACATGACTCATCTACAGATCGATCTCGTGACAGGACGTCTCGATAACACGGAGTGCTGAATCCTTCATGTTAACTTATGTATACGAATTAACAACAGGTAAATAAACTTTCTCTTTGTACTCCACTAAACACAGAGTTTACAGAATACAATCATTCAGTCAATATGCTCCCCAAACTGAATCTGTAAACTCCTATTTATAGATACAAATTCTACAATATTCGCCTCAAATAGACTAAGCGAACTTAACAAGTCCGCCTCACATGAGACTAGGCGACCTTAACAGGTTCGCCTCTAATAGACAAGGCGAACTAGACAAGTTCGCCTCTAGCAAAACTTATACAGAATTTTTTTTTATTATTTATTTTAAGAACAATAGCGAACTAGATAAGTTCGTCTGAAATTAGTTTGCCTGATACTACCTGAGCGAACTTAATAAGTTCGTCTGAACTTCAATGAGCAAATAAGACATCAAGCGAACTTGATAAGTTCGCCTAATCGATATGTTCACCTAAACTGATTGAAGCGAACTTATCAAGTTCGCTTAAACTGAGTGAAGCGAACTTGATAAGTTCGCCTCTAATAAACTAGGCGAACTAGACAAGTTCGCCACTAGCAGAACTTTTACATAATTTTTTTATTTTTTTTAAGAACACTAACAAACTAGTTTAGTTCGCCTGATACTGCCTGAGCGAAGTTAATAAGTTCGCCTGAAATTCTCTGAGCAAATAAGACCACAAGCGAATTTGATAAGTTCGCCTAATGAATATGTTTGCTTAAACTGAGTGAAGCGAACTTGATAAGTTCGACTGCTAAGTTCGCCTCTAATAGACATGGCGAACTAGACAAGTTTGCTCTAGCATAACTTATATAGAATTTTTTTTTAGAACATTAGCGAACTAGATAAGTTTGCATGAAATTAGTTCGCCTCATACTGCCTGAGCGAGCTTAATAAGTTCGCCTGAACTTCACTGAGCAAATAATACCACAAGCGAACTTGATAAGTTCGCCTAATCAATATGTTCGCCTAAACTGAGTGAAGTGAACTTGATAAATTCGCTTAAACTGAGTGAAACGAACTTGATAAGTTTGCCGGCTTCATCAATAACAAACTCAGGAAGAAAACTTCAACCCAAACACGAACTAATCAGCACCGAAAATCACCATTTCTCACAGATTAGAAGGAATTTGAAGAAATTGGACCGTACGATTTAGTATTTTATTAATTAGAACACTTTTATCGGATTAATTTCACCAAAATCCACTTCAAATCCACAAATTAAGCAGCAAAATCAACTTCAAGGACTTGAAAACTCCGTGGATACAAAAACTTCAAAAAAGATCAATTTCTTATCAAAGTGTATACAAAATCGTCTCTAATCACCAAGAATCAAACACAAATCACGAGCAAAAGCTCTGATACCACTTGTAGGTCCACATGACTCATCTACAGATCGATCTCGTGACATGACGTCTCGATAACAAGGAGTGTGGAATCCTTCGTGTTAACTTATGTATACGAATTAACAATAGATACAATAGGTAAATAAACTTTCTCTTTGTATTCCACTAAACACAGAGTTTACAGAATAAAATCATTCAGTCAATATGCTCCCTAAACTGAATCTGTAAACTCCTATTTATAGACACAAATTCTGCAATATTCGCCTCAAATAGACTAAGCGAACTTAACAAGTCCGCCTCACATGAGACTAGGCGACCTTATCAGGTTCGCCTCTAATAGACTAGGCGAACTAGACAAGTTCGCCTCTAGCAGAACTTATACATAATTTTTTTTCATTTTTTATTATTTATTTTAAGAACAATAGCGAACTAGATAAGGTCGCCTGAAATTAGTTTGCCTGATACTACCTGAGCGAACTTAATAAGTTCGCCTGAACTTCTATGAGCAAATAAGACATCAAGCGAACATGATAAGTTCGCCTAATCGATATGTTCACCTAAACTGAGTGAAGCGAACTTGATAAGTTCGCTTAAACTGAGTGAAGCGAACTTGATAAGTTCGCCTTTAATAAACTAGGCGAACTAGACAAGTTCGCCACTAGCAGAACTTTTACAGAATTTTTTTATTTTTTTTTATTTTTTTAAGAACACTAGCAAACTAGTTTAGTTCGCGTGATACTGCCTGAGCGAAGTTAATAAGTTCGCCTGAAATTCACTGAGCAAATAAGACCACAAGCAAATTTGATAAGTTCGCCTAATGAATATGTTTGCTTAAACTGAGTGAAGCGAACTTGATAAGTTCGACTGCTAAGTTCGACTCTAATAGACATGGCGAACTAGACAAGTTCGCCTCTAGCATAACTTATACAGAATTTTTTTTTAAGAACATTAGCGAACTAGATAAGTTTGCCTGAAATTAGTTCGCCTCATACTGCCTGAGCGAGCTTAATAAGTTCGCCTGAACTTCACTGAGCAAATAAGACCACAAGCGAACTTGATAAGTTCGCCTAATCAATATGTTCGCCTAAACTTAGTGAAGCGAACTTGATAAGTTCGCTTAAACTGAGTGAAACGAACTTGATAAGTTCGCCTGCTTCATCTATAACAAACTTAGGAAGAAAACTTCATCCCAAACACGAACTAATCAGCACCGAAAATCATCATTTCTCACAGATTAGAAGGAATTTGAAGAAATTGGACCGTAGGATTTAGTATTTTATGAATTAGAACACTTTTATCGGATTAATTTCACCAAAATCCACTTCAAATCCACGAATTAAGCAGCAAAATCAACTTCAAGGACTTGAAAACTCCATGGATACAAAAACTTCAAAAAAGATCAATTTCTTGTCAAAGTATATACAAAATCGTCTCTAATCACCAAGAATCAAACACAAATCACGAGCAAAAGCTCTGATACCACTTGTAGGTCCACATGACTCATCTACAGATCGATCTCGTGACAGGACGTCTCGATAACACGGAGTGCGGAATCCATCGTGTTAACTTATGTATACGAATTAACAATAGAAACAATAGGTAAATAAACTTTCTCTTTGTATTCCACTAAACACAGAATTTACAGAATACAATCATTCAGTCAATATGCTCCCCAAACTGAATCTGTAAACTCCTATTTATAGACACAAATTCTTCAATATTCACCTCAAATAGACTAAGCGAACTTAACAAGTCCGCCTCACATGAGACTAGGCGACCTTAACAGGTTCGCCTCTAATAGACTACGCGAACTAGACAAGTTCGCTCTAGCAGAACTTATACATAAATTTTTTTTATTTTTTATTATTTATTTTAAGAACACTAGCGAACTAGATAAGTTCGCCTGAAATTATTTTGCCTGATACTACCTGAGCGAACTTAATAAGTTCGCCTGAACTTTACTGAGCAAATAAGACCCCAAGCGAACTTGATAAGTTCGCCTAATCGATATGTTCGCCTAAACTGAGTGAAGCGAACTTGATAAGTTCGCTTAAACTGAGTGAAGCGAACTTAAGTTCGCCTCTAATAGACTAGGCGAACTAGACAAGTTCGCCACTAGCAGAACTTATACAAAAATTTTTTATTTTTTTATTTTTTTTATTTTTTTAAAAACACTAGCAAACTAGATTAGTTCGCATGATACTGCCTGAGCGAAGTTAATAAGTTCGCCTGAAATTCACTGAGCAAATAAGACCACAAGCGAACTTGATAAGTTCGCCTAATCAATATGTTTGCTTAAACTGAGTGAAGCGAACTTGATAAGTTCGACTGCTAAGTTCGCCTCTAATAGACATGGCGAACTAGACAAGTTCGCCTCTAGCATAACTTATACAAATTTTTTTTTTTTAAGAACATTAGCGAAGTAGATAAGTTTGTCTGAAATTAGTTCGCCTTATACTGCCTGAGCGAGCTTAATAAGATCGCTTGAACTTCACTGAGCAAATAAGACCACAAGCGAACTTGATAAGTTCGCCTAATCAATATGTTCGACTAAACTAAGTGAAGCGAACTTTATAAGTTCGCTTAAACTGAGTGAAACAAACTTGATAAGTTCGCCTGCTTCAGCTATAACAAACTCAGGAAGAAAACTTCAACCCAAACACGAACTAATCAGCACCGAAAATCATCATTTCTCACAGATTAGAAGGAATTTGAAAAAATTGGACCGTAGGATTTAGTATTTTATTAATTAGAACACTTTTATCGGATTAATTTCACCAAAATCCACTTCAAATCCACGAATTAAGCAGCAAAATCAACTTCAAGGACTTGAAAACTCCATGGATACAAAAACTTCAAAAAAGATCAATTTCTTGTCAAAGTGTATACAAAATCGTCTCTAACCACCAAGAATCAAACACAAATCACGAGTAAAAGCTCTGATACCACTTGTAGGTCCACATGACTCATCTACAGATCGATCTCGTGACAGGACGTCTCGATAACACGGAGTGCGGAATCCTTCGTGTTAACTTATGTATACGAATTAACAATAGAAACAATAGGTAAATAAACTTTCTCTTTGTATTCCACTAAACACAGAGTTTACAGAATACAATCATTCAGTCAATATGCTCCCCAAACTGAATCTGTAAACTCGTATTTATAGACACAAATTCTGCAATATTCACCTCAAATAGACTAAGCGAACTTAACAAGTCCGCCTCACATGAGACTAGGCGACCTTAACAGGTTCGCCTCTAATAGACTAGGCGAACTAGACAAGTTCGCCTCTAGCAGAACATATACAGAAATTTTTTTTATTTTTTATTATTTATTTTAAGAACACTAGCGAACTAGATAAGTTCGCCTGAAATTAGTTTGCCTGATACTACCTGAGCGAACTTAATAAGTTCGCCTGAACTTCACTGAGCAAATAAGACCCCAAGCGAACTTGATAAGTTCGCCTAATCGATATGTTCGCCTAAACTAAGTGAAGCGAACTTGATAAGTTCGCTTAAACTGAGTGAAGCGAAGTTGATAAGTTCGCCTCTAATAGACTAGGCGAACTAGACAAGTTCGCCACTAGCAGAACTTAAACAAAAAATTTATATTTTTTTATTTTTTTTATTTTTTTAAAAACACTAGCAAACTAGATTAGTTCACCTGATACTGCCTGAGCGAAGTTAAGAAGTTCGCCTGAAATTCACTGAGCAAATAAGACCACAAGCGAACTTGATATGTTCGCCTAATCAATATGTTTGCTTAAACTGAGTGAAGCGAACTTGATAAGTTCGACTGCTAAGTTCGCCTCTAATAGACTTGGCGAACTAGACAAGTTCGCCTGTAGCATAACTTATACAGAAATTTTTTTTTTAAGAACATTAGAGAACTAGATAAGTTTGCCTGAAATTAGTTCGTCTCAAACTGCCTGAGTGAGCTTAATAAGTTCGCTTGAACTTCACTGAGCAAATAAGACCACAAGCGAACTTGATAAGTTCGCCTAATCAATATGTTCGCCTAAACTGAGTGAAGCGAACTTGATAAGTTCGCTTAAACTGAGTGAAACGAACTTGATAAGTTCGCCTGCTTCAGCTATAACAAACTCAGGAAGAAAACTTCAACCCAAACACGAACTAATCAGCACCGAAAATCATCATTTCTCACAGATTAGAAGGAATTTGAAGAAATTGGACCGTAGGATTTAGTATTTTATTAATTAGAACACTTTTATCGGATTAATTTCACCAAAATCCACTTCAAATCCACGAATTAAGCAGCAAAATCAACTTCGAGGACTTGAAAACTCCATGGATACAAAAACTTCAAAAATGATCAATTTCTTGTCAAAGTGTATACAAAATCGTCTCTAATCACCAAGAATCAAACACAAATCACGAGCAAAAGCTCTGATACCACTTGTAGGTCCACATGACTCATCTACAGATCGATCTCGTGACATGACGTCTCGATAACACGGAGTGCGGAATCCTTCGTGTTAACTTATGTATACGCATTAACAATAGAAACAATAGGAAAATAAACTTTCTCTTTGTATTCCACTAAACACATAGTTTACAGAATACAATCATTCAGTCAATATGCTCCCCAAACTGAATATGTAAACTCCTATTTATAGACACAAATTCTGCAATATTCGCCTCAAATAGACTAAGCGAACTTAACAAGTCCGCCTCACATGAGACTAGGCGACCTTAACAGGATCGCCTCTAATAGACTAGGCGAACTAGACAAGTTCGCCTCTAGCAGAACTTATACATAAATTTTTTTATTTATTATTATTTTTTTAAAGAACACTAGCGAACTAGATAAGTTCGCCTGAAATTAGTTTGCTTGATGCTACCTGAGCGAACTTAATAAGTTCGCCTGAAATTCACTGAGCAAATAAGACCCCAAGCGAACTTGATAAGTTCGCCTAATCGATTTGTTCGCCTAAACTGAGTGAAGCGAACTTGATAAGTTCGCTTAAACTGAGTGAAGCGAACTTGATAAGTTCGCCTCTAATAGACTAGGCGAACTAGACAAGTTCGCCACTAGCAGAACTTATAAGTTGTCCTGAACTTCACTGAGCAAATAAGACCACAAGCGAACTTGATAAGTTCGCCTAATCAATATGTTCGCCTAAACTAAGTGAAGCGAACTTGATAAGTTCGCTAAAACTAAGTGAAGCGAACTTGATAAGTTCGCCTGCAACAGAATCGTAGCAAGTTCACCTGCTTCAGCTGTAACAAACTCAGGAAGAAAACTTCAACCCAAACACGAACTAATCATCACCGAAAATCATCATTTCTCACAGATTAGAAGGAATTTGAAGAAACTGGACCGCAGGATTTAGTATTTTATGAATAAGAACACTTCTATCGGATTAATTTCACCAAAATCCACGAATTTAGCAGCAAAATCAACTTCAGGAACTTGAAAACTCCATGGATACAAAAACTTCAAAAAAGATCAATTTCTTGTCAATGTGTATACAAAATCGTCTCTAATCACCAAGAATCAAACACAAATCATGAGCAAAAGCTATGATACAACTTGTAGGTCCACATGACTCATCTACAGATTGATCTCGTGACAGGACGTCTCGATAACACGGAGTGGGAATCTTTCGTGTTAACGTATGTATATGAATTGACAATAGAAACAGTTGGTAAATAAACTTTCTCTTTGTATTCCACTAAACACAGAGTTTACAGAATACAATCATTTAGTCAATATGCTCCCCAAACTGAATCTAAAACTCCTATTTATAGACACAAATTCTGCAATAGTCGAACTTAACGAGTTCGCCTCAAATAGACTAGGCAAACTTAACAAGTTCGCCTCACATGAGACTAGGCGAACTTAACAAGTTTGCCTATAATAGACTAGGCGAACTAGACAAGTTCGCCTCTAGCAGAACTTATACATAATTTTTTTATTTTTTTATTTTTTATTATTTTTTTTAAGAACACTAGCGAACAAGATAAGTTCGCCTGAAATTAGTTCGCCTGAGCGAACTTAATAAGTTCGCCTGAACTTCGCTGAGCAAATATGACCACAAGCGAACTTGATAAGTTCGCCTAATCAACATGTTCACCTAAACTGAGTGAAGCGAATTTGATAAGTTCGCTTAAACTGAGTGAAGCGAACTTGATACGTTCGCCAGCAACAGAATCTCAGCAAGTTTGTCTGCTTCAGCTGTAACAAACTCAGGAAGAAAACTTCAACCCAAACACGAACTAATAGCACTGAAAATCATCATTTCTCGCAGATTAGAAGGAATTTTAAGAAATTGGACCGTAGGATTTAGTATTTTATGAATTAGAACACTTCTATCGGATTAATTTCACCAAAATCCACTTCAAATACATGAATTCAGCAGCAAAATCAACTTGAAGAACTTGAAAACTCCATGGATACAAAAACTTTTAAAAATTATCAATTTCTTGTCAAAGTGTATACAAAATCGTCTCTAATCACCAAGAATCCAACACAAATCACGAGCAAAAGCTCTGATACCACTTGTAGGTTCACATGACTCATCTACAGATCAATCTCGTGACAGGACGTCTCGATAACACGGAGTGCGGAATCCTTTGTGTTAACGTATGTATACGAATTGACAATAGAAACAGTAGGTAAATAAACTTTCTCTTTGTATTCCACTAAACACAGAGTTTACAGAATACAATCATTCAGTCAATATACTCCCCAAACAGAATCTGTAAACTCCTATTTCTAGACACAAACTCTGCAATAGGCGAACTTATCAAGTTCGCCTCAAATAGATTAGGCGAATTAGCAAGTTCGCCACACATGAGACTAGGCGAACCTAACAAGTTCGCCTCTAATAGACTAGGCGAATTACACAAGTTCGCCTTTAGCAGAACTTATACATAATTTTTTTATTTTTTTTGTTTTTATTATTTTTATAAAGGTCACTAGCCAACTAAAAAAGTTTGCCTGAAATTAGTTCGCTTGATACTGCCTGAGCGAACTTAATAAGTTCGCCTGAACTTCATTGAGCAAATAAGATCACAAGCGAACTTGATAAGTTCGCCTAATCAATATGTTCACCTAAACTGAGTTAAGCGAACTTGATAAGTTCGCTTAAATTGAGTGAAGCGAACTTGATAAGTTCGCCTGTAATAGAATCTCAGCAAGTTCGCCTGCTTCAGCTGTAACAAACTCAGGAAGAAAACTTCAACCCAAACACGAACTAATCAGCACCAAAAATCATCATTTCTCACAGATTAGAAGGAATTTGAAGAAATTGGACCGTAGGATTTAGTATTTTATGAATTAGAACACTTCTATCGGATTAATTTCACCAAAATCAACTTCAAATCCACGAATTCAGCTGCAAAATCAACTTCAAGAACTTAAAAACTACGTGGATTTAAAAACTTCTAAAAATGATCAATTTCTTGTCAAAGTGTATACAAAATCGTCTTTAATCACCAAGAATCAAACACAAATCACGAGCAAAAGCTCTGATACCACTTGTAGGTCCACATGACTCATCTACAGATCGATCTCGTGACAGGACGTCTCGATAACACGGAGTGCGGAATCCTTCGTGTTAACGTATGTATACGAATTGACAATAGAAACAGTAGGTAAATAAACTTTTTCTTTGTATTCCACGAAACATAGAGTTTACAGAATACAATCATTCAGTGAATATGCTCCCTAAACAGAATCTGTAAACTCCTATTTATAGACACAAACTCTGCAAAAGGCAAACTTAACAAGTTCGCCTTTAGATAGACTAGGCAAACATAGCAAGTTCGCCTCACATGAGACTAGGCGAACTTAACAAGTTCGCCTCTAATAGACTAGGCGAACTAGACAAGTTCGCCTTTAGCAGAACTTATACATAATTTTTTTATTTTTTTTTATTTTTTTAAAGAACACTAGCGAACTAGATAAGTTCGCCTGAAATTAGTTTGCCTGATACTGCCTGAGCGAACTTAATAAGTTCGCCTGAACTTCACTGAGCAAATAAGACCACTAGCGAACTTGATAAGTTCACCTAATCAATATGTTCACCTGAACTGAGTGAAGCGAACTTGATAAGTTCGCTTAAACTGAGTGAAGCGAACTTGATAAGTTTGCCTAATCAATACGTTCACCTGAACTGAGTGAAGCGAACTTGATAAGTTCGCCTGCAACAGAATCTCAGCAAGTTCGCCTGCTTCAGCTGTATTAAACTCAGGAAGAAAACTTCAACCCAAAACACGAACTAATTAGCACCAAAAATCATCATTTCTAACAGATTAGAAGGAATTTGAAGAAATTGGACTGTAGGATTTAGTATTTTATGAATTAGAACACTTCTATCGGATTAATTTCACCAAAATCCACATCAAATCCACGAATTCAGCTGCAAAATAAATTTCAAGAACTTGAAAACTCCATGGATTCAAAAACTTCTAAAAATGATCAATTTCTTGCAAAGTGTATACAAAATCGTCTCTAATCACCAAGAATCAAACACAAATCACGAGCAAAAGCTCTGATACCACTTGTAGGTCAACATGACTCATCTATAGATCGATCTCGTGACAGGACGTCTCGATAACACGGAGTGCGGAATCCTTTGTGTTAACGTATGTATACGAATTGACAATAGAAACAGTTGGTAAATAAAATTTCTCTTTGTATTCCATGAAACACAGAGTTTACAGAATACAATCCTTCAGTCAATATGCTCCCCAAACAGAATCTGTAAACTCCTATTTATAGACACAAACTCTGTAAAAGGCGAACTTAACAAGTTCGCCTCAGAGAGACTAGGCGAACTTAGCAAGTTCGCCTCACATGAGACTAGGCGAAGTTAACAAGTTCGCCTCTAATAGACTAAGGGAACTAGACAAGTTCGCCTTTAGCAGAACTTATACATAATTTTTTTATTTTTTTTATTTTTTATTATTTTTTTAAAGAACACTAGCGAACTAGATAAGTTCGCCTAAAATTAGTTCGCCTGATACTGCCTGAGCGAACTTAATAAGTTCGCCTGAACTTCACTGATCAAATAAGACCACAAGCGAACTTGATAAGTTCGCCTAATCAATATGTTCACCTGAACTGAGTGAAGCGAACTTGATAAGTTCGCCTGCAACAGAATCTCAGCAAGTTCGCCTGCTTCAGCTGTATCAAACTCAGGAAGAAAACTTCAACCCAAACACGAACTAATCAACACCAAAAGTCATCATTTCTAACATATTAGAAGGAATTTGAAGAAATTGGACCGTAGGATTTAGTATTTTATGAATTAGAACACTTCTATCGGATTAATTTCACCAAAATCAACTTCAAATCCACGAATTCAGCTGCAAAATCAATTTCAAGAACTTGAAAACTCCATGGATTCAAAAACTTTTAAAAATGATCAATTTCTTGCAAAGTGTATACAAAATCGTCTCTAATCACCAAGAATCAAACACAAATCACGAGCAAAAGCTCTGATACCACTTGTAGGTCCGCATGACTCATCTACAAATCGATCTCGTGACAGGACGTCTCGATAACACGGAGTGCGGAATCCTTCGTGTTAACGTATGTATACGAATTGACAATAGAAACAGTAGGTAAATAAACTTTTTCTTTGTATTCCACGAAACACAGAGTTTACAGAATACAATCATTCAGTCAATATGCTCCCCAAACAGAATCTGTAAACTCCTATTTATAGACACAAACTCTGCAAAAGTCGAACTTAACAAGTTCGCCTCAGATAAGTTTGTCTCACCTGAGACTAGGCGAACTTAAC